>CM072770.1:7754349-10254349 GCA_036936925.1 Cenchrus fungigraminus | reverse complement strand
AGCAACTTCCTGCAATTGCCGCTATCTCACATTCTTCAGTTGTTAAAGAAATTTGTAAATGGGAAGAAGGGGATTGACATGAGGACACCATGACATTAGTTGTTTGTGGAATCACTATCTTGCTTTAACAACTTGCCTGAAGCAGTGGTGTCACCCGCTGTTTCTGTTTTGTCCTATCTTTGAGCAGCTCTTTGTCAGTTGCACTGTACAGTGTGTTAGGAAATAATGCAGCTTTCTTGAAATGATAACTGAAAAGACAGATTTCTGAGGCTGCTGTGGTCCTGCTCATTGAATAGAGAGCATGATGGCATTGTTTGCGGATCGTGCGATGAAATAGCTGATATGATGGTAATATAGCTAGGACCTGCATTTCGACATCTTTAAATTCAGTTTACACCATTAGTTTTAGCTGGTTTAGTAGAGGCAGGTAACTTATACATAGATGATGGTATCTGGTATCCACCATTTTGCACATATTATAAATTGCACATCTGCTGTATGTTTGTAAGGAATATAAATTCAAATCTTCCTAAACTGCAACTATGCTCTGCCATCTAATGTCTGTTGCAATTGTGCAGCCTAAGCGAGTTTATGAAGAACCAATTCATATTGATTTTACACTGGATCAATAAAACAGGAGGTTGGACCTGCTAAATTTGGGCATGTAGGTCATGAAGTTGCAAAGCCACATGTTCAGGTAGGTGCAGTTCAAGTTCAGGACTACTATCATGTTATCTGGAACTTTTTTGAGGAGTTGTTGTTAGCACTTTGCACGAATGACTTTGGTAGGGCTTTATCTAATTTGAAAAGCAAGTCATTTTATACCTGCAACTGTGTCTCTTCTTAGAAAGGTGTAATTTGGAACTATCCTTTGGGTAGATTGGTGTTGCACATGCCATTTCTTTTCTTTTGATGAGTTACATGCCTATGCTGATATATTTTTTTACGGGGGTCTCTGAATTTAGATTTTGATTGATGAAAACCGCACTCTTAACTGTGTACATTTCTCCACACAGGGCTGCAAGTCTACCACTACAGTCTACAGGTCTATTTGCACCCTGTTCGTTTGGGTTATCAGACAACAGCCAGCAATACTTTTCTCTCAGAACAAACCAGCCACCAGCAACCAGGCAGCAGTACTTTTCTCTCAGAACAAATCAGCACCAGCCACCAGGCAAACGAACAAGTTGTGGTCTGTCGCCACTTGAAGCTGCTCTAGACCGCGTTGAGGGATACAGAAGTCATGGAAAAGAAAATAGTGAATCAATAAGATATTTTATGATCTCACCAATGTAGCGTTTCCTTTGCAAGCATTTGTTTCGATGCCTTTGTAAGCATTTGGACTACAGACTACTGAAACCAAAATTATGACTTACGAGTTACGACTTGCCTGTTGATCCGCGTCAATTTGTAATCTGCCACTCAGCCAGTAATTTCCGTGTAATTGACATACTTGGACTCAGTCAGTATTTGGTGCGTCCCCAACCCACCCATGTCGTGATTCTAAAAAAAAAAAACCCCACCCATGTCGTATTGCAAGCGGTAATTGGCATGCACCATCCGTGTTTATGTAATACTGGTTGTCCAAGCTCCCTTTACAAATATACATTACATTTTTTAGTTTACAAGTTAATTGTTAATCATTTAGTCCTTTTGACAAAATAATTAAGTGAGTTATTTTTATCTATCCTTAAGTATTTGTCAACATTAAATTTTCAACAATGCGTTAATTATGAATCTCATTCAAAACATTATGTAAATATATTATTAGTGTGACTTGTTTATTATTATATTATCTTAGCATATCTTATTTTTCTATATTTATGATATTTTTAATAAGATCGAGATTTCGTTTAGTTTAGTTCGTGCGGTAAAAAACTGCGAAATGAAAAATCAATGTCAGAAGGAGTGTTCGGATATTTCAGAACTCATCCGAAAATCACAAGATGAATCTATTAAGTCTAATTAAGTCATAATTAACATATGTTTATTATAGCATCACATTGCCTAATTGTGATCTAATTAGACTTAATAGATTCATCTCATGATTACACGAAAGTTATGGAATGAATTTTGTCATTTATATTTAATATTTTTAGTTAGTATCAAACATCTTGATGTAATGAGTGAATAGTATAAAGCGAACTAAACAAGACTTTAATTTTTAGAGGGAGTATTCGGCGTCAACTGTGAACCGTTTGTACACAAGGTAGGTACTGTCAAAGTGTCAACTGTAAAGTACAAAACCCACTCACACCTCAGCACCTCAGCACCTGTGACTTTCCGGAAATTTTGCTTGGGCCCACCGTAACTGACCAATATTCTTTGCTGACACGTGACGTTCCGCCCGTCTTTCGTTGATTTGGTCCCACCCGTCAGTGCTCCGCCACCCGTCGAACAAAAAATTCTCGCTCCCTACAGATTCAGAGGAAGACGACCCCGCCTCCTCTCGTGACGGGAGCAACCTCCCCTCTCATCGCCGGCTCGTCCTCGCTCGGCTCCTCGCCTCCCGATCCCCAACCCACACGCGTCAGACGAGAGGCAGCGAGCGGCGTGGAATGAAGGGAGGTGGCGTCATCAGGGCCGCCGGCGGAGGCGGCGGTGGCGTAGGGCTGATGCGGACGCGGCTGCGGCTGCCCGTGGTGCTCCTCTCCTGTTCGCTCTTCTTCCTCGCCGGCTTCTTCGGCTCGCTCCTCTTCACCCAAGTACGCGGCGTTCCGATTCGTTTGCTGCCTTTGTTTGCGCCGCTCCTGATCCGGGTGCGCTGGCTGCGGTGCAGGATCCGGAGGAGGCGAACATGCCGGTGCGGAGGGAGCGGCTGCTTGAGGCGGCGTTGCCCGAGATGCCCTTCGGCGAGTCCGGCGAGGCTGCGCCATCCTTGATCCCATACCAGGTAATGTCTTCCGATTCCGTCCCCGCGTCGCCGGTCGCCCCGTCGTAGCTTGCCCATTGCTTGTCAACGTTCGGCGTGATGTGATGCCGTGGCGAGGGACCATTGGAGCGTGCACCTGTGTTTTTTCCGTGGATTTTACGCTAAGTGGTGAATGGATTGCTTTTGGCGGTTTCATTCCTTGGCCAGCACAATTGGTATGTTGGGTAGTTTGTTGTGATATTTCACGCAGGGAATCACTTGGGGTGAATTGATTTTTCCGTGTAATTTGTTTCCCCAATTTTAACTGTACCTTGTGTGCAACGGTTTTAGTTTGATGCCCTGATAACTAGCATGTGATTGTGGCGGAGTTCAAGGTTTGCTGCGTGCATACAAGTGTCATGGTCTCTTGGGCTTGCTTGTTGATGGAATCATGGTTGGCAACTTGCATTTTGAATCAGGGAGAGGTTGTTACGCATCCTGATATAAGAAGAAATGCAAGAGGTGTGAGTGTTTTAAGAATTTCGTGGCACCCTCACCAATCCAAAGTGTACCTGTGTTTCTGCCATCGTGTGGATGATGTAGCCATGTAGGTTTCTGATACTCAGGAAAAGTTGTTGCAGTGCATGGATGTAGTGTATTCAGGTTCTGTTACATGCCTGATATGTTTATGATGTACAGTTGTATAGGCAATTCGCTACACTGAAGGTAATTGGTTTGGGTAAAGAATGGATATATTGATTTGATGCCATGTGAACAATTTACTTGACACCCTAGATTACTTGCTGTTACTCAATACATGCATCTCACATTTTGCTCATGGCTCATGCATCTGGTTTTTAGGGTAAGAATTCATTTCTTCTGTTACCTATCACACCATAGCCTCACATTAACTATAAATTTTTTTTGCCTCTTTGTCATTATGTTTGGGAACTTCATGACTGTGGCTTTACTAACGTATTCTAAACTCTTAGCAGATTTTGAGCTGGCAGCCTCGTGCACTGTACTTTCCACAATTTGCGACATCAGAACAGTGTGAAAATATAGTAAAAACTGCAAAGGAAAGACTTGCGCCATCAACATTAGCCCTGAGGAAGGGAGAAACTGCAGAGAGTACCAAAGGAATCAGGACAAGGTAACATTACAGTCCAAGAGTAACTTTTGTAAAGGATTCTTGATAGGCCCCTTTTTGAAAGCCAAATAGGTTATAAATTGGTACACATTTATTACTGAAAGATTGTGCGGTAATTTTTTATGTGTATTGTGCACCTTCTGCAATGAGCAATATCATATCAGAACTTACTATTTTTAGGAGCAAATGTTGTATAGATACTTGTTTTGCTGACCTTTTGAGACCCAATTTGTCTTCCACACATAATCTTGAAAATAATTATACCCTTGTAGTATCATCTGACTCCCACTGAACTAATTGCGATTTCTTCTTCCAAACAGTTCGGGAACATTCCTCAGTGCCAATGAAGATCCAACTGGAACCCTTGCAGAAGTTGAGAAGAAGATTGCAAGGGCTGCCATGATACCCAGAAAACATGGAGAGGTACTACATAATATTTGCATTTGTATGCCACATTTTGTGTTCCAGTAAGATGGGAGTGGGACAGATGATCGCTAGGAATCTGCATGTGCCCCTTTCCTTTTTTATACCCCCTTTTCTTGAACGAGTTATTTTTTTCTGATGAGAACCAGCACAGTGGGGGACAAACTAACAGATAGTTATAGTAAAAAATAGCAAGGGATTAAGTAAGATTGTGATCTACAAGAGGAAAACGAAACATTATTCTTTGGCTGCTAAAGTAAGGACATTATTCTATCCGTTGCATACTGGGTTTCTCTTGAAGCATAAATTTGCTTTGGTTCCTAATTCACACTGGCATATGGATAATTGTTTAATGAACAATGAAAGTGTTATATTTTATTTATGCAAATATAACTTTTAAAAGTACTCTTGTTTACAGTGTAGCATTTAATGGGAAGTTTGCGCAGTGTTTGTGGTTGTAGGTTTCGACCTTCCGCGGAATGTTATATTCTTTTGTGTAATTTATTTAAAAATATATATATTCTTTTGTGTAACTGTTGAGATTTTTCCCAATTCAAAAGAATATAATTTTTTGGATCATTCAAAATTGATTAGAAAACGAATGAAAATGAGCATATATAATGTTTTATTGATTGATTTTACTTTTATGGTACCTTGCAGCCCTTTAATGTCCTGCGGTATGAGATTGGACAAAGGTATGCTTCGCATTATGATGCATTTGACCCTGCCCAGTATGGTCCACAAAAAAATCAAAGGGTATGTTGCAGTTCTGCTTGTGTTCTGCTAAACCTGAATATTTGTTGTGATGCACAAATTGAATTTAACTATTTAAAGAAGACAGGCATTAAAAAGTGCTAGCTATTAATAACATGTTCATTTGCCCCACATTTATCCTACATCTGTTTATCTGCTGCATTTCTATTTTGCCTTTGTCTTTGATTTCGCACAATCACAAGAAAACTGAATTTTCATAAATGTATTTTGATTTAAATTATTTGATTAAACAATGTAACTAAGGAACTGTTGAAATGCAATTTTTCAGGTAGCATCTTTCTTGCTTTATCTTATGGATGTCGAAGAAGGGGGAGAAACAATGTTCCCATATGAGGTGAGTGCCAAGGAAATTTTCTGTATATTTTCACTAGCTGATTATAATTACATCCTGTACTGTTTAGCAGAACGGGGAGAACATGAATATAGGCTATAACTATGAAGACTGCATTGGCCTAAAGGTAAAACCAAGGAAGGGTGACGGACTATTGTTTTACTCCCTTATGGTAAATGGCACCATTGACCCGGTATGTGCTAGCCAATCTAATTTGTCATGTCCTCTGTTCTCCTAAGTGTGCACTTCAGTACTAACTCATGTTCATTATTTCATCTGCACTACTCATATATGCTAAAGTTGGCTTTAGACTCTACATTCGTATTCTTTGCAACACTAAATTCAGTGCACGACAAATACAGATCTTTAACATTGGATAGTTTGTGCTGCTAACTTGCGCTTGAACTGATGTCGCAGACTTCTCTTCATGGTAGCTGCCCCGTGATCAAGGGCGAGAAATGGGTTGCCACAAAATGGATCAGAAGCAATAGTGTAGAAAATGAGAGGCTCAAGGGTTAAAGACGCCCTCCAAAATAGATCATACGCACATATACTAACAAGTTTTGTATTTGTTGAATTGCCGTGGACATTGATGGACAATTATAGCATTACAAGTTACAAGTGACACCTCACAATCTCTTTTCGTTTTCCAAGTTTCCACAGTAAATGTACCAAATGTAGTGTGGTCAGGCGTTGGAGAAGGGGCCTCGGAACAGTCAGCCATTCACCGGCTCGATTGGGTAGTGTGGTCAGGCGTTGGAGAAGGGGCCTCGGAACAGTCAGCCATTCACCGGCTCGATTGGCATAAATCTGGGTTGTTCAGGTCACGCTCTGGCATCTCTCAATGCAAATAGCGGATTGGCTTACAAATTTTGTGACTGTACGTGCGCTCACCCGCTCAACTGGTTAGGGGGACTCGAAGCAAAAAAAAAAAAAGTCAGGCCAAATAACCGTCCAGCACATCTGTCGATCAAAGGAGGCTAGTACAAACCAGTTGACCAGGCCACGATTGTGTTGTGTTGTGACATGTATCCTGCCACTCAATAAGCGTATCTCATCGAAATGACTACAATCACCGGAAATAAATATGATTTTGCATACACAATATCACACCATAATACAAGCAATATTATTAAAGCAGTATCCTCTTTTAGTCTATCACATACAATTTCATCTCCCAAGCTTAAAGACACTATCAAATCTCTGCCAGCATTGCTCACATGATGTGACTACTACTTTTGTCACTGTCATGGGAGTCAAGGTACAGGTACCTGGAACAAGATTCTTACTGAACATGGTTTCAGCTGATGATGTTTCAGCAAGTGGTCTCAACTTGCTTTCAGGGGTGTGCACTATAATTATTGTGGTCGTGTCCTGCTGTGCTCTGCGGCTCTGACTTGGAGGAAGTAGGGATGTGCCTGCAAGTATTCATGTGTGGAGCATTTAAGGCAAGAAGTCCAAGCATAATTTACAGCAATTTTTTTCTTTTAAAACTTCTAGAAACGTGACAGAGATTGAGCATCAAATATCTAGTCGCGTGAATGCGAATTGATGTACAGAATATTACTCACACTATGTAAATCGCTTCAAGATTACTAGGTTAAAATGTCAAACTACAGAATACTTTGCCAAAAAATGAAAATTATGTGAAGAGTGGACACTGATAAAATGAAATGTAAAATTAATGGAAGTCACACAGGGAGGAGCATATTTAATTAATCACTTATAACACAGCGTAACAATGTTCCAACAGGACAGATCTAAATAAGCAAAACTGTTCTGCTAAGGTAGCTTATGTGTCTGGCTTACCATAGCTTCACGTGCAGTAAACCTCTCTTGGTGATCGTAGCGTAGGAGGTGGTCGAGAAAATCTATGGCCTGCAAATATATAAATAATAAGTCGTATTAAGAAACAACCACAGTTGGAAACAATAAATTACTAGTGCTTAACAAACCTCAGGTGATACTAGATGTTGGTTATCAGCATTAATGAACTTTGACCAGGGTTTTCTACTATGCCTGCATATGATACACGTGGAAGGGTTATAATTCATATAAAAGAAACAAGGATCCACACCTCAAAGCACGACAATTTACCTTCCAACAAGAGCTTCAAGTTGAGGATCAAGCTCGATTTGGTACTTGTTCAAATAAGCATTCAGTGCATCTGTTCCAAGCACCTAAAAATTAAATGGGAAGGTAGCAGAATTGGATACCGTGCTGGACAATCTCATACTTATATTGTATACAAAATAAGCATTAAACAAACAAACATTGAAAGCTAATTAAAACTTCCTGAGGACTTTTCTGATATCACCCCATGCATGCAGATGCATAGTGCTACACTATGCATGAGGCACAGTATTATAACATTATACCTTTCAAATACAAAAAGGTAGATCATGCCCCAAATAAAAAGCTCAGGTGCATTTTTTTTCAGAATAACGTGAAACTAAGGACACAGGAGTTATTGGCTTGCTGTCAACATGCAGACCTGACTTGAGTAGTGAAGTCCTGAGTTTCAAATTGGACGGTTTTGGTACATGCCATTGACAATAAATAAGGCATGCTTCATGCTGAGATAGAGCAGAGAGATAGAGCAGGAGTAGATCTGATGGTGTAAGGTTTATCTGATTCTGATCTGTTCTAAACTCATTTCACATTTGTACCAAGGAATTTGCTCCCACAAGTTTTATCCTACTCTGGTACAGTTATTTATTTCAGATAAAGCACATACCAAACATATAATAATTTTACAAAAACAAATACATTTATAAAGTAAAAAAAACTAGCAACTCATTGTCTCGTATATTGCTTTAATGTGGAGCAGTTTTGGATTAAAAAAATGAATTCCTTAAAGAAAATCTGCTTCTGAGAAACACATTATAAATATAATAGGGAAACAACAGGGTGTGACATTTGATTTCGAGGTAAGAAGTGCATCATAAGCACTTATAATACCAAAAGGTCCTAATACTCTTTATCCCAGAGACATGTGACATGAAGATTCAAACTTATGCTTACCTTTGCAATCTTCACAAGTTGGTCATGATTGTCATGGCCATAGAAGAAGGGCTCCTTGCGAAATATCTACAGTCATCAATCAGGACACATAACTGATTGTCAATGCTCCTTGTGTTCAAGATATAGTACTGTACTAACCATTAAACCTATGGACAACATTTTTATAGCCATACATACCATTCCAGCAAACATGCAACCAAGGCTCCACATGTCCAAAGAATAATCATAGTCTTGTAAATCAACAAGAAGTTCAGGTCCCTTAAAATACCTGAATCAATGTGAAAGATACGTATACCCAAGTGAGGTGTCAAAAAGAAGGCATGAACCACTAGTGAAAATTAGATGAGGATTGCTAATTGATAGCATGCTAGTATAAAAATATACTTGAGTAACTAATGAAGGGAAGGTGTCCACTCGATTTGCTTATATTTCTAAATGATCCACTGACTTTTTCGCTTAAACTTCAGCACTAATTAAACATAAAAGTGAACAGCAATCAATTGAATCCTTATGCATATGCTGCTTACAGACTAAGAGTCAACAGGAGATCAACATTCAACAAAAAAGAAAACAGAACATGTCCTGTTCTTAACTTACTATTTTCCAAAATGCACCTGATTAGAAGGATGAAATTCAATCTAATTATGAATATTAAAGCATAGGTAAAGAAGATGCTCACTCAGCCTACCTTGATGCAACTCGGACATTATATTCCTTGCCTGGATGATAGAACTCAGCCAAGCCCCAGTCTATCAAGCGAAGTTTTCGAAGCTCATGGTCTATCATTACATTGTGGGGCTTGACATCTCGATGCATAATGCCTTGAGAATGGCAGTAATCTAGAGCCTGGAATTAAAAATTACAGATTAAAATAAGGGCAGACGACTACAGCATCAGAGGCATATTGGTGCACTCACTTCATATTTAAAATAAGTGGGTTCTTAAAACTCGAAAGTCCAAAATATTTGTAAAAAGCTAAAATTTCAGTAGTCAACATTAAAAAAGAAGAAACAATCAGCCAGATCCGATACATGAATTCATGCATCAATGATTTAATTCTTGACAACAGCACTTCAATAAATATCATGTCTTGGTAAAATGGTGTTTTCGGAAATCCCAGGGAAGAAACAGATGCAAGTATGTAACTGTGCAACGTTCGTTGGCTAAGATTCGAAGAAAGGAGTAGAGGAAGCATTTCAAGCAATAAGATTGACATAATCAAACTATGGTATACCAGGAAACTGTGTCTTTTGGGGCTTAACTAAATAAGCAACTAGCTGAAAATATTTATACAAGAACAATATTGTAAGATCTAAAATACAATGTATTAAATATTAATGGCAACCTTGAGTAGCTCATATATGTAGTAGCGGATGTCATAATCCGTCAATGTGGGATACAAAACTTTGAAGTCTGTGTTGTTGACATATTCAAAGATCAAGCTGGGGGTCTTTGAATGCTGATCTCTGACAATATCGAGCAGCTTAATAATATTTGGACCCCCACAGAGATTCTGAAGTATTTTGATCTCCCTCTTGATCTGCATAAACATATGAAAGGCATGTTAAATGACAAAGCATAGAAATGATTAATTCATTTTGTTAGTGAAGAAATGACATTAGTAATGCTCTGGCACCAGCTCCTAGCATAAAAAAGGGAACTGCAAGAAAAATGCTACGGAGAACAGCCAACATATTCCTTTAATACCTTCTTTTTCTTCACAGGCTTAAGGATCTTAATGATGCATTTCTCGTTATTGCTAACATTGATGCCTTCAAAGACCTCACTATATTTACCTCTTCCAACTTTTCTGACAACTTCGTAGTCATCTTGTTCACTGGTCAAAGATATCATGATGGTTAGGAAAGCATTATGTCCATAGAAATGCAAAACGTGTGCTTGAGAAATATCGATAAAAAGATGTAAACAAACCAAAAGGTTACAGGATAATTCTTAGATTTGTTTTGGAAATAAAAAACACGAACTCTAAACTAAAATTTCTGTAGTGAATTTACTGAAAATGTAATCAGCGTTTTTCTATAGCTTTCCAAAGAAGAGACGAACCAGCAAACAAAGTAGCTACAGTTGCGTTTTTATCAAGACATCTTGTTAAAACTTCAACACCCACTAGGAAAACAGCATACAGAAGAAAAAAATGATAACTCGCTTCAGAAGCTCTTCACCAAGAGAGAAAACTGTGCGTTCAGGTGTCAATAAATAATAAAGTGTGCTGCACTAAGTCTCAACTACCAGTAGGTGCCATGTGGTATATGGTTTCCAGAATGGATCCTTGGTGTTGCAGCATAAATTAGGAAACATCCTCAAGGGTTTCAATTTACTGGAATTAGCATGCCTGGCAATCCTCAACTCAGATTCTCAACGAGAAGAAAAAGATCAGTTGTGCATTAATTATAAAAGTAAATGCTTAAATTCGGACCGATTTACATTTAATAGACACTAATTTCAACTTTTTCAAAGGACATATTAAATATTTTAGCTTGATCCTACAACTGAGATCCAATGAAATTTGGCATATGGTTCTTTGAACACTTGAATGAGAAAAGAGTGAACCACTTCACTTATACAAGTTATGAAAAATGGGTAAATGAGCTATGAGAAGGTTGGGTATTGTGAGTCTACAACATTGAAAATAAGGGCTCTATTGTGGTATCGCCCGATTGTTGCCTTTTATATTCTACTCCTTCCTTTCAGAAAAATTAAAAAAAAACTTCTGCTCCTTCTAAATTTTCATACAGCCTTAGCTGTACCCTGTTACTAAACCAGATAATTATCATGCAGCTCGACTAATGCCCCTGTAGTCAAGAGAAACTCCCCAGTACCGATGATTCAACCTAATCAACCGCAGGAATATACATACGTCATACGGATCACAAGAACTCAACTGCGAACGTGCAAGCAGCAAGCTGCCCAAGTGGAATCAGGACGTGACGTGACGTAAGCGCCTTACCCCCATTGTACGGTGAGCGCCTCGTAGTCCCAGTACTCCTTGGGGCGCTGGACGTTGATGTCGGTGTAGACCCTCGCCTTCGACATGACGGGCCCGGATCCCACAGCGACCGAGGCGGCGCGCGGACGCGGGACGGCGAGGAAGGAGGACGCGAGCGCCGCTAGGACGACGGCCGCGGGCTTGGCGATGCCGGTAGGCAGGCGGTTCCAAGGCAGCTCACCGATCATGCGGCGGCCATCGCCGGCGGCGAGGCGGGACGGGCTAGGGTTTCGGCGGGTGGGCGGAAGGGAGGGGGAAGACGAATCTCTCGTCGGGCTTTGTTTAATTTAAGTTTGGGGAGGGATAGACGAGGTGAGGAGGGAGGGGGACGGGCGCTGGAATCTGCTGGCTTTTCGTCGCTGACAGGTCGATTGGTCGCTGACGTGGGGCCCGCGGTTTTCCCTTTCGCGGACCTTGTTGCTGTTTTACGCTTTATACCATGGCCATTAATTTTTATTTCAAAAAAGAAAAAGATGCCATGTCGGATTACAGTCATATTTTGAATCCAATTTTGTCTACTTCTATCCTTGTTGGATGATCTGGACGGCACGCAAAAACCAAACGTATTGCTATTCTAGAACGGGTCGGTGAAAAGAATTTGAGCTAACAGAGCCAACACTCATTGATTGAATTTGAGAACCGTTAGACTGACTCTAACAAGGAGAGTCTTTTTTCAGAGGCAAATCTACCTTTGCCTCACGCCAACAGTGCTTTACATTTCCTTTTTATCACGATGTCTTTAACAACAATCGCATTTCCTTGTATGCCTTCTCAGCCCCCTCCCCCGGCGGCCTTGTAGTGGCGAGGAAGACAACGAGGAGGGGTAGACATCAACTCTACCTCCCCTGCTCCTCCGCCTCCCCCTCTCCTCCGCGCCCCTGCACCCCACCATGGACACGTCTGGCAGCGCTGGTTGCTCCTCGTCGTAGACTCGTATGCATTCAATGAGAGAGGGATTGCAATTTTACATCCCCTCTCTCCTTACTTGTTGGAGCACATGGCTCGCGTCTAGAGAGGCAAAAATGTGTTTGCCTATTATGTTGAAATCAGTCTTAGGGACAATGGAATTGTATCTGCTATAGATCATGGAAATTTGATTCTTGAAGATAGGTACTAGAAATAAGCTTTATGCTCAAATTGTCCTGACAAGTGAGAGATGAGATATCATCTTATCCACCTCAAAAAAAAAAAACAGCCGACTCTAAGGTACGCACAAAGGCAAAGGCGAGAAAGACGGAATTGGTGGTAGAGACGAATGGTGGACGATTTCCGAGAGGCACCGTGTGATGGAGAAAATAAGAAAATCAGGGTGAGGCGTTGCAGACTTGCACTAACCGATTTTTATCGGGAACATGTGATGCGAGTGCAACGACCAAAAGCCCATAAGCGAACATGTGAACAGTTGTCGTGCACCAATATTTCAGAAGCGGTCTGTACTGTCCGTGATGAAACTTTCAGTTTCAGTTTCAGGACACAAAGATTGGATCAAGGCATCAAGCGTTCGATTAACTCATTAACAGCACACTGGAAATTGCAACATGTAAAGCTCGATTTTTCTATGAACTCTTGCATTCTCGTGGCCTTGTACAGTTGACTGTAAATAAGAGAAGAAGCTCTCTTGTAGTAGCAGTAAGTCACACTTATAGCTCAAACTGAAAAGGCCCTACATTCTCCATACGTTTTGGAAAGTGGCTCCTACATTCTCCTGAACGACTAGTCAATTATTTGATTTCTACTAGTAGACTTGGTCCGTCCCTAGGCCTGAACACGCAGCGCAGCATTCAACTGAAGAACAGTAGCAAGTCAACACCTTGACACTAGGAGCAGCAACCAACACATGCAATGCAATGCGGCTCTTTCTTTGGTTCCTCTTCCTCCCGTCGCCGGCCGTCATGCCATCTTGAGGCTGAGCCAGTGGAACAGCAGCGGCGGCGGCGCCTGCATCCCGACGCCGTCCTCCACCTGCACCACGTCCAGCCCGCCGGCGGCCGGCCGCCTCTTGTGGAACGGCGTGCCGCGCGCCTGGCGCCACTCGCGGCCGGCGGAGGCCGCGGTGAGTACGTCGGACTCCGTCGACGACGACGAGAGGCTCTCACCGCCGGACGGGTACTCGCCGTACCTCTTCTTGGCCCCGCCACCACCGCCCACGGCCAGCGTGAGCTCCAGCTCCGCGTCGTCGTCGGTCTCCTCCTCCGCCTCCTCGTCGTCCTCCTCCTCCGCGCTCCGCACGTACTCGACGGCCGGCGCCACGACGTCGAGGCTGAGCGCCGTGCGGGGCGCCGGCGTCGCTACCGCTACGTAGCCACCGGGGCCGCGGGCGGCGTAGCGGTGCTCGTAGGCGCACATCATGCCGAGCGCGCCTCTGCCGTGCTCGGTGAAGCCGCCGTTCGGGGAGGTCGACAGGTTGCTCTGGCTCTTGAGCTCCCTCTTGAGGTCTCGCATCAGAAGCTTCTGGATCCTGTATAAGCGATGGAGCTCGTTGACCTGCAACGTCAGGGGTTGATCAGTGCATTGTGCTTCGTAAGCAAATCGGAATGCTGGAGGATGAATGCTTCGAGCTTACTTGCTGTCTGAAAGTCTCTTCATGCTTCAGCATGGCCAGTTTCGGCGTGTCTTTGTCGCAGTGCCTGAATACTTGCTCCATGGGCATTGTGGAATTTTTGTGCTTCTACTCTATCTCTCTTCCGACCTGAAGTGAATTCGAACAATAAGTGAGTACTATGCATTATGCAACTGTAAAAAGAGAGACCTCTAAACAGGAATCAAAGAATGCAACACTTCACGCAGAGGAAAGAAAGAAAGCAAAACTGAACGGCAGTGTAAGCCCAAAATCTGTCTGATAGTTTTTAGGGAAAAGTCCTATTTACAACCTTGAACTAGCACACAAGTCTGGTTTTCAACCTTAAACTACAAAACCAGACATAAAAATAGAAGTCTGAAAGAGGTGTGATTGTTATCTGAATGCCTTGATCCAAAATTTTCTTACTATAAATGAGAAGGCTAGTTAAGACTGAAAAGGTGTAAAAATCATGCCAAGCTCAACTCCTAAGCTTAAAATGATTGAACAGAGTATTGAAAATTGATGAGCAAATCAGAGAGGAACCAAAAGGAAGGAGGAGCGCATTCCTCACCTAGTGTAGCTGCTTGATGTCAGAGAAGTGACTCACGAACTGTATCCTACTGAGCTCTAACTACTCCTTGGCTCTTGCCACTCTCAGTTCCTGATCATTGTATGGCTCCAAAGGCCAGAGGCTTTCCCTTTTATACACATCCATCTCCACTCCGCAAACAGAGCATGCAGCTCCTCCCTCTCTCTGAAGTCTTGAAGAAAAAAGCAGCGGGGGACAAGACACGAATGATGTAAGATTCCTTTCGCAGTGGCCGTATTTTTAACTAGGCATGCCGAGAACGATAAAAGCATAAATCGCCGTGCCCCCCCTGTTCTTGCAGAGAGAGGTCCAGGAACAAGAGGGAAGCAGGCGACGGATTAAGAAATGGGCCACCACCTAAATCACACTGCATTTGCGTAATCATTCGGGCGTAATAGAAAATTACTGTGAAAGAGTGTGTGGTAAAAAGCGTGATGAATGCAAGCTTTTGGAGACGAATGTACGGTGAGGATAAGCTTTTGGACGACAGCAATACGTCAGTGGACCTCTATTCTTTCAATGTGGATACAACAAGGCGTCAACAACAGCTTTAAATCATTTATACAGGACAGTCCTTTTCCCTACCGTCGCACCTGTTTTTCATTTCGATGTTAGGGTTTGGTAGGTACAGCAGGGGAGGCTCCAGTATACACCATTTACGATCCAGGTGATAGAAGAAGAGAATTTTACCGCCATGTTCTTTCCACTTGAAGCTGTAAATGTGTCAAATCCAGATCAATGGATGTTATGTGTTAATCAGACATATGGGGGCCAGGGGCCCAGGGCGTGAAATGCAGCATTAGCTAGCCAAGTGATCAAGATCTTCTCCTCAGTGCACGCCGGTTGACCATAATTTGACCGCTTTTAGTGTAAGAAGGTCATGATGGTGCAAGAAACAGTACTGGGACGTTTTGATATCCTTGGTGGTGTACAAATTCGCCATGGACCATCCAGTGCTCATTATCGTGCATGATTCGGGCCAAGGACTGGGAGACTCTCTGGTCAGTGCTCCATGGGGGGCCCCGGCCGGGCAGGCCAAGTGGTCCAGGCGTCCCAGCCATTGCCGTTCCTCCGTCCTCAGTCCTCACTCCCCACTCCCTCACACATGAGGTACAAACACTCCTACTACCCTAATTGCACTAGCAAGGCTTGTGATCTAGTGTTCTTTTTAGAGTCTGCTACCAGTAATCTAGTGTGTTAGCAGAAGAAAAAGGTTGCTGAACCAGACAAATTGTGTGTTAAAAAGGACTAACACACGGCATGCAAAAAGTGCCTTTCCCATTTGAAGCCACGTACCAGCGCATCATGTCGCTCACTCCAGTCACGCACGCAGGTGCCTGGATGAGGTTGCCATGGCCAAGTGCGGTTCCAAGAAAAGATGAGCTGAAAGGGCAGCACCATGTTAGAGTCTGTGAAGCAAGTAAACAATACTGTGCCCTAGTAGATGAGTGTATTGAGTAGTGATCACTCCAATTTCCTAGCAAGCAGGCTCTTCAGTACTCTTCACCCGATTGGTTGGTAGCTAGTGCGACGGCCACCGTACTACCTGCAGAAAGTTACAGGCAAAGGTATAGAATATACTACAGCTTAACAGAAGCGTAAAACTATAGATTAACAGACGCAAAACCTTTGCTTATGTCAGTTCACTTCTGGAATCGCAGAGTAGTGTAGAGTTAGAAATGGTCTTTTCAACCAGCGGCGCTGTGGGAGCGTGGGGAACGGGGTGCAAGAACGGAGGGCGAGGCGGCCGACAGCCGAGCACGCGCTGCCGCGGGAGGGAGGAGCAGCCGGGCCCAAGTGGCGGGGTCCGCCGGGCCCACACGGTATCTATTCAGCGGCCCATGGGCCCGGTCTTCCTGGGCCTAGTAAGATTCCCTCCCAGTGACTGGCGTGGTGTCGCGTGGCTTCCTCAAATTTTTTTTTTAATCTTCACAGTTCATCTTCTCAACAAATTACTTCTACATAATCTCAAAAAAAAAAAAATACTTCTACAAGTACTTAACCACATCACAGTTACATCGTCTAGAAATACAGTTACAACCGTAGAACTAAGAAGCTACTAAAAACATATATTTATTATGAAGAAAAACTGAGAGTATTTTGTTTGAAGTGACGACGAACAAGCATGCCGCATGTTAATCACCTCGATACTTGACTAGCATTATCCACTACGTCTACTCCCTGTAGAGGGATCCATCATGGCGACAAGCTTTGACTGGGAAAAAAAACTGTGGGAAAGGAAAACAAGTGACGATCACTTTGGCACGTAATAGCCGGGCACGAAAGGCTCCCTCGCTTTTACTAGTACTACGTGCTACTGGCTGCCTCTCGCTCATGAATTCAGTGCGCATCATTGCGCCGTTCATCGCGCACAAACTTGCACACAGCTATACGACGATAGAAGTCTAGAACCACCCGTACCATTTGGTTTTGGTTTGGTGTTAGTACTAATTTGCTAGTTTCTTCGATCGTCGCTTGGTTACTGGAAATGCAGTGAGACTTCAATAAAATCAGGTAATGCACCGGCTTGATTCAATCTGTGATGCCAACACTCCAATTGTCAACTGACAATAAGTTAGGATCACATAGAAGGACTTGTTTACGGTGCACCATACTACCGGTGGTGGTACAAGGTTCGGACAATAAGTTATTTTTAGAAATGGATAAATTTGTAACATAAAAAATATGTTGTTTTGGGCACAACGATTTTTCTCATGAACATTTTTTTTCAAGCACGACGTTTTTCACTTTTCCATCGAAATAAAATTTTTAATAATGCCTTTATATTACCTATGTATAACACTTATACCATGGTATACAATTAATCTCAACAGTCGTATCCTTTCATACTAGTCTGTTTCAAACGGTGGTGTAGGGTGGTATGATGCACCACAAAAAGGCCTCACATATAATACACTTACGTGTTGATGCAGTCGATCTACATTGCTCTCATAGGCTGCGTTGTTGGTACCATACCAGTATACCATTGCAAATGCAAAAACATGCTAAAAATTTCGATAGTTTTGTATGAGTCGCCAACAATTTTAGGATCTTTTTTGTTTTAGTGGCCAACAAGTTTTATAATACGGGCTGCATCTTTTTCAAAAGTATAAGTACTAGATAAAAAATGTGAAAATACCAGAGCAGTGAGTCAGGACGCCATTGAAAATTCCAGAGCAATAGTACGCATCTGATACCGTGGCCGCAAAACTAAACGGCAGGGATGATGATGGTAGCGAAGCATGCTTGGCAGCAATCCAGGGGCTAAACATAGCCACTTAAATTCAGTGCTGAACTTTCCCCAAAAGCGCATCGGTTACAGTAACTTAGCTTGCCTGGTTCTGTTAAACAAATCACCAGGGCAGAGCCAGAGCCTCCCCCATGCGTTCCGTTCCGTGAGCAGCGTGCCAAGGCTACCGTGCTCGTGCCGTTAGGGATTATCATGACGATGGGTCAGGAGCAAGGGCGAGGATAATAATTTCTTAATTACTGACATGTCCTTCTTTACTGCTAAATAAACCTCACGGCATGATGCATGATGCATGTACACTCGCAGGCTTCTTCATTTTGGTTCCTCATTGTACAAGTAATTTGAAGAACTGCAAGTCCGTATTATTAACGCATTGCAAAAAAAATTTCGAACAACATCGGGGGGAGGCGATCCCCACCTACCTAAATTTAGTCATGATCAGTCTCGATCAGTCAAGAGACTGACTGATCAAGCCAGTCAAGAGTACAGGGGAGGAACCGAGCGTAGCTCGGATGGCAAGCCCCCACGGTGGTGGGGCTGCCAACCCAGGTTCAATTCCCAGGAATTGCACCTGCGTGTCCTACCGGGGGAATTTATTTCCCCAGCAGACGCACATGTGTGCGGTGGTTGAGCGGCCGGATGGTCCTCCCAGTAGTCTGCTGTTGTAAAAAAATCTCCTCGTCTGTCCCACGCCAAAGCACAGGTCTAAGGCCAGTCTTATCTCACGTGTGCTGCGGTGCCGCTGTGTATGGGTGGGGCAGGGGTTCGGAGATTTTCTCGACCTGTGTGAGAAGGTCTTCTTAATACAATACCGTGGGGGTGGTCTTACTCCCCGCAGGCCGAGTTTTTTAAGAGTACAGGGGGGACAGAAAACAGAGGGGGGAGAGGGAGGGTACAATAAGCAGGTTACAAACGAGAGCTCAAGTAAGCAGTCCAAATTTGCCAGTGGTGAAGCATCTTCTTGTAGTGGCAGCTCCAGCTCTCCATATCTTGTAGCACTCGCCTGAGAATTGAGGTGGCCGAGGAGGTGGTATGATCAAAGATCAGAGCGTTCCGAGCTTTCCAGATATGCCAGAGAATCAGCAGGGTTACATCCACGTGAACTGCTGACGGCAGTTGTAGCTCCCTCCCCAGAAGCCAAGGCAATCTGAATTCCTCAGGGTGCGGCTCCATTCCAAGTATATGCCAGACTTCAGCAGCAATATGGCATTCAGAGAAGATGTGCGTATCGGTTTCCAGGACATGAGGGCATCGTTCACAGTGGGCTTCCTCCAAACTAAGAATGTTTCGGTGGTGAAGGTAGGCTCTACTGTTTAACCGCCCGTGGTGTAGCAGCCACCCAAAGAACTTGACTTTGGTGGGGAGTTTAGAGTCCCACAGTCGTTGCGCCTCAGGATCCAAATGATTCCCAGTCTGCAATGCTTTGTAGGCTTCGCGCGTACTGAAAGGCGTGGAAGAGCAGTGAGTGAACGACCTACAGTCCGAATTGCCGGTAAGTGTCACCAACGCAAGACAGTCCAGGAGGATGTGTTTCTCTTCACGTGCGCAAAGGGAAAGGCACGGCCTGAGCTGATCATCAAGAGGGGTCGAGAGGGCCCTGTGCACCGAGATGTGTTGAGCAATAGAATGGGAGTAAAGGGCAGGGAAAGTATCTGCAAGGGTGGTGTTCAGAATCCAGTTGCCGTGCCAAAAATCAGTTGATTCTCCATTGCCGACCGTGGACTGCGTGATGGTTCTGTACCGCGGCAGTTCCTCTTGGAGAATGTTAGCAATGTAGGAGTCATCACACCCAACGGTCGGCACATCAGGGTTCTGGCTGAGGAACCACGTTTTCCACGGAAGCACAGCAGAATCATGCAATTTATGCACGAATTTGAGGAGCAGACTGTGATTCTGTGTGGCAAGCTGCCGAATTCCAAGCCCTCCGTTCTCTCTGGATTGGCAGACTTTGTCCCAGGCAAGGAGGCATTGCAAGCCATGACACTTCTCCTCCCCTGTCCAGAAGAATGCCCGCTGGCGAGCATCCAAGGCCTCGAGAACGGTTTTAGGGATGAGAGCAGACGACATGTGATAGATGGCCAGGCTGCTGAGCACAGCATTCACAAGGATGAGGCGTCCCCCCCGTACTGAGCAGACGGGCTTTCCAGCTTGCTAAGTATTTATCGAATTTGGAAATTAGTGGCTGATAATCCGACACCCGAATTTTATGAGGGGATAGTGGAAGGCCAAGATAAGTTTGGGGGAACGACGAAACCGCACAGCCTAGAGTCGCTGCCATGGCGGTTGCAGCATCTGCAGGGATGTTCAAAGGGACGAATGTTGATTTGTGGTAGTTTATGGTAAGACCTGTTGCAGCTGAGAAGTTCTCTAAGATGGCTTTGAGGGTGGCCATTGTCTGCACGTCCCCTTTGACTAGGATCAAGGTATCGTCAGCATATTGGAGGACAGGGCAGGGTAGCAAAGGGTCAATGGGGTGAGTAAGCGATCCAACAGCGGACGCCTCATGGATAAGCCGCTGGAGGACATCAGCCACGATGATGAACAGATATGGGGAAATCGGATCTCCTTGCCGCAGCCCACGTTTACAGGAGATCCATCGGCCCGGCACACCGTTTAACGTAACAACAGTTTTGCCGCTGTTCAGGATGAGAGAAACCCACATCCGCCACCGCTCGTCAAAGCCCCTATAGGCAAGGATTTTGTCAAGACTATCCCACGAGATAGAATCAAACGCCTTTTTGAAATCCAACTTCAGCACCGCAGTGGGAGCTCCCCGTTTGTGGCAGCAGCGCAACAGGTCCGCAGCATAGATAAAATTCTCGGCAATATGTCGCCCGTGCACAAAACCAGTTTGATCGGCGTCGACAATGACTGGAATGGCCGCCTTCAACCTGTTGGCCATGACTTTTGAGAACAACTTCATAGGGCAATTTTGGAGAGAGATAGGTCGGAAGCCGTCAGGACTCCGCACGCCGTCATGTTTCGGCAGAAGAATGAGGTGAGCTCTATTTAAACCATCGAGGTCAATGGACCCTGAATGGAAATCACAGAAGAGTTGAAGGACATACGGTTTCAGATTGGCCCAGAAAAATTTGTAGAAAGCCGGCCCAAAACCATCAGGCCCGGGGCTAGCGTTCATGTCCATGGCAAACAAAGCCTCAGAGATTTCATCAGCAGTGAACGGATCAGACAAGGGGAGGTGCGCGACAAATTTGCAAGAGGGGACAAGCTAAGGGTTAATATTGTTGTGTTTCTATTCTCGCGTTTCAAAAAATTAGCCAGCATGAGCTCCGATGTTCACCAGAGAATTCGATTGGGAATGCATGCAGGAAGAGGTACGGTCAAACTCAAACAGATACTCGTCGCTACCATCAGACATCGGCATGCTGGCCTCGTTTTCTCCTCGCATTTGTGTCGTTTCCTTTCTCTCCAGTAAGGCAGTAAAGCACATCGATCAAGAGCTTCTTTCTTGACCTCGGAATGTTCCTTAAAGCAGCCACTCGTCGGATAGAGAGAGGGGGTGGAAAAGAGAGATAAAGTTGTGTTGCTGCAGTATGCGTTCCTGCTGGAGATGAAAAAGCCCAAGTAAACCAACCAATGGATAGGAAAAACCCTGCACAAACACTGCCATTTTATCGAACACACAGCAACCTGGTCAAAAACCGAAAAGCACATTTCAGGCCTACCCATACACATGATCTACATGCACAATCATGCTCAAGCAGTGTTCAAAAGAACACACAACACACAGTGACACAGCCACACACACACACATTCCACATTTCCACAGAGACCAGCATAAAAGTTACCCGGCCAGCAAAAGCGCCACGGAACATGCGTCTTGTAGCCGTCGGCCCCTCCACACAAAGCGCAGCGCCGGCCGGATCGATCGGTCGATGCAGAGGGTGGCCGGGGCAGGCACGCCCGGTGTCGATGAGGCATTCGACCACTTTGATCAGGGAAAGAAGGAGACGGTCCACAGCCACAGGCAGCTGTTCACGCATGGGCCCTTGTGCTGTTCGCCTTTGCCTCTGGCCTGGGGGGTCTAGAGGGAGGCTGGGACATGGAACTCCAAAAGCCTGGGCATGCACTTCGATCTTGACATCACAAAGGCATGGCTGGTCTGCAGTCTGCTCATCTCTTGGCTTCGAGATCTCTGATCCATGCTGGTGGCCGTGCACATGCCAAGTTACCAAGTTGTGAAATGGTGAACAGGAGAGAAGGGTCCTTCTGTTTATGAGCAAGCAGTTCATGATCGGCATCTGCAATAGGCCAATAGTAGGGTGATGTAAAGTCTGCACGCTGTTTTCTGAAGTGTCATGCATGCACATACATTCTGGTTATGCATCATTTGGAGATGAAACTTGATTGGCTAGATGTGGCTCAACCTGTGTATTTGTTGTGCGTTTGTTTTAGAAATACAGATTCGGTCGTGCACTGAATATTCGGCCTCGAAGACCCATTCATTCTTCGGACAACTACATTCAGTTCAGAATGCCAATACTGTAAATTTTCTACAAGAATGACGAAGCTAGTGAGACCTTTGCCTTAAGAGAAGCCAAGGTAAAACTTGTATGTTTTCGGACGTGAATCGGTAAAAACCGTGTACGTGCATGTCAATCAGTAAAAAGTGGAATTGGTTCTTGCCTTCTTGGTGAGTTAGTTCACTGGCAATTGCCAGGGACTTGGTCTTAGGGCAGCCGCAATGGGTGTCTACAGGCTCTCTACAACAGATCCATGTCACCCATCAGTCCTACGTGGAAGGAATTAAATGAAGAAAGAGAACTCAGCTGCCGCCAGCCCTGGCGAGGGTCGCTAGCACGCTTCCCCAGTTGAGCAGGCCCCACCATTGATTCGGACGAGGCGAGCCACCACCTGCGCACTGCAGTGCGAAGGAACTCGCCGCAGGAGAGGCTCGGCCACAGCCTCCGCCGGCGACTCGGCGAGGTAAAAGCAGAGCGGGGCCACACCGGCGAGTTGGCCCCTGGTCGCCGGCGTGAGGCGAGGCGGCCGGCGCATGGTGAAGCACAGGCACGTCGCGGCCACCTGCAGGAAGGAGTGTGGGATGCGGCGGCCGGAGCAGTTGGAGGCGAGGTGGAGAGGGGCGGCCATAGCGGTTGGAGGCGAGGAGGAGCGCGGCAGCTGTGGGCGAGGGAACTCGCCGCCGCCGTGGGTGGTGAGGCCAGCGGGGGAGCTCGCCGTCGCCGTGGGTGGTGAGGCCGGCGGACGCCGCGCGGGTGGTGTGCCGTGCGCCCATCGGGCCACCGCGGAGGAGGCGCGCGGCCGCTAGTCCGCCGCCGAGCAGCAGTGTGGACTGCTATGGAGGCGAGGCCAGGTCCGGCCAGCTCGGGGCGCGTCTAGACGGTGGGCGCAAGAGCAGCGGCCGGCGACCGCCATGGGGAGATGGGGAACTGCTAGCGTGGAGAACTGGAGGTGGGGAACGGGTCAGGGAAAGAGAGAGGGGGGAGAAGAGGATTAAACTGACAAGTGGGACCCGTGAAACACAACAATAAATTCAATAGACACTCTATTGGATGAGTAATCTACAAATATTGTCTATAGATGATGTGGACAGGTTATAGAGAGCACCTTATCTATAACCATTACGGGTGCCCTTAGCTTGGCAAACATGTAACTGGGCTTTATTGGATGAACTGGGCCAGATTACTAATTTGGACTTTGGGTTCGTGCTTGATTAACTTGACCACCACGTTTGGCTTTGGGCGATTGGGCTTGTAGTCCAATGGTAGGACGGTCCAGTGGGACGCTACCCACCAGAGTTCAAATCCTGGTGCTCGCACCTTCTCCTGAATTTTCAGGATTTACCGGCGTTATGCGTTAAGTGGTAAGCGACGTTCCCGTCGACGACGAGGCGTCATTATATTAGTGACTTCGGGAATCTCCAGATCTGCCGGTGCTCAGTCCTTCGGAGGTGCTCGTAGGGGTAGGATTTGCATACGTGTATTCATAGGGGTGAGTGTGCGTGCGTGTTGTGAGCGTCTGCGTTGTACTGTGTATAATTCTAAAAAAAACCACGTTTGGCTTTGGACTTTAACAAAAGCCAAAAGAACTGGTGTGGTTTCGGAACTGCTCACTCGGGACGTTGAATATACGATGATGCATGACGAGAATAAACTGCTCACTCAGGACGTTGACGATGCATGACGACTTGCCCAAAAAATTTTGCCCTGAAAATTTGATGATTTCTCAAGCCGCCTTGAAATATTTTGCATACCTCTCATATGGAGCCGGGAGCCCCTGTTGCTTTGTCAACTGGCTGGTATGATTTCATTTGTATTTTAAAAAAACGGAGTGGTTGATTTGATTGACTCAGATGATCGTCAATGGATCACGCGTGGCACGCCATTGATGTTGAGCAGCTGTTAACAAAATCAAACTCTTAGCTTTTCATGTGAAACATAATAGTAGGAATAACCTCATTTTATCGTTGATGACAGTACTTAATAGCACTGCTGTTTTTATGTAATAATGAAACTTGCGGCTATAAATTAGAACCAACATAGTTTGAGACTTGAGTGTTGTATTATAAAATTCGAGTTGGCATCACTCAAGTCATGAATGGATAGTTGGTGTTAGTGTTAGTGGTATATAGTTGTAGTCTTTTGCACCTTCAGCTAACACCTAACAAACTAACACCTTAGATGCTTGCATGCATGTGTTACTTTTGCATGTAATGCTACTTTTGCAATCATTGAAGGATCTAGAGGGGGAGAGAAAAGTGAGTAAAAGGGGTGGGGTCTACCAGAACTAACACCAATTACCACCTCTTGGGGATGTTAGTGTTTTGGGGTGTTACTTGGAACTAACACCAAACTAACACATATATTTTGATTTTTTGTGTTAATTTTGTGTTAGTTTGCTCCAAAGTAACACTGACATATGCATACATCATGGCCTCCGTTGATCAGATATTTGCACGCAAACCTGGCGTCCTGGCTTTACCAGCATAGCACGAAATCTTTAATTTTTGTTATTATGGTTTTCTTCAAAATGTGCCTTCGCACTGTTCAACTAATCAAATCGATAAAACTAATATAATAGTCGTTGTACATCCAACAAAATTTAACAGTGGAAGTATCAAACAGTAGCTAAAGAGAAGTATCAGAAAGTACTAGTTTGGTAAGACTAATAAATATCAAAATAGTGGGACCAACAGCCAATTTTAATTATTTATTTTATAACTTCTCGTTAAATCAGTTGATAGGAAAATCATAACACAAGTTACTTCCAAGTACCTTTAGATATATATACTTTACAAGTACCGTAACCGTAACAAAGCTTAGTAAAGCCCAGTTTACTATTCACTTTGTCCAATTAATCTCCCAAACATAATTTCTTCTCATTGAACCTCTCATGTGAGTTGCCGTTCTGAACTAAATACTCATGCATAAGTATTTTAACTGAATCAGCTTCACACTTGATGAAATTTGCCATTCTGAACTTTTCCTCGTACAAGTTGTATTTTAATGTCGGGGACAGCCATAAGGGGTCTCCTAACTAAGGGGAAAAACCACCCTCTTAAAACGCAAATCGTAAAAAACACTTCTGTTGACGGATAAAACTCGTATCCACCTACGATCCGCAAGCGTACGGACCTACACTTTTTTCACCACGGGGATTCCCTAGGTTCTTGTCAATCCGCGGAGCAAGGGGATTACAAGCGTTTAATCTAGCACTACCTAGTTACTTATCCAAACCCTAAACTACGGTTAATATAAAGAACTACTACGCTACACTAGAGAGTGCGATGAAACTCACAAGATATATAAAAGACACTTGCCCAAGGGTCTACGATACTTGAACATGCAACCGCTTAGAGATATGAAAACCGATCTAATCTACCGATGGTTGTGACCACGGTTTCGCCCTTTCTCTCCCCCCGTACTGTCACTACGCGGAGATATTCGTGACTAGACCTATGATGATCACGGCGTATTGAAGGGTTCTAAGGGAGAAGTGAGATCTATACTCCCAACACGACATGGTAGCTAACCTTAAACATGAAAGCATCTTCAACACTAGATGATATATTGAAACCATAAAAGTTGCGATTACATCTCAAGATCGTTTACAACCCATGGACAAATGAGAAGATTACCCCATCAAGGTGCTAGGCATAGCACCGTTGATCATGGTGACGCTTCCGACGGTGTCTTCCTTCTCCTCCGGGGGTGTCGTGGCAGGGCCTCAACGTCCTCCTCCACTTGTGGTTGCTTCCTTCGAGTCGAGCGATCCCTCTTGCGAATGATCTCTCTCCTCTCCTTCCTCTCTAGCTTGTGGACGGCCTCTCGGGCGAATGGCTCTCTCTCTCTCTGCGAATGGCGGCGCCCCCACGTACTTTGATGCGCCAAGGGGGTCCCGATCTTCACGACGTAGGATAAACACCAGATAACTAGCTTCAAAGAAGCCAAGGTAACTTGCTGCAAGCAGCGATAACTAGTGCAACCTGACGAATAAAACTCAAAGCCAACCACCGTCTTTAACCGGCAACCTGAATCGAGGATTCACCCAACCACACTCTCAAGGAACCAACCAACACAGCTTACAATCAATCGAGGAAACCTCGAAGGGAGTAGGAGCACCAATTGGGAGCGGATGAAACCGCCGCTGTTGTATTCCCGCGAAGGAGATCACAAGAGCAAAGGGGGTAGAGATTTCTCTCAAGGGTTTGCTAGCACACAGCTAAACAAAGGGGTTCTGTATTTTAATTATCAAAGTCTTACGTTTGCTACGAAGCAAAGGGGTATTCATACAAGGAGCAGACCTCCTGGATAGGTGAAAACACGAAACAAAAAATGAAAAGACAGCCTATGTGAAAAGGCCTCCACGCTCCTGATGAGTTTCCGCGTGACTGTTGGTCTTCTGCACAGTCTTCAGTGTTTTGACAATAACTCCATCTTAGAAACTCCAAATGACGTGCCGTTGGATGCGTTGGAAAGCTAACTTGATGCACTTTCACACTACGTGCAACATGTACCACGAAATGTTGTAGAATGGTACAGTTTTGCACGGGAACTTGGACGTTAGGCTGACTGTTGACACTCTGACCAGTCTGCACTAAAAGCACTCGGCTGCCTCATTGGAATGTCAAAAGCACTCGGCACTAGTGGCATTAGAATCTAGACTTCAAGAGCTTTCCAATGTATGCTCATGGACCTCCATAGCTTCTGTGAATCAAAAGATATGACTTGTTCTTCTTGTCGGTTCTGTCAGGCTGAACTGATTCGACGTGGTCCATCTCTCTGGTTCATTCTTGGTGTATTCTTGTCATCTTCTTTGGTGAACCTGAGTAAAAGCCACATGCACGACTTAGGTAGTATATAATTCTCATTAATAAATGGAATGTCACAAAGTAGCGCGTGCACCTCTTGTTGTAGTTTCTTAGCTCGGCTACATGTTATTGGCCCATCAAAAACATGGGTTGGTGCAAGCTTGTTTGACGATTGTTCCATCTTGCTTGATGTAGTCGGCATACTTGATGGTGTGGTCGGCGTAGTCATATCATCCTCCCCCTCTTCAAAAGGAGTCGTCCTCGACTCTGTACCATCTTCACTTGTGAATGGTGACAGATCAGCCACGTTGAAGGAATTGCTCACGCCATAACTTGCTGGAAGGTCTATCTTGTATGCATTATCATCAATCTTTGCAAGAACACGAAATGGACCATCCCCTCGTGGCATAAGCTTCGATTTGCGCTTATCGAGGAAGCAATCCTTGCGCAAATGAATCCACACCAAATCCCCTGGTTCAAATAACACTTTCTTCCTATGTGTGTTCATGGTTGTAGCCTTGCGCATCGCCTTCAGCTCTATTGCTTCCTTGGCCTTCTCATGTATCTTTTTTACATATACAGCACGCTTGGTAGCTTCCATGTTGGTTCTCTCCTGTAATGGCAAAGGCAACAAATCTATCGGAGTAACAAGTTTGAACCCATAAACAATTTCAAAAGGACACAAATTAGTGGTAGAGTGTACTGCCCTGTTATAAGTAAACTCCACATGAGGCAAACATTCCTCCCAGTCCTTTAAGTTCTTTTTCACCATTGTTTGTAGCAGCATTGACAATGTACGATTCACCACTTTAGTTTGCCCATCGGTTTGGGGGTGACAAGTAGTTGAGAACAGAAGCTTGGTCCCAAGCTTTGCCCATAATGTTTTCCAGAAATAGCTCACAAACTTGACATCACGATCAGACACAATGGTCCTGGGCACTCCATGTAACCTCACAATTTTCCTGAAAAATAAATTAGCAACATGTGAAGCATCGTCGCTCTTGTTACAAGGAATAAAATGAGCCATCTTTGAAAATCTATCAACCACAACAAAAATAGAATCTTTTTCTCTCTTAGTTCGAGGCAGTCCTAAAACAAAATACATGCTTATGTCTTCCCAAGGAGTATTAGGAGCAGGTAAAGGAGTGTATAAACCATGAGAGTTCAGTTTGGACTTAGCTTTGTGACAGGTAACGCATCGTTCGACAAACCGGATGACATCTCTCATCATCTTGGGCCAATAGAAATGATCTCATAGTAGTTCATAAGTTTTCTTTTGCCCGAAATGTCCTGTCAATCCTCCTCCATGTGCCTCCTGCAACAAAAGCAATCTAACCGAAGAATTTGGAACACAAAGTTTGTTAGCTCTAAACAAAAATCCATCATGTATATGATATTTGTCCCAACCTTTTCCATCTTTGCAATGATTGTATGGTTCTGAAAATTCAGGATCATTTTTGTATAGGTCTTTCAAACTTTCAAGACCCAAAACTTTTACCTCGAGTTGGTTCAGCAACACATTCTTTCGAGACAAAGCATCAACGACTACTTTATCATTTCCTTTCTTATATTTCACAATGTAGGGAAATGTTTCAATGAACTCAACCCACTTAGCATGGCGTCGGTTCAACTTTGCTTGTCCTTTCAAATACTTCAAAGCTTCATGATCAGAATGAATAACAAACTCTTTTGGCCATAAATAGTGCTGCCATGTTTCAAGCACACGCACCAAAGCATACAATTCTTTGTCATACACAGAATAATTCAATTGAGCACCTCCCAATTTTTCACTAAAATATGCTACTGGTTTTCCTTGCCGCATTAAAACTCCTCCTATGCCAATTCCACTAGCATCACATTCTACTTCAAAAGTTTGAGTGAAATCGGGAAGAACAAGTAACGGTGCTTCAGTTAAACATTTCTTTAATTCTTGAAAAGCATTTTCTTGTGATTGTCCCTATTTAAATTCAACCCCTTTTTTGGTCAATTCATTCAAAGGAGCAGCAATGGTACTAAAATCTCTCACAAATCTCCTATAAAAACCAGCAAGGCCATGAAAGCTTCTTACTTGACTTACATTCACCAGAGTTGGCCAATCCTTGATGGCTTTCACCTTGGTTTCGTCCACTTCGATTCCCTTTCCTGAAACAACAAAGCCAAGGAACACAACATGGTCGGTGCAAAAACTGCACTTCTCAAGATTAGCAAATAACTTCTCCTTTCTAAGGCATCCAAAACTAGACGAATGTGAATCATATGTTCCTCAAAAGACTTGCTGTAAGTCAAGATATCATCAAAGTAAACAACCACAAATTTCCCAATGAAAGTTCTCAGAACATGGTTCATTAGCCTCATAAAGGTACTAGGAGCATTAGTCAAACCAAAAGGCATAACTAACCATTCATATAGTCCAAATTTAGTTTTAAAAGCAAATTTCCATTCATCTCCAGTTTTCATTCTTATTTGATGGTACCCACTTCTCAAATCAATTTTAGTAAATATTATAGACCCACTCAATTCATCAAGCATGTCATCTAACCGTGGGATAGGATGACGATACCAGACAGTGATATTATTTATAGCTCTACAATCTACACACATTCTCCAAGTTCCATCCTTTTTAGGTACCAAAATCACAGGAACTGCACAAAGACTTAAACTCTCACGAACAAAACCTTTGTCAAGAAGTTCTTGTACTTGCCTTTGTATCTCCTTTGTCTCCTCTGGATTGGTTCGATATGGGGGACGGTTGGGGAGTGCAGCACCTGGAATGAGATCAATTTGGTGCTCAATCCCACGAAATGGAGGTAGTCCAGCTGGTGTTTCCTTCGGAAAAACGTTTTCATAGTCCTACAAAAGATTAGACACAACACTAGGAAGAGATGTGATATCGTTAGCTGAAATTAAAATGTCTTTGCACACAAGTACAAAGAGCACTTGATCTGGGTTGTTTCTCACATCTCTCATCTCAGATTTTGTGGCTAACATAACCAGATGCTTTCCCTCTCCTTTCGTTTTATCTCTCAAATTTGGCTTGGGGCTCTCGCTCACCGAATTGTGGATGGCACTCATTTTGTTTTGCTCTTCTCCTCCTTTACTTGCTGGACTAATTTCAGTTTTCTTTTGTAAGTGCTCAGCCATAATTTGTTGGGGTGTCATAGGCTTGAGTACCAACTTCTTCCCTTTCAAATCTAGTGTGTACTGATTTGTTCTCCCACAATGCTGAGTGTATCGGTCATACTGCCATGGCCTTCCAAGCAGCATGTGACACACGGACATGGGTGCCACATCATACTCCACTGTATCAACATATTCACCAATTTTGAAAGGAACTTTCACCTTATAACCAATCTTGATATCACCCGAATCATTCAACCATTGAACATGATATGGGTGAGGATGTCGCTGCAGCTTTAAGCCAAGCTTATCAACCATCTCATGACTTGCCAGATTATGGCAGCTTCCTCCATCAATGATTACCTTCACTACTTTATCTTGCACTTTGGCTCTGGTTTGAAATAAATTATGCCGCTGTCCACTTTCAGCTTCTTTCATCTGAACACTCAATATTTGTGTCACCACAAGAGAAGTACCTTGCTCAAACTCACATCCAGCATGTTCCTCTTCTTCATGGGTTTCATCAGCATTCTCCTCCACTACTTCCTCTTCACTAGCTGATTCATACTCTCCACTATCATTCACAATGATCACCCGATTATTTGGACATTCCTTAATAATATGTCCACGGCCTCCACACTTGAAGCACTGAATTTCATGACTCTTAGCAGTAGAACCTACTGAAGTAGAGGTGGATGTTGCAGGTTTGGAATTCATGCTTGGGGCAGCAGTGGTCTTCCCATTAAAAACACCTTGAACATTGGAACGTGAGCCTCCAAATGAGCTTTTTGCAACGGAGGGTGCAGCAGCAAACTTTGAGATTAGTTTGCTTCCTCCAGACGTAGTCCTCGTACCAAATGGCAAGGATTTGCCACTCTTACCATCTTGCTGCAGTTGGCATTCAGCCTTGGTTGCTTGATGTACCAAATCAATAAGATGGCGGTACGGCTGAAACTCAACAATGCGCTGAATGTTGCGATGTAACCCAGCCATGAAACATGCAATAGTTTGCTCTTCATCTTCATACACGTTGGCTCTAATCATAGCCTTCTCCATCTCTTTATAATATTCTTCAACAGAGGAACTTCCTTGCTTCAAATTCTGCAATTTATCAAAAAGATCACGCCGATAGTGCTTAGGCATAAAACGTCTTCTCATATCTTGCTTCATCTCTTCCCAAGTGGAAATAGGATCTTCCCCATCCTCGTCACGATCACGGAGAAGTTGTTCCCACCAGATCAGAGCATATCCATCAAACTCAAGAGATGCCATTGCCAATTTCTTCTCTTCTGTATAGTTATGCAAACGAAATATCTTATCCACCTTCAGCTCCCAAGTGAAATAAGCTTCAGGGTCAGATCCACCATCAAATTTTGGCATGGTAAATTTCAGTTTACCAAACCTATCTACACGGTTGCCTCCTCTAGAACGTCGGCGATCAAAATGAAATTGGGAATGATTTTCTTCATCTTCATCATCAGACCCTTCATTGCCAGCATTCCTTCCATTTCGACCTCTTCCTCTCCCATGTACAGAACCTTCATTCCTCCGGCCTCTTGCTCTTCCATCACCATCTTCTGCATCCTCACCATGGTTGCTTGCACCATCATTAGGTGGAGGACGTCCTCTGAGTTCAGTCAGAAGTGCTTCAAAGTCTCATGCCAAACGATCTTGCTTCTCTTCCAAACTTTGCTTGAATTCATTAAATTGTACCAGAGTAACACAATCGTCTATATCAGCCATCTCCCTGCAATGTTAGTTCAATACGAGTAGCAGTATTTGTGGAATAAAAGAAAATATTGGTAGCTCTCACAACCTCACCTCTCTTACCAACCAAAACTCTTATGAAATCCTTGCGGTTACAACAAGAATAATGTGTGGTGGTACTTGAAGAGTGAAGGCTAGGCGAAAACAAGACCAGAGAGTACCGATTACGATGGCTTATATGTGGAGCTTGGTGGGGAGTGATACACAAGGAATGCAATCTGAAATCTAGTTGTTGTAAAGTTAAATAACAATCCAAACTAGAGATCAAATGCCTAGTGCTGATCAAAAGATATGAACGAAGTAACTGTAGCAACGCACGCACAAAAGGAATCACCTAGCAAAATTGCACCAAAGGATGATAGCAAACTGGTCACACAATTGGATATGAACGTTCAGCACTTGTGCATATCAAACAAATCTGATCTTGCTCCTTTCTTTCCAACACTTTTCTTTTTAACTTTCTTAACACTCACTTTTTTTTTGCAACTTTCTGAACACTTCTTTTTTTTGACCTTTTTTTAACACACTAAGAGGAGAACAGATATAACACTTGCACAATTTAATAATGATAGAACCAAACACAACCAGTAGCTATCTTGATAGGATAAAAAGTTTACGCAAAGGATAGAATGGTTTACTGGATATATTTTTTTTGTAGGAATTTTCAGAGATATGAAAAGGCTCAAAAGGACACGCAAAGGATAAGATGATCAGCAACTAAACAAAGACTCTAATGGACTGAAATTTAACCAAACTCACAAGATAAACAAATTGTAACAAAAAGGCTATAACAATTTTTTTTGGCTTTTTGTGGATAGGACAAAGGCACAAATATATGTAGCTAAGGGTAAAGAATCCTACCGTGGTAACGAAAGCTCTGATACCAGATGATGCGCCAAGGGGGTCCCGATCTTCACGACGTAGGATAAACACCAGATAACTAGCTTCAAAGAAGCCAAGGTAACTTGCTGCAAGCAGCGATAACTAGTGCAACCTGACGAATAAAACTCGAAGCCAATCACCGTCTTTAACCGGCAACCTGAATCGAGGATTCGCCCAACCACAATCGAGGAACCAACCAACACAGACTACAATCAATCGAGGAAACCTCGAAGGGAGTAGGAGCACCAATTGGGAGCGGATGAAGCTGCCGCTGTTGTATTCCCGCGAAGGAGATCACAAGAGCAAAGGGGGTAGAGATTTCTCTCAAGGGTTTGCTAGCACACAGCTAAACAAAGGGGTTCTGTATTTCAATTACCAAAGTCTTATGTTTGCTATGAAGCAAAGGGGTATTTATACAAGGAGCAGACCTCCTGGATAGGTGAAAACACGAAACAAAAACGAAAAGACAGCCTATGTGAAAAAGCCTCCACGCTCCTGATGAGTTTCCGCGTGACTGTTGGTCTTCTGCGCAGTCTTCAGTGTTTTGACAATAACTCCATCTTGGAAACTCCAAATGACGTGCCGTTGGATGCGTTGGAAAGCTAACTTGATGCACTTTCACACTACGTGCAGCATGTACCACGAAATGTTGTAGAATAGTACAGTTTTGCACGGGAACTTGGACGTTAGGCTGACTGTTGACACTCTGATAAGTCTGCACTAAAAGCACTCGGCTGCCTCACTGGAATGTCAAAAGCACTCGGCACCAGTGGCATTAGAATCTAGACTTCAAGAGATTTCCAACGTGTACTCATAGACCTCTATAGCTTCTGTGAATCAAAAGATATGACTAGTTCTTCTTGTTGGTTCTGTCAGGCTGAACTGATTCGACGTGGTCCATCTCTCTGGTTCATTCTTGGTGTATTCTTGTCATCTTCTTTGGTGAACCTGAGTAAAAACAACATGCACAACTTAGGTAGTATATAATTCTCATTAATAAATAGAATGTCACAAAGTAGCGCGTGCACCTCTTGTTGTAGTTTCTTAGCTCGGTTACGTGTTATTGGCCCATCAAAAACATGGGTTGGTGCAAGCTTGTTTGACGATTGTTCCATCTTGCTTGATGTAGTCGGCATACTTGATGGTGTGGTCGGCGTAGTCATATCATACTTAGGGTTACATCATCTTCACACTCAAGAAATGGGGGGCCGAACCGCCTCGGGAATGGGCCAGGCCGGCCGGCCTGGGCCGATCGGCCCAGGCCCATCCCGACCCGGTTCGGTCACCCCCTCGCTCCCGTGGGTCCTCTTGACATTTTGCACTTTGCCCCCTTCAATTGCATCATTTTGACGACGTCATCCTCGCGTCCAAGATAGAGGGTCTTCTCGCATGAAGTTCGGTCTTTTACGCTTCAATCCTCGGGGATGTTCCTTTATAACACATCGGTCCTCGCCACCTTTTGGAGTGATTTTATCCTGCACTTGAACACGAACGGGACTCCTCATTTGCTCCTTTGAACTTGTTGTGACTCCGCCCTTTTAGTCCATGTTTTCTTGCAAAAACATAACACTTCCAAATGCACGTACAAAGATGAACTTGTTATATCATTAGTGTGCCTAGTGGCGGGTTAGTTTCATAATCAAGCTCAAACCAAAGTGTAATGAACATGTTTGGTGTACCAAAATACACCGTCAACAACTTCGCAAACCAACCACTGCTTCAAGCACATATAAAGCCCACGGCCTTGTCACACCCTGAAATTCCCAAATTTCAAGATGTGAATAGGAAGAAAATTTAAATAATGATTTTCTCTTAATTTTTAAAAATTTCCCAACATTTAATTCTTTGCAGGGAATATAGTACAGGAAAAAAAGAAAACATTATTTGTTTTTTCAAAATTAAATAAATAGCTTGATGTTTGTTGCATTCATGCTGGAGCATTATTTTTTGGTGCTTGAATTCAAATTTGAATTTGAATTCATTTGTTTGTCCTCTTTTCAAAAATAGCAAAGTCCCTTTCTCCTTCCTTCCCCCTTTTTCCCTGTTTTTGCCGCGCAGCCCATCTTCCGAAGTCCGGCACAAGTCCCCGGACTCCACCGCGCAAGCCGCCTACCCTCCATCAGCTCGGCACCCTTTGGACAGCTCGGCTCGTCAGCCAAAGTCTGACTGTGCCCCTTGAGCTCCTTCGCCGATTCGCTCGGCACCTCCCTGCCGAGCAGCCCAGCCGAGCTTCCGGCCCACAGCAGCCCCGCAGCGGCCCGCGTCACCTCCCCCTCTCCTATGCGGCCCAATTGGCCTTTATGCCCAGCTCAGCCCACCTTCGCCTCCCTCCGCTCGCTCTTACTGACGAGTGGGCCCCAGCCGTCATCTCCCACCTCCGGCCGGAATCCGACCCGAGCTCGGGCCCGCACCGCACCGCACCCCGCGCCCGCGCCCTCTCCCTTGGCCCGCACTCCAAGGAACCCTTCTGGCCCTATATAAAGGCCTCCGCCTCGCATGCAGCGTCGCTTTCTCGAAACCCTAGCCCTTGAGCTCCTCCGCCGCCGCCCGGAAACCCTAGCGAGCCACCGCCGTCGATCTCCGCCGTGACCGCCTCCCCGCCGTTGAGGAGACCGCCTTGAGCTTCGCGTGGAGGTGAGGAAGTCGCAGGTGCCGCTTATTTGCACCCTCATGCCCTGCATCGCCCGCACGCCACTTGTCGGAGCCACAGCGCCGCCGTCCGCCTTGCCAAGCCGCTCGCCGACATCACCGCCCGTGCGCGTGCCCTTTTGCAGTCTAGATCGATCTCGTGCGTCGCCCGCATCATCTCGGTGCTATCCGCGCTCAAAATCGTGCCCTCTAGCTTGAATCCGTGCGAGCTCACCGGAGTTCGGTCGAGCTCCGTCGCCGCCGGCGTAGTCGCCGCCGCTCACGCGCCTGCACGCCTCCGCAGCCGTCGGATCGCAATCCGACGGACTAGAACCGATCAAACCAGAGGATACTGGTCAACAGATCTGTTTCGTCGCTGTTGCAGAAAAGCCCCCGGGTTTTCTAGTTTCACAGTTATGCCCTCCCACAGTGTAAAGATCCTTACAGTTAGATCCTTTTCTTTACGTTTTAGACCCTGTGTTTTATAGTTTTCACGCCCGAAGTCCAGCCATAGTGTTTTTGCACCGCAGCCCTTCTACTTTTACACTAATTAGGTTTTAACCATCAGTTTCTTGCAGATAGGCCCCTGTAAGTTTAGTTTTCCTGCAGAAAAGCCCATGTATCTTGTTTTAGTCGTAGTTTGCACGTTTTAGCTCCGTTTTTAGCGTTCTTTATATCCATGCGATCGTATCGAGGTGTAGAATAGTTTTATGCCTTTGTTTTGATCTGTTAGTACTGTTTGCTGATTATTTCTTATTTTATTCCATTGTTTGCTTGTATGTGTATGATGTGGTGCGTAGAAGACGAACCGTACGTGGAATACGCTGAAGTTGAAGATTTTCAAGACCTTGAGCAGCAGCAAGCGTTGGTAGAAGGCAAGTCCTTGCTGCATCCCCGTTTATCCTATTACAACATGCATTTTAATTACACCGTTTAATTATTTATTGCTTTGCATTAAATTGAAGGGTCCTATTATTTAAGGTTCGACTAGTGTTGTTTATTCCATGCCTTGATCAACCTGGGTTTACTTTATGTTGGGTAGCACTTGCTAGAGCATACCTTGGTTTTGGGTGGTTTAATGGAACAATCATTAATTTGGATTTATTTTTGCTACTCATATGGCAAGAACACTATACCTGACCCCAGGAAAACAGTACAACCACAAGACATATGGCTCTGTCTTGGCCAAATAATTAGAAAACTTGGTGTTAGGTATGCTTTACCTGAAAGGGGTTGGGGTTGCCGGTAGTTGGTGTATAGCCCGACCCTCAGGCTGATCTGCTCTATGGTAGCTTCGCGGTCTTGAGAGAGGTTTATGCATTGCGCTGTCAAGTAACCTAGCGAGCAGCCTGCACTAGGGGATCTTTGTAAAGGCCTCGTAGCGTCCCTATGCAGCCACACCTCGGTAGTGTGGTATTGTGCCTACTTTTGCACAGCGTGGTTGGGTCTAAAGCTCCTCGAAGTTTTTACGTGACTTGTGGGTAAAGTATACAACCTCTGCAGAGTGTAAAACTGACTAGTTAGCCGTGCCCACAGTCAAGGGCGGCCTGGACCCTCACATGAGTAACTTTATGGAAGATGGAACTTTAAACTTGTGCATTGCATTCAATGGTTCTGATGCATTTATTAATTGGGTTTGATATACACTTATACTTTCTAGTAATATCTGCTTAATAAAACTTGACCAACTAAAATGCTGACCTGCTATGCAACCACAAGCTCTCCACTATAAAGCCTTTGCATGTTGTTATAGTGTTTTCCCTTGTTGAGTACGACAAGTGCTCATGCTTGTTGTTATTTTATATTGCATCGACACAACCCGGTTGCTGCTCAGACGGACGCTTTGAAGACTTTCCTGAAGAGTTCGACGGTTTCTAGGCGAGCGTGCCACCAGTTGACTGCCTGTGGAGACGTCCTTTTCCGCTGCTAGTACTCGCTTTTGTTTCGATTACGAGACTTTCGGTCATGTAATTCTGTTATAATACTCTCTATATGCTTGGACACTGTGTTTTGGTATTCACTAAGTCGATGCATGTGTGAACTTTGATCCTGGTGCACATGTATTCAATGCATTCGGATCTGCCTTTAAATCCGGTTGTGACAGGCCTCCTACGGCCCAGCGACCCTCAAGGACCATTTAATAAGGGCACCAAGCGCCCTCGAGCCAACCTCCACTTCGCTCGAGTGTCGAGCATCCCACGAGCAGGTTTCCGCCTCGCTCGAGGGGCCAGCGCCCCTTGAGCGGATCTCCGCCCTGCTCGAGGGTCCAGCACACCTCGAGCGGATTTCCGCCTCGCTCGAGGGACTAGCCCCCTCGAGCGAATCTCCGCCTCGCTCGAGGCCGACCCTCGACTCGCGGTGTCCCACCTACTCTCCCGACAGGGGCACTAAATGCCCTGACATGCCGTGGGCGCCATGATCAAAAGGCAAAACCTCACCACGCCAATCCCCTGACGCCGCCCGGGAATCCGGCCCTGGCACTGTGTGGCCAATCCGCCACTGTGCGGCCATCCCCGGCGCTGTGCGGAGAGGCCGGTATCATTCCAATGCACTGTGACGCCTGCTCCCATCCTTCCCCCACGTCGAGCCCCTCGAAAGGGCATGGGGACACCCTCGAAGAGCATACGACCGTTGACCGGGTGCCTGATCAGGGCGGCGTCGTGACGCAGGGTGAGCAAAGTGCGTCCCCTCCGTCACCTCCGGCCCTGTGCGGCCATTCCTGGCCCTGTGCGGCCCTGTTCCAACGGGACATCGCCACGCCGCCCCCTGTGCAACCAGAGCTCCCCCCTCAACAAGACCATCGAACCAGTGTACGGACGACGACCAAACGCGGACCACCCTCGAAGCTGCCCCAGGCGAGCACAGGAGCTACCATGACACCTGCGGAAGCCGAGATTCACCGGGACAACTGTCACACTGCAAGCACTGTACGCCGGTACAACAATACTATGCGAAGTACCTTGCAGCATGCCTGTAAGCTGCCTCCCCTTGGCCTATAAAAGGAGGAGGCAGCCGCCCAGCTGCGGGCATCGCTTTTACTCGCACACACCCACTCGCTCACACTCGCATTCTCATCCCCTGATATTGGCACTTTGCCTCAATCACCTAGCAGGGACTTGGAGGCTTCTCCTCCTCTCCCGCCTTGCTTGTAGCCCCCCTCTATAGGCACCACCGGTGCAACGCAATACAGCGTGCACGCGCAATCTGCTGGACGTACGGCTCTTCGGCCGGAACCAAGATAAACCCGTGTCCACGTGTTGCATAGCACCAACCATCAAGAGGCTGATCGTAGCGCATCTCACTAGTTAGTGTTGGGACTAATCCTAACACCGACAGTTGGCGCGTCAGGTAGGGGGCCACGCGCTGTGATCAACTCCCCACCAGCATTCTCGATGGTGATCCGCACCGAGAAGACGTCCCAGAGGTACGCCTGGGGGAGCTCCGACCCCTTCCCAGTCAGATTCGAAATCCGGTTCGGGAGCCTGAACTTCCAAGCGACGGGGAACGACTACCTCATGTGCCTCACCAACCGGCACGAGCTCCACCCCTAGCGTTCGACCGGGCCAGGCCCGGTGCCCACCACATCGGCGCTAGAGGCCCCAGCGCCAGCACCAGCGGCGGCAGCCACCGCCTCAACATCCCGCCACCGTAGGAGCTCGGGTCAGTGCTCACGCCAAGCATGCATGGAACAGTGCCGGGCGGCGCGTGCCGCGACGCGAAGAGACGCACCTCCGCCGACGGACATAACGTCGCCTCCTGTCGGGGAAAGCACGACCGCGGGGCCGCAGTTTCCTCACGAGATGTGCAACGCGACTGCGGCATACGCTTCGTCGGTCAGCACGGACGTGGCCACGTACGAGGACCTCCCGTGTCATCACCTACTATCGATCCGGAACCTCATCGCGACCACGAATGACGAATCGTACCACGGCTCGGACAGCGAGGATCCTCTGCCTGCGCACGTGGGAACGGAATGGGACTTCTCCGGGGTCCCGGACCCCGTAGCGTTCTGGCGTTTCCTTGACGCCGCGGACTACTGGTTCGGCTGCTTCGACAACTCTAGCGAGGGGAGCTACGATCCCACGCGCGAGTGCATTGTCGTGGCCATCAAACGAGCACGCTGACGGGGTGGACCGAGCAGGCGATGGGGAAGTCGCCCCTAACGCCCCACCAAACCCGCCGCCGGCGCCACCGCCGGCGGGCAACGCAGACATCGCTGCACAGCTGGCTCAGGTCCGTGAGCCGGAAGCCAAGCTCGCGGAGGAGCATCGGCAGGTGCGGTTGCTGCGAGCCACCATCGCAGGTGAGGCATCGGCGCGCGGCGAACGCGCCCGAGATGCGGGACGCAGGGCTCGCGACCGCATCAACGCCGACTACAAAGTGGACGACCCACAGACGCCGCCCCGAGCCAGTCAGAAGCTCATCGCGGCGGCAACACTACTCCGGGCCATGCCCGAGCCCTCAACGCTTGAGGCACGTGACCTGCACCGCGAGGCGCAGGCCCTCATCGAGCAGGCCGCCGTGCAGCAGGCCGAAAGCTCCGCGTCCCGCATGCGCAACAAGTCCAGCACACGGGCCGACGGCGGTGCGCAGGACCAGGAGGCTTCGGTTCACGCCCCGCAAGGGGGCACGGCGGGCCAGCCGGGAACCAGGGCAGGACGCCTGTCAGGGAGCGGATCCTTGACACACGCGGCCAAGCCCACGACAGGGATGCACGCAGCGTCTTGAACTCCAAGAGGAGGGAGGACGTGGCAGCACAGGTAGCGCAAGGATATCACCCTCGACGCGGCGGCCACTACGACAGCCAGGAGGATCGATCCCCGGCACCGGAACCGCCGGGAACCTGTGTGTTTAGCCGGGAGATCCGCACGGCGACCATCCCCCCGCGCTTCCGTCAAGCCGCCACCGTCATCAAGTACTCGGGGGAGACGGACCCCCGAGTATGGCTCAACAACTACCGCCTAGCTTGCCAGCTGGGCGGCGCCACCGATGATGCCATGATCATCCGCAACCTGCTGCTGCACCTTGCGGACTCCGCTCGGACGTGGCTCGAGCACCTGCCCGCCAGTCAGATCCACAACTGGGACGACCTGGTCCGCACCTTCGTAGGGAACTTCCAGGGCACATACGTGTGCCCTGGGAACTCATGGGACCTACGAGGGTGCACCCAAAAGTCCGGCGAGTCCCTTAGGGACTTCATCCGACGCTTCTCCAAGCGCTGCACCGAGCCCCCGAGCGTCGCCCAGTCCGAGATCGTGCACGCCTTCCTCGAGGGCACAACTTGCCGAGACCTGGTGCGCGAGCTTGGGAGGAGCCCGCCGGTGAACGCCAACGAGTTGTTCGACATCGCCACCAGCTTCGCCTCTGGAGAAGAAGCAGTTGGTGCGATCTTTGACGGCAAGAAAGGCAAGCGTGTGGAGGACGCGCCCGCGGAGGGCAGCAAGTCCAAGGACTCCGCAAAGAAGCAGAAGCGGGACAAGAAGGGCAAGAAGCCCCAGCGCGCTAGGCACGCACAGGAGCACGGCGAGGACGACGACGAGGTCAACGCTGTCGACCCTGCGCGCAAGGGACCTCGAGGCCCCCCTCGAGGGCCTGCTGCGTTCGACGACATGCTAAAGAAGCCCTGCCTGTACCACAAGACCCTGGTCGCCCACACCCTCGAGCAGTGCGACATGCTCAAGAAATACTACCGTCGCGTCGCTGTGAAAGACGACAAGGCCAAGAAGAGTGCGGGCGATGGGGGCGCTGACGGTTTCCCCGCTGTGGAGAACGTCTTCCTCATCTTCGGGGGACTGACGGTGGACATGTCCACCAGCCAGCGCAAGCACGAGCGGCACGAGGTTCTTGCTGCGGATAGGGTCGTGCCATCCTTCCTCGACTGGTCGGAGGAATCCATTACCTTCAGCCGCGAGGATCACCCGAACCGCATCCCGAATCCGGGCCAGTACCCGCTGGTTGTCGATCCAGTCATCGGCAGCTCGCGGTTCTCCAAGGTGCTGATGGACGGGGGCAGCAGCCTCAACATCATGTACGCCCACACCTTGCGGTTGATGGGGATCGACCTGGATGTTGACATTGCTAACGTCATCGACTAGAAACAGATATAAGATCCATCTCTATCGACGGCGCCAGAAATGCAAAGGCATATCTTAACATGATGCTAAGTGTATATCAGATGTTGCTTTCAGATAAACTAAAAGATAAATCCAATACGGGTCATAGCACAACTCGATCTAGGTTGTCATCCCTGACAGAAGTGCCACTAAAACACATGGATTGGTACTCTTACATATGCCTTGGATCTCTAGATAAGAAAAAAATATATATATATGGGTATCCGCAAGCGCACAGATATGAATATACCATTGTAGCATTTTAACCAGGAGTAAAACCAGGTATCGTATTTATATTCTACCTCAGGGAAAGAAGTCTTTTATCTATAATAACACATACATGCATATCTCTCAGTTGTGTAATGTAGAGTGGCCAAAATATATCAATTACTATAAATAGGTGTAAGTCACATAAAGATAATAATAATGATAGCATTGATCAAGTCATAACATCGTGAGCCACTAGAAAGTGTCAATATAGAAAGAGAAGCGTATTCACAGCCTAGTTAGCGAGGATACTCCTCGGTAACCCTAAACTATATGTCAATGCAAACTATGATTAGTGTAATACATTTAACAATCATGGAAGAAGAACTATTATACTAATGCATGGGGAGACTAATCAGGAGGATCAAGGCCGAAACTTAAAACGACCCAAATAGTATAAGGCTCCACTAGTCCTACACACTGGGGTGGATTGCAAAGCACTCAATAGTGATGTCACCACCATGATCTACCACGCGACCCGGCATGTAGGGTGCAATCGCAGGTAAATACAGTATAAGCACCACGCTTACACTATCTTTACCACTCACCAAGTTAACAGATAATCTAGGTGAGGGCTATACGACTCCATACATGAATATAAAGGTAAATCAACTATGCTAAATATGTAATCATAATAAGCACCAAAGCACATAATCTCGAATATAATCATTGATAAGAACATATGTCTCTACAGCAAATGTAAAGAACTTATGAAGAACTTACAAAAGCGAAGCTAGATCAGTATCTCGACTAGCTTCTAGACGATCAGGAGCCAAGTAGACGCCTTGCCTCCTCCTAGATCTAGACTAGTTAGCTACTCTCGCTATATGGTGTTTCTAGGGCGTAGTATCTCTGACTTGATGACTTGATCTGGTGTATGAACAGATGAGAGCCAGATTCTGCCCTGCCAGGGGGTCAGGGGGTTGCTTATATAGTCCTGAGGGGATGCCATGAGCCGTACGATCAAACCGACCTAACATATGGTTTAGATTGATCCTCATAGGCGGTGGAAGAACATTCCAGAAGTAGGGCTGATGTGTCGCCCGGGGGAGGCCGACCGGCCCCACCATGGGGCCGACCGGTCTGTGGTGGGCCCCCCTCGGGGCCCACTTCGGCCAGGTAGGTCTTTGCCTCTTCCAGATGCTTCTTTCTTGGGTGCCAAGTCACGTTGAGTTCCGGAGCCTTCTGGAGCCTTCTAAACTTCATTCTTTTCGTATTTTCCTGAATGGTCCCTGAAATCATATAATTCACCAAAACTCTAGAAAAACTGTTAGTGACACCCTATTCTAAGTTGGTATTAACAATTATGCACTTTTCTCATGTTTAGTTGACTTATAAATATATAAGATAAAATGTGTCAACACTGGACAAGTTGCGGCCCAGCAAGACGCCGTTCCACGGCGTTGCGCCGGGCAAGCACGTCCAGCCTCTCGGGCAAATCTATCTGCCTGTTTGGTTCGGCATGCCGGACAACTTCCGCAAGGAGACTCTCACATTCGAGGTACTGGGGTTCCGGGGTGCGTACCACGCCATTCTTGGGCGTCTGTGCTACGCCAAGTTCATGGCGGTCCCGAACTACACCTACCTCAAGATGAAGATGTCGGGGCCGAAAGGAGTCATCACGGTAGGCTCGTCGATCGAGCACACATTCGACTGCAACGTCGAGTGCGTCGAGCACGCCGAGGCGCTCGTGCTCGACGAATCGCTGCTGGCGGACATGGAGAGGTTGGCCAACGAAGGCCTCGACTCCCCCAACAAGCACGCTGGCAGCTTCGAGGCTGCTGAGCAAACCAAGGAGGTACCCCTCGACCCTACTGCCCCCGAGGGCAAGGCGTTGAGGATCAGATGCACCCTCGATCCGAAATAGGAAGTGGTGCTTGTCCACTTTCTCCGCGCCAACGCAGATATCTTTGCGTGGAGCCCCTCGGACATGCCAGGCATTCCGAGGGAGGTTGCCGAGCACTCCCTTGACATCCTACCTCACTCCAGGGCTGTACAGCAGCGCTTGTGATGCTTTGACGAAGAAAGGCGTCGGGCGATTGGAGAGGAGCTGCGGAAGCTCTTAGAGGCCGGATTCATCAAGGAAGTTTTTCACCCTGAGTAGCTAGCTAATCCAGTACTAGTTAAGAAAAAGAACGGGAAGTGGCGCATGTGTGTAGATTATAGTGTTTTAAATAAAGCATGTCCCAAAGTTCCCTTTCCTTTGCCACGAATCGATCAAATCGTAGACTCTACTGTGGGGTGTGAGCTCTTGTGTTTCCTTGATGCCTATTCTGGTTACCACCAAATAAAAATGAAAGAGTCTTACCAGCTCATGACTTCTTTTATCACACCATTCGGCATGTTCTGCTACGTTACGATGCATTTCGGTCTCCGAAATGCCGATGCTACGTACCAGCGATGTATGCAACACGTTTTCGGGGATCACATCGGGCGGACCGTTGAGGCCTACGTAGATGACATAGTCGTCAAGACTAGGAAGGCGGACGACCTGGTTAATGATCTGCGTGTGACATTCAATTGCTTGCGGGCAAATGGGGTGAAACTAAACCCCGAGAATTGCGTCTTCGGGGTGCCGCGCGGCATGTTGTTGGGTTTTATCGTCTCTCAGCGAGGCATTGAGCCCAACCCCGAGAAGGTCTCGGCCCTTGATCAGATGGGGTCAATCCGGGACTTGAAGGGGGTGTAGAAGGTTTTGGGGTGCTTGGCGGCTCTAAGTCGCTTCATTTTGCGCCTCGGCGAGAAGGGCTTACCCCTATACTGACTCCTGAAGAAGCACGAATGTTTTTCCTGGACCGTCGAGGCCCAGGAAGCCCTCGACAAACTGAAGGCGACGCTCGCACACGCGCCGACCCTCACGCCACCTTAGGACGGCGAGCCTCTGTACCTCTACGTCGCAGCGACCACCCAGGTGGTCAGCGCGGTTAACGTTGTGGAGAGAACGGAGGAGGGCCACGCCCTGGCAGTCCAGAGGTCGGTGTACTACATCAGCGAGGTGCTGTCCGAGACCAAGGCGCGATATCCACAGATCTAAAAGCTGCTCTACACGGTGGTGCTTACACGGCGCAAGCTGCGGCACTACTTCGAAGCCCATCCGGTCACCGTGGTCTCATCTTTCCCTCTGGGAGAAATAGTCCGCAACCCGGATGCCTCAGGAAGGATAGCAAAGTGGTCAGTGGAGCTCATGGGTGAAACCCTCACCTATGCGCCGCGCAAGGCGATTAAATCGCAGATTTTGGCGGATTTCGTCGATGAATGGACCGACACTCAGCTGCCCCCGCTGCAGATCCAGGCTGAGTGCTGGACCTTGTACTTCGACGGGTCGGTGATGAAAACGGGTGCATGCGCGGGCCTGCTCTTTGTCTCGCCCCTCGGAGAACACATACGGTATGTGGTACGCCTGCACTTCCCCGTGTCAAACAACATGGCGGAGTACGAGGCCCTCCTCAGTGGCCTCCGCATCGCCATCGAGCTCGGCGTCAAGCGCCTCGAGGTCAGGGGAGATTCGCAGCTGGTAATCGACTAGGTGATGAAGAATGCGAGCTGCCACAATGAGAAGATGGAGGCATACTGCAACGCTGTGCGCGCGCTCGAGGACAAGTTCTACGGTCTTGAGCTCAATCACATCCTGCGCAAGTACAATGAGGAGGCGGACGAGCTAGCAAAGATTGCGTCGGGGCGGATCACTGTCCCCCCGAACATCTTCGCCCGCGACCTCGCCAAACCATCCGTCGACTTCAGCAAGGCGGCCCCGGACCCCGAAAAATCCTCGGGGCATCCCTCGAAGGCCACGGGCGCGGAGCCCATGGACGAGGAGCCCTCGAACGAGGAGTTCGAAGTCTCCCTCCTCGAGGGATATGGGGCGGACGAAGCCGAGGCCATGGAGGTTTGACGAGGCTCCACCATCTGAGGACTGGCGGAGCAAGTACCTCGCCTGGATAGCCGAGGCAAGGCACGTTGCCAGAAGGGCCAAGTCATTCACCATGGTCTGTGGAGAATTGTACAAACGCAGTGCTTCGGGGATCTTGCAGCGGTGCATCTCCATACCCGAGGGTCGGGAGCTGATTCGAGATATCCATGCAGGCGTATGCGGACACCATGCGGCGCCGCGCACCCTCGTGGGCAACGTGTTCCGCCAAGGCTTTTATTGGCCCACGGTGGTCGCCGATGCCAGCGCGGTTGTGTGCACTTGCGAAGGGTGCCAATTTTATGCTCGCAAGACACATCTCCCAGCTCACACCCTCCAAACCATCCCCATCACATGGTCGTTCGCTGTGTGGGGACTGGACCTCGTCGAGCCCCTGTGGAAGGCGCCCGGGGGCTTCACGCACTTGTTGGTCGCCATCGACAAGTTTTCGAAGTGGATTGAGGCACGCCCCATCACCAACCTCAGATCCGAGCAGGTCGTGCTGTTCTTCACAGACATCGTCCACAGGTTCGGGGTACCAAACTCAATTATCACTCACAACGGCACCCAATTCACCGGCAAGAAGTTCCTGGAGTTCTGTGACAACTACCACATCCACGTGGACTGGGCAGCCGTCGCACACCCACAGACTAACGGCCAAGTAGAACGTGCCAATGGCATGATTCTACAAGGCCTCAAGCCCAGGATCTTCAACAAACTGAACAAGTTTGGCCGAAAATGGGTCCAAGAGTTGCCATCAGTCATTTGGAGCCTCAGGACTACCCCGAGCAGAGCCACGGGATTCACCCCGTTCTTCCTCGTCTACGGCGCGGAGGTCGTCCTCCCCACGGACCTGGAGTACGGGTCCCCCAGATTCAAAGCCTATCAAGAAAGCTAGAACCAGCGAGCTCACGGGGACTCACTGGACCACGTGGATGAGGCCCGTGATGTAGCGCTACTGCACTCGGCGAGATACCAGCAGTCGCTCAGGCGGTACCAAGCCCAAAAAATCCGACGCCGGGACTTCAGCGAGGGCGACCTAGTGCTGAGGTTACGGCAAGACAACCGGGGTCGACACAAGTTGTCACCGCCATGGGAAGGACCCTACGTCGTTGTCGAAGTGCTCAAGCCCGGTACGTACAAACTCGTGAACGAGAAGGGCGAAGTCCTCACCAACGCTTGGAACATACAACAGCTACGTCGCTTCTATCCATAAATTTCCAAGCTTCCTTTGTGCATTTCACACTCGAAATTATAAAGTCATAAATAAAGGAAGGGTGACTCGGTTTTTCATCAGCCGGGGCCTCGACAAACCAAGTCTCCCTCGGGGGCTACAACGGGGGGTTCCCCCCGAAGTGTCCCAACTTTTTTCGCAAAAATACGTTCTTTCTTTCAAAAAATGTCAAAATGTTATGCCTCGAAACGGAGAGTAGAAGCCGGGCGCGAACTGACTAAGTCTAGGGCCGGCCGAGCCACGGGACCGCCTATGCCTCTGAAAGGACAGGGCATCCCCCTCGCCACTCTACGACTAAGTTGGCTTGTGGACACGAACTTCTCGATCGAAATTCTCCCAAGGGCGCGAGGAAAACACGATGACATAAGAAATAAAAAATAAAACTTGTGCATAACACAGCATATTGTTCGAACAATGATTGGCACACGGCCAAAAGATCTAACACAAGCTAACGGGCCTCGAGGCCCAAGTCCTCTGGGAGTGCGGGGGCTTGGAGCGGCAGCAGCTTCACCTTCGGCTGCTTCTGGGAACAGATCCACCTCGAACATGTCGGCAAGAACCGCGACGTGCTCTGCGAAGGAAGCGTCAATCGCCCTGATGGCCTCAAGCTCGACTTCATCACCCTCGACTCCTTCAGGAAGAACATAGCCATCTCGCAGCGGGCCAAAGTCGACAAGGCAATGAGTCGAGGTCACCCCCAAGGTCTTCTGGACGCCGAGACGAAGGGCGCCTCGCAGACGCTCGACGACCCGGCCGCCCAGGGACCGCAGGCGGCTCGCTATCGAGCTACCCGAGGATTGGCCCTCGGCCCCCTCAACCTCCTGGCACACCTTGAGAGCGGCCGTCTCCAGAGTCTTGAGATCGCCCTGGGCCTCATCGTAGGCGCCCCGGAGAGCCCGCATCTCCTCTGAGGGATCCGCCAAGCCCCTATGCAGCTCTGCGATGCGAAAACAAATATCAAGCCTTGAAAAGACTCAACAGAAAACCAAAACAGCCGGGGGCTGCGACTTACCCTCGGCTCGCATCTTCTCGTTCTCGAGCGCGGCTCGCGCGATGTCCGCATCCTGTTGCAGCTGGAGGATCGAGACATCCCGCTGCTGAAGCGTGGACCTTGCCCCCTCGACCTCCACACGCGCGAGCTGGAGCTAAGACCACATCTCCCCGAGGGCTGTGCCTGCCTGCTCGACTTCCTGGACCTTCTGCGCGGCCTGGGAGAGCTGGGCTTGCACCCCCTCAAGCGCCTTACGCTCCCGCTCGAGCTGGGTTTGCACCTCAACAAGCTGAGACTGCGCCCCCTCGCGCGCGGTGCGCTCCTGCTGGAGCTGGCCCTCCACCACCACCAGCGTGTCGCTCTTTTCCGTAAGGGCGGCGGCGAGCCCCTCAACCTCCTAAGCCTTTTGCTCGGCCTGAGCGATGCGTGCCTGAGCGTCCTCAAGCGCCTTGCGCTCGCGCTCAGCACGAGCCTGCACCTCGGCGAGGGCAGTGTCCCTCAGTGTGAGCTGGGACTTCGCCTCGCCGAGCGCCGCGCGCTCCTATAGAAGCTCCTCCTCCTTGCTCTGCAGCACGACGCTGAGTTGCTCTTGCTGGGCATGGCGCAGGGCATCCGCGTTCAGGCTAGCACTTGCCCGCACCTAGTACAGCTCGTCGCGTAGACAATCCACCGCCGAGCCCAGGTGCTTGTTTTCCTGATGCACGTCTTCCAGTTTGGTGTGCAGGTCGGCGATGTAGGTGATCTTTTTTCCAGCATCCCCCCGCAGCCGCTGCCAAGAGAAAGGGGGTGGAAAGACTCAGACAAGACACAAGCAGGAGCGGAAAAAAGAGCAAGAGGTGACGGAATGAACACACATACCTAGAAGAGCCGCGTCGCCTCATTGGACTGAAGCTCCGAGGCCTGGCGAAGCAGATTCTGCACGAGGGTCCTGACCCGGCAGAACTCCTGCCAGTCGCTGTACTCCGCCGCCGCAAAGTCCACGGTCTCCACCGGAACCTCGGGCCGTTCGAGCCTGGTACACCACCCTCCGGGAAAGCCACGAGGAGGACATACTGGCTCCCTGCGGGCCCCCAGGCCGTGCCTACGGCGCCCCAGGGGCGAACCTGAGCGTCGCCTCCTCCCACACGTCGCCGCTCGTCGACAGGACCATGTCCTGGGCACGGGTCGGGTCCGCTCGCTGGACCACGTCCGCCGCGGGCGGAACCTCCCTCACGCCACTGGCTCGAGGGGCCTCCCCCCTTGAGCCGCCCGCCGTCCCTGATCCGGCCGCACGGGCCCGGTCCCCCTCCTGCGCGGCGCCCTGCACCATCGCCGCCTGAGGGGACGGCGCCGCCGCCACCACCGACCGTGGCACCCTCACCGAGCGGGGCCGCGTCGTGCGGGGTGCGTCGCGCGCCCCCGCCCTCAGCGCCTTGGCCGGTGCCAGCGCATGCACAATAAGGGCGCCGGTACGACTGACAGAAAGGGAGGAAAAAACATCAGAATCTCGATTGAACACAATCACGCAAGATGCAGCCGACGCGAGGCTTACCATCGGGTCGCCACCTGACGCTTGCACTTTTTCGAAGCCTTCGGGGGCGGCGGGCCCCCCGCATCAGACGCGCCTCCCGGAGGGGCGCTTTCACAACTGTTGCCACGCCCGCTGCGGAGGCAGGCGCGGCACGAGCCCGCACCGTCGAGGGCGCAGGTTGAGCAATGACCTCCTTGCCCTTGGCGCCTGGGGCCAAAGGCGCGTCTTCCTCCTCCTCCTCGTTCTCGCTGAGGGACCAACGCCCGCCGCAGTCACTGTCACTGCTGCTCGTATTTTCAGGGGTCGGCGAGAGAGGAAGACCCTCCTTCTCCCGCTGCACCCACACCAGGCTATGTGCCTTGCGACGTTCCTGGCGCCTCTGCTGCTTCGCCTTCTTGGCGTCCGCCCTCGCCTTCTCCTCCTGCTGCCACTCGCGGTTAGCCGCGTGGGACTTGGGCGTAGGGGGATGTGAGCCATAGGCACTCGTCTCCATCTCCGGCTGCCATCACCATAACCGTCAGGGGTTGACCATCGAAACCGAAATTAACTCAAAATTAACGAAATCGGCAGAAATTCCTTACCAACGGGATGTACCCGTCCTCAGGACGCATCTTGGGTGACAACAGCACCTCGTCGGGATCGCACAACACCTTCTTGGTGTCCACCGCGCGCCATGCCCTCTGGGCCGCATACCCCGGGGCGAAGGGTTCGACCACTAGCCGCGAGCGTTCCAGCGCTTTAGGATCCGCGGCGTCCGCTATCTCGTAGATGGGGAGTGCCCTCTCCATGAGGGGGATCAGTCGCCGCCGGTGGAACTGCGCGATGACAGCCTCCGCAGTCAATCCCGCCTGCGTCAAGATCCGCAGGGCCCTCAGGTAGGGATCCAGCTTATTCCGCCGCACGGAGTCCGACACCCCGAGCGCCTAGTTGAACGGACGGTCGACCAGCACCTTGCCGGTGTAGGGCGGAAGCCCGGCGCCGTCGTTGCGGAGATAGAACCACCATTTGTCCCCGTCTGCCTTATTGGTCGTCATGTTGCAGGTCAGGTACATGTCGTTCCCCCTCACCCGCAGTGCGAACGTAAGCCCGCCGGCGCGAACGGGCCGGCGCTTGCCCTTCGACCCGGTGGGTAGGGATGGCAGCGGGTAGGAAACCCGGTGGGGGGCACAAGAACACACCCGCACCCGCTAGGGTTAAAATTACCCGCCACCCGCACCCACCACCCTTGGTGGGTCCAAAATCCCCCCATACCCGCCACCCGCGTGGGTAACGGGTACCCATCGGGTCACCCACACCCGTCTCCTTGGGCGTTAACAGGGACATGGAGCGGTTGGATTTAGGCGCAGGAGCGGCGGCACCTAGGCCGCGGGGGCTCGCGGACGGAGGGGCGGCAGCCGTCAGGCGTGGGGAGCGGCGGTAATCGGGCGCAGGGAGCGATGGCGGCCTGGGCGGGGACGGGCGCAGGGAGCTGCGGCGGTGGTCCGGCCGGGGGCTCACACAGCAAGGGGCGGCGGCCGTCGGGCGCTGGAGCGCAGCAAGGGGCGGTGGTCGTCGAGCGCAGCAAAGTGCGGCGGTGGCGTCGGGATCTCGCGGAGGCACATAGAGCACAGGACAGGAGCGGCAACGGCGTGGGTTTGATCTCGTGCATTTGCAGGGAGTGGCGGCGCCCTGGGAGGGTAGCGACGGGTGGGTGCTAGGGTTTTCAATCTTTTATAGTGTATATTCCAGTGTATGGCCCACATGTCATAGTGATATGGGTGACCCATTGGGTGACGGGTCTGGGGTACACAAGAACACACCCGCACCCGCTTCACCCGATGGGTGAGAAAATAACCCACTAACAGACCCGTGGAGGGTAAAATTCCCCACACCCGGACCCTAATAGGGGTTTTACCCACAGGTAAACGGGTGGCGGATCCCCATTGCCGTCCCTACCGGTGGGCATCATGAAGAGCTCACCCTGGAAGAGGTGAAGCCACAAGTCCCACGAAGCGGGGACGCCCAGAAATCCCTCGCAGATGGCCACGAAGGTCGCCGCCTGTGAAATGGCGTTGGGGGCGAAGTTGTGCAGCTCTACGTCATAGTAGTAGCACAACCCCCGCATGAACCGGCTGGCCAGGGCATTGAACCCCCGCTCGTGTAGGCGAGCAAAGCTCACCACGTACCCCTCCAGGGGCTGCAGCTCCTGGTGCCGCGCCGGTGGGACGATCCATGCCGGCCTGCTCAGGTCGGTGTTGGCCGTCAACTGCCCGCCGGTGACGAGCCCCTGAAGGGTGTGCGCATCCATGTTCGACCGACCCCACGACAGGGCCTCAAGGAACTAGACCTTCGACATGAGGGATGCGGGGTGGAAGACAACAGCGGAGGTGGCGTGAGCGAATGGGGGCAAGCTCAAAGGGCGGGAGGAAGAAGAAGGAAAGAGCAGCGCAGGCAAATGGCTAAGGTAAAATCCTCCCCCTTTACTTCCCGTCTTATATAGAATGAATGGGGGTGGGGGGGATCGAACGTCCGGAGCCGGGGCGGGCGGCCGCAGTTAATGCGATATACGTCGCCCAGGCCCCACTACTCTGAAATCATCGCACGCACACGCAGATGCCATCATGACGGCGCGGTAAAAATGCGGACCGCCGCACGTCGCCTCGAACGGCAAATCACTTGCACGGCCCCGCCTAAAAAGGCGCGCCAATCACGCCACGTCCGCCACGACCACGCGCGAACGGTCGAGCCGGATCCACGGCTGGGAACGGAGGGACGGGGGTTCCTTCCAAAAGAAGGTGACCCCCCAGGTCCCACCAAATAGTGGTTCGAGGCCTGGCCCCTCGAGAGGGATCTAGACGGGTACTAGGGGGGCCAGAGGCACCCTCAAACGTGCTTGCTCGAGACAGCCCTCGAAAGCACGGTTCGAGGTGCACCTGACGCCTCACCCCAAAATTTTTACTAATCAGTGGCCTGAGGCCCAGCCCACGAAGGGTTCGATAGGCGCCACAGATGCACCTCCTAACGAGGCCTCTACAGACCAGTGGTTCGAAGCCCGACCCAACGAGGGTTCGACGAGCGCCACAGGTCAATAAAGACGGGAATGTGTGACGCTCCCTGCAAGGCCCTACCGATCAGAAATTCGAGCCCTGACCTGCGGAAGGTTTGAACAGGCATTTCAGGTCAACAGAGTCAGGGACGACCAGTGCGTGCGTGACCGAGCAGATCCCCAGACGCAAAGTTCGGGGGCGCCCCATAGTTCGTGTTCAAGGCCAGACAAAGGCAGCTAGTCGAGGGATCCCATCGAGGGAGAGCTTCCGCGCCCTCGGTCCCTATCGAACGGGACCGAGCCCTACCTAGCAAACCTCTGTGAGCGCTCTTATGGATGTGTCTCCGGACCACGAGCCGACCCTTATCTAACAGGGCACGGGCGTCCACTTGAACTACCCGTTAACAGCTCGTCGAAGCATCCGTGACTCGCGGCCCGTTCGATGGTTGGCATGGATCGCTTCACCCCTCCTCCCTGCGGAAGGGCGGCGAGGGTCGCAAAGCAAAGTCGAGGACTCACCCCGATCGCCCCTATCCGGGCCAGGGCTCAGGGGCTCCTCGCATGGCGACACCCTCTGAGCGTGTCGCACGATCGCAGAAATCCGCAAAGGGTCGTCACCCCCCGTAAAAGCAATGAGCAGAACCCCCTAGAGCCCGCTCTAGACCGGGTCGACGCTGCCTCGCACGTGTGGATCACCGAGGCCGGCTGAAACAAACACCTCACGAGCCCGTCACTCAGCATTCATAAAACCTTGCACGAGTGCGCGCACTCCTCCAAGGCTTCGGGGGCTACACCCGCGTGTGCGCTAGCGCGTCCCCACGGAACGTTGCACACACTCAAGGGGAAGAAAAGTCCTACAGGAAGCTTCCAGCTTTTGTGAAACTTTCCACCATTTCGGCAAAGGCTCGGGAGCTACTGTCGGGGACAGCCATAAGGGGTCCCCTAACTAAGGGGAAAACCACCCACTTAAAACACAAATCGTAAAAAACACTTCGCAAACCAACCACAGCTTAAAGCACATATAAAGCCCACAGCCTCCTACGGCCCAGCGACCCTCAAGGCCCATTTAATAAGGGCACCAAGTGCCCTCAAGCCATCCTCCGCTTCGCTCGAGGGTCGGGCATCCCACGAGCGGGTTTCCGCCTCGCTCGAGGGGCCAGTGCCCCTCGAGCGGATCTCCGCCCCGCTCGAGGGTCCAGCACCTCTCGAGCGGATTTCCACCTCACTCGAGGGACCAGCCCCCCCTCGAGCGAATCTCCGCCTCGCTCGAGGCCCACCCTCGACTCGCGGCGTCCCACCTGCTCTCCCGTCAGGGGCATTAAATTCCCTGACACGCCGCGGCCGCCATTAGCCCTGGGCGTTCGGTTCGGTTCTTCGGTTCTTGCGAAATTTCGGTTCCCAGAAAATCGGAACCGAAGAGAGAACCATTCGGTTTTGGTTCTTTCGGTTCGGTTCCGGTTCTAACCGAGGGAACCGGAGAGATGCGTCTGGAGCAGCCTCCCTCATCGCCGCGGACGGCGAGCGCTGGCCGGGGACGGGCGTTGGGCGGCGGACGCCGGGCCGTCGAGCTCGCGCTACTGCAGGGCACCGCCGGCCACCGAGATTTGAGGAGGATGGAGAGAGGGAGCATGGGCGGCCGCAGGGGATGGCCGGCGGCGGCGGACGGCGGGGTGGATGGCCGGCCTGGGTCGAGGCTGCCGGGGATGCCGACCGCCGGGGTCGAGGAGTTGACCGCCTGGGTCAAGGCTGCTCCTCCCTCGACCGTGGACGCTGCAGGCCACGGCTTGCTGGCGGAGTTGTGGGGCGCCTCCGCCTCGTGCGACAGGTGCTGGCCTCCTGGCCGGCCGGAGGCGACGAGCTGCGGTCGAGGAAGGAGGACGTGAGGGCGGCGGTAGGTGTTGTGCGCAGCCGCTGGGTTGGGAGCAACAGCGCACAGCGCGCCGTGTGAGGGGATGGGCGCGGCTTGGGAGGTGCGGCGGCATGGCCGTGTGGGGGTGGGGTGCGGCGGCGTTGGGATGGGGGGTGGGGGTTTGACCATTTGAGAGGGGTGACCTAGGGTTAATTAAGTTGGGCTGTGGGCTGTGCTTCTGTTAATGGGCTGAATTGCTGAAAGTTTGATAGATCGGTTCTCGGTTAACCGAACCAAAGAACCGGGGGTTTCGGTTCCAGAGAACCAGGAACCGAACAGGAACCAATTTTCTCGGTTCCGGTTCTTTCGGTTCCGGTTCCCAGTTCTTTCGGTTCGGTTCCCGGTTCTCGGTTTTTTGTGCCCAGGGCTAGGCGTCATGGTCAAAAGGCGAATCCTCGCCACGCCGATCCCCTGACGCTGCTCGGGAATCCGGCCCTGGCACTGTGCGGCCTGTCTGCCACTGTGCGGCCATCCCCGACTCTGTGCGGATGCTGTGCGGAGAGGCCAGTGTCGGTGTTAGGATTAGTCCCGACACTAACTAGTGAGATACGCCATGATCAGCCTCTCGAAGGTTGGTGCTAAGAAACACGGGACGCGGCTTTATCCTGGTTCCGGCCATGGGGCCGTACGTCCAGCAGATTGCGCGTGCGCGCTGTATTGCAACACACCAGGGGTGCCTGTAGAGGGGGGCTACAAGCAAGGCAGGAGAGGAGGAAAGGCCTCCAAGTCCCTGCTAGATTATTGAGGCGAAGTGCCAATATCTGGAGAATGAACGTGCGGTGAATGCAAGTCAAAGTCCGAGCGATCCCCGCGGCTGGGCGGCCGTCTCCTCCTTTTATAGGCTAAGGGGAGGCGGCTTACAGACGTGCCGCATGGTATTTTGTATAGTGCTGCGGTACCGGCGTGCGGTGTTGGCGATTCGATGGTCGTCCTGGCGAATCTTGACCCCTGCAGGCGTCGCGGAGGCCCTTGTACTCGCCGGACGGTGTCTTCGAGGGTGATCCGGCTGGTGCTCGCGTCTGGTCGTCGCCCGTACATTAGTTCGAGGGTCTTGATGGCGGGAGCCCCCACGCCGCACAGGGGCCGGTGTGGCGGCGTCCCATCGGAACAAGACCCCACGGCGCCGGGGATGGCTCCACAGCGCTCGGGATGGTGGCACAGGGCTGGGGATGGCCGCATAGGGCTGGAGGTGACGGAGGGGACGTGCTCCGCTCGTCCTGCGTCACCGCGCTGTCCTGACCAAGCGCCAAGTTCACGGCCGTACGCCTTTCGAGGGTGTCGCCGGACACTTTCGAGGGGCGCAGCGTGGAGGGAGGACGGGAGCAGGTAGTACAACGTTTGGGAATGACCCCGGCCTCTCTGCACAGTGAAAGAGCAGTGCCCGCATAGTACCCGTACAGTGGCCGGGAAGGTGGCACAAGGGCGGCATGGCCGCACAGCGCCGGGGCCAGATTCCCGGGCGGTGTCAGAGAATCGGCGTGGCGGGGATCCGATCTTTTACCGTGGCACCTGCGGCGTGACGGGGCATTTAATGCCCCGGTCGGGGGGAGTAGGTGAAGTGCTCTGGACCGAGGGGGAGCCTCGAGCGAGGCGGAGGTCCGCCCGGGAGGGAGCCGAACCCTCGAGCGTGGCGGACGTCTACTCGAGGGGCGTTTGATCCTCGAGCTAGGCGGAAACCTGCTCCAGGGGCGTCTGACCCTCGAGCGAGGTTGAGGTCCGCTCGAGGGCGGTTGGCGCTCTCGTCCAGCGGGCTGTTGGGGCTTGCTGGGCCGTGGCAGGCCGTGGGTCGTGCACGTGTTTGGTTTGGGAGGTGTTTTTCGCGGTTTATTTTTTAAGAGGGTGTTTTTCCCCTTAGTTAGGGGACCCCTTATGGCTGTCCTCGACAGTAGCCCCCGAGCCTTTGCTGGAAAGAGAGTTCCGCAAAGGCTGAAAGCTTCTGGTAGGACCTTTCTTCCCCTCGAGCGTGTGCAACGTTCCGTGGGGGTGCGCTAGCGCAACCGCAGGTGTAGCCCCTGAAGCCTTGGAGGAGTGCGTGCACTCGTGCAAGGTTTTTTAAGCTGAGCAATGGGTCCGTAAAGCGTTTGTTCCAGCCGACTTCGGCGTTATTTCAGCCGGCCTCGGCGATCCACGCGTGCAAGACGGCGTCAACCCGCGCCCAGGACGAGTCCTGGAGGGTTTTGCTTTACCGCTTCAGGGGGGAATGACCCTTCACGGAATTGTGCGTCACGCCCAGAGGGTGTAGCCTTGCGAGGAGCTGCCAAGCCCTGGCCCGTATGGGGGCGATCGGGGCGAACTTCTCGACTTAACCTCGTGACCCTCGCCGCCCTTCCGCAGGGGGGAGGGGTGAGGCGATCCATGCTTCCCATCGAACGGGCCGCGAGTCATGGACGCCTCGTCGAGCTGTTAGCGGGTGGTTCAAGCGGACGTCCGTGCCCCATTCGATAAGGGTCGGCTCGTGGTCCGGAGACACGTCCATGGGAGCACTTCACATGAGTGTGCTAGGCAGGGCTCGGCCCCGTTCGATAGGGACCGAGGGCGCGGAAGCTCTCCCTCGATGGGATCCCACGACTAGCTGCCCTTGTTTGGCCTTGAACACGAACTGTGGGGCGTCCCTGAACTTTGTGTTCGGGGGTTGGATCGGTCGCGCACGCCCTGGTCGTCCCTGACTCTATTGATCTGAGACGCCTGTTCGAACCTTCCGCAGGTCAGGGCTCGAATCTCTGATCGGTAGGGGCCTTGCGGGGAGCATTATGCGTCCTCGTCTTTTGCTGACTCGTGGCGCCCGTCGAACCCTCATCGGGCCGGGCTTCGAACCACTGGTCGGTAGCGACCTCGTTAGGAGGTGCATCTGTGGCACCCATCGAACCCTCAGCGGGCTGGGCCTCGAACCACTGGTCAGTAAGGGTTTTGGGGCGAGGCATCAGGTATTCCTCAAACCGCGCTTTCGAGGGCCATCTCGAGCAAGCACGTTTGAGGTTGCCCCTGACTCCTTGGACCGCCAGTCAGGGGCCTCTCGAGGGGTCAGGCCTCTATCCCCTGTTTGTTAGGGCCCACGGGGGCTCCTTCTCTTGGAAGGAATCCCCCGTCCTTTGGTTTCCGATCGTGGATCTGGATTGACCGCGCGCGTGGGGTCGTCGTCCACATGGTGTTTCGTAAGGGCAGTGCGCGCGCCTTTTTAGGAGGTGTGGAAGTGACGCACGGTGGTTCGTGTTTTCACTGAGTCGTAATGATGGCACTCGCGCAAGCGCGCGGAGATTTCGGGGCAGTGGGCTGGGCGACTTCCATCACATTAACTGCGGCCGCCCGCCCCGGCCCCCGTCTGCTCGATCCCCCCACCTCTCTTTGCTTTATAAATGACAACGAGTGAAGGGGAGGATTTTTCCTTAGCCATTTCACCTACACTGCGCTCGCCTTCTTCTTCGTCCTATCGCCCTCTGAGCTCGCGCCCGCTCGTGGTTTCCACCCTCACGCTCAGCTTTCGCCCCGTGCTCACCATGGTCGAGTATCTTGAGGTCGGGCCGTGGAGCCGGTCCAACGTGGACGCGCACCTCCTCCAAGGACTCGTCGCCGACGGCCAACTGACGGCCAACACCGACCCGAGCAGGCCGGCGTGGATCGTTCCGCCGGCACGGCACCAGGAGCCGCAACCCTCAGAAGGGTACGTGGTGAGCCTCGTTCGCCTACACGAGCGGGGCTTCAACGCCCCAGCCAGCAAGTTCGTGCGGGGGTTGTGCTACCACTACGGCATGGAGCTGCACAACTTCGCCCCCAACGCCATTTCGCAAGCGGCGACCTTCGTAGGCGTCTGCGAGGGATTCTTGGGCGTCCCCGTCTCGTGGGACCTATGGCTCCACCTCTTCCGGGGCGAGCTCTTCACGCTGGCAGCCGGAGGAAAAGGCAGGCGCTGGCCCGTTCGCGTCGGCGGGCTTACGTTCGCGCTGCGGGGCAAAGGAAGCGACATCTACCCGCCCTGCAACATGATGACCAACAACATGGAGTGGGACTGAGGGTGGTTCTACCTTCGCAATGACGGCGCCGGCCTTCCGCCCTACACCGGCAATGTCCTCGACAGTCGCCCGTTACACTAGGGGCCGGGGGTGTCAGACCCCGTGCGGCGGTCGAAGCTTGACCCTTACATGGAGGCCCTGAAGACCTTGACGGATGCGGGGTTGACTGCGGCGGCCGTCCTCGCGCAGTGCCACCGGCGGCGGGTGATTCCTCTCATGGAGAGGGCCTTCCCATCTACGGGATGGCGGAGGGCGCGGACCCCGACGCATTGGCGCGGTCGCGGCTGTTGGAGGAACCCCTCGCCCCGTCGTACGCGGCGCAGCGGGCCAGGCGCGCGGTGGACACCAGGAACATGGTGTGCGACCCCGATGAGGTGCTGTGGTCGCCCAGAATGCGTCCCGACGACGGGTTCATCGAGCTGGTAAGGAATCTCCACCGATCTTGCCGGTCTTTCGGATCGATTTTAATTTTGACGATTAATCTTTGACGGTTGTGGCGGTGGCAGCCGGCGATGGAAACAAGCGCCTATGGCTCGGATCCCCCCACGCCCTACTCCCACGTGGCCAACCGTGAGAAGCAGCGGGAGGTGAAGGCGAGGGCGGACGCCGATAAGGCGAAGAAGAAGAGGCGTGAGGAGCGTCGCCAGGCACACCGCCTGGAGTGGGTGCAGCGGGAGAAGGAAGGCCGTTCTCTCCCGCCGACCCCAGAGGACTCGAGCAGTGGCAGCGACGCCGACGTCGTCTGGTCCGATCTGGAGGAGGATGAAGAAGACGAAGTGCCTTTGGCCGCGGGGGCCAAAGGCAAAGAAGTTGCTCAACTTGCACCGTCGGAGGCGCGGGCTCGTGCCGCACCCGCCTCCGCGGCGGGCGCGGCTTCGGTCGGTGAGGGTGCCGCGGCGGGGGATGCTCCCGTCGCGGGAGGCGCTTCGCCCGAGCAAGCCTCGAGGAAGCGCAAGCGTCAAGTGTCAACTCGACGGTAAGCATCGCATCGAACTTGTTTCACCTGACTTCGTTTGATCGAGTTGTTAATGTACCCTTTCCTTTCTTTCCAGCCGCGCTGGTGCCCCCGTCGCGCCCGAACTGGCACCGACCAAGGCGCTGAGGGCGGGGGCGCGTGACGCGGTCCGCACGACGCGGCCTCGCTCGGCGAGGACATCTCGGCAAGACGTCCTGCGGGAGGAGGAGCAGGCCCGCGCGGCCAGGTCCGGGACGGGAGGTGGTTTGAGGGGCGGGGCCCCTCGAAGGATCAGATCGAGGGAGGTCCCACCCGCGGCGGATGCGGCTCGCGCGCGGGGTGGGACCCCGGCGGGAGACGACAGGGTGCGGGAGGAGGCCATGCACAGGTCTGCGCCTGAGGTGCCACCGCAGGGGGCCGGCCCACAGGGGGCCGGTGCATCCTCCTCGCGCCAGCGCGACTACAACGACTTCCCCGGTGATTGGTGCACCGGGCTGGAGCGGTCGGAGGTTCCCTGGGAAACAGTGGACCGCGCGTACGCAGAGTTCATCGACTGGCGGGAGTTTCTCCAGGTTGGGTCCCAGGTGCAGGGCCTGCTCCGCCAGGCCTCGAGGCTTCATAGCGACGTGGCGGCGCCGCTCTTCCGGGTTCGTGTTTTCGTCCCGTTGCCCTTCTGCCGTTCCCTTCCCCCTCAATTGTGTCTAGTCTGAGTTTTCTCCGTTTCTTTTGTTTCGGCAGCGGTTGTGGGGCGTTGCGGGGGACAAGATCTCCTTCATCGCAAACCTCCATACCAAACTGGAGGAGGCGTGCCGGGAGAATGAGCACCTGGGTCCGGCGATGGACTGCCTCCAGGACCAGCTGCACGAGGTGAACGCGGACCTCGACCTGAAGAGAAGCGACCTGCGTCACGCGGAGGAAGAGCGTTATACCCACCGCGCCGCGGCGGAGCAGAAGGCCAAGGAGGCCGAGCAACTCAGCACCGCGCTGCTGGGCAAAGAGGGTGAGCTCTAGCAGGAGCGCGCGGCCCTCGGCGAGGCAAAGGCCCAGCTCGCCCTGAGGAACACCGCCCTTACTGAGGCGCAGGCCCGCGCGGAGCGCGAGCGCATGGCCCTGGAGGACGCGCAGGCGCGCCTTGCTCAGGCTAAGCAAAAGGCTCAGGAGGTCGAGGGGCTCGCTACAGCCTTGAAGGAGAAGAGCGATGCGCTGGTGGCGGTGGAGAGCCAACTTCTCGAGGAGCGTACCGTCCGTGAGAGTGCGCAATCTCGGCTTGCACTGAAAGACGCGGCCCTCACGGAGGCGCAAACTCAGCTTAAGCGGGAGCACAAGGCGCTCGAGGAGGCGCAAGTCCAGCTCTCCCGAGCTGCACAGAAGATCCAGGAGGCTGGGCAGGCGGGCGCGGCTCTTCAGGAGGCGCAGTCTCAGCTCCAGCTCATTCGTGAAGAGCTTGAGGGGGCGAAGAACGCGCTCCAACAGGGGGACACCTCGATCCTTCAGCTCCAGCAGGATATCGACGCCGCGCGGGCCGTGCTCGAGACCGAGAAGAGGCGGACCAAAGGTAAGTTGTGTTCTTCAGTTTCCCTGGTTTTCTGCTAAGTTCGTTCGAGGCTTGATGCTTGGTTTTGTGCTGCAGAGCTTCAGAAGAGCTCGGCTGATCCTTCGGAGGAGATGCGATCTCTCCAGGTCGCCTACGACGAAGCCCAGGGCGAACTCAAGGCCCTGGAGGCCGTTGCCCTCGAGGTGTGCCGCGAGCTCGAGGGGGCTGAGGGTCAATCCTCGGGTAGCTCGATCGCGAGCCGCCTGCGGTCCCTAGGTGGCCGGGTCACCGAGCGCATGCGCGGCGCCCTTCGACTCGGGGTGCAGAAGACCTTGGGGCTGACCTCAACCCACTACATCCTCGACTTCGGACTGCTGCGGGACGGCTATGTCCTTCCTGAAGGCATCGTGGGTGAGGATGCAGAGCTCGAAGTTGTCAAGGTGGTTGACGCGTCCATGGCGGAGCCCGCCGCGGCCCTTGCCGACATGTTTGAAGTGGACCTGTTCCCTAACGTGGCTGAGGGTGAAGCTGTCACCGCTCCGAGCCCCCGCGCTCCCTGAAGACTTCGGGTCTCGAGGCCCGTTAATATTTTGTTAGAATTTTGGATGAACGTTCGTCATTTGTACAAACAATATATTATGCTGTGCGCAAGTCTATTTGTACGTTTTATCTCGTATGATATCATGTTTTCCTCGGGCCTTTCGGGAGAACCTCGACCGAGGAATTAGCGCTCACGAGCCAACTTAGTCATAGGGTAGCGAGGGGGATGCTTATCCTCTCGGAGGCGTCAGCGGTCCCGCGACTCGACCGGCCCTAGACTTAGTTAGTTCGCGCTCAGCCTCGGTCCCTCCAAAATGCTCGAGGCGTGACATTCTAACATTTTTGAAAAGATAAAGCAAATTTTTTTGAAAATTTGGGACACTCCGGGGGGAACCCCCCGTCGTAGCCCCCGAGGGAGACTGGGTTTGCATCGAGGCCTCGGCTGAGGGTTAAACCGAGTCTAAGGATAGAAGTGACGTAGCTGTTGTATGTTCCAAGCGTTGGTGAGGACTTCACCCTTTTCGTTTGCCAGCTTGTACGTGTCGGGTTTGAGCACCTCGATGACGACGTAGGGCCCTTCCCATGGCGGCGACAGCTTGTGTCGGCCCCGGTTGTCTTGTCATAACCTCAGCACTAGGTCGCCCTCGCTGAAGTCCCGACGTCGGATCTTTTGGGCTTGGTATCGCCGGAGTGACTGCTGGTACCTTGCTTAGTGCAGCATCGCCACATCGCGGGCCTCGTCCGCCTGGTCTAGCGAGTCTTCGCGAGCCCACCGGTTCGGGTCTTCCTGATAGGCCCTGAGTCTGGGGGATCCGTACTCCAAGTCTGTGGGGAGGATGGCCTCCGCGCCATAGACGAGGAAGAATGGTGTGAACCCCGTGGCTCTACTCGGGGTGGTCCTGAGGCTCCAAATGACCGATGGTAGCTCTTGGACCCATTTACGGCCAAACTTATTCAGTTTGTTGAAAATCCTGGGCTTGAGGCCTTGTAGAATCATGCCATTGGCACGTTCCACCTGGCCGTTGGTCTGTGGGTGTGCGATGGCTGCCCAGTCCACGCGGATGTGGTAGTTGTCGCAGAACTCCAGGAACTTCTTACCAGTAAATTGGGTACCGTTGTCGGTGATGATGGAGTTGGGCACCCTGAATCTGTGGACGATGTCGGTGAAGAACGATACCGCTTGCTCGGACCTGAGGTTGGTGATAGGGCGCACCTCGATCCACTTTGAAAACTTGTCGATCGCGACCAACATGTGCGTGTAGCCCCCGGGCGCCTTCTGCAGGGGCCCGACGAGGTCTAACCCCCATACGGCGAACGGCCATGTAATAGGGATGGTCTGTAGGGCATGAGCTGGGAGGTGTGTCTTGCGAGCATAGAACTGGCATCCTTCACAGGTGCGCACGACCTCGTTAGCGTCGGCGACCGCCGTAGGCCAGTAAAAGCCTTGGCGGAACGCGTTGCCCACGAGAGTGCGCGGTGCTGCGTGATGGCCACATACGCCCGTGTGGATGTCTCGGATTAGCTCGCGGCCCTCGGGGACGGGGATGCACCGTTGTAGAATTCCTGAGGTGCCGCGTTTGTACAGTTCGCCGCCGATCATGGTGAACGACTTGGCCTTTCTGGCGATGCGCCTTGCCTCGATTCGGTCCGAGGGCAGCTCTCCTCGATCGATCCACGCGAGGTACTTGCTCCGCCAATCTTCTGCGGGGAGGAGTGGAGGACCTCATCAATCTCCATAGCCTCAGCCTCGTCAGCCCCGTATCCCTCGAGGAGGGAGAGCACGAACTCCTCGTTCGAGGGGTCCTCGTCCATGGGTTCTGCACCCGTGGACCTCGAGAGGGCCCCCGAGGGTTCTTCTAGGTCTGGGGCCGCCTTGCTGAAGTCAACGGAAGGTTTGGCGAGGTCGCGGGCGAAGATGTTTGGAGGGACGGTGATCCGTCCTGACGCGATCTTTGCCAGCTCGTCCGCCTCCTCGTTGTACTTGCGCGGGATGTGATTGAGCTTGATGCCGTAGAATTTGTCTTTGAGCGCGCGCACGGCGTTGCAATAGGCCTCCATCTTCTCGTTGTGGCAGCTTGCGTTCTTCATGACTTGATCGATCACCAGTTGTGAATCTCCCCTGACGTCGAGGCGCTTGATGCCGATTTCGATGGCGATGCGAAGGCCGCAGAGGAGGGCCTCGTACTCTGCCATATTATTCGACGCGGGGAAGTGCAACCGTACCACGTACCTCATGTGTTCTCCAAGGGGAGAGACGAAGAGCAGACCCGCGCCTGCGCCCGTTTTCATCACCGACCCATCGAAGTAGAGGGTCCAACACTCAGCCTGGATCTGCAGTGGGGGCAGCTGAGTGTCGGACCATTCAGCGACGAAGTCCACCAGGATCTGGGACCTGATCGCCTTTCGCGGTGCGTAGGTGAGGGTTTCACCCATGAGCTCCACGGACCACTTCGCTATCCTACCCGAGGCGTCCGGGTTGCGGACTATCTCCCCAGGGGAAAGACGAGACCACGGTAACCGGATGGGCCTCGAAGTAGTGTCGCAGCTTGCGCCGCGCGAGCACCACCGTGTAGAGCAACTTTTGGATCTGTGGGTACCGCGTTTTGGTCTCGGACAGTACCTCGCTGACATAGTACACCGGTCTTTGGACTGGTAGGGCGTGGCCCTCCTCTGCCCTCTCCACAACGATGACCGCGCTGACTACCTGGGTGGTTGCCGTGACGTAGAGGTACACAGGCTCGCCGTTCCGGGGCAGCGTGAGGATCGGGGCGTGCGCGAGCGCCGCCTTCAGCTTGTCAAGGGCTTCCTCGGCCTCGACGGTCCAGGAAAAGCGCTCGTGCTTTTTCAGCAGTCGGTATAGGGGCAAGCCTTTCTCACCGAGGCGCGAGATGAAGTGGCTTAACGCCGCCAGGCAGCCCAACACTTTCTGCACCCCTTTCAAGTCCCGGATTGGCCCCATACAGTCGAGAGCTGCCACTTTCTCGGGGATGGGCTCAATGCCTCACTGGGAGACGATGAAACCCAACAGCAAACCGCGCGGCACCCCGAAGACGCACTTCTCGGGGTTCAGTTTGACCCCGTTCTCCCGCAGGCAATCGAACATTACGCGCAGGTCGTTAACCAGGTCGTCCACCTTCCTGGTCTTGACGACAATGTCATCTACGTATGCCTCCACGGTCCACCCGATGTGGTCCCCGAAAACGTGTTGCATACATCGCTGGTATGTAGCTCCGGCATTTCGAAGACCAAATGGCATCGTTACGTAGCAAAACATGCCGAATGGTGTGATGAATGAAGTCGCGAGCTGGTCGGACTCCTTCATCTTTATCGGAATAGGCATCAAGGAAACACAAGAGTTCGCACCCCGCGGTAGAGTCTATGATTTGATCGATTCGTGGCAAAGGAAAGGGAACTTTGGGACATGCTTTATTTAAATCGGTATAGTCCACTCACATCCGTCATTTCCCGTTCTTTTTCTTAACTAATACAGGATTGGCTAGCCACTCGGGGTGGAACACTTCCTTGATGAACCCGGCCTCTAGGAGCCTCCGCAGCTCCACTCCAATCGCCCGGCGCCTTTCTTCGTCAAAACGTCGCAGGCGCTGTTGAACAGCCCTGGAGTGAGGTAGGATGTCAAGGGAGTGCTCGGCGACCTCCCTCGGAATACCTGGCATATCCGAGGGGCTCCACGCGAAAATGTCTGCGTTGGCGCGGAGAAAGTCGACGAGCACCACTTCCTATTTCGGGTCGAGGGTGGAACTAACCCTTAACGCCTTGCCCTCGGGGGCAGCAGGGTCGAGGGGCACCTCCTTGATCTGCTCGGCAGCCTCGAAACTGCCGGCGTGCTTGGCGGGGGAGTCGGGGCCCTCGTTGGCCAGCTTCTCCATGTCCGCCACCAGTGATTCGTCGAGCGCGAGTGCTTCCGCGTGCTCGACGCACTCGACGTCGCAGTCGAATGCGTGCTCGATTGACGAGCCCACTGTGATGACGCCTTTTGGCCCCGACATCTTCATCTTGAGGTACGTGTAGTTCGGGACCGCCATGAATTTGGTGTAGCACGGACGCCCGAGGATGGCGTGGTACGCGCCCCGAAACCCCGCTACCTCGAAGGTGAGGGTCTCCTTGCGGAAGTTGTCCGGCGTGCCGAACCAGACAGGCAGGTCGATTTGCCCGAGGGGCTGGACGCGCTTGCCTGGCGCGACACCATGGAACAGCGTCGTGCTGGGCCGTACCTTGTCCAGGCCGATCCCCATCAGCCGTAGGGTGTAGGCGTACAGGATGTTGAGGCTGCTGCCGCCGTCCATCAACACCTTGGAGAACCGCGAGTTGCCGATGACGGGATCGACGACTAGCGGATACTGACCCGGATTGGGGATGCGGTTCGGGTGGTCCTCGCGGCTGAAGGTGATAGTCTCCTCCGACCAGTCGAGGTAGGATGGCAAAGCCTTCTCCGCGGCAAGGACCTCATGACGCTCGTGCTTGCGCTGGCTGGTGGACATGTCCACCGTCGGCCCCCCGAAGATGAGGAAGACGTTTTCCACGGCGGGGAAGCCGTCAGCACCTCCGTCACCCCCGTTCTTCTTGGCCTCGTCCTCCTTCGCGGCAATGCGGCTGTAGTACTTCTTGAGCATGTCGCATTGCTCGAGGGTGTGGTTGACTGGGGTCTTGTGGTACGGGCAGGGCTTCTTCAGCATGTCGTCGAACACACTAGGGCCTCGAGGCGGGCCTCGAGGGCCCTTACGTGCAGGGTCGATGGCGAGGGCCTCGTCGTCGTCCTCGCCGCGCCCCTGCCCGCGCGCGTCGCGCTGGGGCTTCTTGCCCTGCTTATGGTTCTTGGCGGAGTCCTTGGGCTTGCTGCCCTCCGCGGGCGCATCCTCCGCGCGTTTGCCCTTCTTGCCGTCGAAGATCGCCCCCACAGCCTCTTCCCCAGAGGCGAAGCTGGTGGCGATGTCGAACAGCTCGTTGGAGTCGACCGGCGGGCTCCTCCCAAGCTCGCGCAGGAGGTCCCGGCATGTCGTGCCCTCGAGGAAGGCGTGCACAATCTCGGACTGGGCGACGCTCGGAAGCTCGGTACAGCGTTTGGAGAAGCACCGGATGAAGTCCCGGAGTGATTCACCGGGTTTCTGGGTGCACCCTCACGGGTCCCAGGAGTTCCCGGGGCTCACGTATGTGCCCTGAAGTTCCCCACGAAGGTACGGACCAGGTCGTCCCAACTGTGGATCTGACAGGTCGGCAAATGTTCGAGCCATGTCCGGGCAGAGTCCGCAAAGTGTAGCGGGAGGTTGCGGATGATCACCGCGTCGTTGGTGGCGCCGCCCAACTGGCAGGCCAAGCGGTAGTCGTTGAGCCATACCCGGGGGTCAGTCTCCCCCGTGTATTTGGTCATGGTGGTGGGCTGGCGGAAGCGCTGGGGGATGTTCGCCGTGCGGATCTCCCGGCTGAACACGCGGGTCCCCGGGGGTTCCGGCGTCGGGGATCGATCCTCCCGGCTGTCGTAGCGACCACCACGTCGAGGGTGGTAACCTGCTGCCGTCCGTGCCTCCGCGTCCCCCTCCTTTTGGCGTTCAGGACGTTGCGGGCGTCTCCGTCCTGGGCCTGGCCGCGCGTGTCAAGGATCCGCTCCCTGACAGGCGTCCTTCCGTGGTTCGCCGGCTGTCCCGCCACACCTTCTTGCGGGGCGTGGACTGATGCCTCCTGGTCCTGAGCGCCGCCACTGCCCCGCGCGCTGGACTGGTTGCGCATGTGGGACGCGGAGCTCTCGGCCTGCTGCACAGCGGCCTGCTCAATAAGGGCCTGTGCCTCGCGGCGCAGGTTGCGTGCCTCTGGCGTTGACGGTTCGGACATGGTCCGGAGCAACGTCGCCGCCGCAATGAGCTTATGGCTAGCTCGGGGTGGTGTGTGCGGGTCATCGACGTTAAAATCGGCGTTGATGTGAGCGCGGGCTTGCCGTCCCGCTTCCTGGGCGCGTTCGCCGGGCGCCGAGGCCTCTCCTGCGATGGTGGCGCGCAGGAGCCACACCTGCCGGTATTCCTCTGCGAGCTTAGCTTCAAGCTCACGGGCCTGAGCCAGCTACGCGGCGATGTCCTGGTTGCCTGCCGGTGGCGCTGGTGGCGCTTTCGACTCGGGGTTGAGCGGCGCATCTCCGTCGCCTGCTCCGTCCGCTCCGTCGGCGTGCTCGTTGATAGCCACGACGAAGCACTCGCGCGTGGGGTCGTAGCTCCCTACGCTGGAGTCATCGGAGTAGCCGAACCAGTAGTCCGCGGCGTCGAGGAACCGCTGGAACACGACCGGGTCCGGTACGCCGGAGAAATCCCACTCTGCGTACCCGTGCGAGGTCGCGGGGGGTAGCTCGCTGGCCGAACCATGGTACGACTCGTCGTTGGTGGTCGCGATGAGGTTCCGGATCGCCAGCAGATGATGACCTGGGAGATCCTCGTACGCGGCCACGTCCGTGCTGACCGATGAGGCGTACGTCGTGGCGGCGTTGCGCATCCCGTGAGGGAATTGCGGCCCCGCGGCCACGTCTTCCCCCACGGGAGTTGGTGGGGGTGCGTCCCCCCGTGCCGCGGCGCGCGCTGCTCGGCGTCGTTCCATGCGCGCTAGGCGCGAGCGCTGACCTGAACGCCTACGGCGTCGGGCTGTTGGGGCGGTCGCTGCCGCCGCTGGTGCTGGTGCTGGCGCCGGGGCTTCTGGCGCCGGTGCGGTGGGCACCGGGCCTGGCCCGGTCGAACGCCATGGGTGGAGCTCGTGTCGGTTGGTGAGGCGCATGTGGTAGCCGTTCCCCGTAGCCTGAAAGTTCAGGCTTCTGAACCGGATTTCGAATCCAGCTGGGAAAGGATCGGAGCTGCCCCAGGCGTACCTCTCGGACGTCATCTCAGTGCAAATCACCATCGAGACTGCTGGTGAAGAGTCGATCACAGCGCGTGCCCCCTACCTGGCGCGCCAACTGTCGGTGTTAGGATTAGTCCCGACACTAACTAGTGAGATACGTCGTGATCAGCCTCTCGATGGTTGGTGCTAAGCAACACGGGACGCGGGTTTATCCTGGTTCCGGCCACGGGGCCGTACGTCCAGCAGATTGCGTGTGCGCGCTGTATTGCAACGCACCAGGGGTGCCTGTAGAGGGGGGCTACAAGCAAGGCGGGAGAGGAGGAAAGGGCTCCAAGTCCCTGCTAGATGATTGAGGCGAAGTGCCAATATCTGGAGAATGAATGTGCGGTGAATACGAGTCAAAGTCCGAGCGATCCCCGCGGCCGGGCGGTTGTCTCCTCCTTTTATAGGCCAAGGGGAGGCGGCTTACAGACGTGCCACATGGTATTTTGTACAGTGCTGCGGTACCGGCGTGCGGTGTTGGCGATTCGATGGTCGTCCTGGCGAATCTTGGCCCCTGCAGGCGTCGTGGAGGCCCTTATACTCGTCAGAGGGTGTCTTCGAGGGTGGTCCGGCTGGCGCCCGCGTCTGGTCGTCGCCAGTACATTAGTTCGAGGGTCTTGATGGCGGGAGCCCCCACGCCGCACAGGGGTCGTTGTGGCGGCGTCCCATCGGAACAAGACCCCACAGCACCGGGGATGGCTCCACAGCGCCCGGGATGGTGGCACAGGGCTGGGGATGGCCGCATAGGGCTGGAGGTGACGGAGGGGACGTGCTCCGCTCGTCCTGCGTCACCGCGCTGTCCTGACCAAGCGCCAGGTTGACGGCCGTACGCCTTTCGAGGGTGTCGCCGGACCCTTTCGAGGGACGCGGCGTGGAGGGAGGACGGGAGCAGGTAGTACAGTGTTTGGGAATGACCCCGGCCTCTCCGCACAGCGAGCGAGCAGTGCCCGCATAGTGCCCGTACAGTGCCCGTACAGTGCCCGGGAAGGTGGCACAGGGGCGGCATGGCCGCACAGCGCCGGGGCCAGATTCCCGGGCGGTGTCAGAGAATCGGCGTGGCGGGGATCCGATCTTTGACCGTGGCGCCTGCGGCGCGACGGGGCATTTAATGCCCCGGTCGGGGGGAGTAGGTGAAGTGCTCTGGACCGAGGGGGAGCCTCGAGCGAGGCGGAGGTCCGCCTGGGAGGGAGCCGAACCCTCGAGCGTGGCGGACGTCTACTCGAGGGGCGTTTGATCCTCGAGCGAGGCGGAAACCTGCTCGAGGGGCGTCGGACCCTCGAGCGAGGTTGAGGTCCGCTCGAGGGCGGTTGGCGCTCTCGTCCAGCGGGCCGTTGGGGCTTGCTGGGCCGTGGCAGACTGTGGGTCGTGCACGTGTTTGGTTTGGGAGGTGTTTTTCGCGATTTATTTTTTAAGAGGGTGTTTTTCCCCTTAGTTAGAGGACCCCTTATGGCTGTCCCCGACAGCCGGTGTCATTCCAATGCACTGTGACACCTGCTCCCGTCCTTCCCCCACGCCGAGCCTCTCGAAAGGGCATGGGGACACCCTCGAAGAGCGTACGACCGCTGACCGGGCGCCTGATCAGGGCGGCGTCGTGACGCAGGGTGAGCAACGCGCGTCCCCTCCGTCACCTCCGGCCCTGTGCGGCCATCCCAGGCCCTGTGCGGCCATCCCTGACGCTGTGGAGCCATTCCCAGCGCTGTGGAGCCCTGTTCTGACGGGACATCGCCACGCCGCCCCCTGTGCAACCAGAGCTCTCCCCTCAGCAAGACCCTCGAATCAGTGTATGGACGACGACCAAACGCGGACCACCCTCGAAGCTGCCCCCAAGCGAGCACAGGAGCTACCACGACGCCTGCGGAAGCCGAGATTCGCCGGGACAACCGTCACACCGCAAGCACTGTACGCTGGTACAACAATACTATGCGAAGTACCTTGCAGCATGTCTGTAAGCTGCCTCCCCTTGGCCTATAAAAAGAGGAGGCGGCCGCCGCTGCGGGCATCGCTTTTACTCGCACACACCCACTCGCTCACACTCGCATTCTCATCCCCTGATATTAGCACTTTGCCTCAATCACCTAGGAGGGACTTGGAGGCTTGTCCTCCTCTCCCGCCTTGCTTGTAGCCCCCCTCTACAGGCACCACCGATGCAACGCAATACAGCGCGCACGCGTAATCTGCTGGACGTACGGCCCCTCGGCCGGAACCAGGATAAACCCGTGTCCACGTGTTGCATAGCACCAACCATCGAGAGGCTGATCGCAGCGCATCTCACTAGTTAGTGTCGGAACTAATCCTAACACCGACATTTAAAATTTTCACCAATGTTATGATGTAGTCATCCAGCTTTAAAGCGTACATAAAGTAGAACCAAAGTAGTTGGAGCTTCCAAGTAGGCATCCTTGATGAAGAACAAGTTCAGGCTTTTGGTGTGTGTATCCCTTTTGGTCAGGCATTAGCAGGCACTCCGGTCCGAGCTATCTGCTGTCAAGGCAGTGGTGAAGCCACGATTGAGCCCGGGGGCTCTCCTGTGCTTCTTCCACCACTGTCTTTCTCTTCCTTCATTCTTTTGCTCAAAATCTGTAGGGGGCTTCACAGTATTTCCGGCAGGTGGCAGCCCCCCCCCCCCTACTAGATCCGCCACTGTGTCAAGGCAAATTGGAACCGTCTACAATTATTCATCCGACGCAACAAACATGACGCGTAAGACTGAACGAAGGTTGCGGGTTGTCACTTGGAACCACGCATGATTTCTTCGCACAAAAATCATGTCGGCGACAACGAAGCCTTTGAAGTTTTAACTACGGGTCATATACATGTCTGAAGAGTGTAATGTGCTGACATATTAATTTAAGACATTTGAAAGGAAGCTTCCCGTTAACAATCAAATTACTCATTCCTGGATTGAATAGACCAGTAGCGCGCTGATATGAGAGACAACAACAGCATCATGCTAGCTAGCATAGATTGAAAATGACATACCTTTAGACTTGGACTGAAACGAGGCCAAGTATAAGGTTTATGAAATTTGAATTTGATAGAAAACTTACCGAAAATCAGAGCAGCTAGTGGGCTACTTAACCGTGAGGTGAGGTGCGAACCGCTTTGCAGTATATATGCTAGATTGCTAGTCGACGATAAGGGAACAAAGCCTTCTTGAACCATGCTAGATCGACCAGGTTCAGGTTGTACTAAAAACAGTCGTGTTCAGTTGGTTCAAAATGTCCTTTTTGACTCCAAACAGTGAGAACCGTCGGCACTCTCGATCGATTCTAGCAACACTTGCCATGGAAGCAAACTTAGCCCAGAGACTCACCAGTTACATCGTGTGATATTCCACGCTTGAGGTAATCACCAAGCGCCGCGTTATTCAACCATGTCCCATTCAAGAAAACCCCCCCATTTTAAAGTTTTAACGCATCAAAGAATCAGTCCTAAGAGGGTTCAGAACACACGGGTAGATACAATATTGACGGAACATGACATAGCTCTCCAATGTGTCACGAATGTCAACTCTTCTCGGTTTCGTGCCAGTGTTCGTCAGAGTCTTATATTTCACGCCGGACACTTCATCAGCTCGCATCTTCACTTCACGTCACATCTCCGTGGAACTCGACACGATATATACCCATCGATTTGGCACCGCCTGGATATAGCAAGAGCACGAGCAAGAGCAAGCTAGCTAAGAGCAGCCAAGATGTCCAGACCGTCGTTGCTCATCGTCCTTGCGGTCGTCGCGGCCGCCGTCTGCGGCCTCGCGCCGCAGCCCGGCTCGGCGGAGCTGAAGGAGAACTACTACGCGAGCACCTGCCCGAACGTCGAGGCCATCGTGCGCGGCGTGGTGCAGCAGAAGATGCAGCAGACCATCCGGACCATCGGCTCCACCATCCGCCTCTTCTTCCACGACTGCTTCGTCGAGGTTCAGAGAATTCAGATCATCAGTTCCATTTGCGTGCTCTAATTTCGAACGAAACTGCAAAGTGCTAGATCGAGCACACTACGTAAGCTAGGGAACTAATCAAGCAACGGTCGTTACGCGCGCAGGGTTGCGACGGGTCGGTGCTGATCGAGTCGACGCCGGGCAACCAGGCGGAGAAGGACGCCTCCGACAACAAGTCCCTCGCGTCCGAAGGCTTCGACACGGTGCGCAGCGCCAAGGCCGCCGTCGAGGCCGCCTGCCCGAACACCGTCTCCTGCGCCGACGTGCTCGCCCTCGCCACCCGAGACGCGATCTCCATGGTACGTTATATTCTATAGCAGAGTCCATATGCATTTGCAGCTTCCGTCCTTTTGCCTTTTGCCAAGTCATTTTATGTGTGCAGAGTGGCGGGCCCTTCTTCCCGATCGAGCTGGGCAGGCTGGACGGCCTGAGCTCCAACGCCAGCAGCGTGGCAGGCCAGCTGCCCGAGCCGAACCAGACCATGGACCAGCTGCTGGCGGTCTTCAAGGCGCACGGGCTCAACATGTCGGACCTCGTCGCGCTCTCGGCGGCGCACAGCGTGGGCCTGGCGCACTGCAGCAAGTTCTCGAACCGGCTGTACAGGTACCAGCCGGGGCAGGCGACGGACCCGACGCTGAACCCCACGTACGCGAGGTTCCTGGAGAGCAAGTGCCCCGACGGCGGGCCGGACAACCTGGTGCTCATGGACCAGGCCTCGCCGGCGCAGCTCGACAACCAGTACTACCGGAACCTGCAGGACGGCGGCGGGCTGCTGGGCTCCGACGAGGTGCTCTACACCGACAACCGGACGCGCCCCATGGTGGACGCGCTCGCCAACAGCACCACCGCCTTCTACAAGGCCTTCGCCGACGCCATCGTCAGGCTCGGCCGCGTAGGGGTCAAGTCCGGCAGGCGGGGCAACATCCGCAAGCAGTGCGACGTCTTCAACTGAAAGCCGGGTGACTGTTAGCAAGCAGCGGTGCGTGCGATATATGTTGACATGCGTGTCCCAATGCGGAGGGAAAATTCGTTTGGGTGTTTTCGGTAAAAATGTGGCTGTAAATCTTCCTTGTTTGATTCATTGCATGCGTTGGTTGTTGAAAGTGTATAGTATGTAATAATGCACATAAGATGTTCTTCCGGCAATGTACCCGGTGACGAATAAAACACTATACAGAATATGAATATATATTATATAATTACGTTATTGGATCATTAGGCATAAAACTGTCATGTCGGTGTCGTTTTTTCAGTGTGCTAATAACTGAATTACCCGAAACTTGCCGCGAACAGCTAGATACAGGTTTTCTGTGTCTTGGCAGTTTGGTTTCCGGAAACAAAATTAACAAAATACCCGAGCAGTTTGGTGATGAAACGATGACCATCCCTACGAACAAAAGGACAAGAAGAAACTATGATAATAAACTGTTCTCAACTCTTAAAGAGACTCGAACATTCTTCCATCAAAATTATTGGTGGGTGTTTGAATTTGTCAATCTCATGATCAATTATTGTGCCGGAGGTCGACGTCGAACACGATGTCTTCCGTCATGCGATAGGTAAAGTCTGAACCTGATATCCGAAAGTGGCGTGAAAACCTCAAGCTAATTTACCATGTTCTACGTACGGAGTACAATTTTTTCACCGAACACTTGCTGGTGTCGTCTTCCGTACAACACCCGTAAACAAATCCACTAGAATTTCTTGCCAACTTTTAAAATTCCTCTGAAACCGCTCGTCCAAGTCCAAACCAACACCCGTCTCGCCGCCTCCGATGCCCGTTCCTTGAGGACACGCGGAGCCGCCGCGCGTGCACCAATGACCAAGGGGGGACAAGATCATATATGGCGCTGCGAGATTCATATATGGCGCACGCACGCGTCGCTGAAAAGGGCAGCAGCCTTGCCTTGCGCGCGGTGCCGTGGCGGACCTGGCGCTCCGACCGGGCACGGCAAAAGACCCCCGGAGCCGCCCGCCCATGGGGATGCCTGGGTGGCTGCTTTGGTAGGGACCCTGCAACTACTCGGGAAACTGACAGCTGAACCGAAAGCCATCGGAGTCGACGCTTGGTCCCTTTTATTTACCTTATCTCGTTCCGCGTCGGATAACTTCCCAGGTGAGGTCAGGCCACATCGCGTAGCATGACGATCAGCGCGCTATGTGTGATCCAATTGAGCAACTTGAGTTTGAGTGTGCTGATCCCTGATGTGTGTTCCTGCTTTTCTCTTTTCTCTCGTTTTTTTTTTTTTTTGCGGGAAATGTGTCTATGCTACGATTAACCAACTGTGGTGGTCTCTTCATAAAAAAAAACTGTGGTGGTCTCGAAAGAGAAAGGCCGGCCGGATTAGAATTATTTAACGTTTGGATTTTTGTTGTTTTGCGTGGTTGGTTAATAAGGAGGACCTGGCCCGCTTGTTAAACCACGGGCCGGCCCATTAATATGAAACATTTTGAGAGCCAACAACACTTCCATGTACCGGCGCTGAGATGCTGCGGGCCCATCAATCGCCACCAAGAGTCCGAGATAATCCATCCACCAAAGACAGCGACTTGACTGCAGGTGCTGCGCTAGGACGATTAGCACCAGCGCTAGCCAATAAGCCGGCGATTGCCGTTGGCTTTGGGGGGCCTTGGCTCCGGGGGCCGCGGATCAGTGGATGTTAGCATCACCACCAACGTTCGAAACACACGTCATTTTCCTCTCCGACCGTTGCTCTCTCGAACCGGCACAACGGGGTCGAGAAGGGAGCAGTGTGCCCGAGCACTCAGCTGGCAATGGTCCTTGCAGTGGAAATGGAACCAACCCATCAAAGTTTGAGTCCTCGACTGTGCTAAAAAAATCAACTAATACTAGTCTAATCAGTAACCACTCGACGCACCACACCAGCTGCCACGTTTGTTCTGGGAGAGAGGGGGAGATTAAAATGGATGCTACAGTACGATCCAAGGTTTGATGCCAAGGACAAGGAGTAGTAGCACGATATATGGCGGCTACGGGCTGCATGCCGCCGGGAAGGTTGAGGAAGCAACGCAATTCTTTTGAGGCGGACGCCACTTTTTGGCTGGCAGAGGCGCTGCAATATGGAGCACGCACGCACCAATTATGCACACCTTTCGGTTTTTGGCCATCTAGCTAGTAATGGCCGGTTCCGGACGTCTCCCAATCATAGAAAACCTGCCCGGGCAAAGGGGCTGGCGCCTTGGCCGCATCCCCCTTTCCAGAGGGGCAGAAGCTCTTATCTGCTTCCACAATCTCCATAATACTGTACAGTATAGGAGTCATCAGCCGTCACGGCATCGGCTCTCGGAACGTGCGCGGAACCGCGATCAGTGCCAATGTGCCGCGTGATGCATGTGACTGTGCAGGAGTGCTGTAATGATGCATTTATCTTAGGGATAGAAGACCAGGCCATGCATATTTCCAGTTTCAAGCCGGAGTGCATATTACGGCAAAGTGCGCGGCACAAGGTATTCCTGGTCTTATAGTACCACTCCACCATCACATTAGACTATCTCCAACAAGGTGACCCAAACCTAAAAATAGGTTGTTCACAGTGTTTTTGAGTAGCAAAACAACTTCCAACAGACGACCCAAACGAGCGACCCATTTTGGGTCCGAGCCGACGCGCGAGGCAAAGATGCGTCGTCTGTCCATCCTTGTGTGTCTCCACCTAAACATCGGGCCCACTAGGCAAGGCGAGGAACCGGCGAGACGAGGCGCGGGGACGAGCTCTGCCCCTTCCGTCCGCCCACTGCCGGAGCCCCGAGCTCAAGCGCCGGCCGGGGGGACGAGCTCAAGGCTCTGCCCCTGTGCTGCCGGCATCCTCCTCACCTCCAGCTGCCGGCGCTACCATCAAAGCTCCGCCCGGCAGGCGCGCGCCTGTCCCGAGCCCGCCTCCATCCGGATCGGTGTGGGAAGGTCCTCTGTCACGGCGAATCGGGGCGGGCAAGGCCGGCGGTGCTCCGCTCCGGGCTGTGACGGCGCAGGCGCTTGCGCAGATGACGAGGCAGGGTTCGACGGGCAGCAGGGCACGCGCCGGCGAGGGCCGAGGAGGAGGGCGGCGTGTTCCCCAGCGCGGAGGAGGGTGACGGGTCCGCCGGCGAGGAGGGCGGCGGGTCCCCAGTCACGGCGGCAGAGGAGGCGGAGCTGAGGCGTGGAGACGGAGGGGAAAGGGAAGAGCGTTTTGTGTCCTGGCTGTTGGAGACCGGAGATTTTTAGGTGCGTAGGTGGTTCCCTGTACGCGATCCAAACTCACGAATGGGTCTCGTATTTGGGTTCGCTTGTTGGGGACAGTCTTAGAACCTTGAAACACATTCCAGCTTTATCAGCTAGAAAAACACATTACCCCAGCGAGTGAACTTTTTTTTACTACCCTGTTGTGCTCTCATGTGGCTGGCCACTGCGAATCTCTGAAGAATCGTGAGTTGCTGCTTGCTACTAGCCACTTTCTGCTACCGAGTAGTACAAGCAGCAGCATTTTCTTTTCCTGAATCCAGTAACGGCATTGTTACTTGTGCCTCTGTCGTCAGGGCTGCAGAAACGCGAACCCTGTCGTGTGCACGCAGACGCGGCATGTAGCTCCAGCAGCCTCCCAGGCGCGCACCAACCGCGGCCATGCGGTGGTTGCGGTCGCACACATGTTTGCAGCGCGGGCGGCCAGCTAACCACGCCCGCATCCGCCCACGGCACGGGCCGGACGGATAGGTTGTAGACAGGCGCATGTGTCCCCGTGGGCGCCGCGCCGCGCCGCTTCTTCTAGATCCCCTCGCCCGGCCGCTCCTCGCCCATCCACCGCCGCGCACGGATCACGGCGCCCGCACCGGCCGTCGATCGCGTACGTACGGTGCGCCGCCGCCCGCCTGCCCCCGCCTCCCCGGCGTACTATAACTCTCGCTCACTGACTCCCCCCACTCCGAGGAGACTTGGCTTCTACTGCACCCCGCCGCGCGCATCACTTCCCTCGACCGGTCGGTCGCCACCAGCAGCCACCACAAGCGCACGCAGCGCTCGACAGCGTCATCATCGCTCGCAGTGCCCCCAGCCGCGCGCGCCGCTGCCCGCTGGTGTGGTGTCCTAACTCATAAGCCATTAAGCCGCTGCGCGAGAGTGCGAGACAGAGTGTTCGTGGCGAGAGAACTCTGCGTGCGGAGCCGGTGGGGAGCGCGGGGAGCAGAGGAGAGCGAGCGCGCGCGCGGCGGCGGCGGCGGCGGCGGCTAGTGCGGCATGGGCGCCGGGATCAGGATCCTGGCGGCGTTCTTGGCGGCGCTCGCGGCGGCCGCCGGCGTGGCGGCGCAGCTGCGGCAGGACTACTACGCCGCGGTGTGCCCGGACCTGGAGAGCATCGTGCGCGACGCCGTGTCCAAGAAGGTCCAGGACCAGCCCGTCGCCGTCGGCGCCACCATCCGCCTCTTCTTTCACGACTGCTTCGTCGAGGTCCGTCCTTCCCTCGCTCCCTCGCTTGCAACAATAGCAAAAGATTTCCCCTTTTTCTCGCGAAGATTTTGGTTCGAGCGACAGAGACACAGGGAAGCGGGACGGCGCCGCATCCGCATGTGCGCTTAATTGCTCGGCATGTGACCCCTGACTGTGATCCCCCAGGGATGCGACGCGTCCGTGATCATGGTGTCGACGGGGAACAGCACGGCGGAGAAGGACCACCCCAGCAACCTCTCCCTCGCCGGCGACGGCTTCGACACCGTCATCAAGGCCAAGGCCGCCGTCGACGCTGTGCCGGCGTGCACGAACCAGGTCTCCTGCGCCGACATCCTCGCCCTGGCCACCCGGGACGTCATCGCCCTGGTACGTCGCCGTAGCCCCCCGCCTCCGGCGGCGCCGCCGGATCAATGCCGCCGCCGCCGCCGCCGCCGCGGAAACCGAACCTTTCCGCCCCCCAAATCTAGAGCTGCAAAGCCCCCGCACTTTTCAGGATTCCCTGCGTAAAGTGTACGGGCTCTGGTCCGCGTGCGTAACGACCTCGATCCGTGCAGGCTGGCGGGCCGTCATACGCGGTGGAGCTCGGGAGGCTGGACGGGCTGGTGTCGCTGTCGACCAACGTCGACGGGAAGCTGCCGCCGCCGTCGTTCAACCTGGACCAGCTGACGGCGCTGTTCGCCGCCAACAACCTGTCGCAGGCCGACATGATCGCTCTATCAGGTAATACTAGTAGTATACTACCACTCCTCCTCTAACGAAATTACTGCGCTCCAGTGCCTTGCTTGCATAAAGAAAATAATTACTTCAACTGCTGTACGCCTGTACTTACCCATCGTAGTGATTAGTGAAGTACAGACTTTTACAGAGACAGATTTCCATGTGCTCTGTTTCTGTTCCATGTCTTTCGAGTCAAGCAAAGAGTCCAAGCCTGCCCAACGCCCCCCCAAGTCTGCAATGAATTGTGTGGGCTCGAGAGATCCGTAGCGCAATAGAAAAATGGATTACCATCTTATCCCTGGATTATAGTAGAACAACAGAACAGAGGTGACCAGTTTGTCACAGTTAACGAACAGGCGAATAGTGCCAGGAGTGTGTTGCACACTTGCACTGTAGCTGGTCGACAGATCTGAAAGTGGTCAACTGTGGCGACTGGCTGTCATGCCGGTCGCCGGACTGGAGTGATAGATAGCCGCCCCCGCTCCTTGGCCCTTGCTTGCACTGCACGTGAAAGAAAGGTCAGCATCGCATTATTGTACTTCATGTAGTATCATCATCATCATCCTCCTCCTCCATGGCTCGGCCATGACATGCGACTGAGGCAGGCAGGTTGGTTACTGGTTAGCGCCCAACTCCATAATTTCGGCCCACGCATTGAGGCACGACGGGCCTGCCAAATGAGCTGTCGAAACTCGAAACCAAAAAACAACACACACAAAAAAGAAAACTTGTGGGAATGTGGGATCAGTGTCACGTAGCAGCTGGAGCATCGTGCAGAACGCATTTTAAATTGGACAGGGCGTGTCAGGTCCGACGTGTACTGCAATATCATTCGCAGAAAAAAATCGCAAGAAATAGGGAGTATTGTTTTGTTTTTTGTTTGTTTTTGAAAGAAGAAGAATTTGTGTCGTGTTTTTGCAGCGGCGCACACGGTGGGTTTCGCGCACTGCGCCACGTTCGCTGGCCGGATCCAGCCGGCGTCGGTGGACCCGACGATGAACGCCACGTACGCGGCGGACCTGCAGGCGGCGTGCCCGGCGGGGGTGGACCCCAACATCGCGCTGGAGCTGGACCCCGTCACCCCGCAGGCCTTCGACAACCAGTACTTCGTCAACCTCGTCAACGGCCGGGGGCTCTTCACCTCCGACCAGGTGCTCTACTCCGACGCCCGGTCGCAGCCCACCGTGGTGGCGTGGGCGCAGAACGCCACCGACTTCGAGCAGGCCTTCGTCGACGCCATGACCAGGCTCGGACGCGTCGGCGTCAAGACCGACCCGTCGATGGGGAACATCCGCCGGGACTGCGCCTTCCTCAACTGATATGCTGCAGATGATCCCGTCTCTGCTGAAGCTCTGAACCGTAGCTGTGATGCAACGGATGGTGGCGTGAAGATGATGAACATACAAGGGCTGGTTTGGTTATCTCTCAAGTGTCCATATAGGATCTAGGGTAAAATTTCGTCACAGGGTTAAATGCTAAGAAGATTGTTCGATTCACCCATAGATAGTGGCACTTGGTAGGGCAAATGCATTCGATTTCTTCTTCTTTTTGTTCAGTTTCGGAGTAAGATACTTCAAACCTGTTGGGAACTGTCTCTTCTTGGGTGTGGATGTTAGGGTTGGTTCATGAATGAGTGGGCCTTTCTGTAGTTCTAATGTTCAGTAGTTCTAATGCGTTTGTATTAGATCGGAAGGGGATTGAGGAAGGAAACAGCAGGGATTCAGAGGAGGAAGAAGGGGTTGGAAGGAGCGGCGACGATCGATTTTGCTGAGTTCAAGTGCTATCTGTTACAAGTTACCCTTCTCTCTAACCGGGTCTGCGCGTCACGCTTACAAGGCCTCAGGCCCAAATCAACCCATACACACGCGAGTTGGGCCGACGACTCCTAGTTCCCTGACGCGGCCGGGCACACGAGCTTCATTCAGCACGGTCATCAGCTTCATCGTTAGCAGGAGTGCTAACAGTTTGCTTCCCTGAAAGTCTGAAACAACCCTTGTTGTTGTTCAAGCATTCAAGCAATCGCACTCCTTGGTGCGAGGCGGAACGAAGGTGAGAATGCGTGTATGCTTTGACCCAGATTCCAGACAGGCGATAGCTATGGCAGAAGCAGAGAACAGCTATTCTTGTGATGGATCCACCACGCCTGCACAGTCGTGTGGAGATGGCTTTCCTTTTGAGTTCTCCAGCACAACGGCACTGCAATAAAGCAAGCCAAAATCAACTCCAAGAAATCAGAGCTGTGAACAAAAAACGCGGAAAGAAATGCTTTTTTTTTTTTGCTGGAGTAAACACGAATACGGTGGTGAAACTATCGCATCAATCGCCATTAGCCTGATTGGTTAAAGAAATCAGCGTTCTCTATCAACTGATCTTTCAGTCAAGAATCACGAGGATATATGCCAGTCCTAGTGGGATCCTTTTTGTCATCAGCCACACAAGAAAATTACTAATCTTACACTGACATCCATCGACATGACATCCACGATCAATACCATGCAACAGGAATTCCAAAGCATGGATAAGGTTTATCTAGAGGCTGTCGTCACAAACAAAAGGTAACGAAAAAAGAAGATCAAAAGGGCGGCAAAAGGAACACAGAAAGAGCATTCCTTTCACTTCAGTGGGCGCCTCAGCAATCTGCAGAATTGATATGATTTATTGGTCACGCAAAGCCGACCGTCAGCGTCAGCATCAATCTGCACCCTTAATCCAGGTGCCTTTAAGCAGGCTGCCTACCAGTAGCAGGCTAGCAGCGCGCTGCCGTATTAGGCCTTTGATGACACCAGAAATGGTTTAGTTAGTGGGTAGCTAGGCACTCAAATTTCCAGTGATTAGTGAAAGGTTGAAGCGGGGGCGGCACCACTGGGAGCATCCATTGGCTTCTGCTCAGTGAGTCAGTAGTGGTGACATCTGAATGTCCAGGCAGGATGCCAATGCAAAAGAACATGCATACAGCATAGGAGGAGTACGTGTGTTGAGATGTATGGGAATCTTCCTTCAGATTCGCTCGAGGGCGATTTCTGGCCATTTGGGTAGGAAAGGAGGCTTTCTTCTTTCGCGTCCGGCGTCTCGGAGCACTTGTGCGCAAGACAGAGAGACGTAGCGGTTCTTGTCATCTTGTAATTGTTGGCATCGTCCATCTGAAGGTAGTGTGAACCTGACAAATCAGCGTCAAAAAGACTGCGTCCAGATCACTATGACAGAAGGACACTGTTACCACACGCATCAGTGCAAGGACGAACCGGTGGAAGTCCACATTGACTAGTGGGGTATGAGTGTTCACATACGGAGTGCGCTGTGCGCACAAAGATTAGAAGCACGCGCGACGCCGCCGACGCGGACAGGGCGCGTCCAAGGCGGGGCTCATCACCTCGGCGCCGCCGTGCGTGCAACTTGCCAGCAGCAGCAGCAGCTTTACCATGAGGCCCAGGGCGACGCAGGCACGCAGCACAGCAACACAACAGGACACCCAATCAGAAACTGTGTGCAGAGCCGGCGATGTGAGAGGGACAGCCGGTGCCGCGGTGCATGCATGCACGACGCCAGCCGGCCGGCCGTCTAGTCACACGCTCGCGCGCGCACGGCTACAGCGCCATGTATTCACACATCGTTGGGGGGGGGGGGGGGGGTCGCGATGCTGAGGCCTGAGGGCGACGCCACCCGGCGCCACTGGCCAAGTGGTCCGCCGTGGAAGCGACGACGACGCACTATGGAAAGGGTGGTGCCGCGGCGGTGGTGGCGGACTAGTGGTGGTGGTGCCAGTACGGCATCCGCTGCAGCTGCAAGTCTCAGCGAGCAACAGAGCTCGCAGCAGGAGCACCTGAGCAGCGACAAACAGCAGCACGCGGTATTTCCCCCCGTGTCCTGTAGCAATCGATCGGTTTCCCTTGGAGAGAAGGTGAGATCCATGCTGAGCTGGCATCAGATCTTTACATGCCACTGGGCACCCTCGTCAGAGAAGTGTCGTTTGCCGTTGCACGGCAAGCCATGAATGAACTCAGCTGATGAAAGGCGAAGGGGGTTATATGGGGGTGTCACCATCTCAGCAAGTCGGCCGATGCAACCATTCATTGGGAGCGCATCGTGCTCTATCCATATTCCATTTCTTTGTCAGATTCCTCGCTTTGTGGGTAGTATGTGAATTGCGTCGATGGTGCTCGCTCATGAATCGTGCGGCGGTGGTGCGGCCGTACGGAAAAGGTGAACGGCGATGGAGTGAAAGCGAGCGGACGCTGGAGTCTGATGAGACATCATGATGTTGGAGCATGAGTCGGCGCCGATGCAAGCTGATGACCCACTACAACAAACAAACCCACACACCGTGGAACCTTTTGCTGGCGGGTTCCAATAATCTCCACGGAGATATGATTTTTTTTTTTGTTCTGGGAAACCCATTTCCATAAAAAGTATATACTTCGCATTATTTTTTTTTAAAGCACTATACCACACATAGTACTGAAAATGTTATCAATCAAGGGCGGATTATGTGTACTCCCTCCATCTCTTTTGACAGGGTTATTTTAAATCTGAAATTTTTAGGACTATCAAAAGAGAATGGAGGGAGAATCAAGCTGATGCTTTGGGGTCCTTAAACTTTTTCATAATCTCAATTAAGCCATCTTTGATTGATAAAGAAAAGATCATTCTTGGTAGGAGTTTCATGGACAAAAAATACCTAGAGATTTTTGAAACTAGAATGGAATTATATTGACCTTCCAAAAAAGAAGAGTGCAAACCATGACAATATCATGGAGAATAATACCTACGATTAATGAGACCCGTCTACTTCCACCATAATCTTTATTATTCCTTACTACATATTGACATCTCTTTTTACTCCTTGTCTCGCTGTCTCGTCTCGTCTCATCTCGTCGACATGTCACTTGCTCATGACAAAGTTACTGATTTTCAACAGAACAGTGGCATATGACACGATCAATCCTCAGCTAGTACACTCCTAGTCCCGATCGACTAGAAATTCACTTCACCTGCCTCGTTTCGGTCCGGGTCATCAAAAGATCTACGCCTATCTTTAACAATCTGGGACGACTGATGAGTGGCGCTTCTGTTGTCGTGCGTGACATCGGTTCCCTCACCAGACAGTTGACTTCGATTACAATCTCCGTCACTCCTCCTCCACCACCACAAGAAAGCATGCGCTGTAAACATCAGAACGTGATCGGTCACACGCCGCCTGTTTCACGGCCTCACTCCACCTCCGCGCGCGGCGCCCGGCCGGGATGAAAAGGCAAAATTGGGAAGCAAAACCAAAGCCTTTTTTCCGATTTTCCGCGGAGCAGGTGCCCAGCTCACGCGGCCCGGGCCGTCGGATCGCTCACGCGGCGCCCATCGGGCGCCAGGATCGCAGGGGAACCCGCGCGGAAGCCGCCCGCGCCGGGGAAAGCGACACCTGGTGCGCGGCCGCCGCGGACAGCGACCAACCCGTGCTGCTCGCGCGTCCAAATCGGACGACAGCGCCGCGCCGACGGGGTCGGGCCCGGATCGCACGCGCATCTCCCTTGTCCCCCACTCCCCTCGATCTCCCACCCCCGCGCCGCTACCGCCTCGGCTATAAAAGGTCCCGGCCACGGCCGAGCTGGCCACAGTTCAAGCTCGATTGGCAGGCGGCGGCTGACGGGAGTAGTAGGGGTTTCTTCTTCTTCCGTTTCGGGGGCGTCCCGATCGATCTGTTGCGGCGGAGGCAGCGATCGAGTGGCTGGGGATTGGCGGCCGGGAGATTGAGTGAGAGCTTCGAGAAGAGGAGAAGCCGAGAAGGTTCGGCTCCGCAAGGGAGTGGCGAGGGGAGATCATCCAATTCAGCAGACGGGAAGGAAGCAGGAGATCGAGCAAGATGTGTATGGACCAAGCCGCCGTGCCGGTGAAGAGGGTCTGGCTCGGCCTCGCCACGCGCCTCGGCCTCCGGCAAAAGACTGGTAAGCTCTCTACCTCTGATCAAGTTCTCGGCCGGTGAGGCGGCGGCGTCGCAGCTGCTTTCTGCCACTTCTATTCCGTCGACCTCGTTTCTGATCGGCGGATCGGTTGATGAATGCAGGCCTGAGGAAGCTGAAGAAGGAGGTGCGGACGTGCGAGTACCACGACGTGCACGTCATGTGGGAGATGCTGAGGACGACGGACGGGCCGGTGCCGCTGGCCGAGAAGGAGGCCGCCGCCGCCGTGGCCGTCGCGGCGGCCGCCAGCGCCAGGAAGAGGAAGAACGCGTGGAGGCGGTTCATCTACTACTGCTGCGCGTTCTGAGCGACTCGCTCGTCGATCAGCCAGCCTGAGAAATGAACGGCGTCAAGAACCTTTCTGCCGATCCTAGCTAGCTCCTGAAAGATCGGGACTCAAATCTCGAGCTCGATCGGGTTCAGCTCTCGGCCGGTGTCGTCAGCGTGCTATACCAAGGATCGGAGCTCAGCGCTCGTTCGAGACTGCTCCCCCTGGCGAAGATCGAGATGAGATCGATGGCCCCAGCGAGAGAGGAATTGGTACATAGGAAGAGTTTGGAGTACGTGTAGAGAGAGAGAGAAAGAAGATCGTGAGTTGATCGAGATGTACAAAAATAACCTGAAAAAAAACGGGTTTTGGTTTGGATCTGTGTCAGTGAAAATCCTCTCCAACTTCTTTTGTTAGTTCTTCCTGAGTTCGTTACCGTACGAGTTGATTAAAATTTTAAGATCGTTGACGAGAGGAGGTACAGGTGTGTGAGAAGATATCTAGTTAGAGTACAACTGGAATCATCAGAATGAGCGTGTGAAGACGAGGAAAGCACGTAGTCCAGTGGCTTCTGCCAGAGAGAGAGGAGTTGGTGATCGCTACCCTCCCTTCTGCAACTGACGTACTCAAGCGGTCAAGATTCACGTTCAACCAGCGCATAGCACACTGGTGTGAATCGTGTGATGGTGTTTCTTACTTCCAAGCGATGGCAACTTGAGCTTATATTAGCGTACGCTACTTTGCGGCAAATCCGTGTAGCTAAAGACGAACTGCCTGCTAGAGGGCCTATAGATGAAACCAAAAATTTTACAAACATTTTGCAAACAATTTGAATGACGATCTGGAGTTTGAACCGAATCATAAAAAAAAATTATCCTACACGAGCCCTGACTGAAATGGTAGCTACAACATATTATACTGAAACAATTTAGTGGCGATGTAATAAGTCTGAACCCTGGAGTCTGCAGTTCCTTCACTGTATATCGTATTGCAGAAAGACTACACCATGTCTCGATTTCTTCATGAGTGAAAAAGGAAAAAAGAAAAGAAAAGCAGGCACATTAGAGCGTTTCACCAGAAATGGTCCAAATGGAGAATGACTTGGAGTTTTTTTTTCAAAAATAGAGAAAAAAATCGCATGAATTTACCAACTTGTTTAATAGCCTAATAAGCTTGTGCTCATATCACATTCACTAGAAAAGGACAATTGGGGGAAAGAAAGAACCTCGTGGCATATTTGTTGAATGGTGTCATTTCCATTTATAAGCAATGTGCGCATTAACTTTTTTATTTCAAAAAAAAACGTGAAAAGTTTTTTTTTTTTGAGTTGCAAGGGAATGGATGCAAAAATAGTGATGATTGTTTAAAAGTGTGAAGTACAAAAAGACATGTTATTTGTTTATTATCTCCACCCTGTCCGAATTATAAATTTAGAATCGTCTTGTCCTTTATATGGAGTATTATGTATCAGGCCATGAAGAACTGTCCGATACCAGTTTCGTAGAAACCTAGAATATCTGTATTTTTTAAAACCTGGGCAACCAAAGGGCTAACACGGTTCGACAGAACTGAAACCACCACATCCGTCGTGAGATATTCAGGGGGCACCTTTTGCAGCATAATTCATTTTTAATCATTATACGTACTATATTATGTTCATCATCTAACGGAATCTATAGCACAAGCTTTCGCAACAGAGAAAGAAAAAAAGAAGTGGGTACAACCGTACAAGAGAAAACAGAAGGAAGCTGAACCGATGCCCAGAATGGCACGTGCAATGTTCAACGTGCGTAGATTAATTGTTTTGAGCAAAAAAAAAAAACACTGGTTACACAATAATCTTGTTACTTCATAGTGGTTACTTTTCACTTGGGAACAGGTAAAAGTGTCCTCAGCAACGGTAATCAGACATAATCCCTTTCAAGATTATATCAACATGCCCTTCAAAAGATTTTATCGAGATGAATCAGATGATGATATCAAGAGTTCAGCAATACCAATCACAAAAGGAATGAAATGCACTAGATAAAAAAAAACATGATGGGTGCTACTAGCACATCAGAATGGGGGGAAGGCAATATTTCTCAACTGCACAAGACTTAGGACTTATAAGATCCAAGACAGCAGAACATTGGGATCCAGATTCAAAGCCAGTCTGTTAACCAAACTACATTTGGTGCATTTATTCTAAACAGCTTCCATTAAGGATATTCTCACCTGGTTGCATTCAGATATGTCATTCTGGCTATCCTGATTTCGAAGGGGTAGCAGTGTAGCACATCTCTGGAGTCTGGAATCCTCAAATAATAAGACAACTGACAAATACTTTGTAAGTAAACATTATTTGCAAGAAGAGTAAATCATTAAATTAAAGTGTATGAACACATTTTTCATGTCAGATAAATATATAGCAAAAAGCTCAACGAAGGCACCATGCTTGGAGAAAAGAGTATAGCCAGAACTTAAAATCATCATGTTACAGTCAGTCACTAACTCACTATGCCACTTTAGTAAGATAATGAAAATAGAACATGGTCCAAACAAGCAGGTGTCATAAAAGCAAAGTACATAATGTAATGCAATTTGAATTACTCAACTGAGATGCAGATTGCTGAAAGAACAGGTGCAGTCTTCGGATGGGACCAGACCACATGCTGAAAAGTTCACACTGAAAACAGCTAGTTCAAAACAATACTATGAAATAAACATGTGAACTATTGAACAGTTCATGGATTCTTGGACCAAGATCACCAGTTCGAATTGATTCAATTAGAGAAGGTATATCATAATTTTTTTATGACATGAACTGAATTCAGTTACATGCATGTTTAAAACATTTACATTCCAGTCATATGAGAGAATTTGAAGTCCTTGAGCAAACAGACCTTATATATTTATTCAACTGGGGAAAACTTGTATCCTAATTGCAAGCAGTCATAACCATAATCTGAATACAATGTACAAGAGCAATGAGCCATTGAAGGCAGCGACTTATGATCACAGCGAAAAATGATTCCAATTGAGTTTGTAACAAGGAAAAAAATGCTCTATTACAACATCACAACAAATCTCTAAAGTACTATGAGAACATGCTTTTTGTGCCAAGAACTGAGGGTATATATGTCGACGAGTTGCTCAGCTGGACCAGGACATCAGCCAAACCTATTGATTCTTCGATTTACTATTGATGGCTATGTATCCCCAAGAAAGAATTTATGCTATTACAACACCCTTTGTTCTCTTGTTAGGCCTTGGACTTTCTTGCTTGTGAGTACTGCAATACTCGGATTTTGTAGCCCTGTTGTTTGTCTGCTGCTCCATTTACTTCACTGCCAGCAAACTGCATATCCCTTTGAGAGTTCATCTGACTGTAGGGCAATCTGATTCATTCTCCTCCAAATGACATTGTCTGCATCTTCTCGATTTGTGTGGGCCAATTTGGACCAAGTGAACGTGGATCAGATTGAACAGCAACTGCAAAATCTTGCAAGGTTGTAGAATAGCCCGGATTTGGTTGTTGCAAGCCATTCATTCTAGCAGTAAACTTCTCGTTGACTTTACCAATTCTTCTACTGCTAGCTCTCACTCTTGACAAATCCATGCACGGCTTAATCAACCTTCTCAAGAACTCATCTAATCCACGATTCAAAGCATCGACACCCTGCACCGTCACTCCAATGCCATCACTGTGCAGTCTCCTCTTCAACCCATCGCACAAAGTGGTTGTGTCCAGCAAATGGCCAGAATCATAGCACGACGGCATCGGATCATCCATCCTCCTCCGCATTCTCAGACCACTGCTCCCAGCCACAGATATCCCAAATGGCTGTGTTATCGGGCTTCGGCTCTGGACGCACGGAGCAGACCTGACCTGCTCCACCTCCTCCCCATCCTCCACAGACACCACCTTCCCAACCGGCGCCCCTCTCTCCCTCGCCAGCTCGCCATCACCAGAATCCACGACCGCCCCCACATTCCCCACGACCGGCAGCGCGACGCCCGCGCACTGCCCGCTGGGGGCGGTGGTCGTCCCCGACTGCCCCGTGACCGCCTGGCGGCTCGGAGGCGGCACCCCAGACAGCGCATTGCTGATGACCCCCCTGATGAGCGCGTTGTGCAGCGCGATGTTCTCCTTGCCGATGGTGGCGAAGCAGAGCTTGTCGAACTCCACCTTGGTGAGCTTCAGATTCAGCAGCCTGGTGAGGTGCGCGAAGTACTTGCCGGCCCGCTGCCGGCCGAGCCGCTTCACCAGGCGCTGCTTGAGCTCGGCGACGTCGACGCGCGCCATCTTGCGGCAGGTCGCCATCCCCCGCTCCCGGAATGCGGCTCCCGCGCTCGCCCCCGATCGGAACCCTAGCGAAGCAAGCCCCGGAGTGCTCAGATCCAGCCGAACGAGCAGGGTGCGGAGCGAATTGGGGGGAAATGGAGCGCGAGGGGGAGCGGAACTTACTTGGAATCGTCGATCCCGCGGCGGAATTCGTCGCTAGGGTTTCGTCGCAGCTGCGCGATTGGGGGAGAAGAGAGGGGAGGGGAACGAACTCAGCGGAGGAGGGGAGGACCGGGTGTACGACGAGTCGTGGGCGACGCGAGGAGGGTTGGCGGGGAGGAGTGTCAGCGGGCGCGGGTGTATGGGGCGCGGTGCAGGGAGGGAGAGCGGCCGAGCGGGGGGTGGTGTCGGTTGGTGGCTGGTTGGGCCGAGAGGGGAAACGGCGGCGGCGGTCAACGGGCACGTGCGGAGTTGTAGTGTGACAAACTGACAGGTGACGCGACGCCAGTCTGCGGCGAAACCTTTTGCTCCTCCTTGAGGTTGGCCTGCCGCCTGCGGGTGTAGTACGATGTGATGAAACACTGAAAACTTTGCGCGTTTCTACCAGGACTGTTCATGTCCTCCACTTTTTACCCAGGAACTGGAAGCGAATGAAGCACCCTTCTAAATTTCTACAAATCTGAGAATATTTGAGGAAGAAGAAGGGAAACGAGATTGAAGGAAAAAGATCAGAGGATTTTCTAAGATAACGTTTAATGTCCAAATTTTATTAGAGTGTACGAACATCATAGGACTTTGGAAGCTGGAGTAGTAAATATTTTTATGTGTGCAGCAGCCTTTTCTTGTGCCCCAAAGAGGTCCACAAATGTTCTCGAGAGGAGGATAAATGGATCATGCAGACAGCAAAAGGTGCTGAAAAACACCTTAAAAAATACTGAAAAGCCCAAAATTGATACAGCCTAGTTTCTGTGTTAAAGCCCATAGCCAATTCGGCCATAACATTATATAATTGGGCCTTAAATAACTAGCACCAACTTGGGAAACCTTACGGGCCCAAACTTCCTGCGAATGGGTTTTGTGCCCACACCTGTTGTTTTAGAAAACAATCCAGTTGCGAATGAGCTTTTAGTCCAATGGTAGGACGGTCCGGTGGCACGCTACCTACCAGGGTTCAAATCCTGGTGCTCGCACCTTTTCCTGGATTTATCCCGGAATTTTCCGGCGTTATGTGTTATAAGTGGTAAGCGACGTTCCCGTCGACAACGAGGCGCCAGTGGTGACTTCGAGAATCTCCAGATCTGCTGGTGCTCAGTCCTTCGGAGGTGCTCATAAGAGTAGGATTTACGTACGTGTATTTATAGGAGGTGAGTGTGCGTGCGTGTTGTAAACATCTGCGTTGTATTGTGTAATTTAAGAAAATAATCCATGCCACCCCCACCCACCCAAAGAAACAAATTGTTTCGATCCAAGCAACCGGAGTGATCCACCAAAAGCCTAAAATATATCCTTTATCAAAAAAAAAGCCCAAAATATATCAGGTGAGTGAGTCTGAGTGATGTCATATCAATGAGCACTTTTTTACAGCGTGAAAGAAAGGTGGTCGCGTCATTTCACAACGAGAGAACCAGGCAGCCAGCTTATCGCGAGTAGGGATGGCAATGGCCCCGATCTCCGATACCCGACGGGAATTTTCTTCATTAGGAGATCCAATTGGGGCATTTTTAGTCCCCGCGGGGAGCTTAACGGGCAAATTTCCATCTCCGTCGGGTGAGGCGGGGGACAGAACGTTTCAACTGTCCCCGTCCCCGTTACCCGTCGGGGACCCGATTGCATGTCCATCAGTAATAGTATATAGGCCAAAAGAAGCCCATCAAGCAATATTGGCCCAAATCCACAATAATCATGTATATATAGCTGGCAACCCTAGTGCCTCCGCCTCCTCCGCTCTCCTCCCGTTAGCCGCCGCCCACCGCCGCTGCATCGCAGATGTGCATCCGCCGACCGCCGATGCCGACGCCGACCGCTGAGCGCCCGTCCCCGACTCCCCGTCCAGCCTTCCGCATGCGCCGTCGCCACAGCGCCACCCCGCGGCCCTCCCCAACCGGCGCACCTCCTCCCGACGCGCAGGCGCCTAATGTTGCGCCGCCGCCACCACAGCACCACCGGCAGTCCTCCATTCGTCGCGGCCGCCATGGATTCGTCGCGGCAGACCTCCATTCGTCGCGGCCGCCATGGATTCGTCGCTGGAGTCCTCCATCCGCCGTCTTTGTCCACCATTCCTCCGCCGTCCTCGAGCCTCAACACCTTCCTCTAGCCTCCACTCTGCACCTCCGATGCCTTCGTTCGCGGGGATGGGGACCCGACGGGGACGGATTCCCCGCGCGGGGGCGGGGACGGGGAGGAATGTCTCCCCGAGAGCGGGGACGGGGACGGGGGGCGGGGAGAATTTTGCCTGTCGGGGACGGGGGACGGGAGGCTGATCCCCGGCGGGGATGTCCCCGTTGCCATCCCTAATCGCGAGGCATTTGGCATCTCGAACCGCCGTTACAGCCAATCCTCGGTCACCGAATCATGCATTGCTTCGGCTGCGCACTGCGGGCGGGGCCAAAAAGGGCCGCCAGATTAGTCGATGATGGCATGCACAAGTACAGTGAGTGAGTGATGCACAAGTATCGCAAATAAAGGGATGGACCGGCCGGTCTCACAGCTTCCTTCTCAAGCAACGCCCAGCGAAGAAAAACGCTCGTATATAGGGGTGAAAACAGTTACGGAAATTCCCAATCGACCGAGCTTCGTTTCCGACAAATATGAGAAACAATGAAATGGAAATGGTAGGAGCCGGAAATGGTATGGAAATAGGAAAACGTTGATGGAAATGGAAATGGAAATATAGTGACTTTGTTCCGCCGAATACATGTATCGACCGTTTTTGCTTGGAAAATTCTATCGTAATTCTGAATTGTCAACAGATGGCCCATAAGCTTAGGTAACACCAAGGCCCAACATGGTCTAATAACACAACCCTACGTATATAACTTAGTCTCCACTCACAGTCCCCAGCTCGCGGACACGACGACCGTCGCCAGCAGCCTAGCCGGTAGGTTGACTGCTGTTACAAAAACTTGTTGGCTGCAAAATTTAGTAGTTATGAGTCATAAGTGGTTATAGTACGAGCATATGGTGCAGTAATATTCATGTTGATTGCTTGTCACTTATTTGGTTGTGAACATGTTGCATATATGTCCATTCATGGCTTAAGTGTTTTCGATTTGAGGTATCGTTATCGATCGATATCGACATATTTTCGATCTTATGGTTTCGTTTCCGATGTATCAATTTTTCGTTATCGGTATCGTTTTCGAGCGTATCGTTTCCATATCGTTTCCGAGTAAAAAAATATGATAGGATATGATAATGCATATTTTCGATCGTTTCCGACCGATTTCATCCCTACTCGTATAGCTATCTTCACGCACGGTGCACGCAGTGCTCGATTCGACAGCTGGATCGATCGGTAGCTAGCGGCTATCATTTGCATTGGATTTTTTTGAGGAGATCGATCGATTGATCAATCGACCACTAATTGGATCATGCACAATGCGTGTCATTTTCAGTAGGGTCAGTGAATCCTAAGATAGGTTAGATGATGGGCTACGTGCAGTGATGAGGTCCTCTTACGATTGCCGTCTTGCCGACATGCATGAAAGCTCCAGCTTCGTCAGCTCTTCGTATGTACTACATACCTCTAGCGGGATGATCAAAGAGACAAATACCACCACAAAGATGAGAGAATTACCAGGATGACATCAGAAAAAATATTGGTTACTTATTTGACATCTAAATTCAGTTTCTTTCCTATATATTCTCATCTTCATTTTAGGTTACCTATTTGACACTTCCGTCCATTTCAGTGCCTAACACCGTTAAATTCGTGAGAAAAATGACCATTGTACCCCTGTTTTCGATTTTCTCGTGTACTCTACCGCTCCTGGGCTTTGATTCGCGTCACCCCGGCCTTCGCGTCGTCGGTGGCGGCCCTGGCCGGGATGCTGATGCCAAACGTGGACCCTGAGGTCGAGGAGTTCCACGGCCACGTCGCCGCGCAACTCACGGCGGATCTCATGAGGGCTAGTGGCGGCGGCGGCGGCGGTAGAGAGGAGGAAGAGGAGTTCCTATCCCTCGGGTTGATCCGGCACCTGCTGGAGGCATTCCTGCTGTACCAGGAGGAGTTCCGTGTGTTGGTGGTCGAGGCGTGCTGTCGTGGGGCGCTTCCGGCGGCGGCGGAGAGGCTGGTGGCGGAGTTCGGGGAGCGCGACGGGGTGGACCAGGCTGGCGGGCATCACGACGTCCGTGCTGCTCGTGCCGCTGGAGGGGGAGATCCACGAGGGCCAGCTCCGCCGCGCGCGGAAGGCGCAGATCCCCGCCGCCCCACCTCGCGCGGTGTTCCCCTGGCCGCCGCCGCTCCTCGCGCTACAGGAACGCCTCACCGAGGAGGGCAAGCTCAATGACCGGCACAATTCGTGCGGCCTGCTCAGGGAAATTCATGCGCTGGAGAAGTGCGTGCATAGGCTCGCCGAGGCACTCGACATTGCTTCAACTCCCCTCACCGGCGAGCGGGTGACCGAGGTGCGGGAGGCTGCAGCAGAGCTCGCCGGGGGTGTGCGCCGCCATGAACGATGGGCTCGATCCGCTCGAGAGGCATGTCCAGGAGGCCAACGAGGCCGCGCCGTCTTCCTCTGCGGTCGCGCGCGGCAGCGACGGGGGCATGTTGTCGTCCTCCTCCGCGGTCGCCGTACCGCTCGATCCTGATTTTTTTTTGAGCAATGCTCGATCCCTAGTTTGTTTTTTCGATCCGGTAGAAGCAGCGATCGGTGTCACGCCCACCTCAAGGAACCGAGAGAGAGCGGGGACATTTTGGTCCAGTCCTTCACCCCACGTGGACAGGTAACAGAGGAACCAACGGAAGTGTCAAATAGGAAACTCAAAATGAGAATGGAAACATATTGGAAAGAAATCGAAGTTCGATGTCAAATAGGAAACTAACATTTTTGTTGATGTCATCTTGGTAATTCTCTCCGCAAAGATCAGGTCCCCTCACGGGTGCTGGACTGTTGGCCGATCAAACTCGGCGATTCCAGGTTCAGCTGCACGTCGAGGTCGCATCCCGGGCCCGGCATCCCCTGACCATGCAGACCGGCACCCAACCGCATGCAGTCGTGTCGATCGAACACTACTCGCACTCGGCTCTGTCAACAAGACCCTGCTGCGGGCAGGGAGCAGCCCAGCACCCTGCAGAGGTACAAAGAATATTGGCAGCCATACACTTGTCAGAGCTCGTCTAGTTGTGCCGACTCCAACACGGCGCGGGCGCGGCAGCATCCAATGCAAATGATCCGAATCCAACCATCCGCGCCGCTCGGCGCACCGAAGCGCGGGCCGTCGCCGTCCGCCGCTGGGGCGGCCGCCGGTCGGGGCCGACGGCCAGCCGAGCCGACCAAGGGCGGCGGCGCGGCGCGGCGCGCAGACGCGTACGTGGAAACGGCAGCCGCGCACCACTGTAGATACAGTGCATATTGGGGGCCTCTGGATCGGAGCTCTTCCGGCCGCGCGTGCCGTCATCCAGGGCTCCGGCGGCCGACCCAGACGCGCGCGGCGTGCCGTGCGTATTCGCGGCCGTCTCGAAGACGGGTCCTACGTGACGATAAAGTGGTTAACGGAAAGCGTCGTGACAGCGTCGTGGTGGCAGTCCACCACACATGGATCGCAACTCGTGTAGCGGGTCCACGCAACGGTCCCACCTCGCTTTGCTGAGGCTTTATTTACGTGACTGAATGGACATAGTATGCTTAGAGCAACTCCAATAACTCTTTTATATTGTTTTCTATCGGTAAAATACAGAGAAAAGGGGAAAACTACGGTTCCAACAGCTTCTCTGTTCTCCAACCTCGCAAAATTCCTCGCTATCCCTCCCCCGCGGCTCGCAAGATCTGGCGAGCGCGTCCGCTCGCAAAAGCGTCGAATCCCGCGGCGGCGGCGGTCTCTCCCGCCCGCCTCGCGCCAAATCCGCCGTCGCCTCGCGCCATATCCCCCACAGGCGAGCCGCACGGCTCCTCGTCCCCTGCCTTTCTCCGCCGACGAGCGACACCACCCCTCCCCTACCTCCGTCCACCAGCGAGTCGTGACCGCCCCTTCCCTGCCTTCCTGCCTCCGGTCCTTGACTTCTTCCTTCTCCTTGGCCTATCCACTACGACCTGTCGACCTGACAAATCAAAACAAGAGCAAGTCAGGGGACCGCAAGTCAACAAGCAAGAATCGGAATTTGATTGTGGAGCAATCCGTCCAAGGAAAGCAAAATTAATCCATCAAAACGAAGCAGGCGCCATGGCACTATGGCAGGAGGGTGCGTTGATGCCTAATCAAATGAATCGAAGCAAAAATTTAAGCTCTGCTTCCTCCATGAGTGCATTGTGTGCTCACCGGCAAGAGGCAAGCTTCAGGGAAGGATTTTCCGTCAAGAATGCACGCAGGCAACCACACACCGTTGCGTCGAGCTCGATGCCACCCTCCCCCGCCTCGTCGTTGCTCTGCTCGACCCAACTTGTGGCAGTCTCTGACCGTGGATCGCCCCCATCGTCGTAGTGTCGAGCTGTAGCCCCGTTGCGCTTTATGGCTGGAGGTAGTAGATATCCCAGGATAAGGTTGGGGGAGGAAGTAGATGACACGTGGGTCCCATGCGTCAGTGTGTGGTGGTTGGGATTTGAAGGGTGAGAAATACAGAGTTTGTTGGATCACTCAATATAATTTTGAAGTTTTCTATTTTTACAAAGGGTTAAATCTCCAAATTTAACTAGTAAAGATAAAGAGGCTGTTGGAGTTGCTCTTAAACAGTTGGTTAACATGGACGTCTAAGAGCACTCACTCTCGGTTAGCACTTTGATGTTTTCACAATCCATTAGCACACATTACCTTCCTATACTGCATATATGAAACGGATGGAGTAGTAACATAACCCATTACTACTTATATCAAACAGAGGCGACTCTGTCGAGCACAGTCTTGCGGCCTGTTCGTTTGGCTGGCGGTTGGTGCTGATTTGTTCTGAGAGAAAAGTACTGCTAGCTGGTTGCTGGTGGTTGGTTTGTTCTGAGAGAAAAGTACTGCTGACTGATGGCTGATAAGCCAAGCGAACAGGGTGTTGCAGCGGTCACTCCGCAAGACCACATCAACATCTATAGCTTTAAGAAATGTAGCAAAAATTAAAGAATCAGCATCGTGAGGCTTGCAACTCTACGCAATACTGCATGTATGCTGTTATATGCAACTGGACGAGACAGGATCTGACCGAGTTGACTCACCTGTGTCATTCTTAAACACAAACAGGACGTATTAACATTAAACTAGTAGCAGTACATCAGAGTATTAGTAGTTATCAACGGCCCAAAGGGTGCCTCGATGCTGGTATAAAACGATTAAGAACTGCAGAGCTAGCTGCCGCCGCAGCAGGCGCACTGATCAGGTTTGTATTACGCGGAGGAACGGTGCTCGCATCTTGCATGCATATGCATGCTCGACACGACGACACTTGCGTCTCCGGCCCGTAGCCGCGCACCGTCTGCTACTCTCCATCGCCAGTAAAATCAAACAGTGAATCCACTGTTGATGCACACGTTATACTGTCGCCTCCTAGTCAGTTAGCAGTAACTTGACAACATTCATGTCCCATTTGTAGATTCCACGCGTGACAGTTAATATGTTCCTATACGGGCAGAGGATATTGGGGTGGAAATTTTTTCACTATAAATCAAAAATCTTCCAAACTAGGATCGTGCCCGTGCGTTGCTACGGGCAAACAAATTCCGTCTATAAGCATCAAACCTTTTTCGTGGAAAAACTGTACTTCATTCTACAATCTTAAATACAACAGAATTCCAATAATTAAGTTTCAAGTGATTCTTTCGCACCCAAAAAATTGCGCGATGTGTTTTTGTCATCCGACATTACTTATCGACAAACTCTCGCACTTAGCAACAATTGCACCAAAGATCGACATTCACTACCATGCTGACCGACCGCTCCATTTTACGTGCTAAAACACAGTAACACTACCTACCATCCCTCTGAATCCTACCTCCCCAGGTGAATGGACCGTGGCCCGTGCCTTGCTGACTTTTGCCGTATAGCATAAGAGTAGCAGACGTCAATCACATTAAGGGTGTGGATTTCCAACCGCCCAACAGAACAAAACGAAGGGTCTGAAATTGAAGGATAAAAAGAAATGGTATAATATGTTAATTCTGGAAATCAAGTTACATGGCACCAAGGGTTGCAATTAAAATTTGAACTGCTCGAACACAAGTATGCAAACTTACCATAGACCCCCAACCCTTGAGAACTCCCACTATTGTTGTAGTCAGGGCAGAATTCACGATTGTGCGCTAATATATGGTGAAATTTAGGACCATTCCCATCGCCTGCGAGATAACAAGAATACTGCAGGTCAACAGATGATGCAAGTTAGGACCACGACATATAGAAAATAATTTGGCGCGAAAACTTGACAGTAATATCACGGTAATGAACAACAGTGAAGTGTGAGACTATTCAATCTAGACACTCAGGAGAACTATTGCCAATCATAATTGTGAGCTGAAGAGGTGAATCAAGGGAAAGTAAAGAAAGAAAGAAAGTAAGAAAGATCTACAGTAAAGAAAGAAAGGTCTACAATAACTTGGCTTGAAGTGATAGAATTAGCTACACTAACAAGAGTATATAGCATCAAGACTTCTATTGAACTTTAAATATAGAAAACAAATTGTGCCACAAACCATTTTGTATGCTTGAGCATCTTTTGACCGACCAAGAGCTTTTTCCTCTTCAGCAAGCGAAACTCATAATACCTGTAGTATGGAACTCTGGATAGATAACAGAATTCTGCAAATAATCCAAGATTTATAGCAATAATTTATTAAGGCCATTTTTAAAATTTAAACGAAGAATTAGTGCAGTTGTACTTGAATGGTGCACAGACTTGAGAAGCTTGAACTTCCTCTAAACCACTAAAAGTTTTTTTAATGTAAATGGGTATATGAGAGTTACAAGACCCCAAAAGGGTGCAAAGATCTCAAGGTTAAAGGCACAGTGACAATGCATTTTCAAAAGGAGACAACAAGCACGATCATTGGCGATAAGCAGAAAGCATGTATTCATTGTCACCAACATCAGCATACACGTAAACTAAAAAAATCAAAGGAAAATGTATGCACAGTGTAACTTGAATGAATGGGATAAGAGATTCCATTTAGCAAAGATGGGTTGTAATTGTATGGCGGTATCCGAAAACATATCTTTGGGACTGCCTAAAGCACTCATGGTATCATTATGAATGTACAAGCCAAAACTGTGCCCAGAAATATACATACCCAGTTCAGGTGGGATATGATTGCATCGTGGTGTCTAAGGACGCGATCTAATAGATCGTTGTATCGAGTAGTTGGATCATAGTCTCTTATCATAAAAAATGGCTGCATGTGCAGCAGCACTGACTATTAGAAATCCGGCAATCCACATGTGGTGTTGTGAACAAGGAAAGTTTAGATAAATGCTTCACAACTATACCACTGATAATGATACATCTTTTATTGATATATAAATGGCAACTTCTTGTAGCAGTAACCTCATAAGACAGAAAGAGTACAACCGGAATGAAATAACTGAGCTCTACAAGGGCATAAGTATTTCTAAGTTCGTATTAGGCATGCTAAGTTAAAAGTCAATCAGAAAAATACAACAGGGCATAATATGGGAAACACCAAGCTATCTAATAAAACAATATGAAATTAAATAAAAGAACAAGAAAATTATAAATATCTAAAAAATCTCTTTTTCAGCTGACCTCTCCAGTAGAATTTGCACAATAGATAAATGAAACTATCAGTAGTAGACTTTGTTCAATTTGCTGATGTGAAACCAATCAAGGAGATGGGAAAAAATGTTGGTTATCAATGGTTGCCGCTCGCAGTTAGACACAACATTAGATGGAAAATATAGTATATATAACGTCTGATTCCTTCAAGACTCCACACATAATTTAGAAGACTAAGCATCAAAGCTACTGTAACGCCCGCGTTTTTAGCTCCTAATAAATCACCTAATAAATCACGCGAGTTTTCAAAACTTTCCCGCTGAGCTCATTTACCCCCCTTTCGAAACCCCGGTCACCTTCTCCCTCTCTCACCTTCGGCGCGCGTGCCGCGAATCCAGCCGGCACCGCCCGCACTCGGGCCGTCGCCCGTCGCGTGCCGCCCCAGCACTGCGGTCGGCCACCACGCCGGGAATCCCGCGCACGCCGCGGTCCCGCCGGCCGGTCCGCCTCGCCATCACCGCCGTCCCGAAAATCACGCTGACGCCCGGAAACCGGAAAACCCCGCAAATCCTTCCCCCTAATTTCCCTAACAATTTTCATAATTTTCTAAACCTTTTTCCTATTTCTTTTCCTTTTTCTTTCCCTATTCCTATTTTCTTTTCTTCTTTTCTTTTTCTCCTTTCCTTTCTTTTTCTCTTTCCTTCCTTCCTTTTTCTTTTTCCCTCCTCCTTCTTCCTTCCGCGGCCAGGCCGCGCGTGACCCCCGACCCCCCGCGCATGCGCCTGGCTCCAGGCCGGCGGCGCGCCCCCCCTCCTCACGCCTCCGCGGGCCCGCGCCTGGCCTAACCGGGTCGCCGGCGCCGCACGCCAGCCAGCCCGCGCGCCGACAGGAGCCCCGGCCGAGCCGCGCCGCCCCTGACAGGCGAAGACCGCCTGCCCGAACCATCGCATCCACCGAACAGCGCCGCCGCGACCGCCGCCTGCCACACCGCGTCACTGCCCGACCAATCCCATCCCACAGCGCCGCATTTACAGCCCCACCGCGAATCCAGGCCGCGGCCTCGCCGGAAGGGGTCAACGGCGGGATATTTTTCCCTCTCCACCGCCATTGCTGGACCATCGAAGCTTCCCGAGCTCAAAAAAAATCCCCGGCCGAACCGCCTTCCTCCACCTATAAAAGGGGCCGGCCGCTCCCCGGGCTGCCACGCACCACCACGGCCACCTTCTTCCCTTGATTGAGCACCAGAGCATCGCCGCCCCCTAGCACCGCCACCACCAGTCCGCCGCCGCCTGTGAAGCCGCCTTCTCGCGCCGCCCCGGCCCAAGGTGAGGGTGGGAATCAGTCCCCCTCGTCGCCCTCTCGGTTTCCCCCCTACCCCCGGCCGCCGCCGACCCCGGGGCGCCGGCAATCACCGGCGCCGGCCGGACCGGCCGCGTGGTCTGCCCCCTCCCTTGCCTCTGTTTTGATTCGAGAGGAAGGAGATGGCCATTTGGCCAAAACCCCCCTGTCCTCTTCTCTTTTCCACCCGGCCCCCCCTCCTCTATTCCCTCTCTCTCTCTTTTTCCAAATGAAACCCTAAACCTTAAGATATTCCACCAAAACAACCCTGCCTTTTTAATAGGCCCCCAGGCTATTATAGTTAGACCCTCACCCTATCTAAATATTATAACTAGGTCCTTTTCTTTTAAACTAAATTACTAACCGGCCCTAATTAATCCTAAACACCTCTTTTAACCCGTCATTTCATGCGCGATTTTAATCCAAATCGCGCCCGAACTTCCTCACACCCGTACCGGGTATACCGCCACCCATCCTTCACCCAAACCCCCCCTACCTAATATTTATTTCCCTATTTTATTTAATTACCTTCCTCGAGTTCAGCCGGAGAAATTGTGTGTGCTTATATTAATTGCATGCTTGCCTGTGTGTGCGCTATAGCCGACGAAGTAAACGAAGGAAGGTACCCCGAGCCGGAGTTTGGAGCCGACTACTGCGAGCAGGAGCCCGAGATCCCGAACGCCGAGCCGGAACTCCCCGAAGACTTCGAAGACGGCAAGTTCAATCTCATCCTTTGATGCATGCTTTAATCCCAGTTTTATAAATACAACCCTATGACCCGTTTTATAAATTGCATATTGTTTTACTGTTAAAACCCGGTAGGATAGCCACCTTTGATTGCTATGATTGATCTTTGATTGCCCTAAATGATTTCTTTAAAATGTGTGAGTGCTTTAAAAATGGGAATGGGATATTTTGGAAAGTGAGTAAAGAACTGGGTAGACGGGATGGACGCGTGTGTCAGGAGTATGGGTGAGCTCGTACCTTTGTGGTTGAGCGTGTTGGAGATGTCCATCTTGTCGTTAAGGACCGGGTTGCGTGACATCTCACCTGACCCAATTATCGTACTACCACTCGACCGTTGTATGTGGCAACGGCTTAGCATAAATCCCACTAGTTAATCTACTTGCCATCAGGAGTGCGGGTGAGCAGCGGGAGATCAAGGAGTAGGGGTACGATCTGTGTGAGGTACGCCCTGGTTATGTGAGATAACCCCTTGGTTGCTCCCGTGGTGGCTCGTAGGGTTAGCTAAGGTGGGTAATGGCTTTGATAGGATCCGCGCCGGCACTAAGGTGTTCGTGTGGCGGTACCCTACTTGTGGGTAAAGATGTACAACCTCTGCAGAGTGTAAAACCTATTCGAATAGCCGTGTCCACGGTATTGGACGAGTCACGGTGGGGTCACAAAACTAGTGTTTGGGTTTGGGATGATTTTCATGGCATGAGTTGATTTCTGGAAAAAGTGTGTGGCTGTGTGCCTAGGCTACTGCGGACGGGGAGTCCGGTAGTCCTTATTTGGTTTTCACAAAACAACTGAGTTACTTGAGTTATAAAAACTGTTTGCGAAAACCTTTTCAAAAACAAACCCTTGCATGAGTAAATGTGTTTGCAAAATAAACCTTATCCTGATCCTTGATATATCCTGTGCATGATCTGTCTCTTGGCCCCTCCGTGAGTGGGGTTGGACTTGTTGAGTACGTATGTACTCACCCTTGCTTGATTAACTGTTTTTCAGAGGAGGATCCCGACTTCGTACCCGAGGACGTCGAGTAGGTTGCTGTCCTGCACCCAACCCGTGCCTGTGGATTCAGGGTCTCCACAGGAAGCTTCCATGGCGCAAGACTCTGAAGATATCTTAGATGCTGTTGCTATCATAGTTTGGTCTGTAGTTCTTATGTTGCTCCTCGTGGCAGTGGCGCTCCCATGCCCATAGCCCCGACGTGATGTACGGCAATGAACCATCTGATGTAATAAATGTGTTACCAGCCTCCTGGGACTGGTATTTGTATCACATTTAGTCACCTCTGATGAGGGGACGCTTCAGGTGGTATCAGAGCCGTAGGTTGGCCGTAGGACGCGACCCCTAGGACCCGAGACCTTTTTCTAAGCCTTTCTCTAAATCTTTTCCCTGCTTAGCTCACCTTTCCACAAATCTCTTACCTTAACCCTTGCCTGGTTCCAGATGGCTAACTTGGAATGGAGTGGAGGCGTCTGCCCCGCAGAGCCTGGCCTCCCTAAGTTACTGTTACTCAGCCTAGAGCGCATCGGAGTAAGGGACCCACCGGAGTACATCTATCGGGAGTACGAACACAGTGGCACCCTTCGGTGTAAAGTGATGATCTTCGTGGGAAGGAGCACACTCTACCCCGACATAGATCCTTGGTTCATCTCCACCACTGGGTTTCGCTTCACCGACACATACCCAAAGGCCGCCCGAAAAGCCCTGCGACGCCTACGAGTGGTCTATAGGCAACACCTTCGACGGACTCCGATGGGATTTTTCCCACCCTCTGGAGGAAGAGGACGCTCATGGATCGCCCGGATGAGAGGACTTGGAAGAGAAGAAGAAGACCTAGAAGATACGGTTTCTCACTTGTCCATCTACCTCAATGGCTTAGACCACCTTTTCCATGAATAGGCCGAGCAGCTGAAGCACCAAATTGACAGGGCAGAAAGAGCAGAACAAAGGATAGAATTAGAAAGGATAAAGACGAGAGCGGCAGAGGTTTCCCTAGCTAACCTGCAGCGAGATTACGCCAGAGAAAGGGAACGCTCTGAAGTATTCCACAAGAACCTATGGGATGAGCTCCACGAGGAACGTAGGAGAAGAGAAGAAGCTGGGTTGATGGATGATGAACCCGAAGAAACCCACTGGGATAAGGGAACCCAGACTGAGGATGTAATGTTGGAACAAGACCTCCCACCGAAGAAGCGTCGCATTCAGCATGAGGAAGAATCCCCATGAGAAGAGAGTAGAGTACCTAGGTGAGAGCTATGGTATAATAAGAATAAAGTGTACCCCTGAGGAGTGTACCCAACCTTGTGGATAAATAAAACTATCTATCTTTTGTATCCTACCCTTTGCACAACTTGTTCAACTCTACCCTTGTTTTCAGATGGCTGAAGATGGATGGACCCAAGGCGTGTGCCAGGAGGAGCCTGGTTTTGCTCGCCTTCTCATCAACTCCCTGGAGCACCTCGGTATCACTGAGCGCCCAAGGTACTACAGTAGAGAGTACGAGCAACTCGGCACTCTTCGCTGTAGGGTGGTCCTCTCCATCGCCAGAAGCACCCGCTACCCCAACGTCGAGCCGTGGCGCGTGACCGCCACAGGTTTTCGACATCGGGATTCCTATCCCTTGGCCCTCCGGAAAACTCTCCGTTACCTGTGCAGGATCTACGAGGAACACCTTGTCTCCACACCGATGAGACTTTATCCTCCCGCCATCCGGACTCCAGTCTGGCAGGCCCGCATGAGAAACCTGGAACGGCGCCGTCACCAAGAAGATCTTTTGTACCATGTAGTTGCCTACCTTGTCTCCCTGGATAAACTCTTTGATGATCAGGCCAAGTTCCTGAGAGAGCAAATTGGTCGGGCTGAGCAAGCGGAAGTCACAGTAAGGATGCACCAAGTTCGAGTAGCCCAAGCTGAAGCAAGAACCGCGGCCGCCATAAGTAGTGAAGCTGTTGCTCATGAGAGCCTCAGACGGATCCAGGATCAGCGCATACAGGAATGGACAAACAGTGGAACACCCGTTCCGGCCGTCGGAGAAGCACAAGTCCTAGTTGGGACACCCCTCATAGGATGGGGAGGAGTTCCTGAGACTCCAACACCGTCTGTAGCCGCCGAGCAACCAACATCAACCGTCGAAGAAGGAACTTCCACCCAGCCCCAAGAGAACGGGAACCCCCAGGATGATGACGGTGATGAGCTGCTCATTCCACTGGAAGCACACTCCGCCCCAGAAGATGGCTCGCCCCGCGAGTAGCATGCCCCAGAGGCCCTTGCCAAGGAATGAAGCCGTGCTGGTCCGAGCTTAGAGCCGCACCCTTAGCTTTTGCCGTAGTGCCTTGTCGTGTAGTGTACCAGTGTTGTACCGGTCGAGTAGTTCGGGATGTATCCTCCTCTCATGGTTGAAATAAAGTTGTTTGTGCTTGTGTGTCATGTGTGCTTGTTGTGTGCTTGACGGCAGAAGTCAGATCCTGTCTTTTCAAAAGCCCGTCTTAATCAACTTAAACATCACCTAAAATCTCACAGAAACCCGCTCCCCTACAGATGGTTTCAAGGCGTCCCGCCAGGAGCTTCCAAGGCTCCGGTCGTATGGACCCAAATGCGGAAGGATCGCATGCTGAACGAAGGGAGCACCCTAATGACCAAGAAGTGAATCAGGACGAAAATGGAGGAGAAAACATGGTTCCGCCGCCGCCACCACCTGCCGTAGACCTGGCGCAAGTATTGGCTAACCAGACCCTGTTGCTGGAAGCCATAGCCAATGCCATCACCCGCCCAAAGCCCCGTGTGCTGGGCATGAATGAGAAGCTGATAGAATTTCTCCGGACAAAGCCACCCACGTTTGGTGGATCAGTGAATCCCTTGGATGCAGATGACTGGCTAAGGGCCATCCTAAGAGAACTAGAGTCATTCAACTGTGAGGATCGGGACAAGGTTCTGTTGGCCACTCACCAGCTCACTGGAACAGCCTTAGCCTGGTGGGAAAACTACTGTGCAGCGACCAAAGATCCCTCCACCATCACTTGGGATGAGTTTGTGGAAGAGTTTCGTCGCTACCACATCCCAGAAGCCACACTGAAGCGTAAGGCAGACGAGTTCCGTGAACTTCGCCAAGGCAACAAGTCCGTGGAGGAATACACCTACCAGTTCATAGAGTTAGCCCGCTATGCCCCTGAAGAAGTGGACAAGGACTCGAAGAAGCAGGACATGTTCAAGAAGGGCTTGACTCCGGAACTGAGGACTCTGCTTACCCCTCAGATCTACCCTGATTTCAACACACTTATGAACATGACCATCCTCACAGAAAGAGCCAAGGCAGAAGAGAAGAAAGAAAACAAGCGCAAGTTCATGGAGCACAAGGCTCAACAGCAGGAACGTTCCCAGAGGCAGAGAAGCTTCGGTCACCCCATGTCCAGGTTCCATGCCCCCATGTAGTACAAAACCCAGTCACAAGCTATGAGCTCTCAGGGCCCCAGAACTCAGTTTAAACAGTACAACAACCAGAACACCATGAAGCCTCCACAAAACAATACAAGCCAGGTCACTGCCAACAACAGCAACACCCGAGTATGTTTCAACTACCGTGAGACCGGACACTTCATTGCCAACTGCCCATACGCCAAAAAGCCAGCAACTTCAGCCTTCTCCAACTCAGTGAATGGGCCGAGACCGGTTGTATCTGGAGCCAACTGCGTGCCAGTTCGCAGCAACAACAACTTCGGCAATAACAACCAGCAGATGAGGCAGCCCCAGCAGTCTTATGGACGAGCCCGCGTCAACCACATCAACGCACAGGAGGCTCAAGAAGCACAAGGCGTAGTGCTCGGTGAGTTCCTGGTCAGCTCAGTCTTGGCAACTATATTATTTGATTCAGGAGCATCACATTCGTTCATATCTTCAAGTTTTGTGGAAAAGCATAATATACCTACAGTACTACTAAAAGCACCCCTATTAACCCGAACACCCGGAGGTGACATCAAGTGTCAACTGGGTTGCTCCCGGGTGAGAATCATTTTAAGTGGGGTAGAGTTCCTAGCGGACCTGGTAGTACTGAAGTCCAGAGGGATAAATGTGATTCTTGGGATGGACTGGTTAAGCCTTCACCACGGCCTTATAAGTTGTGCCGATAAGGTAGTACACCTAACCAACCCAGACGGAGTGCAAGTAACCTGCCGTACCCGAGGAAGCAGACCAGACATAATGGTTTTTAGTATGGAGGCCAAGTCCCTAGAAGAAATCCCAGTAGTACGGGAGTACCCAGATGTATTTCCCGAAGAACTCCCCGGAATGCCACCAGATAGGGATATAGAGTTTGTTATCGACCTCATCCCCGGAACCTCTCCCATAGCCAAGAGACCCTATAGGATGGCAGCCCCTGAGTTGGCAGAGTTAAAGAAGCAGCTGAGGGAACTTCAGCGAAATGGGTTCATCAGACCAAGCTCGTCACCATGGGGAGCCCCAGTGCTCTTCGTCGAAAAGAAGGATAAAAGCCTGAGGATGTGTGTGGACTATCGCTCACTAAACGAAGTCACTATCAAGAACAAGTATCCTCTCCCCAGAATAGATGATTTATTTGACCAACTAAAGGGAGCCAAATATTTCTCGAAGGTCGACCTAAGGTCAGGATACCATCAACTCAAGATTAGGGAGAGTGACATCCCAAAGACCGCCTTCGTCACCCGTTATGGACAATACGAGTTCACCGTGATGTCCTTTGGACTCACTAACGCACCAGCATACTTTATGAACCTCATGAATAAGGTGTTTATGGAGGAACTAGACAAGTTTGTCGTAGTTTTCATTGACGACATACTTGTTTACTCCAAAAGTGTGGAGGAACATGAGCAACACCTTCGAGTGGTACTGGAGAAACTGAGGGCGCACAAGCTGTATGCTAAGTTCAGCAAGTGTGAATTCTGGTTGGAGAAAATATCCTTCCTTGGACATATTCTGACAGCAGAAGGAGTAGCAGTAGACCCTGGGAAAGTCGAAATAGTTTCCAACTGGCAACAACCAACCAATGTGAGCGAAATCAGAAGCTTTCTTGGTCTAGCGGGATACTACCGGAGGTTTATTGAAGGATTCTCCAAGATTGCCCGACCCATGACAGAGTTGCTCAAGAAGGAGAAGAAGTTCGTCTGGAACGAGTCGTGTGAGAAGAGCTTTCAGGAGTTGAAGAGAAGACTGACAACCGCCCCAGTGCTAACCTTGCCGGACATTCAACGGGATTTTGTCGTCTATTGCGATGCATCCCGACAAGAGCTAGGATGTGTCCTCATGCAAGATGGGAAGGTAGTGGCATATGCTTCCCGTCAGCTCAAACCCCATGAGCAGAATTATCCCACCCATGATCTGGAGTTTGCAGCCGTAGTGCATGCCCTTAAGATTTGGAGACACTACCTGATTGGGAACAAGTGTGAAATCTACACTGACCACAAGAGTCTAAAATACATCTTCACCCAGCCCGACCTGAACCTAAGGCAAAGAAGGTGGCTAGAGTTAGTCAAAGACTATAACCTAGAGATTCACTACCACCCAGGGAAAGCCAATGTAGTGGCAGATGCCCTAAGCCGGAAATCCTACGAGAAGGCAGCACCCAAGAGTACCCAGTTGCAAGAGGAAATGGCGCGACTCAACGTGCACATTGTTCCCCAGGGCTACGATCACCAACTAAGTGTCCAGCCCACCCTGGAAGACAAAATCAGAAAAGCCCAAGAATCCGATAAGGAGCTGATGAAGATCCGCAAGCACACGGGGGAGAATAAGGCCCCAGACTTTAGGGTGGACAGTCACGGTACACTATGGTATAAGAACATGATATGCGTACCTGAAGACGGAGAATTCCGGCAGACCATCATGGATGAGGCACACAACTCAGCGTATTCCATCCACCCGGGATCCACTAAGATGTATATGGATTTAAAGCAGAAGTATTGGTGGAATGGAATGAAAGCAGACATTGCACAGTTCGTCGCCCACTGTGATACTTGTCAGAGGATTAAGGCAGAACACCAGAAGCCCGCAGGACTGTTGCAACCCTTACCCATCCCGGTATGGAATTGGGATGAGATAGGCATGGACTTTGTAGTAAGCTTGCCTAAGACACAGAAAGGATATAATTCCATATGGGTAATAGTAGACCGACTCACTAAAGTCGCTCACTTCATACCCGTACGAAATAATTATGACGGAGAGAAGTTGGCCAAGCTGTATATAGCAAACATAGTGAAGCTGCATGGAGTACCTAGCAGGATAGTTTCAGATAGAGGGACTCAGTTTACCTCTAGGTTTTGGGAAAGTTTGCATAAATCCATGGGAACCAAGTTGGATTTTAGCTCAGCTTATCACCCCCAGACGGATGGACAGACCGAGAGGGTGAATCAGATCATGGAAGACATGCTAAGGGCATGTGTCCTCACCTATGGCAAAGATTGGGAACAGAGCTTACCATATGCAGAGTTTTCGTACAACAACAGTTATCAAGCCAGCCTAGGCATGTCACCATTTGAAGCCCTATACGGTAGAAAATGCAGAACCCCATTGATGTGGTCAGAAGTGGGGGAACGTGCCTTGGTTGGACCCGCACTCATTAAAGAAGCCGAGGAACGAGTAGCTGAGATCCAAGAAAAATTGAAGGCTGCCCAATCCCGGCAAAGGAAGAGGCGAGAAGTAAGCTTCAGTCCAGGAGACTTTGCTTATCTCAAGGTTTCACCTATCCGAGGGACTCGGAGATTTCAGGTGCACGGGAAATTAGCCCCTCGGTACATTGGACCGTACAAAGTGCTGAAGAGAGTTGGAGCAGTAGCATACCGGTTGAAGCTACCAGAGGAAATGGCGGATATACATCCCGTGTTCCACGTTTCTCAGTTGCGAAGGTGTTTAAGAGTGATCGAAGAGAAACGAGTGCCGGGGGAAACAATTGACTTACAGCCAGATCTTAGGTACCAGGAGGTGCCCGTCAAGATTTTGGACACAGTGGTCAAAAGGGACAAGGACATCAGAAGTACAGGTGTGCAGAGTCCAATGGAGCAGACACGGAGTAGAAGAAGCTACTTGGGAACGAGAAGACGCGCTGAAGAAAGAGTTTCCCCACTTGTTTAAGAACTAGCTGAATCTCGAGGACGAGATTCATTTTAAGTGGGGTAGGTTTGTAACGCCCGCGTTTTTAGCTCCTAATAAATCACCTAATAAATCACGCGAGTTTTCAAAACTTTCCCGCTGAGCTCATTTACCCCCCTTTCGAAACCCCGGTCACCTTCTCCCTCTCTCACCTTCGGCACGCGTGCCGCGAATCCAGCCGGCACCGCCCGCACTCGGGCCGTCGCCCGTCGCGTGCCGCCCCAGCACCGCGGTCGGCCACCACGCCGGGAATCCCGCGCACGCCGCGGTCCCGCCGGCTGGTCCGCCTCGCCATCACCGCCGTCCCGAAAATCACGCTGACGCCCGGAAACCGGAAAACCCCGCAAATCCTTCCCCCTAATTTCCCTAACAATTTTCCTAATTTTCTAAACCTTTTTCCTATTTCTTTTCCTTTTTCTTTCCCTATTCCTATTTTCTTTTCTTCTTTTCTTTTTCTCCTTTCCTTTCTTTTTCTCTTTCCTTCCTTCCTTTTTCTTTTTCCCTCCTCCTTCTTCCTTCCGCGGCCAGGCCGGCGTGACCCCCGACCCCCCGCGCATGCGCCTGGCTCCAGGCCGGCGGCGCGCCCCCCCTCCTCACGCCTCCGCGGGCCCGCGCCTGGCCTAACCGGGTCGCCGGCGCCGCACGCCAGCCAGCCCGCGCACCGACAGGAGCCCCGGCCGAGCCGCGCCGCCCCTGACAGGCGAAGACCGCCTGCCCGAACCATCGCATCCACCGAACAGCACCGCCGCGACCGCCGCCTGCCACACCGCGTCACTGCCCGACCAATCCCATCCCACAGCACCGCATTTACAGCCCCACCGCGAATCCCGGCCGCGGCCTCGCCGGAAGGGGTCAACGGCGGGATATTTTTCCCTCTCCACCGCCATTGCTGGACCATCGAAGCTTCCCGAGCTCAAAAAAAATCCCCGGCCGAACCGCCTTCCTCCACCTATAAAAGGGGCCGGCCGCTCCCCGGGCTGCCACGCACCACCACGGCCACCTTCTTCCCTTGATTGAGCACCAGAGCATCGCCGCCCCCTAGCACCGCCACCACCAGTCCGCCGCCGCCTGTGAAGCCGCCTCCTCGCGCCGCCCCGGCCCAAGGTGAGGGTGGGAATCAGTCCCCCTCGTCGCCCTCTCTGTTTCCCCCCTACCCCCGGCCGCCGCCGACCCCGGGGCGCCGGCAATCACCGGCGCCGGCCGGACCGGCCGCGCGGTCTGCCCCCTCCCCTGCCTCTGTTTTGATTCGAGAGGAAGGAGATGGCCATTTGGCCAAAACCCCCCTGTCCTCTTCTCTTTTCCACCCGGGCCCCCCCTCCTCTATTCCCTCTCTCTCTCTTTTTCCAAATGAAACCCTAAACCTTAAGATATTCCACCAAAACAACCCTGCCTTTTTAATAGGCCCCCAGGCTATTATAGTTAGACCCTCACCCTATCTAAATATTATAACTAGGTCCTTTTCTTTTAAACTAAATTACTAACCGGCCCTAATTAATCCTAAACACCTCTTTTAACCCGTCATTTCATGCGCGATTTTAATCCAAATCACGCCCGAACTTCCTCACACCCGTACCGGGTATACCGCCACCCATCCTTCACCCAAAACCCCCCCTACCTAATATTTATTTCCCTATTTTATTTAATTACCTTCCTCGAGCTCAGCCGGAGAAATTGTGTGTGCTTATATTAATTGCATGCTTGCCTGTGTGTGCGCTATAGCCGACGAAGTAAACGAAGGAAGGTACCCCGAGCCGGAGTTTGGAGCCGACTACTGTGAGCAGGAGCCCGAGATCCCGAACGCCGAGCCGGAACTCCCCGAAGACTTCGAAGACGGCAAGTTCAATCTCATCCTTTGATGCATGCTTTAATCCCAGTTTTATAAATACAACCCTATGACCCGTTTTATAAATTGCATATTGTTTTACTGTTAAAACCCGGTAGGATAGCCACCTTTGATTGCTATGATTGATCTTTGATTGCCCTAAATGATTTCTTTAAAATGTGTGAGTGCTTTAAAAATGGGAATGGGATATTTTGGAAAGTGAGTAAAGAACTGGGTAGACGGGATGGACGCGTGTGTCAGGAGTATGGGTGAGCTCGTACCTTTGTGGTTGAGCGTGTTGGAGATGTCCATCTTGTCGTTAAGGACCGGGTTGCGTGACATCTCACCTGACCCAATTATCGTACTACCACTCGACCGTTGTATGTGGCAACGGCTTAGCATAAATCCCACTAGTTAATCTACTTGCCATCAGGAGTGCGGGTGAGCAGCGGGAGATCAAGGAGTAGGGGTACGATCTGTGTGAGGTACGCCCTGGTTATGTGAGATAACCCCTTGGTTGCTCCCGTGGTGGCTCGTAGGGTTAGCTAAGGTGGGTAATGGCTTTGATAGGATCCGCGCCGGCACTAAGGTGTTCGTGTGGCGGTACCCTACTTGTGGGTAAAGATGTACAACCTCTGCAGAGTGTAAAACCTATTCGAATAGCCGTGTCCACGGTATTGGACGAGTCACGGTGGGGTCACAAAACTAGTGTTTGGGTTTGGGATAATTTTCATGGCATGAGTTGATTTCTAGAAAAAGTGTGTGGCTGTGTGCCTAGGCTACTGCGGACGGGGAGTCCGGTAGTCCTTATTTGGTTTTCACAAAACAACTGAGTTACTTGAGTTATAAAAACTGTTTGCGAAAACCTTTTCAAAAACAAACCCTTGCATGAGTAAATGTGTTTGCAAAATAAACCTTATCCTGATCCTTGATATATCCTGTGCATGATCTGTCTCTTGGCCCCTCCGTGGGTGGGGTTGGACTTGTTGAGTACGTATGTACTCACCCTTGCTTGATTAACTGTTTTTCAGAGGAGGATCCCGACTTCGTACCCGAGGACGTCGAGTAGGTTGCTGTCCTGCACCCAACCCGTGCCTGTGGATTCAGGGTCTCCACAGGAAGCTTCCATGGCGCAAGACTCTGAAGATATCTTAGATGCTGTTGCTATCGTAGTTTGGTCTGTAGTTCTTATGTTGCTCCTCGTGGCAGTGGCGCTCCCATGCCCACAGCCCCGACGTGATGTACGGCAATGAACCATCTGATGTAATAAATGTGTTACCAGCCTCCTGGGACTGGTATTTGTATCACATTTAGTCACCTCTGATGAGGGGACGCTTCAGCTACAATGTCCAAATTGACCATCTATGCATAATTACAGGTGTACGCATGTTAAAAGTAAGTCAGAGCAAGATGAGGCAACACACAGCAGAAGACATCATGTCAAGTTATCATTCAGAGCAAGATGAGGCAACACACACAGCAGTAGCAAACCTGAAGGTGGGAGCTGAAGATCTGAATGGGAAGCCACCTACATTTACATGTATTTCAGAGGCCCAAATAAGATCAGCAACCAAAATCTCATATGTATGTGTCTCCTGGTATTCAATGTGGGCACCTCCCACCATGGTCGAGGGATTCCTTCTTGATTTTCCTGCACAGCATATATTGACAGACAACTAATCAGTAGGATTAGTAGATGGGTTACTGATCTCTGTAAGTGTGATTAGTAGATGGGTTTCCCATCTCGGGAAAATAATTTGCTAGTGTTGGATTTTAGGGAATCAAGATGATTGCCTGAGTGCTGATGGCTCCACAGTGTTTTGACAACAAGAACAACCTAACCGGACCGTGAGAATTAGATCAATTTAGAATTAGTAAGGCAGATTTTTGCTGCTGCTCATCTCCGATAAAAATTGGATGCATCATGAATAGAGAAAAGTCTAATCAAATGCTAAAACATTATGGATGCACAATGAAATCATTAATTCATAATGAACGAGACAAAATTGTGTGGACCCATACCTGTCTCTTCACTGGCTTGGATGGGGATTGACAAGTCAACCAATCGCCAAGAACTTCCCAGGCTTGGCACGATAGGGGTAGGAATATCTGCATGGATAACCTAGGCAAACGTGAGAAGCCAAATTAACTGCGGGTATGAGATCGGAAGTCGAACTCAGGTCAGGTTCGTCACCGGGGAAGGATTGGGGGCATCTCCAGCATCAAGAATGCGGTATGTGGGATAGAGGGGCGTGCGGACAGCAACAGCGACGACATAGGGCAATAGGAGGACGGTCTGGACCCGTTTTGGCACAACGGAGTGGACTACACCGGCGGCGGGGTAGGCGCTGGAGACGACGATGGCGTCCATGGACAATGGGGGTGGCCGACGGTGACATCCACAGGCGATGGCAGTGGGCGACAACGGCGTCCACGGGGGCGCCGCCGGAGTGGGAAGGGGCCGCCGACGTCGAAGCCCGTGCGTTGCCGCCGCACAGAGCCCGCTCGAACCCTAAGCGCCGCCGTCGATGGGTGGGAGATGGGAAGCGGATTAGGGAAAAAACGAGGGACGGCCAGAGGGGTGGCGGGGGGCGGCACATCCGCAATGGTCGTCGGAGCCCGCGCCCCAGGTTCGTCGGCCGGTCGCCGCGCACGGCCGCCATGCGCCCTCTCCGCACGGAGGAGGCGACGGAGATGCGGATTGGGGAGGCGACGGTGGAATCGGGGGTATAGGGTTTGAAGGGGATAGTGGAGGGTCAATGTTACGGCTTCGATGCCGCGGGAGGGGCAGTGCACACGGCGTGGATGCCGCGGGGGACTGGACGGCGGCGGCGCAGGAAAAGGGCACGAGCAGATCTACTACCGCCGCTGTGAGTTGGGGGAGTGGGCCGACTGCTGAGGCGCGCGGGAGGAGTGCCTCCTGTCCCGTCGGGGGAGGAAGGGATGGGGCCTAGGTCGAGGGGAGAGGAGAGGAGGGGTGGTGCGGGCATGCGGCGGCGTTGCGGGGAGAAGAGGAGGACGGCAGACGATGTGGTGGCGGCAGGCGTGATGCAGGAGAGGGGTTGGGGGCGGCGGAATCGGATCGGGCGCGGGATTTGGGGAGAGCGGAGGCAGACGTGCGAGCGGAGGGCTGACCCCGCGGAAGGCTGACCCGCGGGAGCGGAGAAAAAAAGCGGACGAAGTTTTAGACTTACTTTCATTCTTTTCAGGAGTAGAGATTCTCCTTCATCCCTCTTCCATCCACTTCAATCCTTCATTTTCCAAATAAGCTCTACAAGATTTATATTTACTCGTGTCTTCATCATGATGTTACAGAAATGACACCATTTTCACGGAGACACAGATTACAGTATTTCTTATTGCTTTGGGCTACATCTTGATTTGAGGTTGTTCGATCAAGCACACATGATTTTTTTTAAAAGACAGAACACATGGATTTCAAAGCATCAGGGAGTCTGTTTTGTACGACAGATTTATTATGAGATAAAAATACTCTCGAATGACTTTTACGACATATTTGTTACCACATAAGAAGTGGAAAAAAAGTGAAAACGAACAGAGACCTTGGTATTTTTGCATTTGCAACTAAAACTATATTTTCACTATAAATCAAAATCTTCCAGAATCTCCTTCAACCCTCTTTCATCCACTTAAAATTTTCATTTTCCAAATAAGCCCTACGAGATTTATATTTACTCGTGTCTTCATCACGATGTTACAGAAACGACACCATTTTCACATAGACACAGATTACAGTGTTTCTTATTGCTTTGGACTACACCTTGATTTGAGGTTGTTCGATCAAGCACACATGGTTTTTTAAAAAGACAGATCACATGAATTTTGCCCGAAGCATCAGGGAGTCTTTTTTCGTACGACAGATTTAATCTGAGATAAAAGTATTATCCGTTGATTTTTACGACATATTTGTTACCACACAAAGAAGGGGAAAGAAGAGAAGACAAATAAAGACCTTGGTATTTTTGCATTTGCAACTAATAAAACTATATATTTTTAAACTGGTATTTGTGCATTTGCATCGTGTGTTTAAACTAGTATTTAGGTGGTGGGACACCCTTGCAGCGGCCCTCTCACGCCGGGGAAATCTCATCATGGCCTGACGGCATGGATCCTCCCGCTCTATACCCTGACACGCCCCCGGGCGGCGTGGAGTCGCTCCCGCCACGTTGCGGTTTCCGTCAGGGGGCCCCGACGCCTGGTCACGGGGGGACTCTCTCCCGAGGTAGCCTCCGGGATGGGGCACCTTCTCAAGTCACGCGGGGCGAACGCTTAAGTAGGAGCCGGGGCCTCGGGATGCTGTGGGACCGGCGCTTGCTGGGGATGATGGGCCTGTATTGCTGGAGTTGATGTTGGGCCGTCGCGGCCGTGGGCTGTCTTAGTCTTGCAGATTGGGGATTAGAAGCTAAGGGTGTGTTTGGTTGGGCTGTGGCTTTTGAAAAAGCTGCTGTGGGTTGTGGGCTATGGAAAAGCAGCTGTGAGAAAGCAGCTGTGGGAAAAGAAGAAGCTCGTTTGGTTAGAGGTGCTGTGAAACTGCAGGCTGTCTGAGACATACTTGTAATGCCCCTAAAGACCTATGGCTATTTTGGAATGAAAAATTATAAGTTTTTTCCACCAAAGTGATATGATTCACATAAATAGAAAAAACATAAATGGTTCATACAACAGTACCATCTCGCAACATAATTACCCGACACTTGCACTAACCAAAGCATCAGCTATCCTAGTGCGAATGATATTCTTGGTGTCATCATTCTCCACATCTTGACTCTCTTCTTCTTCTTCTTCTTCTTCTTCTTCGACACTTTCTACTAAATAGTCCTCATTATTGTCACATCTCTCAAACTCCTTGTCACGTAAATTGCTCTCACGGATGAAGTTATGCAAAGCAAGACAAGCCATGATAATACGCTTCTGAGAAGTAGGTGAGAAACTTGGGATGCTCTTCAAAATACACCACTTTTGCTTCAAGACTCCAAAAGACCTCTCAATGACATTTCGAAGGGACGAATGCAGGAAATTGAACTTCTCGTACTTTCCTTGAGGAGGTCCTACACGATGCCGAAATTCCGGTATATGGTATGTGGTTCCTTTGTAAGGTGCAAGATACCCTATTCGATTTGCATAACCCGAGTCGACGAGGTAATATTTTCCTATAAAACTGAGTTAGTAATGCCAATAATAATACAAGTGTTTCAATATTAAAATTAATGAAGGAACCATTTATACCTTTAGGAGGCACCGGAAATGAAGAGAAATTTGCCAATGCATGAGTGAGGATACGTGAGTCATGTGCAGAACCTGGCCAACCAGCAACAGCAAAGATAAACCTCATGTCGAAGTCACAAATAGCTAGCACATTCTGAGATGTATATCCATGACGACATGTGTGGCTGATTGTTTCGTCCAATGGCACTACCACTTGAATGTGTGAACCATCTATTGCTCCAATTGCATCTTTGAAGTGTGGCCAAAATCGATCTTCTCTCAGCCTTTCATGCTCAGTAGAAAAAGTAGGATCTCTGGGAGTAACATTATCTTTAGCTAACTTACACAAACACTTCAACACTTCATGAAACTTGGTGTGAACTGTCCAAAGTGACCGTGTGAAACGATTTTCAGCTTGTGCAAATGACTGAGGCCCTCCGACAATCCACAAAAACATTGCCAATGACTCAATGGAAGAAACATTGTTGGTCGAGTTCAATCCGTAGGTAGAGACCAACAAGTCATGAAGAACATGAAAAATCTCAGGGCTCATTCGAAACATCTTATAGAAATACCTTGGAGTTGTCATGCACCTCATTACCCATTAGATCCCACTTTCTGGCGTTTCTCTGTACGGACCTTTTTCCAAATACCGCTTAGTGTACAAGTTGCCCATTTCTCCCATAGCAGCAGCATGTTGGGCAAGTTCAGCTAGCATCAGTAAACCCTTTTGTCCTTCTTTGGCTACATCTGGCAATCTTCCATGCATCTACAGGAAGCAAGAAGAAAAATAATAATGTTGATTGACAGCAAGGAATTATTATCACAACAAAAAAATAATTATCACAGCAAGCACATGCTGATTGACTCCAAGGAATTATTATCACAGCAAGCACATGGTGATTGACAACAAGGAATTACTATGACAGCAAAAAAATAATAAATCACAGTAAGCACATGCTGATTGACAGCAAGCAATAATTATCACAAGAATTAATTATTACATGTCCAAGCAAATATTGGTTCGCAATTAATTATCACAAGAATTCTCGCAAGTGTTGTTGTACATACGAGAGAATGGGCTCTTCTCATCCTTGTTACGAACAGCACTTGACAGACCCTTGCGTTTATTTTTCCTAGTGTTCACTGTCTTCTCAGGCTTCTCTGCAGGTTTTGGTACCTCAGCCACATCGTCGTCACCTTCGTCAGAGGAAATATCTCCAGGACAGGATGCTGAAGCCCCACTAACATATGTCTTGCCAAAAATGTAATGCAGAACATCTAGGAATTTTGGTCCTTTGTTTCAAAATTTCACATGAACGCATTTGATTCCTTTCTCTTTATTGTTGCATCTCTGAAAAATAGAAAAAATATATGTTTAGCAATGAACAACCCAACCAAATAATAGAAAAAATATATGTTTACAGTGGTAGAAGAGAAAGAACTTACAGCAAGGTGTTCATCCCACCATTCCTGCGAGCACACAACAGTTTGTTTTGCCTCGTCCCATCCAAGACCAGTGGCAAGATTCTTGAACTCCATAAATGTTGAATATTCCTTTTTCAACCCGTCTAACTTGTTCTTCAATTGTTTCTTTGTTCGCTTGTCACCGGATTTTTGTGCAAACTTGGAAACAAAGTTCTTCCAACCAGTACTAGTAAATTGTCCATTCGGCCTATTGCCACCTTCTATTTCTTCTTTGCAGGCATCAAACAAATTCCTCAAAAAAGCATCACTCCAATCTGCCTTGTCACCCATACTTGAACCAAGCAAGAAAAAATTTAGGGAATGTATTTTGCAACCATACTTGTCACCCATCACAACCACTACTAATTATACATCTATTTTGAGTAATTTACACCCCCATATCTCTCAACTTATGTTTCAAAAGAAAAGGCTTACATGATTCTGACAAATATTCTTGTATAGTTTAAGGTGAATTAACTACTCCTTTCCATTGATCATCTCCTTGCAGCTTGCATTATACAGGGTAAAGTCTGGCAACATGTTATTTTTTGCTATATCTGGGGCACCATGCTATCTGGTTTGATATATCCCTAATTGGTGATCCTAAGGTACTTGTATTACACCACCAGACCAGAATTCAGGAGATAGAGTGCATTTCTTGTACAGTTACAAACAGTAGTATTTGCCCATGTCAAAGGTTATGTATTGGGAGCAATTGCCAAACAGAACAAGGCCATCATTCTCACAAGTACAATATTCCACTTACAGTCCATTCTCACCTTTGCTAATCACAGCATTTTTCATCAGCTACCAGCCTAACAGCATTACTCATGCATCCTACATCTATTTTACAGAGTACTCATGCATCCATCACGGAGGGGCAAAGGGGACGGACGTACCTTGTATGCTCGTCAACGGCAGGGGACGAATCCGTGGAGGAGCAGGGCGACTTGGAGCGTTCTTGGATGGGGCGGTCCTCCGGCGAAGTCCTCCGGCGGCGTCGGATGGACTCCCTCTGGTCGGCTTCTGGTTGAATCCGGGGAGGAGCAGGGCGACCTAGGGCGGGGTTTCTGGGGGTGGCGGCCGGCCGGAGAGTGCTGGATGTTGGGGCGGCCGCCGGCCAGCGAGCTCGGGATGTGGGGGTGGCGGCCGGCCGGTGAACCCTAGCGGGCGGCGGCAGAACGGGACAGGGGGCGAAGGGCGATGGGAGAACCGCGAGGACGCGGAACGGGACGACTGGCGGGCATGGGGGGCGACGGGATAGAAAAGAACGAAACGTTTTCTTTCATAACCAGTGGCAGGTGGGTAATTTTTTTACCACAAAAGCAGCTGAAAGCAGGGGTCAGGGTGTTTTCAAGTTTGTACTACGCAAAAGCTGTTTTTGGCTGTGGCTTTGGATGGCAGCCACCCCCTTTGGTTGGCTGTTGGCTTTTGCCAAAAGCAAAAGTAGGTAAAAACCCCAACCAAAGACACCCTAAGTTGATTACTCTCGGTTTATCCCCTCTTCACCTTGATTTGAGGTTGTTCGATCAAGCACACATGATTTTTTAAAAAGACAGATCACATGAATTTTGCTCGAAGCATCAGAGAGTTTGTTTCGTACGACAAATTTAATCTGAGATAAGTATTATCCGTTGATCTTGACGACATATTCGTTACCACACAAAGAAGCGGAAAGAAGAGAAGAAGACAAACAGAGACCTTGGTATTTTTGCATTTGCAACTAAAAACTATATATTTTTAAACTAGTATTTGTGCATTTGCATTGTGTGTTTTTTAGTCAAGCCCATTTGCATTGTGCTGGCTACCGATGCAAGGTCGTATCTATCCGAATCTTAAAACTTCAATTTTCCTAGGTTACTGAGGCAGGAAAGTATCTATCCAAATCTTAAAAAACCTTCAGTTTTCCTAGTTGAGTGCGCGGAGGCAAAGGCGCAAAGGTCCAAACGGCCAATCACGCAGCGGATAGCAGGAGGCAGGAGCACATTTTCGCCTGCCCGGCTGCCCGCGCTTTGTTTAGAGAGAGCCTCGGCCCTCGGGAGCCCGTCGTTCCCTCGCGCCGGCGCGTCGGGGGAAATGATGGTGTCAAGCCCGCCCCCCCTGGAATACGCCGTCTCCACTCCGCCGTCGTGCAACCAATTGCTGCGGGACAGCTCGAGCCGAGCCACATGAGGCGTCTTCGCTGCGCGAGCGTTTCGTCAAGCCGGGGCACGTGCCGTGGTGAGCGCGTGACGAGGAAAACGTAGGCGCAACGCGAGAAATCGCCGGGGGCACGGGACCGGATTGACGCCGGCGGCATGGTCTGGTTTTGGAGAACGGCCAGGCCCGGCCGGGCCGGGCCAGCGCCCAGCGGCAGCCATCACCGGGCGTCAAGCTGACCTGCTGCTGCTGCTTCCGCCGCCCCACCGGGCCACCAGCAGACGGCACCGGCCCTTTATTCTATAGATGGCCACCGTGCCGTGCCGGCCCGACACGCGGCACGGCCGTGCCGTGCCGTGCCGCGGCGTGCCGCCATGCCGGCCGTGCCGTGCCTGCCCGTGCTATGGGCCAGGCCTTCGGCCCATGACACGGCACACGGGCCGTTTAGCCGTGCCGTGCCGACCGTGCCGACACGGTCATTTTCGCCGTGCCGTGCCGGCCCATGGCACGTCATCATAAAAACTTAAACTTGTTACACACTTACACTTACTTAACCATCCACTGATCCACATGACCACATCCAGAATCAAAATGATTAGGGTTAGAGATTGGGGGCGCCGGGGGCCGGGGGCTGCCTTTTATACGGGCGGCGGCCGCGGGCCGTTGGGGCTGGGCCAAAGAGCCGTTGGGGCGGGGCCGTGCCGCCACCGTGCCGCTCCCCTTGGCCGTGCCGTGCCCGTGCTGTGCCGTGGGCCAGGCCGGTGGCCCATGCACGGCACGGGCCTTCGGGCCTTCGGGCCGTGCTGGCACGGACACGGTGGCAGCCGTGCCGTGCCGCCCATGGGCCGTGCCGTGGGCCGTGCCGCCGGCCCATGCGCCGTTTGGAAATCTATACTTTATTCCGCTTGCTTTTCCCTTTTTGCCCTTGCGAAGGAAGGGAACGGACCCCATCCCCTTCCCTTCGCCCCATGTTTCACTTGGCTCCCACTCCACTTCCGCGGCCGTGCAGCGTCGGCTCCGCTCCCCCCATCCATCTCGAAACGAAACGAAGCGAAACCCCCAAAACCACGGGGAGATTCCGCGAGATCTGAGCGCCATGGTGGCCGCCGGGGCAGCAGCGGCCGCGCCCCGGCTCAACCCGTCGCCGTCCCCGCACCGCCGCCGCGCCTCCTCCGCTCTGTCCCCGGCCAAGTCCAACGCCGGCAACGCCGCCGACGCGCGGCCCAAGCCCAAGGCCAAGCCCGTCTCCTCCCGCTACCTCCTCGCGCCCTCCTCCAGGTCCACATCCACCTCCACATCGACCTCGACCTCCACCACCACCACCTCCTCCAGCTCCAACTCCACCTCGACCTCGGCCTCCACGCCCTCCCGCCGCTTCGCGTCGCCGCTTCCGAGGCGCTCGGTCTCCGTCGACCGCCCTCGCCCGGGGCCGGCGGGCAATGCCGCCGTCGGGGAGGCCGGGGGGCCCAATGCGGGCACCACCACCACAACGAGGAGCCTCTCCGTGGCGTTCCAGGGCCGGTCCTTCTCCTTCGAGACCAGCAAGGCGAAGCCGGCCACGTCCCCGTCTCCGTCTCGGCGGCCGGTGGCTTCGGCGGCGGGGGCCATCACGCCGGAGAGGAGGAGGCCTGCTATGGGAGCAGTGCCGGAGAGGGGGAAGGGATTTGAGGGCGGGGGCCATACCCAGCACAGATGGCCAATGTCGGCGAGGTTGTCGCAGGGGTTTGAGGGGAATCCGCTTACCAAAAGCTTGGATTGCTCTTTGCACAAGAGGGACGCGGCTGTCCTTGCTGCTGTCCGGTCGCTGCGGCAGTCCATGGTGTTTGAGGAGGGGGTTCGGCGTTCCTCGTTCGACAGCGGGGACTACTTGATGTCGTCCGACACAGAGAGCGTGTCGTCTGGGAGCAATTCGGGGTCTCAGGATGCAGGCATTGGCATTTCCCACAGAGCACGCCAGTCGTCTAAGGGGATGAGTGTGCCCGCACGGTTCTTGCAGGATGCTGCTGCCAGCAGGTCGCAACGATTTGCAGATCCAGGCACGCCATACTTGCTGTATACCTCTGGATTGGCTGCATCTCCCAGGACAGCGCCGGTCAAGAAATCACTGTTAAATGGCTTTGCTTCATCTCCACTGAATCGGCCAATCAGGCAATCTTCACCAAGTAAGCTTACAGGCAATCCATCGAGGAGGATGTCAAGTCCATCACGTGCGAGAAACTCTGTGGGGTCGACCACTTCATCTTGGGATCATCAAGGAAGAAGTTCATCTGGTTATGGTTTAAATGGTGAAGCGAGGAGGAGGTGGCATGGGGGTAGTAAGGTCGACTGTGAGCACCTATTGAGAATTTTGTCCAATCGACAGTTGCAGTGGCGGTGTGTGAATGCACAGGCTGATGCTGCACTTGCTGCACAAAAACAGACTGCAGAGGTGAGTATGTATGTTCTTTTCAAAAACACGTATGGACTTATCTAATATGCGAATTTTGTTTCTCCTGTATAATGAACATAAATAGCTGATTAGCTGTACATCTCAGAACTCAGTAGTATGTGTTAATGGCTGTAGATTTAGGTTTATAACTTGCTTGATTTATTCAAATTAACATTCATCAATGATTTGTGCAAGATGCAATCGATTAAATTCATGGGGGGGCATATGCAATCTGGACTAGCTATGCGCAGGACAGTAGGAGCAGTGTGCTCACACTTACCTTTTCAGTCACATATTTTCAAAAGCAAATTTGTGTAATACACAGTTTGGTTTGGTTGTAACTACCTTTGTCTTTTCTGCTATAGTTTATGTTACCCTTATCTTTATATTATCAAAGTTTTTAATTACTTAGGAATAGCTTCTTCACTAAAGGCGAAGCAGGCAATCTATGTATACCAGAATATCAGATAGAAAGCATCTTTACATGTCTTCTCTGAAGCGAAGAGTAGTTGTCAGTTGTCACACAAACATACACAAAAAAAATTATAATAGTTGGAAAGACAGAGAACCAGAAAAGCTTTGACAATGACATGCCTTTATGTTGGAGCTGTAAACAAAACAAATATAAATAGGATCTGCTCAGGGTGTAGTATCAGATGGAACGCCGATTTATGTCATGTTCTTTACTTTTTAGAATGGGTGTTTGTATTCTGCACCTGTTCATACACAACTGGAAGTCTGGCTGCCCTTTTTTATTATCGTATCACTTAATTGAATGTGACAAGTAACTACTTTAATTTAAAATATTTCTAGGCAGAAGTTTGAATTTCAAGCAGATTGTTTTCTACTGCTAATGTTGCCTTTTATACCTTATTACTTCTCAATAACCTTTCTTCTTTGACCTTTTCACCAGAAATTCTTATCTGATGCCTGGATTACTACCCTAGGGATGCGTAAATCTGTTGCTCTTAAGAGATTCCAGCTACAGTTATACCGAAACAATTGGAAACTCATGACAGTTCTAAAGAGACAGGTAAGAATTACCTATTCAGTTTTCTCTGCAAGATTGCGACTAGGCAGTTCACTGCTTTAATGCTTTATTCATACACCAACATGACCTTTTTTGTTTACCTTTAGAAGCCTTGGTTTCTGATAGTATAGTAAATCTGATTATCATGAATTACCCTCCATGTCTTGCTAGTTGCTACCAATAGCCAGCCTGCCAGACATTGTTAGCAAGAGAATATTATGCCAGAAAGAAAAGACGTCTCTGAAAAAACTGAACCAGTTAGCTATTAGCACAGGGCCATGTCCATCTGAATACATATTTCAAATATCTGCACAGCGCAAGCCTGGCTTATCAGCCACCAGCCAACAGTACTTTTCTCTCACACCAAATCAGCACAAGCCACCAGCCACTAGCCAGCCAGCAGTATTTTTCTCTCACAACAAATCGGCACCAGGCACCAGCAACCAACCAGCCAGGTGTTCTCACTGATGTAATGGTAGGACCATGTAATTGCAGAATTAGCTGTTCTGATGCTTATATCCTCTGCGCAATAGATTGCACATGGCCCTTTCATGTGAATAACTGTAAAGTTGAAAAGGGAGAAAGACCAGCTCACCAGCACACAGACTCTGTAGCGGAGCCGTAGATACGACTTTAAACTACTATAGTATTTAAATTAATTACTAACAAAATTTGGCCAATCATATCTTAGCCCCGTTACACTTCTTTTTGCCTTCACCTTGTCTGTAAAAAATTAACGGAAATTGCTTGATACAGATGGCATATCTTGAAGAATGGTCTTTATTAGAGAGGGAATATACAGATTCTTTATCTGGAATTGTGGAAGCTCTAACTGCCAGCATTTTGTGCCTTCCTGTTACTGATGGAGCAAAGGTTTGTAATTAGAACACCATTATACAAAATTGTTTCCACATGTTCTGTGTATCAACGCTCAAGTTCTTTGCTACTTTGTATTTGCAGGCTGATATCCAAGATGTGAAAAATGCAGTTGGCTCTTCTGTTGATATCATGCAAACTATAGGAAGTTCAATATGTACTTTATTGGCTAAGGTACTGTGCACATTTAATTGCTTTCCTGTTCCAGTTTCTTTGTCACCAGTTGCTCTTCCACCAATACATTTTCTTAATTTATGATTGGCCCCCCCTATAACAGAACTAGCACCCTTCACAATAACGCTTTTCAAGTTGTCTGATCATGATGGATTGTTAGGGTCGAGAGTTAATCTGATCTCAGCCAGCCAATTCCCCGATTAGGTGGCTTTAAATAACTTCCCAAGTTTCTGAAGCATACGAAGTTTCTCTGTTCCTGAGGGTCTCTGTAGTATAAAGTGCATCCTCATTATGTATTTCCTAGTTGGGTTAAATTGAAGACCTACAACTGAATTAGTTTCATAGCTCTGAGCATCATAGTATTCAACTTTGCAATCACCAAACAAAAAAACATGTACACTTGTTTGAGGCATTCACAAAAAAAAAAAAAAAGCAAATTGTGAGATGCTTACATTTAGTAAAATATTTTTTGTGATGCTGGATATGTTGCTTTGTTTGACTAAACCACCTCTCGGTCTGCAGCTTGCTGGAACAAGTGTTTTGGTTTCTGATCTTTCCAAAGTTGCTACGCAAGAGCGCACTCTAATGGAGCAGTCCAGAGAATTGCTGTCCACACTTGCAACAATGCATGTAAGTACTGAGGCCCACTCACATTTGGTCACCCTATGCATATTGCAGTTATAGCATTTCTAATGCGCGCATCCCAATTATTTTGCTGAAACAGGTCAAGTACTGTAGCCTACAAGGGCAGAGAGTACAGACAACTGACAGGAGGTCCATGCATTCCTAGCCAAGACTACTATAACCCCCCACTAACGGAAGAATGTAGGTGCAATTGCAGATTCTGGTGGCTTGGTTGGTGCCAACTGAGCAAATCTGACTCTTCTGAAGATGCTACCTAGTCTAGCTCTAGTAGTCTTGGCATGAATATAGCCCTCTAGTTCTGATTGCTGAGTTGATGTATGCTAGCTAGAGCAGAACGGATGGAATGCAATGTATATATAGATGTATCTCATTTTGTTGGTTAGCTGAGGATTAGGCTAGAGCTAATTGGCTAGATTGGGTTCCTTTTGTTTACATCAGATGACCACCAGGGAAATGCAACATTACTTCTAGCAGTACATCAGATTGTTTGCCTTCGAAAGAAACAGATCGTGACTTCGGAGTATCATGGTTTCTTGTCGACGATCCAATGGCTCCACTGCGTATGGATGTAGGGTGCTCTCATGTGATGTCATGATTGTGGTGACCTAGCATGGCTCAGAAAAGGAATGGTATTGGTTTGTTCGTTGGTTCGTCCATGAATCCAAGTCCGTTGGCATCAACGCTGAGACAAGATCCGCCCCTCCGCGTCTCGGACTCTCGGTGGTGCTTCGAAGCTTCCAAAAACTGAATTACTAGGCTCTAAGATCCAGGCACAGCTGGTATTCAGAAGCAGAGCTTGTGGGCATAAAATTAGACCCTCAATTTGCTTCTCAATCTGTGCACATTACCCATGGCGCAGTGGTGATTGTCATTGACGAGGATGGGTTTCAGTGAAAGCACAGCAGATCACGACAAGACGACACCTGATGCACACGGAGGGGAGGGAGGAGCAAACACAACACGAGCACTGAAAGCGAGGTGACAATGAACCGGGGCTCTTCACTGCAGTCACGGGGACGAGGCAGCCATCATTGCAGTTGCAGAGCGCGACCGATGACGGGCTCACATGCCCACAAGGCCACAACTGCCGAGCCCTGGACCGAGGGACCTCGGACCTCCCCATGGGAAAAAAAAGCCTCACCAGTCACCACGCGCTGCGACCATGACGCGAGGGCGCGAGGTGCTCGCGCGGCCGACACAAGATGAATCATTGTGGTCGATTAGCTGGTGAAACCTCTTGATCTTGCTACAGCGCCTTACTGTCCGTGTCTCCTCCGTGTGATGAATCTGGAGACATCTTACTGATTCTTGAGGTTGCAGTAGGAGGTCGTCTTAGACTGTCCGCACTCGTCAAACTCCAAATTCAACCTCTAAACAGAATATTCCTGCCTGGTCATCGATATTTTGCAGTTCAGTACCAGTTTTTCCGCACCAGTCAACCTCTATATTCCAGACTCCATACCACCCACCCACCCGTATGACCCATATGTCAGCCTCTCTTTCTTTAACTCTTCTCTCCCTCCTTCCCCGGTCTCTCTCTCCTCCCCATTCTCTGCTCCTCCGCCCATCCGCCCGAGCGCCGCCGCCCCCTGCTCTCCCTCCCTCCCGGCGGCAGAAGGAGCTCCTGGAGGTCGCGCGCGCCGGGCGCAGCCGCGGCGGAGCTCCCTCCAGCTCGCAGCCTCTGCTCGGCTCCTCTCCTTCCCGCGGTGGAGCACGCCGGCGTGGCCAGGTGCGACCTCCTTCTCCGCGCCAGATCCGGCTATCCCTGCCCTCTCCGGCGGCGGAGCAGTGGAAGCCGGCGATAGATCCAGGCGAGTTCCCCGCGCAGCTCCCCAAGCGTGGCCGGACGCGACTCCAGCGGCGGAGCTCGCACGCGCGGAGGCCGCGACCGAGGCGAGGCGGGGATCTCGGACGGCGGAGGAGCAGGGGATCTCCGGCCGTGGCGCCTCCTCCCTACCGCGCGGCGCAGGTCGTCGACGACGCAGGGGCGAGCTGGGGCGGCGGAGCGCTGGATCCCGGCGGGCACAGCGGCGGAGCGCTGGATCCCGGCGGGTGCGCGACAAGGTAGAGCTCCGCGACGGCGGGGCACGGCCGGCTCCCCAACTCCGGCGCTGGCTGATGTTGCTGCTATCTTGCTCTCTCTCTCTCTCTTCTGTTGCGGCAACGGCGACGGCAGGGGCGACGGGAGGCCGGCGGCGCGACGGCGGGACGAGGGCGGTTGGGGATGGCGCGAGGGTGCGCGGGCCCCGCACGTAGCGTTCGTTCCGGACGACGCTGGATGTGGCGTCCGACCGGAGGAACGGAACGATTGCGTCGCTTTTACAGTCCCCCGCTGCGGGAGAATGAACGGTAAAAAGCGACGCCACCGTCCACCGTGTCCCGGCGCGGTCGGTATGGCGGTCCCAGTGCGGACAGTCTAAGGGGGGAGAAGACAAGAGCATGATTTATATATGATGGGGAAAAACTAATGCACAAGAACCAACTGGATGGTAATGCATGTTTGGGTTTTGGACAAAACCTGGTATAACTCAGCAGCAGCAGCAGGAGGTTTAGAAAGTACCATGTTTTTATCATGGGACTGCATATTAGATTCCTGTTTCCTGCAAGATAAGAGTGTCAGAATATTACAGGACGAAGAATTCCGGTTCTCTTAGTTGCATCTCGGTTCAGATATTTTTCTTTTACTTTGGCTTGACGCTTGGCTATACGGAAGAAAAGAAAACTACCTGTCACAATGTCAGCTGCATCCACCTGTACATCTCAACAAGCAAACAGCCATCCATCCCATCTGCTCAAATCAACACGACGCATAATCTGAAAACTGGAATCATGCATGTGACATGTGATGAATTGAACGTGGTGATTGGACTAGCATTATCAACCTGGAAGAGCAAAATGTCTTTGCTATTTCATAAAAAAAAAAGTTGTGTCGAACGCTTGCATGACTGCTCCCAAATGTGCTAAAGCAATCTTTAAAGGAAAATATCCAGCAAAGTTTGTGTTTACAGATACCAAACATGCTGAAGCAGCGATATGCAGCAAATTAGGATAATTAAATGAGAAAATTCTTTATCAAAGGCAGAGTAAGCCAATTCAGCACCAAATACATCAGTGATTGTTTGAACAGCCTAAGAGCTTGAAAAATCTGACGACTCATGATACAGGAGCAGTCAACAAAAAGTATTATAAAAATATGTACTTGCATGGATGCTCCATACATTAAAAGGGCAAAATATCGTAAGAAGATTTTGAATTCACTTTCATTGTACACTAAAACATACATAAACCAAAAAGCTACTGAAAATGTTGCCTAAAGTAAGTAACAAAATAGTATTAGGACTCAGGGTGATGATTGCATAAATGCTTTTCTTTTCCTTCTTGTGAATGCTATCAACTGGCCACTGCCACTTCTTACATTCTGATCTGTTTTCTCATCTGTTTTTGTAGTTCCAATTTTAGTAACCTCTTTTGTTAAATAGAACTCAGAATTTTCGTGGGAAGGAATCATCAATTTTCTACTTTTAGATAGTTCATTGGGAGCTGGATTGCCAAGGTTCTCATTCCCAGCAGATTCCTCCCTTTCAATTGTATCATTTCCTTCTCCGGTGACTGAGTTAACACTTCTCTGAGTTATCTCTGCAGCACTACTGATTAGCAAATCTTCAGCAGGTGTAGCAATAGGTTTTTTCCAAGGGCCATTTTCAATTGGATCCTTGGCATTCTCTTGAAATATTTGATTTTGCACAGCATTCACTCCATCCTGAACAACGTCCTCAGGCTGTGTCTGGACAGCATCTTGGCAGTTTGTCGCGGCCTGGAATTGCAGCATCAGGTTCTTCCTGTTCAGAGACAGAGGGACATTCAACATGACCTGGCACTGAACTTAACTTCTTCATAGATGTATTCAAGGTATCTCCAGGCTCAATGGCATTAAAAGGTCGACCCATCATTCCTGGACCTGTACTATTCTCCGATCTTGTCTCCACAATTTCCTCAATTCTACCGTCATTCTCAGGTGCACCAGTAATCTTCTGCAATTGCTCCTTATTTGATGATACACCCAAGATCTTGTAGAATTCTGGAAGGACTAAAGCGTCGCGCATCGTTCCTTGACCTGCAATCAACCAATTACCAAAATTCATGTCAATGATCTCCACCATGTAATTGTACTTGTACATGAATACAATAACGATTTCATCAACTTTACCATCAACCAAAGGTGCACTGACACACTCCTGCATTTCAGCTGCAGCCTTTTTGTAGATTTTAATGTTGTCCATTGATCCACCAGTCTCCTTCACTTCCATGGTCTTTATGGACGCAGAGCCATTCTTCACATCTGAATCTGAAATATCCTCCAGTGTAGCATCCTCTGCAGATGTGTTCATAATATCTGTCATAGCATCCTGAAGAGGTGTGCTAATAATGTCCTGGAGATTTACTTCTGTCATGGTTATATCAAGAGAATCTTCTGGAGGATGCACATCCTCAGTTTTGAGAGGTGCTAAATCAACAGTTCCTCCTGTGGGTTGAATTCTCCTCATTTGGTCCAATTGCAGTATAGTGTTTCCCTCGACATGTTCCAGCTTCGCAACAGTAGCCTGAGTAGAATCCACATCATTTGAACAGAACATGGCTGATTTAGCACTCCTAAATCCCACGCCAGTTGGTACACCACTTTGCATAATCTGCACAACAATTGAGGACGTAAGCATATGTTGTGTTTGCAATTTAAGTAGCTAGATTAATTAGGATATGGTGAGCGACCTGCTTAGCCTCCGCCATTTTAACAGTGATGTACACATCAATGTCGGCAAGTGATTCCTTCATCCTTTTCGCATCAATCTCACTTAGTAACAAAGTTCTAATCTGTCCCTGCACTGTACTTACCAAATCAACCTGCTCGTGGTTGAAAGTATTTATCAATTGATATGTAAACATTAAATTTAGCACAAACAGAATGCAAAATTCGTTCTAAAAATATTACCAGAAGTTTATCAGTATGCCCAGATAACTCATAGGATATAATTGGACATTCAACTGGAGTTGAAATCCATCGATGTCAAGGGCCTCAACGCCCAGGACAGCAGCTCCCCGGCTACGGAGCTCGTAGCCGGAGTTGGTAGGGGCGGCGGTGCTCCCGCGCCGGCCTGCAATGGTGGAGAAAGGGGGAGACTAGAAGCAGAGGAGGTAGGAGATTAGACTAATTCCTTCTTAACCAAATATCCTGATTACAATCTGTTTAAGTAGGCACTTAGCCCCTAACTCAAGCAATCAAACCAAACCGAACTCTAATCAATCTCTAACAAACCAAATCTTATCCTAACCAACTCTATCTAATCCTGGGCGCCGGCGGCCATGGGTTTGGGCCTGCGGCTGTACTGTCGGCTGGCCCACATGACATCTCTCCCCCCCTCGAGGAGCAGCTCGTCCTCGAGCTGGAAGTGAGGAAACTTGGCGAAGAAACTGTCAGCCTCCTCCCAGGTCGACGAAGCGGCGGGCTCCCCTTTCCAGCGGACGAGCAGATGACGGACACCCCGTGTAACGCGGACGCGCTCCACGCGTGCTGGCTCCAGGACGACGGCGCCGTGGTGAACTGGAGGTAGGGGTGGCGGCGCATCTGGCGGGGTCCCCTTGAACGGCTTCAGCAGGCCAACATGGAAGACGTCGTGTAGCCTGGCGCGTGGTGGAAGCTCCAGCTTGTAGGCCACTGGGTTGACGACGGCGATGACTTTGTACGGCCCAAAGAAGCGCGGCTTGAGCTTGCCGGTGGTCTGCACCTGGAGCGAGGCGGGTGCGCGATGGCGCAGGCGGAGCCACACCCAATCGCCCACGGCGAATGTGACCTCGCGGTGGCGCTTGTCGTAGAAACGCTTGTAAACAGCCTGTGCTTGCTCGAGGCGTACCCGCACATCCGCCAGGAGCTCGTCCCTGTCCGCCATGTTCTGGGCCACGGCCGCGACGCGCGTCTCACCCGGTTCATAAGAACGGATGGATGGTGGATCACGGCCGTAAACCACCTTGAATGGAGTCTCCTTGAGGGCCGACTGGTAGGCGGTGTTGTAGACGTATTCGGCCCACGGCAACCAACGCAGCCACTGACGCGGACGATCCCCAGTGAGGCAGCGGAGGTACATGACAATGACCTTGTTGGCCGCCTCGGTCTGGCCGTCGGACTGTGGGTGGAACGCCGACGTCATGTGGAGCTTGGAGCCGGTGAGCCGCATGAGCTCCTTCCAGAACAGGGACGTGAACACCGGGTCGCGATCGGAGACGATAGACTGCGGCACCCCGTGAAGGCGAACCACCTCTGCGAAGAAGACCTGCGCCACAGACTCTGCCGAGTATGGGTGAGCCAAGGGGATGAAGTGGCAGTACTTACTGAAGCGATCCACCACGGTGAGGATGACGGATTTCCCATTCACCCGGGGCAGCGCCTCAATGAAGTCGACCGTGGTGGGCACCGGTAATGGCAGTAGCAAGCCGGCGGGGTGGAGATGCTCTGACTTGTAGCGCTGGCAGGTGGCGCACGCCCGCATGAAGTCCTGGACGACGGTGCGCAGGTTCGGCGAGTGGAAATCGCGACGAAGGCGATGGAGGGTGCGCTGAACGCCCTCGTGCCCGTCGTCATGGACTGCGGCCACCAACTCGTGCAGCAGCGGCGACGCCGGCGGGAGGTAGAGACGCCCCTGGAATGTGACCATCCCGTCAGTGAGAGCCCACGGCGCGCCGCGGTTATTGGCGAGAAGCTCGTCGCGGATGGCGCGTAGCGCGGGGTCGGTGTCGTGTGCAGCCCGGAGACGGTCGACGACGTCGAAGTGGGGAGCCGAGAGCGCCAGAAGCCCGGCCTCCTCTGTGTCGCGGCGAGAGAGCGCGTCGGCGACGACGTTGTGGCGCCCCGCCTTGTACTCCACAGTGAAGTCGAATCCCAGGAGTTTGCCCACCCAATGATGCTGCGGGATGGTTGCCAAGCGTTGATCCAACAAATACTTCAGGCTGAAATGGTCAGTGCGTACCAGAAAGCGACGGCCCCAGAGGTATGGTCTCCAATGGCGGATGGCCAGCACCAGCCCAATGAGTTCCCGCTCATAAGCTGCCAGGGAGCGGTGTCGCGGCGCGACGGCTCGGCTGAAGAACGCCACCGGATGCTGGTCCTGGAGGAGCACGGCGCCGAACCCGTGCGTGGACGCGTCACACTCCACCACGAACGGTGCGGCGAAGTCCGGCAGGGCGAGGACCGGCGCAGTCGTGACGGCGGTCTTCAGAGCTTGAAACGCTGTCGTGGCCTCGGGCGTCCAGGAGAACCCCTCCTTCTTCAACAGGGCGGTGAGTGGTGCTGCAATGCCGCCATAGTCCTGCACAAACTTGCGGTAGTACCCCGCGAGACCCAGGAAGCCGCGGACGGCGCGAGCAGAACGTGGCTGCGGCCAATCCGCGACGGCTTGAACTTTGGCCGGGTCCATGGCCACTCCGGCGGCTGAGATGATGTGGCCGAGGTAGGAGATGGACTCGACGCCGAAGGCGCACTTGGTCTTCTTCACGAACAGGCGGTGCTGGTGCAGAACCCCGAAGACGGCGCGGATGTGGCCCAAGTGTTCCGCCCACGAGCTGCTGAAGATCAGGATGTCGTCGAAGAAGACGAGGACGAAACGGCGCAGGAACGGGCGGAGGATGTCATTCATGAGAGCCTGGAATGTCGCCGGGGCGTTGCACAGGCCGAAGGGCATCACCAGGAACTCGTAGAGGCCGTCATGTGTGCGGAACGCCGTCTTGTGGACATCAGCGGCGAACATCCGGACCTGGTGATATCCCGACCGCAAGTCGAGCTTGGTGAAGAACCTGGCGCCGCGTAATTCGTCGAGCAGCTCGTCGACCACCGGAATTGGGTAGGCGTCTTTGATGGTGATGGCGTTTAACGCCCGGTAGTCGACGCAGAACCTCCAAGAGCCGTCCGGCTTCATGACCAGGAGTACTGGAGACGAGAACGCCGAGGAGCTGCGCCTGATGAGGCCCTGTTCCAGCATAGTCGTGCACTGGCGTTCCAGCTCGTCCTTGTGCGCGGCTGGGTATCGATACGGTCGCACGGCCACCGGCGCGGCGCCCGGAACCAGGTGGATGCGGTGGTCCCGCGAGCGCGGTGGCGGCATGCCCTGCGGCGCGGCAAAGATGGCCGCAAACTCCTCGAGCACGGCCTGGAGCAGGTTGGCGAAGTCACAGATCGCCAGGAAGGGGCTCGGCGGCCCGGCCAGACCCTGCCAACTGACGCGATGGTCGCCGTGCCAGAACGCCATGCGGAGGGAGCCAAAGTCCCAGAGGATGGGCCCCAAAGTCGCCAGCCAGCGCGTGCCGAGGACGACGTCGTAGCCGGCGAGCGGAAGGGCGTGGAAGTCAGCAATGAAGTGCTCGCCCTCGATGAAGAACGGCGTGTTGCAGAAGACGCCTGGGCACTCCACACGATCGCCGTTGGCGACGGTCACACGTATGCCGCCTTGTGGCAGGAGCACCAGGTTGGTGCGGGCGGCGGCCTCCTCGGTGATGAAGTTGTGCGTGGAGCCCGAGTCGAGGAGGGCGCGGAAGGAAGCGCCGCCAATGGAGATCCCCATCTGCATGGTCTCGCGAGTGCGCACGCCGGAGATGGCCAGCACGGAGATCATGGGCTCTTCGACCGTCGGTTCCAGGGTGCTCTCGGTGTCGTCGTCGGTGGCGTCGGCGAAGGTGATGAGGAATAGGCGCTGGCAGACACGGTTGTGGCCACGCCCGAACTTCTCATTACAGTTGAAGCATAGCCCCAGGCGGCGCCGCTCGTCCATCTCCGCCGGGGACAGGCGCTTGATTGCGCGGCCGTCGACCGAGGGTGGTGCCGGTGGTGGTGGCTGCGCCGCTGTTGCCGACGCCTGGGACGGCGCTGGAAGGGCGAGCGTCTTCTGCGGCGCCGGGAGGAGTCCGCGCTGTGACGCACGCGTCGGCGCCGCTGCCGGTGCGGCGCACTGGTCCCGCAGCTCGAGCTTGCGGGCGAGGCTCATGGCGACGGCGAGTGTCTGCGGGTTGTGGATCTCGACGTCCAGGCTGAGTGGCGGTTGGAGGCCGGCGGTGAACAGCTGGACTTTCTGGGCCTCGGTGAGATGGCCGGCGCGCGGCAGGCGGGCCTCGAAGCGCTCCTGGAAGTCGAGGACGGAGCCTGTGCGCTTGCAGGCGGCCAGCTCGCCGAGGGGATTCGCCCGGAGCGGAGGGCCGAATCGGAGGTGGAGCAGCTCGGTGAAGCGCCGCCACTGCGGCGTGCCCTCGTCGCGCTGCACCTGGATGTACCAGAGCTGCGCCGCGTCTTCGAGGTTGTAGGAGGCCATCCACACCTTTTCCTCCTCCACAATGCGCTGTTGATGGAAGTAAGACTCGCAGCGATTGATGAAGATGAGGGGGTCGGATTTCCCATCGAACTTGGGGAAATCCAGCTTCTGGAAGCGAGGCGGCCGGTCGGCGTGACCCCCGCCAGAGCCCGGTGACGGCCCTGAGGACCCGCTGGATGAGGCGCCCTGAAGGCCATCGACCTTGGAGCGGATGCCATCGACCTGCGCCTGGACGCCGTCGATCTGAGTGGAGAGGGCGGTCTGGATGCCATCCATCTTGGCGGTCAGGGTGGTGAGGAGGGAAGCGAGCTCGGAGTTTGTGGGCTCAGTCATGGTGGCAGCAGATGGCGATGGCGGGCGCGGCGGCGGCACAGAGGAGGAGCGCCTGGATCGTGATACCAGGTTGTCAAGGGCCTCAACGCCCAGGACAGCAGCTCCCCGGCTACGGAGCTCGTAGCCGGAGTTGGTAGGGGCGGCGGCGCTCCCACGCCGGCCTGCAATGGTGGAGAAAGGGGGAGACTAGAAGCAGAGGAGGTAGGAGATTAGACTAATTCCTTCTTAACCAAATATCCTGATTACAATCTGTTTAAGTAGGCACTTAGCCCCTAACTCAAGCAATCAAACCAAACCGAACTCTAATCAATCTCTAACAAACCAAATCTTATCCTAACCAACTCTATCTAATCCTGGGCGCCGGCGGCCATGGGTTTGGGCCTGCGGCTGTACTGTCGGCTGGCCCACATGACAATCGACGTGTAATTCGCCAATACCATTCAAGGTAACAATTCCTTGTATGAGTAGGATCTGAAATCCCTGTATCCTGTTGCTCAACAACAGAGAAGAGCCTGTTCTGCCATTGCTTAATGTACTTATCATGGTAAGTAGGCCAATTTTGTTCAGCTTTACCCTGCATTGTAACACGTTCAACAGCCTCAACTGGGTCTGGTATGTGCTGCACCATTCCAAATTGCAGTAAGACACGATCAGGCACATGCATTTCCACAATCTGGAAGCATATTAATGGAGTCCTTGATCGCCAAACTGCGGATCCAAATGTGCATATTGCAGGAAGCCCAGCTACCAGGTTTGGTGTGTATGGGTCCCATATGATCTATAAAATACACAAATTATAGTAGTGATAATTTTGCCTCTTTCAAAAGCTAATCTTGAAGTTACGAAACTCATACCTAACAATCCGATATAGTATCAAGCCCATGCCTGTAAAACTCATGATCCATGGATCGGACATTTTCACGGTTCTTGAATGCGACATTCCACCTAGTAATCAGGTGTTTTTCATATCATGGAACATATTTTGAAGCAAATGAGGTGGTAATGAAAAGCAATCTGAGAAAGAAAACCTGCATCCAAGGGGCCAGTCATCGGGTAGAACCTTATTCTCTAGTCGTTCAGGACAGCCTATCTGGATATGCTCCCATGCCCACATCTGCAATATTTGTTGCATTGAACATCAGTTCTAGCATCAATCTGAGACTCAAGAGTGAATTTTTCTGCAAAACTAAGGAGACAAACTACCTGAAGAAGAGTAAGAAACGCACAGCAGTTTGCTTTGCCCTTCATGCTGGCCTTTCCAAGCTCTCTGTAGAGGTGGGCAAGAACAGCAGCCCCCCAGGCCATCTCTCCTGAGGCATCAAAATCGTGGAGTAGGGCCAAATATCGCAAGTGCACTCTAGTTCCACTCGGGTCAGGAAATAAACTGCAGCCGATTTGGTACAGAATGTAAGCTCGTGCAGCATACTCTACATCTGACTGATTAGCACCTTCTGGTAATGTTTTGAAAGTGTCATGCAACCATGCAATGTTGATAGAACCACCTTTGATATGTGGAGGTTCTTGGCCTAGAAGCCGTGTGCACAATTGCTCCCAATTACAGTTTGTCGGGCCAGTGACAGGAGCACCATGTACACGAAGCCCAGTAAGAATTGCTACATCCTTCAAGAGCACTGTAATTTCTCCAAACCGCAAGTGAAACGTCTGTGTTTCACGCCGCCACCTTTCAACCAACACATTTAACAATGCATGGTCTAACTGCACCCGCTTCAAGAAAGACAGGTGGTAAAATCCAGAATGCTGCAATAACGCAAGCATCCCCTTATGTTTCACCTCCCATTGGTTAAGCCTGGTTCCATGTTCGATGAATCTAACAGGTTTGTATATCTGCATATATTTTTTCAGATGAAGTAAATGGCTGGCAATCAAGAGAAATTCAACAAGTTTAATTTTTCGCTCACTCTCGAAAGACCCAATAGCTGAGAACTCATTGATGGGAAATAAGCAGGTAAATGAAAATTGAAGAACAAGTTCTAAAGTGTTACCTTCCCAACAAATATAGCTTCTGATTTGTGAAACTCCTGTTCCGTGAGGACAGATTTATCAACAGGACCAGGGTCTAGGTTCTGCTATATATAAAGTGGGTAGATAGTTAGCTATATATAATGACCAACATTTAGAGAACTATTGATGCTGACAGGTATACAGGAAGGAAACTAATAAGGGATACCATGACTTCATAGAATCCATGCTACTAGTAATTACGAGAGCATGGTCGTTTGAGTTCATCCCGTGCCTAAGGTGCAAGCTCCAGCATGAGCAACTGCAATGACTGAACTAATAAAGGACTCAACAACTAGACACCAATTGGTGCGCAGGCTAACCAAAATGCACCTCGAAAGTATCAGCGCCGGCCACCAGTCGGCTGAACAGGCTTAACATCACTCTGCTTTCCTCATCAAAGCGAAACCAGTCACAGAAGATGATTTAGTCCACATAAACTCAGCACAGTTGTGGGACGAACAGTCTACAAGCTATACGGCCAGGAATGCCACTGGGAGTCAAAATGTCTAATGCCAGTTAAGAAAGATGTTTTGTCGCTTGCCCCACTGGAGTCTGGAGGTAGGTGAGGTGTTAGGGTTTGGCAAAACTGACCTGTGCTCGGGACTGGGCTGCGCCGCAGAGCTGGAGTTCCTCAGCCCCCGCGTCCATGGCAGCTCGCGCCCGCCCGCGCGAGAAGGGGATTTTCTCGGTTTTCCTCGTCCGTTTTGGAAGAGAGATGGAAGACGGCGGCGTGTTGCGGGTGGCAGGCGAAACCGGCGTCTAGTGGCTCGCGAGCTCCGAGTAAGGAAAGGGAGGGGAATGCCCCGTGCTGGGCCGTGCGATCCAATAACCGGACGGCCCAAGCCAGCATACCGTCGCGCGCTGCGAATCGGATATTTTTCTCGAGATTTTTTACGTGCGCGAAGCGAACCCATTCGCGTAGCGCAGCGGAGCGGCGGCGCGTGCCAGCCGGCCGAGCCCGAGGCGCGCGCGAGGCCTCCGTGCTTTTTGCTCTAGCACGCTGCACGCCGCAGCCCGCAGAGCGACACGCCCAAATCACTTGTCCCCTCCGCGCCGCGGTTACATGGCCTGGTGCGCCCTGCGCAGCCGCGTCCTCCCGCTTCCGGCATCCGCCGCCACCGCCGCGCCACACGGCCTCCTCCTGCGCTTCCTCCTCTCCACCGCGGCCCCGCACTACCACCGGCGCCGCCGCGTCGCCCCCACGGTTCACGCCGCCGCAGCAGCTGAGGCACCGCTCCCCATGACGCCGCGCTTCGGCAGGGCCACGCGGCACCCCGGGGGCGCCGCCTCCGTGGCGCGCGTCTACGCGGACGCCAACGCCCAGCGGCCCAAGGAGTACTGGGATTACGAGTCGCTCGACATCCAGTGGGGGTACGCACACGGAGCAGGAGCTCAGCTCACTCGTGGTCTCCAGATTTGGGGGGTGGGTAGGGTTGTCGTTCTGATGTTCCTGTGCGTGCAGGGAGCAGGATGGGTACGAGGTGCTGCGGAAGGTGGGTAGGGGGAAGTACAGCGAGGTGTTTGAAGGCTTCCGCCCTGGAAGCGATGAGAGATGCATCATTAAGATCCTCAAGCCCGTGAAGAAGAAGATGGTGAGGACAAGTTTGCAATGTTCTGTTATGGTGGCTGCTGCATTTCTACTCACCGGAATCATATAACTGGAAACACAGTGGCTGCCATGCATTAATTGGAGTTTATGAATGGCCACTGTTCTCAGCTGTTTTTATGTTAGATTTGAGAATTATCTTGTCAGCTAGTTGCTTCTACTATGTCTCCATCTATAGGGTGCCAGTGAGCATGTGGCAATGTGGTCTGAGTAAGTCCACGGTTAGTTTATCTTCGTGGAGACATTTTAGATGCACATGACTGCTGTATGGCCATATCATCTTGTTCATACTACAAATTAACAACAAATAGGACACCTATAAGGATTTTGTATAACAAATTGTAAGATAGGTGCAAAAACTGTGAATTTTAATTTTCTATTGCATTTACTCATAATTGTTCCGTTCGATCCTATTTATGCTTACTGAATGAACTTTAATGTTACTTGAGGGAAATTGATGTTTATGTGTTTATTTCCTACTTGCTTAGATTTCTGTGACTTCGTAGCGATTTGATGTGGATTTTTTTAATGACCATTCAGATAAAGAGGGAAATAAAAATACTTCAGAACTTATACGGGGGGCCAAATATTGTGAAGCTACTTGATGTTGTCAGAGATGAGGAATCAAAGACACCCAGTCTGATCTTTGAGTATGTCAATAACACTGACTTCAAAGTGCTCTACCCTTCACTATCTGATTATGATATCAGATATTATATTTTTGAATTATTAAAGGCAAGAATCTGGACCTCAAAATTGATTATCTCTGTTACTTGTGCCATCCTTTTCATGGTTCAGCTATTTCTAATTTCGTTCTTAACTTCTTTTCATGTGCACTGTTTGATTCTGAGAAGTAAAATTATATTCCTATGATTTTTCTTGCACACCACATACCTTAGAAATTCTAAGAGTTACATTTTGCCGATAATGGTCTTATTTATATCACTTTAGCTGATAAGTCATGTGAGGAAAGGAAATGCATAGTACCCTTGTGATTTAGAACCATCCTATACATATGTGGAGTTTGGGCCCAAAGAAAATAGGAAACTGATTTTATGTATTTGGGTGGGAACATAAAGACCAAAATAATCGCAGTATGTGGTGCTGTGATGTATAAAAGATGATCTTCTCATCTCATGTGACCTATCCCAGACCAGTAGGTTCTCTTTTCTTAAGGAGCTAGGTTTTTTGTTCTAGTACTTTTACAACTTAAAGGTTCTAGCTCTCTATTTCAGGCTGCATTCGACTTGATGATCTTAACTTTTCCAGGTATTTGTGTAGGCACTAGATTATTGTCATTCACGGGGTATCATGCACCGAGATGTCAAACCTCACAATATCATGATTGACCATGAAAAACGCCAACTTCGTCTTATTGATTGGGGTCTTGCAGAGTTCTATCATCCCAAGATGGAATATAATGCTAGAGTTGCCTCGAGGTGAGCTGCCCTAGCTATGAAAATTGGTTGTTTGCGGACTTGTTCAGCTTGTTGATAAGGATATTTGTTATCCACATTCCACCTGCTCATGGTAGCAATTATCCATTGATAATGAAAATGTGAAAAAATTGATTCATTACCTCACCGATTATATAATAAACTAATGACATTTTAATTTATCTCTATATTTGTCACGGAAGGTTATGTTATACCCTGAATATAGATATTAAATTAATCTGTAGTCAATTAAAAATTTTATTGCTCTTTAGCTGCCTCGTGTTGACTTCCTTTTCTCCTTGGCTTACCATGTCCGTTGCTATTTACAGATGCTACAAGGGCCCTGAACTTCTTGTGGATTTGTTAGATTATGATTATTCATTGGATTTGTGGAGCCTTGGCTGCATGTTTGCATCAATGGTAAGTGGCAAGCCCCAAGAAATTATCTTCACTATCAGACCTCTTTTGATGTGCATTATGGTACTCTTAACAGATATTCCGGGTGGACCCTTTTTTTAGTGGCCAGGATAATTATGACCAGTTAGTGAAAATAACCGAGGTAACTTTGAAGCTTCTCTGTGTGGAAATATCCTGTCGAAGTTTTTTTTTTGCTGTCATTTAATCTAGTTCTTTAAATTCATAAATTGAATGGTACAATGCTACCACTCTTACGTATTGTCACTTGATTACAGTATGTATTTTGATGTTGCGCACATTTAATTTAATCTGTTAAAACTGCATGAGTGACAAGTGCATATGTTATGTCTACATCTTGTAAATGAACCTTAGGAGCAGTCTAGCAGACAACCATAGCCTTGCATGTACAGAAAATTACTGTCTGCCTGTGAGCTTATTGTATATTGTTGATTTTTCAGATATCAATATATCTGCGGTATGCGTTGTCCTGATTGCAAACTTTATAAACTACAAACTATGAATTATTGTATTCTATAAGTCCACTTCTCATGAGTGTTGGACTGTTGGTTAATCTGAGTTTAAAAGGAGTGTATGTCTAGATGTTGCAGTATCCTTTTGTGTTCATTGCCATTATCATATGATTTACTTGTATTGCCTTTGAGTTCAATATGATTTTGGCTACCACATCTTGTATATATGGGCACCATAGTTGCAGTTATAATACTGACTAAACTCTTAAACCCTAAAGTGTTAAGCCCTAGCCGTTCTGGGTTTACAATTTCCTCTAATCCCCTACTCTCTTTTTTATAATAATACCATACTCTTGCGCTTCCCAAAGAAGTGATTCTTGGGTTAGTATCTTTTTGGTTTAAATGTATTGTCTACTATGAGTAATGTATGTTGCTGTCCTGCAGGTTCTTGGCACAGAAGATTTCTATAACTACCTTGAAAAATATGGTCTCCAGCTTGACCCACAGCTGGAAAGACTTGTTGGAAGGTCATTACTTCGGATAATCTTGCAGACTATCAATGTTCTTTTATTGATGATCTAACTAAGCTTTCATGGCTACAGGCATAATCGGAAACCGTGGTCCAAGTTTGTCAACGCTAAGAACAGACACCTTGTTAGCCCTGAGGTGACTCCTTTTGACCAATGTGGCCTTTTACTCCTCATTTCTTGTGTTTTTCTTTTACAGAATTTGTACCTTCTGTAGGCTATCGATTTGGTAGAAAAGCTGCTCCGGTATGATCACCAGGAAAGGCCTACTGCAAAGGAAACCATGGTACCTCTCTTGCCAACATTCAGGAAGTTGATTTATCGTATGACATTTATTAGCTATGAAACTAGATTGTGCTAAAAGCATATGTTTGGTGTTTGCAGGCTCATCCATATTTCAATCCAATAAGAAGTTCCGAATGCAGGACGAATTCACAATAGTTACAGGATGTGCAAAGGTGCACTTCCCTTTTTTTCCCATGTGGCTCAATACTTTCATGCGAGGCAAGTGGCATATTTCACAATTCTTTTGAACTGGTGAGAAAGATGTAGAGAAATACTTCACTATAGTCAGGCAGGTGCATGGTTTTCGGGCATCTTTTTCGGCATGCAAGTGTCACAATTGTGTGTAAGTTAATTCTTTTTCATTTGCCGGGTGTTGTACTGTGAATAATTTATATCACTAGTGACCGTGACAACCATAAATTCGTCCTCAATCTCGAATGTTATATTGATAATACTATATCCATATATGTGCTTGTTTGTACCCAGTAGAGCTTGTCGATTAAGAAGTGTTTTTGATATTTTTATACGAATCATATAAGTCGTATGAGATCTTTGGCATTGACTTAATTAGCAAGCGTTTTACTGTGGACAATTTTCTTTGTTACTTGCCAGTTACAACCAAAAGAAAGCCTCGTCTACCATAGGAAGAAACGGCACATTAATGTTCGGCAGATCTTCAGCTGATTTGTATGATAAATTTATTCTGAGAGAAAACTATCACGTGTTGATTTGTACGACAAATTTGTTCTAACAGAAAAATACTGCATAAGAAGTAAAAAAAAAATCCCAACGATCTGTTCAGAGGCCATAGAAGGTTCGATCATGATAGGTACAACCACCCCCAACTGTGTTTGTTCTTTTTCAAACGGATTGTGGGCTGGTTTGGTTCCAGAGATTTCTCCAAACGATTCTCACGTCAGCTGTGTTTGTTTGCCTTCTAAAGTTGGGTTGTAGCCCAATGATAGTAGGATGAAAGGTTATTTTGGAATCACTTAAGGATCACAAATAATCTGAAATAATTTACTTAAGAGCAGCTTATTTGAGAATTTTTTGCCCCATGCCGATTCTTTTTTTTAACATAATACTCACAACACACAATGTAGATTATGTAATATAGATGGATTATAATCATCCGTCTCAAATTACTATTCATTTAGCCTTTTGCTATGTGTTGGATAGTTCATCCTACTACATCCATATCGTTTTATTTGGCGTTCGGTAGTTCAAAACTGACCTAAGCAACGTCAAATATTATGACTTGGAGGGAGTATATAAAAACTAGGGGTATCTAAAATAGTCAAAATAAATATTATAAAGGTATGTATAACGGAGAGACGACAACCGTCTTTATGCCGCCACATAATAAGGCCCTCTCCAACGGGACTTTAATAACCAGCTCATAGAATATTTTAACCCGTTAATAAGGCCCTCTCCAACGCTTTGACACCATGGCAAGCTTTCAATCTTTTCATTCGTCCAGTAAATGCAGTGGTGCTAGTTCTGAAGAACCGATGATATTCAGTTCATCAGTGTTCGAAACCTTAGAGCCGGCCCTGCCCATCAGCCTCCCCCACCAACCTGTGGCTCCGGCTCGACACCCGGCCGGCACCGGCAGCCGTTCTCCGTGGCTCCGTCGACTACCTTTGGGCACAATACGGCCTCTAGCTCGTCGCCGGTGATCGATGAGTGGTTATCGGTGATCTATCGTCGAGCATGAGGCACCTGAGGAGCTAGTAGCAATGGTAGGATACAGTTTTTGCGGAGGGGAAGACCGGAAGAGACACATGCAGATCAGAAGATACAGATCCATGCACGCACGCGAGGAAAGTTTCTGCAGAAGATAAAAATGCGTTCTGTTCATGGGGTCAGTACCGTGCATTTCACAATCTCGATTTTGTTCTTTTCAAGTGACTCATGCGAATTATTTGAATATATTGAGTATCATGTAAGTACAAAATTGACTACAAATATCAAATTATGTATTAGATCATCATAATTTACATACCAAATGATGAATTAAATATTCTATAGACAATTTAATAGATCGACCCATTGTACAAATTGTATTGTCTATGTGTAACAAATAGAAGTTATCCGTGTGTAACAAATAGACAACAGCTGTGGCCAGAGTGTGGTCAATGAGCTCCACTCCTTATGTCCAGACTCTACGACGGTCAAATCAATCTTACGACACTACGACTCTGTCAAATGTAGCTCATATATCAACCTTTACGGTCAAATGTAACTCATATGTAACCTGCCGTCAACATTTCTGACAACAGTTTGGTTAGTAACCCGAAGCTTCAAAACGGCTTAACCGTACCTTCAGCAAGCGGGCGGCCAACAAACCATCTTCAACCGTTCAAAACGCTAGATCCGGTTCGCCACTCAAATACTACATCGTAGTTGCAAACAAAGGACCAGAAACAAAGAACTTCTGTTCAGTTCAAGATCACTAAATTCATCCAAAATCATCAGGTCACTATATAGTCAAATACAAAGACCGAGAAAGGCCAAATACATGAAAAGATGACTGCAGCTATACTTTGGCAGAATTTATGCCGTCATACTAGCCTCAAAACACAGAACCTGCTACAATTTTTTCCCTGATTCCCTCTGCAAATTAGTCTGCAACCTATCCTGACTATAAGCTCTCTCAGATTACAACAATAAACAGCCGGCCAAACAGTACTGTAACTTGCAGAAGATTCAGCCTATACCCATAACACCAACTCCCGCAGCTATGCAGATTAGAAACCAAAGAAACCAAGCTCGGTTGCCCTTTCCTTCTCAAATGTCTCAAAGTACTGGTATATGATGGTGACAGCAAGCAGAATACCAGTTCCAGAGCCAATTGCACCCATGAAATCAGCTAGAACAGTCAATGCACCAATGCATACTCCGCCAAATGCAGCAGCAGTGGGGATGTATCTGTTCAGTTCCTTCTGCAGGTTCGACTCGCGATGGCCTGGCATCACCATTTGTTGTTCCTGTTGAATTGCCAGGGTAGGGGGTTTAAAGGTCACTAGCACGAAAAACTTGCAAGTGGAAAACAAATCATGCATCACCCCTATTTATTCTAGTACATGTCCGGTAGTAGGGTATATAGTCGAATGTACGCTATGCGAGGTAATGAATTATGAACTATGATAATAGGAAGGAACAGTAAATATGCATTGTTTTTACCTTCAGCTGCTTGGCAACATCCTTCGCTGACGAACCAGAAACTTCAATCCATGTCTTTGAGAAGAGAGCACAAGCTGACAGCATAAAGACCACATAGAACAGTGCGTGGAACGGATTTGCCAGTACATCAGCCAAGCTGCAAATTTGAATATTTCAAGTGTGTATTATTTCACTGCTTGTCAACAAAATCATAAGGAGTGAATTATGAGCAGGCTGTAAAAAAACTAATTATATACCTGGACGGTGCAGTAACATAGTAAGCAAGACCACCAACAGGAACAGAATGGCCAGAGTACTCAGATTCCTTCCATTTCCCGAGAAGGTTAACAAGGAAATTTCCACTGTATTTCCTGTAGAGAAGCTGCAATAAAAAAACATCTTACTTCCTGCATGTTCATGTAAAGATCAATTACTACAGCACTGGAATTTAAGCCCTTACCTGGGATATGAAATAGAGGTTGGTAATCAAAGCAGAGTGCAGAATGATAGGCATGTTGGAAGTGTAGAACAGCTTGATTGGATATGAGCCTTGTTGACCACGAGCATTCTTTGATCTCACTGGAAGCACAACGCGGAAGCCTTGGAAGTAGAAAACAATGAGGAAGACCAAGACAGTAGCAAGTAAATTGGTCACATTTGGGAGATTTTGACGGTAGAAAGCTTCCCGTAGAGCACGAACTTTATCAGTTCGAGTAATCAACAGAAGGAACAATGCAATGACAGCTCCCTCAAATTCAGCACCACGCCCACTGTTGATGGCTGTGGGGCTAAACGCCTTCCAGATGATATTCTCACTGCATGGGAAGAAGTTACCTTTAGCATGTATACAATAGCAAATCGGTCATCAACGTGAGGTGAATTTTAGCATGCTTACCAGATATTAGTAGCAATGAACAAAGAGATACCAGAACCCAAACCATAGCCTTTCTGTAGGAGTTCATCTAGACAGATGACAATGATGCCAGCAAAGAAAAGCTGAAGTATAATGAGAATAGCATTCCCAGTTCCAAGTTGGCTCACACTGCCATACATTCCAGACAGAACATATGCCACAGCTTCTCCAATAGCAATCAGGATACCAAGCAACTTCTGGGCACCATTTCTGAGTAAAAGAGTTCACTATTGAGACAAAATCACCAGATATAAAATATACTACAAAGCTTTACAGTTTTTAATGGCGTTCAAATGATAAAGGAATTGGGCATGCAGAATGTACACTGTAGAAGTAAATTAGAGATCATACTGTTCAGTAATACTTACAGGAGAGCACGATCCTCCCTCACGCTGTTGTCAACTTCAATTATCTTGGATCCCACTAGAAGTTGCATCACCATCCCAGATGTCACAATTGGAGTAATACCCAGCTCCATAACAGCACGGTTTGATGCAAGAATAACACGCATCCAGTAGAAAGGGTCAGCTCCAGTAGTAGAGTGGATGCCATAGAGTGGGAGCTGGCTGCAGACAAGGAAAATGAAGAGAGAAATGACTGTAAATCACTCTCTCTCTGAAAGGTATTTTCCTATCAGCACTCTACTTCTGGCGAGAAAGCCAGAAAGGGCCTGACAAGATGCAGTACTCGAAAACTGTTGACGCGAAAATAAGACGTCACTTCCACGCGCGACACATGTGACTCCCTGGTCTGTAACGAGGCGTGCCAGCCAATCTGACCTGTTGATTGATAATGGAAAATATTAGGGATTGGCTAGAGAACCGATGGGCCTTCAGTGACACGTGTACCAGCCAATCGGCCGATACAGAGAAGCGGGATCGGCCGGCTCGAGAGCGACCGAGGCGCGAGAGTGTGGATAAGAGATCGGCTGGATCGGCCGATCGTGACGTCAGCACTCGAACGAGTCGAATCGGCTGTAGTGTTAGAAGCCGACAGGATCTAGATCGAGCTGGATAAATTGGTGATAAAAGCTAAAAAAACTACAAGAATTGGTACGAAAACTTGTAGATATAGCTAATATCGGTAAGGGGTGAATAAAGAACTAGACGAAACCTCAGCGATGTGCCCGGAGGTTAAAGCCTAGGATTATTCGGTAAAACGGTACTCACAAGCTTGCCGGAGATCGATCAATGCAGCCCGACGAACTTGAAGGACGGCGTTGTAGAAAAGAGAAAAAACGCAATGGCGAAGTCGCCGAAAAGTAGATGTTGTAAAGTAGATGTTGTAAATTGTAAAAGGTTTGCCCGGAGGCAGTTTGTTTGATATTGGTGTGTACACTTTTTCCGACCACGCAGGATCGCTATTTATGTCCTGTGGACAACCCGACTCCTAGCCGATCACGACACTGTTTACTTGCATCTAAAGAAAACGGACACTACTAAAAATAGAAAAGACTCACGCAGGAGTCAAACTCTCCTAAAACTGACTCTTGACCCGTCGTCAATCAGAGATTGACCCGCCTCCGCCGTGTCTAGCCTTTGGCGTATCTTCTTGATTTCCGCCTTTTCCCTTTCATCGGCCGATTCCTGGTTGACCATCGGCCGATCCGTCTGACCCGCCAACCCATCTATAGACAGGGTTAGACTCCTTTGACCATCGGCGAGTCCTGCTGACCATCCTTCTTTCTCTCTAATCAGCCGATTGTACTGCCTTTTCATCGGCTGCTCCTCCTTATCCTTTTTGACATGTTTTTCCAAAAAAGGTGTCAACACATGCCCCCTAGTTTCGGAGTAAATAATCTTTTGCTCCGAAATTTACTTGAATCTGGTATCCTCCTTGATTCAAAGACGGCTGAGGGATCTAAACAAATCTTAGAGGGGCCATAAATACAACTGCCTCAACTCCCATTTCCCCTGAATCTTGTTGCTTCAACATCTCAAGCTTCTAGGCGACGAACCTTAAGCTCTAGGGTTCTTGCTGATTCATGGCGTCCTCAAGCTCTGCCGAAGGTTCTCATTCTTCTCATGTGCCTCCAAAGGCGTCTCTTTCCTCAATCCCTCCGGTATTTCTTTGTCCCCTTACTTTTGTTTGTTCCTTAATGCCGCCGCCTTGCTTTGTCTGAAGTCTAGATTCCTTTTATTTATTTTTCAGGAACTTAGATCCAATCTCACTATCCCTGTTGATGATAAGCCCGGGCTTGTTTTCCTTGGTCCAATGGGCGATGTTGATCCCACTGAGATGATTAACTTCGAAACCGGCCGAATCCCCTTCAAGAATGCTTCTTTGGATCTAGCCGATTGGGATAGCTGTTTCAGGTCTTGGACAGGGTATACTAAGGGATGGAGAAATTGGTATCGTAGAGTCTGCGAAGAACAGAGATTTCTGGGAGCAATACAAAATTAGTCAATGCATCACCCTGTCTCTGTCTGATATATCTCGGAATGAATCTCTTCTGATAGCCGCTTATTTCTGGTCTGATGCGCTCAACGCTTTTTTATTTGGTCATGGGCCGATGACTCCAACTCTGACCGACGTTCTTCTGCTGACCGGTTTGGACGTTTCTTCCTCGGATGTCCTCTTTGGTCGCCGCCATGATAAACCTTCTCACCATCTGAAAACCAAGAATGTAGGTGGCTGGTCTGGTTATATCACTGAACACATGAAGGAAGGCACTGTGAACAACAGAGAACATGTGACTTTTCTGAACATGTGGCTTGAAAAATTCGTCTTCTGTGGTAAATCTTTCGGCCCCACTTCTAATTATCAGATCGTAGCCAAACGGTTAGATGCTGGTTCTTGCATCCCTCTTGGTAAATATTTCTTGGGGGCAGTTTATAATCCCCTTCACCAAGTGGCAGTCAGCCTGTCGACCAATTCCCCCATAGGCACCCCAGGAGGTCCTTGGTGGTTTATCAACATGTGGTTGAATCTTCACCTCCGAGATAGATTAGAGCAGAATATATTTAATATGTCCTTCCCAGGAGATCAGCCAGATGGCGTCACGGTTGTGAAACGCCGATGCATGAATTTTGGGGGAGCAGTCTCTGCCTTCCCAGGACATAAGAAAACTCCATCCCGTATAACAGAGCATTTCAGGAGTTTCTATCTCGGTTTTACTCCAGAGTCTATCATCTGGTTTGCATATGCAGACGATGATACCAATTTTGAGACTGTATTCAGTTTTGATGATATCTATAAAGATGATGAGAACAAGATTGTTTTTGTGGAGATGATCAAACCAAGGCTTCTCCCGTCCTGTGTTTATGGAAAAGATCAGTCGGCCACCTATGAATTTTACAATCCTTCAGTGAGTGCCCGTCAGTTGGGGTTTGGCCAATTGCCGATTGACCTTTACTTTTCCAATTTAATCAAACCGCAGGAGGTCATTCCTAGCGGTACTTATTATCAACGTCTCCTGGATCTGATCCCCGATTCTTCCACTATTGATCTTGACTCCTGGAGATTTTCCGGTTTTGCTTCTTCTCTTTTCAATATCTGGTGGGCAGAATGGTGTGATCATCTTTTCTGTGTGTCCCCAAGACTTTACTGCGAGAAGCTGGATCTTGCGTATGAGGCAACGGTTGACGAGGTATTCTCTTGCTTAATTGTTCTTGTGTATCCTTAATATGCTCTGACTCCTCCCCCTTTTCTTCAGCTTGATACTTCTGAACCACCTGCTAGAAGCAAGAGCGGCAAGCCGATTAGTTATTGGCCACCGAGGTCCACACCATATATCGGCTACAAAGCTCCCTCAATCTCTTCAGTCATGCATGGCCCCAAGACCAATCTTGCTCCAGGCAATCCACTTTTGTCGGCCCTCAAGAGAAAAAATGTGACCAGCAAAGTTCTCAGTCGCAGAACGAAGAAGAAGATCGACCCCACGGTTGTTAACATCTCGGACATGGCTGGAGCATTGGCGGGTGCCTTTAAGGTATTAATCATCTTTTAGCCCTTCTTCTCTTTCATCATACTTCAATTGATCTGTCTTTTGTGCAGTCTTTGGGATTAATCGGGCAATCAAAACAAACCACTACTGCTGATCTTGGTCAAGATATGACTTTGGAGTCAATTCAAGAGAGTCTGGCTGATGACGTTTTGATTGCGTCAATTGAGCAACCTGAAACTCATCAAAGGGCTGATGTCTCAGACGCTTTTGGTGGCCAACTCCAGCATTCTCCTGAACTGAGCAACCCTCAGACTGAGAAACCAACTGAGGTAGAATCTCTATTAGTTGTTTCCTTATTCTGCCCATTTTAATCCCTCATCTTTGTTTAGGATGCCAATGAGACATCGATCGGGATTCAAGACAATTCCCTGGATGATCCTCAGCAGGTGACCGGTGACCTGCCAAAATCGCTAACTGTCGAAGCTCCTGAATCAGAATCGGCTGAAGGGCCGATCACTCAAGCACAGGCAATTTCTTCTGCTGTAGAGGTAAGCTCCTTGAGCTGTCCTTTTTAATTATCATATTGATTTTTATTTTTTGCAGGTTCTGCCAAGTTTGCCTCTTGTCGTCCAAAGTGCATCGGCTACCCTTCTTCCAGATGATGTGAAAGCTAAACTCGTTGAGGTGCTTCCGTTACTGGACCAAGACATCCGCCAACTTGTACAAGATGCTGAGCCGATCAGGAGTATCTTCAAGCAGATCCAAAGACAGTTGCCCAGAGATCTCAAGTCAAAGATGCTTCAAGTTGTTTTTATTGAAAGTCGGCAGATTGTAGTTCAAGAAGCTCAAGATCGGCTGGATGAAAGGAAGCGCCGGGAGCAACTTACTCAGGACAAGGAGAATCTGGACAGCAGAATGGCCGATCTTGATGGCAGGATTGAATTTCTAGCTTCTTCCCGTTCTGATATCGTCAACAGCATTGATCGTTTAAAGAGGTGTCGTGTTGAACAGATGAAAGAGCTTGGTCAAATTGAGCAAGACTTAGTAGTTGAAGAGCAGAAGCTTGTGGACCTCCCGGGCACCATCACTACCATGCAAGAACAGAAAGATTCTATTGCACGGCAAGCCCAAGCTCTTCGTGAACAAGAGCAGCCGATTCCTGGTTCGGCCGATGCCGATCGTTAGGAGATAGAAGAGGTCGACCAGCTGCGTTTGGATCTCATTAATGCTCTCCACCTTCTAGGCATAGTTTAATTTTTTCAAGTATGTAACCTGTGGACTGTAATTAACCTTTATTGGCCAACTCCCAACGTTTTGCATTTATCGCTTTGACCAAACGTTTTGATCGGTCTTTATAAGATGCGAGATCCTCTTTGCCTTTTGAACTGTACTTCTTTTTGTGATGGCTTCTTCTTCTTCTTCCTCTTCTGTGAATCAGGTTGGTTCTTTCCCACTTTTTCACTTCTTCGATCCCCTTTTGATGTTTCTCTATCTCCTTTTCAGTCTCCAAATCGTGAAGCCGTGGAAAGGATTGTGTCGAACATCAACGCCTTTGGGGCAAATCAACCAACTCAACTGTCCAGGCAAGAATGAGGTATTCGCCTTGTGATTGCAAATGACGAGAAGAAGCTGAAAGTTCTTGAAGCCAGGAGGACTGCTCTTCTTCAGGAACTAGACCACGTAGGTGAAGAAATAGTCCAAGTTAGAGCGGAGTTAGATAAAGCAAAGAGTCTTCTTTAAGCCTTGATGTACTATCAGCCGATGCAATCGGCCTATTTATGAATAAAATCATTATCCTTTTATTGGCATTGATGAATTCGAATGTACTATTTTCTGGTGATAGCTTCCCACACATGCCTTTTGTGATCTGGTCCAACTCTTTGCTATAAAAATGCAACTCGCTTCTCATGCGGCACCATATCCTTCTGACCATGAACCAGATCGACCCCCATTAGGAATAAGAGGTAGGCCTCTTCTAGAGTGCTTCCAGGAAAATGCAATTATCCCAATTCCTTGACAAGTTTCTTCTTGAAGTGTTCTTGCATCTGGATGATGCATTGAAGCTTATCGTTGTTGCTAGCAATGTTGAGAGAGAAGGATCCTGCAAACCTCCTCTTCTGGGGTACAGAGTGGGGCCATTCATTGTTATTCAATCCTCCTTCAAAGCCGGTTCCTGATTTTTGAGAAACGTATCACTGCATGACTGTCTGTTGTTCAGTCTGAGGCTTTCACGGGGAAACTGTTCCTGCTTTGACTTCATCGGGCGCCCTTTATTTTTCCTTTTTCAATTTCCTCTTGTAGTTGTCTCCTCCTGTCATTTGGAGCTATAAACAGGTCTGATGCCTAATGGAGGAAACCACACTCATCAGACATGGCGCAAAGATCAGATCTGATAGGTTATAGGCTCCTGTTGTATAACTGCTTCCATCTTCATCCTCCTTTTCATAGCTAGAAGAATTCTTGTGAAGTAGTGTAGCAATACCTCTTCCTCTTCACCCTCTTTCGAAAAGCCAGAAGGCACAATAGCTAGAAGAATCCTTGTGAAAAACTTGGATTTTCTGACTTTAGAGAGAGGAGCAAGGTAGGGTGTCTTGCTGCACATTTATCAGAGGAGGAGCGTGCCAAAGGAACGACCATCTTGGTTGATGGGAACTGGGTGGCCCGATCTTCCGTCAGGTAAGATAACTTTCGATTTGGTCAGAGAGCGACACAATGACCCGGCTTCAGATCCAAAGACCCGAACCCTGCAACCTTAGCACCACGTCTCCTCTGGTTATCAACCGTGTCACAAGCCGGTTGACCTCGCCAAGAAGGCTAATCCCTGCTGCGAATCGAAGAACACAAGCAAGAATAAGGTAAAATGCAACTCAATTGAAGTGACAATTGCAGATGTATGATTAAGATCTCAACGTGGGGTTTCACAAACTGATAACGGCGACTGTTCAAAGATAGATAACTCTAAAGCAAAACCCAAACCCTAACGAGGGTGTGGCGGCTGCTAATAAAGTCCCTAAGGTCGTGCAAGACCCCCCGGACGCGCCCCTATTGGGCTCCAACATGATACAAGGCCCAAAGACCAAAAAACAGCGTCGCAGCACCGGGACAGATTCTGGACGTCAACATGTTTGGACGATACCCGTCGACTCTGAACGAATTTGGGCCTGAGATTGGTGCCATTGGAAGCATAATGAAATTATCTTTCCAACCATATAAAGAACACCGAAAACTGAGCCCATATGCAACTTGGGCGTCCGTTTTAGTGAATGCTGCTCCTGGACTCCGAGACGGACTCGAAAACGACTTGATTAGGCCTCCAACTTGGTTTGGACGCCCTTGCTGTCCTCCTAAGGTGGTGATTGGGCCTCCAACTTGGTTTGGACGCCCTTGCTGTCCTCCTATGGTGGTGGCCATGGTGGAGGACGTCTTGCACCATTCTTAAAGTGTTCTCCACATTCTTGAAGCATGCTCCTACTTGGACCGGGTCCCAAGGGTGAATATCATGCTCATGATGACGACGTCGCTTCCGAATGTTGGACTTTGATGAGCTAGCACTTTGAAACACACCTTCAATCAAATAAAGACATGTACATGTGGAACCAAGTGAGTTGTACCAAGAGTTACTATGCAAATATCTAAACGATCTCACCATATAATCAATGGTTGTATCCGAAGATGTCATGTCCTCATCATTGGTCATCAACTCTGACTCCTTTCGGCGGAAGATTACATAATCCGGTGAAGATCGTAGTCTTCCGTTTCCTCTTCACAGTATCCTTTTCTTTATTCATCGATTCAATATCCTCATCATACTAGAAATAGGACAGTGCATCCCTTGTAATTTCTTGAAAATGCATGTAATCTTCAGATTCGAGATGCAATGCCATTGCTGTAATCCAATCAGAGGAAACAAAATATATTTTATTTTTATTCTGAGGGCGACATATGTATCGGCCATGACCTGGAAGAACCGAATTAATTGTACATCATTTTTTTTACATTTTTTGTACTAAAGATGATTCTTTACAGACATCGGCTATCCTACTGGAGGCGATTACATTTTCAATCGGCTACAGCTCGAAAGTCCAATCGGTCGATAGGCTTCGACATATCAATCGGCTTACACAATTGCTTGACCAATCCACCGGCTGTCGTGACTCCATGTCCAAGTTTTCTTTCGTCTTCAATGAATTGATTCATTAAGTCTTGTCATCAGAGCCGACTGCTTGAACCGGCTTTAATCCAAAATTGGACACCTTGAGATACTTGGTATCCCATGCTTTTCCTGATATGCAGCTCACTCGATCATAGGTCCACCCTTGTGCTTCTGTAGCTGCCACCGTCAAAGAGGTTTCTCCTTTGACCATGTCCACTGAATCTCCGATCCATTGGATGATGCATTGATGCATTGTAGATGGTATACAACAGTTGGCGTGTATCCAATCCCGACCCAGCAGTAAATTATAAGATCCCCTCCCTTTAATGACAAAGAAAGTGGTTGGAAGGGTCTTACTGCCGATGGTGAGCTCCACACAGATTGCACCTTGAGCCGGAGAGACGTTGCCTTCGAAGTCCACCAGCATCATGTCGGTTTGGGTCAGATCTTTATCAGACTTCCCAATCTTACACAACATGGTGTATGGCATCAGATTGACTGCTGCTCCTCCATCTACTGGCATTCTAGTGACTGGCTTCCTATTGACAAAACCTTTAAGAAATAATGCCTTCAAGTGATGTCTTTTCTCATCTTCTGGTTTCTCAAAGATAGCTTGTGTAGGTTCTAGTGTCAATTGAGTCATTCCAAGTTCTTCATCGGATGTATCCGAATCAACTGGAGCCATTAACTCCTTTGGCAGAAGGACAACCATGTTTATATCAGCTTTTGGCTTACCATCCTTCCCCTCATCGGGCTTGGGCTTAGGGCACCATACTTTAGACCGAACCTTCTTCTTGTCCAGCACACGTCTTTCTTCTTCTTCTTGCTGTTCTAGCTGTCGTAGACGCTGGACTCTCCTCTTCTGGGATTTGGTCAGGCCATCTGGGCACCATTGTGGATTGGACTTCTTGTGTGGCTGACTTGACCCCTCATCGTCAAATTGCACTATGCGTCGACGTTCAGGAGCTCGGCACATGATATCCTCATCAGGAACCAGAGAATCGGCCATCTCTTCCAGCCGATTGTTTGACTTCTCATTGACTCAGTCTCCCAGCCGATCATGAATACTGGCCTTGCCCCCCAGCCGTTGATGAACTGGGACCCGTTGATCGCTGAATTCATGGTGATCCCCAGCTGCATGCCTTCTATCATTGAAGCAAACCCTCTTGGATGAGCTGCTATTGTTATAAGCCCCGTTGCATTCTGGACAATTTTCTGCCGTCGGCAGTTTGATTCCTTCCTCCCAGCAGTACTTGAAGAACAGACATCTCCAATGTCCTTCATTGCGCTGTGCCCACTCTTCTCTCCCCCTTGCCTTCTCTTGCCGTCGCTGAAACTTGTTGATCAGCATTTGGGATGTGACAGGTAGGCGTGGCTTCAGGTCTTCTTCTTCAAGCAACAACCCTTTTCCTTTAACATCGGCAGCGGTTGCTTGTACTTTGGGATCAACAGCTCCTTTATTTTGAGCCGATTCCGACGTCAGCAACTTAACACGTGACATGTCTTTGCTAGACACCTCAACTGTATTGGTTGGGAAGGGGTGCTGATCAATCTTCATCGGCTTTTCAACTTTGGTAGGGGTTTCAAATTTGAGTTTCCCTTGCTCAATAGCTAATTGAATTTGTTGTCTGAAAATCTTGCAATCATGGGTGTCATGCGAAGTTGCATTGTGCCACTTGTAATATTTCATCCTTTTGAGCTCCTCTGCAGATGGTATGGTATGGAACTTGGAGAGTTTGATCTGCCCTTGCTGAAGCAACAGATCAAATATCTTATCAGCCTTAGTGATGTCAAAACCGAATTTTTCTGGTTCCTTCTTACCAAAGGGGCAGGATACTGTCTTCTTGCCTTTGACCCACTCTGCAAGCCTTATCATGTTTTCCTCATCATCAGAGTCAGAGCAATCCACATAGGACACCTGTCACACCTGGTTTTAGAAAAACAAACCAAGTGCATACCTATATGTATGCCAGGATCAAATTTCATACATATAGTAGACATAAGTGAATAACAGTAACAGTATCACGTATAAAAATATAAACAAACTTACAAATCTATCAGAGTTATACAGCTCAATACTGGAAACGGAGGCACCAACTCCACAAGCAATCGACTGGGGGCTGCGTATGCCTAGCATCATCATCTTCAATAGCTTCACACCTTTTGCTTCTGAGCAGCAGTAAGCAAGGATGAGTACACTTATGGTTGGTACTCAGCAAGGCCACAAGAAATAACCAGAAAGCGATTTAAGTCCATCTTTAAGTTTAATTAATCATGTGAGGGTCCAGGCCGCTCTTGACCGTGAGCACGGCTAATCGATTAGTTTTACACTCTGCAGAGGTTGTACACTTTCACCACAAGTCGCGTAAAAGTCCCGAAGAACTTTGGACCCAACCATGCGATGCTTGCAAGGCACCATACCACACTACCGAGGTGTGATTGCATAGGGACGCTACGAGGCCTTTACAAAGATTCCCTAATGCAGGCTGCTCGCTAGGTTACATGACAGCGCAATGCATAAACCTCTCTCAAGACTGCGAAGCTACCATAGAGCAGATCAGTCTGAGGGCCGGGCTATACACCAACTACCGGCACCCCCTAACCCCTTTCAGGTAAAGCATACCAAACACTAAGGTTTCTAATTAATTGGCTAAGACAGAGCCATATGTCTTGTGGTTGCACTGTTTTCCTGGGTGGTTCTCCATATTCCAATTAATGCAAAGTATTCTTGTAAATAAAGCATAGGTAGAAGGTGGTTAGGGACACTTGCCTTTCTCCAACGAAAAGCTACTCTTACTGCTCTCTCTTCATCTCTTGTTTCCTTGGAACTCTTCATCTTCAAAGCAACGAACAACGATCCTTCTTCTACTCGAAGCAAACATCGGGCACAAACATACATAGAAAACAAACAAGTACAACTAAGAACAATGCACCAATCAAAGAAAAGTTTTAAAAGAGCGCACTAAAGGATAGGCTCGATTCTATGGTTACGTAACGACGAAAGAACGTTGAAAACAAAACTAAGGTCGAAGCTATCGAAAGATCATTATCAAACAACAAGAGACTACGTGCTTCATATGTTTTAATTAGAAAATAATGTGGCAAGAATATTTCAAAGCAAGTTATATTTAATTAAGAAAACACGATAAGCCTAATCATATTTTATTTGCATATATTTAAGTATAAGTTATGCCAAATTAATAATTATTTTAGAAAGACTAAGTATGTGCAAGATATCCAATCGAGTAACTTTGTATTGCGTGTGCAACTAAACATATTAAAGTTGAAAAGATAGTTATAATATCATTAAGCATATTAACTTTATTATAAAAACCATTGTATAACACTAGGCATATTTTATTTAGAAAAGCTAGTTATAAATAAGAATTAACCCATTTACATCATCATTAAAGAAAACCGAAATAGAACCTAATCACTTTTATTTAGAAAACCAATGGAATAAGCATTAATCAAGATTATCATGCAACTTTAGTATTAAAGCAAGTAACAGGTGATACACGTGCTAACGCACAAGTTATGGTGAGACGAACTAGAACGGTACAAACGAACTATCAAATGCACAAGAAACCTTAAGCTAGGTTTAGGAGAACTAGTCTATAGAGAGAACTAGATTGAACGGACGACAACTAAGCAAAAGGTAAACAAAACTAGTTGATAAAGAAACAGATAACAAGGTAAGCTCTAAAGAAAGGTAGCTAGAAAAGATTAGGCATAAGAACATAGCTGATTCACCGAGAGAGAGCTATGAAAAGGATTACTAGCTAGGAAACAAAGATAACTGAGATAGAGGTGACATACAACGTCTAACGAATGATTTGCATTTATGAACGTGAAAGACTATAAGCTTAGGTTCATTTTAATTAACAAAACAAGTATAAAGGATATTTCAAAAATAAAACACCCTATGTTGACATTAATGCAAATTAAACTTTATTTGAAGAAACTGGCGTAAAGAACCTACTCAAATTTTATTTATAAATGTTCACGTATAAATTACACCAATTAAACATTAGTTTAATAAATAAACAACTAGGTGAAAAGGTCCAAGCGTAGAACTTTATAATTCGTATAGAACTAAGCAAGTTATAATTAGAAACACATTTGTGTTGATATTAATCAAGTTAACATTCCTTTATAAAAGGCCGTGTAAAAGCCTAATCAACTTTTATTTAGGAAAGTCAATTAATATTAAACATTAAACAAGATTAACATTTAGTTTAAGAAAAACCGGCATGTAGCTCTAATTAGCTTTTATTTACAAAGCATATGAAATAATCATTAATCAAATTAAAATTTATTGCAAAACGGTATATAACACTATATAGCTTTTAATTAAAGGAAACATGTTTAATAGGCATTAACAAAATTAATACCAAATTAATTTTCAGAAAACATGTATGATGAAAACACACCACTAACGTGCACTTTATTTTATTAAGAACCTAACGCAACTTGAACGGATCAAAACGGAGCCAAAACATAAAAGATATGGATTTAAAGAATAGAAGAATAGCTATTGAACATGATGTGCGGGTGATGACCATCAAGCAAGATAGATTGGTTCACTTCAGATAGTAAGCAAGGACTGGACTTTGTAGTTGAATAAAAGATTATTCTCTAGCTCAAAGATGATAAGGCTAAAAGAGAGTTTTAACATGCTGAAAAGGAAATACGGAGGACATCTACTTGCTGCAGGCATTGACATCAACATGACATCACAAAAGTGTTTAAACATAAAGAATGCGGCAAGAGGGAACTGAAGGTGGCCTTGTGGTATACGTACATGCATGCATGGTGCTGTTTCTTTCAACTGATGGCCGGCGAGGCTTCAGATGGAGATGACGGCAACAGACTGGAGGCATGCGACAAGCCAACGATAACTCCAGAGACAGCAGCAGTTGCAGAAAGCATTGAGAGCTCAGCTCGGCTACAAGGATCAGCAAACAAGCACGTCTGGATTTAATTCTCCTCAACTAATGGTGCGAGAAAAAGAGAAGCTTATAACTTACTTTGGAGCTCGGTCAGGAAACATAGATTAACGACTTGCAATTGGACAGAGATAGGCACTCATGGCCTGGCAGAAGTTCGGGCTTGAGGGCTGACAACTGGTGGCCACGACCCACGCGGCGGCACAGAGGTGCCGGCCGCCGAGTTCCTCGGTCCTCCAGATGCTTGCGACCCTCCCTGGCAGCCATATCAAGCACACAGCGTATACCATGGCCTTGCACACGCACGTACAGGGATAGCCAGGACAGCTCGTACTTGTTGCCAGGGAAAGAAAATACGGCAGCACTACAAGGCAGCACCAGGCAGGGATACGGGTGAGCAGCAAAACGGAAAGAAAGCTGAATGAGGAACACGATGGTATGCTCACGTATGGCTACAATCACCGATGATGACGGACGAACGGCGATGGCGGCGAAGATCGAACTGGACGAGGGCGGCTGCTGTTCGACCATGGTGTGGACGTGTTCGACAGCAGATCGAGTCGGCGCCTCGGCGGTGGTTGCGGCGGCAGCAGATCGAACCGGGAGGTTGTTTGCAAAGGAGCTAGGGCACACATGACGTGGAAACAAAACATGACTAGGCCAGGCATGCGGACTGCTATTTATAGGGCTGTGGTGATGGGCCTAAACATGCTTAATTGGATTGATCACGATCAACCGAGACGGGGTCGAACTGATTCAGCCCAAGAGTAAAAGAGAGAACATGGTGATAAACTTGGCCCTGGCCCGGGGTGATGTTGCTCCTGCGTATTCCAAAACGATGTACATAGGGAAACAGTGATATATAAAAAAAGGAAAACCAAAAGCTAATACAAGTAGCCATGGGTTACTACAAATACTGTTGTATAGTGGAATCTTGAAAGAAGATGCGGTAGCTAGGAAATATGTTGAGATGATATAGAACACTGTAGAGCCAAATAAATATACTTGGAGCTCGTGGAAAGCATTTTAAAGGTTTCTAGTAGATAGATTTAGATCTGGGAAAATGAGAATACATCTCAGTAAATTCTGGAAAATTCTCAGAGGAACTTGATCGTCATCTAAACTTATTTTAAAACATTTTGCACTCAAGAAACACTAGGATGCATCGGCATGAATGCAACACGCTCATAACCATATATTTAATTTAGAAAAACAAACAACAGTTTTTTTTCCTATACTAAATTTCTTGTAAAGAAAATAATTGTTGGAAAATTTTTAAAATTATGAGAAAATTCTTGTTTAATTATTCTTTCTATTCACATCCTGAAATTGGAAAATTTCAGGGTGTGACAACACCTTCTTTTGGAAGCTCTTCCTAGGCTCGTAAGATCTTGCAGTCTCCTGACTCATCCGACTAACCAATTGGCTGAGACTCTCGAAGTCATGTGACGCTTACTTCTCCCTCAAGGTTGGCAAGAGTCCTTAGAAAGCTAATTCAGCCAGTTGTTTATCTCCCAGATTCAGACTATAGCATTTGTTCCTGACCTCCCTGAACCTCTGAACGAATCCAGCAACAGTTTCATCGTTCTTTTGTTTGAGTCTGGTCAGATCAGTAATCTTCATCTCATGGATGCCAGAGAAGAAATAATTATGGAACTGCTGTTCCAGATTAGACCACTTGATTGTGACAACCCGCCCAGGAAAATACCGTACTATCGCCTAAACCAATCCACTTTGGCCATTAAGCGACAGTAAAGTACCATCCCGTCGTTGGTTGCCGGTTCAAAGCCCGCTAAATCACTTGGAAATCACACAGAGGATCGAACATATGCATTAAAACTCACACGCAGGCGAGTCCAGAGTACAACACAAATTGAATCCAAATTTGCCCCGAAGGGTTTAATTATTACAAACCATTGTTCATGACATGATAAGTAAAGGTTCAGAGTTCGAAAACAGCGGAAAAATCAACTAGTGATACGGTAGACATCACAGGAGGCCGTCCGTGATGCCATCACTCGTCGACATCCACCCATTCCAGCTCCCAGCCGGGTGGAATCTCTCCAGGCCAAACAACACCTGCAACAACATTTAATACAGCAAGGCTGAGTATACTAATACTCAGCAAGACTTAACCATCGGGTGACAACTACATCACCAAACTGTAGACATGAGAGGCTTTTTGGCCGGTGGAGTTCTTTTGCTGAAAAGCAACAAAGAGTATGTCCTTACTTTCAATATTTTAACTCAATTTCTAGTTAATTACCATTCTAAGTGAGCCATCTATTGCAATCAAGAATTGTGCAGTATAATTAATTCACGCAGTAATATTCTCATAGTTCCATCATTAAGGGATATCATGGCCAGTTGATTAAGCAATCTCAGATAACGATGAGAGGCCGACAATCGATTGATTAGAAACCTTGCAAGGTAAACCTAAACACATGGAAGGGTGACCTCACCAAGAGTTCACCAACCAGGCGGTTCCCAAAAATCTTCGGCTTGGGATCGAAGCTTACAGTCCCGGGTACACGACTATCTGGCGTGCCTCACATGACACCCAGCTTCACACATGTACCCACCTCCCGGTGGCGAACCGGGCAGGTGAATACTCAAGATTAGTAAGGGTAAGATCCCGCACCACCTCATTAAGGTACTAGGCTTACCGGTCCCATTCCCGACAAGTGCTTAGTACGTTCAAAAGCTTAGCCCACAAAAGCCACTGGACCGGAGCCCAAATCCCATACTCTTACCACATGAGCAATCCATTTATAAAGATCTTATGATTCCAACATAAGAACCTATTCTCGTGAGTGACGAACCTCACTCGACTTGTACCGTTCCTATAGCATAGCAGCTATCGACGTAGCATACTAGTAAAAGGACATTGGTACCTAGGGATCATGCATCTAGGGTTTCATTCAACTCCTGAACGTAAATGCACAAACATAGCAAAGGTAATTGCATAATTTTAAAAAGAAGGGTTAATGATCCGGGGCTTGCCTTCGCTGGCAAGGTTGGCCTTGGGCCCTTCTGGACTTTGGTCCAGGTCCTGAGCTACGTCCACATACCGCAGCTCACCGTCAGCTCCTCCGTCTCCTCCTTCCGGCACGAGCGTATAGCTACCGTCGGGAAGATCTACACGAGGATGCAAATGCATGATTTAATTGACAGTTTTGATTTAATTAATTATCAAACAACACATGACAACCATGGGGTGCATGGTTGACCACATTCACCTAGATAAACATACATTCATCGTACTCTTCCAATAAAGGAACAATATGTGGTTCTTTATTAATTATTCTTTTTGATAGTGACTGTGTACATATTTATACAATTAAATTAATTTAATTTCACCAAAACAACAAGGAAGTGGTCTTAAGTTCCTTAGCATACTTTACATCACCTACATAGGGTTACTAGGTGTGGTGTGGTCATTTTTCCATTTAACCTAATATTAAGCTTTAATTGGCCTCAATAGCTTTTATTCATAAATAAATTCATAAATTCAGTGGGTGGTGTTTCTGAAGCATTATAAACCTAGATAAGGCCACTGAACAAGATTTCACATTCACATGAGCTATAAATTAATTATACCACAAAAGACAAATTCTAGCTACCAAAACATGAGAAATGCATATAAAAACATATAAACAACCAATAGATTCCAACTTTCTCCCACTGGTTCTCTGACTCAAATCAAGGCTAGGAAATCAACAAACTCATCAAGAGCTACTCTAGATCTTGAGCTATGCATTTATATTTAAAACGAAGCATAAATCAATTTTAAATATTTTTGACAGATATAAAATCATGATTAATTCACCAGAGGTGCATTTAGGCATAGCAAGATTACATGCAGAAGTTGAGCAAAAATATATTTATTTTTAGCTACAAAAATCATTTAGGCAGATTCATCATAAAGACAAAATAAATCATATTAAAATATCTACACAGTAACTTTATGCAATTTTTGGTATGGAACCTAGAAATGACATTACTCATAACATATCCAAAATTCAACTTGATATCAGATGTAGATTTTGAACTACCACAGATCTAGGTTTAAATGATTCCTATTTTTCATGCAAAAACTATCACTCAAAAGTATGGTTATGAATTGTGAAAGTTGTAGGGTTATTCACAAGGAAACTAACAAAATTGAGTTTGTATTTTTCTGATGTTTCTACGATTTTCTATGAATTTTACAAGATTCAGCCTAAAGCCACACACTATTCAAGAATCTATTTTCACTGAGGTCCCTGGAAACTTTTTAGTTTTCACAACCATACCCTCGTCTCTCACACATATGCCCTTGAGGCAAAAAATCCTCACAAGCATGCCCTCGCCGGCGGCGGCGGTCTCGCCGGCGGCGATGTGGGGCCGGGGGTGGACAACAAGCGGCACAGGGGTGCGATTCAACTCACGTAGGTTCGATTGATGGCCGGAGTTGAGGTCGAGGATGCTCCGATGAGCAGGCTCGGCGGCGCACGGCGGCGGTGGCCGCTGCGACCCGGGCTCCGGCGAGAAGCGAGGCAATGCGGTGCGATTGATGGCGGTGGGAGCTCGCGTGAGTGCTAATGAAGGCGCTGGGGTGCTTGGGTGGCGCCGGAAACGAGCGGAGGGAGGAGCTTGGCAGCGGCGGCTCTAATGGCGCCGGCGGAAGCTCGGGGAGGCGGCAAGGTGCGTGCACGCGCGGGGGACCGGCCTGCGGCTTTTATAGGGGGTGCGCGGGGTGGAGGCCTTCGCTGCGACGCAAAGGAGGCAGGGCGAGGGGGACCCGGCGCGGCCGACGGCCGTGGCGGGCGCGCCGTAGGGGCCGGCGGGCGCGCGTGGAGGAGTGGCGAGGGGTCCGGCGCATAGGGGTTTGTGCGTGAGAAGGCGTGCGGCGCGTGGGACCCACGCCGCATCGGGCTCGAGGTCGCGGGGGACCCGGACGCCGAGGGGCGGCGGCGGCCGCGTGGCAGCGCGCGCAGGCGCGCCCTTGGAGCGCGGCCACGACGTCGCCAAAACGGTTCACATACTACTGTTCGACCAACGATATCTCCAAAAACTTGAACTAAAGTGCACTCGAGTGTAAATAGCAAAGTTGTAGATCAAAGATCCCTCTACAACTTTTACAAAGGCTGGCCTATGAGATTTTGCTCGAATTGTTCAGAAATTTGGCTCAAACTTCATGTCTTTCTCGGCTCAGCCAAAATGTGTAGACTAGCGTTGACCGTGTTTTTGAGCAATTTCCACTCGAAATTTCAATGCCGCCAATTATGAAAAGTGTGTCCCTCGAAACGACGAACAACTTTTATATTGACCGATTTTGAAGTGTTTAAGTGAAAATTTGAGAACGCGGCAAAAGTTCTAGGCAAGGTATCAGGATCCATGGGTTTGACTAGGGTTTTGACCCTATCTTTGACTAAGGTTTGACCACAAGGGTGTGTTGACTTGATTAAGAGGGTCATTAGTGATTGTTGGCTAGGTTTTCGAGGTGATGACCCAGGTTGACCAAGGTTTGACTAGAGTCAACGTGTTTGACTCGGTCATTAGCACTAATTATGCTAATTAAAAACCTGGGGCGTCACATTGATGATAGAGTTAGCCAGAAGTGAGGTGAACCATGAAAATGCTGACCCTGAGAGAGATGAAGAGAACAACCATATCCTGAGTGCATCAACATTCCCTGCTTCTCCACACTGTATGATAAACCGAGTGATATGCTCCATTGTGGATGTATCATCTTGTTCAGAGAATTTTGTGAAGTCTGGCACCTTGAACCTTGGAGGGAACGGTATCTGATCGTACCCAGACGGATATGGAGTCCTGTACATGTAAGTTTGCTGCTTGGGCTTTATCCTAAATTGCTTCTGCAGCGTTTCTGAAAGATGGTCGATCAATTCCTCCTTCAGATGAGACTTCAGCTCAGCAGATATCTGTTCTATTGCTTGCATTTCAGTTGATGGAGTCTCTAGAGGTTGTTCTTCTAAAGTTTTTGGCTGTGGATTTGGTGCTGTCGATGCTTTTGCTCTAGAAGAACCTTGTGTATTTGATTGATCTATTACAGGTGGAGTCTGTCCGATCGGCTGACCAGCCGATGGAGTTGGTTGATGCAGGTTCAACTGGCCTGAGATAGCCAATTGATTTAGGAGCATCTACATCGTTTGCATAGGATCCACCTGCTGTGGTTGTGCTGTTGGCTGCCTTGTCATCCCCTGATTAATCGGCTGCTGAGGTGATGATCTTGTGTGAGCAACTGTATTAGCTGGGGTTAAGACAGGCCGCACTGATGTTGACTGCTGTAGTGGAGTAGTCTGTACAGGCATTCCCAAGATCGGCTGGGGAGCCAGTCTCTGAGGTGGAACATGAGCTTTTCTTTCCATTGGTATAACCATATGCGCATGAGCTGGACTGATCTTAACTCTTTCAAAAGCTTTGCTCCCGTGATTGAAGTATACAAACTCCACTCCTTCTTTGGTCATATGCACAGTCCCTGGAGTACTCCCGAACATAGCTTGATAAGATTCCGGGTACTTCACTTCTGGAATTTCTCCAGGGTGAGGCTCGAAGAAATTTGAGATATTAGTTTCAAAGTGTTCATGTGGCAGGCCCCATCCTACAAGTCTTCCATTCTGATCTCTCATCGCAGGATATTACTGGTGATTCTGCACTGAAAATGTCTGATCCTGGACTTTAGAGTGTGCTGAATAGGTTTGAACTACCGGCACCGTGGTAGAAGGATTCTTAGGCATTTCTCCAACGCTCTGATTCAATCGGCTGAGCATCCGATGAAGAATCAGGGGCAGTTGCATTAATCTGTGGAGATGGTGCAATCTCTGTCGTTGGATCATCAATCGGCGGGGAAGCCGATTGACCCTTTGGGAACACTGGAGGGGTTCGCCTTGGTTGAAAGTATGCAGGTCCCACGTATCCCTCTTCTGTTCCCTTCTTGAGCGTCTCAGTTCGGCAGTTCTGGATAGTATTTGCAAGGACTTTTGACTGGTCGATCATAGTCTGATGCATAGCTTTGTTCATCATATCTTGAAGCCCTTGAGGATCAGCTAAGAAGGTGATATGCTAGGGCATTGCAAGAGGATTCTTCTTGTAGACCCCACTTTTAGTTTGACCGTATGACGCCAAGCATAGTTCTTCATATCGGTTAATGTGAGCTTCGAACTCGGCTTTGTCTGCATCCTTCAGCTGATCTTTGGTGACTGTCTGAATGTTGCCTGGTCAACTTCATTGTTCTTCGAGTTCTTCGTCATTGTTGACTTTTTCAGGTCCCACCGGACATGCCAAAAGTGTGTTGACGCGAAAATAGAACGTCACTTCCGCGCGCGACACACGTGACTCCCCGGTCTGTAGCGAGGCATGCCAGCCAATCTGACCTGTTGATTGACAATGGAAAATATTAGGGATCGACTAGAGAACCGATGGGCCTTCAGTGACACGTGTACCAGCCAATCGGCCGATACAGAGAAGCGGGATCGGCCGGCTCGAGAGCGACCGAGGCGCGAGAGTGTGGATAAGAGATCGGCTGGATCGGCCGATCGTGACGTCAGCACTCGAACGAGTCGAATCGGCTGTAGTGTTAGAAGCCGACAGAATCTAGATCGAGCTGGATAAATTAGTGATAAAAGCTAAAAAAACTACAAGAATTGGTACGAAAACTTGTAGATCTAACTAATATCGGTAAGGGGTGAATAAAGAACTAGACGAAACCTCAGCGATGCGCCCGGAGGTTAAAGCCTATGATTATTCGGTAAAACAGTACTCACAAGCTTGCCAGAGATCGATCGATGCAGCCCGACGAACTTCAAGGACGATGTTGTAGAAAAGAGAAAAAACGCAATGACGAAGTCGCCGAAAAGTAGATGCTGTAAATTGTAAAGGGTTTGCCCGGAGGCGGTTTGTTTGATATTGGTGTGTACACTTTTTCCGACCACACAGGGTCGCTATTTATGTCCTGAGGACAACACGACTCCTAGCCGATCACGGCACTGTTTACTTGCATCTAAAGAAAACGAACACTACTAAAAAATAGAAAAGACTCACGCAGGAGTCAGACTCTCCTAAAATTGACTCTTGACTCGTCGTCAATCAGAGATTGACCCGCCTCCGCCGTGTATTGCCTTTGGCGTATCTTCTTGATTTCCGCCTTTTCCCTTTCATCAGCCGATTCCTGGTTGACCATCGGCCGATCCGTCTGACCCGCCAATCCATCGATAGACAGGGTTAGACTCCTTTGACCATCGGCGAGTCCTGCTGACCATCCTTCTTTCTCTCTAATCGGCCGATTATACTGCCTTTTCATCGGCTGCTCCTCCTTATCCTTTTAACATGTTTTTCCAAAAAACGGTGTCAATAGAAACCCGCCAGCCATCTCTCTATATTAAAGAAAAGATATGTCAGCATTATGCACAATGCGCATGAAGCCAAATAAAAATAATGAAAACTTGCCATTATGCACAATGCGCATGAAACCAAATAAAAATAATGAAACCCTGCCTAGTGTATTGTGCAGTATAATTCAGATTATAAGACGAATACATTCGAGTAAATGAAGTATGTATAGGCAGACAAAGTAAGAGCAGACCAGTAAAAATAGAATCCAAAGCATACATCGTCAGGCAAATGGGAAAAAACACGAAGAGAGGAATTTTCCCTTCCATAGTTGCAATTACACGCATCAAATTCAAAACAAAACGTTGTTTAAAGCTAGTTGTACTTAAGGACCTAATCTGCGCGAAACAAAGCAGTAAATTTATAGTAACACTTGTTGCTTGCCAGCCAATCTAGAAGGCCAAACAACGTGGATGATATGGGATTATTTTGCCAGTAATTAATAGGTAAATTAGCTCGAGGCCAGAACCAATTTATGTAACCTTCAATCTAAGACCCATCTGCAATCTGCATTACTGTTCTGCTTGACATTCCAAATTAACTTAAGGAAACAATTCAACGTGCAAATCAAAGATACAAACACACCAGATACAAATGTTACATCACCTCTGTCACTATTTAACATACCGACCACGACCAAGCAACCGTCATATACCACCATAGATACATGTGAGAATTTGGGCGTATCACCTACTAGTTCAACTACATTAAAGCATGTCGAATCATTCAAACCCCTGAACCGCATGACACGCTTCTAAACATCACACCCACAGATCTCGGAGCGAAGGGATCGAAAATTGAAACCAACTCGCGCATCCCCTCCTTAGATCCAGCAAGCACATCTAGTAAAGACAACCACGCACGCGACACAGATCAACGAGCAAGGTTACAAATCGCCTGACACATGATAGCATGCGCTGATGCGCCTCAGATCTGCGCCCATGGAACACTAATCAAATATAGCAACCCAGCAAATCATCAGATCACCTCGAGATCAGGGCCGGAAGGTACGAACAGTTTTACCTGGACGACGACGACGCCCGCCCTACGCCGGGGTGGGTGCAGGCCTCGCTGCTGGTGACGAGTCGCGAAACCCTAGGCAAGCGGTGGATGGGAGAGGGAGGGGAGAGGGAGGTGGGATCTCCCAGAACGATGGACTCGCAGAAAAATCGCGTGGTCATGCAAATCGTCAAAGCCGTCTGATCGGGAAGGAGCGCTGCAGATGAGCCCCCGTGACGTGGAAGGGGATAACCACGTCGACCAGATGGCCACGGACAGTCCCCTTGTCTGTCTGCATCGGCGGGACTGGGCGAGTGAAGAAGTCGTGGCCCTTTGGAAGTGGATGCAACAAATGAAAAAATGAATCTTTACAAGACGAAAGCTGGGTTATTCCCTGGACGGGCGTGATATCCACGTCGCCCGTTAGCGCGCGGGCCGTTCGATTCTCCAAACTCGCGACGTAGACCGTTCGATCGAGGTTGGTACAGGTCTCGCCCGTTAGAGTCCACACGAACTCTCGCGACTTCGCGAGTCCATCCCCTTCACCTCCGCCTGCCGCCCCCCACGCCGTCTGCGATTCGCCGGGTGTCGCCGCTAGGGCCATCGCTGCTCGCCACCTCCCTCTCCCATAGTTCGCTGATGATCATGGTGCCCCGCCGCCACCTAAGCCTCCCGTCGTCGCAATCGCGTCTGCTCAGAGCTCCAGGAGAAGTCGTGCTTCACACACAGCCTATGCCCGCCGATGGGTCGCCACTGCCACCACAACCTCCCGTCGCTCCTTCCATCCCCGCTCCTCCTTCTCATTTGCACCAATCGAACCTCGCCACAGCCCTCAGACCAAATCGAGTTTTAGACTGTGGACGCATGGATAGCCTTGGCTGGACAGCCTCGCCATGTTGGGTGCCGGTGGCGGGCGACGTCGAAACAGCAACCACCATCTCTCCCCCATGAGCATCACAACTCCCAGGTCTCTGTGCAGCGCTGCTCCCTTCCCAGCTCCCAGGTACCCCCCACCCCCCCTCCCCCCAAACTCTCTCGTTTGTGAAGCCTCTTGTGGCTCAACGATTCCTGCCCATTTATATTTGCATTTGCTAAGTATGCTCCATGGAAATGTTAATTGTTTAGAAACAGTGAGACTTAAAGCATTATCAGCCAAAAACTTCCATTTCCTGCTGCTCGCCAAATTAATGCATCATTCATGGACCATGCACTCCATGTGTTTGATGATTTGCCTCTGTAGTTGTTCCAATTACTGACAAATAATCATGTTTAGGTTTCTGCAGAAGCAACAATCGAAGGGCCATGTATATTGCTAACAAGATCATTCATCTAGAAACACATCTTTTGCCGAGAGTTTAATCAAATGGCTGAGAGAGATCAATTTATTTTATTCTGTAGCTATCACCTCAGCGTGTCGTATGTTCCTGGTAGGCAATTGTGCACGCTGATTCCAATATACTCTCGGCAAAATATCATGTTTGAGCTAACTACATTGGTCAATAGCCCAGAATAATATTGTATATGAGTCACCATCGGGTACCTGCATAAAACCAGGGGGCAAATGTTTCATCCTGTAGTGTCTACCTGACGAAAGAAGCAAATAGGAATAAGGGAAATTAGGATATTATCTTTGTCTAACACATCAATTTAATTTCTGACACAGATGATACTTATGTGGTCACACGTTCAAAAGTTCAGAGCAAACCAAAATAAATAAAAGATAGAGAATTAGTTATGCTATGTGATTAAGCTAACCATATATGCCCGTGCCAAATTATAACCTAATGGACAGGTTTGAGACTGTGGAGACTGAAAAAAGATGTGCAAGCCATGCATATCCAGAGGAGTATTGGAGAAGAAAATCCACCAATTAAAAGAAGATAGTACAATTATAAGATCATTTTTGCTAGGTTTCCAGACCAACAATCGCCTGATCATACTTTATTTCTTCAAACACATAGCCATCTTCAATATTCGCTGCCAGTGAGTCAACCAACAGTAATGAAAAGGAAGGACCAAGCATGGGAACGAAAACGAAACAAGGTCCACCGATGGTGCAGCGTGGCAACGCCGCGTGTTGTTTCTAGTAGTATTGGATTGCGGGTTCGTTATCAATAAGCATATTTCACTTTTTTTCATCTTATTATATAAAAAAATGTTGCATCTCAAATCTTGAGTTGCAGTGGAAGATGACACTGATTATCCATTAATATTTTTGTTGGAATTTTTCGATCACTGCAACTACCATTTTTTGAAACGCTAACACAGTAACACATTCTTCATAAATTATAAATCACTACCAGTTCTGATTAACACAGAGTAAAAATGTTCACTAATATATCCAACAATGTGACAATTTCGAATTTGACAGATCAGTAACAAACAATAAATATTTATTTTGTCTATCATAGATTTATGTAATGGTGCTTAGTTGGTGGGAGATGACTTGGATAACTTACGTGAATAAACAACGGGTGGAAAATGATATGTATATCATGAATGTAGTGAGAAATAAAGTTAATGAGGTGGAAGATATGATATGGATAGCTTGCATGAAATTGATTAGCGGAAGATGATGCGGATAGCTTACATGTAGAGACAAAATAGAGTTAATGATTTTTAGTGAGGTGCTTCTATATAAGCATATACTCCTAGATGACTTTTAGTGTAGTGCTTCTATGAGCTTGTTTGGTAGGGCTCCGACTCCTAAAAAAAATAGCTCCAGCTCTGACTTCTTTGGTGGAGCGACTTTTCTAGTGGATGAAACCATTTCATAAAACGTTTTACAAAACAGCTTCATGGAGTGGAGCTGCGTGGAGCTACGTTTTTGTGGCTCCACCTCCCAAGTGGAAGCCGCAAACGGCTCCAGGTGCGGCTCCTAGCTTGAAGATGCTTGATTTCGTATCGTTTGGCAAGGGTCTGACTGGAGCCGGTTTTAGAGCCGGTTTTGAAGCCCGGCCAAACAGGCCATATATAAAAGTTACATAGATGAGACGCGATGTTAAAGAAAAGATGTCCTCAAAATTTATTTCTAAAACTACATCCCACGGTGGTGATGTCCTCGTATTAAAGGAGTGTATTTATATAATAAACTAGGTGATTGCACGAGTTCCTGCGAGATTTAAGAGAGCTTTTCGATAAAGAATGAGTCCCTACCAATCATGATTAATAAAAAAAATGTATAAAAATAAATCTGACGTTGTGATAACTCGAGATTTGACAGTAAGAGACTATGATAAAAAATGACCATTCATTTTGTTTAGCTTATTATGTAGGGAAATTTGTCTAGAGCACACTCTCAAAGTGTTCGCAAAACGCAATTTGTCTATGGCACATTGCACCTCTAAAATTTTGTGTGCAACACCCCACTGACATAAAACTGAGCATTCCCAGCTGAGAGGATGGGTAAAAGGACCATTACGCCCTTCGTGGAGCCCACATATCATCTTCTTCCTCTGCTCTCTCTCTCCCGCATCTGTTCAGTCCGCAGGTCCCTCCCTCTGGTGAAATCATTCTTGAGGAGCCGACGCAGCCACGAGGCTATCGAGCTCAAGCAGCACGGCTCGCGGCAACTGCCGCCGGTGTGGAGCTCAGGCAGACCTGCTGGCGGCGACCGGCATAGCCGCGAGGCTGGGTGCTCGGGCAGCGCCATTCATGGCGGTCGGCGGCGAACGGTAGGGGTAGAGAGCTCGGGGCAGAGCTACTGGTGGTGGGCGGCACGGCGGCAAGGCTGGGAGCTCGGGCGGCACGGCTCGCATCAGCCGTCGGCGGGAGTGGGGACCTCGGGCAGCGCCACTCATGGTGGCCGACGGCGAGGTGGAGCTCGGGCGGCACGGTTTCCCTCGCGCTCCGCTAGCTCCTATGCTTCCGCACGAAGCTCCGTCTCAACTACACCGATGAGTGCTGCCACGTTTTCTCCGCCGCCCGAAGCTCCATTGGGAGGATAAGATGGAGAGGAGAAAGAAGAGGAAGGAGGAGATGACAGGTGGGCCCAAGGGCAACATGGTCCTTTTACCCCTTTCTCAGCTGAAGTTCATTGGTTTTAATTGGTGTGGTGTGTTGTGGACCAAACTGCAATTGCCTGATGTGCTAGAGACTAAATTGGCTTTCACAATGTGTGCTCGACAAAACCAAGATTTGAGAGTGTGCCATGGACAAATTTCCCTATTATGTAATGATCTTTGATTGGTGTGAGATGGCGTGGATAGCTCTCATGAACACGAAAACGAATTGGCAGAGGATGATGTTCATAGGTTGCATGTAAAGAGAGATAAAGTTTATGATGTGAGAGATAACGTGAATAGTTTGCATGAAGAAAGGACTAGCGAGACATGATCTAGGTAGCTTGCATGTATAGCGTTATATATATATATATATATATATATAACGGAAGCACGAGGGGGCGCTGCTACCCACCGAGGCACGCCAATATTTCTGATATATATATATATGTATATATATATATATATTCGGTTCTTTGGCCTGTACCCCTCGTTATCTTCTTCATCAATAGTCAATACAAGAAAATGACTGGAGCTAAGTGGTTCCGGTGGCATGTACGACGGGAGGACCTCACCGCGCCGCCGGCCCCGACCCTGCCCCCCTCCTCCTAGCGCGGCGTCCCCGTAACTCGCGCAGCGGTGCGCTCCTGCGAGGCTGCGGAGGCGGTACGGGGTGCCGTCGCCGTCGATGTCCCGGCCCGCGGGCGGTAGGGCGTGCTGGTCCTCCGCGCCGAGAGCTTCCGCGAGGTCATCCCGGTGGCTTCTTCGCCCGCATCGTGGGAGCCGCACTCACGGCCGAGCTGTCCTACGGCGGGGCGCGCACACCAACTTCTTCAGCGCCAGCGACGACGAGGAAGAACTGCAGGTATCTAGTTATGGCTAATCGTCCCTCATCAGCGGCAAAAAGAGACATGGGTTCAGAGTGGAGTTTCTCATTCCTCTGGAATCGTATGGTGTCTACAGTGTTCCATAGGAATGAGATCGCTCCGTTCCTTTGTTCCAGACGCAGTCACAGGAATTTTTTCTGGAGGAACGGATTCCTTCACATTTCCTTTGAAATTCCTAAAAATCCAGACAGGCCCTAAGACAAGCGGACACTGTCAGCTGTCCGTGGCCATCTCGACGTGGTCATCCCTTCCCACGTCACGGGGCTCATCTACAGCGCTCCTTTCTGATCAAACGGCTTTGACGGCTTCCAATGACCCTCTCCCGATTTTTCTGCGCGTCCACGCCTTACTTGCGCGGGCCCACGAGCAGCGAGCGGCGTGCTCTGCTGGCCATCTAACCGCCTCCCGCTTTTTAACCACCTCCTCCGTCGGCTGCTCCCTCGTGTGCTCCTCTCGTGCTGGGAGATCCCATCCCCCCTCTCCCATCCTCTTCTCACCTAGGGTTTCGCGCCTCGTCACCAGCGGCGAGGCCTGCACCCACACCAGCTTTGGGCGGGCGTCGTCGTCGGGCAGGTAAAACTGTTCGTACCTTCCGGCCCTGATCTCGAGGTGATCTGATGATTTGCTGGGTTGCTGTATTTGATTAGTGTGCCATGGGCGCAGATCTGAGGCGCATGCTATTGTGTGTCGGGCGATTTATAACCTTGCTCGTTGATCTGTGTCGCGTGCGTGGTTGTCTTTACTAGATGTGCTTGCTGGATCTAAGGAGGGGATGCGCGAGTTGGTTTCAATTTTCGATCCCTTCGCTCCGAGATCTGTGGGTGTGATGTTTAGAAGCGTATCATGCGGTTCAGGTGTTCGACGATTCGACATGCTTTAATGTAATTGAGATAGTAGGTGAGACGTCTAGATCCACATGAATTTAGGGTGTTTGACGGTTGCTTGGTCGATATGTTAAGTAGTGAGGAGGTGATAACATTTATATCTGGTGTGTTTTTTTATGTTTGATTTGCACGTTGAATAGTTTCCTTCAGTTTATTCGGGGTGTCAAGCAGTACAATATGCAGATTGTAGATGTAGTTGGGTCTTAGATTGAAAGTTACATAAATTGGTTTGGGCCTCGAGCTAATTTAGCAATGATTACTGGCAAAGTAATTTCAATATCATGCAAGTTGTTTGCTCTTCTAAGATTGGCTGGCAAGCAATATGTGTTAGTACAAATTTCCTGCTTTGTTTCGTGCAGATTAGGACCTTAGGCACAACTAGCTTTAGAAAACTTTTTTGATTGAATTTCAGGTGTGTTAATTGCAATTATGGAAGGTGAAATTCTTCTTTGCATGTTTTTTTCCATTAAATGCCTGACGATGTATGCTTTGGATTCTATTTTCGGGCTGCACTTACTTTGTCTGCATATACAATACTTTAATAGGTTCAGTTACTCGATGTGTTTGCCTTATAATATGAATTACCACTGCACAATAGACTAGGCAGGTTTTCATTATTTTTATTTGTTTTTTTGGACATTGTGAAAAATGCTGACAAATCTTTTCTTTAATATAGAAATATGGCTGGAGGGTTTCGAGTACTGCATCTTGTCAGGCCCTTTCTGGCTTTCTTGCCAGAAGTACAGAGTGCTGATAGGAAAATACCTTTCAGAGAGAAAGTGATCTACACAGTCATTTCTCTCTTCATTTTCCTTGTCTGCAGCCAACTCCCACTCTATGGCATTCACTCTACTACTGGGGCTGACCCTTTCTACTGGATGCGTGTTATTCTTGCATCAAACCGTGGTACTGTTATGGAGCTGGGTATTACTCCAATTGTGACATCTGGGATGGTGATGCAACTTCTAGTGGGATCCAAGATAATTGAAGTTGACAACAGCGTGAGGGAGGATCGTGCTCTGCTGTAAGTATTGCTGAATAGTATGATCTCCAATTTACTTCTGTATATAGGTGGATGCTTGACATACTACAGTGTACATGCTGCATGCCCAATTCCTTTATCATTTGAACGCCATTAAAAACTGTAAAGCTTTGTAGTATATTTTATATCTGGTGATTTTGTCTCAATAGTGAACTCTTTTACTCAGAAATGGTGCCCAAAAGTTGCTTGGTATCCTGATTGCTATTGGAGAAGCTGTGGCATATGTTCTGTCTGGAATGTATGGCAGTGTGAGCCAACTTGGAACTGGGAATGCTATTCTCATTATACTTCAGCTTTTCTTTGCTGGCATCATTGTCATCTGTCTAGATGAACTCCTACAGAAAGGCTATGGTTTGGGTTCTGGTATCTCTTTGTTCATTGCTACTAATATCTGGTAAGCATGCTAAAATTCACCTCCCGTTGATGACCGATTTGCTATTGTATACATGCTAAAGGTAACTTCTTCCCATGCAGTGAGAATATCATCTGGAAGGCGTTTAGCCCCACAACCATCAACAGTGGGCGTGGTGCTGAATTCGAGGGAGCTGTCATTGCATTGTTCCATCTGTTGATTACTCGAACTGATAAAGTCCGTGCTCTACGGGAGGCTTTCTACCGTCAGAATCTTCCAAATGTGACCAATTTACTTGCTACTGTCTTGGTTTTCCTCATTGTTATCTACTTCCAAGGCTTTCGCGTTGTGCTTCCAGTGAGATCAAAGAATGCTCGCGGTCAACAAGGCTCATACCCAATCAAGCTGTTCTACACTTCCAACATGCCTATCATTCTGCACTCTGCTCTGATTACCAACCTCTATTTCATATCCCAGGTATGGACTAAATTCCAGTGCTGTAGTAATTGATCTTTACATAAACATGCAAGTAGTAAGATATGTTTTTTTATTGCAGCTTCTCTACAGGAAATACAGTGGAAATTTCCTTGTTAACCTTCTCGGGAAATGGAAGGAATCTGAGTACTCTGGCCATTCTGTTCCTGTTGGTGGTCTTGCTTACTTTGTTACTGCACCATCAAGGTAAATAATAAGTTTCTTTTTTTTTTTCTTGCCTTCTCATCTATAATTTGTTGCTTATGATTTTGTTAACGGTTAATGAACTATTAATCATACACACTTGAAATGTTCAAATTTGCAGCTTGGCTGATGTACTGGCAAATCCGTTCCACGCACTGTTCTATGTGGTCTTTATGCTGTCAGCTTGTGCTCTCTTCTCAAAGACATGGATTGAAGTCTCTGGTTCATCAGCGAAGGATGTTGCTAAGCAGCTGAAGGTAAAAAACAATGCTGATGTGTAATTTGTCTTCCCTTCCACTTAGTGTTCCTTCCTATTATCATAGTTCATGATTCTTTATGTCACATAGCGTACATTCAACTATATACCCTAGGACATGTACTAGAAGAAATAGGGTGGTGCATGATTTGTTTTCCACTTGCAAGATTTTCGTGGTAGAGTGACCTTTAAACCCCTTCACCCTGGCAATTCAACAGGAACAACAAATGGTGATGCCAGGCCATCGTGAGTCAAACCTGCAGAAGGAACTGAACAGATACATCCCCACTGCTGCTGCATTTGGCGGTGTATGCATTGGTGCATTGACTGTTCTAGCTGATTTCATGGGTGCAATTGGCTCTGGAACTGGTATTCTGCTTGCTGTCACCATCATATACCAGTACTTTGAGACATTTGAGAAGGAAAGGGCAACGGAGCTCGGTTTCTTTGGTTTCTAATCTGCATAGCTGCGGGAGTTGGTGTTATGGGTATAGGCTGAATCTTCTGCAAGTCACAGTACTGTTTGGCCGGCTGTTTATTGTTGTAATCTGAGAGAGCTTATAGTCAGGATAGGTTGCAGACTAATTTACAGAGGGAATCAGGGGGGAAATGTAGCAGGTTCTGCATGCGATTTGAGGCAAGTATGATGGCATAAGTTCTGCCAAAGTACAGCCACAGTCATCATCACTTGGCCTTTCTCGGTCTTTTCATGTATTTGACTATATAGTGACCCAGACGATTTTGGATGAATTTAGTGATCTTGAACTGAACAAAAGTTCTTTGTTTGCGACTATGGTCTTACAGTTCTGCTTCATTGTTTGCAACAATGATTTTACTAAATAGATACATCTTGAAAACTGATGGTCCAGTATCTGTACACTGTACTATACTTGTCTGGTTGTAGCCCATACCTTAAGTGATATAAACCGTGCTAATAATCTGTTCCACTTTTTAGTTGCTTCCTCGCGGGTAAGATATGATCACCTTTGTGGGGGCAGATAATGTTATTTGAGTGGGTGGATTGGATCTACTCCTTTCATTCCAAATCAATGACTTTTTAAAATACATTTAATTTGTTCATTCCGGTCCAAATAGACCTGAGCATTCCACGGGCCGGGTTCGGGCCGGGCCGAAAAAACTCCAGATTTTTCGGGTTGAGAAAATTCTGCCTATAACAGTCCCATGGGACGTGTCGGGCCTCAGTTTTCGGGCCGGGCCCGGACTTGGGCGGGCCGCCCGCGCATTTTATAGTGTAAAGTAACTAAAAACAGCATTTCGGGTCGGGCTCGGGTCAAAAAAAAAATTCGCGGGCTTCAAGATCTCTGCCCACGCCCGTCCAGTAAGTTCCGTGGGCGGGCCTGGCGCGGGCCGGGTCGGGCTGGGCCAAAAATGCTCAGGTATAGGTCCAAATTACTAGTCGTTGACTTTATTTAGATGTATTTCAATTTGTTATGAATGTATTTTTTACATACATTCAAATTGTTATTAATATATCTGAAAAGGTCAATGACTAGTAATTAGATACATTCGATTTGTTATGAATGTATCTGAAAAAGTCAACGATTAGTAATTTGGAACAAAGGAACCAGTGTGAAGTGTTGAATATGATGGTTCTTTCTTTGGTTGCTGAATGTATGGCTTAGTCGTGAAGCTTCCCGGCAGGTCAACAACTCACAAGTGATCGTGTTGGTGCATTATCAGGGATGCACTAGAGTGGCCGTGTCAACCTATAGAAATAGAGGATTTACATGTCAACCTAGAGAAATAGAGGATTTACATGAAAAATTGATAGAGGGGACAAATAGGGCAAATAGAAACTTCGTTTTTCTCTTTGGCTGTACTGCTTGGGGCCTATGGTTGACCAGAAATAATCTAGTGTTCAGGAATACTATTGTTTCCTCTCCTGATGTAGGAATGTATCGTATTCTATCTTTCATGCAGAAATGGAAGATACTAAGCAAGAATGGATCGACTCGGTGATCCTCAAACTAAGACTGCGGCTCTCATCGTTGCGGGCTGATCAGGTGTAAAGAAAAGGGGGACGTGCACAGGAGCAAATATGAAGCAAGTTAACGTTCTGCTCCTCCTTTTGATTTTCCTTTCTGTTACTGGTGTTTAGGGAGAGTCTGGTGGAGTGGTGTGTTTTCAAGCCTACTTTTGCTCTTGAGCCTCTTGTAAGGCTGAGTCCAATAGCAGATGCAAAAGCATATTTGCCTCAAAAAAAACACTGTGCCGCGTGAGAACTCCATCCAACAGAGCATGCATAGCGGTGAGGCAAATTGCCTTTGAGGAGAGAGGGGATGCAAAATTGCATCGCCTCTCTCCTCGCAGGCATATGAGCGCTGGTGATTGCGATGCTCCCGCCGCACACTCGAGCTCCTGCCCTCCTGCACGCCCTCCCGCTCCCGCACGGCCACACCCAGCCGCCCTCGCGACGGCGCCGCCGCGTGCCTCAAGCACACCCTCCCACTCCAGTGCCAAATCACTTCCTCCTCCACTCTCTCGTTTCCCCTGCGCGGCGGCCAGCAGAGCTCGATGGGGGCCGCAGCGAAGCTCTATGTGGCGGCCAGCAGGGTTCAATTCGGCGGTCGACAGTGGGGAATTCTAGGGGTGGGCGTTCGGGTTACCCGATTAGTTCGGGTCGGGTAATTCGGGTTTTGAGAAATTCGGGTAATGAGAATCATTACCCGATATCAGCTTCAGAAAAACACTACCCGCAAATTCGGGTACCCGCAAAAATCGGGTTCGGGTTCGGGTTACCCAATTTACCCGAAATCTATAATCAAAGTATACACTCAAACACACATAATTTTGCATAAACTAGTAGTTTGTGTTGAATTTCAACTACAAGTTGAGAAGAATAATATATTATAGTCACTTGTTCAAATTAAGAGAATTATATTCTAATAAAGTGACAATTTCAAGTGTTCAACTAACAACACGTGAATAAATACAAAGACAAAGACAAATTTCGGGTCGTTCGGGTACCGGAGTGTATTACCCGAATTATCCAAACTAATTTCGGGTAATGACAATCACTATCCGAACTTGGGATCGGGTACCTCGGGTTCGGGTAATTCGGGTTCGGGTTCGGGTATTTCGGGTACGGGTAATGGGTATCGGGTATTTTGCCCAGGCCTAGGGAATTCGATTCGGTCGCGACGGAGTTCGATGCGGCAGCCGGCGGGAACTCAATTCGACGGCCGTCGGGCTTGACGCGGCAGCGGAGAACTCGATTTGGTCGCGACGGAGCTCGACGCGACAGTGATTCAGCCACGGCGGAGTTCGATGCGGCGGGCGGCGGGGAACTCGATGCGGCGACCGGCGGGGAACTCGATGCGGAGTAGGGGCCTGCTCTGCATCTCGCGGCGGCGCCAACGCTCCTCCTCGGTGGGCAGCGAGCTGGTGCGCAGTAGCGGGAGCGGCGCAGCTGGGGATGGGTCGGCGTCAGTGCCGAAGCGGCCGTCGAGGGAGCCGGCGCTTGGTCTCGGTGCCGAAGCGGCCGTCGAGGGAGAGGCCGAGGTTAAGCTCGATGTCGTCCGCCTCGCCCCCTCCCGCGCCACCCACCGCCGCCGCGTCCTCCGCCTGCGGCCGCGGCCGCACCCCCTCGCTCCTGCCTCGGCCGCCATAATCTGTGGCCGGAGATGAGACAGCGCCACCGCTTGCCGACGAGCAGCGGTTGGGACGAGGACGACGGGGGAGGGGGATTTTGCTTTTGCATCGCTGCTGTTGGAGACGACGATTTTTGCGTGGACGGCGCATTTGCTGTGCGCGAGGCAAAGGAAGGAATGCATCACATGTTTTGCCTTCTGTTGTTGGACTCAGTCTAATGGCTTGTAAAACAGTTGAATGGCTAAACTTGTAAACTTGCAACCCCAGTACACTTGTGCTTTTTAAGTAAAGCCGGGTCAAGTGACCTTTTATCTAAAAAAAAGAACAGAACCAAACAACGTTGAATAACGTTGGTGGTGGTGGTGCTGCAGCAGCTGCTGCTCCGGTGACGGTCAATGCAGAGCCGACGCTGCTCTGGACAACAGGAAAAGAAGACCTGAAATGTGGCATTTGTTGTTGTTCCAGAAGACTATTTCCTGGAGGTAAGAGTTTGGCTTCCAAATTTGCGTAGTTTCATTCTGAGCAGAATTAGCTTTTCCTTTAGAGGACCAGCAAAACAGCAAAAGTAAACAGCTCCGGAGTACAACAAAATGGAACAAGCTGCAACGAAAACGAAAAACAACTAATTGCGTATAAAGTTTGTGATCAGGAAAGTGAGTCTGAACTTTTAGAATGGTTTCTGAACCAGTTGGGCCTTGTTTAGTTGGCAAAACTTTCTAACGTTTTCTCCACTCTCTCTCCATCACATCACATTAAGTACGCCAAAAGACATATGTTCGGAGTATTAAATAGGGAACATATCAGGTGGAAACCAACCCTTCCGTGCAAACTATGGAAACTTCAATCTGAGCCACATGATGTTGATCCAAGGGAAGACTTATGGAAGGTGGGAGGGGTGATGTGCAAAACTCACGAGAGGTGGGAGGGATGATTTGCAAAGACACTTTTGCAAATCACCCCTCCCACCTCCCATGAGCACTCCTTTGGATCAACATCGTGTGGCTCAGAGTGAAGTTTTCATAGTTTGCACTGAGGGGTTGGTTTCCACTTGATACGTTCCCTATTAAATATAGGTAAAAAAAATAACTAATTACACAGTTTTGATGTACTTTGCGACACGAATCTTTTGAGTCTAGTTAGGCCATGGTAGGATAATATTTGCCACAAACAAACGAAACGTGCTACAGTGTGCTACAAGAGTTCGAAACGTTGAAAAGTTAAATTTTTCCACCAACTAAACAAGGCCTTGGATTGTATTAACAATTTGCAGCAGTACTATCGATGGTATGATAAGCATGCAACAGCCTATTCATTATAATATTTAGAAGCGGTGGGAGTGGAACAAAAAGAATACACTTGTTTGGTAATGACGATCTTCTAACATGCACTGCCACTACAGTCTAGAATTCATTCAGTATCCAACTAATTCTCCTAATAAAATTAGCCGGCGAATGGCGTGCACGTCTTGTAGTAATATGATGTGTGCATTGAATACATAAGATCATGCTAGTGAAAAGATTACTTTGCTGGTCAGTTCATAAATTATATTCCATACTAGACTTATGTTGGTTAATTTGGAATTTTTCAATGCTGGTATCCACATATAAACAACAGTGATGACATTCTACTCTATAGGATTCATAAGCAGTTCATTAGTGTCCAGTGAATTGAAGTTTCATGAATAGCTTACCGAGTTGGGAAACTTGGGATGAGCAAGTAGCATGGGTGGGCTAATCCATCCGCATTTCCATGCTTGAAAAAGTAGAGGAGCCTCGCCACGATAGTTCAGGAGCGCCGCGCGGGAGCGCGGCGATCGACCATGGCTTTATCGAGTTGCGAGGACGGCGTTGCCGCCATTGCTTCTGCCGCGTCCCTAGGCTCCATACTCCATACACCAGGAGCAGAACAGGTGGATGGTGGTGATCGGTGAGGTCAGAGGAGCAGAGCAGAGCAGAGCAAACAATGGGCGTCGCCGCATCGCGTGCCGCTCGGGAAGAGAGACTTGATCCAAAGGGGCAAGCGAGGTAGGAGGCGGTGCAGATCATGGCGTTGGTGACCTGCTCTTAGAAATTCAGAATTTCAGGATAACACAATTGCAGAAACTTTCCAGAAGCGAAGAAGCTTTCAAGAGCTTTTTTATTCTTCATCCGGGATACGTAAACATGGATCTCAGTATGGGAAATTGACTCATGTATGGATCTCTGCAAATCAGAAATACAGCAGTCCCATTCCAGGGTTTCCAACTGCACAAAGCAGGAAGCTAGCCTGCCAAGTTCATTTTGCATCAGCTTCTTCGCTGATGCAAAACGCTTGGTTGCCTGGCTTTCATACAGATGTTACCGTCACAAACGTTGTGCTGAAATTCACACGCACCAACAAAGAAGGCAGGTACTTGCATATGATTTTTTCAGGGGCTATTCCATCGCTTATGTAAGGTGAATTATGTGAACGATGACGGCAACGGCATGCATCACAGCTTCTTCGGCCTTCCGCAGCCTTCCGTAGGCTGTAGCACTGGAGTACTGGACAGTTCCTGAAAACTGCCTGCTACAACGCAACTGCAGAGTTCATAGAAGCGAAGTTGTTTCCAAGGGCTCTTTAAACCAGAATCAGTAAACTCTCTGCTTGTGTCAGTGTCTGGATTGCTGCAAATAAGAAACACGCCGTGTGCTGCCAGAATGGAGCGAGCTCTAACTGACCATCTATGTTGCTGTTGTGATGAGATACCGATTTGTTGTCTTTTCTTCATCAGTTGTACTTCTAGTAAGCTAACACAGACAAACCCGAAGATGAATGTATGGTATTTGCATATATGAAACTTTAGGATATCCAGCATCTCTAATACATTCAGAAACTATGTGAATGTTGATCACACGCATCACATCTTTTCCTGCTCTCACATAGCCTCATATATAGGGTTCTTTTACGGTGGACCATACCACCTATACCACTGTTGAAAAATGACCAGTATGAAAGGATCCGACGTCTGAGATTAATTGTATACCACCACAACTTGCACCTGTGGTATAGGGTGGTATACATAGGTGGTATATATGGATATTATTGGAAGTTTTATCTCGGTGGCATAAACGAAATATATGATTTCTTCATTTCAATTTTTTTCATTCCCCTCTAGTGATATGACCAAATTTTTTTTCAAATTTCAAACGGAAATTTTCATTTCAAATTTCAAAAATAAAAATTTTCAAATTTTTTCATTTCAAATTTCAAAAATGAAAATTTTCAAATTTTTCATGTAAATTTTCGTGGCATATTTCAAAATTTTTCATTTCCCTTTGGTGGTATGGCCAAAAATTTTCAAATTTCAATTCAAATTTCAAAATCGAATTTGTTCTTTAATTTTTTTCCATTTCACTCTAGTGGTATGGCCAAAATTTTCAAAATTCAAAAATAAAAATTTTCAATTCAAATTTCAAAAATGAAATTTTATCAAATTTTTTCATTTCAAATTTTCCTTGTGGCATGCCAAATTTATTAAAAGATTGCAAAAATTATATATTTACCCTTACCAAAAATAGCCATATACTGCATACCACCCTTTGGTGGTATGGTCCACCGTAAAAGAGCCCCATATATAACCTCAACAGGAGAAAGATGGCTAAGGCCATAACAAGTGTGGACCTATACATAATGACAAAGATTATAAGCACTCTAAACATAGCTTATACCTAATGTAATCTCATTTTTGCAGCAATATTTTTTCTAGAAAAATATGTGTAATAAGTACGAAATCGGTGTGAACATAATAAAGATGAAGATAAGAACATGTGACTTCCGTGTCCGTAGGATAAGTGACCAAAATGGAATATATCTGAAAACTTGACATTGCTTATCACAGGCTACTTTAGCAGTTGATGAATTGAGGGTTGTTGACAAAAATTTGAGTTTTGCAATCCGTGGACAGACCAGCAGATAAATTCTGAGTTCCATTCCTTTGACCAAGTGCTGGATCAAGGATTCAACAATAGGGCTTTCCTTTTCTTCTTCCTACTTTCTCTTATACTTCTCTTTCTCAAAATTTGTAGGAACCACGGTGAAAGGGAAACACAGCCCCCACCCACCCCCACGCTGTTGCTTTGATCTCAGGATGAACGTAGGACCAAGCAAATTCACTTCATTTATTTGCACGGGCATGTTCAGTTGGGCAAATTCACCAAACTTTTTCATATTCACCTGTCACTCATTTCGAGTCCGTTCTATCTCGGTTGCGACCAAAACTGTACCAAATTCATGTCTGTCTTAATACAATGATTTGCGCACGTATTTGATAAAAATATTCACCTTTCACGTCTTCTCTTATAACACGGTCCAATGTGGTAACTTTTTACCGAACTAATTGGGACTGACATTGCTTATTGTACTTGAGTTAGGTATGCAGCAGGTTGACGGCCCAAGGAGAGTGCGGCTGTTAGTTAGCTTCTTGTAAACCCAGGTTGAGAAAGACAAGGCAAAAAAAAAAAGATTCGACGTGGGCTGGAATCTGACAGTTACGGAGGGGGAAATGCTGCGAAATCCTGGTACCAGGCCCTCCTGCCCATCTATGAAAAAAGGGGCTGTATGCCCTGGAACGGGTTCGAGCTGGAATCTTGATAGCCCAGGTTGAGAGAGTTCAGCCCATCTATGAAAGTGGGGTGGCTGGGAGGGAGACCAAGAATTTTTTTTATATTTTTTTAATCATTTTGCAAAATTATACGATCGTTTCAAAATTTATCAGTTTTGACAACCAATCGCCGTGGCCCACGGCGGTTTTTCCAACGCCGTGGCCCACGGTGGTTGCAGACGGCGGTTGAATGAGCCACACGGCGGCAGGCAGCCCCCTTGCAACCACCGTGGCCCATGGCGGTTGCAGTTGCCCAACCGCCGTGTTGGTTTTTTTATATATATTTAGGAAAGGAAACACACACATTTGCAATGGCATGTACGGTGCTAGTACAATCCTAACGAAGCACCTTACGTACTGATAACATGCCTTAGGAAATTTAGAAATTTCATTACAACATTCCTAATGAATCTAGTTGTACGAGAACTGCCCGGAGAGCATAGAGCCACCGGAGTGTTGCGACGGCATGTAGTACCCAGGTGGGGGTGGAGGTGGTGAAGGTGCAGGGGACCAATCTTTCGGAGGGGGGGCTGTTCTTCTTGTGGCATTCACAAGTGCAGGTCGAGCATTTGCAGCACCGGTCGTCTCCTGCGCTAGACGATGGATCTGGAGAAGCCAGTGCCTCCGACAGCTCCCGCTTCAGGTTGTAGATGACGACGTCCTCGAGGTAGTCGATGTACTGTTGATAGGGATCAATAGCTTGTGGATCCACCCATTGCGAGAAACCACAGTTCTCTGCTTGGGTGGAGTACTGCAAAAGGCAAGAAAATGTTACCAAAACAAAGAATGATGATGAACAAATTTGTGGACATTGCTTACCCATGCATGTGGGCAGTGCCAGAAGCGACGACCGGAGTTGTTCCATCCCTGGTACACTTGCATCACGCAGAACTCACCGTGTGAACACCTAGGCCACAACACCGTTTGCTTCGGTACGTAGCTTCGAACATCACGCATCGATCTGAAGTCACTCTTGCCTTTCAGTGGGAAATTGGCTTCGAAATCTTCTGATTACTGATGCCACAACTCAGGACCGAAACCGTGTTCATCCCCACTCCACAAAGTCATTGCCTAATGCTGTGAGAAGAAGGCAATGGAGTGAATGGTGCTACATATAGGCAGAAGAAGGAGGGTGGCTGGGTGGTGGGCCCTTCGATCCGTGGGAAGGGAAACGAAGCAGTGACTCGGAGAAAACACACCCTAGTACTAGGGCACTGTCGCTTTGTGGGCCAGACGATCCGTGGGAGGGGAACGCGTCAGTGACTCAGAGGAAACACGACTCTGCATATTACAGTCACTGTAACGAAACACACGTAACGGATAAAACACACTCTAATGCAGTTCGATTAAAGTTCTTAACGATACAAACCGAGGACCCTAGTTGACGAAGTCATGAAATCCGAAATTATTTGATACAGTCCGACTAATAGTACTCTAGGTCTACTGAGTACAGCGGGGGTATTTCCCCTTCCTGATGGCATCCGGCCCAGCTTCCTTGGCCCGGCGAGCCCTCTCCCTCTTCATCTCCCTATCAGCTTCACGAGCCTGGGCCGCTTCACGTTCTCTCATCTCCTAGCGATGGCGCATTTCCTTCTGCTCCTCCTTCTTTTCTCCTCTCTCTTTTCACACTCAACCATGCGCAACCACCTCTCCCTGTCAGGGGGTGAGACCTGGACAGATCCGCAAGGGGACGACCCAAGCGGTTGTAGGTTGATTGGAGGGGATCAGGAACTAAGAGCGTAGGTGGTAGTTCACAGATGGAACTCGGAACACGGCAAGAATGGCGAGGGACACAACGGTTTAGACTGGTTCAGGCCTCCGGAGAGTAAAACCCTACATCCAGTATGCGATGGGATTATGCGTGAATGGAGAAGTCCCCTCGAATGGAGCTCTAAGCCGCCTTATATGGTCAACGGGTTAGGGCTTCCATTCGAGGTCGGTGGACCCTCATCAGGGTCGGTTACAAATTAGTAAGGTCATCTTCCGTGATTACAGGGTGAATCCCGCGATCTGCGGACCTACTGGCGGTGCCAAGCCGCGATCTAGTAACCTGCCTTGCGCTCCAAGTCCAGCAGGTCCTCCAGGATCCGGATAAGGTCGCCCGGGGTCTTCCAAGGTCGCCGGGGTTGTGGATAAGGTCACTGGGCCCGCTTGCAGGTCGGCGGGGCTTCTAGCAGGTCGGGTCCACTTGTCAGGGACCTCTAGGACCCTGGCTGGTGGGGACCCATGGGTACCTATGTCTCTCAAGCCCCCGATCGACGTGTAGGCGTAGCGGCTGAGACGGAGTCACGTCGAGGCGAAGCAAAAGGCGTGACATCGTCAATGTCGTGTAGGGTGCACGGTGATCCAAAAAAAAGAAAATCTCCTTTAGCGCACACGAAGTCGAACATCAAGCTCCTGGAACGCAGGTCCAGGAGGTCGAAGTGAAGACGAGGCGTTGTCGTTTTGAAGAACCGCCAACCTGACCGGAGTCAGGTAATCAGGGAAAGATCATCGTGACCTCGAAGAAGGTCCCTATGCCGACCAAAGGGAGGTCGAGCGGAGGTGTAGTGGAAGCGGTCTTCCAGTAGGTCGATGCGACGTAGAAGAAGAGGGCGTCGCAAGACGCACTCATGGAGTAGCCCCCGAGCAGTAAGTCAGCCAGTATGGTTGGGTTGATGCTCGAAGAGAGAACAAATAGAGAACCTACGACCTTCTGCTATCCCTGAGATGCTCTGTCCACTGAGCTACAGGCGCCATATGGGACAAACCGACAGGAATCTTGTAAGGGAGTGTCAGACAGCAGCATCCTTGTTGCGTGGCGCATCACAAGTGCACTGCACGGTCACGAGACCTGCTCCTGAGCAGTGATGCAGTTGCTGCCCGCAAGAGACAAAGTCTGTAAGGGTGGCACCAGGCAGGTGACAGACGTACCAGTACCCCTCTACGGGTGAACAGGAACCTCGTGCTCCACGTGGTAACAGCGACTGGATAAGGACACCACGTCGGCAGGGGTGTAGACAGCCTCCAGGACCAAGCACCGCGGCTATAAATAGGTGACCGCCGAACTTGCTACTTGAACCCAGCAGGAGCATTATGGCGAAACAGCTTAGTAATTTTGTAGTGCCTTGGTCTTGTGTGCGTCCACCAGAGTGTAGCACTAAGTTATCGCCATCTGGAGCTAGAAGAATACTTGCGAAGTTGAGAGAACTCCATCAGCCGCTTCACCCACGCCCAGCGAGGAATCCAGGTGCAGCATGGGGCAGTACATGCCTTGACGGACCTTGTGAGCGGAGGCCCGAGTTGATGCGGGAGATCGCCGTGCTGTACTGGGGGAGGCCCGAAGTGACGCTGGCCCGATTTGGGATCTTGTAGGAGCACCCTAGCAAAAGATGGGGCACCACAGGAAACCTTCTGGGGCTAGAGTAGAGGTGGCTGTGTGGCAGCCGCGACCTCGGCGGTGGTGGAGGGCTCCAAGTAGGTCCTGAAGCTAGAAGAAAGCTTGCGACGCGCTTCATCAGTCTAGGTTGCGCCGTAGGCACCATATAAGGTAGATCAGGACCTTTAATATGTTTGCATCTTGTAATTGGCCTTGGGCCATAGTCCTTTGTAGCTTACAAAGCTTGTATACACATGCTTGCATGGCAAACGATGTATCTTGATTATTATATAGAGGCGCCCGGGCAGCAATGGCGTGGCCAAGGTCCCGGGGGAGCTGTGGAAGCGCGCCGACCTTCAGAAGGTCGTGGAAATTGACAAAAGAACCCGCGTCGACCTGGTTCAACACGGCCGTTATGCAGTGGCGCAATGCAGGGTGTCAATCCTGAAATCTGTAGGTCTTTATCGACCTAGAAGGCAGCAGGGCCTCAGCAAGGAGTTGTGATTAAGACCGATAGGTCACCAACGGGCGGTAGAGCCTTTAAGCACGGGGCTGTTGGTAGAGTTTAGCCGCTGTAGGTCGAAGCGACCCAGAATGTATGTAGGCAGCTGGTCCTAGGAGACGTGGTGTGAACCCGCCGTTGGGAGGCCGAGGCGACCTAGGAGGCTGCCAGTACCTTGACGACCTCGGGGAGGTGGTAGGTCGCTGGCACATGGGTCGTCCGTGGGTCGCGACGACCTTGAATGTGGTATCGAAAATATTATGCTTGGGGGGCTTGAATTTAAGGCATAACGGGTCCACGTCTGCCGGGGCGCTGACCAAGGGCTGAAGGACGCAGATTCCCGTACAGAACTAGCCGTTACTGCCTTTTTCCGTTAGGCCGAAAGAGCCGTTGAGGGATAGATCCGCGGAAGGCACAGATCCGTTGGGTTGCCGTGACTCCCGTTGGAGAGACGTTGGGCGCGGCGGCCCGTTGCGCCGCTGGGGCCCAACTATATAAGGCCGGGCTGTGGGCTGGGGACCTCCACTTGCTCACATTTCTGCTCTGCGCTAGGGTTGTGCCGCCGCTCCATTGCTCAGATAGAACAGCAGCGCCATCGGGCTTAGGTCTGCCGCGCTTGCCCTCGCATGCGAACCAAGACTCTTGTGGTGTTTAGATCCAAATCCATCGGAGTAGAGGAGGAGAAGATGGAGCCCGTGCAGGTCCCAGTGCCGGAGACCGTCTGGGAACCGTCCGTGGTGATGGAGGAGCAGATCCAGGCCCTGGCGACCCGCGGGTTGCTAAGGCCCAAGGCGGAGGTCGGCTGGAGGCCGGCGGCGGGCGAGGAGTTCCCTACCGAGGGGACCGGGGAGGCCGTCGTCTTCCTTGCGCATATCGAGCGCGGGTTCGGGGTCCCCGCGGGCGACTTCTTCCGCGGCCTCCTGTATTTCTACAGGATCGAGGTGGTGCATCTTGTCCCTAATGCCATCACCATCATTTCTTCCTTCATCCATCTCTACGAGGCCTACCTCGGGATACCGCCGCACTTCCACCTGTGGCGGCACTTCTTGGAGATGAAGAAGACTGGCAAATCCGACGTCGTGGAAGCGTCGTGTTCATGCTGCGCCGGTACATGAAGCCAGAGTACATTGACCTGGTGCTCCCAGACAACACCACCGGTTGGAAGCAGGGGTGGTTCTACCTCGACAACCCGGCACCAGTGCTCCCCGCCAGGTCGGGGCGCGCTCCCGTCCCATTCCCGGAGTGGACTAACCAGCTGACATCGCGGGAGACTGAGGAGCTGTGGCCGCTGCTGGAGGACCTGGAGAGGTTGAAGGCGGAGGGGCTGACCGGCGGCGCGGTGGCGATCAGCTTCAGCCGCTGGCTGCTGCAGCCAATCCAAGACCGGGTACACCCGGCTTACGAGTACTGGGGGCAATCCGACCCCACCCGGGTCGTCAGGCGCAAGGTCTCCAAGGAGGAGATGGTGGCGCGGGTGAAGAACATCTTCGCCGAGCGCATCCGCAACAGGACGTGCCCCAAGGCACGCAGCGTGTACCAGCCTTCCGACGCTGTAAGTCTCCGACCTTATTCTTCGCCATCTGAGAATTTGTGAAGTTCTGATGTAGGTCTTTTATTTTTTTCAGTTTCGCGAAGGCATCTACTGGTGCCCGGCGCCGTTGCGTAACGAAGAGGACCGAAGCTTCAAGGTCTGTGCTGCGGGGGACGTGCAGGTCCCTCCGCAGCAGTGCAACGAGGAGTACATCTCCGACTCGTCGGTGGGGAGTGACGATAAGGACCCCACTGTGAGGAGGGCGCCACCTAGAGTCACCGTGCCCCCACCACGACGCACGCGGCAGACTGCGGGCAAGATGCCCGCGTCTCGGGCCGCGTCAACGATCGCCGCCACCCAGACGGCGGAGGCGAAGAAGAAGAAGAGGAAGAGGGCCGCCCCCACTGTGTCGGCGGATACAGCGACGGTCAGCTCCAACGTTGAAACCATCAACGTCGAGGAGGAGGGCGATGTGAAGTCGCCTGACGCGGTGACAGTGCCGCCTGTGGAGATACCTCGCAAGGTCGCTGCAGCGGAGGGGCGGGTGATGGAGACACCCCACAAGGTCGTCGCGGCGGAGGAGCGCTCGAGGTCGGGCGCAGATGCTTTGGACGACGCAGGATCGCAGAAGAGGGCGAGAAGAGCCCCGCCTAAGCCCATCAAGCCTGGACTTAGGTCCGCGAGCAAGTAATCCGCAGCCGTGCTCCAATTTTGACTGTTGCATCTGATTCGCCGTTGTTCTTACTGATGAAGGTCTTTTGTTTTGACGCAGGTCGACCCCGGCGACGTCCGACAGCGCCAAGAATACCTCAGGTCAAGAGGCGTTTGGACGCAGGGGGAGGGAGGCGCTGGTGGAGCAGTCACCGGCAGCCTCAACTGCAGAGGTCTCGAGCCAAGCCCTTGGAGCTGGGGCAACGGCGGCGTCGGACGTGGAGAAGGGCGGCGCCAGCACTGCTCCGCCCGTTGGAGGTCGCCAGGACGACCTATGTGTGACCGACCCGCCGCCAACGCTGGGCCAACAAGCCGCAGAGGTGGGCGGCACCAGCCAGCAGGATGACAACAACAGGTGCTTGTACATCGGGACCCCGTGGGAGGACGACATCGTCGCCGACCGCCGCGACGTCGACGTCGCTCGTACGCTCTCGGTAAGATTTTGGTCCTAATTTCTGATGTCTATTCTTCATTGCTTTCGAAGTCTTGAAGCAAAGCCCATCTCCTGTGTCGCAGTTGCTTGCTGAGCGGGCGCAAGCCCGGGCGGCCTTAGTGAGGGAAGCCGCCAATGCCCACGCAGAGGCTGTTGCGGCTCGAGAGGCTTCACTGCAAGCCAAGGTCGAGGCCGCACAGGAGGTCAAGCGCGTGAAGGAGGCGCTAGCTCGACAGGCAGAGAAGGAGGTGGCCTCCTTGGAGAAGAAACTGGAGGCGGCCGAGCGGAGGGCGAAGGACGCTGCGGACGACCTCCAGGCCGTGGCAGACGGTGAGTTTGTTTGGTCGCTGGATGTTGTTTCCGTGCTTCTTTTAGGTCTGTGCCTGATTTCGACCTTCAATGTGTCTAGGTGCCAGGGAGATGGAGGATGCCCTCAAGAAGGAGCTTGCGGAGACCAAGGACCAAGTCAGGATCCTCAAGGAGAGGACCACGGAGGTCCGTGAAGGTGAGCATCCTCTTGCCTCAAAGGTCCTTGTTGTTTGCCGAACTTAGGGTGTGAGCGGTCCGCCTCTTTGCTTGCGTAGGTCTGCAGAAGCAGCTCATCAACCTGAAGGAAGCCGCCCAGTACCTGATGGACATCTACGTCCCTCAAGAGGAGGGGGCAGAGCCAAGGGAGCTGCTTGATCGCCTGGACGAGGCTGACGGCCGGATGAAGGCCTTGCTGCTGGACACCAGCAAGCTCGCCGCGGCAGCGGCGTTAGCGGTGGTGAAGTACCATGAGCCGTCGTTTGACCTGCAGAAGGTCGCGGAGGACGTCGACCTGTTGGAGCTGGTGAACCGCGAGGACATCCAGGCCGCCGCAGAGGAGGTCGTCAAGAAGTTTGACCTCTGAAAGTTAAGATTCGAGCTGTATCAAACTGTAGATGTAGGTTTAGGCCCTGGGCCTATTAATGTAAAGAGTACTTTTGCCATAAAAAAGATGTGCATGCTTAATTAAAACACGCAATCCCACTTTGACAACGAAAACGCCCATTATGTAAGCTCGAAAGTAACGAAATTGTGAAGCGCGCCCTCCGCTAACCCAACTCAGTGGAGGAATGGCTTACCGACTGTACAACTCAAGTGTGGAGACTTAGGTACAGCCGGCGCGCGGAGGGGGGTCTTGGACCCTATGCCTCACAATCAAGTATCTTAGGAACAAGCATAAAGGGAGTAAAAGTGGCGCAGAGGGGGAACGCGCTAAAGACGTAAAATGTAATGAACCCCTTCAGGTCGCTAGACCCTTAGGTTGGCGAAGCCAAGCCCCCGAGCGCTTCGGGCCTGACTTAGACCAAGCCCCCGAGCGTTTCGAGGGGGGAGGGTAAACAAAATGAAGAGTAAAGGGGAGACCCAGGTGTAGGTCGGCAAGATGGCTGCCGAGAGGAATCCCATATTTTATTAACTGGAAATTACAAGGAAGGAGAGTACATAGCTTTTATTTCGGTACATATCTTCTAAGGATAGAAGCGACGCAGGTGCTCGATGTTCCAGACGTTCGGGACGCCCTGACCGTCAGCCCACTGGAGGCGATAGGTCACTGGCCCAATGACTTCCATGACGATGAAGGGGCCTTCCCAAGGCGCGGAGAGCTTGTGCATGCCCTTGGTGTCTTGGATGCGCCGCAGGACTAGGCCGCCCACGTTGAAGGAACGTTCGCGCACGTTGCGGTCGTGGTAACGACGTAGTTGCTGCTCGTGGCGAGTGTGCTGCATCAGCGCGTCCACGCGGTGCTCCTCAATGCTGTCGAGGTCGACCTTTGCGCGTCTCTTCTGCTGTTCCTTCTTCATAGTGCTGGATGCGGGGGGCACCGAAGGCAAGGTCGGTTGGGAGGACGGCCTCTGACCCGTAGACCAGGAAGAATGGGGAGTATCCTGTAGTTGAACTGACCTGGGTCCGGAGACCCTAGATCACGTGCGGGAGCTCCGCTAGTCACCTAGTGGCGTATTGGGAGGCATCGTCGAAGATTCGGTCCTTGATGCCCTGAAGGACCATGCTATTGGCACACTCGACCTGGCCGTTGTAGCGTGGGTGTGCCACTGATGCATAGTAGACGTCGATGAGGTTATCTTGGTAGAAATCCCAAAAATCAGCCCCTGTGAAGGCTGAGCCCAGGTCGGTGACGATCCTATTAGGAACCCCGAACTGGTGTGTGATGTCCTCGATGAACTTCGCCGCCTCTTTCGACGTGACGCTAGAGACAGCTCGAACCTCTATCCATTTGGTGAACTTGTCCACCGCCACAAGGATATGCTTGTAGTCACCAGGGGCGGTTCTGAAGGGTCCTACTGAGTCCAAGCCCCATATAGCGAAAGGCCAAGATGGGGGAATTGTCCTCAGGGCCTGAGCGGGGACGTGTTGCTGCTTGGCGAAGAACTACCACCCTTTGCATCACCGGACCAGCTCCTGTGTGTCGGCCATGGCCGTGGGCCAGTAGAATCCGGACCTAAATGCCTTTCCCACCAGGTTAGCGGAGGCTGCGTGGTTGCCGCACTCGCCGCCGTGGATCTCTTGCAAGAGCTTGAGACCTTCAGACCTCAGGATGCACTTCATCAGCACGCCATTGGAGGCGGACCTCCGGTAAAGCTCTGTGCCTATGACGACGTAATTGGCGCTGCGCCTTACGATCTTCTCCCGCTCAACCTTGTCCTCAGGGACTCGGTGTTCTAGGATGTAGGCGATGAAGTCGAGGCGCCAGTTATCTTCGACCTCTGTCATGAGCACGTCGCGGCTGCCTTGCGGGGTTCGTCGCCGGGCGACGTCTCTAGGTCGCTGAGAAGCTTGATCGACGGCTTGCGTAGGTCTTGGACAAACACGCCAGCTGGGACTAGCACGCGCTTGGAGCCCAGTTTGGAGAGGACGTCTGCCACTACGTTGTTATCACGGCAGACGTGGTGGAACTCCAGGCCTTCGAAGTAGGCCTCGAGCTTCCGAACCTCGGCGCAGTAGGCGTCCATCGTGTCTTTCTTGATGCCGCACGTCTTGTTGACCTGGTCGATGACGACCTTGGAGTCGCCGTAGGCAATAAGCCGCTTAATCCCCAGGGATACGGCAATACGCAGCCCATGAATCAGGGCCTCGTACTCGGCGCCATTGTTGGATGCCTTGTAATGGATCTGCAAGACATACTTTAGGTGGTCGCCTTGGGGGCAGATGAAGAGTACGCCTGCGCCTGCTCCTTCGAGGTTCAGGAAACCATCGAAGTACATCTTCCAGTGCTCCGGCTTCTCCGCCGGTGGGGGTTGCTGGGTCTCTATCCATTCAGAGACGAAGTCTGCAAGGATCTGAGACTTGATGGCCTGTCGTGGACATAACTCAAGTTCGAACTCGCCTAGCTCGACCGACCATTTGACGATGCGCCCTGTGGTGTCGCGGCTACGTAGGATCTCTCCCAGGGGGAAGCTCGAGACGACCTTGATCTTGTGCGCCTGGAAGTAGTGCCGGAGCTTGCGCGAGGTGACGAGGAGGGCATACAACATCTTCTGCGGTTGCGAGTACCGAATCTTGTTGTCGGAGTGGACCTCGCTGACGTAGTAGATAGGTCGCTGGAAGGGGTAGGGTTGGCCATCCTCAGGTCATTCCGCTACCAAGACCGTGCTGACCACCTGGGTGGACGCGGAGATGTTGAGCAACAAGGTCTCTTTCGGCGCCGGGGGCACCATGACCGGGGCCGTCGTGAGGAAGGTCTTCAGTTCTTCTAGTGCTTGGTCGGCCTCATCCGTCCACACGAACTTGTCTGACTTTTTCAGCAGCTTGAAGAAGGGCAGGCCTTTCTCACCGAGCTTGCTGATGAAGCGACCTAGGGCGGCCATCATGCCGGTAAGCTTCATGACGTCTTTCTTCCCGGTAGGTCTCTTCATCTTGCGGATGGCATCGACCTTAGTGGGGTTCGCCTTGATGCCCCGGTGGCTGACCATGAAGCCTAGGAGCTTGCCAGACGGGACACCGAAGACGCACTTCTCTGGATTGAGCTTCCAGTGGTAGCATCGGAGGTTGGCGAAGGTCTGGGCAAGGTCGGCGATGAGATTGTCCTCCGCCGTGGTCTTGACAACTACGTCGTCGATGTAGGCTTCGACATTGTCGCTGATCTGGGACTCTAAGCACTTCTGGATGGCCTTCTAGTAGGTCGCTCCAGCGTTCTTGAGGCCGAACGTCATGGCTGTGTAGCAGTAGATGCCGTGCGGCGTTATGAACGCCGTTTTGTCTTGGTCAGAGACCTTCAGGGCTATCTGGTGATACCCTGAATAGCAGTCGAGGAAGCATAACAGGACGCTTCCCGCCGTGGAGTCGACGACCTGGTCGATGCGCGGAAGAGGGAAGGGGTCTTTAGGGCAGTGCCTGTTGAGATCGGTGTAGTCGATACACATTCTCCATTGACCGGTTTTCTTGGGTACAAGCACCGGGTTGGCAAGCCAAACTGGATTTTTACACTCACGGATAAATCCGACAGCTAGGAGCTTTATTACTTCTACCCTAATGACCTTCTTGCGATCCTTCGCAAAGCGGCGCAGCTTTTGCTTGACAGGCTTGGCAGTCTTGCTTACATCCAAGGAGTGCTCAACCAGCTCCCTGGGAACACCCGGCATATCCGATAGGGTCCATGCGAATATGTCCGCGTTATCCCGGAGGAAACTGGTGAGCGCGAGTTCCTATTTTTCCCCGAGGTTGTCACCGATGACCACCGTCTTCTCTAGGTCGGCAAGGCCGAGGCAGACCTTCTTTGTTGATGGCGTGGGGTCCAGGGCGGTGTCGGTGCGCTTCTACTCCGGGATGGCAAGGTCGCTCGGAGCAATCTTCGCGGCTTCGGTGATTAAAACAGCTGAGGCGTCGACGCAGGCGTTCGTCGTGGCGATGTCGAGAGCCTCGTTGTCGCACTTGAACGAGACGATGAGGTCGCCATAAATGGTGAGGACTCCGTTTGGAGCCGGCATCTTCAACACCAAGTAGGTGTAATGCGGGATGGCCATGAACGTGGCTAGCATGGGGCGACCTAGGATGGCGTGGTAGGAGGACTTGAAGTCGGCGACCTCGAAGCTGAGGTACTCCATGCGGAAGTTATCCTCCGTGCCGAAGGTCACAGGGAGGAAGACCCGACCGAGGGGGTAGGCCGCCTTGCCTGGGATGATCCCGAAGAAAGGTCGTCGCACGCTGTCATCCTCTTGAAGTCGAAGTCCATCTTCTTCAAGGTCTCGAGGAAGATGGTGTTGAGCCCGCTCCCTCCGTCGATCAGGGTCTGGGAGAGCAGGGCTCCCTCCACTGTAGGCTCAATGACGAGAGGGTAGGACCCGGGGTATGGGATGTGGACCCAGTGATCCGCTCTGGAGAACGTGATTGGCTGCTCCGACCAACGCAGAGGCTGCGATGGCTTGGTGTGGATGAGGTGGATCTCGCGCTTGTCCTTGCGGTAGCGCCTTCTGCTCAAGTTGGCTTTGAGGCCGCCAACGATCATGTTGATCGACCTCTTAGCGTGCTGAAACAGGCCGTTAGAGTTGCCTGTCATCGGTGGAGGGGGCAGGTCGTGCTCATCGTGGCGATCCTCCGGCTGCGGGTCGTCGCGACGTCGCTCATCGCGGCGGTTGTCGTCGCCATGGCCACGTCGATCGTCGCGGCGGTTGTTGTTGTAGCGACGTGAAGACGATCGATCACCGTCACCTCTGGGTCGCTTCGGATCTTCGGGGGTACGGAATGCCCTCTTGAATTGTGAGCACTCGCGGACGGTGTGGGTGGCCCCCTCGTGGAACATGCAGGGACTGTCGAGCACTGCGTTGAACTCATCAACGTTGAACGTCGAAGGTAGACGTCCCTCCGCCGCAAGCACCTCTGAAGGTCGCTTGCGCAGCGTGGAGCTTGAGTCACCAGCGGTGCCAGAGGTGCCTGCGTCGCGCTTGCCGTCGGAGTCGAACTGGTTGACCAGCGCCTTGTCGGTGTCGATGAGCTTGTTCACGACCTCCATGAGGGCCGCGACTGTGGTGGCCCCTGACTCGTGGATGTTCTCAAAGATCTTGCGATCTCTGATGCCCTTCTTGTAGCTTTCGACGACCTGGTCGTCCCGGACACCGACGCAGGTGTTGCGGTTCTCGAAGAACCGGTTGGTGTAGTCGCGGAGCCGCTCATTGGTCTTCATGGTGACCCTCCCGAGGTTGAAGGCATTCCCAGGGCGATTGTAGGTCGCCTGGAAGTTGGACGTGATGGCCTGGGACAGGTCGGCCCAAGATGTGATGCTGCCGGTCGGGAGGTTGTTGAGCCAGAGTGACGGTGCGTCACCCATCACCAGCAGGAAATACGCCGCCATGTGATCGAAGGTGCCGCCGGCCGCCTTGACGGCGACGTAGTAGGTCGACAGCCAGATGTTGGGGTCGGAGCGGCCGTCGTACTTCTGGATATTGGGCTTGAAGTTGTCGGGGTAGGCTACCGACCTGAGGCGAGGGGCCAACGCGGAGAAGGCAGTGAGGGCCATGTCGTCACCGCCGTCACCAGCGTGGGCACCACCTCGGCTCTGTGCAGGGGTGACGATCTGGGACCGGGGTTGGCGATCTAGATGCCGGGCGCCCTCCTCCGGATGGTCGTAATCAGCTTCGTACTGGGCGCGACGTCTGTTCTCGACGTTGTGGCGATCGCGCTCCTCGCGTTCCATGATGCGGTGGACAACGCCCGGGGGGGCCGTACTCGCAGTCGTACTCCGCGCGACGTCACAGCTCTCACTCCTCACGCTCGCGATGGCGCTGGTCGATGTAGCCGCGAGCGTCGCGGGTGCGCCTATTCTTGTCAAGGTTGGCGCGGAGGTCGCCGTCCTTCGCGTTGTTCGCTCGGGGCTGATCGGGGTTGTTCTGGTCGACCTCCTCCTGGATGGTGGGGAGGTTGCTGTGCACAGGCTGATTAGATCGGCTGCGCGAGTGACGGCTCGATGTCGACGTAGCGGACTTGGCTGCTGCGCTCTTCTCCTCCACCAGGGCCGTGGTGACCCGGAGGTAAGCCATGGCCGCTTCGGCCTCGGGTGTGGGGCTGGCTTGCTGGAGGCGCGCCATAGCAGCGCCCAGGTTGGCCTGGGGGCTGTTGAACGTCGGCAGCCCCGCTTCCTCGAACTCGAGGCGAAAGTCTCGAGCGCAAGGAGGTACCGCGCGGCGCTGCTCCTCTGCACGTCGCTGGGCGCGATTGGCGTTGCCCTGGATCCGCCGCGCCTCCTCAGAATCCGTCGCACCGTGACGTGGTGGTTCGTTTTCAAAGACCACCAAGACCCGACGAAGGATGGAGCCCTGGTGGTTGGGGGAGACGTGGATCCGAACCATCTGGAACTCGCCGCCGTCCGGAGACGTGGGAGCTCGCGTGGTACGGGGAGTAGCACGCTCCTGATCGATCTTCTTCCGCAGCCGGCAGCCGCGGAGGGTGTGTCGTGCGCCCTTGTGGTAGGTGCACAGTACGTCGAGCGGATCGCGACGTGCGCGGAGGTCGGGCTTAAGGTCGCCAGATGGCCGCCGCCGCCCAGATTGGATCTGGGAGGTCTTGGTCGTCTGGCGAGCGTAGACGTCGCTGGGTGGTCGCAGACCGAAGTGGAAGGTCCCACGGCGCGACGCCATCTGCGTTGAGCGCTGGGCTCTCTCGCAGATCTGGAGGGTCTCCTCCATCATGCCGATGACGCGCTCCATTCCCTGAACGATGTCATAGGGTTTGGGCGGGTGGGACTCCGACGCTAGATCAGAAACGGGGATGGCAACAGATGCCGTCGCGAACTCCGCAGCGGTTGCAGGAAAGGTCGCGGCCGCCGTGAAGGAACCAAAGCAGATCTCCACGGGGTTGGTGAGGATGTCCGCCATGCTCGCCGGAAAAATGACACCAGACCGGGCCACCATGCTGCACAGCGAGTTCCCGATCTCCCCTACCTAGCGCGCCAACTGTCAGGGGGTGAGACCTAGACAGTTCCGCAAGGGGACGACCCAAGCGGTTGTAGGTTGATTGGAGGGGATCAGGAACTAAGAGCGTAGGTAGTAGTTCACAGATGGAACTCGGAACACGGCGAGAATGGCGAGGGACACAAGGGTTTAGACTGGTTCAGGCCTCCGGAGAGTAAAACCCTACGTCCAGTATGCGATGGGATTATGCATGAATGGGGAAGTCCCATCGAATGGAGCTCTAAGCCGCCTTATATGGTCAACGGGCTAGGGCTTCCATTCGAGGTCGGTGGACCCTCATCAGGGTCAGTTACAAATTAAGAAGGTCATCTTCCATGATTACAGGGTGAATCCCGCGATCTGCGGACCTACTGGCGCGCCAAACCGCGATCTAGTAACCTGTCTTGCGCTCCAAGTCCAGCAGGTCCTCCGGGATCCGGATAAGGTCGCCCAGGGTCTTCCAAGGTCGCCGGGGTTGTGGATAAGGTCACTGGGCCCGCTTGCAGGTCGGGGTCACTTGTCAGGGACCTCTAGGACCCTGGCCGGTGGGGACCCATGGGTACCCATGTCTCTCACTCCCTAGCATCACGGGCAGCTCCCTCGACGCACCTCTTGTCGAAGTCGGACTGCTCGGTATCTAGCCACTGCATGAAATCACAAAGAGGAGGTGGAGTCTTTTTCAAAGACATGTCAGCAAATAATAAACCACAAATGACAAATGGATAATTGAGAAATGTAGTAAGTCCTTACTTTGGCTCTAAAGTTGCGGTCGAATGACTGGATCGGGTCGTGCGCATAGTTAGCGCACATGAAGAACCTCATCCCATAGGCGTACCCCAGAACCTTGCACCTAACAAGCTTGCAATTGTCACCACAGAAGCACATAGGAGTGTCGATCCCCTGTGGCACCTCGACATTGTCCTTCCTCTTCGTGAGGAACTCCAAGTCCAACTCAGGACCTGAGGAGGCCATTGCAAACCTGCAAAACAAGATTAGAACAATCAGAGGCAAAAAATAATACAACTGAATCGACATAAATTTAAAAAAAGATCAGAACAATCACCAGCAAAATAATACAAATAGAAGTTTAATTATTACAATACAGTACCATGCATAAGTTCGTACAAGAAATAATAGTTCAAATATTACAAATTCCGAAATTAAATGCCCTAACATTACAAGCAACTATGATCATCTGAATCCTGCGTTGGTCCTACGCCCACGTCCACGTCCGGATGTGGGTTCGGATGGTCCTGAAGTTGCTGATGAGCCCACACTGGTCGTAGGTGGTGCGTTGCAAGCATAACTTGTGGTTGTGCACCTCTTGTACGTGTGACCTGTGTTGTGCCACTTGTAGCACATCACTACTGCAGCTCCAGCTTCTGCTTCGTCCATGTTGTTCCTGATCCTCTTCTTCTTCCGTCTTCCAACACCTTGGCACAACTGAGGATCTGGATTTGGTATGTGTACAGCATTTTCTTTGGGGTTCTCAGTAAAAGTATCCTGCACGAGGTAGCCCTGAATTGTTCGGTTCCAAATATTCCGAACAGTTTCCTTGGCGTAGTGCCATGGCACGTACATATGGTAGCTAAATTGTTGCAGTTCATAGCATACGGCGATCACATGTGAGCAGAGGATGTGTAGTAGCTGCGACTTCCGGCATGTACATCTGCATATGTGGTTGCCATGTTCAGCAACTTGATGCGTCTTTTCACGCGAAGGGCCTAGGCGCATTTTCCCTTTGCACTCAACCTCATAGCTCCACATAATTTCATTGTCATCAGACTGGTACAAAGGCTGCACTGTGACCTTGTGTTTAAGTGCTTTTTCCTGAGCCTTGGTCAGATACTCAGTCATTCTGGTGCAGTATCTCATTTGAGTGTTCCTCAGAATCTCATCCGCTATCTTGCTCCTTTGGTGAAAATACAGCATTGTACGGTACATAAAGAACTCAATGATGCCAACTAGAGGAAGAGGTCTTGAACTGTGGAGCACACAGTTGTATACCTCAGCAAAATTAGTGGTCTTTATCCCATGTCTTGCTCCGCTCTCGTCAAACATGAGACACCACTTTTCCTTAGGCTCATTCTGAATCCACTGGCTGAAGGTCTTCACAGCACGCCCTCTTTTGCGCCTGACTTGAGGGCCATCTAATCCCACATCCTCGAGAGAAATTGACTCCTCTCCAGGTTCGGGATTCACTAGCCTCTTTGCTATCTCCTCTGATGTCTTCTTTGTCAGGTCATCTAATTTCTTCCAGATGACATCGAACTTCTTCTGCAGAGTCTACTCACACAACTGCTCAAACAATTTAGATAGGGTCTTGTTCTTGAACTGGCTGTGGAAGTTTGCTTTCATGTGCCTAACACACCACCTGCTCTTAACATCTGGCCACAATGGAGCTCTGTATCGCTCTTGGCTGCCCTCTTTCATGTCATTGATTACTTGCAAAATACCTTTGTGCCTGTCGTGTATGACACACACATCCTGCACATCCTGGACCACCATGTTCTTCAACCTCTCAAGGAACTAGTACCAACTGTCACTGTTCTCCCCCTCCGCAAATGCAATGGCCAAAGGAAGCAACTGATTGTTACTATCAGCTGCCACAGCTGTCAGGATTGTTCCTTTGTATTTGCCTGTGAGAAAAGTGCCATCTATGCAAATGACGGGCCGACAAACTTTGAAAGCCTCAATGCAGGCACCCAATGACCGCTGAAGCACAAGCTTGCCTGGTTTCTCCTCACAAGGATAGTCCTTGATATCATAGTAGCTGCCAGGATTCATCTGAACTATTGTGTGTAGCAAGCTAGGCAAATTGTGGTAGGATGCTTCATAAGTACCCCACCTATGCTCCAACACCTTCTTCTTTGCTTGGTATGCCTTGCCGTAACTGATGGTGTACCCAAATTTTTCCTCAATTGCACCGATAATTGCCTTCGGCTCGTAAACAGGGCATTTCACTATGGTAGGGTACATGTGGCTTGCAACAAAATCGGCTGAAATGTTTCGGTGCCTTGCATCAATACGATCAAGGGTACAAGTGTGACCCTTCACTTCTTTCACCTATAAGTAATTATCCCACTTCCCCATATATGCATACACTCGAAAAGAACAATCTTCCTTCTTGCAACACACATCATATATTCTCAGAGAGCTCTTCACTACCCTGAACTCCCTGTGTAGAGTCAAGGTGGACCACTGCTTCACTGCATCCTTCAGATGTGCAGTACTGGGGTACATAGCGCCTTCACAAACCTCATTCTCCGTGTACTCCCATGGCACATTCTCACCACTATTAACAGTACACTGGGAGAAATCGTAGTTCTGCCACTGCCAGGGCACATGATCCTCAGACTCATCATCATCATCATCATAATCATCATCTGAAGAGTCCTCTTCCAATGCACGTTCATCAGCTTCCAACTCTCTCTGATATTGTCTCATCACCTCTGGGTTTCCTTCTCCCTCATCAATAACACCAGTGACAACATAACCTCTAGATGTCTGCTCACCCTCAGAATCCCCTTCTTCCTCCTCTTGTTGTTCCCCTTCTTCAGCACCTTCCCTTTCTTCACCACCTTCCCCTTCTTCACCACCTCCCCCCTCGTCCACATCCTCAGCTTCCTCATGCACTTGACTGCTAGACCCACCCTTCTGGAAAACTTGGACAAACAAAATCACGGGCAAACCAACTCGGCATGCATTTCTGATAAAACTCCTCCATCGTGGAGTCCCTTCAAGTGGCACGAGCTCCCAATACACATCTTTACTTCTGTTGATTAGTGCCATCATCGACAGGTATTGGTGCTCTAAATCTACTGTAATTGCCTTGACCAGCCAGTTGGTTATAGCCTCCCAAGTTCTTTCTGCTGCTCTTGTAACATTTTTCTCAATTGAACTATAATTTGACAAGTCAACTCCTTGTGTACCATATATAATTTCTCCAATTCCATAATACAGTTTGATTGTGACTGTCTCCGACATGTCTGATTCATAATAAAAAGCAATAACTGCTATCAAATACTACATCTAGGGACTAAGAAACAAATAGACTAATATCTAAACTAAATTAGCAAACTAATCAGCCGCAATCTACACACTTAATAGTAAATATTTTACGTAATATAAACTACAACTACAGATCTATAGTCTATACTCCAGAAATCTATACCATACATAAATCTACAGAAATCTACAATACACCGAAATAGTAATTAGTGAAATCAGTGAAATACCTGTAATGAAGCGAAGAAGCAGCAGAGCTTCACTGCTCCGCACCCTCCACCTCCCCTCTTCTCCTTCTCAACCCTAACACTACAAACAGGATATTTTTAATACTACAGATCTAAAGAAACACAGTGAATCACTAATTACGTTTTCTAAGTAAAGGTGCTAAAAGGGTTGAAATCGACGAAATACTTACAATGAAGTGAAGAACCGGCAGAGCTTCGCTGCTCTGCCCCCTCACTCTCTTCTCCTTCCCAACCCTCTCTTTCTTTTTTCCGAATTTTTACGACATTTCCGGGCTAATTTTCGGCTTTTATAGGGAGACCAGATCTGCCGCCGTGGCCCACGGCGGTGGCACAGCCCCTACCGCCGTGGCCTACGGCGGTTCGTCCTGCCGCCGTAGCCCACGGCGAATAGGTCTCAACCGCCGTGGGCCACGGCGGCTGACCTTCACGGTCGTGGGGGCCGTGGCTGTTGGCCCCCACGGCGGTTGGACCTGCAACCGCCGTGGCCCACGGCGGCCGCCGTGGCCCACGGCGTTTGGTTGTCAAAACTGATAAATTTTGAAACAATAGTATAATTTTGCAAAATGATTAAAAAAAATATAAAAAAATTCGGAGACCAAGAGCGAACGAACGAACAGTCTGCCGCCTGTCGGTGTTAAACTGTGCTACTGTTCCGCATCCGTGACAGTAGAGCATAATAAAATGACCCCTCATCCACCGGGCCCCGGCCACAAGCTGATCTCTCTACAGTTTACACAGTAGTAGAACCTGGTGGCAAGTTGGCAAACAAAACCTGAGCTCCAGTGAGTGCGAATCCCATGCACACCCCTCACACAATAAACAGTAGAGCTCGTGCTCCCAACACTGTCGACTCCCACGGAGACCAGCGAGCGAAACCGTCGTAGTTTTCACGTTCGGGCACCCCGGTGGCAGTGCGATCCCGTCCCGGCCGGCCGGCGCAGCGCAGCGCCCAGGAAACGCGGCCACCTCGACGTGGGCCGGTGGTCAGCCGGTGCCGAGCGCCAGCACCACGCGCCCGCGCGGCGATCCACGCGCACCCCCGTGGTCCCGGGGCTACGTAGCTATAGCCACCACACGGAAATTCAGCAAGACCCGGCCCGCGCGCGCTCCTCAGTCCTCACCTCGCCGATCGGGCGCTAGCCCCTCACATGTCGTTCGTTCGTTCTCGATGGCGATCGGGGATGGGAACGACGACCACCTGGCACGCTGGCTCTGACTCTCCTCGACTCCTCGCCGCCGCGCGCTGTACTTGTTGCCTGATGATGGCAGAGATCGAGCAAAGGACGAACTCCTCCGGCCCGGGCCCGACGCCCAGGTGGCAGGGTAAAGCGCCGGCACGGCGGCAGCAAGGGTGGGCCCCGGCATGCACTTGGCTGGCTGGGGTACGTGAAGGGGAATATGCATGCTGCCAAACCATTCAGTGGCGGAGCCAGAAAAAAAATTAGCTGGGGCGAGTTCTAACAACGGACTAAACCAAAATGAAACACACAACAATTCACACATCAATATTCTGCAATTACACAAATTTTATACAAAATTTAAAAATGTAACCTGAAATTTGAAGAATAAAGACATAAATTAGCAAGTACTAATAATTTTGGGCACTATGAGTGCCCCAGCTAGGCCCAATGTGGCTACGCCACTGAAACCAGTGCCGCCGGCCGGTCGCCGCGGGGTTCACGCAGCATCGCCGGCAGGTATAGGGCTCTGCTGGGTTCACGTTTCGCCGCTCCATTGCTGTGTGCCAACAAAGTACGCATCGCAATCTCTTTCTGCGCCTGCGCAGTGAGCCAGTGACCAGTAGCAGTAGTACTTGGAGCGTACTGGCCATGCATGTGCAATAATGGAAAAAAAAAAGGCCAGACGGATGCTCAAAATCAACTGCCTCGTGCTGACTATTATATCGAGTATCGAGTCTAGACCATGCATGACGAGCAATCTCGTCGATCTCTTATATTGCTAGATTGTTGTTTAAGGCCTTTGTTAGTTTGACAAATTATCATTATTCATACTTCACATCGAAACGTACTGCTCTATGCATGTGGTCCAATGCAGCAAGTTGCTTTTCTCTGTTGGAGTCGGCAGGAATCTTTGCATGGGGGTGAGAAAGGGCGCCCCGGCCGGTTGTGAAGCAAACATCCCCGCTGGCTGTGTTTCCTGCCGCAACCCTAGCAACTCATTGTCTATTTGTCCTGTTGCGAACAGTTAGGGTCAACACAGGACCACCCATTGAGAATACAAGTGTGATGTGTGTGCACTGCAGGACTAGCTAGGCACTAGGACCGTGAGGTGTCCTTTGCAAATCGCTATTGATTTGTACATAACGTTACAAAAATAACCTACTGTAGGTCCTATGGAGCGACGAGATGCACAGTACAGGGACCGCCTACAGCTACAGGTCTACTGTCTGCGTAGAAGCACGACCAGACTACGGTTCTGTCATCTCCATGCAAAAAAAGTACACGCCAGGCCAGTTCTGTACTTCCATTTCCATGCATGTACTCTTGCAGAAAAGTAAGGAAGACATGCACAGCTTTATTTTTTGCAAAATGCTTTTGCACCGCCTTAAACCCTGATCATCTTCGTCTGTTCGATCGCATATTAGCATGAGCACAACCGATGTACTATAATTATAGATATCCACTTGAATTATATAGTAGATAGGAGTATATACGAGTTTACAAACTCCCAGAAAAGTGTTGAGAAAAGTCTTTTTGGAGAGGAAGAAGAACTCGTTGAGAGTTTGATACATTATCTCTCCGTTCCGAATTGTAGATCATTTTAACTTTTTTGTATTCATAGATAATATCATACACATGCGCATTATATATTATATATAGGTGGTATAACAAAAATTACGAAAATAGAAAAGCAAAAATGAAAACTAGCATATATCGGCAGTGCACCAAAACGACATCATCTTATCTCTTCGTACCCTTGTCTTTTCAATTTTGCTGCGTGACAAACTGATTTGTCTCATACGCTTGGAGCTCACCGGTCAAAAACGAGTGACATAGATGAGAGTGGCAGCTAGCGTGCATGCAGACGATATCGATGGTTTTTACTGTTGAGCCTTTTCTATCCTCACACATGACACAACACATACGCATGCGTGTCACTGGTCAGCGTCAAATATCGATATGGTTCTATGGCTGGTCGTGATTGGCCACCTTCGTTCGTACCACACCGTCCGAGTGCGTACGTTGATTCCTCCTGATGAGCTTTTTTGTGCAGCCGGTGAAAGTGAAACTTGACTCTCACACAGCTGCGTGCGCTGCCCAAAAGTTACCCGGGTTTACCGCCTATACGTGTCGATCGCACGCCGAGCGAAGGAGAGCGCATCGTTGAATTCAAGTTGAGCTGGGGCAGTGATGGCGCCTCCTGTCATCTACTCCCTCCGTATCAAAATATTTGTCGTCGTTAACTTTTTTCACAATTTTGATCATTCGTCTTATTTAAAAAATTATGCAAATATCATTTACTTTGTTTCCTACATGTTTTACTATTGTATGTATTTTAAGTTTGACTTATCCTTTTATACATTTGTGATATTTTTTAATAAGGCGAATGGTCAAAATTATAAGAAAAAATCAACAGTGACAAGTATTTCGATACGGAACGAGTATATATCTTGCTCCTTTTTTCGTTTCAAAAAAAAAATCCAGCTCCTCTCCTCCGATCCTATACATGCTAGCTGATCGTCCTCGTTCCTCGATCGCACATGCATGATACATGGTTGCTCAGAGAAATGTTAGGATGCCGAAACAAACTACGCTCCGATCCCCTAGCTAGCTTGGCATTGCGAACAAATACGTCGTCGAACTAAAACAATATATGTACGCACAACGAAATTGAAAGGTCTCCCCCTGCAGATCACCACCGGCCGGCCCGGCCGGAAAGCTCGATCATCTAACCAGCACACACGACTGCACGAGACGACAAATTAAAAGCCGCATGAACATTCCGATCAAGGCAATCATATCACCACCGAATGAATCACACCGGTTCAAGGCGGCGGCCAGATCCGGGGATCGACGAACCGAACGCGCCCACCACCCGGCCGTCGCCGGCCGGCCGACCGCGACGAGCGCACACGTTCCACGCACTTGGCGACCGTTGTGTCGTCGTCGTACGTGGTGGGGCAGTGGGCGCACCGCCCGCAGCCCGCTGGTCCCGCCGGCCGGCCGGCGCCAAACCGCGCGCGCGAGGCGGCAGGCCGGGTGTGGGATCGGATCGGCCCGCCGTGCAGTGCGCATCACGACGAGTCGACGACGCGCGGCTGCCACTCTGCCAGCCACCGCGGAGACGCTATGTACAACGGACGGCCGAGGCATATCGGTAGGCAAGAGGCGGCATGTCGGGGTCCATACAGAGTCGCCGTGCCGGCCAGACGTACACTTACTGCGGCCGGCCGGGAGCGCGCGTGAGGGCCAGCCGGCCGGCCGGTATGGAGGGCACGTACGAGCGCCCAAAATTAAGGGCCGTCTGGTCGGCCGCCCCGTGTGCCCGTCGCCATCGCAAAGTCCACGCCACCCCACATCGCCTTGTCCTCCGATCCGCCATGCAGGACAGTACGACGTGCGCTCGACATGCACTCTTCTTCGACGTACCCATCGAATTCTTTCGGCTTGTACTCCGTGATTCTTCTCACCAATAAACGTACGTCTACGTGTGGCGGCATCTAACCTTCTACCTTGATCAGATCAATGTCCCCTCCGTATGTACGAAAAAACGACCGATCGATCTCACCAGATCGAGCTACGGTGAAGGCCGTACGTGCTCGTTATCTCGTGCGTTCTACTCTCTGCTAGCGAGTAGAATATGCATGGAAGCGGCGAGTAGTAGACCATATCATGGAGGAGTTGGCGAGTTTACTAGGGTTAGGTGCAGCAATTTAGGCGGAGATTATCAGCAACCATCTAGCTGATAGCTAGCCTGCGATTAGTTTGACTAACTAACCGGCAGTGCAAATCGAATCGACACGCTTCTTCGATTCCCATGCGGACGTAACACGTGATAAAATTCGGTCTCATCGGCATCTGTACCATTGGCCATTTGGCCGGCCAAGAAATCAACCAAAACTCGAGAAATAGACCAAGTAGTGGCACGCATATCTACCAAGCTACTATAGAACGAACACGCAAGAACACTGGCGATGCGTGCGTGTCCCCCTCCGGTCACCGGCCATCTGCCGAAATGCGCCGTCCGTGACACGAACTGTCTGATGATGGACCGGCACGCTGTCACAGCCCTGTCCGAGACGCCGGGACAAATCGGATCGTATCACTTACCAGGCCCTTATACAATGGGATTGGCCGGCTCACGCGTTTGCCCTAGTCCGTCTGGGTAGTCTAGGGTTCATCAATCAAAGGAGGCACAGTACAGTGCCGCGCTTAAGCTATCCTCGCAGCGGTACTACGTGCTGGCGTCTGACCCCGTCGATCTCCTCCCTGTTGCTGCTAAAATTAAGAAAACGTAGTAGTATTACGTGTAACGAAGAACTCACCGGCGTGTATCGGTTCCGACCGACCAAGCCCTGAAGATGTGGGTGTCATTAACTCCTCGTCTCTGAGTTAATGTGTAAAGGGACTAGTGGCAACCCGGCAGATAGCCAGATACTCTCATCGATCGACGACGCGAACAAGTTTTCAGCGAGCACACGGTCTCGATCGGGTCACTTTTTTTATGGTCTCGATGCATGATGAGAGACAAGTGCAGCGTTGGTGATGGTCCACACAGGTCCAGGACACTTGGCCATGCACTTCATTTGCCGCAGCCCGATCTACTCTTCCAAGCAGCTGGGACCCCGTCAAAGTAATTATCCTGTCTTAGACATTATTGTGATTCGATCTTCACAAACATGCATGGGAGCTCTGACCGCTAGCACAAAAAAAATAAATGGTTCTGCTTTGCAAGCAGAACATCAAAATGGCCGATGGAACTGGTGCTCGATCACTGATCAATGGAGTAGTAGAGATGAGACAAAGACATCTGATAATTGTTATGGGTTTTCCCGTTTCAAAAATACTAAGGTCAATCTCAATGTCAGTTTCATAGAGGTTTCATAACATTAAATTATATGTCATATCGTCAATTTTGCTAGCGTGATGATAAGAGAGAAAGAAAAAAGTTTTATGAGATGTGACATAGTTATCTACTTTTCGGTCTAGGTAGCGATATAATGAAAACGTGCATTGAAGCAGACCTGGAGACAAATAATAGGCACTAGTAGATTGTACGCGAAGGAGAGTAGTACTGCCCGAATAACCTAATCCCTGCATGCCTCGAGCCACTTAAAGGGCAACTTTTTGCGCGCTTCTCCATGCCACTGTGGAGTCAAAGCTTAACTTGCTCGTCGGATCACTACACCCTCCTCCATCTCCTTCAGACCAGACAGGATTTGGCAGTCACTTAGCGTGGATTTGGTCAGTGCTAATCCCCCTGTGCCACGAGATTAGCAGGACACTAATCCTAGATTAGCGCGAGCCTGGTTCCCTGCCTGCCTACTGTCACCCGGCCGGTATACGCATTCTTGTGGCTCGGTATCCGCACCCCTTGGGGGTCATATGGTCCATGTGATGCTTTGAAGCTCAACCACCGAGAGACAGGGCCCTATATGATGCATTCCCGGCACGACGACAACGGTGGCCGTTCCTGATCTCGTGTCTGGTAACTCCGTAACGGTTTTCTGGGGAGCCTTACAAAACGAACCAGCATGCAGAGGGATCTAACATTTGTATAGTGCCACCGAGGAGATTGTCTTGAGCTTGTCCTTTGGATGCACGCTAAGCCAGCTAGGGCGCCACAGCAAGTTGTGAGCATATATAGTCTCTCTCCCAGGGCACAAGCTAAGATCGGTTGCAGCGTGTAAGTGACTACTGACTAGTTAGTGGTACATTGGTTGCATACTTGCATTATTGTTAGATTCGCCACAAGTAGACAGTGAAGTACTACTACTGCTTGAGTCTTACGAGAAAGCTTAGATTTGCATAGTTTCATGCGATTATTGATGCCCTAATCTTTCAAGATACTCCTGCCTGTGAATGAAATTGGTGTGAAAGTGATATGGCTGCTGCGATTAGTTAGACGTACGTACTTGATTACGTGCATAGAACTAACAGTTCACTACCGGAAACCGGCTGTATGCCGAGTACATTTTGTCGGTCACTCGGCAAATAACAAATTTGCTGAGTGTAAAAAAACACTCAGCGAATAAAAAAGACTTGACAAATAAAAAACACTCGGTAAAAATTAGTTTTGCCGATTGCCGCAAAAAAACACTCAGCGAATAAAAAAGACTTGACAAATAAAAAACACTCGGTAAAAATTAGTTTTGCCGATTGCCGCAAAAAATACACTCGGTAAAGAGTTCTTTGACATACGGCAAAGAAAAATACTCGGCAAACTTGTTTGTTTGTCGAGTGTATTTTTTGACTCTTGACAAACTTGATTGTTTGACTAGTGTATTTTTGCCGTGTGCTAAAGCAAAAACACTCGGCAAAAAGAAATTCAAATCACATTTTAAAGCAGTAAATTAATTCAAATTAAAAAACTTTTAACTACAAAGTTTCATAACTTCTCAAGATGTACAACTTTTCTAATTCTGACAAACGGCTCTCGGCAAAGAGGCTCTTGACAAACCCTTTACCAAGTGCTATTGGGCCTTTGCCGGTTTCTTGTTGTCCTCACAATCTTTTTTTCTACTTAAAGTACGGAAAATCCACAATAAAAATTTTCTTCCACACCTAAGTTGTAGAACCAGAGTTAGAGACTAATTAGATAGATGTGAATTTTCAGAGTTGCTATACTCATTGTTTTTGACCCAAAAAATGGCGATGTATATCACACCGTACCAATTAATGTTCCGTGGAAAAGTCTTGCGCTATTTGGGATAAAAACTAGTAATCATGAATTTCAAATGACTTAAAACAAGGCATATAATAATGTGTACATTTGAGAGACCATCGATCAACGCCAATGCAAAAATCATACTGTACATATGGTTGGGAAGAAGGGGAAAACAACAATGATGTAAATTCTTTCTATATCTCTCTGCCAGTGACCCTTCTCCTCTCGGTCCTAAAAAAATCGCTAGAAACCGGAACTGGACTGGACCGACCTTTTTGAGAGATCACAAACGCTTACGTGCAGGAGTGAGCGACAGAGATTGCGCTGATGGTCACGTATCAGACAAAGCGCCGCGCGCATAGCCATTTGTAAACGAAAGCACCTCACAAACGGCGAGTACCAACAAGAGATCTCTATCTACTGCGTATCTCCAGATGAAAGGACGTTCAGAGAAGATTTTTACCATGAGTTCAGGATAACATCATCATGCAAGCAGGCTCGTTGTTTGCACATAGGCAAACAGATCGATATATAATCGGAGTGTTACTGCTATCTAGTCCAAGTGCGACGTAACCTACTAGCTGCTCAGAGCTTGTAGCAATCCATGGAGCCGCGCAGCTAGCACCCCATCGATCAGGTCGATCTCATCTCATGAGGAGGTTACATCAATCGCGAGTGCCGACGGGAAAGAAATTTATGATATTATTATACCGCTATCAAGTACCGATCGTTCTCGTGTCCCCCTCTGGAAAGGAGCCTGTCGAAATCGACGGCTGCTGCGATGTCGTCCACATGCTCAGACGAGCTAATATAAGCAACTATGCCGCCTAGCTAAAAGCCTAAAACCCCATCGATCATTAACGGGTACTATCTCTACCCCCCTTTTGAACTGCATGTTAACAACCTCGACGTAATGCCAACATCTTTGGTTGCATCACTTCTGTGTGGCTGGACGCGGCTGCTACTCAAATTGAAGTTTTCTGAATTGTACTAGCTCGCTGAAGGCTGAAGCCAATTTGGCAGTACGTAGCTCAGTGAACAAAAGAAGAGAAACGGAGCCATTTCTTTAACGAAGGAAATGAATTACCATATTGCATTGGGAGAGCAGATAAAGAAAATTGTGCTTCAGCTAGCAGACTCCCTTTATTTTTCTCGTTTTCCCAAATAATTATTGGGACAATCCAATAATTCATCTCTTACTAGATATAAGGAGGAGTTGTACCACTCACAATACGATAGTTGGATTGTGACGAGATTATTGGGAGACTGCAAAAGTAACAACTCTTCTAAAAAATAATGAATTGAATATTTTGATACATCCTATTAGTAGTTATTTGGAAACATTTACTGAGAGACTCTCTTCACAAACTAGCAAGTCGATCACTATAAATAGCCATAAAAAGGGGGTGACAGCTCAAAACTGCATATCAATCCTATATTCCAGCCAAAAGATCAACTATATATGATATGGTAAATCTTTCAAAATATATGATACGGTAGCACCTACACTCTCTTACACTACGAAGTGAGAAGATAACAAGTTCTACCAACTACGTCATATCATCTACAATAAGAATGTGATGATCAAGACATCTAATAGAGCACCCTATTATGCCTCTTTTTGACTACCGGTCATCGCCGACCGATCACCTAGTAGTAGTAGTAGCAGCAGCATTTTGAAGATGACCCAGCAACCACGACAGTGATATACGATGTGGGTTTAGGCTACTCCTTCAATTTCAAATTATAAATATTTTTTTACTAAGAAAAGATTCAGATCAATAACCATTCCATTAATATTTTATTAATATGGCACAAAAGTATACCTTTTAAAATATATTTTTAATACGAATCCAATGGCATCAAAGATTATGTTATAAAATTATGTATCAATAGAGTAATTATCTATAACAAACGAAATACACCTTGTAATTTCTAAAAAATGGCTAGATTTTTCTTTAGTAATAATTGAATATTTTCTTTCTATAAAACCCCAACAAAATATAGTGTCTCATCCAGAACATAACATAAAACAGATGAATATTTAGGATGGCTTAATATATCCAACATCGTGTCTTCATGGAAGGTTGTAGTAGTGCAGACAAGTTGGCGTGCTAGAACAAGGTTTTCGTGCAAATATCCAAGAACATGAACACCTCGATGATACCCACCAATGTAGGCATAAGTGGAGGCGAGGCAAGCTTCCGTTTGGAGAGACATGCCATCATTTCGCAATATATATAGCGGATCATCATGGCCGTGAAGAGTAGACGTCATTGTAACATCTTCAAATTTATCGTGTGATTCATGCAGTAACCACTATGGCCCTATTTGGTTTGTGTGTTTATTATAAGCACTCTCCGATAAGCACTTCATATGTAGCTTACAAACCAAAAAGGTGGTGCTTATAGGTGCTTATTTCTATAAACACCTCATAAGCACAAAAGCTCTTTGGAAGGGTGCTTATGGTGCTTATTTTGTGGTCCACACACCTCTTTTCATCAATTACACTATGGTTCTTTACTACTACATATGGTTATTGTAAGCTCATAGAACCAAACACTTCTTTGTACTTGAGGATTGGCTTGATGGCGATGAGGATGTACCACTACATGCACTTATAATAATCCATGTATATCATGGTGTGTGAGGGAGGGGGGGGGGGGGGATGGAGCGGGAAGAAAGAGGTTAGGGCAACTCCAACCGGCCTCTCAAATTTCAACCCCTACTCACTCATATGAGGACCTCTCATCTACATTTGAGGTTTCTATTTTACTTCCAACTCCAACCCATCTCTCATATACCCTCCTACTTCTAACCAATTCTCCTTTTTTATTACCTTCTTCCACGTGGACCCCACATGTCAGCAACTATCCTTCCCCTTATCCACACATCCTGCCTGTTCCCACCCACCCCACCCCACCCGATCCCCCACCTCCCGACTCCCTCTCTCTCGACCACATCGCCGCCGGCCTCACGCCTCCCCGGCGGCCGTCGTCCCTCCCCACGCCGGCCTCCTTCGCGAGGCGGGGGAGTCGCACGGGCGCGGTCGCGAGGCAGGGAGCCGCCGGCCCCCACAGGCGCGACCTCGAGGCGGGGAGCCGCCGAGGCGGGGCGCCGCCGCGAGGTGGGGCGGGGCCCATCGACGCCGCGCTGCAGCCGGATGCGAGGAGGCCGAGCTACCTCCGCCGCCGCCCCGTCGATCCGGATGCGATGAAGCCGGGCTCCGCCGCCGCGAGCAGTCCGTGGGCGCGCGGGAGCAGCGGCCGTTGGCGTCACAAGCGGATGAGGGCTCCCGTCGGGGGCTCCTACTGGTGAGGGTCCAAGGGGGGAAAATGAGAGTCTCTCATCCGTCGGGGGTCGGATGAGAGCTCGGTTGGAGGGGTTTTTTTGCTCTTCGACTCTCAAATCCTATATGAGAGCTCAGGTAGGGTGCCGACTGGAGTTGCCCTTACCTTTACCGCTGCTAAACTTATGGGTACCAAAATTATGGGTACCAAGCTTATGAAGAGTTTTGCCAGTGACACAAGAAAGAGGATGGGGAGTGTGTAGGGGTGAACGTAGCCAACGGCGACGCAACCACCCCCGATAATAATCTCCTAGTGGAACAGCCTCTTTCATAAAGGTAATCAGATGATTAGAAGGAAGTGGGTAATTAACGATAATGATCACGCCATCATGTCATGTCGTGTCTTAAATTGAACGTGGACGGCGCACGGTGGAGGAGAGAATACGGCCCATGAGACTGACGGCGCCATCATGCCGTTTCGACCATTTACCGCGGACCCCTATCAATTAATCAACTTCCCCCGCGCTGGCCGCTGCTGAGAAACCGGCCGCGCGCGCTGCGCCACGCGGCCTCATGCCATATGCCCATATGTCCTCTCTCTCTCTCTCTCGTCGAGAATGGACGGGGGCTCTTTTTCACAGCTTTTTGGGTGCCTTGGCTCATGGCCGGCCGGTTGGTTTGTGCAGGGGTCCACCGAGATGTGCTCTGCCGGGGACACCTTGGACTTGCTCTGCCGCCGATGCTAACGCTTTCCCCGGGCGAATCGGTGATCGCGCGCGTTGATGCACCCTCCGTTCAGAACGGCGAAGGAAAAAACCTCCTTGCAGCTAGAGCTAGCTAGGACTTCTCAGTTTCATGTAACGGCTCTGAGCTTTACGTTCGACTTTTACACAATCTTCGCGTGGTCGACGTTAACATATTCCCAACTCAGATATTCCTCAGACTGAAAGCCACATGCACTTTTTCTCGGTATATATGTAGGTGGTTGTGCTGCAGATAACTCAGAGCTAGCTCAATCAAATCCGATCCCGGCGTGCAGGCCGGCTATCGCTGTACACACAAAACTTGCTGAAAAGGACACAGTTTTGTATGTCAGTTAGTAGCATAAATTCCTTTTGCCTGAACCTCCTTGTTTCATTGTCGAAAGTGCGCATCGCGCGAGAGATAAACAACGATTTTTTCTGGACGAAAGACTACAGGAAATTCCGGTGCGCTGACATAGTCAGTGATCACAATAATATCTGCGTGAAAACATAAGAACGTACGTGTAAGAGTGGAATGTATTGAAATAGCCTTCATCTAGCTCCTGCTTTTTTAGTAGCTCTGTAATTTTCTCCACTCTAAAAGACTCTACCGTGTGGAGCAACAAAATTTAATCCTTGGTACAGAATAGTGTTCCCCTGTGATGAAACCACTAGCAAAACAACTCAACAAATTTGGAACCATATAAAGTGGCATGGTAGACGAAACTACTCCTATGTTCTTCATTGCTCATCCTCACACAAGTTTTATCTCGGCATATTAACACCACTCAAGGTTCACCAACATCATGTTCATCCAAGTACGTACCTCAAGAGCCACCCTCGTCACACATTATGTATGCCACGGATATTAGAGCAAAAGCCAAAAACCAACTTTACGATGCAACCGAAATCTGCCCCGCCCCCAACCCTCCTGTAACTAATTCCCTTTCATGCACTGCTTTTAAATAAATTGCTCCTCCATGTTTTTTGTCAGTACAAGTAGCCGGGCCTTTGTGCAACAACGCATGTATTCCCACTCCGGTAGAGACTAATAATGTCAACGGCCATATGACTGTCGCTAGAATCAAGAGGATAAAGTGGGTTTTCTCGAAACATCACCAGAAGAGTACTCGTAGTAAAACGAAGTGGGCAAAAAAAAGGGAGACAGCGGGGGTGAATGCATGGACCCACACAGGAACCCTTTTCACCTGGTGGGCCCCAGCTCCGAGGTCCGTCCAGGTGTGCAAATCCGGGTGATAAATAGCGCCGCAACCCGCCGGGCTTCACGCCATCAGCGGCTAGGCAGAGCAAGAGAGAGAAGCAGCAGTGGCCAGCCGCCTTCCCCTGTTCTAGGCCCTGTTTAGTTCACAAGAAGTCCCAAAATTTTTGCATCACAGACCGTGTCACTTCTCACAAAACACACTTCCCAATGCAAAAAAAATCACCACTTTCGCCAAATTTTCACTAAACTAAACGGTGCACTAGCTGTGGAAATCGCTCCGGCGCCACTGTCACCACTCACACCACTCGCCAGTTACTCACCACATCCATCCGCGCACTGCCCTCGCATCCCATAGGCTAGCTGCCCCTGCTCGCTCTCCGATCCCACCTGTATCTGGTCTGGTCGTCTTCTTCCCCGCAGAGCCCGCGGCTCCGTTACAACACGCTCTCGCTCGCTTTCCTCCTCCGAAAGCGGCGCTGCAGCAGCCTGCTGCTGCTGCTATGGCTATGACTCCGAGCTGTGGCGCCCTCCCGCTGCTGCCCTGCGCACGCCATCGAGCCCCGGCAAGCTAGGCGCGCGCCGCCAGTTATTGCACCGTGCCGGGGAATATCGCTGCTGGTGCCGGGTGGGCGGCGGATAGCTGCGCTGCGCTGCGCCGCTGCTCCGTGCGTGTTGGGGAGGAGTAATTGAGGAGGAGGCAGGCACGCAAACGATCGCCCTTCGCGCCTCTCCCGCCGCGCGCACTCACGTGATTCATACTTGCCGCCTCCTCACTTCGACGACTCTTCTCCCCTCTCGCAACCACACCAAGCAAGCACCAAACACACCCAGCTCCTCCTCCCTTCGATTCCCTGCTCGAGGGCGGCTGGGAGATGGTCGAGGCGGCGGCGGCGGCGGCGGCGATCGTGGTGGTGCGGGAGTACGACAGCGCGCGCGACCGCCGCGGCGTGGAGGCGGTGGAGAGCGCCTGCGAGGTCGGGTCCAGCGGCGGCGGCAAGATGTGCCTCTTCACCGACCTCCTCGGCGACCCGCTCTGCCGCATTCGCCACTCGCCGGCCTTCCTCATGCTGGTACGTACGTGCTCGTGCTCGCTCGCTCTGCTACTTTTACGTGGTGGCCTGGCTACCTGCGGCCAAGCGGCTAGCCAGAGGCAGGCGGGCTCGCTCGGCCTAGCTAAGCGAGCCTACCACCTGTCCTCCGCCCCGTCCCCGCCATCGGCGCCATGCCTCCTCCCTCTCTCGTCTCTTTTCGCCTCGTCGCGTTTCGTTTCGTTTGGTTTCCTCTCGCTCCTGCCGGGGGCGTGTGGGTCCCGGATGGAGAAACTCAACTAATTAATGCACTGCCCGAAAACGCATGTTTGAACTGCGCAGGTCGCGGAGACAGCAACCGGCCCCAACAACAGCACGGAGATCGCCGGCCTCGTCCGCGGCTGCGTCAAGACCGTCGTCTCCGGCACCACCCAGGCCAACGACCCCATCTACACCAAGGTCGGCTACGTCCTCGGCCTCCGCGTCTCGCCGAGACACCGGTACGTACGTGGAAAGCCCAACAAGAAACGTACTGCACCGTGTACTCCCTGCTGTACATATATACCGGCCGGTGTTGCCAATGTCGTTTTCACGGCCGGATCCTGACCCTGTACGTGTTGCTTTTGCCGTACATGTATGGCTGCTGCAGGAGGAAGGGTGTCGGGAAGAAGCTGGTGGACCGGATGGAGGAGTGGTTCCGGCAGACTGGGGCAGAGTACTCGTACATGGCCACGGAGCAGGACAACGAGGCGTCGGTGCGCCTCTTCACCGGCCGCTGCGGCTACTCCAAGTTCCGCACGCCGTCCGTCCTCGTGCACCCGGTGTTCGGCCACGCCCTCCGTCCCTCGCGGGCCGCGCCCATCGTGCGCCTCCAGCCCCGGGAGGCCGAGCTGCTCTACCGCTGGCGCTTCGCCGGCGTCGAGTTCTTCCCCGCCGACATCGACGCCGTGCTGTCCAACGACCTCTCGCTCGGCACGTTCCTGGCCCTGCCCGCGGGGGCGCGGTGGGAGGGCGTCGAGGTGTTCCTGGCCTCGCCGCCGGCGTCGTGGGCGGTGCTCAGCGTGTGGAACTGCAAGGACGCCTTCCGCCTCGAGGTGCGCGGGGCGCCGCGCCTGATGCGCGCCGCGGCGGGCGCGACGCGGCTCGTGGACCGCGCGGCGCCGTGGCTCGGCATCCCTTCCATCCCCAACCTCTTCGCGCCGTTCGGGCTCTACTTCCTCTACGGCCTCGGGGGCGCCGGCGCCGAGGCGCCCCGGCTCGCCCGCGCGCTGTGCCGCCACGCGCACAACATGGCACGAGACGGCGGCTGCGGCGTCGTGGCCACCGAGGTCAGCGCCTGCGAGCCCGTCCGCGCCGGTGTGCCGCACTGGGCGCGGCTCGGCGCAGAGGACCTCTGGTGCATCAAGCGGCTCGCCGACGGCTACAGCTCCGGGCCGCTCGGCGACTGGACCAAGGCGCCGGCCGGGCACTCCATATTCATCGACCCGAGGGAGTTTTAGGCTGATATAAGCATGCTTAGGTCTTTAGGGGTTTTTCCACAGCTCCTGGCGAGAGTGGCTTTTCCAGCTCAACATTTTGCGTTTCAGACATGAGCTGGTACGTTTAGGCGTAACTTCTGCTAGAATCAAGCTAGTTAACGTTTCCATTTTTGTGTTAGATGTGAATACAGCTGCAAGTTCCATCTAGTACTTAGCTTGGATGGAAACGGGAGCAGCTGCCTAGTTGTAACGGGTTCTATCTATGGGACCAGGGTGGAGACCAACCTTTTAGTACCTTCTGCTTTTTGCGTCCTTTTCAGAGAAGTAGAAAGGTTTGTTAGATTTGCTTCTTTTGTTTGGAGGATATGTGCATCCTTTCCCCACAAAGAGATGCTGCCTGCGATCTTTGGGATTCTTTGTGAATCCGTGGTTGTTTGGATCCTGTTTACATTGGTCCTGTTTGGATCCGCTTACTAAAGTTTATAGTAGTTATTAAAGTTTAGGAATTTTGGTTCCGAACGGATCCAACTAAGACGATGCTGCTAAAATTTAGTTGGAGCTCAAAAGGTGCTTTAGTGATTTAGATCCAAGAGTTGTTAAAACTTTCTCAAAATGAACAATATGTTATCTTTTTCAATATTGAATTATTGAATATGTACCATAGATACACATAGCTTCATATGAGTTTGTTATGTCTTCTCTGTTTGTGCGGTACTCTTAATTCTTTGTGCAATATATTTCTTTTACAATAAATCAGCTACTACATAAATCAGCAGAAGTCGTTTTAGATCTGCCGAACAGATACTTCCTCTATTTCAAATTGTAGATTGTTTTGAATTTTATAGGTTCTTAAATATTATTATGCATCTAGACATACATTATATTTAAATTGTCTATGAACCTAAAAAGCTAAAATGACTTACAATTACGAACTAGAGAGTAGGTATGATGCTTATAATTCTGTATACGTTGCTCGTTATAATCGTTGCATATGTTGAAACGGTGTGTCAATTACCGTTGGGTTATGAACATCATCACTGCAACTGTAGCTAGATATGGCCAATCCGATTTAGATTCTGTTATTGGTTGTTTTTGTCACATACTATACGTGCGGTACACGCTAAGCCGGTGGGGGTAAGACCGTCCCCACGGTTTTCATTAAGAAAAGAAAGTCTCCTCCGGCTTAGAAAACCCTCGAACCCCAGCTTCATCGGCGAGGAGATTTTTTTCTGAAGATAAACCCGGTGAGATAAACCCGAGGGGTTTCTTTTTCGAAGATAAACCCCGGTGAGATAAACCTGCGTTCGATGGATTCAAACCCAAGTCGGCGGCGTGCCCATCTGCAACACCTACCAACCGAGCTACAACTCGTTTTCCGGTACACGTTGTATCATAGGTACGTGCCATGATATACAATTGTTGGAGTAGTAACATTTTTTTTAAGGAATTGGAATAGTAACAATATCAAAGGTACATCCAATTTACACAATTCATCCCGCCTCTTTTCACCCATCTAAATAGACCGTAAGGGAACAATTTGTGGTGTTTGCTTGAAAATTTAGCCGTTAAGTTGGTTGTGCCGACGATGGTAAGAGAACTCAACACACAGAGGATACCGCTGCATGGACTTGGATCGGTTTCATGTTTCAGCATCGTCAAAGCAACAGACGACGGTTCCCGGCTGGTCATGGCAATCAAGGACCCAGAAACAAACATCTCCAGTCCTGACCCAGTCAGTCAGTCAGTCAGTCACCTGACGGAGGAATTGACTTGACAAGCAGGAGACTTTGAATGCGGCAACTGTTGCGGACAGCAGCGTGAAAGGGGTTGCCGGGCTCATCAGGTCAGGGTGTTCCGCCGCCGTCGATGGGACGGACGATCGAGCTGATGCCGCGCGCAACATACAGTGGCGCGCGCACGGTCGAGTCGCCGTCACTCGTGTGTGTTTTTTTCCAACGCGAAAGGACGACGGGGCCGGAGGTGAAAGCAAGCCAGTGGATGGGGGTGATGCTGGCTCTGGCTGTGCGCGACAGCGTCTCTCGCTCACGGCCGGTGTGAGTGTGAGAGCTCCTTCCTCCTCATCTCCTAGTGCGCGCGCGCCTCGCCATCACATCGCGACGTGCATGTTAAAGGCCGTCACGGCACTGTAGCCGTCCGACGTGATTTGCCGACAAGGTGCCGGCCCCTGGAATTAACTGCACCGGCGTCACACACTCACACGGCGCCTCCGGCCGGCCCTATCATGCGGAAGCGATCGAGGACGACGCCGTACGTGTTTAATTCAAGCCCGGTGTTCCCTTGTGTTTTGACCTAATCTATCCGATCACTGATCATATATGGTGCCTATACCTGGAAGAAACGAAACGAAGCTAAAATGGAAATGTTTTGATCCATCCATGTTACCCTGATGCCTGATCCTGGCCTTGTCCACGGACAGATGGCAAGCTCTGTTGAAGGTCAATCATCACGTACTGGCCTTCTGAATGGAGCTCTGAAAAAGCTAGGGCTACTTTGCCCTAGTGCATGTGCGGTGATGTAACTTGTGATGACCTCACATGCAGAGCTAATTCAGACTTCAGAGAGAATCTTGACCGGCTGCCGATTGTGGACGGAAATATGGGGCTGATCTGACATGTTCGTAGCCTCACTCTCCGTAGGTCTTTGGACTGAAATTGGACTTAATTTGGACATGTCAATGGTGAGTTTTGATGTAACGTATAGAGCCATGCGCAATTATAAAATCCCGTAAGTCTGACGATCTATTTTTCTACGGGTACCACTAGCTATTCCGCTCCGCATTGGACTTGGGTGTTCATGAAATACAAATATGCAAGTTAAATCTGATGGGCTAGTGTAGTAATAAAATTTATTGATCAAACCGTTCAGCAAAAAGTCAACAATGTTCTTTTTTAGCTATTAGTTCGAGTTGGGTGAAGAAACTTATCCAAGATGTTACATCGAGTTTTCGGATGCTAATTAAGAGAACTAATTACACAAATGGATCGGAAATCACGAGACGAATATGTTAGCTTCAACAAAAAGAACACACTCCGGACTAGGAGTAGTAATGGGTCATATCCCTAATACATTCTTCACAATCCACATAAGTCCTACTTTTTAGCTTAAAGTTGTATATTATTATGATCTGATCTTTAAATTAGCTATAAGCTAAATTAAACGTCCCGTTACCACCCTAACTCCGGTGCGCACGTGGCAGTCTCTGCCACCGACAGGTATTTGTAGGTCCTAATCTCAAGTCTGGACCACCAGGAGCACAGAAGATCAAGCACTCTACCGACCATACGATCTTTCTGCGACAGTATTTGTAACACAAGCACATGTGGCATCTCATCACAACAACGTACGAGGAGAAGATCCTCTGAAGATCACATGCCGCATCAGTTCCTGTAGGGCATCACTCGCTAGAAGAATCCATTTCCGAAACAGAAGCGCCTTTTATCTCTGCAGCCACACCATTTGGATGGCTACAGGTTCATTTGCATTATTTGTTGCACCAAAGGGGTGTGGTTGTGGTGGGGCTCCTGTATGGCTACCGAAAAGTGGATAAGGGTGTGAACTTCCAACCCAATCAAAACTCAACTAAATATATATTTTTTATTTTCTCACCACCCCACTTCATGTCACTTCATGACTATTAAATTAAAAATGTTCCAACATTTTTCAAAAATGTTACAATATTCTTTTCTTCAACATTTCTAGTCATTTTTCGTCAACATTTTACAAAATGTTGCAATATTTTTGGGACCAACATTTTTTAGCTTCTTTCAACATTTTTAATAAATGTTGGTTTCGTCAACTATTTTTTGTCAACATTTTGCAAAATGTCGTTGCAACATTTTTTAGAAATGTTGGGACAACATTTTTGGAGTCTTCCACCTCCAGGCCGCCGGCGGAGCTCGTGCTCGTGAGAAGCGGCGCGCGGGACGCAGGGGACGGACGACGCCACGACCGGCGGCGCGCGGAAGCCGCGGCAGCCGGCAAGCTCCCCCACGGGTCCCCGGCGCGCGACCGATGACCTCACGCGCAGGGTTGTGGCGCCTCAGCCAGCGGCTCGCGGGCGCGGAAGCCGCGGCGGCCGACGACCTCACGCACAGGGCCACGACGGCGCATGGGCTGGGCGCGCGCGGTCATCTACGGCGGCGGCGAGGCCGGGCCGGCAAGGCGGAGCGCGCGGCGAGGCGCGCCGGCGCAACCTATACACAGGCGGCGGCGCGCGGGAGGTGGAAGAAACGGTGGCTAGGATTTCGGGATGTTGGGCTGTGTGGGCCGTTGTGTGGGCTTCTGATTGGTTATAGTTACTTAAGTAAAAATCTTCTGTAAGGTATATTGGATCCGCGGCTGTGACCAGCAACATATGCAGTTTGAGGCAATCATAGCAGCCAATAGTTAACGAATTTGGGTTGTGAAGTTGGACTGCGACCAAAATTATTGAAACTTTAAATTTATCAAAGACCCACTTAATTTCCGAATGAAGTCATTTAAATTATGTGATAAGATGCTGCTCCCCTATATGAAAAACGACTCCATTTAAAGTACAATTGGAAATATTATCAAAGAGTGGCCATAAATAAATCAAGAAACACTTAATTTCCTAAGGAATACATCTAAATTGTGTTGAAATGCAGGGCCCGTATATGCCAAATCACACCATGTAAAGTACATGCAAAACCACACCATCACTACGGGAAAACGTCTATCTGTCGTGGGCCGTAAGCGCACTGCAAAGCCCACGGCGAAGGGTTTGCCATGTGTATTTAGATGTGGCGCACGGCAAACACCGCATGACAGAGTTCTGCACGGCTAAGCATGTAAGAAACAAATAATTTCTTCATGGCAAAGCATGTATACAGACCATGTAAGAAACAAATAATTTCTTAAAAGGTGTATTTTGTTTTAAAATTACTAGAAGATGCACGTATGATCCAATTCTTCCTGCGACCATGAACAGATGTCCCGACATAATTCTTTTTTGAAGACTGCTTGGCATGTATAGATAGATAATAGAGTGCCCACACAGAATGTCCATTAATGTAATAAAAAATTAAAATGATTACGCAACGAAAATCAGAATCCACACGAATACAAGACACTAGAATTTGAGTGGATATCTCTACTCCTAAAAAGAATGAAGTGGAGACAAAAACTTGGTCAACCTTTTTTCTCCGCTCCCCCGCGCGTCCGCCCCCCTCTCCCGTGCGTCCGCCTCTCCAATCCCACGTCTGCCCCGCGGCCCCGCCCTCCCCCCATCCCGCGTCTGCCCTGCACGCCGCGCCCTCCCTCGATCCCGTGCATCCGCCCCAACCCCCTGCCCCTTGGACCCTAGATCTGCCCACGTCTGTCGGTCGTCGTCGTCGCCGTCGCCGCTGCCTGTTCCCTCCTCCGCTCGGGCGCCGGGTGGATGCCGCTGCCGAGGTCACGCCGTCCGGTCCTACTGTGTCGTTCCCTGCATCCCCATCGTGTCTCGCTGCCACAACTATCGTCATCGTCCTGTATCCACCCTCAGGTTGTCGCCACCGTCGCCATTGGCCACGCCATCCCCGCCGTCACCGACGCCGCTGCTGTCGTCCCTGTCGTCGTCCTCCAATCGATGTCGCCGTCAACCATACCATCCCCGCCATTGTCCTCCGATCCCTCACGATCTTACAGTTATGCTCACCCATGCCTCGCCTCGCTCTCTGCACATCTGCACGACGCACCCACAACTCGCCTCCTCCGGTCACTCCCCAGCAGCGCACCTCCCTCACGTCTCACCTCTTCCCCAGGCTTCACGGGGAAGCCGTGCTCCGTTGGTGGTCCGCGAAAAGGTACACCCTCCAATCTCACGTCCTCTCTCCTCTATTTCATCTCTCTTCCTTCCCAATCTCAGGTGATTCAATGGTGAAGCGTGCGGCCTGCGGGGATGAGGGATGCGGCTCCAAGCGATTCGCTAAGGGACAGTGAGGATGGAACTAAATCCCACGCAAATTTGACTTCCCCATCTAGGATTCGTGCATGAGAGGATTTGGAGTGATTTTGTCCACCATCTACTGGTGGCGTGTCAAGAGCCCCAAGCATTAATTCTCTCACTGTTGGACATTGAGGGATCTCTAGGTTAGTTCCAATTTCAGGCATCATTGTTCGCTTTCCTCCTGGCTGTCCCCTTCTTTCTCTCTATATCTCCCACCATTGCCATTGGTTTCTTTAGTAATTTCTTTGTTTGGACTGGTCGATGGCAGGTCACCAGGGGGCCACTGAAGGAGTGCAGGGAAGCACTGGAGAACACCGAGACGAATAATTAGTTCAATTTCTTGATATGGTCCATTGACAGGTGTTTTTAGTTGCGCTTTTAGGTTAATGCGCTTGAGAAGTTGTCTTGTGCAGGGAGGTTGTTATGCATAATCAGTGTGCACCCGACCCTAGGTGGAGGAACAAAGTGATCGGCTTACATTTTAGACGTGCATGACCTTTTTATGTTTTCCTTAACAATTTAGTTCCGTAGAAACAATTAAAAGCAACTAGGCCACTTCATGATAACCAGTTAATGTCCAGCTATTTTAGAAAGGTGTTCTGTAAAATGACTAAGTTTTATGATATGATACGAATAGTAGGCCTGTAGCACTTCAAAAAGATGCTTTTCTTAAGGCCATTGTGTGCTATACATGTCGCAGGTTTTAATTACATTACTATTCATCAATAATGATCAACTTTTTTTAATAAAGAAAATGACTGATTCTTGAAGCTTTCAAACTGATGGTGATTACTGTGACAAATAACATATATGTTTCTTCTTGAGAGTGATCTGTATGATTGTTTCTCTCTTTCTTCATAAGAGTGATATATGTTTTTGTGAATTATTAATTTGTGATCCTCTCCTTTTAAGCAGATTTGACCATGTTTGGTGCTTGTAGAATGTGAAACAAAAATAAACAAATTTGTTATTGCTGCTGCAGGATGAGTGGTTGGGTGGCTGAAGCAACGAAGAAGAACATCAGAGGGGGGAGCTAGAGGCATTTTCCCTTCTATCCGACTCACAAGAAATGCCTCTAGCATGACCTTACTGGTCCACACATCTTCTGTAATTTCCTATAGCTTTGAGATTTGCAGATCTGTTTGCATACTAATCTTTGATACAATTTCCATTTTATTTTTTTCCAGAACTTTACCACCTTGTTGTGAGTAGCTTGAGCTTTGCAGTTCTGTTTGCATACTAATCGTTGATAAAATTTCCATTTTATTTTTTCCAGAACTTTACCACCTTGTTGTGAGTAAAAAACAAGGACCAGGTACTTAATTTTCCCCCAAGATGTTCCTACGGCATATTGTGAATTATCAGGTTGGGTCTGGCTTGTAGGCATGGCGAATTATCAGGTAGGCAATGGTAGTGCTTGCATCACTTTTTCAAAAAATTGTGCAGCAGTATGATATAAACAATTCCGAATGGTGGTTGTGAAAACCAGTTAGGTCAATCTTGCACCTGGTAGTCGAATGGCAAAACAATCTTTTAATAACCACTACCTGAGTTGAGAGAGTGGAAGGTCGCCGCAACCATTGGTATAGGTGAGCTTTGTTTCTTTTCTACATTTTCTTTCTTCTTTTCTTCTCTCTGCCGATGTGTTGGTTGATGAGCTCATGAGGATATGGAAAAAGAAAATGCTTGATGTGTTAGAGTAAGGTTGCAGATTTCAATAATGCACAGTTGTCGATGATGCTGTGTATTTTAAAACTTTCCTGGAACAGATCAATATATACCACGATTTCGTCACCCAGAAGATGTACTCTCTCATGAGTAGTATTGTCAAGAATCTATATAACTGCTTTCTCAGGTCCTCTAATTGATATCTACTTTAGTATTCCTTTTACTGTCCATTGCACTCAGTTCAAGCTATCAGAAATGAGGTTATGGTCAGGTCCTCAGTTGGCATTCAATTCAAACAATATTGTTCATGTATCCTTATAGATGTTTTCAGCAAACACGTGATCAAATCCGTTGTTCAATATTTATATTTACTTGTGTGCTTGTAATCTCAAACCTCCCTTATCTGTTTACCTTGATATCTTCTTCTAGGCACCAAATATTTGTGAGATCTGCAGAGTTCAGTGCAAAAGTAAATCTGGCGAGTATATTACCATTATATGTTGTTTTACTCCATTATATAGCCATTTATGTATTTCCTTATACTATTTTGTGCTACCTACCAAGAGGCTATATTAAATTGTTTGTAGGTACTAATGTGACTGACTAACTATAGCAATTGTTTGTATGTGAAGATAGGTACAGAGTGTGTGCTGCCATATTGATACTTAATTATTTAACTCTCTTTTATCTTTACTATTATTTTGTGATGCTACTGTGCTTGACAAGAAATGTGGTTAACCTTATTCAAAAAAATAGATATGGTTAACCCTTTTCATGGCTCATTGTTGTCAAAAAGCAAGCTGAATTCATATAGATCTAAGGCTATTTCAAAAGTTGTTATAATACTTTAGGATTGACCTCTGAAATTTTGTTTAGTATCAGGAAAATGTTCATATGTGTGGCTGCCAATTCGTATTTGGAGTGCGTTAATATTCATTACCAATGTCTCCTCCTAAGTCCTAACATGGCTCCAAACAACCGTGAGTGTTTGAAGTTTATACCATGCTTCAGTAATAGAGGGCATCTAATTATCCTTTTGTTCCCCAACTGCAACAATGACAATTGAATTCTACTATTTGCACCCCTTGACACAATTTATTTTTATACACCTTGCAGGGATAAAAATGATCCAAGTCTGAATGGCGAGCTAGGCCGGATCTTCTCCTTGGAAGTCACTTATTTTCTCAACCTCTCAACCTGATCCAATTGGTCACAAATAAACCATAGCTGTTTGCCTCAGTTATTTTCTTTGGGAATCTAGAGCTTTTGTTTATAAGCAGATAACCAGATACTATCATTGATGTACTCCCTGTATCGAATGATTGAGGTCGTGCTTGTACATTGCGCGTCATGTGTGCAATGCCTTTTTGTTTTGTTGATTCTGTGAGTGAATTTGCATTCTTGTTGCTTGAATGAGATGCCCATATCATTCTCATGTAAAAGTTAATACTTATGAATCATGGTGAGCCTTAAAATAGAATGATAATGTCAATGCTGTATTTTCATGTTAAAAAGAGTTTTATAGCCCATAGCAATGCACATGCACGATTCTATGAATACATAATCACGACAATTAGATAGGTGGTTATAGATGAAATTTTTATTTTGCCCGTAGAAAATGCAAGGAAGAAGCTGCAAAACATTACCTTTCTCGCATCGCATGAAAAGAAATAACATAGATGGAGGGTGACCTTTTGGATGACCCGCGATACTCAATATTAAGGCAATCAAACATCATGAAGACAGATTGTATATATGTCGCGATACTCAATATTAAGGCAATCAAACATCATGAAGACAGATTGTATATATGTGCGCAATTTCCAGTTTGTTTTATATTTTTCTGCAAGCATCTTAAGATGTTCTCCCATGGGATGTTTTAAATTAAGAAATACAAGTTGTGTTTGCACGATATACTATAATTCAGTGTCATAATTTATTAACATTGCTTTAGTACTATATATATTTATTGAATGTTTTGTGTATTACATTTTAGATATTTAGATACCTTTTGTATATTGCATTTTAGATATTTGATGCCCGTAGCAACGCACGGGCAATTTCCTATATATTCTAATAAAAGAAGCAAGAACAAAATCGCTAGAGATGCGCACCATCGCTAAAGCTTTTCAATTGAACTTCGGCGTGTGCTGAATTAAAGAATATAGAATCTTGTAAAAGTGGGTAAGAGCAACTCCAACAGTTCCCCATCCCAAATTGTCATTGTTATTTTTTTGGTAAAAACAGAAAAAATCTTCTCCAACAGTTCCCCATCTTAGGTTGCCATTTATCCCAAGTTGGGAAAAATCGACTCTGGGCGCGCATATATGCGCGCAGCGTTCCGCAGGGCATCCTCCCATATTAGAAGAGGTGGAAGGGTATATGTCGGGGGTCTCTACCGCCGAGCAGTAAATTTGTACCGGATCGTGTGTCCGACCCGGATGGTTAGCGCGAGAGACGCCGTGATTTAGACTGGTTCGGGCCTCCGAGGAGTAATACCCTACGTCCAGTATCGAGCTGCCGTGTTCTTGAGCTAGGGTTGTTTGTAGTAGGGGTTACAAACTGGTCGGGAGAGGGTGTCGAGCCCAAGTCCCTGGGGTGTGAGTGTTCGGTTCGTCAGCCCTTGTGATGGTTGCCCTCCCCTCCCTTTTATAGACACAAGGGCGAGGGGCAAAAAGGGGAAAAGAAAAAGAGCTACAGTCCTGCGTGGCCGGGAGGTCTTCTCGTACGTCGCCGTCTGCCAGCAGGCATTAAAGAGGAGCTGAGCTGTGTTGGCGTTCGAGGTCGCCGCGTGGCCAGGTTGTGCTGTTCATTCCGGCACCTGGCGCATCCTCCGAGTTCTTTTGTGCTGACTCGACCCGCCTGAGTGTGAGCTGAGTCCACCACGTTAGGACCTAAATGTAGGCAGGCGTTAACTATAGGGGGCACTCGAGTGCCTCTGACGGAGTTGGCATGCCGCAGAGTCGGACGGGACAGCGCGTCGGGGGCCGCGCGGCCGAACAGTGCCGTATTACGGCTCTTGTCAGAGCCGGCCGCTCGCGCGTGTGTTGGCACTTCTTACGTCGTCACTAAATTTGCAACGGCGCTAGAAGGCCTGTTGGTATACTACATGATCACAGATAAATCCGCAAGCGCACGGATACCGCTGTAGCTTTCACCCGGGAGTTTTCCAAGGTATCGATTTCCACGGGGAACGAGAAGTGTAGAGAACCTGAACTAATTCGTCCGGGAGATATGGTGACGAAAGATAGAAAAGCAAGGGTAGATTTCGGGTAGAGAGGGGATAGCTGATGAAGTTTGGGACTCGTGAGGGTCACGGATAGAATCAAGGCAAAACTTGTCGCTCGTCGGGGCCAGAGGGAAAAGAGCCACAGAAAGGGATGAGAAGGGGGCTCTGATATCGTAACTCCTACCTGCCGGAACTAACGTGGTGGACTACAGAGCCCATCCGAAGCTGTCACCTCCCTAGGGTACCACAACTATTCCGTTGAACCGGGAAGCATTCCAAGGTACCGGAGAGTCTAGACACCGCGTCTACACTAACCAAGCACTACTTTACCCCGCGCTAGAGCAAAGCAATCACGATAAGTAGAAACTAATTAAACCACAATCGAGGAACCTAAGAGCGAACAATAAAATGACTTGAGACTTAGTTACTCACGAATCCGAACTTACAAAGTATCCCGGGTGTGGACGACTGAAGTTGTACCGCACCCGCCGAGGTACAAGAAGAAGACCGACTCCGGCTTCTACTCCAACACTCAACTCTCTCTCCCTACTCTCTGAATACTAACTTGTGTAGGGCTCCGCCACTTGCTTCTAATCACTTGTGTTCTTCCATGAGGTGCCTGGCTCAATTTATAGCCCCAATAGGTCGGTGGCTGCAGGAGGGGGTACTTGTAGGCGAGAGGGAGCTGCAGTGCCCGGCAAGGAGGTGCGGCCGTATCTCCAGGTGCGGCCGGCCCTGTGATTTCCACCGCCTTCGATCGTGTGTCTGTGATTTGGTTCCTAAGGTGGCTAGAAGGCGGTTGTGGGTCGGTTTGCTAAGTAAAGGAGGTGCGGCTGGTCCTCTTGGTGCGGCCGGCCCTGGGCCCTCTTGTCATTCACTCCGGATCATGCTCTAATGTGTAGATGAAGTCTTGGACGTTGCCACACGTCGGTTGTTTGCTGGCTTGTGGGTCCATGGATCCAAGTGAGGCTAATCTCAACCTCTGGATCAAACCGACCTTGTTCCTTCGATCAGGATCATTCCTAGCTGTGTTCCCTTGAGTGACCGAGGCTTGGTGGCACGTTTGGGCGAGTCGGGCAGGTGCGACCGGCCCTGGAGGTTCGGCTAGCCCTGGTGGTGCGGCCGGCCCTGCCTCCTGGCCCCGGTGCATCTCTCTTGTGGTGTGTTTGCTTGATCCAACACGATCGTGACGAGTTTGGTCTTTTGGGAGCCGGTGCATGGAACTATACTTGGTGGGAGCCTGAGTGGTGGTGCAAGGTAGGGCCGACCGTACCACTAGGTGCGGCCGTGCCTACCTTATGTGGCTCGGTGCTCCGGAATTGCTCCCTAATCTTGATCCTGCAAATAAAATCTCAACACAGCTCGTGGAACTTCGTTAGCACCTAAAACATGCATGAAATTGGTGCCTGGCCTATGGACTTGGTCCCCTTGGATATTATGCTAGGTGTAGAGGCATTTGGCAAAGTTTGGTGTTGATCGGAGGAGGTTGATAGGTCCGGCCGAACCTACTAGGTTCGGCCGCACCTACCCCCGACACGTCTCGTGTCACAATCTTCCGTGAGGCATAACTTCTGCATCCGGACTCCGAATTAGGTGAACCAAAACTCCATTTTGATCATCTCGACGAGAACTTCGCAATGGTGCTATCAAACTAAGCATTTGACATTGTTTGTCAAGATGCTTTATTTGTGCTATAATGTCTCATTATGACCTGCATCCAAATATTCGCCAAAGCTCGTGGAATCCGTTAGTTTATAACCCTACAACTATGATGCAAGCTTTGATGGAGTGAAATTTGTTCAAAGTTGAGGGTCGAAAATAAGGACTTAACGACCGTCAACAGTGTGCCACCAGCTAGTGTGCTTGCATGGCGTGGGGAACCGGCGCCCCACGCGTCGTCGCGGGGGAGCTCGTGCGTCGGGGTGGCGCCACGTTTGCGTGGGCCGTGTCTTGATCAGAGACGGAAACTGCTCGCGCGAACGAGTAGGTTGTCGGAGGCAAGGCGGAGACTCCCCGTGCGAGGCGGAGACTCCTCGTGCGAGGCGGAAACTTGTCGTGCGGGGCGGAGACTCCTCGTGCGAGGCGGAGGCTCCTCGTGCAGGGCGGAGACTTGTCGTACGGGGCGGAGACTCCTCGTGCGGGGCGGAGACTTGTCTGAGAAACCACCCCCCAATCGGAGACTTGTCGGGGAAGCCTCCCACTGGTCGGAGACAAGGCGTCTTGCCAGTGAAGGTCTTGACAGGGATCTACAGTCCTCCTTACGCTGGATCTTGGCCTTCACATTGTCAATGGTGTCAGATGACTCCATCTTGAGAGTGATTGTCTCGCCGTTAAAGGGGGCCCTAATCCAGGCCCTCGTCAGTAGCCCCCGAGCCTGGGAGGGAGTGAAGGACTCGCCCACAGGCTCAGATGAGAGGCGTCATGATGATCTTTACTCTTGGTTTTCCTGGTGGGTGCGCGCGAGCGCATCCGCCGGATGTAGCCCCCGAGCCTACGAGTGAGTTGTAGACTCGCTTGTGGGGTTTTAATCTTCGGAACGTTGTCATCATTCCGGGATCCTTGGTCGAGATGGTCGTAGTGGTCGTGGGCGATGCGTCCGTTGTGGAGGTCATGGCCGACGTGGCAGATGTGACGGTTTGAAAAGATAGCGCGCAGCTGGTCCAGATTCTTGGGCCCACCGGGCGTCGAAACGTCGTGCTGCCGGGCGTCAGTTACCCCGGGGCGCGTGCGCCCGTGCAGGCGTCTTCCCGACGTGGTGGGACCAGTATTTAAGGCCGGCGGCCACGCCCTCTCCTTATTAACCGCGCACCGTCTTAGGACTCGAATCTTTTCGCTTCCCAACTCTTGCCATTGCCATCGCTGCTGGCTCCCTTTGCGCTTCACGCCCACGACGCCGCCGCCCCCTTTCACCTGCACTGTGTGCGAGAGCCTGCTACCACCATGTCGAACTGGTCGCGCTCCAGCATGTCCCGCTCGGTCCTCCGCCGCCTCGTCGCCGCCGGTCAACTGCCCGCGCTCACTGATGCCGAGGAGTGGAGTGTGCCCAAGGATGAGACCGTGTCGCGCCCACCAAAGGGCTATGTCGTCTCGTTCGTGGCGTTCCACGAGCGTGGCTTCTCCGTCCCCGCCGGATGATTCATTCGCGCGGTGCTCTTCGAGTATGGGCTGCAGCTCCAGCATCTCAACCCGAACAGCATCCAGCAGATGGCGGCGTTCGAGGTGCTGTGCGAGGGGTACTTGGGCGTCGGCGCCCATTGGCACCTCTTCAAGTTCTTCTTCAAGTTCGCCTACCTGAAGGACGGCCCGCTTCCGGCGACGATCGGATGCGCCAACCTCCGGATGAAGCAGGGCAGGGGCGACGCGTACATCCCCTTCACGTTGACGAGCTCCAACAGCGGATGGCACAAGGGCTGGTTCTACCTTAAGAACAACCCCGACCACACGCTGCCGGAGTACACCGGCTCCTCCTTCGCCAAGGCGCCGCGGAATTAGAGTGACGGGCCTCCGACGGTCGAGCAGGAGAGGCTGATGAAGGAGCACTGGGCGGTGTTGACCCAGCTCCGCAACGCCGGGGTCGATTTGGCGGCCGTCATCGGGCAGTACCACACGCGGGGGATTGTTCTGCTCCGGAGGCGGCCCCTTCGCATCTACGAGATGACGGTGAGCAGGGCCCCTTTCGCAGGGTCCGTGACAGCGCCCCAGCTCCCTTCGTTGGATGAGATCCAGCGTCGGGTGTCGGTGGCCATCGGGCGGGCGTCGTACTCGTGGCCGCCGTCACAGCTTCTGCCTATGCTCCCCAACGAGGGGACTGAAAAACTTGTGAGTGTTTTCTTCTTTCGACAAGTTTTCCTACTAGTTTGAGATCTTCATTTGATTCGGATCTCCTCGGAGACCTTCGATTGTTGCTAATTTCTTCCGCTTCCTTCATCTTTAGCTGAGGTGTTCCCACCTCGTTCCCGCGAAGCCCCCTCTCCCACAGGACGTGAACCTTAATCGCAATAGGGCGGTTGCGGAGAGGCGGAGGGCCGAGCGCATGGCCCAGCACAAGGAGAAGGAGATCGCGAAGCGCGAGCAGAACGACCGCTGCATCAAGCGTCACAAAACAGGGGAGGCCGCCGTCTCCTCTAATGAAGATCCATCGCCGCCGCCGCCGTGGAGCAGAGACGAGCCGAGCGCAGACATTGATTGGAGCGGCATGTCCGGGTCGCCCCTATCTTCACCGCGCCAGGCCGTGGAAGTTAGCTCGAAGCAGCGGTCGGAGCCGGTGCGAGTTCCGGCTCACATCCGGAGGTCCGCCCCGCCCGAGAGGATCAAAGGGTGACCCGCTCTCAAGCGGCCCCTGGTGGTTCACATGCCCCCGAGGGGCGGAGGGATCCTCCGCGTCGGGACGATCCACCCAAGTGGTCGGCGGCCTGAGATTCTTCACTCCTCTGATGATGCCCCACGACGGGACCCGGACTCCTCGAAGAGGCGGTCGTCGCCCAAGGCGAGGTCAACCCCGCCGTCATCCACGCCGAGCGCGCCGCAGGGGGGAAGTGCGAGTACTCCCTCGCGGCGCCTTCAATCTTTGGTCATCCAGGGCGGCGGAGTCCTGGCCGTGCAAGTTCCCCTCTTCGCTGGCGGAAGCCGAGGGCCGGCCCCCGGCGCGGCGTAGGACAAGAAGGCAGCCCCCGAGCCGTCGGGGGATCGGGACGCCGCCCCAAGCCGTCGGGGGGCGATAAGCAAACTCCCGAGTCGGCAGGGCGTCGGGAGCCGGTCTCCGAGGCGGCAGGGGCCAAAAGGCCAGCCCCCGAGTTAGGCCCATCAGACAGGCCTGTCAAGCGGGCCCGCATCAGGTCCACCATGTAACCGTTTGCACGCTATTCCTCATCATTTTACTGTTCTTCGTCTTTGCACGCTTCTTACTTCTATCTTGTTCTTATCTTAGCCGCGTGGACACTGGCGTGCTCAACCTCATGCCGTTGAAGCGTGCAACGCTGGGCGCGCGCGATCCTCAGCCCGGGCCCCGTCCGACGTCTCCTCCTGTCGCACCGTCAGCGGAGTAGGCCAGAGGCGGGCCTACTACCACGGCCGAAGCCATTGAGGCGGTGGTGCCTCCGCCGGCATTGGACGCCGGCTGCTTGGCCGGGGGGCAGACGGCCTCCGAGGCGACCAGCTCCCTGGCGGCGATTGAGCCCCCGGTCGAGACCACCGTGGAAGGCGGCGACGCCCTGGTGACGTCTCCCGAGAAGAACGTGCCCCCGCCGCCGTCGGTCGGCGGGCACGAGACCGAGACGCTAACGACGGTCGAGGCTACCGTGCCTGCGGCGTCGCAGGCGGGTAGAGGCGCGGTGGAGGCGTCAGCAGCTGACGAAGTGTCTGCCCGCCCCCGGGAGATCATCGACCTTGATGGCCCCAGCTTCTCGGGCGGCGACCCGACCAGCTTTGAGGCCGAGCTGGAGCGGTTCCTGGCGGACCTGGAAGAGTCAGGGACCGAAGCTATTGGGATAGCTGTGCTCGCGACTGCGACCATGGCCGGAGAGGCCGAGCTCGGTGACAAGGAGCTCGCGCCTGAAGGTGCCGCGGCGGAGCAGCCGGGACCGATCTTGGTTGAAACTGCCGGGGCCCTCGAAGATTCAGCCGCGATTGAGGCAGCCGAGGCCAATCCTGAGGAATCCGCGGTTGGTGTTGTCGAGGTGGGGCTGACCGCTGCCGCGTTCTTGTCCCCTGCCGCGGCCGTGGAGGTGCCCGTTGCGAGCGCGTCGGAGTTGCCGTCGCCTCGGCTCACCGCTCCCGTCATCGAAGCAGCGCCCACCACAAGCTCACCCCGCCCAGACCCTCAAGAACACGTTGCCCCCGTGTGCACAACTGGCGGTGCCTCCCCAGAGATCCAGGAGGTCCAGGAAGGCTCGGGCGGTCGCATTTCTTCGGGCGCAGGGCTGTCGTTGGGGCCGGCAGAAGGAGAAGCGCGGATCACCGATCTCGTGCACTCCACGTGGGCCAGGGCCCGTGAGGCGGACGTGCTTGAGGACGAGGACAAGGAGGTCGCGGCCCGCCACCGCCTCGAGCGAGGTCTCGGGTGGGCGCAGCGGGCGTTCGACGAGCTCATCCTCCCCGCGACGTCGGTAAGTCCCTTTGAATCCGGACTTCGACCTTGTCTTTTTGGTTCTCGTGAGTATTGCCGTTGTTGACTTCGTGTCTGGAGCAGACACTCGTGGAGTGCGGCGCAAAGAAAGCGCGCACCATCGGGGAGCTCCAGGCGGAGCGATTCCAGCTGGAGATGCAGCTGGCGGTTGCTCGTCTGGCCGCCACCGGGGCGGTGGTGAACGAGGCGTCATCAAGGGCCACACTCGAGGCCGCCGTGAAGTCTGCGGAGGGCCGCTCCATGGCCATACAGGCCGCCGCAGCTGCTGCCGTGACGGAGCGGGAGTCTCTTGAGGCAAAGTTGGCCCAAGCAGAGACGACGGTCGTGGAGCTGCGAGCTGCCGTGACGACCGCCAATGAGGCCACCAAGAAAGCCACAACCGCCGCCGCTGCCACTGAGGCCGCCGCCCGAGAGAAGACGGCGCTAGAGTCGAAGGTGGCAGAGCTGGAGCAAGACTTGGCGGCCACCGGTGCAGACCTCAGGACAGCCAACAAGCAGTTCTCCGAGGTGACCAACAAGCTCCAGGACACCACCGACGAAGTGACCCGGCTTCAGGACGCCAACTCCCAATTGGCGCAGGATGTCGATGGTGAGTGGGTTTTGAACGCTTCCGGCTGCGGGTTTCTTTCTTTTCATCAGTTTTCGTTGGTGTTGATTCGTCTTCTCGCAGATGCAGGGCTGCGTACGGCCCGTGCCGCGATGACCGTGAAGCTCACGAAGAAGTCGAAGGAGGTGAACGCCGCCAAGCTCAGGATCATCGAGAAGGACGTGTCAATCAAGCGGTTGTCAGAACAGCTTGAGAGTGAGTCCCCCTGACCCTGCGTTGCTTTTCTCCTCTTCGGAGGCATCCATTATTATAACTTCTCGTCCCTCTTCAGAGGTCAAGGCCGAGCTTGAGCAGTCCCGAAAGGCTCAGGAGCAGGTCAGGACTGAGCTCGAGGAGGTCAAGAACGACCGACGTGAGTCAGAGGCATCACGCCGGCAGAGCATCCTGGAACACGCCAAGCTCGGGAAGCTTCTCGACCAGGTCTTGTCGGAGCTCGGTGTTTCCATCAGACCGATGCTCCCCGACATGCTTGTAAAAGAAGTCGGGTGCCTCCCGGAAATGGTCAAAGAGCGAGAACTGTCGACTACCCGGAAGGTGGTGCACCGGGTGCTTGTCATGTTCGACTCGCACTACCAAGGGTTGGATCGCACAGCGCTGAGCGGCGGCTGGGCCCCTGGCAGCTCCGACGACCACTGCGACCAGCTTGAAGAGGACTGCGCTACCTTTGCCCGTGACATGGCCGACGTCGCAATGAGGGACCTGGACCTGATTCCACAAGACACACCAGAAGTCCAAAACGACTCCAGGCCTATTCGTGGGCAATTAAGAACAATTTGTATGTATAACGGCTTGAACAGTTTCATTTCGTTGAAAGCTTGCCCAGAAGTGTTACAGCTCAAACGTTCCCGAGCACTAGGGGACGACTGCGAAAACTAGTAGCAGAACTTAGGAACCCAGGCTGATCCAGCTTCACTCTGGAGCCGCGGGGGCGTAGGAGTCGAAAAGCCTGGCCAACCCTAGCCACTAAAAGGTGCCACGTGTTCGCAGCCCCCGAGTACTCGGGAAAATTTGAAAAGTAACTCGCGTGTTTTTCGTTAAAATCATTTTAGGCCGGAGCCCGAGCGGTTACCCGAGTGCTTTTGAAAGAGGCCGGATGGAAACCTGTGGACCTGGACTGTGCTCACAAGTCTTCGCACCGTAGCCGCGGAGGCGTAGGTGCTAGGAGCTTTGAACGAGCAGCAGCACCAAACCCCGCGTAGATTGCCATCTTCACCTTTCGCAAGGCCGAGCGTTCCGCCAAAAAACTTCTCGCGCGTGCGATCAGTTGCGACACAGCTGTCGATTTTTGTTTTGAAATCGGAAAAACGAAAGAAAGGCACCGTGCCCTGGGTAGCCCCCGAGCGGTGAGCGTTTCTGCACAGGTGCAGGGATGCTCGCCGCTCAGCCTTTGGAAACGTTGCAACACATAAAAACATGGCAACACAGGAGCTTACGAGCTCGAAGACGTATGAACAAAGCATGCAGTGTTTATTCATCGATTCATAAGATATGAGCGGGAAATATTACTCAAGGGTAAAACGGCCACAGGTGTTCTATGTTCCAAGCGTTGGAGACGATCCGATCGTCCTCATATCGAATCTTGAATGTTCCCAGTCGGAGCACTTGATCAATGATGAATGGCCCCTCCCATGGGGGCGCGAGCTTGTGTCGTTCCTTGCTGCCTTGAACTCGTCGGAGCACCAGGTCGCTGACTTGGAACTCGCGGCTACGCACGTTGCGCTCGTGGTAGCGTCGCAAGGCTTGCTGGTATCTTGTCGAGTGTAGTAGTGCCACGTTGCGTGCCTCGTCGAGCTGGTTGATGGCGTCCTCGAGCGTGACCTGGTTGCCTTCCTCGGTGTATGCTCGTACCCTGGGACTGTCGTAGTCAATGTCCATAGGAAGGACAGCTTCTGACCCGTGCACCATGAAGAACGGCGTGAAGCTGGTTGCTCGACTAGGCGTGGTGCGCAAGCTCCAGAGAACAGATGGCAGCTCGGCTACCCATCTCGCTCAGAACTTCTAGAGGCATTTGAAAATGCGAGGCTTCAGTCCTTGTAGAAGCATGCCGTTGGCCCTCTCGACTTGCCCGTTCGTCTTTGGGTGCGCCACGGCGGACCAGTCCACGCGAATATTGTTGTCGTCGCAGAAGTTGAGGAATTTCTTCCCCGTGAACTGGGTGCCATTGTCGGTGATGATCGTGTTTGGTATGCCGAAGCGATATATGATGTCGGTGAAGAACGCTACGGCCTCCTCGGAGCGGACCTTCACGATGGGTCGAGCCTCGATCCATTTGGAGAACTTGTTGACGGCCACGAGCAGATGCGTGAAGCCCCCGGGAGCTTGTCGGAGTGGCCCCACCATGTCGAGGTTCCACACAGCAAAAGGCCATGTGATGGGGATGGTCTAAAGCGCCTGCGCCGGGAGGTGAGTTTGTCGAGCATAGAACTGGCATCCCTCGCAATGCCGCACGATGTCCTTGGAGTCCGCCACCGCGGTGGGCCAGTAAAACCCTTGTCGGAAAGCTTTTCCGACAAGAGTTCTCGGGCCGGCGTGATGTCTGCAAGTCCCGGTGTGGATCTCCTGAAGTAGCTCTTTGCCCTGATCTCTCAAGATGCAGCGCATAAGTATGCCTGTTGCACCTCGCTTGTAGAGCTCGCCCTCAATGAGGACGAAGGCTTTGGCTCGCCGTGCGATACGACGCGCCTCCGCCTAGTCGGAAGGCAGCTTCCCTTCGACAAGCCACTCAAGGATGGCAAAGCGCCAATCTGGATCTTCAAGGTTCTGCTCGGGCGGCTGGTCGATCTCCATGACTTCCGGCCCCTCTTGCTCTGGTCGGCGTTCCCCTTCGACCCGCACGGATGGCGCGTGCTGATCGCTCGCAAACACACCATGTGGCACCGGCTTGCGGCTTGATGCAGTCTTGGCGAGGATGTCTGCGGCTTTGTTATAGTCACGCAGCACATGCTGAAGCTCGAGCCCATGGAATTTGTCCTCCAACTCGCGTACAGCCCGACAATATGCCGCCATCTTTGGATGTACACAATTTTTCTCTTTCATGACTTGATCCACGACAAGCTCTGAGTCTCCTCTGATCTCAAGACGGCAGATTCCGAGCTCGACCGCGATTTGAAGGCCGTTGTTGAGTGCCTCGTACTCGGCGACGTTGTTGGAGGCGGGGAAGTGTAGTCGAACCATGTACTCCATACGCATGCCCAGAGGCGAGATGAAGACAAGGCCTACCCCCGCTCCTTCTTTCATGACCGAGCCGTCGAAGTACATCGTCCATGTCTCGTGTTCGATGGGTGCTGGCGGAGTTTGGATCTCCGTCCACTCAGCGCCGAAGTCCGCCAGCACCTGCGATTTGATGGCACTGCGTGGTGCGTATGAAATGTTTTGCCCCATCAGCTCGAGCGCCCTCTTGGCTATCCTCCCTTCGGCTTCGCGGTTCCGGATCACTTCTCCAAGCGGGTACTTGGATACCACCGTGATGGGGTGCGCGTCGAAGTAGTGGCGGAGCTTGCGCTTGGTAATCAAGATAGCATACACGAGCTTTTGCATTTGCAAGTAGCGGGTTTTCAAATCGGAGAGTACCTCGCTCACAAAATAGACCGGGCGCTGCACCCTGTTGACACATTTTATCTTATATATTTATAAGTCAACTAAACATGAGAAAAGAGCATAATTGTTAATACCAACTTAGAATAGGGTGTCACTAATAGTTTTTCTGGAGTTTTGGAGAATTCTATGTCTTGCAGGGACTAATCAGAAAAATAGGAAAAGAATGAAGTCTAGAAGGCTCCAGAAGGCTCCGGAACTCAATGTGACTTGGCACCCAAGAAAGAAGTATCTGGAAGAGGCAAAGACCCACCTGGCCGAAGTGGGCCCCGAGGGGGGCCCACCACAGACCGGTCGGCCCCATGGTGGGGCCGGTCAGCCTCCCCCGGGCGCCACGTCAGCCCTACTTCTGGAATGTTCTTCCACCGCCTATGAGGATCAATCTAAACCGTATGTTAGGTCGGTTTGATTGTACGGCTCATGGCATCCCCTCAGGACTATATAAGCAACCCCCTGACCCCCTGGCAGAGGAGAATCTGACTCTCATCTGTTCATACACCAGATCAAGTCATCGAGTCAGAGATACTACACCCTAGAAACACCATATAGCGAGAGTAGCTAACTAGTCTAGATCTAGGAGGAGGCAAGGCGTCTACTTGGCTCTTGATCGTCTAGAAGCTGGTCGAGATACTGATCTAGCTTCGCTTTTGTAAGTTCTTCATAAGTTCTTCACATTTGCTGTAGAGACATATGTTCTTATCAATGATTATATTCGAGATTATATGCTTTGGTGCTTATTATGATTACATGTTTAGCATAGTTGATTTACCTTTATATTCGTGTATTGAGTCGTATAGCCCTCACCTAGATCATCTGTTAACATGGGTGAGTGGTAAAAATAGTGTAAGCGTGGTGCTTATACTGTACTTACCTGCGATTGCACCCTACATGCCGGGTCGTGTGGTAGATCGTGGTGGTGACAGCACTATGAGCCCTTTGCAATCCACCCCCCGTGTGTAGGACTAGTGGAGTCTTATACTATTTGGGTTGTTTCAAGTTTCGGCCTTGATACTCCTGATTAGTCTCCTCATGCATTAGTATAATAGTTCTTCTTCCATGAATGTTAAATGTATTGCACTAATCATAGTTTGCATTGACATATAGTTTAGGGTTACCGAGGAGTATCCTCGCTAACTAGGCTGTGAATACGCTTCTCTCTCTATATTGACACTTTCTGGTGGCTCACTATGTTATGACTTGATCAATGCTATCATTATTATTATCTTTATGTGACTTACACCTGTTTATAGTAATTGATATATTTTGGCCACTCTACATTACACAACTGAGAGATATGCATGTATTTGTTATTATAGATAAAAGACTTCTTTCCCTGAGGTAGAATATAAATACGATACCTGGTTTTACTCCTGGTTAAAATGCTACAATGGTATATTCATATCTGTGCGCTTGCGGATACCCATATATATATATATTCTTATATAGAGATCCAAGGCATATGTAAGAGTACCAATCCTTGTGTTTTAGTGGCACTTCTATCAGGGATGACAACCTAGATCGAGTTGTGCTATGACCCGTATTGGATTTATCTTATAGTTTATCTGAAAGCAACATCTGATATACACTTAGCATCATGTTAAGATATACCTTTGCATTTCTAGCGCCGTCGATAGAGATGGTTCTTATATCTGTTTCTAGTCGATGATGTTAGCAATGTCAACACACCCTGAGCGACCTCCTGGGCTCTTCTCGTTCAACCACCAATGCAGCGCTGACCACCTGGGTTGTCGCAGCAATGCATAGAAGCATTGGCTCTTCCGGCGCCGGGGTCGTGAGTATCGGTGGGCTTTTCAGAAGATTCTTGAGGGAATCGAGTGCTTCTTGAGCCTCGGGGGTCCACGCGAAGTGGTCGGACTTCTTCATTAGCCGATACAGCGGCAGGCTACGCTCCCCGAGTCGAGCAATGAAACGGCTGAGAGCCGCGAGGCAGCCCGTGACACGCTATACGCCTTTCAGATTTTGGATCGGCCCTGTCGGTGTTAGGATTAGTCCCGACACTAACTAGTGAGATGCGCTGCGATCAGCCTCTCGATGGTTGGTGCTAAGCAACACAGGGATGCGATTTTATCCTGGTTCCGGCCACGGGGCCGTACATCCAGCAGGTTGCGCGTGCGCGTTGTATTGCGTTGCACCGGGGGTGCCTGTAGAGGGGGGCTACAAGTAAGGTGAGAGAGGAGGAAAAGCCTCCAAGTCCCTGCTAGGTGATTGAGGCGAAGCGCCAATATCAGGTGAATGGGTGTGTGAGCGAATGCGGGTGAAAAGTGCTGTGATGCCCGCGGGCGGGCGGCCTCCTCCTCCTTTTATAGGCCAAGGGGAGGCGACTTACAGACGTGTCGCATGGTTTTTTGTACAGTACTGCCGTGCAGTGTCTGCGATTTGATGGATGCTCTGGCGAATCCTGGCTCCTCGTAGGTGTCGTGATGGCTTCCGTACTCGCCAGGGAGTAGCTTCGGGGGTAGTCCGGCTGGCGTCCACGCCTGGTCGCCATTCGTACATCGGTTCGAGGGTCTTGCTGACGGGGGCGCTTGGGCTGTACAGGGGCCGGCATGGTGGCGCTCCATCAGAACAGGACTTCCATAGCACCGGGGATGGTTCCATAGCGCCAGGGATGGTGGTACAGGGCTGGGGATGGCTGCGTAGGGTCGGAGGTGATGGAGGGGACGTGCTCCGCTCACCCAGCGTCACGGCGCCGTACCGACCGGGCGTCACGTTGGCAGCCGTACGCCCTTCGAGGGTGTCGTTGGACCTTTTCGAGGGGCCCGGCGTGGAGGAGGGACGGGAGCAGGTAGCACAGCGCCTGGGAATGACCCCGGCCTCTCCGCATAGTGAGCGTGCAGTGCTCGTACAACACCGGGGATGGCCACACTTTGGTGGGCTGTCCGCACAGCGCCGGGACCGAATTCCCGGGTGCTATCGGGGAATCGGCGTGGCGGGGATCTTGCTTTTGACCGTGGCGCCTGCGGCGCGATGGGGTATTTAATGCTCTGGTCGGGAGGAGTAGGTGAAACTCCCCGCGCCGAGGGGGAGCCTCGAGCGAGGCGGAAACCCGCTCGAGGGGCGCGGAACCCTCGAGCGAGGCGAAAACCTACCCGAGGGGCGTCCGACCCTCGAGCGAGGCGGAGGTCCGCTCGAGGGAGGTTGTCTCTTCGTCTAGTGGGCCTGCTGGGGCCGCTGGGCCGTGGTAGGCCGTGGGCCGTGCGTGCATTTGGTTTGGGAGGTATTTTTATGGTTTGTGTTTCAAGAGGGTGTTTTTCCCTGTAGTTAGGGGACCCCTTATGGCTGTCCCCGACAGTAGCCCCCTAGCCTTTGCCGAAACGGCGAGAAGGTTTCGCAAAGGCTAGAAGTTTCTAGTAGGACCTTTCTTCCCCTCGAGCATATGCAACGTTCCGTGCGGGCGCACTAGCGCACCCGCGGGTGTAGCCCCCGAAGCCTTGGAGGAGTGCGTGCACTCGTGCAGGGTTTTTGTGCTGAGCGACGGGCCCGTAGAGCGTTTGTTTCAGCCGACCTCGGCGTTATTTCAGTCGGCTTCGGTGATCTACGCGTGCGGGACGGCATCAACCGCATCTAGGACGAGTCCTAGAGGGTTTTGCTCATTGCTCCGGGGGGGCGGGGAATGACCCTTTACGGGGTTGTGCAACGCACCCAAAGGGTGTAGCCGTGCGAGGAGCCCCCATGCCCGGGCCCGTATGGGGGTGATCGGGGCGAACTCTTCGACTTAACTTCGTGACCCTCGCCGCCCTTCCGCAGGGGGGAGGGAGGAGGCGGTCCATGCTTCCCATCGAGCGGGCCACGAGTCATGGAGGCCTCGTCGAGCTGGTAGCAGGTAATTCAAGTGGACGTCCGTGCCCCGTTCGATAAGGGTCGGCTCGTGGTCCGAAGACACGTCCATGAGAGCGTTTCACATGGGTATGCTAGGCAGGGCTCGGTCCCGTTCGATGGGGACCGAGGGCGCGAAAGCTCTCCCTCGATGGGATCCCTCGACTAGCTGCCCTTGTCTGGCCTTGAATACGAACTATGGGGCGCCCCCGAACTTTGTGTTCAGGGATCGGCTCGGTCGCACGCGCCCTGGTCGTCCCTGACTCTGTTGATCTGAAATGCCTGTTCGAACCTTTCGCAGGCCAGGGCTCGAATTTCTGATCAGTAGGGGCCCCGCGGGGAGCGCTATGCCTCCCCATCTTTTAGTGACCTGTGGTGCCCGTCGTACCCTCATTGGGCCGGGCTTCGACCCACTGGTTGGCGGCGGCCTTGTTAGGAGGCGCATCTGCGGCGCCCATCGAACTCCCTGCGGGCTGAGCCTCGAACCGCTGATCAGTAAGAGCCTTGCAGCGAGGCGCCAGGCGTTCCTCGAACCATGCTTTCGAGGGCCATCTCGAGCAAGCGCGTTCGAGGTTGCCTCTGACTCCTCGAGTTGCCCGTCAAGGGCCCCTTGAGGGATCAGGCCTCTAGCCCCTGTTTGATGGGACCCACGGAGGCACCTTCTCTTGGAAGGAATCCCCCTACCCCTTCGTTTCCAGTCGCGGACCCAGATTGACCGTGCGCGTGGGGTCATGGCCCACGTGGCGTTTCATGAGGGCAATGCGCACGCCTTTTTAGGCGGTGTGGAGGTGACGTGCGGCGGTTCGCGTTTTAACCGCACCGTAATGATGGCGCCCGCGCGTGCGCGTGGTGATTTCGGGACAGTGGGGCCCGGGCGACGTCTATCGCATTAACTGCGGCCGCCCGCCCCGGTCCTCGTCCGTTCGACCCCCCGCCCTCTTTCACTCTGTAAAAGATAACGAGTGAAGGGGAGGATTTTTACCTTAGCCATTCGCTCGCACCGCGCTCGCCTTCTTCTTCCTCTCACTCTCTGAGTTCGCGCCCCCTTGCAGCTTCCGCCTTCACATTAGTTTTTCGCTCCACGCCCACCATGGTCGAGTATCTTGAGGTCGGGCCGTGGAGCCGGTCCAATGTGGACGCGCACACCCTCCAAGGGCTCGTCACCGGCGGTCAGCTGACGGCCAACACCGACCCGAACAGGCCGGCGTGGATCGTTCCGCCAGCGCGGCATCAGGAGCCGTAGCCCCCGGAGGGGTACGTGGTGAGCTTCGCTCGCCTGCACGACCGGGGATTCAACGCCCCCGCCGGCAAATTCATGCGGGGATTGTGCTACCACTATGATGTGGAACTGCACAACTTCGCCCCCAATGCCATTTCGCAGGTGGCGACCTTTGTGGGCGTCTGCGAGGGCTTCCTGGGCGTCTCTGTCTCATGGGACTTATGGCTCCACCTCTTCTGGGGTGAGCTCTTCACGCTGGCCGCCGGAGGCAAGGGCAAGCGTCGGCCCGTTCGCGCCGGCGGGCTCACGTTCGCGTTGCGGGGGAAGGGGGTTGGCGTATACCCACCCTGCAACATGACGACTAACAACGCGGAGTGGGACAGAGGGTGGTTCTACCTCCGCAACGACGGCAACAGCCTCCCGCCCTACACCGGCAAGGTCCTGGATAGCCGCCCGTTCCATTGGGCGTTGGGGGTGTCGCACTCCGTGCGGCGGACGAAGCTCGAGCCCTACATGAGGGCCCTGAAGACCTTGACGGAGGCGGGGTTGACCGCAGCGGCCGTCCTCGCGCAATGTCACCGGCGGTGGGTGATTCCCCTCATGGAGAGGGTGCCCCCCATCTACGGGATGGCGGAGGGCGCGGACCCCGACGCGCTGGCGCGGTCGCGGTTGCTGGCCGAGCCCTTCGCCTCGGTGTACGCGGCCCAGAGGGCGAGGCGTGCGGTGGACACCAAGAAGATGGTGTGCGACCCCGATGAGGTGCTGTGGTCGCCCAGGATGCGTCCCGACGACGGGTTCGTCGAGCTGGTAAGGAATTTCTGCCAATCTCGTTAGCTTTCGAATCAATTTCGATTTCTACGGCTGATTCTTGACGATTGCGGCGGTGGCAGCCGGTGATGGAAATGAGCGCCTATGGCTCAGACCCTCCCACGCGACCAACCGCGAGAAGCGACGGGGGAAAAGGCGAGGGTGTACGCCGAGAAGGCAAAGAAGAAGAGGCACGAGGAGCGCCACCAGGCACACAGCCTGGAGTGGGTGCAGCGGAAGAAAGAGGGCCTTTCTCTCCCGCTGACCCCAGAGAACACGAGCAGTGACAGCGACGACGGCGTGGGCTGGTCGGAGCTAGAGGAGGAAGAGGAAAGGGACGAAGTGCCTTTGGCCGCGGGGGCCAAAGGCAAAGATGTTGTTGTTCAGCCCGCGCCATCGGCGGCGCGGGCTCGCGCCGCACCCGCCTCTGCGGCGGGCGCGGCTTCGGTGGGCGAGGGCGCTGCGGCGGGGGGTTCGTCCGGTACGGGGGCGCGCCGCCCGTGCAGGCCTTAAGAAAACGCAAGCGTCTGGTGTCGACCCGACGGTAAGCGTCGTATTGAACTTATTTTGCCCGATTTCGTTTGATCGATATTCTAATGTCTCATTTCCCTCTCTCCCAGCCGCGCTGGTGACCCAATCGCGCCCGAGCTGGCGCCAACCAACGCGCTGAGGACGGGGGCGCGCGACGCGGTCCGCACGACGCAGCCTCGCTCGGCGAGGACATCGCGGTCGGTGGCGGCGACGGCGCCGCCCCTTCTGGTGGTGGCATCGCAGGGCGTCCTGCGGGAGGAGGAGCGGGCCCGTGCGCCCAGGTCCGGGACGGGAGGTGGTTCGAGGGGTGAGGCCCCTCGAACAAGTAGAGCGAGGGCGGTCCCACCCGTGGCGGATGTGGCTCGCGCGTGGGATGGCACCCCGGTGGAGGACGACGGAGTGTGGGAGGACGCCACGCTTAGGTTTGCACCTGGGGCACCGCAGGAGTGGCCCGGGGGCTCACAGGGGGCCGGTGCGTCCTCATCGCGCCAGCCTAACTACGACGGCTTCCCTGGTGATTGGTGCACCGGACTGGAACGGCCCGAGGTCCCCTGGGAGACGGTGGACCACGCGTTCACGGAGTTCAACGACTGGTGGGAGTTCCTCCAGGTCGGGTCCCAGGTGCAGGGCCTGCTTCACCAGGCCTCGAGGCTTCATTGCGACGTGGCGGCGCCACTCTTCCGGGTATGTGTATTCATTCCGTTGCCCCTTTGCTCTTCTTTCCACCCTCACTTGTGTCCCGTCTGAGTTTTCTCCATCTCTTTTATTTTGGCAGCGGCTGCGGTGCGATGCGGGGGACAAAATTTCCTTCATTGCCAACCTGCATACCAAACTAGAGGAGGCGTGCCGGGAGAATGAGCATCTGGGCCCGGCGATGGAGTGTCACCGCGACCAGCTGTACGAGGTGAACGCGGACCTCACCTTGAAGAAGAACGACCTGCGCCACGCGGAGGAGGAGCGTGACACCCACCGCGCTGCGGTGGAATAGAAGGCCAAGGAGGCCGAGCAACTCAGCGTCGCGCTGCAGGGCAAGGAGGGGGAGCTCCAGCAGGAGCGCGCGGCTCTCGGCGAGGCAAAGTCCCAGCTCGTGCTGAAGGGCACCGCCCTTACCGAGGCGCAGGCTCGCGCTGAGCGCGAGCGCATGGCACTGGAGGACGCGCAGGTGCGCCTCGCTCAGGCTGAGCAAAAGCCTCAGGAGGTCGAGGGGCTCGCCACCGCCTTGAGGGAAAAGAGCAATGCGCTAGCAGCGGTGGAGGGCCAACTTCAAGAAGAGCGCACCGCTCATGAGGGGGCGCAATCTCAGCTCGCACTGAGAGATGCGGCCCTCACTGAGGCGCAAGCTCAACTCGAGCGGGGGAGCGCAAGGCACTCGAGGAGGCGCGAGCCCAGCTCTCCCAAGCCACGGATAAGGTCCGCGAGGTCGAGCAAATGGGCGCCGCTCTCAAGGAGGCTCAGTCTCAGCTTCAGCTCGCGTGTGAAGAGCTTGGAGGGGTGAGAGACGCGCTTCAGCAGCGTGACACCTCGATCCTCCAGCTCCAACAGGATGTCGACGCCGCGCGAGACGCGCGTGAAATTGAGAAGATGCGAGCCGAGGGTAAGTCGTGTTCCTCAGCCATTTTGGTTTTTTGTTATGTCTTTTCGAGGCTTGACGTTTGCTCTCGTATCGCAGAGCTGCAGAAGAGCTCGACGGGTCCTTCAGAGGAGATGCGGTCCCTCCAGGTCGCTTACGACGAGGCCCAGGGCGAGCTCAAGACCCTGGAGGCCGCTGCTCTCGCCTAAACCAATCCACTTTGGTCATTAAGCAATAATAAAGTATCATCCTGTCGTTAGTTGCCGGGTTAACGCCCGGTGAAATCACTTACATAGCAACAAAGGATCGACAAATATGCATTAAAACTCACGTGAAGGCGAGTCCAGAGTACAACACATGATTAAAATCCAAATCTACCCCGAAGGGTTTAATTATTACAAACCGAAGTACTTGACATGGCAAAAGAGTTCAGAGTTTCGAAAATAGCGGAATTAAACTAAACGGTGCGAGGAGCATCACAGGAGGCCTGCCATGATGCCTTCATTCATCGTCTTCCACCCACTCCAGCTCCCAGCCAGGCGGGATCTCTCCAGGCCACACATCACTAAAAGCATTACCTGAAATTAACAAATTACAGCAAGACTGAGTATACTAATACTCAGCAAGACTTACCCGTCGGTGACAACTACATCACCAACTCTAGACATGAAAGGATTTTTGGCTAGTGGGGTTCTTTTGCTGAAAAGCAACAAGAGTATGTCCTTACTTTCAATATTTTAGCTCAGATTCTAGTTGATTACTCTTTTCTACATGAGCAAGCTATGCAAGCATAAGTTGTGCAATTCAATTAATCAAGCATAAATATTCACAAAGTTCCATCTTTAGGGATATCATGGCCAGTTGGATAAGTAGTCTCAGATAATGGTGAGAGGCCGACAACCAGTTGATTTAAACCTTGCAAGGTAGACCTAAACACACGGTAGGGTGCCCTCACATGGACAACCACCAGGCGGTTCCCAAAAGTCCTCGGTTCGGGATAAATGGCCACAGTCTTTGGTACAGGCTATCTGGCATACCCCGCAAGGCACCCAGAATCACACATGCACCACCGGTAGCTAGCCGTGAGACGCATCCCAATATTAGTGATGGTAAAATCCCTTACCGCCTCATTAAGGTACTAGGCTTACCGGTCCCATTCCCGACAAGTGCTTAGTACTTTCAAACACTTAACCCATGAAAGCCATTGGACCGGAGCCCACATCCCATGCTCTTACCACATGAGCAAATCCATTTATAAAGATCTTATGGTTCCAACATAAGAACATATTCTCGCGAGTGACAAGCATCACCCGACTTGTAACGGTCCTATAGCATAGCAGCTATCGACCTAGCATACTAGTAAAGGACATAGGTACCTAGGGATCATGCATCTAGGGTTTCATTTCAACTCCTGAACGTAAATGCACAAGCATCCATAGATAGTTGCATAAATTTCCAAAACAAATAGGTTAATGCACCGGGGCTTGCCTTCGTCAGCACAGTTAGCCTGGGGGTCCTCGGTGTCCTCACTCACTTCCACGTACTGCAGCTCTGCGTCAGCTCCTCCTTCCTCGGCTTCCGGCACGAGCGCGTAGTTACCGTCGGGGAGTTCTACACGGAATGCAATGCAGGGTTATTGAGTGGAGTGAGAGTTTAACCATGACATCCAACTCTTGTTGGCCATATTCACCTTGACAAACATCTAATTAGTATTTCTTTCCATTGGGGTCATTACATGTGGAGGTTTATTATTTTAATCTTTATAATAGTGACTGTGTACACATCTAAGCAAATAGAACTATTTAATCACACAAAACAGCAAGGGTGGATCCATAGCCCCTAATTAAGCTAAACAACATTTTAACAAGGTCATTAAGGGAGCAAGGATGATTTTTCCCCATTGCACCTAAAAGGAAGCTTATATGGAGTCCAAGCTTTTAACTACAAAATAAATTATAAAAACAGGGAAAAGGGTGCATTGTTGGTCCTAATGACCCAAACAAGCTACTGGTCCAAGATTTAAATTAAAAGAGCCACAATTTAATTATACCAAAAACAGCATTTCCTAGCTACTAGAATTATGAGAAAAGCATAAACAAATAAATAAAGCACTTCTGCAGCCCGACTCATTCCTACAATATCTCTGACCTAAAAAAACCTAGGGAACCAACAAGCACATGAAGATCAAATTTAAAATTTGAACTAGGCATTTAAATGTGAATCTAAGCATAAAACAAGATTAATTATTTCTGACAGAGATAAAATCATGGTAAATGCAGGAAAGTTGAATCTAGGCATAACATGAGCATAGCTACAAGTTGAGCACAAAAACCTATTTATATTTTGGTACAAAAAATCATTAAGGCAGAAATAGCATAAATGTAAAGTAAATCATATAAAAAGATCTGTTCAATAACTTTGTGCAAATTTTTGTCCACAGCCTACAAATGATACAACTAGCAACATATCCAAAATTCAGCTCCATAACTTTTCTAGATTTTGAACTACAGCAAAAGTGTTTCAAACTGAATTTGAATTTTAATTCAAAATCTATAAGTCAAAAATATGTTCATGCTTCGTGGAAGTTGTAGATCTAGTCTCCCTGAAGCCAACAAAATTGGGTTTACATTTTTCTGATTTTTCTACGAATTTTTAGGATTTTTCTAATGTGCTGGACTAAGATGCAAGAAAACTAAGTTAAAGATCATTACAAATAGGTCCCTGGTTCACAACCATGCCCTCGGGGATTTACACCCGTGCCCTCCGGCGGCAGGGCGGCTCACCGGCGGCGAACTACGGCCGGAGCAGGGCAACAAATGGCGGGGATGTTCGATTGGGCTCACCGGGGTTCGATTGGTGGCGGCGGCTTGGCCGGAGACGACTCCGGTGAGCGGCGGCGGCGAGACCCCGGCAGCGCGGCCGCCTCGGCTCAAATTCCGGCGAGCACAGACGCAATGCGGAGCAACAAGCTGCCGTGCGAGCTTGGCTAGGTCCTAGGGGAGGTGTAGGACAGCTTGCCCGGCGACGGGAGCGGGCGAAGGTGCGTGCTCACCGCGGCGGCGGCAATGGCGGACGGTGGAGGTGTGTGCGCGCGCGGGGGCGAAACTGGACGTCGTTTAAATAGGCAGGCGAGTGCGTGGGGAGGAGTTCGAGCTTCGCCTCGAAGCAAAGGGGCGAGTTAAGGGGAGGCACACGGCGTGCGAGGCGCACAGTACTTCGCCGGCGGGCGGCACGGCGGGGGGTCCGGCCATGGCGCGGACGTGCGCGGGCACGTGGAGGAACGCGTCCCCAAGCTTGCCCGGGCCGCGGGCGCGAATGATGGCGCCGGCCTCGGGCGCGCAGCCGACCGGCGAGGCAGGGGGCCCGGACGCCGATGCGCCGCGTGGTGGCACGAGCGCGACGTGCCGGCGCGCGCGCACGAGCCAGAGCGTGGCATGGCCTGCTCAAATTCAAACTGCCCGTGTTTGAGTGCTTCAAATTGAAAATTTTCAAAAAGAACTTCAAAACCGCCAAATAGGAAAGTTGTAGAGGAGACATCCACCTACAATTTTCACAAAGGTCGACATATGTTTTGAGCACTGGTTGAAGCATGAACTGCTGGTGAACTTGCTGATTTTTATGGCACCGAGGAACAGTGAAAGCAAGTTTGACTTGCAAATTTGAACATTTTCCTCTCAAAATTTGAAATGCCAATCTAAAGATGAAATGTGTCCCACTAAATTCTGCACAACTTTTACATTGGTAGATTTTTGAGTGTTTAGACAAAATTTGGAGAACGTGGCCAAAGTTCCAGGACGAAGAGGTAGACATCAAGGGTTTGACCACTTTGACTAGGGTTTTGACCATGGTAGGGAATGTTGACTTGCTTAAGGTGCTCATGGGTGATTGTTGGCGAGGTTTTCGAGGTGATGACCTAGGTTGACCAAGATTTGACCAAAGTCAACAAGTTTGACTAGTCATTAGTGTTAATTAAAAACCTGGGGCGTCACAGGGTCACCGAGCGCTTGCGGGGCGCCCTACGACTCGGCGTCCAGGAGACCTTGTGGCTAACCTCGACCCACTACATCCTCGACTTCGGCCTGCTGCGGGACGGCTATGTTCTTCCCGAAGGCGTCGTGGGTGAGGATGCTGAGCTTGAAGCCGTCAGGGTGGTTGACGCGTCCATGGCGGAGCCTGCCGCGGCCCTTGCCGATATGTTCGAGGTGGACCTGTTCCCTGATGCGGCCGAGGGTGAAGCTGCCGCCGCTCCAAGCCCCCGCGCTCCCTGAGGACTTCGGGTCTCGAGGCCCATTATCATTTTGTTAGAATTTTGGACAAAGTGTTTATCATTGTACAAACAATATGTCATGCTATGCACAAGTTTATTTGTAAATTTTATTTCGTATGTTATCATGTTTTCCTTGGGCCTTTCGGGGGAATTTCGACCAAGAAATTGGTGCTCACGAGCCAACTTAGTCGTAGGGTAGTGAGGGGGATGCTTATCCTCTTGGAGGTGTCAGCGGTCCCGCGGCTCGACCGGCCCTAGGCTTAGTTAGTTCGCGCTCAGCCTCTATTCCCCAAAATGCTCGAGGCATAACATTCTAACCTTTTTTGGAAGAAGGAAAGTATTTTTTGCAAAAATTCGGGACACTCCGGGGGGAACCCCCCATCGTAGCCCCCGAGGGGGACTTGGTTTGCATCCAAGCCCTGACTGAGGGTAAAACCAAGTCGCCCTTTTTATTTATGATTTCAAGTGCGAGATGTACAAAGAAAGCTTGGAAATCTAAGGGTAGAAGCGACGTAGCTGTTGTATGTTCCAAGCGTTGGTGAGGACTTCACCCTTTTCGTTTGCAAGCTTGTACGTGCCGGCTTGAGCACCTCGACGACGACATAGGGCCCTTCCCATGGCGGCGACAGCTTGTGTCAGCCCCGGTTGTCTTGTCGTAACCTCAGCACTAGGTCACCCTCGCTGAAGTCCCGACGACGGATCTTTTGGGCTTGGTATCGCCGGAGTGACTGCTGGTACCTCGCCGAGTGCAGCATCGCCACGTCGCGGGCTTCGTCTACCTGGTCCAGCGAGTCTTCGCGAGCCTGCTGGTTCAGGCCTTCCTGATAGGCCCTGAGCCTGGGGGACCCATACTCCAAATCCGTGGGGAGGACGGCCTCCGCGCCATAGACAAGGAAGAACGGTGTAAACCCCGTGACTCTACTCGGGGTAGTCCTGAGGCTCCAAATGACCGACGGTGTCCGCCTTTAAAGGCGTCGTGGAGAAGATGATGAGGAAATTACAACCTTGGAAAGGGAGGCATATGTCCTCAGGGGGGAGGCTAACACTAACCAACACATCACTTAGTAGTATGCCGACTTACTTGATGAGCATGTTCCAGTTACATGAGAGCACTCACCAGTAGATGGACACTATTAGATCCAAATTTTTCTGGGGGAGCGATGGGGAAAAACACAAATACCATATGGTCAAGTGGGAAAACACATGTCTGCCGAAAGACTTTGGTGGGGCTGGCATCATCAACACCAGAATCCTTAACGAGGCTTTGATACTTAAATGGGTCTGGAGGCTATATAAGGGGGGCGATAAGGATATGTGTTGTGAGCTCTTGAGGAACAAATATTTGAAAGGAAAACCCATATCGAGGTACAAAAAAGGGGGGATCGCAATTCTGACAAGGGGTAAACAAGGTAAAACAGAACATAAAATGGGGGGTCGCCTTCACAGTCAACAATGGACAGAACACCAGGTTTTGGGAGGATGTGTGGATAGGCATGGTACCCTTAAAACTAGTTTTCCCGAAGCTCTATGAGTACTGTGGGGAGAAAAATTGCTTGGTAAGCGAGTGTTGGGATAGCGGGGAGTGGGTGATGCAATTTCAAAGGCCGCTCTCGCCTACTGAAGCAAGCCAATGGGATAGGCTGATGGAAATGGTCCAGGATATAAACGTGAATGAATCGAAAGACCAAGTGAGGTGGGTGCTTGAGAAATCGGGAGTGTACTCCACTAAGTCCATGTACAGGCATAGATTACACCGGGGGGTGATGCACAGGCGTATGCGGCGACTATGGAAATGTAGGCTGCCCATGAAGATAAAAGTCTTCATGTGGCTTGCGTGCCAGGGGAGGATACAAGCGGGTGAGGTTTTGGGGGGGATGAAGTGGAAAGGAGATAAGCGGTGTGTTGTTTGCGGGGTAACAGAAACTATAGATCACATTCTATTCATATGCCTTGTGGCTAAACTAACCTGGACAGGTTTCAGAGAAGTTATGGGGTGGGGGAGAGCGCCTGAGGGATTGCAAGACTTCCTAAATGAGTGGATTTATTTGGGGTGTGATGGTTATAATACTAAGCTGTTTGCTTTTGCCATAATCCTATGGCCACTCTAGATTACTCGCAATAAAATGGTTATGGAGGGGGTGTTCCTTCGAAACCCGACTGACATCTTCCACAAAATACTTGCTTGCGTGCAGAAATGGCGGCTGCGGCTGAACCCTGGTGACCAAGACAAGATGAACCAGTGGGATGCGCTGCTGCGGAGATGGCTAAAAAACATGGAAAACAAAGTAAAAGACAGAGTAATGGAGGAAGACTTTATATAGGTTGTTAGTGTGCTAGTGCCTTGCTGTAGCAGCATGTCAAGCCGTGGAGGGCTTTTTCTGTTTTGCTGGTTGTGGTTTTTGGCCATGGCGGCCGGTGGTCTTGTAGGGAGAAGCTGGTAACCCCAACATGCTGCATAACTCTTGTAAAAGAATCTTATATGCTTTCCATAAAAGCAGGGCTAAGCCTTTTTCAAAAAAAATGACCGACGGTAGCTCTTGAATCCATTTTCGGCCAAACTTGTTCAGTTTGTTGAAGACCCTGGGCTTGATGCCTTGTAGAATCATGTCGTTGGCACGTTCCACCTAGCTGTTGGTCTGTGGGTGTGCGACGGCTGCCCAATCCACGCGGATGTGGTAGTTGTCGCAGAACTCCAGGAACTTCTTGCCGGTAAACTGGGTACCATTGTCGGTGATGATGGAGTTTGGCACCCCGAACCTGTGGACGATGTCGGTGAAGAATAGCACAGCCTGCTCGAATCTGAGATTGGGGATGGGGCATGCCTCGATCCATTTTGAAAACTTGTCGATCGCGACCAACAAGTGTGGGTAGCCCCCGGGCGCCTTCCGCAGGGGCCCGACGAGGTCCAACCCCCACGCGGTAAACGGCCATGTAATGGGGATGGTCTGGAGGGCATGAGCTGGGAGATGCGTCTTGCGGGCGTAAAACTGGCACCCTTCGCAGGTGCGCACGATCTCGCTGGTGTCGGCGACCGCCGTAGGCCAGTAAAAGCCTTGGCGGAACGCGTTGCCCACGAGGGTGCGCGGTGCCACGTGATGGCCGCATACGCCTGCGTGGATGTCTCGGATTAGCTCGCGACCCTCGGGAATGGGGATGCACCGTTGCAGGATCCCTGAAGTGCCGCACTTGTATAGTTCCCCGCTGATCACGGTGAACGACTTGGCCTTTCTGGCGATGCGCCTCGCCTCGGTTCGGTCCGAGGGTAGCTCCCCTCGGTCGATCCAGGTGAGGTACTTGCTCTGCCAGTCTTCTGCGGGAAGGGCCTCATCGATCTCCATAGCCTCAGCCTTGTCAGCCCCATATCCCTCGAGGAGGGAGAGCACGAATTCCTCGTTTGAGGGGTCCTCGTCCATGGGTTTCGCACCCGTGGGCTTCGTGGGAGCCCCCGAGGGTTCTTCTGGGTCCGGGGCCGCCTTGCTGAAGTCGACGGAAGGTTTGGCAAGGTCGCGGGCGAAGATGTTCAGAGGAACAGTGATCCACCCTGACGCGATTTTCGCCAGCTCGTCCGCCTCCTCGTTGTACTTACACGGGATGTGGTTGAGCTCGACGCCGTAGAATTTGTCTTCGAGTGCGCACACGGCGTTGCATTACGCCTCCATCTTCTCGTTGTGGCAGCTTGCGTTCTTCATGACTTGATCGATCACCAGCTGTGAATCCCCCCTGACGTCGAGGCACTTGACGCCGATCTCGATGGCGATGCGGAGGCCGCAGAGGAGGGCCTCGTACTCCGCCATATTATTCGATGCGGCGAAGTGCAAGCGTACCACGTACCTCATGTGTTCTCCGAGGGGCGAGACGAAGAGCAGGCCCGCGCCTGCACCCGTTTTCATCACCTACCCATCGAAGTAAAGGGTCCAACACTCAGGCTGGATTTGCAATGGGGGCAACTGAGTGTCGGTCCATTCAGCGACGAAGTCCGCCAAGATCTGAGACTTGATTGCCTTGCGCGACGCGTAGCTGAGGGTTTCACCCATGAGCTCCACGGACCACTTCGCGATTCTACCCGAGGCATCCGGGTTGCGGACTATCTCTCCTAGTGGGAAGGACGAGACCACAGTGACCGGATGGGCCTCGAAGTAGTGCCGCAGCTTGCGCCGTGCGAGCACCACCATGTAGAGCAGCTTTTGGATCTGTGGGTGTCGTGCTTTGGTCTCAGACAACACCTCGCTGATGTAGTACATCAGTCTTTGGACTGGTAGGGTGTGATCCTCCTCTGTTCTCTCCACAACGATGACCGCGCTGACCACCTGGGTGGTTACCGCGATGTAGAGGTACAGAGGCTCACTGTCTCGGGGTGGCGTGAGGATCGGCGCGTGCGCGAGCGTTGCCTTCAGCTTGTCGAGGGCTTCCTGGGCCTTGACAGTCCAGGAAAAGCGTTCGTGCTTCTTCAGGAGTCGGTAGAGGGGCAAGCCTTTTTCGCCGAGACGCGAGATAAAGCGACTCAAAGCTGCCAGGCACCCCAACACCTTCTGCACCCCCTTTAGGTCCCGGATTGGCCCCATCCGATCGAGGGCCAAAACCTTTTCGGGGTTGGGTTCGATGCCTCGCTGGGAGACAATGAAACCCAACAGTATGCCGCGTGGCACCCCGAAGACGCACTTCTCGGGGTTTAACTTGACCTCGTTCGCCTGCAGGCAATTGAACGCCACACGCAAGTCATTAACCAGGTCATCCGCCTTCCTAGTCTTGACGACAATGTCATCTACGTATGCCTCCACGGTCCGCCCGATGTGATCTCCGAAAACGTGTTGCATACATCACTGGTATGTAGCCCCGGTGTTTTGAAGACCAAATGGCATCATCACGTAGCAAAACATGCCGAATGGTGTGATGAATGAAGTCGCGAGCTGGTCAGACTCTTTCATCTTTATTTGGTGGTAACCGGAATAGGCATCAAGGAAACACAAGAGCTCGCACCCCGCAGTAGAGTCTACGATTTGATCGATTCGTGGCAAAGGAAAGGGAACCTTGGGACATGCTTTATTTAAACCGGTATAGTCCACGCACATCCGCCATTTCCCGTTCTTTTTCTTAACTAATACAGGATTGGCTAGCCACTCGGGGTGGAACACCTCCTTGATGAACCCGGCCTCTAGGAGCCTCCGCAGCTCCACTCCGATCGCTCGGCGCCTCTCTTCGTCAAAGTGTCGAAGGCGCTGTTGCACAGCTCTGGAGTGAGGTAGGATGTCAAGGGAGTGCTCAGCGACCTCCCTCGGGATGCCTGGTATATCCGAGGGGCTCCACGCAAAGATGTCTGCGTTGGCGCAGAGAAAGTCGTCGAGCACCACTTCCTATTTCGGATCGAGGGTGGAACTGACCCTCAATGCCTTGCCCTCGGGGGTAGTGTTGACGCTCCTTAGCCTCACCACTAGGTTTGCACTCACGGTGACGGCACTAGGAATGCTTGTTGGCACTCGCTAGCATCGCTACCGGATTTATACCCTTAGTAATGGGGCTAGGGGACGTCTTTGGTAAAACACACATCACAGAAAGGTCCGCAAGCGCACGGATTACCGTTGTAGCACTTCACCCGGTGGTATTCGGGTTATCGTATTTATATTTTCCCAAGGGAGGCACTACGGCAAAGGTGATCGAATAAACAGTGGAGAGATATAGCGGGGGTAACGAATAAAGATATTCGGGGATAACTTGACACACACAAGGAGATCTTGATAAAGGGTTAGAGAGGACCTAGTGAGCTGGGAGGACAACGAGACGAGAAAGGATCCTAACACAATCTATCTATTCTTGTCAACTCTAGGCAAAGAAATAAGGCAAAGGATAACCAAGGCAAGCTAAACTCGACAAGCTCTTCTAGTGCTGCAGGGGCATGCAAAGCCGCGCTCTTGGACTGGGATGAGAAGGGAGAACGACGACTCTGAATCCTACTGGCCCGAACTAACGTGGTGGACTACTGAGCCCGTCCGAAGTTGTCACCTCCTTAGGGTACCACAACTATTCCGTTGAACGGGACACCAATCTAAGACTAAGGCAAGCTCTGAGCACCGCGCTCACAACGAACCAGAGAACCTTTCCCCAGATATCACGAAGGAAGGTCTCTCTCTACGGTGAAACACCGAAGGTCAAGCGAAGAACGACCACAACACTATAGGGTTCAAGGGAGCTATGCTAACCAAGATTAAACTAACTTTAGTCTAAACCAAGAATAAAGCTTCTAGAGCAAAGTAAAAGCTGAATGTAATTGACTCGAAAGGTAAGATAGAAAGATAACTTGAAATGTACTTGAGTCTAAACAAAGAAAGGATACAAGAGTAGTACCGGAACCCTGAAGAAGACTCCTCCGGAACCCCGAGACTAGCTCGACTCGACTCTAACTCCCAAGCTACAATATCCTACTCTAAGTGAACAAAAGAGAGAAATGGAGATGCTCCTGCGTTGTGTGTCTGTTCCAGCGAGTGTGAGGTGCCTTTTATAGGCAAGGAAGGTCGGTGGAGTGCAGGAGGGCTAGATGCCAGGTGCGGCCGCACCTCTAGGCACGGCTGGCCCTGTGATCCGCCACCTCTCACCTTGGATGCTCCTGATCCCTGCTCCTGAGGCGGTTGTAGGTCGGTTTCTTGGGTAGGTTTCGCCCGGCACGCTAGTTGATAGGTGCGGCCGGCCCTCTAGGTGCGGCCGGCCCTACCCCGCGCCGTGTGATGCACCGACCATGCTCAGGGACGCCTAGGATTGCCTCTGGATGACAGTTCTGGCGGTTGAGCGATCGGATAAGTGGACCCATTGATCCTAGCTTCCACCATTTTATCAAACCGACATTCCTTCAGTGAATCACGCTCGTCCAAGTTGTGCTCGAGGGAGAGGGGGTGCCCTGGACCAGAGTCGTGCCACGGGGCAGGGCCGGCCGCACCTGGTAGGGTCGGCCGGACCTGCAGGGCCGGCCGCACCTACAGGGCTGGCCGCACCTGCCAGGCCGGCCGCACCTGCAGGGCCGGCCGGACCAGGTGGTTCGGCCGTGCCTAGCATATGTGGCACGTTGGTCCCAAATTCTCCCAAAATGTGTACCTGCCTATGAAAATCACAACACAACTCATGGAACTTTATTAGTACTAAAAATGTGCATGAAACTTGTCATATACTCCTCTCGAACCTGAGGTTTTGACGGTCGAATTTTTGTTGTAAGCACCGTCAACAGGCAGCAGGGTCGAGGGGCACCTCCTTGGTCTGCTCGGCAGCCTCGAAACTACCGGTGTGTTTGGCGGGGGAGTCGAGGCCCTCGTTGGCCAGCTTCTCCATGTCCGTTACCAGCAACTTGTCGAGCGCGAGCGCTTCGGCATGCTCGACACATTCGACGTTGTAGTCAAACGCGTGCTCGATCGACGAGCCCACCGTGATGACGCCTTTTGGCCCCGGCATCTTCATCTTGAGGTACGTGTAGTTCGGGACCACCATGAACTTGGCGTAGCACGGACGCCCGAGGATGGCGTGGTACGCACCCCGAAACCCCACCACCTCGAAGGTGAGGGTCTCCTTGCACAAGTTGTCCAGCGTGCCGAACCAGACGGGCAGATTGATTTGCCCGAGACTCTGGATGCGCTTGCCTGGCGCGACACTGTGGAACGGCGTCGTGCTGGGCCGCAGCTGGTCCAGGCCGATCCCCATCAGCCGCAGGGTGTGGGCATACAGGATGTTGAGGCTGTTGCCCCCGTCCATCAGAACCTTGGAGAATCGCGAGTTGCTGATGACAGGATCGATGACTAGTGGGTACTGGCCCGGATTAGGGATGCGGTTCAGGTGGTCCTCGCGGCTGAAGGTGATAGCCTCCTCCGACCAGTCGATGAAGGAAGGAGGGGCCTTCTCAGCGGCGAGGACCTCGTGCCACTCGTGCTTACGCTGGCTGGTGGACATGTCCACCGTTGGTCCCCCGAAGATGAGGAAGACGTTCTCCACGGCGGGGAAGCCGTCAGCACCCCCATCACCCCCGTCCTTCTTGGCCTCGTCCTCCTTCGCGGCGACGCGGCTGTAATACTTCTTGAGCATGTCGCATTGCTCGAGGGTGTGGTTGACCGGGGTCTTGTGGTACGGGCAGGGCTTCTTCAGCATGTCATCGAACACGCCGAGGCCTCGAGAGGGGCCTCGAGGACCCTTGCGTGCAGGGTCGACCTCGAGGGCCTCGTCCTCGTCCTCGCCGTGCCCCTGTGCGCGCACGTCACGCTGGGGCTTCTTGCCCTTCTTGCCCCGCTTCTACTTCTTCGCGGGATCCTTAGACTTGCTGCCCTCCGCGGGCGCGTCCTCCGTGCGTTTGCCTTTCTTGCAGTCGAAGATCGCCCCCACTGCCTCTTCTCCAGAGGCGAAGCTGGTGGCGATGTCAAACAGCTCGTTGGAATCGACCGGCGGGCTCCTCCCAAGCTCGCGCACAAGGTCGTGGTAGGTCGTGTGTTGACGGTCATTAAGTCCCTATTTTCGACCATCAACTTCGGATAAAAATCACTCCATCAGAGAATGCACCATAGCTATAGGATTATAATCTAACAAATTCCACAAGCTTTGGTGTATATTTGGTCGCAGGTGTAAATGAGCAATTATAGAATAAAATATGGCATTATCACAAACAACATCAAATGCCAATTTGGACTACACCATTGCGATGGGCTTGTCGAGATGATCGAAATGGAGTTTTGGTTCACCCAATTCGGAGTCCGGATGCAGAAATTATGCCACACGGAAGATTGTGACACGAGACATGTCGGGGGTAGGTGCGGCCGAACCTAGTAGGTTCGGCCCGACCTATCAACCTCTTCCGATCAACACCAATCTATGCCAAATGCCTCTACACTTAGCATAATATCCAAGGGGACCTAGTCCATGGGCCAGACACCACAAAAGTTGGTCCGCCCGCACCTCCTAGGTTCGGCCGCACCAACGAGGTCTGGCCGCACCTACTAGGTCCGACCGCACCACCCAAAATCCTCCTCTCAGGTCCACGGCACCAACAATCCCACAAACACACATTAGATGGATGAGATACACCGGTGAATGGTCGGTTTGATCAAAAGGCTACAATTGGAAGTACTTAGATCGATGGACCCACACTTAACCACCACAACCGCCATCAACGAGTGATCCTTGACGTCCCTCAACACCGTCGGTGCATCACACAGCAATTGAGTAGGACCGGCCGCACCTCTAGGTATGGCCGCACCTATCAAACCCCAGGATTTCACTCCACCGACTTGAGAACCGACCCAGGAGCGTTGATCAGGGCCGTGCACGATCAAATGCGGCAAATCATAGGGCCGGCCGCACCTGGAGATACGGCCGCACCTCCTTGCTCGTCACTGCAGCTCCCTCTCACCTACAAGTACCCCCTCCTGCAGCCACCGACCCAGGGGTCTATAAATAGACCCCAGCACTTCATTGAAGGGGAGAGACGAACAGAGAAGTAGAGATCAAGGTGAAGCTCTACCAAAATTAGTGTTAGAATTAGGTGAGAGTTGAGGTGTGAGTCCGGGAGAAGCCGGAATTGTCGGCTTCCTCCCTTCCTCTTGTACCTCGGCGGATGCGGCTCCACTTCGAGTAACATCCGGGTAACTCTTAGGGTGGAGTCTTCAAGAAGAATCCTTTGCCAACACCTAAGCAAGTAACCTTCTCAGCCGATCCCGAAGGGCTTCAAGACATGATGACTAAGGCGATGCATCAAACGATGATTGATCAATCTAAGGTTTTCGCCAATACCATTCAGAATTGTCTGACTGAAGCACTCAAGAAAGGGGCAGAAGGAGGATACATGGGACCTGCATATTTCCAACCAAATCGAACTCCTCCAGTGTTCCAACATAACCAATCGGCTTCCCCGCCGATTGATGACCCAACAGTAGGGATTTCACCATCTCCACAGGTTAATGCAACTGCTCCTGGTTCTTCATCGAATTCTCAGCCGTTTCAGAATCAAAGTATTGGAGATAAGTCCAAAGATCCTGTTGTTACAATGCATGTGGTCCAGACTCATTCAGCATAGTCCAACGTCCAAGATCAGGCATTCTCAGTGCAGAACCAGCATCAAAAGTATCCTGCCATGAGAAATCAGGATGGAAAGCTTGCAGGATGGGATTTGCCTCGTGATCATTTTGAGACTAACATCTCAAATTTCTTCGAACCTCAGCCTGAGGAAGTTCCAGAGGTGAAGTACACACAGTCTTATCAAGCCATGTTTGGGGGTACTTCGGGGACTGTGCACATGAACAAGGAGGGAGTAGAATTTGTCTACTTCAATCACGGAAGCAAAGCTTTTGAGAGAGTCAAGATCAGTCCAGCTCACACTCATATGGTCATACCAACAGAAAGAAAAGCTCCTGTTCAACCTCAGAAATAGGCTCAGCAGCCGACACTAGGGAAGCCCGTGCAGACTGCCCCAGTGCAGCAGTCAACTTCAATGCAGCCTGTCTTATCCCCGGCTAATACAGTTGCTCACACAAGATCATCGCCTCAGCAGCCGATCAACCAAGGGGTGACAGGACAGCTAGCAATTCCACAGGTGGATCCTGCACAAGTGCTACAAACGCTTTTAAATCAATTGGCTATATCGAGCCAGTTGAATTTGCATCAACCAGCCCCATCGGCTAGTCAGCCGATCGGACAAACTCCACTTGTTACAAGTCAACCAAATGCGCAAGGTTCTTCTGGAGCAGGAACATCAATGGCACCAAATCTACAGCCAAGAACCTCAGAAGAACAGCCTCCAGAGACTCCATCAGCTGACATGCAAGCAATCGAACAAGTATCTGCTGAGTTGAAGTCCCATGTGAAGCAAGAGTTGATGGATCACTTCTCGGAGATGCTGCAGAAGCAATATGGGATGAAACCTAAGCAGCTATCCTGCATGTACAGGACACCGTATCCATCTGGCTATGATCAGATATCTTTCCCTCCAAGATTCAAGGTGCCAGACTTCACCAAGTTCTCTGGGCAAGATGAAACATCCACAATGGAGCATATTACTCGATTCATCATACAATGTGGAGAAGCAGGGAACGTCGATGCACTAAGGATACGGTTGTTCTCTCCATCTCTATCAGGACCCGCATTCTCATGGTTTACCTCGTTGCCAGCTAATTCCATTATCAAATGGTCCGATTTGGAACAACAGTTCCACAATTATTTCTTCTCTGGCATCCATGAGATGAAGATTACTGATCTAACCAGACTTAAGCAAAGGAATGATGAAACAGTTGTTGGATTCATTCAGAGGTTCAGAGAGGTCAGAAACAAGTAATATAGTCTGAACTTGGGTGATAAACAATTGGCTGAGTTGGCATTCCAAGGTCTCTTGCCAACCTTGAGGGAGAAATATGCATCACATGACTTTGAGAGTCTCAGCCAGCTGGTCAGTCTGATGAGTCAGGAAACTGCAAAGTCCTATGAGCCTAGAAGAAACTTTCAGAAGAAGGTGTCTTATGTGGATTATTCTGATTCAGAAGATGAAGACAATATGATAGGACTTGCAGAGTGGGTCAAAGGCAAGAAGACAGTGTCCTGTCCCTTTGGCAAGAAAGAACCAGAAAAATTCGGCTTTGATATCACTAAGGCCGATAAGATATTTGATCTGTTGCTTCAGTAGGGGCAGATCAAACTCTCCCAGTTCCATACCATACCATCTGCAGAGGAGCTGAAGAGGATGAAGTATTGCAAATGGCACAATGCAACGTCGCATGACACCAATGATTGCAAGATCTTCAGACAACAAATTCAATCAGCTATTGAACAAGGACGACTTAAATTTGAAACCCCTTCCAAAGCTGAAAAGCTGATGAAGATAGATCAGCACCCTTTCCCAACTAAAACAGTTGAAGTATCTAGCAAAGATACATCACGTGTTAAGCTGCTGACGTCAGATTCGGCTCAAAATAATGGAGCCGTCGATCCCAAGGTACAAGCAACCGCTACTGATGTCAAAGGAAAAGGGTTGCTACTTGAAGAAGGAGACTCGAAGCCATGCCGACCTGTCACGTCCCAAATGCTGATCAACAAGTTCCGGCATCGGCAGGAGAAAGCAAAAAGAAGAGAAGAGTGGGCACGGCGCAACAAAGGACATTGGAGATGTCCATTCTTCAAGTATTGCTGGGAAGAAGGGATCAAGCTACCAACGGCAGAGAATTGTCTAGAATGCAATGGGGCTTACAACAACAGCAGCTCATCTAAGAGAGTTTGCTTCGACGACAAAAGACCTGCAGCTGGAGGTCACCGTGAATTCAGCAATCAACGGGTCTCAGTCCACGATCGGCTGGGGGGCAAGGCCAGCGTCCACCATCGGCTGGGGGGCAAGGCTAGCGTTTATGATCAGCTGGGAAGCCGAGTCAATGAAAAGTCAAACAATCGGCTAGAAGAGATGGCCGATTCTCTAGTCCCTGACGAGGATATCATGTGCCGAGCTCCTGGGCGTCGACGCACGCTGCAACTGGATGATGAAGGATCAAGCCAAATACGTAAGAAGCCCAATCCACAATGGTGTCCAGATGGCTTGACCAAGTCCCAGAAAAGGAGAGTCCAGCGCCTACGCCAGCTAGAACAGCAAGAAGAAGCAGAAAGATGCGTGCTGGACAAGAAGAAGGTTCGGTCTAAAGTATGGCGCCCTAAGCCTAAGGCCGATGAGGAGGAAGATGACAAACCATAGGCTGGTATAAACATGGTTGTCTTCCTACCAAAAGAGTTCATGGCTCCAGTTGATTCGGATGTGTCCGATGAAGAACTTGGCATGGCTCAGTTAACACTGGAACCTAGAAAAGTTATCTTTGAGAAGCCAGAAGACGAGAAGAGACAGCATTTGAAGGCATTGTTTCTCAAAGGCTTTGTCAACGGGAAGCCAGTCACCAGGATGCTAGTAGATGGAGGAGCAGCAGTCAATCTGATGCCATACGCCATGCTGCGCAAGATTGGGAAGTCTGATGAAGATTTGACCCAGACCGACATGATGCTGGTGGACTTCGAAGGAAACGTCTCTCCGGCTCAAGGAGCAATCTGCGTGGAGCTCACCAACGGTAGTAAGACCCTTCCGACCGCTTTCTTTTTCATTAAAGGGAAGGGATCTTATAATCTACTGCTGGGTCGGGATTGGATACATGCCAATTGTTGCATACCATCTACAATGCATCATCCAATGGATCGGAGATTCAGTGGAGGTGGTCCAAGGAGAAACCTCCTTGACAGTAGAAGCTACAGAAGCACAAGGATGGACCTATGATCAAGTAAGCTGCATATCAAGAAAAGCATGGGATACCAAGTATCTCAAAGTGTCCGATTTCGGACTAAAGCCGGTTCAAGCAGTCGGCTCTGAAGACAAGATTTAATGGATCAGTTCATTGAAGACGAATGGAAGCTTGGGCACAGGTTTACATCGGCTGATGAATTGGAGAAGATAGACCTTGGAGATGGAAGCAAACCAAGGCCGACGTACATCAGTGCCAAGCTAGATGCAGAATACAAGAAAGAACTGATCGCATTGTTAAAGGAGTTCAAGGATTGTTTTGCTTGGGAATATTATGAGATGCCTGGCTTAGACCGATCCATTGTTGAGCATCGGCTACCTATTAAACCAGGGTATCGACCTTTTCAGCAACACCCAAGGCAATGTAATCCAAAGATTTATCCTGATATAAAGGCCGAGATAACAAAGTTACTCAAAGCTGGTTTTATTCGGCAATGTCGATATGCCGAATGGATCTCTAACATAGTCCCTGTCTACAAGAAAAATGGCACGCTACGTGTGTGCATTGATTTCAGGGACTTGAACAAAGCAACGCCGATGGATGGGTATCTGATGCCAGTAGCCGATGCATTGGTCAACGCTGCTGCAGGACACAAAGTCATCAGCTTCATGGACAGTAACGCTGGGTACAATCAAATATTCATGGCCATAGAGGATATTGCAAAAACTACTTTCAGGTGCCCTGGCCATGTCGGATTATATGAGTGGATTGTCATGACCTTTGGATTGAAGAACGCTGGTGCCACATATCAAAGAGCCATGAATTACATATTCCGTGAACTCATCGGCAAGATAGTACAGATCTACATTGATGATGTAGTTGTCAAGTCAAAGAGCTACAAGGAGCACCTGGCTGATCTACGAAAAACATTGGAATGCACTAGAAAGCATGGTTTGAAGATGAATCCCAACAAATGTACTTTCGGTGTTTCAGCTGGTCAGTTCCTGGGTTTCTTAATACACGAAAGAGGAATCGAAGTGGATCAGAAGTCAATCAGTGCGATTGACAATATAAAAGCACCATCGAACAAGAAGGAGCTCCAGTCATTAATTGGCAAGATCAATTTCATCAGAAGATTTATATCTAATCTGTCGGAAAGGATTCAGCCATTTACACCTCTACTGAAGCTCAAGGCCGATCAGAAATTTGTATGGGGAGAAGAACAACAGAAGGCTTTAGATAACATCAAGCAGTACCTAAAGTCTCCTCCTGTCTTAATGCCCCCTCAAGACAAGAAGCCGTTCAAATTATACTTATCGGCTAATGAGCGGGCTATTGGATCGACCCTTGTACAAGAGTTTGAAGGAAAAGAACTAGTTGTATATTTCGTAAGTAGAAGGATCTTGGATGCAGAAACGAGATATTCGGTGGTGCAAAGACTATGCTTGTGCTTATATTTCTCATGCACAAAGTTAAGGCCTTACCTATTAACTGCCGAATGTACCATGGTGTGCAAAGATGATGCGGTCAAATATATGTTGTCATTGCCAATCTTGAAGGGCAAGATCGGAAAATGGATCTTAGCTTTGTCAGAATTTGATTTGACCTATCAATCGGCCAAAGCAATCAAAGGGCAAGTAATGGCCGATCTGGTAACTCAGCATTATGGACCTGAAGTTGCAGTTGTAGAACCTATTCCATGGACTATGTTTTTTGATGGATCATCATGTGGAGTAGGAGCTGGGATCGGAATCGTCCTCATCTCGCCCCAAGGAGCAAATTACAAGTTTTTCATCCCAATTGAGAAGACTTCAACAAACAATCAAGCTGAGTACCAGGCAGTGTTAAATGGGATAAAACTGCTGCGAGAAGTCAATGCTGAAGTTGTTGAAATATTTGGAGATTCTCAACTCGTGATAAATCAATTGGCAGGAGAATATGAATGCAAAGATGATATATTAAGAATTTATCATGAAGAATGTCTTCAGCTACTTCGAGAGTTCAAGATAGTAAAACTTGAACATATCCCTAAGTGTCACAACAGTGAAGCTAATCGGCTGGCTCAAGGGGCGTCAGGTTATCGGCCGATTCTAACTGTGGAGTTATCAGCCGAGGACTGGAGGAAGGAGATAGTGGATTATCTGAAAAATCCATCCAAGAAGGTTGATAAACAATTAAGGTACAAGGCCATTAAATACGTTCTGTTAGAAGATGAGTTGTACTATCGTACCATCGACGGGGTTCTGCTCAAATGTCTTGGTGAAGAAGAGGCTAAAACCTTAATGGGGGAATTCATGAGGGAGTCTATGGAGCCCATCAATCGGCGTTTAAGATGAAGTGGATGATCAGAAATAATAACTATTATTGGCCAACGATATTAGAAGATTGCTTCAAGTACTACAAACGATGCCAAGAGTGTCAGAAGTTTGGAAGCATTCAAAGAGTTCCAGCATCGGCAATGAACCCAATAATCAAACCATGGCCGTTCAGGGGATGGGCAATTGATCTGATTGGACAAATATATCCACCATCGAGCAAAGGTTATAAATTCGTACTGGTGGCTACAGATTATTTCACAAAGTGGGTTGAGGCCATCCCGATCAAGACTGTGACATCAGGCAATATGATTGATTTTGTTAAAAAATATATTGTCTATCGGTTTGGTATACCTCAGACCATCACAACCGATCAAGGGAGTCAATTCACTTCAGGGGAATTTGAAGAATACGCAAATTCTTTGGGGATCAAGCTGCTGAACTCATCTCCCTACTATGCTCAAGCAAACGGACAGGCAGAGGCAGCAAACAAGGGCATCATCAAGTTAATCAAGTGCAAGATCGATGAAAATCCCAAGCGGTGGCATACGATCCTTAATGAAGTACTGTGGGCATACAGGATGGCATGCCATGGGGCAACCAAAGTATCACCATATCAATTGGTATACGGTCATGATGTTGTATTGCCTTGGGAGTTAAAAACCGGATCCAGAAGGACTTCTTTACAAGATCAGCTATCGGCCGATGATTATTCAGCCATGATGAAAGAGGAACTAGAGGATCTTGCTGGTAATCGGCTGAGAGCTTTGGAGAATATCAAAAAGAATAAAAGAAGGATAGCCAGATGGTATGATAAGAAAGTCAAAGTTAAAGAGTTTGCCGAAGGAGATCTAGTTTGGAAACTCATATTACCAATCGGCTCTAGAGATCCTAAATACGGGAAGTGGTCACCAACTTGGGAAGGACCGTATCGTATCAGCCAGTGCGTGCCAGGCAATGCATATATCTTAGAAACATTAGAAGGAGAGAAGTTTGCCAGAGCATTGAATGGAAAGTATTTGAAGAAATACTATCCAAGCATATGGGTAGACGCTTAGTCCAATCGGAACCTGAAAACGGCCGATTAGTGACTCCAGTTACAGCCGATTGCAAGTATAATCGTCTTTAGTATGGGATAACCGAATCATCGAAACATGTTCGGTTTCAGGTTATGGCCGATGTACAAATCGCCCTTATATATATATATATATATATATATATATATATATATATATATATATATATATATATATATATATATATATATATATATATATATATATATATATATATATATATATATATATATATATATATATATATATATATATATATATATATTCTCTCGTCTTCGATTACAATGGTGACATTACAGTATAGATCTGAAGAATACATTGAGAAGACGAATTTGGACGGTTCATTACAGATCGGTTACATTCGTTATCACTGGACAGGTGATGGGGACGAAGAAAGAGAAAAACAAAAAAGAAAGCGTAAATTTACGAAGATGAATCACCAGATTCGGTAACTCTCCCCGTCAAGTTTGCTGGGAAAGAAGACATAGGGTTGTTCTTCTTTCCGCAACGCCCAGGGACGACCTCCACCCTCCTCCACTAGCTGATGCACCTAAGTTGCATCACAAGGGTTCTTCTAGCTGTTGGACCTCCTGGCTTCACAAAAGGAGACTAGAGAGGGAAGTATGTCCTAAGCTATTTCACAAGAATTCTTCTAGCCATCATGAGTCAGAAAAGAAGAAAGAGACCGAAGAGTAAGAGCCTAAAGCTCCTTAGATCTATATCTCGAGCCATGGATGAAGGGGAAGTGCATTCTCCAAAAGGGTGTGGAGGCGGTTATTTATAGCCTGGGCACCGGAAGAGATAAAGATGAAAGAGCCAGAAAAGACGGAAGCCGAAGATGCTGGATCTGGTAAAAAGGGAAACAGATGACCCGTGAATGGTTCGGTTTCCAAAGAATGACCGATTCAGAGGAATCACCCCAAAATGAAAGATGACACGCATACACACAAACGGTGGGAAATTTCTCTGGCACGTCCACAAACTGCAGGGCATGATTCACAGAAATCGTCTGCCCAACATTGCAGACAGAGTCTGCAAGCTCACTTGCAGCACCCAGAAGAAATGCTATTTCAAGATGAAGTCTGTCAATGACCAGCGACAACCATTATCCCCTAAGGAGATTTCCAGGAAGAAATGCCTCTCATGCCTAAAAACTAAAGTGGCCAATGGCTACATCCGGGAGAACCAAGTCTGGAAAAAGTCATGGAACCCCTGGATAAGAGGGTGAGTCTTATAGGGAAGGGAGCGAAAGAGCCAAAGTGTAACATGGTGAACAACCATGGAAAATGTCAGATTGAAAGGACAGGGCACTATCAATGGAGATTGATCGCATCAATCACGTAAAAGGGTTTGGCTATCATTCGAATTAAGAGAAAGATATCGATTTCAAGCGAATTTCGGAGCAAAAGATTATTTACTCCGAAACTGGGGGCATGTGTTGACATCATTTTTTGGAAAAACAGGTCAAAAGGGATAAGGAGAAGCAGCCGATGAAAACAGAGCACAATCGGCCGATGGAAGAAGGGGGAGGATGGTCAACAGAATTCGCCGATGGTCAAGGGAGCTCAAATCTGACGATGGACCAGCGAGTCAAACTAATCGGCCGATGGTCAAATAGGAGGATCGGCCGATGGAAAGAAGAAGACGGCAATCGAGAAGATACGCCAAAAGGAAAGCATGATGGAGGCAGGTCAGTCCACGATTGGCAACGGGTCAAAGAGTACAGTTTTAGAAAGTTTTAACTCCTACGAGAGTCCTTTTCTATTTCTAGTAGTATTTGTCTTTCTTTAGATGCAAGTAAATAGTGCCGTAATCGGCTAGGAGTCAGGTTGTCCTCAGGACATAAATAGCAACCCTGCGCGGTCGGAAAAAAGTGTACACACCAATATCAAACAAACCACCTCCGGGCAAACCCTTTACTTTACAGCATCTACTTTACAGCATCTACTTTTACAACATCTACTTTTCTGCGATTTTGCCATTGCGTTTTTTCTCTTTTCTACAACGTCGTCCTTCAAGTTCGTCGGGCTGCATCGATCGATCTCCGGCAAGCTTGTGAGTACCATTTTACCGAATAACCCTAGGCTTTAACCTCCGCGCGTATCGCTGAGGTTTCGTCTAGTTCTTTATTCACCCCTTACCGATATTAGCTAGATCTGCAAGTTTTCATACCAATTCTTGTGGTTTTAGCTATTATCACCAATTATCCCACTCGATCTAGATCCTATCGGCTTTTAACACCGCAGCCGATTCCGACCTGTTCGAGTGCTGATGTCACGATCGGCCGATCTCAGCCGATCTATTTACTCACGCACCCGCGTTTCGGTCGCTCTCGAGCCGGCCGATCCCGCTTTACTTGTATCGGCCGATTGGCTGGTACACGTGCTGCTGAAAGGCCATCGGTTCTCTAGCCGATCCCTAATATTTTCCATTGTCAATCAACAGGTCAGATTGGCTGGCACGCCTCGCTACAGACCGGGGAGTCACGTGTGCTGCGCACGGAGGTGACGTCCTATTTTCGCGTCAACAGTTTCCCCTTGCCCTGAGGGGTGTTGAGAGTCGTCGCGACCGCCTCCTCACCATCCGCGTGGTTGGTCGTGATGTCGAGGAGTTCCCGAGTAGTTCGGGGAGTCCGGCGCCCTAGTCGATGGATGAGGGTGGTGCAGGTCGTGTCGTTTTGGAACGCCGAGATGACGTCGTTGTCCGTCGCGTCGGGGAGCTCGGTGCAACGCTTGGAGAAGCACCAGATGTAGTCGCGCAGACTTCCCCCGGCTGCTGCTTGCAGTTGCGCAACTCCCACTGCTTGCTGAGTGGGCATACGTGCCCTGGAAGTTGCCGACGAACGTTCGGCGCAACTCCGTCCAATTGTTGATCTTGCCGCAGGGCAGGTGCTCGACCCATGTCCGCGCGGAGTCGCCGAGGTAGAGCGGCAGGTTCTTGATGATGAAGAGGTCATCCGTCGCTCCACCCGCGTGACACACGACCCGGTAGTCCTCCAACTACACGCTCGGGTTGGTCTCCCCGTCGTACCTGGGGACGTTCGTCGGAGCTCGGAAGCGTGAGGGGAACTTCGCATCCCGCACGTTCTGACCAAAGGCCCGCGGGCCCCTCTGGTTCGGCGACCAGCTACAATCGTGGTCGTCATCACTGTCGTAGCACCCTCCGCGCCTCTGGTCGTCTTGTTGGCGCGGGCGGCGCTCATCGCGGTGGTCGCGGTTGTCGCCGTAGCCGTAGTTGTCGACGCTAGCGGCTCGGCGGTGAGCCTCGATGGTATCACGTGCGTCGCGATCGGGTCTGAGGCGCTGCTTGACCGCTGACCCTCCGGCTCCTTCCCGGTGGCTCCGATGCCGCGAGGGGGACGGGTTCTGGCGGTGCGCGGAGGGCGCTGCTCTCCCGTCGCGCGCCGACCGCTAGCGTGACGCGGAGCTTTCCGCCTGCTGCGCCGCCGCCGTCTCGAGGAGGGCTTTGAGCTGCTGTCGCACCCTCCTCTCCTCGGGGGTGGCCGCCTCTAGGCAGCCGCGCAGCAGCATGGCAGCAGCTGCCAAGTTCTGCGACGCTCGCCTGAAGAGTGGCGGGGCGTCGCTGTCGACGTTGGCGTCCTCGTTGACGCGTCGGTTGTTGTCCTGCGCGTGTCCTCGAGCCGGCGGCGGCGGAGCGCGGGCTCTGGACTGCTCGGCGGCTGGACGGCGCTCCTGCCGCTCGTCGTCTCCTTCACGGTGTTGTTCCCGCACCGGGACCGGCTGCGGGGCCGGTTGCGGGTTGCGCGGCCCGCGGTCCTCCCCGAGCTCCTGGTGAAGGTTGGCCAGCTCTTCGTCGAGCTGGCGTCTGGCCTCAGCGAGCTCGTCGAGACACGCCCGGCGCTGGGCGTCCGTGGCGCGGCGGCGCGGAGCTGGTTCCGCGTCCGTGGAGCTGGTTGAGCTCGACGCCACGCAGACAAAGCACTCGCGTGTGAAGTCGTGCGCGGGTGCTGGTGGTGCCCGTCGGGCCGTCGCGGAGCCCGGGGCGGTGTAGGATGCTCGCAGCGCGTCCACGTAGGCCGTCACCGGGTCGTCCGGGAAGCCTTGCTGTCCATGGGGGTACATGGCGGTGTACCGCTCCATGAACTCGCCCCAGGCGAGCGGCTCGGCTCCGCTGGCCTGGAAGGCGAGGTCGGTGAGGTAGTACGCGGCGAGCCTAAAACGCTCCTGTGTTGGATTTGGCCCCAACATGGCCATGATCGCTTTGCCCGAAAAGCCTCGGACGAACGCTGCGCGCCCCGCCGCCGCCGTTAGGGCGTTGGGGTGAGCAGGTCGGGCGAAGGTGCACCCGACGACGGACTTCGCCGGCCCGGTGTAGACGAAACCGAGGGAGCCGAAGAGCATGGTGGCCCCGGGAGTTAGCCGGGTGAAGTTCGGCGAGACACACGATGTGCCCCTACCTAGCGCGCCAACTGTCGGGGGTCTCTACCACTGAGCAGTAAATTTGTATCGGATCGTGTGTCCGACCCGGATGGTTAGCGCGAGAGACGCCGGGATTTAGACTGGTTCGAGCCTCCGAGGAGTAATACCCTACGTCCAGTATCGAGCTGTCGTGTTCTTACGCTAGGGTTGTTTGTATTAGGGGTTACAAACTGGTCGGGAGAGGGTGTCGAGCCCAAGTCCCTGGGGTGTGAGTGTTCAGTTCGTCAGCCCTTGTGACGGTTGCCCTCCTCTCCCTTTTATAGACACAAGGGTGAGGGGCAAAAAGGGGAAAAGAAAAAGAGCTACAGTCCTGCGTGGTCGGGAGGTCTTCTCGTACGTCGCCGTCTGCCAGCAGGCATTAAAGAGGAGCTGAGCTGTGTTGGCGTTCGAGGTCGCCGCGTGGCCAGGTTGTGCTGTTCATTCCGGGCACCTAGCGCTTCCTCTGAGTTCTTTTGTGCTGACTCGACCCGCCTGAGTGTGAGCTGAGTCCGCCACGTTAGGACCTAAATGTAGGCAGGCGTTAACTATAGGGGGCACTCGAGTGCCTCTGACGGAGTTGGCGTGCCGCAGAGTCGGACGGGACAGCGCGTCGGGGGCCGCGCGGCCGACCAGTGCCGTATTATGGCTCTTGTTAGAGCCAGCCGCCCGCGCGTACCGCCAGCTGGTGTGCTTGCATGGCGTGGGGAACCGGCGCCCCACGCGTCGTCGCGGGGGAGCTCGTGCGTCGGGGTGGCGCCACGTTTGCGTGGGCCGTGTCTTGGTCGGAGACGGAAACTGCTCGCGCGAATGAGTAGGTTGTCGGAGGCGAGGCGGAGACTCCTCGTGCGGGGCGGAGACTCCTCGTGCGGGGCGGAGACTCCTCGTGCGGGGCGGAGGCTTGTCGGAGAAACCACCCCCCAGTCGGAGACTTGTCGGGGAAGCCTCCCACTACTCGGAGACAAGGCGTCTTGCCAGTGAAGGTTTTGACAAGGATCTACAGTCCTCCTTACGCTGGATCTTGGACTTCACATTGTCAATGGTGTCAGATGACTCCATCTTGAGAGTGATTGTCTCGCCGTTAAAGGAGGCCCTAATCCGGGCCCTCGTCAGTATAAAAATAATTTTGTTTTTTCTCAGGATTCCTGATTTAAGTTTTTAAGAGGTGGAATGGTAGAAACATAATTTTGTTTCTTTCTCAGGGTTCCTGATGTAAGTTAGATCTGGATTTGGCAAGTGAATTATGTCAAACTGTTGGAGATTGACTCTTTTTTTACTTGTCATGTCTTTTTAGAAGTTGGCAAAACACAAGATTTGCTAAGTAAAATTTGGCTAACTGTTGGAAATGCTTAGCGTTTGGCCTCTAGGTCCGTCCATTGCACATCTTCCACGTTTCCTTTTAGTGCTCCTTTCTTCATTACCTCATGGTTCTGAAAATTGGTGCATTATTTTCCGACCTTGATCGTGAATTGCGCATACAAGGTTTAGCACACACGTGGGTTGATCGCGGAAGAAAAAAAGAAGGAGCGGGTATAAATTGAACATCCAGCCCACCTTACATGTTACATTGTTCCTCGTTTCTAGCCCACATTTTCCAAAGCCCACCAACAATTTATCGGCTTATTTGACACGTGTGTTGGACTCTGAAGAAGGCGCGGGCCGGCGTGTGTTGATCGCTGAAGCCACCTGGTCCGATTTTTTTTATTTTTTTCACGATTTTTCAAAAATAAATACTGAATCTAAATACTGAATCTAAAAATTAACAAAATTAGCCTTCAACCGCCGTTTAAAAGGGCGGTTGGGGCCAACCGCTACCGAAAACGGAAATTGGTGTGCTACAGTGCTCCAACTGCTGTTTACTGTAGTAACCCACGCACGGGTACTGTAGTCGTTCCAGCTGCCGTTTCAAACAGCAGTAAGGACAACTTCTTTTAAAAAATCATAACTTTTTTTTGGATGAACTCGGATGGAGATAAACTTTATATGAAAATTGTAGCTTTCGACCTCGTCAAGATCTGTTTATTTATTTCTCTTGAGCTAACTAACAACGACGAGGTGGATTTTTTTTTTATTTTTTCACGATTTTCAAAAATAAATGTCAGATTCAAAATTTTTCAAAACTATACCAATTGGGGTGCTACGGTACTCCAAACGGTGGTTGCTACAGTTAACACCCCCCCCCCCCCGGAATTTTCATCAAAGTTTGGTTTTTATCCTTGATCCGCAAAACCGGGTAACTAGTATCCTCATCTATCTAATATGTTTGTTTTCTCCCTCGTTGGTTTTTGCGGGGGATTTGCATGACGTGGCAACAGGCCCCACATGATAGGGTGGTCCCACATGCTGATTGACTTTCTTCTCCCCTCTTTCCCTAGGCGACGCTCGCCTCCCCCGTTCGTCGTGATGCCGACCACCTTCACGATCCCGCCTCTCCAAAAACGACGCGAGCTTGTGAGCTGCACGATGGGAGGCCCACCCACACATGTGTCGAGGAGCGCTGCCACCTGCCTCACGTGGCCACAACGGTTGAGGCATCCCAGGAGGTCACCATCGACGAGAGTAGCAGCACCACCTCACCGACGGCAAGTGGCGGCGAAGCAGCATTGGCGGGGCACGGTGGCTATATGTGGTGGGACAATGAGGAGAGGTAGAGAGAGGGCGGATGCGTGACCGCGGTGGAATGTTGCGGGAAGGGTCGTGCATCAGCACATGGGTGCGGTATGTGGCGGTGATGGTGAATGGCGGTTCAAGTGGTGGCGCAACGTGTGATGACGCTAGCAGAAGCGAAGGAGAGGAGGAATGGTGCTGAACTGGTGGCAGGTGCTGGCGTGGAAGAGATGTGCTGAAGTGGCGGTGTTAGGTGGTGTCACGAGAGCGCTCGTGGGAGGACGGGAGAAGGTCCCCACCGGTAGAGTAGTCTAGCAGTTTCGCCTATGGACATGACAACAACATCAGAGGGTACCAGGAGTGCTGACGTGGAGCTCGCCAACTCTTCCGGTCGAGGGGAAGAGAGAGAAGAAATCCATGAGGCAAAGACCCCAACACCACCACATGTTCATGACCTGCGGAATTCTGCACTAAAACCACTCTCAAAATAGCTGAGTGACCAAATATAAACGAATTAGATTTTTTTAGAATTACACAATACAACGTAGACGCTCACAACATGCACGTACACTACCCCTATGAACACATGCACGCAGTGGCGGAGCTGCACCTAGGGCCTCCCAGGCTGAGGCCCTAATCAGGGCCCAGCGAAGTCCACATTTCTCTTGTATTTTTTGACCCAAAATATGAAATCTTGAGGCCCAGCCGCTACTAGATCACGGCAAAAGAGTAAGAAAAGCAACAATCCTTCCTCTCCGCTATCGGATCGTGGCTGGTGTGTTGCCGCACGCGCGGCTGCGCGAGGCAACCACCGCTGGGCGCCGGCCTCCAGCAGCTGGCCCTAGTCGTCACTAAAAGTTGGCTCCACCACTGCATGTACGCAAACGCTACCTCTATGAGCACCTCTGAAAAAGTCAGCATCCGACAGATTTAGATATTACTGAAGTCACCATTGGCGCCTCGTTGTTCACTTAACGCACAACGTCGATAAGTCCTAGAAAAATCCTAAGAAAAGGTACGAGCACCAGAATTTGAATCCTGGTGGGTAGCGTCCCACTAGACCATCCTACCATTGGACCATAAATCAATTCGCTATAAACTAATTAGATAGTTAAAGAACGTTGGATACCTGGTTTTGAAAAAAATTCTAAAAAATACTCGTCCAAACCCATAAGATAATTAGGCCCAGTCCACTTAGGGTGAATCCGCAGCCTGCGTTGGACAGGCCCATATCGTCGTCAAACACGCGGGGCACACGTGAGGGCTGTTGGGATTTGGTGGATCATATCGGCTAATGTAAGGCCTTGTTTGGCCCAGAACATGCGCCTCAAATAAAAAAAAAACCACAGGTTGTGCTCAAAAAAAAAAGACCACAGGTCAGAGCGACGTGACACTGACAGGTGGGGCAGTTTGGGAGCGAGTCCTTTCCACGTCCATGACTCGTGAGATCATCAGTAAGGAAGTGCATCAGAACTCTCCAATTTTTGGACTTTGCCATGTTTGGCTTGCCGGCTTTACTTTGGCCTATCCTCCACTTTAGCTTAGAGATACAGATACACAGCAGCATCACACACACGCGCGCTCCAAATGGCATCTCCACTTCTCCAGCAGGAACCCTCACCTCACCTATAATCTGCAAACACAGCGCACGTCACCACCGTGGCGTGGACCCAGGGGATCACACAAAGCCAAGCCCGGGACGAAACCGGTGCGAACATATCCCCCTATCGCATCCAGAACGCGCGCCGGGTCGCCGAACTCTCCAAAGACGTGTGCACCGTCGCGGACCGGTGGCGGGTCGCCCACGAAATCTCCAACGGGATCGCGAGCTCCGCCCCGCGGGACGCGACGCGACGCCGCCACGTGAAACATGCCCAACCCCCGGCCGCCCCCGTCGTCCACGCACGCTTCCTCCCCCTCTTTCTTCAACGCCCCGCCCATACGCGACCGAGCCGCGGACACGCGCGCACCGGCGCACGTCGGCACCACGACCGCAGCAGGCTGCGGTTCTGGTTCGGCGTGGAAGTGGGCGCGCGGGGACGGAAGCATCATGGCACGTACGTACGTACGCGGGGGGCACGGGCGAGGCCGGCGCGGCGCGACCCCAAGATTTCCGGGCGGCTTCGTTCCAAAGTCCAAACCATGCGGCCGTGGGGGGCGGAGGAGGGAGCGACGAGCTGTTGCCGTGAAAGCGATCTGGGGCGGGCGCGAGTCGGCACCCACATATCGGCACCGGCGGGCGGGGCGACGTCGCTGTCGGCGGCCGTTCCACCCGCTAGTGGGCGCCGTCCGTCGGCGTTCCCGAAGCCGCAACGGCCCCAGGGTTTGTTGTTGTTCCCACTTGCGGCGGTCGTAGGGCGTCGCCGCGCCGCCCCGCAACCAGCAGCAGGAGCGAGTGGTGGGAATCCCGGCCCGGATCAAGTTACCACCGCACCGGGGGTTCACGTCACGGAATACGTACGTGAGAGGAGTAGCCGGCGAAAACTCTGCGAAAGATAGAGGACGTTGCTTCTGAGAGGCAGGCCAAGCAGTCGGCGCGCTCCGTTTCTTCTCATGAAAGCAAGGCAATAGTAGCAAGGGATGGATGGATTGAGCTGGCAAGAGTAGCAAGGGAACATGGATCGATCGACCTACTAAACTTGAAGCAGACATGAAAGAAGAAAAAGTGCTGGGCGAGATGGCATCTGATTCCATAACCCTCAATCCATTTATACTGGTAGATATATGTTTATCATGTTACAAAGCAATCACTAATTCACAAATCATCTCTGTATGAGAAATGGAGTATGAACTAGAACTACAGTATACTGACAGCTAAGGATACATGTATGCTAGCTCTTCCAATTGGAGGCAGCTAAGACACCTACGTATGGTATAGTATGCTATGTATGTATCTCTCACAATCTTTTCTCTCTGTACAAGAGCTGTAACAACAAATCAAACAATAGTGCTGGCACCACCATACACGAATGAATGAACGAATAGTGTTCCACCGAACTCTGCAGCTACACCAAAATCTTGGGAGGGATAAGATCCGGGTTCTTCCTTCACGCGGTCATCAGGAGGCGGGGCTTCTTGAAGGCGAGCGGGCTCTGCACCTCCTCGTCCTCCTCCCACATCTTGCCGGCCTTGCCGCACCGGAACACGAACTCAGGAACGGCCGGGAGGTTCAGGTCGAACGCCCGGGCGGCGGAGCTGCCGTTGCCGGAGCTCCCCACCTCGGACGTCTCGGCGGCCGAGGCGGCGGCGCTCGCGCCACCATCGTAGTGCTTCCTCTTGTGCCCGCCGAGCGCCTGCCCGGTGGGGAACTCCTTTTGGCAGATGGAGCACCTGTGGACTCTGCCCGAGGCCGCCGCCCCGTCGGAGGACGCGGCGGTGGACGACGTGGCCGGCTCGCGGACCTCGATCGGCGGCGGCGGGATGACGGTGATCGGGGCGGGGGCTTCCACGACGGGCGCCGCAGGGGAAGCCGCGGAAGCAGGTGGTGGGGTCGGGAGCTTGACCCGGTGGCTGGTCTTGTGGCCCCCCAGCGCCTGGTAGGAGCTGAAGGACTTGCCGCAGACGGAGCACTTGAACTCCGCGGCGGCCGGCGCGGCGGCCGGGACGACAGGGGGCGGCGCCTGGACGCGGTGGTTGCCGCCGCGCGAGAGCATGAGGAGGCAGAGCGCGAGGTTCTCCTCCTCCGACCGCTGGCGGCGCGAGCGCTTCCTCTTGGCCCACCCCTGCGGCACGTGGGCGCCCTCGTCGCCGCTCGTGAAGGTGGTGGCGCTGCTGCTCGTCGTCGTCGTCGCCGGCGCCAGCGCGGCGGCCTCCTCCTCGCTCTGCTTCTCCGGGATCACGGCGTGGAGCAGCTCCATGGAAGACATGGCAAGGAGAAAAGCGTAGGCTTTTCGCTGGATTCGGGAGACGAGTTCTTGGCCGCTGCGACTTGTTCTCGCGGTGGCTGGCAAGCTGTGGAGTGGTGGTTGCTTGCTTGGGCGTGTCTGGCTCTTCGCTGTGGTGTGGTGGTGGTGAGTGGCGAGAGTGAGGCTGTGAGGAGGAGGTTTTAAAGCGGTGGCGGGTGTGCTGGGGCGTGGGAAGTTGCGTCGTAGGTGGGGGAAGTGAGGTGGTCGCCGGGGTGGGCGGGCACGCGGCACAGTGACAGGTGGGGTGCCGGGCGCGGTGGGGGCGGGGCGGCAGCGGGTGGGAAGCCGGTGGAGTGGCGGCGAAGGAGTGGGCCTCGTCTCACTCGGGTGGGTGGAAGAGTGGAGGAGGCAGGCAAGGCAGGCGGGCAGACGGCAACGAAAAAGTCGTGGTCAACGTGGAGGGGAAGACACGGGGAGGGGAGGAGGAAGGAGGAGGCGAAGGGGAAGCCGAGCAGCCCAACTTGGTGGAACGAGAACGACGACGACGACCGGGTGGTGGTGGTGGCTGGTGGGTGCTACCGCGACGGCACTGTGGTAGGAGAGTGTGGATGTGGGAGGGAAGTGTACGTGTGAGGACTGACCGAGGCGGCTGCGTCGTCGCGGCTGGATGGATGCGATGCGAGTGAGATGTGGTCGTCGTCGGACGTCGTCGGTTGCGGATGCATCTCGACGGATCCGCGCGCATACCCGACCCGATCTGACTAGTAGTTAATTACAAAACCGCAGGTCATCTCGCCGACGAACGTGGCCAGATGGACTGACGTACCCCGGAGCGGATTAGTAAGCAATTTATAACTTTTAAATTATGACGATGATTTTTAAGCTTTCATTCAAATAGAGTGAATACTTGCTGGTGCTTTTTGTTGAAGCGGAAACTTATTTACTTACTTCCTGCCTCCTTTGAATGCTCCGTAGTATGTTACCATATACTAGTACGCCAAGGCAAGTAATTTCGTACTTAGCGTAGGCAAAAAGCACCAGCAAGTATTCACTCTATTTGAATAAACGTCACGCTTATCTCAGAGCTTCGTTTGATCCGTAGCCTGAGCCTCCAAATGGTGTGCTAATAACCAGTTTCTTTTGCTCCAGGTCAACAACAGTGCAAAATGAAAGCGAGTCAAGCGTTTCGCTAATACAATACTAGTGTAGTAGTACGCCAGTGGTGGTGGAAGTGGACGAGACTGCGCAAGTGTGGAAGCATTTCAAAGCACATGCGTATTAAGCATGCGAAGCCTGAAATGGTCTTCGCCCCCCGTGTTCTCAGACGGTTCCACCTTCCAACAAGTCCAAACCAAACAAAACCGACTCCGAGACCCGGTAGAAAGTCAGACGGAGACGACGATGGGGGGCCGCGCGGGTGCGTGCATGGAAGATTCCAGTTTCCAACAGACTGTACGAGCTTCCGTTGGCTGAAGTGGCAGCGCAGCAGCAGCTGATCTTTTAGATGGGCCCGACGAACGATGGCAGCAACAGCTGACACGCGCACTCGCACAGCCAGACGTCAGACACGTAGGCAAGTGAAGAAATCAAAACCCTAGAGCCTCACTTTTTAAAACACACACACACACACACCGCAGGTTATCCTCTCCCAATAGTATCTGTGCCTTTTGGAGAACATAAGACGTGCTAACAATGGCAACATGACTTTACCCTCGCGAAGCCACGTCACGTGGTCAATTAGAAGACTGCCTCCAGCAGATAAGCACGACCAAATTAAAGCGAATATGTTAACACTACACATTTGGGATGGGAAGGTGTCGTCCCTAGCATAGCAGCCTCTGCTGTCACTCGATATGTCACGTTGCGTACCACGCACCTAACACGCCGCGGATAAAAGTCGCATCCGGATTAGTAGCGGATCGGAGGAGGAGCAGGTGCTAGGCCGGCAGGCAGCGGCTACGCACACTAGAGCAAGTTGGCACATGCGTGAGATAAAACAAGTCCTCGCTCCACACTCCACAGAACAGACCATCCCGCCCTACGTCGCGCAGACGCCACGCCAACGTGCTACGGCTGCATGCCTGCATCCAAGACCCGACGTCCCGGCGCATTTGTTCGGCCGATGCCCGGGCCGCGTCGCCCGGATTGGATGATTGGCTCCCCGGCGCCGCCGGCACAGGCGCAAGCCGCGCGAGCGAGCGAGAGTCCGCGCCCTCGGTCCGTCCGCCCCTGACCTTTTCCATGAAAAAGGCGGGCGGCGGCGGCAGGGGGGCTTCGGTTCGCACGGCTCCGCGGCGTCGGCGTCGGCTTCCGTGCGAGGGCGGACGCCGGCGGGTTGGGGGCGATTCGGCAAGCGACACGTCCCCGTCCGTGCCCCAGCGGCCGGCCTAGCATAGGGCGCGGGGCTCGGCTGCGTGGCCGGCCGGCCTGGTTGTTGTTCCACTCGCTCGATTCATTGCCCCACGTGTTCCTCGCGCGTCTTTTTCTCCTCGCGGCCGGGTACGCGCGCGCACGCAAAGTACGGGACGGGGCACGGCCCCCCGCCCGCCTAATCGAGAGATTTTGGATCATCGGTGGCCCGGTGGGGGAGAGCGGCCGGCGGCCTAACCACCTGCCTCTGCCTGCCTGCCGTGCGTTGGTTGTTTATCGTTGGGAGCCTGGCTGGCTCTGCCTGGATTACTCACCACTCACTACTAAGTACACTGGAGTGGCGCCAGCGCCCAGTGGCAGCCAGGCACAGCAACAGCCGAGCGGGGCGACGTGTCGAGGCGCTGGATCTCACAGGCCGCGGGCGCCGGGCGGGCACGGGGGTGCGGGTTGCTCCACCGAGGCGAGGCCACGAGGCTGCGATGCAAATCTGAAGGGGAATCTCGTGGTGGTTGCGCGGTTGGCGCTCGTGGCTGGTGATCTTAGTTTTTGATGGAGAAGGCCGCCTGCCTACCTGGCCTGGCTGCCTATCTATAAACGGGGGATTAGTGGTAGCAGCCAGGAGTGCTAGTGTGCTTTTAGAGCAGCTGGTACTCTCGAACGAACCCTAGACTTTTCTCTGTCCTGGGAGGGCTCTCTTTCTTCTTTTTTTTGCCTTTTGTTGGAAGCATTTTTTTAGAGGAACTTTTTGGAACCAATTGAGCTCTCTCGACTCTCGAGTCGGCGTCGCTCTCGGCGGCATGGATGGAAAGCAACTGACAACCGACAACCTCAAATCTGGCCCACTTTGTTCGTTCCTTCGCCTTCGGCCCAACAAGTGTATGATTTTTTTTCTTAAAAGGAAAAGGAGGGTCTAAGAAATGTGCAAACCGCAAAGGAGGAACTGTAATGTAATCCTCTTTGTATGATCCTTACCTGAAATACCTGTAATACCGACCTAGGAGGCTAGCGACTCCACTAGCTAGTTAGAGCACCTTAGTGCATGGTTCAGTAATCCGAGTGTGTGTTTTGGAAGCAATTAACTACATAGTTCTTTTTTTCCCCTTCTTTTTTCGAGGGAGTTACGAGGGACACTCTAGTTGTTTCAGTTCAGTTTAGTCGAAATCAGAAGGGCCAGCAGTAATGTTGGTTGGGGGCTGGGGCATTGGTACTAATGGAAAATCAGTGTTGGAATATTAGGCAATTTCCAGATTAAAACTAGAATATAAATCATGACGAACCGAGCAACTAGATTAAGCATGTGTAGGAAACTCATATCACAGATCATAGCAACTAGTGTAAGCACGATTCGTACACTAGACAGACAAGGTAGATTGATCATGATGATCAAATAAAACCACAGCAAGATGAGAGTGTACCCAAAGGCGGGGCGGTTGCCGGGGGCAACCGATGCGCCGTTATCCTCTGGATTAGCCATACTAATCGTGGGAGGACCTCAGTCGAGGTAGTCGTACGATGTCGATGCAGGAAGATGTACGCAGTGAAGTCCCTCGAACGGTCACCAGGACGTAGATGAAAATGTTCGAGAGCAGTCGCGCGAAGAGCGCTTCCCAAAAACCTTATTCGCCTTCTCCCGGTGCAGGATCGCAAAGACGACGGTTCCGGAGACCTGCTCACCCGGTCGCAGGTGCACGCGAACGATCGGGTTGGAGTCTTGGCGACGGCGACGCAGCAACGAGAAGCGGCAAAATCTAATTCGTATAGATCACCTTAGAGATACCCTTACTTGGGGCCTTCCCGTGTGGTAGTCTATAATGCGATTTTTTCATGAGGGGTTCGTCCATATTTATTAGGAGAAAAACTCCCAACACCCTTGTCTATTAGCAATGTGGAACTAATAGATGGTGTACCCCTTTAACGCTAATGGGCCTTTGAGATTTATTCAGAATTATTTATATGGGCCAGGTCCATATATCTAACAATCAGGAGCAAACTAAAATATATGACAGCTAAAGAATCTCCATCATTGCAGTTTGCAAGACTGTCAACATGTATACGTGCTTCCAACGCCTAGGTCCAAACAGATATACAATTTTCCTCCTTGATGCAAGTCAAAAGAATTTAGCCAATAGAACGCCCAGGACAAAATTTGATCCTAATTTCAGAAAGAAAGAGAAAAAAAAACATTGTACGGATATGTACACTTTAAGCAATTTAGGTTTAAGCGGTTCATAATCATCTCAAACAAAACTTATTTTGCATCAATGATCCAACACAATGACGCGTTAGAATCTGTTTCTTAGGGCGATTTCGTCTGCAGGACAACTTGATCATACAGTATATAACATCAATGATTGCGCTTTGGTTGGTAATTCTGCAGCGTATTGTTAAGTTGGTTTAGAGCTCGCATATTTTCGAGAGATCGAAGAGGCGATTTCCCGGCGGCCGGCTAGTCCATGTACTACACAATAAGAAGTTTTAAAAGTACAATTTTTTTTTGGAGGTTTCAGTATACGTCGTGTGTTCTTTTACAGTACACAATACTAGGCAGTATATACTGGTGTTTAAAATGTAGTAAAGAAACATCTGACGGTTGAGATCAGTTGTATACTACTAAATACTTCATTGGTGGTATGGGTAGTATATGTAGTACAAGCTTATTATGGAAAAATGACATATACGTATATATTTGTAATTTGATAAGTTACAATGGTCCATCAATATTTAGTAATAATTACTACATTATTCTTTTATTTCATATATAGTACTGAGTGGTAGTATTGTGCAGAGCTCAAAAAAGTACTGGTGGTTTGTAGGATTACCGGTCAGATACAAGTTCAAGGTTACACGGCTCCGACCAATTTTTTTTCACTAAGAGCCCACACCCGAATTTCATTACTGCCATATCATTAAAAAAAATTACTGGATGTCAACAAAATTACAGACTCCTCGATTTAACGGAGCCGGTTTTGACGAGATCTGACGACAGAAGAAAAAAAACGAAGCCTCCAGCAGATAGGCACAGAGGCCCCTCTGAACTGGGGATATCGATAGAGCTATACCTTACAACCAGAGAGTGTTTCACACAACTCCATCTTTGTAAAGGCTGATAACAAACATTCATGAGTTTTTTTTTGAAATAAACAAACATTTCATGAGTGTCTTTGATCAACACCATTCCAGCATCGACGCCACCTTTTCTTCTATCTTTTGATTCCTGCATACCCCCGTCACTCGATTAGCACTGTTCCAGCGTCCTCTGGTGGGGCGGCTCCGGCCAATCCTGGTTCGTAGATGGAGATTATTACCCCAAAAAGAAAAGAAAAAAACAGATGGAGACAGCTATGGAGAACATGTCGAGCACAACGTCTGTATGGGCTTTGGAATGCTTCAGCGTCTGTGCTTACAGCTGACAGACCAATGATCACGCTGAAAACACACACACTCCCTCTGAATATTCTTTGGGAAAAATAGAGTGACCAGCTCTGCATGTGCAGCCTAGTATACGCGCATGTAAATGAGGCATCACAATCACCATGCAGCTGTCTCCATTTCCCTTTCACAATTTACTTGCCTGCACGATCTCTCCGCCTTGATTATTCCGACAGAAAAACAAAAGTTGCTCTGCAATTCAAACTGCCAGTTTGCTATCCCTAATTTTTTTGGGGGTCAAACCGATCGTTCTTCAGGTTCGCAGACAAGCCATTCCTGAATCAGAACCGTTCCGCGTATCTTGACCACTATTGTCCCATCCTCTGACGACGAACATCTACTATGCGTGATTTTCCTGTCTGAAACTTGTTCGGATTTTTGTAAGCAGACTCTCTCCCCGAGGTGCACCTAGCCAGCTACCTGAGCTGTATCAGAAAATGTTAAGTTTTTGTCGCAACGACCGTACAAATACTCACTGATCTCACGAGCCACGACATCCAGCCATCCACACCTACTACGTGCATTCAACCAAGACCAAGCCTCGATCGTCAGTCACGTACTCCTGCTCTTCCTGCTGTGCGTGCTTACGCAGTTGCACACCCCGGTCGTCCTCGCACAATGTCGCAAGCTGAGCTCGCCGCCTGGCTCGAGTCCCGAGACGCGCACTGGTGCTCGCAGTACCAGGCGGCGTCGGCGCCGGACGAGGAGTCGGAGATCGTGGCGCAGTTCCTCGCGACGCCGTACCCGTACCAGAACGACGACGACGGCGAGGAGAGGGAGCAGAAGCATCAGCACCATAAGCTGCTGGGCGAGATCAGCGCCACCGCCAGCTCCACGTACTGGCCTGATGAGCCCGGCCATGTCAGTGACCCCGGCGGCACCGGGGCATGCGGCTACTGGCATTCCAATGGCGACGCCAGCAACAGCAACAGCAGCGGCAGCGGAGCCTACTTCGATGGCAGCGGCTGCTACTACTACTACCTCGCCGAGCCGGACGTGTCGCTCGGGGTCAACACGCGCACGGCGCTGCCGTGCGCGTCCTCCATCGACCTAAACCTCCTCGGCGACGGGGAGGAGGAGGGAGCCGCGAGCCTCGTCCACACGGTCCCTCCCAACCCTTCGCCCGCCGATCACCGCAGTGTTGGCGATGACAGCGCCGCAGTCCGACGTGCGCTGCCGGCGCCGAAGCGGAAGGCTCAGATCGGCCACGATGGCGGGGATCTTGAACGACGGCACAGGAAGAAGGAGAGGAAGACTGCATCCAAGGCGGCGCAGAAGTGCAGTCAGGAGAGTGCACAAAGCAAAAGCATCTGCTCAGCCGACGAGTCCATGTCGAATTGCTCCGAGATGAACCGCGGCTCGGGAGCTCACGGCGGCGGCGGCGGCAATGTAAAAGCCCGGGCAGCGAAAGGGTCGGCGACCGATCCCCAGAGCCTCTACGCAAGGGTGAGTATGCTCAACAGTCAACAGTGCAGATTGATCATCACACTGCCGTTCTAGTCTATATTCTCAGTCATTGATTCAGGGTTCCTGTTTTGATTTCAGAGGAGGAGGGAAAGGATCAATGAGAGGCTCAAGATTCTGCAGAAGCTGGTGCCCAATGGAACCAAAGTAATTAATTGATCGTGCTGTGACTTGCGAGCGATTCAGTGATGTGTTATCTATCGGCAGTGCTAGTGTTTGCTAACTGTCATTTCTGCAGGTTGATATCAGCACAATGCTTGAGGAGGCAGTTCACTACGTCAGGTTCCTGCAGCAGCAGATCAAGGTAACCCAAGTAGACACGCTTTTGTTCTCTTTGCCATGCGCATTGGCTTGTTAACAGTGTCTCACAATATTACTTGTGTTCATGATCAGATGCTGAGCTCTGATGAGATGTGGATGTACGCACCGATCGCTTACAATGGTATGAGCTTAGGAATCGACTTGAAGATCCCCACTCCTCAGTGATCACTTCAGATGGTTACAGTTACCTTCAGAAGAGTGAAAACTGAGCCAGTTATTAAGCGCCATCTTTTGCAGATGGTCTTTGTCACTGACGAAATTACGGTCTATTTTTTGACCTAGGGCTTTGCCACTGTCTTGCAATAGGGCCATCAGTGTTTTTCCTTTTGATAAAGTCAGGCCATCTTTGTTTGCAAGACGCAAATATGCAATACTGATGTCAATTTCAGTCGTTTTCTTGGAGACAACCGGATCATTTTTCACACTTCATCCTTCCACTACTTACATCACGAGTTACAAAATCCGCAGAGGAAGACATGCAAGACGTGCGCCCATTTTTGTACTCATATACTGTCAGGTACACTACGGTTGTATAAGTGATGCAATCTTCTTTTTTTCCTCACCTAATAGGTGTTGACGTTGAATAATGGAGAAACGAATAAAATCAAATGGCTGTAATAGAACATATCAGTCTTCGAAGATTAATGGAGCCTTCTGCTAGTTTTGCTGTTGTATAACTTTTAACATTACTAATTGGCAGCTTGGTATGTTGTTGCTTTTTGTAAGTAACGATTAGAGTACAGATCTCATCATGGATGCTGATTTCCACTCCTTACCTCATGTCTGTTGAAATAAAACCTGCGTGATCAGTTGGCCTGTAGCTTTCAAAGAAATACCACATCATATAAAATCAGTGGCACCAGCACCCTTAGCTGTCATGTTCAATGCACAAAAATGTTGCTTCATCTGGTAGGTAGTAGGCACCAAAAGGTGGTCAAGACATGGCAGTCACTGACTCAAGTGCATTTAGCTAACAGTCTAAAAATAATCTCCTCCAAAAAAACTAAAAATATCTTCACGAACGAACCCAACCAAATGAGCAGTCTGCCATGACCAAGAAATTATATACGTGATATGCAACCTCAATCCCCTCTTGCTAGTTGACATTATTACTTTGGCCCCAAAAAATCATCAACAATGATTACATCAAGTATGATCATTACACAACATCAACACCAACACATGCTACAACTACAAACCTAATGTACTATGTGTCGGCACAATTAGGACCGTTACTTTTACCTAGAGCTAAACCCTAACAAATATGTTACATGGGAAATGCATTCATTCCCCAAGAAATGAAACATTACAACACACTTCACAAGGACCGTTCATTAGCAGAATTTCTTTGTGATCATACCATGGCAACTCCTTTACGTGGAAAATACTTTACAAGGTCCAGAAAATCGTCAACTATGACTGGCAACACAAGGGTCAGAGGTTAGGGACAGGTACCCTCAGACTGTTTACCGTGTGGCTTTTGGCCTAGGTATTGCGATAGGTGGCATAATGCTAAATCAAATTTATTGCTTCCTTCCCGTTAGGCTTTGGCAGAGGACTAGGCTGAGGGTATGCGACTGAAAAATGCATACCAGTTGGTGTATGGGTTGCAACTGAAAAATGCATACCATTTGGTGTATGGGTTGCAGAGCCAGAACTGGAGGCTGAACTCAAAGGTGGAGGTGACAAGCTATTGGTTCCCAAGTAGGGTAGGGGTGTTGTCAATCGATAAGCCAATGATCCTGAAGACCGAGCACTGCTTGTTTCACTACCAAAATAAAGAATGCCAAGGGTTATGATTGACAGTCTCAAATAACAATCTTTCATCAACAAACAGCACAAGGAGACAGAAGTACTCACCCATTTGTATGTTTCCCTCTCACACATGAATCATTCTTCCAGGGTATTTTATCTCTTGCACAGCTGTGCCCAGTATCCTGTCATCAGCAAGCTTAATTATAGAAGTGCATAAAGCTTAAAAGTTAAAACTTTGGATATCGTGTGCATGTAGGAAGGAGATAAGGGGGAAGGCTTACTGGGGATTTGATTGCTGCAAATGAGGGTGTAGAGCCATGCTGGTTGTAGGGTGTAGAGCCATGCTGGTTATAGTGATTCGAACTTTGGATAAATGGGTGTTCAAGCAACTTGCTTGCTGTTGGTCTCTCAGCAGGATTTCTCTTGAAGCAGCCCCTCAGAAAATCCTTCCCTTCAGGCGACAGATTATCTGGAATAGGTGGGTCTGTGCGCAACACCTTAAACATCGCAGCAGGCTGTAGCACCACAAAACATATATAGTTCACGATTAAGAATCTCAAGGCACCAAGTTATTCTTTACACAGTTGATCAAACCGCTCTCCATAAATGGAAACACTGAGTTATCTCACATGTACAAATTAAAAAATGCATTATTAGTTTCATATGCACAACTTTAATTAGGTCAAGGTACTATGTAAGACAAATTATTATCATTCATCAGATGAACCTAAAGTAAAGAAAGATGATCTAATCTGATTACATAAATCTAACTCAAAACACAGGGAAGCCTCCATAAACAACTTACCCCTTCAAGACCACTCCAAGGTGGCTTTCCTGTAAACATCTCAATGATTGTGCAACCAAGGCTCCAAATATCAACAGCGAGATCATAACCTACACTTTTATCAAGCGTGGCCCGAACAACCTGCAGTATAAAAATGTGCTACTGTGAGTGCACATGAATCTATTCAAAAAAAAATCATAGATATTTAGAAGAGGTCATCGCAGTATCTAATGTGAAAACTAATGATGAAAATAAGTATCCACTCCACATATCAACAAATAAATATACCCTACCTTGGGAAAGTTAAATGGTAAGTTTTTATTACCATATTTCTTTAGTGTCCATTATTCTCATCAGATTAAAGGCATGTCTTTCTCTTTCTAACTCCTGCCTAAGATGGTGTTTAGGGTAAAGCAGCAGGTGATGTGTTTGAGCACTTCTGCTAGCATGCTGTGTAAAAGTCAGAGGCACAGGACAATGAGCTCCTCCTACAGCGATATAAGGTGTTTTCCCTTGATTCATAATTAAGCAAACATAGTCCATGCTAGGAAACCTTCCATCATAAGAATTCTCATTCAGACTTTGAAAATGAAAAGCATAGGTCCCCACTCCAGCCAGGCCATCAGCCGGCAGCTCTTGCTGCAGTCCAGAAGGCCTGTCTCCCTTCACACCTTGTTCTAGGTTTTCTCTCCCTTCCCAGTGCCACTGCCACGAGATTAGGGAAGGTTGTTCTCTCCCGGTAAAGTCAATTTGACTGTGTGCGCATGCAGGGCTGTTAAGAGTGCTCCAGGCACTGGGCAGTGACTCAGCTTGGATCGTGTGGGCTTTGGGTAAAGTTTTTGCATTTAGCTTTGTTCACTCAGCATCTTTGTATTGTTCTCCCACTTTCAGGGAAATCAACTGCTAATTTTATTTACCTTTTATTCTAAATTCCAGAAACATATTATGGTTTAGTACTTCAGCTTATATAGACTTAAAGGATCATACAAATTAACAGTGTGGACAGTTTTTTTCTTTTTTTTTATTAACACCATACTTTCTAGACCTTTGAGAGAAATGTGACAGCTACTTTTCATTTGCTTAACTAGGATGAAATTCTGGCTCATTCACACGAGCAACTTAAGTCATAAAGTGTTGCGCCAACTTCCTGGTTCAGTTTTGTTATTCCCCTTCACATTAGACTTTTTAACAAGAAAGTGCCAGTACACTACCAGATTAACAAGTCCTTTTTTTTTTGGTTTGTAACAATTCATACTCTGAATTATGTGTATGAAAAGGAGTAAGCAATCACATGAGAAAAATTAGCCTCATCGCAATCACGAGAGAGAAGAAAATGATGAAATTAACATGAAGAAACCAGCTTGCACCTCAGGAGCCATCCAGTATGGTGTTCCCTTTAATGACAGATTAGGAGCTGCGGTACTCAACTGAAAAGAGAAGAAAATGCAAAAAAAAAAGGGTCAGAAAGTAATGCAAAACATGGGAAACCATTCATACAGTAGATCATTCATTTGGACTTATTTTTTAAGTAGAATTATTTATGTAAAATTCCATCGATTGTTGTTAAAATACGTAGTAGACTTTGGATAATATCTTTGGTATCAGGTAAGATCTCGGACTCTACAAATCTATCCTACAGTACAATCCTATTTGAGCATCTCCAATGCAATTCAAACTAATCATAGGTGGCTACTCCATATATACTATTCATGTTGAGCAGCATATGCTATGCATACAGCTAGCATTCTGTTCTCAGTTTCTCATGCACTCCTTAAGAGAGAGAAGCAGTTGATTGGATGAACAAGCTATTGTTGCCATGAAATGGATGAACATACTATTGTTATCTTGAATGAGATAATGACAAATTTGATGCGAGTTTTTGACAAACCAAATCCAGGGGTGTTGATTACTGGATAACTGTGTGTAATAGTGACCTAACAAAAATTATAGGTTAGTTTGGAACTCACATGCTTAGCCATTCCGAAATCAGCCAATTTCACTACACCATTAATATCCACTAACAAATTTGCTCCTTTGATATCCCTGCAAGAGCATAATTATATTTACATACACAAGTACATTTTCAGCATGACACAAGAACCTGATAAATGCAAAATTCAGCAATAGCATGGTCCAAAAGAAGATAGGGTGCTTGCAGATTGGAAAACAAGAGGATACTTGCTAATAGACAAAGGTAGGGTGATGACAACCAGCCTCCAGAAGAATCTAGATAAAGCTTTTAGCTTAAGAAAACACAATAAAGTGAACAAACACTGAAACTAAAAGGGCAACAGAAGAAAAGGTACTATCTACTCTGCATGGAGGTGATGAAAAGTAAAGATCTAGTAATCTGTTAGGCTAAATTTAATTAATAGGAAAAGTTGAGATATTGCTAGTTTAAAAATGTGAAAACAAGGAAATAGATAGGTTACCTATGCATTATCTTTTGGCTATGTAAGAAAGCAAGACCCTTGAGGATATGACGCGTGAAGTTACGGATGACTGATTCTGTGAGTGCTCCACAATGTTGATGAACATACTTATGAATTGAACCAGGATGAACATATTCCAGGTATATGTAGAATCTATTTTCAATCTGCAAGGGTTCAACAAATAACCATTACATATCACTGAAAACTGGCACGGTAAATACTAAATGCACTTAATGTGACAAAGGAGAACTTACAATTTCACTGCCATAGTACTGCACTATGTTTTCATGCTTGAATTGACTCAGAAACTTAATTTCCTGAAACAAATATGGTAGCCAGTCAACAAAATAAGTGTTGGCTAGCATAATCTTTATGCGGAAGAAGATAGTGCTGGGCGAAACCAATTTAGCATTATTCAATAAAGCTATTATCATTAGTTTGAACTTGAGAAGCATACAGTATGTATATAGGATAACAGGAGGTACAAAAGGAACGCAAAGGAAATATAAGCAGAGGCAAACTGATATTACTTAAAACCCATGAAGCTATGCAAACAAATTTGGTACGGAACAAACATATAGATCGACTGTAGTGATACCATTAGTTCCGAATAAATAGCAATGAAATAAGACCAAACCTGTTCTAATTGCTTCAGAGACTCAGCTGATTTAGCATCGTCTTGAATTATATTAACCTCTTTCATGGCACAAAGAGCACCAGTGTGCCTATATGTCGATGAAAACGAATAGCATTCAGAATCCAAAATGAAGCAATAAGCATGAATTCGTGATGATAGAAATATAATGTACCTATTGGTGGCCTCATATACACATCCAAATGTGCCACTGCCTAGAAGTTTTCCCTTTTGCCATTGACCAGCCACTGATGGCGTCTCAACTTTTGGAACTACCTGGTGGCTGGCATTTGTCTGCTTTGGGCTTACAGAAGCAGGAGGGAGAGGTAACGGGTGAAAACTGGCACTTCCATTGCCTTCAGGACGAGAAACATGGTTCTCCGGGAACAACTTTGGATGCATTGGTGATGGGGGTGCACTTGGATTTCTTGATCTTAAAACTGGACTTCTCAACGGACTTGAGCGAGGAGAACGCTCCTGACCACCCGCAAATTTGTCAGGTGAGGCAGAAGGAGGTGAAGATGCCATCAGATCAGGAGACCAGAGAGACCGCGCTGACCATACATTGGTATCTTGGATGGATATTTCAGCAGATGAGAAATCTACATTGCTCAATCTTCGGGGACTTTGTACAGGGCTCGAAAACCCACTGCTTGGTGCGCTTCTAGCAGGAATGTTCAATCTGAAGTTCAAAGTTTCATCTGAGTTCTTATCCTGGAACTTCTCTTTAAAAGCTTTTCTCCGTTGACCACAGGTAGTCCCATTTAATCGGAAGTCATTGACCACAGGTAGAGTTTGGGCCACCACTCTATTATCATATCACATATAAACATCAGTATCACCACAACACTATTAAATTAGATTATTCAACAGTAATCTGATGTAACAATCCTATGTTAATATCTTATCAAGTCACCAAGAGTTTAGAGAATCATAGTGTGCAATTTTGGGGAATGCTATGTGCAGAAATCAATAGTAAAAGCATCACGTCCACATATCATCACAACTCAAATATGTGCCAAAGTACACTAGAAATATAACTACATGGTGTATCATCCTAATACAACCAGGCATCATGATCTCCAATAAACATGAGTTAGTAACATCATGCAAGGCTACAACTACTCAAGTTACTAAAAATCACAACCCCGCTCTTATGCATAATATCTGAAAGCTCCAGTCCCTGATCCCAGATATCCATACCATCAAATCACTGTATTCTGCTACAGCCAAGGATACTATCCCTGATCTCTAAACCCATAGGCACCCCTGAAAAGTGTTCTCTTTAGCCTGTCCTACTAAGTGTTTGGTATCTCACTGATGCCACCGTATCTTTTGTTTAAAAAAAAAAGTGCAGATTGCTAGTACTCTTAAACTGGCTCTGGAGTCCTCAAGCTGTAAGTGTGACACCCTTGATAGCTTCATGATCAAGCACACTAATTAATTTAGGGGTGAATTTGGCAAGCAAGGATCAAAGATACTAAAAGCTACTATGAATGAATCACCTCCGTGCCAGCAAGGGCGGCATCCTTTCACTCCCAGTCTCTAAAACCCCTGGCGCCTCCGCTGCAGGCAACTTCCACTCCCCGTCGACCATCCTCGGCGACGGAAGCGGCCTCCCATGCCCGCGGCACGAAGACTCCCCCTCGCCTGGCAGGGGCAGCGGATGCGCCAGCATCACCGGCGTCGATGACGATCTCGCCGGCGCCACCTCCATGTTACTCGGGGACCTCGAGATCGGCGTCGAGCTCACGGTCGCAAGCCCGAATCCCGCCCCCGCTTCCCTCCTCGCCGGGGAGTCCGCGCCGATCGCGGCGACCCCGACATCGTGGTCGTCGACGACGTAGCGCATCCGCCGCGCCCTGCTCAGCCGCGGCTGCGGTTCGCCGCTACCCCCGCCTCCATCGCGGCGGGAGCTGGGGCCGCTGCCCCCGCCGCCGATGAGGCGGGAGGTGGAGGCGCGCGCGGGGGACGCGGGCGTGGATGCTGAGGAGGAGTGGGAGGAGCGGGACGGGGAAGAGGAGCGCTTCCACCAGCGCATCGGGACGGGGGGGCTTATGGGGAGAGGAGCGAAACCCTAGTGATCATGGAGTGGCGGAAATGGCGTCGCTGGGGGAGGGGATCGCTGGGAGGGGAGCCGACGACCTCCCCCCCGGCATTCGGGCTTTTTTAGTTTCTCGGGAGTCGGGGGTTGGTTAGTTGTTTTTCTGGGAGAGCAGCTCCGCTTTGTGGCTCTCGGGGGCCACGCGGCTTTGGGGGAAAGAAGCCCAGCGAGTCAATGCGTCTCTGATGCACACACATCACGCAGTGCACTGTACACGGCTTCCTTCCCGTTTCCTTTCCTCTCGCAGTTTTTTCCATCAACCTTCCTTTTTTTGATAGCCACGTTCAAATATCTTTGCTTAATTCAAAGATTATTTTTGCTACTTTATATAGTGACTATATGACTTGTCAGAATAATGATGCAGAGATTATAAACTAATAGTGTGCCATCTTGACTCTTGAGATTTATGATCCAGGTTCTTCTAATGTAAATGGTAATAACTCTAGTAGAAAGCTATAAACAAGGTAATAGCATCTATGCATATCATAGTATAATACTCATGTTATGTATATAGCAGTCTATCAAATCAATGTTAACATTCGAGCAAGCAATTGTAGAAATATATCATTAAGAATTTAATTGTGATTGTAGTGCATACAATAAATTACATTTTTATCATATTCCTTATTGCTTATCAATTCAGAGTCTTGTTCATGTGGTGTCATCTAAATGCTAAGCAATCGTCCACGTGTTGTTTTATGTACTGATTCAAGCTATAAACAACCATTTGATTGAGTTAAACAAACATTAAATGGGGTACATAAATGATTAACTGACATATGTAGTCACTGTATTTAGAAATGGTCGTTTAAGCGAACAACGGTTATAGTTGTGTGCCATCATCCGTGATAGAATATTTCCTTTAATTATCTTTGTTTACTTTCTTCTTTGGAAAATCGAGACATGGATTAATGTTTATGGAACAAACATCGGGATATCTTGGACTAATATTTATAATAAATGGAAGTGGACACTAAGGGTATTTTTGGGTTATTTTTAAAATCACAAAAGTTGGTAAAATTAGAGACATCCATTGCTGGTGCGTATCAATTATGGCTAAGTCACACAGTATTGATGATAGGCGTATCCGCGTATCAATATTATTTTCTATCATTGTCATAAAAGGCTCTAATATAAATCTGATATGTAATTAATAGTATTGGTCTTGTAATACATTATGGGTAAACGGTAGAATTGGTTTTACCTTTTTTTGTAGTTGTCACCAATTCACCGTAATCTTCTTAACTATTCAACACATACTCCCCAGGTCCCATGAAGACTCTAATTTCTTCATTTGTTGATCACATATAGTAAATTTGGGCAGGCAAATTAATTAAATCTGACTACTTAATTAGGTTGGTAATTACATCTATTTTAGAATTGTATTTTTTTAGAATTTTTCAAATGCTAGAATTACACTTTTTCATGAGACTAAGAATAGATGGTAGTTATGCCTTAGTACTTTGAACTAATTAATTTGATAATATCAATTAATGTCACGAAATAATCCATCCATCATTTATAAAAAGATTAACTCCATTTGGACACGGACATATCTTTTGGATGCACAACGTCACACTAACTCTTGGGGACATGGACATATCATTTGGACATGAAGGGGCGCTACGTCCCGGCACCGTTTCGTCAGTCGATTCAAAGTCTTCCGGCACCACGAATCGAAGATAGCGACATCGATCTCGACGACCTGGTTTCAACTTCGGGAACCTCTCCATCACGTTGTCATCTACAAACACCAGCATCATGTATTATTTTCGTGATCTAATCTTATTGTTCGTCATGTTCAGTATGTTCAATCTATCTAGTGTTCGAGTTGTGCTTACACTAATTGCCATGATCTGGGATATAATTTTGAATCATGTTAGTATGCTACACATGCTTAATCTATAGTCTGTTCGTTTGGCTTATCAGTCACCAACCAACGATACTTTTCTCTCATAACAAACCAGCTACTCCCTCCGTTCAGGTTTGATATGTTTCTAACTGTGTAACGCAAAGACCAAGGAGAACTTTAATTCCCCTCTATGATGCATCAACAAACGAGCCAGCCAGCCAAGCAATTCGTGGCACGATTGGCTCCAACTGGGAATACACATATCATTCACGGACACCTTTGATTTTGTTATACGCAGATCAAATTAGGAGGAGGGAGTACTAGCAACCAGCCAACAATATTTTTCTCTCGGAACAAATCAACACCAACAACCAGCCACCAGCCAAATAAACATGCCGAGTTTTCCAGTTCGTCACACTAGCTTTGCAATGCACAACGTCACACTAGCTCTTGGGGGATGTACCAGCAACCGCATCGCTAAGATAAGACAATGGATGCGCTACTTTTGGTGAGTTGGGTGGCATTAAGACTAGTAGCACTGGTGGTACTCCAAATTCATCCCCTAAACGGAATATTCCTGTCTGGTCATCGTGATTTTACAGTTCAGTACCAATTTTTCCGCACCCGTCATCCCCTATATCTCATACTCCACACAAACTACCACCCACGGGGCCCACGTGTCATACTCCTTCCCCCTCCTCTCTCCTTCCCCCACCTACCCGGCGTCATCCTCCTCTCCACCGCATCCTCCCTCCTCTGCTCTCTCCGATGGCGTCCCGCGCCCCCTCCCTCCTTTGCCGGCGCGCCGGCTCCTCCCTCCGGCGGCTCAGATCCGCCGCAAGCGGGGCCGCGGGGCCGCGCTCCTTCCTCCCCGAGCGCGAGAGGTCCCCAGCACGGCCCACCTCCTCTCCCTTTCCTCCAGCCGTGAGCGTGAGCGCGGGGTAGCGGCGTCAGCGTCGGTGGAGGAGCGGCCGGAGACGCCCGCGAGCTCCACGGCGGCGCTCGCGGAGGCCGGAGGAGGACGCGTCGAGGCGGGCGTCATCGACGCGGCGGCCGAATCCGGCACGACGGGAGGCCACCCTCCCTCTGCTTGTCGGCGTTGCAGCGAGGGCGGGCCCCTCCTCCGGCGACGCCCGTGGAGGCCACGACGAGCTCGTCGGCTCCCATTCCCTCCCAGATCCGGTCCTGGCGGCGGCGTGGAGACCTGGTTCGTCGGAGCAGGGAGGCCTGCTGCCAGCGGAGCATGCTTCCGGCTTCGCACGCGCATCGATTGCCCCGGACGCCAGGTGGGGTCAGCCCGAGGCGTAGCGCACGCCGGGACCGCGCTGTATTTGGGGTATCCGGGCGCCGCACGGGACGCCCAGTACGCCTTACCGTCCCCCGGTGCGGGAGGAAAAACGGTAAACTCGTACTGGAGCACGCCGTAGCGTCCCTGTGGCGTTCCCCAGTGCTACCAGTCTAAGTTTTGGATCTGTTCTTCTCTTGGCTACGTAGCGCTATCTATCTTAACTATAGTGTATAGTATAGGTGGAAAAGACTAAAGAGAGTAAAAAAGACATCAGCAAAAGCTCATTATACGACCGATCTTCAAGGAGCAATGGACATGAGTTGTGAAAAGAAAAACAATATCTAATGTTACCATTTTGTTCGAAGTAAGATTTATTATTTTTTTGTCACTTAAAACTAGCGCAAAATGATATCAAAATTAGTTCACGGCAATATACCATACCATATCGCGTTCAAAAAATACATATACCATATCATAAAGGTCATACTTGCTACCCGCTCTACTCTTCCACTTCCATTCCATCCACCCGATTTTTTAACTTTGACGATTATACAGGACAAAGAGAGAGAAAAAGGCAATAAACCCTCTCGCAAGGCACGTGAGTGACGCCGTGTCTGGGCGGCCCAACGCCCGCAAGCCGTCTCATTTCAGCCCACGCAAACCAAACCAGGCGAAACCCCGGCACCCGTGCGCCAGCCAGCCTCACTCAGACAGACCTCAAACCGACCGGGCGGCGATGGTGTCGGACTCGGAGCTGGTGGAGCGGCTGCAGGAGGTGCTGCGGTCGTCGGACCTCAACACCACGACCACCGCCGCCCTGCGCCGCCGCCTCGAGGAGGAGTTCGGCACCGACCTCTCCGACAAGAAGGCCTTCATCCGGGAGCAGGTCGACCTCTACCTCGCCGAGGTCGCCGCCAAGGCCGAGCCGGAGGAGCCCAAGGAGGAAGAGCCCGTAGAGGCAGCGGTGCCGAAGGAGGAGGAGCCGGAGCCGGAGACGGAGGAGGGCGAAGGGGAGGAGGAGGAGGAGGAGGGCGAGGGGGAAGAGGAGGATGAGGAAGACGAGGATGGGGCTAGCGGCGGCGCCCGGAAGAAGCAGCGGTAAGGGGCTTTTGCTCACCGTCTCTCCCCTTGCATTTGCTGCTATGTATAGGGTTCTGTGGAAGCGTCTTTCGGGCGAATCGTGAGGGAATGTGCCGGCACCGTGCGTTTGTTGTGCTATTTCGATGCGAATAGCGATGGGGATTCCGGATTCGGCATTCCTTACCGTAGGGTTCTGTATTGCACTGTAGGAATTGCCTCTTTGATTAGCATTGGTGGTGTGATTTTGACCCGAATGCGTAATAAGATTTTGCATGCCTTTGGTATTACTTGTTTACAGCATGAAGCTGGTGCGTTTCCTGCGAATTTAGTGCAACCTCTCAGCTGTTTTATTGTAATTTCTGCTTTTTGGCCTGTTCTTTTTCTTCCAAATCCGTTGTGTGTCATGGCATCTTTTGGGTTTACAGCTTACATAGCCTAGTTAGGATGTTTAGATATGATTATGTTTGTCTTAGGTTGATGCTTCGGTGAGTATAGTTTGGTGAATTTGTGTAGTCAGCTGTGGTACTAGTTGCACCTCCCACCTTCCGTAGATATTTTTTATCTCTGCATTCTTTTGAGCTAAAATCTATAAATGTTGCTAATCTCTGCTTGTTAGCATAATATCCTCATATGTTGTGGCCATTTTACTCATTCACTTTGTGCCCTTTGATTAATATGTTGACATCTTAAAGTTCATCACCACACTCTTTCTGCACTTGATAGTGTATTCTCCCCTGTAAGGACTAGGGATGTCATGTCTGGCACTTAACCTATGCTAGGCACAAGAAGAGATGTGAAAGCTACTGCATCTTCAGCTGGTCCAGTCCATAGTTAATTTAGCTGAAGTTGATTGATATAATTTAATTATAGTATCTTATCGCTAGTTAGTTGGAAAGTTATTTCTATATGTAGCCCTAATCGAATAGGAAGTTATCCCTAAATGGCATTATACAGGCCAGCCAAGCTGTATGGATTAATCAAGCAAGAATACCAATTTATCATCCCAGTCTCATTCTCAGCCCCACCTTGGTGATGCGGTAGCTGACCATGTCAGCAGCGCTGACAAGGTCCAGGCCCTCCAGGGCAATGACCAAAATCATGCCTCAGTTAGCCCTTGTGATCTCTTCCACAAATAAATCCCAACATAATATGAAGTGTGAAATATCAGCTACTTGTGCTGTTGCTTGGTTATCTGGAAAGATGATATGAAAGAAAAAGCTCTCGACTACAGGGGGAGGCTCCCTAGGGACTTTGTTCTAAGAAGGCCCCGTGCTTTGAACCCAGGTCAAGATGGGAGTTTCGACGACTCCCAGAGTTCAACACTCTAGCCGATCCACCGTGAGAAGCTTGGCTGAAAGATGATATGAGTTATGAAGTGTCATTTAGGATGGCATATCATGTTTGTATCTCTAAAGTTCATTAACAGGATAGACCACCAGTTAGCTTTGATTTGACCCTCATTTTTTATTCCTTTGTCCACTTTGTTCTTGGATAACTTGGGATCATATCGTAGTTCTTATGTGCACAGGATATGGTAGCTGTAATCAGTAGAACTACTGCTCCCTTGACAGATTGTTCTTGGGCTTTGGCTACCTGAAGCTTTTTTCAATTTGTCCATACCATATTCTTTCTGTTAGTTACTCTGGAACTTTAGTTTTATGACTATGAGATCAAGAAACCAATTTCTTATTATCATAGCATGCATATTCATGTCATATTTCTGGCGGGTTTAACTGTTATAAACATGTTTTACCTGCTCTGTTACACATGTGCACAGCTTTCCTTATTGGTATTACTGGTTCTCTGTGGATAACCACATGGTGTTAAATATGCCTTTCGTTTTCTCAATGTTCTTAGATCGGGTAAAGGTAATGGTGGCAAGAAAAGGGGTGGTGGCTTTACAAAATTATGCAGTCTTTCCCCAGCACTTCAAGAATTTGTTGGCGCCTCTGAGTTAGCCAGGACAGAGGTGACACTATTAACTTAATTCCGTCTCTATATCTATCTTTCAATGGATCGAGGGCAGATCAATTGATCGTGAAAATGATATTATTATTGAGTTCTTTCTTGATGTGCTTTTTTGCTTTCAGGTAGTCAAGAAGCTTTGGGCTTATATTCGAGAACATAATCTACAAGACCAAAGCAATAAGAGGAAGATATTGCCTGATGAGAGATTGAGGAAGATCTTCAATGTCAATTCCATTGATATGTTCCAAATGAATAAAGCTTTGACCAAGCATATCTGGCCATTGGATTCTGAGGGTACTAATCCTTCTCACACTAAGTTCTATGCGTACCAGCCAAGAAGTTTTGAACCAGTGCAATACCAGTGTTTTCCCTCTCCAAAGATAGTGCTAGACTGCTAGTAGAATTTGCTGTGTAATGGTAAAAGGAAAATAAAATTGGAAAAGACACAGGAAGGAAAATCAAGGATGAGGATTGAATATTGAAGCCAGAGATGTTCACATCTAGTCATCTAGAACTAAAATGCAATGAAATCTGAACTTTGATAGTTAATTGAAACCTTTAAGACCTCTTTTGTTGATACTTATATTCATGTGTTTGGTCCTTAAAGTAGTTTGTTCTAGTATGAGTGTGTGTACTTAATTGATCCCTGTCCAGCGGAAGCTTTTAATGTAAGCTCTTGCCTGATTTATTTACCAGATTTGCTAATTGCTTTAGTTAGGCATAGTACCATTTATCATGATTTCATAAGAGAAAAATGATGACATCAATGTTCCATGCCCCGTAATTCGATTATTTTGTTAGCTGTTTTAGTTAACATATATCTTGTTTATTGACCTTCCCAATTCTAGCTCCGAAGTACTTATTTGAGTATGACTTGCCAGGTCCTGTCTCTCCTGACAGATCAACGCCCAAAGAGAAGCCACAAAAGAGAGACAGGAATGAAGGTTAGAAATATTTACTTGTCGTCATGCAATCGTGAGGTTCTGTTCTCAATATCATTTACCTGTTACTGAAATACCATTTTGCAGGAAAGAAGCAAAAGGGTGGTTCCTCAGGGTCTGGATCTGGTCTACTGATGCCCCTTCAGCTTTCCGATGATTTAGTGAAATTTATTGGCACTGGTGAGAGTATGTTATCACGATCAGATGTCGTGAAGAGAATGTGGGACTACATAAAAGAGAACAACCTGCAGGTAAATTTCTTTCCCTGGATACAACGTTGCTGTTTGTATTATCATTACGGAATTGCTTGGTCTTTCAGATACTGATTGATATATAGGTTAGTTGGTTTGTGAGCTTTAGCGCTTGTTTTATGCTTGAATACACATACCATCAGAGCTGCTGCTTTTGAATTGTATTCTTGCATTATGCATTTATATTTGGGATTTTATTTTAAATTTTAGCCAAAGGAGGTCATCTAAACTAGAACTTTTGGATCCATTACTATCACGAAATAATATGGTTTTTTGTTAACAATGAGTGATATTAGCTGCTAAGGCTAACAGTATTTCCTACAGCATAAGCATCGCCGTATTACCCTGGTTGAGATCGCTTGCAATATCATCCGTATTCTGCTGTATTCTTCACTTGGCAAAGCATATAAGCGATCTCAGCAGATGTTCTAGTGTGGCTAATATTCAAGATGCATTTTCGTCCAGGCTTTTTTTATTTCAGTTTCTTACCATAAAAGGCTCTATGCCTATTCACTATGGATAATAGTGCGAGTTCCGAATTGCAGCAGTAACCAGCAAATTACTGACAATAACTGCGTAAGCAACTGAGAATCAGGTTGATTGCCACGAACACAAACATTTTGGTGGTGCTGTAGATATAGAGGTACAGGCTCATGGCCCTTGGCCATAACCGTAATACTGCAGACTAGGAATAGCGCCTAAAGAATAGGTCCTATACAAAGATCATGTACATGCATGTTTACAAACTGGAAAACAAATCCCTATGGGTACTGGGAGAAAATTCTAGGAAATTTTGACATCTTTTTCTTGTTTTCAACTCTATTTTCTACTATTTATTTTGGATTTCGTGAAAGTTGTTGAAATTTTGAAAATAAGAGAACATAATGTGACTGGGATTGGACCTGTTAGCAGTTGTCTCTTGGTTCCCAGCCAAAGGATGGGGAAATTGTTGAAATAGGTTTTCATAACCCTGATTACAGTTCTTCCTGTGTAGGTTCCATTGGCCATTCTGATTGCTCTTCTGCAGCTTCAGACCCAGTGTCGCTTTTTGACATCCAAATAAATGGTTTAATAACTCGGATGACTGATGCATGATTGGTCTAGGAAAAGAAATTCACCTTTCTAGATGTGTTGTGAGCTTGTCTTTTCAAATAGTTGCTGAATAGCCAAACCATAGTACATTGGTGTACTATTGTCATTGTTTTAAATTTGTTGCAAGACTTAGCATGCCTAATGATTCAAGAATGTGAACTTGTTATATACAGCGCTGCCAGTTCTTTCAGTCAAGGAACAGTAGTTCAGTAGGATCACAAGAACCAAATGTTAGGTAGTAACATTGCAATTCGTTTAAAAAAACATTGCAATTGTGTTGTGCCGGTAAATAATTGGAAAAAGTTCAGATTATTACTACCCTAAACTATGAACAAAGTTCACACAACCCCCTAAACTAACAAACTGTTTATTTAACCCCTCCAATATCTAAAACCAGCGCAAAATACACTTTTCACCCCAATCAAAACTGGTTTTGCCCAAATCAAAACTGGTTTTGCTTATGTGGTGGAAGTGTAATGCTACGTGGGTCAGTTAATAGTTCCACATCAATCGTTTTGCATCTCCTCTGTTCCTCCTTCATCGTCTCGCCGCCGCCGGCCCCATCCTCCCATACCGTCCCCTTCTCCATCACGAAGCGCCGCCCTTGGTCTGCACCCGAACGGAGCCAGAGCAATCCCGGCTGGAGCTCGACCTACCAGCTAGCTGCAGACGCCATTCCTGGTTGGAACTGGAGCTCTGCTCCCCCTCCCTGCACCTGTGGCTCCTTCGTGTGGAGCTCTAGCTCCAATCTTGGCGCTGTCGGATGCTGCTCCTAGGGATGCTCACCTCGCTGGTGCTCGCCTGACTGAAACAAGGAAAGCAGCAGTGCCATGCTGTCTGTTCTGTTGTTGTTGAGATACTGATTTCTATATGCACAGCGATGATTCATGGCCCCGTTTGCCAAAATCACGCCAGCGTCACTTGATTCACTCGCCTGACACCTCGATTCATACCGCTCTGGCCGTGACTTGCCCCACCCGAGAGCTTGCACCGCTCGGAGCCGGCGCGTCGCAGACATTGATGGGGCATTTGAGCTTGACAACTCCATGCGCGCGCCGACGAACTTCAGGAGGCCCGCTTCGGCAACCTTCTTGAGGACGTCGTTGCGCTGCTGTTGTCGCTGTGTGATGCGGGGGCGTGGTGTGCAGCGATGGGAATAGGAGCAGCGGCATGCTAGCAGCGATGCCGAGAGGAGGGAAGAAACAGAGGAGAAATATAATCACCGAAGTCGATCCCATTAATCAGCCAACGTGGCATTAAACTGCTGCCACATAAGCAAAGCCATGTTTGCGCCCTGTTCGTCTGGCTTATCAGCCAGCAGTACTTTTCTCTCAGAAAAAACCAGCCACCAGCAACCAGCCAGCAGTACTTTTCTCTCAGAACAAACCAGCACCAGCCACCAGCAACCAGCCAAGCGAACAGGCCGTTGATCAGATGCAAAAGGTTTTAGAAATTGAAGGGGTTAGATAAACAGTTTGTTAGTTTAGGGGGTTATCCAAACTTTACTCGTAGTTTAGGGTAGTAATTTGGACTTTTTCCTAAATAATATTAATATCTGGGGTGTTTCTGGCTATTGAGCTCAGTAACATTGCAATCATGTCCGTTCGTGTGTTAACTAGTCCACACATAAAAATGAAAAGGGCAATCTCAATTGTAGTAGTACATTCCATAATTTCCAATTTTCTCTCTTTTGGGTTCTACTTTCCAGCCCAACCAATTTCAGTCTTAGTGGTGCTATTGAGCTCCGTTTTCCCTTCATTCAAACTAAACATTTTAAAAGTGGTGCTACTTTGTGAAAAATCAAGGCATTGATTGAGCTGAACAATCTGGCTAGGACGGAAGCCCAGCTGTGGAGTCTGGCAGGGGCTAAAGGTCTTGCCCTTCTCTCTATCTGAGAGGCTGCCTAGGATGTCCAGGTCCGGGGTCTTGGATCGGAGTAGTTGGTACCAGGCGATTAAGTTATGATCGTGTGTGTGTTGGGGGGGGGGGGGTAGGGGTCTTTCTATATGACTCCAACCTTCTTTTAATATAAGGAACTGAACAATCCGGGCCTCAAATTTGCCGGTTTCTATCTTCTATAGTTCAGCCTTTGTTCATGGATTTGCATGTTCCTCAGAGTTATTTAGAATCTATTATCATTGAGATTGGTCCTGCGGAGGTAGTAGTATGGAAGACTGAACTAGCCCTGTCCATGCCCTTTCCTATCTTGTGCTTATTTGTTTAAACAATAGCAAATCTGTTCTTAATTGATGTACTCCTTTTGTTTCTTTGGTGGAAGGATCCTTCTGACCGGAGGAAAATAATCTGCGATGAGAAGCTGAAGGACCTATTGCAAGTTGAATCATTCACCGGCTTCACAGTTTCAAAGCTGCTTGCCCCGCATTTTACCAAGACGAAGTAGCAACCTGCCATCCAGATCTGCTAAAACTCAAAGGTCTGGGTGATTTTGTTTTGCAGAATGTGTAATCATGGAACATTTAGGAGCTATGTGAGTGATGTGGAATTTTAACTCGTGGGAGTTGTTTGGCACTTTTCGAACAATACTGGTAATAGGTTCCTCAATGACTAATGAAGTTATCAACCGTTGACCAACCATTTCACTCCGAAAACCTAGGGGCATAAATCTATATGCTTGTGGGCTTGTGGCTTCTAGTGCGTTCTTTCTGAGTACATGGCCCTCCATTTTATGATCAGGGTTGAGGATGTGGTTGCTTGGTCTCCTCAAATGGCCCTAGTGCTCATGGCGCCGTAAAGGCAAATGGGAGCACTAACGCTTGTCTCTTAGGATTGCAGGGGTTTCCACCTTTCAGTGAATCTTTCATCCTGATATGGATGAAGTTCGTAGCAGTAGTGCACCTGCTTTTGCTGTATCTTGTCACTGACTTGGTACTGGCTGCTTGCTCCTCCATTTGTTTAGGGGGGACAGGTAACATGATTTGCGCCATTTTCACCTTCTGATACCATCCACCGCAGTGGTTCGGATTCTTCATTCTATCGTGATCGGATTCTGAGAATTGTGGTTCGGATTCCTCATTCTATCGTTATCGGATTCTGAGAATTTCTGGAATCAAGGGGTGCGCATTGAACGAACAGAATGTGAATCTGGTAAGGCCGGAGTCTTTATCTGTTTCATTTACCTCAGCTCAATTGGTCATTGTCACGGTCAGGTGGTGGTTTGCTGGGGTCCGCCCATGTGGAGTGGGGTTGCGGCTGGGCCAAGAATCCAAGATGGAGCGTCTTGGTGCCCTTGTGCGAACGCATCTCCGATTTTCCATGACCCATTCATATTATTCTCTCCGTCGGATTCCTTCATCAACTGTCGTGAAACTGACATGAACGGCGAGACATGCAAAAAAAATTTCCTGGTTTTGGGTAAAGCGACGGCCCAATTTTCTCGTTCTCAAGAGAGAACCTATGGTCCCTGGGAAACGCGAGGAATAGAGGCAGCGAAGCACAGCGACGTCTCAGTCAGTCAAGAGGCGCACAGGATTCTAGCGTGCGTCGCGTCGTTATCCGTCGCAAAGATTGGGCCAGATTCCAACCAACTGGAGATGGGCGTGAATCATATTTGCAGAGGGAAAAGAAGGGAGAAAGATCTGGTGAGAGATCGCGGTGGCGAGTGCCGTCTGGCCCGTGCACCCCGTCCCTGTCGCGCAGATGGCCTCCGGATTCGCCCCCATCGTTTGCTTCCGGTAAAATTCAAATTCAGTGGACGACGAACTCAAATGTTTCAGATTCTCCGAGTCTCCCCTGTCTGCTCCACTAAGTACTGTACATTTCTTTCTTCTGGCTCCAAACGATGACGGGTATACCGGATCAAATTTGTTCATTTAGGGCTCATTCGTTTCCACCGGATTAAATTCCGGTCGGAATTGATAAATATAATAAAAAAACATTATAGCTACATAAGAAGTCTAGATTTATTCCGGGTCGGAAACTAATTTACTCATGATATGTACACCATAAGATCCGGAATTAATCCACTAGTTAAGAGGTGTGGAATCAATTCGGTTTTTCGGTCTCTTATCGTGCCTATCATGATGAGTAAATTAGCTCTCGATCCGGAATAAATCCGGATCTCTATAGTATCTCTATTGATTTTCTTAGTATATCTATCATTTTCGGCCGGATCGAATCCAATGGAAACGAACAAGACTAGGCTACTCAGATCCAGAAGAGGCTCAAAAACTTAAAAAAAAAACCATATGCTTCAAGTCCGTATGTTTTCCAAACAAAATTCAAGCCATCAATATTTCCATACAAGAATGAGCCAGTGTGGTGGTGCCTAAACATTACTACACATGAGCCAGTATGGTTTACATGCCTTTTTAACAAGGTGACTTTGGGCCAACTACTAGCTGCACGAGAGTCTCAAAAAATATCATGGACCAGGCAGGAAGGAGGAGAGGTCAGAGCCGACATCTTTAGGCAGAAAGATAAGGATAAAGCGCAGCTCGATGTGCTGGTGTGCGCCGTGGAGACTTGATGGCGTTCCTCTCTTAATTCAACGCCCTCCTGCAAAAGTCAAACACTTTTTTGTGTAAATAAAAAAAGAGTTCCAGGGCTGGAAATTGGCAACTGGCCAAGCAAATCCCTTTTTATCGCCACTTTTATCGGTCCTCATCCAAGTGCAGTACAGGGCTACAGGCTCTGTACTGCCATGTACTTGTTTCCTAGGTCTCTGTCCTCCATGTGAAGAAATATCGAGGTCAAACTTTTCTTTTATTTATGCTCGAAAAATGGTGTGAGTACTGTAATATTCAGGAAAGAAATAACTAGTCACTGTGGAACTGGAATTTTGTTGCAGAAACAACATCCACGTACCCTTTTCCATAGCCATGAGTCATGAGATTTCAACAACTACGCTCCTATTCCGAGTTGTAAAATATATAAGACGACATCAACAAAGATCAAGAACAATGCATGTGTAAACCTTCTTCTACTCCTACTACGTCAAAGGGCCGGGCTTTCTATATGTTATCAGGTCTCGCCTATCCTCCATGATTAGCTGGCGAATCTTGTGGATATGTTCGCAAGATTCTGAATGTTTCGTGATAACTTAACGCCAGTTGCTAACAAAAAACCACATGTTGGAAACTAGCTGCTGCTAGTACTACAAGTCAGACGTTTCGGGCATCCGAGCCAATCACGGAGCCCCAACCCCAACAACCAAAAAAATGGTTTGAGAGTTGCTGCCTCGCTGCATCTCGCTCTCGGACACCTGGATACGTGTGTGGACGCTTGGCCGGGGGCCAAGCTGTCGTTGAACACGTGTTACAGGCTCTGTAGAGGGAGGAAGGATTAGGAAGGGCCGTGTTGGCATGTTGTTCTAGTAGATTCCTTCGGCCTCTCGAGGCAGCCATGGGCCGTTTTTAGGTTTGGTCCTGGTTTAGGTACGGCCAGCAATGGAATGCGACTTCTCCTTTGCGACCTCCTTGAGTTCTTGACTTCTGGGAGGTGGACACTATCTGAATCGTGGTGAGAAATTTCCAGACGGCGTTTGGGATCCATATTTCTCCAGCCTTGCTGACATGGTACTGTCTCACCGTTCTAAAACTCACTGTCAGTACTTTGAGGAGAATAATTGATGCGTATCACAGGGAGTAGAACCAATGCAAGACACAAATTATACATCTAGAATCTAGAAAAATCAAAACAAACTATAATTTGGAACAGAGAGATGTACTCTCTCTATCCTGTAAAGAGTGTCTCTTTAGTCTTGTCTTAAGTCAAACTATTTTATGTTTGACCAAGTTTATATAAAAAATATGTCAACCCATTTTATGTCTAAGAAGTTTTATTAGATTCATTATGAAATATATTTTTATAGCACACATATTTAGTATGGTAAACATTGAAACTTTTTATTATAAATTTGGGTCAAACTTCAAATAGTTTGACTGCAAAAAACTAAAATGGGCACTCTTTGCGGGACGGAAGGAGTAGCTAGGTATGGTTGTATTTGCTCGAGAACGTATCATGTGCTCCCATGATTAATAACGCACAAAAAAATCTCATAAAAATACAATGAAAAATATGAATGGATGAAGGATACAATGATTCATGTTCATATAAAGTTTCTAGTTGATTTTTTTTTTGCAAACAAAAATAAAAAGGATAAATTCAGCATGTTATAGGGTCAGATGCACTATTCATCAGGAGATATATCTTTTTGTTTCTCGAGGCACACATTTTTGTTCAATCTGAAGTTTTTTTATGAAGTTAGTTCATTCCACCATGTACCCATTCATATTTTTAGTTGATTTTTCATGCACTTTTTAGTGAATTATTAATTACAGGAGTACGGGAGTATGCAAGAGGGTGGGAGCACCTGATACCTTCTCGCACCTTCTGTCAAATCAGGTTTTTACAAGATATTGCATGATCTAGATCTCTAAATATAATCTATCAAGGTTTATTCCGGGCTAAGTTTAAAAAAAATAACTTCGGTTAGAAATATCTAGATTTATATCATCTTAACTAAAAAGAGTTGTATGAAATGAAAGCAGATGAATCTATAAATGACAAATTTAGATGGACTTATATCTACAATAAAAGGAACTACTAAAGTAAAGTGACACTAGCTCTCAAATATTCATCGTTAAATTCGGAGAGACCGAGAAATTTGACCTGGTACCGAGTTATATATTGCATAGGATAAAAAGCCTCTGCACAATCAGCAGGGGAGAAAAGGCGAGGTAACCTAGCAAGGTAGCAATCACAAAAAAGGCGTGAGGAATCAAATGCCACTCATGCAATTGGGGAGACATTGAACCAATCAAGGAATCCAATTCAGCACCGGTAATGCTCTTCTTTGGCCAGAGTCCAGAGCAGTCCACACTCTGCATTTCTGGGGCATCCCTTTGTCCTATCATCTGGCTATTCCTCCTTTTGGGTGCATCAGTGCATGGTGGCTCAAAAGAAAGAGATTCCTCAGCCTGCACGTCCAAAGTGCGCACCTTTTGTTTTGCTTCAGAACCCAACCTAGCGTTGTCAAGATGCGGGCAGGTAGGTTCTCTCGGATTCTCATTTCATATGGTTGGATGCCGGCACGCACTGGAAATCAATTCTTGATGAACAATTGTTGTCAACGGCATCTCTTTGGTGAACAGCTTCTATATGAAGTTTTATACTGGAACGAAACTGTCGTGTGGTATCTAAGAACAATCCTTAGAAAATTCACAGGATTGAATTTAAGAACTACTTACTTAAAAATAAATTAGTAATTAGTTTTCCTATTTTTCTGGTGCATAACTATATATTGAAGTAGTAGTGCTGTGTAAAGATGTCAGAATTAATTGGTAGGTGCGCATACAAACTGCTAGGAACAAACGCTTTGCACGCTACGTTCACGGATGATGCTTTCAAGTGGCCACACCTCCAAAGTGACACACCGTATGTACCTTTCATCCGGTTGGAGATAGCAAGCAATCCACATTCTACGGTTTGGTTAAGAGAGGGCAGGTACAATGGATTCTTGTGTCTGTTCCAATCTTCTCTCCAGGTCCCAAAGAGTGACATCGACATCTATCCATGGCCAGCCGCCCATGATTCCGTCTTGTAGGTAAAGGGCTAGAAGATTAGCTGCACAGTGGAGTGGATCGAGATGCGATTAGTTGCCCAATCATATATACTTTCTGTGTTTGCAGATATATGGCATTTTGGATATCATCGAAGGTCTCTAGTATAGAGTAGCTTAATACCTATTTTTTGAAAACAATAGTAAAAAGTCTTGGGAAACTACGTTAAAGACATGATGGTACATACACAAACACAAAGTTCTCGTCTCTCCAAGTCTAATATATATGAACTCTAGCTATCCTCAAGTTGTTGATGAACTACTGGGAGACAAAAAGCAATTACTAGAGCTATGTGTTTTTACAACAAACAAACAGATGCGTTCAATCACACATGCAAGCACCTCCGATAGATGTTAAGACTCACCTCCGTGAATCGAAACTATCACCTATCACTAAAATAACAGGGCTATTTAACATAGAATAAATTTAAAAACACGATCATATATTTTTTTATCAAGTTCCATCAGAAAGTTTTGATAACAGGGCTATATGGATAACGAATTTCATAAAAATTTGATCTTTTCAGTCGTTGTCAAAATTACCGTCTGCCCGAAATTTCGCTCTCTCCAGGAAGATACATTTTTTACACCAAATTTCAGCAGGAATTTTACAAAAAACGGTCTTTTCAATGGGTACCGAAAATAATTTTCATCACCGTGGCGCGCGCGTTCAGCTCGGGGGCACTGGTGCTCAGCTCGGTGGCCGCGGAGGAGCTGGCGGCCTTGGGCACCAAGCTGGCCGGCCTCCGTCTGGGGCGCGGCCCCGATGCCCGGCACCTGCTCTGGGGCGCCAAGCGGGGCTTCCGCTCCGGCGCCGTCTACAAGATGCTGAAGACCACCGGCTGTTCTGTCCCGCTTGCGGAGGTCAATTGGGACAACTTCGCACCCGTCAAGGTCCGCGTCTTCTTCTGGGTCCTCCGGCATGGTAACATAAGGACCCGGAGCTTCCTTCACCGCCACGGCGTGCTCGCTGATGAGCACTGCCCCTTCTGCCTCGACGCAGAGGAGGATCTTGATCACCTCTTCTTCGAGTGTCCCCGAGTGGCGGCGTTCTGGGAGCACGTCTGCCCCGGAGCGTCCCCCCCGCACAGCTTGGAGGCCCTGGTGGCGCTGGTTCCACTCCCCCCCGGGGCGCTGCGCAACACTGCCGCCCTCCTCCTGATCTGGGTCGTCTGGCAGAGCAGGAACCGGATGGTGTTCGACGCTCTGGCCCAACCCTTGGCGGCTTTGGTGGCGTCCGCGGTGTCGCACGCCAGACTCTGGGCTGTCCGGGCGCCGCGTCGGCTCGACTGCACGCCCCTAGAATCTTGGTGTTCCTCCATTGTTTTGTAATCACGGCCGTGTGTGCTGCCCCCCCCCCCCCTCCTCTCTGCTGTAACCCCCCGCCGCTTAGCGTCGGCCATGTAAAAACCCGGGCTCCCGTCCTTTTGCAATGAAGTTCGTCCACCGTTGAAGCCTCGAAAAAAATTCAAAAAACGAAATGCCAATACCTGATATTGATACATTCGGTATTCTCCAGTGTTTCACTGGAGAAATTTTGACAGCCCAGTCACAAAGAAAAAGGAGTTCGGTCCGGTCACGGGAGTGAAAAAGTGGCAAAGCAAAAACCATCGATTCAGGTGCAAAAGTCCCACCTCCCTCCCAAAAAAAATTGACGCAGGAACGAGTCAAGTATAGCAGTGAAGATTCCGGCTGCTGCTTCATGCAAGGTATACGGTGCAAAGTTGTGAAGAAACTGAAACGGAGGGACATCATTTTTTCCAGAAAGGAAACGGGGGGAGAACTGGAGAAGAAGATAAGGTGCGGCGCCCGCGTAACGTGTCGCGCGGCGACTCGGCGATCGAGCCGGCGGGTGGAGGCCGTACGCCACCGGATGCGGCGAGCCGATCCCGCGCAACGACGACATGAGTGTGGGTGCGCGCCGCGTCAGCGCGCACGCCCCCGACAGCGTACGCGTGGGCGCGGGCCCGCGGCAGCGGACGGTCCCCGTTGCTCCGCTGCGCGCCGCCGTTCGCAGCCGTCGCCTGCCTCCTGTTCGTAACCGGAGGGGAGGAAGAGTATCTCTGGGCAATCCATATCCAGATGCGCCCCACCACTTGCGATCCTCTCTCTTCTCGCCGGGAAAGGGAAATCACGGCCGCGCCGTGTCGCGTCGGTTAGCCGGCTGCGCACGGCTGGGGGGACGGCGGCGGCATGCATGTACGAGCGTCAGCATCTACTACTAGCTTGGTGTACGGACCGACCCGTGTTTCACCAAATTTAAAAACAGCTCATGAGCTTTGCCTTTTCCTAGCAAAAAGATCTCCGATTTTCGTGAAGGAAGGAAAAAAAATCTCCACGCCAAGCCACACAATGAACTATCCGGAACGTATACGGCTCTGTATCCATCGCGAGGGCAGCCAGAGAAAGAAAACAAACGGCAGGACCACCGTACTCCGGCCCAGCCCCGACCCGTGCAGGTGCATGTGCATCCCTCCCTCCATTCGGAAACGGCAGTGAGATGAGATCCGCCACGGCGCCGCGTCCCCGCGAGACCAGGGAACAGCCGGACGCAGAATCCTCATTGAATGATTCCCGTCTAAAAAAAGGCAACGCCATCCACGCAGGATCCCCTCTTCCTCCCCTCCTCACCTTGGCACGCAAGCCATTTTAACCACGCCTGTTATTGTTTACTTGCACGGAACGCAATTACACGTAACCGAAGAGGGATCCCAGAGTAAACCTCGGAGGAAAGGCAGGGGTGTCGGTGCAAATGTTCGGAGAGAGAGCCGTGGACCGGGGTGCGAAATGGGGGAAGCGCGGGGGCCGTGCTGTGTCGGGAGAGGAGGAGGCGTGCGTGAGAAGCGGTAACTCGAGGCCGTGGCGACGCGGAACCGACGGGATGGATGGATGGATGGATGATGGTTCACCCCAAGTGGTGTGGTGTGTGAGAGACGTCCGGCCGGCCGCGCGCGAGCTTCTCGCGGTGGACGCGACGCGACGCGACGTGAGGAATCGGCAACGCAGCGCGCCCACCCACCCCACGCGCCGCGTGGGTCGTCTCCTCCTCCTCTCTCTCTCTCTCCTCCCAACCTGCGGTCCAGCTCGCAGATTCCATTCGCCCCCAGCCCGGCCGCCGCCGCCCGTCTATATATCCCCCCGGCGGCCGCACCTCCGGAATCCAGATCCTCCTCCTCCAGTCGCCCCACCACACCCACCCACCCACTGACCCACCCACCGCCTTCTCCTCTTTCTTCCATCCTTTGTTCGTCTCTTCTTGTTCGTCTCGGCTTTCCGGTCGCTGATTCTTCGTCCGCGGCGCCAAAGATTCCCGGTGGCGGTGCTTGTTGTTCGCTGCGTGCATGGGGCTCGACGTGGCGGAGATCGGGATGGGCCTGGATCTGGGGCTCGACCTCAGGCTCTTCGCCGCCCGGAGCGCAGGCGGGATGGCGGCGGCAGCGGCCAAGGCCGCGCCGCCGGGGATCGAGGCCTGCATCAGGAGCCTCGAGGAGGAGCGCCGGAAGATCGAGGTGTTCAGGCGCGAGCTCCCGCTATGCGTCCGCCTCCTCGCCGACGGTGAGGACATCAGCTCTCTCTTCTTGAGTCTTGGATCTTCCGTTTCGTTTTTTTTTCTCTCTCCTCCGCGACGTGGTTAGCTGATGTGCGTCCGCGGTGCAGTGATCGAGGAGTTGAAGGACGAGGCCGCCAAGAGAGGCGGGGATTTGGAGTTGGAGATGAAGGCGGACGACGGCGACAAGAAGAAATGGATGAGCACCGCGCAGCTCTGGGTGGACCCGGACGCCAAATCCAAGGTAAACACCTTCGCCATATGCGGTGTTCTTCATTTTTTAATTTGATTTATCATCAAGTGCTCGATTTCTCTTGTGTTCTCTACCTGCTGTTAGGATTATCAGGAGGTTTTCGATTTTTATTGAAATAGACTGGTTATACGTGTTTGTTTGCAGTCCGAGAAAGAGCAACGGAGTGAGATGACCTCGCCGGAGCCCAAGTTGCTCGGTAGCCCCATGCCCATACGGGCTGTTCCGGCTGTGCCGGCCCCGCCGCCACCGTGCTTCAGAAGGGATGACAACCCTGCCGGCACGGCCGGGCTGCCTGGTCTGTCGTTGCTTCCACCGGCTGTAAAGACGTCGTTCTCTCCGGCCCCTGCTGTTGATGAACACCGACCGAACGCCACTGCAAGATTTTCTGCCCCCATGTCACCATCTGGCCCTGCACTCAACTTGCATGCTCAGACTCAGCAACAGCAGCAGCAGGCGAGGAAGGCGAGGCGGTGCTGGTCGCCGGAGCTTCACCGGCAGTTTGTTGCTGCCTTGAATCAACTCGGCGGTCCACAAGGTAGAGATAAGCCACCGTTCAATTCACCTTTTGTTCAAAAAATAAAATTACTACTTGTAGCTGCAAAAGTGCAACGAATATTGGAGCCTGACAGACTTGTTTCACGGTGATTGCAGTTGCTACTCCGAAGCAGATCAGGGAGGTGATGAAGGTGGACGGGCTCACAAACGACGAAGTGAAAAGCCATCTCCAGGTGAGCAATTGTCCGCTTTAATTTGTTCAGGCGTCACAGCTATTCTTTTTAGTGTCCATTTCTTGCTATGTGTCCTGTTTGGAAATTAATTTGTTCATGTCATGTTCATATTCAGAAGTACCGGCTGCACAACAGAAGATCACCTGGCGTGGCTCACCAGTCGATTATGCTGGTGGGGAGCCTTTGCTTTCCTCAAGAGCAAAGCAGCTCACAGTCTGGGTCTCCTCAGGGCCCCCTTCAGTTCTCTGGGTCAGGGATGGCCGTTTCTGCAGCCACCGTCGGCGGCGACAGCAGCGACGAAGATGACAAGTCTGATGAAGGCTATAGCCAGAAATGATGTAAGGTTGCGTCTGCGGAAGATCGGTCGAGAGTGTAGAGATAGCATCGCGGCTTTGCGCATCGGTGGCAATAACAGATTGTTCATCAGTCAGGGAGAGGCTGTAGTGCAGGCAGGCCATGCATACAGGGAGATTGGGTGGTGATCGAGCGCCCAAGAGATGAACTGATCATGAGTTGGGTTGTTGTCATATATGTACATGAAAAGCTGATACCAGTTTTCATGAGGCTTCTTGACTTTAGAATCCGGGCAGATCCAATTTTTCGCCCTGAGAATTATATACATGCGAGATTCACACACTGTTATCTGTTTATTTCTCTATAAGTTATTAACATGTTATGGATTGTGAATACTCCCTACTTTGCAGCTTTGATGAATCATGTCTTTTTCAGCGTATCTGAAGATTGACCTTCAGACTTGAGTACAGGTTCAATGAAGATCAACAGTTTACGTTCCAATTAAGTTTTTTTTTGCGGGTACCAATTAAGTTTTTGACCAAGATTGGAATCCCTGAACTATAGATAGACTCTAGTGAAACAAATACAGCGAGCTAAAAGAAACACCAATATAACTCTCTGTAATCAACAGCATCAATGAAGCTCAACAATTTAGGTAACAAAATTAAGTTTTGGACCGATATCAAAATTCCCCTGAACCATAGACTATAGTGAAACAATTACAGCGAGCTAAAAGAACACCAATAACAAAACTCTCTGTAATCAAGAGCATCGATGAAGCTCAACAATTTACGTACCAATTAGGTTTCTGACAGAGATCAGAATTACCTGAACCATAGACCACAGTAAATCAATTACCATGCACTAAAAAAACACCAACGTAAATCTCTGTAATTAGCAGCATATATATCTTTTTGACCAGCATGTGTTTCTAAAGAGAGCAGCTAAAATTGGCACCGTTCTTTCCTGAGGCCGGATATCTTCTCCGGCCCTGGCTTGTTGCATGCCTGCCCGGCCTTTCACGTCGAGTCGGATACCCGTAGATCTCCGATAAGTTGCACGTCGCTGTCTCGTGCATGCCCCTTCCAGCACTCTTACCTCTTCTCGCACAGGGTCGGAGTCAACAATCATTAACAACTCTATCCCTGTCCGCGCCATGCTTATCCGGAGCTTAGTATAACCCGACGATGCATTCAGAAGCACGTTGCTCTCTTGCTGCTTTGAACCTAATTTTAGGAGGCCGGCTCGACCGCATCAACTGGCACACACGAAAGAACAAACACACAAAGAAAAAAGAAAAAATCGCAGCGCGGGGATTATTCCGATTCTGATCGGCGCATCTATCCTTCCACAGCGGGCGGCATCGCTTGGTTCGCAAGCAGGCGCTTTCAGCGTGCGAATATTCTCGCGGTTGCTTGCAGCATCTGCCGCGCGCGGCCGTCCTTTACGCTGTAAGATGGGTGCGGGGTGAGGTGTTGTGCTCGGCTGGGCTGTGCGGAGACGATGGCGATGGCGATGATAAGCTAGTTAATTGAACGCGTGGGTTAGTCGCCATTGGTCAGCTGGTTTGCAGATAGGAGAACGCATGGTCGCCGCTCGATGTGGGCAGTGGGATATTCGATCGGTGCTCTCTACTCCGGGCCGGCCGGTCTTTTGTTGATGTTGCTGCTGGCCGCAGAGACAGCTAGCGATCGGCCAATCAGGCAGCCGGAACAAACCGAATTCGGCGTCGAGCCTTTTTCTTTTCTTTTCTTTTCTGGTGGGTGCTGATGATGACTCTGATACAGATAACATATTCGATCGGAGAAACGAGAAGCTGGGTCTTTCAAAAATGTCTCTGATGTACTGTGTAATTCGCAAAAAAAAAAAGAGATAACCCTGTCTTCCTCTTCTCTCTGTCTCTGTTCCTTGGATATGTAAGTGTAAGCGATGATCTCGATGGGCGTAGTGGAAGCTGGCGATTTTGTGTGTCAGTCTGCGTGCAATTTCTTGTGTTTGCAGTTTGCGTTTATGCCATCTTCGGCATGGAATAGTTATTACATTTTTAAAAAAATGTAGATTTAGGTCGATTGGTGGTACGGTAGCAGCAAAAGCAAAGATGAACAAATAGTAGAGACGAGACAGCGACTGAGAGCACTTTTCTTTTCCTTTTCTGTTTTGGAGTAGGTATGTGCTGATAAAAAGGAAGTTGGAATTATAAGGTGCAGCTCCACTACTCGTAGGTTACGGACACGTGAACAACTGAACATGTCCTAATAATCATAATCCTTTTATTACAGTTTTACCGCATTTCGTAGTTTTTGTCTTTGGCATAACTGGTGTCTGCTGTGAAATTCATTCAAGCGCCATTGCCGAACTTTTTAAGTGGTGAGATGAGCCTTATGGGCCGAATTAAGAATATGAGGCTAGCTGACAGGTACACTAAATTGGGCCGCGAAAATCTTTGGCCCACAACTTGAGGTTAGAATTTCCGTTTAGCACAAACACAACTCAAAATATGTAGATAGACAAAACAAAGTATAGAGAGAGGTATAATTGTAAACATACAACAGGTCGATGCGGTGACATACCAATATACCATTCTAAATCTTTTTTCTACTCCTAATAAATGGTTGCGTTGAATGTCATTCTATTTTATTTTATCAAGGTTTTGGGTTGATCAAATAACCCAAATCATTACGACCTGCATCCATAGCCCAGATACCACACATCATTTTTGCATCCGGTGTTATGAAATAGTAAAGTGGTATTTGGCCCATGGTATATCCGGGAGAGGAAAACTATTTTTCGTTTGTTGATATAGCTGCATTTTATACACAAAGGTCCAAATTAGTCAGAAAGTGGTGCCATGGAGTATAAAAATGACACGCCATAGAATATTTGATTTTAAAACAAACTTGCCATTTTTAAATAAAAAGTTATATCTCTTGTACCACCTTATGTATCCTTTTGGATACACCGTGACTTTGTGAGTAAATCTCCCTCGTCAATTTGTTCAATAATCAGAACTTGCATCATGGAATAGCAAAATACACACCATAGTAAATCTCCCATTCTGAAAAGAAAAAAAAACCAACATTTTATATCATTTCATAAATGTATTTTATATTTTTTATTTAAGCTATGTGGAATTCCTCGTATGCATTATTACCAAATTTTATTTGGATCTGTTTCATAACTTACGTTACAAAATGGCCCAAGGGTGTTGTGATGAAATTTGTTAATGTTACAAAACAACCTTGTGATTTGGCCTAAGGAAAAAGGCACCTATCTATATATGTATCATATTTTTTTCCCAATTCACTGGTCTATCTTTGTTGTTTATAAATTATATAGGTCAAATGGCCTTTGTACTAAAATTGTGGAAAAGATACTTTAACATGGAAAGTAGCTACACATAGAATTCACAACCTACACTTACAATGGAAATATGGAAAACCACATTCAAGTAGTGCTCCAGTGTCACCTAGTTAATGTGGACCATCTTATGGATCTGTTGTTTTCTTACTTATTATGAATAACCAAAGAAGTAACATTAGCATGTTCCTTTATCATCTTGTCGTTGTGAGGGTACTCTACCATATATGTGGAGTGACTGAAAGAGACAAATTAACACATTTCTCCGGTCACCTGCACCATGGGCCACCACTCTCAAGGCTTTGTTAGTTCCACCATCTTTTTTTATAACAGACATATATCATATATTAGCAGAAAAAGCTGCTAAGTGGAAAAATCTTTCCCACGGTACATGATCAAGAGCATTCTTGATAGGACAACTCGATAAGTGAGCGGCACAAGTACAAGCAATTGTTACTTGAATTTACAATTGATTTGTGCCTGGCTTGAGTAGCTAGAGAATGAGCAGTAGAATTTAAATTTCTAGCTATTTTTGTAGACCCTGTAGTCGTTCGTTGCAACTAAATTCTTGAAGCTTTGGGTTTGCAGTTTGGCATCCCACCTTGGAATCTCTGTAATATTGTTAATGTAGGAGACTAGTTGCTGATTATCAGAGAGGAAAGAAGCATCATTGATACCTAGCCTACTTACAATTGTTCCTTCAAGAAAAAGGGCCTCTGCCTCAGCCATAAAGACTGAGAAAGCATTGGGGGGGGGGAGCTTCAATGTTAACATTGAAGTTGTGATGCATCCTGTAGCCTGTGATGAAGACTCCAAGACATACACTACAATGAATCATGTTACTTTGATCAGGAGGGAGAGAAGCATCTGTGTAAATTCTGAGGCCGTCCAACATGACGGGCATGCTGATCCTGAAAAGAGGGGAATGGGACTGTGTAGGGGTAACAGCATTGCTTGTACTACATTGTGTCCATCGTTGTTGTGTCTATTCTCCTGCAGAATCTTATGAGTGATTTCAAAATCAGCATTAGCTGTATAGATTACTTGCCTAGCATTCCATTCCTTATTATTGTAGCACTTGTCATTTCTGACCTTCCAAAGATACCATATAATATAGAGAGTTTTAATTAATTGATCATCATTAGTTTGAGGAGTGATCAAGGTGGTTAGAATGTTTTGAACTCCATCATCCTCTTGAGGAAGGGAAGCGGTAATAATAGAAGGCGAAGCAGTGAACCAGACAGCTTTAGGAAGGTTACACATGAAGAAGAGATGGACATCATTTTCAAGCGCCAGACAATAACGACATACCTGAAAAACATTATTAGAGTAGGTGTCTGCCATTTTACCTGTGGCTATAGCTCTACTTATTACTATCTAAGCAAAAGTTTTGAGAATCGGTGAACAAGTTTTGTGCTTCCAAACTCGTTGCATGATCTGCATCGCCTGAGGTGTGACACTTCCTCTTTCCCATGTTGGGATTTGGATTTTTTAAATCTGCATTAAGAAAGGAGAAAGCTTCTTTGGCGGTACAAATTCATTTTGGAGCAGGTTTCCAGACAAACACATCATTATCAGAGGATGGTATGATTGGTTTCTAGGTGATGATTTGTGCAGCTTGTGGAGAGAAAATTTGGTTATTTAAATCAACATTCCAAGATTGAGAAAGATGGTTCTAGAGCTGATTGATTGTTAGAGCTAAAGGCGTAGTTGTTATTGGAAGATCAAGTTCAGAGTGGACAGTATCCCATATCTCACACCAGGGAGTATTGGAGATGGTCGACTCACCTTTATGGATTTGCACAACGATGTTGGCCGTCAGGATGTCCTTAACCTACAAAATGGAAGATCAAAAAATAGACTTGGGAGTATTCGTGGAAGCAGTCCAAAAGATTTGTCAAGGTAATGTCGGGGTTCTCTACCGCCAGACAGTAAATTTGTATCGATCGTGTGTCGGGCCCGGATGGTTAGCGCAGGAGACAACAGGATTTATACTGGTTCGGGCCTCCGAGGAGTAACACCCTACGTCTAGTGTCGAGCTGCCGTGTTCCCGTGCTTGGGTTGTTTGTAGTAGGGGTTACAAACTGGTCGGGAGAGGGTGTCGAGCCCAAGTCCCTTAGTATGAGTGTTCGGTTCGTCAGCCCTTGTGACGGTTGCCCTCCTCTCCCTTTTATAGACGCAAGGAGGAAGGGCAAAAAGGGAAATGAAAGAAATGTTACAGTGTTGGCCGCTGGGATGTCCTCTCGTGCGTCACTGTCTATCTGGGCGCATTGAAGAGGAGTCATGCTATGTTGTCGTAGAGGCCGCCGCGTGGCCGGGCGGGGCTGTTCACTTTGGGACACCTGGTGCTTCCTCCGAGTAGTTTGGTGCTGACTCAACCTGTCTGAGTGCGAGATGAGCTCGCCACATTAAGGCCTAACCGTAGACCAGTGCTAATCATAGGGCGCACTCGAGTGCCTCGGTCGGAGTTGACGTGCTGCAGGGTCGGATGTGACGGCGAGTTGATGGCCGCGCGGCTGGGCAGAGCTGCATTAAGACTCCTTTCAGAGCCGGACGCCCGCGCGTGCCGCCAGCTGGTGCGCTTGCATGGCACGGGGAACTGGCACCCCACGCGTCGTAGCGGAAGAGTTCGCGTACCGGGGTCACGCCATGTGGTATGGGCTGTGTCTTGGTCGGAGACGGAGAGTGCTCGTGCGAACGAGCTGCTTGTCGTGCGAGGCGGAAACTTGTCGTGCGAGGCGGAGACTTGTCGTGCGAGGCGGAGACTTGCCGTGCGAGGCGGAGACTCGTCGGAGAGGCTTCCTCTAGTAGGAAACTTCTCAGAGAAGTTCCCAACTAGTCGGAAACAAGACGTCTTGCCAGTGATGGTCTTGACAGGGGTCCTTAGTCCTCTTCGTCTTGAATCTTGGCCTTCATGTTGTCAATGGTGTCTGAAGACTCCACCTCAGGAGTGATTATCTCGCTGTCAAAGGGGGCCCTAATCTGGGCCCTCGTCAGTAGCCCCGGAGCCTGAGAGGGAGTCAAGGACTCGCACACAGGCTTAGTCGTGCAGGCGTTGCTTCGGTTTTTGTTCTTGATCTTCCCGGTGGGTGCGTGCGAGCGCATCCGCCGGATGTAGCCTCCGAGCCCATGAGTGAGTTTTAGACTCGCTTGTGGGGTTTTGAACTTCGGTAGTGTTGTTGCGGTCTTGGGTTGTTCTGTTGAGGTAGTCGTGGACATCGTGGGCGTCGTGGGTGTCACGGGCAACGTGGGCGACGTGGGCGACGCGGGCATCATGGCCGACGTGGCGGACGAGACGGTTTGAAAGGACAGAGCGGGGACGGTTCAGGCCCCTGGGCCCAGCGAGGATCGATGCGTCGCGCGGGCGGGCGCCTGTCACGCCGCGGCATGCGCGCGCGGGTGAGCGTTTCCTCGATGTAGTGGGCCCGGCATTTAAGGCTGGTGGCCGCGCCCCTTCCTTTTTAACCGCACGCCGGCCAAGGGTTCGGGACTTTTACTCCCTTGCCTTTTCCTCTGCCCTTGCCGTCCGCTTCTTTCGCTCCTCGCGCCCGCAGCGCCGCCACTGCTTTCGCCGGAGTCGCACGCGAACGCTCGCCGTCGCCATGTCGAACTGGTCGCGCTCCAATATGTCTCGCTCGATGCTGCGCCGCCTTGTCGCCATCGGGCAGCTACCTCCACTCACCGACGCCGTAGAGTGGAAGGTGCCCGGGGAGGAGTCCGTGCCGCGCCCGCCCAAGGGGTACGTCGTCTCGTTCGTGGCGTTCCACGAGCGTGGCTTCTCCATCCCCGCCGGGAGGTTTATCCGGGCGGTCCTCTTTGAGTACGGGCTTCAGCTCCAGCACCTTAACCCGAACAGCGTCCAGCAGATGGCGGCGTTCGAGGCGCTGTGCGAGGGGTACTTGGGAATCAGTGCCCACAGGCACCTTTTCAAGTACTTCTTCATGTTCACGTGCTTGAAAAACGGCCCCATCGCGGCGACCATCGGCTGCGCCAACCTCCGGATGAAGCAAGGCCGGGGCAGCAAGTACATCCCCTTCTCGCTGACCAGCTCGAACAGCGGTTGGCACAAGGGGTGGTTCTACCTCAGGAACGACCCCGAGCACGCGCTGCCGGTGTTCACTGGGAACTCCATCGGGCAAGCGCCGAGGAGTTGGTCTGATGGTCCCCCAAAGGCAGAACAGGAGAGGATGTTCAAGGATCACTGGGTAGTGCTGGCCCGCCTTCGAGACGCCGGGGTCGACCTCGCGACCGTCATCGGCCAGTACCACGCCCGGGGGGTCGTCCCGCTCCGGAGGCGGCCGCTGCGCCTCTGCGAGATGACAGCCAATAGGGCCCCTTGGGCAGGGACCGTGACCGCGCCTGAGCTCCCGTCGCTGAACGAGATCCAGCGCCGCGTGTCGGTGGCCATCGGGCAGTCGGCCTTTGTGTGGCCGCCGCCGCAGCTTCTTCCAATGCTCCCCAACGAGGGGACGGAAAAGCTCGTAAGTGATTTCTTCTTCTGATATGCTTTCCGACAAGCTTGGTACCTTCAATCGATCTTGGTCTTCTTAGAGATTCTCGACGACCACTAACTCTTTCGCTCCTTGTTCTTCCAGTTGAAGTGCTCTCACCTCGTGCCCGCGAAGGCGCCTCTCCCGGAGGAGGCAGTCTTCAAACGCAACCAGACGGCCACGGAAAGGCGGAGGGCCGAGCGCAAGGAGTAGCACAAGGAGAAAGAGATCGCCAAGCGCGATCGGAATGACAACCACATCAAGCGCCGCAAGGCGGGGGAGCGCAACGTCTCCTCCAACGAAGATCCATCGCCATCGCCGCCGTGGAGTGGAGACGAGCCCAGCGTGGCGGTCGACTGGAGCGATATGTCCGAGTCGCCCTCGCCTTCACCACTCCGGGCGGTGGAGGTGAGCTCGTCGCGGCGGCCAGAGCCGGCGGCCTGTGAGAAGGGTGCGGGCTTGAGCTCGTAGTCGGGGGCCCGCCCCGCCCGAGAAGATCAGAGAGTGACCCGCTCTCAGACGGCGCCTGGCGGCCCGCGTGCCTCCGAGGGGCGGAGAGATCCTCCACGTCGGGATGACCCGCCCAAGCGGCCGGCGGAGCACGAGCCTTCCCCCTGCCATCTCTACGACGGCTCTGACCGCCCAGACTCGGACTCCTTGAAGAGGCGTTCGTCGAAGGCGAGGTCGACCCCGCCGACGTCCGCACCGAGCGCGCTGCAGGGAGAGGACACGAGCGTCCCCCCACGGCGCCTCCAATCTTTAATCATCCGGGGCGGCGGGGCCCCGGCCGTGCAAGTTCCCCTCTCCGCCGGCAGGAACCAGGGGCCGGCCTCCAACGCGGCGGAGGTCGGGAGGACAGTCCCCGAGCCACCAAGGGAGCGAAGCGCCGCCCTCGAGTCGGCGAGAAGAGGTGGGCCAGCCCCCGTGCCGGTGGAGTGCCGGGGGTCGGCTTCTGAGTCAGTTGGGGCCAAGAGATCAGCCCCCGAGCAGGGCTCGTCGAACAGATCGGCGAAGCGGGTCCGCGTCCGATCCAGCATGTAAGCTCCTGCCTACCGTCCTTCGTCGTTCTTGAGTTCTCCACCTTGTTCATCTCTTGATCTTGATTCGTGTTTGCTTCAGCCGCGCCGACACTGGCGTGCTCAGCCTCGCACCCCTGAAACGCGTAGCGCTGGGCGTGCGCGGTCCGTAGTCCGAGTCCCGCTCGTTGCCCACCTACACCGAGCCGTTGGTGGAGCAGGCCAAGAGTGGGCTGGTCGTGGCCACCGAGGTGGTTGAGCCGGTGGCGCCACCGCCTTCGTCGGGCGCCGACAACTTGGGCGGGGGGCGGACGGCTACGGAGGCGGTCGCTGCCCAGGCAGCGACAGAGCTGCTGGTCGAAGCCACCTCAGGAAGTGGTGATGCCGTGGCGGCGTTCTCCGAGCAGACCGTGCCCCCGCCACCGCCGGCCAGGGGACATGAAGCCGAGGTGTCGGCAGCGGCGGAAACTCCAGTACCTGCGGCGGCGCAGGCGGGTGGGGACGTGGCGGAGGCGTCGACGGCAGACGACATGGCCGCCGGCCTCCTCGAAATCATTGATCTCGACGCTCCCGACTTGTCGGGCAATGACAGGGACATCTACGAGGCCGTGCTGGAGCGGATGCTGGCCGAGCCGGTGGAGTCGGGGGTCGAGGCCTCTGAGTCCGCCGCACCCGTGGCCGCGGCCTCAGCTGAAGCGGCGGAGCCTGCCAATGAGGAGCCCGCGCCGGATGCAACTGTGGCGGGACAGCTGACGCCGGGTCAAGCTGGAGTTGTCGGAGGTCCCGAGTCCTCGGCCACATTGGAGGCAGCCGAGGAGGTCCTCGGGAAGCCTGCAACCGGCGCAGAGTTGACCCTGGCCGCGTCCTCGCCCCCGGCCGCGGTGGTGGACTCGACCGCAGCTGATGCACCGGAGTCATCGTCTCTCCGGTCCGCCGGCCCTGTCGAAGAGGCGGTGCCCGCGGCGAGCTCGACCCTCCCGGCTCCGCACCTGATGTTCTCGGGAGCGCAGCGGGGGTCGCCTCCCCGGAGATCCAAGAGGTCGGGGAGGGCTCTGGCGCGGTCCGGCTGCCGGAGCTTGAGGAAGGTGGCGCGCGGATCTCCGACCTTGCCCGCTCTACGTGGGCGGCGGCTTTCGAGGCGGACGCGTCTGTCGACGAGGGTGAAGAGTCTGCGGCCTGTCGCAGCCTCGAGTGTGGGCTCTTGTGGGCGCGCCGTGCGTTCGACGAACTCATCCTTCCCGCGACAACGGTAAGTCTTCTCGACGCAGTAGTCTACTCTTGTCTTTTCTGTTCTTCCAAAATTTGTGATCGATGTACTCTTGCCCGGAACAGACGCTCGCGGAGTCCGGCAGGAGGAGAGCGCGCACCATCGACGAGCTCCGAGCGGAGAGGGCCCAGCTGGAGATGCAGCTGGTAGTTGCCCGTGTGCCGCCGCCGCAGCGGTGGCGAGCGAGACATCGTCGAGGGTCGCGCTCGAGGCCGCCAGGCAGTCCACGGAAGACCGCGCTACGGCCGCGCAAGCCGCTGCTGCTACCGCCACGACGGAGCGGGAATCTCTCGAGACGAGGTTGGCTCTGGCGGAGGCGAAGATCGAGGAGTTGCGAGCCGCTGTGACGATCGCCAATGACGCCGCCGAGAAGGCCACCACTGCCGCCGCCGCTGCCGAGGCTGCTGCCCAGAACGCCGCCCAGACCGCTGCCCAGGAGAAAACGGTGCTCGAGGCGAAGGTGGTGGAGCTGGAGCAGGAATTGGTCACCGTCGGAGCGGACCTTAGGACAGTCAACCGACAATTCTCCGAGGTGACCAACAAGCTCCAGGAGATCATGGACGAGGCGACCCAGCTTCGGGAGGACAACTCCAAGCTGTCGCAGGATGTCGATGGTGAGGCTTGATGCTTCCAGCTGGAAACCCACTCTCCTTTTGCTCATCTTGGCCGGTGCTAACCCATCTTCTCGCGGTTTCAGGGCTGCGCGCATACCGTGCCGGGATGACCGTGAAGCTCACAGAGAAGACGCAGGAGGTGAACGCCACCCTGCTCAAAATCCTCGAGAAGGACAGCTCGATCAAGCGGCTGTCGGAGCAGCTTGAGAGTAAGCCCCTCGCTCTGATTCCGATCTCGCTTTCCCCCTGAACCGGTCGTGCCATGTTTGTTGATTCCGGCTTGTCAACTTTTTCAGAGTCCAGAGCCGAGCTCGAGCAGTCCCAGATGGCTCGGGAGCAGGTCGCGGTTGAGTTGGAGCAGGCCAGGGACGCCCGGCGCGAGTCGGAGGAGTCTCGCAAGGTGAGCATCCAGGATCTTGCCAAACTCGCGAGGGCCATTGGCAGGGTCATGACTGAGCTTGGAGTTCCCTTCGGGCCGATGCTTCCCGACAGGCTTCTCGAAGAGGTCGGGCGCCTCCCAGAGGTGATCAAGGAGCGGGAGTTGTCGACTGCGTGGAGGGCGGTGCACCGGGTGCTCGCCATGTTCGAGTCGCACTACCAGGGGTTGGACCGCATGGCGCTGAGCGGTGGTTGGCCCCCCGGCATCTCCGATACTCACTGTGACCAGCTCGAGGAAGACTGCGCTGCCTTCGCCCGCGACATGGCCGACGCCGCCTTGAAGGACCTGGACCTGCTACCAAGAGACACACCAGAAGACCCAGAAAGCTCCAGGCCTTCACCTTAGATGTATCATTCTTAGGTGCATGTAATTTAAGAACAGTTCGTATGTGTAGCACCATGAACGGCGTCATGTTATCGAGAACTTGTTCGAAAAGTGTTACAGCTCGAACGCTCCCGAGCACCCAGGGTCGACCGCTATAACGTGTAGCAGACCTTAGGAGTTTGAGATGACCAAGCTCTACTCTGGAGCCGCGGGGGCGTAGGAGTCGAGAAGCTCGGCCCTCTCAAACCGCTAAGGGGTGCCACGCGTTCGCAGCCCCCGAGCACTTGGGGAGTTCGAGAAGTAACTCGCGAGGTTTGTCATCAAAATCGTTTTAGACCGGAGTCTGGGCGGTTGCTCGAGCGCTTTTTGAAAAGAGGTCGGACTATGACCTAAGGACCCGAGCTGTGCTCGCAAGTCTTCGCACTGTAGCCGCGAAGGCGTAGGCGCTAGGAACGTCGAACGAGCAGCAACGTCGTGCCCCACGCAGGCCATCGTCTTTACTTCTCGCAAGGTCGAGCCTTCCGCCAAAAAACCTTTCGCCCGTGCGATCGGTCACGACATAGATGTCGGATTTTGTTTCGAAAAATCGTAAAAAACGGAAGGAGGGCATCGCGCCCTGGGTAGCCCCCGAGTGGGAAGCGTTCCGACACAGGTGTGGGGACGCTCGCCGCTCAGCCTTTAGAAAAGTTGCGACACACGAAAACGTGGCAACCGAGAAGTTTTCGAACTTAGAGACATATGAACAAAGCATGCGGCATTTATTCACTGATGTATAAGATTTGAACAGTTACTCAAGGGTAAAATGGCCGCAGGTGTTCGATGTTCCATGCGTTGGAGACGACCCGTCCGTCCTCGTATCGGATCTTGTATGTCCCGGGTCGGAGCACCTGGTGGACGATGAATGGCCCTTCCCAAGGGGGCGAGAGCTTGTGTCGATCCTTGTTGCCTTGAACTCATCGGAGGACCAGGTCCCTGACTTGGAACTCGCGGGCGCGTACGTTGCGCTCGTGGTAGCGTCGCAGAGCTTGTTGATACTTGGCGGAGCGTAGGAGTGCTACGTCACGCGCCTCATCGAGCTGGTCGATCGCGTCCTCGAGTGCGACTTGGTTGCCTTCCTCAGTATAAGCTCGCACTCGTCGGCTGCCGTAGTCGATGTCCGTGGGCAGGACCGCTTCCGACCCGTGTACCATGAAGAAAGGCGTGAAGCCAGTCGCCCGACAAGGCGTGGTGCGCAGACTCCAAAGAACAGACAGTAGCTCGGCCACCCATCTTGCTCGGAACTTCTCGAGATGCTTGAAGATGCGAGGCTTTAACCCTTGTAGGATCATACCGTTCGCCCTCTCGACTTGTCCGTTCGTCTTCGGGTGCGCCACGGCGGACCAGTCCACGCGAATGTTGTTGTCGTCGCAGAAGTTGAGGAATTTCTTCCTCGTGAACTGGGTGCCGTTGTCGGTGATGATTGTGTTGGGTATGTCGAAGCGATAGATGATGTCGATGAAGAATGCTACGACTTCCTGGGAGCGGACGTTCACGATGGTCGCACATCGATCCACTTGGAGAACTTGTCGACCGCTACGAGGAGATGTGTGAAGCCCCCGGGCGCTTGTCGGAGCGACCCCACCATGTCGAGGTGCCACACAGCGAAGGGCCATGTGATGGGGATGGTTTGAAGCGCTTGCGTCGGGAGGTGAGTTTGTCGAGCGTAGAACTGGCACCCCTCGCAGCGGCGCACGATGTCCTTGGAGTCCGCCACTGCTGTGGGCCAGTAGAAACCCTGTCGGAAAGCTTTTCCGACAAGAGTCCTCGGGCCGGCGTGGTGTCCGCACGTGCCAGCATGGATCTCGCAAAGTAGTTCCTTGCCTTGATCTCTGAGGATGCACCGCATGAGTATTCCCGCTGCGCCCCGTTTGTAGAGCTCGCCCTCGATGAGGACAAAAGCTTTAGCTCGTCGCGCGATGCGGCGTGCCTCCGTCTGGTCGGAGGGAAGCTTACCCTCGACAAGCCACTCGAGGATAGGAAAGCACCAATCCGGGTCCTCAAGGTTCAGCTCGGGCAGCTGGTCGATCTCCATGACTTCTGGTCCTTCGGGCTCCGGTGGGTTCTTCCCCTCAACACATACAGAGGGCGCGTGTTGGTCGCTCGCGAAGACTCCATGTGGCACCGGCTTGCGACTCGATGCAGTCTTGGCGAGGACGTCGGCAGCTTTGTTGTAGTCGCGCAGCACATCATGAAGCTCGAGCCCATGGAACTTGCCTTCCAGCTCACGGATGGCCTGGCAGTACGCCGCCATCTTCGGGTCAACACAGTTTTTCTCCTTCATGACTTGATCCACGACGAGCTCTGAGTCTCCTCTGATCTCGAGACGACGGATCCCGAGCTCGACCGCTATTCGGAGGCCGTTGATGAGCAATTCGTACTCGGCGACGTTGTTGGAGGCCGGGAAATGTAGTCGAACCATGTACTCCATGCGCACGCCCAGAGGCGAGATGAAGACAAGGCCTACACCCGCTCCTTCCTTCATGACCGAGCCGTCGAAGTACATAGTCCATGTCTCGTGCTCGATGGGTGCCGGCGGAGTTTGGATCTCCGTCCATTCAGCAACGAAGTCCGCCAGCACTTGGGACTTGATGGCACTGCGGGGTGCATACGAGATGTTCTGCCCCATCAACTCGAGCGCCCATTTGGCTATCCTCCCTTCGGCCTCGGGGTTCTGAATAACCTCCCCGAGCGGGTACTTGGACACTACCGTGATGGGATGTGCGTCGAAGTAGTGGCGGAGCTTGCGCTTGGTCATCAGGACAGCATACACGAGTTTTTGCATCTGCGAGTAGCGGGTCTTTGAGTCGGAATGTACCTCGCTCACGAAATAGACCGGTCGCTGGACCTTGAGTGACCTTCCGGGTTCTTCTCGCTCGACCACCAGCGCAGCACTGACCACCTGGGTCGTCGCGACGATGTACAGGAGCATCGGTTCCTCAGGCGCCGGAGCCGTGAGGATCGGTGGACTCTTCAGCATGTTCTTGAGGGAGTCGAGCGCTTCCTGAGCTTTGGGTGTCCACGCGAAGTGGTCAGACTTTTTCATCAAGCGGTACAACGGCAGGCTGCGCTCTCCGAGTCGTGCTATGAAACGGCTAAGAGCTGCGAGGCAGCCCGTGACACGCTGTACGCCCTTCAAGTTTTGGATCGGCCCCATGTCCGTGATGGCCGAGATCTTCTCGGGGTTAGCTTCAATACCGCGTTCTGACACGACAAAGCCGAGGAGCATTCCCCTCGGAACCCCGAAAACGCACTTCTCGGGGTTAAGCTTCACCCCGTTCTCTCTCAGCTTTGCGAACACCTCCGTGAGGTCTGGGACCAGATCGTCGGTCTTTCTCGACTTGACCACGATGTCGTCGACGTACGCCTCAATGATGCGTCCTATGAGTTCCCCGAAGACGTGTCGCATGCATCTTTGGAACGTAGCGCCCGCGTTTTTGAGCCCGAAAGGCATCGTCTTGTAGCAGTAAGCGCCGAACGGAGTAATGAACGAGGTTGCGAGTTGGTCCGCTATGCACATCGCTATCTGGTGGTACCCGGAGTACGCATCGAGAAAATAGAGGGTTTCTCACCCAGCTGTTGAATCGACTACCTGATCTATGCGAGGCAAAGAAAACGGATCCTTGGGACATGCCTTGTCAAGGCCCGTGTAATCAACACACATCCTCCATTTCTTATTCTTCTTCTTTACAAGTACAGGGTTAGCAAGCCACTCGGAGTGGAATACTTCTCGGATAAACCCTGAACTAAGGAGCTTCTTGATCTCCTCGCCAATCGCCTTGCACTTCTCGTCGTTGAAGCGGCGGAGGCGTTGCTTCACCGGTTTCGATCCCGACTTGATGTTCAGTTTGTGCTCGGCAACCTCTCTCGGGATTCCCTTCATGTCGGAGGGTTTCCATGCGAACACGTCGTGGTTTGCTTTGAGGAAGTCGACGAGCGCACTTTCCTATTTAGGATCGAGCGCCGTCCCGATACGGAGCGTACAGCCATCGTCGGTGACGACCGCATCCTTGACGTCCTTGGCGGGCTCGAAAGAGCACGCCGCCCGCTTGGACGACTCGGGGATCTCTTGGTCCTCGGAGGGAGGCTCGGCGCGGAGCCTCTCGGACCGGATCAGTGTCTCCGCAAATTGGAAACACTCAGCGTCGCACTCGAATGTGCGCTGATACGTGGTCCCTACTGTGATGATCCCCTTCGGACCGGGAATCTTCAGCTTCAGGTACGTATAGTTGGGCACGGCCATGAACTTCACGTAAGCTGGCCTCCCGAGGATGGCGTGGTACGTCCCCGAGAACCCCACCACTTCGAAGGTGAGGGTTTCTGTGCGAAAATTTTGCAGGTCCCTGAACGTGACGGGCAGATCGATCTGCCCGATCGGGAGAGCCTCCATTCCAGGGACGAACCCGTGGAACGGTGCGATCGACGGCCGCAGCTTGGACCGCGGGATGCCCATGTCGTCGAGCGTTGACGCATAGAGCACGTTGATCCCGCTCCCCCCGTCCATAAGGACCTTGTGGACTCGCTTCGACCTGAACAGGGGAGCTACCACTAGTGGGTAAGCTCCCGGCTGTGGTACGCGGTCGGGGTGATCCTTGCGGTCGAAGGTTATCGGAACCTCCGACCACTTTAGGTAGGACGGCATCGAGGAGTCGGCGTTGAGGACTTCACGCCGGATCAGCTTCTCACGACACCTTGAAGGTCGCGCTGGGGACCCGCCAAAGATCATGTGAACTGCGCCGTCCTCGCCTGGGTACCGAGCCTCCGCGTCGTCGTCGTCGTTGTCGGGAGGCGGCGCGGCCTTCTTCGGCAGATCTGCCGCCCTTGGCTTGAGGGTGCTGTTGACGTAATACTTAATTAAACGGCAGTCCTTGAGTGCGTGCTTCACGGGGACCTCGTGGTGGGGGCACGGTGCATCCAGGAGCTTCTCGAAATGGTCCTTTGGAAGACCAGTCTTGGCCGGGTAGCTCTTGGGCCGCGTCGCCTTGCGCTCAACCGCTACGACGAGGTTGTCGTCACGCCGCCGCTTGTCGCTCTTCTTCTTCTTTTTGAAACGCGAGGACGTCCCCTCGCCATGGTCCACGACTTGTTTCCCCTTGCCCTGAGGGGTGTTGAGTGTAGCCGCGACTGCTTCCTCGCAGTCCGCGTGGTTGCTCGCGATGTCGAGGAGCTCCCGAGTGGTACGGGGCATGCGGCGCCCTAATCGATGGATCAGGGAAGTGCAGGTCGTGCCATTCTGGAACGCCGAGATGGCGTCGTTGTCCGTTGCACCGGGAAGCTCGGTGCAACGCTTGGAGAAGCGCCGGATGTACTCGCGCAGGCTTTCCCCCGGCTTCTGCTTGCAGTTTCGCAACTCCCACTGCTTGCGGGGGCGGGTGAACGTGCCCTGGAAGTTGCCGACGAAAACCCGACGTTGGTCGGTCCAGTCGTTGATCTCGCCACGGGGCAAGTGCTCGAGCCATGTCCGCGCAGAGTCACCAAGGTAGAGCGGCAGGTTCTTGATGATGAAGAGGTCGTCTGTCGCTCCACCCGCGTGGCACGTGAGCCGGTAGTCCTCCAGCCACACGCTGGGGTTGGTGTCCCCGTCGTACTTAGGGACGTTGGTCGGAGCTCGGAAACGCGAGGGGAACCTCGCGTCCCGCACGCCTTGTCCGAAAGCTCGCGGGCCCCTCTGGTTTGGCGACCAGCTGCGGTCGCGATCGTCGTCGCTGTTGTAGTGTCGCCCGCGTCCCCGGTCCTCATGTCGGTGCGGGCGGTGCTCGTCGCGGCGGTTGCGGTTGTCACCGTCGCGGTGGTTGTCGACGCTCGCAGCCCGTCGGCGAGCTTCGATGGTGTCCCGGGCGTCGCGGTTGGGCCCGAGACGGCTCTTGACCGCCGATGCTGCGGCCCCGGTCCCATCTCCGCGATCCTGATGCCGGGAGGGAGGTGGGTTTGGGCGATGCGCGGAAGGCGCTGCCCCTCGGTCACGTTCCGACCGCTGGCGTGAGGCAGAACTCTCCGCCTGCTGTGACGCCGCCGCTTCGAGTAGCGCCTTGAGCTGTTGGCGCACTCGTCTCTCCTCGGAGGTCACTGCCTCCGGGCAGCCGCGCAGCAGCATGGCCGCTGCGGCTAGGTTCTGCGACGCCCGCCTAAAGAGCGGCGGGGCGTCACCGTCGGCGTTCGCGTCGACGTTCGCGCCTTCGTTGACGCGTCGGTTGTTGTTGCGTGTGCGTCCTCGAGCCGGCGACGTCGGGGCGCGGGCTCTGGATTGCTCAGCGGCAGGTCGACGTTCCTACCGCTCGCCGTTTCCCTCACGGCATTGCTCCTGCACCGGGACCTGCTGCGGAGCCGGAGGCGGGTTACGGGGCCCGCCGTCCTCCCTGAGCTCCTGGTGGAGGTTGGCCAGCTCCTCGTCGAGCTGGCGCCTAGCCTCGGCGAGCTCGTCGAGGCGCGCCCTGCGTTGGGCGTCGGTGGCGCGGTGGCGCGGCGCCAGCTCTGGGTCGGTGGAGCTGCTCGAGGCCGACGCCACGTAAACGAAGCAGTCACGTGTGGGGTCGCGTGCCCGCGTCGATGGTGCCCTCCGAGCTGTTGCGGAGCCCGGAGAGGCGTGGGTCGCTCGTAGGTCGTTCACGTAGGCCGTCACCGGGTCGTCCGGGAGACCTGGTTGTCCACGGGGGTACATGACGGCGTACCGCTCCATGAACTCCCCCCAGGCGAGCGGCTCGGCTCCGCTAGCCTAGAAGGCGAGGTCGGTGAGGTAGTAGGCGGCGAGTCTAAAACGCTCCTATGTTGGGTTAGGCCCCAACATGGCCCCGCTGCCCCCGTCAGGACGTTGGGGCGGGCCGGCCGGGCGAAGGTTCGCCCAGCGACGGACTCCGCCGGCCCGGCGTAGACGAAGCCGAGGGAGCCGAAGCGTATAGTGGCCCCAGGGGTTAGCGAAACCCTGCGGCCCTCCATACGAGTCGTTGGTGAAGTTCGGCGAGACACACGATGTGCCCCTACCTGGCGCGCCAACTGTCGGGGTTCTCTACCGCCAGACAGTAAATTTGTATCGATCGTGTGTCGGGCCCGGATGGTTAGCGCAGGAAACAACAGGATTTATACTGGTTCGGGCCTCCGAGGAGTAACACCCTACTTCCAGTGTCGAGCTGCCGTGTTCCCGTGCTAGGGTTGTTTGTAGTAGGGGTTACAAACTGGTCGGGAGAGGGTGTCGAGCCCAAGTCCCTTAGTATGAGTGTTCGGTTCGTCAGCCCTTGTGACGGTTGCCCTCCTCTCCCTTTTATAGACGCAAGGAGGAAGGGCAAAAAGGGAAATGAAAGAAATGTTACAGTGTTGGCCGCTGGGATGTCCTCTCGTGCGTCGCTGTCTGTCTGGGCGCATTGAAGAGGAGCCGTGCTATGTTGTCGTAGAGGCCGCCGCGTGGCCGGGCGGGGCTGTTCACTTTGGGACACCTGGTGCTTCCTCCGAGTAGTTTGGTGCTGACTCAACCTGTCTGAGTGCGGGATGAGCTCGCCACGTTAAGGCCTAACCGTAGGCCAGTGCTAATCGTAGGGCGCACTCGAGTGCTTCGGTCGGAGTTGGCGTGCTGCAGGGTCGGATGTGACGGCGAGTTGATGGCCGCGCGGCTGGGCAGAGCTGCATTAAGACTCCTGTCAGAGCCGGACGCCCGCGCGTGCCGCCAGCTGGTGCGTTTGCATGGCACAGGGAACTGGCGCCCCACGCGTCGTAGCGGAAGAGTTCGCGTGCCGGGGTCGCGCCACGTGGTATGGGTCGTGTCTTGGTCGGAGACGGAGAGTGCTCGTGCGAACGAGCTGCTTGCCGTGCGAGGCGGAGACTTGCCGTGCGAGGCGGAGACTTGCCGTGCGAGGCGGAGACTCGTCGGAGAGGCTTCCTCTAGTAGGAAACTTCTCGGAGAAGTTCCCAACTAGTCGGAAACAAGACGTCTTGCCAGTGATAGTCTTGACAGGGGTCCTTAGTCCTCTTCGTCTTGAATCTTGGCCTTCACGTTGTCAATGGTGTCTGAAGACTCCACCTCAGGAGTGATTATCTCGCCGTCAAAGGAGGCCCTAATCTGGGCCCTCGTCAGGTAATATTTGGATTTGAGTAAAGCCGAAAGGTATTCATTTTTTTGGGTCGCTATTCTCCCAGCTGCATTAAGAATGAGACTTTTGTTAACTGTATGGATGCCTCTGATGGACAGACCCCCATTATCTTTCGGTTGGCAAATGTCATCCCAAGACCTGAAAGGAATAGAAGCGGTAGAATTGTCCTCTTGAACTACTGTCCACCAAAATTTCCTAATTATAGAGGTGATCTGCTCAATGAATTTTTTGGAGAAGAGCACAACAGATAAGTAATATATAGGAATGAATGCCAGCATTGAGGTGATGTAAGTAAGTCTCCCAGCATGGTTGAGTTTTTTTAGAACAACCAGCATGGCTGAGTTTGTTAGCCTTGATAGTAGTAAGCTTGGCCCTGAACTTGTTAATAATGAAAGCATAAGCTCTATTTCGGTCTTGTGAGAGAAAAGCAAAGGATGACCAAGGTGGATGGTGTTGGGATTCAGATGTGGTACAGGGAAAATGGAAGTAATTAAGGAAATCATATGTTGAGTAACTTGCTTGCTGAAAAGAATGACCGACTTACTCAAGTTGGGTACCTGACCCGAGGCTTGACAGAATTGATCAAGTATTGATTTGATTGTTGTTGCTTCTTGAAGTGTTGCCCGTCCACAAATGATAAGGTCATCTGCAAAAAGCAGTGAATGGATGTTAGGTCCTCTATGTCCTAGTTGATTTCCTGAAATGTTACTGTTTCAGAGGGACATCAGCTTACTTACAATTGTTCCTGCAAGAAAAAGAGCCTCTGCCTCAGCCATAAAGACTGATGAAGCATTTTTGGGGAAAAAGCTTCAATGCTTATGCATCATGTAGCTTGTGATGAAGACTCCGAGACCTGCACTGCGATGAATCATACTTTGATCAGGAGGGAGAGAAGCATCTGTGTAAATTCTGAGGCCGTCCAACATGATGAGCATGTTGATCCTGAAAAAAGGGGAATGTGACTGTGTAGGCGTCTCAATTCAACGTGAATGGTGTAAGGGGCAACTAGGCTTTGCTAAGTAAGTTAAGCAAAAAAAAAAACGCTATAATTGTAATTTCTATCTTGATATGGGGGTGTTTGGATGGAGGAGTAAATGAGATAAATAACGCAAATTTACCTCAAAATTACCAATCATGTAGGGTAAATGTGGTGGAGCAAATATGTAACCTCCTCTAATTTCATTTGCCTCTCAAAACCGTCAAATTATGGTAAATTTGTGGTAAATTTACCCCTACAATCCAAACAACCCTAATCAACTTCTTTGATAACTTTTCTAACCTATTTTTATCACAACTTTTAATTAAAATAATGAAAATCTTGTAGCTAAAAACTAAACTTATTTTTTAACATGCTAAGTTTACGAAAGGAATAGACATCTCCTTTCGTTACTCTACGAGCATACTTTCTCTCTCTTTTCCCCTCTAATTTAGCAACTTTTATAGTCATTTAACTTAAGGTCATCATTTTTGACCGTGCATACATACACAACTAACTTTTTCGAGTTCCACAAATGAATGTTCTCCCCTGTATGACACATATCCTAAAAGATGATAACCTATAAAAAACCACTTCCAGCTGCACTCATCAAAGCCAAACTGTTCGCAACTCGCGAGGCGAGAAAGCCTTTCTCTCTCCTGGTCGGCCAGTGACATCAGTCACATCACCAACTCGTCGGAGAGAGAGAGGGGGCACGAGCTCGTTGCCGATTTGAGAAGAGAAGAGGAGTGAGGGAGGGAGAGCGGGCGAGTGGAGGGGGAGGAGCGGGGAGAGCCTGCGCCAGGGGCCTCTCGGGTCACGGAATACTACAAACCCTAGCCTCCGTTGATCGTCGTCTCCGGCCATGGCAGCGCCGGCGCCGGATCGGGCAGCGCTGACGGTTGGGCCGGGCATGGACATGCCAATCATGCACGACAGCGACCGGTACGAGCTCGTGCGCGACATCGGCTCCGGCAACTTTGGCGTCGCGCGCCTCATGCGCGACCGCCGCACCAGTGAGCTTGTCGCCGTCAAGTACATCGAGCGCGGCGAGAAGGTATGGCGCTGATCCCGTCCTTCTTCCCCTTGTGGATTCGATTCGGCGCTTGTTGTGTTTGATTAATCACTAATCGATTCGGTCGGCCGCACACGTTGGTTGGTTACGATTGTGCGCCTGCGCTCGGATGGGGCTATTTCGATTTGGGATTGACGCGGTTTAGTGGTGAAAATCCTTGGTCCTGCACGTGCTATTCGTTTTGTTGGTTTGTTGGTTAGGGGCCGCCGTATGTTCAGCGTTGTGTGAATTTGGGTTATTATTTGTTGCTTGTATGAATATAGGCTGTAGCTCTTTGCTGTTTGTTCCATCTGATATGGTGGGTACCCTCAAATTATAGTTGTTCGTGTGTACATTTCATCTTGGTGTGCTGTATTGGGGCTAACAAGCAAAGTTATGCTGATTTAGTGCCAACCTGACAATTGAATCGGAATATCAATTTAATCACTCTGCCTGCTTAAGTGAACCTCATAATTTTGATGCATTTTGAGTAGCTAGCCAGGTTGTTATGAGCTTGGACTTTTGGTTAACATCATCAAATAAACAATATCAGCAAGCACTCAAACAAAGATCTAAATCATTTGATTCTTTATTATTGAGTTTTGAAGGATGTGGCCATGGCCGCTATTTTTTTCCTTGAAAATAGTATTTGCAACCATGCCACCCTGGGGATCGAACGCAGGTCACAAGCACCACACTCGCACACCTCCACCACATGATGTCTCCACCACATGATATCGCAGGTTATTTAGTCTCAATATATCTAGTTGGATTTATTTTATGCGAATTTAGTAAATATATGCTGTGGTATAGGATTAGTTTACTACCGACTTAGTTAATCCCAAAAAATGTTTCTCCATTTTGCAGTTGGACAAAAAGGAAATAAAAAAACGGAATTTCCTTGTTTTGAAGTACCTCTTAGGCCCCATAAAGTCCTACCCTTTTCTTTTCATACAGTGATTAAAAATAACACAGGGACTGACTTGTTAGGATTATACTTCTGTGTCAGTTGTGTCCATATACTGGATTTCGATCTTACTGACTGATGTTAGCCATTAGGCATGATCTATTGATCCTATATAAAATCCTACTCATCCAGCTGGATTCAACATTTGAGGATATCACAGCTATTTTCAATCAACCCATGATAACGGCATATGATTCTGCCCAAGACATGTATAATCTAGTTGGCAATGATGCTCCATAAGACCATAACTCTACACCACAGCAAACTATGTCCAGGGCTCAACAGTGTGGATTAAATTTGGAAAAAGTCCAAATTACTCCCCTTAAGTATAACCAAAGTTTGGATAACCCCCTAAAACATATCTTGGTTCAGTTCAGCCCCTAAACTATACCATTTGGTTCAATTTACCCCATAATTTTTCTTTTTTGTTTATAGCAGACAACATAAGGCATGTTAAAAAAATATATCATGAATTTTTCATCACTATTTTGATAGGATAGAATATTTAATAATAAAATTTATTGTTGAGACACAAAATTATATAAAACTAATGATGAAAAAATATAAAATATTTTTCTAATATAGATTATGATGTCCACTACCATCTTCCAAAGTTTCAAATTAAAATTCAACTTGTGTATGGAGAAACAAAAATTACAAATTGCATTATGAGGTAAGTTGAACCAAATAGCTAGGTTTAGGGGGTAAATTGAACCAAAACATGTTTAGGGGGTTATCTGAACTTTCACTATACTTGAGGGAAGTAATTTGGACTTCTTCCAATTTGATTTCACAAACCACATTATACTGGGAAGACTATCACAAAACCACACTTCATGGAACCACACTTACCTTTGCATAACATTTCGTAAAATTGTAAGCATCGCCATCATATACAGTGTGCCGGTTTCACAAGCCTATCTTGTTTCTGTTAGCTAATATTGAGGTAGTTGTTGACTTGTGACACTGTACAAGAGCTGAAATGTTTTGATTGCGTAGCAAGGCTGGGGGCAATGTGAAGTCCTTTTGATACACCATGAAGTGTAATTGATAAATAATCCAATTCCATTCAGCTCCACCAAGTCATGCAATTACGTGCATAAGATCTTTACTGAATAAGTGTGTTTTATATATGTACTCCTATATAACTAACTGGAGGTGGGTTGTGGCCATCTGTTTCGGTAGTTCTTGATAGTTTATTGAATTTGAAACTAAGTTTAGTTGAACAGAGGCTTCTTAATTACCTTGCTTTTGGCTTCTACACTGAGAGACTAACAACAATTCATACTAAAGGTCCAATATTATATATGATTCCATTAATATCCTGACTTTAGGCCTAATTTTATGGAATTTCCTCCCTCTCGTTCATTAGGTGTGTTTTAAATAATTCCAGTGCACATGGTTCGTGCAAGCATGAGCTTGTTCCTTAGTCTGTTTCGTTGTATGCATTTTCTTGTTCTTCCATAAATGCTAGGTAATCAGTTATCACTGCACTCAATTGTTTTACCTTGGTATTCTTAATAATATTGATTTTATTATCGTCTGCAGATAGATGAAAATGTTCAGCGTGAGATAATTAACCATAGATCATTGAAGCACCCTAATATCATTAGATTTAAAGAGGTGAGTCGGGATTGTGATGCTGTTTTCCCCTGGCCTTCCATCGTCAAAACATTTCTGAAATATATTTCTTATGTATGCCTAGGTTATTTTAACCCCGACCCATCTTGCTATTGTCATGGAATATGCCTCTGGTGGTGAGCTTTTCGAGAGAATATGTAAGAATGTGCGATTCAGTGAAGATGAGGTTTGTGATTGCCACCCGGTTCATCTTTCTTGATGCATCTCTTTCTTGACCCTGCCAAATGCATTTGTATGTGTTTTCAGGCTCGCTACTTCTTCCAGCAGCTTATCTCAGGAGTAAGCTACTGCCATTCAATGGTATCAGTTATTATAATGACATATCTTGCATCCTAGTATTACTGTTTACTCCTTCATGCATTAAGCTGAGCTGTCGTTTTTTATCCTTATTTTCAAGCAAGTATGTCACCGTGATCTGAAGCTGGAGAACACATTGCTAGATGGGAGCGATGCTCCTCGCTTGAAGATATGTGACTTTGGTTATTCCAAGGTTGTTCCCCTTGTCAACTTAATCTTGCTGTAGCTAATATTTCTGTGTTATATGTTACCTATGGCTGTTTAATGGTACGGACGTTCTGAATTTAAACAAAAATGGAGTGCTCCGATATATGTTGCAATAGTTAATCATCAATGTTGCAACCATTGTTTCTGCATGTTTCACAATGGATGTTGCATGAAACATAGTGTTCCTGATGCTGCGGGAATTTTCTATCCAAAGTCAAACGACAGAGTCATTTTTACACATCAAATTTTCATGTTGCAAATAGTGATAGCTGATGTTGCACGCAATGTTTCGTTGGAGCGTCCGGTGGAAAATTTGCCATTGGACGTCCGGGCGCTAGCAGTGCTGTTAATGGTTTGCAATCCCTTTCTGAAAGTGTGTGCTGTGTGTCACACGCAGAAGCACTCAGCATCAAGGTTTCTTAGTTTGGCTTAATGAATACACTGTTGTAGAATGATGAACATGATCCTGTGCTTTTGCTGTTTCTTTCTAATGAACAATTCCATGCATTTTCTGCAGTCATCTGTTCTTCATTCACAACCAAAGTCGACTGTTGGAACTCCTGCTTATATCGCACCTGAAGTTCTATTGAAGAAAGAATACGATGGCAAGGTCCTTATGCTATCACATTCCTAATTTAGCCCGAGAAATATGTTTTGGTAGTCGGGTATACTTCACGGGAGTGCACTGAGGTTCCAGGAATGTGCAGTAGTGATGGTATTGTTGTAGTTGTTGTGCACTTGTGCACACACTTAGTGGTCAGAACCTGCTGCTTATGATTTGTCGTTAGAGTGGTAACAGCCCGGTGAGCTCCTATATACGAGGAAAGCTTCTCCTCGCTGATGGATTTGTTTATGACAAACAGATTGCTGATGTATGGTCATGTGGAGTGACCCTTTATGTAATGGTTGTCGGTGCATATCCTTTTGAAGACCCAGAAGAGCCTAAGAACTTCCGCAAGACAATTCAGGTAATCTTAATTTGTCTCCTCATGCTTTAGCTACATTTTGTTTCTGGATACAAGTTCAGTGCATGCAAGTGAGTGTGCAGGTCAAATGTGTGGGTGCATCCTAGCCACACGTAAATGTCTAAATTAAATCGGCTACTTCCATGCTTATATATGTTTCAGTTTATGTGTTCTTCCATTTTAGCTAACAAATAAGCTAATAGTGTCATCTTGTTGCAGCGTATCTTGAATGTTCAGTATGCGATTTCAGATAACGTGAACATATCTCTAGAGTGCAGGCATCTAATTTCGAGGATTTTTGTTGGCGACCCTGCTATGGTAAGTCCTTGTATGTTGTAGTTATAACCAGGCTTTGATCCTTGCTATCACAGTTTCTGAAATCAGAAAGAGATGCTGTTTTGAATTTTGTCATTTAGTCATATTTATTTATGTGGTTTTCTTGGCATTTCTTGTTCTGTAAAATATGCAGCGGATAACCATCCCTGAAATACGGAATCATAGTTGGTTCCTGAAGAACCTTCCAGCTGATCTGATGGATGATGATAGTATGAGCAACCAATACGAGGAGCCTGATCAGCCAATGCAGACCATGGATCAGATCATGCAGATTTTGACAGAGGCGACCATACCACCTGCTTGTTCTCGCAGTATAAATGTCTTGGCTGATGGGCTAGACATGGACGATGACATGGATGATCTTGAATCTGACTCAGATCTCGATGTTGACAGCAGCGGTGAGATTGTGTATGCAATGTGAGCCACATCGCAGATAACAATCTTACAAGTGAACCAAAGAACCGATCAGGCATGGGATGCCCTGATGTTGTATACTCCGGCAAAGAACTAGCATCCTTTTGTGAAAAGTCGTCCTGTAGTTTCCTTGGTTTCTCCAGCAAATGGACTCGCAATCCTTTTATATGGAACGAAGATGTTGTAGTCAAACTGAGGTTCTCTTCTTCCTGTGGGTTTGGATACTTTCAAGCTCCGACTTGTGTGTTACAGTTACATATGTACAAGTAGTTTTACTCTTGGTCTGTGAACTTTGGACTTTGCTGGTAGTTGTACTAGGTCTAATGTAAAATCTTGATTTCTGCATTTCAAAACTTTTGAGCTGGCGGCATTCACGTTCCTCGTTGGGTCGTGAATTTTCCCAGTTTCCTCATTTCAAAATTCGGGATTGGCGCACATTTATATTTGCGTGTGCTGAGGCAACACAAAAAATTGTGTTAGGAGGGTCATTTAGCATGTGCGTGTTTATTATATGGTTTATTGGATATATGTCATTGTAACTTTCGTCGTTTGGAGATATGCTATTACAATTTGTCTAGTTGGAAATATGTACAATTAGATGTTTGCGGCTAGGCACACAAGAAAATTGAGTTAGCAATTGTACGTCTGTGTGTGCTCACGAAGAGGACGTTTAGCAATTTTGACACTGAAAACTGAAAAAAGGCCGGGTGTTACATGTCTCGGGAGTTTATGGATCAGAAAAGAAGACGCGTCAACAAAATCGTGTTGCGCCATGATAATGGCCCGACTGGCCCAGCCAGCAGCCCAGTACAGCCCAGATTGGCAAAACTAAAGTACTGGACTAGAAGAGTTCTGGACTTCCAGTGAAGCACCGGCGGCACAACCTGAGCAACTCCAACAATTTGGCAAATCAACTTGGCATCCATCAAATTTTGGCAAAATAAGAAAAATTGGCCTCCAACAGTTTGGCAAACCAACTTGACAAAAATAGAAACTTGGCAAAACTCACCCCCTCACGCGTATATATGCGCGCGCGGATCGTGGTTACCATCGTCGTTTCCCTATAAGTGGGAGGGTGAAAAAAGAAATAAAGAATAGAGAAGGATTCCTGATGTAAGTTTTCAAGAGGTGGAAGGGCACAAACATAATTTTGTTTCTCTCAGGATTCCTGATGTAAGTTAGATCTGGATTTGGCAAGTGAATTATGCCAAACTGTTGGAGATGAACTCTTTTTTTACTTTGCATATCTTTTTAGAAGTTGGCAAAACATAAGATTTGCCAAGTAAAATTTGGCAAACTCTTGGAGATGCTCCCTTCAGGACGCCAAAAAGGAATGGAGCCCCTGCATTTGGATGGCGCTCTCCGTTTCGATTTCAGCGAATGGTTGGCAGTAGAGACAAATGGTCTGTTTTGATTTGAGAAACCATCTCATTCTATCTAGATGAGATGATTCATCATAAGTTTTTTTAGCAGGATTCATCATAAGTTGATCCTATAAAATGTAGTACAATGATCATATTTCTCATGTTTGTATTAATTATTAATTTGTGAAGGATGAGTATGTAAAGATTCAACTCATTCCACTTCACAAACCAAACAACGAAAATGACAAGTGAGAAGATAATGGACGACCTCATTCCACACACCAAACACTCTCAAAATGTTCGAGACCTGAACAATTAAGCGAAGCAAGTTCCAACAACTGCCCCGAACGAAGGAAACCAAACCGAAAAAAATAAATTGCAGACAAGCAGGGGACGATCGATGGAATATTCCCGCTCCAGCATGCATCGAGATGGAATATTCCCGATCCATGCGATGCGTGCCCCGACTTCCGAGGACGCCACCACCATGCCGCCTGCTCCTTGCTTCGCCAGGCTCCATGCCAAGCTCTCGCTCCACGACGGCTTTGAGGGCAGGCAGGCAGGCTTCTTGCATTGCCCGGCCTCTTCAGGGCTTTTTCAGGCTATGCATCTCCGTGTGTCTGGCGGGTACGTAGAGGATGGATGCTGGGTGCCTGCCTGCCTGGGGTGGAGGACGGATGCGTGCATGCTGCGTGGGGGGCAGCGACAGAACAAAAGGGGGCGATCGTCCGTCTCTCTCTCTCTCTCTCTCGCTCGCTCGCTCGCCACCAACCCCATGCATCTCGCAGCAGTCAGTGGCAGCGAGCTATGGCGGCCATTGGTGACTGTGGTGGAGAATCGAATCCCACCTGCGCTGCGTGCTGCCGTTTTACCTACTAGTAGGCCATAGCCGCCACACACGCCGTGCACAGCATGCATGCACACATCCTAGCTACGGCGGCAGCAGGGCAGGCAAGGCTCCGGCGGGTCCGGCCTCCATGTCCCTGGCGGCATGGCCCCCCTCCCATCTCTCTCTCTCCCTCTCTCTACGCGTACAAACACTGGTCCGTCGCTGCCAGCTTTGGCGTGGCATGCATGGCCAGTTCAGTCCCTCGCTTCTGCTTTTCCCCTCCCTCCCACTGGTCACTTGACTGTGCGCCAGCGTTCCGATATGGCTGATCTGAATCTCTGTCGCCTGACTGACGTTCTGAAGTCTGAACCGAGTGCGTTCTTGCCTCAAAGTGAAGACAAACCGCTCGCTCCCTTCCTGCCCGTCGTGCTTAAAGGATACACAGTTGTTCTGAGCTCTCGGTTCTGGCCACGTTCGTTCAGAGAGACAGGTTTGAATGAAAGAGCGATTTTCTTGGGCACGCATGGGTCCCGTTTCGGTGAACGTACATGATGGACCAATCATGTTAACATGTTGATTCTAATGCTTATCACAATATCAGTACCTAGTAGTGCCCATGAACCCAGCATGGACTCAATGCTTTTTCACATGTGTGGATCTATCAGTTTAATTTCCTCACTGTTTTTGCTTGGTACCCAAATCACTACCCCCAACTTGGGGATCGTATAAGAGATGTGTGAGGGAAGTGTAAAGTTGTGGGTGGTTACGGCATTTGTATGCAGGCAACAAATGCTTGGTGTGGCAATGGTTGCTAGTTTAAAAGTTTATAAACCCTCTATGTACTGGCTGCGGCGAGCTAGATGGAAGTGCTTTCATGGCTGTCGTCGTATCGTATCGTGCGTTGGGCATCATATCAGTACTGCTCTAGAGCTAGCTTTCATGACAGAACTAACTGAAACAGCGATGCTACTATGTTAGGAAGGAGAAGTACATTGAAGATCTAAAATTTAGTGGATCAGCTACGTTGGTTGGCAGCAGCCAACTAAATAAACTAATAAAGGAAACACCGCAAAAAAAAAATATGACGTCTAAAATAAATAGCAGCCACGATATTTTTATCACACAACAAATCAGCACCCAACGGAACAAGATTGTAGTTGCTGCTTTCCCAGCAAAAACTACAGTTGCATGCATTCAGCTCTGTACTGGAGTAATGTACATGTACTTGGGACTTTGGATGAGAGAAATAAAGTAAAATTTCCAGCCACGTACTGACCATACGGAGCACTATAGCTACAAAATACTCCAACGGTATCTTGCAGGAAATGGATGCTTACAACCACATAATCTACGCAAATTAAGTACACCTTGAGCTATTACAGAATGTAGCTTTATATTAGCAAGCAAAGCTAGATATACATCATCTTTGAAAACACACACCAATATATCTAGCTAGGCATATTGATGATCATGCATTTCAGATCGAGTTGAGACCATATGATCAATGATCGCCCTAGCTAGCTCAAGTAACACCAAGTACAAAGTTGTCCATCACTTACACGACAGCAGATCGAGAAGGAACCGAGGTATTACTACTAATAAAACTCAGATTAACAGTAAAATTAAAAGTTACTCCCATTCTCCCAGTGATCAACAAAAAAAACAGGAATTAATAAAACGGTCTTGAGATTAACCTCCCCCCGAGTGCACTTCTCACTCAAACACAGTCAAACCGCGAGATAATTAAAGCTACACTGAAGACGTACTGAACTGATCACGTACTAGCTAGTGTGTCATGTAGTAACAGCCGCGCCATCCGTACGTTGGGGGCTGCATCATGGGAACGCGCTATTGGGGGTGGGCAAGTCCGGCCACGCCACGGACATCGCCGCCGGCCCGGCCCAGTACTGCATCTCCGGCGCGGGTAGGGAGACCGGCGGGAGGTCTAGCCCGACCGTGGCGCTGCTCAGCGCGGCCGAGACGCTCGACACCGGCGGCGGGAGAGAGGCCGCCGCGGTGGTGCTGCACGGCAGGGACGTGGCGCCGGGGGCGACGTACTCGTGTGAGCGTCCGGCGGCGCTGCTCACCACCGCGTGCAGCTGGTCGCTGTAGTAGCTCGCCGCGGGAGACGGCGACGGCGAGGGCAACTTCAGCCCGAGGCTTGAGAACACGTCGTGCTGGCCTAGCGGCGGCCCCATGCCGAGCTGGGAGTCCATGTGCGGCGGCGGTGTAGGGATAGGACGCGACGCGGCCGGCGGCCACAGCGACGCTGGCGCGCCACAGGCATTGCCCGCTCGCGGCAGGACCTGGATGGGCAGATGGGCCATGGTCTCCAGGCCGAGGAGCCTGTGCATGTTGCTGCCGCCGTGGCCGCCGCCGCCTCCCTGCACGCCCCTGGCGCTGTTGAGCAGCGCCATGAGCTGCGCGGCGGCCGCCTGCTGCGACGACGCCCAGGGCATGGGGCCGGTGCCCATGCCCAAGCCGACGCCGAGGCCCAGCGACGGCGCGCCGCCCACGGCCTTGCAGGACACGACCGGTTTCGCGACCGGTGTGGGCATGGGACGCGGCTTGCGGCAGCCGCCGCCGATGGGGACGTTGCGGAGCGCGCCGCCCTTGGTCCAGTACCGGCGGCACGTCTTGCAGAAGTGGCGCGGCTGGGTGAGGTTGTAGTTGTTGTAGTAGCAGAACTTGGTGTTGGACGAGTTGCACCGGGGGCAACGCAGCGGCGCCTGCTCCGCCCCTTGTCCCTGCTGCTGCCCCTGCCCCTGCCCTTGCCCCCCTTGCCCCTGCGGCGAAGACGTCGCCGACGTCGACCGCTGCTGCTGCTGCGCGGAGGAGCGTGAAGACGTCGACGAGGACGACGTGGGCGACGGGTTGGAGACGATGGGGTGCAGCAACAGGGGCAGAGATGCCGGATTCCCAGCGTTCATGCTCTTCAGCTGGTCCATGGTTGCCCCTCCGAGCAGTTCTTGGATCATGGTGATGAATGGAGATAACTCAAGCTCGAAAAGGCTTCTTGAAGCAGAAGGGGATGGGTTCTTTCTTGGAGATGGCAAAGTTGGTGTGGTGTGGTTGCTTTCAGGCTCTTGCTTTGTGTGGTATGAATCAGAGGATGGGGTGTGGGTGTGGGGGTGGGGTAGTGGTACTGGGGTGTGGCGGTTTATAAAGAGGTTGGAGCTGGGGTGCGGAGGAGAAGGATCACGCCATGGATCGGATTGGATTGAGCTAGGGCTAGCTGCTTTGTCTCTGTTCAGAACTATAAGCTTTGTCTTGATGTGTAATTACCTTGGACACTTTGTTGGCTGCATGTGGGTAGAACCAGGGTTTTAGGAAGGAATGTAACAAGGTGGGACGTGGGGACCACCACCAGCAGTACCTTGGAATGATGAATTGGTAGGGTTTCGCTTCACAGTTTGGATTGGAACACTGGCATGTTCTAGTTCTAACTGACCAAGTTGTCTCCGTTTGGGGTCTCTTTTTTGTACCCATTTGCAGGTGATCATTGTTCACCTTTACCAAATTATCTAGCCTTGACCCTAAGTTTTACAGATCGTTTTTAACGTACGGCATGTACACTTTCCCTTTCCCTGCAAAATGTAGAGCTGATTCCTTAGTGTACTTTTCTCCGAAAGAGTGAATAAAATGTACGTAGAATACAACGAATCCACGTACGTATGCGTGACGGTGATGAGATGTGTCATCGTATATTGATGAGTGTAGACGTGTAGTACATACCTTACCAGTAGTATACACGGATGTGATCGAGTGGAGCCCGTGGATCACATTCAGCGGACTGGTGTGTTTGGTAGGCAACGTCATGATCAGCAGCGGTAGGCCTGGCCCGGCAGCGTGTGATCATGGCACTCCAACTCGGAGCCCCAAGCACTAGAAGTTGCGCTGGAGAGGGAACAAATCATCACTGGAATTTTCTAAGCAGAAAGGAAAGGAGCATGCTCCATGACCAAATAGCCAAATCATCCCAAATAAATGCTCTAGCAAGTGGAGACGGGGCAGGGGATTCTACATTCCCCAATCATGCAGTCAATGCCCGGGATCGGAGAGGCCAGCCCACAGAACGCAAGAGTACAAGGCCATGTGTCGTGCCATGCGATGCCTGCAAGTCTGCAGTAACTGTGGCTGCAATCTTCTTGTAAACCTGACAATTTGGGGCCTTGGAAGGGTCTAAAAATGGGCTCATCGCCCACCAGCCTGGTCGGCGGCAAGTGCCTTGACCAGCCCGGGAAATGCCAGAGCTCTGTGACTCATGCATGAGGTGACAACTGACAACCTGCCTTGACCCCCACCCTGCAATTTGGTTTGAACAAGCTACAAAGAAGCATGTAGGAGTCTGAATTACAGAAAAGACCTTCGAAGAGGTCTGAATTACAAACGGGTCCCTTGACCGGATAAGCACCACGGTAGCGGTTGGTGGTGGGCCGTAGAGGCGTTGAAGATGCTTACACCTGGGTGGAGAAGCCGCGCATAACGTTGGTTGCAAGCGGGTCGACGGAGCCGTTGAGGTAGATCACGCGCGGCCGATCGAAGGATGATTTGAAAGCCATCGCCGGTGGTAGAAGAAAGGGCTCATCGTCGAATCTCAGGGGAAGGCGAGCTCGTGAAGCCTGTGCCAGATGACGAGGAGCCCGGAGGGAGCCTGGATCCGCAGATTCGATGGCCGCGTAGAGGAGGTGGTGGCGGATTGGAGCGTCAGAGGAGGTGAATCGAGGGGTTGCGGATCTCGATGGCGGAGAGGATGAGGCGGATTCGGTGGAGCGAGGGAGAGATCCGTAGGGTGGGGAGGAGGAGCTAATTTATTTAAGCATACTAGAGCGAGGACGACGCGACGTAGAGGCCCACCCGAACGACGGCGGTGACGCTACCAGGGCAACACAAACCACTAAGAGATAACACCATGGAGGCAACAACTAAAGAAGTTAAGCTAAAAAACTAAAGACCTATAATCCCTGACCTTGCTCGCCGCCGGCGAGGCCGCCGGAGGGGGGGGGGGGAGGGGCCTCGACGAGGAAGAAGCGGAGGAGCCGAGAGAGGAGAAGGGGTCGCTTCGTGAGGAAGGAAAAGAGTGCTCATCCAACCTTAAAAGCTTTGAACAGAGCTTGTTCAGCAAGAAAAATTATTGGCCAGAAATACTACGTGGACATTGTACATCACTATAGTATTCCACTGTGCACCATGCGTGATTTTAGTGATGCATAGACAAATTTGCACGAATGAATAATATATTACTATGATGAAAAGTTGCAAAAAAAAAGTACGTATTGAAGTATATGTTGTGAGCAAAGAAGATACTGAAGGTCGAATCGGAGAAACCCTCCGCAACAGCACGCGCGGTACTGATACTGCACGCACCTTCCACCCCGGCCGTCTGCTGCCGCGGCCCATGCATGCTGTTGTGTTTGTACAGTACGCTGCGCCGCGGCTGCCTCCCTGCTGCAAAGCGCAGCCACACCGGTCGCTTCTCGCTCGCTTCTCCTCCCTCCCCGGTCGGCGTGGTGGCCCAATCCCCGACGCCGTGGGCCCAGCTCGTCACGCACGCCTGTCGTCATCACGGTCACGGCCATGCATATCCTTTCGCGCGGATTTATTCACCAATCACCACCAGCAGAAGAAAAAAAAGGGGGGCCCAAAAAAGGAAAAGCTACTCCCCACTGGTAGCCAAAAACCCTGGTGGCCGGCGGCCTCTGTTTCCATTTGTTTGCTCTCCACAAAGCCGGGCAGGCAGAGTTCACCCACTACCAGCATGACGGACGCATCTCTTTCACCGTTCAAAGGGCTCTGATCGATCGATCAGGATACAAATCCCAATTATCTATCTGCTCGTCGCGCCGCTTTGGTGGTCGTCGATCGGCGGTTCCGATTTCTCAGGCACGCCGGAAAGCCTGAAATGAGTAGCGGAGGAAAGCAGGCACCCAGAGAGACGTTTTCCACGACGCCAAAGACCCCGAACCATTGACGCATCAGTCCGTCGTTAAGCAAGTACAGGCGGCAACTCGGCGGGGAATGATTAAACCCCCGGCCGGACCTGCCCCTGGGCACCCGCCGTCCAGTCAAATTACGCTGCGAGAAGCCGCCCCCGGGTGGGGGCGCGTCATCGGAGCGTTGCCGCGCGGGGGCGCGGCAACCCGACAGGCGGTCGTACGCTTCGCCCCCGGCGGAAACGACCGCGTGCCCCACGCACACCCGGCGCCCGGATTCCTGCGCCCGCGGCCGCGCAGCGGCGCTGCACGATCTGATCCAACTCCAAGAGAACCCGGCCGCTCACAAACCCAGCGCGGCGGAGCCGAGCACCCGCCCGACGGGCGCTCGTCTCGTCTCGTCCACTCGGCGCGGCGCGGCGTGCCAGGAGCAGCCGGCCGGGTGTGGGGGGCATGGTGGCAGGGTCACCTCTTCTTTGGGGCCGACCCCGCCGGGGCGCAAAGGCAGGCCCGGCCGCCAATCGCAAAGCGCAAAAGCGAGAGAGGCTACCTATAGCTAGCTAGCGGCTCGGCTGCAGTGATCCGGTCCCTGGTGGTGGAGTGGTGGTGTGCCGATGGATTGACTGACTCCTAGAAACCCGGGCTCCGAGTCCTTGCCCGGCCCGGGCCGGCCTTTACCTCGCTGCGCGGCTGCTTCGCTTCTCCCGGACACGACGACCGATCATGGGCGGAGAGGAGGCCAGCCGACGAGATGCGTGAGAGGGAGAGAGAGATTCTCTCCTCGACTCGACCCCCCCTGCCGTGTCTGCGTGCGCTAGCGGCTACGAGTGTCTACGAGGAGTAGTAGCTCGTTCCGTGTCATGATGGTACAAGCTACTACACTGACGCGGCGGGCCATCAGGTTGAGTAGACACCACTGTTCACTTGATTCCTTTTTGGTTTCCCCTGCCTGGATGAGCATCTGCATGGTAGTAATTAATTACTGTGCTATCGCTATTGGAAACCAACGGCAATGTCGTACTTGGACGAAAGGAGCACATGCATGTTTGTGATGCACACAAAAAGCAATATAGAAGCTGCAGTAGTACAATCCAAACAAAGCGAAAGCTCTGAGGAGTTTAGAAGCGGAGCTACTAGTATACTGATGATGAATTGATCGGGACACAGAGCATGGAAAGGTCCAAAATTGCGGTGCCGATCATGATGGCTTGGATTGCTCATGAGTGAAGATGGAAAGGCAAGGCCGGGGAGGGCGAAGACAGAGAGAGAGAGAGAGAGACAGTCAGAAAGACATCATCAGACATTCAGACATCAAGGATCAAGAAGCACTCCTGAATCGGAGTCTGGGCTGGCTGGGGGCACGCTGAAATCTTGGGCGAGTGGCGGGCGAGAGCCATCGAGTCTGGTCACTCACTCGATCGTGCCCCCGGCCCAGCACTTTCGGAGTTCGGGAAAGATGAATGAATGGAGTCGACGGATGGGTGCGTCGAACCGAAAGGACGGGTGCAGGCAGCAGGCAGAGTGGGTGCAGGGCCTCGTCCGTCGTACGGACCCCAAGGCCTGGCCAACACATGTTTGTCCGCCGCCCGTCGGCGTCTCGCTGAATGACAGGACGTGACATGAGGAAACAAACTCTTGTACCCTTCCATGCTTTTTGAGTTTTTTTCCTCTGTGTGCTGTGCTCCTCTCCCTCCTCCTCCTTGCTCTTCCTCCTCGCTTCGGGACGCCTGTGAGTGTGCACTCACTGCAGTTGCAGGCACGAAGCTCGATGCATGCATGCACGTCAGGGGAGAAGAAGAATATCGGGTGGGGCCTCCGCGTCTTTTCCAGCTCGCCGGCCGGAACGAGAGACTGGAGTACTGGTAATAGGAAGCATGATGATGGTGGTCAAGGTAGGGATTCGCGCCCGTCTGCGCTAAGCTGTTTGAGAAAAGGTGCGAGAGGGGCACGCGCTTGAAAAAATTGGGCGCCACCTCGCAAATCCACGCTTGGAACGAGGTGATCTTCCCACCAGAATCTTTCAGTGGCCTCCCTCCTACTAGTACTCTCATGAGACTGGTAGCTAGCTACAGGTGGAATGCAGCATGCTCTTGGAAGATCGGTATTCAACTGTATTCTTCAGTAGCTGCCTTATTGTACGAAGGTCGCTGCAAAAATGGTCGAGACTCGAGAGTAAGCAATGGTTGTAGAATGAGCATGAAAGTACTCGAATAGTTTATCCGTTCCGTGGATCGATCCTCTGAGCTGAGTTCCTGACGGTCCAATTAGACACAGTGCTAGTGCACAGTGGTATGATTAGGATTCAGGAGGGCTGGCTGGCGTGTCTAATTAACAATGGCAGCCGGATACGTCACAGCTTTATCAGATCACCCCCCGCAGCGCGCTCGCTTTATTCCTCGGAATTTCCACACGCGGGGAAGAGCGCGGCAGCAGCTGCAGCATCCCCAAGCACCACACCGACCGATAGCATAGTGAAAAACAAGCCTGCTAGCGGAGTGCTCCCAATCCAGCACGGATCAGAGGCAGAGGCGGCCGGCAACACCACACACCCACCCACAGGCGCAACAGCAACAGCAGCAGCGGAGAGCGGCAACCGGCGAACAAAGATTCGGGAAACCGCCATCATCACGCCAGCCAGGAGGAACACCTGCTCTGCGCCTGCCCTTCCTTCGATCGATCGGCGCCCACCCCCAAGAACATTCTCACGCATCAGATCCTTGCCCCCCTCCATCTTTTTTTTTTGATTAATCGCTCGCCGGTCGCCGCTGCTGCTCTGCGCTCAGCGGTCACCACCAGGCCTAGGCGTAGGCGGGGCTAGGGCAGTGTGCGTCTCAGGGGTAGTACGCTGTGCTTGTGTGTGACAGCGCGAGGAAGAGGGAGGGAATCGAAGACCGGATCGCCATGCGTAGCCACGCCTTGGACGGCACGAGAGGAAACCATTGCGCCCAACCCATAACGTGATCCAGGCGAGCTTGGTGCCCGCCGTCACGGTAGCCAAAGCCAAGGCTTGGTTGAGATGCATGGGAGATCCGGCCGTTATACTAATACGATACGCTATAAAACCGAGGCGGCCGGCATGAATCATGAGCGATTGGGGTGAAAAGAACGGCGATCAAGATCGTGGTCGCAAGCCCCAGGCGCATGATTACTGTCTGCCAATGCCAATGTGCGCGGCGTCGCTGGGGATTCGGTGCTGGCCCTGGCCGTGGCCGGACTCGCTTTCAAACGTACTGTCATGTGCGCGGAGTTGTTTTTAATTTGTCCGTTTCTGCAAATCTTGGAGCGGTGATGGGAAACGGCCGGAGAGTGAAAGATGCTGATTTTCTTGTGGTAAGTTGCACTTATCTCATCCTATTTCCAGGGATTCCATTACCCAACAACAGCGGAGTATCAGAGAGTTCCTTACGAACCATTACGAGGGAATACATGAAGCTACTGTCCAAGCGACCTTTTAGAGTGTTACTCCATTGTGACAGTACTTCCTACTGACATGCGTGCCTAGACAGGACAGGACAAGGATTGGCACGTAGCCGGGTGGTGGGTACCGTGGAAACTGCTGAGCGGCCGCTGGGTAAGACGGCGGTGTGGGCGCACTGAAGAAGAAAACCGTTCGACTGGGTGCTGGCCTAGCGAGAGAAATCGAGCGAGATAGTAGATGGGCCTTCCTGAAAAGCCGAAGTGGAAATACTGTGGGCCAGCCTGCAAGAGCACACAGACATGCTTAATGGGCTTGTGGGCTGGAAGTTCCTTCCCTATCTTATCTGGCCCAAAACTGCTCCAAGGCTCCAACGGTCGGCTTCAGGCTTCCCCCGTCCCCCGCGGCCCCGCCCCGCCTCAGGCCTTCGTTTCCATAGGATTGATTCCGACTGAAATTGATAAATGTAATAAGAAAATCATGATAGTTACTGTAAGAGATCCAGATTTATTTCGGGTCAAAAATTAATTTACTCATGACACATCATGAAACTCGGAATCAATCCACTAGTCAAGAGGTGTGGAATCAAATCGGCTCTTCAGTCTCTTGTTCTACTTATTATGATGAGTAAATTAAATTTCAATCCGGAATGAATCCGAATCTCTGTCATAAATTTCTTATATATCTGTTATTTCGAGCGGATTGAATCCGACTGGCGAATTAGCCCTCAACGGAACGCGACTGCCGCCAGCCAGTCCCGCCGGATCCGCCGGCCGCCGCTCCCCATTTCAAATTCCAAACCAACCGTGTCATCCCCCTCCGGAATTCTCCATCTCCTCCTCGGCGACTCGACGGCGACTCAACTCGTCGCCGCGTTCCTCACCCCGCCTTCCTCCTACGGCGGCCACTCCCGCGCACGATGGCGGCGCGTGAGGAGTGGAGCATGTCTGACTTCGAGATCGGCAGGTACATCGGCGCGGGCAAGTTCGGGAAGGTCTACCTCGCCCGCGAAAAGCAGGTTGGTTCTCGGAATCAATCACCCTCCAGGCTCCGTTCCGCCCAGTTCCCCCAACACTTTGCCTTCCTGAGGATTATCAACCTGCGCGGCGATGATGATCCAGAGCGGGTACGTCGTCGCGCTCAAGGTGATGTACAAGGTGAAGCTGGAGAAGTTCCAGTTCCACGCGCACTTGCGGCGGGAGATTGAGATCCAGAAAGGGCTTGACCACCCCAACGTGCTCCGCCTCTTCGCCTGGTTCCACGACGAAGAGCGCGTCGTCCTCGTCCTCGAATACGCGCCCCGTGGTGAGCTGTACAAGGTCCTTCGCGCCGCTGGCTGCTTCAACGAGCGCACCGCCGCCACAGTAAGCACCCCTTGCCAATGTTCCGTTTGCTTCACTGTTAATTTTACCCCAAACGTTTGTGCATCCAGTTGGATTGGACCCGTTGCCCTTCCTTTTACTGATTATTTATAACAAATTATGTTAGCCTGAATCATAATATTAGAGGCAAGGCTCTTTTCACAGCAATTGTTTGATACTCTGTTTGTCAGGGAAATACTGCAGGCTACTGTAACGTTACTTTTATTGTTTATAAAAACAAAACCAAGAAAACGGCAGCGGAAAGAGAGAGGAAAAGGAAGGAGGTAGAAAACATCTTATCTACTGACAAAGTTTCAGAAAACCAGCCCATGAGACAATTAGGTCTTAAGTTAGCAATTCTATGACATTACTTCTACCTGACTCCTGAAAGACATCAAGAGGGTTTTCAGAATTGCCACCAACTTGATTTTACTCTGGTACCATGTATAACTCATCAATTGCTGATTCCTTCGTGCTGGTTTCCTGGCATTGGAAACAAGTTGAAGTTACAGTTAGTAAAAAAGGTGGTTGAAGCAGCAAATTCTTTGATATTAAATAACTTTGAGTTCCGTTTTATAAGTTGTCGAAATGGTTTTGGGGTTTTTGTTTAGGTTTTTGTATTTTTGTGGTTGCAACATTAAGTATCTTTATAGAAAGTTAGAAACTCTGCAATACAAGGAAAAGTATCAATCCTGTTCTACAAGTTAAGGTGAAACAAAGTTTTTACAGGCAGGGACCACATGAACTGCTCTCTCGGTTTACTTCAATCGACCTATACATTTACACTTGTAACAATGGAGAATAAATTGCATTTCCTTTAGCATGAACACTGCAGCTTTTGATAATGCCATTACTGGCCAAGAACATGTGCTGGCAACTGGCCTTGCCATAACAGGTCCTAGAATATGATACACATATGCAGGCTTCCTTCTGATTTGCTATTCTTTTGTAAGATTCTGACGGCTCTGAACCTTACGTTTTTAGTACATCGCAAGCCTTGCTGGTGCACTGGAATACTGTCACAAGAAGCAGGTCATGCATAGGGACATCAAACCAGAGAATCTGCTACTTGATATCGAGGTTGGTTGTTATGCAATTGTTGCACCTCAATGGTGTTACCATTTCTATTTATTTGTTTGTGAGCAAATTTGGTGGCACCTGTCTTTGTACTTAACTTCCTTCCGTTTTTTTATAATTTTTCTAACCTGATGGTCTTATTTCAGCACAACATGTATTTGGAACATAACCATCACTGCAAACCTTGTTGAAGAGTAGTGCTCAAACTTTTTTACACCATTTGTTTTTATAATTTTAATAGGCTGGCGGTCGTCTTTCTGTACTGTGCACACCATAAGCTCTGATAGAACCACTGCTGTAATTTTGTTAAAAAATCTAATCTATGGCTAATAGTGTAAAATCTCATATGGTCGAAAATCTCTCTAAATGGTTTGCTCTTCTTAACTGTACACTATAAAAGTATTTCACTATTTTTTTCATGTAAACAATACATAGTGTAAGAATTTTATATACCGTGGAGGAAGGGGTACACAACATTAAGGGCGTGCTTGGTTGGGAGCCACACCCCGCCTCGCCATGCTACAGTGGCCTGAGTGTGGCGGATGATTTGTCCGCCACAGGAGGCGCGTGGCGGGCGGCGACGGCAACCAAACATCCCCTAAAATGTGAAATTCAAGTCACTGCATTATATGTATGACGAAGATGATATTTTCTTTATAGTTCAATAAGGGTAACCATTTTGCATGTAATTCTACTAATAGAATTGAAAAATATTGTTGCTGATAAGCATAGCATATGCGGAGAAATGGTTATGCAAATGGCAAGTGCTTATTAAACGTCTCAGTATTTCTAAAGAACTGCTATTGTCGTGGGGGGTGGGGGGCTGATGCTTCATGCTGCTGTCTTGATCTCTGGATAAGCACTAAGTGTTTATCTGATAACTAGTTAACTTCCATTTTGTCCAGGGCCGGCTTAAAATTGCAGATTTTGGATGGGCAGCTAAATCAAATGCTAAACGACAAACACTCTGTGGCACAGTTGATTATCTGGCACCAGAGATGATAGAGAGAAAACCTCACGATTATGCTGTTGATAACTGGAGTTTAGGAATCCTGTGCTATGAGTTCTTATATGGCTCACCTCCTTTCGAAGCTGAGAAACAGGATGTAACCTTCAAAAGGTATGGCCTGAAATATCTGTTTTCTTTTTTTCTTCCCCTATCTTCATTCCTTAACATTCTGTGCCATATGAATCTTGAGCAGGATAAGAAGAGTGGATTTGAATTTCCCTTCAACTCCTTCTGTATCTTCAGAAGCTAAGGATCTCATTTGCAAGGTAACGTCCAAAACTATTTAGTTATATATCATATACAAGAGATTAAATTAAAGTGGTGGATGTGGGCTGGACTGGTGACTAATTAAAGTGCGGTTTTGTATGCAGCTTCTAGTGAAGGATTCAAGCAAGAGACTTTCTGTTGAAGACATATTGAAGCATCCATGGATAAAAAAGAATGCAGAACCTTCAGGGAGTTGCATTAAGCAAAAAGACCTAGGAAGAGTTAAGGTAAATGATAGTCCCTCTATTTGCTTCTATTGGCGATATGAGGATGTGAAAAGGCGAAACTTCATAAGTTTTGACCAACAATTAATCAAATTATGTGCATATTTATGCATGAAAGTTATATCAGTAAATTTGTCTTTCAGAAGCATTTAAATATGGTATTGACATTGTAACAATTGATATTATCTTTGCAAGAGAACTTAATGGTCAAAGTATGCCCTTAAAGACTTTCATCAAATCCTAATATGCCTTATAAAAGGGGAGTGTGCAAGATATCGTCTGAAAAATGGTTTTGCAGAGCATGGAAAATATTATTTTGGCCCCACAGTTATAATATTCTTGTTTAGCTTCACATACTTTATCTTTGTTATATCTGATTATATTGAGCTGTTCTGCAAGGTTAACAATTATTGCACCCATAAGAACGAGTGCATGTTCATATCCAAAATAGCTAGTTACCTGTATTAGGCTAATACACTTTGATAAGGATGGCTCATTTTTGCTGTCTGTCTGCATGTTTGCATAATCAAATGCACCTTTTGCTATGCTGACTACTTGTAGATGACACACACTTAATGATGTTTTGCTAAATTTCCTTATGGTCTTATCCACAGCCTGCTCTCATCTGAAAATCGGCCCATTTTGGCGAAAGACTTGTTTGCCAGTGGCCCAGTAACTTCACATGTAAATTAACTGATGTGGTGTGCCAAACTCGTCGCTTCTGGAGCTCAAATATGAGGGCACTGTGGATGCTTGTAGTTCTGATAGTTTTGGAGTGGTTTTATGCCTGCAGGCTTGCTCCTACAGGCTGGAGGAGTCTGTACTCTGTTGCCGATTGAGGATGGAATCGGATGCAGCGCTAGTGTGTTTCCCTTTTGAATTGAGCAATGTGGTTGGAACATTGATGGTTAGTGCAGATGGATGTGGTTTTGCCTGCGGGCAATCTTACTTATTCGTTGTCGAGTTTTGCAGTATTTTGTGTTCTGACCAGTACTGACGGTGTTAGTAATTCCGTGGTCTGTAGCATCGAAATTCAGATAGGCTCGTCATAAAAAATCATTTGATTTCCTGGTTGAGAGAAAAATATCCTGGCCAGTGGCCACCACTAGCGTTCGTCTGGCGTCTGCTGGGCGCCGCTGCGATACGAGTCTACGACGGCCCGATCGAGCAGAGGAGAGAGGAAGCGAGTCGCCGTGCCCGGCTCAACTGAGCAAAAGGCGCTTTGGCCGCCTAATTACGTAACCTACACCCACTGCGTGTGAATCACTGAGTCTGATGGGAAAGCCGCCTAATTACGTAACCAATCTTGTTTTCCGGGCCCCACATGTCAGCCTTTGCTTATACGGCTGTAACCATCCACGAGCGCACCCACCACCAACAGCCTTCGTCATCGTCTCCGCTCTTCCTCCTCCGCGAAGAGATCCCCCTCTTCGGGGTGGAGACCTACCCTTCCTGGAGCTCCAATCCTTCTAGAACCTTCGCGATCCTCCGACCCCAATGGCCTCCACGCCCCTCCCTCTCACCTCCCTCCTCCTCGCGCTGCTGCTCCTCTCCGCCCCGTCCCCGTCAGCCTCCGCCTCGCTCTCCTTCCTCGCCGATTCCTTCAACGCCTCCGTCTCCACCTTCGTGGAACCGGAGCTGGAGGACCCGGCCCCGGAGCCCACCTTCCTCGAGGAGGTCATCGACGCCGTCTCGGAGAAGTACGACTGGGACCCGGACTCCGAGGTCAGGGTCTGGCCGCTCGACGCCGACACCGTCCGCGTCGGTGCGGCGCAGCGGTACGAGTTCCGGGCGCGGGAGGGCGGGGTGGCGGCGCTGGCGCGGTTCTCCGACGAGGCCGTGAAGTGGAGGCGCCCCGCCTCGCCCGCGGTCGAGGAGGTGGACGGGCCGGACGGGATCGACGTCGTCCCCGGCGACGGCGCGTTTGGGTTCAGCCGCGGCGTGAGGGACTTGGAGCTGGTCGGGCCGGTGGAGTTGAAGGTCGCTGGCGACGAGGATGGCGGCCTTGTCGAGCTCCAGTTGCCATCGGTGAGTGGGTTGACTTTGACTTGGCGCTGCTCCCAATTTTGCATCCGATCAGTTGCTTGCGTGTTAGGTGCCAGTAATGGTTGGTGTGGGGATTGTGCTGTTCCAAGCCTGGATGGTTTATGTTCAACTGCTGAGTTGATTTAGCAGCAGCTATTGTGCCGTGAAAGTACATCTGTATCTTTATTAGTGTTGCTGATGACTTCTCATTGATTGCTGGCGTGTAGTAGTTCATCGTTAAATCAGTATGGATCCCTGGTTTTGGTAAGATAATTGTTATTGCCTTATTGGCACAAACTATATGGAAATCTGTTACTATTGAATATAGATAGAAGGCAGTTTTATTAGACATTTAAATTGAATGCTTGTTTCTTTTCAGTTAGATATGTTGGCTGTCATGGGTGTAAGTGAAAAGAACATTAATATGATAACAGGACTTGTTAGATTTGCTTGATTATTAACTGATGGACGGCTGTGAAGTATATTGATTATTTTAGCAGAATGTAGTTTTGCGAATTGCGAGTAGCAGTGAACTGATGGATCTGCTAGTCTATTGATCAGTTTCTTACTACTGAATAAGAACATTGTGGTATTATTGACGCATAAGGGTATACAAGCTGCAATAGGAGCAGCAGCAGCAGGAGCAACACCTTCGATCCATCTTGTTCTAGAACTTTGCTGGCTAGGTTTTCATATTCGATTTAGTGTTTGCTACCTTACTAGACTCACTTTTCAATTGTCGTGTGCTGAGCAAGTGACAAAATCAGTTTTCTTGGTTTGCAATATATAGTTACCCAGTCTTTAACAAATTAGTAAGGTCTACCTCTTCACATTCTGTGCTAGCATCTTTTCATGAATTAGTAACAAAACATCCATAGGCTAATTCTCTTTTCTTTTGACTTATGGTAATCCCATTTTGCTCAGCATATATTTCATCAACCATTAGTATTAGAAAATGCAAACTGTAATTTTTCCCTTGATTGTTTCAGAACCTTATGTTGCACTTCTTGTGCAGGGGAATGTCACTTATACAAGGCTGAAGAAGATACTAGTCGCTGATGGAGTTGGATTAGAGGTCATTGGTGCACAGAAAGTTTCACTTTCCCACCCACACAGTATAGGTCTTTTAACAAATGGAAGCTTGCTGAGTAGTAGCAACGACCTCAGCCAAATATGGCCTTGGAGCACAACCTGTGCCCCATTACTTCGAGTTAGTGTTGTAGGATCAGTTGTAATTGTGGTGCATCAAACCAGTGTGTCCGGAGGCCATGTGAAGACTGAGTTGAGGTCACATGACACCATGGAGTTATTGCCGGACAAGTGTCAAGTTAGCGTATCAAATCGGTTGATCTCAGCATGTTTGTTCTGCTCAATTAGCCCAAGACTGATAAAGCTTGAAAAGATCTTGAAGAGTTGGTTTAGCAAAAGAAACCTGGAGAATGGCTCGATGCACTTCATTGAAGCTAAAGTGAAGTCAATACCTTTGGTGAAATTCCGTATAGAGCTTGAAAGGGACATCACTGAAGAGGACCCCCTCTGGAAAGATGTTCCAGAATGGAAAACACCACCTATTGTTCAGCGAATCACCCTTGACATTGTAGCAAGGGTGGAAGATGATGATAGGCTGAAGGCTATTTCAGTGAAGAAAGTTAGACAACAGTTCCCTATAGTGGACACTACTACCTGGGGCAGCCTGACTTCAAATGTTTCGTTCACACAGTTTATGTCGTTTGTATTACCACCAGAACCGCTGTCGCTAGATGTAAAGTGGTGATAGCTTTTGCTCTGGTCTGCCTCTCATAGGGATTATAGGAAATTGCACATATACCTCAATTCCGTGTATACTTGATTAGGCTGGAAGTGTACCTGAAAATGGCCTTGATGAAACATCTTGTTAAAATTAAAATTTTGTATTGCTTCTGGCAACTGTGTAACGACTTACATTGTTCATAGTGCCTTTGTGCAACAGTTATCATTGGAATCTTGCGAGTTCTGATTCATAACTGAACTCCTTGTCCAGTTTATAGCCATGCGGTGTGACTAAAATTTTTTGTCATGCTGTACTGTGGATTTTTTCAGCTTGTAATTCTGTGCACTCTTCGTGCAGCTATGTTGCATTCTGAATTCTTGTCCCTGCAGACCCTAATGAACAGTGCTCCAGCTCTTCCCATTTGATACCATAATTTTGATGATCCGAAACAGGTGAAATACCATGCAACGTACGCAAATATAAAAACAAACGGACTGATGTCACTTAAATTACCTCTATAACAAACACCAAATACTCCCTCCGTTTCAAAATACTTGTCGCCATTGACTTTTTTCTACAACTTTGATCATTCGTCTTATTCAAAAAATTGTACAAGTACAATTTGTTTTGTTTGCTATATGTTTTAATGTTGTATGTATTTTAATCTTGACTTATCGTTTTACATGTTTGCGATAATTTTTTAAAACGAATGATCAGAGTTGCAGAGAAAAGTCAACAGCGACACTTATTTTGAAACGGATGGAGTATAATATGGCTAGCAGAGCAAAATTTTACACCATACAACTTACTGAATTCAATCAAAACATACTGTTGCCCTCCCTCGCCTCAGCACGCATCATTAATGATGAGGGCCTCAAAATACAGAGCAATCTTATGCTTTCTATTTCCTTTACAAGTTTCGAACATCATCCCCATGTCTCAAAAACAGAACAGAATTTGACATGTGATGCTCTGCCTTTACAAACATGTATTCTGGGGGTTTCTTCTAGGGCTAGAGTACAATAATTGTTGCCTCGAAAGAGCAGCTGCCCAAAAGGAGGGAAAAACTAATGTCAGCCAAGCTGCCAATGGGCATCTGAAGCAAGGCGACAACCAATAAATAAGAATGAAAAAAAAATGTGGCTCAGCTTATCTCACTTGTCAGCAAAGCTCGGCCGGAAAAAAAAAGGAAAAAAAATGGGACTGGATTTTCCTTGCGGCATTGCCAGAATGCATGTCATGAGGTAGCGACAATGTTAGGAGGTAGCGACAGTGAATGGCGCCATATCATGCTCATATATTGTATCCGATATTTTCGATGGTGGCCAGTATCGAAGCACAGATCTCCCTAGGATGCTCTTCACTGGAAGTGGTCCCCTGCAGAGATAATACAGCACATAAGAAAATGGGGTTAAAAATATGATGCACGATCCTCCATTAGAAGTTTAGCATACCAGTTATGCGAATCAAAGCTGTTGTTTCTGTTGTCCCCGAGTACAAATACATAGCCTTCAGGCACAGTCTGCCCAAGCAACAACAATTAATTAGCATGTGCCACTACTACAGTCTCGGAAGATCAATCAAGATACAAGAACAAATTTGAGTAGTTTCAAAGATAAAAATGCTCTATACATGCATGTGACCAACCAATAACAGACCAGCCATAGAGATTAACCATGATGGAAAATAAGAACAAATTTGAGGCTGCAGCCAATTCAATGTTTCAACTTATCAAATTTTGTCAATCATACTATTTCAACATATCTTAACATTTTCTCTGACAGAATCAAAAGTAATTTGAGATAGGATTAATTTCATATAACTAATATGTTGTCAACATATCGCAAAGTACAAAATACAAATAATGGTGCTTTAGTATGTAATAAGAGAATTTGTGATACCAGTGGATCCATTTCATAGTCAGCCGGCTCCAGCACAAATTCCTCATCCTGGACTTCTCCATTAACCAACAAGTTACCATCACGTACCTATCAAATACAATGAATGGAGATGGGTACAAATCATAAGTGGATCATATAATCCCCCAAAATTATTTATTAAACAATAATGTAAAATTGAAGGAAAACATAAAGAGGTCACTACCATTGGGATAAAAGCTTACTTCAACGATGTCCCCACCCTTAGCCACAATTCTCTTGATGAACACATCACTTGAGCTGTAGCCCAATGCCTACCCACAAAAATTGTTCTTATTATAACTAACCTTGATGAACTAAATAAGACAAAATAGAGATACAAAATTATCATACCTGAAGGACTGGAGGTGCACGAAAGATCACAATGTCCGAAACTTCAGGCTCTCGGAAAATGTACGAAACCTAGTCACAATAGAAGCTGGATGAAATGCTTGTTCAAAAACATTAGCAGGCAATAGACAAGAAAAATCATATTCGTGTAACATAGTGAATGGAAAGCATTATACCTTCTCAGCAAGGATTCGGTCACCAACATCAAATGTTGGGTACATTGACTTGGATGGAATGGACCTCGGCTCAGCTAGGGATGATCTATAGAGCAGCGGCACAGTCACAGCAGCAAAGACAGTCTTTGCATCATCCGAGCATGAGCTCACCCACCTTGAGAGCCAACCGGCCCTCCTGCTCACCCTTGCACCAGTAGCAAGACTAGCACCACTCTTCCTCACAATCCCAGCTGCACCAGAGGCGATGGTGCCACTACCAATCCCAGCTGCAACTGAGGTGATGGCGCCACTGCCAATCGCAGCTGAACCTGAAGCGAAGCTGGCACTACCAACCAATGCTTGAATGCCCACCTTGGAAGGAGCAGCCACAGCAGGTGACGGCACAGGTGCAGGACCGGAAGATGGTACAGCTCTGCGTGGTGCAGGAGCAGGCGATGGGACAGCTCTGCGTGGTGCAGGACCTGATGATGGTGCAGCTGAGCGCGAAGCGGGCGCGGTCGAGGCACCTGTTGGGCGTCCTGAGCTGCGGGAAGCTGTGGCAGCGGTGATGATGTCACCACAGGGGAGCCACTTGGTCGCCTGCAAGAACGGGAGGAGCGCTGCAGGGTTGAATCCGGCTGATATTGACGGCGTCGCCGCGAGGGATGAGGCCCCCGCAATGCCACCAGTCGATCCCATCCCGGACGCTAACACCGACAGCAGCCCCACCGCCAACGACGCCGGGGGGTCATCCACAGGCGCCTTCGTGGAGGACGATCGCGGGAGCAGCAGCGAGTGGCCGCTTCCCGCGGAGGCAGCCCGGGGCAGAGCCTTGGGTCTGGGCTTCGGGTGGTTGTGATCCTCGGCGTCATGGTGGGAGTCGGAGCGGCGGGAGGACGCGAAGAGGCAGAAGGGGCGGGATAGCGCGTCCTGGATGAAGCGGCACCCCGCGCCGGGTGCACCGCCAGCGCCAGCACCCGCAGCGGCGGCGGAGGTGCAGCGCAGGCCGAAGGACGAGGCCAGGTTCTGCGCCACGTAGCCCGAGTAGGACATGGTGATGCGGATCGCCATGGCGGCGGCGCCTCGCGCACGCGCGAAGGCGGAGACGGGTACTCCTGGGTCGCAGGACCTTACTGGAGATGGCGGCCCATTCCGATCGGGTGGCCGTCGGCGGGAGGGCGGGCGGGGTATCGGAGATCTAGGGTTCCGCGGGAGGGCAGCCGGATGCGGCTACAGGGATCGGCGGAGAGGGAAGGAAAACAGATCGAGGAGCGGGGGTGGGTGTCCTCGCCGGCGGTGCCGCCAAGGTCAACGGCGGCGGCGGTGGCGGCGAGGTCGGGGGAAGATGGGGAGATGCAAGTGGAAGCCTGAAAGGCTGGAAGGGTAGCAACGACGCGGCTCTTTTATGTCGTCGAGGAGTTCGTGAGGCCGCTCGGATTTTCGGGGATTTTTTTTACGGGGTGGCCGTGGCCCAGCAAAGTTGGAACGAGTGTGGTGGGCGGATCAACTTGGATGTCGCCATATCGGCGTGCTGCAAGTCTGCAACTGCAAAGTTATGGGGGAAAACAGGAGATTTTCAAAAAAAAAGCACTTTTGGGGTTTTACTTTTCGCGTTTAGATCTGCTGAATTTTATCTGATATTTTCCGGCAAGCATTTTTAATTCAAATGATCGAGTTTGAAGATGCACATTGCAGGCAGTTGCAACAGTAATTCTCTTTATCCGCAAATCCACGCACGATGAAGTAACTATCAAGCATTGCCACTAAACTATCAAGCATTGCCACAAAAATTGGGTCAATTCTATACTCCTCATTCGACCCAGCAATCACCATCTTCACAGCTATACCAATGTACAGGATATCAAAATTTTCACAAAACTGCTCCTGGCACTCAGAGTAAGGGAGAGGACGAGCCTAATTCAGAGCGTCCCACCACCAACGACGAAGCACATTCAATCCACTAGTTTTACGCGTGACAGTGACGACACTTTGCTACACCTCAAAGCAAACTAGCAAAGCAACGCTAGCATGTACCAGCCTCCGGTGGTTGATTGGTTGCCACGCGATGCTTCTTCGCAGTTTCCTCATCCCTAATACAGGTCACGGATTATCTCACGTGGTTGCCTCCAGACTGCAAGGGAAGCAAACACAGATTCGTATTAGAGTTGAACGAGTCCAGATTCCAACAGAAATAAACAACCTCTGAAGGGGCACCACATGGTTTGGTTAGAACGATTCAGAGTTCAAGGATGAATGCATGAACGCCAGCATAATGTCCGTAACAATTAAAGTAACAGCTCTTATATACAAACATATGCAGAGGAATCGTAAAGATAGTAGAACTTCAACAGCTGAAATTTCACTAATTTTCTGTTGGGCTTGTGACGTAGGAACTGCTGTAAGCACTGACGTTGCCCTGGCCCCTGAGCCAGATAGGTATATTAATTTTTGGGGAAGGAAGCACTAACGAAACAAGATCCAGACTCGGCTACCCACCAGACTTTGATAACGAAATCACAACTTTCCCTCAGGAACCTACATGACAATGCACGCAGCTGCTGCTTTTGTGGCATTTTTTTAGAAACACAGATCAAACATGCAACTTGTCAATTCAGAAGTTGACAACTTGACATGAACCAATGCCCTAAGCAAGTATACAGGTCCGGATGACCGGATCTGAGGGTGTGAATTTTTTCTATAATCTACTGCACCAACAAAGAAGCTTGGTTCTGGACTTCCTAGTGCGCAGCAACAGGAATGTGAAATAGTCAATGCTTGAAAAGTGTGTGTAAGTGTAAAATGTGCTGCCGTGCAATAGACCAAAGAAACAACGGGGTAACATGTTGACACAAGCTGCTGCAGAAAAAAAAGAGGGGAAAGGGGTGGAGTCAAATGGACATACATGAACATGAGGTTGAAATACACAGCTAGCGGTTTCTATTTCTTCCGGGTTTCGTCCTTCCCTGTAAACAATTGGACATACACAGGAAAATGACATCAATATCGTGAAAGATAAAAAGCAATCAACACGGCAAGATGATAAGTGATAGCTCTGACTCTGCAAAATTCAAAGCTCACTCACAGTACAATTGATGCCTGAAGCTGCTATTCCACCTATATGAACATAAAGGCACGAAGTTAAGCAACTCTTACAAATAAGAGAAACCAAGATTATAACTGTCTAGAACATAAAAGCCAAATAAGCATGAGGATCATCAGGCAGAGAAGTTTAATCCTGTAGGCATGGAAACTAACAATCAGGCATAATGAACAAACATTATCACAATTGTAAGCAGCAAGATAAAAGAAAAAAAAATGCTGATGCCTTCTCCTTTGACCATTTTCACTGCATGCAACTCAGATACATCATACATGCCAAACAGCATCCAAGGATGATTGAATTCAAATAAGAGTGATCAAATACGCCAGAGATCTGCATATTGCATTTTATCCTTCATGTTTCAACAGCAGAATTCATTAGTTTTTACAAATCTCGAATCAAGAAGGTACAAGACACGCACCATATTTATAATTATAAAGTTTGTTGTTGATTCCGTGAAATCCCTATTGAACTTCAAGTAAACTAATTAACTTCTGATTCAAATAGGCCAAATTGTTTTCTGATTCTATCCAGTTGTGCATAGCATGTGATGCATACCTTCGGGCGGTATTGGGAGAAGTGAAGTAGCAGAAAAGGGGGTGCCAGTCCCAAGCAAAGATGCAGCCTGTGTGGATCCAAATGGTGTGGATTGCAACACTGGCCCGGGTGAAAAAGGGTTGGTTAATGGAGCAGGGCTAGTTTGCATGCTGGATGGAGGCAAAACAGAAGGCAGTGGAACAACTGGATAAGAGCTTGGGGAAGTTGCTACAGTGGGGAATGAAGTTTTCTGTAGCTGGCTTGTTATCATTGGCACAGTAATCACTGTTGTTGGCTGGCCTGGAGGAGGTAGATGCAACGTCGGATGCGTTATTCTGGCAGTTGCTTGCTGTTTAGCATCATCTCTTCTATTTGCCTTGAGAAAAGGATTACTCAAATCACCCCTGCATCGGCGATCATTCAGATACTGAGTCTTCATTGTTTCAACACTCTGATGAATATGTTCTACCTGGACAAACAAAAATATATATTTAGTGTAAACGAAAATATACCAAGATAGTATAGTTCCAAACAGTACATTTATCTTTTTTTTTTACAAAACTAGCAACAACAGCCGAGGTTGTTATATTAGAATGGAGAAGATACAACACACAGAAAAGATTTAGACAAGCCGGAGGTTACCAAATAAAAATATTGTCAAGCTACAGTCATCAACATATACAGAGGAACTTTTTTCAGTACACCTTATTGTTCTGTTACTAAATCCAAAGTTATATCAGGTCATGTTTATATCAGAAGTAATACGATGAACAGGAGCTGGTCAGCTGGCAATCTAGGAGGAAGCTCAAAACAGGAATGGACAAGTGAGTGAAACTTTGCATTCCCTGAAGAGACAACTTTATTATAAATTCATAGTGGCCATAGATCAAATATTACCTTTGATGCCAAATGGATTAGATAGTCATGGACATTAGACATAACTTTTGATAGAGATTCCAAAGATTCTGCAAAGGTTTTATCATTCTTCATCTGGACAAGCTGTTCTAGTTCTAGAATCCATTTGCAGCATTTTCCAAGGTGATCCTCAAACCTGGCAACTGTGTGTTGCAGAAAACAAGAAGGCCGCCTTGTAGCACTCCTATAACAATGAAAGCTCGGTGCCGTGGTCAAGAGCTGACTGAAATCAGTCTGAGCACCAGATGATCCAGAGTGATTTGCAATTCCAGCACTTAAATGCACAAACCTTGGTCTCAGCTTTACATAAGAACGTATAGCAAATTCTGTGTTCCACATAATTTCTTTGATGACAGTCATTAAGCTCTCAATGGAAATCTTCTCAATATTCATGATGGTAGAGATAGATACAGCCTCCTGTTACATGCAGAAAACAAATCTGCCTATGACAAAGAGTCCCTTAAAGTTGTGTGAATCCTGCTGTGTGAAGTAGCACTTAGCAATAGTTCACTATTTGAAGAAAAAAATGAGTTGTGCTTGTGGAAGCAATAGTAGCGTGTTTAAGGGGACAATAACATCTTCTTTTGGGAGTGGATGTTGTCGAAATTGGCGATTGCGAATCAAATTGTACATAGGTAGGGTCACATTCTAGGATCAAGATGTAGAATATAAGATTCAATATGATTCAACAAGATATATATACATATATTTCCAATTTATTGTCTACCCCGACCGGAGGCATAATTGTTTATTTGATCATTAGAAACCAAATTTGTTAATACATACCTATCTTGACCTACAATCAAATTGCTGATTCCATGTAATCTGAGCACTTGTAGAACAAAATTAACAATCAACAACCATGGCGCTACAATATCCAATCAAAATAAATAAATTAAAAGTGAAGTTTTTTTTCAAGTGTTGATGTACTTTGTAGTTACTGAAGAATTCAGAGTGAGGGATCAGGGATAGGGCCCAACAGAACACAGAATTCTTCATAAAGTCGTGAGACACTATGGCATTGATTATATGATTAAGAGGGAGATTGAACTATGATTTCACAAGATATGGTTATTTGTGCGTTTTGAGTCACATTGGTGTTGGTAGAATCATAGCTTCATAGGAAATCAAGACCAAGTATCACGAGTTTAACAACGATGATTATATCACTTTCCTATTTTACTCGTAGACACTAGTAACAAATACTAGTGTTGCTTAGGTTGTGTGGTACTTTCGATTACAAACGTCTGCAGTTTAGCTAAAATTTACAAATATGAGTATTTACCCAATCAACACTAGTATTTACAACTAAAAGTGTATTGATCCTGCCGATATCTGAAACAACACTTATTGCAGGAATAGACTATTTTATCACTTGGCATGTATATATGAAATTAAAACACGAATGAAGCAGAACAAAGGTGGGGTGAAAAACCCATATGTGAGCTGTTTGGTTTGTGCCAAAGGACCCAAACTAGGGAACTAGCCCCACCGAAATTTAAGCTCAAGATTCATCCACTTCCGAGTGAGTGACAGATTTCCTGGGCTACTCCCAGCCGCGTTCCTTTAGGCACACACTTGCAAAAGTTCATGAGAAATTAGAGGCCGCCGACTGAGTAAGGACACACTTGTTCATCAAAATTCGAGGCACGCACGGCGCAACCGAGCATCCAAACATCGCTGTGGTGGATTTTGCCACTAGTTTTGAGATCGAAATGCCATGTTGGTAGAAGGATTCGAAGCAAACAAGAGTGAAACAGCAACGACGATAGGCTAAACTAACACAGCAACACTAGACGCGGCGACGCCTTGCTTACAGGCATTTCCACGAGCACCTGCCGAGCGCGCGCAGGATCCGCCGCCTCAACGTCTCCTGCCGGGCCCGGCTACTTCCCTCCCTCACCATCCGCGGGCTTCTTTCCCTTGGCGAGGTCCTCGAAGAGCTGGCCGAAATTAATCATGTACCCCTCCACCTCGGTGCCCTCTTCGCCCTCGTCGACCGAGGACGGGATCTCCGCGAACTCGTCCGGCTCATCCTCCACCTCGCCGTCGGAGCTGGAGTACCCGTCGGGCCTCGCCGGCGGGACCCGCCGCGCCATGCGCCGGTAGCCCCGCGCGCCGCCCAGGTGCGGGAGCCCGCGGCGGGGTTGGAGGTGCGCCCGCGGGTGGTTGTGATCCTCGGCGTCATGGTGGGAGTCGGAGCGGCGGGAGGACGCGAAGAGGCAGAAGGGGCGGGATAGCGCGTCCTGGATGAAGCGGCACCCCGCGCCGGGTGCACCGCCAGCGCCAGCACCCGCAGCGGCGGCGGAGGTGCAGCGCAGGCCGAAGGACGAGGCCAGGTTCCGCGCCACGTAGCCCGAGTAGGACATGGTGATGCGGATCGCCATGGCGGGAATCATTAATGCAGAAAGTTGTGCGGTTACGCACGTGTCATGAAAAAGTTCTCAGACACCTGTATGCTATGCACTCGAAGTTTGTTGACGCACATGCCATTTCGAATGGATTCTGTTAGCACTTAACGGTTCCACCCATCTAACAAGTGGGACCCACGTATGGAAATGACTATTTTGCCCCTTCACATGTGTCTTCTTCAACCTCTGGAAGATACTCTCGGAAACCAGCCCACGCGCCACCGGTGCTGCGACTGCGCGGCGGGGGCCTGCAGAGCGAGCAGCAGGAGCCGCCGGACGGGGAGGAGCCCCTGCGCGGCTGCGCCCACCGCCGCCTCCCCCGTTCCTCATCTCGGCGCCGCCGTCTCCTCCTCTGCACGCCTCTGTCGCTTCCCCGTACCTCTGCTCCGCTCCAGCCGGCCGCCACGGGCGCGCTCGTGGGCGAGCTTGAGCACAGCCCGCCGCGTCGTTCGCATGGGAGCTCCGCCGGACGCCGCGTGCGCACACACGTTCGACCACGACCGCCACGACGTGCGCGCGGGAACTCCGTCGACCGCCGCAGGGGCGAACTCAACCACGACCGTCGCGGCGCGCACGTGGGAGCTCCGCCGGCCTCCGCGGGTGAGCTTGACCCCGGTCATCGCGACGCGCAGGGGAGCTCAGCCGCCATGGGCAGAGGGCACTCTGGAGAGCGGCCAGTGACCGCGTGCCGGCGCCGGCGAGCTTGATGCGGGCGGGCGAGGCGGAGCGGTAGTGCGCGGGCGCAGGCAAGCTCTGCCCCGCGCGCGTGCGCCGCCGCAGGCGGACTCGGCCTCGCGCGCCGCCGCGGGCGGGCTCCGCCTCGGAGCACGAACGGGAGGGAGGGGTCGCCGGCGTCGGTTGACCGCGGGGAGCTCCTCCGCCGCCTGGAGGCGGCGTGGTCGGCGGGGTGAGGTTGATGGCGGAGGAGGAGCCGGCGGGACTGGACACGCCGGCGGAGGAGGAGCCAGCGGGAGAAAGAAGGGGAGGAGGAAGAAGGTTGGTGGGGCCCACAGTGGGTAACATGGTCATTTCACTCGTCGGTTTGACACCGTTAGCTCACAACATGGACGGAATGGCATACGCGTCAACGAACTTTGAGTGCGTGGCATACACGTGTCTAGGAACTTTTTCATGGCATGTGCGTAACAAGCAACTTTCTTAATGGCATGTACGTAAATGACTCCCATGGCGGCGGCGCCTCGCGCCCGCGCGAAGGCGGAGACGGGTACTCCTGGGTCGCAGGACCTTACTGGAGATGGCGGCCCATTCCGATCAGGTGGCCGTCGGTGGGAGGGCGCGCGGGATATCGGAGATCTAGGGTTCCACGGGAGGGCAGCCGGATGCGGCTACAGGGATCGGCGGAGAGGGAAAGAAAACAGATCGAGGAGCGGGGGTGGGTGTCCAGCGAGGTGCTGCCTCGCCGGCGATGCCACCGAGGTCAACGGCGGCGGCGGCGAGGTCAGGGGGAAGATGGGGAGATGCAAGTGGAAGCCTGAAAGGCTGGAAGGTAAGCAACGATGCGGCTCTTTTATGTCGTCGAGGAGTTAGTGGAGGCCGCTCGGATTTTCGGGTATAGATGGCCATTTGGCCCGGGCACGATGGGCCGGCCTAGGCCCGGCACTAAAAAGCATGGCCCGAGCACGGTCCGGCCCGACGGCCATCGTGCCCGTGCCTGGCCCGGCACGGTAGACGAGCCGTGCCTGGGCCACCAAACAGGCTCGTAGTGCTGGCACGGGCCCAGCCCGTCGGGGGTCTCCGGCACGATTTTGGCCCAATAACAGCCCGAGTCCCCCTATCTATCTTCTCTCATATATATAAATCGAATCCCCCTCTCTCCTAACCCTAATTTCCCCTCCCTCCCTGCCTCACGCCACCGCCCCCAATTTTGCCCAACCTCCGCTCCCTAGGTGCTAGTGCACCACCGCTGCCGTTGCAGCCCCAGCGCCGGCGGAGCCGCCCGGCCTCCTCCCCCCGCAGGGAGCAGAGCCGGTGGAGGCCGTCCCAGCCTCCTCCGCGGGTGGGAGCAGCACCGGCGGGCGACGGCCGCGCCTGTGAGCCGTGCTCGCCGCCGGCCAGACGGGAAATCGGTCGACGAGCGCTTTGTTGCCGCTCGACCAACGGCCGTCGCGACCAACGAGGATAGCGGGAGCAGCGCTGGCAAGCGACAGTGCCGGCACTGGCACTATGTGCCGCCGTGCCGAGGGGCACGGCACGACACGATTTTGGAGATGGTCGGACCGTGCTAGTGCCTCACTCTCGGCACGGCGGCACTACCAGGCACGACACGACAGTGCTGCCGTGCCCATCCGTGACGTGCGGTGTCGTGCCCGTGCCGTGCCGGCATGACGGCCATCTATATTTTTGGGGATTTTTTTTACGGGGTGGCCCAGCAAAGTTGGAACAAGTGTGGTGGGCGGATCGACTTGGATATCGCCAGAGGCGTGCTACAACTGCAAAGTCATATACAAAATCTGCTTTATGGCTATGGCAAACAGACTGCGATTGGTGCTGGACGATATTATTTCAGTGGAACAAAGCGCTTTCGTTCCAGGGAGACTTATCACCGACAATGTGCTGATCGCATATGAGTGTATCCACTATCTCCGTAACAAAAAAGGGAAGACAGGAGCTTGTGCCGTCAAATTGGATATGGCAAAAGCCTATGATCGTGTGGAATGGAGATACTTGCAGGATATTATGTTGGTGTTGGGTTTCCCTGAGACATGGTGTAACTTGGTGATGCGACGCGTAACTTTAGTGACCTTCGCGGTGAGGGTTAATGGGGTCCTATCACCATCTTTCAAACCGACCCGGGGGATTCGCCAAGGTGATCCGATCTCACCTTATCTATTCCTTCTTTGTGCGGAAGGATTGACGAATATGCTAAAGATGATAGGCCCTCAATTTATCGCGAGAGGTGTCAGGGTAAGCTATCATGCCCCTTGGATTTCACATCTTTTATTTGCTGATGATTGTCTCATTTTTACACAAGCTACAAAAAGGGGTGCTGATAGAATCTCTGAGATCTTGGATATATATAACCAAGGGTCGGGCCAACTAGTGAACAAGCAGAAATCAGCAGTGTTCTTTAGTAACAATTGTGATGATGCATCTAAAGTAGAGGTGCATCAAGCCTTACAAATTCCTACTGAAGCTTTGGGTGAAAGATATCTAGGCCTCCCTACTGCGGTGGGTAAGGTAGCTGATGGAGTTTTTAACTATGTGCCTGACAGAATAAGGAACTTTGTTAATGGATGGAGTGAGAACTTGTTAAGCTGTGCTGGAAGGGAGGTGCTTATCAAGGCTAATGCACAAGCAGTACCTACCTATCCTATGAGTTGTTTCAGGCTGCCAGCTGATGTTTGCAAAAGGATGAAAACTTATATCTCCAACTTCTGGTGGGGGAGCTCAATTGATAGTCATAAATTGCACTGGCAGCAATGGTCAAGGCTCACGAGTTCAAAAGCTAAGGGTGGAATGGGGTTTAGAGACTTGCCCCTTTTTAATCAAGCACTGCTAGGGAAGCAGGGGTGGTGCCTAATGGTACGTCCTGACTCCCTGTGTGTAAGGGTGTTAAAAGGGAAATACTACCCCCATGGAGATTTCATATCTGCCACAAAGAAAAAAGAAAAGCTCAGAAACTTGGCGAGCTATATTATGGGGCAGAGAAGCTTTGCAGAAAGGTTTGATCAAACGAATTGGGCCAGGAGATTCGGTGAATATTTGGACAGATCAATGGATCGTGGGCTTAAGGTCTATGAAGCCTCTTCTCAGATTAGAGGGCGTGAATATGGAACATGTGCATGAGCTCTTTATTCCGGGAACTAGAACATGGAATGAGCAGCTAGTAAAAGGCTCATTTGTTCCACATGATGCAGAAGAGATTCTGAAAATTAGACCGGGCGCACGGATGCAGGAGGACCTTTTCGCTTGGGCTTATGAAAAAAGCGAATGTTTTTCGGTTCGATCATGCTATCGTACTTTGAAGGATGAACAAGACCAGAAGGACGCAATGGCTGGGAACATGTCAGACTCGTCGGAAAATTCACAGTGGTGGAAAGCTCTGTGGTGTCTGAATATCCCACCAAAAGTCCGTATCTTCTGGTGGCGTGCACTGAATAAATTTCTGCCGACAAAAGGGGAATTGAAGAGAAGGCATATTGAGAAAGAGGATCACTGTGTGGCTTGCGGTGAACTAGGGGAGTCCCTGTATCATGTGGCCCTTCAGTGTACCTTTGCACGCCAATTCTGGAGATGTGCACAGCAAATCAATGGACTTCGTCTTCCTGTCTTACACGAAGCTACATGGATGAAAGATGTGCTCTCTGGAGAACTATGTACACCTAGTGAAACAGCCTTGATCATTTGTGGGGTGTGGTCTCTTTGGTCAGGAAGAAACGCAAGAATGCATGGCAAGGATCGGTGGAATGCACAGGCAGCTGTAAGACATGTGTCAGCCATGGTTGAGGACCTGATATGTCTGCAGATGAGTAACTCCCCGAGGCCCCCAAGACAAGCACGACGATGTCAGTGGGAACGCCCTCCGCAAGGCTGGCTCAAAGTGAATTCTGATGCTGCCTTCAACGCTAACTCGTCGGCCGGTGCATCGGGGGTTGTCATCCGTGACGCGGACGGGAGGCTACTTACAGCGGCGGCGAAGCACTATCCTATTCTGGCAGATGCACTAACAGGAGAGCTTCTTGCTGCCAGAGATGGCCTTGCTTTAGCATCACAACAAGGTCTGGACAAGGTCATTTTGGAGAGCGACAACCTGACGATGGTGAATATGCTGCGAGATGGCACTGGTGATCGCAGTGTATTTTATGGTCTCTGGCAAGAGATCCAAGAGCTTAGCAGGTCTTCTGTTTCGTTAAACTTTTCGTTTGTTTACAGGGAAGGCAATGGTGCAGCACATGTATGTGCAAGTTTGGCAACATTGCTGGAACCTGATTTAGTTTGGTCTGACATCATATCTTCCCGTCACGTCTCTTGGAGGCGACGGAGATGGATTGTAATCCTGCTGTGATCATCTAATATAGCTCTTGTGATCTGCTCAAAAAAAGTTATGGGGGGAAAACAAAAAAGGAGATTTTTCAAAAAAAAAAAACAGAGTGCACTTTTGGGGTTTTCACTTTTCGCGTTTTATCTGATATTTTCCGGCAAGCATTTTTAATTCAAATTATCGAGTTTTTTTTTGAACCGAGGTTGCCCCCATTTCCATTATCAAGATAACGGAAATTACATGGTCTCGCAGACGTATCTGCATTACAGACAAAGAACGAAGGCAAACGAAACTGTCCCCCCCCCCGGCGTGTCGTACGGACATCCCTGGGCCCACTACTCAGGTGGGTACCAGGACCGACTACTCGGTGGGCCGTTGGGACTACCCGACTTGGGCTGCACGGCACCAGATGGCGTGGAGCACAAGGCATACAGGAGACTAGTACTCGGTTAGGAAGCTAGACATGTCCGGATCCATGTAGAGTACTCCTAGCCGTACACGACTAGTACTCCCTTGTCAAACCGACTTGTAACCCTGCCTCCCGGACTATATAAGGCGAGGCAGGGACCCCTATCTCTTCATCCGCATCATCTTGTAAACTCACCCAATCAATCCAGAGCTACGCAGCATACAGGACGTAGGGTATTATGCACCTCGCGGCCCGAACCTGTCTAAATTGTGTGCCACGTGTCTCTCCTTCGAGTTTCCGATCTCGGCGAGGCCACAAACATCTACCTCGGGTACTCCCCTTGGTAGGTTGCCGGGTTAAAACACCGACAGCTGACGCGCTAGGTAGGGGATCTCGCCGAAGATCACATGGTGAACTCGACGGCTTCAATCGTCATCAAGCCAATCGCCGCTTTCAACCGCGGCGACACCTTCGTCTTCGGCTCATGGGTCTGCACCGCTGATGGCGCTGGATCGTTCCAGCGCTACCTCACCATGACCCCGGACCCAGAGACTGGACTCGTGACGCTTCCCGAAGCCATCACGGGTCAACTCGTCGAGAAATTCGACGAATTTTCGCTCTGCAACCAAGTTGCCGACTTCGAGATTGGATCCACCTCCAACTCGAACTCGACGTCGTCCTAGATCGAACTGCGCGAGCTGGCTCCCGAGCCATCGTGCGAACTGGTCCCCCACGAGCACTTCCCGTACGGCCTCTGCAACCCTACCAAAGCCTACGCGGAAGCACTCACCTCGCATCGGGCCGGCAAGGAGATCGTCTCCGAGTACTCCTCGGACTCCAACACTGTCCCCGGCTACAACTCGGACTCCTCCTACGAGTTTGACTTCGGTCTCGATCCGATCGAGTCTGAGTCCGAGCTCAACACTATCGAGGAACCGTTGTCAGGTCCTGCTGCTGGCTTGGTCATCACGTCTACTCCTGCCGGTAGATTCGTCTACTGGCCCGACCGCAAGCCCGCAGACCTGACCAACGACAACTCACACTGCGTCGCCTACCTCGAGACACTCCCCTTCCAGGAGGGGACACCGCTGACTCCCAACGAGGAAGAGCACACACCAACCGAGGTGGCGGCTACCGACTCCGAACTCTGCACGCCTGACCGTGAGGTATTCATGACGACCGGGGAAGCTGGAACCTCAGACAACCGAGTTGATCAGTACCTTGAAGACATCTCAGAAGACGAGGTATCAGCCAATGCACCCCCAGATGAGACTACTGATGCCAAGAATGCCCGGCGCGAATGCAACAGAAAACGAGCTGATCGACGCAAGCGCCTCCGAGAAGCTTTTCCCATCCGGAACCTCACAGAGGCTATGGACCAAGTCGAGAACCGGGTACACACCACCCCTGAGCAATGCCTCATGTCTATCACCACGATAGCACGGACAGCTCAGGGGCACCGCGCAGGCGAACTCATCACCAAGCTTGCTGAGGACGCCTACTTCATGCGGGTCAACGCCAGAACCGCCGGAGCCGGAAATCACGAAGCCACTAGTCGCAGCCCAGCAGACGGCGGACGCAACCGCGTCCGTGGTGAACACCAACCAACCCCCAACCGCTCTAGAGCCTCTGCGGGAGGACCCTCACATGGTGGCCACAGCGGTGGGGGCGGCGGCGGAGGCAGCAGCGGCGGCAGTTCCTCCCACGACGGCGGCAGAAGAGCTGGTGGCGGCGGCGATCGCGGAGGCCGAGGCCATGCGAATAGCCACGCCACCGGCAACGCACGCGGCGGCTACGACACCCGCAACAGGATCGACGAGATCCACCGCGCCAAGAAGACTACCGAAGTCAGCGACAGCGACGGCTTCCCCGCCTACTCTGCACGACTTCACGATCTGCTTCTTCCCGAGAAATTCAAACCTCTTGGGATCACCAAGTACGACGCGAAACAAGACCCAGTTCAGTGGCTCAGGTGCTATGCCCTGTCCATCGAAACGCTGGTGGCAACAATGACACGAAGTGTCTCTACTTCCCTTTCTGCCTGGACCAGGCCCCACTCACCTGGCTCGAGTCACTCGACAAGAACTCGATCGACCAGTGGGACCAGCTAAAGGCCCAGTTCACTAGCAACTTCGCGGGCACCATGGGGCACTCAGGTACTCGCATGGACCTGGCGATGGTCAAGCAGGAGCAAGGCGAGACCCTCCGCCAGTACATGCGCCGCTTTTTCGACAAGCGTGCGACCGTAGTCGACGTCACCGACAAAGAAGTCATCGACCTCTTCCAAGACGGCCTCTACCTCCGTCGCACTTTCGAAGACTTCGGTCGCCGTTGCCCGAGTTCTATCACCAAACTCAAAGACATGATCACCTCATGGGCCGACGAAGAGGACAAGGCAAATGCCAAGTACGACTCCATTCGCGGCAAGAGCAAAAACAACACGGGTGGCAACAACAATAACAAGGATCAAGGGGGTCGCAACAACAACTACTCGGGTCCTAACCACAAGCGCAAGCCAGACAACACAGTCGTGGCTATACAGCGCCCTGCGAAGGATAGCTCCAAAAAGACCTCCGGCGGCTTCAGAGACTTGCTCAAAGAGAAGTGCCCGTGGCATCTGGATGGCAACCACACAACTGACCAGTGCTACCAACTGCGGCAAGCACTCAAGGATATCCCCGAGCCACGGCCTCCTCACGACAAGAAAGGCAAGAAGAAAGTCGACGAAGGCAACGGCGACTTCCAAGAACCTGACAAGACGGTGAATGTCCTCTTCGGTGGACTACCCACCAGACGATCTCAGAAGCTCACTCTACGGGAAGTCTTGAACATTGAACCAGCGGTACCGACACCTCTAAGGTGGTCGGAGGTACCCATCACCTTCTCCCGCGCGGATCAATGGACAAGCTTCTCTGAGCCAGGACGTTTCCCACTCGTCCTGAAACCAGTAGTCGCGGGCTCCAGACTCAACAAGGTACTCATCGACGGCGGGAGTGGACTCAACGTCCTCTTCACCAAGACCTTGAAGAAGATGAAGCTCGACATCACCGATATGCTCACTAAGAGCGCGTCGCCTTTCTACGGCATCGTCCCGGGTAACACGGCTATTCCACTTGGCTCAGTGGTCCTGCCAGTTACCTTCGGGGAGACAAGGGAGAACTACCACACCGAGTACATCAAGTTTGAGGTTGCGGACTTCGAAACCTCCTACCATGCCATCCTCGGCAGACCAGCCATCGCCAAGTTCATGGCGGTCCCTCACTACACCTACTTGGTACTCAAAATGCCAAGTCCTGCCGGAGTACTCGCGTTGCAAGGGGACTTGAAGATTTCTTACGACTGCGACATAGAAGCCGTGGAACTCGCAGCAACTAATCAAGTACCCAATGCAATGATGGAGATCTTCGCTGCCTCCAAGAAGCTCGCACCAACTGAACTCGAGATACCTGAGAAGACCGACACCGCAAACAAACCTCAGCCAACAGAGGAAGTACAGGTAAAGGCCATTGACCTCGGGACAGGCAACAACAGCAAGACTACCATGATCGGCGCGGGGCTCGACCCGAAATAGGAAGACACGCTCGTCTGCTTCCTTCGGGCTAACCGAGACATCTTCGCGTGGAAGCCAGCGGACATGCCAGGTGTGCCCAGGAGGCTGATCGAGCACTCACTCAACGTCGACCCTAAATCCACCCCCAAGCGACAACACCTCCGCCGTTTTGCTGACGACCGACGGGATGCCATCAAGAAGGAACTCGCCAAACTACTCGCGCCTGGCTTCATTCGAGAAGTCTTCCATCCTGAGTGGCTCACCAACCCTGTCCTCGTCCGCAAGAAGAACACGAACGAGTGGAGGATGTGCGTCGACTACACCGACCTCAACAAGCACTGCCCCAAGGACCCCTTCGGGTTGCCGCGGATTGATCAAGTCATCGACTCCACGGCGGGCTGCGACCTGCTCTGCTTCCTCGACTGCTACTCTGGGTACCACCAGATCGCTATCAAGGAAGAAGACCAGGAGAAGACCGCGTTCATCACCCCGTTCGGCGCCTACTGCTACACGACAATGTCGTTCGGGTTGAAGAACGCCGGCGCTACCTACCAACGAGCTATCCAGGCCTGCTTCAAGAAGCAGCTCAACAAGAATGTCGAAGCCTATGTGAATGACGTGGTCGTCAAGACCAGAAACTCCGACATGCTCATCGCCGATCTTGAAGAGACCTTCGCATCTTTGCGAGAGTACCAGTGGAAGCTCAACCCCAACAAGTGCGTCTTCGGCGTACCTTCGGGGAAACTACTCGGCTTCATCATCAGCCATCGCGGCATCGAAGCCAATCCCGAGAAGATCTCCGCCATCACCAATATGAAAGCTCCAACTTGCATTAAGGATGTCCAGAAGCTGACCGGGTGCATGGCGGCCCTGAACAGATTCATCTCGAAGCTTGGAGAACGGGGACTACCCTTCTTCAAACTACTCAAGCACCAAGAGAAGTTTGTGTGGACCGAGGAGGCTGATGAAGCTCTGACGCAGCTCAAAGACTTCTTGTCCAAGCCACCGGTTCTCACAGCTCCTCGCAAACAGGAGTAGCTACTGCTCTACCTCGCTGCGACTACTCACGTGGTCAGTACTGCCATCATCGTCGAGCGGCAGGAAGAGGGTCACGCCTACCCAGTCCAGCGACCAGTCTACTTCGTCAGCGAGGTTCTGTCAGAGTCTAAGGCACGGTACCAGCCGGTCCAGAAGCTACTCTACGCAGTACTCATCACCTCGCGGAAGCTACGACAATACTTCCAGGAGTACTCGATCGTCGTCATCATCGACTACCCGCTCGGTGACATACTTCGCAACCAAGATGCTACTGGAAGAATCTCCAAGTGGGCGGTCGAACTTGGCGCCCTCAACATCGACTTCAAGCCACGTACCGCCATCAAGTCTCAAGCACTAGTCGACTTCATGGCAGAGTGGCGCGAGAATCAGCTACCAACTCCAACAGAGCGACCAGAGCATTGTGTGATGTACTTCGACGGCTCACTCAAACTCGAGGGAGCGGGTGCAGGGGTACTCCTGATTTCTCCAAAGGGCAAACAACTCAAGTACGTCCTGCAGATCTTCTGGAAGGTCTCAAACAACGAAGCCGAGTACGAAGCCCTGCTGCACGGGCTTCGCCTCACAATCTCACTGGGCATCAAGCGGCTACTAGTCTACGGCGACTCTGCAGTGGTCATCAACCAAGTCAACAAATCTTGGGATTGCAACAAGGAGAACATGGACGCCTACTGTCTGGAAGTTCGCAAACTCGAGAACAAATTTTATGGTCTCGAGTTCCACCACGTCGTTCGCGACAACAACGTTGCAGCGGACGTCCTGTCGAAGCTTGGTTCTACTCGCGCCCAAGTACCCGTCAGAGTCTTCGTCCACGAGCTTCACGCGCCATCCATCCCGGAGCCGGTGCCTACGACCACTGACCCTACACTACTATAGCCTGGTCAGGAGGTCATGATGATCGATGTGGACTGGAGACAACCCTTCATCGACTACATCCGCGAGCAGAAGGTCCCTTCCAACAAGAACAAGGCCGAACAACTCGTCCGCCGAGCCAAGACCTACGTACTAGTCGGGGACAAGCTCTACAGGCGAGGTGCCACTTCTGGAGTACTCATGAAGTGCATACCTCGGGATGAAGGCAAGGACATCTTGGAGGAGATCCACAAGGGTGTCTGCGGCAACCACACGTCTTCCTGTACGCTGGTGAGCAAAGCCTTCCGACGAGCTTTCTACTGGCCCACAGCTCTGGCCGATGCTGAAGGACTTGTCAGAAGGTGCTAAGGATGTCAATTCTTCGCCAAACAGCAACACGTCCCGGCCTACAAGCTAGTCACCATACCACCGACCTGGCCCTTTGCCTGCTGGGGGCTCGACATGATTGGGCCTCTGCCAACTGCGCCAGGAGGATTCAACAGAGTCTTGGTGGCCATCGACAAGTTCACCAAGTGGATTGAAGTCAAACCGGTTACCTGCCCAAAGGCCGACAGAGTACTCAACTTCTTGGATGAACTCGTGCATCGCTACGGGCTACCCTATCGCATCATCACAGACCTGGGTTCCAACTTCAACAACCATCAGTTCTGGGAATACTGCGAGAACAGCGGGATTGACGTCCGATACGTCTCAGTCGCCCACCCGCGCGCCAACGGCCAAGTTGAGCGCGCCAACGGGATGGTACTCGACGCCCTCAAGAAGCGATTGCACGACACAACTAACACCAAGGGAGGCAAGTCGATCAAGGAACTACGCAATGCACTCTGGGGGCCTCGTACTCAACCTACCAAGCCAACAGGGCAGTCGCCCTACTTCCTGGTCTACGGCTCCGAAGCTATTCTACCTGCTGACGTGATGTGGGAATCCCCGGCAGTAAAACAATACGACGAAGGCATCTCAGAAGACAGTCGACGGGTTGATATCGACAGCCTCGAAGAAGCCCGCTGCGCTGCCCTCGTCCAGTCAGCAAGGTACCTAGAGGGTATCCGACACTACCATGATCGCAACGTCAAGGAACGCTCCTTTAACGTCGGCGATCTAGTCCTTCGTCGCATCCAGAACACGGACGGACTACACAAGCTCAGCTCGCCATGGGAAGGTCCCTTCTCAGTCTCCAAGGTGACCGGACCAGGCTCATATCGCCTCCAAACACTTGAAGGCGACAGCATCAGCAACTCGTGGAACGTCGACCAGCTGTGTCGCTTCTACGCGTAGTCGCTCGACTACTCATCTACGGGTCCAGCCTACACGGCTACTCACGGACTCTTCGCTGTAAGCGGCCTCTCGGTCCTAGCACAAGTCTCCGGACTACCCCTCTCCAAGATCCAGCTTCAACGGCTACTAACGGATCCTGGGCCGCACATAGCAGGAGGACTTTGGCGGCGGTCTACGGACCATGTACTCTCTAGATCCAGCCTATACGGCTACTAACAGATCTCCAGCTGCAAGCGGCTCAAGGGCCCTAGCAATTACTTAGCCGTAGGCGGCCTACGGGTCCTGGCGACTACTCATTTGTAACGGCCCTGGCCATCCAGGTGTACTTCTTTATCAGTAATAAAGCTTGATTCTACTCAACTTGTTTACTGTGCCTTCTAACTAGGCAGACCCTATCGAGTACTACTACTCACCACATCTCCCACGGCTTGGTACTCTGCACACTTCGCTACAAGTGGCGACCACAAGTACTCATTACAAATACAAGCAGTGGACGAATCTCATTGATATTTCAAACAAGTCTCTGACTACTTTGTTTGTTTTACATCAACTATTTTAAGATATCTCTACAGGTACATCCACTGGAGATTCAGCTTCTCCGCCACCTGCTCCGCAATAGGCGCCATCTCTTCCAGGAGAGTCTTGTGCTGCTCATCGGTGCAGTTCGCCGCAAGACCACCAGCTACCACATCCACCGGCGCCTTTGGGAAGTACGACTTCATATATGCGAGCACCTAGTTCGGGATGGACTTCGCCAGATGCTTGACATATATCGCCAAGTGCTCGGGGGCTTCCTTCAGCCTGTCTACCAGTGGGGCTATCTTGGGTCCGCCCGGATGTGGCACCAGCAGCCTCGCGATGGGCAGCGCGGCTTCTTCGAGTTCTTTCAGCTGGCCTCGAAGCTTCTCGTAGTCTTCATTAAGCTTCTGCAGAGATTTATAATAATTGACAAGGTCACAATCGGAGGCTTCACGGAGCTCCATGTGCGTGATACACTCATGGCGCAGCTGGGCATACTCATACTCAAGTACCTCTCTCTTGTCAGTTTCACGGTACATGATGTTCTTGAGGTCCGTCTCAGACGCCTTCAACTGGTCGACCTTTGCCTCAAGATCTGCAGACAACTCGATGCAATGTCAGATTACTCAAAAGGTACTACAATAAGTACTCAGCGATCTTGGCGGGAGACACACCTTTGTTCTTCTGGCGCAGCGACTTGTTCTTCCGGATCAAGTCGTCCCTCGTCGCCTGCATCTCCTGTACCTCGTTATGGTACTGAGCGAAGGCGCCGTCAAGCTTGGACTGGAGCAGCGCTGAATGCTTCTTCGACTTGTCCAGCTCCTTCTCCAAGACTTCGGCGCGGAGGACTGTGTCACCATATCCCTTCAGAAGATCGGTCTTCTGACGGGATCTTTCCACCAAGCCCTGCGCATGATACAGCATCTAATCAGTGCTTAATATTCAGAAGGCAAGTGAACTCAAGGTACTCGCATCATACCTTGATCCAGTTCTCCGTCCGGCGCCACGACTCCATGCTCAGTGACACAAAGGCCGGGTCAATGAGATCGTCGTCTAGCAACTCAAGACCTCCGCGGCTTGTAGATCCTGTCTCTGGCATGGGCGCCGAGCGAAGTGGCGCAGCATCTTCTATCATCGCCTCACGGACGACGACTTGAGTACTCGCCTCGGGTTGTGGATCAACCCGCGCCTCTGCGCTCAGCTCGGGGGCTACTGTAGTCCCCGACCCGGGGGCTGTTGCTGTCATCACCCCAACAACCGGCTCTGCAGACTCCGTCTCTACAGCAGCCGTCCCCATGGCCATCGCCTCAGGGATCGTAGCTCCCTCGGCTTGTGCTCCTGTTAGGATCAATTCAGCAAGTCAGTAAACGGCTACGACTACCCTCCATGATGACCACTCGTGGTGGCAGGAAGCATACCTTCAACCAGGGCAGCCTCTTCAAGCACTGGCTCCGTCGCGGCATCAGCTTGTGATGGTGGTGTGGGTTCGCGCACCTCCGCCGAGCGATCTTCTCCATCGGACGGAGTGCTAGTCTCCCCACCATCCCACGACAAGTCCATGGATTTCCTACACCATGAAGTATCCAGTCAACAACAATAGCTTGACGACTACATGACTACTCGAGAGTTCAGGGAACTTACAGAGTTGACCGTACAACGGTGACGGTCGGAGCGCCTAGTATGCTGGCGATGTCCACGATACCAGCCTCACTAGCAGCTCCGGCCTCGACAGAAGTCTCGTCTGGCTGCTCCACAGCTACGGTTGCAGCAGGAGGAGGGTCCTGTACCTCTTCAACCGACGCCTGTGGCTCCACGGCGCCGGTCTGCTGTTGTGCTTCCTCAGGCACAATATCTTCAGCGGCAGGAGGCGGGCTGGTGTCCCTCTCCGCCGTCGCCCCCACCGTTTCCCAGACATCCTCATCACCCTGGTCAGCGGGGTCCGAGGAGGGGATGTCCTGCAATAACACAGTCATAGAGTCCGCAATGGACTACTCATTGGCGGTACTCGACTACTCTAAGTCGTGGTACTCACCTCTTGTCTGGTGGCTTCAGACAGCTTCAACTTCTTCACAGCGCGTTTCCGCCCCACGTTGCGCGGCTTCCTAGGCGGCACCGGTAAGCTAGCCTCCAGGCTAGATGGCTTCTCGATGACGGGGATGTGCGGCATCCCAGCCCGGCTGAACCTTGAGCGGAGCTGGAACCGCTGCTACAGCGTCTCTTCATCCTCGTCGTCGGAGCTGTCTTCAATGACGACGGCATCGTCGCCCTCACCGACTTCGCGGCGTTCCTTCGCCTTGGGCTCCGCCTTCCCCTGCGCCTGTCCCTCAAGTCGTGGAGGGGAGGGCGGGATGGAGATGTACTTCTTCACATCGTCCTACAACACCAAACAAGTATAAGTACGGCTACATCAAGCAAATCAGTACTCGGGGGCTCTAGCCACGACTACTAACCTGGTTTGGTGGGCGTGCCGCGGAGTACTCTGGCACCGGGCACGGTGTGTACGGGGGCATATCCTTAAAGATCTTGCCCATCCTCTCAATAATGACGTCGTCTTCAATTTCGAAGCCGGGCATCCGAGAGGAATCTTCGTTGCCCGTGTACTGGTACCCGAGGGTGTCTCGCGCCATCAGTGGTTGCACCCTCCTCTTCATGAAACTAAAGGCCACGTGCTCGGCCCTCAGTCCGGTCTCCCGCAAGGCCTTGATCTTCTTCAGCAGCGGAGGTAGCTGAATACCTTCCTGCATGGTGGCCTCCGTGTTCCACCACGGCGCGTGCTTCGGCTGACGGCCGCTGGGCTTCGGCAGCTCAGGGTGGTGGTTGCTGATGTAGAACCACTTCGCCTTCCAGTCTTGGTTGGAGTCGATGAGCTTGTACGGCAAGTACTGGCCGGCGGCGTCTTCACGCATCTGAATCCCAGCGCCTCCGACTACTCGCGGATCATCTGTGCTCGGCTGCGGCTTCAGCCGGAAGAACTTCCGAAATAAGATCCAGTGGGGCTTGATCCCCACAAAGGCCTCGTAGAAGTGCACGAAGATGGAGACGTGGAAGATCCTATTGGGGTTGAGGCTAAGGTACTCAATACCGTAGTACCTGAGCATTCCCTTGTAGAAGTCGCTGGCCGGCAGCGCGAGTCCACGCTCCACGAACCGCGCGAACATTGGGATCTCATCCGGGTTCTTCTCCATCGGATACGGGTCGCCAGTGGCGGTGCGCCACAGATCCATTTCCTTCTCGCGAAGGAATCCGCTGTTGACCAGGGCAAAAAGGTCCTCGGTCTTCAGCTTTGCCTTCTTCCACTCCTTCGCCAGATTGGGGCGGGGGGAGGAGGGCGGCGACGACGACGACTGGCCGGCGTCTCCGGCCTCATCGCGGCTCCTTTTCTTCGATGCGACGGTCTTCGAGCTCTTCGCTAGGGACGCCTTCATCCTCCAAGTCACGGGTGTCTTCACTCGCATTCGCTCGGAGGCTACGAAGGTGGGCGGACTACGGCGGCGGGCAAGTGTAGATCTAATCTACCTTGCGGCGGCGGCAGAGGAGCAGAGGGGGCACTCACTCAGATCTAATCGGTGAGGAATGCAACCGCTGGGAGTAAAAAAACCCTAAGGGGATCACCGGTTATTTATAAGACACCGGACGGCTCAGTTTTGAACAGTCGGATAAGCGCCAGGTAGGCCTGCTAGTGGGGCGGGTCCAAATGGGGTTTTCGGGGCGGGTACTGCTGTGGGGTTTGCTTGGACAGGTAAAAATGGGGTTCAATAGCTAACGGGTCGGGGCGGGTGGGGTCTAACGTATTTGCGGGGCGGGGCGGGTTGGTGTGGGTTTTAATGGGGGCTAATGCGTGCGGAAGTCGCATCGTTCGCTCTCGCAAAACCGCAGAAGGGAAGTCACTGGCAGCCTACGTGGGTTACTTTTTGCTGAACTGCACTGTTTCTTGTTGACAGAAGAGAGCTGCTGCTGATGTACTGCTTCAGGGTTTCTGACCGGTTGTGCTACTACGGAGTAAGTACAGAAATTATTTTACCCTCCGATCAAACACAGCCTTGAAAATTCACCGCAATAGTTAAAAAAAGATCACCAACTACATATCACGTCAATCTTCAGATACTAATTACGAGTATTAAATGTGAATTAATAACAAAACTCATTCCACAACCCTTACCTTAATTTTCGAGATGAATCTAATGATGAGTCTAATTATGTCATGGTTAGACAATATCGTGCTACAGTAACCAAGCTCTAATGACGGATTAATTATACTTAATGGATTCATCTCGCAATTTCCAGTCCATCTATGTAACTAGTCTACGTTTATTATCCTAATAACTTATTAGAATAATAAACGTAGACTAATTACATAGATGGACATGAAATCGTGAGATGAATCCATTAAGTCTAATTAATATGTGATTAGAGATTTTTTTACGGTAGCACAACTTTGTCTAATCATGGTATAATTAGGCTCGTTAGATTCGTCTTGCAATTTGAGCCGGGGGTATGAAATGTGTTTTGTCATTAATTCACATTTAATACTCTTAATTAGTGTCCGCTAGAGTTCCTGTTCGGGAATAGCGAGACAATCAGATTTTTGGGAAGCGTAAGACGTGCGCGACTGCTCAACGATCCTCGTTTGGTTGCCGCGATCGACTACTTCTCGGTGATCGTGAACGACTACATCCCAACGGCCTTTCTGCATTGCACTAACGTCTTTGCTACGTCAACTCGTTCGACTACATCGAATCAGGCCAGCCTACGATTAACATGGTTAATCCAGCTAGTAACGGCGCACCCGGTGCCTCTGGCAACAGTCCCGCCCCTGAGTACATCCTCAAACTTGTGTTGTTCTTTGAGTTGTTCATGTTTTATACCGTGTTAATCATGAACACAAGCCCATGCCATGTTATCACATTCTCACTCCTTTATAACATGAATTTCTTGTTGAATTATGCAATTAAAATATGCCGAAAATTGCCTAGATTTCTAACACTCCACTATTCAACTGTCACATCATCTCGGATCAGTGCCAAACTTTTCAATATTCAGCGATCACATCTTACTAAATTCAACCGAAATGAACTCCATATGACAATTTTCTACTATTCACCGGTACAGTACGTGAATCATGTACATCGATACAGCACGTGAAAAGTGGCATTACGATTCCTGCGCAGCATTATGACCTGGTTCACCAATGGGAGAACCGACATGGTCTGTGCTTGACTGCTTATGAAAAAATCTCTGATTAGGATCACGCAGTCTGCACAGGGCACAGGCACACCATACAAAAGTCCATGGATTTAACTCACTGCTGCGGGTAGATTGTAAAAAAAACCCCACTGCGGGTTGTCTTGGGTACAAAAAGGACCAATGGGGTGGGGCGGGGCGGGTGATTAGATTTTTATTTTGGGGCGGGGCGGGTCGCCTGTGGTGGCTCATTAGCGATGGGTTGGGGTGGGTGAGGAGCGGGTCTGGCCCCATTAGCAGGCCTAGCGTCAGGCGGGTGACTCAGCGGCGGCAGTCTGACTCTTCATAGTCCAGTACTCGACGCTCTCAGTCTCGGGGGTTCGACTACATCAGATGGACTCAGTGGGCTACACCAGATCAAGACCCCATTCAGGACACATTATACAGTCAAGATGACCCTTCAATTCGAGAGAAAGTACTCGACTCAAGGCTCGGGGGTTCCGTGCCACGTGTCCTTCGGTTTTTTCTCCGGATTTTTCGGGATAAGATTGGCAGAACTTCAGATTGACCCTCAGCTTGAATCTACGATTCGACCTAAGGCTCGGGGGCTACATTCCATATGGAATGCGATTCTCCGAATCGCATTTTCCATATGGTTCTTCATCAAGACAACACGAGTACAATTGAAGACCTTCGAGAGAAGCACTCGGGGACGCTTGGGGACTACTCGAGAAGACTTCAAGACTACTCAAAAATCAGCTGGAGTACCTTCCAGCCTCAGGATGATTCAAGCATTTTTGAGGACTGTCGGCTTGTGGAACTCGGGGACGCTCAAGGACTACTCGCTAAGGCCGTCAAGACTACTCGAAGACATCCTGCTCGACTACAAAGTACTTGGGGGCTTGTCGTACGGACATCCCTGGGCCTACTACTCAGGTGGGTACCAGGACCGACTACTCGGTGGGCCCCTGGGACTACCCGACTTGGGCTGCACTGCACCAGATGGCGTGGAGCACAAGGCATACAGGAGACTAGTACTCGGTTAGGAAGCTAGACATGTCCGGATCCATGTAGAGTACTCCTAGCCGTACACGACTAGTACTCCCTTGTCAAACCGACTTGTAACCCTGCCTCCCGGACTATATAAGGCGAGGCAGGGACCCCTATCTCTTCATCCGCATCATCTTGTAAACACACCCAATCAATCCAGAGCTACGCAGCATACAGGACGTAGGGTATTACGCACCTCGCGGCCCGAACCTGTCTAAATTGTGTGCCACGTGTCTCTCCTTCGAGTTCCCGATCTCGGCGAGGCCACAAACATCTACCTCGGGTACTCCCCTTCGTAGGTTGTCGGGTTAAAACACCGACACCGCGCTTCTCCCTTAACCTGATTCAAGCTAAGAAGAAACGAAATGGACCAACATAGTTATCTCAGCATTACAACTTCTTAAGACCTACAAAAGATTTTAGTTCAGACTGCTTTAGATTGATCAGCCTGCGTCCAGATAAACTAGTCCGGAGCGCCTACGCCCCGCCAGCTCCCGGGTTCATCTCCCTGTCTTGATCATCTTCTGTCTCCAGCAGGAGCCTACGCCCCTCGCCTTGTTCCGCCAGCAGCTTGCACGCGATCGCCAGCATAATGTTAGCCCCCTCCGCCAGCTGCTCCTGCACCTCTGTCTTGTACAAACCTGCCCAATATTTCATTAGTGCACATGCAAGCACCACTATCTCAGCAGGGTGTTTGATTGTTTTCTTGTCAAAGCAAGATTTATTTCTTGTCAACCAAATCGCTCTACAAATAGCTGAAAAGCCAAAAGCATATATGTGTTCTCCTCTCGGCAGATGTTTTTTAACCCAGGTCCAGTATTGCTCTACAGATGTGGGAATCTCCTGCGCTCCCATACTTTTAGTCACTATGGCCCAAACACATTTTGCTGTAAAGCATCTGAACAACAAGTGTGAGATATCTTCAAGCCCCTCACAGAACTGGCATGAGGGATCACCAGCCCACTTTCTCTTAATCATGTTGTCCTTTGTCAGAATTGCTTCATTTTCAATTAACCAAAGGAAGATCTTTATCTTATACGGTATCTTGGCTTTCCAGGCCCTGGTGAAAGACTTTCCAGAGTCATTTACTGTCAGCTGATCATACATAGCTTTAACAGTGAATTTTCCATTGTTTCCACCCCCATTTCACAATATCTTCTTCATCAGTTATTGGGAGTGTCAATACCTTATCTCTAAGCTCCTCCCACTGCTGATTTATAATTCCAGGCAGCCATCGTCTGAACCCAATTTCTCCACTTTTCGCTATAAATTCCTTTACTGTTATGTTTTTCTCAGTGCAGAGTTCAAAGAGAATGGGGTATTGAGTGCACAGAGGAACCCCCCCTATGGGGTCTGTCCATAGCATGGCTACGGCCCCATTTCTAATCGGCACCATTCTCTTATTGAGATAAAGGTTTTTTACTTTTAGTAGATCTGCCCAAACAGGTGAATCTCCAAGTTTGTGTTTCACACTTACTACAGTATCCCTCCTCATATACTTGGCTTTGATGATATCCTGCCAATGGCCCTTTCCAGAATCTAATTTCCACCACCATTTGCAGAGTAAGCTTAGGTTCATCTTCTCTATGTCTTTTATGCCCAGACCCCCTTTTTTCTTACTTTTGCATATCACTTGCCACCTAACCAAGTGATATTTTCTTTTCTGACATCCTCCCTGCCAAAAGAATGTTCTCCTTTATTTATCCAGTTCTTTGGTAATTGTTTTGGGGAAAAGATACATAGACATGTGATATATGAAGGAACTAGATAGGCTGGAGTTAATCATGATTGTCCTCCCAGCTATGGACATAGTCCCACCTTTCCAAATTTCCAACTTTTTCCTATTTTTTTCTTTCAGTGGTTCCCAGTCTATCACATGCAACCTACTTGGGCTGACTGGCACACCAAGATATTTGATGGGAAAACTTCCTGTTTGGCAGTTAAAAATTTCTGCATATTGTATTTCTAATTCATCACAACCATTGATTGTGAGAACTTCACTTTTGGCAAAATTGATTTTCAAGCCAGCCATTTGTTCATACATGTATAGTAGAATCTTCATATTTCTAGCTCCTGCCATGTCATTTTTAAGGCATATAATAGTGTCATCAGCGTACTGTAGGATAGCTATCCCCTTTGGGATCAAGTTGGCTGCCAGTCCAGTAAACAGCCCATTTGCCTGAGCCTGTTTTACCAATTTAGTTAGACAGTCAGCCACAAAATTGAACAAAATGGGTGATAAAGGGTCACCTTGTCTGACCCCTTTATGACTCATGAAGTATGGACCCTAGTGGTCATTGATTTTCACACATACAGTTCCACCAGTCAGCATCTGGTTTACCCATCCACACTATTTTTCATTGAAGCCTCTCAACTTGAGGCATTCAAGCAAGAATTTCCAGCTTACTTTGTCATAAGCTTTTTCAAAATCTAGTTTTAGTATGACCCCAGTTTCCTTTCTCCTCTTGGTTTCATGCATAACTTCATGTAACACCATAACCCCATTCATTATGTTTCTCCCCTTAATGAAAGTTGTTTGTTCAGCACAAATCAGTCTTCCAGCTATGGGGGTTAGTCTAATGGTTAACACCTTAGTGATCCATTTGTAAAGGCAGTTCAGCAGACAAATGGGTCTGAATTGATGTATCTTATTAGCATCTACCACTTTTGGTAGTAAGGTGATCACACCATAATTAATTCTGCTCACATCCAATCTACTTATATACAGGTCATTAAAGAGTTCCATGATGTCATATTTTATGATTTCCCAGCAAGCTTGATAAAACTCCACAGGTATTTTATCAGGCCCTGCAGCCTTATTATGTTCCATCTAGAATAAGGCATGTTTTACTTCACTTTCAGAGAAAGGTTTGCAAAGTGATTCATTTTCAATGACAGAGACTTTTTCCTCCACCCCCCAAAGTTCTGAATTTAAGGGGATGTTGTAGCATGTGGAAGGTCCAAAAAGCTCCTTATAGTATTTAGTTGCCAAAGAGACTAAGTTCTCATCCCCCTCCACCAGCCCATCTTCTCCTTGTAATGAGAAAATGGTGTTTTTTCTTTTTCTCCCATTTGCAATTCTGTGGAAAAATTCAGTATTATTGTCCCCTTTCAAGAGCCATTGCTCATGGGATCTTTTATACCAATATAGTTCCTCTTCCTCCAACAATCTCATATTTTCATACTGCAATTCAGATTTCCTCATATATTGTGCTGCATTCAAAGTGCTGTCTTCTTCCATATGCTCTAACTCCCACAACTCCTCTTGTATTTCTTGTTTTTTCTTTCTTATTTCTCCTTGTAGGTTAAATCCCCACCCCTTAAAATACTTTTTGAAATTCTTTAGCTTGCTTTGTATCCTGTCAAATGCTGATTCAGCATAGCAGGGTTTATTCCAAATATCAGCCACTTTCTGAATGAAGTCTGGGTGATTCACCCAAGACAGTTCAAATCTAAAACTCAGATGTTTGAGCTTTATAGTATTATCAGTGGCTATAATAAGTGGGTTATGATCAGATACCTCTCTGGGTTTTTTCCTGAGTGTTACTCTAGGAAAGATATCTTCCCATCCCTTGCTCATAAGGAACCTATCCAATCTCTCCAGAGTGGGATGTTGCTGGTTATTAGACCATGTAAACTTCCCATCCATCATATCAATGTCAATTAATTCATAAGCATCAATGATAGTGTTGAACACCCCAGAAAACCTTTTTAAAGTGGTTTTCTTATTCTTTTCAGAGGGATATCTAATTATGTTAAAATCCCCACAAATCAAATAAGGCTCTTTATTTCTACTGCAAAAGTGTGCTAGTTCTGCCAGGAACTTATCTTTCCGATCATCTTGAGCAGCCCCATATGCATTAATAAGGTTCCACTTACTCCTTTGCTCCTTGTCCCACAGACAAAGTTCAAGCATAAATTCCCCCTCAACAAAGGAACCCACATCATAATTGCTGATGTTCACCCCCATCAGGAGTCCCCCTGACTTGCCATTGGAGGGTAGCCATTTCCACAAGTATGATTGATTAGGATCAAGCTTTCTAATTGTTTTGTCTTCTATGCTTTCCTGCATAGTTTCTTGTAGACACACAAAATTAAATTTGTGTTCCATGATAAGATTCCTAAGAAAGGATGAGACACCTTTTTTCTTGATGCCTCTACAATTCCAAGAAAGGCCTATCATTTGACACCTTTTGGTTTTCTACCCCTTTTTGGGATGTCAGGAGAGGCAAGGTTTCCTTGCCCCCTTCCTTTCTTCCCATTTTTAGAGGAAGGATTTTCCTTTCTCTTAGTGTTTTTCCTGGGTTTCCCAGAAAGTGATAGTCTATCAGGATTTTTCAACTTTCTTTTTTCAGTCATTATTAGATAATCTATACTGTTATTATCAGATTCAACTTCTGAGGTTTCTTCTACTATTTCATCTTCTGGTATATCATCCATCCCTGCCATGCTATTGTCAGTTTTGCTGTTTATTTTTTTGGATTCTAAGGCATGTCTGGCTATTTCTAGACCCTTCATCAGATCAAAAACTTCAAAATTTTCTTCCCTTATGTCTATCCCCATACCAACAGATATAGCAGCTATCTCATTATTACATAAAGCAGAAAATGAATTAGTTAGATTGAGATTGGTACCTTCCAGGTTCCTCTTCCTGGCCATTTCTTTGCTTTTGTCTTCAGTTGTTAAGGCCAAATCTCCCATCAGCCTGGCACACCTTCTCCTTTCTTCTCTTGGATTTTGTGGCTTTTCAGCTGGGACTTTTTCTTCCTTGGTGGACTCTTTTTCCACCTCCTGATCCCCATCCATCTGAGTTTTTCCTGATCCCAATTCCTCCTGGTTCAGGTTGTTTATTGCCTCCATGGTATTCACCCCCATCACCTTAGGATCCTTCTCCCCTGGTTGGTTAATAGCTTCATTGGTCTTATCACTGTGAATCTTATCATCCTCCCTCCCCACCTCTTGGGCATTCAGTAGTTCAAGTGTTTTGTTTGATGATTTCCTCATCAGTTCATTTTTCCTTTCTAGCAGTTTTTCTCTCTGAGCCCCCAGGATATCTGAGTGGGTGCACCTTTGCAGCCATGAGTTGTTTGTCTGAGAACACCCCCCTTCTTGGAATTGTCCTTGTATCTTGAGCACCTGACTCTGAAAGTCCTCACTGTCATCAGTGTCACCTCCAAAGTCTAATCCAGAGAGCCTTCCTCCTTCCTCTTCTTGAGAATTAACCTCAACAATTTCTTTTTCTTTAAGAGATTTTTCCTTCTTATCTGCCCCCTCTCCCTTTTTTACTTCTGTTTCCATCAGCTTGTGCTGCTTCATCTGTCCTCCAGATTGCAAATTGCCACCACTTCTATCAGTTGTCTTATCTTTTGCTTGAGGCATGTTGTATTCCCCCGTTTTGGCTCTCTTTGGGCTAGGCTGGTTTGCGTTGTTATCAATCTGGGTGCCTTCCTTGTCTTTCTTTCCCTGCAGTTCTTCTAACACTTCTCTCTCAAAGAAGAAGTCATACAGCCACAACCCCAAAGACCCCTCTGCAATAGCTGGCACCTGGGCCACATCTCTGCATGCAATTTTAACTCTGACAGCCTCATTCTTCAACCTTGTTTTTTCATCTATAGCAACTGCTTTTCCAACTAGCCCCGCAACCTTAGCCACTATCCTTATGGACCTTTGATCTGTTGGGATTCCTTTCACCCTAAACTAGGCTTGCTGCAGCTTGCCTTTTGCATTCACTGTGGCAGTCCATGGCTCCACAGTTATTTGAGCTTCTGCTTCTTTCATTCCCAAGCTTGTGAAATTGTTATAGACCTGCACCAGTTTGGCATCTGGGAATCTCATAGTAAATTTGTTCTCGGAGATCTTCCTCGCTGCCCATCTCCAAACTTTGCTATCCACCACATGCTTGAATTCTTCTTCAATTTGTTTGGCTGTGGCTTGTCCCCCAATGACAGTGATTATAGCTGTGGTTGCCTTCTCTTTACTCAGCCTTGGATCCGTATTCTCTTCTATGAAGAAGAAGCTTTGATTCTCCACCTGAGCTGCACAGAGTTCTGGTCCTTCATTCCACTGAGGGAGCCTACGGCACTCATATGTGATGTGGTTGTTCAATCCGCATATCTCACAGTTCACTCTCCTGTTGCAGTCTTCAGTCGAGTGATTCTTCAAGCCACATATATTGCATCCAAAAGTCCCCTGGACAAATTGGTTTCTCCCCTCAGCTTGTCTCTCTCTGTTTCTCTGAGGTTGATTTGCAGCAGCCTTGCTTGGATCTGGCACCTCAATGTTGTTCTGGTCATCTTCGTGTCCCCCCCATCTTGCTTTCTCCTCCACAGCCCCAGGTTGATTCTGTTTGTGAGCTTCCTGTTCCCATGCAGCGCTGGTGTTTGATTCATCCCCCACACCCTCCTCAGATCTGCCCTCTTGCGTACCTGAAGGGGTCTTGTCCATCTTCTGCTTCTCTTTCTGCTCTTCCTCATTCCAGCTTCTTCCTTCCCTTCGCTGCCATACATTGGTCCTCCCCCCGGTTCTTCCAGCTCCACGGCCGTGTCTGCCGGATCCAAATCCGTCCCGGCCACCACCTCGCGGCCTCACCGGAGGCACCTTGATCCTTGGTGCCGCCGTGGCCTTCACTGCTTGCGCGTACGACTTGATGCCCCTCGGGTTCTCCCTCTGGCTTGGATTGAAGAAGTGACCCAGAAATTTTGACAGATTTCTGAATCTAGGGTTCGTCGGGGGAGGCGTCGGCTGTTGATCGGGATTGGAGAAGGGGAAAGGGGCTCTATCTCTCGACAGCTGATTCAGCCGTGGGAAATTGACCCTCGAGTTCCCCTCACCCGCTCGGGTAGCCTCACCTCTCTCCTCGCCCGCCGGATGAACGCCGCGTGTCGCTGCGCCCGGGCTCGATCCCATCAATCCCTCAGTAGTCTCCCCACGCGGCGGTGCGCGAATCTTCGGCTCGCTCTGCGGAATTGGGCCAAAGCCCGCGCGATGAGGATCCCGAAACGAACGCCCCGCCACCGAGCTCGTCGGCGGCGGCGTCTTCTCCGCCGCATCCCCATTGCACTTGCCTCCTCCCCTTGTTTCCCCGCCGGCCTTCCAATGGAATCGGATCGGAGCATCCTTCAGAATCACCGCGTCACGCTCGAATCTCTCGATGGGAAACCTTGGCTCCGAGCAAGCTCGCCGGAACGACCTCGTCGACGAGTCGACGGGGAACCCTAGCGGCCACCCGAAGAGGCACGCCTCAGCCATCCTTCCCTCACTGTGTCCAATCAAGATTTGTGTGCTGCAAAAAGTCATGATCGAGTTTGAAGATGCACATTGCACGCAGTTGCAACAGTAATTCTCTTTATCCGCAAATCCACGCACGATGACGTAACTATCAAGCATTGCCACTATCGACCACTAAAGATCCAATCCAAAATTCTAAGGTTACACAGACTAACAAAAATTGGGTCAATTCTATACTCCTCATTCTACCCAGCAATCGACGCTATAGTCACCATCTTCACAGCTATACCAATGTACAGGATATCAAAATTTTCACAAAACTGCTCCTGGCACTCAGAGAAAAGGAGAGGACGAGCCTAATTCAGAGCGTCCCACCACCAACGACGAAGCACATTCAATCCACTAGTTTTACGCGTGACAGTGACGACACTTTGCTACACCTCAAAGCAAACTACACCTCAAAGCATGGACCAGCCTCCGGTGGTTGATTGGTTGCCAACCTGATGACGTGATGCTTCTTCGCAGTTTCCTCATCCCCAAAACAGGTCACGGATTATCTCACGTGGTTGCCTCCAGACTGCAAGGGAAGCAAACACAGATTCGTATTAGAGTTGAACGAGTCCAGATTCCAACAGAAATAAACAACCTCTCAAGGGGCACCACATGGTTTGGTTAGAAAGTGGCGTAGCCAAGGGGGGCTGGCAGGGGCCATGGCCCCCCTGTGGCTTGCAAATCTCCACTGAATATTTGATTTTGATCAAAAAGTTTAGATAAATTAGCACTGTTGGCACCCTCAAAGATGAAAAAAATTAATTCCTGGCTACGCCATTGGTACTTTGAACGATTCAGAGTTCAAGGATGAATGCATGAACGCCAGCATAATGTCTGTAACAATTAAAATAATAGCTCTTATATACAAACATATGCAGAGGAATCGTAAGATAGTAGAACTTCAACAGCTGAAATTTCACTAATTTTCTGTTGGGCTTGTGAGTTGTGACGTAGAAACTGCTGTAAGCACTGACGTTGCCCTGAGCCAGATAGGTACATTATTTTTTGGGGAAGGAGGCACTAACGAAGCAAGATCCAGACTCGGCTACCCACCAGACTTTGATAACGAAATAACAACCTGCCCTCAGGAACCTACATGACAATGCACGCGGCTGCTGCTTTTGTGAACACAGATCAAACATGCAACTTGTCAATTCAGAAGTTGACATGAACCAATGCCCTTATACAGGTCCGGATGACCGGATGTGAGGGTGTGGATTTTTTCTATAATCTACTGCACCAACAAAGAAGCTTGGTTCTGGACTTCCTAGTGTGCAGCAACAGGAATGTGAAATAGTCAATGCTTGAAAAGTGTAAAATGTGCTGCCGTGCAATAGACCAAAGAAACAACAGGGTAACATGTTGACAAAAGCTGCTGCAGAAAAAAAAGAGGGGGGGGGGGGGTGGAGTCAAATGGACATACATGAACATGAGGATGAAATACACTGCTAGCGGTTTCTATTTCTTCCGGGTTTCGTCCTTCCCTGTAAACAATTGGACATACACAGGAAAATGGCATCAATATCGTGAAAGATAAAAAGCAATCAACACGGCAAGATGATAAGTGATAGCTCTGACTCTGCGAAATTCAAAGCTCACTCACAGTACGATTGATGCTTGAAGCTGCTATTACACCTATATGAACATAAAGGCACGAAGTTAAGCAACTCTTACAAATAAGAGAAACCAAGATTATAACTGTCTAGAACATAAAAGCCAAATAACCATGAGGATCATCAGGCAGAGAAGTTTAATCCTGTAGGCATGGAAACTAACAATCAAGCATAATGGAGAAACATTATCGCAACTGTAAGCAGCGAGATAAAAGAAAAGAAATGTTGATGCCTTCTCCTTTGACCATTTTCACTGCATGCAACTCACATACATCATACATGCCAAACAGCATACAAGGATGATTGAATTCAAATAAGAGTGATCAAATACGCCAGAGATCTGCATATTGCATTTTATCCTTCATGTTTCAACAGCAGAATTCATTAGTTTTTACAAATCTCGAATCAAGAAGGTACAAGACATGAACCATATTAATAATTATAAAGTTTGTTGCTGATTCCGTGAAGTCCCTATTGAACTTCAAGTAAACTAATTAACTTCTGCTTCAAATAGGCCAAATTGTTTTCTGATTCTATCCAGTTGTGCATAGCATGTGATGCATACCTTCGGGCGGTATTGGGAAAAGTGAAGTAGCAGAAAAGGGGGTGCCAGTCCCAAGCAAAGATGCAGCCTGCATGGATCCAAATGGTGTGAATTGCAACACTGGCCCGGGTGAACTTAAAAGGTTGGTTAATGGAGCAGGGCTAGTTTGCATGCTGGATGGAGGCAAAACAGAAGGCAGTGGAACAGCTGGATAAGAGCTTGGGGAAGTTGCTACAGTAGGGAATGAAGTTTTCTGTAGCTGGCTTGTTATCATTGGCACAGCAATCACTGTTGTTGGCTGGCCTGGAGGAGGTAGATGCAACGTCGGATGCGTTCTTCTGGCAGTTGCTTGCTGTTTAGCATCATCTCTTCTATTTGCCTTGAGAAAAGGATTACTCAAATCACCCCTGCATCGTCGATCATTCAGGTACTGAGTCTTCATTGTTTCAACACTCTGATGAATATGTTCTACCTGGACAAACAAAAAATATTTAGTGTAAACGAAAATATACCAAGATAGTATAGTTCCAAACAATACATTTATCATTTTTTTACAAAGCTAGCAACAACAGCTGGGTTGTTGTATTAGAATGGAGAAAATACAACGCACAGAAAATATTTTGACAAGCAGGAGGTTACCAAATAAAAATATTGTCAAGCTACAGTAATCAACATATACAGAGGAACTTTTTTCAGTATACCTTATTGTTCTGTTACTAAATCCAAAGTTATATCAAGTCATGTTTATATCAGAAGTAATACGATGAACAGGAGCTGGTCAGCTGGCGATCTAGGAGGAAGCTCAAAACAGGAATGGACAAGTGAGTGAAACTTTGCATTCCCTGAAGAGACAACTTTATTATAAATTCATAGTGGCTGAATATTTGATTTGTGAGCTTTGTTAGCATGATAGAAAAACACATGTTGTGTTAGATTCCGAAGTATTTGTGAAGCCTAGCATTTTGTGTGAGAGTTACCTTTGATGCCAAATGGATTAGATAGTCATGGACATTAGACATAACTTTTGATAGAGATTCCAAAGATTCTGCAAAGGTTTTATCATTCTTCATCTGGACAAGCTGTTCTAGTTCTAGAATCCATTTGCAGCATTTTCCAAGGTGATCCTCAAACCTGGCAACTGTGTGTTGCAGAAAACAAGAAGGCCGCCTTGTAGCACTCCTATAACAGTGAAAGCTCGGTGCCGTGGTCAAGAGCTGTCTGAAATCAGGCTGAGCACCAGAAGATCCAGAGTGATTTGCAATTCCAGAACTTAAATGCACAAACCTTGGTCTCAGCTTTACATAAGAACGTATAGCAAATTCTGTGTTCCACATAATTTCTTTGATGACAGTCATTAGGCTCTCAATGGAAATCTTCTCCATATTCATGATGGTAGAGATAGATACAGCCTCCTGTTACATGCAGAAAACAAATCTGCCTGTGACAAAAGAGTCCCTTAAAGTTAAAGGTGCTACTTCACACAGCTGGAATCACAAATTATGTGAAACAACCTATATTTTCATTTTTCAATCGCTTTTTCTTAAAAGTAATTTCCACACCAAAATAATAATAGTAATAAAACTATATAAAAAAAGGAGCCAGAACTCTGTTGTACATTTCGATCATTCAGAATATGTCACACCAGTTACTTGACAGAATATATTTCTGAACCAATCCCCAATCCAAAGAACATCCTCAACCACAAGCTGCCGCAGAAAAGCAAGGCACACACGAGGGGCAATCCGTAAAAACCCTATACCCAAAATCCCAACTCCATCACCCGCGAACCACTCGTAGTCGAATCTCCCCACTCCTCGCTCCGGCAATGGCGCGCGCCGACGGCTCCACCATGCCGCTCTCCCGTCTCCACTCGCTGCCGCGGCGGCCCGCCCTGCTCCACCACCCTCATTCCCATGTCGTCCTCCCCCCCGCAGCGCAAGGCTCCCAGCTCACATCTCTGACGTGCAAAGCAATTGATCGCGTAGTTGGCTCGTTTCATCGAATTGGCCACCCTGATAATCCTTGATGCACAATGAAATATGGACAGCAACGATCGGCGCTAATCTACGACAGCAATGAAATATGAAGGTTTCTTTCTGACCACAACTCTTCTTCAATCTGCGATAATCTACAAGCTTGACAGCAAAATTTGCAAGTAGAAACAGCCACACTGATGCGTCGACACCGCGGCGGCGCCACGGTTCTCTATCAACAATTCGCGCCAACGCACACATGCACCCTACGACGACGAGCCGGCGGCGGGCACGGCCTCGAAGAGCTTGGCGAAGTAGAACTGCGTGGAGATGAAACCCCTGTTGGCGACGCGCCAACCGGCCTCGCGGAGCGCGTCCTCGATGTCCCGCTCGGCGTGCAGGTAGGCGCGCGTGGCCTTAGACGGGCCCGGGAACAGCTCGCCGACGCGCTTGAGGAAGTCAAAGTAGAGCGTCCTGGGCGCGAAGCTGATGAGCAGCCGCTTCTCCGCCAGCGACGCCAGGTGCTTGATCATGGCGCGCGCCTCGTCCCGCGGGTAGTGGATGAGCACGTCCAGGCACACCACCACGTCGTACCGCCCGTCGAGGCTCTCCAGGTCGCGGACCTCGAACCGCGGCATGCGGAACCGGGACCCCGCCGGTTGCGACGCCAGCGCCAGCTGCGCCTGCCGCTGCGCCTCGGAGACCATGGCGGCCGAGATGTCGGAGGCCAGCACGTCCGCGCCCTCGGCGGCGAGCGGGATGGTCAGCGACCCCGTCCCGCACCCGGCGTCGCACACCGTGGCGCCCGCGAGCTGGAGCGGTGAGTCGCGGAGCATCGTCAGCGTCGCGTCCACCGTCTTCGCGTGGCCCTCGCGGATGTCCAGCTGCACGCGGTTCACGCCCTCCGTCGCCGACCCGTAGATCTTGCGCCACCGCTCGAAGCCCGTCGAGTTGAAGTAGGCGCGGACGGCCTCCTTGTCGCCGCCGCCCGCGGCCTCGGCCTGCGCGCGCCTCCTGCGCTCGGGATCGGAGAGAGACACCGCTGCCGCCAGCGCGGCGGCCGCCGCCGCGGCCGCGGGCAGGGAGAGCGCCGGGAGGTCCGCGGCCGTCGGCAGCGCCGCGGCGGTGGTGCTGGGAGCCTTGCGCTGCGGGCGGAGGACGACGTGGGAATGAGGGTGGTGGAGCAGGGCGGGCCGCGGCGGCGGCAGCGGCAGCGAGTGGAGACGGGAGAGCGGCGCGGTGGAGACGCCGGCGCGCGCCATTGCCGGAGCGAGGAGTGGGGAGATTCGACTACGAGTGGTTCGCGGGTGATGGAGTAGGGATTTTGGGGATAGGGTTTTTACGGATTGCTCCTCGTGTGTGCCTTTGCTTTTCTGCGGCAGCCAGTGGTTGAGGAATGAGGACGGTCTTTGGATTAATAAAAGCTATAGTAACCAATCTCTAATAACAGATTAATTAGATTTAATGGATTTGTCTCGCAATTTTCGGGTCATTCGTGTAATTATTTTTGTAGCTAGTCTACGTTCATTACTCCTAATAGATTTTGAAAGAAAACCCAAAAGTTTCACCTCACTAACTAAATGGGCCAAAGTACCCTAGTTAAACTCAAAAGTCAAAACTCGAAGCGATGGGTGATGGCAGTGCCAACATTAAAATGAGGTATAAAGACAAATCTACCAGTGCAATTCAGGTTATAACAACATTTGATATAAACTCGAAGCGAACATAATTATGAGGGCTTAATTGCAACATTCAGGTGACTATCAGGTTATAACATTCAGGTAACAAATCTACCAGTGAAATTCAGGTTATAACAACATTCAGGTGACTATCAAACATGCAATTGCAATAAATATACTCAAGATATTTAATATCACTGTAATACATTAATATGTGAAGGCTGCAACATACCAAAGTTAATTACTCCACAAAATATGCGTGACAGATTGAACAACAAAAGTAGTAAAACCAACCTGAGTAATCTGACCAGCATCAAGTTCAAAACTCAACGGTGATAGGTCATCAAGGTGACTGCACTGATCCAATCGTTCACTATCATCTCTATACTCCCTCATAATGTCCCTGAAATCAAGCAAGAACCATGTGATCATCAGTTTGTTAGCACAGATCACTTCATGCGGTGCACAGTAAAAAGCTTGATCCAAGAAAAGTTCGATCAAGATCTATTCCAAAATCTTCGGATTCTTAACCACAACCTGGTGGAAAACCCCAGAAGCCAGAAGGTTATGAAAGAAAACCCCAGTAGAGACAAATTCAGTAGGAAGTTTCCTACACAGAAGCAAGAAAAGCATAGTGACCTCCCAACGACATCCAGAATACAATATGACCAATGAAACCCACAAATTCTGATCCAAACCACACCATGCGCCCTCCATTCATCATGCTAAAACAACACAATGTGACCCGATACCCCACGATTCTGATCTCAATAACACAATGTGCCTTCCATTCACCTTAACAAAAGAAACGAATAACATTTTAATCCAAGAAATTCACAACTCTGATATAAAAAACAGAAGCGCCCTCCACTCACCATACTAAAGAAACGAGTCAAGAACACAGTGTGACCCAGAAATCTACAATCCGACATCAACAACATAACGCACCTCGGAGAAGAACCCCACAAACCTGACCGGAAATAAACACCAATCTCTCATACAGCGAACAAGAGTGCAGAGCAAACCGTACTCGATTTGAAGAAGCAGCCCCTGGGAGACCGGGTGCAGCTCCTCCCACCTGGTCTTGTACCCGGCGGCACCCCCATCCACGGTGTACAGCATCAGCTCCTGCGACTGCAGCCGCCCCGCTGCCGCCGACGCCCACGCCTGCTGCAAACCCGCCTGCGGGGCCAACGCCAGCTGGTGGCGGTGCTGCTGCTGCTGATACCCCCCAAATAATTCCGCCTGGCGCCGCTGCTCCGACATCCTCGCCGCCGCTACCGCCTCCTGCGATTGCTGAGACTGCCACGGCCCAGGAGGCGCAAGGGAAAGCGAAGTCGCCCCGGGCGCACCGGCCGCCATCGTCGTCGGCGTCCCTCCCGGCGCCGGGTACAGTGGCCCGGTCGCCCCCGGCGGAGGCGGAGGCGTGTTGGATAGCGCGAGGGTGAGTGCCCTCCCCAGTTCATCGCCCCCCTCGCTGATCGTCCCGAGAGGGCCGAGACCCGGCTCCCGCTGCACCGAGCCCCCGCGACCGGGGGAGGGGAAGTCGGCGCCGGAGAAGCTGAGGCGCTTGGACGCGGCCAGCAGGTCGGGGGTCAGGTTCCACGAATGGTGGACGCCAGGAGGCATGGCGGTTCGTTACCGAATGGGGAGACCGAGAGCGCTCGGCCGGGCGCGGGCGGGGTGGCGTGGATTGGACGGATCTGCCCTCCCGCCTCCTAGGACACGGTGGTGAACCGCCTGCGGCTGCGGGTGGTGGGGTGGGGTTTCGCGCAAGGGCAGGGGTATTTATTGCCTTTTTTAGCAAGCTGCAAGCGGCAACGGCCAGTGTGGTGCGGCGGCCTGCGGCGAGGCCACCTTGGCCGCCGGACCGGTGGGCGGTGGTGGCGTTGCGTTGCGTTGCGCCGTTGCCCCAGGCAACCGAGAGCGGAGTACGAGACGAACGCAGATTTTGCAACAAATGGAACATGTGAAAAGTGGCACAGGTGAAACGACCCATTTTGCAGCAGAACTGCCATCAGCACATCAGCTCAAAATGCCATTCTTATCCAGAATTTTTCCCCAAAGAATATGTCCAGAAAATCTGATGAAACCCAGAGATTTTATTCCAGTGTATATACAATGTAGCATCAGTACACATTACCTCGAAGGAGAATAAAGAGTGGAATAAAAGCTATTCTAGACCGTAGGAGCTGTACAGCACAAAGTAGACACCATTATACAGGGAAGAACAAGCTTAATCTGCATAGGTGCAACAGCAACACTAATCTATACCAGAGGCCACAAAGGTTCAGATTATCATGCCACAAAATTTCAAAACCCGAAGATTGGATGATGATGGGTGACTTTATTCAATCAGTCTCGTGATCAGGGCGTGGGGTGTACCAATCAGGGTATCTCCCCATCCTTCTCAGTAACCTGGTGTAAGAAGACTCTGGCATCAGGGCCTCCTCTTCTTCGGCAAGCTCTTCCTGCGTTTTCGGCAACCCATCAGGCACAGGGAAAGGCCTCGGTTTTGCTGTTTGCTCCAGGGAGCTTGATGAGATTGTAGCACGAGCTTTCTCAGCCATCTTCTTCCGTAGATTTGAACGGTGATGGATGCTATCAATCAGGTATCTCACATCTCCCTCCGAATCCTTCACCATCCTTGCGATTTCATCTTTGGGTAGCTCTTGCTGTTGAACAATGAACGGGTGGAGATTTAGATGAGTCCAAGTAAAACACAGGATTACAGATATCTGTTGATGATGGATTAATTAGAACGTACCTCAAGTTTATTCAGTTCAAAATATGCATCCCAACAGCTGCAACATTCATCGCCTTCTGTGGTCGTGCAATAATCTGTATCCATTTCAAACAAGAAGAAGCACTGTTAAGTAGTTGCACACAACCTGTCCAGTTATCAAAGGCACATACTCAATTGAAATGCTATTCCTACCTGATCCACACATGTCAGGAAAACAGCTTAATGAAATTTCTGTGAGTTCAATAATGGAGCACTATCTCTGCCTTATTTGAGATACATCTAATTTCACAGTAGGACATCGTGATTCAGATTATGCATCCCATGAAACAACTCTGCAATTATACATGCATTTTAAAGTGTAGCTCCATTGATAATGGAGACAGAAGTGCATGTCCATTTACAGACCTTAGCGACACAAATTCCATCTTACAAGATTGTGTGCATGTAAAATGCATAGTATCCCAGTAAAACAGTTCAGAAATTTTCTGAAAACTAAGTTCTCCGCAAATGATACGTGCCTCTGAATAGTTGACAGCGTTCTTAACTTCTTACTAGAACGTTTCCCTCCGTGTGCTTGTTCACCACCACATTCTAACCAGTGGGAAATTTGATTCAATACACGCTAGTTATCTAGTCCTACAAATTTACAAAAAAAAGACAAGAGAAAATATGTTTGAACTGTGCAGTAGAAGGTAGTATCACGATCTAGCTAATTTTAGGCCAACATAACATGGTAATACCATCCAAAAGTGCAGTTTAATCAGGAAAACGACAGAATCAGAAACAAATCTAAACTAAAATGCCACCGGCAGGATGCCGCGTCACACGCATAAGAAATTCAGAAAAATAGATCATGGAGCAACGAAGCGAGACAGCGAGTGTACTGCAGCAGCGGAGCATCGCACCTGTGATCTGGTCCTTGGTGCGCTGGACGAGGGGCTTCTCCTGCCTGAGGAACTCGTCGAGGATGCTGCGGCTGGAGCTGAAGGGCTCCCGCTTCGGGATCGAGTCGTAGTTCCGCACCGCGCGCGCCGCCACCGCCGCCGAGCGCCGCCCAGCCGCGGGCGAGGCGCAGGTGGTGAGGTGCGACGCCGTCGGCGACGACGCCGCGGCCGGCACCAGCGGCCGGAGTGTGGCGGAAGACATCATCTGCTCTCACTTTCTGCGGTGAATTCGGTGGATTTCGCGCAGCAGATTTGCGAGTGGATTGGCTCGGGGGGAGAGAAGCTATATAAAGCAGCGGGACCGGCAAGTGTCTCCCACGGTGGAACGGATAAGGATCGGAGCGCATGATTGAAACACTTTTTCCGCTTTTGCCGACTAGTCCTTCATGTGTATGCTATTTCTGCAAACAACCTTATCTTCGTGTTCCGTTCAAAGGTTATCAAATATGCAGAGGAAGAATGCACGCACATGTAAATTTGTAGGGGCTAGAATGCTTAAAGAGTGTGGCGAGTCCCAATCAGTGAAATGGTCTGGTAGCGAGAGCACAAAACAAAGTTCTGGAACGGTAAAGAAATATCTTGAGATACTTTGAGAGATAATTCCAGTTTCGTGCACCCGGTATTGGACTTTCAGGGACCGTGTATCGGCTGCCTTCCGTTTTTCAGTACCAGCTCTGCAGTGGAAAAGACTAAAGTGCACGAAACTGAATATTATTATTGTTTAGTTAAGTTATTTATCATTTATCTTTTTTAGATGCAGTCAATAAATTATTTTTTAGATAAACTTTGTTTGACAGATTTGTCTTGAAAAATACTATAGACTGATTTGTATTCTGAGAGAAAAATAATGCATAGGAAACGAGCTCAACATATCCAAGTTTTTTTTCGCGAAACGGGCCAAAAGATAAAATGGTCCGAAATCACTCCACGGGCTGTGGCCATATCTCATTTGTGCAGGCGCAGATGGGCTTGCATCGGCGGGCCGCGTGCAGCCAGACGGAATTGCTAATTCGCACAGATGCAGGAGGAGGACTTGGGTTTTGCAAATAAAAGAAATCTCGATTTGGAGACAGGAGATCCAAGTATCCAACTGCTACCGAAAGCCACTGGCACCAATACTCTACTCCAATTTGGGGAGGCACGCAACACATGCTGCTCTCCTCCACGAGCTGATTCATCGCACAGCAAGTTCTACTCCATATGCTGCCGTGGCCTCCTGGCTGCCCAGAGATTAGGCACACCAACCCCTTCCTGAGCCGGGCTTGGGGCCTATGTTTGACTAGATGTTTGTTGGGATCGTCCTCGGCTTGTCAATCCGTTTGACATGGTGGCATGATTAGCAAATGCAAGAGGAATGATTAATTCATATCCGCAAAGGCAACCATAATGCGATGGAAGTCACCGATCGTACCTTCCGTGTACCTGAACCTGAATAACTCATTCCTCTACAATTTTTTGAGAAGAGAAAAAAATGAAGTGATGAGCTTATTTAATTGTCCAACCAAAATATCCAGGTGTGTTTTGTACACTACAGGCAGCTATATCTGTGCAGCGTTCGTACAAGACAGTAGTGTGTACTGCCAGTGCAGCACAAATACTCAAGGTGAGGAGGACATGTTCACGTATGGGCTCCATGTGTGCAGTGCAACCTGCAACAACAGTTTCCAGATGTGCTTACCAAAAAAGAAGTGTCTGCTTTTAATTATTCTGCATCAAAGGAGAAAGGAGACAAACACACAGGGAAGCTTTGCTCAATGACAACAAGATAGCATACTACCTGCTAAGGCAGTCACCATGTACCATGAGGGACAGGTAAATCATAAAAAGTGGCAATATTCTTGCAACTGCAAATTTTTTTTTTGTGTGTGACAAAGCTGTGCAATTGCAGCTGTACATGTACCTGTATGTATACGAGTACAATCTTATCTCCAATTGGAGCTGGTCCTGGGTGTATATCAAAAGGCTTGAAAAGCTGTGGTTAGGTGTATATGCTTTGGCCTTTAGCCAAAAGCTTTCTCTGAGCTGTGGCAAAGGGGATTCAAGAGGAAAACAGCATTATGGCATGGGCCATTTGTGAGATAGATTTGCTTGGCTTTTGACCCTTCCTCTTTTTTCTCCAACACTTTGCCACTCAGAGGAGGGGGGAGAGAGAAATTAGAACGATGGAAAACCAGATGGTTCTTCCTAATCTCTTCATCAACTGTCAAAACTGCCCTGCAGATAAGTCTCTGCCTTGAATTCTGATGAGTAGACTGAAGAACATCTATCATTGAGTTTGTGAGGTTGTGCTATCAAGATGAACCAGTCTAAACACATTTTCTAGAAAAGAGAGCTATGTGCGCCCTATGGTCATGCCAGGCTTTAATCTAGTATCATGGATGCTCCACATGTAGAAGAAAAAAGAACAAGGGAAAGATTGCCATCCATGGGCATTGACCTAAATTAGTTGGATTTGTCCTCTGCCTTTGTTTATCTTAGTCGATAATCCTTCGGTTTTTTAAGGATAATATATGGTCACATTGGTGGCCTTTGGCCGTCCAATAATGTTGCTATCTTGTGCATCAACCGAGTCATCACGCCATGATTGGGTTTAATAAAGTCAGACCACTCACCAATGTCTTGTAGTTGTAAATTGTAATGCAGATGTATATATTTCTGCTCCGGCAGTCAATTTGACACAACAGCATCCGCTGTGTTGTGTAGGCACAACCGCACAAGAGGAAGAATTATGCCGCTTTTGGAGCCTGAGGATGCCCCCCTGATGCATCAACGTCGAGTATACTATAGTAGTATAATATGGAGATCGAGCAGCCATGGTCACCAACGTTGATGCCGTGCATATTGAAACGTTTCCCCGATCCCGACGAGATTCGTGGACGAGCAGGTAGCTGACGACTGACGAGTAGATCAAGGATGTCTGCTAGCTGATCAGTTTCCTTTACATCCTGTAACAATCCGGACAAGAATTTATCAGATGCTAATTCTGTTTCTTCGTTCTCCGAAGCTGATCGTATAGGTTTTTTTTTGGGGGAGAAGCTGATCGTATAGGTGATGTCGGAGTATCAATATCATGTAGCAAAGGCCTCCTGATCATGGCCACAGAGGAAACCAAAGGCCACGCAGTTCAATGAAAAAGAACTCCAGCAAAGACCAGACAACCCCAGCCCATGCGTTGGCTTGTTTATGCCCTGCTGATGGCGGAACGGCGTTGGCTTGCAGCCGGGGTTGACATTTATCATCAAACCGGTTGAAGAAAACCGTCTGCACAAAACTATTCGTGCTTACTTTCCCGCAAAAAAAAAAAAAAAAAAACTATTCGTGCTTACGCAAGGCGGCTCACAATCGGTTCCGGTCGTCCATGGCCGACGCGACGACAGAGATGGCTGATGTCCCGGTGGTGATCCGACCCCCGCGCCGCGAAATGCTCCTGTTCCGCGGATCGGTCAAAAATCCAGAGCTCGGGCGCGTTGGGTAGCGCCGATTTTGCATGGCTGCGACGAGGCGAGGCGGCTGACGGCACACCACGCGCGGCCGCCAGACAAAGGCATGAACAAATATTCCCCCGGCGACGCATGTGAAAGGAGCTCGTTTGGAGCTCCATGCGAAAGACACGAATTTCACGCGAATTCGGTTCAATCTCGGATGGGGAAAACGGAGAATAATCTCGCCCTGACAGCCAGGTCGAGCGTCTGTTTTTTTCCTTTTGGAACGCCAAGCGTCTGTTTTTTAGTGTCCACTTATCATCTTCTCATCACTCCAATTTTTAAGCCATCCGATTAGCTTCCGATGATCATCATTCTTGAAATCTCTCTACCTAGTCTTCTACCTCCCACTGCCCAGTCGGCCTCCTATCCCGGCGCCGCCTACATCCTCCACCGCCATCTCTATAGGTGCCCCGCCCCAACACCAGCCCAACTGTCATCTCCCACTGTTCGCCCGACGACATGTTGCCGCGCCTCAGCCGCCCTGCGCCCGTCACCTCCACCGGGCCGACTTACCGCCCCGGCCTCCCTCTAAGATCGGCGGTGATGAGTACCAACTCGGCAACTCCCGAACGTCTAACTCGGATCTAATCTTATCGGAGCAGGCCGGAGTCGGAGAAGAAAGAAAAGAATGAGGGGGAAGAGAAATTCAGATGACGAAGGCTTTTAAAACACTCAACAACACTTGGGGCTTGTTTACTTTGTATAATTTGACAATTTTCACAATTCACCCGTCACACTCTCACATTTTTATAACTGAAATAAATATTGATAGCAACTTTTCACTATCCGTGCATCATATCCTCACCAAATTCAACCAAACTAAACACTCTGACAACTTTCCACTATTTACCCATCACATATTCACCACTTTTCACCACCTTGGACAAGTTGGGATCGACCGGAGGTTTGGCAGCGGAAACTCATCGTGTGCTTGCATTTGCATGCGCGGGCCCTCCGTGAGGTTGTTCGGCTGGTTGAATGAATAGTGCTCGGCTGGTAGAATGAATAGTATTTTGTGAGAGGAAATAAGTCAAAACAAGCCGAGATAAGCCAACCGAACAGCCTCCGTGTTGACACGCCTGGTCGATGGGACGGGACTTGAGACTGTCAGTCTCAGTCAGGGCTGGAAACTGGAAAAACGAAAAGCCCACGGTTTGGAGTTTGGACGATCTGAGCGCAGAACGCACGAACGCCGACTTGGATCTCCTGCCGATCCACACACTGATCGACCATGACGGACTGACGCGCTTTTTTTCTGCATCTAGATGCGCAGCGATCGACCGGAAAACGGCCTCATTCCGAACAATTTAGGCAGGACACACAACGACCAGATGCGATCGCGTGGTCGCTTTCTTCGCGATCCGCGTACGCCCTGCGAGGTCGCACGGTTCGACGGGCTCGCTTGTTCGTAGTCTTCGTACCGTATGGGTGGGTATCCCGGGACGAAACACGAACAAGATCTGCCCGGACTCTGGTGGATTGTGGAAGCGGCCGGACGCGTCCTTCCTTCGCCTCAAAAATCGAAGACTCCTCCCTCTCCGCGTCAGCGTGTGGGGGGTGCTAATCGCTGGTCTGACACGGACGCATATATGAAAGCGTTGCGTTCTAAAAATAGTTGACATGGACGCAAGAAACACTGAGCAATGGGATTTACTGAATCATAATGCGTCATCTAAAATACCTGTAAATCCCGGAATCCGGCCCGGGAATTTATACCCACAAGCCGGCGTCTCAACAGACCTAGGTCCAACGAAGTCCACAACAACAAGGATTTGGGTCTAACTCAACCCAAAAGACTAGCCTGATGGGTGAGGGCTGCCCCCACCTTTATGTTGTGCTTCCCCACTATCAATTTTCGATGTGGGACTAATCCAACAATCTCCCCCGTCACACATCGAGTCCAACTCTTCCATCACATGACAACTCATGTGCACAACATGGAAGGTTATTACAGGCTCAGAGTACAATTCTCCCGTCAAAAGGATTTTCGTGACCTTACGGAGACATTAACGCCCCCCCCCCGTCAACGTGTGACCCAGAGATATTTTCACATATTTTTTCGACCTTCGGCTCTGATACCACTTGTTAGAGAGCGCAGCGGATGTGCACAACATGGAAGGTTATTACAGGCTCAGAGTACAATTCTCCTGTCACAAGGATTTTCGTGACCTTACGGAGATATTAACGGGCTCCCCCGTCAACGTGTGACCCAGAGATATTTTCACATATTTTTTCGACCTTCGGCTCTGATACCACTTGTTAGAGAGCGCAGCGGAATCCGGCCCGGGAATTTATACCCACGAGCCGGCGTCTCAACAGGCCTAGGTTCAATGGAGTCCACAACAACAAGGATTTGGGTCTAACTCAACCCAAAAGACTAGCATGAAGGGTGAGGACTGCCCCACCTTTATGTTGTGCTCCCCCACTATCAATTTCCGATGTGGGACTAATCCAACAAATCCCCACGGTGACTTTCTCTAGTTCTCTCTTCTGGCTGAAACCATGAACAATTTTTTTTTGTTTTTTGAAATAACCATGGACAGTTGAGGTTCATGCTCCTCCCACAATACTCCAAGGTCACGCTATACCAAGTTATTGGTAACTGTGCGCAAATTCCTAAAAGAGGCTTGTTAGACTTTGCTGATTGCTGACATTCCACAAGAGACTTGGACCAAACTACTTTAATAGTACGGCTAGGCATCATATCTAGTACTAATCTCCAACAAAAAGTGTAGTTTGGATGCTTGTACATAAAGCTGACGGCCACGCATGCGGCATGTCTCTTGCAGCTGAAAACAACTGGGGAGGTGTTTCTTCAGCTGTTTATTTGCTGCCCCTGCAACAAACCACACGAACTAACATTTGTATATTCGTATTGCTCATCGTCAGTTGAGCAATGACCAATGAGCTAGCGTTTGATCCTGAACGACGTCGTCCGCCAACTTTCAGGAGCGCGTGACTTCAGGAACATGCTTGCTTCATCGCTTGGGAAACGTGTGTTCCTACAGTGATCTCGTGCAATGCAAAGCTGGAAGCTGAACTTATCGATCGACAGAACCTGCAATTCCTGGTGCTGAAATCGAGCGGTCGATCACCGCCTCGATCAGAAACCAGCTCTCGTTCATCTCACCTTCTGATCATGTTTAGTTCGTGGCCCTTTTGTTGTACTACTGCATTATTGAGTTTTTTTGGGCACCCCAAGATTTTTCGCTGAATGCAATATATATATATATTTTTTGGATTGGGTTGCTAACTTTTGCATTTGAGAATTATTCCTGGTACAAACCTTGGCAAACACATGCCACTTGCAAATAAACCCGATCCATAGGTTGTACGGGTACCGTGGGAGAAAAGAAATCAGGGCATCGTTAGGTTTGACAATAAACATGTGGGGGATTAGGATGTGAAGTTCCTGTATGACCATCATAATCAGGCAGGGTCCCATACTTCCCAAGTAGGATGCGACGGGGGAAGCAAATCCTCTGCAGACTGCAGAGGGACTCACCCACTGCCACGTGGGCCCGGTGGCCATCAGGGCCACATGGCAGTGACAGAGTCCCTCTGCAGCTACTGCAGAGGAGACTCATCCGCGACGGGGAAGAAGCTTTTGCTGATGTGGACTTTTCTGAACCAGGGGCCATTGACCATCGGATGGGAATTCAGTAATTCCAGAGGGACTTGTAGTGAAATCCACCCCCAAGGAGAATATCTTTAGGACAAAGTCAATGAACACGATCCGTCACATTTCCACTCCCTATCTTCTCTCCCCCAAAACCAAACCTTTCAGCGTAACAGAATATTCAACCCCCAAAGAGTAAACATCTAGTGAGGACAAAATGGAAATCAAATGCATTTGACCCTCCCTCTTTTTTGCTTGGGAAAATAATGGAAAATGTCACGGCCCATGTGAAACAAACACAAATACAGGATCACCAGACTGTAGTCTGCAGTGCAAGAGGTAATTAATGAGCTCACCAGCAACTGCAAATCTGCCACAACTGTATCCAGCCTCATTTATCTTCAGAGATTGCTTGGATCCAGTACAGATTTCATTTGCAGTGAAAGGCAAATCTGGGATATCTGTACATTAATGTTTTCTTAAATGACCATGGAAATTTTACAGATGCGCAAAAATGCAGCCAAAAATATGTGGAGTCGCCATTAAATGCTGCGGTGGGACCCCCTGCTTTTAATTCCGTGCAGGTGAGTTGGTGTGCTCCAATTTACTCTCCTCCGCCTCCTCCTCCTCTGTCCTCTCCCCTTCGGCCTTCCTTCCTCTGGCTCCCTCACTCCTCCGTCGCCCCCCTTGCTCTGCCCCGTTCCTTGATCTAGATTCCACAGCGGAGAGGGCCCCAGCCCGATCGTCCGTTTCCCTCGACCCCCCAAACCCTAGGGGGAAGCCTGCTCCGAGTCGAATTCGATCGCGGGTTGATTTGATCCCGATAATTCGCGGGGGGACGCCGGCGACGGGGAATCGGATGGTGTAGGAGGGAGGAAGAAAGGTCTCGTCTTTGTGGGCGGGCCTGCCATGCATCTGTCGCTGTGGAAGCCGCTGTCCCACTGCGCCGCGCTGCTTCTGGACAAGAAGCGCCGCCCGCCGCGGCCGCCGCCGGGCGGGGCTGGTGCGGGGTCCGGCGGCGGGCGGCGCCTGCAGGAGACCAAGCTGCGTGAGGCGCTGGAGGAAGCCTCGGAGGACGGGTGCCTCGCCAAGTCCCGCGACGAGGCGCTCCTCGATGGAGGGGACGGTGCGGAGGAGGGGTCGGTGGGGCGGTCGCGGTCGCTGGCGAGGCTCCACGCGCAGCGGGAGTTCCTGCGCGCGACGGCCGTGGCCGCGGAGCGCGCGTTCCAGTCGCCGGACGCGCTCCCGGTACTGGAGGAGGCGCTCGCCACGTTCCTCGCCATGTACCCCAAGTACGCGTCCGCCGCGGACGTGGACCGCCTCCGCGCCGACGAGTACCCGCACCTCGACAAGGTATGCCTAGACTACTGCGGCTTCGGTCTCTTCTCCTACCTCCAGAGCTGCAACCCTGCCGACTCGTCGGCGGCGTTCACGCTGTCGGAGATCACCGCCAACCTCAGCAACCATGCGCTCTACGGTTCCGCCGAGAAGGGCACCGCCGAGCACGACATCAAGAACCGCATCATGGATTACCTCAACATCCCCGAGTCCGAATACTGCCTCGTCTTCACGGTCAGCCGTGGCTCGGCGTTCCGGCTTCTCGCGGAGTGCTACCCCTTCGGCACCAACAAGCGGCTGCTCACCATGTTCGACCACGAGTCCCAATCCGTGAATTGGATGATGCAGGCCGCGCGCGACAAGGGAGCCAAGGCATACTCCGCCTGGTTTAAGTGGCCCACGCTCAAGATCTGCACCACCGAGCTCCGGAAGCTGATCTCCACCAAGAAGCGGCGGCGCAAGGACTCCGCCACTGGCCTGTTCGTGTTCCCCGTGCAGTCGAGGGTGACGGGGGCAAAGTACTCTTATCAGTGGATGGCATTGGCACAGCAGAACCACTGGCATGTCCTGCTCGATGCTGGGGCTCTGGGGCCTAAGGATATGGACTCGCTGGGGCTGTCGCTGTTCCGGCCAGACTTCATCATCACATCATTTTACAGGGTGTTTGGGGCTGACCCAACGGGGTTTGGCTGCTTGCTGATCAAGAAGTCGGTAATGGCGTGCTTGCAGAGCCCAAGCGGCGGGACGGGGGCAGGAATGGTGCGGATTGTGCCGGTCTTTCCACAGTATCTTAGCGATTCAGTTGATGGTCTTGATGGCGTCCTGGATGGGCTGGAGGATGATACTATCATTCCAATTGAGGAGGGGTCAGTGTCGAACAATCACCATGCATCCCAGTTACCTGCATTCTCGGGCGCATATTCATCAGCTCAGGTGAGGGAGGTGATTGAGAGTGAAATGGACCAGGACAGTTCAGATAGGGATGGTGCCAGCACAATATATGAAGAGAGTGAGAGTGTTTCTGTTGGGGAGGTGATGAAGAGCCCCGTGTTCAGTGAGGATGAGTCATCCGAGAACTCCTTCTGGGTTGATTTGGGCCAGAGTCCACTTGGTTCAGAGCACTCAGAGCAATCAAGCAAGGGGAAATTGGGATCTCCATTGCCAGCATCCTGGTTTTCTGATAGGAGGAATGCGAAGAAGGCATCACCAAAGGTGCCATCAAAATTGGCAAAGAGTCCTATTCATGACAGCCATGTTATGTCATTTGATGCAGCTGTTAGGTCAGTATCACAAGATTCAGGGCCCATGAAGGTGGTTCAAGACGAAGATCATTCACATAATGACATAAAGAATGGCATTCCTGTCAGTGAGATTGAGGAAGATAAGGATACTAAAGGAAACAAGAGGTTCGTAAAGTTTTCTTGTGCCAATGGCCCTGCTGAAGGCAGTGCAACCGCTGTTTTTGGGAGTTATACCACCCGTGAGAATGGCTCCACTTCAGAGATTTGCATAGAAAGTCAGGCAGAAACCAAAGACAGTGCAATCAGAAGGGAAACTGAAGGTGACTTCCGTCTTCTGGGAAGGAGGGAAGCACACAATGGCAGATTTAATGGTGGAAGATTCTTTGGAGTAGAAGAATCGGAACGAGTTTCAAGTATGGGGCGCAAGGTATCATTTACTATGGATGATAGTAGGCTCTGTCGTAATTCCGACGCTGGGGAAACATCTGGGTATGCAATGGCAGATGATGATGACGATGCATACAGTGACTATGATGAACCTCAGGATGGCAGGAAAGAACCTGAAATTATCTGCAAACATCTTGATCATGTGAACATGCTTGGACTTAGTAAGACTACACTTCGGTTGCGATACCTGATCAATTGGTTGGTGACCTCACTATTGCAGCTCCGGTTACCTGATTCAGGGGATGGTGAGGGGGTACCCCTTGTCTATATATATGGTCCAAAGATCAAATATGATCGAGGAGCAGCAGTTGCATTCAACATAAAGGACTGCAATACTGGAACCTCGTTGATCAATCCCGAAGTTGTGCAGAAACTGGCAGAAAAAGAAGGCCTCTCTTTGGGTGTTGGGTTTCTAAGTCATATACGCCTCACAGACAACCAGAAACATGGTGCGGCTGATGTGGGGCTTAGCTCTTCTACACCAGCAGCAAACGGTCGCCGTGAAAAGAAAACTAGCAAAAATGCTATTATTGGGACTGAAGTGGTCACTGCTTCTCTCGGGTTCCTTACAAATTTTGAGGATGTCTACAGGTTGTGGGCATTTGTTGCAAAATTTCTGGATTCGTCATTTATTGAGCAAGAGAGATTATCATCTATTCCTGAGGATGCAGAAAGGTAGTATTAGAGGATTCAGGTTTATGGCTATTGCAGCTACTTCATAAATATAGAGGGAAGGAGGTGGCAGTGTAATTGAGAGGAGGATAGAAGAGATGTCAAGGTTCTTCCTGTGTATTGCTTTTGCATCTGAATATCTCCACTTGGCATCAAGGGGCGATACTTTGGCGGTTTGGCTGGTATATTTCTTCATTCTTCTTTTTCCCCTTTTGTAGGCATGCGACTTTTTCGTTCGTAGATTTTGTTGGAGATCTATATGTACCACCTAATTATTTTGAGGAGCATCCTTTCCATGTACTTGTTTGTAAAGTGGCTCCATTGGCCATGAAGTACACTCAGCTCGCTTGTATGATTCTTGCAACATGAATAGCATGATGATAGATGATGATTCTACCCTTTCAGTTTTGTTGTTGAATCCTCTACTTTAGTGTTGTGATGAATTCATCGAGCAAGTACATGGTGATTTCGATCACGTCATTTTCAGATGGCATTGAGAATAATGGTTTACTAGTAGCTGCAGTTTTCTTCGAGCTACCATTCCAGATGACAACATTTTTCTAATCCTTTGCCTCTTTTAGCTTTACTGCTCGCACTAAGCGGCAAAGTAGGCCAGTTTAATCATGTGACAATTGGTTGAAAGAAGCGAATCCTGCTCTGACTGAAATTGCCTGCTTCCTAACATATGCTTGACCTTTTCTTCTGGGCGCTGCTGTTAGTTGCAAATTTTGTATTGTGGCGATCACTTGTAAAGCTTATCGACAGACAGGGTTGTTGAGCTGGTAGTTATTTTGGTGCATTTCGCTGTACTGTATCTGGAAAGGTAATTGTTCTATCTGCTGGCTTTGTCCGTTTGCTTAATCTCGAAGCACTGCTGTTCTCTTGCGGGAGTTGAGTTGGATTAGTTATCGGGCAGCAGGTGGCGTGGCTGTTCTTTTGAGTTGCCCTGCCGTTCTGAATATTCAGTTTCGCCTGCATGCAAAACCATAAGAAATTGGAAGACATGGCACAGTGCATATCGTGCCCAGAAGGCCAGAACCATTTGTTTCACTCTACTAGTATTCTACGGTTGTTTATCCTGTGTTCTTCAAGGTCTACGGTTGTTTATGCCTGCCACACGTTTGTTCTAGAACCAAGTTGTGCTGTGGTTGAGGGCGATCAGGCATGCACGCTGCTTTGCGGCCCGGCAGTCTGGTGGTCACCAACCAGCGCAGCCGCCCGTCCCCCGGCCGCCTTTCGCGCGCGCTCTGATTCCGTTCGACGACTCCGACGCTCCGCCCGTCCCGTCGCGTTGGTGCCCGTCAACCGGTGCCGGGTTGGTTGGTGCCTGCCAACACCGCTGCCCCCGGTGGAAATCGCGCGCACCCCCGCCCGGCAGCGGAAAGCGAGCCGCTCGCTTTTGGTTTTGGGCCGCGCTCTTCGCTTTCTCCCTTCCGGAATCCTGATCAATCAGGGGCGCCGGACGCGGACGCCGGACGGTGGTGGTGGGGGAGGCGGCTCGCGACTCCGCGAGAGCGACGGCACGCCACTGCTTCCTTCCTCCGATAACCTTGCTGCCAGCAAGATCCAGACGCTGTAGCACACGCAGGTGATAGTACGGCGCTCCAAGCTCCGTCCCAGGCTCCCAGCAAGAGGGTGATGGTTGGCGGGCATTTGACCATGTGATCAAGTACAGCCGAATCCACGTGGTCATGTGCGTAGTGGTGGTACGAAAACGTGGAGGGAGTTTCATGGCACGAGCAGCTACCTTTTCTGGTCAACCCTCCCTGCTGAATCAGACAACTCCTCCGGTTGAGCAGACATTTCTTTCCAAGGGATTTTCCCGTAGTACCAGGAGTTTTTCTTTTCTTTTTCTCGTCCAACTAAGCAAAGCGGTCGATGATTGTTCAGGCCTAATGAATACGTCATGCTGACCAATCGTCGCTGGTTCTTGTAACTGAACACTTGTATGGAGTGAACCTGGCATTGACTAAACTCTTTCCAGAATTTTGACTTGGTTTTTGTGCTTACACTTGTATGGAGTGACTCTGGCATTGACTGCACCCTCGACTGTGTCCATAATTTTGGCTTTATTTTTTTTTTGTAACAATACATGATGGGTCAGATTGTCTCCGGCCGGTGCTTGTACACTTGTATGGAGTGACTTGAGCATTGACTACCGCAGCCTAAACTTGTTCCAGAATTCTGACTTTTGGTTTTGTAACAGAAATGTCCTCTTTCGCGAAAGTCAATTCGTGCGTGACGCCATGAAAACCGCGTGGCTCGATCCATCCTCATGGTGCTCGTCCTGGCATCCAGCAATCCAAGTCAAAAGGGCGACTCAGCTGCTGGAGCACACGGGGTCAGATCGCAAGTTCGAAACACCTGGAGAATGCAAAGGGTACAAACCTAACGTCGTGTCAGGGAAATAGAACAAATTGCTCGTCGCCAAGACCAACACTGCTGCACTAGTCAGAATACAAAGGGAAGGGTCCAAATTTCAGTGACGGTCACTGTTCCATCCGACGCAACCTTCCCCCATACCGAGTCTCGATCGCCGGCCAGGCGGCCACTGTGCTGGAGCATCACCAGGCCATGAGTCCATGAATCACATCTCCTGCAGTCCTTGGCTCCTTCGTAAAAGCAGCACCCGTGTCACAAAACCAAGAATTTACATGCTTTGAAGACCACTACTACAGTACTACTTCTACTTGCTCATCAGGTCATCATGTTATCGTATATGCCGATCCAAATATCCCGGTCATCATCCCAGCAATCCGTATCATGGCGTTCGCCAGGTCCACCGTACGTGTCCGTTCCGCTGCTTGCTGCCGGCGGTCATAAATACGCTGTCTGTCAGGAGCCGCCGGGCCCCGCGCCGGGGAGACGACACCGGACCGGAGCCGTCGTTTCCGGCGCCGGCCGGCCGGCCGGAGGGAGCGCCCGGTCCTGCAGTGTTGTGTGGGGAGAATGGTGGACTGGCAATCTGGCATGCATATGCATCATGGCGATGCGCATGCACTACGTTGGACAGCTAGCGCTCGTACATGGTCCTGCGCCGGCGCGCCGCTGCAAAAATCTCGCCCGCGTTGCGCATCCGCCTGAGAGATGACGAAGCGAGTGAGGACGGAGAATTCACCGGCTCGTGCCGTGGCCGAGGTCGAGTCGCTCGCAGCCCAAACGCAACGCCGGCAAACGCGCGGGTCGGTGGGTTTGCCAGTTTTCTCGTCGGTGGGTTTGGTTTTGGTGTCCGTGTGGTTGCGGCCTGGCTAGAAACGGGCTGATTTCAGCCTTTTTTGAGATACCCATGTCGGCCCGTTCGCTCTGCGGGGTTCGGTCGGTAGTGCTGTTGGTATTGTAATTGTATAAAGGGAACAGTCGAATAAACAGTAGTCAAAACTTAAACTTTATTAATGAACAGTGAATACATATATATACAGATGGCCATGGAGGCCAGTTGCCGGGGCGTGCCCGCCCCCACGAACCCCTTCGTGGAGGTTTTGGTAACTGCTATTAGCAGTTGCTAATTGATCATTTAGAATATAGGAATATTCTCAACACTCTCCTGATCAATTATCTTCTGGATACTTCAATGTTCATTACAATATTTAATCTTGAAAAACCCTGCGGGAAAAAACTTAGATATATATTGATATATCAGGATAAAACTTCTTAAAAACCCAATGGGAAAAATAGGAGAAAACATCATGATAATCATGTGTATGCTCTTACAATATCATCCTCTAAAAAACCCCTGTGGGGAAAAATAAGATGATATGACATACATAATGCTGATATTGCCTCGTTAAAAACTTCATATGAGAAACCAACAAAGTAAAACTCATATAAAGAAAAGAGTACAATACGATGCACAAAAGATTTATTTATTCAAATTTACTCCCCCGGATTTCTGCAACTCTCTAAGCTCTTCATACCAATTCTTTCAAGACATTTATGAAATGATGAATATGGTAGAGATTTTGTGAATAACTCACATGACATAGTTTGCAGAATCTCTATTCCCCCATCCTGTTATAACTCATGGGGATAAAATAACTTGGGAGTAATATGCTCAGTCAAGTTACACTTGATGTAACATGATTCCATTTGTGCAACACAAGCAGCATTATCTTCAAAGGTAATTGTTGGTGCATCAAGTGCGCCAACTCCACATGATTTTAATATGTGGTCAATCATTCTGCGAAGTCAAACACACTAATGTGATGCTTCATACTATGCAATTATCTCAGAATGGTTAGTGGAAGTAGACACTAAAGTCTACTTGGAATATTTTCAAGAAATATTAATTCCACCATTTAAGAATACAAAGTCTGTCTGGGATCTGCTATCATGGGGATCAAATAGATAGCTAATATTTTCTATGTATAGCTACCTTGCTATACACATATCCCAGATGAAAACAATTCAAGCTGTAAGCTTAAACAAAGTTTGGTTTCACCCAAAACTTTCATTTCAAACTCCGTCAAATGATGACGAGATTCATTGATGTCATGTTTGTTACCAATGATATTAATATCATCAACATAGACAAACAAAATGCAAATATACATTGTAGTTTTCTTGATGAAAACACATAGACAATCATCATTAATTATGTATCCCTTATGCTTAAGGAATACTCAACCGATTGTACCACATTCGGCTTGATTGTTTTAAGTCATATCATGACTTCTGCAACTTATCACAAAACATATTGTTATTTGCCTTAGGATTCATGTATATCTTAGAATCCAATGACCCATACAAATATGTGGTCACTACGTCCATCAACTGCATAAATAGATGATTTTGTACTGCCAAAGATACTAAGTATCTAAATGTTATGCCACTCATAACTGGAGAATAAGTTTTGTTGAAAATCAACATCGGGCCTTTGCGTAAAGCCCTTTACACCAAGCCTTGCATTTATCTCACCACTTCATTGTTTTCATTCCGTTTCCGGACAAAACAAATTTATATCCAATAGGATGGACATTAGGAGGTGTTGGCTTAACGCCAGAAAACACTTCCCTTAATGAGCAAGGCTATCTCTGTTTATATTGCATCCTTTCTATATGTTCCAGTTTGAGCGCATCAGGCACTCTACCATGGATTTAAGATCTGGATCACTTTGAAGGATTTCAGCAATTTATCAGAGAAATAACTGTCGACAATGATAATAAGACTCTCCAGTCTCTATGTAGTTAATGGCAAACCCTTAATAGATCATCATGATTTCCCAAAACAATCGATCTAGGGTCTTTAGATTTCCCAGTCTCATAATTTATGCGCATATGTGAGCTGGGCAACAATCAAATCTCTCTCAAAAGAATTGATTACTAAAAGATTTGTATCAACAAAAGTTGATCTTCGTTTACCACTTTCTTTTATTTCGTATCTTGCATCTTAGAATTGCCTCTCCCCCTCTTGCGTCCAAGAGGGATTATTCGACTGGTTATCTTTAGGATCTTCCACTCTTTCAGGCATGTTCCTTGCAAGATAAAAGGGTTTAACAACACCTTTGTAATTGGTAAACAAATCTGGCAGATTATTTGCAGCATTTGCAAATCTATAAGTCTCTGAACTTGAAGTTCAGTTTCCATAGTACGTGGACCATAAAAATGACATGCTTTCTAGCATTCAATTAATTTCCCGGCATTCAATATTATGGTACAATTCTCCCCCTTAATGCCGGAAAATGATCCTTATTAAAAATACTATCAGTGAAAGGGGTTGTAAATAGATCACCTGTCATAGGCTCTATGTACTTAATAATCTACGGAGATTTGAATCCCACATAGATTTTCGCTGAGGTGGTGAGATGGGTACATAAACAATACACACCCAAACTTACGCAAATGGGAAATACTTTATAAATTTCCACGTACCAACTGTAAGGGGGAATTTTAATAATATGCAGTTAGTCGTAGTTGGATTGATTCAGTAGTGTGCAGTACTGCATGATCCCAACACGATGTAGGCAACTTGCAATTCATCAATATTGGTCTTGTTATGAGTTTAAAACTCTTTAATCAATGGCTTAGGCAAGCCATTTTTAGTGTGGATATATCGTACAAAATGCTAAATCCGAATTTCCGACAGAAAATTCAGCAGCATTGTACATTCGAATCGATTGATTTCGATGTTCAGAATAATCAGTCTCCAACTACATTAGTTGAGACAATATTTTAGCTAGCTTTATTCATGGTTTCATGTCTAAGAGAGACACATAAGATCATCTTATAGATGCATCTATACCATGATTTATCTGAACGATCCACTATCAGGCTGAATCAGTCCACAAATTTCACCTTGAATTCTTTCAAGTAATTTGTTTTGGTTCAGCATTCAATTTCCCTTTAGCACATGTAGTGCATACAAATCCAAAGATTGTGGGAACTTTGCTTTATGCAAATCAAGACCAATGGAATTGCCAATAATCTTCCTCATCATTCCAACTCTAAGATGACTTAGACTATCATGCCATGCTTGGAATGAATTTACATTTCGGAAGATTACTTTATATGCAACAAAAATATAGGTTTTATGTATGTATAGTACAATCCATATTCGAGGGATGGAATTTTCACAAATTTGTTTGCCATATCCTGTAAGATTAGTGAAGTAAATTAATTCTTCTTTTCATCTACATGTATTTCCATATGAAGACCATTCTTACGGATATCTTTATAGCATAATAGGGTACAAGTTAATCCTGGATACAATAAGGTATCCTCTCTCATTAATTGAGCACTCTTAGGGAGAATAATAGTGGTTCAAATTGAACCAACTATTGAAGCATCATACAATGATGATCATAATATTTCCTTCTCTTTTCTTAAGAGTCCGGAAAAATTTAACTCCCAAAGAATATATTTTCTAGTACCACTATCAACAATACATAATTCCATCCTACATTGGATTGACATCAAATATATTCTATAGTCTAATAAGAATGCATACTAAAAAGAACTTCTTATTAAACATATAGAAAAACATACATAATCACATAGATGTATTACAATATCCAACATATGAGTATGACATTATAATACATATGTGCTCACAATACATCCATCACTAGCAAGTTTGCAACTCTTCAAATCAAAGAGTTTGCACAACTTAAATTATTACAACAATTCAACAATCCCACACTATAATTAAGTAGATAGCAACTTCGGATTGAGACAATTTATTCCAAGTCTCCAAACATGTCATTCGAGGTGAACTCCACGATCATGTCATCAGTACTTGGAAGCTTCTCCTTCATGAGATCCAGGTTGTCATTGTTTTCTGAACAACCCACTTCCTTAGTCACAGCAGGGGCAAGATTGAAATGTGCTTCATATCTTGGCAATTTATCCTTGCTTTGTTTTGCATCCTTTAAGAACTTTTGGTAGAGAGCTACCAAATGCTTTGGAGTACGGCAATCTTTAGCAAAGTGATTGAAAGTACCACATCTATGACATTTAGTGTCATTTTTGGTCTTAGCATCACCACCTCGCTTACCCTTATGATTGGGCTTGTGCTTTTTGTTGAAAATTTGCTTCTCGGGCTTGTTCTTTGGGTCACCAGAATTGGATTCCTTGAACTTTCTCTTATCCTGCACACTATGAACTTCAGGAAGAGGTGCTGCACCAATCGGGTGCTTATGATGGTTCTTCATTAGAAGCTCATCATGTTTCTCAGCCTGAGTAAGTGTGTGGATAAGTTGAGAATACTGAGTATATTTATTAGCCTGATACTGCTGTTGCAAGACTCGATCCGCTGGAAGCATGGTAGAAAGAGTTTTCTCAATCTTATCAGCATCCGTTGGTTCTTTCTCACAAAATTTCAACTTTGAGCAAATCTTATGAACAGCATGATTGTAGTCTGCAACAGACTTGAAGTCCTGCAAACGCAAATGATTCCACTCATGATTAGCCTCTGGCCAAATGAGTTCCTTCTGCTGGTCATAACGCTCTTTAAGAACAAACCACAAAACATAAGGGTTCATCTCCATGAGGTACTCTTGTTTGATATCCTTATAGATGTAAAACCTTAAGAGCATTAAGGCACCGTACTTCTTTTGTTCATCCAAAACGACACCTGCAGTAGGCTCGCTAAGGTATGGCAAAAGTCCGCGGGATGCAAAGTTAATCTTTATATCCGAAGCCCAAGTGGGGTAATTGTGGCCATCAATGGCAAGTTCATCGAACTCTTTTTCCATAGCCATTGCCTACATAGTAGGACCACATGATTTAATAATTCATACATGAAATATAATCGAGTAGCTAAGCAATGTTGTAATAAATGCAAATTAATTCGAATAACATAACTCTTCAAGGATTTAGAAAAGTACAAGGTAAACAAATAACATGTAAACCCTCAATTTTTATTCTCATCAACTTGTATACATGGTAGATAGTCTCAAATGCCATAGGACATAGAGTAGATCAATATGATAGGCAAATAAATTGCTGCCAAAGCATGGTCTCAAGACAAATAATTCATCTTGAATTAAATGCAACCTTTGCTAAGGTCTCTACCACACCATATGTATACTCAAGTTAATGATTAAGTATTTAATTTGGTAATCACTACAATAGTGTAAGCCAAAATTCCCAATGGTGAACACTGCAATAGTGTTAGCCATTGTAATATTTTAATATTAAATCCTTGTTTTGGGAACATTGTATAGGTAATCATCAATCTTCAAAATGAGCATGATGTAAACCTTTAGTAATAGACCGTCAAAATCCATATACAAGGATATGATCTCTATTACCTAATGTTTGTATCCCAAAATTTTGAGAGAAATGCATAAATTAATTGCAAAAATCACTAGTAATATTTTACTAATGAATAAAATCACAGTGTTGAGATGGTGTATGTGATAAAATTATAGCAATAACGAAATCAAGTATGAAAGTGACGGGATTTACACAAACATACTAGCATTAATATTCGAAATTGCAAGGTACATAGGTGATAAAAACACATTTGTACATAACCATCACATGATAGATCTAGACTTAATCAAGTAGCAAGACTAAACAGTGATAATCAGAAGTAATTAACATAGACTAATAGCTATGAATTAAGAGATAAACTTCTGGAAATTACAAAATGAAAATTAATAAAGGAAAACACAGTTAAACAGGCCCAGCATAGCCTCATGGCCAGCCAGCCCATTTGGCGCGCGCTGCTGCCTAGCAGGCCGTCGCAGCCACCTGGCCGGCCCATGCCGCCGCTGTCCGGCCCAGCCGGCTGTGCAGCGGTGGCCCGCTGGCCTTAGCCGCATCCGCCTGGCGGGCCCATGCTGCCACTGCCTGGCCCAGTTAGCCCGCGCGGCTTCGCTTGGCCCAGCCAGCACGCACGGCCGCAGTATAAGAGGCCGGCGGTTAGGGTTTGCAACCCTAACCGCCCTCTCCCCCAACCGCAGCGCAGCCAGCCAAACCGCCGACGCCGCTGCTTGCTCCGCCACGAAATCCCGCCCCCTCCGCGCCATCCCCAGTCGCCGGCCGCCGGTTTGGAGTAGATCCGCCACCCACCGTCGTCCATCTGCCACCGAAGCTCGAGCCCGACGCAGATCAGGGATGGGGCCCCCACCGACCCCCGGACCTCGGTCGCCGTCGACGAGGCCGGGCCGGCGGCTCCCCCACCCACTCCGGTGGTCGCTCAGGCAGCAGGAGCGTCGCGCCTCCCCCCGGAAGGAGAAGCCGAGCCCCTACCGCGCGTTCCGCCACGCCCGCCCCGAGCGGTGGTGCTCGGGCTGCCACCACCGTCACCGCGCGAGCGTACAACGATATGTGCGAGGCTTGGTGATGGAGGTGCGGACAGGCCGTGCGGTGCCGGCTCGACGGCGTCGCCGGCATCCCTGGAGAAGAGGCGCAGCGGCGGAACACCCCGGCGGGCCGCAATGGTCCCCGAGGGCCTCGGCGGTGTCGTCTCAAGGACGGACCCATTGGCAAGCGGGCGCCCGGCTGTAATAACCGGCCTGCTCGCCACCGGAACCGAAGGAGGAGAACCCGATGGCGACGAGGAAGGGGATCTGCGGCGGCGGCGACCTGCGTTGATGGAGATGGCCGCCGGGGCGGCCGGCATGGCACTGGTGCCCGCGCCGGCGCTGTCCCCTTGGTGGTTGAAGGCCCGACTGCCTCCTGCCGAGATACGGGCGTTCCGGCGACAGCGAGGAGCGGCAACCGGGATCGACGGGGACGTCGCCACGACGTTCCAGAGATGGAGAGCCTCGTGCGCGGCGGCGGGTGTCGCCGTGTGATGGTCAACGAGGGAGCGACGCACATAGTGCTGGATGAGTTCCCTCAGGCGGCGAGCACGGCGATGAAGAGGAAGGTGCATGACGGAGGCCACAAGTTCGTCGATGGTAGGCATCGTACCTCTCCTGGTTGGAGGCCGACGCCTCCCTTCTTCTCCGGCGAGAGTTCGCCGCCGGCGAACTGCTCCCGGCCTTCTTTCTTCTCAGTGATTAGAGCGCTGATAACGTACTGTAATTGTAAAGGGAACAGTCGAATGAACAGTAATCAAGACTTAAACTTTATTAATGAACAGTGAATATATATATATACAGATGGCCATGGAGGCTAGTTGCCGGGGCGTGCCCGCTCCCACGAACCCCTTCGTGGAGGTTTTGGTAACTGCTATTAGCAGTTGCTAATTGATCATTTAGAATATAGGAATATTCTCAACAGTTGGGTTGGCTTTCGTCTGGTTAGCCGTTTCGGGTCTCCGCTTGGATTTTTTTCAATTATTATTTTTTTATTTTATGATTTTGCGGAAGTATACGTCGAAGGGGAAAAAACTGCAAAACTAACCCTACTACCAATGAAAGAGCTACAGCCATTTGAAACGAAGGCAAGAAAAGTTACCTCCGTTTGCTGGCAGTAGCAGGCACTTGCCGGCTTGCCGCCCTATCATCCGGCGGACAGGATCCTCCGCGGATTGAGAATTAGTGATAGGATCCAAGTCACCGAGTACTGTAGTGGTGCCCTTTGAAAGCCATCCATCGCAAGATCAATGGTCAGATCGGCATGTACAGTTCCCGTGTTACAGTACCAAATCCATCCTCCGCTTGCATTTGCAGGGTAGGGGAAAGTTGAAGCGTGGACAGGAGGAAAAATGTGACGCGGGGAGGAGGATGTCGAGCGAGAGCTTGGTCGTTCATTTCTCACAGAGCTTCGCCGTGCAGTGCAGTGCATCGTACAGCTAACGCTCGTACAGATGGTAAACGAATTCTTATCATGTACGTGGTACACGGATATCGGCCGTATCGTATGGCGTAGTGTACCAGTGTATACGTTTAGTGAACAGAAAAGGGTTCCACACAGGCTGTTTCTGGTGGAGGGTTACGGTCTTATTACAGAACGCTCTGAAAAGCTGTCGGCAGCCACAAAGCACAACACAACACACAGCCGTTAACGGTGCAGGAAGCCTCTGCGTCTGCGAGGAGCAGCCAGCGTGTGCGTGTGCACACCACGGACGCCTCCGGAGAAAGGAAGACGAAAACATAGACGTGTGGACCATCCCTGGCCAATCAGGATCCCCTCCGGCCACCAAATGGACCTCCTCCATGTCACCACCAAGGATAAACTCCCCCTTGGCAACCGTCCATTCCCCGCCTCGCCTTATCCTTCCCTGATCTCCCGTACAAATGCGCGATCCCTCCCTCCCGCCCGCCCGCTCAAGCTATCCACCGCCATAGCCGCCACGCTCCTCTTGCTCACGAGCTACAGGAGAAAATAAAGGTAAGCGTCATCCCGTCCGTGCCGCATTCTTCCCGTTCCCTGCATCACGTCGCCGCGCGTTGCAATTCTCACTCTGCTCGTCCGCTGTCGACTCGCAGGCTCTCTAGCCCACCGAGCGCAGGAGGAATTAATGGCGTCGTTCGCCGTGGCAACGATCCCGTCGCTGGCGGCCCCGGCGGCCAAGAAGAGGTCGTCCGGCGGCGTCACGTACCTGGAGGGCATGAACGCCTACAGCGGCCTCAAGGGGCTCAACAAGGTCACCATGCTCGGCCTGCGCAAGACCGCCGACTACTCCTTCGCCAAGATCGTCGCCTCGCTCAGCCCCGCCGGCAAGGCGCGGCGCGGCAGCGCGTTCGGCGCGCAGATGAACGCCGCGGTGGAGATCTTCAGGATCGCCGCCACCATGAACGGCCTCGTGCTCGTCGGCGTCGCCGTCGGCTTCGTGCTGCTCCGGGTGGAGGCCGCCGTCGAGGAGTCCGAGTAAGGGTTGGACGCGCGCGCGCGCGCCCAGCTGGTAGCAGCAGCCAATCTGGCTGTCACCGCTGCCTCTCATTTAAGCCGTGATGATATATAAAACGTGATGTATGTTTTTTATTGAATTTACTTCGGTATGTATCCATGACAATTGATGAATACCGTGCAAACATGTTTTTGGAGTCCAGGCCTGCAATTGATCTTCAGGTGTTCACATATAAAAGGACTCCATTCAGTGCTGCAACTCTGTGAAATCACAGCACATAGACACCAACGTCTTGCAAATCAAATAGTGTACACCTTTTTTTTGTTGCATACTGATAAGATAACTGAATTTATACGATATATACGCTAGATGATGCGACTGAACATAGGATAATATACGAAATGCACAGCAAGATGAAAAAGAAAACTGTTTCAGCTCAAATGCCTTGAATAGCATCTGTTACAGAACCCCTCATTTGAGGCATGGATTTCTGCTCTACAACTCACAACAGAAGATTCTAAGTAAAATGTTTCTATAATCAAAGATGATGAGAACTTTGTAGCGGAAGGGCTCAAGGATCATCCTAATTCCTCAGACATACATCAGGAGGTGCCTTCAAGAGCATCAAACTGTAGGTAAAACTGAGAGTGCTATCATCAACTCATTACATCGGTCTCTGACAAGCCGAGAACAGCTGCCAGCTGATGAAAGCCATAAAAAGCGAGGAGAATAGCTCGAAGCCGACCACCTTTGGTGTCTGCCACTCCAATGATCTTCTCAAGTAACTGTGATATTGGTGAGCACGTTTAGTCCAGTAAACAATAAGCGAAATAACTAGAAAGCATGGAACGTGTATGTCCGATCACCGTTAAAATACTGGATACTTAAACCTAGTCTCGTACTCTCGTATACTGGATATTCAACAGAAAACTCAAAACAAAGCTTTTGCCTGTATACTTAATTCAAACACTAAGTTTAGTTCACAAGTAGCGCAATAAAATGTTCACGGTATTCGTGGGACAAAATGATGATGCATCCAACAGACAAGGAAAATTAGGACTTCTAAATATGAACAGTTTAAGGGTTAAGGAAAATCTGAAAAGGATAAGAGGTTCTGAATCGGACATCAAGTACCATGGTTATCTCATTGATCAGGTGTGACGCATGGTGTTAAGGGGTTATTAATATTCCTGAGTTCATACAACTCAACAGGAGTAGCAGCAGAAACTTTACCTCAAGTTATTATTACATATAACACCACAATAATTTACAGACATAGTAACAGCAAAAAGTAGACATATGAATCTAAGTTTATTATTTCTCATAATAAAAACATTTTTATTTCAGAAAAAAAGGGAAAGTAAGAACACAAACAAAGTGGAGCACGATGGGATTCTTTACCTGGTGATAGATGGCATTGTTGCCAAGAGCAGAGCGCATGCATAAATTATTGGAACCAAAGTCCTAGGCTTGTTCTTCCTAAGCCACATCAATGATCCTAATGCAGCAAGGGAGAGGGTCATCACCTGTACAGAAACACAAATCAGCAATCTTCTTGTTATAGTACTAGGAAGCTGCTCTCTTCAAAACAAGGAATCTAACACTATAGAGTAGCATACAAGATTAGCATTTGCTTCAATTCCTTGAAATATGAACTCCCATGTAAATTCAAGCCCTCTTGCCCCAATCCACAGAGGTGCCAGTCGGTGCAGAACCGAATCAGCAAAAGCCCAACCTGAAAACACCGACACATCAATGATAGTAAGTCACAACATAGCTATCCTAGTTGAAAAAGGCCAAAACCACAGGTTTTTCCACAATTATGCAGAGTAACAAACAAAATGACAAGCTGTTGAGTTTCTGGTAACCACTGTCAGTAACCAACAAGTCTAAGTGCACTTTTGTATCCAAGCCAAAGCCATGTCATGGAAAACTAACTCCAGCACAACTCAAGATGGCCACATAGAGAAGGCTAAGCAGATATTTTTCAGCATATGGTACGCAAAGGAAAATATGAATGGCACAGAAATACAGAATGGAGATGCGAGAATAAATGTCCTTAAGGACACTCTGATAATTTGACGTGAATTAAATGTCAGCAAGAACTCTACTTACCAAGACCAACAGCCTGGAATTTATGATTCTGAGAGATGTTTCTGTGAGTTAACTGTGTCAGAGCAAAATACAGTCCAGCTACATCTATGAACCCAATAAAAACTTTCATTAACTCCTGCAAATTGAAAGAACAAGATATATTAGAGGATGCCAAGAACATGGTATCAAAGTATATGTCGTGTGCCAAGAAAGTGAAGCAAATATACCTGATAGGGATCAAAGCTATCATTCTCAGGTACTTTGAGCAATGTTGCTAAGCAAACCAGCTGCCAATACGATATAACAATGTTAGCAACCAGATTACTAACTCTGGTCACGACAGAGTAGATCATGATAGTAGTAGGCACAGAAATAGAATAGCATGGGAAGTAAGACAATAGATAATGCCATCCACTGAAAGTTAACAAAAACTTCAAACAATATAACTTGGAAACATCAGAACAGTAAAAGTTTGAACTTGCCCACTTTTCTTTACGGAATAACAATACAAAGAAAACTGTATAACAGGGAGCAATACCAGTTTACACCATGCAGAAAGAATTGAATTCAGGAAATGTTCACTAATTTCTTTAAAAGGAGGCAAAGAAAAGTATGTTTACTATGCATCAGGTTAAAAACCCCAGGCAAAAGTTTATTTCAGAAAGTCAAAATGATACATATATGTTGCAGAATTATGTTAAACTTATTAATAGGGAAACAGAGTGTCATGGAAAATATGAATCAGAAAAGGTAGACACAAGGAGGGCAAGAGATCATATCAAACATTCAAACTAGAATAAAAAGAATCAAATGGGTAACAGATCCATGGATGGTAAATGAGTTGGCTCAAGAATCATGGTCCAGTCAATTTTTCTTATTGAGAGATCTATGCCAAAGCATGACTAAGTGTACAAGTGACAAAAAAAAGGTTTGTATACCAAACTAACACCAAAAGTAGTCCAAAAACTAGGCATAGGACCCTTAAATTATTTTACATATGTACAATATTTGAGTTTTGCCACTCTATATTAATAGTTTATAAGACATAAGAGTAATAAAAATGTGAATATATATGACAAATATAAATCAAAGGGAAAAAGGGCTGATATTACATATTCAGTGTCCACAGTAAACTTGTGTTTTGCCCCTTATCTATGCTTCATCTGATATCTCTAGTCTGAAGTTGAAAGGTTCTAGAATAACTCAATAATCCACATCTATTTATTTCCTTCTGGAAATTTTCATGCTATTTTAAAAAGATCTGTTTTCCATGATTAAACCAAATTGTGATAGTGCACTAGATGTAAAGTTGTAAACCTTTTATCATTTTAAATTTCACAAGACATAAGAATCCTAGACTGTTTGCTGACCTTTACAAGTGCAGTTCCAAGATAAACAACAGCCGCTTTTACAGAAGTGCCGATTGTATCATACTCTGACCTGCAACGAATGAAAGGATAAGAAAGTGTAGTGCAAGGGATACAGAAGTGTGTTCATCTATGCTCACTTTAAAGTAGGTCAACTAGGGTACACGTTCAGATAAAACTAGGCCAAGAATCCATCTAACTTATTTAAATGTTCCACGGATCTTGGGTAGACGCTGTCATTGCTCAAGTGGGTGACAGTTGAAGAATAAGCATGGTTTTAGTTGAACTGGATGTGACCATGCATTAGATGCGAAATGAGATATTCAGACCTTTATGCCACTGATAAAAGAATGACACCACAACCTTAAAACTACAGAATGAAAGGCCACACTAACAACCATTTTATATAATTTACTTGGTCACCCTGTTATTATGTTATTTGCATATACACGTTCAATGTAATTCATTCCCCTCCATAGTTCAATTAACAGGTTCATATCATTATCATGTGGTTAGTCTCTACTGGCAATATAGATCCAGTAAGCATTTACTCCCACATTTGTAGCACTGAGTTCTTCACAAATTACAAGATTCAAGTGCAGTCAGTAGCATAATTTCATATTGCTAATGTGTAGCTCACCAGCATCTGAAACTTGATCATATTCCCCTTCCAACCCACAAGAGAGTGTAGGCATGAAGTTAGCTTCACAGGTACAACTAGTAAAAATGGTCAGCTAACCAGTTTCGATTTGAACACCACAATCCACTCGAGCTAAGCTATGAATCCCAACGAACAGGAACAGCACAACATAAGTATGCCAGCACACACGGAACTTGTCTCAGTGTCTCATGCCAACCCAACTCAACTGAGCAAAGTTCACTGCAATTGTGCTAGCTAAAACCACATCCCACAGGCCGGATCACATCAAGAACGCGCACCATCATGCAACCGTACTCCTCGGTGCAGATCACGCAGCAAAGCGCCCGGATCGCGCGGCACACGCAGATCTCGTGTGTTTAGGAAACGGACGGATCTCACAGAGAGAGCCAGACAGAGAAGGAGAGAAAGGAATAGGGGAAGGGAGTTACAGGGGGGTGGCGGAGTAGTAGACGACGTGGGGGCCGAAGGTGAGGAAGGCGCAGTTGAGGAAGTGGAACACCGTCATCTCGCTGCCGTCGTCGTCTCCGGCGTCTGGGCAGCGGCGAGGGCGAGGCGGCCTGTGGAGACCGTACCTGCGCGAGACGATTGGGGAAGACGCGCAGTGGGGTAATTGGGCTCGAGTCGGACCAGGAAGAGAGCTAAGTAAGCATATGTCGGGGGAATGCTATATGGGCTTTTATACTTACAATGGGCTGAATAATGGGCCTCAACTTTTGTAGCAAAAAAAAAACCTCTTTTGTGAAACTGACATGGGCGGCATGCGACAACATCGGCATCACCTTTTTTTTTTAGAATAACATCGACATCACCTTGTACTGTTTCAAAGCTACCGGGGTAAACAACTTTGTTGTTTCTCTTTTTTTTTATGTTCTTCAAAATGTTCTCGTTCTTGTGGTACGATCGGCCAATGTCGTGTTTGAGCTCCTTCGAAAACGAAAGGTTGGCTTCCCGCTTCCCTGACGAAAAAATGCCGCAATGGGGACTGACTGAATGTAACAATTGACCCGGGTCAGGGGAAAACAAAAGCCAGTGCTGGGCTCAGTCCATATGACGACGTAGTACGTGTAGTCCCCTCTGCGAAACACACCTGACGAACAGGTCCTGTCCTGCAAGGCTGCAACTCGGGCGCTACTCCTTGGACGCGCGCCTGTTGTCGCGTAACGCGTGACCGCCCCGCCCCGCGCCCCACCCGACCCAACAAAACTCCGTGGCCTCCTCGTCACACCCGATGTTTCTCGCCTGGATTCCTTCAGTCGATCAGCTGACACCGGAGTTGGGCTAGCGCAGTCGTGTCCGTCCGTCCCCTCGATCGATCGAAAACCCGTCAGGGTACCACCACCAGGCACCAGCAGTGGTGGAGAAATCATCATGGATTTCCGGGTCTCGTGTGGTCCGCCCCCGTCGTCCGTCCCTCCACCGCGCGCGGCGACCCCTCGAGCGGCCGGCAAAACGAAGGTAAGCGAAACTCGCAATGATCGCACGGAAGAAAGGCACGCGAGCGACCTCCCACCGGAAAACGAAACCACCTCAGATCATCACGTCCGGGGGGCCACTGGCCACTGCACTAGCCCCGGCTGGCTGCTGGCCGGTGGACGCCTCCGCGCCGGGAACCGCGGCCGGACGATCGATCGATCAATCATGCGCTCCCACCGCGCGCCGCGGCGTGTGTACGCGGCCGGGGCAGCACATGCGCGCGGGCGGCCGGGCGTGGCTGCTCGATCGGCGCGGCAGCTTTTTGGTTGGAGGATGGAGAGGAAGGGGAGGCCACCACCACGTCGCGCTCGACCAGCAGTAGACGTGCCCACCGCCCGGCACCGACCACTGCGGCTTTCGAAGAAAGGAAGGAGATGGCGCAGAGCAAAGGCCGGGGGAGACCACACAACAATGCTCCTAGTCCTAGGCGCGAGGTCCACGCGCGCCATCGAGTGTACGTGCAGGTGCAGCGACGCAGGCGCGGTGCACGGCGCGAATAATTGGGGGAGACGATAGCGCAGGGCGTGTGTGTGCTACTCCCCTAGGACGACTAGGAGGAGTCTTGCATTATAGTGTTAGCGTACGTGCGACCTGCTATGGGGGTTACGTTCTTCTCCGGTGCACGATCGGCACACGATCACCATGCACGATCTATCATCATGCGTGCAGGAGTGAAAAAACACGCACGAGCGGCTGGGCGTGTGTACGGGCTACGGAGAGTCGATCTCGAACTATTCGGTACAGGAGCGAGTGGCGCGCTCTGATTTTAGTATATGGTCCTCCCACCACCATGGGGCCTTTTTTTTTGCACACTGGAACTGCAAGTGCCCAACCCAACACGTACAGCAACACTTGCTACTGTGTTGCCTGTTGGTGAACACATGCATGCATCGTGCAACGCGTAGATTTTACCTTTACCTAGCTAGAGAAGATGGCAGCAGTCAGGGTCGCCGGCCCCGCGGCTCCCTGTAGCGCTTTTCAGTACCGACTTTTGACTGCTCCGACTAATGCCATTTGCCCCGGACATGTGTTCGCACGCAGTAGCTAGGTCCACGTAGGGCCGACCTGTGTGTGTATAATCAGTACACATGCACGTACATATATACACCGCCGGTTTGGCGACATACGTATAGTAGGAGCGCGTTCATTCCTCGACACAACGTGACATCGTAGGCCGGAAAAGTACAGTACTGGCAGTACACGCTACAACAGCAACTCCACTAGACAGATGCACACAGCCACCAAGCAGGCCGGCCGCAGGCAGCAGACAGGGGTACCGACTCGCAACACCGAGTAAAGAAACCCGAAGCGGGCGTACCCGCGGCGCCCCGGACCAAGATCACGGCACGCACATACCAACACCCTCCATCGAAAAGCCGCGCGCGCGCGCGAGCCTTTTGCGCGAGGAACACGCCGCGTTAGGCGCTGACCCGGCGCGGATCAAAATTCCCCCCACCCCATTTGTTTAGCCGCCTCGAGAAGTTCCTCGCGCTTGTTGCCATCTCCCCGGCCGCGCCGCGCGTGCCACCGCGCTACGGCCCAGCGCGGCGCTCGCGGGGCGGTCGGGATCGCCGTACTGCGCCGCGCCGGCCGCCTTTTCCGTCGTGCCGCGGCGAGGAGAGGAGTGCTAGCTAGCTCGTTGTTCTCTTCCGTTGGTGGTTTCCGGGCGGGGGCCCGGGGTTTTATGTGTCATCTGCTATAGGCGGCTGATTGGGCGATTAGGTTATCCGAAGACGACGAGATCGGAATGTAGGAGCCGTACTTTTTGCCTCCCGTAGTGATCTCTCCTGGGCGATCGATCGACCCCTTTGCGCTCACGTGACTGACACACGTGCCGACGTGCGTGCTGATTCGGCTCGGCGGCTGCTATGATATCTCAGGTGCACAATTCACAAATGCCTGCGATTCAGATTCTCCAAATATGGCACGGTTCACACTTTCAACCACTGTCAGCAAACCACCAAAGCATATGTAGGTGAAACAGTACAGTACAGGACCGCCTTTGCTTTTGCTTGCTGAGTGAAGGAGGATAGATGGCTAGCTACACCTGATCACCAATTCACCACCACCATCATCATCATCTTCTTGTGCTACCTGGCTAGCTAGACGACCCATGCAAGCAACAGCTCTTCACCGGTGTCGCTCTCCATCCCTCTCGCTCGTACCAGCTAGCAGCAGGGCACAGAGCGCGCGGCAGCTAGTGCTCCGCACCGTGTTGTCGCATTCCGCCACATTCACTACGACGCGCTGCAGAGCCCCGGGGGCAGGCGTCCGGCGTCCCACACCACACGGCGGCCACCACGGCGGACGGCGGGGCGGGAACACGACGGGAGAACGCGTAGCTTTTCCCCTTTCATGAATATATATGGAAAGATCCCCAGCGGCCTCGCCCGGGGGCCATTATGCCTCTGTTTTGCTGAAAACGTCGTGCACCCTCAAAGAGCGCCCCGTTTTTTACACACCTTCCTTGGTCCTGCAGTGCAGCTAGCTGCAGCAGACCAATCTTTGCAGATCAAAAGGCAACCTATCTTTGCAGCTAGTAGCTCAATGGGTAGCCCTGGCTGGCTTGGATTGGTGTCAGGACACTCAGACCCTACCATGTTTATTCAAGTCAGTGGCTTGCTTGCACTCGCTCCCTCACCAGTAGATAAAGAAGACCCATCTCAAGTCAATGTGCTAGACAAGCTCTAAAAACACTCATCTACTGTTGGTTTTTGGCTAAATAAGCATATATGGTAGCCCCATATATGTAGTACTAGATACTAGATAGGATATCTAAAACCACACTAAATATATGCTGGCATGACTGCGAAAACCAGAATTGGAGCCCACACACTATTCCATATTGTTCTTTATGGTCCTAGTAATAGTGTCCAGCTCTTAGACTTTTGACCGACCAATGTGTTTTATTGCATGAAAATTACTTTAGTACCTTTTGGCGTCCAAAATAACCTACATATCATTAACCTAACATTACGAATTACGATCCTACTCCCTGACCCCTTAATGCCAAAAAAAAAAACACTGATCACTTCTCACTGTCCGTACATTGCTACGATAATGGGCCCGGTCAAACTATGATGGCATGATTGACGAACAAACAACATGTTTTTTCATCGGTAAATGGTCAGCAGCACCAGCTAAATCTGCTTTAAAAAAATAAGCTGTTGTTCGTGCTTAAAAAACATTCTCTTATATATCCCATCAAATTCCCAACTCTAGTCAACAGGTAGAGTATAAAGTGATTTACCCACCTGAAACACATCATGGTACGAGGGACGAGCTACGTTTTGAACATTCACCACACATACCAGCACGGTACATACGTCCCGATGTCAGATTGCACATGAAGAACTGGAACAGCGGCTGTAGCACCATTATGGCATTGTGCCTTCAAGTACCAGCATCTTCAGCTTATACGCCCTACACCCTTCTTTAAGCAGCATTCCCAAGGGACCAAATCATACACCACTCATGACCTAATCACCACACAACTTCTTTCCCCCCTCATCACTACCCCCCAGACTCTAAGCCTCTCTCCTTAATTTTCCCTCTCTGTGGCTCTCTCTCACACTCCTTTTCACTTGCCACTTTGCTCAAATCCACCATCATCCCCTTCCCCACACCACGCCTCTCTCTCTTTCTCAGTGTCTGTACCACTGTCCTGACTTTGCCATCTCTCTCTCCTCATCTCCTTTCCTCTCTCTTTCTACCATCTTCTTTCCTCTTCTTTGATCACCGGCAGCGGACCACCGCTGGCGCTGATATAACTACTTCCTACCCTCCATGACCTCCGCTTGATTCAACAAGTATATGATCGCCTGATCCCAAGAAGAAGCTAGCAGGCGGTCGTGGATTGGCTAGGATCTTGATTCCGTCCTCCAGTTTGATCGTTAAGGTAGTAGCTGCAAATAAAGCTGTGACTTTCCATTGCTTGATCTTCCAATGCTGCAAAGGAACCTGCCGAATCTCTCCCTCGGGATAAGCCCGCCAGCCGCCTCGTCGGCGGCTGCTTATTGTGACGCGCCGGCGGTGGCGAAGCCTCCGTTGGCAGAGCCAGCAAGCACGGCGCCGCACGCTGAAGGGAGCGGCGAGGTAGGGTTCTTCGCAAACCCTAGCCCCGTGGCGGAGCCCCCGGGGCTCAGCCTGGGGCTCGGCACGCCAGCGGCGCGCGGCGGCGGCGGCGACGCGGCCGGACGCCGAGGCCACCTCGAGCCGCAGGGATGCGCGTTCAAGCGCGCGGCCACCAGCGCGTCGTCCCTGCCGGGCGGCGGATTGACGACGAAGCGGAGCGCCCGGGCGCCGCGGATGCGCTGGACCACCGCGCTCCACGCGCGCTTCGTGCACGCCGTTGAGCTCCTCGGCGGCCATGAGAGTAAGCTTAAATAGCATTGGCGCCACTGATTTCGCATGATCTGAGATGCTTGCGTTCCCCTTAATTTGCTTGTGCATAATTAAGCTTATCCTAGCTTATGCTCAATTCTCTGACGATCTTTGTGGCGCGTGCGCGATCCGTTCTTGTGGCGGCCGCCGTCTCTGACTGCCGGCAGGAGCGACTCCGAAGTCGGTGCTGGAGCTGATGAACGTCAAGGATCTGACGCTGGCGCATGTCAAGAGCCACCTTCAGGTATAATGCAGAAACAAAGCAAGAAAAACGAATGGGGTATATGTAGATAGGCTATAACCATAGACCGATACACACAAGCACGCGAAAGAGAACATCGTAGTGAATCTTGGTGCATGATGATGACCCCTTTTTTGTTTGTTTTTTCACCACTTTGGTGTTCTTACTATTGGTAAACTACTTTTGTCCCTGGTGAATCTTGCAATGGTCATGTGCTAGGTGACAAACAAACGGCATCTAGCTTGGCCGCAATGGAAGGAAGACAAATCACAAACAAGACACACGATACTTTCACCATGCACCTTCTCGCACATGTATAGGCGACACAAAAAACTAACCGGACCATCATGCAGCACAAACACGTCATGATAACTAATCCGTTTCCGTCCTCCCCTTGACTTGCAGATGTACAGGACGGTGAAGAGCACGGACAGATCGTTACACATCGCCACAGGTATGTAAATGTAAATCGATCAAAAAAAGCTAGCTATAGTAGTGCAGACAGAGATCATGGACGTGTAGTACGTGCATGAGTGTAGTCCTATTTCATGCCGTGCGTGCAATGGCCGATCGTTCGAGCATTTTGGTCGCAGGGGAAGCGTTGCCGCTGCAGAGGACGACGACGGCGGCGACAGGGATGGAACCGGCGGCGGCGGGCGCGGCAGCAGGAGGAGGTGGGGTGGTAGTGGTACGGGTGCCGGCAGCATGTGACGACATGGTTGGGATCTGCAGCTCTCCTTCGGCGGGCTCTGCGCCGCCTGCTACGGCGACTAGTTCCGCTGCTCACTTCCTCTGTGCGCCACCAGCAACTGCTCCACTGGCGGCAGCACCACCACCTCCTCCACCCATTCCCCCGAGGTCTGTCTCTGCATGTCACCCTCATTCATCGCTTACTGCTATCTATCCCTGGGTTTTATTACAGCCGTGTCTCTTCTGCTCTGACCAAAGAGTTAGTAACACTGATATGCATATATATGTTGCCTAGTTTAAATTTTGAAAAACAATGCTTGTGCAGTTGTGTGCACACACACCAACAAGCTTCAAGGATTTGCGACTTCGTTTTCACACATTACAAAAATCTCTGGATGGATCGAGTATGCTCAAATTAGCTCGATCAGTTTGCGTATATGTTCTTTATTTATCGTATGTACTCGTAGGAGCCATAATGCTTACTTATTTTTGCTATTGGCCTTAGTCAACTTGCAGCCTTTTTATTGAATCTGTTGCTAGTATACATATAGGCATATATAGCTCATAATAACAAGAGGAGAAAGACTTTCATCAAAAAAAAAAAAAACAAGAGGAGAAAGACAGAATATAATGCACATGAAATTAATGTGCTTATGTTTGACAACGGCATGCAACAATTTTTTTAACCATTTGTAAAATACAAAAGGCCCTGATGACCTGCTTAACAAATGATACAGATGCTCTTGGAGTAAGCCGAGTATATTGTACACTCGCACACGCCCGCGCACCACCATATAGGCACAGACACTTTCACCACTGGATCGATGGATCTTGATATTGACATTTATCATATGCGCCTCATCAAATATGGCAGTATATAAATTGGCCCTGTTTGCCAGGCTTCCAAGTTCCAACTCCCACACATGCTTGCACATCTCATCTAGAGTTTGTAGTCTAAAATATAATGCATGTTCACTAATAAGTCCTTATTGCTACCTCTGTTTTTATTTATATGATGTTTAGAACAAACAAATTAATTAGTTCAAAAATGATTTAATTAGCTTGTCCTAAACGTCCTATATTTAAAGACAGAGGGAGTACTAATCTAAGCAATAAAACCAAGATACATCATCCAAATGTGTATATCCAGCCCCCGTAATAACTTGACCAAAACTAAGTCTTGGAGCTAAAATATCAAGCTTTAGAAAATGTACAGTCAGACTCTCATCTGCCGAAAAAACTAATTAATTTGCGCTTGCATGTTGATTTGGTCTAATTAACATAGGACAAACAGAAAAGGCCATGCTCAGCTCGCATGGTCTAATTTCTGATAAAAATCCAGAGTAACGTAGCATATATATTTATCCCAGGCATGGACTGAGCGACAAGTAGTGTTTTCGCTGTAGCCCATATGTCCCCCTGCCGACCTCTTCCCCGTGTCGTCACGCATCCATGCACGCTTCTCCTTGTCCGCGTCCGCATCCGTGTTAGCCCCAGCCATCATCACGCTCCGTTTGATAGATGTGAGGTGCTCACGCCGTCCCTGTCACCGCTCTCTCTCTCTTTTATCTCTTGACCGCAGTTCACTGATGCGATCATATGGTCAATCGACTCATGCATAGACCTCATAGAACTCACCATCCAGCTAGAATGGTCAATCGTTGGAAGCTGACAATACGAGCATGCATAGTGAGTCCAGGTTAAGTACAAACCAACCACACGTTTCTCGAGGGAAGAACGAAGCTGCTGCCGATCAGCAGGACGCACAGGGGATCCATGGCAGCAGAAGAGGCATAGACATGGGTCGGAGGTCTCTTGCCGTAGTGCTGCTGTAGGCTTGGCTTCTGCGCTAGGTGCCCATGCACGCAGATATGGATGAATGGATCGGTTGAGAGACAGCGGGACAGTATTCCAGGTTGTTGACCTATGGGCGTGTCCAACCTCCTGTTCATATGCACGCAGCGGAGCCGTGGTAGGGACAAATCAAGGCATGCATGTTCCATATGCTACAGAACGACGCCAGAAGGGCGGCAGCACCAGAGCCCTTCACTGTGCATCAACACTGAACATCACGGGGCAAAGCTACAATGGAAACATGGAAGCTAGTTCATGCATGTCTGCAATGATAAAGCAGACATGCATGCATTGCATGTTTTAGAATCCGAATTAAGTATATTTTGGATTTCGCAGCGACACGCAAACCTTCAGCATGCATACACTTTTATCTTCTGTGCGCAGCTAGTAGCCTGCTCTGCTACTGTTGCTAATAACCTGCATCTCTGACCACGGATTAAATGGCTAACAGTGGGTTTCACCTTTTTTAACACCATGGGCTACCACCACACAAGTACTACTGGCGACTGCACTGCACGGAATTGATAAGAGCTCTCTGTTAATTTGTTGAGCACACAGGACTGACCACGACGCACCAGGGTTGCTGGAAAAAGGTGTTGCCATTGTTGACTCCGCGCACCGGTGTCAGAAACACAATTTCTCACCACCAGCGCTTCAAGATACTCAGGTACGTGTACGTGCACACGAAGGAACCGAGAACTAGTTAGCTATATCATGTTTTATTATGGAGACACAAAAGGAAAAAGCCTGTGGTAATTCCACCATGCATGCATGCAAGCCGCAAGTGACTTGTCCACCATGCATGCATGAGTAGGCCATGGCATGCACTGTATAGATCAGAGAAAACACTATACTGATCAGGACGTATACTGATATTTTGGAGTATAAAAAGCATACTATTCCTCTGGAAAAGTATATATACCATTGCTCTGAAATTATATGGGATAGTGCAAGTGCTGGCATTCACATATAGGAGTATTTCTTAATTGGAGAAAAATGTGTTATATTTATATGCATGTCTGTATTGTCATGGTAATGTATCAGGCAGCTCAAGAGGAGGTAATAAATCGTCACCTTGCTATGGGGCTGCACGCAAGTGCTGAAGCAGCGGCCACAAACTGCTCGAGCCCAGCGAGCTCTTCTTCTCCGTCCCTTGCAAGTGTGGAGCTGCTGGCAGACGACCTGTACGCGCCCAACCTGGAGATCACCCTCGGGAGGCAGGACTGGAGCATGATGGAGCGCCCGGAAGAACTTAGCCTAAAATACCTGTGAAATATAAGGAACTCGAATTCTTTTCTGGTTTCGCTCAGCTAACCGTTGATGGATCAAACTGGATGAAGAGTAATCCCATGGATTTCATATTATTTGGCATGGAGGAACGAAATCTTTGAAGTTTCGAGAGTGCTTTAGTCGGTCCCTTGGAAGCGTACGTGTGAATCATATATGTTTTTGGACCATATAGCAATATTTAATTTAACAGGTGCTTAATTATTTGTACCCCGGCCGCCGCATGGGTTTCAAATTCAAACAACTTGAGAGAGAACCTGGATGTGCATGTTGCAGCATACCGGAGGCGATGGGACGACGACAGATCGAGAGCCGCGTGGGCCGGAGCACCGCGCTATACTCCATCGAGATACGATAGGGTCGCAAACTAGCAACGGCGAGGCCATGCCGCGATGGCCACCGAGCAGCAACCGGCGCCAGAGATCCGGAACGGCCGCGCCGCCGGCCGTCTTCCTCCCACGCCACGCGCTTTGGGTGTTTCCGGCTTTCCGCTAGTAGCAACCGCCGCCGTATCACGCACGCGTTCTGTACTTCTGTCTGATCTGCTGTTTCAGGCTATTTGTTTGGTCGGATCAGCCAGGCCCAATAACCATGCGTGTTTGCGGCCCACCAAGCTTCTTATCTTGAGAGAGAGAAGGTTCCACACGGAAAGCAATTCAGGAGCAGAAGTGATAGCAACAGCAGGTGCAGGTCAGCAGCAGAATAGTGCACGAGACCATGGCAAGTATGCGGAACGAAGCTGCTGCCATCGATCGAGCCCACGGTAATCGCCCGACTCCGCCCACTGGCTTGAAACTGCCTGCCACGGGCGTCGTATCGAGCCGAGGCGCGTGTAACGGATAGCAACTGACCGATTATCTTTGTGCCGACTTCACAGACTCCTGCTATGGGCACGCAGACTGAAAAGGCGGCAGCTGATCAGTGTCTCTCACCCACACCGGCGGCAGCTTCATCAATCCCGTGTGCCGAGCATGGAAGGATCCCCAGATTCCCAACAACTCCTTGGAGCACTCTGCGCGGGGCACCGTTATAATAAGTGACCCGTTCGCGCCGGCACCTCGCTCCCTCGGCAAATCTCTTGGTCCCCTTCGCATTCTTCACCCCATCTGCCCTGTTCCAGTTCTCCTGCTGCTACGATCGCGATGTCGAGTCTGATAGATATTTGGACGCTGGAGCGACAGAGGATGGCTCGAACCAGGGGCGCAGAGGCGTTCAGCTGGTCCGTGACCTCGATACTTGGTGGCGGCACGGCTAGGCAGCCTGAATCTTGTGGGAGCAGCAGCGCCGGCGCCGCTACCACGACTTGTGGTGGAGTTGGTGCGCCGCCGCCTGTGCCTGATGGTGCCCTGGCCGTGATGAACGCTGACGAGAAGCAGGCTGCTACTGCTGCTTCTGGTGGTGGCGCGCCGGAGTTCATCCAGGAGGATGCTTTCTTGTCCATCCTAGTCGATTGCTTCGGGCAGTAGATCCATTTGAGCATATATGTAAAGAAGCTGTGATCAAGATATAGTAGGTTACCACACGCTACCTGTAATGCTCTGAAACATCAAATGATGTTTGTATTTGCTGATGAAAGTAAGTCTCTGATGGAAAGGCCTGATGTGCCTCTCGATCAAGTTCGTTTTCTCCTGTTGTAAAAAAAACAACAAATAAGATGTATGCTGGGGAGCTGTCAGCTCATCGCCTCCACTCGGCTTGACAGGAGTACTTGTCAAATATCTTTACACACGGATAGAGATTTTTTTTTACTCCCTCCGTTTCAAAATACTTGTCGCTGTTGACTTTTTTTGCAACTTTGACAATTCGTGTTATTCAAAAAATTATCGCAAACATGTAAAGCGATAAGTAAAGTTTAAAATACATACAACATTAAAATATATAGCAAACAAAATAAATTGTACTTGCACAATTTTTTGAATAAGACGAATGGTCAAAGTTGCGGAAAAAAGTCAATGGCGACAAGTATTTTGAAACGGAGGGAGTACTTCCTAGCTTTACAATATTTCTCGACTCTACTGCTCTTTTAACACCTGTGGGGAATTCAGATCAGAGATGACCGTACCATACGACGGAAGACGAGATGATTGTCATGAGTTTGATGAGGATCGACTAGCCTGACGGGAAACCCATATAACGCGGTCGAACAAATGCAGGAAACTTCTTAAGATCACAAGAGCTTGTGCGTTTTCGGGCTTCTTCTTAAGATCACAGTACATCGCGGCGGCCCGCTTGTGTTGAGCCCTCCATGACTCCATCTATCTGATTCCCCGAATCAAATACTCCTCCGCGCTACTCTACGCAAGCCCGAATGCGATTACGCGAACACCGAGCGGATGGCGATGGCCTCCGCCCCGTCGGCCGGCGATCCGCATCCGCGCGCGGAATCAGGACAGATCCCTTTGCCTTCCCGCGCTGGGCCGCGGCCCGGCTGGCACCGGTATATCCATCACCGGCCCCGCGCGGATCCCTCAGCGGCCACACGATGGCCGCGCGTCACATGGGCGAAGGCGAGGGCGTGGCCCCGAAGCGGACAGCGGCGACGATTAGAGGCGTCCGGCCTGGATGCCGCCGCATGGCGCCGTAACCGCTCACCTCCCCGCGGACTATTCCGCTCGGCTCGCGTACCCCGCGCACGTCGTGGAGCCCGCCACGCCTCCCAGGGGCCCCGGACGCGCTTATAAGTAGAGCACCCAGAGCCGCGTGGCTACCAAAGCAGCCAAGTGAAGACGGAGCTAGGAGCACAAGAACCTCCGGTGTCTAGTGTGTGTGCGCGCGCGGAGAGTGAGAGCAGGCGCAGCTGAGACGATGGCCAGAGCGTTTGGTGTCTCGCTGGAGGCGTTCGCCAAGATTGGCCGGCCTGAGGAGGCGCAGGCCACCGGCGAGGAAGCGGCCGGCCGGAGCCATCAGGGTGACGGTGGCGTTGGCGCCGTGGCTGAGGTCGGGACGAAGGGCGTTGTTGTGCAGGACAAGAGGAGGCGGAGCAGCGGCGTGCTCTCCGACCCGGATTCCCTGGTGTGCATGCTCATGGACCGCTTCGCACCGGCGTGACGCGCGCGGGCCGGCGGAGTCGCGGCGGCGTGTGTATGGTAGCAGGGTAGGTGCACGGGGCATGCATGCAAGGAGGGAAGGGGGGCCGTGTGTTCCGTACTGGTTGTAATTCTGTTACATTGTGGTTAGCCGTGTCAACTGTATCATATGGAGTATGGGTTTTATTATCATGATTCATGCCTGATTGATTGGTTTCCAATTCTTGCCAAACCAAAATCACGGCATGCCAAAATCAAGGTATCAAGGCATGCCAAAATCAGAGTTTGAAATTTTGGTAACCATTTGGTTTGGAGCCAATGTATAGCAACCAATACTTTCTACTCCTTTGAGTTTGAAGAAGCTTTACCTTCTTTTTGGTTATAAATATTGGCATGCCAAATTTTGGTCTCGAACCAATTGTTAAACAAAATTTATAGACATGCCATGATTTTGGTTGGGCAAATATTGAAGGAAAAGGTCCGTATTAACTCCCTCAACTTTTGGAAAAGATAGCTTTTCCTCCCTAAACTAGAAAATCGGATGTTTGTGATCCTCAAACTATTGAAACCGGACAATTTACCTCCATGGGCGACTTTCAAAGTAGTTTTTGCTGATGTGGCGCCGTGTGAGCTGGCTTACGTTGCGCCACGTCAGCCATGAGGGAGGTAAATTGAACTTTCATGATAGTTCAGAGAGCTCCATTAAACTTTATAACAAATAAAAAATATAAAAATATTTTTATAAACAATACTTTCATTTATAAAGGCTAATGAATCTCCTTGAACTATCATGAAAGTCAATTTACCTCCCTATAGCTGACGTGGCGTCATGTAACCCAGTTGATGCGCCGTCACATCAGCAAAAATGCTTTGAAAACCACTTAGAGAGGTAATGTGACTAGTTTCAATAGTTTGAGGCACAAACATATGGGTTTTTTTTGTTTAGGGAGGAAAAGCTGATTATGACAGAAGTTGAGGGACGTAATATGACTATTTTCAATATTGAAACCCCGACCCACAAGGCCCATAAAGAAGAGAGAATCTCATCTTCAAAAATGGGATCACCTTGCTTTTATGTATGGACTACATCGAGGTCTGCGGCTCTGCGTGAGCACAACCCACACCGAGCCATATCCACATTAGCACCAGTGTGGCTTGGGTTCACGGGGTCGACGTGCTTCCCTTTAACGCCGACCCCCACACCTCAGCGCGCGTGCATCGCACGCCAAGGTCTGGGGCACTAGGGAAAAAGACAATTTTTGGGAACTTTTCATTGCTTAAAAAAAGAAAATAACCACCAAATTGCCTCGATTTTGGCAGAATGTCACTTCAAACTATGGAGAACCCATTTTTGCAAAAATTTTCAAAGTTAGATTTGAATTTTTAATCTTGAAATTCAATTTCAAAAGGGTTAATCTATCAACTTGTAAAGATCTCGGAAATAAGAAAAAAACTGATTTTTGGGAAGCTTTTCATTGCTTAGAAAAATAAGAAATTGATCACCAAATTGCCTCAAATTTTGCAAAGTACCACTTCAAACTATGGAGAACCTATTTTTGCCAAAAATTTCAAAGTTAGATTTGAATTTCAATCTCGAAATTCAATTTGACAAGGGTTAATCAATCAATTTGTAAAAGGTCTAGGCACTAAGGGTGAAGGAAAAATCTTATTTTTGGGAAGATTTTCATTGCTTAGAAAAATAATCAATTGATCATCAAATTACCTCAAATTTTGCACAATGTCACTTCAAACTTTGAAGAACCCTTTTTTACCTCAAGTTAGATTTGGATTTCATTCTCCAAAATCAATTTTTAGTGGGTTGATCAATCAACCTGTAAATGGTCTGGGCACTAAGGAAAAAGCTGATTTTTGGGAAGATTTTCATTGCTTAGAAAAATAAGCAATTGACACCAAATGGCCTCAAATTTGTTAGAGTATCACTTCAAACTTTGGAGAACCCATTTTTTCCCAAAGTTTTCAAAGTTAGATTTGAATTTCAATCTTGAAATTCAATTGAAAAGGGTTCATCAATCAACTTGTAGAAGGTCTAGGCACTAAGGGAGAAGGAAAAGCTGATATTTGGGGAGCTTTTCATTGCTTAGAAAAATAAGCAATTGATGACCAAATTGTCTCAAATTTGGTAGAGTATCACTTCAAACTATGAAGAACCTATTTGATGAGGTCCTGGACTAGGGTCCACCAAGCGGCGAGCATCAAACAAGGGGCGTACGGCTGACGGTTCGAGTACCTGACGGCCCGCACGACAAGATACTCCCATCTTCGAGTACTTGGTCATTCGCACGACTACTTCTCCGTCTCCGACCTCCTCTACAGCGACCCGTTCGCACGACAAGTCTCCGCCTAGGCTCCAACCACCCGCTCGCACGAGTAGTTCTCTGCCTCCGACCAGACTGAGATCCCGCGCAGAAGTCAAGCTCGGGGCGGGACCCACCGCAGGCGTGGCAGGCCTTCTGCGCACACCCGCTCCCGCGATGCCACGTAAGGCGACATTTCCCCATGCCGAGCCGTAGTGGAGGGCACGCCCAGTGTCAGACGGCATGGGCGGCCGTCGCTGATCAGCGCCACGAACGGCACATTGCAGCCCACACGCGCCACTGTGCGCGCTGTCCCGTCCACCGCTGCAACACGCCATCCCGTCAGAACAGGCACTCAACAACCCCCCGGAAGACGCATGCCTGCAGCCCTGTCAGGGGCAGGTGCACCAAGTCAACTCCCCACAGTGCCAAGCTACTCATGGAAGTGCCCGGAAAGCTGCCGGCAGCAGCCACTCGGAACCCACTGCTCCGGCACGCTCGTACGGCCATCATCACCAACTCTACAACAATTCAGTGCTGTTCACCACGCCGCTGACGGACGCCCGACGTGGGAAAAGACACCCCGACACTGTAGCATTGTAGTGTAACTTTGTATCCCCTTTCTACCCCTCACCCTTACAGCTATAAAAGGGAGAGGAGGGCAACCGTTCTAGGGGCTAGACATTCGCACGCTACACGTTAGACATCAGCAACTCACACACACTCAGAGCGCACGTACTTGAACCACGAACAACAGGGACTTGGGCCTCGTTTTCCCTCTCTCGACTAGTTTGTACCCCCTACTACAGACATCCCGGCATAAGAACATAGCTTCCCGAGACTGGACGTAGGGTATTACTCTCCGGAGGCCCGAACCAGTATAAATCCTCGTGTCTCCTGTGCCAACCATCCGGATCCGACACGCGAACGATAGAAATTTACTTGCCGGCGGTAGAGAACCCCGACAGTTGGCGCGCCAGGTAGGGGTGCTTCGTGTGTCTCGACGAACTTCACCACGGTCCGGATGGCCCGCATCGGGGTTATGCTGACCCCTGGCGCCACCATGCTGTTCGGCTTCGTCTACACCGGGCCGGCGGAGTCCGCTGTTGGGGACGTCTTCACCCGACCAGCTCGCCCCACCGCGTCCACCGCGTTCATCCGCGGCATGACCAACGACACCATCATGGCCATGTTGGGGCCGAACCCAACGCAAGAGCGTTTCCGGCTCGCGGTCTACTACCTCACCGACCTCGCCTTCCAGGCCAGCGGAGACGAGCCGCTCACCTGGGGCGAGTTCGAGGCCTGGTACAGCGCCATGTACCCGCGCGGCCAGCAAGGACTGCCAGACGATCCGGTGGCCGCATGCGTGGGATCTCTACGGAGGTCCTACGTCGCACCCGGCGACGCTACCGTCGGGAACCGCGTCAACCCGCCCCCGGGCGGGGATACGGCAGCTCCGTATGATCCCTCACGCGAGTGCTTCGTGTGCGAGATCTGGAGCACAGGCAGCGGGGAGGAGGACGACAACAACGCGCCTCCCAACCGCACCACGGACGCCCAGCGCCGCGCTCGCCTGGACGAGATCGCTGAGGCCAAGCGCCTGCTCGACGCGGAGCTGGCAAACCTCCACCGCGCGCTCGGGGAGGACCGACCGCGCGACGAGCACCGGGACAGGTGACGGGACAGGCCGCGCGACGAGTCACTGCCTGCAGCCCGCGAGAGCGCACGAGACGTGCACCGGCGCATCAACGAAGATGCACCGGTTGATGGCGACGACACGCTGCTGTTCAAGCGCGCCTCGCAGAACCTCGCGGACGTCGCGATACTCCTGCGCGGATGCCCCGAGCCGGCCACTCCTGAGGAGAAGAGGGTACGCTAGCATCTCAAGGCTCTCCTCGAGACCGCGGCGGTACAGCAAGCCGAGAGCTCCGCCTCGCGCTAGCGCTCGACGCGGGAAGCAGGGAAAGAGCAGTCCGAGTGGCGAGGGGGCCCGTCTCCCTCGCAGCACCGAGACCGTGATGAGGGAGCGGGCGAAACGACAGTGAGGCAGCGCCTCAGACCCAACCGCGACACTTGGGACACGCTCCGGGCACACCGCAGAGTGGCGAAGGACAACGACTACGACTACGACTATGACTACGACCGCTACGACGAACGCAGGCCGCGTCCAGAAGGTGTGCGACGCATAGTTCCCCTCGCAGTTCTGAGCTCCGACGACGGTCCCCAAGTACGACGGAGAGACCAACCCCAGCGTGTGGTTGGAGGATTACCGGCTGGCCTGCAACGCGGGGGAGCGAAGGACGACCTGTTCATTATCAAGAACCTTTCGCTCCACCTCACCGACTCAGCGCGGACCTGCTTGAGCACCTCCCGCGCGGCAAGATCAACAAGTGGGTGCAGCTGCGTGACGCCTTCGTCGGCAACTTTCAGGGCACATACGCGCGTCCAGGCAAGCAATGGGAGCTGCGCAACTGCAAGCAGCAGCCGAGCGTGAGTCTACGTGACTACATCCAGCGCTTCTCCAAGCGCTGCACCGACCTCCCCGGCGCCACCGACAATGACGTCATCTCGGAGTTCCAGAACGGCACCACCTGCACCACCCTCATCCACCGGCTCGAGCGGAAAACTCCCCGAACAACTCAGGAACTCCTCGACATCACCACCAACCACGCCGATGGGGAAGAAGCGGTGGCGGCCACCTTGAACACCCCTCAAGGCAAGGGCAAGCAGGTGGTGGACGACGGCGAGGGGCCTTCCTCACGGCCCACGAAGAAAAAGAAGAATGATAAACGACGCCGTGACGACAACCTCGTGGTCGCAGTTGAGCGGAAAGCCACGCGCCCCAAGAACAACCCCCCAAGGACCACTTCGACAAGATCTTGGAGGCGCCGTGCACCAACCACGAGGTGCCCGTGAAACACGCGCTAAAGGACTGCCGGCTCATGAAGAGCTACCTCTCCGGCACACTGAAGACCAAAGCCGCCAACCCACCGAAGAAGGGCCCGCCAGCCCCCGACCACGACGACGACGAGGAGGGGGCGGGGTACCCCGGTGAGGATGGTATTGTCCTAATGATCTTCTGTGGAACACCGGCCCGACCAATGAAGCGCCAAGAGAAGCTGATCCGGCGTGAGATCTACAACACCAAGCCGGCGACCCCATCGTACCTCAAGTGGTCGGAGACTCCGATCACCTTCGACCGTGCGGACCACCCCGACTACGTGCCGCAACCCGGGTGCTACCCGCTTGTCGTGGCCCCGCTGTTCGGCACCAAGCGAATCCACAAGGTGCTGATGGACGGGGGGAGCGGCATCAACGTCCTCTACGCATCAACACTCGATAGCATGGGGATCCCACGGTCCCGACTATGACCATCGCCTACACCGTTCCATGGGGTCGTCCCTGGAATGGAGGCACTCCCAATCGGGCAGATCGATCTGCCCGTCACGTTTGGGACCCAGCGGAACATCCGCACAGAAACCCTCACCTTCGAAGTGGCGGGGTTCTCGCCTTCTCGGGGACGTACCACACCATCCTCGGGAGGCCGGCCTATGCGAAATTCATGGCTGTGCCCAACTACACGTACCTAAAGTTGAAGGTCCCCGATCCAAAGGGGGTCATCACTGTGGGTACGACGTTCCAGCACACGTACGAATGCGATGCAGAGTGCTTTCAATTCGCTGAAACACTCATCCGGTCCGAGAGGCTCAACGCCGAGCCTCCCTCCGAGGACCCCGAAACCCCTGAGTCGTCCAAGCGAGCGGCCTGCTCTTTCGAGCCCGCCAAGGACGTCAAGGATGTGGCCATCTCCGACGATGGCCGCACGCCCGCACGCTCCGTATCGGGACGGCGCTCGATCCTAAATAGGAAAGCGCGCTCGTCGACTTTCTCGAAGCGAACCTCGATGTGTTCACATGGAAACCCTCCGACATGACGGGTATTCCGAGAGAGGTCGCCGAGCACAAACTAAACATCAAGCCGGGATTGAAACCGGTGAAGCAACGCCTCCGCCGCTTCAACGACGACAAGTGCAAGGCTATCGGTGAGGAAATCAAGAAGCTCCTTAGTGCAGGGTTCATTCGTGAAGTGTTCCACCCCGAGTGGCTAGCTAACCCTGTACTAGTGAAGAAGAAGAATAAAAAGTGGAGAATGTGTGTTGATTATACGGACCTTAACAAGGCATGTCCTAAAGACCCGTTCCCTTTGCCGCGCATATATCAGGTAGTCGATTCAACGGTAGGGTGCGAAACCCTCTGTTTTCTCGATGCGTACTCCGGGTACCACCAGATTGCGATGTGCATAGCGGATCAACTCGCGACATCGTTCATCACCCCGTTCAGCGCTTACTGCTACAACTCGATGCCGTTCGGATTGAAAAACGCCGGCGCCACGTTCCAGAGATGCATGCGACGCGTCTTTGGAGATCTCATCGGCAGGCTGATCGAAGCCTACGTCGATGACATCGTGGTCAAGTCGAAAAAGACTGGCGATCTGGTCCCTAACCTCACAGAAGTCTTTGTGAAGCTGAGGGAACACGGGGTGAAGCTTAATCCCAAGAAGTGTGTTTTCGGGGTTCCGAGGGGCATGCTCCTCGGCTTTGTCGTGTCGGAACGCAGAATTGAAGCCAACCCCGAGAAGATCTCAGTGATCACGAACATGGAGCCAATCCAGAACATGAAAGGGGTACAACACGTCACGGGATGCCTTGCAGTGCTTAGCCATTTCATCGCTCGACTTGGAGAACGCAGCCTGCCGCTGTACCGCTTGATGAAGAAGTCGGACCACTTCACGTGGACGCCCGAGGCACAAGAAGCGCTCGACTCGCTCAAGAATCTGCTCAAGAGCCCACCAGTGCTCACAACGCCAACACCGGAAGAGCCCATGCTCCTATACATCACTGCAACAACCCAGGTCGTGAGCGCGACACTAGTGGTCGAGCGGGAAGAGCCAAGAAAGTCACTAAAGGTGCAGCGACCGGTATACTTCATAAGTGAGGTCCTCTCCGACACGAAGACTCGGTACTCATAGATCCAGAAGCTGGTGTACGCTGTCCTCATCACCAAGCGCAAGCTCCGACACTACTTCGATGCGCACCCCATCATGGTGGTGTCCGAGTATCCGCTCGGTGAAGTGATCCAGAACCCCGAGGCTGAGGGAAGAATCGCCAAGTGGGCCCTCGAGCTGATGGGGCAGAACATAAGCTACGCGCCGCGCAACGCTATCAAGTCGCAGGTGTTGGCTGACTTTGTCGCCGAGTGGACCGAGATCCAGACTTCTCCAGCACCTATCGAGCACGAGACGTGGGTCATGTACTTTGACAGCTCTGTCATGAAAGAAGGAGCGGGGGCAGGACTTGTCTTCATCTCGCCTCTGGGCGTGCGTATGGAGTAGATGGTCCGACTGCAGTTCCCGGCCTCCAACAATGTCGCAGAGTACGAAGCGCTCATCAACGGGCTCCGAATCACCGTCGAGCTCGGGATTCGTTGTCTTGAGATTCGAGGGGATTCAGAGCTTGTAGTTGACCAAGTCATGAGGGAGAAGAACTGCTTGAGCCCGAAGATGGTGACTTATTGTCGGGCCGTACACGAGTTGGAAGACAAGTTCCACGGGCTCGAGCTTCACCACGTGCTACGCGAGTACAACAAGGCGGCCGACATTCTCGCCAAGACAGCATCCAATCGAAAGCCCGTCCCGAACGGTGTATTCGCCAGCAACCAGCACGCTCCATCCGTTCGGGTCGAAGAGGAGAAGTCCCAATAACCTGAGGCGCCAGTGGTCATGGAGATAGATCAAGAGCCGGAGCCTAACTTGGAAGATCCGGACTAGCGATTCCCAATCCTCGAGTGGATAGTCGAAGGAAAGCTGCCGCTCGACCAGACTGAGGCTCGCCGCATCTCGCGACGCGCCAAGGCGTTCGTCCTCATTGATGGCGAGCTGTACAAACGAGGCGCGGCAGGCATACTGATGCGCTGCGTCCTGAAGGATCAAGGCTAGGAGCTGCTACGAGAAATCCACACTGGAACATGTGGACACCACGCGGGCCCGAGAACACTTGTCGGAAAGGTGTTCCGACAAGGTTTTTACTGGCCGACCGTTGTCGCTGACTCCAAGGACATTATACGACGCTGCGAGGGGTGCCAGTTCTACGTATACGTGGGAATGGATCAACATCCATAATCCAAAGAAGAAAAATCCAGTAAGATCCTAAATTATAAAGCTGACATCCAATCCAATCCAATTCACTCACTCAAAATCCAATATCCAACAATATAATCCAACCACCACCAGGTTGACTACTCAGATAAATCTATATGTGGGACACATGTCCAGAGCCGTGTGACAGAACCACCCAAAATAATTCCGTATTATCGCCTAAGCCTGTCCACCTGGCCATTAAGCAATAATAAAGAACCATTCTGTCGCCTCTGCCGGGGCATGCCCGGTAAATCACTTACACAGGATCGAATTATGCGCTAAGCCCACAAGAAGGCGGGACCAGAGTACAACATTACATTACATAAAAGTTCATAAGTACTTAAAATTACAAACCAAGTTTTGAGTACATAAAAGTAAAGGTGATTCAGAGTTTAAACAGCGGAAATAAAACTAGCGGAAGATACACATGGGAGGCCATCCATGGAGTATCACTCATCAACATCGTTCTCCCACTCAAGTTCCCAACCATCTGGAATAGAACCAGGCCAGATGGGATTACCTGAAAACAACAACAAAAGCAAGGCTGAGTATACTAATACTCAGCAAGACTTACCCAACAAAAAATAAAAGACACAACTAGATATGCAAGGCTTTTTGGCTGGTGGGTTGGTTTTGCCAAAAGTAACTAAGAGTTGATCCTTACTTTCAAATTTTAGCTCAAGTTCTAGTATGTTAACCATTCTAGGTAAGCACCTAGCTAAGCAAGCATGGTTGTACAAACAAGATTAATCATCCAACAATATTAATCTGAAATGTTCCATAAATAAACATGGGGTAGCCAGTGGTCAAGCCGACTCAGATAACGGCGAGTGACCGACGATCGATCGATTTATATCCTTGCAAGGTAAACCCAAGATACACGGAAGAAGGCAGACCAAGTGCAGTGTCTACCCCAACCAGGCGGTTCCCGTCATTCCCCAGATTAGGAAAAGATGATACAGTCCTAAGTACAAGGTTTACTGGTACGCCCAAACATGGCACGTCCAGAATCACACTTGCACTACCGGTAGCGAACCGGGAGACGCATCTCAAGATTAGTAGCAATAAAATTCCCGCACTGGTTCATTAGGTACTAGGCTTACCGGTCCCATTCCCGACAAGCACTTGGTACGTTCAATAGCTTAGACCAGCACCATGCTACTCGGTCGAGACCGAACCCATTGCTCTTACCACATGAGCGAGTCAATTTATCCAACTTATGATTCCAACATAAGCATCCTATATCTCGCGAGCAATGAGTCATTACTCGACTTGTACCGTGTCCTTAAAGCATGGCACTAGCATTCCTAACATACTAGTAAAAGAGCATAGGAGTCCTAAGGATCATGCATCTAGGTTTCAAAACAACTCCTGAAACTTAAATGCACAAAGTAACATTAAATACTAAAAAGTAAAAGAATATAAGTTTTAAATCCAAAAGGTTATATGTGACTCCGGTGCTTGCCTTCTTCTAAGTTAGCAACAGCCTTGGGCTCTTCCGGACTTTGGCCCGGGTCTTCTTGCACTACGGCGTAGTTAGCTTCCGCTGCTACCTCGTCCTCTTGCACGAGCGTATACGTGCCGTCCGGGAGCTCTACACGAACGACATATGCACATGCATTAGGTTATGGTTATGATGGGAGAAAAATTACCACCTAACCAACTCTTGTTGGCCACATATATCTATAACTATCTAATTTACTCATAACCATAAAAGTGGGTGTGTGGGGTGGAGCGGAGTTCATTTAATTCATTTAAACGGTGACAGTGTACACATATACACTCAAATCAACTAAACAACTTCATAAAAACAGTAGGGGTGGTGATTGTGAACTTAAAACAGAAACATAGCATGGTTTTGCAATTTAACTCTTTATTTACCAATTATTTTTATTAATTCATTAAAACAAGCCTATCAACCTTAAATCCAAATTAAAATAAAAACTCATCAAATAAATCCTAGCTTCTGCACACAGCAAGATACACCTAATATAAGCTCACACACCAAAATTTGGCCTAAGATCATTTATAAATTAATTCATATGAAAAAGACAAGTTTCAACCTAGTAAATCACCATTAATTCATATAAAAATATTTACTAAACTTTTTGATCTCAACTTTCTCCTACAAGGCATACATGTCAAATCTAAGCCTCTGGCCAAAGTATAGGTGCAGATACAAATTATTTTTGAAATTTTGAATTTAAACTCCTACACAAGATTAATTCTAAAACACATGTCAAAACACATCCTAAAATCACATCCATTCTACCAGAGGCACTATTCATCAAGACAAAGCCCTAGGGTGCACTTGTTCTCAAAGAAAAGTTTATTAAAGGGGCTACAAAAAGCATCAAGATTAATCTAGTATAAATCTTGCATAAATCATAATTAAAGATCTACACATCAAACTCATGCCAACTTTGGTCACAGATCTAAACATGCCATAAAGAGTAACATATCCAAAATTCAAGTCCATAGCATGTGTATATTTTAAACTACACTAAAAACACCTCAAACTGAGTTTGACTTTTTAAAACAAAAACTACACAGAAAAACCCTATACATGCTTTCTATAAAAGGTAGGTTTCTTCACCAGGAACCTAACAAAATTGGATTTGAATTTTTCTGCTTTTTCTACGATTTTCTAGGAATTTTTGAAGTTGCTGCTGAAACCCTAAAACAGCTTTTACAGGAGGACCCTTGTACTATTTTCGCGAAATTACGCAGAGGTCCCTGGTTTACGGAAAACTCCCTAGAAAGAGTTCAATCATCACAAACCCGCCCTCGCCGGTGCAGGGGATGGCTCCGGCGGCCGGAGGAGCGGCGGAGGGGTGCGGTGAGTGGCCGGCGAGCCCTAGGGGACCTACCCGAAGCTTGTGGAGGTGCTTGCCCGGCTGGAATTGACGCCGGGGACCCCCTTCGACGGAGCGCAGGGACGGCGCCCGCCTGAAAGCGGCTCCCGGCGGCGGCGGTCGGAATTCGGGGTTGCGGTGACCGGGGTTTGCTTCAGGGCTTGAAGGGGAGGGAGAGGAGTGGAAGGGAGCGGCGCTAACGAGTGGAACCGGAGTTCGAAGTGCGGCGGCGGCGGGCAATGGTGGCGGCGGCGCTCTGCGAGGCCGGAGCGGCGGCGTGCAAAAAAAAGAAATGACGACGGCGTGGCTGTGCTTATGTAGGGAACCGACGCGCACGACTAAGTCGAGGCGAAGCCACCGGCGCGTGCGCGGCCACTTGGCGCATCGCATGCGCAGCACGCGCGCACGGGCGCGCGGGCGTGCGGCGCGTGTCACGGCGCATGGCGGCTGCCGGCTGACTCGCACGCCGCGGCGCGTGTCTGGGCGCGGTTCAGCGGCCCGTGGGCCGTGCGGAGCTCCCCACGGACGTGCCGGTCTACCACGGAGGGACCGAGGCCGTACGCCGGAGGAATGAGCGCGCGACACGTGGCCGACGTGAACTGGCGTCTGTGCGCGCCGGCGCGAGGGTGCGGCCGACGGCGGCCGAGCACCTGCATTAATTCGTTTGACCCTCTTCAACTGAGCATAACTCGATATCTTTGAACCAAACTTAAAATTCGCCAAAAACGAAAGTTGTAGAGCAACTATAGGGCTGAAATTTTTACAAAGGGTGACCTATGTTTTGGTGATTCGTTTGACGGGAAAACCGTGGCGAAGTTGCAGATTTTCCACGGCTTGGATTACTATTCAAGAGAGTTTCCACATTGCTTTTGGCTATTTTGCACTCAAAATTTGAATGTCCGCCAATTATGAAAGTTGTGTTCCCGGAAACAACGAAGAACTTTTATATTGGCAGAATTTGAAGTTCTATAGAAAAATTTGGAGAACGTGCAAGAAAACAAAATCAGTTCTTTAGGATCTATAGGGGTTTGACCAAGAAAGGAGGGTTTGACCAAGGGTTGATGTGTAAATTTGAGTACACTCATATTAAACATGCTAAGGAGATAATTAACCTTGATTAACACAACTAATTGAGGTTTTTATCTTTAATAAACACCTGGGGTGTTACAAGCCGGACCCTAGAATTAAATGCTCGCGTTCACACTATAAAATTTTAGCGGATTTGACCGAAATTTGGTGAGATGCCTTAACATGACAGTCCGCTACTCAGTGCAAATCGGTGAAGCCAAATCTATATGTGGGACCCACGTCCAGAGCCGGACCCTAGAATTAAAACCTCGCGTTCACACTATAAAATTTTAGCGGATTTGACCGAAATTTGGTGAGATGTCTTAATATAACAGTCCGCTACTCAGTGCAAATCAGTGAAGCCAAATCTATATGTGGGACCCACATCCAGGGCCGGACCCTAGAATTAAAATCTCCCGTTCACACTATAAAATTTTAGCGGATTTGACCAAAATTTGGTGAGATGCCTTAATATGACAGTCCGCTACTTCGTGCAAATCGGTGAAGCCAAATCTATATGCGGGACCCACGTCCAGAGCCGGACATTAGAATTAAAAGCTCTTGCTTGGACATCCAATACTGATTGGACATCCAATTTAATTTAGCACGTGGACATCCACATCCAAAGTAATCCAGTCCAACGAAGTCCAAAAGGAAAAATCCAATTGGATTTGGATTTTCCAAAATCCATTACCACGTCTAGGCGAGGCAAACCCACCTCCCAGCGCAAGCGCTCCAGACCATTCTCATCACCTGGCCCTTCGCTGTGTGGGGACTGGATCTGGTCGGACCGCTCCGACAAGCACCCGGGGGCTTCACGCACCTGCTCATCGCCGTCGACAAGTTTTCGAAGTGGATCGAGGCTCGCCCAATCACAACCATTCGCTCTGAGGAAGCCGTAGCGTTCTTCACCGACATCATCTATCGCTTCGGGATCCCCAATTCGATCATCACCGACAAGGGTACTCAGTTCACGAGAAAAAAGTTCCTCAAGTTCTGTGACGACAACAGCATCCGCGTGGACTGGTCCGCCGTCGCTCACCCAAGAACCAACGGACAAGTCGAGAGGGCCAACAGCATGATCTTACAAGGCCTAAAGCCTCGAATCTTCAAACGCCTCGAGAAGTTTCGGGCAAGATGGGTTGCCGAACTCCCGTCTGTTCTCTGGAGCCTGCGCACCACGCCGAGTCGAGCCACCGGCTACACCCGTTCTTCATGGTGCACGGGTCGGAGGCGGTCCTCCCGACAGACATCGACTACGGGAGCCCATGGGTCCGAGCATACACCGAAGAAGGGAACCAAGTCGCCCTCAAAGATGCCATCGACCAGCTAGACGAGGCGCGTGATGTGGCACTCCTACATTCTACTCGGTACCAGCAGGCCCTGCGGCGCTATCACGAGTGCAACATACGAAGCCGCGAGTTCTAGGTCGGCGACCTGGTGCTCCGACGAGTCCAGAGCAACAAGGACCGGCACAAGCTCACACCCCTGTGGGAGGGCCATTCATCGTCGACCAGGTGCTCCGCCCGGGAACATTCAAGCTCCGATACGAAGGCGGCAGAGTCATCTCGAACACATGGAACATCGAGCAACTACGTCGCTTTTATCCTTAAGAAAAGTTCTTCGTTCTGTCTTATGATCAATGAATGACGTCTATGCCTTGTTCATATGTTTCATAAGTTTCGTTATTACTTATGGCTTACGATTTGCTTGTGTAAGAGCTTTAAGGCTGAGCGGCAAGCGTCACTGCCCCCATGTAGGGTCGCTCACCGCTCGGGGGCTACAACCCTATGCCTCCCTTTCGTTTTCCCGTTTTCAAAACAAGTTTTTTTCCGAAAAACATATCGTAACCAATCGTACATGCGGATGGTTCTCGCGGTATACCCAGTCTTGCGAGGGAAAAAGATGTCAACCTGTACGCGTCTCGGTGCCGGTACTCATCCAGGCTCCAAGTACCCACACCACCGCGGCTACGGTACAAAGACTTACGAGCACGACCTAGCCCTACAGGTCGTCTTCTGAGCTCTCTCAAAAAGTACTCGGGCAACCACTCAGGCAACGGCCTGCAACAGCTTTGTCTACGAAAACACGCAAGTCTCGCTCAAACCTCCCAAGTTGCTCGGGGGCTACGGATCTGAGTAGTGATGCTTTGTGGCTCAGTCTGGCCGAGCTCTCGAGTTCCTACACCCCAACGGTTACGGAGCAGAGCTCTGCCAGCTAAAGTCCTAGGTATCACCGCACGAATTCGTATGCTTTCCCAGGTACTCGAGGGAGGGGTGATCGACGACAAGATTGCAAAACAAAATTGAAAAGCTCTAGTTAAAAAAGCACTTGCACGAGGTTCTCTAGTTCTTTACAATACAAAAGTAAATCTAACTAGAAGGCCCAGTGTCGTCTTTCTCTTTTGGTATCAGGCCCAGGTCCTTCATTGCCGCCTCAGCCATGGCGTTGGCGAAGTCAGCGGAGTCTACCTCGAACTTGTTGTACTCGTCGTCGGTGTAGCCGGGCGCCCATCCACCACTCAACTTCTCGCGGTCCAGCCCCAAGTAGTGCGAGTCGAACATGGCGGGCACCCTGTGCACCACCGTCTGAGCCGTCGCCAACGTCCGCTCCCGGACTGTCCTCACGGTAGCTGCGGGTCGCTCCCTCAAGTAGGGCGTGGGCGCGACCCTAAGATCCATCAGCACCTTGTCGGCATGTTTCGCCACGGCGATGTGGGCCATGAGCTCCGTCTCGCGAGCCTTATCGACCTCCTCGTAGGATTTCTTGGCCCGCTCGAGGTCTTTGCCGGTACCTAAGGAAAGGAAAAGAGCAAAATCAGCTAAAGCAGCCGACAGGAGGAAGCAAGGAGGAAATAAAACCAAAGACACATACTCGCAAGCTTGTCGGACAGATCCCTGGCCACCTTCGCCATCTCCTGGATCTTGATGTTGGCCCCGGTAAGGAGACTCTCCTTATCCGCGAGCTGCTTCGTCAGCGTGCCACGAGAAGTGCGAAGGCATGTCATCACGGGAAGAGACAAGACAACGACGTCACAACGTTGTGCAAAAAGAAAACGGTACGAAAGTCACAAACCCCGACCACTTACTTCTGAATCTCCTGATCCCGCGTGGCGACGGCCTCACGGAGCCGGGTCCCCTCGTCAGCAGCGCTCTGGAACTTGGCGGCCAAGTCGACGACATGGTCGTTGGCGGTCCTGAGGTCCACCCCGACCAGGACCAGGTCCTGCTGCAGGTCGGCCACCTTCGCCTCGAGCGCCGCCTTCTCCTTGGCGGCGATCTAGATGGCGGATGTGGCGGCTTGGGCGACAGTCGTGGCGGCTGATCGCAGCTCAGCGGTTGTCTTCTCCGCCTCGGCCAGTTTCACCTCGAGGGCGGCTTTCTCCGTCACAGCGGCATCAGCAGCTGACTGCACCACGGTGGCACGGTCCACCATGGACTTCACCTCTGCCTCGAAGGCAGCCCTCTCCGACACCTTGCTGGCCTCGGCCCCCACCGCAGCAAGGCGGGCCGCGGCCAGCTGCACCTCCAGCTCTCACTTCTCAGCCTGGAGCGCCTCGACCGCGCGCGCCCTCTAGGCGCTGCAGTCCACTAGCTCCTGCGCCGAGAAGAACTTCGGATTCGGCAACAGTACCAAAGATGAGAGAACAAGATCAGGGGGTGAGGAATCGAGAACTCACCTGCGTGGTGGGGACGATCACCTCCTCGAACGCCCGCTCGGCCCAACGCAGGCCTCCCTGGAGGCACCTGCGGGCCCGGGCCTCCGTGCTCTCCTCGGCGTGAGTCTCGCCCCGTGAGAAGCGCGTGAGGACAAGGGGACACGCTGTTGGTATTTCTTAACCTCACCACTAGTGGCGCGTCTAGCGTGAGCGTGTAAGGAACACCCGGGTACACTGACGGGTGCGAACGAATCCGCAAGCGCACGGATACACCGTTGTAGCACTTCACCCAAGGAGTATTTCAAAGGGTATCGAATGCAAGGAACAGTGAGCGCTACCTCCTAGCCTAGCGATGGTCCAAGGACACCAATCTATAGGATGAGAAGAAGATGGAAAGGATCCGGCTGATAGTGTACAGAGTTAAGAACGGTCTCTCAATTAGGAACTCTCGTTTCGGGCACCAGTTCCCTCCTGACTATAACAGTTGGTTCTGGCCGAAAGCTCTACGCCGTATCCGGACGTGGAGGAGTACAAAGGGTACAACAGCTGTCACTACCATGGCCTACCTCAAGACAAACCATGGGATACGGGGCAAACGAAGGATAACCCGCAGTCCAGACACCACGTCTACACCACCGATCACTACTATAGCACGGCTATGTCTGTGCACCCGTAGCAACACTATAGCACTCCGTATAAATACGAAGTGACGAACCCACAAGGGAGAGACTTGAACTCACTCAGGTATTAGATATCTCATGCAAGGTATCACAGAAGGACTTTGATCTAATTAGAACATACGGAGCACCCACTTTACTTTAGTTAGACTATCTGGCATACAAACAGAATCAGCAACTTATGAACTACACCAGAATATCAGAGGGTTGGGTTCATGAAGAACATAAGCCTCTAAATCAAGAACAGATGAAGAACACAAGAACTATTCAACAATGTAAGAAGCCACTTTAGTCTAAACAGAAAATGTCGGAATACTCACTTTAGTCTAAATGAAGAACAAAGACATCTGTAGAGGTTCGTTCTTGGGGAAAGATGCCAAAACACCATGGCACGTCCCCAAGTCACCCCCTCACCTTCCTTCTAATCTCTAAGCACTAGCAAGCTCCTATGCAAAGGCACTCCTCTCCTAGAGAGGTAGGAGCCCAAAGGCAAAATGAGGAGAAGAAGTGTGTGTCCTATTCTAACCCCTCCTCACTTCTATTTATAGGGGCTGGGCAACTTCGTGAGGACACCCCGAGCACCCCCGGAATGGACTCCAGAGCCAACCAGGAGTCACCACGTGGAAGCAGGGCATTGGCGGCCACAAGGTCGGTTCGGCCGACTTGTGGGGTCGGCCGACCCCCTGTGGGCCCCACTCCCCTTGTGCTTTCTCGTGGTGGCTGTCAGGTGGGTCCTCAAGTCGGTTCTAGGTGTCCACGTGGTTTGGAGGCGGTTTGGGCACATTTGTGGGCCATAGGATCCATGTGATGCACACGTGTCAGCTTCTAATTCGTCGGGCTTCTCTCCCTTGGATTGGTGACATCAGTAATCTGTGGCACTTTGCATGGCAGCCTCTCATTGGCTAGGATTTGGAGGCTTGGATTGATGAGGTGGAAGGATGAGGTGTGCTTTTGCTCTATTTCTTGTGCTAAGTACCTGCATTCAAATATACACCGCCACTTGTGGAATTTGTCAGTTAAGCCCCTATTCTAGTGTTGATGCTCAATTTTTATTTGTTTTATGCATGCGTTGACAGCCTAAAAGTGGTGCTTAATAGCCGTCAACAACTCTCCCACACTTGACCTTTGCTCGTCCCGAGTAAAGGGAGAACAAATTAAGTGGGATATGATACCCAAAGGTATGAAGCGAGCATAAGAGATATTCCAAACCATACCTTGCACTTGTGAACTATGTGGAGTGTCTATCATGCCATCTTGGGTAGTTGAGGAATGGAACAGTCATGAATCAAATCACTTCTGCTCATCATGTCAAGTAACTTGGGATTTTTGCAATAAGTTTTCAAAACAGACCTTGCTCAGCTTCCTTATTTGATTCTCTCAGATCACTCAATGTGTATATGTCCTCACCAAGGCATTAGAATTGCCTTTCTTCATCCTACTTCTAATGATGGCTATATGTGGAGTCTCAGGGTAGGATAAAATATAAAGCATACTTGTTTCACATATATTGCAAAGTTAAAGACCGGATCCAAGAAGAAAATCAAATCATACAGTCAGATCAAGATGTGCACGTGTATGGGTATTATGGGTATGGTAAGGTGGATACTAACCTTGGAGTAGGTACTAGTTATTACCATCTAAATTATGAAACTCCTTTTTTTGCATGATTTCCTCCGCTCTCCTTTTTGAAATATTGGAGACATAGACTATCTCTTTTCCTCTCTTTTTTTTGATCATGCTTTTTGAGCATGTCTTCCCCCTTTTTTTACATAGGCCAGTCTCTTTTGGAGATATTTGGAGAGGGGTAAATCATGGAACAATGCATGGAGCTTTATTTGGTGGAATAGATGGATGATACAATGCTAACTTCTGGTGTAGAAGCATAGCAAAGGGGGAAAATGGTGGTGTGCACATGAATCTTGATCATGAAAGTATGAAAAGAATTCTCACAAGGGTCACAACAATTTGACAAAGCTCAATGCAATAATAAGCAACATATGAGTATAAGGTTTTCAATTGGAACATCATATGGCTTTGGTAGGACTGTGGCGTATCAAAGAGGAGCTTTGCAAAGGGTTTTCAAGGTTTTCAAATAAATTCCCAAGCACTCAAGCATTAAGAGAGAAGATCATATCATCAAACCATATCTCAAACGCCAACTACTTAGATGAGCATGAGTTCTCTAGTGATATTTGTTCACAAGCATCAAGATAATGAGTAAAGAATAAAACATATGCAGCCAACCATAGGAATCATGTAGAGCAAGCAGAGCACCATTATTTGAGTTTGATTCACTGGATAAGAATTTAAGATCATTCAAACTCATTGGTAGAGAGGGTGAGATGAAGGGTGCACCTACCATCGCTCCTGAAGGATATGGGGAACAAGGAAGACTAGTGGTGATTTGGCTGACCCGTGGGGTAGCCAGCTCACTCTAATTTACCTTGTCCTTGTCATGAAGGTGTAGTCGATGTCGTGTAGCCCTTATGTGGGAGTTCTCAAGTGGTTGTGTTGATGATGGGCTTGAGAGAACCCTCCCACACTGGTGCTTGTACTGATGCTGTTCTTCGAACAAGTGAGAACAAAAGATGGACTCTACTGGTTCGAGAACCATAGAGCCTTTATTTAAAAGCAAATATTTTTGTTTTTTTATTATCACCATGTCATTTGCTCAAATAGGGTTAGACCAAAATTGCACTCCATACACAAAGGGGCATATACTTACCTTGGACCTTTGAGAGGTCACATGTTCCTCCCTTGTATGTTATGCAGCATGAGTCTGACACCTTAACTTACCTTCCCATATAAAACTAGCTCGATGACTTACCCATTTGGATTTGATGATTTTCTGCAGGGGTTAGTCCACATACATGCAACCAATATCTTAGGAAAGCATAACTCTAAGGTTCATCAATCAAAACTCGACACCATGTCTTGTTTTGATTGAAGTAGATAGTTTTAACCTAAGCACCATGCTTAATTTAAAAGAGCCTATGAATGTATGACGCCATAAACATTCAAACCAGAGCATACAGACAAATATAAAGGAAGCATGCAAGCATGATCAGGCTATTTTCAAAGGGGTATAAGCATGAGCATGTGACGGTGAACATCGGGTAACCTCCCGAAAGGGCTCTGTTTAAAGTCAAAAGCAGGACATACCTAGCTAGTCGAGCAAGATTCAAGAGCTAACATCATCTGCAAACCAGGATAAGATTTGGCATGAGAGGAACTTTACTCAGGATGCTCACATGTCTCCCCCACACTTGGAGTTTGCATTGCTAAGCAACGAAACTCAAGTGTGTGGAGATCAAGCTTCCTTTGTAAATGTTCCCTCACCAAAATCTTACCAAAGTGTTGTAGTTGATGAAGCTCACATGTTCTTAGGCATCATCTGTCCACCGTTCTTTTCAATCTCCACCTGAAAGGTTAGCGACCAAAAGTACCAGAGGGACAACTTATCTTAAAAACATGTTCTTACTTTTATTCGAAAGGGAAAATAAAACCTATGCTAATCCAGGCTATCTCCTGGCAGTGCTTTGTTTTTGGGTCATAAGCTCGACCAGGGGAACTTCATCTTGCAGCTATCATTGGTGGTGTCATTTCCGTCTCACCACCAATCTTGGATGTATCAGTAAAGCTTTAGCTGCAAGGTTAGTGCCACAATGCACACATGAAATCTGATATGCTTATAGTAAACATATGCATCCATAATCAACCTTCTAAACATTTTGCAAAAGAGGACCAGAAGGTGGTTGTAGCCCTCATGTGTGGTCAGTGCACTAAGCATGGCTGACTCTGTAGAGGAATTATGCGAGCATGGTTTATAAGGTATATCAAGGATGAAGCTACCATGCTCGTTAATGGAATCCTTTCCTATGAATTCTAGGGTTGGTGCCTCACAAATTTCCATGGCCCATGAGTCCTCTATCTCAAGAGATTTATCATGAAAGCTCGATATCGACTCTCGATCATGATCGAAAGCAACAAGATACGGGCCAGCGGGAAGAGGCTCAAACTCGGTCGAGAGTGATGATGATCGTTTGCCTTCACAGGGGTGAAGAGAATCTTCCGAGTCATTCTCATGAGGAGTAGGAACATTTACAATCTCAATGAGAACGGGCTCGGATGATGCGAATGGAGATACATGCATCATTTTCTCGAGCAGGTTTTGCTTGGGAAGATGCTCTGCTTTGGAATGTTCATGACAAGAGATGGATGTGGTAGAAGCGGCTTCCCTAAGATTTACATCTAGGCTCCCTTGAGATTTATCAAGAAGTTCATCCAATGGGAAGCCTAGGAGAAGATCGAAGTCTATGATGTCATAGATATGAAAATCTAGGCGCACCTCGATCTTGTCTATGATGATCGGCACGTCCCTAGCAATCCCCCGACATGGGAAAAGATATTTTTTTTCCACTTGGGACTTCGAAAATATCTATCAGTCGGGGTGAGGGGCATGTCACCCACCAGAGTGTCCAGAAGGCACTCCGGTATGATGCAAGCTCCAGCAGTAGGGTTATGAACAGCATCTACGGTGTTTCCCCTCATGAAACAGTGGATGGTTGTGGAAATCGAGTTAACCCGAATTGCTTCGGAAGTAGGCTTTAATTCCTGAGGTGACCAATCCACTATGGTCCCATGATTCCAAACTTCATCGAGGACCTCATAAAGGTCCAACGATGCCGTAGGATTCTCGTGCCTATAGTGATTCGAGGCATTTATAATGTCTCTAGGAGAATCATCCTCGAATATGCCGTAGGAAGAAGGTTGAATCTCTTCTTCCTTCAGTGTTCGCGGTCCGGGAGAAGGCTCTCTAAACGAATCATAGGATGTGCAGGGTGAAAGCTCAAATTCATCTATTAAGAGACTCTCGTGGATCGACTTTGATTCTTGGTGGGGTTCATTGTGACTGGTACGGGAATAAGAGGCTTCTAAGAAGAATTCTAGGATCTCTCTTCTTTCCATTGGGGATTGATGTTTGAACGAACCTCCAGCAAGAAGGTCGAGCTCTTGTGCAGATTTTATGTCTAACCTCATGTAAACGTTGCACAATGATACATCTTCGGGTATAGACAAGTCTGAGCTAAGCTCCAATAGGTGTGAGAACCTAGCCCAAGCTGCACTTACAGACTCACCCTCGAATTGGCCAAATTCACAGAATTCACACGGTAGCAACTCTGAGTGTTCAAAAGGGGAGAACCAGTAAGAAAAGTCATCTCGAAGTTCTTCCCAATTGTCTACACTCCCTATCATGCTGGTGTACCACTGCTCCGCTCTGTCTATGAGAGAGAAAGGGAACAACTTCCACCTCAAAGTTTTTTGTGTTATACCTAGGGGTAGAGAGGCTTTGACAGGAAGGCATCTCAATGGGTAGCGGGGGTAAAGGTAGAATTCAAGAAAACGAAAAAGATAGATACGAGGACCACTAGGTTCGAAGATAGATACAACAACCGTTCCCCGACAACGGTGCCAGAAATGCTTGTTGGTATTTCTTAACCTCACCACTAGTGGCGCATTTAGCATGAGCGTGTAAGGAACACCCGGGTACACTGACGGGTGCGAACGAATCCGCAAGCGCACGGATACACCGTTGTAGCACTTCACCTAAAGAGTATTCCAAAGGGTATCGAATCCAAGGAACGGTGAGCGCTACCTCCTAGCCTAGCGATGGTCCAAGGACAACACTCTATAGGATGAGAAGAAGATGGAAAGAATCCGGCTGATAGCGTACAGAGTTAAGAACGGTCTCTCAATTAGGAACTCTCGTTTCGGGCACCAGTTCCCTCCTGTCTATAATAGTTGGTTCTGGCCGAAAGCTCTACGCCGTATCCGGACGTGGAGGAGTACAAAGGGTCCAACGGCTGTCACTACCACAGCCTACCTCAAGACAAACCGTGGGATACGGGGCAAACGAAGGATAACCCGCAGTCTAGACACCACATCTACACCACCGATCACTACTATAGCACGGCTACGTCTGTACACCCGTAGCAACACTATCGCACTCCATATAAATACGAAGCGACGAACCCACGAGGGAGAGACTAAAACTCACTCAGGTATTAGCTATCTCATGCAAGGGATCACAGAAGGACTTTGATCTAATTAGAACATACGAAGCACCCACTTTACTCTAGTTAGACTAACTGGCATACAAACAGAATTAGCAACTTATGAACTACACCAGAGGATCAGAGGGTTGGGTTCATGAAGAACAGAAGCCTCTAAATCAAGAATAGATGAAGAACACAAGAACTATTCAACAATGTAAGAAACCACTTTAGTCTAAACAGAAAATGTCGGAATACTCACTTTAGTCTAAATGAAGAACAAAGGCATTCGTAGAGGTTCGTTCTTGGGGAAAGATGCCAAAATACCATGGCACATCCCCAAGTCACCCCCTCACCTTCCTTCTAATCTCTAAGCACTAGCAAGCTCCTATGCAAAGGCACTCCTCTCCTAGAGAGGTAGGAGCCCAAAGGCAAAATGAGGAGAAGAAGTGTGTGTCCTATTCTAACCCCTCCTCTCTTCTATTTATAGGGGCTGGGCAACTTCGTGAGGACACCCCGAGCTCCCCCGCAATGGACTCCAGAGCCAACCAGGAGTCACCACGTGGAAGCAGGGCATTGGCGGCCACAAGGACGGTTCGGCCGACTTGTGGGGTCGGCCGACCCCCTGTGGGCCCCACTCCCCTTGTGCTTTCTCGTGGTGGTTGTCATGTGGGTCCTCAAGTCGGTTCCAGGTGTCCACGTGGTTTGGAGGCGGTTTGGACACATTTGTGGGCCATAGGATCCATGTGATGCACATGTGTCAGCTTCTGATTCGTCAGGCTTCTCTCCCTTGGATTGGTGACATCAACAATCCGTGGCACTTTGCATGGCAGCCTCTCATTGGCTGGGATTTGGAGGCTTGGATTGATGAGGTGGAAGGATGAGGTGTGCTTTTGCTCTATTTCTTGTGCTAAGTACCTGCATTCAAATATACACCGCCACTTGTGGAATTTGTCAATATAAGCCCCCATTCTAGTGTTGATGCTCAATTTCTATTTGTTTTATGCAGGTATTGATGGCCTAAAAGTAGTGCTTAACAGCCGTCAACACGCGTCTCCTCCGGCGTCGGCTCCCTCGAGCTGGTAACAGGGAGTAGGCGGGCTGCCGAGCTCTCGCCGACCTCCCGGGCCGCCACCGGGGGCGAACCACCTAACGCCGTCGCAGGGCTCACGGTGCCCTGCGCGATAGGGTGAGGCGACCCCTCGATGACAACAACCTCCGGGTCCGGGGTAGCGGCAGCAGTATCGCCGGGCGCGTACGGCTCGGCCGGCAGATCCGCTGCCACGCCAGAAGTGACCCTCGAGGGAGAAGCCGCGACAGCCTCCGCCGCCGCGACCTCAACCTCCGACATCTCAGGGGCGGCTCCGGCCTCCTCTGCAGCGGCGATGGGGACAACGGGCAGCACGACCGCCTCGACTGGCGGCTCCTCGGGCCCCGACAAGCAGCGCTCTAGCTCAGCTTGGAAGGTGGAGACCTCCCCTTCTGAGGGGATGGCCCCTCGTCCCATCTGGCCAAGCGAGAGCCCGCTGCCCCCAGGGCTCCCGGTGCCCTGGGGGGACAACGACCGCCTCGGGGGCTGTGGACGTCTCAGTACTTGCCCTGCCGACCTGAGCTAGTGGGGAGACAGCCGCCTCGGGGGCTGCCGACGCTCCGACAGCTGCTCCTCCGACAAGCTCCGACGAAGGGGTTGACGGCGGCGGGTGGCCGGCCGAGGCTCTACGGTGGGCGCTTGCGCGGCCTGGTGCAACATCTTCCGTGGTGCCACGGTGAACGCGCTGGTGTTGGCGCGGCTGCCGCAAGGAAGCAAAGCGTAAGACAAGCGAAAAAATAGCAAACATCAATGCGACGAGTCGGGGGTAGCGCAGGGAGCCTTACCCCGACGAGACGACGCGGGCCCTCTTGGCGGACTGGGACGCTGATCCCGATGCGAGGGCTGGCCTCTTGCCCGCTGAGGGGGCGAGGGGGATCTGGACGGTCGGGGTGCCGCCGCCCCGGACGACCAACGACTGAAGGCAGCGCGGGGGAGCGTTCTGCTCCGCCCCTTACGCTGCACGCGGGGAAGATGTCCTCGACGCTGCCCTCTCATCCCGCGAGGAGGGTCCCCGCGGAGAGTGTGACCTCCAACACGACGAACCGTTGGAGGAGCGGAGGGAGGAAGAATCGTGGCCCGATGGCTGACCAGATGGGTCGCTTAGCTGGGGAGAATCCCTCCTCTCCTCAGCACCGTGATGATCGGTGGGGGACGAGCGAGCGCGAGCCTTGTGCCTACCCCCCGAGAAGAGCGAGGTGCCGTGCGCGACTGGGAGCTTCCGCATTGTTCCCGCACGGGCGGCACCGGTTGCCGGCTCGAGCCAACCTCTGCGACCTTGGACCGGGGCGGCGACGACGGCGAGGGAGACGACTCCACCTTGCTCCAGTTGACGTCTGCACCCTCGTCGCCGGTCCACACCGGGGACGACGATGGGTCTTCATCTGAGGAGACGGCTATCTCCCGGAGCTGTCGGCGCTTCACACGCTGCTCATTCCGAGTGCGCTTGTTGATCTCCTCCCGCTTGTGTTTGGCTCTCCGATCCGCCCGCCTTTTCTCCGCCACGGCAGTGACACGGTTCTGCGTCGTGACCTTGGGGAGAGGAGCTCGCGCGGTGGTGATGCCCACGCTCAACAACTGAGAAACAACCACGGCAATGATGCGAATCAGAGACATTGACGAGAAGCCCGAGCTAATCGGAACGAGGAGAAGAACACTCAGCAGATTCTTGGTCCCCTCATTGGGGAGCATGGGCAGCAGCCGGGGCGGCGGCCAGGCGAACCGCGCATTCCCGATGGCCTACCCCACGCGGCGCTGGACCTCGTCCAACGAGGGCTGGCTGGGGGCCGTCACCGTCCCCACGAAAAGCGCCTTGTCGGGCGTCATCTGGTGGATGCGCAGGGCCCGCCGCTGGAGTGGGACAATCCCCAACGCATGGTAACCATCGATGACGGCCGCCAGGTCGACTCCGGCCTCGCAGAGCAGCTTCAAGGGCTCCCAACAACCGTCGAGCAGTTTCACCTGCTCCGTCTTCTCGGGCCCATGGCTCCATTTCTTCGGTGCATCGGCGATCGACGCACCGGTGTACTCCGGCAGCGGGTGCTGGGATCGTTCTTGAGATAGAACCAATCCTTGTGCCAGCCGCTGTTGGAGCTCGTCAGCGAGGCGGAGATGTAGCCGTCCGACCTCCCCTGCTTCGCCCGGAGCCCGGCGCACCCGATCATCGTCGGGAGCCCGCCGTCCTTCAAGCACACGAACTTGAAGAAGTAGCGGAACAAATGCCAATGCGTCGGCACCCCCAAGTACCCCTCGCACAGCACCTCAAACGCCGCCATCTGCTGGGTGCTGTTGGGGTTGAGGTGCTGGAGCTGCAACCCGTACTCGTGGAGCACGGCGCGGATGATCCGTTCGGCGTGGTCGGAGAAGCCGCGCTCGTGGAACGCCACGAACGAGACCACGTAGCCCGGCGGCGGTCGGGGAACAGTCTCCGATTCTGGCACCTTCCACTCCTCCGCAGCGGTGGGCGTCGGCAGCATGCCAGCGGCGACGAGCCGCTGGAGCATCGAGCGGGTGACACCAGAGCACGTCCAGTTCGACATGGTGGCGCAAAAAAAACGCGAAGTGCGACGCGAGCAATGAGGAAGGAAGAGCGCTGGCGCGGCGGATGCGGTTGCAAAGATGCGAGCGGCGGTGGCTGTGGCGAAGATTTAGGGGAAGAAGAAGAGGATTGAAATCCCAACCGGCAGATAAAGGGGCTAAGTGCAGGCGGCGGCCTTAAATGCTGGGGCCCACGACCGAGCCGCACGTCCCACAAAGCTGAAACGACGTTCCCTCAAAAGGCGCGCCCCCAGGTACAGCTGGAGCACGCGCGCGCGACGGTTCGGCGCCCCGTGGGTCCACGAAGTTGAACCATCACGAAACCGCCCACCCGCCTCGCCATGTCAGCCACGACGTCCACTCGCCTCGCCACGTCAGCCACGATGCCTACCCCAAGACCTCTACAGTTTCAAAACATTAACCCCACAAGTGAGTCTCCAACTCCCTCGTGAGCTCGGGGGCTACACCCGGCGGGTGCGCTCGCGCGCCCCCACCAGAAGACCAAGACCAACTTCAACAACATCTTGGCTACTGAGCCTGGGAACAAGTCTTTGACTCCCTCACCAGGCTCGGGGGCTACTGACGAGGGCCTGGACTAGGGCCCACCAAGCGGCGAGCATCAAGCAAGGGGCACACGGCTAACGGTCCGAGCACCTGACGGCCCGCACGACAAGATACTCCCATCTCCGAGTACTTGGTCATTCGCACGACTACTTCTCCGTCTCCAACCTCCTCTACATCGACCTGTTCGCACGACAAGTCTTCGCCTCGGCTCCGACCACACGCTCGCACGAGTAGTTTTCCGCCTCCGACCAGACCGGGATCCCGCGCAGAAGTCAAGCTCGGGGCGGGCCCCACCACAGGCGTGGCAGGCCTTCTGTGCACACCCGCTCCCGCGACGCCACGTAACACGCCATTTCCCCATGCCGAGCCGTACTGGCAGGGCACGCCCAGTGTCAGACGGCATGGGCGGCCGTCGCTGATCAGCGCCATGAACGGCATAGTGCAGCCCATGCGCGCCACTGTGCGCGTCGTCCCGTCCACTGCTGCAACACGCCATCCTGTCAGAACAGGCACTCAACAACCCCCCGGAAGATGCATGCCTGCAGCCCTGTCAGGGGAAGGCGCACCAAGTCAACTCCCCACAGTGCCAAGCTACTCATGGAAGTGCCCGGAAAGCCGCTGGCGGCAGCCACTCGGAACCCACTGCTCCGGCACGCTCGTACGACCATCATCACCAACTCTACAACAGTTCAGTGCTGTTCACCACGCCGCTGATGGACGCCCGACGTGGGAAAAGACACCCCGACACTATAGCACTGTAGCGTAACTTTGTATCCCCTTTCTACCCCTCACCCTTATAGGCTTACAGCTATAAAAGGGAGAGGAGGGCAACCGTTCTAGGGGCTAGACATTCGCACGCTACACGTTAGACATCAGCAACTCACACACACTCAGAGCGCACATACTTGAACCACGAACACCAGGGACTTGGGCCTCGTTTTCCCTCTCCCGACTAGTTTGTACCCCCTAATACAGGCATCTCGGCATAAGAACACAGCTTCCCGAGATTGGACGTAGGGTATTACTCTCCGGAGGCCCAAATCAGTATAAATCCTCGTGTCTCCTGTGCCAACCATCCGGATCCGACACGCGAACGATAGAAATTTACTTGCCGGCGGTAGAGAACCCCGACACTATTTTTGCCAAAGCTTTCAAAGTTTGATTTGAATAAGGAATATAAAAGCAGTGGATGATATCAATATAATCATTATTCTGTGTACTACTTTTTCATTCTCTTTAAATGATAATAATGCAAAGGAAGAAGGAAATGGGACATGGTAGTGCAAAGGAAAAGGAAGCAGGAAGTGACAAAATAAAGTAAGAAGCGAGAAGTGCCATCTTGATATTGGCCTAATAATTGTTGTTATAGGAGAACTCGGCTAAAGGAAGGTATTCATCCCAATTCTTGAGGAGAAAGCAATGTCAAAGTTTCATATTCAGAAGATTTGAACTGGAGGCCAATTTGGCAATTCAAAGTAGAACTAGTACCACATTTACAAGCTGGTTGATGAACCCTTTTCAATTAGAGGTCAATTGGAGTTAAATGTTCATCTTTTTATTGTGTGTTTACTGAGGTCTAAGTTGTGGACATATAAGAATTTGGTGCCATGTGCCTTATTTCCACGTCTGGCCCTTATATTACTATTTTTTTTAAAATGTCAGTAAATTATCAATTTAAAACCCCATTGATAGTTCCATAGTTGTTTTGTCAATATATACTATACATTAAAAAAACTTGAGCGGTAGGAACAAAACTGCGAGCACGGTTTTGCACTAAGAGGAAATCCCTCACCCTATAGGGCTATAACCTAGGCCAGTAAGGCGGCAACCGCTGCCACGGTCCCCCTAGTAGGGCTGCACTTTTTCCACATGCTGGTGTCCTCCCTTTTTGTGGAGGCACTGTGTGTGTGGTTGTGGTTGTGGTTGTGGTGGGGAGGAGGGTGGGATATTGTGTGCAGGCCCGAGATTTTGAACCCAGGCTGGCACGTAACTTGGTCCTACTATACCTTTTTTGTGCATATCCACCTTCATTTTCTATGATTGAATCTGCTTTTGAGCAAATTTCTAGGGTGAGCACAACTACCAACTTTTCTTTGGTTCTTAATAAGTCTAACTAATTCATACGTTGTGTTTGGCAATTTAATATATGCATATTGCCATTGAATTAAAGCAAGGAATTGAGTCTAATCTCTTGGATGATTTACTCCAGATGCATCTTGTTTCTGGCCAAGTGCATTACAGGGGTATAATAAACACCATTCATGTTTGTAACTTCTGTTACGCGCGCGCCCATTCCTCGCCTCTTAACGTCCATTAACAGTGCCTTTGTGCAAATTTGTTATTTGTATTGTCTTGCCACTCATGCCTTTGTAAATCTTCTAGAGCAATTTCTGCCAACAACCCATCACCACACATCCTCAAGCATGATAATATTCAGTACATACTTTTCTCCTACATATTAAGCTGCCATGATTGATAATCCTCCATGGCTCCATCTAGCAGATATGGGTGCTTCCGTAAATTTGTTTGTATGTAACCTCAAAGTTTGGTATGTGAAAGTCCTTCGAAGCATGTGGATGCTTGCATCATAAACAAATATTCGAACTGCTTGCAAGTTGCAGGGCCTGAGGCTTATGCAAATATACCTGGTCATAGATCGGGTCGGGTCGGGTTCGGGCCGGGCCATAGATGACCCAACGCTTCCTCTTGACCCGCGCCCGACCCGGCGGTGGCCCGCGGGTCAACCCGGCGGCCCGACATATGCACAGAAATAGGAGTTTCAAGTTTAGGAATGAGCAAATCGAACAACATGGTACATTACTTTTGATGGAAAGTTCAAAAGGAAAGGAACAAATCAAACATGCATGTCCAAATATCAACTTCTCACACTCACGGACTGACACTAAGGCATTCAGTACAGCAACAAGCCGAAGAGTAGTCTAAACAAATCACAAAGCAGATCCTCATGCTGGAATCTCTTGCCTGCTTGTTCTCTTGTTGCTTGTCTGCCGCTGGCTTCTCGTGCAGGGATGCTTCTTCCCTCGTCGTACTCTCTGCGAATCCAAGAGCAAGGCTCCAGGTCCAGGGCCAGGCACAGCACAGACGGTGACGGCAAGAAGGCGAGGTCACCGAGAGCGCGGCCGAGACTAGCAAGCTGTAGACCCGCGGGACGACAGGAGCACAGCGGGAACTCTTGAATCTGGCGGCCGCCTGAACCTGGGTGTCCGGCGGCGGCAGAGCAAATGGGGAATTGTGAGACGTGGGTACCCCTGGGTCCCCACCGACTAGGCTCATGGCCGTCCCTGACAAGTGAGTCCGGCCTACCAGAAGACTTGCCGACCTGATAGTGGGCCCAACAGACCTGATCTGTGGTCCCAACGACCTTCTAGAAGATTTCTTCTGAAGACCTTATCCGGAACGACTATAATACTTGGTGTGCAAGACAAGATAGCGGTGGATCCGACAGGCAACTCAAGATATATGGAAATAGTTGTAATTAACTAGACTTAGGTTTCCTGGTCGTAACCGGCCAGGAGTCTAGGTGCCGACCTTGTCCGCTGGCCAATATAAGGCGGGCAGGGCGACCCCATTGTAACATACGCAATCCTCAAGCAATCTACACCAACAACTGGACGTAGGGTTTTACTCTCTGGAGGCCCGAACCAGTATAAACTCGCCGTGTTCCTTGTTTCTCGCCGTGATTTCCGTGTGCTCTTGCATAACCATCGAGTTCTTAGCCCTAGGTCTTCCCCCGCCGAACAAATAAACCACCGGGGTTAACCCCCCTGTGGACTGCTCAGACCTAAACCTCTGACAGTTGGCGTGCTAGGTAGGGGTTGATCTAGGGTTCTTCGTGCAACTCGATAGCCTCGTCAAGCGGCATCATCTTTCCTGCAAGCATGACGGAGTTCCTCGCCAATCCCGTCGACATCTACTTCGGCTCAATGCCGACGGAATCCACTGCTCCAGCCGCCTATCTCATCATCGAGAACGTTGCGGCCACCTCCTTCCAGCAGGTCGAATCCGATATGTTGATGGAAACCCACCCACCCACTCCTCGCGATCTAATCGCGGGAATCGATCGTGTCGAGAGCATGCTCTCCGACACAATCAAGGTCTACGAAAGCGTCAAGCGTTCTCGCAGGACTACTGCACCTACACCCTGCATGCCTCTTGACCTGCGCAACTCAGCCCGTGTGGCCTCTGACCACATGAAGAAGAAGATCCAGATCCAATCTGGGTCAACCACAACCTCTTGTGGAAACCGCAAGGGTCCCCTCGACGACCCCTGCCCTGTCCACAGGAAAGCTAAACACACGGCTCGCCAGTGTCGTGTGCTGAAGAAGCTTCGTCGAACTCCAGCTGTGACCCAAGGTCGCCACACCCATCGCGCTCCGCCTCCCGACTGCAGTGCGTTCCAGATCGCATGCGCCGTTATCTCGCCCAACAACTTCTGCGACATCGTCGAAGTACCAGATCGCGAGTCTCTCGTGGTTTCCGCCGACGTGCCTCCTCAAGCCGGCGAAACAGAAGAACAGCGACAGCAGCGGGAGAACGACAATGCTGCGTGAGCCCAGCGTCACTAGCAAGAAGTAGATCAGAACGTCGCAGCTGCAGTAGCTACCATCCACAACGTCACGCCGCATGCCGCCGGTCAAGCTGCAGGCAATGCCGCACAGAACGCCACCGGTGGACCACCTCCTGCGGGCTCGGTCATCGCTCAGCAGCAGCAAGATGAGCCCCAGCGACGTCGCCTACGTGCCAAAGACCTCCTGAGGGACTTTGAGGAAGCCGGTCATGAAGTCTACAACTCTCCTCATGCCAACCTAGGCGCGGCCCTGGCCGAGCTAGGTCAGCTTGCAGATACTGCGACACGTCACTTGATGGCTCACATCTGCATCGCCACCGCCCAGGTCGAAGAAAGAAGCCAAGGCTACAGCAGGTCGACCTCAAACCAGCACTCCAGGAGTAGGTCGACACGACCACGCAGCCACCACAACAACACCAACCCTCCCCTTCATCCCATAGCTGAGGAGGGAGGAGGAGAGAATGAAGTCGTGCAGCAACCCAATGATGCTGCCAATGCCACCGCTAATACCGCTGGCAACGCAAGACACAATGCACGGCAAAATGTTGCCGACAACGCAGAGAAAAACGCTGGAGCCCAACCTCCACCAGTCTGAGCTACGCGTGTCCTCCGGGACAGCCAAAATCAGCACCGACCTGCTCAGGATGAAGTGGAAATCCAGCACCGCGCCAACTACGACCGCGTTAATGGTCCATCGGACCCTCTTAACGCCAACAACCCCATCCAAGAAGCAGAGCTCCGTGATATGCATGACATCAAACTCCGACGTCGTGCCTAATACGACCAAGACAATGGTGCCCCTGACGACCTCTACATCGTTCTGTCGACCTACAACACCGGATCAGGAAGCATCAACAACTTTCTGGCATTCTCACGACATCTCAAGACCATGAGATACCCGAAAGACTTCAAGCCAGCCATCAAAAAGTACGACGGTCGCTCCGATCCTAGTATTTGGCTAAAGATGTATACCATCACCGCTCAGGCCTCAGGTGGCAACGAAGATCACATGGCAGGATACTTCCCCCTTGTGATGGGCCAAGCACCACTCTTGTGGCTCAACAACCTCCCCGCGGAGTGCATCACTTCGTGGGTGAGTCTATCACGGTTGTTCACTACGAACTACCAAGCGACCTACAATCGCCCCGGCAACACACATCACCTCGCTAGAGTACGGATGAGAACTGGTGAAACTCTCTGGGAGTACACCAACCGCTTCTTCGAAAACCGCAACATGCTTGCAGGTGTCAAAGATGAGGACATGATCGCTTACTACAAGAAAGGCGTTACCAACCTCAAGCTCTTCGAGAAAATCCACGAAGCCGGCACAGATAACATTGCCGACCTCATGGCCTACGTCGACAAGCTAGTCGACACCCAGGATGCAGTCGTACACGACTTCAAAGGCGACAAAGCAGAGGACACTCTGGCATCTGACACTGGTGCTAGGTCGCACAAGCGATCTGGCGAGGTCTACATGACCGACGCTCCAAGACAGTCTACCTTCCGCGAATGTGACTTCAACTGCACGCTGGACGACCAATGTCAGTTCTACCGTGATGCTAAGCACACCATGCGGGAGTACGAACAACTGAAGCGCGCCATGGGCGTCCCTCCAGAACCCAAGAAGACCAAAAGTGGTAACAGTGATGAATGGTACAACAACCGTCATTACGACAACCACTACCGTCGACTTGATCGACGTGACTACCGCGACCGCCGACCTTACCATCGCAATGATGATAGAGATCGTCACGATGATCGCCGCGACGACCACCGTGATGATCGCCGCATTGACCGCCGCGATGACCGCCGTGACGACCGACGTGACGGCAACCGCCGCAAGGATCCTACTCCTCCTCCACTACCCAAAAGTGGTAATCCCAATGGCGTGTTTCAAACCGCCAACCGACAGATGAACTTCGTTGTCGACGGCCGCCGCGCCGTCAAGAGCAACAGTTAACAACGTTCCAATGCAAGGGAGATCGGCCTCGTCAACACCGAAGCTCCACAACCCCTGCGGTGGTCGGAGTTCCCCATAACTTTCTCTAGAGCTGACCACTGGGTACACATACTAGACCCCGGGACCTACCCGTTGGTCGTCAACCCCATAGTGGATGGAGCCTTCCTGCCCAGGACCCTCGTCGACAAGGGCAGCAGCCTTAACATTATCTTCACCGAGACGCTGAAGAAGATGCAGTTCGACTTCTCTAAGATGACTGCATGTGACGAGCCCTTCTATGGGGTTGTACCCGGCAAGGCAGCATACCCCATAGGTCGTGAGTGCCTGCCGGTTACCTTCGGCAAAGAAGACAACTACCGTACGGAGTATCTGACATTTGAAGTGGCAGACTTCCGCTCATCCTACCATGCCATCCTAGGCTGACCTATGTTGGCCAGGTTTATGGCTATCCCACACCACACCTACCTCATCATGAAGATGCCAGCGCCGAACGGGATCCTTTCTGTCTACAGCGACCTCATAATATCCTTCAAGTGTGAAGATGACACCGTCGACCTCGCCGCAACCTCTGCGTGTACAGCTGCAGCGATGGTCATGGTCACCCAGGCCGCCAAGATCGACCCTACTTCTCTGGAAGTACCTGAGCAGAAGCGCACATCAACTGCCCTGGAGGCCAGGCCCGCAGTAAAGAAGGTCTGCCTCGGCCTGCCCGATGCAACTAAGGAAGTCACCATCGGGGCCGACCTCGACCCCAAATAGGAACTCGCACTTCCAGTTTCCTCCGGGACAACACCGACATATTCGCATGGAGTTCGTCTGACATGCCCAGTGTCCCCAAGGAGCTGGCTGAGCACGCCCTCGAAGTCAGTAAGACAGCAAGACCTATCAAGCAAAAGCTCTGTCGCTTTGCAAAAGATAGAAAGCAGGCCACAGAAGTAGAAGTCTATAAGCTCTTAGCTGCAGGATTCATCTGTGAATGTAAACACCCGGTTTGGCTTGCAAACCCGGTTGAGGGAGAGAGAGAGGATTATGGTTGCAGTGAGGGATTGGAATATATAGGAGATGGTGAGGTCGGTTGTGGGATGTTTAGTGGGTTGGAAGTTTATTCCTTTTGCTTATGGTCGGGATGTCGGCCGACCCGTGGGTAAAAAATTGAGCCCGCGCCTGACCCGAAATTCTGCACGGGCCAAAAAATCAGCCCGCGCCCGACCTGTGCACTTGTCGGGTCGGATTGGGTCAGGTTTTTTCGGGTGGGTCGGTTCGGGTTGATCGGGTCGGGCGGCCCATGATCAGTATATGCAAGAATCACCTAGGTACACCGATGTGTCACGAATGATTCCGCAAACGCATGGATATACCGCTGTAGCACTTCACCTAAGGAGTGTTGGGGGGATTCGGAACCGAGTCTAATAAGGTCAATACCATAAGATTGCCACGATTCGGCAGGGGCAATTTAAAAGTCTAAACAGCGAAACCCCTAAAGCCAATCAACACCTCTTCACTCTTTTAATGTTAGCTTTCGCCAGGTACCCTTCGTCGTCCGAAAGTTTTAGCGTAGGGCGAAGAGTTCAATTTCCCAAACTTTGGGCTTGATACTTTCGGTTTTACCCAGGACGAAACCCCAGGGCCGAATCCTCTCTGTTCAGTGAGTGTTAGCCCATATATCGCCCGGGGGTTTCGTCGCCGCTAACAACTTGTCCGTTCATATCTGATTTTGCATGTGTTTTAGGTACGAGAATTCACTAGGCGAAAGGGACATCTCCAAAGATTGAAGGTCTTCACCCGACAGGCGCACGTGCTGATGCCGGAAAAAGCACCGTAATATGCGGCGCGATCTCAGGAAAGCGCCGATTACATGAAGACCCAATGGAGAATTCCCAAAATTAGCCTAGTACATTCTTGTTTGATCCGTTTTACACAAGGACAATTTCGGTATGTAAAAAGTCCGTTCGTCTCCCTATAAAAGGAGGCCGACCGGCACTTGTAAAGGGGATCGTCTTTTGAGAATTACATTGTGGAGAATTAGCTTTCTGTATTCTTTGTGTTTTCTGCTTGAGTCTTTTGTTTTATTGTTCGTGTAAGGCTTCGCCATAGCACAACAATTGGCGCCCACCGTTTGTGTTTGGCTCGAGTTACAAACCCAAGATGTCCACAAGGAAGAAGAGGACTACCACCAATTCCAGCAAGGGGGCTTCGTCATCCCTTGAGGAGGAGTTGAACCCGTCCAACCTACTTACTCAGGGAGAGGAGCTCCCGGAGCCGAACGCCAACCTGCCAAGGCCAAACCACGATGTTACCGCGGCCACGGCCAAGGCGGCATATGAGGTCGAGCTGGCTAAATTGCGAAAGGAGGCCGATGAGCTGGCCAAGACTAAAAAGAGACTTTTGGCGGCGCAACAAGAGGCTGATGCAGCCAAAGAAATCCAAAGGCAAAAGGCCAAAATTGCGAAATAGCAAGAAGAATTGCGCCTCATAAAAGCCAAACAGTCCCTAAGTTTTAACCAGCCTTCGCCTGAATACTCCATACCTATCCATTCCACACATACAGAGGGTAACATCCCATTCACTCAACCCCCTCCGTACACCACTTTCAGCCGTAACCCTTTCCTTAATCCTTTCGAGTCTGGTCCTTCGACCCAAGACACTCGCACCATCCGCACGAGGTCTTGGGACCCAAAATCGCCTTTGTCTCAGGAGATCCAAATCACTCCATGGCCACAATCTTACAGGCCTGTACCACTCCCTAGGTTTTCAAGCCAGTCAGATCCCAGGCAATTTTTAATGGGCTACGAAGCCGCCATCCTTTCTGCTGGAGGCGATGACTCGGTGCTCGCAAAATCATTCATCATCGTTGCGGACGAAGCTGCGGCACAATGGTATTCTCTCTTGAGCCCCGGAGTGATACACGGATGGGAAGATTTGAAACAGCGGATCCTCTCGAATTTCCAAGGTTTCCAGCGTCCAGAGCTTACCGAGAGCGATCTTTTCTCTTGTAAGCAGAAGGACAAAGAGCCTCTTCAAGATTACTTCAGAAGATTCGTTCATCTCAGAGCCCAAGCACCAAATGTATTGGATGCTGTCGCTATCAACGCTGCAATCGTGGGTTTGAGGGCCGGGCAATGTCGCTCCCATCTCATGCGCGAGAGGCCCAAAACAATCCAACACCTGTATGAGGAATTCGAGAAGTACTGTCGTTCAGACAATGACTTCAGAATGTGTATGGAGGAGCAGTCTCAGCAAAAGAAATCCGCCAAAGACAGGCACTCCAACGAAAGGGAATGGTCCAATCCCAGGAATGCCTCGCACGCTAACCCCAAAAATGTTTTTGTCCTAGAGGGAGAAACAACTCAAGAAAATTGCAATCCTCAGAGCGGCACTCCAAGCCAAAACAATAGCCCACCCAGTCCTCCACAGCAAAGTCAAGGGGGCGGCCGCAGAGGCGGAAGAGGTGGCGGCAGAGGAAGAGGCCGTGGTAGAGGCCGAGGATACCAAGAGAAAAGAAAGTGGTATTGGATTTTTCACAAAGAGAATGACGACCACAGTTCAAAGGAGGAAAAGAAGGAAAAAGAGAGGAATTGCTTAGTCAACCATTCCGCTCCGGCCTGGCAAAACCCAAACTTTGGGAGGAACACTTTCGCCAATCCTTTCCACCCACCTCATTTCCCGCCACCTATCCCAAATTACACCCAGTCACCGCCTTGGCAGACTTAGGTTTTCCAAGCCCAAAACATCGAGCGTAGGCCCGTTGATCAACACCCCATAGCCCCTCCTCCTCCCCCATACAAAGGACCAACCGCTCCACCTTTACCCGCGAGAGTCGAGGGTCAGAATGACCCGCTCCCTTCCGTCGGAACCATCTTTCCCATTTCAGGTGGCTCCGCTTTGGAGTTCGATAGCAAGAGGGCTAGAAAAGATTACTTTCGCGAGGTTCGCAACATCAGTGTGGAGGGAAGAGTAGAAAAAACTAGATGGTCGCACATCTCGATCACCTTTTCTGAGGGGGATGTAAAACTTTAAGGTTTTCCTCACAATGACGCCCTCGTCATCGAAGCCAATATAGCAAGTTGGACCTTAGGAAAGCTTTTGGTCGACAATGGCTTGTCAGCAGACATAATCTTTGCAGATGCGTATGACAAAATGGGTCTAAGCAGGAACCTGTTGCAACCTCCCGACACACCGTTGTACGGTTTCGGAGGGCGTGTCATTCATGCAGTGGGGAAGGTTTCGCTGCCAGTTTCTTTTGGCACCATCCAAAACGCTAGGACGGAGTATTTGTCTTTCGATGTGGTGGAGATGTATTACCCCTACAATGGAATCCTGGGTAGAGGTTTTCTCAACAAGTTTGAAGCCATCATACACCAAGCTTACTTGTGCGTGAAGATACCAGCGACGCAGGGGGTTATCACAATCTGGGGCCACCAAAATGATGGCTGAAATGATGGCAGAACCCCAGGCCAAAGAAATGTCAATGCTCTCGACGAGGCGGTCAAGGTCAAATCAATGGAGAAGCAACCGAAACTTGACAAGGAAAAAATCAACGTGCAGCCAGACTGCGACACTAAAAAGGTTTTGTTGGATGAAATGGTTTGGGATCAGGCCGTCGTCATTGGGTCAGATCTCGCACCAACTGAAGAGGCGGAGCTAATCCAATTCCTTCAGAAGAATAGGGATGTGTTTGCCTGGTCTGCTAAAGATTTGACAGGTGTGGATCGCAACTTTATCGAGCACAAATTGAACATCGATGCCACTGTCAAGTTGCGAAGGCAAAAGCTCAGAAAGATGTCTGATGACAAAGTGGTAGCAGTCAAGTCCAAAGTCTAGAGATTGCTAGATGCTAGTGTCATTCGCGAGGTCATGTATCCCAAATGGCTAGCAAATACTGTGCCAGTCAAGAAGAAAAATGGAAAATGGAGAATGTGCATAGATTTCACAGACCTCAACAAGGCCACGCCCAAAGATAATTTCCCTCTTCCAAGGATGGATCAGGTCATTGATTCGGCAGCCAGCGCCGCTATCATGTCCCTTCTGGATTGTTTCTCTGGTTACCATCAATGTTGGATGGCGAAAGAGGATGAGGAAAAAACTAGCTTCATCACACCTTTTGGTACTTTCTGTTTCGTGCGCATGCCTGAAGGCTTGAAGAATGCTGGCCCAACCTTCACCAGAATGACGGGAGAAGTATTCAAGCCGCAAATCAGCAGAAACATACAGGCCTACGTCGATGACCTCATAGTCAAGAGCGGCGAAAGGTCCAATCATATCAGCGACTTGGCCGAAACTTTCGCTAACATGAGAAGAGCGGGGTTGAAATTGAATCCAGAAAAATGTGTATTTGGAGTCACAAAAGGAAAAATCTTGGGGTGCCTAATTTCAGCCAAGAAGATTGAGGCAAACCCAGACAAGATAAGTGCGATCAGGGAAATGGAAGAACCAAAAACAAAGACGGACATTCAGAAATTGAATGGTCGTGTCGCGGTACTGAACAGATTCATTTCCAAGTCTGTCGAGCGAAGCCTTCCATTCTTCAAGGTGTTGAAGGGAAAGGGCAAAATTGAATGGGGCCCCGAGCAGAGCAAGGCTTTCACAGAGCTAAAGGCTTACATCGAGGAGATGGCAATACTGTCACCGCCTCTCCCATCCGAGCCCCTCTTTCTATATGTGGCTGCATCCAAAGCAGCAGTCAGCACAGCTCTTGTGTGAGAGGTCGATGGTGAAAGAGGAAAATATCAAAGCCCAGTGTACTTCATCTCAGAGGCTTTATCAGGCTCTAAGTTGTTATACTCGGAATTGGAAAAAATTGCATATGCAGTGGTTACAGCTACGAGAAAGCTCAGGCATTACTTCAAAGCCCACAAAGCCACCGTGCTCACCGATCAGCCTCTTAATGATCTTTTCATCAACAAAGAAGCTTCGTCCAGAATTGCCAAATGGGTGACAGAGCTGTCGGAGCACACAATTGATTTCGGAAAGAGATCAGCGATCAAATCCCAAGTCCTAGCAGACTTTGTGGCGGATTGGACCTCGCCTAGCAACAGTGCTGGAGATGAGGAGTTGGTCCCTGTGTGGGAAATTAGATGCGACGGAGCATGGGGGCGCAAAGGCGCTGGAGTCGCAGCTGTCATCACTTCACCAGCGGGGGTTAAGCTAAGGTATGCCGCTAGGCTGGACTATTCAGATCCATCCGACAGGTGCACGAACAACACCACCGAGTACGAAGCACTCCTTTTAGGCCTTAGAAAAGTACGAGCCCTGGGAGCAAGTAATTTTCTGGTCAGGTGTGATGCTGAAGTCATCAAGGATCATGTCGAAAAGGAGAGTGAGGCCAAAGAGCCAGAGCTTATCAAGTACCTCGCTGAGGTACGAAAGATGGAAAGGCATTTCCGAGGCTTTCCCATCGAGCATCTGCCGAGAAAGAGGAATGGCGAAGCCGATGAATTGGCGAAAAAAGCCGCGAAAAGGGAGGTGATGCCTCCAGATGTATTCTTCAAGATTCTCACTGCTCCATCAATCAAGCCGGACAAGCAACCCCTCAGCACAGTCAATGCAATTGCAAGCATAGATTGGAGACCTCCCATCATCGCTTTCCTTCAAGGGCACTACGAGCCAGTCGAAGCCCATGATATGAAAAGGGTGCAAGCTCGGGTGAAAGGCTACATATTGAAAAATGACAATCTTTTCAAGCTGGGCATATGCGCACCGTTGTTGAAATGCATACCGCAAGAACAAGGCATTGAGCTCATGAAAGAAATCCATAGCGGAATGTGTGGTTCACACATCGCAGCAAGGGCTTTAGCTGGAAAAGCTTTTAAGCAAGGTTTCTATTGGCCAATGGCAATCAGAGACGCTGAGCAGATAGTCAAAACTTGCAAGGCTTGTCAGTTCGCAGCAAAGCATCAGCGAAGGCCAGGGGCTATTTCGCAACTCATCACACCCACTTGGCCATTACAGCGTTGGGGCATGGACATTGTGGGCCCATTGCCTACGGCTCAAGGCAACTTCAAGTTCGCTGTGGTAGCAGTTGAGTACTTCACCAAATGGATTGAAGCAAGGCCTATCGCTACCATCACCTCAGCTACTGTCAGAAAGTTCTTCTGGCAGCAAATTATCTGCAGATTCGGTGTGCCCAGAGAACTCACAGTCGATAACGGGAAGCAATTTGACTACCAGGATTTCAGAGAGTACTGCCGCATGATTGGGATGAAGCTTCGTTTTGCTTCCGTATATCACCCTCAGTCCAATGGCGCGGTCGAAAGGGCCAACGGCCAAATTTTCTCAGCTATAAAGAAGTGTCTCTTCGATCAGAAGAAAGGAAAGTGGGCTGATGAGTTGTCCAGAGTCATCTGGTCGCATAACACCACAGAGTCTAGAGCTACCAAATTCACCCCATTCAGGCTGTTGTATGGAGCCGAAGCATTGTGCCCAGAAGAGCTAGCCAACGAAAGTGCCAGAGTTTTGATAGGGAGCTCTCGCGAGAACGAAGAAGTCGACAAAGACCTGGTAGAGATTGACAGGCTTGACGCGGTTGCAAATCTGCTGAAATATCAAGAGGAAACACAAAACTGGAGAAACAAGAAGGTTTCTTTGAAAAACATTCAAGTCGGAGATCTTGTCCTAAAGAGAAAAAAGAACGCCGATTCAGTAGGCAAGCTGCAGTTCGCCTGGGAAGGGCCTTACATCATCGTGAGCAGTGTTAGGGATGGAGCCTTTCGTCTCAAGGATGAGCAAGGTGTCGAGTTACCACACTCGTGGAATGTGGATAACTTGTGCAAATTTTTCCCATAGTCGAAAATTTGTCGCAATCGGCCGCATGGAGCTATAAATGCGGGTGATTCGTTAGAATTACTTTTCCTAGTTTTTACTTTCGTGCAATTTAAATTCAATAACAAGGTTGTACTCTTTTCCTCACATAGGGGGGACTCCATCCTGGAGCGTGAGGTTTTTAACGAGGCAACCTTGATGTAAAATTTCCTTTCCTCAATGAATGGAATAATTCCTCCCTACGTTTCCTGCTCGTTACCTTCATGCAGATTTTAAAGTGCTATCTAAAAATAGCCCACTCTAAAATGAGTGAATTGAAGTGCTACGCAAAAGTAGCCCACCCACAAGTGGTGAAACATAAACGATTCACAAGAATCAATATCTTTAAAGAGCTGTTCTCGTAACGGCCCATCCGCATGGGATGCATCAAAAGCGGTTCAATCTTGAATCGAAGCAGCAACGAAAAGTTGCCAAGTCTCAAATCAATTTTAGTTTTGAAATAAGCGAAGCCTGGTTTCACGCCACGGCACCAAGGTCGGGCAGTGGAAAGCTTTCGTTGTCGAAAAACAGCTTCGCGGCTGCAATATTCGACATTTTTCGTTCAGACCCTAGTCCTACAATGCGCTTCACGCCTAGGCGTCGCATAGTAGGCTAGCCTTTCCACGACGAAAGAAGCAATCGGAAAAATAAACGAATTCATGCAATACCTTTCGTCAAATTTCTTCAGAGCGGAATATTGTTTATTACAAACCGACAAATAAAATTTAAAGTACGAGGTTTCACTCGATAGAACATGATGTTTTCAGCTTACATTCTCCCAGTTTTCGAAGGGGGGAAGACGTTTTCTTTCAGAAACATCAATCGAAACCAGCGAGAATGCTAATCCAAGTACATCGCTTTCACGAAAAAGGTAGCTCTATGCAACTACCATCCGAATACCACCCTCCGCGGCTCTTAGCCATGTCATACACAAAGCAATGATTCGTCTCTTCCTCTTCTTCATAAGGCTCTTCTTTCACCGCAGAGGCTTCGTACGCCTTTGGTTCGACCAGTGCAACTTTGCTAGTGTCGTTCATGGTCATAAAGAAGCGAAGAGGATAACTATGCAAAGAATGGTATCGGTAGCAAATCTCCCAAAATTCTTTGAAAGTTTTCGTAGGGTATCGGTGTTGTAAAACCTTCCAAGACGCACCGCTAACGCAGGTGTTGGCGCGGTTGAAAGTCTTAGGCGTCACATCCAACACTACACCTTCGCCCGACGTCTGTGAAAACAATTCGCGCAAAGTTTTACATCATATTCTTAAAGTGTTAACAAATTTACACTGAGCAATCCTTAAGAACATCTACATGTCTACACCTCCGAAGGGGGATCGGTAGCTGAATCAGGAGCCTGCCCTTCGTGCTGCAAAGGGGCGAGGGTCTCGCCAGTGATTGGGTCCTTGAGATCCTTTTCGGTGTCGGCCGCGTCACGAGTGGGAGCTTTGGGGACGACAGTTTCGCCCTCATCGCCATCAGCCTTCGGAGGCCAGTCGCGGTACGGTCCGTAAGGTCCCAGTGTTGCGTCCATACCGTGCACCGCCCGGTGTTCACGAAGTTCCAAAGCTTGGTTTGCCTGGCCAAAATAGAGCTATGAGAAAAGAAACGTATCAAGGATGTGATATACTCAAAGTTAGCAAAATCGATTAAGAAAAGCGGAAGTTACAAAGGTCAAACCTTGGCTAGTCGATCAGCCGCTTTCTTTCGCGCATGTTCACGACCGCTTTTCGCCCAGAACTTATGAAGCATGATTTTAGTAATCGTATCAATAGTTCTGCTAGGGGCTGGCATTTCTCCTGAAGAAGGAAACTCGAATCCACGAGTCCCAAAAGCTTTGAAATGCTCGCAACCGCGCGCCTCTAACAGTTGGAGGATAGCCTCGGAGCTTGTCGCTGCTCCGTAATCTCCAACCTTAGACATATTATCAGGTAGCACCTTCAGCTCATCGTTCATCCAGATGTAATAGCTAGCGATGTTGTCGGTAACCCAAAAGGTTTGGGTTTCAGCGCCATATCGCTCTAGCACTCGGCGATAGGCATGAGCCAAATGAACTCCCCACTGGTGATAATAGGATTCGTTGTCTTCCAGAGTTTTTTCCAGATCAGCTTTCGATTTTTTGAGCTCGTCAATCAGAGAATCACGAGTTTTAATCTGAACTTGATTTACATCATTTTGATCAACGACATCTCGAAGCTCAACTCTGCATTCCTCGTAACACTGTAAACCCTTTTCCAGCTCTTGCTTCAAAGCGTCCATAGCAGTTTTCTGTTTAGAACACTATCCCGTCAGATCCTGAACTTGACCAGTGAGACGCTTGGACTCTTCTTTCAATCTTTCATTTTCCTCCCGCAGCTTTCGATTCTCTTCCGCCAAATGTAACTTTTCATCACGAGAGTCACTCGCAATTCTCTCATAGCCTTTTCGACCAGCAGCTATTCCTTTAGAAAGAAAGGATTGCATAATGTCTAGCAGTTGATTGCTGTCAAGGTTTTCCAGAGAATTCAGAAAATCTGCGCCCGCAAAAGAAAAGAAAAGTCATTAATCAAAGCCCAAAAGCAGGGCATAGTTCAGTCGAATAGACAAATCTAAGTACAAATCATCGGCAGTAAAAAACAACAAGAGGCGGAGCGATGAAGCGTACCAGGCTCAAAAGCCGAAGGATCAGTGTCCAATTCATATGTCCCTTTTCCTTCTGGTTGTGGATTCTTGCCTTTGGTCCCCATTGCGACTAGAGCAGTTGCCACTGAAAAACCACAAAGGTGGTAAGTCAAGTTTCAAAAGTAAGAAATTCGGTAAAAATGAAGAGAAAGTTTTAAAATCAAGGTACCTGTGGTCTCCAAAGGCACAGGGTCTTTTCCTCCGAATCCCAGCGTGTCGCCGTCTCCGATCAGGGTTTGAGCATTTTGTTCAACCTCGTCAAAAGTAGGAGGTGGTGAGCGGGATAAACCTTCTTCACGAACTTCTATATCAGCCGAGCCCAAACCAATGGGGCTCCCTGCTTTCGACCCTTTCGTCGGGCAAGTGTTCTCCGGTAAACCCACATCGTTTTTCTCTTGCGCCGAGGCCTGCGGGTCAGCCTTATCAGTTTCCATCAGAACGTCTTATCAATGTAGGATAACTCTTCTTCCCCATCGATGATGTCTATCAGCCCAACTACCTCTTTGACAGGCTCATACTTTGGGAAATCAGGGCCACAAAGTTCGCCAGTTTTCTCATAGTGATCCCAAAACCTCTTACCAACGGCCTCTTCCTCTGTCGTTTGTTTCATGCGTTCTCCAGGAGGACAAGTCGCGGAAAGATATGCCCGTGCACGCTCACTCTTAGCCTCCATCTCGGCCGTTTCAACTGGATCAATTGGAGCAGTTTCCGGCCGATCTTTCGGCTCTTCAGGCTCTGTAGCTTTCGGAGGATATTTTCTCGTCAGCTGAATTTGCGGCGTGGCCTGTACATCTTCATTCTCGTTTTCTTGTGTCGACGCCTCGACCTGTGATTTTTTCTCCTTAGGATTCGCAACCTCAGGTTGTTTCCCTTTAGTAAGGTTTTCTTTGTTTTTCCCTGTGCCATCTAGGGCTTTTCTCTTGGAAGACGTTTTCTTCTCAAGGCCAGTGACCGGTGCCACATCATGAATTTTCTTCTTTTCTTTTTCTGCGGCGGCCACTCTCGCTGCCTCAGTCTTCCGACGAACCAAATTTTCATTGATCTTCATCAATTTGGAAGATTTTTCAGCATTTGGAGGCAGTGTGGTTTTCGCAGCTTCAGCCTTATGCTGTGCAAGAACCTCAGTAGCTTTCGCAACCTTAGAGGTGCCCTCCGTTGTAGCTGCCATTTGGCCCGCCTTACCCTTCTTCGAAGTTTCCGCCGGCTCAGACCCAATGTTGCCCGCTGGTTGCATCTTTTTGCCTGGCGTTGCCGGTTTCGGACGAGGCGGGCATGGAACGTTCATCTCTTCCAAGACGCGATTGACGCGACCCGGATGTTTCAAAATCTTCTGGGCAGCCTCCCACTCCTTGTGAGTGTAGTTTCCAATTGTCACACCCGATTTTACAAGGAAAACCGAATGCATCTCATATGTGCGCCAGGATCAGATTACACACATACGATAGACAAAAGAGTGTAATACCATAACTGTAATCAAAATGTACAGGAGTTTAACCGATACAATATTCATTTATTACACTCAGACGGTGGACACGAAGGTCCGAAAACAAACGATAACTAAACGAGCAACTTCAGCTTCATCTTCCACAGGCACATGACTGGGGGATCCGCATGCCTTAGAACTCCTCAAAGTCGCTCCAGTACTCCTCACCGATGTTCTCCTCTGAACAGCGGTAAGCAAGGGTGAGCACTCTTATGGTTGGAGCTCAGCAAGTGGGGGAAACATGCAAGGCTACCAAGGATAGGCTATGGTTTACAGCGGTTAGCATTTTATAAGTTGGTCAAATTTTAGTTAACAGCACCTAGTTACTAGATGTAAGTTTATACCAACCCACTTAAGCTTTAAAAGACATCCCAAGCCCAAAGACCCACAAGATCCACGATTTACATCCATCTTTAAGTTTGATTATCATGTGAGGGTCCAAGCCGCTCTTAACCGTGAGCACGACTGATCGATCAGTTTTAACTCTGCAGAGGTTGTACACTTTACCCACAGCTCGTGTTCCCCACGTTGCCCGGGTTAGCTAGACCCTTAAACACTTCCAAGGTGAGTGGCTAGGGGTCCACTACGAAGCCTTTACAAAGGAAAGCAGAGAAACCAACAGCCCGCGACAGTTACAGCAGCGGAGCGGACCATAACCCTCCCTAATGGTCAGCACCTTAGCAAAGGCTGCTACCCCAAAAGAACCGGGCTATACCCCTTCAACTCCGGCCCCCTGTGCCCCTCTCGGAAAAAGGCTATCAGATAAATCCACTCTCCTAATTAATTGGCTAAGCCAGAGCCATATGGACTGTGGTTGTACTGTTATCTTGGGTGGTTCTCCATGTTCCGTTTTAGTTATGTGATCTTGTCTTAAAACACATCCAGCATTTCATAAACATAACAGATTGCAAAACATAACCCACATAACCAGCTCAAGTTTAGCAACTAAGCAATTATCTACCCAGAGCATTTGTTAAACAGGGTTGATCAAGGTAACAGGGTGAAACATCTAGTCAAGTCCTTAAAAAGGTGATTGCCCATCAATTTCATGCATAGCAACAAGTAAAAGTAAATATTGTTTAAACATGCAGTTATATAGGTTCAAAAGAATATGCAGAGGGGGAAAATCCACTTGCCTTCCTCTATGAACTGAGTATCTTCTTCTTCGTAGACAGGCTCTTCCTGATCGTCTCCAACGGGGAGCTCAGACGAAACAGGCACGATATCTACGCACAAGCATATACAAACAAACAATAAATAAACAGTACACCAAACAGTTCCAAAAGCTAAAAACACGCTGTTTAAAAGATTCTATTCGCTGAGACGATCATTTCGGTATATAGAACGCTAAAAACGGAGTTAAAACAAGAAAGATATGATTGAAACAAGTTACAGGGACCTTTCTGTAAGAAAACTAAGCTTACAGGACTATTATGAAAAAAACCAGGGACTAAAACATAATTTTATATGAAAACAGGAGGGCTAACATGTTAAAACAAGTAAAAAGGACCTCGGGTGCTAGACTTTAGAAAAGACAAGGGCTAAAACACAAGATTCAGGACCTGTTTGCAAGGATTTATGTAGGTGGGAGGACCGGCATGTAAATTCATAGAAACTCAGGGGCTCTTAAAAGAAAGCGGCTTGATTAAGCCGTGGATCTTTGATCCAACGGCTGAGGAAGCCGTGGACCGTGCCGTGGTCGCGGCCCACGAGTCCACGGTGGACCGGCCTCATAACGCGAAGGGGTACGCGATCCTGTCCATCTATCTCAGATCGCACGGCCCAGGACTCGTGCGTGCGGGGCACGGCGGCGAGTGCGCCGGAGGCAGGAGCGGCGCGGCGGCACTTCGCCGGAAGATCGCCGGCGCAGCCCTAGATCGGCCTACAGGGCAACATTTCGTGCGCGAGCGAGCTCTACACGTAGAGAGGAAGCATGCGCACACGCCTAGGAGGTCAGGGAGGCGGTTTGCGCACCCACGGCGGCCGGCACCGAAAGGGGGTGGCGCGGGGCTCGCCGGCGTGCGGACGCCGGTGCTGCGGTACGTGTGCAGGACAAAGAGTGGCGGCGAAGCGTTGCTCACCACTTGAGGATGAAGATAACGAGCTTGCCGGCGAGGAAGAAGCGGCGGTGGCGACGATCAGTGACGGCGGCGGTTCGGGCGGCGCTCCGGCGTGACAGGGGCGCAGCTCCACAGGGCGACGAGGGTGAGGTCCTGGTGCAAAGAAAGCTCGATGAGCGACGGTGTAGCACATAGCAGAGAGAAGAAAGGGAGAAGGTGAACCCTTCACCGGCGACGAGCTCCTCCAGCGGCGGCGGAAAGCAGAGGCGGCGGCGCTGGGTGAGTGTGGTGCTCGGGCGCGTGGAGAAGTGTGTGCGGGGCGAAAGGGAGAAGATGAGGGCGATGCCCGGGTTTTATACAGGCAGAGAGAGAGAGGGAAGGGAGAAGCGGAAGGGAGCGGCGGCCGGTGGCCTTGCCATAGATGGCCGGCGGGCATTACGGGAGGTGGGGACTAGAAACGGCAAGGCAATTGAGGGGGGAGGGGGCGCGAGGATTAATTGCCATTTACCGCAGCTTAAAGATGGAAAGAGGAGCGAGGAAGGTGGGCGGGCGCGGCGGAGTCCCGGTCGGCGCCGGCTGAGCAGAGGAAGGAAGGAAGGCGCTGGGGAAGGAAGAAGAAGCGCCGACAGGTGGGGCCGGCGTGTCAGCGGCACAGAGAAAAAAGAAAAAGGGAGGCGGGAAGCTGGGCTGCTGCGGGAGGGAGAGAAATGGGCCAGTGGGCCGCTGGGCTGAAAGGTAAGGAGGTAAGGTCCTTTCCTTTTTTTTTTCTTTTTCCTTTTTCAAACTCTTTTAAAAATTCAAACTTTTTCAATTCAAATCCATTCAAAACTTCTCAAACTTTTTCACAAAATTTTGTAAACTTTTTAAACCTCACACAAGCAACCAAAAACCATGCATAGCCAAATAATGATGCACAAACACTTGTTGTCTCTAAATTAATTAAATTGAATTTAAATATTTAGAGCTCAAATTAATTAACAAATTCATTATGTCCTTAAGACTAAACCTAAGCCACTATGTTGCTTAAGCAAAATTTTAAGTGATGGAATTTTTAGGATGTCACAAATTCTACCCCCTTAAAGAGAATCTCGTCCCGAGATTCAGAAGATTTAGAGAACAGCTGAGGAAAGTCTTCTTTGAGTTCATCCTCTCTTTCCCAAGTTGGCTCTTCCTCTGTGTGATGACTCCACTGTACCTTACACATCCTGATTACTTTGCTCCTAGTAACCCTTTCTGAGGTATCCAAGATTTTGACAGGATATTCCTTGTAAGTCAAATCTTTCCCCATTTCAATGTCCTCCAGCAGTACTGGTTCTATTCTGACCTCACTCGTACACTTCTTTAACTGTGATACATGAAACACATCATGTACACCTGACAACTGTGCTGGCAGCTCCAACTAGTAGGCTACTTCTCCTCTTCTTTCCACGATCTTGAAAGGTCCTATAAAACGAGGTGACAACTTCCCTCTGACATTGAACCTTCGCAGACCACGGATAGGTGACACTCTGAGGTATGCATAGTCACCAACTTCCAAAACCACTTCTCTTCTTCGAGGATCAGCATAACTCTTTTGACGTGACTGTGCGGCTTTGAGATTCTCTCTAATGATCTCAACTTGTCTTTCTGCTTCTCTTATGCTATCCGGTCCAAAGAGCTGACTCTCTCCAGTCTGGTTCCAAAACAACGGTGTTCTGCACTTTCTTCCATACAAAGCTTCAAACGGTGCCATCTTGATGCTGGACTGATAGCTGTTGTTATAAGCAAACTCTGCATAAGGCAAACTCTTATCCCAGCTGCCACTATTCTTCAACGCACAAGCTCTCAACATGTCCTCAAGGATCTGATTTGTTCTTTCCGTCTGTCCATCTGTCTGAGGATGGTATGCTGAACTGAAGTTTAGCTTTGTATCCATTGATTCATGCAACTTCTGCCAAAACCGTGAAGTGAACTGAGTGCCTCGATCCGACACTATTTTCTTTGGTACCCCATGTAAACACACTATCCTTGAATTATACAATTCTGCCAGCTTGACTCCTGTATAAGTTGTCTTCACTGGAATAAAGTGTGCTACCTTGGTTAATCTATCCACAATAACCCATATAGAATCATACCCATCACGAGTACGGGGTAATCCCACTATGAAGTCCATACCAATCTCTTCCCACTTCCACTCAGGTATCTTTAAAGGTTGAAGCAATCCTGCTGGTCTTTGATACTCAGCTTTCACTCTTTGACATGTGTCACACAAAGCTACATGAGCTGCTACATCCTTTTTCATCCCATACCACCAATACCTTTGTTTTAGATCTTGATACATCTTGGTACTTCCAAGATGAATAGAGTAAGCTGAATCATGTGCTTCCTTCAAAATAGCTTCTCGCAGCTCCTTGATCTCAGGTACACAGATTCTGTTCTTGAACCACACAGTTCCTTGCTCATCTTCCCTGAACTCTGGAACTTTACCCATCTTTATCAGCTTCTTATACTCTGCGATCTTCTCATCAGTCAACTGCCCTCTCCTAATATCCTGCTCAAGTGTCGACTCAATTTCCAGTGTCAAAGTCTCACTCTGAGCAACTATTCCCAAGTTGAGCTGTGCCATTTCCCAACATAACTCTTGTGGTAACAAGTGCCCTATCAGCATGTTGGTCTGACTCTTCCGACTCAAAGCATCTGCTACCACATTTGCTTTACCAGGGTGATACTGAATATCCAGATCGTAATCCTTGATTAGCTCCAACCATCTTTGTTGCCTTAGATTAAGATCCTTCTATGTAAAGATGTACTTCAGACTCTTATGATCAGTGAAAATCTGACACTTATTCCCAATCATATAATGCCTCCAGATTTTCAGAGCATGTACAACTGCTGCTAACTCAAGATCATGTGTAGGATAGTTCTGCTCATGTTTCCTTAACTGCCTTGAAGCATATGCTACTACTTTTCCTTCCTGCATCAACACACAACCCAATCCTTGTCGAGAAGCATCGCAATACACATCAAACCCTTTGTGTATATCTGGCATTATCAATACAGGAGTCGTAGTCAATCTTTTCTTTAATTCCTCAAAACTAGCCTGACACTTCTCATCCCACTTAAACTCCTTACCCTTCTCAAGTAGAGTTGTAAGGGGTTTCACAATCTTAGAAAATCCCTCGATGAACCTACGATAGTATCCTGCAAGTCCAAGGAAACTTCTGATCTCCGGTACATTCTTAGGCAGACTCCAGTTCAACACATCCCGAACCTTGCTTGGATCCACTGCAATTCCTCCATCACTGATAATGTGTCCGAGAAAAGAGACCTCCTTCAACCAGAAATCACACTTGCTGAACTTGGCATACAACTGATGTTCACGGAGCTTCTGCAACACAAGCCTCAAGTGTTCTTCATGTTCTTCCTCACTCCGAGAGAATATCAGAATATCATCAATGAATACCACAACAAACTTATCAAGATACTCCATGAATACCTTGTTCATCAAGTACATAAAGTATGCTGGAGCGTTGGTCAAGCCAAAAGACATCACAGTGAACTCATATAACCCATATCTAGATGTGAATGCTGTCTTTGGTATATCCTCCAATCGGATTTTCAACTGATGGTAACCTGATCTAAGATCTATCTTGGAGAAAACTTTAGCTCCTCTCATCTGATCGAACAAATCCTCGATCCGGGGTAAAGGGTATTTGTTCTTGATAGTAACCTCATTAAGAGATCGATAATCTATACACAACCTCCTAGATCCATCCTTCTTATCAACGAAGAGTGTGGGGGCTCCCCATGGTGATGAACTAGGACGGATAAACCCTTTACTAAGTAGTTCCTCTATTTGTTTCTTTAATTCAGCTAAATCTTTAACATCCATTCTATAAGGTCTTTTTGATATAGGAGCAGTACCAGGTATAAGTTCAATACTAAATTCAATGTCACGGTCAGGTGGCATACCTGGCAGATCCTCTGGAAATACATCAGGGAATTCATTTACTACTCTTATATCCTCCAAGGCCTTGCCTTCTACTGAATTCACAGTTCCACTGTTGGATGAGGGTGTACCCACATATTCTATTCTCTCTCCTTGTGGACTGGTTAACAATACTGACTTCTTTCGGCACTGAATAACTCCATCACAACTCCTTAACCAATCCATTCCTAGGATGACATCTATTCCCCATGACTTTAAGACTACCAGATTAGCAAGAAAGTCTACTCCCATGATATTAATCTTTACTTGTGGGCATATATAACCAGTTTTCATTTCTCCTCCCGGGGAGCTAACTATCAATGGATTCTTCATGGAACTCATACGTAAGTTATGTTTTGTCACAAATTGATCAGTTATGAAAGAATGTGATGCTCCTGAATCAAACAATACTATAGCGGGTATAGAGTTGACGGGAAACGTACCCAATACCACGCCGGAGTCATTCTGAGCTTGCTCCACTGATACATGATTAACCCAGCCACGCACATAGTTCTGCTGGCCTCTCTTGCTAGGAGCTTGTGGAGTGCGAGGCTGTGAAGATGGCTGCCCAGACCTGTGACTGTTATCCCTCTGAGGGGTCTGCACTGCTCTCTTAGGACAGTTGTTAGCATAGTGTCCCAGCTCTCCACACTTGAAACACCCACTGGGCTGAACAGGGGTAGTGTTCCTGACAGGTGCCCCAGAGCCATTGTTGGAACGACTCTGCTGAGGAGTAGGAGCTCGTGGTGTCTGAGGGTTGAAACGTTGTGGTTGAAACGAGCGCTGCAGCTGTAAGTTCTGTGGATACTTTCCTCCTTGTCCACCAGGACGATACTGAGACGAGCTCTGCTGTGAACTGTAGCGAGGACGAGTGTTACTGCTTGACTGCCCATGTGATTGGAACTTGCGTTTCTGCTCGCCCAGTTCCTTCCTCTTGCTTTCCAGTCCAATTGCCTTGTTTAACAGTGTCTGGAAGTCTGGAAAGGTATGACTCTGCAGCTGATAATTGAGAGGCCCAATCAATCCATCCAGAAACCTTTCCTGTCTCTTAGGATCAGTGTTCACCTCATCAGGTGCATAACGAGACAGATGAGTGAACTTGTCCAAGTACTCAGTGACCGACATGCTTCCCTGCCTCAGTGACAAGAACTCCTTCTGCTTAAGCTTGATTACCCCTGAAGGGATGTGATAAGTACGGAAGTTGTCACGAAACTCTTGCCAAGTAATGTTGTGCCTATTGGGATGTGCAGTTGAATATGCATCCCACCAATCACCAGCCTGTCCAACAAGTCTCCCAGCAGCATACAAGACCATTTCCCTGTCAGTACACTGAACAATCTCCAGCTTCTTAGTAACTGTCTTCAACCAATCATCTGCATCTAGCGGATCAGTTGAATGAGAGTAAGTAGGAGGGTTGTGGCTCATGAATTCCTTGTGCCTATCCCTGGGTGGCGGTGGAGCTGGCTATGGTTGCTGGTTCTGCTGAGCTTGCATGTTCTGAATAGTGTGGGTGAGATTCTGGATTAGCTGCATTTGTGCTTCAAAGAACTGCTGCATTGCCGGATCCATTGCTTGATTGATCGGCGGAGGTGGTGCTTGGTTCTGTTGATTAGCAATATGAGCACGAATCACAGGCGGAACGTCTTGACCTCCTCCGGACCTGGTTTTTACCATCTGATTGTTAGAGAAATCTATTTCAGAGAGGGGTATTGAACTGATGCATAAAAAAGATGAACTCAAAACGATTAAGCAACACAAACTTCCAACTAGGACAGATTCTGTTGACCTCAATAATTCAGGTGTAACTCTCTGTGCTATTATCCAAAAATCATGAATTTTTACCAGATTGTGAAGTGCAAAATTATGAGACTAATGCAACTGGAATCATCTCAATTGGAGGTCTACAACTCGAGATAAAATTCAAACAGTGCAGCTGTGTCAGCAGAGATTACAGATTCTGATGTGCTCAATACTTTGTGCATAACTTCCAGAATACATACTGTATGATATTGAATTTTTGACAGAAAATCAACCTCAAAATTTGTGAACTAACCCAACTGGTTTCATATCAAACAGAGCTCTGTAGCTCGAGATAAAATTAAAACATTACTGCTATGTCAAATAACTGCGAGAACAGATTTTCATCATTCCAATCTTGCATGAGAGATAAAATAGAAGACAACCAGATTTGGACCCAAACTAACTTTATTTAACTTAATAATTTCTTGTTGTATCGTGGCCATCACTCCACCATACAACTCACACAAGCAAAATCCAAATCAAACATGTGTTCAAGCAACAACCATTATTACAAGCATACGTCCTCACAGGAACGGTCTATCGAAACTTAAAAAGGTAAAGGCAGGCATCCTAAGATCCTAGCCAAGACGGGTTGTAGCTTCTGGTGTGCCGTAACGGAGCTTCTTGCGTGGAGGAGAGGCTGTAGTTTGGTACGGCATTGCTTCCTCAGGTGGCTGCTGACCAGCAAGCTGTGCTTCCAGATAGGCAATCCTAGCCTGAGCAGTCTGCAGTTCTTCATGGTACCTATCCATCTCAGTTGTTGCACCTTCAAGGTCAGTGTTTAGTGCAGCTGTCACCCGAGCCAGGATGTCAATACGGTCATCTCCTCCAGCAGGTACTATGGTATCCTCTGAGCCACTCACACGACGAGGAACGTGGCGGAACTCAGACTCATGCAGACGATCACGCTGAGCATTGCAGAGTGACCAGAGAGCCCTCCTAGCTGCATCATTGACCGCAGCCTCATCAGTGGAGAAGTGAGCTGTGCTGTGGTGTGATGAGCGGTTCCTCCACCCATTGGTGTCAATCAAAGGCACACGGATGTAGACTCGGCTGGTGTAGTAATCCCTCATACCAGGCTCACTGAAATGCTTGGTGACATAGAGTGGCTTCATGGTGTACCCCAGGTGCTGCAGTACCTCCTGCAGTAGGACACAGAACTGGCCATTCTCATCTTCAGTGGAGTGCTTGTGGTACTCAGCCCCACGATAGCGAGGATCATCATCCTCTTCCTCCTCAGGATCTTCACCATCATTGTTGTTGTCTTCATCGTCCTCATCTTCACCACTGTCATCCCCCGAGTCATCTGGATCTCCACCCATAGCATTGGGTGCGGGAGCAACTGGCGAAGGTGGTGCATCTTCTGCTGCTTCAGGTGCTGGCGGAATCACAATGTCACCATCTGCATCGGCCTCCAGGACAGTACCATCATACAGCTGTGGCTGCTCAACTGGATCCTCCTGCTGCTGCACTTCTTCAGGGTCTTCTTCAACCTCAGCTTCCGGCTGCACCTCTTCGGGATCCTCTTCAACTTCAACCTCTGGCTGCGGCTCTGGCACTGGCGCAATCACCGGGTAGCGGGGTGCCAACTGACCACGGGGAACACGGCCACCAGTGCTCTTGCGTGCAGTGTACTTTGTTCTGGCCATCTGACAAAACAAAACTGAACTCAGTATGGAATAAATCAAAATGATAGAGTTTTAATAATAAACAAGAATAAATTAGATTTTTATGCGTAAATAAGACAATTTGAAGCATGACATGACTTTCTAGAACATGAATCCTTAATTTCGACCATTTCTAACTAAGGCTGCGACCTACAGTCATTACGGCTCTGGTACCACTCTGTCACACCCGATTTTACAAGGAAAACCGAATGCATCTCATATGTGCGCCAGGATCAGATTACACACATACGATAGACAAAAGAGTGTAATACCATAACTGTAATCAAAACATACAGGAGTTTAACCGATACAATATTCATTTATTACACTCAGACGGTGGACACGAAGGTCCGAAAACAAACGATAACTAAACGAGCAACTTCAGCTTCATCTTCCACAGGCACATGACTGGGGGATCCGCATGCCTTAGAACTCCTCAAAGTCGCTCCAGTACTCCTCACCGATGTTCTCCTCTGAACAGCGGTAAGCAAGGGTGAGCACTCTTATGGTTGGAGCTCAGCAAGTGGGGGAAACAAGCAAGGCTACCAAGGATAGGCTATGGTTTACAGCAGTTAGCATTTTATAAGTTGGTCAAATTTTAGTTAACAGCACCTAGTTACTAGATGTAAGTTTATACAAACCCACTTAAGCTTTAAAAGACATCCCAAGCCCAAAGACCCACAAGATCCACGATTTACATCCATCTTTAAGTTTGATTATCATGTGAGGGTCCAAGCCGCTCTTAACCGTGAGCACGGCTGATCGATCAGTTTTAACTCTGCAGAGGTTGTACACTTTACCCACAGCTCGTGTTCCCCACGTTGCCCGGGTTAGCTAGACCCTTAAACACTTCCAAGGTGAGTGGCTAGGGGTCCACTACGAAGCCTTTACAAAGGAAAGCAGAGAAACCAACAGCCCGCGACAGTTACAGCAGCGGAGCGGACCATAACCCTCCCTAATGGTCAGCACCTTAGCAAAGGCTGCTACCCCAAAAGAACCGGGCTATACCCCTTCAACTCCGGCCCCCTGTGCCCCTCTCGGAAAAAGGCTATCAGATAAATCCACTCTCCTAATTAATTGGCTAAGCCAGAGCCATATGGACTGTGGTTGTACTGTTATCTTGGGTGGTTCTCCATATTCCGTTTTAGTTATGTGATCTTGTCTTAAAACACATCCAGCATTTCATAAACATAACAGATTGCAAAACATAACCCACATAACCAGCTCAAGTTTAGCAACTAAGCAATTATCTACCCAGAGCATTTGTTAAACAGGGTTGATCAAGGTAACAGGGTGAAACATCTAGTCAAGTCCTTAAAAAGGTGATTGCCCATCAATTTCATGCATAGCAACAAGTAAAAGTAAATATTATTTAAACATGCAGTTATATAGGTTCAAAAGAATATGCAGAGGGGGAAAATCCACTTGCCTTCCTCTACGAACTGAGTATCTTCTTCTTCGTAGACAGGCTCTTCCTGATCGTCTCCAACGGGGAGCTCAGACGAAACAGGCACGATATCTACGCACAATCATATACAAACAAACAATAAATAAACAGTACACCAAACAGTTCCAAAAGCTAAAAACACGCTGTTTAAAAGATTCTATTCGCTGAGACGATCATTTCGGTATATAGAACGCTAAAAACGGAGTTAAAACAAGAAAGATATGATTGAAACAAGTTACAGGGACCTTTCTGTAAGAAAACTAAGCTTACAGGACTATTATGAAAAAAACCAGGGACTAAAACATAATTTTATATGAAAACAGGAGGGCTAACATGTTAAAACAAGTAAAAAGGACCTCGGGTGCTAGACTTTAGAAAAGACAGGGGCTAAAACACAAGATTCAGGACCTGTTTGCAAGGATTTATGTAGGTGGGAGGACCGGCATGTAAATTCATAGAAACTCAGGGGCTCTTAAAAGAAAGCGGCTTGATTAAGCCGTGGATCTTTGATCCAACGACTGAGGAAGCCGTGGACCGTGCCGTGGTCGCGGCCCACGAGTCCACGGTGGACCGGCCTCATAACGCGAAGGGGTACGCGATCCTGTCCATCTATCTCAGATCGCACGGCCCAGGACTCGTGCGTGCGGGGCGCGTTGGCGAGTGCGCCGGAGGCAGGAGCGGCGCGGCGGCGCTTCGTTGGAAGATCGCCGGCGCAGCCCTAGATCGGCCTACAGGGCAACATTTCGTGCGCGAGCGAGCTCTACACGTAGAGAGGAAGCATGCGCACACGCCTAGGAGGTCAGGGAGGCGGTTTGCGCACCCACGGCGGCCGGCACCGAAAGGGGGTGGCGCGGGGCTCGCCGGCGTGCGGACGCCGGTGCTGCGGTACGCGTGCAGGACAAAGAGTGGCGGCGAAGCGTTGCTCACCACTTGAGGATGAAGATAACGAGCTTGCCGGCGAGGAAGAAGCGGCGGTGGCGACGATCAGTGACGGCGGCGGTTCGGGCGGCGCTCCGGCGTGACAGGGGCGCAGCTCCACAGGGCGACGAGGGTGAGGTCCTGGTGCAAAGAAAGCTCGATGAGCGACGGCGTAGCACATAACAGAGAGAAGAAAGGGAGAAGGTGAACCCTTCACCGGCGACGAGCTCCTCCAGCGGCGGCGGAAAGCAGAGGCGGCGGCGCTGGGTGAGTGTGGTGCTCGGGCGCGTGGAGAAGTGTGTGCGGGGCGAAAGGGAGAAGATGAGGGCGATGCCCGGGTTTTATACAGGCAGAGAGAGAGAGGGAAGGGAGAAGCGGAAGGGAGCGGCGGCCGGTGGCCTTGCCATAGATGGCCGGCGGGCATTACGGGAGGTGGGGACTAGAAACGGCAAGGCAATTGAGAGGGGAGGGGGCGCGAGGATTAATTGCCATTTACCGCAGCTTAAAGATGGAAAGAGGAGCGAGGAAGGTGGGCGGGCGCGGCGGAGTCCCGGTCGGCGCCGGCTGAGCAGAGGAAGGAAGGGAGGCGCTGGGAAAGGAAGAAGAAGCGCCGACAGGTGGGGCCGGCGTGTCAGCGGCACAGAGAAAAAAGAAAAAGGGAGGCGGGAAGCTGGGCTGCTGCGGGAGGGAGAGAAATGGGCCAGTGGGCCGCTGGGCTGATGGTAAGGAGGTAAGGTCCTTTCCTTTTTTTTTCTTTTTCCTTTTTCAAACTCTTTTAAAAATTCAAACTTTTTCAATTCAAATCCATTCAAAACTTCTCAAACTTTTTCACAAAATTTTGTAAACTTTTTAAACCTCACACAAGCAACCAAAAACCATGCATAGCCAAATAATGATGCACAAACACTTGTTGTCTCTAAATTAATTAAATTGAATTTAAATATTTAGAGCTCAAATTAATTAACAAATTCATTATGTCCTTAAGACTAAACCTAAGCCACTATGTTGCTTAAGCAAAATTTTAAGTGATGGAATTTTTAGGATGTCACACCAATCATCTGAATGACTTTTCTTTCAACTTCAGCCAATATTTCATCGTCAGTCTTTCCCTCAGGACGCTTGACGTCGAATTTGGGGCTGCGGATCTCGTGATCAAGTCCGGGCAGTTGTTTCATGCTGAAAGCCCAGGTACCCCACCGAGGCTTGCAGGGCCAAATGTCTGCCGCCACGAATTCCTCAAGAGCATCTCGCGTAGTAATCACGCGGGTAGCTTGGAAGAAAGCGCTAGTGCTGGCGGAGCTGCGACTCCCTTTGGTAAGTTCCGGAGCCAGTTCAACCTCCAAATCCACCATACGACTGGCCAAGTCATAAGTTACCACTTCTTCGCGTTGTGCGTTCAGCCCAATCACTGGAATAGTGGCATAAAACCAATAGGAATTCCATTTATTAGCCCACTTATTCTTATAAGCTGGGGATAGTTCCACAGGAGGCTGGTTCTTGTTTATCTGACGAGTCTAAAAGGTACAACAGCCATACTGAGCTTCTTTTTCTTCATCATCCACGATAACAGTCTTCTTGGCCTAGTGAATCTCGAAATGACGGACGAAAGTGTCCACATCATTCGTCCCAGCAAATGAGCGGCACGCCCACAGAAACTTCGAAATTTGGGGGATCGAATTGGGCGTCAGTTGATGAATCTGAACATTGTAAGCTGCCAAAATCTCAGCGAATCATCTCGACATCGGCAGCCGAAAACCCGCTGTGAAAAAATCACGGAAAACGACACTCTCATTTTTTCGGGGCTTTGGAGTCGTTTCTTTACCAGGTGGCCGACAGTCATCTGGCGAAAAGCAACCTTCTGAAACCAGGACATCTAGCTCCGCTTGTGTCACCAATGACCAGCCCATGAAGCATGTGCTGGGTTTGACTAAATCTTCAGGAACAGCATTCACGCTTGCCAGATTCTCCCCCGACTCCTCGGCGGTGGCAGTGCCACTTCCCTCAGCAATCTCGCCCTCCTCAATGCCAGCATCAGTTTTCTTAGCATCTGTGTCGCTCAATATTATTTCCACATCATCTCCACTATCGGAATCACTACTTTCATCGCTATTCAAAGTGGATGAAGGTCTGCCGCTCTCGCGAGAGCTGACAGACCCATCCAAGCCAGAAATCTTACCAGATTCCGAGCTGGATGACGACGAGGAAGAAGCCTCCGCAGCCTCGGGTGAAGCAGGTCGATCCTCGTGGTTTGACGAGGAGCCTTCGCTTTCCATCGCTTTTGCCGTGTGCCTAACGCGAGCCATGTGTCTATAAAGTTTCAATCTCAAAACATTGCATCACAGAAAACAAGCGAATGAAACGCCTTTTTTCTCAAAGGCTGGTAATAACCTCAAGAGATGACCAGCCTTCGTGGAATGTGGTCTGCAAGAGACGAAGCCTTAGAGCTCAATCGCAGATTTCAGGAGAGAAAGGAGGGTGGTGAAAGCGACAGCAGTTTGAATGCGTCGTCGACCCCCTTTATTTATAGGCAGCGGACGGTAACGGTCGATTTTTTTGAACCCAACGGCTAAAAGCAGGGGTAAAGCGGTAATTGGTGTAGTTGACGCCGTGGAAGACGTTTTCTTTAGCCTCAATTCTCGAACCACGGGTTTCGGTGGCTCAAGTTTTCCTTGGGTTTGCGCACCTCTTGACCCGACGTGCCAACTGTCGGGGTTCCGTAACCGCCGGCTAGTAAATTTCTCGGATTGCGTGCGGGGCCTCGGACGGTTGCGCAAATGGAGGTACACAGGATTTATACTGGTTTGGGCCTCCGGAGAGTAACACCCTACGTCCAGTTCGCGCTGCTGTGTTATTTGCACTAATTTGTAGCAGGGGGTACAAATGGGCGAGAGAGGGAGCTCGGTCCCAAGTCTCTGTAGTGTGAGAGCCATGGTTGGTTGAAGGTTGAAGAAGAAGAACGAGAGAGGACACCTCTCTCCGAGGAGAAGAGGGAATTAAAAGTAAAAAACCAGAGAGTCTCCTCTCCCTAGGGAAGGACCCCTGCCCTCCCTTTTATCAGACAAGGGGAGCAGGTTACATTAATGCGATGGGACAAGCCAAAAGGGAGAGATTGAGAAAGAGAGAGGGAGAGCGTGCATGATCAACAGGTGTACTGGGGGAAGCCTTTTCCCATGCTGTGGGTCTCGATGTTACTGTTGGCTGCATGATTGCTTGTGTGGTTGCTCGTGTTAGGTCCTGGTGCCATGCTTCCTCACGCATGCGGCTTGGGCATTGACTGCTTCTGACACCTGGTACAGACATGAGCTGTGTGGAGCCCAAAACTACTCGGGAGGGCTGCCAGCTAATCGGAAGTGGCTTGTTGATGAGTACGTGAGGTGATGGCCTTGGTTTTTGGCCGTTTTCCCTCACGAAAATAATTCCCGGAATACCAGTTGATTTGGAGCCGTTTCCCTTCATGAAAATAAATCCAGAAAACCACCAAAAAATACTCCGGGGGCCATCGTGGCCGTGATAGTCGCTCATAATCGTTGTCTTTGGGTACCCATAATATTGGGTCCCGTCACGCGCACACAGCCAGTGGGATTCGAACCCACGACCTCAGCCTCTTGTGTCTCCTCCCCCAACCACTACACCACACTACTCTTTGTGCATCATTACGATACTACTTCAGGTTATTCTACTACTTCATGTCTCTTTACTTCACTCTGTCTGCCATTGCCAATGTTGTGCTGCATCTGTTGCTTTCTGGGGGATGGCAACCCCAACTACTGCAATAAGGATCACGGACCACTGGAACCACTCTCCAGGATCGCGCTGCACAATCGTCCCCGCCCAACGCCATCACCCCATCATGCAAGTTGGTGTGTTGTCAGCCATTGTATGTGGTTGTTGGCCATCATGTTGTTGTTTTTATTGTAGGTTTTGGAAACCCACCGTGTCGGGGAGGTGCTGCCGAAATTTTGAACTAACATTATTATGTTTCTTTTTTTTTGCAAGAGAGGAGCTATTGCTCCATCCTCGACTCATCACTTTGCAGGACAACAAGGAGAGGCAAACACGACCCCTCTTTTCGTTTCATGTTCATAGGTCATATAACGTAGTTAGGTGCCTCCCTTTTGAAAGAGATACTATTGGAAGTATGCAAATCTTTGCATATCTATAACCATATCAGTTTTGAATTGTCCACATTTTTTTGTACAGCCTGAGGATGCGTAGATTGGGTTAGTTTCCATTCTCTACTCTGATCTGAGGCAGAGTTTCGACATCATCTCCTTATTGTTCTCCGGATACACAATCTCCCTACTAGGATGTGTATTTGGAGGACAGCGGGGAGGTGCTGCCAAAATTGTCTCAGATAGGAGTAGAGCATGGAAACTAACCTTATCTACGCATCCTCGGGTGGGATTAGGACCTATCTTTACCTATTAGATAGTAGGGACGTCGTGTAGATGCAATTGATTCTTATATTACTTGCTTATATGGTAGAGGATGGATGACCGTGAGTGGGTGCACACTGACTGCTTAAGTTTTGGAGAGTGGACCGATGAATGGATCAAGAAGACTGATGCTTTTTTGGAAACAACATTTCAGAAGTCAAAAGGAGTGAGTAAAGTTTGGTGTCCCTGTAGCAACTATCACAACAGACATCGACAAACAAAGGAGGACATGGGTAAACATATTTGCAAGTATGGATTTACGGCAGGCTATACCCGATGGATCCACCATGGTGAAGCCCATCATATGAGAGATGAGGTTGTGCAACAGTGCATCGAAGATTTTGATGTTGATGGCGGGGTAGGAGACATATTAGATGACTATCACGAAGCACACTTCGGTGAAGGACGTAGGAAGGAGGAGGAGGAGCTAGAGGAAACCGCAAAAGCATATTACGACATGTTGTCTGCGGTACAGAAACCCCTTCACGGAAAGACAAAGGTCTCTCAACCGGATGCCATTGGATGCATTATGGCCTTAAAATCCCAATTTAGCCTAGGTCGAGAAAATATTGTAGGCTCAGCTAGCAGAAGAGAGGAGGCAGAGAAGGCCGCTTGGCAGAGGGTTGTGGCCGATCGGTAGAGGATGGAGGCGATGTTTTAGTATATTCAAGGTCTTGGAGCAGCTATGGGTCAACCTCCACCACCGATGATATTCCCTCCTCCACCTCCACCACCCGATCCTGCAGTTACTCCTGTGAGTTTGCCTTCTCCACTTTAAGTCCATATTACACCACACTTACAAGTTTTTAGAACCTAGCTTCCAAGTTAGAGCACACTTCCAAGTTTTTAGAACCTAGCTAGTGGAGTATGAATGTTTTAATTTGAGCAGCCTCAATCGGCAGTGTCGAATAATCCACCTGAGGAGCAATCTCCAAACCAGTGGGACCGTTGGTCGAGGAGGTAGAGACTTGTGCTTGTGATGAACTTGTGGACTTGTGATTGCTTGTGATGGACTTGTTTCGGCACTTGGATGGATGGTGATACTTGTGGATTACTTGTGTTGATATTTGTGGACTATATCAATGGTTATGGATTATATGTGATGGTTTTGGGCTATATGTGATGGTTGTGTGGTATACTATGATATATATGTGATTTGTATGAGTGGGTGCAACAAACAAGTAAAAAAAAGATTGTTTAGTTACTTTGTCGTGTGTTGCACTCGGCAAAGGCCCTCTTTGTCGAGTGCAATGACCAAAACACTCGGCAAAGAGGCTGTTCCAGAGCATTCTCGGAACAACCCTTGTCGAGTGTCCCCTCTTTGCCGAGTGCCATGGTCACTGCACTCGGCAAAAGAGGGCAAGCTTTGTCAAGTGTCATAGTCACTACACTCAACAAAGAGAGAAGGCTTTGCCAAGTGCTAGACCCTAGGCACTCGGCAAAAGGGGACGGGCACCGTCATCCCAGCCGTCTACCAGCTTTTCCTTGCCGAGTGTTTTCTCGGCACTCGGCAAAGCCTTTGTCGAGTGCTTGATAAAAGACACTCGACAAAGCCTTCTTTGCCAACACAGGCTAGGCCGTGTGCGGTGTGCTCTTTGCCGTGGGTGACACTCGGCAAAGGCTTTGCCGAGTGTTAAAGGGCCTTTGTCGAGTGCATGTGATTGAAGGATTGACATGTTAATAAATGAAACTTTTACCTGTCATAAGAAATGAAACTTTTACCCCAAAATGCTAGTGTAGAATAGTTCGCAAGGTTTGAATATAATGTACAAACCATTTTAATCTAGATAAAACACTTCCCCTCTCTAAATCTCCTTGTAATTCTAGCGCCATCTCATCAAATTTACTTATGTGACACATTCGTCTGATGATTAAGAAATCCTCGTTGGGACTGGCTTTATTAGCAAGAAAAATGTAAGACCATCTATAAACACAAAATGTTTTTTCCCCAAAAAAGCTATTAGAGTAAAGTTGGAGGGTCTAAAGTTTTGAGTATCACATCAGATATCACATAGGGTGTCACATTGAGTGTTTAGGCACTAATAAAAAACAAATTACATAATCCATCAGTAAACCGTGAGATGAATTTATTAAGTCTAATAAATCCGCTATTATCACATGTTTACCGTAGCACTTTATTGTCAAATCATGGACAAATTAAGCTTAAAAGGTACCTCACACAAATTACAAATTAGTTATGAGGTGAAATTTTTAGGTCCTTTTTCAATGTCTATTAAGAATAGTGAACATATATGACGGGGGCTGGATTAGGGCCCCCAAAGCGGCAAGCATCAACCGGGGGATTAGGCGACTTACGGTCTAGGCACCCGACGCATTGTACGACAAGACGCTACACCTCCGACTAGCAGGCGGTTCGTATGACTACTTTCCTCCTCGCACGACAAGTCTCCGCCTCGCCTCCGACAACCCCCTTGCACGAGGAGTCTCCGCCTCGCCTCCGACAACCCTCTCGCACGAGGAGTCTCTGCCTCGCCTCCGACTACTCGCTCGCACGAGTAGTTTCCGCCTCGACTACTCGGAGGTCAAGCTCAGGGCAGGCCCCCACCGCGACACTCGACCTCTCCCACGATGCCACGTAAGGCGCCAGTTCCCCATGCCCGGACAGAGTGGCAGGGCACGCATGGTGTCAGACGGCCTGGGCGTGCGCCGCTGACCAACGCTGCGAATGGCACAGTGCGGCCCACGCATGACACGGCGCGCGCCGTCCTGTCTGGCACGGGACGTGCCATCCCGTCGGTATAGGGGCACAGTTACACCCCGAAAAACATCATACCTACTACCCTACCGTACACGGGCGCCCCAAGTCAACTTTCTACAGTACCGAACCACTTGGAGAAGCGCCTGAGAAGCCCCCGGCGGCAGCTACTCGGAACGCACTGTTCTGGCACGCTCGTGCAGCCATCATCATTGACTCTACAATAGCCCTGCGCTATTTGCTGCACCTACAGGCGGGCGTCAGGCGTAGGAAGAGACGTCTCAGCACTGTAGCATTGTAGCATCTTTTCGCATCCTTTTTGCCTCTCACCCTTGCGACTATAAAAGGGAGAGGAGGGCAACCGTTCTGGGGGTTGAACCTTCAGCTGGCTGAACTTTCACACGCAACACACCCACGAAGCACGAACCACACTCACCAGGGACTTGGGCTCGTTTCCCTCTCCCGACTAGTTTGTACCCCCTACTACAAATCAGTGCAAATAACACAGGCAGCGCGAACTGGACGTAGGGTGTTACTCTCCGGAGGCCCGAACCAGTATAAATTCTTGTGTACCCCCACTTGCGTAACCGTCCGAGGCCCGGCACGCAATCCAAGAAATTTACTTGCCGGCGGTACAGAACCCCGACAATATACTAGTTACAAAAAAATTGTACGAATGAATCAGAAATTGTGAGATGAATTCATTAAGCCTAATTAATTCATCATTAAAGATCAGTTACTGTAGCATGACGCTGTCTAATCTTGGCATAATTAGACTCGTTAGATTTGTTTAGAAAATTAAGGTAGGGGTTATGGAATGAGTTTTGTCATTAAATCATATTTAATCCTCTAATTAGTGAGATTGATGTGATGGGTAATTAGTGAATTTTTTTAAACTAAACAGGGATGTGTCCAAACTGATGGAATCGTAGAACAGCGCGCGAAAGACAGGATAAGCATTCGTGGTGCAAAGGCGAATTGATGCCGCGCCATCAAATATAGAATCGGAACAGGATCCTTACTTTATATTTATAATAATCAAATTATTGCAGCATATATGCTCCCATTATAAGATGCCTGTGCTAGTGCTCGAACACCCACGTGTTCACTTATTGTTGGACAACGGCACCTATAATACTGGACCCTGCCGTGGGCTCTGGCCTCACAGCAGGTACCCTAGTCCGCCCCCGCCCCCCCCCCCCCCCCCCCACACACACAAAAACAAGAAGACAGCGCAATGTCTTCGATGCACGGCATTACCTTCGGCGCTGGGTTCCCTACACCCACGTCCTGTCAGGGACAATGCACCTGTAGCCCGGCCTGTAGAGCGAGAACGTTCAATCCGAAAAAGAAGAAGCCGTAGAGCATAGCTAATATAAGGTCCGCTGTATACTTGTGCCATGTCATATCTAGCCGTTATCTACAGTGAGAAGCAGATGTACTCCCTCTGTTTCTAAATAACTGTATGTGTGGAGCATGTTCTATGTGGGTTATATTATACTGAGATGTTCTATGGGGGTGACTTGGTTCTCGAAGAATATCAATATAATTAGTGTGTGATTTGAAGTACTGCAGGTAGTTTGCCATGTCGCCATGCATATGGCCCTGTTTGGAATAACGGTGGGGGAATGCACCTTTCCCCACCACAGTACAAATAAGCGAACACGGCGACCGAATAAGTGGGTTTGATCTAGTTTTAAGTTTCGTAAATCCTAAACAGAGAGCCCTTCCATTTAGACTTACACCGAGAGCACCCTCCTCCCCCCAAATATGGAAAAATGATGTAATTAAAAGGTAACAAGCCAGAAAAGGGGAAAAGAAAAGGTAACAAATGCAAACAAAAAAGTAACCACATCTCCTCCGATTATCTCCTCCATCTCCGACAGTTGGTGGGTGGAGCGACCTTAGGGTTCGGGTTAGGGGCTGGAGGTTAGGGTTTTGGGTTTTCGGGTTGGGGAATTTTCCTTGGCTGTCGGACCTAGAGGGAGGTTTGGAGGTGGTTGCCGGACTGGCGGTGGTGGTGCGGTGTGGGTGGAATGGTGGGCGGTGGCAGCACCGCCTACCGGGGTGGTGGAGGAGGCCGGTTGGGCAAGGTTAGCGGCAGGGTGAGGGACCGATGACGAGGAGCTCGTGGGTGACAGATTCGGCGGCGGGAAGCTCCTGGGCGGCGGATCCGACGGCGGAGGCGCCGCCGGAGTGGAGAGGACGGGTTCGCTGTGGGGGCAAGCAGCAAGAGAGGTTACGAAGGGCAGGGAAGGCGGGTGAATGGCACGACGGGAGAGGGGCTCTCAACCGAGCACTAACGGGAGAACCCTCTCCTTGGAGCAGCCTTCGCGTTTTACTACAAATAGGAGCAGTGGAGAAGCGCGGTCAAAAAAAAAGCATGCCATTTGGCTGTTAGGTCCAACTTATTATATGGTCATAATAAGCTGCAAATAAGTTATTCAAACGGTCCTATATGTCTCTCCAACGTTGTTTGTGCACTGCCGCTCATCCAAGTACATCATCATTTCCATTTCGACCACCATCTTGTTTTCTATTTGCATTGTACGCCAAGAACATCGGTGTATTGTGGAGGCGTGCCAAATTCACAACTGTCCAATATTCGCGTAGCCTAGCCCTTCCACGGGTGCAGGCACAAGTACACATAACAGCTTATGCCTTCTCTAATGGAGTAGCTTAGAGCTACTACCCAAAACAATAAGGGAAAACTATATCTTATCTGAGTGATTTAGAGCTCCTCCTCACAGGAATTTTTCTTCATCCCATCTCCACCTTCTCCACCTTCTTCTCCAACTCCGGCGACACTCCGGCGAGGTTAGGGGTTTGGGGGTTGTCGAGGGCTGCTGCTCGCCGCCAGCCATAGAGGGAGGACCGGTGGCGGCAGGCCGGCCCGGCGGAGGTGGTGGGTGGCGGGGCGGCGAGGGCGCTGCCGGCCGGGCAGTGGAGGCCGACGATTGGGCCAGGGTCGGGCGGGGGCGTGATGGCGACGACCGCCTGCGGCGGCGGCTGCAGGCAGGGGCGGTGGTGGGAGGGGCGACGGGAGGGGCTGGAGGCGGGCGGACGGTGCCGGCGAACTAGGGTCCGCCGGCGCCGGCCGGGGCCGCGGAGGGGCTGGGCGGCTGGGGTGGCTGCGGGCGTCGGGAGAAAGAAGAAGATGCCGGTAGGAGAGAGAAAGAGAGGCAGGTGATAAGATTGAGAGGGAGAGACAGTAAAAATAGTAGATCTGAACTGTAAAATAGTTGTAAAAATTCGTGTGAGGAAGACCCTTATTTCACACGTGTGGCGTATAAACACTCTCAAACAATATTTTACTCTATAAACATAGTATCGGAACATCTGAGCCAGCGCGGTGGGAAGAGCCAGTCGCGGATGTGCTCCGACGCCCACCGTCACTATTAACTATAGCTGCGAGAGTGCGAGGTAGTGTCTGGCTCAACCTTTGGAGATGGCCTTATAAGCCGGCGCTTATGCACTAGGTGTCAGGCGGAACGGACTGTTCGACCGAGCAGTGTGCTGTGGGCAGCTCGTTCTGATGTGGTCACGTTTTATCAGTGGCTATCTTCTAGACTTAGACTATAGGGTCTCTCTAAAACAAATAAAAAATGATGAAATGCTTTATCTCTCAAAGAAGCCCAAGCGTATGTTTGTTTTATATCTTCAGATAAAATTACTATAAAGATATATTCAATAATTTATCTAATTATACAATTTATGTAATATAAATAATATTTTCTATATAATCAAAGCTAAAAGCGTTTGCATTTTTTGGACTAAGAATAACACTTTTTATGTGTGACAGAACCACCCAAAATAATTCTGTATTATCGCCTAAGCCTGTCCACGTGGCCATTAAGCGATAATAAAGAACTATCCTGTCGCCTCTGCCGGGGCATGCCCGGTAAATCACTTACACAGGATCGAATTATGCGCTAAGCCCACACGAAGGCGGGACTAGAGTACAACATTACATTACATAAAAGTTCATAAGTTCACATTATTACAAACCAGGTTTTCGTACATGAAAGTAAACAAGGTTCAGAGTTTTAGACAGCGGAAATTAAACTAAACGCATGATACACACAGGAGGCCATCCATGCATATCACTCCTCATCATCGTTTTCCCATTCAAGTTCCCAACCATCTGGAATAGATCCAGGCCAGATGAGATTACCTGAAAACAACAACAAAAGAAAGGCTGAGTATACTAATACTCAGCAAGACTGACCCGTCAAAATAAAAGACACAGCTAGACATGCAAGGCTTTTTGGCTGGTGGGTTTGTTTTGCCAAAAGCAACTAAGAGTTGATCCTTACTTTCAAATTTTAGCTCAAGTTCTAGTATGTTAACCATTCTAGGTAAGCACCTAGCTAAGCAAGCATGGTTGTACAAACAAGATTAAACATCCAACAATATTATTCTGAAATGTTCCATAAATAAACATGGGGTAGCCAGTGGTCAAGCCGACTCAGATAACGGCGAGTGACCGACGATCGATCGATTTATATCCTTGCAAGGTAAACCCAAGATACACGGAAGAAGGTAGACCCCAAGAAATCAAATAAAAGCGAATGCGGGGTCTACCCCGACCAGGCGGTTCCCGTCATTCCCCAGATTAGGGACAGGCGCAACAGTCCTAAGTACAAGGTTACTGGAACGCCCTCACACGGCACGTCCAGGATCACACTTGCACTACCGGGAGCAAACCGGGAGAAGCAACTCAAGAGTAGTAACGATAAAGTCCCCGCACTGGTTCATTAGGTACTAGGCTTACCGGTCCCATTCCCGACAAGCACTTGGTACGTTCAATAGCTTAGACCAGCACCATGCTACTCGGTCGAGACCGAACCCATTGCTCTTACCACATGAGCGAGTCAATTTAACCAACTTATGATTCCAACATAAGCATCCTATATCTCGCGAGCAATGAGTCATTACTCGACTTCTACCGTATCCTTAGACCATGGCACTAGCGATCCTAACATACTAGTATAAGAGCATAGGAACCTAAGGATCATGCATCTAGGTTTCAAACAACTCCTGAAACGTAAATGCACAAAATAAACAATAAATACTGAAAAGTAAAAGTGGAGATTTTATCCCAAAAAGGTTAGATGAAACCGGTGCTTGCCTTCTTCTAAGTTAGCAACAGCCTTGGGCTCTTCTGGACTTTGGTCCAGGTCTTGATGCCCACTAACTTGGTTCAGCTCACCACTAGCGGATCCCTCCTCCTGAGTAAGCGTGTACGTCCCGTCGGGAAGATCTACACGTTTATGCACATGCATTAGCTAAGGTTAACCTTGATGGTGACTGTGTACATATTTAAGCAAACTAAAGTATTTAACTACACAAAACAGCAAGGGAGTGTGATTAAAATTCAAAAACAGGAACATAACATATTTTCATAATTTAACACTTTAATTTCCATTTCTTTATTTAATTACACAAAACTAACCTTTCAACCATAAATCCATATTAAATCAAAACCACTTCAAATAAATCTAAGCTTTTGCACACAGCAACATATGCCTATTTTAAGGTCACAAACCAAAATTTAGCTTAAGATCATTTATAAATTAATTTATACGAAAAAGACAAATTTTAGTCTAGTAAATCACCATTAATTCATATAAAAAGATTTACTAAACTTTTTGATCTCAACTTTCACCTATAAATCATACATGTCAAATCTAAGCCTCTGGCCAAAGCATAGGTGCAGATTCAAATTATTTTTCAAAATTTGAATTTAAAGTTCTACACAAGATTAATTCCAAAACACATGTCAAAACATATCCTAAAATCACATCCATTCAACCAGAGGCACTATTCATCAAGACAAAGCCCTAGGGTGCACTGGTACTTAAGGAAAAGTTTACTAAAGGGGCTATAAAAAGCATCAAGCTTAATCTAGCATAAAGCTTACATAAATCATAATTAAAGATTTACACATCAAACTCATTCCAACTTTGGTCACATATCTAAATATGTCATAAAGAGCAACATATACAAAATTCAAATCCATAGCATGTGTATATTTTAAACTACACTAAAAACACCTCAAAAAACTACATAGAAAAACCCTATACATGCTTTCTAGAAAAGGTAGGTTTCTTCACCAGGAACCCAACAAAATTGGATTTGTATTTTTCTGATTTTTCTACAATTTTCTACGGATTTTTGAAGTTGCAGAGAAAACCCTAAGACAACTTTACAGAGGGACCCTCGGCTTAAAAACAGAATTCACACAAATACCCTTCTTTACTCTTTTGCCCCTGAATAAAACTCAATCCTCACGAACACACCCTCGCCGGCGCAGGAGCCATCTCCGGCGGCCGGAACAGGGGCGGAGGTGCGTGGGTGAGCGGCCGGCGGGCCCTAGGGGACCTACCCGCAACTTATGACGGTGCTTGCTCGGCCGGAATCGATGCCGAGGATCCCCCTCGGCGGAGCGCAGGGAGGGCGCCCGCCGGAGTGCGGCTCCCGGCGGTGGCGGCCGGAATTCCGGGCTGCGGTGACCGGGGTTTGCTTCAGGGCTTGAAGTGGAGGGAGAGGAGCAGGTCGGGCGGCGCTTGGTTTGGTGCGGCGAGCTCGTGCAGTGGCGACACAGCAATGGAGTGCGGCGGCGCGTGCGGGCCGGGAAAAAGGAGAACGGCGACGTCGCGCGACGGTTTTTAAAGGCGAGAGCTCAGGGTGAACGACGCGACCGAGGTGGGATTGAACACGGGCGCGTGTGCCAGCTGGCGCCATGCATGCGTGAGCGCGCGGCGCTGCGCGGCCGCACGACGGCGCGTGGCCGGCCTGGGCCCGCGGCGGGCCGCAAACACGCGCCTGGGCGCGGTGTATGGCGCGCATGCGGGGCGGAGCCTCCTAAGGCGTGTTCGGGTCCACTACGGAGTCCCCCGGGCATCCGTACGCCGGAGCCCAGTGTGCACGGCACGTGGCCGGCGCGGCGCTCTGGAGCGCGAGGGCGCGCGTGCGCCGGCGCGGTGCGCCGTTTTATTTTGTTTGTGACGTTTCGACTCAAAAGAACTCGAGATTTTTGAAAGCAACTCAATTTTCCCCAAAAACCAAAGTTGTAGAGCAAGTATAGGACTACAACTTTTGCAAAAGGCGACCTATGTTTTGATCAACGGATTTGTGGGAAAATCGTGATGAAAACGCAGGAATTCTCGGCCCGGAAATACTGTGCGCAGCAGCTTCAACGTGAATTTAAGCGGCTTTGCACTCAAAATTGGAATGTCCGCCAATTACGAAAAATGTGTCCCCGGAAATAAGGGACAACTTTTATATTGGTCGATTTTGAACTTCTATAGAACTTTTTGGAGAACGTGCAAGAAAACCAATCAGCTCTTTAGGATCTATAGGGGTTTGACCAAGAAAGGAGGGTTTGACCAAGGGTTGATGTGTAAATTTGAGTACACTCATGTTAAACATGCTTAGAGATAATTAATCTTGGTTAACCCAACTAATGAAGGTAATTATCTTTAGCAAACATCAGAGATGTTACATTATGGCATAGAGGAAGTACCTATTACACTTATTATTATCAATACGGAACCATGAATGGCCTTTGAAGTGACGAAAGACAACGCTCCTATATGACTACCGGAAGATGGATAAGGGTTGGAACTTGCAACCCACCAAAGCCATCTAAATGTAATGCCTTTTATTTTCCAACCATCCCATCTCATAACTATTAAATAATTTTTTTACATTTTTCAAGAATGTTACAACATTTTTGAAACAAAATGTTGAACCAACATTTTTCATAAAAAGTTGAACCAATATTTTTTGGAAAGAGTTGCACCAACATTTGTTCGGAAAAAATGTTGAATCCATCACTTTTTCAATTTTTTTCGCTAACATTTTCATGGAAAATGTTGTTCAACATTTGTGAAAAATGTTTCAAGATTTTTGAAAATGTTAAAAAAATTCAACATTTTTTCTTGTCTTCCACCTCCGGTAGGGCACGCTGGTGGGCCGCTGCGGCGCGCGGGTGCAACAGGGCCGGAGGCGCGCGAGCCGGCCGCGCACCGATGCGCGGTGGCCGACGAGCTCCGAGCGCGGCCGCAAGTCGGTATGGGGGCGGTGCAAGCTCCCAAGCGCGGCCCCATACGAGCTCCATGGTGGGCGCGCGGGGCGGGCGGCCATGGCGGGCGCGCGGGACGGTACGCAACCACGATGGGCGGCGGCCAGGGTAGCGGAGTGCGGCACGGTCGCGGTGACGCGCTGGAGTCCACGCTCCGAACGGGGTGGCGGCAGCGGTCGAAGGTAAGTGGAGAGAGGAGAGAGTTTGTGAGATTAGGGTTTGTTTGTTGTTGGGCTAGATGGGTTGTTATTTGGGCTTCTGGTGGGTTATAGCTGTATAAGAAAAAAATCTTCCTGAGATATCTATAACAACTATATAATTGGTACCTCCCCTAGACCCGGCAAATCCTATATATCTTCCGGAAGGTGGGAAGGTGTTCCATCTTCCACTGTTTGAGATTCGTGCAGCCAACCACAGCCTTTGGATCCAATCACTAAACCCTAGTCTCCCTCTCTCTCTTCCCTCCACATGCTTCCCGCCGCCACCCACGGGGGCCGCGCGGACCCGCGTGACGACGCGCGTGCTGCTGCCCCGGGCAGCCCGCCTCCATGGCCGCGCACCCCTGTGTCGCCCGCCGCCCCCCCCCCCCCAGCCGGCGCGACGCGCCACGTCTGCCGCGGGAGCTCGCCGGCGGCTTCGCGCGCTGGTAAAACCTTGCACGAGTGCACACACTCCTTCAAGCCTTCGGGGGCTACACCCGCGGGTGCGCTAGCGCGCCCCCACGGAAAACCCAAGCACGTTTGAAGGGAAAAATCCCACATGAAGCTACCAGCCTTTGCGGACTGATCACCATTCCAGCAAAAGCTCGGGGGCTACTGTCGGGGACGGTCATAAGGGGTCACCCAACTAAGGGGAAAATCACCCTCTCGAAACGAAAACCACTCCTAAAACCCCCATGAATTAAAAAGGGACGAAACACACGCAAGCCCCAAGGCCTGCCACGGCCCAGCAACCGCTCGGGCCCATCCCTCGAGGGCCTTAGTGCCCCTCGGGCTGACTTCCGCCTCGCTCGAGGGTCCCAACGCCCCTCGAGCTGATTTCCGCCTCGCTCGAGGCCGACCCCCGATCGACGATGCCCCGCGTGCTCCACCCAACAAGGGCATTTAATGCCCAAGTCCGCCGCGGGCGCATAGTCAAAAGGCAAATCCTCTCCCACGCCGCACTGCTGACACCGCCTGGGTCTCTGACCCCGTCGCTGTGCGGCCAAACTCTGTCACTGTATCGCCATTCCTAACCCTGTGCAGGTATTGCGCGGCCCTGTGCGGACAGGCCGACGTCATTCCGTGGCACTGTGCCGCCTGCTCCCATCCTCCTCTCACGACGAGCCCCTCGAAAGGGCATGGGGGAACCCTCGAAGACGGTACGGGTGGCGACCAAGCGCACGCGCCGGGTGGCGTCGCGGCATGGATTACGCGGAGCACGTCTTCTCCACCATCCCCGACACTGTGCGGCCATCCCGGGCGTTGTGCGGCCATCACCGGAGCTGTGCAGCCATCCCTGGCACTGTGGCACCCGGTGCTGACAAGACATCACCACGCCGGCGCCTGTGCCACCGGGGCTCTCCCCTGTGGTGAGACCCTCGAACAGGCAAGAGCACACCCTCGATCAACGTACGGAAGACGACCAAGCACGGACGCCGGTCAAGGCACCCCTCGAAGCCGTTCCCCGGCAAGCACAGGAGTCGCCACGCCGCCCGCGGAAGCCGGAACTCGCCATCAATCCACGACGAGCGCAAAGATCCGTAAGGACAAACCGTCACGCCAGGCATACTGTACACTAGTACATCAACACTGTATACACTACTGTGCAGCACGTTTGTGGCTGCCTCCCCTTGGCCTATAAAAGGAGGAGGCAGACGCCCAGCTGCGGACATCTCCACACGCGAACATACACGAACGCAAGCTCGCTCTCACACCGCATTCCACGATATTGGCACTTGCTTCAATCATCCTAGCAGGGACTTGGAGGCTTCACCTCCTCTCCCACCTTACTTGTAGCCCCCCTCTACGAGCACCACCGGTGCGAATCAATACAGTGCACACGCACACTCTGCTGGACGTACGGCCCCACGGCCGAAACAGGATAAACCCGTGTCCCTGTGTTGTCATTCGCGCCAACCATCGAGAGGCTATCACAGCGTAACTCACTAGTTAGTGTCGGGACTAATCCTAACACCGACAGTTGGCGCGCTAGGTAGGGGGCACGTGCTGTGATCATTTCTCCACTTCGTTAGCTTTCTCGATGGTGATTCGCACGGAGTCGATGTCGTCACGGTACGACTGGGGATGCTCCGACCCATTTCCGGCCGGATACGTGATCTGGTTTGTAAGCCTGGAGTTCGAGACGACCGGCAACGGCTACCTCATGCGCCTCCTTAACCGGGAGGACCTGCACCCCTGGCGCTCGACCGGGCCAGGCCCGATGCCAGGAGCACCGCTGCCGGGGGCCCCGGCGCCAGCACCCCCATCATCACCCCAGCACCGTAGGCGTTCGGGCCAGCGTTCGCGACAAGCGCGCGCGGAGCGACGCCGGGCGGCGCGCGCCGGCTCCCCCCAGCGGGTCGAAGCTGATGCGCCACAGCCCGTCGCCGCGACGCGAGGAGCTGTGCCTCCACCAATGGCGCGTCCCATCGGGGAAAGCACGGCCACACCGTCGGAATTTCCCACGGGATGCGCAACTCGACAACGGCCTATGCTTCATCGGTCAGCACGGACCTGGCCGCGTACGAGGATCTTTCGGGCCAACACCTCTTGTCGATCCGGAACCTCATCACGACCACGCCTGGGGAATCATACCGTGACTCCGACAGCGAGGGATACACGTATGGGTACGAGGATCCGGGGTGGGACAACTCCGGACTCCAAGACCACGAGGCTTTCCGGCGGTTTCTAGCCGCGGTGGACTACTACTTCGCCTGCTCCGAGAACTCCAGCGAGGGGGATTACGACCCCACGCGCGAGTGCTTCATCGTTGCTATCAGAGAGCAAGTTGACGGGGCTGACGGGGTAGGCGATGCAGAAGCCCACAACAACCCCGCGCCGAACCGGCGACCGGCGACGCCGCCAGACAACGTAGTGCTCGCAGCGCAGCTGGCGCAAGTCCGAGAGCTTGAAGCAAAGCTCATGGAAGAGCACCGACAGGTGCGGATGCTGCAAGCCACACTTGCCGGTGAGACCTCTGCGTGCGGCGAACGTGCCAGAGAAGCAGGCCGTACCGCCCGTGCCCGCATCAACGCCGACGACAATGTCGACGACCCACACACGCCATCCAGAGCTAGCCAGAAGCTCATTGCCGTGGCGACGTTGCTTCGGGCCATGCCCGAACCATCGACGCCCGAGGCACGCAACCTGCGCCGCGAGGCGCAGGCCCTTATCGAGCAAGCTGCCGTGCAGCAGGCTGAGAGCTCTGCATCCCGCATGCGCCACCAGTCCAGTGTGAGAACTGGCGACGGCGCTCGGGACCAGGAGGAGTCGGTCCACTCCCCGCAGGGGGGCGCAGCGGCCCAACCGACCAACTAGGGCAGGACACCTGTTAGGCAGCGGATCCTTGACACACGCGGCAAAGCCAACGACGGCGATGCCCGCAACATCCTGAACAAGAAGAAGCAGGATGCAGTGACACCACACGGCTACCACCCACGCCGCGATGGTTGCTACGATAGCCGGGAGGATAGGACCCCGTCGCCAGAGCCCCCGACAACCCGCATGTTCAGCCGGGAGATCCGCACGGCTCCGATCCCCCGCGCTTTCGGCAACCCGCCACTGTCATCAAGTACTCGGGGGTGACGGACCGCCGGGTATGGCTCAACGACTACCGCCTGGCTTGCCAGCTAGGCGGCACCACCGACGACGCCATGATCATCCGCAACCTACCACTGCACCTCGCAGATTCCGCTCGAACATGGCTCGAGTATCTGCCCGCAAGCCAGATCCACAACTGGGACGACTTGGTCAGGACCTTCGTGGGGAACTTCCAGGGCACATACGTGCGCCCGGGGAACTCCTGGGACCTGCGAAGTTGTACCCAAAAGAGTGGTGAGTCTCTGAGGGATTTCATCCGCCGCTTCTCCAAGCGCTGTACCGAGCTCCCGAGCGTCGGCGAGTCCGAGGTCGTGCATGCCTTCCTCGAAGGAACGACTTGCCGGGACCTGGTGCGTGAGCTGGGGCGAAACCCTCCCGAGAACATCAACGAGCTATTCGACATTGCCACCAGCTTCACTTATGGAGAAGAGGCAGTTGGCGCGATTTCTACGGTAGGAAAGGCAAGCGCGCAGAGGGTGCGCCCGCGGAGGGTAGCAAACCCAAAGACTCTGCGAAGAAGCAGAAGCGAGGCAAGAAAGGCAAGAAGCCCCAGCGCACCACGCGCGTGCAGGAGCACAGCGAGGACTCTGATGAGGTCCACGCAGTTGACCCCGCCCGCAAGGGGCCTTGAGGCCCACCTCGAGGCCCAGGCGTGTTCGACGACATGCTGAAGAAGCCCTACCCGTACCACAAGACTCCGATCGTCCACACCCTTGAGCAATGCGACATGCTCAAGAAGTACTACAGCCGAGTCACCGCGAAGGACGATAACGCTAAGAAGAATGCGGGCGACGGGGGCGCCAACGGCTTCCCCGAGGTGGAGAACGTCTTCCTCATCTTCGGGGGACCAACGGTGGACATGACGTCCCGCCAACGCAAGCGCGAATGGCACGAGGTTCTCACCACGGATAAGGCCGTGCCGTCCTTCCTTGACTGGTCAGAGAAGACCATCTTCGTCGGCCGTGAAGACCACCCGAACCACATCCCGAACCCGGGATGGTACCCGCTTGTTGTCGATCCCATCATCGGCAACTCGCGGCTCACCAAGGTGCTGATGGACGGAGGCAGAAGCCTCAACGGCCTGTACTCCCACACCTTGGAGCTCCTGGGAATCGGTCAGGACAAGCTGCGGCCCAGCAAGTCGCGTTTCATGGTGTTGCGCTGGGCAAGCGAGTCCAACCCCTCGGGCAGATCGACCTGCCCGTCTGCTTCGGCACACCGGCTAACTTCCACAAGGAGGTGCTCACCTTTGAGGTGGTGGGGTTCCGGGATGCATACCAAGCCATCCTTGGGCGTCCGTGCTACGCCAAGTTCATGGCGGTCCCGAACTACACCTACCTCAAGATGAAGATGCCGGGGCCAAACGGCATCATCACGGTGGGGCCGTCAATCGAGCACGCCTACGAGTGCGACGTCGAGTGCGTCAAGCGCGCCGAGGCGCTCACGCTTGATGAAGCTCTCGTGGCGGATCTGGAGAAGATGGCCAACGAGGGCCTTGACTCCACCAGCAAACACGCGGCAGTTTCGAGGCTGCCGAACACTCCAAGGCTGTACCCCTCGACCCCAGTGCCCCCGAGGGCAGGGCGTTGAGGATCAGCTCCACCCTCGACCCTAAATAGGAAGTGGTGCTCATCGACTTTCTCCACGCCAATGCAGACATCTTCGCATGGAGCCCCTCGGATATGCCAGGCATCCCGAGGGAGGTTGCCGAGCACTCCCTTGACATCCTACCTCACTCTAGGGCTGTACAACAGCGCCTGCGACGCTTTGACGAAGAGAAGCGCCGGGCAATTGGAGAGGAGCTGCGGAAGCCCTTAGAGGCCGGGTTCATCAAGGAAGTGTTCCACCCCGAGTGGCTAGCTAACCCTGTATTAGTTAAGAAAAATAATGGGAAGTGGCGGATGTGTGTAGACTATACTGGTTTGAATAAAGCATGTCCCAAAGTTCCTTTTCCTTTGCCACGTATCGATCAAATAGTAGACTCTACTACGAGGTGTGAACTTTTATGTTTTCTTGATGCATATTCCGGCTATCACCAAATAAAGATGAAAAAGTCCAACCAGCTCGCGACCTCTTTTATCACACTGTTCAGCATGTTCTGCTACGTTACAATGCCATTTGGTCTTTGAAACGTCAGGGCTACATACCAGTGATGTATGCAACACGTTTTCGGGGATCACATCGGGCGGACCGTTGAGGCATACGTAGACGACATAGTCGTGAAAACGAGGAAGGCGGACGACCTGGTTAACGATCTGCGCGCTGCGTTCGATTGCCTTCGGGCGAACGGGGTAAAATTGAACCTCGAGAAGTGCATCTTTGGGGTGCCGCGCGGCATGCTCTTGGGCTTCATTGTCTCCCAGCGGGGCATTGAACCCAACCCTGAGAAAGTCTCGGCCCTCGATCGAATGGGCCAATCTGAGACCTAAAGGGGGTGCAGAAAGACTTGGGTTGCCTAGCGGCTCTAAGCCGCTTCATATCACGTCTTGGTGAGAAGGGCCTACCCTTGTACCGACTCCTGAAGAAGCACGAGTGCTTTTCCTGGACCACCGAGGCCCAGGAGGCTCTCGACAAATTGAAGGCGACTCTCACACGTGCCCCAATCCTAACACCACCCCGGGACGGTGAACCTCTGTATCTCTACGTCGCCGCGACAACCCAAGTGGTCAGCGCGGTCATTGTCGTGGAGAGGACGGAGGAAGGCCACGCCCTGCCTGTCCAAAGGCCGGTGTACTACATCAGCGAGGTGCTGTCTGAAACCATGATGCGGTATCCATAGATCCAAAAGCTACTCTGCGCGGTGGTGCTCACACGGCGCAAGCTCCGGCACTACTTCGAGGCCCATCCTGTCACTGTGGTCTCGTCTTTCCCCCTGGGAGAGATAGTCCGCAACCAGGATGCCTCGGGTAGAATTGCTAAGTGGTCGGTGGAGCTCATGGGTGAAACTCTCACCTACGCGCCGCGAAAGGCGATAAAATCGCAAATCTTGGCAGATTTCATCGCTGAGTGGACCGACACTCAGTTGCCCCCGCCCCAGATCCAAGCTGAATGCTGGACCATGTACTTTGATGGGTCGGTGATGAAAACAGGTGCAGGCGCGGGCCTGCTCTTCATCTTGCCCCTCGGAGAACACATGCGCTACGTGGTACGCCTGCACTTCCCCGCATCCAACAACATGGCGGAGTATGAGGCCCTCCTTAGTGGCCTCCGAATCACCATCAATCTCGGCATCAAGCGCCTGGACATCTGTGGAGATTCTCAGCTGGTGATCGACCAGGTGATGAAGGAAGCAAGCTGCCACAACGAGAGAATGGAGGCGTATTGCAACACAGTGCACAAGCTCGAGGACAAGTTCTATGGCTTCGAGCTCAACCACATCACACGCAAGTACAACGAGGAGGCGGATGAGCTGGCCAAGATTGCGTCGGGGCGAATCACCATTCTCCGAACGTCTTCGCCCGCGACCTCGCCAAACCGTCCGTCGATTTCGGCAAAGCAGCCTAGATCCCTGACGAGCCCTCGGGGGCTCCCTCAAAGTCTGCGGGCATCGAGCCCATGGACGAGGACCCCTCGAATGGGGAACTCGAGGCCTCCGACCCCGCGGGGTCTTGGGCGGACGAAGCCGAGGCAATGGAGATCGACGAAGCCCCATCCTCTCAGGACTGGCAGAGCCAATACCTCACAAGGATCGACCGGGGGGAGTTACCCTTGGATCGGACCGAGGCAAGGTCCATCACCAAAAAGGCCAAGTCCTTTGTTGTGAGCGACAGGGAGCTGTACAAGCGCAGCCCCTCGGGGATTTTGCAACGATGCATCCTCATTCCCGAGGGCCGAGAGCTAATTCGAGATATCCATGCGGGCATATGCGGCCACCACGCGGCGCCACGCACCCTCGTGGGTAATGCGTTCCTCCAAGGCTTTTACTAGCCTACAGCGGTCGCCGACACCAGCGAGGTCGTGCGCACCTACGAGGGATGCCAATTCTACGCTTGCAAGATACATCTCCCGGCTCACGCCTTCCAAACCATCCCCACTACATGGCCTTTCACTGTGTGGGGATTAGACCTCGTCGGGCCACTACGGAAGCCGCCCGGGGGCTTCACCCACTTGTTGGTAGCAATCGACAGGTTCTCGAAGTGGATCGAGGTTCACCCCATCAGCAACCTTAGGTCCGAGCAGGCCGTGCTGTTCTTCACGGACATCGTCCACAGGTTCGGGGTACCAAACTCCATCATAACCGATAACGGCACCCAATTCACAGGCAGAAAGTTCTTGGAATTCTGCGACAGCTACCACATCCGCGTGGATTGGTCAGCTATAGCGCATCCGCAGATGAACTGCCAAGTAGAATGCGCCAATGGCATGATTCTACAAGGCCTTAAACCAAGAATCTTTAACAAACTAAATAAGTTTGGCCAAAAATGGGTACAGGAGCTGTCGTCGGTCGTGTGGAGCCTCAGAATGACCCCGAGCAGAGCCACGGGATTCACCTCGTTCTTCCTAGTCTATGGCGCGGAGGCCATCCTCCCCACAGATCTGGAGTACGGGTCCCTGAGGCTCAGGGCCTAACAAGAGGACCAGAACTAGCGGGTTCGTGAAGACTCGCTGGACCGCGTGGACGAAGCACGAGACGTGGCAATTCTACATTCGGCAAGGTACCAGAAGTCCCTCCGGTGATACCAAGCGCAAAGGATCTGCCACAGCAAGGGAGACCTGGTGCTGAGGTTACGACAAGACAACCGGGGTCGACACAAGCTCTCGCCGCCATGGGAAGGGCCATACATCATCGCCGAAGTACTCAAGCCCGGCACGTACAAGCTCGCAAACGAGAAGGGCGAAGTCTTCACCAATGCTTGGAACATCCAACAGCTACGTCGCTTCTACCCATGAGTTTCCAAGCTCTTTTGTACATATCGGGCATCTCATACTCGAAATTGTAAATCAATACACAAATAAAAACAGGGCGACTTGGTTTTACCCTCGACCAGGGCCTCGATACAAACCAAGTCCCCCTCGGGGGCTACAACGGGGGGCACCCCCCCAAAGTTCCCTGATTTTTTCGCAAAACTAACTTTTTCTTTCAAAAAATGTCAACATGTTACGCCTCAAACGCTTAGAAGAGATAGAAGCTGGGCGTGAACTGACTAAGGATGGGGTCGGCCGAGCCGCGGGACCGCCTACACCTCCGAGAGGATACGGCATCCCCCTCACCACCCTACACCTAGGTTGTTCATGTACGCGAACTTCCTAGCCGAAATTTCTCTAAGATACGAGGAAAATGTGATGGCATACTAAAACGAACTTGTAGACAAACTTATACATTAAGTATCATACTGTTTGTATAAAAAATAGGCACTTGGCCAAATTCCTAACGCAGACTAACGGGCCTCGAGGCCCAGCTTCTCAGGGCGCGCGGGGGCTTCGAGCAGCGGCGGCTTCACCTTCGTTCACGTCGGGGAACAGATCCACATTGAACAGGTCGGCGAGCGCTGCAGCAGGGTCCACGACGACGGCGTCCGCTTGGTTGATGGCGTCAAGCTCGGTGTCATCATCAAGCCCCTCGGCGAGGATGTAGCCATCCACAATGCATCGAAGTCGACGAGATAGTACGTCGAGACCAGCCCTAGGGTCTTCTAGACGCTAAGTCGAAGGGCGCCTCGTAGGCGCTCGACGACACGGCCGCCTAGGGACCTCAGCCGGCTCGCCGCCGAGCTACCTAAAGACTGGCTCTCGGCTCCCTCGATCTCTCGACACACGTCGAGGGTGGCAGCCTCCAGGACCTAGAGCTCCTCCTGAGCCTTGGTGTAGGCAACCTGGAGAGCTTCCATCTCCGTCGACGGGATCGCCAAGTCCCTTTGCAGCCCTGCAACACGAAAGCGAGCGTCAGAACGAACCTCGAAGGATTCACGAAAAAACCAAGGGAACCAGGGGCTACGACTTACCCTCGGTCCGCCGCTTCTCCTCCTCAAGCTCGGCCCGCACAGCGTCAGCACCCTGCCGCAGCCCTAGGATTGAGGCGTCCCTCTCCTCGAGGCAGGACTGCATGGTCTCGACACGACAGCTCTCCCGCACTAGAGCCCTGGTGAGCTGCTCGACCGCCGCTTGCCGGATCTGGAGCTGGGAAGTCACCGCCGCGACGAACGCGTCTCGCTGCTGGAGCGTGGACCTAACACCCTCGAGCATCGTGCGCTCGAGCTGGAGCTGGGACTGCGCCTCCTCACGCGTGGTGCGCTCCTGCTGGAGCTGACCCTCGATTGCCACCAATGCGTCACTCTTCTCCTTGAGGGCGGCGCCCAGCTGCTCGGCCTCTTGGGCCTTCTGCCTGGCCTAGGCGACCCGAGCCTGCACCTCTTCGAGCGCCTTGCGCTCCTGCTCAAACTGAGCTTGCGTCTCGGCAAGGGCCGTGTCCTTCAGCGTGACCTGGGACTTAACCTCGCCGAGAGCCGCGCGCTCCCGCTGGAGTTCCCCCTCCATCACGGCCAACGCCTCCTCTTTCTCCTGCAGCGCGGCGCCGAGCTGCTCGGCCTCCTTGGCCTTCTGCTCCGCCGCAGCTCGATTGATGTCACGATCTTGCTCCGCGCAGAGCCGAGCGTCCTCGCGTCTGAGGGCGCCCGCCTGCAGCTCGTGCAGCTGGGAGCGAAGACGGAACACCTCCGGGCCCAGTTCTTTGTTCACCTGGTGCACCTGCTCGAGCTTAGCGTGCAGGTCGGTGAGGTACGAGACCTTGTCCCCGGCCTGCGTCCGCAATCGCTGCCGAAAGGAAAGGAGAAAAAACCCAGATGAGGCACCAGCAAGACCAGAGAAAGGGGGAACGACGAGAACACGAACGCACATACCTGAAAGATCCGCGCTGCGTCATTGGAATGGAGCGCGAGGGCATGGCAGAGAGAATTCTGCACGGCGAGGCCGATCTAGAAGAACTCCTGCCATGCGCTGTGCTCCGCCTCCGCGTCCTGCACCACCGAGACCGGGACCCCGGGCTGATCGAGCCCCGAGCCCCACTCTTCGGGAGTTCTGGCGGCTGCGGGCTGGCGCAATGAAGACGTGCCGGCCTCCTGCTGCGCGCCAGCCACTGGTGCCGGTAGCACCGCCTGGCCACCGGGCCCCATCTGCGGCACCTCGTACCCAAGCCCGAGCGCCGCCGCCTCCCACGGATCGGCGCTGGCCGCTGGCACTGGCAATGTCACCTGGCCGTCAGGCCTCATCCGCGGCGCCTCGGGCCCAAATCCAGGCACCACCTCCTCGCACGGGTCGGCGACGCCGCTGCCCGCTGTCGGAGCCACGTCCCTGACGCGGGGCGGATCCTCCTCCTCAACCATAGCCGCCACTGGCGGGGTTGTCTCCACCACGCTAGTTCGAGGGGCTGCCCCCCTCGAGCAGTCCCTGGTCTCCAGGCCGGCGGCACGGGCCCTCTCCCTCCCCTGCGCGGCCCCCGCGTGATCGCCGCCTGAAGAGAGGCCGCGACCACCGCCTCCGACCGCGGCACTCTCACTGAACGAGGTCCCGTCGTGCGCGGCACGTCACGTGCCCCCGCCTTAAGAGCCTTGGTGGGCACGAGCGCGGGGGTGATGGACGTGCCCGTGTAGCTAACAGAGAGGGAAGAGGGACATCAGAAAACTGATCAATAAGACTAAGCAGAACGAAATCAACACACGGCTTACCACTGGGCCGAGGCCTGGTGCTTGCGCTTCTTCGAAGAACTCGGGGGCGGCGCACCCCCCGAGTCAGGCGCGCCCCTCGAAGGGGCACCTCCCCCAAGTGGCACCGTGCCCGCCGCGAAGGTGGGCGCGAGGCGAGCCCGCGCCGTCGAGGACGCGGGCTCAATAATAACTTCCTTGCCCTTGGCCCCGGGGGCCAAGGGCACTTCTTCCTCCGGGCAGGCATCCCCTCACTGTCACTGCTCTCGCTGTCTGTATTTTCTGGAGTCAGCGGGAGGGAGCGACCCTCTTTCTCCCGCTGTGCCGACTCTAGATTATACGCTTCGAGGCGGTCCTGCCTCCTCTTCTTCTTTGCCTTCGCCGCGTCCGCCCTCGCCTTCTCCTCATGCTGCCGAGCACGGTTGGCCAAGCACGAGAATTGGGCGTAGGCGGGTCTGAAGCATAGGCACCCTTGCGGGTTAATCCCTGCCACCGTGAAAATAATCGGCATCAGCAACCGAAGCGAATCAACCCGAAATTGTTTGGGGAAATATTTCACTGCTAACCCCCTCCCTTTGTTTCGGCTCGTCGAAGATGAGCAAGCCTTGTATTTGTGCTTGCTTCGGCTATTTCAGGGCAAGGGGCGAAGGTCGTCTAGCGGAGGTCTGGCGAAGACCGGAATCTTCGCTTAGGGCAAAGGTCAAAGGTCGACAAGTGAAGGTTTGGCGGAGTCTGGAATCTTCGGTTAAAGGGATGGTGTCAACTCGCAAAGATACAACGGAACAATCGCGGTGAAGAAGTCTCGAGCCCGTGCAAAGACGGGACGCGAAGGAGCCGAGCTAAGAAGAAGGACGCGAGGTCTTCGGTTGAAGATCGGCCGGCGAAGAGGCTGAAGAGATGGGCGTGAAGTGAAGCCTAAGGGAGAAGGTCTAAAGGCAAGAACGTCGAAGTGATTCCGAAGACAAGCAGGGATGGATGCCCGAAGAAGAGTTAGGAGAAGTTTAGCTAAGAAGGGAGGAACATAACCGAAGATCATCACTCCACGGGAGCTTACCAAAATACCCTTAAGATGCTTCGCACAATGTGTAAAAGCAATGGCAAGGGATGTAAAGTGTAAATGTTACGGGCCTATAAAAAGGACCCGATGAGAATGGAGAAGGGGCAATTGGAGGGGGGTTGAGTTACATTACACTCAATCTAGTTTACATTCCTCGTTCTTCGGTGTTTCTTGCTTTTCCTTTAGGATGGTTTACTTTGGTTGTTGGCCCCTCTTCGGAGAAGGTTTTTATCCCAATAGTTTTGGCGCCCACCGTGCTTCGTCCCAGCAATGCCACCGAAGAAACCACCGAGAAACCCACCACCACATCCAAATAGAGCAACCGATGATCCATCGGAAGCAGAGAGCGAAGATCCACGAGAGAGGCAAACAGCTGAAAACACAAACAGAACTAGAGACATGGTACTAAGTCCGCACAACCAGAGGGGCGGAGAAGATCAAGAAAGAGAAGCCGAAGATGTAGCAGAAGGTAACTTTGAGGTCGGCCTAGTGGATGCAGGAGTCGAGGATGAAGACATCGCCTCATTGAGAAGAATAGAAGAAAGGCTCGCCGCGAAGATGAGAGAAAGAATAATGCCATAGAGCATTCGAACAAGGGCTCAAGTAGAAGCTGCTATACTCAGGGCGAAAGAGGTACAGAATGGAGATCCAGTGCAAGAAAGAGCTAAGTACAATGAGATGTTACAACAGGTAAAGAAGAAGAGAATGTTGTTGCAGCAATTACAGGAAGACGAAGAACAACAAGCCATAAGACACAAAACATTACAGCTTCAAGTGGAAATGGCACTCCCGCAGGCCCAATTGAATTCTCTTCAACAAGACCAGACCCAGCAACCTCGCAAGACACCAGTGCAAAACAAAAAGCGAAGACCCATAATCATAGACGAAGAAACTTATGAAGATGAAGATGATGAAGATTCCTGGTATTATGACTCAGACGAAGAGGCGTTTGTGGAACGTAGACCACACAAGAGATACAGAGAATCATTCTCAAGCAAGGTGAAACCCGCTTCTCCTCTTTCATTAGAGCTCGAACAGGCAGAATGGCCACTGAAGTTCAAGTTACCCGCATCTTTGCCGGAGTATGATGGTGAATCAGACCCCAGACAGTTCCTCCATAAATACACTGTGGCAATATCTTCGGGTGGGGGAAATGATGTAGCAATGGCAAGAGCTATGATAATGGCCTTAAAAGGCTCAGCTCAACAGTGGTATGCTTCGCTACCAAAAGGAAGCATCAGTCCATGGGAACAGCTTCGGCAGAGAATAGAGAACAATTTTCAGGGGTATCAACCTCAAGACCTCACATCAGGTGACCTTCACCTCATAAAACAAGGAGACAAAGAACCACTGCAAGAGTACATCAAAAGGTTTGCCAAAGCAAGGGCTAAAGCACCACACGTACAGGCCACAACTGTCATTGATGCAGCAATAAACGGTCTCAATGTAGGACCTTGTGGAGAATACTTAGACCGAAGAAGACCAAAAATGGAGAAGCAGTTGTTTGACATAATGCAAGAATACTGCAAGTCAGATAGAGGCAAGCAGCGAAGAATCGATGAGTATAACAAAAGAAAGAATCAAGCGAAGTCCCAAGCGGAGTGGGGGGACAGGTCTCAGAATAATCAAGGACCTTCGAGAGCAAACTTTTACAACAGAAACAATGTAAACAATGTTTCAGCAAACAATTCCCAAATGGCATCTTCGGCAGTCACAGGAAGAAGAGAACCAAACAGAAGCCAAGGCTCTGGCAGGGGCCCACCACCTCAATCTGTATGTTCCTTACATGGTATCAACAAGGGGCACTGGTCCTACGAATGCAGAACTTTACTTCGGAAGAAGCAGATTGAAGAAGAAAAGAGGTGAACACCGCAGACTCAGTCGAAGATGGTCAATCACACATCTTCAGTGGCACCTTCAATGGCTCAGAGTTCAATGCAAAACTGGCAACCATACATTGCACAACCATGCTTCCAGCAGATACCATTTCCACAACCACCAATGTTCAACCCAAATATGATGTAAGTCCAACAGCAAAGCACAACTTCATGTCAACCAAAACCAGAGCACACTCATCAAACACCTTCGCAGGCCAATCAACACAGAGATGATGATGACCGCTACCGAAGAATGAACATAATCAATGCCATAACAGGCGGGTGTAATTCTCCCGAGCATTTGACGAAGAGGCAGAAAAAAGACCACCAAAGAGAGGTGTCTCATGTATGTGCAGGAAAAGCCTTCAAAACGGAATGGTCACACTTTCCAATCACTTTCACAGAGGCAGATCTCAAGTTGAAAAGGTACCCTCATGAAGGTACGCTTGTAATCAGAGCAGTGCTGGGAAAGAACACAAAATACTTGTTAGGCAATGATGTGGGAGGCATCTTAGTAGATAATGGGAGCTCTGTAGATATCATAACTTACGAGTTGTTCAAGATAATGGAGTTCAGAGATGACCAATTGCAGAAGTCATCAAAGCCGTTATATGGCTTTGGCAATAAGAAGGTTGAGGCTCTCGGAACAATTGAAATGAATGTAAGCCTTAGAACAGGAGCATTGATGAGAACAGAAATGGTGACCTTCGATGTGGTCGACATCCCATACGCCTACAAGGCCATCTTTGGTAGGGGAATTATAAACAAGTTTGCAGCGGTGATACACATGCCATTCTTGTGCATGAAGATACCAACCAGCAATGGAATTCTCACAATATACGAAGACCAAGAAGAAGCACACGACAGAGAATACAACACAAGCAAAAACCAGAAGCCAGTACATGCAGTCGGGAATAGCGAAGAGACAATAGAAAGCGAAGAAGAAAGCGAAGAGACAATGTAAAGTGTAAATGTTACGGGCCTATAAAAAGGACCCGATGGGAATGGAGAAGGGGCGATTGGAGGGGGGCTGAGTTACATTACACTGAGTCTAGTTTACATTCCTCGTTCTTCGGTGTTTCTTGCTTTTCCTTAAGGATAGTTTACTTTGGCTGTTGGCCCCTCTTCGGGGAAGGTTTTTATCCCAACAGAAATCAGTGAGATTATGGACGATTTCTTACCAACAAAATGTAGCCCTCCTCGAGGCACATCTTGAATGACCACATGCCGTCCTCCTTGTCGCACGACACCTTCCTGGTGCCCACCGCGTGCCTCGCCCTCGCGGTCGCGTACGTCTTGGGGAGTGGCTCGGCCAGCAACCACGAGCGCGCCAGCGCCGCGGGATCCGCATTTTCCGTCATGCTGTAGATGGGGAGCGCCCTCTCCATGAGGGGGATCACCCGCCGTCGGTAGAACTGCATGATGACGGCCACTGCAGTTAGCCCTGCCCGCTCCAGTGTACGCAGGGCCTCCAGGTAAGGCTCGAGCTTGTCTCGCCGCCTGGGACCTGACACCCCGTACGACCAGTGTGTCGGGTGCTCCGTTAGTACCTTCCCGGTGCACGGCGGGAGCCCAGCACCGTTGTTGCGGAGGTAGAACCAGCCCTTCTCCCACTCTGCGTTGTTGGACGTCATGGTGCAGGGCGGGTAGAGGTCCTTCCCCCTGTCGTGCAAGGCGAACATGAGGCGCCAGAGCGGACGAGCTGGTGTGTGCCTTTCGTCCCACTGGAGATAGTGTGGAGTTCACCCCGGAAGAGGTGAACCCACAAGTCCCAGGAGGCGTGGACTCCTAGGAATCCCTCACAAATGGCGACGAATGTCGCCGCTTGCGAAATGGCGTTGGGGGCGAAGTTGTGGAGCTCCACCTCGTAGTGGTAGCACAGCCCCCGCATGAATCTGCTCGCCGGGGCATTGAATCCCCGCTCGTGCAGGCGGGTGAACCTCACCACATACCCCTCCGGGGGGTTCGGCTCCCGATGCTGCGGCGGTGGCACCATCCACTCCGGCCTCGACGAGTCGGTGATGTCTGCCAGCTACCCACCGACGACGAGCCCCCGCAGGGAGTGCTTGTCCATGTTCGACCTGCTCCATGGCAGGGCTTCGACGTACTTCACCATGGCTGAGGAGAATGGATGGCGGAGGACGGGATTGGATCGAAGCGGATGGGTGCGTTTGGGTCTCTCATGGCAGAACACAAGGGTGCAGGGGAAAGCGAAGGCAAGAGCAGCGAGCACGAATGGCAAAGGTAAATCTCTCTCCTACGCTTTCTATCTTATATAGAATAGGGGGAATCGAGCGACCGGGGGCACGGTGTACAACCGCAGTGAATGCGGTGGGTGCTACCCGTCACTGACGGCAGTGCCCCACCGCCCCGGAACCGACGCGCGCATGCGCAAGTGCCATCATTACGGCGTGGTAAACCAGGAAGTACTGCGGCACGTCACTTCAATCCCGCCAGCCGCCTGCGCCATCTCGCCTGAAAAGGCGCGCCCGCTACGCCCATTAAATGCCACGTCGGCCACGACCACACGCGCGTGGCCACGATTCGGTCCACGACCGGAGACCAAACGTTAGGAGTTCCTTCCAAGGGAAGGTAACTCCTCGAATCCCACTAGCCAGGGGATCGAGGCCTGGCCCCTCGAGGCGATTCTCACAGACACCCAAGTCGAGGGGGACAGGGGCGTCCTCGAATACACTTGCTCGAGACTGCCCTCGAAGGCGAGATTCGGGGGGCATCCGTAGCCTCTTCCTGAAATCTTTACTGATCAGTGGCTCGAGGCCCAGCCTGCCAAGGGTACGACGGGCGCCATAGATGCACCTTCTAACAAGGTCACTACTGATCAGTGGTTCGAGGCCTGGCCCAACGAGGGTTCGACAGGCGCCACAGATCCACAAAGACGGGGACGCACGGCGATCCCCGCAAGGCCCTACTGATCAGAGATTCGAGCCCTGACCTGCGAAAGGTATGAACAGGTGTTTCAGATCAACAGAGTCAGGGACGACCAGGGGCGCGCCCGATCGAGCCTATCCCCGAACGAGAAGTTTGGGGGTGCCCCGTAGTTCGTGTTCATGGCCAGACGAAGGCAGCTAGTCGAGGGATCCCATCGAGCGAGAGCTTCCGCGCCCTCGGCCCCAATCGAACAGGACCAAGCCCTACCTAGCAAACCTTTGCAAGCGCTCTTATGGACGTGTCTCCGGACCACGAGCCGACCCTTATCGAACGGGGCACGGACTCCCACTTGAACCACCAGCTAACAGCTCACCGAAGCATCCATGACTCGCGGCCGGCTCGAAGGGGAGCATGGATTGCTTCACCCCTCCTCCCTGCGGAAGGGCGGCGAGGGTCGTAACGCAAAGCCAAGGATTCCCCTGATCGTCCCTACCTGGGCCGGGGCTCGGGGGCTCCTTGCGAAATGGCCACACCCTCTGAACGCGTTACATGGTCATGAAAATCTGTGAAGGGTCACCCCCCACGAAGCGATGAGCAAACCCTCCAGAACTCGCTCTGGACGAGGTCGACGCTGCTCCACCCGCGTAGATCGCCGATGTCGGCTGAAACATTGCCGAGGCCGGCTGAAGCAAACGCACAACGAGCCCGTCACTCACATTTGTAAAACCTTGCACGAGTGCACACACTCCTCCAAGGCTTCGGGGGCTACACCTGCGGGTGCGCTAGCGCGCCCCCACAGAAAACCCATGCACGTTTGAAGGAAAAAATCCCACACGGAGCTACCAACTATTGGGGATTCAGGAATTGGGTGGAACCCCTGAACACGTACGAGAAGAAATTCAAGAACACTTCCGAGAAAGAACGTGAGAACTCGGAGGCAAGGAATCTCCGAAAGCCTAAATTTCTCCAAAAGTTGTGAACCCCTTTACACATGCCCTCTGGCCCCCTTTTATAGGGAGACGAAGGGACTTTTACATTCCGATATTGCCCTCCGATCTAAAGAATATTCGTAATGGGAATATGTACACAAATGTCTTTTACATTCTGTAATTCACGAAGCTAATTTCAGATATTTGCAAGCATGCTATCTGTTCACACCTCGAACCCGGACTCTTGGCGCTGTGCCTTTGACCCGATCCGTTCATGGCTTTTGCCCACCTTCGTGAAGTCCACCGCGTCTACAGATTCCCGCTTAGAAAGTTCGAATCCCGACGCCGAGGCCAAGTTTCCTGCGCCGCATAATTCTCCGAAATTTCCATCCGCCTAGAACTGCGAATACATTCACGAACAAACTTATGAACTCAAGCCCCTTCAACGAGCATTTCGCCCGAAGGTCTTAACTGGGTTAGAAAATCTTCCATTTACACTTCGCACAGGTTAAAATTCATGATAGTTGAGATCGCGTCCTTCAGAAATCACAGAACAGAACGCATCGCTCTTCCCTTCCTCATTTATACTTCCGAATTCATGAAACTCTCGAGATCTCCGAATATCCGAGGGTGAAAGGCTTTTACTCAATTCCCCAACACCAGCCTTTGCGGACTGATCACCATTCCAGCAAAGGCTCGGGGCTACTGTCGGGGACGGTCATAAGGGGTCCCCCAACTAAGGGGAAAATCACCCTCTCGAAACGAAAACCACTCCTAAAACCCCCACGAATTAACAAGGGACGAAACACACGCAAGGCCCAAGGCCTGCCACGGCCCAGCAACCGCTCGGGCCCATCCCTCAAGGGCCTTAGTGCCCCTCAGGCCGACCTCTGCCTCGCTCGAGGGTCCCAGCACCCCTCGAGTCGATTTCCGCCTCGCTCGAGGGTCCCAGCGCCCCTCGAGCCAACCTCTGCCTCGCTCGAGGGTCCCAGCGCCCCTCGAGCTGATTTCCGCCTCACTCGAGGCCGACCCCTGATCGACGACGCCCCGCGCGCTCCACCCAACAAGGGCATTTAATGCCCAAGTCCACCGCGGGTGCATAGTACGGAAGACAACCAAGCACGGACGCCGGTCAAGGCACCCCTCGAAGCCGTTCCCCGGCAAGCACAGGAGTCGCCACGCCACCCGCGGAAGCCGGAACTCGCCATCAATCCACGACGAGCGCAAAGATCCGCAAGGGCAAACCATCACGCCAGGCATACTGTACACTAGTACATCAACACTGTATACACCACTGTGCAGCACGTTTGTAGCTGCCTCCCCTTGGTCTATAAAAGGAGGAGGCAGACGCCCAGCTGCGGACATCTCCACACGCGAACATACACGAACGCAAGCTCGCTCTCACACCACATTCCATGATATTGGCACTTGCCTCAATCATCCTAGCAGGGACTTGGAGGCTTCACCTCCTCTCCCACCTTGCTTGTAGCCCCCTCTACGAGCACCACCGGTGCGAATCAATACAGTGCACACGCACACTCTGCTGTACGTACGGCCCCACGGCCGGAACCAGGATAAACCTGTGTCCCTGTGTTGTCATTTGCGCCAACCATCGAGAGGCTATCATAGCGTAACTCACTAGTTAGTGTCGGGACTAATCCTAACACCGACACTATGTGGGTGACTTTGTTCTCGAAGAATATCAATATAATTAGTGTGTGATTTGAAGTATTGCAGGTAGTTTGCCAAGTCACCATGCACACCACTATGGCGCTATTTGGAATAACAGTGGGGGAATGCACCTTTCCCCACCACTGTACAAATAAGCGAACACAACGACCGAATACGTGGGTTTGATCTAGTTTTCAGTTTCGTAAATCCTAAATAGAGAGTCATCTCCATTTAGGTTTACAACGAGAGCACCCCCTCCCCCTAAATATGCAAAAAATGATGTAATTAAAAGGTAACAAGCCAGGAAAGGGAAAAAAAGAAAACATAACAAATGCAAACAAAAAGTAACTACATCTCCTCCGATTATCTCCTCCATCTCCGGCAGTTGGTGGGTGGACCGACCTTAGGGTTCGGGTTAGGGGCTGGAGGTTAGGGTTTTGGGTTTTCGTGTTGGGGAATTTTCCATGGCTGTCGGACCTAGAGGGAGGTTTGGAGGTGGCTGCCGGACTGGCGGTGGTAGTGCGGTGTGGGTGGAATGGTGGGCGGCGACAGCACCGCCTACTGGGGTGGAGGAGGAGGCCGGTTGGGCAAGGTTAGCGGCGGGGTGAGGGACCGATGACGAGGAGCTCGTGGGTGACGGATTCGGCGGCGGGAAGCTCCTAGGCGGCGGATCCGACGGTGGAGGCGCCGCTGGAGTGGAGAGGACGGGTTGGCTGTGGGGGCAAGTAGCAGGAGAGGTTACGAAGGGTATGGGAGGCGGGTGGATGGCACGACGGGAGAGGGGCTCTCAACCGAGCACTAACGGGAGAACCCTCTCCTCGGAGCAGCCTTCGCGTTTTACTACAAATAGGAGCAGTGGAGAAGCACGGTAAAAAAAAGCATGCCATTTGGCTGTTAGGTCCAACTTATTATATGGTCATAATAAGCTGCAAATAAGTTATTCAAACGGTCCTATATGTCTCTCCAACGTTGTTTGTGCACTGCCGCTCATCCAAGTACATCATCATTTCCATTTCGACCACCACCTTGTTTTCTATTTGCATTGTACGCCAAGAACATCGGTGTATTGTGGAGGCGTACCAAATTCACAACTGTCCAATATTCGCGTAGCCTAGCCCTTCCACGGGGGCAGGCACAAGTACACATAACAGCTTAGGCCTTCTCTAATGGAGTAGCTTAGAGCTACTACCCAAAACAATAAGGGAAAACTATATTTTACCTGAGTGATTTGGAGCTCCTCCTCGTACGAATTTTTCTTCATCCCATCTCCACCTTCTCCACCTTCTTCTCCAACTCCGGCGACACTCCGGCGAGGTTAGGGTTCGGATTAGGGTTTGAGGTTAGGGGTTTGGGGGTTGCCCGGGGCTGCTGCTCGCCGCCGATCATAGAGGGAGGACCGGCGGCGGCAGGCCGGCCCGGCGGAGGTGGCGGGCAGTGGGGCGGCGAGGGCGTCGCCGGCCGGGTGGTGGAGGCCGGCGGTTGGGCCAGGGTCGGGCGGGGGCGTGACGCCGACGACCGCCCGCGGCGGCGGCTATGGGCAGGGGCGGTGGTGGGGAGGGGCGACGGGAGGGGCTGGAGGCGGGTCGGCCGGTGCCGGCGAACTAGGGTCCGCCGGCGCCGGCCGGGGCGGCGGAGGGGCTAGGCGGCTGGGGTGGCTGCGGGCGTGGGGAGAAAGAAGAAGATGCCGGTAGGAGAGAGAAAGAGAGGCAGATGATAAGACTGAGAGGGAGAGACGGTAAAAATAGTAGATCTGAACTGTAAAATAGTTGTAAAAATTCGTGTGAGGAGGATCCTTATTTCATACGTGTGATGTATAGACACTCTCAAATAATATTTTACTCTGTAAACATAGTATCAAAACATCTGAGCTAGCGCGGTGGGAAGAGCCAGTCGCGGATGCGCTCCGACGCCCACCGTGTCTGGCTCTAACCTTCGGAGAAGGCCTTATAAGCCGGCGCTTATGCACTAGGTGTCAGGCGGCACGGACTGTTCGACCGAGCAGTGGGCTGTGGGCAGCTCGTTCTGATGTGGTCACGTTTCATCAGTGGCTATCTTCAGACTTATAGGGTCTCTCTAAAACCAATAAAAAAATGGTGAAATGCTTTATCTCTCAAAGAAGCCCAAGCGTATGTTTGTTTTATATCTTCAGATAAGATTACTATAAATATATATTCAATGATTTATCTAATTATACAAATTATGTAATATAAATAATTTTTTCTATATAATCAAAGCTAAAAGAGTTTGAATTTTTTGGACTAAGAATAACACTTTTTATGTCATAGAGGAAGTACCTATTACACTTATTATTATCAATACGGAACCTGAATGGTCTTTGAAGTGACAAAAGACAGGGCTCCTATATGACTACCGAAAGGTGGATAAGAGTTGGAACTTGCAACCCACCAAAGCCATTTACATCTAAATGTAATGCCTTTTATTTTCCAACCATCCCACCTCATAACTATTAAATAATTTTTTTTACATTTTTCAAGAATGTTACAACATTTTTGAAACAAAATGTTGAACCAACATTTTTCATAAAAAGTTGAACCAACATTTTTTTGGAAAGAGTTGCACCAATATTCGTTCAGAAAAAATGTTGAATCCATCACTTTTTCAATTTTTTTTGCCAACATTTTAATGGAAAATGTTGTTCAACATTTATGAAAAATGTTTCAAGATTTTTGAAAATGTGAAAAATTCAACATTTTTTTTGCTTGTCTTCCACCTCCGGTAGGGCATGCTGGTGGGCCGCTGCGGCGCGCGGGTGCAACAGGGCCGGAGGCGCGCGAGCCGGCCGCGCATCGACGCGCGGCGGCCGACGAGCTCCGAGCGCGGCCGCAAGTCGGTATGGGGGCGGCGCAAGCTCCCGAGCGCGGCCCCATACAAGCTCCATGGTGGGCGCGCGGGGTGGGCGGCCATGGCGGGCGGGCGGGACGGTGCGCGGCCATGGCGGGCGGGCGGGACGGTGCGCAGCCACGGTGGGCGGCGGCCAGGGTAGCAAAGTGTGGCACGGGCGCGGTGACACGCGGGAGTACACGCTCCGCATGGGGTAGCGGCAGCGGCCGGAGGTAAGTGGAGAGGTGTGAGATTAGGGTTTGTTTGTTGTTGGGCTAGATGGGTTGTTATTTGGGCTTCTGGTGGGTTATAGCTGCATAAGAAAAAAAAATCTTCCAGAGGTATCTATAACAACCATATAATTGGTACCTCCCCTCGACCCTGTTGCGCCACCACACACACCTTGCCACCGTCGCCCGCGAAGGAGAAGGACGAAAGTGCCGCACCCCTGGTCAATCCGCGAGAGACGGGGGCTCCGCCGCCAGATCCGGACCAGAGGGAGGGAGAGGAGGCAGTCCAGCGACCTCTCCCGTCTGGATTAGGGCGCGCCGTTGCCTGAATTTGAGTGGAGGGTCGCCGCCGGAATCGGAGTAGAGAGATGACAGCTGAACAGGAAGACAAGAAAGGGTTGCGGCAGCGGCAGCAATGGAGGGGGGGACGTATGGTAGGGACGTGTGGTGGTTGGTGGGCTGGCTAGGCTGGAAAACGGCCGCAGATGACCCATATATTCCAATCTTCTTAATTTTTTCTTTTCTTTTATTTACTTTCTCTATTAAATCAGGGAATATAATTGTGATATTTTATATACACTTATTAATCATCCTAGCTGTATTTCTGTATCAGTTTTTTTGCAAAGTGTGTATCCATCCATGCTCGTACTCGTATGAGTATAACATAGCTCTCAATTTTCACAGCAACACACGGGGAATCACTTGGTTCCCGCAAAAGAGTTCGGGCATATTGCTACACTATTTTCTCTTAAATTGCTAGGCTCATTTGGGCCGAGAACTGGAGTGAGATAAGAATAAACGGCCCAAAGTTGGGCCCAGAATCTGATCCTCCTCTGCAAAAAAGAGGAATTTTTTATTTTTCTAATTTATCTTTTTATTTATTTTGGAAAAATATATGATCGTTTCAAAATTTAGCAAAATTAATCTACCACCGCCGTGGCCCATGGTGGTAATGGCAAACCGTCATGACCCATGACGGTTAGGGTCAGTCTGTTTTCAAAAAATCGTAACTTTTTTATATGAACTCAGATGGAGATATAATTTATACGAAACTTGTAGCTTTCGACGAGATCTACAACTTTGTAGTTCAAACTTTTTTCATTTGAAGTCATTTTGGGGCTCAAACAATTGATATACTGTCCAGATCTGGATACCGAAAACTGAGATCTAGACAGTATATCTTTTTTTAGCCCCAAGATGACTTCAAATGAAAAAAGTTTGAACTACAAAGCTGTAGATCTCATCGAAAGCTACAAGTTTCGTATAAATTTTATCTCCATCCAAGTTCATACAAAAAAGTTACAATTTTTTAAAAACAGACTAGCCCTAACCGCTCACCTGCAACCGCCGTGGCCCATGGCGGTTTGCCCCTACCGTCATGGGCTACGGCAGTGGTAGGTTAGTTTTGTTAAATTTTGAAATTATCGTATATTTTTTAAAATGAATAAAAAAATAAATTCAAAAAATAAAATTCAAAAAAGAGAAATGGAAGAGGACAAATAGATCTTTGTTCTTCTTCAGTACTCGTCTATTCAACTTTTCGCTCAAGCAAGGAGACTAGGAGAGCTTTCGACCGGCAGCCGCCGAGCCCGAGACAAACTGCGCCTTCGCCCGTCAGCCGCCGCAATGGAGCTCGCCGTCGTCGAGGGGGAGTCGTTCTCGCCTTCCTGCCCCACGCTCATCATGGTTCGGAACCCTAACGCTGCGAGCTACCACTGAATATTTGCTGGAATCGAATTTTTAGTAGCCTCTCCTTGGTATCTAACGAATACGATTGGTCTTCTGATTTCTCGGTCGCAGCCGGCGCTGTCGATCGGAAACGTGGGTCAGCTCGCCGTCGACCTGCTGATATCCTCGGCGAGGGCGAGGCGGGTGGCCTACCTCGACGAGCCCTCCGTGCTGCCCTGCGCCGGCAACGACGCCTTCGGCCCCGACGCCGTCGGTGACCTTGCGCTCGCCCTCGAAGGTTCGGTGCTGGATTATAATTGAGTCTGCTGTCTTATTCCTACCTCCTATTTGATGAGTTGCGTCAGCGTTGTTACTTGCATTCCTGTCCCGCTAGTCCCATTATTCCCTGAACACCAACTGTTTGAGGAAATGTTTTGCCGCTCTACTGGTACTGCAAGCCTATATACTGTGACCATAGGTTGTCTGATGGATAACTTGCTGTCTTCCAGCTGGAGCAGAATGGTCCTTTTGAAATTTTAGTTCATTTATTCACACCTCAAGTTATGAACACTCAAGACAGTGTGTGTAGTGTTTAACGCACAATTCAAACTGATCATCTTTCTCTCTTTCTCTTGGCAGCTTATGAATCTACATCTCATAGGCTGGCTTTCATTCAGCAAAGGTCTCCAGTTATTGCCGTATGTTCGTTGTAGCTCGGCCTTTTACTTTCATCTTCACATGTACTAAATTTTTTCGTCTAAATACCCTTTGGTCGGGACAGAAACTAGATGCTACAAAAATTGCATTGTATTTGATAACTTTATTCCGTCTTGCTGTGCTCAATTATATGAAGGCAGTAATTGTGTTTTGCTTTGTTACCTTCATACCGTGCAACTTGCAGACTTTTACATTATAACAACTTTCTTTTGGAGATCAAAATTCCTTTGATTGAACATGAATTTGTCAAAGAAAGCAACATAACTGTTGCACTTCCAATTAAAGTTACATCTGTATATAATGAGCCCCTGGAATGCTGTCTAGACTTAAGTTTGTGTGACCAGGAACAGTATGAAAATTGTGCACATATCCCTTTATTGCAATTAAAACTTTGATTTCTTTTGCAAACATCATACCCAGAATTCCTTATTCTTGTGGAACTACAGGGAACATTTAGTAATCTCTATTGCTGGAATAATTAAAATAAAATTTAGTGCTGTTATGTTTATCCATTTTCTTTTTTGAGGTTGAGGCACAGCAAACTCAGAATTGTAGGCATCATTTAGGTTTTCATTAGCTTGTTTCTATCTTAATTTCAGTACCTATTACTTATTCTTATGGTCCTAGTGCTAATTCCTGATTATTTCATGACCGTGCTAATTTTCCGTTACCAACATAGGGAATGATGGTTTCATTTGCAAAAAATGTTGCTGATTTCATAAAAACCATTGGAAAGGACCATATTGTTATTCTTTCAAGTTTAGATTCTGGCAAGAGGAGGGTAATTGATGCATCCAGGTAATTGAAATGTCTACCTGCAGCTGTAGCAGATTTCTTATAATCTCTATCAAGAGTGAATTCATTAGTTAACCTCGTTTTATTATGTAGTGACATGCAGGTGTATTACCTGTCAAGTTGCAATGAAGATGGTTCTGATTCAGAATATGAGAAATTGGGGTGGAAGAAGCTTGAGGAGTATGACCCGTCTCATAAGCGTTGGAGTTGGCTTACTGGCCTAGTTGGGGGTGGTGATTTTTCTGAAGATATGGCTGATGACACTGATGAGATGACAATAAATGATTACTATGCAAGCTTGCCATTTGCAGCACTATTCTCTGCCTGCAAGGTATCTGATTTTGTTTCAGCTTCAAAAAAATTTATCACTGAGTGTTGAAGTCGCTGTTACAATCTGTCTTTATTTGTGATAGGCTAAAGGTTTGAAGGTTTCTTGTGTACTGTGCTACTGCTCAGAAGGTGACAACATGCCAGAATCCTTCCAGTTAGCTGAGGCAGTTTGTAAACTTCTAGGTCATGAGCCTGAGAAATTCCATGGTACATTTCTATATTATCAGAACGCTTGTCCCTTTTCCTTTTTACCGAAGCCACAAAAAAAATGAAAATTGTTTCTATCTATATCTTTATTCATCAAACTACTAAAGCGCCATGCATAATTGCTTTATACTCCTTTAAATTGCTTTGTAAATTTCATTCTTTTTGGAATGTTGCTATTTGGTATTCTGTCGTCATAACAAATATTTGCTAATCTTGCGCTTACAGGAAATGGGTCTAATGGATGGACTGTTCCCTTGTCATGGAAATCAGTGTATGGACCACCACCTGATATGTCTATCTTTTAGTGGTGTGCACTTACCTGGTAAGTCAATTTGCATTTAGAAAGGGAGTTGATAAGATAATGGCTAACCATGTTGTGATCGACTACACTACAAATTCAAACTTTCTTTTGCAACATTAAGTAGAAATCATAATAGACCTTTCTAAAATAAATTCCTATTATGATTCTTTTTCTCGAGTACTCTGGCTAAGTTTAGCTGTTATCCTTTCTTGGAAGCACAACATTTCAGTTAATAGAATAATTGTGGCACGCAATGGTTAATCAATTTTTACAACTTTATGAATTATACTGGAGTAGAACAACTTCATGGATGATTAACAGCTACTAATGACAGTGGAGTGTGTGCACAAAGTATTGCACACTATTGGGCTGCATAATTGTAACCAACATCTGCAACATAGCAATAGCCATCAATGAATTGTCCATGTTGTTAATAGTTTTCATGGCCTTGTCGTTTATAATACTATGGCTACATGTTACCATAATGAATAAGGTTACTGGAGTGGTCCGATAGCACATCATTCCATGTGGCCCACGATTCGATATTTAATAAGGCAGCAGTTGGATCTTGCATCAATAGAAAACTGATGTGATTTCCATGGGCAATCTGATGTGATCTCGTATCTTTTATGCATTTTGTATAACTCATGCCCACACTATAACTCGTAGAATCGGCATGCGAGAGTAGGTATGCTAGCTCAATTAACTGAAGTGCGACATCTTTCAACTCTGTTTTCAACTAGAGCTTTTATCTGTCTGTAGAGTTTAGTGTTGCCTCCCCAAATGTTATAGCTAAAGAGTTTTGGTCCTGATGTTATTCACTACTTTCTTGCAACCCATTCTGTTGGTGTAATTTCTTACCTTATTGATAGGTGAATTTACCATCATGGAAAACTCTGAATTGAGAATCGAGGATGTTGAACTCTTACATGAGGTTGTGTACCTGAAGCATCCTGGAAGGTGAGTGGCATGTGCGGCCACGTGTTAAAAAAAAACTTTCCCTGTAGAACTACTCGAGGTACCATGAGACTTGAACCCTGGACACATCAATCAGAATACTTTTTGTAATTGATAGCCTGTGGCTGCGAAGAGTCAGATCTTTGTCAATTCAGGTCTGCTAGAGTGGTTACGCATGTTGCTTGTGTGATCTCTAATCTGACCGTGGAATTCCAAGCTTCTTATATGTCGTTTTGCCTTTTTGTATGGCTAATCTTGATGTGGTGGAAGAATCTTTGCAAGTGCGTACCCCTTTATGAAAAGTGGCCGAAAAAAAAGGTGGGATTGTTAGGCGTTGGCGTCGGTGATGCCTGTTTGCCTGTTCATTTTAGTTGGCCTCCGGCAGCACTGGTATGGAATCTTTACGTCTTTTATTTAAGCCCCATATACACGTATGTCTCATGTTTGTGGCTACTGCCGGAGTTCTCCACCCTCCTATGCATGGCTGGCTCGTTGGTCCCTGTGGCCTGTTGATCGGCAAAGCTGCCGACCGCTTTCGAGGAAAGCCCGCGATCCCATGACCTACAGGCGTATTTGAAGTGCCGAACCTTTTACCCTTATATCAAGGTAGGGAAACCAGATGCTTTTCTGTGTGAACTTTGGATAACATTTGATCTCTATCCCGTATACAATTTTACAAACAGTCGCACATTTGAGCTTGGGGACTCGTACGTTGCTACGTTGGAAAGAGTTTTATGGACAGGAACGCCAATTCCATGGCCTTTGAGCTTGCTTATCCAGTTTCCACTTTGGATTAATCAGAAGATTTCGACAGAAACCAAACCAAACAACTTCCAGGAACCAACTTCGATTGCCAATGACAGTCACAGACGCTTTTGAAGCAAGTTGCAACAGCAACTAGTGCACGTCATGGTCCCCAAGAGAACGAAGTGTAGGTAGGTTTTGTGTTAATCTTCTCCCAATAATTTGTAGCCCCATCCAACACATTAATAAATAGCGAGGCCGAACATGGTACTTGGGTCACTGTTCACCTTCTCGGTCCATTACTAGATGGGTCCGTCATGGACAGCCAACCAACTTGAAACAATAGGTGCATGTCCCCCATCTTTTCTTGACCTAAAGTCTCGAGACAGGAAAGGTCCATGGGGAAAAGTATTCCTTGTTTTACCAAGAAAAAGGAAATTTGGTTATACTTCTATATCCATTTCCTGCCGATCACACAGTGACACCGACGCAGTAGCGCAACACTAGAGAAATACTCTACAGTAAATTTAAAAAAAAATGCACGCCTCCTGCTGCGGCGGTGAGGCTTTGACGGGCGGTCGATCAGAGGCAGAGCTCAGGATCAGAAGGTGGCCTTCTTGAGCGAGGTGACGGTCACCGACGACCCCAGCGCGGAGGCGCCGACCTGGACGTCGAAGGAGTCGTACCGGAGGAAGATCTCGGCGACGAGGAGGCGCGCGATGAGGACGACGAAGTCCTTGCCGGCGCACTGCTTGTCCTGCAGCGTGGGCGACGCCGTCTCGGGCCCGTTGGACCAGACGACGTGGCGGAGCAGGCGCGCGCCGTCGTCTCCGAGGAACCTGTCGGGCACGTACTCCTCAGGCCTCGCGAAGACGCGCGGGTCCTTGGTGGCCATGGGCTGGTAGCCGAAGAGCATCTCCCCCTCGCGCACCTCGAACCCGTAGTCGTGGCTCTCCACCACCATGTCTTGCTTCGCGCGCCCGTACTGCATCGCCACGGGGGGCTCGATCCGCAGCGCCTCGTACACCGCCGACTTCACCAGCGGCATCTCTGACAGCGCCTTCATGGTCACCTCGCCGCCGTGGGCGCGCACGGCGTCGCGCACCTCCGTCGCCAGCCGCCCGTGGGTGCGCGCGCCGGCGCGGCCCAGCCACTTGACGAGCGACGGGAACAGGATTTTCATGCCGCCGAAGGAGTTGAAGCACATGGCGAACAGGATGTTGTGCACCGCCTCCTCCCGCGGGATGCCGAGGCGCTCGCCCTCGTCGACGACGCCCCTGGCGGCGTCGCGGAAGAAATCGGCGAGCCGGTCGTAGTCCTTCTTCACCAGCGCCGGCGGGAGGCGGAACGAGTGGAGGAGGGAGTCCTCGACGAGCTTGGGCAGGCCCAGGTTGAGCAGCGGGCTGAGCTGGAACAGCACCCACTTGGTGATCAGCTTGGGTCCGTCGCCCTTGAGCGCGGACTCGGTGGGGTCGCGCCCAAGCAGCGCCTGGCAGAGGAAGGAGAAGGCGGCAGCGTCGTTGTAGAGGCCGAAGTCGGCCTTGCCGACCCGGGCGAGCTCGTTCTCCATGAGGCTGAACAGGTCGCCGTACACCTCGCGGAACATGGGGATCACGTGCTGCCGGCGGTGGGAGAGGAGGTAGAATAGGAGCGTCTTGAGCGGCCCGTGGTTGGCCTCGGAGGGGTCGACGTAGGAGAGCACGCGGTAGCCGCCGGTGAGGTCGGTGGTGGGCATGAAGGTGCCCGTGAAGAGATCCGTCTTGTCGACGAGCGAGGTGTCGAAGAGCACCGGGAACGACGCGGCGTCGAGGAGCGCCACCACGCGCGGGTCGCGCGCCACGAAGGGCCCCGGCGGCATGTTGAGACGCACCACGGTGGAGCCGTGCTTTCGGACGCGGGACGTGAAGAAGCCGTCGCGCCCGCCGGGCCCGTAGAAGTACTCGAACCGGTCCCGGAGCGCGCCGACCACCGGCGGGCCGTAGTCGCCGGGCACCTTGCGCAGCGGAAGCCGCCGCTTCGGGGACATCACCTCGCGCGGCCGGTCCGTCGCCGACGCGGCCGCCCGCGTCGTCTGCCGCTGGCGGCGGGCGTGGCACGACGGCGCCGCCGCCGCGAAGGATAGGTAGGTCGCCGTGGCCATCTCTTGATCTGCTGGCGGGGTTGCTGGTGCTGGAGACTAGCGGTCTATGCTGACTCGGGGAGTGCCGTGGCGCTGGCGCCAGTCGGTGCTCGGTGTGGTATTTTGATATAATCAAGTGTGCGGGTGTCAGTAGGCTGCCTCTGGGTGCGTTTAAAAAGTCTCCGGGTCTCAGGAGGAGGAGGAGGAGGAGCAAGGCGGTGAAGGCTGCGGCCTGCGGCCGCGTGGGGGGCGCGCGTGAGTGGGAAACGTGGAGGATTTCCGGCGGTGGTCCGGTGCAAGTGCGGCCGGCCGGTGGAGGCGCGTCCTGGATTTGGTGGTCGCCCGACGCGTCCACGGTCACGGCCGGGGCCCCGGCCGGGCGGCGGCGGGCAACGCACGTGCTGAAATGGGTTGCGGAGCGTGTAGTACTCTCTATGGTCATTAAAGGTGATCGATTCGTTTTGATTTACACGCTCCGCACACGTACGGTTTTTGACGGCTCAAACCATTTGCATCGAGAGTGATAAGCCAGTCTGCCGCACGGTAGCCAAGCCACTGCCTGAGCAACAAAATCAATAACTGTCTAAAAATAGAGGCATCTCGTTCTACACCTAAAAATGGGAGAGCCCTCGAAGTAGAAATGCATGATGCTCTAGAAGACTTTTGGATACATTTTTGAAAAAAAGGAAAGGAAAAATAGAACAAGTACTAAAACTGATCAATCGTGTAACAATTCTTAACTTCAACGACAGAAAACACTCGACAACGTTAGATTTAGAGATTCAGAGTATATAATTACCTATGATGTTGGAACAGAGGTAATTTCTAGGTAGATTGTCGACGAGCGGCGGAGGTGGGTCTCCGACGAGAATGGCGATGCCGTGGGGGCATCGACACATCGCCACCTTCATGATGGGAGTCGAGTGGCACTGCATGGAGTTGGCTTTGTGTTGTTCGTTCCTCTCACCGCCTGTTATTGTGCGCAACGGCGTGGCTGGAGCCAAGAAAAAGGTACCAGAGGCCGCCGAGACTGGGGATGGGAGCCAGTCGAGAGGCGAGTGTAAGAGCTCATGAGAGGCAGATACGCCGTGGGTAGATATAAGAACGTGAGCGGAATATGCGCGGTGTGCGGATATATGAATGTGAGAGGAGATGCGCCGCGGAAAATAGAGGAGGTGGGGTCCACACAAGTGTCATAGGACCGTCATGGCAATGTATGACAATTGTCGACCTCTCTTAATTCTCAAGCTATTCCATTTTAGTTTCGTTATTGGATGAGTATTGAAAAAAAATATCATTTGAATGGCAGAGGAAGACTCTCCATATAGTTGGCTTCGATCAACAATATTAACTGTATTTTGAAAATTGCAAATATATTAGGTTGTACAATTTAGAAACTATGTTGATGACTATTTTAGCCATACATTCAAATATTAAATTTACCTTTTTAAGAGACAATAATGGTTACAAACTGGAATTGTTGACGGGAGTTGTACCAAAACTTTCGTTACTTGAAATCTTGAATAATGCGTGTTTTTGTTCGGTTGAGCGTCTCGCTGCCTTGGCCAGGCATGACGTACGGTTACGCGGATGATCAGAGCTGCCGCGCGCGCGTCGCCGTCGACACGATGGACTAGAACACGGCACACGCTGACCAACCGATCAAGGGCTGGCCGGTAGGCGGTGGCATTATGGCACGCACGGCACACGGTGCACGGATGAAATTTCTGCTACTTGACCGTGCCCGTTCCAAACCTTCAGTTACTTTGACCGCACCGGTTGGTGTCCGGCTGGCTGTGTGCGCCAAATACATCATGCATGACGGCGTGTGAGAGAGGCGATACAGCCAGCAACGCTACGTGGACGGCCAGAGCTGCCGCGCGCGCGTCGGCGGCGACACGACGCATGGGCACCGCATGGCACACGGGCATCAACGTCAGAGCTCGGCTCATGTGTCATGCCTCGGTCTTTCTTTTAGTTGTTTTCGTTCAGCTCCTACTGCTCGCAAGCGTCACGGCGCCGCCGATGATCGTGTGTAGATGGCCGCTGGCCGGTGGCAGGGGCGGCACATTGACGCCGCTGACCTCGGCGTGTGATCCAGATCATCTGAGCAGCGGCGCGAGTCGGCGGCGGTGTAGGAAAGGAAGGATTCGAGCTGGCAGGAGGATTGTCCGCTCGGTGGTCGCTGTGGTCAGCAGGTATGGGGAGGGCGGATCGGCGGTGGAACAATTCGAAAGCCTCATTATTTCCCTTGTCTGCCCGGCGAGTGATCACGGTTTGCAGCACGGCGCCGACGCGCACCTCGGCTCGCCCGGGCAATCACAGTCACAGTGCATGTTCTTTTTTTTGCGAAAGGAAGGATGGTATTAAAATTGCAGCGCATTACATCCCCAAATTACAAAGAAGACCTTAAGAAAAACAGAAATTACAAAGCAGTCTATCAGTCTTCTTCGCCTTCCTCAGAGGCCACCGACGAACGCCGGCGCCGCCGAGCTTGGAGAATCCCGTCTTGCCGCCGAGGAGCTCCACTCTTGGAAACGCTGCAAGAGCCAACGCCACGGACCTCTCCCTGACGCATCTACTATCCCTGGGGCACATCAGCAGCATCCACGCCGGAGAAGACGGAAGAACACCAAGAACACCACCTTCCTCTGATCTATCCACCCACAGATCCAGAGCCGGCGCCACCAGCGATAGTGGCCCGGAGAAGACACCCCATGGGGATATCCAGATCATCCCCCTTTCGCAGAAGAGAGAGACCACAAACCTCACAAGGTGGCCGGAGAAGAGGACGCCAGAACCGCCGGAGATATCGAAGAAGCTCCCGCTGAAGCTCAGCCCGAAGACATCGTCTTCACCTCGACGGTCAACGCCGTTCCCCGCATCACCACCAGGGAGAAAGGAAAACCTCGAACGGCGACACACCACCGCCACGTTATTCTCCATGGGCCGCCACTGAAGAGGAGGTCGCCGGTTTTGCCGCCGCTGCCGCCAGCTCCGCCAGCACCTCCAACTCCGCCATCAGCCCAGAGCAACAAAAGACGCGGCGCACATCTCGCCGACGCCACACGAGCCTAACCCTAGCTACTAGTACTAGCTACCTACACTAGAAAGCAAGGAAGGAAAACAGGTCCACCGCCGATTCGATCGATCCCCCTCCTCCTCCAACGCCGGCGAGGGCGCCGGAGGTGAGGGCAACGACGAATCGGCGGGGGAAACACGATTCGCCCTTGTTTCGCCTCTGAGCGCTGTAGCAAGGGGAAAAGAAGCCTCTCGACCTTAGTATCTTTTCGTTCAGTCACAGTGCATGTTCTTGGTGGTCACCTGTCAATCACCGGGCCCAATGATAGGAAACACTCGTTTTTTCTGCCGGAATGGAAACACAATGTGCCTAATCACCGAAAGAGGGGGGCGAGTGGGCTACGACCACGACGCATGCCTCTGCCTTTTCCCTCCTGAGACGCGGCACCGTCGTCAAGGCGTCTTGGCCACTCGGGCCGGAGCGCGGCCGTGTGTGAACTGTGAACCCTCTCCAGGTCCTCGCCACGACACGAGCGGTCAGAGTCAACCCCCGGAGAAGGTCAGGACCGTGTGATCTCGCCGGTCGCTGTGCTCCGATCCGCTTCTCCACGGAAGCGGGGGACGCGGACGCGAGCAGGTGGAGTCGTTGGTCTCCTGTAGAATTTTTTTTTTTGATGAAACTCCTGTAGAATAATGCTCGGCAGCCTTCTATCTTCTTTCACATGGAACATGTCAGATGATCCGGCCTGACCTAGTATAAGGCCCCGTCTGGAACACGGGAAAAGCAAAGGAAAAACACAGGAAGTTCATTCCTTCGGAATGGAAATGAATCGGCTGTCTGGAACAAAGGAATCAAGGAAGAGTTTCCTCCGGAATACTGTAGACAGATGCTGATTTCACGGGAACCAGAAAATCCACTCTGTTCCCATGTTTTCTCTTTGGCTCGCGAAGGCGTCGGCGGGACGGCCTTGCCGGAGCCCTCAGCGCCGCGGAGCAGTGGAGCACTAGCCCGTCCTCTCACCGACAGGCCGGGACCTCGACGTCGATCGCGTATCCCGCGCCGCCTCCGCCGCCCTCCCCGGCGACAACGACGGCCACGTCCACTGGACGCCGTCGTCATCAGTCCAGAGGAGGCCGCACCAGGATGCAGGGGCCGGCGGCGCGGGGAGGTCCTCCGACGTGGGCCGTGAGTGCTTGATGGCAGGGGCCGCAGGTAGAGTGTGGCGACAGAGAAATAAAAGCGGGAGGTGAGGGGGCTCATGGCCTGCGCTGGTTGCCGTCTTGCCGAGCGGCGAGCGCCATCAACCGGCCAGCTGAGCCATCGATTCCCTGCGATGTGAGTTGCTTTGTCTACGGTGGTCTCACTGCGTCTGGCGTCTGATGGATGAGGAAGAAAGAGTAGCTTGAGAGGATAAGTATGGGTATCGGAAAAAAATGTAAGGTCCCACATGTAAGCGAACTAGTTCTATGGTCACGTGAGATCAAGATAAAAAAATAGCATGTGATCATGTGTATTTATTGATTAATCTATCTGTAAATGTAAATGATTTTTTTCTCTTATGTTGCCCTCATTTGTATGGTACTGGTTCCTGCGTTCCAAACACCCATTTGTGTCCACAGGGGCGTAGCCAGGATTCAAACATTGGGGGGGCCAATTAACCATAAGGGGGGCCAAATAACCAATTTTTAGTCAAAATAGACTAATTTTACACTAATTTATTGATTTTCACAATGGTAATTCATTGTTTTTTTGAGGCATTAGGGCAAAATAGAATAATTTTACTGATTTACACTATTTTTTTTATTTTTCACAATGCTAATTTTATTTTTCTTGAAGCCCCCCCCCCGGCTCCGCCCCTGTGTGTCCACTTCCTGTATTTCTCATTCCTCTGTTTTCAGCATTTGTCTTTCCTTTGTTCCTATGATTCCTATAATTCCTGTGTTTTTCGTTCCTTCGTTCCAAACAAGGCTGCAACTATCCCTCGTGGGACGGTGCTCCCAAGCAGCCAGCCATTGCAGAAGAGGCACCAAAAAGTGTTGCAGGACAGTGAACAAAGTGGCAGACAACCTGAATTGGCGGCCGTGATGATGGGACACCGAATATGGTCGATCGAGTCATCGAGGCTCCAGCGTAATAAGCATGTGTTACACGATCAACGAGTGGGTGGGAGTGAGTTGCTTTCATGGGCCAGCCACTTACCCCTGTTACACCCTACCTGATCGAAACAGTTGCATGATGGATTGGTGGAATAATGTCATGGTTGGTGTCTCAGGGAAGCCCAAGATTAAGCGTGCGTCAATCATGATTTACACAGCATGGAACATTTGGAAAGAAAGATATAGAACAGTGTTTGAAACAAAAACAGGGACGCCCAGGAGGGTTTTGCATTTGATCCGAGGGAGTGGACCAAAAGAGCGGCTGCATGTGGGGATCCAGAGGATCTCATTGTTCTCTAATGTTATTAAGTTTAGAGAGTTTAGAGTTCATCTTATTATTCTGTGATCACAACTGTGTAACCAACCTGCTTTTACTTATGTACTAGTAGTACATGCACATTCGGGGTTGTACTGACGTACTATGTCAGTACCTCTGCATTTTTTCAGTACAAATCAGATGCAGCCGTTGCCATATCACTGACTGACAAATCAACGCTGAGGGTGCCCAGAATTCGATTGCTGTAGCATTTTCTTCTGGCATTTAGAGTTATTCCAGCTCCCGCAAAGCTTGATACCAAGAGTGATGTGTGTTAATAGTATAGTCTCCTGCAAAAATCAGATTAGCTTTTAAAAATCGGCAGGGGTTGCAATCATGATATGTGTTTCATCTCTTTGTATGAAGGCGAGCTAGGTTCACAAACTTGCCTTCACAAAAGGTCCAATGTTTTTTTCGGCAGGAAGCTGTTTCTGTGTGCAAGAGAAATCGACAGGTTGTGGACTTGTGCTAGCATACTATATGTATATAAATTTAAAAGTGGCAGCATACTATATTATTATCTTGCTAACGATGTATAGCTTGAACAGTCCTAAAAAAAGTACACGAATGAGGCATCTTTTTACGAGTTACTGACACATTATTTATTCACTGAAACTCCGCATGACAAGTACTTACAACTTGCTGACTTATTCAAGAGAAAGAAAGGCTTACTTGTCAAATGGTCTTGGCATTATACTGCTATCCACACAGCCAACAACTACTAGCCATGACTTCTGGGATCAGGTACTTGATGAACCTTCCTAGACTCAGCACTTGAGAACTGACCAACAACTCGTGCATGAGGTATGTTGGGATCACCAGAGGCAAGTGCGACCACGTTGTCAAGAAAATACTGTTTTGGAAGTCTCCCAACAACATTGCCTTCCTCATTTCCTTCCTTATCCAGAAAGGCAAAATGAGGAATGCCTTCTACTCCAAACTCATCAAGCTCTTGTTCCCACTTTGTATTGTCGACATTCAACATGACAAAATTGACACGGTCCCTGAAAAAAATGTTGAAGGTATGTAAAAACCACTGATGAGAAATAAAAACAATACACACAAAGACGAGCTTGGTCAATAATTGTGTCTTGGTTGTTGGATATAATCATAATGCCGTTGACTATGGAAATTTGATAGATTCTTTCGTAAACAGAACTCCTATATTTGCATTTCTATCCACTAGATCTAGAATAGTAATTTAAAGTAATTAAGATATGTGATTGATTATGCTTTGAAATAATTAGGTGCACAGAACTAATATGTGCACAGAACTACTTTCTGTGGAAGTCTAGCTATAAGGTTCATTGTGGTCAGATCATGAGGGGTAAACACCGCCATATGGTCGCTGGGTGGTGTCTGCTGCTTGGGAGGATTTAAGACTCTTGGGTAGACTTGGACTAATTTTTCTTTCCTGATCCATTGCTTAACAAAGAACCATGTGGGCAGGCTTGATAGCCTTTGGCTTCTGCAGACACATACACATAATTTCCTAAAAATAGACCCGACAAGCCTCATCTTGTCTGATGGTGTCCAGCTGGTGCCTGCAGTGCAGCACCTTTAGATCCTGGCTGCCATGCCTACAACAACGGTTTGATGGAATGTTCCTAATAGGATATAACGCAGCAGAGACTAGTAGTGATTCTTGAATAAATGGAATGGACCATTGTTGTTATTCTGGATGAAAACTACAGAAATGTTCAAGGTATGTAAATATCATCGAGGTGAAATAAAAACAACACACGCAAAGACGAGCTTGGTCAATAATTGTGTCTTGGTTGTTGGATATAATCATAATGCCTTTGATTATGGAAACTTGACAGATTCTTTTTTGTAAACAGAACTATATTTGCCTTTCTATCCACTAGATTTAATAATAATAATTTACAATAATCAAGCAATGTGATTGATTATGCTTTGAATGATCAAATAAGGACAACCTATGCGCACAGAACTACTTTCTGTGGAAGTCCAGCTATAAGGTTCGTTACGAACGGATCGTGAGGGGTAAACACCACCATAGGGGTCTGTTGCTTGGGAGGAATTAAAACTCTTGGGTAGACTTGGACTAATTTTTCTTTCCTGACCCATTGCTAAACAAAAAAACATGTGGTCAGGCTTGATAGCCTTTGGCTTCCACAGACACACGCACATTACTTCCTAAAAATAGACCCAATAATGCGCCTTAAGGCCTTATCCTAACTGATGGTGTCCAGCTGGTGCCTGCAGTGCAACACCTCTAGATCCTGGCTGCCATGGCTATAACGGTTCGATGGAATGTTCCTAATAGGATATATAATGCAGCAGAGACTTACTAGTACTGATTCTAGAATAAATGGAATGGATCATTGTTATTATTCTGGATGAAAACTTAAGTGCAGAAATGTGAAAAGAAGGTGTAAAAATTACTTGTATTGTTGCTCAACTTTGTAGATATCTGGAGCTAACTCTCGGCAAACTTCACACCAGTCCGCATAAAATTCAACAACAGTGGGCTTGCCATTTGAAAGAGCCTGCGTGTTGAGGGAAATCACATATAGCTAAATGGTTCGTGAACATAAGTGTGTCAAAACTCAAACTGGATTCTGCTATCAAGTGTCAGAGGACAAATCCCATTCTTCTACTATGAAAATATACACTCGTTTCACACTTCAAGAATTAAATGCAAAATTGGTTTTTACTACTATGACGACACTAGTGTGATGAAGAAGTACTTGAAGCTTAGTTGTCTATTAGCTACACATGAGTTGTTACTTATTTGTCATATGTGAGTTGTTATTAGTTGTCATATTAGTTGTGTGTCACTTGGGTTTGGGTAAGGCTTATGAGCCCATAAATAGGGGCCAGCCTCAAGTTTGTAAGATGGTTGTGATATACCCATAATAGTTATCAATTTATAATAGAACATGTTGTTCTACCCTTTAGATCTTGGACTAGATCTTGTAGCCTAAGGGCTTTGTATTAAGATCTTGCTATCCATGGATTCAGATTCGACCTTTTGGTCTATCTTCGTCTCTAGAATGATATCTAGCTCAGCACGCTGAAGTGGTTCCTTTAACATTTTGTGCTGTTTCTACCTACCAACACATTGGAGAGGTTCCTCCAATACTTGTGCTATATCTATCTATTTATAGCAGCAACGAGGAGCTGTTCCTCCACAACAGTATGCAGCATCACTGCATACAGTCATACAGATTATCAGGTTAAGTTTCACCAGCATTTACAGTGAAGAAAACCATATGCAAAACAAATACAATCAGCACAGCCTGGCAAAGAAATGAGTTAATGAGATTCCAGCTTTAGCAGTTATTTTTTCCTTCAAAAAAGCAATTCAACATAGTGAACGAAATTGAACAAATTAATATGAAGGATGTTACTAACATAACAACAGGAGCTAGACAAAACACATATCAAGCAAAGAGTACCGATGCCACTTGAACCAACCAACAATGCTTTGATTCATTGACATGTAATAACACTGTTTTGTCTATCGAAATCACCCCTTTCCAGGTGGTTCTCATTGTGCATTTCATTAACAGCAGCTGCAAAGATGATACTGCGACACTACAACCTGTAAATCCCTACCAAATAATTTTTTCATTGGGCACCAACAAATTAACTAAATAAATATGCAGCGTAGTGCTGCTGTACTAGTTCAAGTCTAGTGCATAACATCCACGGTCTACTATTTTCAGTTGCTCCTAGCATCAGGCAAACAATCCATATCAAGGCCAAGGAGTGCTGACCTCTTCATATGGCACCGCATTGGCTGCAAGATCTTTAAGAGATGCCTCACTAAGATTGAGCCTTTGTGATGCAAAGAGAGCCACTGCCCCAAGAGTGGACAGTAATGCTACCCTTCTGTTGAGATCCTTATCTGGGAGGGCTGGAAGTCCAGCATCCTGCGGTGTGCTGGTTGTCTGAGCCTCTTCTTCAGTCGACTCGGGTTTCACAGTCTGCTCATCCTGTGAAAGCAAAAGAAGCATCACTCCATTAACATTTCATTGAAACATATTATATCTTAGTACTACAGGAGTGCTGATCTCAAGACTGCTAATTCTTGTAAAAAAAAGTAAAGACTGCAAAATCCAGTAACATGTTCGTGCCCCCTACCATCTCTTCTCAAGTTGGACGTTTTAAGTAGAACAACGATCTGGACGGAATTACGGTAAAAATATTTCCACGGATACATTTCACATATATGCACGAAATAACATAATACGGTAACAAGATATAGGAGCCTTTCCGCATCTCTTAATAACTCTACGAAAAAAATATAGGAGCCTCCGATGTTGTCACAACGCACCGTCTGTGGCTCCGCGGAATCCGGCAGCGCGACACAAGCGAGGGTCCTCGGGCGGCGCCGGCCCCCCCGCGAACGGAGACGGAGGGAAGAGGGCGGACGCGAGCAGCGTCGGGCTCCCGCGAGGCTCGGCGGGAGGAGAACGCCGGGGCACCTCGAGGAGGCCACGCTCGCCATTTCTTCTCAGGCTCAGGCTCGGGAGTCGGGAGGCAGAAGCCGAGAAGGCAGCCGAGCAAGACCGACTCCACGAACCGCCGGAGTCAAACACGAGTACGTTACACGACGGCGGAGGGGCAGGATGAAAGTGGGTGGCCTGGGTGGCGCCACGAGGTCGTTGGAATCCTGCGATCCTCCTCGCGGCCCCGCCACTTCTGTGGGCCCTGGAAGTGGCGTAAAATGGACGAGAAAAGGCCCAATACACACCATGGGTAAGAAGCCCAGAGAGCCCAGCAGCCCACTAAACAAGCTACGAGCCCAAGCACGGACTCTTTAAACCTGTATACAAGATTTTAAACCAACCCGGATCAGGCAGACAGACCCAATTTCTCCATATTTATTTTTGCTTTGTGCTGAAGGACTGTCTAGTAAAGGAGATGTAGAAGGTGGTGTCCAGGAAATTCAAATCTCACACATGACCCCAAGGATCAACCATCTCTTATTTGCTGATGATAGTCTTCTATTCTTTAAAGCAACAACTAGCAATGCACAAAAAGTACATGAGTCATCGTCAAAATATTGTGAAGCCTCTGGTCAGAGAGTTAACATGGCGAAATCTTCTATCTTTTCAGCAAAGGTTGTCAGCAGAATATTTGTGATAAGATTAAATATATAATACAAGTGGAGACAGCAAATGCCTACAAATGGGGTGTTTAAGTATCTCAAAGACAGAGTTTGGAGTAAGGTTCAAGGATGGATAGAACAAATTTTATCTGCAGGAGGGAAGGAAGTTCGAATAAAATATGTTGCCCAAGCAATCCGTACTTATACCATGAGATGTTTTAGATACCAAGGGGATTATGTGAGCATATTCATTTACTGATTCGAAAATTCTGGTGGGGGCAGCAAGAAAGGTAAAAGGAAAACAAATTGGTTGCCATGGGAGAAGATAGTCCAACCAAAGTACATGGGTGGAATGGGTTTTAGAGATATAGAAATTTTTAATCTAGCTCTACTGGCAAGACATGCATGGCGTCTTCTCATCAAGCCAGACTCACCTGGCACAAAAATTTTAAAGGCAGTCTATTTCCTCTCGGGTGACATTCTTAGTGCTTCAATTGGAAACAATCCATCCAAGACATGGAAGGCCATATGGGATGGGATCGATGTGTTGAAGCAAGGGTTGACCAGAGGCTTCACAATATTTTGACAATGACTAAGCATGAGAAAACAGGAAGATTGTTGGGCATGACATCATGAGAGAAATGATCTCTTCACTGTTCGCTCTGCATATAGGATGATTTTTTAAACACAAAAGAGTAGAGAGGATTATTTCGAAGGCCGGGCTAATTCTTCGAATATTGAAGGAAGACAAAATGAATGGAAACAAATTTGGGGTATGAAGCTACATCAAAAATTAAGGTATTTTGTTGGCGGCTTGCATTGAACTCAATATCTATAGCTGGTGTACTAAAAAGTAGAAATCTAGCAACTACATCTGAGTTGTCGGGGACGGCCACAGGGGTCCCCTAATAATTGGGGAAATCACCCATTTTTCGAAAAATAACGAAAGCGAACAAGCAAACCACACCACGCACGACAGCGGCCCAGGGCAGGGCCCACGGCCCAAAAAGCCTCACCGGCCCAACGAATAGTCGACCCCCGGCGCTCCTCGAGCAAACCTCCGACTCGCTCGAGGGCCGGGCGTCGTGCCGCGAAACCCTCCGCCTCGCTCGAGGGCCTGACGCCCCCTCGGGCGAGTTTTCGCCTCGCTCGAGGACTTGACGCCCCTCGAGCGAGTTTCCGCCTCGCTCGAGGCCTCCTCTGATCCGCGACACCATGCCTGCTCCCACGACCGGAGCATTAAATGCTCTGGCGCGTCGCGGGCGCCCGGGTCAAAGGCGAATCCACGCCACGCCGGCCCTCTGACACCGCCTGGGAATCAGATCCCGGCGCTGTTCGACCGACCCGCACTGTGCAGCCATCCCCGGCGCTGTGCGGGTGCTGTGCGGCAAGACCGGTGTCATTCCGTGACACTGTGTCGCCTACTCCCGTACCTCCCCCACGTCGCGCCCCTCGAAAGAGGACGGCGCACCCTCGAAAGGGGTACGGCCACCAATTCCCCGCCCGCCTGGGACGACGCCGTGACGCAAGGCCGGCGGGGCGCGTCACCTCCATCACCTCCGGGCGTTGTGCAGCCATCCATGGTGCTGTCCGGCCATCCCCAGCGCTGTGCCACCATCCCCGGCGCTGTGGAGCCCTGTTACGATGGGACGCCGCCACATCGGCCCCTGTATGGCATGGGCGCTCCCGCCATCGAGGCCCTCGAAAGAGCATGGATCATCCTCGAAGGGTGTACGGGCGGCGACCTGGCGCGCACACTGACCGGCGCCGCCGTACAAGCGACGTGCGCCGCGTCCCCTTCGCTAGCTGTGGCGCCGCCCGGCCATCCCGGGCGCTGTGCGACTGGCCCAGGGTTTGTGCGATCAGCACCAGCGCTGTGCGGACATCCCTAGCCCTGTGGCACCATCCCGGGCACTATGCTGCCATCCCCGGTGCTGTGCGGCCATGCTCCGATGGGACGCCGCCACACCGGGCCCTGTACAGCACTGGGTGCCCTCGTCAGCAAGACCCTCAAACGGATGCACGAACGGCGGTCAGACGCGTACGCCGATCGAGCTACCCTCGAAGCTATTCCCCGACCAGCATATAGCCACCACGACACCGGCAAGTGTTGAGACGTCAGGACACCATCAAATCGCAAACGCTGTGTACCAGTACCACGATACTGTGTAAAACCCCATGCGGCACATTTGTAAGCCACCTCCCCTTGGTCTATAAAAGGAGGAGGCGGTCGCCCGGCCGCCGGGGGGGACGAAATCATCACTTCACACCCACGCTCACTCGCATACTCGTTCCCTTTGATATTGGTACTTTGCCTCAATCACTTAGCAGGGACTTGGAGGCCTCTCCTCCTCTCCCGCCTTGCTTGTAGCCCCCCTCTACAGGCACCACTGGTGCGGATTAATACAGCGCGCACGCACAAATCTGCTGGACGTAGGACCCCGCGGTCGGAACCAGGATAAACCCGCGTCCCTGTGTTGTCATTTGCACCGACCATCGAGAAGCTGATCACAGCGTAACTTACTAGTTAGTGTCGGGACTAATCCTAACACCGACAGTTGGCGCGCCAGGTAGGGGAACTCGCGCTGTGATCGACCCCTCATCAGCATTCTCGATGGTGATTCGCACCGAGATGACGTCCCAGAGGTACGCCATGGGCAGCTCGGACCCTCTCCCTGCCGGATTCGAAACCCGGTTTGGGAGCCTGAACTTTCAGGCCACAGGGAACGGCTACCTCATGCGCCTCACCAACCGCGACGAACTCCACCCGTGGCGGTCAACTGGGCCGGGCCCAATGCCCGCCACGCCTGCTATTGACGCTCCGGCACCCACCCAGGCGGCTGCTGCGAGCGCCTCGACGTCCCGGCGCCGCAAACGCCCAGGTCAGCGCTCGCGTCAGGCGCGCGCGGAGCGACGTCGGGCAGCACGCGAGGCGGCCCGGAACGACGGGCCCCCGCCAAGTGACACGACGGCACACCCTGCGGGGGAGCACGCGGCCGCGGGGCCGCAGTTCCCCCACGGGATGCGCAACCCTGCTGCGGCGTATGCCTCATCCGTCAGCACCGACATGTCCGCATATGAGGATCTCCCGGGCCATCACCTGCTGTCAGCCCGGAACCTCATCGCCACCACCAACGACGAGTCGTATCACGGCTCACCCAGCGAGCTGCCGCCCTCGACCTCGCATGGCTACGCGGAGTGGGACTTCTCCGGCGTACCGGACCCTGTGGTCTTCCGACGGTTCCTTGACGTCACGGACTACTGGTTCGGTTGCTCCGACGACTCCAGCGAAGGGAGCTACGATCCCTCGCGTGAGTGCTTCGTTGTCGCCGCCAACGAGCATGCTGACGGCGCGAACGGAGCGGGCGACGGGAACGCGGCCCAGCATCCGGAGCCGAACCCGCCACCGGCCCCAACAGCGGGCAATGCGGATATCAATGCGCAGCTGGTCCAGGCGCGCGAGCTCGAGGCAAAGCTCGTGGAAGAGTACCGGCAGGTGCGGCTCCTGCGTGCAACCATCGCAGGGGAAGCCTCGGCGCGCGGCGAACGCGCCCGAGAAGCCGGGAAGCAGGCCTACGAGCGCATCAACGCCGACTTCAACGTGGACGACCCACACACGCCACTTCGTGCCAGCCAGAAACTCATCACAGCGGCGACACTACTTCGGGCCATGCCCGAGCCATCGACGCCCGAGGCACGTAACCTGCGCCGCGAGGCGCAGACTCTCATCGAGCAAGCGGCCGTGCAGCAGGCCGAAAGCTCCGCGTCCCGCATGCGCAACCAGTCCAGCGCGCGGGGCGACGGCGACACGCAGGACCAGGAGGCATCCGTCCACGCGAACGCGCGCGGCGGGGCAGTCGGCAAACCGGGACAGGACGCCTGTCAAGGAGCGGATCCTTGACACGCGCGGCCAGGCCCACGACGGCGACGCCCGCAACGTCCTGAATGCCAAGAGAAGGGGCGACGCGGAGGCGCGAGCGGCGGCGGGCTACCACCCTCGACGAGGTGGTCGCTACGACAGCAGGGAGGACCGCTCGCCGACACCGGAACCCCCGGGGACCCGAGTGTTCAGCCGGGAGATCCGTGCGGCGAGCTTCCCCCAACGCTTCCGCCAGCCCACCACCATCGACAAGTACACGGGGGAGACGGACCCTCGTGTGTGGCTCAATGACTACCGCCTGGCTTGCCAGCTGGGCGGTGCCACCACCGATGCAGTGATCATCCGTAATCTGCCGCTGCACCTTGCGGACTCGGCCCGAACATGGCTCGAGCACCTACCACCCAGCCAGATCCACAGCTGGGATGACTTGGTCCGCACGTTCGTGGAGAACTTCCAGGGCACATACGTGCGCCCTGGGAACTCCTGGGAACTGCGAGCGTGCACCCAGAAGCCCGGCGAGTCGCTCCGGGACTTCATACGGCGCTTTTCAAAGCGCTGTACTGAGCTCCCGAGCGTTGCTCAGTCCGAGATCGTGCACGCCTTCCTCGAAGGCACGACGTGTTGGGACCTCGTGCGCGAGCTCGGGAGGAGCCCGCCGGTCGACTCCAACGAGCTGTTCAACATCGCCACCAGCTTCGCCTCCGGAGAGGAGGCGGTGGGGGCCATTTTCGACGGCAAGAAAGGAAAGCGCATGGACGACGCGTCCGCAGAGGGCAGCAAGTCCAAGGAGCCTGCGAAGAAGCAGAAGCGGGGCAAGAAGGGCAAGAAGCCCCACCATGACGCGCGCGCACGGGCGCGGCGAGGACGACGAGGCCCTCGCCGTTGACCCTGCCCGTAAGGGTCCTCGAGGGGCCCCTCGAGGCCCCGGCGTATTCGACGATATGTTGAAGAAGCCCTGCCCGTACCACAAGACCCCAGTCAACCACACCCTCGAGCAATGCGACATGCTCAAGAAGTACTACCGCCGCGTCGCCGCGAAGGAGGACGAGGCCAAGAAGGACGGGGGTGACGGAGACGCTGATGGCTTCCCCGCGGTGGAGAACGTCTTCTTCATCTTCGGGGGACCGACGGTGGACATGTCCACCAGCCGGCGCAAGCGAGAGCGGCACGAGGTCCTCGCCGCGGAGAGGGCTCCTCCTTCCTTCCTCAATTGGTCGGAGGACGCCATCACCTTCAGCCGCGAGGATCACCCAAACCGCATCCCCAACCCGGGCCAGTACCCGTTGGTCGTCGATCCCATCATCGGCAACGCGCAGTTCTCCAAGGTGCTGATGGATGGCGGCAGCAGCCTCAACATCCTCTACGCCCACACCCTACGACTGATGGGGATTGGGTTGGACCAGCTGCGGCCCAGCACGGCGCCGTTCCATGGCGTCGCGCCGGGCAAGCGCGTCCAGCCCCTCGGGCAGATCGACCTGCCGGTCTGGTTCGGCACACCGGACAACTTCCGCAAGGAGGTCCTCACCTTTGAGGTGGTGGGGTTCCGGGGCGCGTACCACGCCATCCTTGGGCGTCCGTGCTATGCCAAGTTCATGGCGGTCCCGAACTACACTTACCTCAAGATGAAGATGCCGGGGCCAAAAGGCGTCATCACCGTGGGCTCGTCGATCGAGCACGCATTCGACTGCGACGTCGAGTGCGTCGAGCACGCTGAGGCCCTGGCGCTCAACGAAACGCTTGTCGCGGACATGGAGAAGCTGGCCAACGAGGGCCCCGACTCCTCCGCCAAGCACGCGGGCAGTTTCGAGGCTGCCGAACAAATGAAGGAGGTGCCCCTCGACCCTGCCGCCCCCGAGGGCAAGGTGTTGAGGGTCAGTTCCACCCTCGACCCGAAATAGGAAGTGGTGCTCGTCGACTTTCTCCGCGCCAATGCTGACATCTTCGCGTGGAGCCCCTCGGACATGCCAGGCATCCCGAGGGAGGTCGCCGAGCACTCCCTTGACATCCTACCTCACTCCAGAGCCGTGCAACAGCGGCTACGGCACTTTGATGAAGAAAGGCGCCGCGCGATCGGAGTGGAGCTGCGGAAGCTCCTCGAGGCCGGATTCATCAAGGAAGTTTTCCACCCTGCGTGGCTAGCTAATCCTGTACTAGTTAAGAAAAAGAATGGGAAGTGGAGGATGTGTGTAGATTACACCGGTTTAAATAAAGCATGTCTCAAAGTTCCTTTTCCTTTGCCACGAATCGATCAAATTGTAGATTCCACTCCGGGTGTAAACTCTTATGTTTCCTTGATACCTATTCGGGTTACCATCAAATAAAGATGAAGGAGTCCGATCAACTCGCGACCTCTTTCATCACACCGTTCGGCATGTTTTGCTACGTAATAATGTCATTTGGCCTCCGAAACGCGGGCGCTACGTACCAGCGATGTATGCAGCACGTTTTCGGGGACCACATCGGGCGAACCGTAGAGGCATACGTAGATGACATTGTCGTCAAAACCAGGAAGGCGGATGACCTGATTACCGATTTACGCATTGCGTTCGATTGCCTGCGGGCAAACGGGGTGAAACTCAACCTCGAGAAGTGCGTCTTCGGGGTGCCGCGTGGCATGCTGCTGGGATACATTGTTTCTCAGCGGGGCATCGAGCCCAACCCCGAGAAGGTCTCCGCCCTCGACCGAATGGGCCCGATTCGAGACCTAAAAGGGGTGCAAAAGGTGTTGGGCTGCCTGGCCGCCTTGAGCCGTTTCATCTCACGGCTCGACGAGAAGGGACTGCCCCTCTACCGACTCCTGAAAAAGCACGAACGCTTCTCCTGGACCGTTGAGGCCCAGGAGGCACTCGACAAGCTCAAGGCGACGCTCGCACACGCGCCAATCCTCACGCCGCCTCGAGGCGGCGAGCCTCTGTACCTCTACGTCGCGGCAACCACCCAGGTGGTCAGCGCGGTTATCGTCGTGGAGCGAGCGGAGGAAGGGCACGCCCTACCAGTTCAAAGGCCGGTGTACTATATCAGTGAAGTGCTGTCCGAGACCAAGGCGCAGTATCCCCAGATCCAGAAGCTGCTCTACGCAGTGGTGCTCGCGCGGCGCAAGCTGCGGCACTACTTCGAGGCCCATCCGGTCACGGTGGTCTCATCATTCCCGTTGGGAGAGATTATCCGCAACCTGGACGCCGCGGGCAGAATCGCAAAATGGTCTGTAGAGCTCATGGGTGAGACGCTCACCTACGCGCCGCGCAAGGCAATCAAGTCTCAGATCCTCGCGGATTTCATCGCCGAGTGGACGGACACACAGCTGCCCCCGTTGCAGATCCAGGCCGAGTGCTGGACCCTCTATTTCGACGGGTCGGTGACGAAAACCGGAGCGGGCGCGGGCCTGCTCTTCATCTCGCCCCTCGGGGAACACATGAGGTATGCAGTGCGCTTGCACTTCCCCGCATCAAACAACATGGCGGAGTACGAGGCCCTCCTCTGCGGCCTCCGAGTCGCCATCGAGACCGGCATCAAGCGCCTCGACATCAGGGGAGACTCGCAGCTCGTAATCGATCAGGTCATGAAGAATGCGAGCTGCCACAACGAGAAGATGGAAGCTTATTGCAACGCCGTACGCGCCCTCGAGGACAAGTTCTACGGCATCGAGCTCAATCACATCCCCCGCAAGTACAACGAAGAGGCGGACGAGCTCGCGAAGATCGCGTCGGGGCGAATCACCGTTCCCCCGAACGTTTTCGCGCGAGACGTCACCAAACCGTCCGTCGACCTCAGTCCAGCCCCCTCGAATCAGGAGGAACCCTCGGGGGCTCCCTCGAGTCCAGCAGGTGCGGAACCCATGGACGAGGACCCCTCGAACGAGGCGTTCGTGCTCTCCCTGCTCGAGGGGTACGGCGTGGACGAAGCCGAGGCCATGGAAATCGAGCCGGCCCCCCGCGCGGAGGATTGGCGGGCCAAGTTCCTCGCCTGGATCGATCGAGGGGAACTCCCCTCAGATCGGACCGAGGCTAGGCGCATCGCCAGGAAAGCCAAGTCATTCGCCGTGATTGACGGCGAGCTATACAAGCGCGCCGCGTCCGGCGTCCTGCAGCGGTGCATTCCCATTCCCCACGGCCGGGAACTCATCCGTGACATCCACGCAGGCGTGTGCGGCCATCACGCGGCACCGCGCACCCTCGTGGGCAACGCGTTCCGCCAGGGCTTCTACTGGCCCACAGCGGTTGCCGACGCCAACGAGGTTGTGCGCACCTGCGAGGGGTGCCAGTTCTACGCGCGTAGGACCCTTCTCCCAGCTCACGCCCTACAGACCATACCCGTCACATGGCCCTTCGCCGTGTGGGGATTATACATTGTCGGGCCCTTGCGAAAGGCGCCCGGGGGCTACACCCACCTGCTGGTTGCCGTGGACAAGTTCTCCAAATGGATCGAGGCACGCCCAATCACCAACCTCAGAGCGGAGCAGGCCGTAACATTCTTCACCGACATCATCCACAGGTTCGGAGTGCCGAACTCCATCATCACCGACAACGGCTCCCAATTTACCGGCAGGAAATTCCTGGAGTTTTGCGACAACCACCACATCCGCGTGGACTGGGCGGCTGTCGCACACCCACAGACTAACGGCCAAGTGGAACATGCCAATGGCATGATTTTACAAGGCCTCAAGCCCAGGATCTTCGACAGACTGAACAAGTCCAGCCGAAAATGGCTTCAGGAGCTCCCAGCGGTCATTTGGAGCCTCAGGACCACTCCAAGCAGAGCCACGGGATTCACGCCGTTTTTCCTAGTCTATGGTGCAGAGGCCGTTCTCCCCACGGACTTGGAATACGGATCGCCCAAGATTAAGGGCTACGATGAAGGTTCGAACCAGCGAGCTCGCGAAGACTCGCTGGATCAAATAGACGAAGCCCGTGACGTGGCCATGATGCAATCGGCAAGATACCAGCAGACGCTAAGGCGGTATCAAGCTCAGAAAATCCGGCGCCGAGACCTCAACGAGGGCGACCTAGTGTTAAGGCTGCGTCAGGACAACCGAGGCCGCCACAAGCTGTCACCACCATGGGAGGGGCCCTACGTCGTCGCCAAGGTGCTCAAGCCCGGCACGTATAAGCTGGCGAACGAGCAAGGCGCAGTCTTCACCAACGCTTGGAACATCCAACAGCTACGTTGCTTCTACCCCTAGAAAGGATTTCCAAGTCTTTTTGCACATGTCCGACGCCCCAGTCAGCTGTACAAATGTAAAGTTTTCTTTTCGATAAAGTCAAGGGCGACTCGGCTTTCTCCCCGAAACCCAAGTCCCCCTCGGGGGCTACTGCGGGGGGCACCCCCCTAAACGGTCCCATTTTTTCGCAAAAAATCTTTACTTCAAAAGCGCCAAGTACGTCTCGACCTGGGAGTTTTGAGCGAAATGACGCAGGACGCGAATGGCCAAAGGGCGAAGACGGGTGAGTCGGGGATAGCCTACGCCTCGCGGTAGGATACGACCCTTCCCCCTCACCACTTTGCCTAAGCGCTACTCGTGAAAACGAACGATTCCAGCTGAAATTCGCCTAAACGACAGGGAGAGACGGAACGACGCAATCACAAGAAACGAAATGGCACTTAGGCTTACAAGTACTTTAAGCAAATTGTGTTTATTACATGAAGCCACGAGGCTCGATTCCTAACTACAATCTAAGGGCCTGAGTGCCCAGCTGCTTTCAGGGCTCGAGCGGCCCGGCGGGGGGAGCTTCCGGGAAGAGGATCTCCGCGAAGTCGTCGACGAGGATGTCGGCGGCAGGAGCGGCAAGCGCGTCCAGGCGGCTCACCTCGGCTTCCGCACCATCGTCGTCGAGGTCGTCATGGACGATGTAGCCCGTAGCCAACGCCGCAAGGTTAACCCGGTAATGCGATTGCACTACGCCAAGGGTCTTCTGGATCCCCAGGCGGAGCGCACCACGCATACGCCGGGCGACGTGGCCGCCCAAGGCTCGGAGGCGACTCGCCACAGAGCTCCCGGCCTGCCCGTCGCCCTCGTCGATGCTCTGGCACGCCTCGAGGGCTGCCTCCTGCAGGACCCCCAACTCCTGCTGGGAGGAATTGTAGGCCGCCTGGAGCACCTCCGCCTGCGTCGCTGACGTCCCGAGAGCAGCCCGCAAGCCTGAAAAACGGAAGACGAATAAGTTGAGAGCGGATCTCGACGAACCCAAGCAACAAACGAAGAATCCAAGAGAGACGACTTACCCTCGACCTGCTTCTTCTCTGTCTCGAGGGCTGCGCGCGCGGTCTCAGCCGCCTGCCACAGCTCAAGGATAGCGGCGTCCTTCTCCTCGGCAGCCTGCCGCAGCTCCTCGAACGACACGGCTTCTTGGACCAACTCCCCTCTGAGCCGCGTGACCTCCGAATCCCAGAGCTGGAGCGTGGCTTGAACCTCCCCCAGCGTGGTGCGCTCCCGCTGGAGCTGGCCTTGCGCTTCCTCTCGAGCCGAGCGCTCGCGCTGGAGGGTGGCCTGAGCCTCCTTGAGGGCGGACCGCTCTTGCTGGAGCTGGCTCTCTGCCTGCTGACGCGCGCCCCGCTCTTGGCGAAGCTGATCCTCCACCGCGGCGAGCGACGTGACCTTCTCCTGCAGATCAGCGCTCAGCTTCTCGGCCTCCTGGGCCTTCTGCTCAGCCTGAGCCAGCTAGGACCTCGCCCCCTCCAGGGTGGTGCGGTCTTGCTGGAGCTGGGTCTGCGCCGCGACGAGGGCAGTCTCTTTCTGCGCCAGTAAGGTCTGCGCCTCGACCAGGGCAGCGCGCGCCTTCTGCAGCTCGCCGTTCGCTGTCGTCAGCACCCCCTCCTTCTCTAGGAGCACGACCTTCACTCTGTCGACCGCGGTGGCGCCCTCCGCGGTCAGAGCACGCTGGTCCAGGAGCGCGTCCTGCACGGCCATTAGCCGGTACTCCAGCCAGCCGTTGTCCGTCTGCAGGGCCTCCACCAGGGCGTCCAAGGCTTCGTACTGCCCCCGATACCAGTCGAGGCTCGAGCTCAACTGGGAGAGACGGTTGTACTTCTCGCGCGCCTGGCCCTGCAGCTCCTGCGAGCAGCAACCGAAGGGCGGAGAGAGGAATCGGAACGTGAAACACTCGAACGAGAAACAAACGAGAAAATGAACTCCAACCAAGCAAAGACGCTCACCTCGAAGAGCTGGAACGACCGGCCTTCGTGGAGTCGGAGCGCCTCGGCCAGCACAGCGTTGAGGGAGGCGCCGTGCTCGTGGAACTCCTGCCAAAGCGCCTGCTCGGCCTGGGCCTCGTCGAGCAGGGTACGTGGCACCCCGGGGTGACGCAACCCCTGTTCCGACTGCGACGCGGCGGCGTCAGATGCTGGCGGTGCAGCACGAGACGTCGACGCCCCGGTGTCGTGCGCCGGCCACTGCGACATCACGCAGCCGTCAGCCCGCATCACCAGCACCTCGGGCGTAGGCCCGGGGGCTGGCCCGGACGACCTCCTCGACCGGCCCCTCCTAGGGACGGAATCACCGCCAGCGGGGGCCTCGGCTGTCTCGCGGCCCCTGATGGACCGGCTCTCCAAATGAGCCAGCCCGCGCCCTTGATGAGGGTCGCGGAGCACCAGCGCCTGCTGCGGCGTCGCGGCCACCACCGCCACCTCCTGCTGCGACTCTGCGGCCGCGGTCGGGGTGCGTGATGGCTCGCCCGCCGCTGCCATGCTCACCGCCGCCCGCGGCACCCTCTCCAAGCGCCGCGCAGTCGTCAAAGACGTCCTCAACTTGAGCGCCTTGGATGGCCGGCGACGCCCTGACAACGAAATGAAAGGGGGGATGAGCGCCTGTTTCTCGAAATCGAGGGCATGCGGGAAACGATGCTATTTACCTCAAACTGGAGAAGCCCCGCTTCCTCTTCCTCGAGGGCTGGGGGGCACCTCCACTGCGCCCACCGGCGCCTCCGCGGTGCCCGCTGGCACCTCCACCGACGACCCGGTGACGGGCGGCACCGTGCCCGCCTCAATGGTCAATTCCGCGGCCGCCCCTTCGACCCGTGGGAACAGGGGCGCCGTGGGTTCCCACCTACCAGAGATGGTCCGCTCCCCGTCGCTCTCCTCCTCGTCCGAGGACGAGTTCTCCAGCACCGGTGGGGGAGAGAGACCTTGCTACTCACGCAGCCGGTACTCCTCGTTGTACTGATCAAGGCGCTCCTGCCGCCTGATCCTTCTCTCCTTCGCAAGGGCCGCCCGGTCCCGCTCCCGCTACTGCGCGGCGCGACCGGCGGCCTGAGACCGAGGCGTTGGCGGGTCCGATCGGGCGGCATTGACGGTCACCAGCTGTGGGCAGGGATTGTCAGGACGAAGAAAAAATGTGAAACAAGAATCAAAGAAGAAAAAACGGTGCTCACCGGCTCGGTGTCGGGGAGCATCGCGAACGACCAAAGGTCGTCGTCGCTATGCGGCACCACCTTGAGGTTGATCACGCGCCTCGCCCGCGTGGCCGCATACCCCTTGGGGAGAGACTCCTGCAGCAGCCGTGAGCGCGCCAGCATCGTGGGGTTGGCCGCATCACTCATCTCGAAGATGCAGAGCTCCCTCTCCATGAGGGGAATGACCCGCCGGTGGTGGAAGTTGGCGATGATCGAAGCCACCCCCAGCCCGGCGTCCGCCAGCTGGCGCAGGACGGAGGTGAGGGACTCCAACCTTCGTTGTCGCGACGGGGGCGACACGCCGTGAAACCAGGCGTCGGACTTCCCCCTCAGCACCTTCCCGGTGTACGGCGGAAGGCCAACGCCGTCGTTGCGGAAGTAGAACCACCCCTTCTCCCAGTCCGCGTTGTTGGAGGTCATGGTGCACAGTGGGTACAGCTCCTTGCGCGCGTCCCGCAGTGCGAGCGTAAGGCCGCCGGCGCGAACCGCCCGGCGCGTCCCCTTCTCGGCCGTGGCGAGGGTGTGGAGCTCGCCGCGAAAGAAATGGACCCAGAGGTCCCAGTTCGCCAGGATCCCCAGAAACCCTCGCAGACGGCGACGAAGGCAGCCGCCTGCGAGATGGCGTTGGGGGCGAAGTTGTGCAGCTCCACCCCATAGTGGTGGCACAGCCCCCGCATAAACCGGCTCGCCGGGGCGGCGAAGCCGCGCTCGTGGAGACAGGCGAAGCTGACGACATAGCCGTGCGGAGGGTTGGGTTCCCTGTCCGACGCCGGCGGGACCATCCACGCCGGGTATGGGCCTTCGCCGGCCGGCATCAACTGCCCGCCGTTCACCAGCTCATTCAGCATCAGCGGTGTCACCGTCGACCGAGGCCACAGGAAAGGCTCCACCACTCGAATCGGAGGGGCCATGGAGGACAAAGGCGAGAAGCAAGGATGGCGGCGGAAGCGCATGGAACGCGAGCAGATCCGAAGCGGCAGAGCGCACGGCCGAGGGGAAGACGAGCTGCGTGCGGGGATGGATGCGAATGGCAAGGTAAGGGACCTCGCCTCTGCCTCCCCCTGTGATTTATAAGATCTAGGGGAGCAACGCCCCCGAAAACTCCGCACGCAGCGCCAATTAATGCGACCGGCGCCCCGCGTCGCTGACGAGCGGGGCCCGCCGCGCCGAAACGGTCGTACGCGCGCGCACGCGCTATCATTACGACGCAAAAATCGAAGGGGCGCGGCGCCCCGTCCCGTCCGCCCCCCACGTCGCCCACGACGACTGCGGTGCGCCGCCTGAAAAGGCGCGCCCGTTTCGCACGATCGGCGTCCACGATCCGCGCTAATTAAATGGCTGGGTTCCTTCCTGGGTAAGGATGACCCCCTCACGAAACTAGAGCCAATCGCTCGAGGACCGACCCCTCGCGGGTGCGATCGATGCCCCGATCTAAAACAGGCGGAGCCGTGGCTCACCGAACGAACTCGAGGGCTGGGCCCCTCGAACGCTGGATTTACTGATCAGCGGTTCCAAGACCTGCCCGTCGAGGGTGGGCGCCGCAGATGCCCCTCGAGCGGGGATTTACTGATCAGTGGCTCGAGGGTCGGCTCGACCACAGCCCAGCGGGCTCCACAGATCAAGCCAAGACGGGGGCATTTTAGTGCCACCCCGCAAAGGCTCTACTAATCAGAGGTTCGAAGCCTGACCCTCGAAGGGTTCGAACAGGCGCTTCAGATTGACAGAGTCAGGGATGACCAGGGTGCGCGCATTCAATCCTGACCCCGAGCTCGCAAGCTCGGGGGCGCCCCATAGTTCGTGTTTAAGGCCAACGAGGGCAGCTAGTCGAGGGATCCCACCGAGGGAGAGCTTCCGCGCCCTCGGTCCCAATCGAACGGGACCGAGCCCTGCCTAGCACACCCGCGTAAGCGCTCTTATGGACGTGTCTCCGGACCACGAGCCGACCCTTATCGAACGGGACACGGACGTCCACTTGAACTACCCGCTAACAGCTCGACGAGGAACCCATGATTCGCGACCCGTTCGATGGGAGTCATGAGCACCTCACCCCTCCGCCCCGCGAAGGGGCGGCGAAGGGGCGCACAGACAAGTCGGAGAGCTCGCCCCGATCACCTTGAGCGGGCCCAGGCTCGGGGGCTCGACGCACGGCTACACCTCTTGGACGTGCCCGAACACAAGAAAATACCAGAACGCGCGCATGGCACCGCCGAGGCCGGCTGAAATAACGCCGAGGCCGGCTGAAATAAACACCTCGCGCACCGGCCACATGCTGCGAAAAATCTTGCAGGAATGCACACACTCCTCCAAGGCTTCGGGGGCTACACCCGCGGGTGCGCTAGCGCGCCCCCACGGAACGACACAACGCCCAGGAGGGAAGAAAGTCCCGTAGAAAGCACCAACCTTTGCAAGTTCCTACGGATACTGTTGCAAAGGCTCGGGGGCTACTGTCTGGGACAGCCACAGGGGTCCCCTAATAATGGGGGAAATCACCCCTTTTTCGAAAAATAACGAAAGCGAACAAGCAAACCACACCACGCACGACAGCGGCCCAGGGCAGGGCCCACGGCCCAAAAAGCCTCACCGGCCCAACGAACAGTCGACCCCTGGCGCTCCTCGAGCAAACCTCCGACTCGCTTGAGGGCCGGGCGCCGTGCCGCGAAACCCTCCGCCTCGCTCGAGGGCCTGACGCCCCCTCGAGTGAGTTTTCGCCTCGCTCGAGGACTTGACGCCCCTCGAACGAGTTTTCCGCCTCGCTCGAGGCCTTCTCTGATCCGTGACACCATGCCTGCTCCCACGACCGGAGCATTAAATGCTCTGGCGCGTCGCGGGCGCCCGGGTTAAAGGCGAATCCACGCCACGCCGGCCCTCTGACACCGCCTGGGAATCAGATCCCGGCGCTGTTCGACCGACCCACACTGTGCAGCCATCCCCGGCGCTGTGCGAGTGTTGTGCGGCAAGGCCGGTGTCATTCCGTGACACTGTGTCGCCTACTCCCGTACCTCCCCCACGTCGCGCCCCTCGAAAGAGGACGGCGGCACCCTCGAAAGGGGTACGGCAACCAATTCCCCGCCTGCCTGGGACGACGCCGTGACGCAAAGCCGGCGGGGCGCGTCACCTCCATTACCTCCGGGCGCTGTGCAGCCATCCATGGTGCTGTCCGGCCATCCCCAGCGCTGGGCCACCATCCCCGACGCTGTGGAGCCCTGTTACGATGGGACGCCGCCACACCGGTCCCTGTATGGCATGGGCGCTCCTGCCATCGAGGCCCTCGAAAGAGCATGGATCTTCCTCGAAGGGTGTACGGGCGGCGACCTGGCGCGCACACTGACCGGCGCCGCCGTACGAGCAACGTGCGCCGCGTCCCCTCCGCTAGCTGCGACGCCGCCCGGCCATCCCGGGCGCTGTGCGACTGGCCCAGGGTCTGTGCGATCAGCACCAGCGCTGTGCGGACATCCCTAGCCCTGTGGCACCATCCCGGGCGCTATGCTGCCATCCCCGGTGCTGTGCGGCCATGCTCCGATGGGACGCCGCCACGCCGGGCCCTGTACAGCACCGGGTGCCCTCGTCAACAAGACCCTCAAACGGGTGCACGAACGGCGGTCAGACGCGTACGCCGATCGAGCTACCCTCGAAGCTATTCCCCGACCAGCATATAGCCACCACGACACTGGCAAGTGTTGAGACGTCAGGACACCATCAAATCGCAAACGTTGTGTACCAGTACCACGATACTGTGTAAAACCCCGTGCGGCACATTTGTAAGCCACCTCCCCTTGGTCTATAAAAGGAGGAGGCGGTGGCCCGGCCGCCGGGGGGACGAAATCATCACTTCACACCCACGCTCACTCGCATACTCGTTCCCTTTGATATTGGTACTTTGCCTCAATCACTTAGCAGGGACTTGGAGGCCTCTCCTCCTCTCCTGCCTTGCTTGTAGCCCCCCTCTACAGGCACCACTGGTGCGGATTAATACAGCGCGCACGCGCAAATCTGCTGGACGTACGACCCCGCGGTCGGAACCAGGATAAACCCGCGTCCCTGTGTTGTCATTTGCACCGACCATCGAGAAGCTGATCACAGCGTAACTTACTAGTTAGTGTCGGGACTAATCCTAACACCGACATGAGTGTAAAATTTGTGGTGCGGATGAGGATACATGGCAACATTCTTTGCTGCACTGCACGCTGTCAAGGTATGTATGGGCTTTGGTGGATAAAGAGGTAACAGAACTGATAGCTAATTTGCGTATTTCTGATCCAAAATTTTGGGTTCTATTCATGTGCAGCAAAATTCCAAAAGCTGATGGAATAATAATCCTTTTTACTTGTTGGGCTATATGGCGTGCTAGGAGGAAAGCTATCCATGAAGGTGTCTTTCGGAGCCCTTATTCTGTAATAGCAATGGTTAATCAGTTAATACAAGAATGGGAGACTGTTGAGGGTTATGAAGTTGAACCAAAAATAAGGAACCAACATCAACAAAGCATGGGCTATGCAAGATAAATACAGATGTTGCGATTGACTGGACAAGAACCAAAGGAGCTATTGCTGTTGTATGAGTATACCGAATGTAATTGATCCCGAAACACTAGAAGCAATGACCTGCTTAGAAGCGCTCACTCTTACTGAAGATTGTGCCATCAGGAAAATGTTAATAGTGTCGGATTGTTTGAATGTTGTTAGAAACATCAAGGAGATGCCCAGATGTGCTGCTTATATGATGATCCTTAGAGATGTCCATGAGAGGTCCAAATATTTTGATTGTGCCAAATTTGCACATGAAGGTAGAGAATTTAATAGTGAGGTTCACTATCTTGCTAAGCATGTATGTTCTCTTGGAGCTGGACGACATGTTTGGTTTAGCTCCCCTCCTGTATTCCTGGATGTAAGCGCTACAAAATGAGTACATAAAATTCCCTATCTTCCTCTAAAAAAACCGTATGCCCCTAGACATTTGTTGTTTTCAGGTTATTATGAACTTGTGGTTTGCTGCCAAAATTTTAGCATACTAAAGTTTTTTTTAGAGAGATTGATATAAATATTCGCCCGTAGAATACACTTATATAGACAAAACTGCTCGAATTTCAGGCCATTATTTTCTGTGCATGAGGTTGTTGCCAAACTGACCCCACAAGGTCTGTTCGGCTGGTTAATGACTGATTTGTTAGTACTGCTGGCCCGCCTTTGTCAGTGGGTAGTGGTCGTGTGCTTTGGCCAGGCCCAGGCGTGTTGGAGGCTCTACGCCTTGGCGACCATTTGCCCTTCCCTGATGGCTGGTGTTCTTGCCATCTCTGAGTTTTCCTTCCACATCTGAATCGCTTCGCTGACGACGTCTCTCTGCCGGAGTTCGTGTCCCCTAATGCCAAAAACAAACCTCGATCGAACGGGTAGGGTCCCGGGCGCTCGTATGATTGGCGCCGCGTGCGCGCGGCCGCGCGCAGATCGCTCGCCGGCGCACTCATAGGCGAGCGGAAAGCGCCAGCGACGGCGATGTCGCGCGCGATCATTCTGTCGGCTGCCGATCGCTCGGTTCGTTGCCAGCTCGGGTCACAGTTGCGTGCCGTCGTGCGGTCGTGCCAAGCCGCGCTGGCATCGTTTGTCTGTGCGTGCACCCCGTTGCTGCTCCTGTCCCCGTCGTCAGGGTTGGTCTTGGTCCTGCACTCCTGCCAAGAGGCTTGTGCAGAAACACAGGGGAATGAAATGCGATGCAGGACCAATGATGAGTATACCTGAGCATTTTTGGCCCGGCCCGACCCGGCCTGCTGGCCCGGCCCGGGCCCGGCCCGCGCCAGGTCCGCCCACGGATCTTACTGGACGGGCGTGGGCAGAGATCTTGAAGCCCGCGAAAATTTTTTTTGGCCCGAGCCCGGCCCGAAATGTTGTTTTTAGTTACTTTACACTATAAAATGCGCGGGCGGCCTGCCCAAGCCCGGGCCCGGCCCGAAAACTGAGACCCGACACGTCCCATGGGACGGTCATGGGCAGGATTTTCTCAGTCCGAAAAACCCGGGTTTTTTTTCGGCCCGGTCCGAACCCGGCCCGGCCCGTGGAATGCTCAGGTCTAATGATGAGCAGTTGGTTGGGCGTATTAATTTACGAGATTTGCCAGAGGAATTTGGGTCCTGCGACTGCGAGAGGCCAAGGGGCAGTCGTGACTGGTCTCAGTGGGGGTTTTATAGACATTAAATAGGCTGTCATGTGAGCACTTTTGATGATGTGGCAGTGTATTAACGAAGAGAGAGATAAAATGAGTTTCATAGGAATGACACCCTCTATACACAGTTAACTAGACAACTTGTGTCTTGCATGCAACCTAGAAAACAACAATAGATGAAAGTATGCATTGAGAGAAGGGTGTTTCATTATAGTTTCAAACATTTTTAGATGATGTGTCATTCTAGGTAATCGTGTTCATGACATCTTCACTGAGACTGGCTTTAGATCTTGACAGTTTTCTGAATCACCAGCCGCCGTGACACGACGTCAGCGCGTGCTGCCATTTGCCCTGACCATCACTCTACTAATGCGGCCAAGTCTCGCGCGCCATGTGAGCCTACAGGGAGGGTTTTCTCCTAATCGTGATCGTTGCAGACGAGAAACAACGAACAGTTTGTTAATGGGAATGCTGCTCGCTTTGTTTAGTCTCGTCAGCTTTGTCCCTTGCGATGTACTGTTACTGCTGTAACATTCTACGGCGGAATGTTTTGCCTTAACTTTTCTCACGGCATAAGACTAGTTCCTTAAATTCGCTGCTTGTCGTTGTGTCCCCCCCCCCCCCCGGTACTGATCGACGAGAAAAAAAATGGACTGGTCCCGGACTGATGTACATCGTTTCAGTTTCACATGAACAACCATACAGCACCGTGCAAAAAATTAGCCTGCTGAAATTTCATGATTTTGTTCTGAATATCATGTTGTAGCAACGCCGGTTTGGGATGAGCAAGCTTAAGTTTGGACTAAACCCTAGTGGAAACCCGATTAACGTTATGTTAGCTAGGACCCAGAAGAGCCAACTTTTTCGGAAGCAAAGACTGAAAGAACTGCATAAAGGCTAAATCTAAAGGACTTGCTCTCGTGAATGCAAAGATTACTCGAGTTGTACCTCGGCATGCACACTCATTGCATGAAGATCAGGGAAAGGAAGTCCACGGAGTAGGACCGGAGCGCACGAAAAATGATCCACAAATATAATGCTTGACAAAGCTGAAGCACCACTAGTCGCTTGTGCCCCATTATCCTGCGTCGCCAAGATTGCCAGCATCCTCATTGATATCCGCCAAGACGGCCAAATGTCTTACCCAATTTTCAGGCAAGATTGGGCCCTACCCCCGAAGTCGATCGAAACAAACGGATCCAGGCAGGGTCGTGTTGTGATGATGCCACGGACTCTCACACGTACCTGACTCACGATCATTCAGACCACCTGCACCGGGCTTGAAGTCATCAATCAAAGGTCTAAAGGCACGAGCATTTCAGTCAAGGAAAACCATGCTTGTTAAGCCTTCTTCTTGAGCCCTTGACCTTTAGCCTTTCTCTCGCGCTCCATCCAATCCTTTGGAAACTTTCGAGAAGGTTGAAGCAATCCGTCTCCATAGGCTTTCCCGAAAGCCTCTTGCCTGCTTCTGCATCTGGTTAATCCAAGTACTGGATTTCTGTAACCTGATGAATGAACCACCCCCAACCACAATTTGACAATTTCTACGACCACTGCTTATTTTCAGGCCGAAGTACAAAGCAACAGACACCCCAATCCTGCCCATGATCCATCCAGTCCAGAATGATGTACTACAAGATACTCTGTAGAAACCTGACGGCTCGTGTCATGACAAACCCTGCACAGCAAACACACGCCCCTGAAGAACTGAACAACTGTTCGCCGTACCATTCAAAAGCCAAGGTTGTCGTAGTGCCGCAGTGAACCACCCCAGCCTTTGCCCCTTTGCCTTTTGTGTGTCTGTCCTCCTTGCCTTTTGTGCCTTTTGTGTGTCTGTCCTCCTTGCCATTGCATTGCCAGGCCCATCCCCAGCAGGCGCAGGGCACGCCCACACACCATCTCCGGCCTGCCACCACCGGCACCAGTGGCGACTGGCGAGAGAGGGAGCAGCAGGCGCCAGCGGATCTGGGGCTCTCACCTTCCAGTGCTGTTGCCTTGTGCAATTCTGAATTCCGATCATCTCTCTCGTCCTGCAAACACCTCTCCCTCTCGTGCACGGCGGCGCAGCACCCACCTCCGGCATTCATGACGGCATCACGCCTCCGCATTTATTTTTCCGATCTGCAGGCAAGGTGCAAGCAGAAGCGGGAGTTCAAAGTTGTTTGAACTTGAGAGCACACGCCCTGTTCGGCTGGCTGGTGGCTGATGGCTGACGCTGATTTGTTCTGAGAGAAAAGTATTGCTGGTTGGTAGCTGATGGCTGATTTGTTCTGAGAGAATAGTACTGCTGGCTGGTGGCTGATAAGCCAAACGATCAGGCGCACACCTTCACCTTGGCCTTGAGAGGACAAAAAAGGATGCCTGGATCATATGACATTGCCATGGATGATGGTTGTTTCAAGGAGTGAGAAAGAAAATCTTGGGCCCTGAATAAAAAGGAAAAGAACAATCTTTACCATGAGATTCCTTCATTCTTCTCGTTGTTAGTACTTAATTGGCCTGGCTCGCCGTGAGCTAGGTTAAAATAATGTTGCTGTTGTGGTCACTGGTCACTCTACCAAGACAGTGTCCGAATCTGTTTAATACTCCGATGTTGTTACTGCATCAGCACGACATAGATCCTTGGTGAAATGGAAACCAGCTTTGTGTTTAATTTGTACTATGAGATGTTTGGAGCGATGTCATGGATTTGACTTGATCAGCGTGTGTGAATTTGGTTTGGCAAATTGCAGCTATTCATCTATCACATCAAAATGTACTGCTTCTTTCATACATGTGGTCAAATACAACAAATTACCATCAAATTATCACTATTCACTTATCACATCAAAGCTAATTTGCCAAACTAAACAAAGCCGCAGAAACCAGGGCCAGTTTAATCTTATAGGAAACTATGAACAGGATCATGCGAGGGGATCTTACAGGGAGGGTTTGTACTAAACCAGTGTTTAACAACGGGAAAGCGAGGGTACGGACGGCCGGATAAACAAATGGGCTAACGGAGAGGATACGTGCTTTTGAGGCAATAGCAACAGCGTTCAAAAAACCAAAAACGCCATCTTGTCTTCGTCTTCCCCCACTTGGGAATCCTTTACTCCCCTCACCAAAAACAAAGAAACCACGGGGATAGGTTGGCAGGACACCATTATTGCAAGTAGCGAGCGAGCTCTCCCCAATTCCTTCCCTGATTCCCACGACCACGGGCAGCTCTTCCTCCCGACAAATGCCTCTCCGTTGCAGCTCTTGAAAGGATTGTACGATGCAGGGGAGGAGGAAGAGCGCACGGGAGATGGCTCGCGGGGAGCGGGAGCAGCAGCAACCGGCGGCGGTGGCGGCGGCGGCGGCGGCTAGCTCCAAAGGCCAAGCATGGCAAGCGAATCAATTCCCTTCTTGCCTCTTTTGCCTGTTTGGTGGCTTGCTGTTCTCTGATCTCTGATCTGCGCGTCTGTGCTCGCCAGGTTCTGCACCACGGGATTGCCCAGCGATGTCGTGATCGAGGTGGGCGACATGACCTTCCATCTCCACAAGGTTGGTGAATCTTGCATCCAATCCTTCAATTTTGCATGTTTTCCACCTTCCTCTTGCCAATGTTATCGTGAGTTGATGCCGTCCATTTCTTAATCTCGAGCTGCGAAAAGTGTGGCAAATTCTGCACTCATTGATTCCAAAAGTTAGCTAATCTAGTGCCTTTCTTGCAGTTCCCGTTGATGTCACGGAGCAAGAAGATTCACGACCTCATCACGAACAAGGAATCACGCGAGGCCACAGGAGGGGAGCAAGAGGAGGATGCCGGGGAGATCAGAGAGGAGGAAGCGGAAGTGGTGCTGGAGGAGGACGAGGAGGCGGACGTGCACCGCATCCGCCTCCCGGAGTTCCCCGGCGGCGCGGAGGCGTTCGAGCTGGCCGCCAAGTTTTGCTACGGCGTCAAGCTCGACCTCACGCCGGCCACCGCCGCACCGCTGCGCTGCGCGGCCGAGCGCCTCGGAATGACCGACGACCATTCCGACGACAACCTCGTCTCCCGCGCCGACCGGTTCATCACCCAGACCGTCCTGAGGAACCCCAGGGACGCCATCCGCGCGCTCAAGTCCTGCGAGGGCCTCCTCCCCCTCGCCGACAGCCTCGGCCTCGTGTCGCGCTGCGTGGACGCCATCGCCGCCAAGGCCGCCGCGTCCACGCCCACGGCGCTATTTGGCTGGCCCATCCCCGACGACGCCAGGGCTGGCGAGCGTCAGCGCCGCAAGAACAGCGCCGCCACCGGAGCCACCTGGTTCGACGACCTCGCCGGTCTGTCCCTGGTAACATTCACCCGTGTCATTGCCGCCATGAAAGAGCGTGGCGTCGGGCCTGAGGTCATCGAGGGGGCTCTCATTGCGTATGCCAAGCGGTCCATCCCCGGGCTGTCGCGAACCGGCCGGCATGTCGGCGGCGCTGCCGGCTCGGCGGCCGTGGCCCCGCCGTCGTCGGATGGGGACCAGAAGGCGCTTCTCGAGACCGTCATTGCCAACCTCCCCGAGGAAAACATCAAGAGCAGTGCCAACACAGGCACCGCAGTGGGCGCCACTGCGGCGCGCGTCCTCTTCGGCCTCCTGCGCACGGCGAGCATCCTGCACGCGTCGGAGGCGTCCCGCGACACGCTCGAGCGGCGCATCGCCGCGCGGCTGCCGGACGCCGCCGTCGATGACCTGCTCATCCCGAGCTACTCGTACCTCGTGGAGACGCTCTACGACGTGGACTGCGTCGAGCGCGTGGTGCGGTACTTCCTGGAAGGCCGCGGCGTCGGCGAGGAGGGCAATGAGGACGAGGAGGGCAGCGAGGCGGAGACGCCAGGCAGAGAGGCTAGCCGACGAGCCATGCTGGCCGTGGGGCGGCAGATCGATGCGTACTTGGGGGAGATCGCGACGGATGCCAACCTGAAGCCGGACAAGTTCTGCGACCTCGCCTGGGCGTTGCCGGACGGCGCCCGCGTGTACGACGATGGCCTTTACCGGGCTGTCGATATCTACCTCAAGGTGAGGCAGCAGCGAGTTCGTTCCCGTGATCTTGTCGTTTGCAAGATTGTGAAGCAAGGCCGTGCTGATGAGTGTGCTTGTTTGGCTGCTCTCTGTGCTGTGCAGGCACATCCTGGGCTGAGCGAAGAAGAGAAGGAGAAGGTGAGTGGCGTGGTGGACGGGCGCAAGCTGACGCTGGAGGCGTGCACGCACGCGGCGCAGAACGAGCGGCTGCCGCTGCGGACGGTCGTGCAGGTGCTCTTCTTCGAGCAGCTCCAGCTACGCAGGGCCATCGCGCGGACGATCATGGCAAACGAAGGCGGGGCGGCGGGGTCAGGGGAGGAAGGCGGCGGCGACAGCGACGGCGGCCGGACGTGGCGCGTGGCCACGCGGGGCAACCAGATGCTGCGGCTGGACATGGACAGCATGCGCAACCGCGTGCAGGAGCTCGAGCGCGAGTGCACGAGCATGAGGAAAGCAATCGAGAAGATGGACCGGCGAGGTGGGGCGGCGGCGGCAGATAGGGGGGCGCCGTCGGCGGCGGCGGACGGGAGGTGGGGCTCGCTGGTGACGAAGCGGTTCGGGTGCAAGTTCCCGGCGCAGGTCTGCCAGTCCCAGCAGCGGACGGTGGTGGCACGGCCTCGCCGGCCACGCATCGAGCAGAGCCCATGAGACCTCGCCGCTGCACGTCGTAGAGCTTCGAGATTTCATTTGTTCTGTTCTCTTGATTCTTTACTTCGATTTGTGAAAATTTCAGAGTTTTCCCTTGCCTAGCATTGTGTCATTTTCCATGTTCTACTGATCTACTCGGTCATTGAAATTGCGTATTAACAGCCGCACAAACTGGCCAACGCATGAAACCACACTTTGGCCAAACAAACTGTTTCATCCAATTCTCGTCACTAAAAGGCTTCAGAATTTACAAACTTGGTCAAGAGTTTCTGCTACGGCAACGGTGGAATGCGTGTGATCAATTGCAGGTTTGGAGAAGGCTCCTCACCAGTAGTCTCCGCAGGAGCAGACGCCGTCCTTGAAATGGTGGAACCGCTTGTTGTCCCTGACAACGATCTCGCGGCCGGTGACCTTGGCCATGAGCTTGACGGCGTTGTGGCAGTCCCCGCAGATGCGCAGGTTCTTCATGACCCGGAGCGGCGTCCCCGGCGGCGTGCTCACCATCCCGAACGCGATGGCCAGGCGCTCGCTGTGGTACATGAGCGCGCGTGCCTTGGAGTCCTCGTCGATGTCGTGCAGCACGTGGCGCGTGTCCGGCACGTACCCCGCCGCGCGGATCTGCTCGTGCAGCTCCCGCACCTTCTCGTACGCCTCCCGCCGCTTCGCCTGGACCGCGGCAGCGCCCTCGCTCCCCTTCCCCCTCCGTGGCGGCGGCGGCCTCCCTGACTGCCCCTCGAGGACGCGCCGGGCGTCGCCGCGGGCGCCGAGCTTGAGGTACAGCGTGGCGATCCCGTGCAGGATGAGCGCGGGGATCGCGGACGAGGGACCGGAAGCGAGCAGGCGGTGCGCCCGCCTTAGCACGGCCAGGGAACGCAAGTCGGCGCAGGACTGGAGGAGCGCGGCTTGTTCCTCCGGCTCGAGCTCGGCGCCGCTTCCTCGTTGGAGCATTTGGTCGAGCAGGCTAACGGCGGCCGCCGTGTTGGGTCCTCGGCACAGCCTCCTGAGCTCATCGCTATCGAGCCGCCGCCCACGGATGGGCTCCGGCGAGCTGGTGCTCGTGACAGAGGCGGAAGCGACGGGATTCGTGAGGTGGAGCGCCGGGCGACCACGGTCGCGGTGGTGGCGAGAAGCCGCGCCGGGCTGTGCAGCGCGGAGACCGCTCCGGCGGCAGCGACGGGTTCCGAGACGTGTGGGCGTGGTGGTGGTGAGAGTGGGGGAGGGGAAGCCGCGAGAGGCGGCCGGTGCCGCGAGTCTCGGAGAACTCAGCATGTTTTGCCGTTGTCGATGGTGTTCGGTGAGGAACCGTCGAAGCGAGCAGATATCCGAGATTTTTATTTTCTTTTTATTAGTCGTCGCCGGACTGCTTGCTTGAGACGAGGAGGAAGAAGAACTGGGCTCAGCCTCTCGGGGTCGGCCCATGTTGGTTGGCTTAGCCGCTTAGTGCACGGCCTAGTGGACTCTTTAGTCCATCTTCGGAAAGCAACATTAACTGTGCAAGCAAAATATAACATTTTTTATTAGATTAAAATAAGAAACAAACATACTGAATAGCATCCCCAAAACCACTTGCCCTTTCTTCTGAAATCAGCTTTGCAAATATCCCAAATTAACCATGTGGAGACTTTCTAAAAGCCAATTCTAGTCATGTAAGGCTGTAATGCAACAACAGCCTAAAATGAGTCTATGCTAAAAAAGGTATTGACAGATAGATGATGATTCTTAGTGGTTCCCACTTCCACCCATCAGATTCATCTTACTATACACCCCCCCCCCCCCCCACGCTATGCTGATCAATTTACCATCTTAATATTTGCTACTTTAAATAGTACAGAAATCTTTTAAAATCCATGTTCCTAACCACACCTTTGCCCAAGTTAAAAGTCACAATGACATTTTTTAAATTCAGACCAACTCATATTAACACTCATTGTATGAAATTTTTTAAGTGTTACACTCTACCAGGGGTACATTAACACTCATTATATTTCCTTGCATTTCACTATATGTACCAGGTTACTGAAGTCTTAAATACTCAGCTGTGTTTGAGCATCTACCTACTGATCTTGTGCAGTTGTGCTATGAGCCTATGACAGGAATATAAGGTTCTACACAACAGCCTGAAATGTAAAATGAGCCTACACTGAAAAAATAGTTGGCAGATAACCAAATGTATGAATTTACCATCTGCGTCTAATCTTTAGAGTGTTGCAACTTTTAATAGTACATCAAAAAATAAATTGTACAAGTAGTCACAGAATATATGCTTTCGAATATGTAATTACCTGGAGTAATGTTCAGGTATAGTTGGAGATTCTACTCTGCATGTAGGTGAAATTTAAGCCAATGGTTCTTCGTGCGCCAAACCTAGCCACTTCTTTGTATAGTTCCCTGTCTCATGTTAACAGCAACCACAAAGGCCTTCCTGTCCCTGGGCTCGACCTTGGTCATGAAGTAAACAAAATCATCATCATGCAAGCTAAGTGTGGGGTGACCTGTTCGGATGTTCTCCAAGGGCTGAGGTTTCCCTTCACTGCACTTCAGCATTTTCGGCAATTCAGTACAACAAAATAGGTTTTCATCATAACGGATCGGGCAACTTCAATTTTTCCACCACCGCGCCAACCATCCCGAGAAGTTGTTGCGGGAATGCTCCATGTGGCAGCCATCCAGCCATCACAGCCTGTGCTCATCTTGACATCCATTGCCATCTGGACATAATTGATGCGGCCATTAACAAGAGCAATGTCCCGAGTGTAGAATAGGCTGACATTGTACTCTGATAGTCTGATGGGTAGTACTACTCTCTAGTCTCTACAGCCGGGGAAGGCCTTTGGTTGGTATAGTCTAGGGTCTGTGCCGACCAGATGTGAGCAGTGTGCGGGAAACTGCGCGAGCCACAAATCATCGGATCGCATCCTCCAGTCGAAAATGAGGAAAAGAAAAGAATGCGTCCGTTATTTTCCGCCGACGGATCTAATTTGCACCGCCAGGAGAATCGGCCGGCCGTGGAGATCCCCGCGCCGGCGTCGCACTGGACTGATCGACCGGCCTGGCCATGGTCTCCATCGCCAGGCACATGGGTTGCGCTGCTTGAGGAGTTGACGCCGGGGTTAAAAACTCCCATTAGCGGATCGTGGATCGAGATTAATAATGGCGAGCTTTAATCAGCCGTGCTCAGTCATCGCGATCGAGCGTTGGATATGCAACGCATCGCCGCGCCACCGAGAAGGCCCCTGTGTTCGCATCTCGCGGGCGCGCCCAGGGGCCATGGCATCGGCATGGGTGAAGCTGCCCGGAGCCGGCGATCGCGTGATGCCGAAGCAATGGGTGGAGGAAACGGAGCGCGCCGGTGCGGCCGGCCGGCCGGCCTGGGTCAGGATCCACGCACGAGATGATTTTTTTTTTAATTTCGACGTGTTCGATTGTGAGTCGGGCAGGCAGCCGTGCAACCGAACTACTCCTACCGAAGCATTTGATTTGCTTGCCACTCGAGGCCTGATAATCGAAGGGCAGTTTACGAGGTTCTGTATAAAGAATCACGAGTTTTCTTTTTCTGTACATGCCTCAGAGTTCAATTGTTCAAGGGAGTGTCAGATTGTTGAAGTTGCCTGAGGTTTTACAGCTGTGTATGAACTTCTGGTTGCCTGTTGCTTTTATGTGTTATGTGTTGCATACTTAACAAAACTAATGCACAGATTTAGCTTTTGATATGTACTCCATTCGTGCTAAAATTATTGCTTTTTTTAGCTTTTCGCCTTTTATAGATACCTACTATACTATGTATAGATACATAGCGAATCAAAACCAATAATAATTTGAGATGAAGGGAGTAGTTTTATGAAATTACAATTTTTCGATTTTTTTTTTAGAAAAATCAAAGGCATTGTGAATGACGCATCATTTTTTAAAAAAATTGGAGAGGTATAATCTAGTTTATGATTGCTTCAAAATTTACAAATTAATTTTTCAAAATATGTTGGTGAACCATATGGAGAGGACGTACAGATCAACGAGATTTCGTGGGTGGATTAATGCAGCTAGAAATTTTGACGTATTGAACTTCTTAATTTGTCAACGGAGTACTCAGCTACTGAGTGCTAAGACAAAGAAAACAATGTGCTTGTAGACAACAATTAATCTTCTGTATACGAATATGAATCGCAGGTTTGAAATACAAGAGAAAGATGCGCTATTTTACGCAACAATTAGTATCACTACATTTTTTGTAATCAACTGATGAATCGACTACGCTGCACTTCTGTTCTAAATTTGGGCACTCTGACAGAACTAGTGATCGTCCTGCACCGATTGCTTCGGCGGGAATCTGGACTCCGTCGAAGAGAACAGGTTGGGAGGATCCTCCGTGACCGGACCGCCACTGTCGACGTACTCACCGTTCCTGATCCTGGCCACCGTGCCGAGGATCCCCTCGACGGCGATGTCCACCGCGTCCTTGAGCGTCTCCAGCTTCGACCTGGGATCAGCGTACAAAACCCGCGGGATGAGCCTGATCACCTCCCCCCGCATCCGCTCCACCGTGGCTGGAGGGATCGCCCGGAGAACGGCCTCGATGCTGACGTTCCGCTGCCGGACGTCGGCGTCCGGGATGTACACCGAGTACTTGTGGTGGTCCTCGGGGAAGTGCCACCGGTACTGCTTGTACGCCGACCCCGGGTGAAAGAAGACGGGGATGCACCCGGCGACAATGGAGTCGAACGCCGACCTCCGCGTGCAGGTGTCGCCCGGCGGCTGCAGGCAGAAGACGGTCTTCTGGAACAGGCGCATGATGTTGCCGGGGGTGTGGCACTGGGTGCTCCCGGTGGCGCGCGCGCACCCGAGCATGGTGCACGCGCTCGACGCCTTGCACTGCGCGATGACGTGGTCTCGGACCCGGATGTTGATGGGGACGTCGGGCCGCGGCGCGCCGACGAACGCCATGAGCCACTCCCGCCGCCGCCCTCGGACCCTATCCTGCCACCGAAGCACGTCGGCGTCCGACTTGGGGTGGAAGTAGGTCGGGTACGGCACGGGGTAGTCGTTGCCGTGAAGCATCGCGGACTCGAGCACGAGCACCGACATGTTCCGGCCGGCGGGCATGACGAGGAGGTCGTTGCCCCAGTCCGGGTCGACGTTGTTGCTCCGGCGGAAGTCCCACCCCGTCCGCCCGGCGACGAGGAAGTGGTCGCGCCCGCCCATGCGCCGCCACTCGGGCCGCGCCATGAGCCACTGCGTCAGGTCCGCCGACGCGGCGTCCCTGGTGGCGTTGTCGTAGCCCCAGTGGTAGCGGACGAAGTCGAAGCCGGCGTAGAACGGGACAAACACGGCGGAGGCCGCCGCGGGGTCGTCGGTCAGGCACTCGTACTGCCCCATCCGGTTGTGGAAGATGGCGTCGAGAGCGAACTGGTGCGTGTCGTACCACCCGGCCTCGCTCCTGATGACGCCGTCGACGCGGTCGGCGAGCGGGCGGCCGAGGCCGGCGTTCATCAGGAACCGGCACATGTCCGCCCAGTGATCCTCGGTCTTGCGGCAGTTGCGTATGATGTCGGCGTTGAACCGCGGCAGCAGGTCGTGGATGTACACGTACCGTCCCCGGCATGTGTCGGGGTTGCCGCTGGGGCGCCGCCGCTCCTCCCCTGCCGACAACGCCGGAAGGGCGCTGGCGCTGGCGGAGGAGGACGCGATCTTCTTGAGCTGCTCTTCTTGCCGGAGGAGGAAACGATGGCAGTCCTCGCAGTCCGTCGCGACGGCGACGAGGGACGTGTGCGGCGGCGAGCTTATTATCGGCGGGGCGCGGAACACGGCGACGTGGAGGTAGACCAGCAGGAGCCACGACAGGGCGGCGAGCAAAAGGAGGCGTGGCACCCACCGCCGCTTGCCGCCGGTCCTCTCCATGCTGCTTCTACTACGCCGTGCCGTGGCGGGCTGCAGAGACCTTACTACTGTGTAGTTCAAGCATGCGGCTGCGGCGGGGCACGAAGTGGCATTGGCAACGCGTGCGCGGGAGTTGGCCGGTGTATGACAGTCTGTATGTGCAGAGTTGCAGAGCAGATGCGAGGATATGGAATCGCGCGCGAGGAAGGGGAGAAGACTGCACGAGTGACGAGCCACAAATCATCGGATCCCGATTCAAAAGGGAATTGACCGTGGAGATCCGCGCCGCGCGTCGGCGCGGCATTGGACTGATAGCTGGCCATGGTCAGGGTCGCGAGAGCTGCACTGCACAATGGATCGCGTAGGTCAAGAGTAATTAATGCTGAGCATTAATCAATCAGGTCTGGCCCAGTCGTCGGGGGCGCGCGGGATCGAGCGTTTCGAATGTATCGCCGTCGCGGGTCGCCGCGCGATCGAGACGCCCCGGCGGAGCCGTGCCGGCGGCCAGGCCGGGACTCGGGAATGAGACTTCACCGCCGTGCCGGCCGGGCCGCGTGACGCTGAAGCAACGGAAGAACGGAGCGCGCCGCGGCCTGGGCCCTGGGCGAGGAGGCCACGCACACGGCACACGACATGAGGCTTTTCCGACGTGCTCGCATGTGACTTCTGAGTTCTGACTTGTGAGTCGCAGGTGCAGCAGAAGACCAGAAACATTTTCACATTCGAATTGCTTACCCTCAAGGTCTGATGATCTTATGTCATGTTTGGCTTTTCATAAATTCCTGACTTAAAGTGTCAATGTGCAAAAAAAACTTGTGGGAACAAAATAACATTGACTTAAAGTATAAAAAACTTATAAGTTCATAAGTAGCTTCACCTATACTTAAATACTTCAAACTCAACAAGGGTTTAATAAAGGAACAAGTCTATTTTTGGGCATCCAACTCTTGCCCGAGTTTGGTTTTGGCCATCGAACTGCAAAACCGGGAATCTTCGACCATCCAACTATTGAAACCGTTCAACTTTTACCACCCGGCGGTTTTGGCAGGTGGTTTTGGTGACGTGGCTGCCACATGGCGGTAGGGCCCACACGTCAGCCCCATCTCCCTCCTCTCTCTTCTCTCTTCTCTCCTCTCTCCTCTGACTACCGGCGGCCATCCCCCGCCTGCACCTCCCGGCGACGGCGGAGCTCGAGCTCGCCCGGCCCGCGGTGCTCGCCCGCGGCGGAGCTCCAGCTCGCTCGCTCGGCGGCGTTGCACGCGGCAGAGCTCGAGGTCGCCCCCCGACGGCGCTGGCGGGTGGCGGAGCTCGAGCTCCAGCTCGCTCCTCCCGACGGCCGGCGGCGGCGACCTCCAACGCCTCCCTGCACTTCTCCTCGCGCTCCTCCCCTCCTCCATGCCCGCCTTCTCGCCACTCCCCTGCTCGCAACGGTGGCACGGAGCGACGCGCGGCGGAGGTGCACAGCGCAGCGCGGCACGACACTCCCTCCTCCCCGCGCCACACCTCCTCCCGACGGCACGACGCGCGGCTCTCCCTCCTCCCCTGCTCCTCTTCCTCTGCTCGGGACGGCCGGCGGCGCGCGGTCCGCGAGCGGGGGCTGTTCGGCCTCCTTGCCTGCGGGATCTCCATCGCGGCGGCGGCAGGCGGTGGGCGCGGAGGTCAGGGAGGCAATGGCCAGTGCGGTGGAGGAGTAGGAGACCAACTCCACCCGCGCCTCACCATTGCCGCTCGGCTGAGCTCCCCGTGGTTTGACATGAATTTTGCCGCCGCCACAATCCCACCGCCACCAAACACTCCCCTCCTCCCTCCGCCGACTGGCCGCGGGGCTGCGCCGCATTCCCCTCCTCCTCTCACGCGCGGGAGAAGTAGGGCGCGGCGAGGAACGGAGCAGCAGCGAGTCATCGCTCCGGAACGCTAGGACCTCCACGACGTCGCCGGCGGAGAACTCGATCTTCACGTCGCAGCACAGAGCCGCGGCGGCGGCGCCGGGGGGCCCTCCCCACGCCCGATCCGCGGTGAGGATCCCGCCCCTGAGCTGCTCAGCCACCGTCGTCGGAGCACCCGCACCCCGAGCTACTCGGCCGCCGCCGCCGTCGGAGCACGCCCCCACCCTCGAGCGGCGCGAGTGCCAGTGCAGGGAGGCGTGGGGAGGAGAGAGATGAGTGAGAGAGAAGAAAGAGGGGAGATAGGAAAAAAAGAGCTGACATGTGGGCCCCATGCCACGTGTCGTCCACGTCAGCGAAACCACTCAACAAAACCGCCGAATGGCCAAATATGAACGGTATTGAAAGTTGGATGGTCAAATATTTCTGGTTTTGCGGTTCGATGGCCAAAATCAAACCGAGAGCATAGTTCGATGGTCAAAGTATAAAAAGCTTATAAGTTCATAAGTAGCTTCACCTCTACTTAAATACTTCAAACTCAACAAGGGTTTAATAAATCACTTTTTTCTCTCCGAGCGTGGGGTCATCAACACACTGACTTATAAATCATTGTAACCAAACACAACTAACTTAATAAGTCAGGAGTCGCGTCGTCTCCCTCACGTCGCTCCCACGGGTGACTCGGGGGAGCTCCCCCACTCCTACTCGCCCCCTCCACACCAAACCCAAGCGACGGCTCCGAACAACCGGCATCGTGCGCATCCCTGGTTCCCACTCCCTCCTTCCCTCACTCCCTTTCCCCTCCATGGTCGACAGCAGACGTCCTCAAGGTCGCCGGCGGGGCTGCTCGGCGGCCTTCCCAGGTGAGAGATCCGCGCCCCCTGCCTCCGGATCTGCAGCCCCCCGTCCCAGTGGCGCTCGGAGACCCGGGTTGCTGCGGCCCATGCGTGGAGCTCGGCGGTGGTTGCCGGCAAGGCCCGTTTTCCGGACGTCGCACGTCAGATCCGGTCATCCATGGCGCGGATATGTGTGCCCCTGCTTGATTTGGGCAGTATGGCATGCGGCGTTGCGGGTGCTCGGCCTCCCCATCGTGCGCCACTCCGAGGGGCGGTGACGCAGGCTGGGCTCCCCCGGCGTGCGACCCCATCCTCTACTGCCGCTCCGGCCCGGCCCACCGGCGTCCAGCCACCTCGCGACTCCAGATGCGGTCCCTACCAAGTGGGCGGCCGACGGCACAGCATAGATGCGGGCTGCTGCGGCGGAACATGCAGCTGACGAGGGCCTCTGGCCGGTGCTGCACCCGTGGTGCTTCAAGTGCCCGGACGACGACCTGCTCGCCTCCAACTAGTCCTCCCGGACGCCGCGACGGTCAGGTATGGGCTCCACTCGGTGCTCCGTGTTGTGGCTGGCGGTGTGTGTGCTGCAGCAATTGGTTACGAATCGTCAGGAGAAATCCTAACTTGGCTTCGTGCCAGTGCCGAGAACGGTGACACCTTCTGGTGCCGCTCTACCTTCTTGGAGGCGTTGTTTCGAGGTGATTCACAATCGATGAGGAGTGCTAGTTCCGGGCTATGACTGTCAGGAGAAATCCTAGCTCGGCTTGATCCCGATGCCGTCAATGGTGACGCCCCCTGGGTGTTGCTCTCCTTCCTGAAGGCATTGACGAGATGTCACTCTTCGTGTTCTAGCATTGTCTGTCTGTCGCTTGGTTCTCTTTGTTGTCCCTTGCTAAACGTGCTTCTACGCCCTCACTACTCTTCACGAGTGAGGCCCACACTGATGGTTGGTGACGGTTGTGGTTTGGAAAGTCTCTATCGTCGGCGCCTCTGCTTTGCCGATGCTCTCCTTGTTGGTGGTGACAGAAAATCAATTGTCGGGTGGTGATTCACCGCTTTCGCCATTCCCCTTCAAGGATTCCTCCCCTTGGACGGCGTTGGATGATGATACGTGGAGCCTGGATACGCTGGAGGTGTCGCTGCTAGCTTCAAGGGAGGTCGTCGTATCCGGTGATTCTTGGCTTGTGTACCTCTTGCCGTCTTTAGTCCCCATCCCGCTTGTTAAGCCTCAGATGGAGGGTAGCGGCGGGGCGGCATAGCTACGAGAGGCGGTGCAGGGTGCTAGGGTCATGAAGGGGTCGGCAAGTATGTGTTTGATGGTGGCGCTTATCAACAAACGACGGTGATCAACTAGATGTGTTATGCTTTGTTCTTGTTTTGTTCGTGAGTGGTGTGTTGTATCATGGTGTTGTACTCTCTCTCCTCTTTGTCCCCATAGTTTTCTTATCGAATCCATCTCTGTAAGGATTTTTGGCTTTCCACAAACCTTTTAATGAAATTCAGGTGGGGATGCTCCCCTGTTGACCGTCAAAAGAAAACTTAATAAGTCAGTGGCTTGTTAAGTCAGAAAATCAAATAAGACATTATTGAAAGATTTTTTGAAAAAAAAGGTCTGATGACCGAATGGCACTTTACGAGGACCGTATGTGTAAGAACATAGCTCCCCCGTTCGCCAGGGCCGCGAGGGTCGCGAGGTGGATGGTCGTCGTGGGGCGTCTTCTTCGAGTACTCCGCGTGTGGGGGCGTCTGATGCCCAGCCAGGCGCTCCCGTGGAGCCAGATGGTCGTGATGGTCGTTGTTCCTTCTCTACGGAGGCCGGGGGCGCTCCTCCGCTTGGTCACCCCTCCAGGCGGCCTCGCTCAGAGGTGTGCATCATCCCACGTTCGGTGGAGGTCGCCGCCAATGAGATTACTCTTGAGCGCGCTTTGGTCGTTATGGTCGCTGGCACTCGACCGGAGTTGGTGCCCTCTGATGTTCAGGCTTACATTATGGGTCACTTCGGCTTGCCGCTTGGGTCGTTTACTGTGCACCCCCACCACCCGGAGGACTTCTTGGTGCTCTTTCGGGATTTTGATGTGATTCAGCGGATCCTGGATGCCCCTCTTCCTTCCTCCTCGGTCCGACTGGTCTTCAACCGATGGTGCAAGGAGAGCGGGGCGGTTTGGTCGCCTATGAGCTACAGGCTGCGGATTGCTATCCAAGGTGTGCCCGCTCATTTCTGGTTGCGCAGCACGGCTCAGGAGATCTTGGGCTCCTCTTGTGTTCTTCTTGCTTTGGCGCCGGAGACGGAGTCCAAGGCCACCCTGAAGAAGTTTTTCGTCACTGTCGGTTGTCTGCATCCTGATCTCGTTCCGAATGAGAAGGTTATGTGGGCCCCCCTTCCGGTCGATTCTAGGCACCCGCAGCCAGGTTACTATTACAGGGCAGTTATTGATATTCTCGAGGTCGCGGTCGTCGGTTCTGAGATCCACCCACCACCACCGCCCGGTGATGAGTCCCTTCCACTTGGTGGATCTGCGGCTGGGCCGCGACGACAGCCGCTCGGCTCGGGTGGGGCTTCCTCACCTTGGTCGTCTGGTGGTGGCGCCTCAGCGTCCTCTGTGGGTGGCTCTGCTACCCCGTCGGTAGGTCGTCAGGTGGCACAGGTGCCGCCGCCCTCCGCTGCTTTCGGCGCCCCTGTGGACCCCCCTGCTCCTCCGCCACGCCCCCGTTCCTACCCGGAATGGGGACTACAGGGTATTCACTCCCCTGCAGGCTTCTCCGCCTGTCCGGCCACTGGCTTCGCCTCTTCTGCCTCGGGCGGAGCATCGGTGGGGTCCGCGCCCCCCGCCGAGGCTCCGCGGTTTCCCTCGGCGTCTTCCCTGGTGGCGCGTGCTGCGGAGCCCTCTAGCGGGCCTCCTGACCTCGTCGTCGTGTGTTCGTTGGCTCGGGAGGAACCTCCCCCCGTCTCGCCGACCCTGTGCTTTCCGGGCCCTCCCCGTCGCGACGCCTCCCACGACCGACGGTGGAGGACCCGCTGGTCGTCTTGCCCGCCCCTGTCTCCGACGCTGACCGAGGCGGCTGGGACCCCATGCTCCTGGAGGCGGCAGTCACAGTTGGGGGGCGTCCCTCGTCGTCTTTACTGCTGCCGTTGCCAGCAGTGCTTGCCCACCCGCAGCCGGTTGTTCGCAGGCTGTTTGCCTCTCGGCAACCTCCGTCTATCTGCCTCTCGGCGGTGTTCGCTCGGTTGGGGACCTTCTTGTTCCGTGCGCCGCGGTCGTCAGATCTGCCGGCTCTCGAGGTCGTTTTCCCTGCGGCTGACGTCCCGATCAGGACGTTAGCCTTGCCAGGGGAGGTGGTCGCGACAGTTCAGCCCCCGCAGCTTGCTGTCGAGGCATCGGTCGTTGTTCAGGGCTCGGTCGCCGGGCCTGGCGTCACCCTCTCCACGCCAGGGCCCCAGGTCGTCTCAGCTAACCCCTTCGCCCGACGAGCCCTTGGGGGATTGTCTGCCTGCTACGGACGACGCCCTCGTGGACACACCGGCGGAGGTCGCCGTGACTGACTTCTGTGCTTCCATCTCGAGGCACCCTGCTCCACCGGTCGTCCAGGCCCGACCTAGGGCGCGTCGTGCTCGGCCTCCTCTTCCGGACCCGTCCACCCTGTGCCGCAGCGGTCGTATTGCAGCTCAGGTCAAGAGGGGGGGCGCTTCTTCCGTCACTCGTGGTCAGAACGTGGTTATGCGCCAACTTGGGGTGATCGGCAGGGATGTGGCCCCTGACGCTGCTGCTTTTCAGGAGTACCTTCGTTTGTTTGCTGCAGGGCTCTCCGACAACCACTGCCAGGCGAATCGCGCTTTGTTTGGTGGGGCTCTGGATGATGCCATCCACGCTTGTATTCTAGAGGATAAGGAGATGATAGCGGCAGCACAGGAGCTGTTCGCCGACGAGACAGGGGTCGAGGTGGCTAGGTTGTCCTAGCTTGGTCGCTTAGGTTGTTGGTCGTTTTTATGTTTCAATGGATGAACGTCTTGTAGTCTGGAATGCTCGGGGTCTCAACCGTCGTGCCCGTCGGTCGGCTGTTCAGGAGCTAGTTCGGTCGGAAAGAGCTTCGCTTGTGTGTTTGCAAGAAACTAAGTTAGATGTACTCGATGATTCTATGGTTATAGATATGCTAGGCTCGGATTTTGACTATTTTGCTCTCCCTGCTGTTCATACCTGTGGTGGAATTTTGGTCGCTTGGGACACCAACTGTTGGTCGGTTTCTTCCCCGATCTTGGGCTCTCATTCACTTTCGGTCAAAGTGTCTCTCTGCTCGCAGCCTGAGGCTACTTGGTGGCTCACTAATGTTTATGTTCCACAAGAGTATGCAGAAAAAATTGTTTTTCTGCAAGAATTGCGGGATATCCGGTCGTCTTTGTCGGGTCCTTGGTGTGACGACTTCAATCTTATCTATCAGGCGGCGGATAAGAACAATGGTCGTCTCTCTAGGAGGTTGATGGGTCGTTTCAGGAGATTCCTTAATGATCTGGAGCTAGCGGAGCTGCATCTCAGTGGTTGTCTTTTTACTTGGAGTAACGAGCGGGCTCACCCGACACTAGAGCGCATCGACAGGATGTTTGTCTCTGATGAGTGGGAGTCCCTCTACCCCCGGTCGTACCTCCAGGCCTTGTCTTCAAGATGTTCGGATCATGCCCCCTTGCTTCTGCAGTTCGACGACGGGTTTAATCCCAAGCGACGCTTTCGTTTCCAGGCGTTTTGGCCCCAATTCAATGGCTATCTTGAGGCTGTGGCTGCATCCTGGTCGACCCCGGTGCCCCTTGCTGATCCTTTACGTACTATTGATCAGAAGCTTCGTGAGACAGCAAAGGGACTGAAAGCTTGGAGTGCTAAAGCCATTGGTAGTGTTCGCACTAAGGTGCAGGTCGCAAAGGAGGTTATTTTTCGCCTTGATGTGGCTCAAGATCTTTGGGTGCTGTCTCCGACGGAATTCGCACTCCGCAAGTTTCTTAAGATACGATACTTAGGTTTAACTTCTCTCCAGCGCACCATCGCGCGAGAGCGGTCGAGTATGCGTTGGTTGAAGGAGGGGGATGCGTGCACTAAGTTCTTCCATCTTCATGCTAACCAGCGTAGGAGGAAGAACCATATTGCTTCCCTCCAGGTCGATGGGGTCACCCTTATCTCCGAAGCAGACAAGGCTGACGCCGCCTTTGATTATTATGATTCCATCCTCGGATCTGAGCTGCCACGGAGCGTCGCGCTCAATTTTCATGAGCTAGGGCTCCCGCGTCTTGACCTCTCCGACCTCGGTCGTCCTATTTCCGAGGAGGAGGTGTGGGAGGCCATCAGGGACCTCCCCTTAGATAAGGCGCCTGGCCCGGATGGGTTCACTGGTCGGTTCTATCGGTCGTCTTGGTCGGTCATCAAGGATGACATGGTTCGGGCTTTTCAGGCTATCTCTGCTATGGACTGTCGAAGCTTCCATCATTTAAATGAAGCTCTGCTTACGCTGCTCCCCAAGGTCGACAACCCCCGAGTGTCTGGGGGACTATCGACCTATTAGCCTGATCCATAGCTTTGGAAAGATTTTTTTCCAAAATCTTGGCCAACCGTTTCGCTCCTAACCTCCCGCTCTTGATCTCGCCTAACCAGAGCGCGTTTATAAAAGGTCGTCAGATACAGGATAATTTCAGATACGTCCTAGGCACTGCTAGAACCCTCGCCATTCGGAAGACTCCAAGCATTATGTTTAAGATCGACCTCGCTAAGGCGTTCGACTCAGTCAATTGGATCTTCCTTATCGAGCTCCTCTCGGCAGTCGGTTGTCCCCTTCGTTGGATTAATTGGATCTCGGTAATACTCTCCACAGCCAGCACTAAGGTTCTCCTTAATGGAGTCCCGGGTCGTCGTATTTGTCATGGTCGTGGGCTCAGGCAGGGTGATCCCCTATCACCAATGCTTTTTGTTTTGGTTATGGAGTGCTTCAGCGCCATGGTTAAGCTAGCCGATTCTAGGGGTCTGCTCACTCCCCTGCGACCGCGTTCTATTAAGCAGCGAGTCTCGCTGTATGCGGATGATGTGGTCGTCTTCCTTTCACCGGTCGTGCTGGATCTTGTTATGATTAAAGAGATCTTGGAGCTCTTTCGTCGGGCTACGGGTCTTGCTACCAATCTTAACAAGAGTAAGGCTTTCCCGATTCGTTGTGCAGAGGTTCAACTAGATCTAATCACACACACTCTGGGCTGTGGGTGCGCTGATTTCCCTTGCACTTATTTAGGGGTGCCGCTCTCTCCTTGGCGTTTGCCCAAATCTGCTATGCAGCCGGTCGTTGACAAGGTCGCCAGACGGTTGCCTCCTTGGAAAGGGAGGATGCTTAACCGAAGTGGCCGCCTCGTTCTTGCTCGGTCCACGCTTTGCGCTATCCCGGTCCATATTTCCATGGCAACAAGGATCGCACCTTGGGCTATTCAAGCCATTGAGAAGATGGTCCGTGGCTTCTTATGGTGTGGATCGGAGGTAGCCGTGGGGGGGTGTGCAATTGCTTGGATCAATGCGGCTTGCCCTAGGGAGTATGGCGGCCTTGGCATCCCAAACCTTCAGCTCATGGGCTTCGCTTTACGTCTTCGTTGGTTGTGGTTGGCTCGGGTCGACTCTGACAAAACTTGGTCGGAGTATGCTTTTCGAGTCGATAGGTCGTCTAAGGAGTTCTTCGATGCCTCTGTAACCGTGCAAGTGGGAGACGGTTCCCGGGCTCTGTTCTGGATGGATCGCTGGCTGCATGGATGCTCCATTCGCCAGCTGGCTCCTGAGCTTTGGAACGCTATTCCAACTAAAACCAGGAACTCCCGCACGGTGCGGGAGGCCCTCCTGGGTAACCGTTGGGTGAGGGATATCACTTTTGCCCGCACCGTGTCTGTGGTCGTGCAGTACCTACACCTTTGGGACACGCTTAGGGGCCACCACCTTTCCGACCAGCCGGACAGGTTCATTTGGAAGTGGTCGTCTTCGGGAGAATTTTCTTCCAGCTCAGCGTACAAGGCTTTGTTTCTGGGGAGGACCTGTATTGCCGGCGCTGAGCGCATCTGGAAAGTTCAGGCACCGGGTCGATGCCGCTTCTTTGGGTGGCTTGTGTTGCATGGTCGTTGCTGGACCTCGAACCGCTTGCGTCGGCATGGGCTTTGGGACTCGGACGATTGCGCTCTTTGCGCACAAGAGGTCGAAACTTTAGATCACCTGCTTCTCGGATGTGTCCACAGTCGGGAAACTTGGTTTAGGATCATGCGTTACTATGGAATGCAACATCTGACACCGCATGAGGAGCTGTCATTCTTCGAGTGGTGGCTGGCCACTCGGAAACAGGTTCACAAACTTCAGCGTAAAGGGTTCGACTCTTTGGCCCTTCTGGTCGTCTGGTCGTTGTGGAACGAAAGGAATCGGCGGGTGCACGACAGAGCGGCGCTCCAACCGGTGGCTTTGGCGCCTTTGATCCGGGAGGAAGCTCGGAGATGGGCTAGGGTCGGGTTCGCTGGCATGGCCTCTCTTGGTCGTCTTAGGCTTAGGCTGTAATCCTTCGCTCCTTTCAGGATTTGTCCTTTTGTTGTTGTTTTAATTTTCGTCTTCTTGTACCAAACTCTCTCTTCTTCTTAATGAAAAACGTGCTATGCACGTCTTAAAAAATAGTTTTTTTCCCTGACAATGATTTTGATAAACAAAGAGTCTTGGGTGCAGAATTCCTAAAAAAAAACAGTCTTGGGTGCAGCATCTATCATTGTATATTCTGCTAGCAACAAGCTAAGCACGCAGCGCGTCGAGCACGAGACGCTTGAACAGAGTGCCTCAGGTTAATTCATCCGAGGATGTAGAGGCGATCGCTGATTAGTGATTATAGCCGAAACAAAGATGTAACCTAACGTAACGTCGTAGATGTAAATTGTAGTCAAGTTCTATCCCCGTGCATGTGCATGTCAGATATAATTTTTTGAACAAGACAAATGGTCAAAGTTGAAAGAAAAAGTCAACAGCGACAAGTATTTCGATACGGAGGGAGTAGTTCAGAGTTTAACACCGATACTTTGTGTGGCGGAAACAGTGGTCATCTAGTGTAGAAAGTACTCCCTTCGTTTCATCTTACTTGTTGTTTTGTCTTTAGATATATTCATTTTGCTATGTATTACTTGTCGTTACGACTTTTCTAGATGCATTCTTGTTGCTATGTATTTAGATATATACATAACAAAAAATGAATGTATCTAGAAAAGTCAAAACGACAAGTAATATGAAACGGAAGGAGAAATATTAGTGTTGATGATAAGGTGTATGGACTATGGAATAATTATTAATTAAAAAATTACAACAACTTGGCAAAGATAATTTCATATATCTGTACGAATATTTTTAGAATATTAAATAAATGAAAGGGTCATACGAGTCTATTCAAATAACTTCCAGATACAATGTTTTTAAAAATTTTAGCCTGTACGGAACACAGGGATGGTCTAGTTTACATTTGTTTTCTCACTAAAAATGTAAAAGGTGAAAACAATTATCGGTAATAATGCCTTTTTATAAAAAATAATATTTCAAATAGAGGTCTAATACATTTATAGCAGCAAACATCGCAGACTCCTGATAGAGGAAGATATAGTCAGATATTAACGGGCTATTTCTCATTCCGGTAACTCTCAAAAAAACTATATGGGAAGATAGCGGCAGCTATAGCCAGCTATTTAAAACATTGATAAAAATATATACATAATATTTCACAGGTATATATAATGTTATAATGTCCTGACCATGCACAGGATTTACCGAGACTGAGCCCCATAACATTGTTTGTCCATAAATGGAGGGAGCGTGGGAGAGAGAGAGAAAAAATGATAGAATGGATAATCCTAGTAGGTTCTGGTCAAGCAATATCTATTGGCAATATAATACATAATCCTTCATTCCTTCTATAATTCCGTTAGATATATGAACCACGTAGACTGCAAAGAGAAGAGGTGAATAGTGATTCGATTAAAGTAGCTGATCACAATACGAGATTGTTGGTTTTCTCCGTGTAGCCACCTTTTCTTTTAGAAAAGAATCGTGTGCCTACATGCTTATGTATCAGTTGTCCATCCAAATTGAACGATTTGGGGAGATGTGATATGAGCCACCGAACATGAGTTCAGAAAATGACTTGCAAATGACTTAGAGGATGTTTAGTTTCTAGCCACGGCTTGTTTGTTTCGCTTATCAGCCACCAGCCAGCAATACTTTTATCTCAGAACAAATTAATCACGAACAACCAGTCAGCAATACTTTTCTCTCAGAACAAATCAGCACCAGCCACTAGCCACCAGTCAAACGAACAGGCATGTGGCTAAGAAATTTGAAGTTTTTTTTTTTGCGAAAGAATTTGAAGTTATATTCTATGCACTAAAGAAAAATTTCCACCCTTCATACCCAATTGTATGTAGTTCGTGCTTTTTCGTGTTTGTGTGCCGCTACAATATTGTGAGCATTCACGCCAACCGTCGACTTGGCGAGCGATGGGCTCACGGCCTCACGCGCGGGTGTGGAACTCTGCCGACACACCCCGCGGCACCACCCTCTGCTGCTCTGACTTCAAGCGGCGCAATCACTTGAAAGCGGATGATACGTACTACGCGTTACGGGAATAATTAATTGGCAATCTAGAAACCAAAGAGAAGATACCAGAATTGAATTCTCGGTTCCTAGCTAATCACGGCCCCTGTCAGTGTCACGCGTAGCAGCCTTGTTAGGAGTCCATCTAAACCACGGCTTCTGAGAGTTATCTTATCCCAAACAAAGTTGGCCACGAGCCCACACGACGGACGACGGTTAAACAAACAAGTACGTACACTGCTAGTGCGAGTGCTACTATCTCTTCTTATGAATCGTGGCGCGGTCGGCGGCCACCGACGCGGTCCACGATAGCAAAAAAGATGGTCACCGTGCGATCTGATTTTTACGGCGTCAGCACCTTCGGCTTCCTCCAGCTGTGGTAAATATCTACCGCCTCCTCTCGAAGCATCCAGCAGCAGCTCAGCACCCATCGCCTCGCCACCGCTTGCGTCCCACCTCTGCCGCCGCCTTGCCTCCTCCGGCGTACCCACCCCTACCTCCTCCTCCTCCGTTGGCTCGCGTGCCGACGGGCGCGCCCCCGCGCCGACGACGGCGGCCGCAGCTGGCCTGCGCCTCGCGCCGCGTCGATGGCGCCGCCAGCCGCTTGCTGCGGGCGCACCGATGGGGACCGGCGGCGGCCCGTCCTGCCCGTGTGCCGAAGCGGCCGGCCTGCCCCTCACGCCGCCAGCAGCCTACCGCGGATGCGCAGCTGGGTGCTGGCAGTGCCTTGCCCTGCGAGGATTCCGCTCCTGCCGCCCGGCCAGCTCTCCTCCTCCCCTACACACGCCATGACCTCCACTGCCGTTGCCTCTGCTCCTGCTACTGCCTACCCCAACTGGCTTTGCCTCTCCCTCCCGCTATTAAGCGCGACGAGGTAAATCTTTGGATTTTTCCACTTCTGTTCTACACATGTCTTGTCATGGTTTTATCTATGTGCACGGATTTCTTGTTTGGGGATGAAAATACATGCAACTACTGTAGCTATGCTACTCCTTTTGTCCGTAAATGCATCTATAAGAAAAAAGGCATTCACTTACCTAAGCTGCAGTAAATGTCATCTGCTGTTTTATCAAGAAACAAAATGCCATGTTAGAAGCAGAGTTTCCATTCAGATTCATTTTTGTTTGCAGACATTTTGGCTGGCTATTTCAATCCGCTTATTCTTTGATAATGAGAATGATTGCCTTCTTTATGTACCTACTCAGATATGCTAACAGCATTAACTTATTCATGAGATATTCACGATATATGTAGCTGTGTTTATTGTGTAGATACTATTTACCGAGACATACTTAAACCTGTTATTACAAGTGAATTGTATCCATCGTTTTCGTTTGAGTTACTGAAGATAGCATTGACTGTGACCAGGGACTAAGGCACTATGCATTTATGACTGCAGGTACCATAAGAAAGGTTGGCTGGTTCAGTTAGAAGACAATGTCATCAATTAAGTAATTGTCACTGGGGAAAAAAACAGCGATGTTATACTATGGCCTATGTTGCGCTGAATTTTTGGGTAAACATTAGGCCTATTATGTGCAATTGACCATAATGTGCCCACTTTTCTTGCATTAGTGACATTGGAATTTTGAACTGAAAAAGAAAAAAAAACCCATTTATAAAATTGTTGATGCACCGAATAGTTAGTTACCTAAATTTTCACATCATTTTTTTATGTAGTGCAATATCATTTTTTACCTGCATGAGCAATGCAACGGGCCACAGCGCTGATACAAAGGTGGACTGATGCATACAAAATTAAAACAGCATTAGCAGTGGAGTTATGACCCAGCTATCCTACCTGCAAATTTTGGGGCACTCGGTCACCAAGCAGAATTTCATCTAATCCATGTTTTCCCTAATTATACATTAGGTGCACAGATGTACTGTTAGTTTAACATTTCTTTTTTTGTCATCTCCTTTCCATCTAATGTCTGCATTCTTTGTTTTGCTGCTGTAGGCTATGCTTTAATCTGTTTGGGGATGGTTCTAAAGATGACAGGGTCAATGCAACAATGATTCTGCAGCAAAAGGTAGTTTGCCCAGCCTCAAGGTAATGCCAGACCTAATAGTGCATAGTTTAAATGTTCGTGTGACAATACAAGCATCCTCTTTAAACTAGGCAGAAGAAAGCTTTAAACCATGGGTGCTACTAGCAGGCAAAACATTTGTGTTTCCGTTGACACAATTAGCTTTTACCGACATTAATTTGAACGCACATAACCTCTTTTCAACCACAATGAACTTGGCAGTTCTTCTATGTTTTTGCCTCAGTGCATCAGCATTCTGTCATGCTTTTTTTGTTAGTACAGATACTACAAGATTAATCTTACATAGCATATTACAAACCAGATCAATTTTCCTGAAGAATGACAATGCTCCCTATCGAGGGATGTGCTCTAAGAGGCAGCTTCTGCAGAAACTGTGACCATCATGATGGTTGAGCTGGTGCAGTGTGCATGAAAGTTGAGAAGGACAATGGTGGCAATGAGTCAATTGAAGTGATAGCAGATTAGCAGGTAACTTCCCTGTAACTTCTCTTTGTTCTTTAGTAAATGATACATGAAGCCTTTGCTTGGAATCCTGATTGGGCATCATAATATATTTCTTACTATAGGCTGGTACAGGGGGCAGCTGATCACGACCCCACCCTCTGCATTAGAGACATGGAAAAATCAGGTGAGTACTCTTCAAATATCAAGATCGGTGAAAGCCTCCTTGGTGCTCTTCAAATTTATTTGCAGAGAAAGATTTACAATTTACTGTAATTGGCTCCCACATTTACTGCTGCCTTTGTACATTTGCAGGTTCATACTATAGCTGCGTCCACACCAACAAAATCATGAACACTTGCAAGATAGAGGATCAGATTACCTTTAAATTCAGGTTAGGGTACGCGAAATCCTTACTTTCTTATTTCTCTCACCTTAATGAATTGGATCTGCGAGGCTCTACCATACCTTTACATATTGAAATAAAGATCTGCTAACGTCAAATATGTTTTTTTTGTCTACAGATATTTCATTTGGCATGTGGCTATGCACAACATGGCATACTGGTGTTTATCATGGCTGCAATAATTTGTCAACAATCTTAGTTCCTAAGATGCTCTGTTACAAATCTGTTTCATTTTTATAACCATGTTATCTTTTCAATTCCAGCTTGCCTTAAATCGTTTGGAGGTGCTTAAGATTAGTTGGCTGATGATGTTGCTGCATACAGCTCTTTTGAACTGTTTCACTTCAATAATTTCAAATACCTTCTCGCATTATCCGTGTAATCATATACATTTCACTCAATATATGATAATAAGATGGATGTATGCATTGAATCAAAGTATAGATTACATATCGCCTTTTTTGAAACCGCAGGTCTGCTCATTAATACTGATGCAACATCTCGACAAATTTTGTTGCCCTTCACATCCTGCCTTCAAGATTTTGCATGCTCAGGTACACAATAAGACCATAACCTACCATTTTTTTAGGATGATATTTACCTACTTGGATTTTAATTTAATTGCTTAAAAGATTATATGCGAAAATAAATAAAATATTCTAACTGATGTGATATCCTCAACAATGTACTTCAAATATTGCCAGCCATTTTTTGTACATCATATTTTCAGCTACGGTCTCGGTGCCTACTGTCAAACAAAAGAATGAATATATTTTCATGCACACTTTTCTTATTTTATATAGTGTACCAACAAATCATCTTTCAACCATGCTCCAACCTTTTTTGCAGTCAAGCAACAAATACTACATCCACAGTCACTATGATTCAACCACTTATATCAACTTCATCATCGTATAACCACTTACATATTAACTTATCTCGTGCAACTATAGATTCAGCCGCGCGCAAATTACTAGTATTTGTTCAAACAATGCAACGCCGGGCGGCCACAAGCGCTCCACGTGTCCCGTACACGTCGCCTAGCTGGCCTGGAACCGTCCGGGTCGCGCGGGCCCGCCACCGGCCAGCTAGCTGTGCATATCCATCCACAGCCTCCAAATCAAACGCCCCAAGCCCAACCCCGACCCAGCGTGCGCGGCTGACTGCGGGCAGAGAGAGAGCGAGAGAGCGACCGATCGATCCAGCGGAGGGGGTGACCGACCGGCGGGCGGCGGAGATGGGGAAGGGGTTCGCGTCGTACCTGGCGATGAAGACGGGCCCGGAGGCCGGGGACGCGTCGGCGGCGGCGCAGGCGCTCATCGACGCCGACCTGCGGGAATTCGGCGTCGCCGCGCGGAAGCTCGCCAACCACGCCTTCGTCCTCGGCGGCGGGCTCGGCTTCGGCACCTCCTTCCTCAAGTGGCTCGCCTTCGTCGCCGCGGTGTGAGTGTCTCCGCACCGGACCGCCGCTACCTTTTCCGTCTTGATTCCCTTTGAGAAAAGGGGGATCCCTCTTCCCCGATCCCCCACCTTTCGCGGGTCCACAGTCTGATGCGTCGCGAATCGAGCATCATGGGGGTATTTGCCATTGGACCTTGGTTCGTTTCATAAAGCATCGTTCCTTCTCTTTTTGCAGAGGATCAAGATCAAATTGGTGCCATTGGGGGTGGCAATACTGTGTAAATCGCACTACTGTGCTGTCAGGTACCAACCCTGCGTATATGCAGATGGACCTGATACCTGAACTGGAAGTAAAACTGTTAGACGATTGTTTGTTCGTGTTACTTATTTACGGGGGCTGTATCATTGTATCATGACTCTTCACTGGTCAACGTACCTTTTGATGTCTGAAACTGACCCAAATCGGCTGGTGGAAGATGAACTATTTCAGTTCACGCAAACTGGTTTGAACACCCCAGTTATGATCCTGTAAATTCCTAGACGGCGTTAAGAAGTTTTTATGACTTCAAGCCAGATTTTCTGTCTGGTGTCACCGTTTGTTATGTAGAATTGTAGACTGTACTGAATCCCGGAACTGCATGTGGCAATTGTTAGCCTAATTGACAGAGTGAGAAACCGTTGAAAAAGTGAAAAACTACTTTGCCAGCAATTTTCTGCACTCTTTTCTATGGTTTGTCACTGAACCCAAACAAACACAGTTGGATTCCTTCTTATCAGCATTGCTGGTGCTCTTAATGAGCCATCTTGTTAATCTTTTTTTTATAAAGAAAAATCAGCTTTGTAGAATACCAAGAGTGGATAATTTCATATGCTAGTTTCACATGAGATTTGTAGTAATTAAGGTATTTCTCTTCCGCTGCAGGTACCTCTTGATATTGGACCGCACAAACTGGAAGACCAACATGATGACAGGACTCTTGGTTCCTTATGTTTTCTTCACCCTGCCTCATGTGCTGTTTTCTCTGATAAGGTGAATAGGCTCATACACCCTGTGACATTACCTATCCTCTACTGATTCTAACTGCTATCGCCATCTACAGTGAGACTGCTTCTGTAATTTCAAAGATGTCGAGGGAACTTTTAGGATCAAAGCACTTCCAATTTCTTCTTGTCATGTTTTAGATTTCTTAGGGTAACAGTTCTGCATGTTTTAGTCAAGAGAGTTTCTTCATAATGGTTATTTGTTGATTGCAAGTTTGCTGACAGTGACAGCCCTTATCCCGGAGATATTGTTATCCATTAATCTACTATTATATTATATGTGGATGTACGAAAGAAAATGCTTATCTTTAATCATTTGAATTTTCAGAGGTGAGGTCGGAAGATGGATTGCAATTATTGCGGTTATTCTGCGTCTCTTTTTCCCGCGTCACTTCCCTGGTACCATTTTGCTATTTTTGTTTTGTTTTGCTTATTACGATGTATTGCACCATTTCAGAATTCCTGGATACTTGGCTTCTTTTTTAGTATCCTTTTGTGAAGGTGATTGAATTTTTACATGGATGTCACAACAATGTTTCATCCTGTGCACCAGATTGGTTGGAGCTGCCCGGGTCAATCATCCTGCTCACAGTTGTCGCCCCCAGCCTCTTCGCGGACCAGTTCAGGAACGACCTGGTCGGCATCTTCATATGCCTCGCGATTGGATGCTACCTGCTTTCAGAGCACATCAAGGCGTCAGGAGGATTCAGGAACGCCTTCAGGAAGGGCAATGGCGTGTCGAACAGCATCGGCATCCTCCTCCTCTTCATCTACCCTGTTTGGGCGCTGGTGCTGAAGTTTCTGTAGGCACTACTGCCTTTGGTTGCTCTACCCCTGTGCCAGACAATTCCATTCCCTGCTTATTCCTTGTGCAGATGTTTCCTCTGTGGTGATCTTGTATCATCTGAAGGGGATGCGTTGTATATGTTTGAGTTGCGCTGTTGGTGGACAGTTTCGCTATCCTGTTTGTCATAGTTTGATGTCAGCATTTGGTTCTTTGGAGTACATAAACGCCAATAAAATCGTTAGCTGTGGCTTGATGTAAATCGAGGTGTTGGCCTATTGTTAGTATGTGGTGATCTATGCAGCTGCTGCAAGTATTTTCCGTGAAAGGATGCTTCTTACTTTTGCCATTCTATGTTGTTTCTGAACATGGAGGCCTATATACCTGGAGTAACAACCAGGAAAATCGCCTAGAGAGGCTGGACAGAGTGCTTATAAGCCCAGAATGGGAAACAATTTTCCTCTTGACTAACTTAAGGAAGAAACTAAGATTCATGTCTGATCATAATCCTTTGATATTATGTTCAGAACAGGACAGAGGGGAAAAACAAAACAATTTTGTTTTGAAACTTCCTGGATTAAACACCCGGAATACCTCACAAAAGTAAAAGAAATCTGGGGGAAAGAAATAACAGCAAATAATGCAGTTGAAAAATGGAGTATCAAATTGAACAGAGTCAAGAAATTCTTCAAAGGTCGGGGGATAAACATCAAAGGGCAAAACATGAGATACAAGGAAATCCTTCAAAAAGAGCTAGGAGAAATTGAAAAGCTGGAAGAAGAAGTTACTCTCACTACTCAGACTCTGGAAAGAAAAACCTTCATCCAGATTGAACTGCTGAAAATTCTAGAAGAAGAGGAATTGTACTGGCACAAAAGATCCAATCTAAATTGGTTGCTGAAGGGTGATAACAGTACAGAATTTTTTCGCAGAATTGCAAATGGCACAAAAAGGAAAAACGTGATTTTCCACCTAAAACATGAAGGAAATTCTCTGGAGAGAGATGAGGAGATACTAAGTCATGCTACTCATTATTATAGAAATCTGTTTGGACCCTCTAATAATATGGATCTAGGTTGCTGGGAGCAACATGAAAAAGTATCAGTTGAAGAAAATGAATATCTTTCTAGTTCTTTTTCCGTGGAAGAAATAAAGAAAGCTATTTTTTCCATGGAGAAAAACACCGCTCCAGGACCAGATCATATGCCAGTGGAATTTTACCAATCGGATGGGATGTAATCAAAGCTGATCTATTGGACATGTTAACAGAATTTGGTAATCACAAATTAGACATAGGGAGACTTAATTATGGTGTGATTACCTTGATACCAAAGTCTAAGGAAGCTAACAGGATCCAGCAATACAGACCCATCTGTTTATTGAATGTGAGCTTTAAAATTATCACAAAAGTCTTGATGTTCCGCTTTGAAAACTGCATGAGCAGAATTATACACAAATGCTGGTCAGCATTTATTAAGGGGAGGAATATCATGGATGGTGTGTTGACCATGCATGAGATTGTTCATGATGTCAGAATTAAAAAGAAGGATGGAGTGGTTATAAAGCTAGACTTTGAGAAGGCATATGATAAAATTAGCTCGAATTTCCTTTGAAATTCTCAAGCAAAGAGGCTTTTGTGATTCATGGTGTAAATGGATACAGGAGGTAACTTCAACTGGAACCCTTAGTGTGAAGGTTAATGGAGTAACTGTTAACTACTTTAAAAGCAGATAGCCTAGCAGATAGCTGGTAAATGGAGTAACTGGTAACTTCAAAAGGAGTTAGGCAAGGGGACCCCCTTTCCCCGTTACTCTTCCATCTTACTGCAGATAGCCTAGCAAAAAATGATTCATAAAGCTCAAGACAATGGACTAATTAAAGGGTTAGCTGATGATTATATACCTCAAGGAGTGGCAGTTTTACAGTACGCGGATGATACTATACTTTGCTTACAAGATGATTTGGATTAAATTCAAAACATGAAGTTACTACTGTGTCTCTATGAGAAAATGTCAGGACTGAAAATCAATTTTGAAAAAAGTGAAGCTCTTATGATATCTCATGATGAACATAAGGCAATCTCATTCGCAGATATCATGAATTGCAACACTGGCTCTTGGCCAATCAAATATTTGGGTGTACCGGTCTCGGGCTCTAGAATACATGTGATTGATTGGGCCCATGTAGTGGAGAAACTCCTGAAAAGACTGGAGGGCTGGCAGGGAAGTGCCCTCTCCATGGGTGGGAGACTTACTCTGATCAATTCTTGCTTGAGCAGTATCCCAACGTATTGTATGTCAATGTTTCTTCTGCCAAAAACCATTCTGAGGAAAATGGGCAGTATAAGGAAGCGATTCTTCTGGCAGTGTGGTGGCACTAAAAGAAGATACCATCTTGTCAAATGGATTAACATCACCAAGCCCAAACAAAAGGGTGGTCTGGGGGTTAAAGACCTTAGGAGGATGAACATCAGTTTACTGGGTAAATGGTGGTGGAAGTTAGAAAAAAAAAGAAGGTATCTTGCAAGAGATTTGTGAAGAAGAAATACAAGATTGAAGGTAGCATCAACTACTAAAACAAAAACCATCCAATTCCCCTATGTGGAATGATTTGGTTAAAATAAAAGACATGTATCTGAAAGGGAGTATAGTGAGCATAGTGAATGGGGAAAAACAGATTTCTGGGAAGATTCTTGGTGTGGCTCGGTCTCTCTAAAAGAAAAATTTAATGATCTTTTTGAGATTTGTGAGGATCAGAATAAAAGTGTGGTCGGTTGGCTGCAAGAGGTTGGAGATTGAGTTTCCGTAGATGGTTAGACGAAAGAGCTCAAAACCAACTAAGACAATTAAGAGACATACTTTCAGCCTGTGCTTTAGCGATGGAGAAGGACAATTTCAAATGGGTGTGGGATAAATCTGGGAAGTTTACTGTGAATTCTTTATATTCACATCTCTACAACAATGAGACTCACAACCCCAACAATAAGATATGGAAATCTAAAACCCCGCTGAAAATTAAAATTTTCATGTGGTTAGTGGATCAAAATGCTACCTTGACTAAAGACAACATGTTGAAGCGTAATTGGCAAAGAGACTCGCGCTGCTATTTTTGTAACTCTAATGAAAACATCTCACATATCTTTTTTGAATGTTCTACTGCTAAATATGTCTGGAGTTTAATTTCTATGGTCATTGGGGCTCCTTGTAGACCCACTTCCTTTTCTCAATTTTGGGACTGGACTAAAATATACATGCCATGTAATAAGAAGATTCATTTCACTGGTTTAGCGGCAATTTGTTGGGCAATATGGAGAACAAGAAACTCCATTTGCTTTGATAAGAAATATGTTAAATCTCCTTCTGAGATTGTTTGTTTAACCTCATCCTTTGTTTCATATTGGGCAGGTCTACATAAACAAGGGGATCAACAAAGCCTGGAGGATGGTGCTGCAGCAATGAAGGAAGCGGCTCTACATTTCCACCAGCATCAGCAGTCCCCGGGCCAAGCCGACTCAGGGATGGTCCTTCTTCGGTAGCTTGCGCGGGAGTTGGAAAAAGAATGGAAAAAGAATAGGGATTTCTATTCTGGACGTCACAAGATCATGTGTGCTGGCTATGAACTTGAACTGTTTCTTTTGGTCAAAACTTCCTTAGCCCCAAATATAGGTCCTCGGTACTTATTTTAGGTTGGCTTGGCTTGTAATAAAGTTTAGTGGTAACTGATCGTGTGGTGGTCAAACCTGGAACTGTGTAATTTCGTTGCTGCTAGTAATGAAATTCGGGCATGACCCTTGATGGAAAAGATGTTGTTTCTGAACATCATATGTGAGGTGTTACATAAAGTTGATCGTTAGGCTTTGGCAGCAGCTGGGTACTTCCAACTTCTTCAAGTGACAAATAGTGCGAAGTTAACTTTTTGGGCCGACAGGGTTCCGGCATCCACATAGCTAGTTGTCTACACCTGGCTTCCCTGCGTCCGTTGCTTGAGCCTTTACCGGGTCGCCGTCGGACCACACAAGGTGGCCGGCACATTCCTCCTCGCCCGGCTGCGGTCCCTGTCCAATTGCAACAGAGGACGAGATGCAAGGTTCTGGTCTGAGAGATTCGCCATCAGCCGCGAGATACCTGCAATTTGTACAAGGACTTCTCAACTCGCGGAGTTTCTTTTGGTGCCTCTGCTAGGACGACGCCGACGTCCACATCCGTTGGCCGTTGCAATCGCTGTGCACGGCCTGACGCATGCTCCCGTGCTACGTGTTTAGCTCGAGCTGCCACGTCGTGGCAACCCCGTCGCGATCAGCGTGTTGCAACGGGGTTTACTTGCGCCAGTTCAACTTGTCAGCCGAGAAAGCGATGCATGAGTCAGGGGAATCAGCCTCGGCCTCCGCGTCGGGCAGGCCGTCTTCTCGTCGGCGTCCCTGCTGTTCATGTCCGTCGGCGTCGAGTTCTTCAGCTACACCGCCTTCTGGTGCGTGCTGATGCTCTCCTTTCTCTTGTTTTGATTTGAGGAAACTGCTCTCCTCCTCTTCTCTGCTTCGTTTCTCTGCTACATACTTCGCCGTTCGGTTACAGCGTTCGTTCGTGCGTGGTTCTTGAGATCTTAGCACGGCGATCAGGTTCCAACTAATAAACGTGCAGAAAATCTTTGTTTGCATTGGGTTGCCACTTTAACCCACAATCTGCAGTTTTTTATGCTGAATTCTCTGAAACAACCGACAGCTTCCTGGTCACGATCATGGGCCTGGTCATCCCTTGGAGCTGCACGCTGGCCATGATCGACGTGTATCGTGGGGTGCCCTCTCCGCGTGCCCGGCGTCATGGTCATCGTTGTCGTGGGAGACTGGGTACGCCCGCGCATCTCGTAACCCTCCTTCCTCCTCGCAGACACCCTGTTACGCAGGGACACCATCGTGCTGCTGCTGCTGCTGCCAGTAAAGAATCATCTCCTAAATCTTGCAGGTGCTGTCGATCCTCTCGTTCGCGGCGGCCTGCTCGAGCGCCGCGGTGATCGACCTCCTCCTCCAGTTCCACGGGTCTCAGTGCTCGCCGAGGTTGTGCGGGAGGTACCAGTTGTCCGCCATGATGGCCTTCTTGTCCTGGTTCCTGACGGCCGCCTCAGCGATCTTCAACTTCTGGTTCGTCGCGTCCCTGTGAAAAAAAACTGCTGATAAAAAGGGCTGCAACCAGTCATTGTTTTCCTTCTGGTACAGTACACGAAATCTGGACTTTGGAGAGCGTATGCTACTTCAGATACCTTTAACGTTTGACCAATTAGCCAGCTTTGGTTTTGATGCACTGGTGGCAGAATGCGTGCAGCATCGTGGGTCAGGAGCCTGCGTTTCTGAATTTGGCCGTTCCAGTGGATTCCATTACTGGTTTTTTTTTTCTGAAAACCTGCATGAGGAACTAGTAAGAGTATTCTAATGGTTGAACAATATTGGTACTACAAACAGTATATCGACTTGATCTTTTGGAGGGAGAAGGGCACTAGGGCAGTAGATTTTTGTGGAGATTTTGTTCCTTCACTATTGGGTGGAGAGGAAAGTGGACGCGGCCGGCCTTTGATGCTTTTTCGGAGTCAAAAGGCCCAACTAATGGGTTCACCTAAATGGGCCCGAATAATGGGTCAAAAAACCCCGAAGCCTGTTATAACGAGACGAAGGAATCATAGCCATCACTCACAAACACAAGAATATATATGTGTTGCTTCCACATTCCTTTCTTGTTCTCTTGACGTATGATGGCAGCTTGGGTCAAAGGCACACGACATCGAGCTAAGAATTACCCCCGTATTACCAATTGTTTTCGATTTTCAACAAGATAGCTTTTGATATTTATCTAAGTAAATTAGGGCGAATGTGGTATAAATTAGCTAATCACTTCCTCCCAAAAATATGTCATTCTGCGATTCAAAATTTTTCCCACAACAAGACATTTGACATTACTAACTAGAGTTGAGACCAGCGGTGCATGTATTATAAAACTTGGGATGAGCAGCAAACTCAGCAAGAGTCTTATGTTTTTGGTGGTATGAAGGGAGAACTGAACCCAAAAAATAAAAAAGGGAGTGGGCGGGGGGGGGGGGCATGGCCCCCTACCCCTAGCTTCGCCAGTGAGAACGTGCGATGATAAAATAATCCAATACCAACTTTGGTTTACATGATGAAAACAGTGTAATACAATTTATTGGTTCACCACGGGGATTAGGATTTGAGAGAGCTTTAGAGGTGGAGGTGCTACAAGAGCAGCCAAACTTTTTAACATGGCTTGCTATCACAAGCAACAAGCGAGGCACAGTATATAGTGGCAGCGTAGAACAACATTGATGTGGTAGGAGGACTTCGTTAATATATTATGGAAACCCACAGTCCCTAACAAAAATCGTGCCGGCAAGCAAGGTGAAGGTCGCGTCGTGGATATTGTGACGCGAGCTCAATCTCTCACAAGGTGCAAAGGGACGAGCCGGTTGGCGAGGGTCTCAAGAAAACACCATCAATTAATACAATTTCTTGCGTACCGTCACAATACAGTATATCACTTAGACATGAAACACGAATGATTCGAACCACCTTACCTTTAGTAGATCGCAATCGTCTTTACGCAGGATTCGCAGGACGAAATCCCAGCATTGTTAATCTGTTTTTATGTCATAAAACCCCGCGGAAAATTAATAAAAATAAAAGCTACAGTACATCAGCATCATTGGCCCCATGCCTGTGCTGGGACACCTCACGGCTCACGACGAAGCTCCTGTCGACTCGAGCCCTCGCACGTTGGCAACAGCAAACGCAACGCATGCAAGCATGTCGCGGGTGGCGACGCGGCGAGGGCGGGAGGGACACGTGGTGCTCCTTTGCGAGTGGTCAGCAAGCAGCTCGGCCGCGCTGGATTCCCTCCTCTCCCCCTCGATCATGCCACCTCGCGAGTTGGCCAGCTTTCCAGCCTGTGATGGCCCCATACATGGTGTCCTGTCCGTCGCCCTTGGCCATATTATTCTCTCGATCGGTGGCACCAAGAATGAACGGGTGGAGGTGGGTGCATGTCGCGGCACCTGCGTCTGCGTGCGCCGCACCGTGGCGTTGCTGCAGGATTGCAGCCGCTGGATCTCCCGGTTGGCCGGTTGTGTGTGATTGGGAACCCGACCTGTGCACATATGGGACCAGACTGTCCCGATGCTGGACGAGTCGATGCATCCAAATTGTAGGTGTTCGATTGGCTTTTAAATTTTTACGTCCACTAGTCCTACTCTGCTTGCAATTGGCAAGTAATATAAGCATGCACATATCGCATGATGATCAGATTTGTACGATATATTTATTATGTATTTATCATGTGAGAAAAATATTACGTGCAGATTTTTACGACAGATTTATTGTAAGAGAAGAATAAAGAAGACGAATAAGAAAAACCGAACGAAACCGAACATTTGGATGGGCGTCGCACGTGCGAGGGTCCATGCGTGCAATCAGGCATACTACTCCACAGTCCACACTGGTGCCTGGTGTACGTGTAACATGTGTACTATGCATTCATGAGCGCAACCACATTTGGATGCGTCGCACAAATACAGGTCACCTGGCGGCCTCGGACATCACTGCAACAGAGGAGGCAGGTATGTAGGCGGTGGTGCATGCATTCTGCATCTTGTTGCATTGCATCCGAACCCCTTCAAAGCACAATCATCACTTCATGGGGTCCCTCACTTCATTTGAGCATCGAAAGCTAATAATTATATATATACAAGTACTAGCAATGCGAATCGATCGATGCTATGAGTACTGTTCTATTCTAGTTTATATGTAAACCTTTTCCTTAAAAAAATATGTAAACCTTTTTTTAGTTTTTTAATTCTAGCGAAAAAGCTAGTTTATTTGCTTTTCGATGTACTCCGTATTGATGAATGCATGGCTTTTATGTGATTCTACTCCATGATCTATACCCAGCAGTAGCAGTAGTAGTTTGTGCCAAGATTGGATCGACAAGAAACGATTCTTGGTCCGGGAAAAGCACAGCTTAATCTTGCAACGTTAGCAAGCGCCAAAACAGCTAGTGAGCGTGCCATCCCGCCCCCTGATTACTCCGACACAATGTCGTTTAGTCTAATTAATCCGCCTCGCATTCAGCTTCTAGATCTGCGACGCCGTGATCCGATTGGAACCCCGACCTGATCGAACTGAAGCTTCCGCGGACGTTCGCCCAGGGCTTGTTAACAGCATATTTTAGTCTGGCGCACACATTCCATTTCCTGCCGCGCTGCTGTGGGAGTCTGCAGAGCAGAGTCAGAGAGCAGCTGCAGTGGCTGCAAGCCTGCATTGCAAGGCTGCAAACCCAACGGCTGGCCGCAGCAGGCGGCCGGCCGCGCACGGGCGCACAGCTGTGTCCGCGAGTAAAATACCAGGCTACCAGCCGTGCAAACGCGTCCGGGCCACGTCGAGATCCGCGGCCGTCTGGCCGTCCATCTACCCATCAGTCCAGGGTCGCAAGCAAGAGAGATTCCGCCTGCCGCCCGGCCGGTCGACGCACGGGCAGGATCGACGCCCTCCGCGGCCGCCGGACACACCCGCGAACGAACGTTCCCGGAAGCTGAGCCAAGGCCAAGGCCCTCTGAAGGGCGCGCGCGAGGCCGCGAGGGGCAACGCAACGGGCGGGGAGGAACCGGGACGGGTTGGTCGCCGGGTCCGGTGGTGACGAAGCAACCTGCGGGAATCATTTGGGGTTGGGGGCGCGCGGGCGCGGCAGGCACGACCAGACCAAGTGGCCCGTCGTGCAGCGGGAGTGGCTCCCCACCGGCCGGGCAGCGGCCGCGCGGGGGCATGTGCGTGCGCGCCCCCCTGCCTCCACGCCCCGTGTGATCCAACGTGCGCGCGGGAGGGGACGCCCCCCCGGTGGTTGACGAGGGGGAGCTACTAGATGGCAAGGCTGTTGAGGCCGCGGCGCGCATGCACGGCGCCACGCGGGCACCCGCAGCACCGCGAGCTGGCTGGCTGCCTAGCAGTGGCCGGCTACGTGTGTACGTTATCTCCTCCGGCCGGATCGCTCGCCGGCCGGCCCGTAACGCCATGAAATTTTCCGATTTCAGAATGTTAATAGAAAATAATAAAAACAACGATTTCTCATAATTTTAAAATTCACCAAGTATTTGTTTTCTTTACAAGAAATTTAGTGTAGGAAAATAATTGATTGTCTTTGGAATTAAATAAAATGATTGTTTGAGTGATGCATTTATTTCGTTTGCATTTGTTTTTGTTTGAGTTAGTGTTTTCAAAATCATAAAAAGATCAAAACTCCAAAAACTTTTCTTATCTCTATCTCATTCTTCTTCTGTAATCTATCTAGCCCAACCCGACCTCTCTTTTCTTTTTTCGAGCCCGACAGCATCAGTAGCCCGCCGGCCTCGTTCCGGCCTAGTTTCACAACTCTGAGATCATCAGCCTGTTTTTCTCCACCGGTCCATCTCCTTTCTCTCTCTCTTTCTCTTGCTGACAGCCCAGCCCCCGCCGTCAGGTGCCCTTCTCCCAGCTCCGCCTCGCGCCTGTGCACTGCATACGCGCCGCCGCACCGCGCTCGCACCCGTGCCGCTCGGCCTCCTCGGCGTCCTTGCTTCTCCTGCGTCTCTCTCTCTTCTCTTTCCTCTTTCAATCGCACCATCGAGGCACAGTGAAACCGGCACCATGATTCACCTTCACAACCCGCCCGTTTCTCCTCTTCATCACTCCAAATCAATAACGACCGCCACCACTGGCCATTCGTGGTCGGCCGTGTCACTACCCTTCCCTCCCTTCGTTCGCTCTCGAGCCGCGTGCCTGCGTGGCGCTCAGCTCTGGCTCTCGTGCCCGTCTGCCACACGCTACAAGCCTCGGCCGGCTTTGCTCACTCACACCGTCCTGCCGTTCGCACCCGGCCGACACCCGCATCGCCGCACCACTCGTGATCACTCTCGTATCCACGTCGTTGCTCGGCTGCCCTCGCCTTCGTCGTTGCATCCGCGTCACTTGCGCCGGCTCGCTGCGACGCTGCCCCGCGCCCATCCGCGTCCTTGCCCGTCTGCCGCACGCCGCATGCTTCGGCCGGCTCTGCACTGCGCCCGTGTGCCGCGCCTGCTCACCTTCCTGCTTGCGTGCCACAACTGAAACCGCTGCCGCTTCTCTCCCCTCCCTTCCACTAGTAACGGCCGCCCGTCATGACCATTGATGATCGGTCATGCTGCTCTGTTTCCCCCTCCTCCATTTCCTCTGGTAACTGCCGTCATCACCACTCGTGCCATCAATGTCCGGCCGGCCACCTACACCACCTTGTCTTCAATGGCTGGATGCCGTTCTCCGTCTGTGCTGCCTGTAAAGCTCGAGGTCCCAAACCCTGTGTGCCCTGCTGCTCCCTTGCACTCCTGCTGCTCACGCCGCCCATGCCTAGCTCGCCTCCATATCGCTCATCTGCACCACGCCAACGCGCACTGCTGGGGCCAAGCGCCACTGCCGCGCTCCACCCGGACAGTCCGTCGTGCTCGGATGCCGCCGGACCAAAGCAAGAAGCCCGACGCTCGAACCGGCCGTCGTCTCCTCGATCTGTTCAACTTCGTTTCCGGCAGCATCTGTTTCTGCCACTGCTGATTACCTTCCCCACCGGTGAGCACCCCACACGATCTCCTTATCCTCTGTTTCTTTCTTTCCCATCGATTTCTATGCCAAGCCTGTTTATCTCTGTTGCTGCAGATGAATGGCACCATCCCATCGCATCATCATGCCAATCCACCACAGCGCTGATTCGTTGCTACTAGATGTTCCGGCCTCGTCTTCACGCAGCCAAGATACCCATGTTCGTCATGGTCTGTCGCTGGTGAGAACCGCGTGTTCCCGGACTCCTTTCTTTCTCTTGATGACGATCTCACGTACAGGAACCCTCCTGTGTGTGTGCAACACTGCAGCTTCAGCGTCGGCCATGTACGCCACCGGCCACCGTTGCCCTGATGGTCGAGCTTCCTGAGTTCTACCGTCCTTCTCTGGTTCGCAGGCACTGCACCCTGGCCTCATCTTCATCATCCTGTTGTGCGCCGTCATCGTCGTGAGATCGAGCACCGTGATCAACTGATCCCCATTCCGTTGCATTTCTTCCTCACTGCCATACAGCATCGACGTCCAGGCTTCGGTGAGAACCATTCCCGTGCGCTACCTGTTTTGTATCCAACTGCTAGCACATGTCGTCATGATCATGTTCTCCAAATGTCTCTGTTTTCCCTTTAGTGCCATACCGCCAGCTAGCTGCGGGCATGCAGTAGCAACGGCATACAGTGGCATGCAGCGCTGATGGCGTGTATGTGCTTGATGAATCAACAAACTAGTATATTTCACGTATCTGTTAATTCCCTTGCATGATGTGAGCATAGCATCATGCTGATGTCATAAACTCTTCTTTTGCCTCAACAATAGTTATCCATTCTTTCATATATGTGCTTGTTTAATTACGCTAAAAAGCAATCAGCACAATGACACCTTCATGATGTCAGCATTACATAGTGCTTATGTCATATACCTGTTGTTCCTTCAAAAATACAATTCTAATAAATTTCAGCATATGTTTTTCAGAAATATAGCCTATCTCTTTTCTTTTATTTCAATCTATATGTTATCACTTGAATCTCGGGAATCATCTTTGCTAGACCTTCCAATCTATAGTAATCACATATATCTATCCAACCTTGTTAAATCTATAGATCTCATGTTTTAACCCGTTTAAGCTCGTTCTTGTTGCGTTAGTTTCGTCTCATCATAAACAATGCGCTAGACATGATGTTTACTCTAAAATGTGTTTTGATAATTTATTCTATATTAACTTGGTTAATGCCTATTAAACTTGTTTTATAAATAAAATCTAATTAGAGTTGAACCTCGTGTTTTTCATACTAAAGTTAATTTGGTTAATGCTTATTTGAATAATTCTTTCAATTAAAAGCAAATTAGGGTTATACCTCGGCTTTCATAATAAATGTTAAATTGGTTAATATTTATTTAATCTGCTTTCTAAATAAAAGCAACATAGGCTATCTGGAGTTTTCTTAATTAAATGTTAATTTGACTAATATGGTTATAAATGTATTTTTTAAATTATAATTTGTTTAGTTCAACACGAGATATAAAGTTGCACGCTTAGATGCTTTACATGCTTCTTTTGAATTCAAATGTTTAATTTGCATAAATCATACTTGAATAATTATAAATAAAATTGTCTTAAGCTCAACATCGTCCTTTTGTATACAAATATAACCTACTTAATTCTAAATAGGGTATTTCTTTGAAATAACCTATACACACGATTTTATTACATTAAAATATATCAAGCGCATAACCTTGTGTGATATAATTCAAATCTCTCGATAGATGTGCCTTTTCAACGATAGTTCCGTTCTTAGCGTTTCTTGCGTTCGCGATCCTAGAACCAAACCCTATCATCTTTTTAAGCCTTTTTCTTGATTGGTGTATTGTTCTTAGTTGTTCTTGTTTGTCTGCTTTGCATGTGTTGTGCCCGATGTTTGCTTCGAGTAGAAGATAAAGCTGTTGTTCGGAAGTCTTGAAGATCAAGAGTATCAAGAGCAAGAGCGGAAGAACATAAGAGTAGTTTTTGTTGGAGAAAGGCAAGTGGTCTTCTCCCCTGCATATTCTATTTTATCCTATATAATTGCATGACAACTAAGTTTATCTTTTATGATATTGCATAAATTTGATGGGAAATCCTTTTTAATAAGGACATGACTAGATTTTATCCTTGATTCCTTGGAACAACCTGGTTTAAATAAATGTTTTGGGTAGACAATGCTTAGTTGCTTTACCTTGGGATGGTTGCAAATAAATCTTTTATACAAATGAAAGTTATGCATGTTAATGATGATGCTCATGGTTAATACAAGAACACCTTAATTTAATCGGAACATGGAGAACCACCCAAGAAAACAGTGCAACCACAGTCTATATGGCTCTGGCTTAGCCAATTAATTAGGCGTGTGAAACTATCTGATAGCCTTATCCGAAAGGAGCACAGGGGGCCGGAGTTGAAGGGGTATAGCCCGGTTCTTTTGGGGTAGCAGCCTTTGCTAAGGTGCTGACCACTAGGGAGGGTTATGGTCCGCTCCGCTGCTGTAACTGTTGCGGGCTGTTGGTTTTCTGCATACCTTTGTAAAGGCTTCGTAGTGGACCCCTAGCCACTCACCTCGGAAGTGTTTAAGGGCCTTGCAAACCCGGGCGACATGGGGAACACGAAGTGCGGGTAAAGTGTACAACCTCTGCAGAGTGAAAACTGATCGATCAGTCGTGCTCACGGTCAAGAGCGGCTTGGACCCTCACATGATAATCAAACTTAAAGATGGAATTAAATTGTGGTTCTTGTGGTTTTGAGATGAGATGTTTTCTAAATGTTTATGAACTTATATCTAGTAATTAGGTGTTTGTTAATTAAAACTTGACCAACATTAAAATGCTAACCGCTGTCAACCTTAACCTATCCTTGATAGCCTTGCATCTTCCCCCACTTGCTGAGCTCCAACCATAAGTGTGCTCACCCTTGCTAAACCGCTGTTCAGAAGAAGAAGGTGTCTGAAGTCCAGAAGATGGTGCTAGGCGTACGCAACCTCAGTCGATTGCCTGTGAAGTTTGGAGCCTTTTGCTTCCCAGGATTCTGCTGTAATCTCCGATAATCTCTTTTCTTTACGTGATATTGTTTCTGTTATTCACTAATGATGTCACTATATGTATGGAACTAGATCCTGGCATACATATAGGTAGCACTTGATTTGTTTTGGAAACCGGGTGTGACATCCTCACCGTGCGTGACCGCTCACCTTTTGGCCGTGAACCGTTGACACGCGCGACTAGTCTGTGTGCTCCGATCCAGCTCGAACGTGTCATGTGCAACCCGCGAAGACGAGATCACGGGAATCCTTCAACAGAAACTCGAAACCGAGCGCCTTGCATTGGTGTGTGGTGGGTGGGCTAGTACGGTCTACGTGCCGCAGCTAGGTCACAGTTTTTGAGCGGACGGGCAGAAAAGGCGCCAACGATCGGACGTGACACCACGTGAACACCGGCCGGCTCCGGTCGCCGGCCGCACCCACGCGTCCCGTGCCCCCGTTGGGGTGAAGCTGCAATGGCGCCACCGCGCGCGTCGCTCCCCGGATCAGAGGCTGCACGCTACCTCTACGGCTCTACGTGCGGGCTATGCGAGCTTTTGGCCTACCCTGCAACGGAAAGCAGGCCGGCGCCATGGTGACGCAGAGGAAGACGGCAGGCAGGCGTCTGCAACTCACTCTCTTCGACGTGAAGCCGTCGTTGCACGAGAGACTAGAAGAATCGTGAGGATACAAAGATATTTTTGAAGAAGTTCACGTGACAGATAATTCGAGTTCATGATCTGTATTTTTTTACAATTTTTTTCTCAACAACGTAAAGTTCATGTTTACATTGTCGCGCACACAAAAACCATATTCAATTCACACACACATGTAAACATACAGATACACATCTCCTATATGATAGAGATACCACAAAGCTATAAGTATAATCCTAATTCGCAGTAAATTCAAGATATCTAATTGCAAGTGATCAATGTGTTCCCTACTTCACTTGTGAGTCTTTCAAATTAAATGGCGAATCCAGATATTTTTGGAATTCAAGACCTCCATTTGGGTGTGGAGAAATGAACTTTCAACAATCATTCAACAGTACAGTGGTGGTCAGATCAATATGTACTATTCCTAATAGTTCGCAGATGAAAGGGGGTCGGAGTTTTCGAATTTGCCGACCTACAACTTAATTTCAAGTCAAATGTGAAAAGGTTTCATTGGGATTAATTAGAAATTCAGCGTTGCAGAATCTAACTTATAATTATCAATGGATAAAGTTCCTAATCCGAAATTCCTTTCCGTTTTCAAATAAAGATGCCTCCACTTTCAAACTAAAACATTGCCCAAGATCACTGATGATGCCGACATGCTATTTTTCATGAGCTTCCAACCTGAAAGCTTGCTCTAACATGATCTACCCATGTCGATTGGAACATCGAAGTGGCCGCTAAAAAGCTTGACAAAGTGTGCATGTTTAATTATGTGCCTAGCAAATAAACTTTTGAAATGAAATGATACGATGCCCTGTCGCGCTTGATTCTTCACGCAATTAAGATCGGGAAAACTGAAGATTAGATTTTTAGACAGTGAGGCATTATCATAGCCGGTCGGTAATGATATTTGGCCGTGCTCACTCTTTGACCGGCCTCTCTCTTTGTCTTTGCCAAGAAAACCTCGCCCAGTCCACGCTAATCGCTGGCCTCGCAGCAAACCTCCAGCCTGTGCTGCCCCCGCTGGTGGCTACACGACACTTCACCCCCTCTGCCGCCCCCGCCTCGTCTCCGTCTTCCTCCCGCTATATATATAGCTGCCCTCTTCGAGTCTTCCTCCCCCATCGCCATCTCGAGCGGAGAACCAACCAGCGCAGCCTCGTCGACAGCGCAGCACAAGAGCCGGAGCGGATCGATCGAAGCAGCATATTACTACGCAAGATCGATCACATCGCGAGCAGAGGAAGTTAGGAATCCTACCGCACACAATGGGCATCTGCATGTCGTGCGACGCGGCTGACGAGGGCGCGGCGACGGCGAGGGTGGTGCTCCCCAGCGGCGAGCTCCGGGAGTACGCGCCGCCGGCCACGGCGGCAATGGCTCTGGAGGAGGTCGGCGGACAGGGGTCGTGGTTCCTCTGCGACGCCGACGGGATGGTGTTCGAGGGCCCCGTGGCCGTCGCGGCGGTGGCACCCGGCGAGGAGCTCCAGCCTGGGCAGATCTACTTCGTGCTACCCGCCGAGATGCAGCGCCGCCGCCTCACCCGCGACGAGGTGGCCAAGCTCGCGGTCAAGGCCAGCTCGGCGCTCGTCAAGGCCGCCGCCGAGGCGGCGGCCGCCCAGCCGTCCTCCCCTTGCCGCCGGCGCCGGCGCGGAGCGGTGGCGCCGCTCGTGTTCCCGGTCCCCGAGGAGGAGTACGCGGCGGCGGACCCGGTCTCGCCCGTCTCGCCGCGGGTGGCCTCCCCGCAGAAGCGGAGGGTGGCGTGCCGCGGCGGGAGGGCAGCGACGAGGTTCTCCCCCGACCTGACCGCCATCCCGGAGAGCGAGTAGTAGAGAGCCTCTCCACGCCGCCGATCTCGCTGCGTCGTCTCTCTGGTGACGGGTCGCTCGCCGGTGGTTGACCGGACGGTGTGGCCGCGCCGGAGATCGATCTCGATGAAGCGGCTCTACACGGATCTTTGAAGCGTGCGTAGCGGTTTCTTGGCGCCGTTAGTTTGTGGGCGGCAAAAGGATAAGAGTTGCTTAGGTAGATGCAAGTGTAAATACGCGGAATACCTGTGGAAAACGTGCAGTGTGCTCAGTCACAGTTTGGAACTCAGCTGTTTTTAGTGCTTGTGTTCAGGCTCTGTCTCGTGCATCTTGGAATAAAATCTGTCGTTGCGATGATTTACCGAAATCGAGAGATCCTTCTGTCTGTCCGATTATATTGAAAAATGGATCTTTGCAATGATATTGTCATGAGTTTTGAAATGGCCAGTATTAGCAGATGAGGCTGTTGCCAGTACCTTCTTTCAGGTGCTATCTAAAAAAGTACGAAGTCGATTGTTGTACCAAACATCAAAACTAATGCCCATTACTAATTTGTAGGGGAAGAATACTTAAACTAGCACACCGACCGAGATGCAAATCGAATATTATCGCCTAAACATTGATGTGATTATATTTATGGTGGTAATGGGCCACGCTCAACCATAATGGCCAATTTGCAACTGAAGATTTCTTTGGAAATCCCATGGTTACAAAATATTGGTCTTGGGCCAAAAGATCAATAAGGACACCCAAGCAGGTGGAAATACTGTTACTTTGGGCCATTTTATTCACTGAGTCTGTCTGAGCTTTTCAACCAAATAGGCCCAACGTCTGCGTCCTTGTGCTCGATCTTTTTTTTCCTTGTATATGTATAATTATTCTTCAGTGAATAGTGGATAATAAAACATACTAAAATGGGAGGAAATCACGCTTTGGTAATTATTCTTCTGATCGCTATGGGGCAGGAAGACTTGCTCAGCGATGGGCGACTGGAAACCACACGATGACACGAGTCGCAGCAACGTAACCTAACATGTTGTTTTTGAGTTTTTTCCCATTTCATTCTCTGTCTCATGTTCATCTACAAAATAACCTTTCCCCCCCTTTTTTACAGCGGACAATTGCAAACTCTGCATACAACCTCGTCTAACTCTCTAGCCCTATGATACACGCATGTACTCTACTCCAACCAAACTTCTTCAGTTCATCACAAAAAGTCTCCTACTGTCGCAGAGAGACATGCACCGCCGGTCAGCTGAGGTGAGGGAACGCGAGGTCCCTGGCGAGCAGGTACCGGAAGGCCGGGTTGTAGGGCACCCACTCCACCACCTTGCTCGACGACCTGCCGCCCTGCTGGCACCTCTGCACGGCCATCCTCATGCTCTCCGGGAGGTAGCGCTGGACCATGTCCACGAGCCCCTGCGGCGAGAGCTTCACGTCCTTGCCGTACGCCTCCACCAGCTTCGGGAGCAGCAGCTTCTGCTGCCTCCACACACCGGCCGTCGCCCGGATGAACTCCTCCTTCGCCGCCTCCAGCTGGTGGAACAGCCGCTTCGGAGTGTACACCCTCACCTGCGTGATGCCAAAGCCGCGGAGAAAGAAAAAGGGTACGAGAGTGAGATGATGTTGCATTCAGAAAAGAGGCACCGCCGGTAATTATGGTAGTAGCAGTGCTTTGATGCAACAGGAGAGATTCCTAACATGATGGCAGGCCAAAGATTCCTAACAACGTTCCCAATCACCGTAAAGCTTGCACCTCATGATTCATTCCTAAACATTCATGATTTGCTAATGTGACATGATAGGACAGGACACATGCAGCTTTTCATGCCAAATTCGTGCTTTAAAGGCTTGCCAATAATTGAATCGCATATATATTCACATGAGTCAATATTGACTTGAGAAAAAGTAAGCATCAATTAGCTCGATTTGAAATGAGTTTAAGGTACGACGACATCGATTTTTTTCGTAACACTTGTTGCTTACCGCGGGATCAGAATGGCTCCCCGAACAAAGCGCAAAGCGTAAAAGAGGCTCTGATTGTGCAACGGCAAAGGCTCGCCACTCGTGCCCGGCTTTGCCCACTTTGCTTTTGATCCTGGGGTAAAGCAAGGTCCGTAGCCACTGCATTAAAAGGATCAACAGATGAAATTAGCATGCATGAGACATATAATCAGTACAGTACGAGCATCACCATGCTTTTAGCTGTGTTTGGACCTAATCATGTACATTTTCTCCGTACCTGTCCGGGACAGTGGGTATTGCATCCAAGGACCATGCTCTGGATAACGGCTACGTTGATGTTTCGTCCGGCTATTTTGCAGGCAGCCTGTGGTAGTAGAAACAAACATGTCAGAGAAAGGAGAAACTTGGTCTGAATAAGCACTTCAGAATTCCTGGTTGCAGGGCCCTTCAATTGACTCTTCATAGGAAGCATTTTTACTTTGCGTTTCACTTTACCTTAGCAAGTAGGGATGTCTTCTTCAGATTGTTCTGTGGGACGCCATTCTTCAGATAAGCCTGTCAAAGTAGTACAATGAGACCCCATCAAGAACAAAGCAGGAAAAGTGCTAAGAAATGGTAGCGAACTGCATCAACGGAGTATTACATGCATCAGCAAAGCATTGTGTATGTTGACCCAGAATGCTATCTTTTCTTCATTTGTCATTCTCCTCAGATCAACAGTTTCCAACCGGTACAAGATCAGCCTGAAATATGAAATTCAGTTGACAACAGTATGAGCATTGAGCTGAGAAATAGAACAATTTCATCGACCAAAGAGTAGAATGTTGCATATAACTCACTTGTATGTCTGGAGTAGGTCCTCAGCTTCTTTCAGCCTCCGACTGTCACGGCTAATCATAGGAACCTCAACCATTGTGTTGTAAGGTCCACTGAACTCCTTCAAACCCTCGACATGGAATGGGTTTATCAACCGAGAGTCAAGAGTATTTTCTCTCTTGTAATTGGGACTCCACATGTCCCCCACATACTGTGGAGATATTGCACTTGTTGAGGAGAATGACGATGTCGGCGAAGAAGAGGAGCCATGGTGAACCAACGGAGGATCTGCAAGCCTGCAGTATATCCCTGCCATGCATCTCACCATCTCTTCTGACAGGTTGTTAGGAGTTTCAGGGATGTGGTCAGCTACATTAGTTCCTAGATACTCTGCTAAGCTTATCATTCCAGATGCACCGGTCTCTCCCTCCTGCTCAAAACATAAGAAGAAACTTAAAACCCTATACAGCTTAAGATTGTAGCTATTTCAGCCTTTGTTTTTCAGTCATCTTTCTCATGTGTCATAAGCACATTGCATCATAGAAATTCTAAATGACATGTATTTCCTCCCCTTTCAGTGGCATCTGTGCCATGCATGCAGATATGATGAACTAGATTAGCAGGCTACAGCTAACAATGCCAAAATGCTATTTCATCATGAAATAAATCATTACCTCTAGGAATGAAAAAGGTTGTGAATGGCACGAACGAAGAGCCCTTGCAAGACTATCATCCTCTGAAGGCAATATCCTGGACGAACAAACTCCACGGTACGATAATGCAGATTGGCAGCGGAGGACATCCGAATCAACTGCTCTATCAGGACGAACCGATGTGCTGCAATCTGTCAATGGATCATTCCACTTCTTATGTGGTGGCGGATAGCTGGACCGGAGTGCTGCATCCCCTCTACTCTTGCAAGATTTCATTGCCATCGGCATTTCCCGGAGCTGCCCAGACCGTGAGCTCACTGACGGCCTTGAAGCATCCTGGTGATCAGGAGGAGAAAATGTAGGTGCTTGCTGCTCAAACGCTTTCCGATACAACGTCAGGAGATACTGCTCCATGTTCTTGACCTCAAGCTCCAATGTGGCAATCTCCCGTATCAATTCATTAGCAGCCTGAAAAAATCAAAGTGGTTAACCTTATGAGTGGCGAATACTGGGAGAAGGGCAGATTAACAAAACGTCTTAAGCAAAAAAAAAAAATACTTTTGGCATTGGATTCTCAGGTGACAAGTTGACTGGAGCAGCGTCAGGCCCTAAAGCTTTTTCCAGGGCACCACGCACAACCTGCTGATCCTGGAGGTGCTTTTCTAGTTGCATAATCTGCATCAGGTGATTAAATGAGGCTACAGTGTAGAGATTTCAGCAGGAAGACAAGGAGCAGCAGCAGGTCTGAAACAAAAATAGGGCTCCCCTTTTCTGAGACTGTTTTGAGCATTTTTTTTCAAGTAATTTCAGGTGAGCAAAGAGTTTGGCAAGAAATTAATAGATGAACAAATTGGAATTTGGTGAAGTGAAAATGTCCTCAAAATGGTTTATGGTTGTTCATTGGGCACCCAAAAGGACCAAAATAATTGTTCCATTTCAGAAGCTCATACAGATGGAAATGCGGGTTCTTATCTGCACTGAACTATACGGAAAGAAATAAGCCTACCGTTACCTCTTTTCTCAAGGTGCTTTGTGCTCCCCTCCCAGGTTGCACATCCTTATTGATGTCGCTTTTCACCTTAGCTTTTACAACTTCCTGGGAAGAATATATTAAACACAAATTACTCAAAATCACATGATCTGTATGGTGAGAAACCTTGCATTCTCTGCACAATACTGTGATACTGTAGTGTTGAACAGAAGAGGGGAAATTTTACCGGCTTAGGCAGAACAATGGTTTTGTCTGAAGAGCGCCAAGCATCCGCAGCATACATATCCTCAAAATAACTGCCACTCAGAAGATCACATTTTCAGCATCCTTGCCGGCAGAATCACAAGAGAAGAAGAAAAAAATTGCAGAAAGCTGCAGACACTAACCTCTTGGATCGCTTGTGCTCTGAAGAAGTGAAAGGCTTGAGAGGCTGGGCAAAAGCTCCGTGTCCTTTCTTCTCCAGAGCCGCCACCTCCATTGCTGGGGCGCAGCTCGAGAACCAATCAAGAACTGTGAACTGACTGCAGAACGCAAACCAAACCACTGTAAGCAACAAGACCTCGAAGAGCACGCGCGCGTTTGTAGCCGCAATGGAGAAAGAAGACGATGCAGAGAAATGAACAGGAAACAACTTACAGGGATTTGTCGCTGTGCAGAGCTTGGAACTGAGGAGAGAAGCCGCCAAAATCAAGCAAGAAACTCCAAATGATCCGAGAACGAAGAAATGACGTGTTCTGAAGTCACGCTAAGCTCCAAGGAACTCAGCTCCGTCCACACCAAGAAGTGCCGTATCCATCCACCACCACCACCACTACCCTTCACTCTTCAGGTCAAGAACTAATCAGCCGTTTGTAGAGGGAAACGGAAAACAAAGCCCCCTCTCTAACTGCTCTGCATCCACCCGCCCTGCGTCTGCGTGTGTATTGTGTATATATACAGCGTAAGCAAGCACCCAATGACACGCTAGTGGCGAGCCTGCAAAAAGGCCGTTGACTGTGACATATCGTGAAAACGCCACACGGACCTTTTCCCCTTCTCCCCTGGGGTTCCTTGCTGTGATGGATGAATAGGTTAACCACCGCACCTTTTCCGCATGCCCATGTCTGAAAACCTTGCTCCTCCCGGTTTTCTTTGTTTTTTTTTATATTATTGCAGCTGGAGAAAGAGATACTAGGGTGGGGAAAAGGGGGAGCCTTTCCAACCAACCTGGTAATTTGTGCCCTAATCAGGCTTTTCTACCCCAACCCTGATACAGTTACAGTTTCGGGGGTCCTGAGACATGAGACATGTGGTAGGAGTGAGATTATGGGAGTATACAAGTACAGGCCTAACAGAGCCAAGCCCTGTGATTACCAAACTGACAAAACATCAAAAGTATTTTTTTTGGTATAAACTAGTGCTAGCACGTTGCCTACCAAACCTTTGCAAGACACTTTCAGCTTAAGTAGGATCAGCAGCAGTTGGTGAGTGATGCGCACACCAAACGATGACAATTGACAAAACAAGCCAAAGGCATTTGGATATCTTTATACATAGTATTCCGTTTTGAGACACTGTGTGAGCTTGCTTAATCTTGGTGGTTGATGCTGGCGTGGTGGCAGTGGCCAGTGTATGTACTTTGGAGTTGTTAATGGTGCAGGTAGGTTTCTAGATCTATCTGACAAGAGCACTTCAAATCTCTGTACTGTTGTCCACCCCATCCAGATTAGTTTGATTTATGACGTTTGTGAGCGGTGGCTGTGCCGGCCAGCACATGAAACCGGCAGCAGTTAAGAAATTAAATTAGCACAATGTCGAAATGCAGGCCTGACACTGAACAAGATGGCAAAATGCCCTTTGTTGTTTTCAATGACAGTTCAAGTTTTCGGGACAGACACGTAACTTGACGGTGCGTTTTACAAGATTGAAGATTCAAAACCACAATTTGGAAACATGAAATCTACTAGTAACGTAGAAACTGAAACTTGTCGAATGGTCAGTTTTCGCAGCGGTGGACTAGTAAGATGAGTGACTCAAGCACCAACCTGACCTTTTACATGTGCACATTTTTCCCGGTAGGAAAGTGCAGTTGTCTAAAATACAGTAGTACGCTTTCCAACAAGGCTAGAAAATAAGCATGGACATTGCAGTGCAAACGTAGAATCTGCCTAACAAAATCACCCACCACAGAGGAAAACCGGAGCAAATATGCCATTTGGCTCCTAAAGTGACTCCCATCTAGAAGTACTCTACCTTGTCCTACCAAATGGATTGACGCGAAACAAAGAAAAATTTGTTACTCGTAGTAGACCAGTAGTAGACCCTACAGCAAAGACAAACAGTCGTTAAAGACAAGAAGGGCGCATTTGTGCAAAAGAATGTTTGTTTAAGCGTATAGCTTAAGGAGTTAGTCACACACAACACAAGCAGAGCAGTGAGCAGGGGGGCCCAAAAGAATGGAAGAAAAGATGATGGGGTTCGGCCTCAAAAGGATCGAAAGGCAGGGGCAGGGCCGCAGGGGAAGGGGGAGGTCCCGGCCGGCCGTGCATGGCATGGCTGGCTGCCGCTGTCCCGTTCCCTCTCGTCCGCTCCCGCGCGTCCCGCCCCCGTCGCCGTCTCCCTTTGCATCCCCGCCATGAAAAGCAGGCGACGGTGGTGGAGGCGCGAGCACTTGTCCGATGCTGCAGGGAGGCGCTCGCTTGTCACGGGGAATTTGGCCGTGGCCGCCAGCCGTTGTTGGGCGGCAGGGCGGGTGGGTTCGGTTCGGTGGTGCTCCGGCGGCCGAGTTGGTTTGGGAGGGCGTGGCGTGGCGTGGGTAGGGTAGGTCAGGCTCAGCCGCTCTCAGGCAGGTGTGGCCGTGTCCGTCCGTGTGGTGCAGCCGTGCAGGGGGGAAAGTGGACAGCGGAAAGGGTGAAAAGGCTGGGGCTTTTGGGTGATCGCGTCGTGTGTAGAGGAATGGCTGTTTACGTACTGTCGGCGTACGTCAAACGATGTACTACTATTTTCGTGTCCAAGTGCTCATGTTGTGGACGGACCACTCCTATATCGTGCTGCGCAGTTTGTTGTTCCCTGTTGCCAAAAACACTATGTGCGCGCCGTTAGCTGTTGCCAAAACACCGGAGTGGAACGGCGGCAGGCAGGCAGGTGAACGGTGGTCGGTCGGCGCATGGATCTCGTGGCAAACCAAAGAGGATTAAACCTAACATTTTGATAATCTATTAACCTGCCAATTGGCAGCTAATAGTAGCCATTTCAGCAGCAGTGCTCCCTGCTAATACAGACAAGCCACCCTTAATTTGCACCGTGCCAAATCCGAGCAGTAGTCTGCGGTCTGCCGACTGCCGGTCTCCTCTCACGCTAATCCTTATCACTGCCATGGGGACGGAGGAGGGAGGAGGGGCCAGCGAAAGGAAGGGAAGAAGCCGCTGCTGCCCGCTGGCGTGGCGTCCGTTGCCCTCGCAGTGACACTGCGCGCGCACGGCTCCTTGGGTTGTTGCCTGTGAGAAGTAGGTTCGTGCCCCCCATCTTTTTCACTGGCCGGCCGCCACCACCACCACATGGCTTGCCCACGTCAGAGCGTGAGTGATTGATGGATCACTACTCCCCCGCGCTGCACATGATTAATCGCGCACCGCAAAACCTGAGTGCGCCTTCACGTTACCCTTCGTACTAACCGGTCATCACATCACCGTTTCAGTCAACTGGGTCAAGGAGGGCCACATGTCGGTGAACTGTTAGGATGCCACCACTTGCAGTAACACACAGTTTTCTTTTTTATTTCGCCCTTGTATAAGACGAGGCAGAAGAAGAAGAAACATTGTTTTTTTTTGTTTCAAAAGGCAAACAGAAACTAGCAGGTGATTTGGACAGCAAGAATGGAAGATACTCTCTACTACTGTACTTGTACTACTACTGTACTTGTACTACTACTGCGTAACAGGACTGGGAGACAGACATCCTACTGCGGGGTCCTTGCCTCCTTGGCACTTTGGCAGCCTGTGATGGGGGCTTGGAATCTTGATTCCCCGATGTCAAAGTGTCACATGGAGAAGACTAGACAATGCTATAATCTGCTTTTGCTTTGGTTGCATGCATGGATGGATCTTCTTGAGACCCGGAAATATGCATGTGCCGCGCGGGCACACTACTGCACAGAGGTCGCCGAGGCAGCTGGCGACATCCCGTCCGATCCTTCCTATCCAATCGGCCACACTTGCATCAAATCCATCCGTCCGTCCGTCTACTAGTTTCCTTGCAAGTCTCTGCCTCGTCCGCCTGGGCCTGCGAGCCCGCTGCCGCGCTCGCGCTCTATATTGCAACAACAAGGTCAAAAGGAAACCGGATCCGATGTGCCGCTTGCAATCTTTTGCATATATAGTTGCACGTCCACAAGTTCACGGCGGATGAATGGATGATGATTGAGACCACCACGGTAGTGACGGTACTGGAGTAGTAGCATTGACTCGTGGTTACCATCCACCAGCTCTTCACCGCTGTAATATTCTCCCTTCGACTTTTGCTCAGAGGCTTCAGCAGCTGCCTGCTGCAGCCTTGCAGAGTCGCAGTTGCGGTTCAGCTGGTGATCATCCGTTTAGGTCAACAACGCCATCACCGAGTTCGCCGGATCTGGAGCCTCAAGAGTCAACAGCTAACAATCCCTGAAGGAAGGAAGGGAAGACACACGAGAAGAATATCCGACGCAGAAAACCATAGTCGTTGACAGAAAAGGTCCAAGCCCATCACAATTACCAACACAAAACACTTACTAATTTCTTAAAGCGAGCAAAGCACAAACACTAATCAGCGACGACGACTAATCTCCACGAGACCGGAACATCTCTGGCGCGCCGGCCGGGAATCGCGGTCTCGTCTCCCGAAAGGCCAAGATCCTACTGATACTTGGAGATACTCTCATCAGATCAGAGTCTCACTTCACTGCTGCAGTGCAGCTAAAGTTAGCGGAGGAGTGAGGGCAAAGCGAAAGGGTAAAGATAAACCCTGGGTTTCAGCAGTCTTTTGGCCGGAAAGACGGGGTCTTCCGTGGATAGATTAGCATGATACTACCCCTGCGTGCGCTGTGCGCCCGCGCACGCGTGTATGCGTGGACTTGGGATTCTGCAGGGTGCAGGCCTTGGATTCGTAGTGCACTCGGCAGCACGGTTGTTGGTTCGAGAGAACTTTCCAAAGTGGCATTGGATTCGGCGGCTGGCTGGCTGCGGCTACGACTCCGAGCGTGGGCTTCTCCCTTGAGCCAGCTGCATAGCCCATGGAGTAGAGTAGACGATGATGAGTACTCCTACGTGTAGGCATGTCAACCCCCACTAACCACAATATCGCAACTTCAGAACAAATTTTTTTCTTTCTCGCTTTTGTTAAGGAAAAAAAATTTGAGAGCGAAGTCAACTGGCGGGTGTTCACGTGCGCCCTTCCCGCCACGACAGCGATCCCCACCCCACGTTTCCCTTCTTGATCTTTCCCTTTCCCTGTGCACGGCGACGAGCGACAATTTCCGCTACGTACGCGCCGGCAGGTGGCGGGAAGTGCAGCTGCCGGCTGCCACCCCCGCTGCCGCTCCGCAACAAAAAACACGGCTGCACTGCGTGCGCTGCGCATCACCTACCCTGTAGCAAGCCTTTCCGGCCAAGCATGGCTCGGCGCTCGAGCAGCCGGCAGGCCCCCTCGGCCCTCCCTCCCTGCAGTATCCACAGCTTTTGCCAGAGCCACATTCATGGCTACCTACCGTCCCCCTCCAGGGCGCGCGCGGGTTAATGCCGGCCGCAGTGAATGCAATGCAGCAATTCGAGTTCGGCCGCGTCGGCGTCGTCGCGCACGGCTGATAGCCTCGGATTCGCAGGCGGCGAGAAGGCGTCGGCGTTGGAGTAAATGAGCGGAGCGGCAGGCGGATACGCACGCCGGCGAGCGCAGCAGCGGCATGCATTCGTAGTACTGCTTCGACGAGGAGTGCCGTGTCGTGTCTCTGGACTCCGAGTAAGGTACGCATTTGTACGCGCCGAATTATTGCTCTGAATGATATGCAGTAACTCCACGGAGGGTGAACATTTATCACTGGCCCCCCCAACGGCCCGATCGATCCACGTGTCAGCTAGAGAATGGATCTATGAATCACAGCCGCTGGATCGATTAGAAAGTTTACTGATTTCGCCCGCAGCCGGCTAAGACCCGTGGTGAGGTGGCACAGGATGGTGGTGGGTCCCGCCAAATTTTAATGCGCTGCAGTTCACCCAGCGAATCAAGTAGCGAGACGCTCACGCTGTTCTCTTTCCTATTTCCTCTCTCCTCCACATCAGAGGCGAACGCAGGACGTAGGGGAAGCTCAGCTGATCCGAGTCCGGGGACGTGAATCTGACCGCCTCGTTGAACCGGAGGCGCATGAATTTTCGATGTTGGTCGAGGGGCCGTGATCCCTCACGATCACTCATCACTGAAGCTTCTGAGCTGTAACAGGGCCGGTTATTACCATTACCGGGGGTCGTCGCAACGAGGACCAGAACTGGAAAGGAAGGATGTGCATGATCATGATCTGAACTCTGAGGCGAAGCATTATGTTAGGCTTGTCCTGGCAGTGGTTCCGGCCACACACCTGTGGTCTGTGGACGTGGGGTTGATGGGGGATGAAATGCAATGCGTGTGCCCGCCCCTCCTCTGTATCACTGGTTCAGCAGGGGCAGGAAAAGGAGCTCGCTTTTTGTGCTAAACGCATGCAACTGCCAACTTTATTACTTGTGCCTTTTGCACAACTACAGCTGAGCACTTGTACGGCGCAATGTCTGATGAGCAAGAACAACGAGCGTGGTTACCCACAAGTGATGGATGCACATGTTCAGTAGCCCAAGTTCCTGATTGCTAGGGTAAACAGCTGCTGCGGATATGGGGAGACCGCGGAGTCGAAGAACAGGTTGTTGGTTCGGGTGTTGGCGTAGTCCTCCTGGAGGCTGTCGTGCTCGTGCCCGAGCTGCGCGGGAGCGAGAGCGGCGTGGACACGGGGTCGGGTCGGAGCGGGAGGCGTGGCTGTCACGGCGCGTGGTGAACTTGAACGCCGACGATGCTATCTGGCGGTTGGCCGGGATGGTACGGCGGAGGAAACGAAACGGCGAAGGTGGAGGGAACCACGAAAAGAAAGGATGCGGGATTGTCGATTTCACAATGGCGGGGTGGAGTACGCGAGACTCGCTCAGGATGACGATTGACGAGTGGGTCCGATCGCTGCGCCACCGTGGAAACCAACAAAAAAAATATTTAAAAAAAGAAATGGAGATGCGGGGGATCGAACCCCGTGCCTCTCGCATGCAAAGCGAGCGCTCTACCATTTGAGCTACATCCCCTTGTCTGCACTGTTTTCTTATATGTTTTACTATTAATTATAGCAGTGGGTTTACGAAAGAGAAAATAACATCCCGTTCATAAAAACGACAATTAGATTACTGATTAGGGAGGGATATCCCATTGTCTGTACTATTTTTTTTACTCGAGGGCAATTAGATTGCCGCAACTAACAATGGGACACGATGTATTCATGTATCAAATATTATCCGCGAATGCATCGACCGGATCTAGGCAATTTGAAAGCTGGGATGCCCACAATCTTTTTCTTTATTGGTGCAGGTTCTCGGCTCAAGAATCGTTGAATTATTTTCATAGTTGTAATCTTGACATCTTGCGACTTTGTTTGTGTGTCTGTGAAGGAGATGAGGCTTCACTTTATTTCCTTCATTTGGAGGATTTCATACTTGCATGTTCATCCTAATCCTAACATGAGGAATCATGGTCAATTGCACACGTTTGTTCTTGCAACTCAATATTCGGTGATCACAGCTTTTATTTACTTGTTCCTTATTTTTTTTGCATACACTACACTATGTTCTGTACGATACCCCTGGGATTTATGCAACATGTTGCGATTAGCATCGTCGGATTGTCTGGAAAATCCATGCAAGACTAGTTAGTTTCTTTTTACAAGGGCAAATGCTTTAACCCGATGTCGTTGCATAAAAGACTATGGTAGCAAGTAATAAAATAAAAAGACACCAAACGATCCAAACAAGGGTGGGGAATTGCTAATTATTTTGTATCTTTCTGTAATGGAAAAAAATTCAAAATAATTGAGATTAAAAATTTAAATTGGAGATGCAAGGACTTGAACCCTGTACATTTATCATCTACATCCCGAATACACCCCAAAAAAATGGTTGAGAAATTAAATGAAAGAAACTTTTCATTGGAGACAAGCTCTACCAGTAGAGCTCATCCCCAACAGCCGACACAGTGTTGTGTCGCAGTAAATGATCATACTGCTTTCATTAGGCCCATTCCGTTGGCCTTCAGCCAGATGGAAAGCAACTTGAGATCAATCTGTGCCATGGTCCCTTGTCTTTGGGAGCAAAATAAGGCCAAGCTTGCCAAAGGCCATCATGGATACGCCTACATAACAACTTACAGCATCATTGAACCCAAGTTCAGCACATCACAATCCCTTACCCCAACTGAACAAGACCACATAGGCAACGGCAGCTCTTTCCAGAGTCTCCCTCTGTTGATTTCAACTCATCTAATAACCATTCCGTGCTCCAAAGTAGACCTTGCCTTGAGAGCAAGTGATCAGATAGCCATAATTTCGCACCCAAAAAGTAAGTTATGATTAAAATAACAATAATAAATAAATTTAAGCGACGACATGACAAATATTTGCAGTTCACATCATACCTATGAGACTATGACCAAAGTGAGTTCTACAGCTGTTTCAGCCCTGTTCTAACAGTGGGCAACTCTTATGCATTAATGCCAACGTCGGTTTCTTTTTTTGCCTCGAAAGATTCAATGCAAAGGGGAAAAACAAAGTCTAACTACTTCATATGACCACGAGGTGTCAAACAACTCCTCGTACCAAAAGGAACTTAGTCATACATCACAAGCCGCATGCCTATTCTACAGATCTTTCTAATCTGTGACCATTGGTCCTGCTTTGCTTGCAGGACGAGTCACATATAAGCTCCGTACTTGGGGATTATTGTTTAATGTACAAAGTTAGCACAAGGTGCTGCCTTTATAGCCCAATGCCCTGATGAATTTCATGCCACCGTTTGAATCACTGTCGTTGGGCAGATGGAGATTGCTGCACCTGCACCGGCGGAAAGAACCCCATGCTTGATGTTTGAAAGAATCCGGTTGATGTCGGTGATTGCTGTGGTGGCTGCGGAGACTGCTGCTGCTGGGTCTGGTTCTGAGCTGGTGGAGGTGGAGGTGGAGGAGGTGGCCCACTTAGTCCCGGGAAACCTGCCGGCAGCGACAATGGAGGCGGAGGTGGAATTGAGCCAGCCATCATCCCAAAAGATCCTCCCACTCCGATCATTCCTCCAGTATTTTGAGCAAATTGTTGCAGAAGCGGTGGTAATATAGATGGCAGTGGAGGCGGCGGTGGTGGTGGGAATGGACCTGGCATTGGTGGTTGCATGCCTCCAAGAGAAGTAGGCACTGCTCCAACCTGTTGTTGCACCTGTGGCGCTTGCCCAAAAAAGGGAGGAGCACCCATATCACTGGCCTGTGTTGTTTTCTCAATCCTAGGCCTCTTTTCATTCTGGAAGCCAGGTGGTCCTCCAGAGAATTCTCCTGAAGGCGATCCACCATTTATGGAAGCAGCTTGCTCAGCAGCAAGAGATGATATAAGGGAGTGAAACGCAGGTGCTGACAAAGATGCAAGCTTATCTGCCATAGCTGCTGCCGTTCTCTTGGACTCGTCACCACCCACTGCACTGACTGTAGGGGGAAGTGAGGTTGCTGGATTCAGTGGCTGTGGCCTTGGAGGTGTCGACCTTACTCCAGAACCCTGCATCATAGCAGCTGTTTGCTCTGGTGGAGCAATCATGAGAGGACTAGAACTAGATTGTGTGCCGCTTGTGGCAAGGGCACTACCCAGTTGTTGTCTAAGTTGAATGGCATGTTCAGCCTCTGCTCGAGCAACCTGTATTGATAATTAGATAAAAGATTAGCAAGGTATCACTTTGATAATGTGTAAAGCCTGATTACAGTTGCAGAACGGATATACTAACATACAAAAACAATGTTTTTTTTACCAATGTTCATGAAATTTAAGTGTGACCTCACAAATAAATACCAGCAAGAAAGTTAATTGAGACAGTGATAGGCAACAAGACATGCATTACTCCACAACCTGGGGTACAATTCTCCATTTGAAAGTAAGACCACATGCATTTTGTTATCAGCTCATCCTCAATCAGAGAGGAATGCAACAGCCAGACTGTGGATGGTCAAGACCACAGACCTAGATGGCAGGTCAGACTCACAGGGACTATCAAGATGCTAGGAAAACAATCTAGGTGCAATTTTTTTAAAATATAGGCTGGCCTTAGTTGGATTCAGGGAGCAGTCCAAGTGAGTCATGGGATTGAAACTAATGCTGTGGGTGTGGAGTGGCCAGGTAGCAGTTAGAGTTGGTAAAATGATTACGTGCCAGAAGAACCATAGATGGCTCAACACAAGTCAATGCTCACTAGCCCAGGTGCATTCATCAAACAAAGAATTCATGAAGTCTATTTTTTTTCCTTAACTCCTGCATGAAATTTATAATTGGGAGCTGGTTACAGTGAAACTGAAACCAATTTTATCATAATATGTCACCTCCACAACAAAAAGTGAGGACCATTAGATCTCAACTCGCGTTCACACCATCGAATTCTCACGAGATCATTTAAAATGGAAAAAATCCAAAATATTCCCTTCAAGTATAGCGAAAGTCCAGACAACCCCCTATAAACTATGTTTTGGTTCAAATTACCCCCCTAAACTATGCTATTTGGTTCAACTTACCCCATAATGCAATTTGTTGATTTTGTTCCTCCATACACAAGTTGAATTTTGAGACTTTGCAGGATGGTAATGGACATTGTAAACTATACTAAAAATATATTTATGAATTTTTCATCATTAATTTTTATATAGTTATGTATCTCAACGAGAAATTTTATTATAAAATATCCTACCCTATCAAAATAGTGATGAAAAATCCATGGTATATTTCTTAAACATGTCTTATGTTGTCTGCTACCATCTTGCAAAATTTGAACTTAAAACTCCACTTGTGCATGGAGAAACAAAAAAATATAAATTGTAGTAAGGGGTAAATTGAACCAGATGATTTAGGGGGTAAACTGAACCAAGAAATACTTTAGGGGCTTATCTAGACTTTGGTTATACTTGAGGGGAGTAATTTGGACTTTTTCCTTTAAAATGTTGGGGGTGGACTAAATGCACAAGCAGACTCTCCATTGGCATCAAGAAAATGAATGAAGCCTTAAAGACCAAAAGTTCAGCAGTTGAAATTTCAACCTAGTATCACACCATAAATTTTCTTAGGTCAACTGAAAGTCTGAAACTTGGGAAGATAATCTGGAGCAGGACCGAACACACAGGTGGGTCCACTTGCAATGCAGGGGCAATGGATAATATTCTCTATTTGTAGATCTACCCATATCCACTTCAAGTCTCACTATTATTCCTAAGGATGGACAGATAAAAATTCGAATGGGTATGGATGTTAATCGGGTTCCCATACCCTACCAAGACAGAAAACATCTGGATTCACAGAATAGTCCACGCCCAAATGCACACAATGCACTAAGTTGTTATGAATTGTGGTCTCTGACACATACGTGCAACAAACACATACCAAGCAAACCACCATTGGTTTGCATTACATCCCAAAAGAAAAATATGCTACACTATTTAATCATGTTAGAGCTTTCCTATGAATCTGAGATGTACTGCCTCTATTTATAAATATTATCCCACTACTCATCCTGAACATGTGGATATTGATCAACAGGATGCCAAAGATAGAGAAACATCTTATGGTCACATATCATGGAGCATGGCAGTAGCATGATAAAAGAACAGCATCCAAAAACCCCAAAATAGATTAAAAGAATAGATGGGACAGGACAAATAAGCACCACTTGCAGATCTTAGAACATGTTCAGTATTTATAACCTAATAAACCTCACTTAATTAGGAATTAACAGTAAATGCATCATAGGACAGAATAACCTAGGATGCGACTTTGCAAGGAAATAACAACAAATAAGTGAATGAGATATAAAGAATAATTCTTACTTGCAACTGACCCCGAAGAACCACTGACTTTGACTCCTGTTATATAAATAAGACAAACATATATGAACATCACGAAGGCATGTAATTGAAATGGAACGTTGGAAATGAAAAGCCTCAAGACCTGTTCACTGAGAGCTTCTTTTAATTGATTGATCAGGGATATCCTCGCCGCATCTACACTTTCAAGTTGTTCGATGCACTGCTTTAGGGTCATTTGCTGTTCTTGAAGGTTCGAAATCAATGTTGCCGATGGCTGATTACCTATCAAAAAAAAAGTACAAAATAGCAGATCACATAAGAATGATGTCAAACTTTCACAACATTAAATAACTAGTTAGCAAGCAAAATCCTTACCATTGGTGCTAGCATCGTCTATATCTTTATTTATTCTCTCCAAAACACCAACAGTGCTCTTACATTTGTTTAAAGCAGTGTCTTCATCAAAATGTTGATCAAGCACTGATTGGTATGCAGTCACAATCTTTTCAGGCATCCCGCCAACGGTAAGTTTCTACAGTAAAAGCCAAAAATAAGAAGGTGCTATAGTATCCAATCCAATATGTCAGATTCACCCTGGAGAATAAGCAACTTACTTTTACTATTATACCAGAATCCTTTCGTGCAGCTTTGGAATTTGAAGAGGGATTAGAGGTAGGATTTGAACTATTCCCGTTGTTATCCAATACAGGAGGGTTGTCACCAAAAATATCATCTTTCAGACTTTCCACACGGGTCCCAAAAACCTTACGTTCATCCCAAATTCCTATCTGTAGTTCCCAAAAAATAACAAGATAGACTTATTTATTTTGGACTTGAAATAAAAGATAAGAACGGTTAAATTTACCATCAATAATTGCATAATTAATCTGGTCAAGCTATCAATAGGAACTTTCCTTACACTATTGATGTCTAAGCAAACTACGGTTGACAAACCCTATGCAAATATTTATACACATATAATACCAGTGGAAGAATCTGAATTGATGTTTCTGGCAACTGACTGCCAACATACCAAGCAAGACACTCATTTGAGAAACAATGTATTGTGTTCATTAAACACAATACTCCTGGGAACAGAGAAAATTAGATTAGAAACTAAAATACGCTATCTGCTTTTAACACACGAGGACTGCGTATCAAAGGCTATCTCCTTTACTAATTGATGCTCCTCCAGTATTACTTTTAACTCACATTTTCTCTACACATAATTTTATATATCAGAATCTAATGCACCGCGCATCCATGCACTGATGCACGTGACTATGGTCGTATCATCAAAACACATCAGAGCAAACAAATACTACCTGGGATCCAGAAAAGTGTCCCAAGGAAGTAATAAAAGGATAGTTGAATAACATGAAACAGCAATAGAAACAAGCTAACAACTAAACCAATGACGGCCATTGATCCAATTGTACTTAAGGTTCATGATGGTACTGACATCCTTCTGCATTCTTGGAGAAGACTCTAGGACAACTCTAGAACAAAAGGAGCTGGTGGACTGCAAAGAATTAATTATGTTACAATGAAAAACGGTGAAACTTACTAATCTTGCCACCACTTTCTTTCCATCTTCTCCACCATTTTCATAGACATATTTCAGTGATCTAGGTAGAACCCTCCAGAACTCATTCACAAAGTCTCCTCCCTTGCGTTTGCTGTTTTGCAGGATATCATTTGATAGATATAAGAATGATACTTTCTTATCCTTTGTTGCACTATTAAACTGCTTTTCCCATGTGTCTACAACCCTTTTGGCCCTCTTCCGGTGAAAAATACACCATTGTGAAAGTGCTGCATAAGAATTAAGGAATACCAAAAAACTAATAATGCGATATTCTAGGTGCAAATTTACATAGGAAAAAACACAATTCTTGTTAAAATTGGCATCATTAACAGCCAGAGGAAATGAGGAGATAAATAAGCAATGTGGTCATTTGCTACTCAAGATAACTGGACCAAACCAAACCTTATAGTAGCCAAACATACCTAAAGCACACAAGGTATAGAAACCATAGAATTTAGTCCGTGAACATTAAGAGAAAAAAGGGAACATAGTTTGTGGTTATTATAGGTTCCATCTTTGAAAACTAACTACCATGTGGGCTCCCACTAAAAAGTGGTCCACAGTTTCAGCCATCTCCCGATCTGATAGTAATGTTGCATTACATCTCTAGAAGCAGAACATGTTTTGAAGCCAAACAAAGAGTAACATTTGCCATAAAGCCTAAAGTATAGTGGTGTAGCTCAATTTAGGTGAGTGTAAGCATGGAAAGATAACAAGGGGTGAGATCCTTTGCTTCTACAGGGTATGAATTGTTAGTATGTTTGTTCCAAGAGACAGCGACATTTGCATTGTCTCAGTCACTTGCTTGAAATGGAGTGGCATATACAACATACGGCATGAAATTCCTCACAAAGAAGCAAGCACAATAATATTGAAAGTTTGAAATAACCATAGGATTCTCTTTTTCTATGGTCAGTAGAGAACAACATGCAGCATGCTAATAAAGCATACTGTACCTTTACTTCAAACTCCAAATGCATGCCTTGCAGGGTTTGTTTAATCAATAAGGGGTTGGGGTTGGGTGCAGGATATGTCTTCACTTCACTGGTTAGTTGACTCAAAATGAAGATATAGGCCATTGTGTGAAGGGAAGGTAGTTTTAACAATAAATTTTCAGTGCAGTAAAATGCTGACAAAATTTCTTTTGAATACGGCATAGAAAACACAACCTCGTATCAGAATACCATCGAATTCCAGTGAACCAAGACTAGAAACGAGCTTACTAACAACTACCAGAGCAAACTAGTTCGGCATTTAGAACCAACTGGCTAACATTTCGTTCCTTAGTGAAGGATGTGTAATATAATTGGTTTGCTGGTTTAATTCGGCAAGCTGAAGCAGATGGCAGAAATATATGTCCTAAATAGACATAGCGATAATTAATATAGATGCATCTAGATAGAGCCCTATGAGTACCATTAATATTTCACAAAAGGAACAGCCTCAAAAGACAATGAAAACATATTTATAGAGAGATGGGAAACCAAGCATTGGCAGTAACAACAAGAACAACAAAGTCTTCTAGCCGGCAGAAAGTTGGGATATGCTAGACCTGAAACCCAACAGGAGCCACCGATTAAGGGACAAAGAAGTGAAAAGGAAAAGGGAATTACTGGGAGTAGTGTTAATAGTAAGATGATGGTAGTTTAGGTCTCCTTTTCAACACATGGAATAGAACATGTTGAATGCTGATTTCTACGCACCTATATCCACACAAGGATAAAAGCACTTAAATCAAGTGCACCACAAAGCTCATTAGAAATCCAAAACTTTTACTAAGACTATTTACATTTACTATAAGAGAACATTTTTTCTCAATGCCTGAGAAAGACACTAAAACAAGAAAACTGTCAGGACGTACAGTAACATAAATAGTATTGCCATATAGATACAATAAATTCATGCACAGGAGGATTTGTAACTTAAATCCATGTGCACCGGCAAACAAACAACAGGATGATAAGCACAGCACAGAACCTGTGGCATACTTAGCATGCCCAACGAAACCTCCTGAGCAGTTCTACTAACAGTCTAACAGACATTGCAATTTGCAAGTTAGGGCTTTACGTTTTTTGCAGGTAAGTTAGGGCTTTACTTAATCAAGAGAATATGAAACAGAAAGCAACACGTAGACTACAAATTTGCGAGCGAGCAAGAAAGTAACTACGAAAGGATACTCTGAATACTCGCGGCTGAGTTGTTTAGCTTGTTGAGCTTCTCGACCAGCCTCTGCTCGCTGAAGGAGCCACCGCCACCTGCGGCGCCAGCGCCTGCGCCGCCGGCGCCATCCCCCGTTTCAGGGGCGGGCCCAGTATAGGACATAACTGCTGCAAAAAGATGGAATTCATTAGGTAAAATCATGGTTTCAGATCCGAATACAAATACCATACGTTAGGGGTTTGGGTGTTTGATTCCGCGCAGCGGGATGGGAAGGAAGGGGAATAGACAAGCATACCCCAGTCGGAGTTCGTCGCCGGCGAAGCGCCCGTCGCCCGACGAACAACGGGCAGCGCAACTCGTCCTGTCGTCGCCGCTAGGAAAGGAGGACCGAGGCCGAGAGAGGGAACAGAGAAGTCGTGGGAAGGAAGGGTTCTGCCGCACCAGCCGGACTCGAGCTGCAGCTGGGGCAGGGGAGCGTGGAGGGCGGTGCACGGGGCGCCCGCGTGGAGAGCGGCGGGCGCCGAGGGAGCGAAGGGGAGGAGATTCAGCAACTGGGGTTTCGTTTCCCTAGCTGTTTTCTGTAGTCGGCCGCCTGAAGAACAGTACACCCTCCATAATGGTATTAGAAGACGTTTTTGACTGTGACACAGTCTTCAAAATATAACTTTGACTTGTTTTTTATAAAAAGATATTTATTCAAAAATGATATATTTATACTTTTATGAAAATATTTTTCAAGACAGTTCTATTCATATGATTTTCACATTTTCAAACTCAATAACTTAAAAACTATTCATGATTTATAATCCCAATGTTTGACTTAAATCTTGTTCTAAACGTCTTCTATTACCAATACGGAGGGAGTAGTTTGGAATTTTTTCTAGGGTTTTTTTGATAAAAGACTTTGTTCCAGGTTGGTTAAAAAAAGGAAATGGCTTCTATGGTTTGTCGATGTGTCTTCTGGAGGTAGAGAGTCTTTTCCCTATGTCTAGATGCGAATGTTTTTTTCCTGCACCTCACTTGCAAAGATGTATCCCTGCAAAGGGTTCTGACCACTTGTATTGCTCTATTAAACTTTCTAATAAAGTTGGGATATGCCTTTGATTGGAAAAGCGAAGGGAGGAGATATAAAAACAATTGCAACATATAAGAGCATCTTCAAGATTTTTCTAAATTTTACTTGGTCAATCTTGTATTTTGATAACTTCTAAACAGATATGCCAGGTAAAAAAGAGAGCTCATTTGGTATTCACTTACCATACCCAGATATAACTTACATCAGTAACCTGAGAGAGAAACAAAATTATGTTTATGTTCTTCCATCTCTTCAAAACTTACATCAGGAACCCTGTAACAGAAACAAAATTATTTTTATGTCCTTCCATTTCTAAATGAATGTGAGGAGGCTCTTTTTTTGAACTTAGGATAAATGTCAATATGAGATGGGAAACTGTTGTAGAAGGTTTTTTTTGGTTTTTTACCAAAAAAAATAAGAATGGTAATATGGGATGGTAACCATTAGAGATGCTCTAACATCGCATGGGCCGAACCAGTTCGATCAATTTCGTTGGGGGGGGGATCAATTAACTTACAAATTTTAATATTTCAATGTAACAAGTTGTACCCTTGGAAAATAAACATAATACATTTTTTAAAACATATAAATATTTTGTAGAAAATAATGCGATCAATATTTTCATAACATACCTATGAGTATAACAAATGCAACATTTTCTAAAAACAAAGATTAACATTTTTGAACAACAAGTTTTATTTGTTTCTTCTTCCTCCCAAAATCGGTAGATGTACTAGCATTTGTAGAGATAGATGACATAGACTAGGTGGTTCCCCGCGCGTTGCTGCGGGATTTTAAAGAGCTTTTCAATAGATTTTACAAATACTAATAAAAGTTGAGCACATTCTGTTATCTTACCTAAATGACTCGAAGACGCCTGTCGAGTGCATGAAACTTAAAGTTGCATTACCCGCACTAAGGTCACAAATTTACATATTGGAAAATTGAAATCAAAGACATAAAAATTGACTATGTTACCCCTATACATCCAGAAGGTCACGTATCGCGTATCCTGTGTGTGTCGAATACTGATACGACAACGATATGTATCCGCGGAGTATCAAAAAAATAATAAATAGAAGAAACTCTGATATATGGGCCGGAGACGTATTTACTCGTTATCTCGATACAGCCCAGCCACATAGCAGCATCATCCTCCCTTCACAACCCAATTTGCCACATCAGCCACCTCGGCCCAGGGAAAGCCAAGTTCCACTAACCCACACGTTGCCCAACCTTATCGTTTACCTACAGCAAGTACACACATAGGACGCAGCGCATACTCACCCGCCGAAGGAGGGGTGTCGCTGTGCGAGCGCCGCCGCCGGCGAATTGGACGCTCGTGGTGGCCCCAGCCCCCGGCGTGGGGATCTGGCCATAGGTTGACGGGAGGCGCGCTTGCGGCTCGAGCGACGACGAGAGGCGGCGGTACTCGGACGCCATGACGGCGGCTGACATGAGGTCGAGCGCCCCGAAGAACCTACCTGCACCTCGGGCACAGCTCTTGCCGGCAATCTTCGGTGAGTTTGAGAGTTTCCCATTCTCGATCTGGTGTCGCCATGGATTAATTTCTTCTTCCCTATTTCTTCTCCTCTTTGATTTCATCATCAGATCCTCTTGAGATGTGGCGTCTGCCCAACTGCGGCTTCCTCACCTCCAGCTGCCTGCCGGCCACTCTCTCCCCCTTCTTCTTCCCGACTACTCTTCCCCATCGAAGGCTGCGGTCAAGAGGGAGGTGGAGGAGGGTCACAGCCCGCGGGTTGAGGTGGGGTAGCGGAGGGCAGGCACAGGCCGAGGGTAGTTTTATGGGGACATGCGAGGTGGAGGCGGTAGGAAGGTGAGGCGGCGTGAAGGCAAGGGGGCGACGGGCAGGCGAGGCGGCTGTGGTGGGGAGGCGGCAGGACGGCGACAGCGCAGGACAGACGCGGGGTGGATTCGAAAGGGTCGCCGGGTGGCTGGGATTAAGTGCGGATGACGTCAGCAGATGATGTGGCGAGCTGAGGATAAAGAGAAATAGAGGTGAGACTTTTAGTAGATACCAAAAATATAGTTGTCTATTATGATGATGATGATGATGATGATATGCTATAATGGTGGTCGTGGTGGGGATGAGCGCTCGCAACAAGCGCGGAAAGTCACACGCACGACGTTGTGCATGGGGGCAAGGCGTGCAGCGTGCACAAGCAGTCCAAACCTGATAGAAATGTATAGCCTTTTATAATTTTTAAGTACTACCTTAACATCATACGATAGTTTTCACCTCTAAAAGTGTTTACCTTGAAAATAAAACTTTTAAAATATCATTAGGATCAAATAGATATACACTTCTTTCAAGATAATATAAAAATAACATAAAGATTTTTAATAGGTTATATATAAAAGTTTTTTTAATAAAATATCGTCATCACTACTTAAAAGAGAGTAAATATTTTTCTGTAATGAACACTGTTGTATTTCCGTTCTTTGTAATGGAAATGTGGAAGAGCCCTCGATTCGAAGGAAAAAAGAGAGAGTAAATATTTTTAAATATGATATTGTGGTCAAGCAGAGGTCATGGTGCCTAATCAATGAAAGAGTCAGTGTTTAGACTTGAAGATTGCTAATTGACCAGAGAGGTAATTAAGTTTGCACGTGTACACGCGGCGAGCTCCTTTTGGGTGCGGTAGAGAAATTGCAGTGCAGGACGATGGGTCAGGTACGGTCAGGGGCCACGTCGCCCCGGAAGAGAATTGGTCGCCCCTCATGCACCGAGCTCCATCATGCCGCCGTGGTGGTTCTGCACGTACGTATATAGGCCGATCGATCGGGCAAATCATCGTTGTCGTTGGCATCTCTCCTTATAAAAGTAGGCAGGGTCGGCGGCCATCTAGCGTGTTCACGACAGTAAAGAAATTTTGGTTCATCTGATTTCTATCGGACGACTGCGCCTGCATCCGTGTTACGTCGGTGTCAAGGCCGCGTGTCAACACCGCTGAATTCCCCGTGCCCGTGTTGCCTCGGTGCCGTCGCTGTGGTAATAAAAATCCACCTCAGGGTCGGCGGCCATCTAGCGTGTCCACGACAGTAAAGAAATTTTGGTTCATCTGCAGTGTCATTCACTGCATGATCGACACAACACCACTCTAGAAGGAGACACGACACCACTCTAGAAAGAACTACACAAGACGTGCTGGCACAACGCTGCACAAAGCTGGTAAAAACTTCCTCCACCGTCGACAAGAGAAGCCAAATACAACTCACTCTATAAATACTTCTTTCCCTTTCACTTTAATTCCTCAACCCAGCAGAACTCCTCTCCACCATCGCTAGAACACCTTAGAACATGGAACCGGAATTAATTACATATGCATACGATGATGCAACTTCCACATGGATGAAGAAGGTACGTCTATATTTGTTGTTCTCTCTTCATTCACTACAAAAAAAAAAATTCCACCTCCATTTTTTTACAAACCATCTTGCCTTTCTCTTCCGTCACTAACATTCTTCCACTGCTCATGCTCTTTTACTCAGGACCCAGCAGTCATCAACATCGACAGAAAGCACATTTTCAACCAAGCTGCTGAAAAATTAGCTCTACATGTGAAATCAGAAATAGTTTCCCCAATCAAAGAAAATGAATTTATAGCCAAAATCGAAATCATCGACACCCACACAAGTAAAACTATGAAATTCTACGGTGATTTCTCACCTACTCACCACGAGGCCATTCAAAGTGCCTATAATGAAGCAATTCAGTTTTTTGTTGAAGAAAAAAAGTTGATTGTTAATGACTTCAATTACACATCTTTCCACAAAACAGAATCACAGCTCCGAACATCTGAAACATATCTAATGTTCTCTGAAGAAAGTGAAACTCTTCTTGAAAATGAGCTAGATTTTAAGATAGAAGGTTATAAGAAACTGTCCTCCACCCTAAATGCAACGTGCAAACAAAATTCTCAAGTCCTACCCATATCAATCACTCACCACAAAAGACACGGAGATGACAAGGAAACAACGAAAATCACATTTGATGGCAATGCTTCGTCAACAAATCCTCTGCACAAGATAGCACAATCACTGGTTGAGATGCACAAGATCATCAGTCTCCATGGATATGAACCAATCAAAGGAGAACGTGAAGGCATTAGAGACTACAGGAGGAAAACAGCTTCAGCAAATAACTCCTGAAGAACCTGTTAGTTAGAAGCTTACTTCTTAAATCCCCTCGTATGTAAATATATCTAAGACTGTCCGTTATCATCTGCACCCCAGTGTATGTACCAACATGTATGCGTGTAATATATGCGTACCTATGTAGTCACTATCTTTCATGTTTCCATCTATATAATTATACACCTATAACTTCATGCTACTACTTTTGCATCCTCTACTCACTTAATATCATCTCACACCCTACGTATACCTACCAATCTTGTACCCTGTATATATTATATATCTTATTGTATGCGTATCTCTGTTTCTGTAAACGTATTTATACTTGCACCACAACTTCGTTGTACGAATATAATTTCCGCATCAACTTTCATACACTATATGTAAACTCCGCGCGCATGGGCGCGCCCACAGCACTAGTCAAATAAATTCAGAATTCATGGTGGATCGATTGTTGGCGCGCATATATGCAGTCCAACAGTTAATCAATCAATGGGTAGTGCAAGACCAAAATCCACTTTAGGCTCATCCCTCGTCGCTCCCGTTTCTCTCTCGAGTCTCGACCTCTCCTGCGATTCGCTTGCTGCGCGCCAGTGCAAGCTGAGTTTGGCCGGTCGCCGGTGCCTGGCAGAAGAGCACAAGAGTGGATGAAACCATGGTCCGTGAGACCGTGATGACTCCGGGCTCCGGGCGCCATTGATCTGACGGAGACTCGACAACCGCTGCTCTCCGCTTTGGAGCAAGCTCGAGCTCCCGTTGGTGCTTTTGCAGAGTGCAGACACACGATGGCACGCGTGAAACTCGCCGCGGCTGAAAAGCGCCACCGCGTAGTCGAACGCACCACCGGTCGCCGACGGGGCGACGGGTCTTGGTCATCCTCGTCGTCGGGGCGCTCGCCTCGCGCCGTGAGGAGCCGGCCGGCGGCGGCAGCGGAGGTCGGTGTTGCGCGCCCAGCGACCATTACCATGGCTGCGGGCAGAGAGATACGTAGGCACGACCGCACGAGCCGGGCGCTGGTGGGGCGAGAGAGAGTCGTGGCGGCCAGCCGGTCAGCATGGTCGCCGCAGCCGGTGGCACCCAGCCGGCGTAGCGTAGATGGGAGCAGCAGAGGGCGTTCGCTCTGGCGCTCTGCGAGCCGTGCACTCGTGACTCGTGTGTGGCCATCACTGGCTGCCACTGCCAGCAGTACTTTGGCAGGGCGTGGCCCCTGTCAGCAGTAGTTTGGCAGAGGGAGTGGCCCCAAGCCGACCTGCGAAACTTCTGGCCCAAGAGTGGCCCAGTCAGACAGGTTGCTCGACCCTCAGAACGCAAGCTCCAGTTGCCATTGCCAAGCTCGGATTCCCTTCCCCGACCCCGATTTCCTAGCGCGAGCGGGGCGCAACGCAAGCAGAGCTCGCGATGGCGCCGCTGTCGTGGCGGCACCACACCCTGCCATGAGGAGGCAGCCGTGGAGGTCTGCGTTGCAACCTCTGCTATCGCCACTGTGCTGGAGCACCATGTATGGTGTGTTTGGTTTGCTGTTTCTGGGCCAACCAGGCCCACGGGGTGCAGGCGAGCGGCGTTTGATTGCCTGCACCGCTCCCAGAGTCAGGCTCTCCAGATGCATTTCCCCCCTCTTGCTGCATCTCCAGAAACGCTAGAAACGGTCGTTTCTGCAGAGCCAGGCTCGGCTCATGCATCTGTTTCTCTCATTAATGATATATTAGTGTATAATTAGTAAATATTAATGTATTTTATGGATAATTAAGACATGATTAGATAAAATAAGTCCTTTAAAACTGTATTTGTACAAAATAAAAATTATAATCATAATTTTTTAATATTTTTTATCCCATGCGACTTATCTCGTACAAGCAACCAAACACCTACTCTCTCTAGTCTGGCTCTGGATGTCCCAGCAACCAAACAACGATCATCTGCATGCTCGGAACCTGACCGGATGGATGCAGATCAGGAAAACAGAGAAGAGAACCAAACGCACCGGTCTGGCTCTCTGCCTCGTTCTCATCCTTCTCTGTAGTGCATGCCAGACGCACAACTAGCAATGCGGCTCATGCGTGCGCTAAGGCTGCTGCTTCTATTGAGTTTGATGTATGGGCAAATGACCCACCTAAGAGCCCGTTTAGTTGCCAAAATTTTTGGGAAAAAAAAATTTGGCAGCTCCTTTGAAGGTCTATTAGAGGTAAAAAATGTAGACTAATTACAAAACTAATTACACGAATGGACGGGAAATTACGAGACGAATCCATTAAGCTTAATTAATCAATCATTAGAGATTATTTACTGTAGCATGACGTTATCTAATCATGGCATAATTAGGCTCGTTAGATTCGTATCGAAAAATTAGGTAGGGGTTATGGAATAGGTTTTGTCATTAATTCACATTTAATACTCCTAATCAGTGTCCGAAGATTGATGTGACGGGTAGTTGGGAAAATTTTTGGGAACTAAACAGGGCTTAACTTTCTAGTGCAAATCTTGCACGATGACTGTAATCATATCAGTGAATGAATGAAAGCAGTTGTTCTAAGGCCCCGTTTAGTTCGCGAACTGAAAATTTTGGGTCTCCTTTCAAGATCTATTAGGAGTATTAAACGTAGATTATTTAAAAAAATAATTACACGAATGGACCGGAAATTGTGAGACGAATCCATTAAGTCTAATTAATCCATCATTAGAGATTGTTTACTGTAGCATGATATTGTCTAATCATGACATATTAGGCTCGTTAGATTCGTCTCGAAAATTAAGGTAGCGGTCGTGGAATGAGTTTTGTCATTAATCTACATTTAATACTCCAAATTAGTGAAAAGAAAATTAATATGACAGGTTATTGGTGAAAATTTGGTGAAGTAAACGGGCCTAAAAAAAGGACGGTCTGGCCGTCTGGGTTGGTGGCAAAAGAGCTGTGGACATGGGGACCTTCGTTGATGGCCTCAGCAGGTGCAGGCAACAGCTCAAGCTTACACTGCAAGTCAGCATTGCCATCCTTCCCGCCCGTCCTCTTTCCTCTCCTTCCAGCGTACACCAACGCAACGCCGGCTTGGAGTTGCTCGGCCAGGTTCTCAGGGTGCGTTTGGTAGGGTTCCGGCTGTGGCAACTCCGGCTGTGACTGTGTTGGTGGAGCGGATTCTGTGGAGGAGTTGAAGTCGTTTTGGAGAAACGTTTGGCAAAACAGCTTCTCTGGACGTGTAAAGGGTGAAATGTCCCTAATACCCCTCTTTTTTTTTCTTTTTACCTCTTTTATTTTTTCTTTCTTTTTTCCTTTCTTTTTTTCCTCTTATCCTTCCTCTCCTCCTTATCCATCCGGCGCCGCACTCCCATCGATCTCTCCATCCTGCCCCGCCGATCCCTCGTCTTCCCCGCGCTGCCCGCCTTAGCTGCGCCGGCCAGCTCCCTCCGCCGCCGGCCACCGCCCACCTCCAGCTCCCCCCCTCTTGCTGCGCTCCATCTCGCCGGAGGCTACCACACAGGAGGTCGGGCGCGCCGTGCGCCGGCGGCCTCCTCTACGCCGCGCCGCCGCTGCCGGCCTCCCGGCTCCACCAGCGTCGCCGCAGGTTTCTCCCGCTGGTGGAGCGTGCCGGACGCGAGGGTGACGCCGAGCACTGCATCCAGGAGAGGGGGCCCCACGGAGATCCTCGCCGCGTGCGCGAGGGCAGAGGTCGCGTCGGCGGCCTCCGTCAGCTCCCCCACCGCCGCCGCGGACTCGCCGCACCACCATCTTCCCCGACCCTGACCTCGTCCGCGCCGACATCTTCCGCCTCGACCTCGTCGGCGCTCCCACCTCCTCCGCCTCGCCCAGCAGCGCCCGCCGCTTGCTTCCTCTGCCCCGCCGACGACCGCTTGCTTCATCTGCAGCGCGCCAACGGCCCTCCGCTGCCCCACACGTGGACCCCTCCCTCGAGGGCAAAGGGGAAAAGGGAGGGCGAAGCCGCCGGGGGAGCGGGAGGAGCTACGTTTTTCAACTCCCTCCCGCCCCAACCGCGCCAGAGAGCGCATTTTGCAGGCGCTCCGGTGCAGAAGCCGTTTTCCTTTCGCGTTTGGTAGCGCTTCATCGAAAACAGCTTCTGGAGCGGCAGGAGGAGCGCTACCAAACGCACCCTCAATCCCACCTGCTGCTGTCTTCAGGCTTCAGCATGGCGCCAGCGGCATCACACCCTGCTGCAGCCTGCAGGCGTTGCTCTCCCGCGGTTTTTTTTTCTGACTAAACTCTCCCGCGGTATGGATATGCCATGCCATTTGCTAGTTGCTACTCCTCTCCCTCTGGTTGTACTCTTGCCCCATCCTCCATGAATGCTCCTCTCAGCCTCAGTGCCTCACGGTGGTGGTGGTAAAACGTTCTGAGTGTTGTGTACATATATACCCTTGTTGGACCTAGGCCCTGTTTAGTTCCAAAAAATCTCAAAAATTTTCGCATCGCAGACCGTGTCATCTCTCACATAACACGCTTCCCAATGCAAATTTTTCACCACTTTCCCCAAATTTTCACCCAACTAAACGGTGCCCTAAGTCATTATTTCTTATTTAATCTTGGTCTTTTCTATTGGTCTACCTTTGTTCACTGTATAAATTCATTGACAAGTGAATACTGTACTTTGAACAGACAATTTAATGGATTTTTTGTCCCATCCATATTCCAGAAGTAGATACACTTACTTTCTCATCAAAGGTATCATCATCTAAAAAAGAAATCCAAATGTATAACTAAGGAGTTGTAACTGTTCATCTGCTGATCGACCAAGCAGATCACAATCACTTCAAAGTTCCGCTAGAAAGAACAATCACTTGCACTTCAAAGCCACATTATTTGTTTGTCTGAAATAATGGCCTTCATTCTACATGGGATTGGAATTATTTTCAGTTTTGTCACCCGGTTGGCCACTTGGATGAATCATATATCTAACACCGGTCATAGAAGAGTGAATTTTTTTTATATTTTTTATTTTAATTTGCAAATTTATACTACCGTTTTGAAATTTATCAAAAATAAACATCTACCGTCGTGGGCCACGGCGGTAAGCCGCTGCCACCGTAGGCCACGGCGGCCGCACGTCCAACCGCCGTGGCCCACGGTGGCAAGGTCACCGCCAACGGTCGGCTGCATGGTGTGGGCCCCGCGGCACCTTACCGCCGTGCGCCACGGCGTTTGGACGTGCGGCCGCCGTGGGCCACGGCGGTAGGCACTTTCCGCCGTGGCGGACGGCGGCAGCCGCCCCTATATAAAGGGCGACGGCGGCCGCCGTCCCCCACGCCTGCCGCCGCCCCCTCCTTCCCTTCCACCGCCTCTCTCAGGTAAGTTTTCTTCTTTTTTTAAGTAGTTTAATTAGTGTAGTTAGTGTAGAAAATTAGTTTTTAGATTAGAAATTAATTAATTTAATTAGTTTAGATTTATAAAATTAGTTTTGTAGTATAGAAATTTAGAAATTACTTTAGTTTTTTTTAAAATATAGAAAATTAGTTTATCTGTTGTAGAAATTGTAGAAATTACTTTAGCATGTGTAGAAATTATAGAAATTACTTTAGCTGCTTTAGAAAATATAGAAAATTAGTTTAATATTGTAGAAATTACTTTAGCATGTGTAGAAATTATAGAAAATTACTTTAACTTCTTTAGAAATTATAGAAAATTAGTTTAATATTGTAGAAATTACTTTAGCATGTGTAGAAATCATAGAAATTACTTTAGCTGCTTTAGAAAATATAAAAAATTAGTTTAATATTGTAGAAATTACTTTAGTATGTGTAGAAATTATAGAAAACTACTTTAGCTTCTTTAGAAATTATAGAAAATTAGTTTAATATTGTAGAAATTACTTTAGTATGTGTAGAAATTATAGAAAATTACTTTATCTTCTTTAGAAATTATAGAAAATTAGTTTAATATTGTAGAAATTACTTTAGCATGTGTAGAAATTATAGAAATTACTTTAGCTTCTTTAGAAATTATAGAAAATTAGTCTTCGACTTCGACTTCTTGCAGGGTTTGCAGTCGCAGGACGAGCTCGGAGGGTCGCAGCTAGGAGACGCGCCACCCACGTGGGCACAGGAGGGAGCAGGGACGCAGCCAGGATGCTCGCAGCTGCCAGGAGCGAGCGGTGAGACGTAGCCAGGAGGGTCGCAGCTGCCATGCGCGAGCAGTGGGGCGCAGGCGTCTCCAGAGGGTTGCCAGGGTCGTCCCACGAGGTTGCAGGGTCGGCGGCGGCGATGGCGACACCGCAGCCCACTGCTGATGCTAGGCGTCGGCAGATCCACCCACCTGACCCGTTGACGTACCCTCACGAGCAGACGCACGCCGCAGTCCGAGCTGACAGGCTGCAGAAGAAGGCCAGACGATGCTAGATTAGGTCGCATATTATTTGTACAGCAGCACTGTTATATGTGATCATGACTATGTTTTATTATGTCACTTTGCTTTTCGTTATTACCACCTAGTTTTCTTTGTCATAAAAATAAATAACAAAAAATAAATCGTTAAGTTAAAAAAAAACCCGCCGAAAAGCAACCGCGGCGGTAGGTTCGAGATAAAGTGGTATCGAAGTCGAAAAGCAACCGCCGTGGACCACGGCGGTAGGTCCAACCGCTGTGGCGGACGGCGGATGCCGCGCTTATATAAAGGGCGACGGCACCAGCCGTCCTGCCCGACCCTCCCGTCGCCTCCCTCTCCCCACGGGCTGCTCCTCCCTCTTAGGTAAGTTTCCTCTCTTTATTTATGTTATGTAATTAGTTAAATTAGTTAAGAATAGTGTAATTAGTTAAATTAGTTTAGATTTTGTGTAATAGTAACTAAAGATGTCTATTGCTGCCGCCGGAGGGGGTCAGGATGGTAATGGTGGTGGTGATCGTGATTCCTCACACCACAAAGGGAAAAACACAAATGCAGTACCTGATCCGAAGAAAATGATCACGTTCGAAAGAGGCATGCTTCGACATATGCAAGAAAAAACTGCAGATGCCATTGCAAGAGGAGAGCAACCTCCTTGGGATGCTCTTTATGCTCCACCAGACATGCATCATTATTTGCAACGAAGAACTGCTGATGCCATTGCAAGAGGAGATGAACCTCCTTATGGTGGTCTTTATGGTCCACCAGCAGACCCGTGTGTTGCTAATCCACCAGCTAAAAAAGCTACCAAGAAAGATAAACTTTCGTCGTCACATCGCAAGAATGGCTGAAGTTTTTAATTTTGTATGATGTTGTAGTCTTTCCTGCAGTGCTGTAATATTTGAACCGGATCATATTATGATTGTGTTGTAATAATCGAACCAGCATTCTTTAATTTCCCTTTCTTAACTTAACTACTGGATTTATTATAATTTAATAATTTTTTTTAAAAAATAAAATGAGCCTACCGCTGTCGTACGAACATCCCTAGGCCCACTACTCAGGCGGGTACCAGGACCGACTACTACATGGGCCCCTGGGACTACTCGACTTGGGCTGCACGGCACAAGACGGCGTGAAGCACAAGGCATCCAGAGGACTAGTACTCGGTTAGGAAGCTAGACATGTCCGGATCCATGTAGAGTACTCCTAGCTAGACCTGAGCATTTCACGGGCCGGGCCGGGTTCGGGCCGGGCCGAAAAAACTCGGGTTTTTCGGGCTGAGAAAATCCTGCCCATGACCGTCCCATGGGACGTGTCGGGCCTCAGTTTTCGGGCCGGGCCCGGGCTTGGGCGGGCCGCCCGCGCATTTTACACTGTAAAATAACTAAAATCAGCATTTCGGGCCGGGCTCGGGCCAATTTTTTTTTTGCGGGCTTCAAGATCTCTGCCCACGCCCGTCCAGTAAGGTTCGTGGGCGGGCCTGGCACGGGCCGGGCCCGGGCTGGGCCAGCGGGCCGGGCTAAAAATGCTCAGGTATACTCCTAGCCGTGTACGACTAGTACTCCCCCCTTCCAAACCGACTTGTAACCCTACCTCCCGGACTATATAAGGCGAGGCAGGGACCCCTATCTCTTCATCCGCATCATCTTGTAAACACACACAATCAATCCAGAGCCACGCAGCATACAGGTCGTAGGGTATTACGCACCTCGCGGCCCGAACCTGTCTAAATTGTGTGCCACGTGTCTCTCCTTCGAGTTCCCGATCTCGGCGAGGCCACAAACGTCTACCTCGGGTACTCCCCTTGGTAGGTTGCCGGGTTAAAACACCGACAACCGCCGTGGGCCACGGCGGTTAGGCCCAACCGCCGTGGACGGCCACCAACCGCCGTGGGCCACGGCGCTTGGTATGTAAACGCAGTGGCCTACGACGGCAGCGGCTTACCGCCGTGGCCCACGGCGGTAGATGTTTATTTTTGATAAATTTCAAAACGGTCGTATAAATTTACAAATTAGAATAAAAAATATTTAAAAAAATTCTAGAAGAGTATATACCCTAATTCATTTTGCTTGATGTCTACCCTCCATTCACTTATCTCATTATGCCTTGCAGCCACTCATCAACAATTATTCAATGATACACTTCTGTCTTCTGAGGATCAACAAGGACCTCACATTTTTGCACTTTGAGCTGCGAGCATGCATGAACCAATATGATGGAATCGTGTATTATGGAGTGGTTAATAACATTGCTGACGAAGAATCAAAGCTTGGAACAAAGTATTCTGTGTCCCAGATTGCATTCTACAAGGGACTGGTATATGATAGCTTGTTTTGTATAGCTTTGTTTCACATGTATTGATGTAACTACTAACTAATGATTCCTATGGCAGTTAGAAGCAATTGTTCAGGAAGCTGGAAATGATGGGAGCATCACCAGTATTGACGCTCTCAATGTCCGGCTAGACAACCAGGTTTGTTTTACAGTAATTCTGGCAACATTATTTGTTGGTTTTCATTTATTTATTCACCACAGATTGTCTGATATCAACATATATCATCATGTACTAAATGGCCATGTGCTTGGTATAGCTCATAATAGTTACAAATTTACAAGGAATTAAGCATCTGATAGTTTCATATACTTTTTTGCAGTTACCATGTCATCAATGGTAGCACCCTTGCAGTGTTTTCTGTGGCATTGCATGGCATTACAGCACTATTATATATGCTGCTGGATAGACCTTAATGTTAAATGCAATATGGTATGGTGAGTTGTTGACTATTCTGTTCCCAGGTCATTATTGTAGATGGTTCACAGGAAAGCCAATCTCGTCTTCCTGCTTCCATAAAGAACTTCTCAATGAGCCAGAAAGAGAAAACTCTAGATGAGCTGATACAGGATCGTTGGTTGTCATACACCTCCACAGGCAAGATTGGTCTGGGCACCAGATCATTTCTTGATCTCCGAAGCTGGTTCCATGGTAACGACATCCCATCATGCATTGTATAAAGGTATTGATGGGTGATGATTCTTTGATTTTCATCAGTTGCCTTGGTGTTTTTTATAAAAAAATTTATCATATAACATGCTAACTTAGTGATCTATTTTTCCAACAGGCATCTAACTGTCCTAATGAGGAGTGCAATGTTAGAATCCATGAATACTGTTTTAGGAAGATATTTTCACAGCGAAAGGTAGTCACCTAATTCTACTTGATACTGTTACTCTTGTTAATGTTAAAGCCATTTCTGGCTTGCTAATTTATCTGCATACGCAGGCTTCAAGAGCCTGTCCTGGTTGTTGTAGCGAATGGCCCCGTCAGGATGGTGAAACCGACGGTGATGATGATGTGAATGAACATCAGGAGGATCAAGGCCCTTCAGTGAACCGTTCCTCGAGAAAAAGGTGCAAGCGAGTCAAAGTTGAACTGGTAGAAGAAAATGATAACGTAGGCCCATCAACGGCAGTGCCTAGGAGGACCTCAAGAAGCAAGAAAGCCGATGCAGTCAAGGCTGCTCAAGAGGCGTCTTCTGCAGGAGCTTCGCAAGTATCCAAAAGAAGGAAGAAATGATAATGGTGGTTGGTGGCTAATGATGAATGATAGGTAGGATTGGCGGCTCTCTTTTGTTATGTACATATGGTACCTGGTGGTAGTAGATGGTCATTTTGGAGCGGCAATGCTGCAGCTCCTAATGCTGGTAGAATATGTAGCATTCAGATGATGGTAACATGGTGTTACAAACTCCAAGAGCTTATTTAACTTGTGACAGTATATCAATCTAGCTAAACTGGTGCCATTTTACTTGTTTGCAAGTAGAGAACCTATCTCTATTTGTGCACTGAAGCTTGTGCAAAGAATGGGTTTGCTGCCTGTTGATGTCGGTTTCACGCGTGCTGTTGTGATCTTTTCATTGCTTGTTCCTTTATTCCACCTGTGTTAAGAAAGACAGTAAGACCAAGCTTTCCCTTGGTCAGAGCAAAGATCTTGCCATCTTGGTGAAGCTGACCAAATTACACCGAGATATACCTGATCCTGTCCCAATCCGTTGGAATCTGATCAATTCCGCTTGTAAGATTAGGAGATATCGGTTAAAGTTGTTAACGGTCTCTGCGCGGAAGCAGATCCTTAACCTTCAACTCGATTATCTAAACGGACAGACGATGAACCAGGATCTTGGACAATTCTTCGATTCTTCATTTTCACCAAAGAGCAACAAGAATGGCAAAAGCTCAGGCCTCGGTTTTGCCTGAAACAACGCGACACAGCATGTCGTCAGCTGCTGAGCTGCATCCTTCTGCCCCACACTACACTACACTACACACTACACTGCACTACACCATTCGATGGCAGCTCTCTGACTGTAATCACAGTACGTCAGAATCCCCTAGACTCTCTCTTTAAGATTCTAACTAGTCAGGCGGGTTGATCTCATGCACTAGCAGAGTTGACACCCAACCAAATGAGTAGATTCAGAAGCTCATCTCGCGTTTTTGACGAGCGGCTTCACCTTGCGCCTGTGCCCGAAGCTGTTGACAAGGTCCTTGCGCGTGCAGACCGGGAACAGGTGGATGCCCGGCATCCTCAGGCGGCGCAGGATGTAGGGGAAGCTCAGCTGATCCCGGGACGTGAACCTGATCACCTCGTTGAACCAGAGGCACATGAAGAGGTTGGTCGAGGGGGCGTGATCCCTCACGATCACTGAAGCTTCTGCGAGAGCTGTAAGAGGCAAAAGGAAACAGGGCCAGTTATTACCATTACTGGGGTCGTAACGAGGACCACAACTGAACTCTGAAGCGAAGCATTATGTTAAGTTTTACTTCGGCAGTGGTTCCGGTTCTACTACCCAGCCCACAAGTGGGGTTGATGGGGGCTGAAATGCTTGTGCGACCTGAGGCCCTCCTCTGCATCACTGGTTCAGGGGCAGGACAAGGAGCTCGCTTCTATGCTAAATACATGCAACCGACAACTTTATTACTTGTGCCTTTGGCACAACTACATCTGCGTAGTTGTACGGTGCAATATCTGATGAACAACGAGCATGGTTGCCCACAAGTGATGGATGCTATTTTATTTACTGCTGCTAAGTGATGCACAGGTTCAGTAGCCCAAGTTCCTGATTGCTAGGGTAAACTGTTGCTACCATGATTGTTAAAGGGATACCTTGAAGAGCTAAAATGCAATCAACTATGTTGCACAATAGCAAGGGCAAACTAATAGATGCAAGGACATAGCATTATAGCCAGATGGCAATTAGAATCAGCTTCGAGAAATGTTTAATACACCAAATGAACGATGACACCATGAAGAAACAATGTGAATATGTAAACTATGCACACCAAAAAAGTCAAGAAACATAACCACAGGACAAAAAAATGGTGAAAAGTGAACTATTACGAAAAAATAGACATAATAAGTATATGAGATGAAAACAGTGGTGTGCATATTGAGTTTAGAAACACACCTTTCTTCCCATTGAATCTTTTCTCATCAGGAATGCCATCCTGTCGGTACTGATCCAACTGCAATTTAACTTCTTCTGGAGTTGCTTTGTGTTTCTTAACAATTGCTTTCCCCTCATCATACAGGCTACTCCTAGCTCCATGTTCAGATAATGCTAGGGAAGATTTTGAACGCCACAGAAGGGCTTCAATGACTCCCAGTGGATCTCTCCGGAACTGAGATTTTGAATCCACCCAGATTGAGTATCGTGCCATGGGGAAAAGGCGGTGGCTTATCAACTGATGAGGAACAATCATCAAAACAGAAGTCAGCTTGTGGCAAACTGGCAAATGATAATCTACACTGAGATAGTATGCGGATGTATAGAAATTTAGATACAGGTATCTGCGTAGCTGTTCACTTAAAACAGAGCATCAAACACTGCACAATTTTACCTGCAGCAAACAAGACAGTGGAGCCACAAATTTACCTTGGGAATTTTCCCATTCAACCGTTGATCTGAGAAAGGAAGATTGCTAACAAGAACGATCCTCCATAGGCCAATCTTGTTGTCTTCACCAATCTTGTTGCCTTCCTCCTCTTGAGCAGCTCGAGTGACTTCGTCCCAGAAAGCTACATAGCAAACCTAGAAATAAAATGCCAAGCATTTGTCAGCAAAAAGGAAAGAAGCTGAAGACATTAACATTCAGTACAAGAGTAATGGTAGACCTTTCTGATAGAGTTTTCCGTCATCCCTATTGGCTGGTGAAGGTCATCGCCTCCACCAAATGCACAGGTTGCCACAACGACTTTGCAATATCTCATATATTCTTTGTCAGCAGCAGAAACTCGGAACCCTCCATTCTCATCATAGAAGCCACAATGCACCGTCACACTTTCCTTGGTCTGTAAGCATATATAATACTAGATGAGAATGGCAGGTAATAAAACACTATAATTTGAACAATTTAACAATGTACTATATCTAGATGCATAGCAAAAACGAAGCACCTAGAAAAAGCCAAAAACGACCTACAGTTTGGAACGGAGAGAGTAGACCATAAATATATATTCTGCCGAATGGGAATAAGGAGAACTGTATGATATCTAAATATTGCAAAATGGATGCAGAGTTTCATGGCAACTAAAACATCTTGAAGTTTCAGGGTGACTAAAACATCTAGAAGATCTTTTAAAAGTCAATGAAATTTAAATGCTGAAAATTTAACCTTGAAGCTTTCTTCTCTTTCAGTCAGTGTCTGGTATCCTGTGAACAAGTTAAACCGTGAACTCTCTGTATGTGTCAGCATATCATCTCCGATGTGGTGCAGACTTGATCTGTACACAACTTCCTTGATTGAGATATTTGTTTCAGAAATATCTGGAAGCTCCAGATTTTGAAGCTTCTCATGATCAAGAAACTTCAGGCATGCTGTCAATGCAAAAACGCTTGATTTATGAGAAGAGTACGTCTTAGTTATTGTATTGAAATTCTACAAGCGTGAGGAAGGAAAGAATAAGAAAAGGAATGAAAATTCTGCTATACCAAGAGGGGACTCATCACCATGGAAAGGGAAAAACCTCACTTCTGGGGGGAGGCTTACTCTTACAAACACGTCGCTGAGCAGCATACCCATATACACAATGAGTATGTTTCAGCTCTACGAGGGGACTCATCACAAGTTGGATACGATTCGATCTAAGTTCTTTTGGGGGAGTGATGGAGAGCGCTTTAGATACCACATGGTGAAGTGGGAGAACGCTTGTTTACCGAAAGATTTTGGGGGGGGGGGGGGGGGGCGGAATTATTAATACCAGAACCTTAAATGAAGTGTTGCTGATGAAATGGGTGTGGAGATTGTATAACCACGGGGGGATGACCCATGCTGCCAACTCTTAGAAAAGAAATACCTATCAAGAAAGAGCTTGGCTTCCTGTAGTGCTAGGGGGGGCTCGCAGTTCTGGCAAGGGATTAATAAAATAAAACACAACTTTAAGTGGGGGGCGGCCTTTAAAGTGAACAATGGTAGAAACACAATGTTTTGGGAAGATGTTTGGGCAGGGTAAGTGCCCCTCAAAATAACCTTCCCGAGGCTATATGAACTCTGTGGCAAAAAACAATGTCTAGTTAGCAAATGTTGGGAGAATGAGGAGTGGGTGATGAACTTCAGGAGATCTCTGAGTCAAGAAGAGGGGGGGGGGGCAATGGGACGAGATGATAACCCACTTGGAGGGGGTCCAGATAGGCGAAGGGAAAGATAAAGTACTATGGAGGTTGGAAAAATCAGGATCTTACACAACAAAGTCCTTGTACAGACACTTGCTGTTTGGGGGGGGTAGTCAACAGACGTATGAAACACATGTGGAAGAGCAAACTACCAACTAAGGTTAAGGTCTTCATGTGGTTGGTTTTCCAGGACAGAGTACAATCAGGGGAAGCCCTGAAGAGAATGAAATGGAGAGGGGATGCTAGATGTGTTGTTTGCCGGAAAACTGAAAGTGCCAACCACTTGTTCTTTTCCTGCCCGCTTGCGGGGTTCATCTGGTGTGGGGGGGCTGCGAGATGCCCTCAGGTGGGAGAGAGTCCCAAACAGCTTAGAAGACTTTTTAGAGGGTTGGTTGCCACTAGGTGGCAAAGACAGCAAACTGAAATTATTCGTCTTCGCTATAGTTCTTTGGTCTATTTGGACCACGCGTAATAAGATGGCAATAGAGGGGGTGTTTCCCAAATCACCGGCTGATACTCTCTTTAAAATCAATGTGTGCTTGCAGAAATGGCGGGCGCGTTTGGGGGGTACTGACCAGGAAACTCTGGACGCATGGATGGCTCAAGTCAAGGATTGGGCGACCGAATTCCTGAAGACGGTGAAGGGACAAGCTCGAGAAGACCTCTTCTGTTGATGTTTACCCTTTAGTCTTCACGTTTGGCTGCTGTGTGAGCTACGTGCTCTGTTTGGCCTTTTCTTTTGTGGGCTGTGTTGCCTGTTAGAAACCCTTTTAGCTAGGTCTTGGTAGTTCTTGGCTGTGAAGCTGGTAACCCCAGCGGTATGTTGTGTCTGGAGTCTGTTCTCAAACTGATTTGCTTTCTTAATAAGCAGGGTAAATCCTTTTTCAAAAAAAAAAACAAGAGGAATCAGAAAGACGCTAAAGCATGTGAGCAAGAAGCCCAAACAAATAGTATAGTGTGGCTTCGATTTATTTCCACAAGCTAAAATAGTACGTACTATAAATTGCTCACCAGTCTATTTTAATTAATCAGCAATTCAGCATTGACTACAGTACTACAGTAGTACTAAGTTCTATATACACACTCAAGAGGAAATACAAGTGAGATTGTTTATGCTCAAATCCTCAATGTTAACAACTACTGTACACAGATCGTGGGTGGGTATTATGCATTAAAAATCAGGAGCCAACAATCAGATCATATCATGTATACCAAGAACAAAGAGAATATCTCCATATAAAACTACTACTAAGCAGGCCTGCACATTCGTATCCTAATAATAAAACCACTTCACTGAACGAACTGAGCATCGCATTATAATAGTTCACAACTTCACACCACCATGTATTCCGGAATTAGAAATATACCAGATAAAAATGGTCCGAATTAAACTAAGACGATGTTCTACCCACAGGAATTAAGGGTTCATAAGGATCGAGCGTGGGCTTACACTTCCTGGGGCTATCAGCAGCGCTGGCGGCGCGGGAGAGGTTGCCGAATTCCGCGAAGGAAGGCGGAGGCAGTGTGGAGGAGTGGGGAGGGGTGAGGCGGTAGGACTCGTAGAGGAGGAGGGAGACGGCGAGGGCGGCCAGGAGGAGCGGCACACCCAGCCGCGCGGTGCGGAAGAGGAGGCGGCGGCGGCGGGCGGAAGCGGAGACGTGGGGGCGGGAGCGTTTGCGGCGGACGCGGACGCGCACCTTCCCGGTGGCCTCCTCGTCGTCGGAGACGGAGATGGAGATGCCTTGGATCAGCGACGACGACGACGGCATGGCCGGACTCGCCGGAGCTGCGCTGTTTGGGGAGTCCCGGAAGTGGGAGGACGGAAGGGTGGGCAGGGCGGGCCGGTGCTTCAGTGGTGGACAAGGTGGAGGTGGGTTGGGTTGGGCCGTGCGACATGTGTGCGTACATCTGTTTTGTTGTTATTGGAAACCCTTATGTAAAATTGTAAATCTGTTCACACCAGCAGAGGTAGCACTAACCAAAACAGTGAATGGGATTAGGTGGAGGCAATTCTTGTTTGGTTCAGGTCTGCCCTCACATGTTCTTGTTCAGTCACAACAACTGCACCGTGACTACAATCACAAGCAGATCATGACCCAACAACAGATACTGTATTTCAACTTTCAGACGAAAAAATTGATGCACAAACAATGACACTATTTTCACCCTGAAAAGGGGCTTGTAGTGTTCTAAGAAAACTCGTCGGAGTTCACTATGATCTGCCCAGTGCCAGGATACAGTTAGCTGAACTCACGAGACTTTGGAGAATGATTTCAGGAAAATTGCTTTCAAGGGTCGACTATTACAGATATGCGGGGTCCATTACAGAATTTGCACAGCATATGACACAGAAGGGCTTTCTGAACGGTGAGGGATGGAACTGAAAAAAAACTGTAACAACAAATGAGCACCCTCAACGCTTTGAGAACTGGGGGCGCTTGCGAGCCTTCTTGAGACCAGCCTTCTTCCGTTCAACAATACGGGTGTCTCTCGTCAGCAAACCTTCCGATCTAAGAGGAACCTTGTTGGCAGTGCTGATCTTCACTAGCGCACGGGCAACGCCAAGGCAAATTGCCTGGGCCTGGCCCGACAGACCACCCCCATGAACCTTGACGAAGACGTCGTAGTTCTTCTCAAACCCAAGGGTCACCAAGGGGACCTTGCAGTACTCCATCCACATTGGGTTCCCCTGAAGATACTCCTGCATATTTTGAAAAACCTCAGTAAGTACAGTAAATTAAACTATCATCTTCAACTAAATTGTATTTTCAGTTCACATTAATACATGTGTTGCATATACCTGCTTGACGAGAAAGTGGCTGGAAATGAACCTCTAGGCTTTTTCAGTGGTTCATAAACCTTGAGGCATTTACTATATTAAACTGACACTACAGTTCAGATAACCTATCCAAGCTGCAGATGATATCATGGTTGCAACGTAACTGTTTTCATGAAACTGACGGAATTCAGTACCGGACATTCCTCAATAACTTAGCAGAGAGGGTAGCCCCAGATTAACAATCCCAATTTGCACAGAACTTGTGCCCATGGTCGATATCATGATCTGCTCCAGTATAAAAGTCCTATATCGAATGAAAAATGGAATCCAAACAATTTTTTGGAAAAAATAATACCTACACCCTAAGCACTGACAAAAATAAATCAGATCTCAGACCGACTGACAAACAGCATCCCAAAAACAGTAGCCTTTGAAGCTGACAAAACCAAAAAGGCTCAAAAGACAGATTAATAAAAAGCAAGTTGATAAGTATATTAACCATTTGAGATGATCATCATTTTACAGAAAATAACACTACGAATCTGGTAGCCACTTATGTCATACTTGCCGAAACTTTTGTCCAAAAAATTGACTTAAGTCTTGTTTTTATAATTTTAGGTAATGGGACAAGTCACCAGTACCATATCCCAGCCTCTTGTGCTAGGATGCACTCAATCAATAATTAATAGTTTAGTACAAATTTTGAACCGCTGATTAGACAGAAGTAATCTAGCAAATGACAAAAGTTCATCGCAAATGCAATGATTCAGTAGCAACATTCACAAAGCCTATTGTAACACCTTAAGCATGCATGGCGAAAATATCTGTAGTTGTAGTTTCGAATGTACGACAAACCATGCGCCTTTTGTCTCTTTCTCTCCAGTTTGTCGTTTAAGTTCTTTTTAACCGAAACTCTGAAAGCTTGCAATTTAAAGTTGCGAGCCAAATCTATACTTGTTTCAGATTTCTTAATTATTGCTACTACTACTACTAGTAGTGGTACTAATTGGCACATTGACATACTCCTACATTGGTAACAATTGTATTTGCGCCATTATCTTGTCTACAAGGCTCCTAATTAGCCCATTTACTGAAACTCAAATACTCAATGATGTTTGGTGCTAACCAATTGCAGGACGGTGCTACTAATTGGCAACGCGGGGCAGACAACGAGATGGCGCCACAATGGTGAAATCAGCGAGTACATTTCTCGTATCAAGTCACAGGGGCAGGCACCTTAGCGTCGCGGAAGTTGATGAAGACCTTGCCGGTGCCCTCCTGGAGCACGACGCGGGCGATGGCCGTCTTGCGGCGGCCCGTGGCGGTGATCCGCTGCGCCGCGAAGCCGCCCGGCAGCCGCTGCTTCACGTACTTCCGCAGCGCGACGCCCGACAGCGCATCCTCCTCGGCCTCCTCCTCGACGGCCAGCACCTCCTCCGCGGGCAGGTCCGCCTCGGCCGGCTCCGCGGCCTCGGAAGCGGAGGCGCGGAGCGCGAGGCCGACGGCACGGCGGGAGGTGGAGGGATGGAGACGGAGGAGGGAGGCCTGGTGGGGCTTGGAGGTGGAGGTGGAGGGGAGGGAGAGGTGGGAGAGGGCGGCGGCGAGGGAGGAGACGGAGAGCGCCATGCTTCGGCGTGCGCTGATGGGGCGAGCGGCTCAGCGCTTTGGATAGGGAGGGCCGCGGCAAGGGGATAAAGCTCCGCTCTGCTGTGCTGGTGTAGCCAACAGTGCTGCATTGCTCGGCTGCTCTCTGCCATTGGACCGGAAATCAAGGGCCAAGATTAAGAGCTCCTAACCTGTCTTTGCATTACAGAGAGGGTCAGTTTGCAAAAGATGCCCAAAGCCAAAGGTAGTAATCCAAATCCAAATTTGTACTAAATCCCGTCCACGAACAATGGAGGTCCGGCCTATTTGGTACGTAATTTTACAACAACCAAAGTTGCGTCAAATGAATTGGGTTAGAAAAAACGTTTTGGCACATTGGCATCCACGAACAATGTTTTGTTAGAAAAAAAATATTTTTTTATGATCAACGAGCTAATTTGAAAAGTTGGAGATCTTTGTGTGCTCTCTCTAATGCGTTCCTATCATAGTCTTAAAACTTAGTCTATAGGTCGTTCGCCTTACCCTCGTATCAACAAAAATTCTACTCCCTCCATTTCAAATTATATGTCATTTGATTTTTCTTAACCTTAAGTTTGACCGGCAGTTTTATTCAAAAAAGTTGCGCAAATAGATCCAAATTTAAGTCCTTTTTGAAGTTTTTTTATTAATAGAGCAAACCACAACAAAAAATATGATGTTTTCCACAATTTTTTTTAATAAGTTGAGTGGTCAAACTTAAAATAAAAGATCAGACGAACTATAATTTGAAATGGAGGGTGTGTACGGTATTGTAGAGATGATCTATGAATTTGCTTAGGTGCTTACGACCCTGTTTGTTTCAAATTATGACCAATTTTGAAAGCTCGATTATGGAAGATCTGAAAATCAAATGGCTCTCATAATCCATAATCCGTCTGGATTTTGGATTATGGAAGTCATCTGACTTTTGTATTTCTCCTAATCGAAACAACTCGTCTATAAAAAACTAAAAAGAGAAACCTAGAAAAAACTGATTCTAGAAATAGAGAGGGACATGGAATTTTGCAGGATCTGACTGGAGCCCAGTTAACAAGTGGGCTATAATGGCCCTGGAAATAAGGCCGTGAAGGCTAGAAACTAAAAGGAGCGAAAAAATTTCCATTGCCGGGATTTGAACCCGGGTCGCCTGGGTGAAAGCCAGGTATCCTAACCGGACTGGACGACAATGGAAGTGTTGTTTGAGGAATGGTTAATATTTATACATCTCTAGTTCAATCTTGGGGACAAGTTTACAATCATATGGAAGCATGGAGTACTTGTCTTTGCTTTGCATGTGCTCGCGACACGTAAAGCGATTACAGAGGTTAGAGGAGCGGTGCGCCGCCGTACACCCTCATGTCGGGATCGATGCATGATTGGTTTTAGACCAGCTAGCTGCAACAGTTCTCTAGAAGGAACGGACGAGACATCATCCGTCCCCATCACGCTTCAGTGGTTTCGCAATACTACACATACGGAGTAACACACTACCCGCACAGCCAAGCGCGACGAGACGGCAAAGGGTACACGGGACGGCGCATCATGGGCATGAGCGCGCATGGGCGAGCATGGCACAGTCGGCAGCACGCAACGCAAGCAAACAGCGTGAGCGTGTGGTGTGGTGCACGCGCGCGGCGAGATGCCCCCCGATCGAGGAGGAGCGGCGGCACCGGCACGTCTGCAGTGACCGAGGACGAGGAGCACGGGCGCGCCGCGAAATCATGCGGCCCCGTGCACAGGCCCGCACCGGCACCTGCTCGCTCACTCGTCGTCGTCGTACGCGCGGCGGCTTGGCACCCATCACGGGCCCTGCCCCAGGTGTCTCCCGGCCCCTTGTGCCGGTGCAACTTCGTTCACGCGGCCTGCCGAGATCGCCTGTTTTTTTGATGGAACCAGACGGGAACGGGACGCGGTGAGCACTGCTCGTCGATCGGCCAGCAACAGCAGAGCGCGGGTGGGTGTTTTCGCTCGACGAATTTCTATCTGAACGCATGCATCACACCGGTCATCCACCGATACCTAGACCTTTAGAATTTTCTCCTCTCAAAAAAGGAAGCTGATTTCGCATATAATTAATTGATCGAACTTTTTGAAAAGAGAAAAGCGAAAGGCGGATTAATAATGGCGCCCAACGAAGCCCAAGTCGCCAGCTGCTAGCTGGGCTGCTGGAACTGGAACCATACGGTTTCAAAGTTCAAATCAGTTACAAACTTGGAAGGGAGCTTTGAACCAAAGCAAAGGATTACGTTTAAAAGAGAGAGAGAGAAAGGATCAATAACAGCGACGGGACGCTTCACGGTTATCTAAAACCCCACACGCCTTGAGATGCGACATCGTGTTGTTTGACCCTCGACGCCGCGAAGCAAACCATTGCGTCAAAACTCAAAAGGAGCCTGAATTTGAACCGGGGTTTTGTCATTCGTGCCGCATTCTGGTCAAACACAAACGCATTGGTTGGGCCGTTGGTTGGTCGTTGGAGCACACAAAACATGCTGCCATTTTCACCGCTCGATGGCACGCCGACCGTGCTCTCGACTCTCATCACCGGCCAGGGACAGCTCCTCAAATTTAGCAAGATGTAGGAGTACTAGTACTACTATCGCAAGCAAATGCACCTTGAATTCCATGCAAACGCATCATTTCTCCAATCTAAAACCCCACACGCCTTGAGATGCGACATCGTGTTGGCCTCAGTCCACACACGTTCCAGGGCAGACAAAGGAAGCAGCTTTGCACAAGTGTGAGCTGCCTCATTGCCTTCCCTTTTTACAAATGAAACACTAAAAGAATTAAAGACCCTGCTTAACTCTCTAATCTCATGCCAAAGCCCGGCTATCACACTCCTTTCTCCTGCCACAGAGCGAAGTAGATTCACAAGTGCCAGGTTGTCGAGCTCAAGAATCACTGCATTATAGCCGCCCATCTGTGCAAGCAGCAATCCGTCTCTCGCTGCTAAAGCTTCTGCCATCAACGCATCCGGAACATGGGAATACCTCTTTGCAGCCGCCATTAGCAAGTTACCTCCTTCATCTCTGATGACAGCACCGCTTGAACCCGAGGAAGTTGAAAGCACGAAAGAAGCATCCGTATTCACCTTCTTCCATCCTTCCTCCGGCTTTTGCCACACACCCTTGTTGCGCTGAGGTTTCACCCCGGAGTTACATACCAGGAACATCAGGTCCTCAAGCATCGACGCAATATGTTTTGCCGAAGCGACAGGACTCCAACTAGTTCGACCATGCGTTCGAGTGTTCCTCCCTGTCCACAGCGACCAGGCACCACAGATAAACAGAGCAGCTTCATCCTGAGAGCAGACAGTACCTGAGAGGAGGTCAGTAGCCCAAGTATCCAGGTGCAGCTGCGGTAGTTTGCTTCCAGTGATCTCCCTGACAGCCTTCCAAAAGCGAATTGCCATTGGACAACTAATTGCAACGTGAAACACCGATTCACCCTCAGCACCGCACGCGTCACAATGGTCTTCTTTGGCGACATGTCTTCTTTTCAACTCCCCCTTGGACGGTAGGAAATTCTGAAGAACTCTCGACCAGAAAATACGTACCTTTGGGGGAACTCTCAATTTCCATACTTTCTTCCACCATCTTTGGTTCTCTACTGAACTCGCCTCGTTTCTTATAAAGTCCTCTTCTTGGGCGCTTAAGTGTTTAAGCATTCTGTAGCAGGATCTTACTGAGTATATCCCACTTCTTTCATAGGCCCAAGCCTCTATATCCTCTTCCATAGAGGTCCCCGGCTTCATCTTCATGATTTCCTCGGCATCGATTGCACAGAAACAGTCCTGCACCAGCCCTTCGTTCCACCGCCGGGATCCTGGTAAAAATAGGTCACACACCTTCTCCTGTAGCACATCCGGCAACCGGATCAGTGGCTTCATCGAAGAAGTGCCAGCAATCCAGTTATCCTCCCAGATGTTGATAGAGTCCCCGGGCCCAATACGCTTGATCAAGCCTTTAGAAAGTGCTTGCCTGCCAAAGAGAATCGCTCGCCAGGTTTCTGAGCTGTTCTTCTTCCTGTTGGTGGACAAGAAACTGCTGTTTGGGAAATACTTCTCCTTCAACACCTTGGCACAGAGGGAGTCTGGCCTTGTCAATAAGCGCCAACCCTGCTTCCCCAGCATAGCCTGATTGAACAACGATAAGTCACGGAAGCCCATACCACCATCCCCTTTAGCTCGCGTCAGTTTCGACCATCTCTGCCAGTGCATCTTATGGTTATCAATGGAGCTACCCCACCAATAGTTAGAGACATATTTCTTAATCTTCTTGCAGGTCGGGGCTGGGATCCTATAGCAACTAATTGGGTACGTCGGTACCGCTTGAACATTTGCTTTGATTAAGACTTCCCGACCTGCACAACTCAGTCAATGGCCCCCCAGCCATGGATGAAACTCTTGATCCTATCAGCCACATAATCGAATGTACCATCGGAGCTTTTACCAACAGCTGTCGGGAGACCCAGGTATTTCTCTCCCAGTGCTTCGGTCGGTATCTGCAAGCCCCCATGAACTTCCTGCTTCACCTCATGGACACAGTTCGCACTAAAGAAAATAGCAGACTTGCTTTTGTTCACAAGCTGTCCCGAGCCCCTGTTATACAGCTCGAGAATCTCCGCGATCCTATCTGCTCCCCTCTTAGATGCTTGGGTAAAGATGAGGCAATCATCAGCAAAAAGAAGATGAGAAATCCACGACGCATGCCGACTGACCCTTACTCCTTTCAATATGTATTGAGGACCTCTTGCTCTCAACATGGATGTTAAGCCTTCAGAGCAAAGCAGGAACAGATAAGGGGAAATTGGATCCCCCTGCCGAATACCCTGGGTTGGTCGAAAAGAGGGGGACAAAGCCCCGTTCACCTTGACCGAGAAGCTAACCGAGGTAACACATTTCATCACCAGAGAACACCAAGTTTGAGGAAAACCCAGAGCAAGCATGACCTCATTTAAATACCTCCATTCAACACGGTCATAAGCTTTTGCCATATCAAGCTTGATTGCACAGGCCCCAGACTTCCCTTTTTTATTCCTCAGATAGTGGATACACTCATATGCAATCAGCACGTTGTCAGTAATAAGACGACCAGGGACAAACGCGCTCTGTTCCTCTGATATCACATCATCCAAGATCAGACGGAGCCTGTTTGCCAAAACCTTTGAGCACAACTTGTAGAGCACATTACACAGGGAAATTGGGCGGAACTGAGACATTTCCTGTGGGTTGGCGACCTTTGGGATAAGAACTAGAATGGTATGATTAATTACCTCCGCCATGTCACCACCGTTCAGAAAGCCCAACACCGCTGATAATACCTTGTCTTTAAGCACAGCCCAGTGTTTTTGAAAGAACCCAATCGTGAAACCATCAGCACCCGGCGCTTTGCTCAGCCCCATTTGGAACAGGGTCGACTCCACTTCTTCTGCCGTGAAAACCCGACATAACACCTCAGCCATAGAGGCTGTGACCTTCCTCGGAACGTACTGGCATATAAACTCCGGATGGAGGACCTCCTGGGCCGTGAAGAGATCCTGATAGAAATCCATTGCCATCAGCTCGATCCCCTCCTGTGTCGTCTCCTCCGACCCATCAGCCCTTTTAAGCGCCCGAATATGATTCGAACGAGCCCGAGCTTTCGCTTTGGCTTGGAAAAAGCCCGTGTTCCGATCACCGGACTTGAGCCATTCCACTCTAGAGCGTTGTCGCTCCATGTCTTCCTCCCGTGCCAGCACCTCAGCCAGTTCTTTCATTAGGTCCCGCTCACGAACGGATGGACCTCTATACAAAGTGTGGCTCCTTTCAGTCTCCAGCTCTTTCTTAAGATGGCGTAACTTCTTACGTACAGAGCCAAAGACGTCTCTATCCCATCTGCCGAGATCAGACTGGAGCTTCTCAAGGGATGCCGCCACTGATGCAAGGTCCCCATTGTGTAACCCGGGATCCCAGGATCGGTTGACAAACTCCATATAATCAGGATGTCGTTGCCACATATTCTCGTATCTGAACGGCTTCCTCCCGCGCAGGAGAGAGCTCGCGGATTGAAGTGACTCTTTAACCCCGATCAGCAAACCAGCATGGTCAGAGAAAATTGTCGGTAGGATCTTAACAGTCGTGTCCCCCATAGCTTCCAGGAACCTGTGATCGCCAAAGGCACGGTCTAGGCGAACCTTAACATTACGGTTGCCCTCTTGCCGGTTATCCCAGGTGTACGGTAAACCAGAGAAGCCTAGGTCCAGCAAGCCACAATCAGCCACAACATCCTGGAATCCTTCCATCTGCCACGCCTCTCTCTCATTCCCCCCGAAATGCTCATCCGCTGATAAAACCTCATTGAAGTCCCCGGCACATAGCCAATGGAGATCCAACTGTGCCCGTAGGAACCTCATTAAGTACCAGCTATTCTTCCTCATCTCCCGTCTCGGTTCACCATAAAAACCGGTGAAACGCCATTGCTTCACTTTCAGACTAGCACAAGAGAGAATGACATCAATGTGTGAGCGAGATTTGCTTTGCAGAGATACAATGACGTCCCTTCTCCAAAACAAGGCCAGGCCACCGCTTAAACCAGACGCCGCTACCACCTCTCCATTGGGGAAACCTAGTGATTTCATTAAACCCCACGTTCTCTCCTCTGTCATGCGTGTCTCCGTTAGAAACACCAATGCGGGCTTCCAAGTCTCAATCAAGAGACTCAATTCTTGAACTGTCGCGGCCTTCGCGCTGCCCCGGCAGTTCACACTTATGCAATTCATTGTGCCCGGCGGGGGCTGCCATCCGCAGCCGCCGCCGATCTTGCATCAATGGTATTGGGGCACATCTTCTGCTTCTTTAGCAGCTCCTCTTTCGTTTCTCCATCATCCACTTGACCTCTGGCCAGCTGACTAACCCTTGAGCTCACAAGACCTGCCAGCACCAGGGCCGTAGAGTCCATCTGTGGGAGGTTGAGATCCGGGGTGGTCTCTGGTGGGGCAGGTTTGGACTTCCTTTTCCTAGCTGCCTTGTGTTCATTCACCTTCTTGGGTTGGAACAGTGGCCGGCTCACCGCCGCTGGTACCGTATCCTTCCCTTTAGCGCCACTAGGTGTTTTCTCCTTTAGGGGAGACGTGATCTCCTCCCCCAAATCCTTTGCAGCTCCATTCGACTGAGACCCCGACTGATCCTCCTTAGCAGTCTCTCTGGTATGTTTAGAGCCTGCTGATGTAGCACTACCAAAGGATTCCTCAGCTGCCTCTGAAAAGCTCTGGAGTTTCCTCCGTTTTTCGTCCACCCGAAGCGACAGCTCATATGGGAGCTTTCCCTCTTCATCACGCGGTGCTGGGGTCGCACAGATTAGGTCGGAATGGCCAATCACACCACACAACCTACAGAAGAAGGGTAACTTCTCATATTGGGCATCGAACCACTCTGGTGCACCATCCTTGGTCATCTTCAGCAAGACACCCCTCTTGATTGGTTTGTTAAGATCAATCGCAACTCTAGCTCTGAGGTAAGGGCCGCTTGCTTTGCCATCTTTATCCACGTCTAGCCTCACAACATCACCAAGCAATTTCATTGCATGAGATCCCCTCTGCAGGTTCATCCACCCCAAAGGGAGGTCCAAGAGTCTCACCCAAATTTCCATTCGCTCAAAGCGAATTTCCGAGGGTTTAAGCTTGTCATCATATTCACGCAGGATAACCGCGTATCCGCCAAAGTTCCATGGCGAGCTAGCAAGGATACGTTCCATGTCCTTCCTATATCCAAACTCTGCCACGAACAGATTGTCCCTTCTCTCACCAATCGATCAAATCTTGAGCCCAGCCGGGTTGCCCCATGCCGGCTTCAATGCTCCGATGATCGTGCTCTGGTGGAGCGTTCCAGGGGAGATAACCTTCCCCACGAGCGCCTAGTCTGTCGACGTTCTCATCGTCGTCATCGCTGAATACTGCGAACTCCCCTTCCTCCTCCGTCAGGTTAAGCTTCTTCAGCATCTCAGCAACATGGGGGTCAACATCCTCCTTAAGCCCTGGCCGAGCTTGGCCCGAGCCTCCTGCTCCTCCTTCCCCGATCGATGCCATCAGATCAGAAAGGAGAGACAGCACAGAAAGTACCACACCAGGTAAACAGAAACCAGTGCGTACAGCACAAGATCCCAACTAGAACCCTAAGCGGCGCGGCGCCTAGCGGAAACTAGGGTTTGCTGGTCGGCGGCGCCGGAGGGGCTAACCGACGATATGCGGTGGTCGACGGCAGTGATAAGCACACTACCGTCGGGGTGGGGCACCGCGACCAGGTGGTCAGCGGCGGAGCGGTGTAGATCGGAGCCGGGGAGGACCGATCTAGAGCGGGGTCAGACTCGCCTGCGCAGTCGCCTCGCAATCGCCTTCCGGGAAAAACGGAGCAGTTTCCATCTCTCTCCTCTCCGTTAATGCCGAGTTGCGACATCGTGTTGTTTGACCCTCGACGCCGCGAAGCAAACCATTGCGTCAAAACTCAAAAGGAGCCTGAATTTGAACCGGGGTTTTGTCATTCGTGCCGCATTCTGGTCAAACACAAACGCATTGGTTGGGCCGTTGGTTGGAGCACGCAAAACATGCTGCCATTTTTCACCGCTCGATGGCACGCCGACCGTGCTCTCGACTCTCATCACCGGCCAGGGACAGCTCCTCAAATTTAGCAAGATATAGGAGTACTAGTACTAGTACTATCGCAAGCAAATGCACCTTGAATTCCATGCAAACGCATCATTTCCTCGAGGAGGAGGATCTCGAGAGCGAACGCCAGGCTCCAAATACTAGCGCCTGCACAGATGCATGCAGTGAAAACCATACGGGGCACTCGGGCCTTCCTTGGCATATCTGCAACACTCGAGTGCCACTGGCTGCTAGTGCTAGCTACCACCACTCACCACCACAGTGCTTTGGCACGCGATAAACCCTTGGATTTCCTGCTGGTTCTCTTGCGGTTTCCTCCTTGCCAGCGTCTTTTTCTTGTCCTCCTCCCGCGACAGTGTCCCGTCCTTGGTTTTGCTGCCCCCGTTTAAGTACTAGGTTTAGATTCAAATCCAGCATCAACTCTGATGCCAAAGAAATGCCCGGCATTAGCAGCCTCTGCTGCGCTTCTCGATCACTGACACTCTCCAACTCCAAGCGTATTACTTATTAATCGGCAAGGCCTTTACTCAAAAAAAAAAGCCATTAGCCCTAGGACAATGATAGGTTATTTGAACGAGCGGGAGGCCTGGGCGTGTTTGTGTGCCCGCCCCGCCTGATATGATGAGTTCCTCTCCACGCAACGTGCCGACATGCTTCAAAGTTGCCGCAAAGAAAGAATCTCTCTTGCCAGTGTTTAATCTGAGGCGGATCGTGTCATGCCCGCCTGGCCTGGCTGCATCGATCGTTTTCAATTGAGATTTGAGAGACAAGCAGCACCTGGGTCCTGGGTTGCAGTAATTAATCTCGATTTACTACTAATGGCCTAATGGGAGTAGTAAAACAAGCGCATCAGTGTAGGCTTGTGGCGGATCGGCTAACGCGTGCTCGTGATCAAAAGGTTTTTTCGGGGCGAACCACGCAGGCCGGATGCCAAGGTAGATTACCCTTCCAGCGAGGTAAAGTTGCAGTACTGCCGGTGGTAAAATTTACAGCATCGGAAACGACTGGCGGGGCAGAGGCGTGACACTGCCGGTGGGCCCCGCGCTACGCGCCGGGCAGAAACGAGCCCCTCGCTAGAGAGAAGTTGAGAGAACCGGTGGTGGGGACGCACAGCACAGGGGTGTAAAAACCACGGGATCGATCCTGTGGTAGAATCTCATGCCCAGGTGGAGTAGGATACTGTCTGGAGCACACAAAGCAGCCGCTACAGCTGCAAACGGGCGGGGAGGGGAGGAGCACAAGCAGGTGGCAGTCACACACAGCGGGATAAAGAGGAGGAGAAGCAGCGGGAGGAAGAAGAAGACGACCAGAGAGCAGAGGTGGGGGAAAAGGGAATCCTAGAAGAAATTCGGAGAGGGCGGGAGGGAAGAAGGAGGATGAGGGCCATGATGGCAGGTGTGGCGTCGTAGATGGTTAAAGCGAGGACACCACTCATCAGGTAAAGCTCAAAAGAAGCTGCTGCTCCTCCGCTTTTCCCCTGCCCCCCCTTCTTCGTCTTTCTCCGGCAGGCCGCCTTTGGGGAAAGGAGATGATGCGAGGTTCCCGTCACTCGCGCCTGCGCTGGCTGGATAGGTAGATGCTGCAGCAGCGGCAGGCAGGGGACCGTCTTTATTACGGCTGCTACCGCCGGGCCGCGGCGGGTGAGGGGGGAGAGTTTCAAACTTCCAAGCGCTTGTGATGGATTGAAATTTCGAGGGGATTTCGTTTCTGCGTTTGGATCGTTTTGGTGAGGTACTGTATGTGTGGCTTTGTTGGTTGCTTTTCCAAAAAAATTTTGCCCTGCTCGGACTCGTTAGTTACTGAATTTTAGGTGGTTTTTTACTTGGTTTGGCAGCGTTTTTTGGGGGTTGATTTGTGATTAACATGCCAATTTGCTGTAGAAGAATTGGGTGTCCGTGAAGAACTGGGAGGTTTAGTCTTGTTGCATGTTTGATTACATTCCAAGATGGGTTCAGTTCTGAATTGGGACTGAATTTGCCTAGTAACTCCTGCTACTTTTAGCAAATTTGATTTTAAACATGACTCTGAGCTCTGAAGTTCATCCTACTTTGTGAAATTGGGGGACACATATTTTGCCAGAAATTAGGAATGGCGTTCTAGGGGTTGCAATTAGTGCTCAGTCAGAGCTTCAATGGGTTTTTAGTCACTTTGTGAGTGATATGTTCTGTACATGACCTACTTCACTCCTAATTGAAAGTTTTTATAACTAAAATCCTAATTGAAACTTCAGTTTCATCAATCTAACTCTTGTGCATTGCTGCTCAGGTGTATGAAGGGCTGCTACTTTTGTAGTTATTATCAGAACTGACATTAAGCTTCCGAAGGTAACATGGCTGAATTGAAGGCTGCAACAGCAAGTCTCGACGCCCGAACGACAAAGATCAGAAATGTTCCCATTGCTGTAACCCCAGAAGGATTCTGGTGCTGCCCGTCTCAGGCCGTGCTCCAGAAGACGGCGAAGAACCAAAACCAGCAGGCAAAAACCAAAGGGGGTGCCTCTCCACCTGCATCAAAAGCCTCGTCGATTCAAAGGGCACCAACAATCTCATCAGAGAGACGAACGCATTCGACTCCAACAAGGTCCAAAATCAATTCAGAGGAGCAGAGGTGCTTGTCGGGGGAGAATGCCACGACTAATCCACCAAAGGCAGTGAATGAGAGGCCACAGAAGCAGCACAAGATATCTGTTGGATTTGGTCAGCATGAGATAAGTGACTTGAAGGTTGTGCTGTATGGTAAAGATGGAGTTGCAGTTAAGATGAGTGTCCACAAGAACATCCTAGCTGAAAACAGTACCTTCTTTGCTGATAGGCTCTCAAGGCAATCTCCAGTGTCGACTATAGAGGTGGCTGATTGTGAGGATGTGGAGATTTATGTTGAGACTGTTGGGTTGATGTACTGCAGTGATGTCAAGCAGAGGCTGATCAAGCAAACTGTTCCGCGTGTCCTTCGAATCTTGAAGGTTGGTATAATTTGTTGATTTGGTTTCATTATTCAGTGTCGAAGTATCGCCACATAATTTAGAGTTCAAAGTGTCATTATTTACTTTTGTAAGCCTGAAGGCCATTTATAGTGGAGTCTATTTTATTTATAGCAGCATGATTATGGGCAACCGCTTGTAATAAATTAATAGTGCTCGGACATTAAAAGAAGCTACTATTCGGTGTAACTGAATGGTGCCTGCATGTCTGGTTCATGCTGTTACATCAAAGGGACATTGTCTGCTATACACATAATACTACAACATGCCACTTAATCTATGGAAGCTGACAAAGACTGCATTATCCTATATATTTGCACATACCAGTTGGTGGGGGTTGGGACAAATCTCAAGCTAGGCAGGCTGTCATGCATTATTTAGTTGCTTTATGGAGCATGACACTGAAAGATAACTGCACCAATCAGGCCCATGACTATATGGACCCTGGCCATACCATGCTAGGCTGCTAGAGTGGATCCTTAAATTAGGATCGACCAACCTCAGTCTTCAGAAATAAGAACAAATGATCCTTTTGTTCAACTACTTTTGTTTTATTATTTCTTTAGTAATTTTTCCTTTTTTGCTATGCAGGTTGCAGAGTTGTTAGGTTTCCGAGGTTGCGTCGTTTCATGCTTAGATTACTTGGAAGCGGTCCCTTGGGTCGGGGAAGAAGAAGAGAATGTGGTCTCATCTGTTCGGAATCTGCAGAGTGAGAACTATGGTGTTAGTCCTGTACTGAAGAGGGTAGCATCTGATCTAACAACCCCACCAAATGACACATTTTCACATATCATTGAATTAGTTTTGAGAAGCAATGAGGATAGGGGAAGGCGCGAGATGAAATCCTTGGTGCAGAAGCTTCTGAAGGAGAATAGCACTACCTGCACTAGTGGGACATCTGACTTATGCGCTGAGACTCTCTACAGATCATGTCGGAACTGCCTTGAGTCCTTGTTGACCTTGTTTCAGCAAGCAACTGACAGCAGTTTTGTCGAGCAATCTCTGAATATCAAAGAACCAGTTTTCCGACAAATTGCTCTGGAGGCAGATAATCTCCTATGGTTAGCTGAGATTTTAGCTGACAGGAATGCTGCTGATGAGTTTGCGGTCATGTGGGCTACCCAACATGACCTGGCTAGGCTGCACTCTAAGTTACCAGTCAAGTCGCGCCACCTTGTCAGCTGTGTCACAGCAAGGCTCTATGTGGCAATTGGGAAAGGAGAGATGCTTCCTTCAAAGGACACCCGTCGACTTCTATTGGACCTCTGGTTGCAGCCTCTCATGGATGACTATAACTGGTTGCAGCACGGATGCAGGTCATTCGACCGGAAAGTGGTGGAGGAAGGGATCGGACGGACCATCTTGACACTCCCACTGGAGGATCAGCAGACGATCCTGCTCTCGTGGCTTGGGAGCTTCTTGAAGGTTGGGGACAGCTGCCCCAATCTCCAGAAGGCCTTTGAGGTTTGGTGGAGGAGGACTTTCATAAGGCCTTATGCTGAGCAGCAAGGTAATCGGTCGCAATCAGGGCGGAGTTGAGATATCAACTGATTTGAAAGGAAATAGTGTTGTTTCCTAATGTAGCGTAATGCTGAGAAATTAGAGTGGTAATTTCTTACATGGAATGCTGTTTTGGAGATCCCCACTACATGGAAAAAAATGGGGGTGTAGGGTAGGATTAGTACCGTTGACTTGTGAGGCTTGAGAAAATGTGTGCATTGTGCTTGCAAAGCTTTCTGAATTCTGGGTACAGAATTTGTTCTGTGGTCTGTATATCACCAGGCATCTGCTTGTTGCTTCTTACAGGGTTCTGCGATATTGATGCTACTGCACTAAGGATCTTATGTACAAACTCAATGCCTTTGATGCAGTTGTAAAGATTTTGCAGAGATGTGTGGTCTTCTAAAGTGAAAACATATAGGTTTTCATGTGTCAATGTTGTCTGTATGCTTGCCCAATTGAGATATCGAGCTACAATGCCACTTCCTGTTGAGTCCAAGTGCTTCATAATTTCCATATAAGAAACGCATGACCTATTTGAATCCCAGGTGCTACATCACTGGGGGGTGTGGGGGCTTGGGGGGGGGGGGGTCTGCACAATTATATATGAATCCCAAGTGCTAGATCCCAGGATGATTTGAAGTACTTCTGAACAAATAGCAGTACTTTAAAAAAGGATCAATTGCAATTTTACTGATACACTGGTGGGACGCACCAAACAACACAGGATGAGGCAGCAAATCGCTTCAGGCAAAGGAGATCATCCAAGAGTAAATGCCTCCTATGCCTTGTAGCAACTTTCACTGGCTCATCTGGATGCAGACGTATGAACAACCCTTTCATTCTAGGGCTCTGAAAGGCTGAAGACTCTCAGCCCTGACTATGTAATTTAAACTTTAAAGCCGGTTTCACCGTTTCAGTTAGCTCATCATCCTCTGGAACTCGTGGAAATCGAGGCCGCCGTCGCCGTCGACGTCATAGGCCCGGATCATGGCCTCGCAGTCCGCCACGGAGCGCTTGTCGCCGAGCTGGGCGAGCACCCTCTGCAGGCCCCTGGCGGTGATTCTGCCCGCGGACTCCACGGCGTTGAACACCTCGAACGCCCGCCGCAGGTCCTCCTCCTGCCCGCCCTCCCTCTCCATCAGCGCCACGAACCCGGCGAAGTCCAGCATATAGCCGCCGCCTTCGCCGCACGACGCCGGCATGTCGTCGCCCATGGACACGAAGAAGGCGCGCAGCTCGGCGCCGGAGATCTTGCCGTCGTTGTCCCGGTCGAAGTGCTGGAAGATCCGCTGCAGCTCGCAGTGCCTGCTGCTGGAGCTGGAGCCGGACCCCCTGCCGAACGACGACGACGACGACCGCGTTACGGCCGCGCCGCGCGGGCTGGCCACGTCCGACTGCCCGCACATGAACGGCAGCCTGAAGCTCCGTTTGCTCGACAACCTCTTCGCCATTGCTGTTCTTGATCTTGCAACAACCAGGAAGATATAGTTCTCTACACTTGGATCGTGTCAGTGTCACTACTTCACTTGTGCAGTGCAGGTATACGAGAACTAAGTGCAGCGGCCTCCTTTTATAGCCGCGGGAGGTCAGCTTCTGCCTGCAGCGATGCGAAGAAGAAGATGCTGCGGCTCGTGCCATGCCATGCATCTTTGTGTGGGCGGTTGACCGGTCGTGATGAGGAGTTAGTTGGGCCTGCGTCGCAACTACCTCCCTCATCTGATACTGTCAGCTTGGCATTATCTAACTCCCATCAGACAAGGTGATCATGTGCTCACGATCCCCGCGCCGCCGCCCACCGAACAACGATATCTCGGAATCCGTGATTTAGTTATGGGCTTCCAGATCCCGGCGGTGGTTCAGCAATTTCCAGTTTTGGGAGCGCCTTGACAGTGATGGGTCGGATTTAATTTCACTGAAAATTCAGTGGTTGCAGGCATTCAGAAGCTGCCGGCAACGGCAAGACAAGCGATGCAGCGAGACACTGATCTTCGCAGAAGGCAGACATGGCATATGGCATGTTTATGTCTTCACACTGGCGGCCTTGCGGGGAGTGAGAGAGCGGAGAAGATTTTTTTTTTCTCAAACAAAATGAGAAGAGATCTGAAACTAGAAATGCAATCATCTTGGAGTCGAAAATGATTGTTCTTGATCTTGCAATCTTCAAGTGTCAAGTTCAGATTTCCAGTGAAGATGCTGAGATTCCAAGAGAGATCTGGCCATCTTTCGGGGGAGCAGAGGAAATCAGCAATCTCGATGCCACTCAAGATTGCGCATGAGTTTTTCAAACGCAGAGCTTCCATGTGCCTCTCATGGAGATGGAGGTTGGAGGTTACCAACAACTTGAACATTGGGGTTGCCTATACCACAAGTTCGTGCGGCATCACCACATGGCAGTAGATGCTACTGGCTGTATACTTACTGACAAATGACCCACCTGAAGCTCATCATTGGGTTCGGGCATCGAAGAGGCCCGGCAGAAGAATCTTTCCTGTTAGTTTTTGTTCATCCTGGTGTTTGACCAGAATGAAGAAAACATTGGATGCTACCCAATTAATGACACCCAACTTCACCGCACCGACCACAACGGTAACTCAGTAAAGGACATGAATGGAATGGAATCTGCATCCTATGCAATGGAGGATTTTGTCCACACAGATCTCAAGAATAATCAAGCGTCTGTCGTGAATCTGAATGACTCCCTATTGCACTCTTGAAACGTGCTCCTCAAAATAACAATTCGATTACAGAAGCAAGGTTGCAGTTTTCTATTTTTTTTCTAAAGTATAGCAGTACAATAAGCTATCAGTTTAGTTTCTTTGCAGCAGAAGGCTTTACGAGCATGAAATTTGTAGTACATCGATATTCTGATTCGACATTGTGCAGAATCCAATCGCAGCATGTACTACCTTCTACTGAGAGATGGTAAGAGATTTTCTATTCTTGAAGCACTGTTCTGAGCTGCCATGTGCATCTTCAGCAATCTCAACCCAAAAAAATGCTTTCATGTGGCAGTCGATTTGTTATCTACTACATTCTCATTAGCACCGATCAGCTCTGGCACCTTATCAAGCAACCGGTTCATCTCTTCAGAAAACTCAAGCTTGGCCCGATTTGTCTTCCCTCCAACAACTACTGTACTTCCATCTTGCAATGCCCATATCTAAAGCCACAGAAAGCAGACCAAAATGTGAGATAGTAAGCCGATTGCGACACTTCTGTGTACACGGACTATGCCAAACAATTAGGCATATGCAATACCTGAGAGTGTGAAAGATAGCTAATGCAAGTCGTTAGCATGAGCGCACCAAATCCAGCATAAACAATAGGAACTCCTGGATCGGTCTAATAGGAAGGAAAAGAAAAGTCACAGTTAATGATATTAACAAACAAGAGAAAATGCATCCAGGATCAAAGTAAAGCAATGGATCTATGGGCCTTACCTTAAGATCCAGTCCAGTACTGCCAATAGCATCTTCAATGAGTATTTCATTACCGTTGATCTCAATGGGGAGTTTTGAGCTTGGCCGACGAACTCCTACGAACTTACCATCTTGATCATACAACACAATAGACTGCAGATCACGAGCAAGCATCGATCTACAAAGTCATCAGGTAGGCAAGTCAGAAACTTAATGACGCGTGTAAATGGATCGGTTTTGTTATTTAAACTAGATGATGGAAACACTAAACATACATTCCTTTGACACTCGGGTTTGAAGAGCTCGAGTCTTCAAGTGGCAAGAACGTTCCATAGAGCTTCTTATCACCATTCAGCTTCAACTGGGCCATGGCCAAATTGAAAGGTCCTTCACCATTTTTCTTCACTTGCAATGCTGAAAATCCCCAGTCTGTTTGGTAGATAGTGATTCCTCCATACCTCAGGGGATCATTCACTTTGATAGTCTTCCTCATCACTTCTTTACCATCAAGGTTGAAAAGTGAAAGATCGCTATAAAATTGAGACACCTGGAAATCAAACAATATTTGCTTGCCGATCAGTCTAGTGCACATAACTGCACAAAAGGTTTGAAAATGCTGAGCAAAAAGACCACCTCTCCACTATCATAGTACTCCATGTAGAACCGGTTGACATGGACTTCAGTATTGAAAACATCTGGCGCAACAGAGAGGACTCCTCTGGGTTTCATCACATCTCCTATAACAAAATTCAGCCCTTGAGGCACATCGACCGAGCCTTTGAAACTTCCTGTCGCACTAAGCGTGGCTCCAGCCATGATGAAAAGCATCGCTAAATGCACGCCTATAGGTGCATACCGACCAGCCAGCCCTTTGAAGGCGTACAAAGAAGGCCCCTTGGTGAATACCTGCAACAGGTCAAACACACCTAATGCAAATGCTAAGGAGGTAAGAACGGAAATTGTGGCAGTCAAGTTCCAGAGTTGTCAATCACCTCATATCCGGCACCCATCAAGATAACTCCCAAATCCTGTATGGATGCTCGGGGAAGAGAGTCCGCAAACTCCTGCTTCCGTATTCTTTCTCCGGAATGCGTGAACGACCATCTGCAACAACACGTTAGCACTTGATGTCTCGCGTGCTTCTCTGATCGGTCTAGCAAGCAGTGGCATATACAACAGCAAGAGCTTACCTTCTTGCAACCTTGACCATGGGCAATTGGGTCGTGTAGGTGCAGGCCATGAGGGATGCCGCGAGGAGCACGAGGAGGCCCAGGAAGACCGGCGAAGAGAACATGTGGTCGAACCCGGGCGTCAGGATCCACCTCCACGTGATGAAGCCGAACACCGGGTTGTCCTCCGGGAACTTCTCGAAGTAGTAGCTCGGCGCCTCTCCCTGATCGATCAAAGTCCCTGCGGTTGCCGACGTTCGCAATGCCGGTGTCATGATAATCAGCAGGGAATTCGAGAATCATCTCGACAGCAAAAGAAACAAAATTTGAAGTCACAGCCGGCAGCCGGTACCCAGGGCCATGAGAGCGGCGATGGCGAACATCTCGGATATGGCGAGCGGGAGGTTGGACAGCGCCGCGAGTGTCTTCTTAGTCGCCCTCCTCAGCAACGCCAGCGCCGCGTTGCCGCTGCCTTCCTTGGCCGGCTTCTCGCTGGCCCCCTTCTCCACGGCGCCCCCGCCCTGCTGCTGCTGCTGCTGCGACACCGGCGGCGCGGCGTCGAAGAAGACGATCTGCTTCTTGGCCTTGCTGGCGCCGGCGGGGATGGCCTCGCGCCTCCCGCCGCCGCCGGTCCTGCTGCCGCTCCCCCGCGGCGCGTCGCAGGAGACATGGAGCCGGCGGTGGGTGGGTAGGCGCGGGGACGGCGGCGGGGGCGGGAGGCGGCGGAAGGAGGAGGGCTTGGCGGGGTTTAGGAGGAGATAAGACGCGGGGGACGGCATCGTCGCGGGCGTGGCGGGAAGGGCGAGCGGCGAGGGAGTGATGCGGCGTCGCGCGCTGGCGCTGGGCTCGTCATCATCTCCTGCCGTTGGCCGCGCGGAAAAGAGTGGCCGGTGATGTGGATAAGGCGGCGGGCGTGTCGCGCGCGCTGCACACAAGTGAAGTGGGGGAGTGAGCAGGCGAGCGAGACCGGATTTTTTCCCGATTGGGCTGCTGATCTTTCTGCGGGTACGTCGGGCCGAGCCGACAAGCCGCGCGAAGCCGTCCTAGCCGTTTGTTCGGTGCCGCAAAACAGACGCGGCGGCAGCGGGGGAGGGGGACCCGGCCGTCGGCGCCGCTGCTGGCGTCTGGCGATGCGTTCCCGTGGCGGCTGGCGGCGGCGGCACAGGAACGTTCGGCGTCGTCCGCACAGGGGAGCCTTGCAGCGTGTGTGGGCCAAACTCGGGATTCATGATGGGCTCATTGGGCCCAGTTTCCTTTAACGAATCATCGAGTGATCATCGGGCCCAGTTTAACACGAGGAGGTGCAAGGAGCAGGAGAGAGAGAGCATGAGGAGGTGCAAGGAGCAGAGAAGAGCCAGAAAAAAAAAGCAGCGTGTCAAAGAGAATCAGAAAATGATCAGTGACTGAATCAGAAGAGCCTTTGTGGCTTGCTGCTGAATGGTGCCCGCAGAAGGTTATTGTGGAGACAGGAGACAGATTGTAGCTCCGTCGCGACCATGTTGATGTCTAGGAATGGAGGTCGATCGGCAATCAGTTTCTTCATTGAGGAAGCCCTGGAGCTAGGGAGCAGGCTCCTTAGTTGAACAGTGGTCCGTAAGACCATCCACACTTGTGGTACTTCAAAACCTCCTTCAAAACAGAATATTCCGTCCTCGTCATCCAGATTCTCTCCTTCGTATCCATCTTCCTTCATATCCCTCCTTCATCTCAACAACTGAGCCCACTTTTTCTTTCCCCTTCCTCTCCCCTCCCCCTCCCCACCCATTCCGCCGGCACTCCCTCCCCTGTTCCCAGCCTCCCACCATGAACGGCCGGTGCGCGGAGCTCCAAGGGCCGGAGCGCGGAGCTCCATGGGCCGGCGCGGATCTCCTCGCCGGGAGGCTGCTGCGCGGGGGCCGGCGCGGAGCTCCTCGCCGGGAGGCGGCCCCTCGAGCTCGTCGCGGGAGGAGGCCGGCGAGCTCGTGGCGGACACGGCTCCTCGAGCTCGTGCCTGGAGATCCAACCGCGCCGGTGACCGTCAGCGGATGGAGGAGCAACCCGGCGGCGGGCTCGAGTGGGTGCGTCGGCGGGGCTTCTCCTGCCCTGCTCCCTCCGCGGCCGGAGGCGGGGCTGCGGCGCTCCCCTGCTCACCGACTGCTCGAGCTCCGCCCCCGCGCTCGCCTCGGCACAGCTCGTCGGTGTGCGGAGCAGAGGCGCGGCCTTGAGCGGCGGGAGGAGCTCCGACGCTCGAGTGGGGGCGCGATGCGAGGCGAGGGTGATCCTCGGGCGCGCCGCCCTCTCCCCAGGCCGGCGGTTGTCAGATTCGGGCGCCCCAGGGGATCTCCGGCGATGGCTCCCCCTCCTCTGCTGACGGTGAGTGCGAGAGTTCCTCGTCTCCGCCTCCGGTGGCGGCAGAATCAGGGCGGCGGCGCTGCTCCTCGGGCGCAGGAAGAGTCGCGCGCGGCGACGCACCTCGCGGTGTCCCTGGGGAGGAGGCGCCGAGCTCCATGCTACAGAGGCGCCGAGCTCCGTGGTGGCTGGCCTCCCTCTGCGGCGGCGGTGGACGAGGCACAGCGAGATCCAGGTGCGGCGGCTCCCTCCCGACCTCCAGTCCTCCTCGGCAGCTCGAGGGGCAGCGGCCGACACGGCAGGAGTGGCGCTGCGGGGCGACGGCGAGCCTTGTAGCGAGGAGCTGCTGCGACGACTCCGAGCACGGGCGCGAGGTAGTTGGGGACGGTGGCACCAGGACGTGTGGTGGGCCGGCGGAGGCTAAAGGAGTCTTCTGGATCCAGAGGAAGTGGAGGCCAACGCCATTTTGGCGACGGTTTTGCAGTGCCCCGCTGCGGGCATTTCCTCCTTCAAAGGACGACGCTACAGGGATGGCGTGGGGGTTTCCCGTCCCCAGTGCGGTTGGTCTAAGAGAAGAGCGAGCAATAGCATAGCGCACGAACTCACACAATTGGTCAAGCGAACTCGCCATTCTGTTTGTCTGGCATTTCGCTGCCCTTTTGTGTGTTGAGCGAATCATTGCTCAGGAATGTAACACCATCTTTGAGTAATGAAAAGCTCTCTTCTCCTTGGAAAAAAAAAGAATCAGAAAATTCCAGCTCCGAAGAGAATGAGAAAGTTACAGTAGAAAACCGCTCGGAATTCCGCGAAAACCGACAATACCGATCCGGAACGGTAGCGATTTCGACCGGTTAATCGCTCCGTAACCGAAACTAAAACAGCCCCACACCGGTTAACCGGCCAATTTCACTGGTTTTCCGGGTCGGTTTTTGCCGGTCGGAGCCGGTTTTGTGAACCCTGCCTACCGGTACCAACCAACGATGAAGAATCTTGTACGATCCCGCCTTCTAGAATTACATCGCCTGTCCACGCCACGTCGGAGACCCTTCTGCCGTCACCCGTTGAATCGAGTCATCAACACGTGAGCACTGAGCAGGAGCGAGTAAAAGTCAGTGACTTGTCCCGGGCCGCGCAGACGACGAGCGACCATCCAATTCCATCCAAAAATCCAACGCGCGTCATCACCCCAGCCCCCAGTGCCGCACCCGTTTCGCTTCGAGCATATCCGTCCACGCCGAGCCGACGTGGAAGCGGCGGAAACCCTTTTCGAGTATCTCTCTTCGAGTCCAAAACATGAATACACACAACATGGGGACGTAAGTGATGGCCACGTACGGTGGGTGCACGGGAACGTGCAGGTCCCTTTAATTTGGCTGGCCTCTTCTTCAGTTCTTCTGGCCCCGCTGTTTCGTCCCTGCTGTGCTCGCTCCAGCGGTTTTGGAAGCCCGCCGACGGCGAGCTCTCGCGCTTTGGAAACTGGGAGGAATTGGAGTCGTCGTAGCTAGTGACAGGCAAGGGTGCGTCGCGCGCACGAGACCTCCCCCGCCACGGCAACCGCCCGGAGCTGAGCGTGAGCGAGAGACGTCGCACCGAAAGGTTACAGAGGAGGATCGCGCACGCGCGCCCAGGCTTCCCGTGCGTGGACGCATGAGTTGTTCTTCGCTACTACTCCTACCCCGTACTACTCTCTAGTAGTATATCTTGCTACCTAGTTTATCTGATCTCACCTATGGAGTCGGCAGCCGGCACTCGACCGAGAAGAAAAAAAATTCACTTCAAGTTGGAGCACCACCGCTACCGAAAGAAAATAATTGACGCTGGGCTTAAAGTTTTGCACTTCAGTAGTTTGTATTTTATTTGCAGCCAGGAGTAAAGATGGCAACGGGCAAAATGCCCGCGGATACAGACATCACACGCCCGCACCCGCGAGCAAAATCCCGTGCCCGTGCCCGCGCCCGTCGCCCGCCACGGGCGGCATCCTGTGTCCGCGCCCGCTATCCGCGGGCATCCGTTGCCCGCGGGCATGCCCGTGTGCCTGCCAAATCAAAGGAGCCGAGGAGGATGACGACGAGAAGCCCAGGGCGGCGAGGATGACGACGAGAAGCCCAGGGCGGCGAGGATGGCGACGGACGGGGCGGCTCGAGGAGGATGCAAGCCGAGCTGGGTGGGCGAGGAGGACGTTGGCAAGCCTGCCTGCCGGCCGGGGAGCCCGTGGATCTGGGGAAGCCGTGGCTCCTCGATGTGCTGGGCGGCGACGAACTGCCTGCTCGGCTCCTGCAGGCGGTGAGTGGTGGCAGGATGGGGGGAGGGCCGACGCCGCGGTGAACGGGCGGACGGCGGTGCCGCGGTGGGAAGGGGCGGCAGCGTTGAGGCCCTAGCCCCGGGTGGCCTGGCGGCGCTGGGTCGGGGGGAGACGGGGGAGGGAGCCGATGTGGCCGGGGTCTCGGGGTCGTGCGAGGTGCGCTAGGGAGCCTCGGTGCGGCGGCGGCAGGAAATTAGGGGTAAAATGGAACCCTAATTTGAGTTTATATACATGGTATTAGAGGTTGGGGCCACATGTCAGTATATTGGAGCGGGTCTGGCGGGTTTGCGGATGCGGATATCATTTTTTCGTGCCCGTTAACAAATATCCGTTGGGTTTAAGGTCACGCCCGCGCCCGCGGGTATAGAGTTAGACCCGTATCCGCGCCCGTCGGGTTTAATATCCGCGGGCATGCGGATATTTCCTGCCCGTTGCCATCTTTAGCCAGGAGGTTACGATCGCAACAAGATAGATAGTACTCCTATTGCCTATAATATGTGTTTACATTACGAAGTTCTCGATTAATTGGTTTGCTGAATGTAACAGCATATAATCAGCTCTTGAATGGGTGAATAGTGGAAATTTGTCGAAAATTACCTATCTAAATGAGAACTCACTGAGTCAGGCAGGACTCAGGAGTATACTAGTATGGTACACTCCACGTGCCACTTGATACTCCAGTCTTCGTCTAGAAGGCCAGCCAGAGAAAAAGGGCAGCGCGAGCCGACGTAGCGGCTAGTCACTATTGCCGGGGGGATCTCCCACGAACGCCGTTGGTGGTGGGCGCGCTCACCCAGCCCACAGCTTTGCCAAGCGGAACCCGCAGTTTTCCCAGCCCCAGCGGTGCGCGCGCCGGCGCCCGTCACGTCCTCTCCTCCCACTCCCAGTTCCCGGTCCTCGACTCCTCACCACTCGCGGGTCCCCGATCCCCACCACCAAAGATATATAGGATGCGCTCACCAGAATCGCTAAAACCTCGAAACCACTCCATCATTGGTCTCAGCACCTAATTATTCTCCCAAGCAACATCTGCCATCATAGCTCGCACCGCACTCCGGCTGTGCGTGGTTGCCTTCTCCAAGTGTCATCTCCGGCAGGCGTTCTGGTGTGGTGATCGATGAGCCGAGGGGGCAGGCTGCGGTGGCTGTGGCGGGCGCCGGCGCGGGCGCTGGGCCGGGCGCGGGACATGTACGTGCGGGGGCTGACGGGGTGCGCGCGATACATGCCCTCCGACGCGGCGTTCGGCGGGTACCCGGTGTTCGTGCCGGTCGCGGCGCCGCTGTCCAGGAGCCGCAGCGCCGGCGGATACTACGAGGCGGGCGACGAGGACCTCCGGGAGCTGGTGCGCGCCGCGTCACAGAGGCGCGTGGAGCAGCGCCAAGCCGAGCTGCGCGCCGTCGCGCGGAGCCAGAGCATGGCCGCCGCGCTCTCCATGGCGCGGATCGACGAGGACGCGCCCTGCGAGTTCGGCGCCGGCGGCGACGGCCACGGCGCGCTGTACGCGAGGAGCCAGAGCTGCGCCGGCGGGAGGAGGGCCCGCGGGCAAAGGAAGGTGGTGGCCGTGGTCTGATCTCTCTGATGTGACCGTGGCTGAGCTGCTGGGTGGTGGGTAGCTGCCAAGCCGCCTTCAGTGCCCAGTGCGCGCGGTCGTGTCACGCACTGGTGCCGAAATGTGATCATGTCAATACTCAGAACTTGCATGTTATCTTTTCCCGTCTGTCGAGTGTGCAAGCGTCTTGTCTCGCATAGTTTTGGCGTTGGGTTGCTGCTCCAGCAGCTCAAGCACTAGCATATCAGCATTTCCACTTGATCACTTTCGGGCTTTTTCTGGCATCATTTGCCACGCTCGCGTGAATGAAAGGAATACGACCTCTGATCATTTTCGCATCGAGGTTGGTCAGGGATCGCGCTCGGGCCTGCAGTTTGATCGACCCAACCCAAGCAAAGCAAGCGAGCTGGGTTGGTAGGTGGCTACCGAGTCCCGACTCCGGGATCAGGCAGGACCGTGGGCGTGTCGCACTCGGTATACAGAGACGCTCTTGGAATGGAGTTGGCCACTCCTGGGCTCCTGGCCAGCCGACGCGATCGGAGGTCCTAACTAGGAGTAAGGCCGGGGATTTTAGACACGGCGAGCTCGAAGAAGATGCTCGTGTTGGAGTACAGTGAGAGAACAGACGAGGCGAGCGAGCATGTTCCGTTCCATGTGCTCGGATTTCATCATGTGTTTTTCAGACACATCTCGTGTAGTTGTGCATATGATTGTTTCGTTCGTATTTTTCTAGGAGAGTAATTCGGCTTTTTGTTCTAAAATAATTTTTTTGAGAAGTTGTTCTCAAATAAATAACACTTGGAGAAGGCACATGATGGGTTTTAGAGCTCATGTCCCAACATTTCATCATCAACTCTAAAAAATTATCTTTTTTTTAGGGACGCATAATTAGACTTAATAGATTTATTTGATTTTAATAGGTTTATCTGTGTAATTAATTTTATAATTAATTTACATTTATTATTTATATAGACTTTTGGCTACTAATTTTTTTTTGAAAATATATCTCTTTTTTCCCAACTTCTTATGCCATTTTTTTCTCAGAACAAATCAACACACAATATTTTTCTCTTAAAACAAATTTACTGTACAAATTAACAAAAAATTTGTTGAGCAGACTCGTAGTGTCTAAAGGTAGTTAGAAATCCCAGGCCTACAATTTGAGCAACGTATGGATCCAAGCATGTTTATTTGGAGTCCTAACAAAGCTGCCTGGCTCATGCAGCACTTCCACAAGTTTGATTTTGATCGCCTGGGGTGGAGATCGCTGCCTGGCCGGCAAGCTGCCTGACATGCTCGAACCAAACAAGCCTATGCGTGCAAAAAAAAAAAAAGGATGAAAGTGTTCTAAAAAAAAAGTGAAAGTGAGCGCGGCATGAAAATGTTCCGTATGATCTGCAGCCACTGTTCTATCCTTTCTCATCTGGCTATCCTTTGGCCTGGGACTGCGAGCCGGTTGTCCCGAGCTTCCTTTTGCAACTTATATATATTACTCTACAAAATACATTCTGAAAGGTTATCAGATAAAATAAAAAACAGAAATGACATTAGCACTTGGCCTATTTGGATCCATAGGTTAAAGGTAGTTTAAGCTAGTTGGGGTTTAATTAGCCTTAAATTATCCAAATAAGAGGGTTAGATTGGGTTATTTTTACATCTAACTCACTTCAAAAAACTATCCCAACCTAATTATAACTAGTTCATGTTAGACACACCAAAAAGTGAATTTTCTCTCTTCATCCATCTACACCTAATGATCGAGAATGATCGAGAAAGTACATTTAATTTCATTCTAATCACTCCATCCAAACACCTCTTTGGATATAGTTAATTTACAGTTATAGTTAGAGTTAGAAATTACTATCTAAGTTAGAGTATCAAACAGGATATGTATCTGCCGCGAAATTTCATCTCAAAAGCCATTCACATTCGATTCATGCGCACTATGTAATTTGTCAATTTGTATCCACCTTGAAAAGCCGGATAAAAGACGTGCGCCAAAATACGTGACGCGCACGACTCATCCGAATTCCGAACCAGCTCGTAGGGTGTTTGGATCCATGGGTGACTAGAGACTAATTTTAGTCACCAAAGTGACTAAACCTCCAAACACTCCTGACTAAAGGGTGACTAAAGCTAGTTAAGTCTCTAGTCACCTCTCACCCAACTTCTAGTGACTAAAATCCCTTCTCTTACCTAATTAATTGCTCCTCCTATTAATTCTGTGGACCCAACAAAAGACAGGAGAGGAGAGAGAAAGGAGGGAGAAAGAACAATTTAATGTTAAAAACAATTAATGCTGACTAATTTTTAGTCACCATCCAAATAAGAACTGACTAAAAAATTTTAGTCTGACTAAACTCTAGTCAAGTGACTAAAGGGATCAAAAACCTGTCAGTTCTCACCACACGGTGCCTGAATCACATTCCGACTTGACCCATCGCCATTATCTGCGCGTTGCGGCCGTGCGCCCCGAGAGAAAACTAACCCGCCAGCCACGCTACGCTCACCGAGTCACCGCGCCACGGTCGCACGCGGCGTTCCCCACCAACCCCATCCTCCGGCGACCGCGGGGGGACGCCGCGGATGGACCGCCTCGTCGCCTTCTCCCGTCGCCGCCGCCGCTGGATCCTCCTCGCGGCGGCCGGCGCGGCGGCGGCCGTCGGCGCGTACAAGATCTACCACCACCCGTCCGTCGCGGCGCGGCGGCGCCGCCTCCTGCGCCTCGCCGCGGCGGTCGCGGCCTTCGCCGACGCCGCCGCCTCGTCCGCGGACGCCGCGGCGCTGGTGGCCTCAGACCTCGCCGACTTCGTCCGGTCCGACGCGGACGAGGTCCCCCGCAGCGTCAGGCAGCTGGCCAAGCTCGCCGCATCCCCCGAGGTCTCCGCCACCGTCTCCACCCTGTCGGAGGCGGTGGCCTCCGGGGTGCTTCGCGGCGCGGGATCCTCTGGCTCCGCCGCCGGATCAGGCGGCGCCGTGGCCCTCTCCGATCGCCTCGTCGACAAGCTCTTCTCCGAATCAGGCGAGCGGCTTGCGTCCGCGGTCGCAGGGAGCTTCGCCCGCCATCTCGTGCTCGCCTTCTACTCCGCCCCGTCGTCTCCGGGGGAGTCGTCCTCCCCGATGATGTGGGTCAACGTGGTCGCCACTGGAAAGGGCAGGAAAGCAATTAGCAATTGGGTTGAGGTCTTCGTGGGCACAGCTGTGAGGGAGTTCATTGACAAGACCATCCATATCAACACCTACGAGCAGCTCTTCGAAGGGCTCACCAATCCGAAACATGATGCCAAGGTCAAGGAATTGCTTGTTTCAGTGTGCAATGGGGCAGTCGAGACTCTGGTGAAGACCACTCACCATGTCATGTACAAGACTGATGATAAATTGGATAGCAGTGGCAGTGGAAATGGAAATGCTGGAGGTGGGGAAGGGTGGGTGGAGACAGTGTCGAGCACGTTGGCAGTTCCTAGCAACAGGAAGTTTGTGCTTGATGTTACTGGGAGAGTGACATTTGAGACAGTAAGGTCATTTCTGGAGTTTGTTCTTTGGAAGCTGCAAGATGGGGCAAGGAAGGGTGGAGACACCGTGGTTGATAGTGGTCTGCGCGTGGTGAGGTATATGAGCTATAAGTCGATGGTTATTGCAACAATCTGCATTACATTATGCTTGCATGTGTTGAATGGGACTAGGCTCTTGGTAACCGCTTGAGGGTGTGTTATGGAAGCTTGGGGATTGTTCAACGTGAATAATCTAGCACATTGTTTGTATAAAACTGTAGGTAATTATATTGAAACTGTAAACCCAATTACAAAGAAGAGTGGAGGAAGATGAATTGTGCTGCAAGGTTCTGGTGTATGACCTACCTGTTGGCAACCGAATTAATGGTTTGAGATTGGTTTAGGACAGTAATATTGAGCAATGGTTGTTCTGTTGTACTATCTGTTGGAAGCCGAATTAACACGATTATTTGGTATTTTGATGTGTGGTATGCTTTGAAAACTCTTTGGTCAGTGTAACATCAATGGTATCACGGGGATTTCCAGTGTCTCCAGATCAAGTGTCATTTGGATGTGTCATATGCTTTGATATTTTCTTGATCAGTGTAACACCACTGGTGTCACGTGGCTTCCCAGCCGCTGCACTAAATTGTGTGCTTTTGTACCTCTTGTCTATGATGTATAGCTGAGCTTGCCTTCTTACATCATTATTGAACTGTGCAAAATATAAATTTTGCTTCCTATGATTTAATTTACTTTACTCATTAGCATTTATGTATTCTGTTGGTTGATGAAATTGTATCTTATTCATCTTAATCTTGATTCATGAGACATTCCCAAATCCTAGTCATACCATCATGTTGATCTTGATACTATTTTATGCAACACTTACAGATGCTGGTCACGTACTTCATCATATAGTTGTGTGATGTTCCTATCTAGAATCTGGTGACTTGATTGCGTTTGTGTGTTCAGTTGTTAGGTTCAACAATTTTACTATTTTAGTGTCTTTCCCTTTAACGTATGTTGAGACTCACTTTGGTTTTTGGGTCCCTGTAATTTGCTAAAGTGAACATATGTTACAATTTTCTATTACTTATTGATATGGATTTTCACCGCCTTGTTTTAGATCAAGATTGCAACTTCCCATTGCATTTCCCTTTGGATATGGCATTTCTCTTTGGGTATGAGCTAAAGGTGATGAAAGGAAATAAAAATGAACTTTGCATAATTCAGCAGTGTGTGGCAATGTTGTACATCTTAGGCATCCCATGTTAGTGTAGCTGGTCCTTGGTCTTCCATGATCATTCTGCAACAGCTAATAGCTTGTATACATTCATTCATCAATTTCTTTTACGGGTTTTTAAAAGAATAACTTATATATAACTTTTTACGTATATACTTTCCAGTAAGTATTTTGAGATAACTTTAGAATATACTTTCAACAAAAATATTAGCGGAAAAAATTGCCACAACTTTAACAAATACCTTGTCCATGCTACTCAAATGCTACTCAAATAAGTCGAAACGCAAAAATATATACTATGAGTAACAAGTAGGTTCGGATTTGACTCGTGGAACGAATTAAACAGTTTGAAATAAGAATTTAACAAAATCAGCGGGTTTTCCTGTTGACTTTCGGACACTATTAAACTTATGATCTGAAAACTATTCGTATAAGTTATATTTAAAAAAATGTTTACCAACGAGAAAGAACAAGTCACATAAATCCATATGAATATATTATTTTTTACAAGAACAACAGATATAAGTGGTATGAAAAAAGAAAGATATAACTGTGAAGCACTCTAACTATTTGGCGTAACATTATTCCGTTATTAGGCATGAACATACATATTTATTTATATATACTAGTACTAGTATACAAGCATGTCTGTCCACTGTCCACATAGGCACCTACCCCAAACAATGATACTAGTACGCACGCACAGTTTAGCCTCTCACTGGTACTGCCCGCCGGTGCCGCGCGCCTGGGAGAAGTCGCTCCCGACGTGCGGGTTGTGCGCGGCGCTGGGCCTCGCCGTGCCGGTGCCCCTCACGACGGGCCGGGTCTCGCCGACGCCGGCCTCGACATGCCCGCCCGCCGGGGCGGCCCCGTGTCCCTGCTGGTTGTGGGCAGCGGCGTCAACGATGCCCGGCGCGCTCCTTGGCGGCCGCGTTTGCGCGCATGGCGCTCTGCTTCTCCTCCTCCGCGGCGCGCACTCTCTCCCGCTGGTTCGCCTCCGCTGCGGCCTTGTCCGATGCGTTGTGTGCTGTGGCCTTCTCCACCTGGCCCTGCACGGCGGCGCGCGTCTTCTGCATGCCGGCGTTAGCGGACGCGCCGAGGTTCGCCGCGGCCTCCTTGGTCGCCTCCATCGCGCTCTTCCCGGCCTGCATGGCTGGTTGATCGCTCTCGATCGTATTACCTCTCAATGTCGCTGCAGGTAGCGTCGTCGCCGTCTGCCCAAGCTATTCTAATCGAAGGTATTTTGTGTGGTAGCTGAAGCTGAGAGATGATTCAGGCATGTTTGCCAATTTATAGGTCAGGGATTGTGGACACAGGTGCGGATCATGGATAGTCAAAATGCCCGCGCGAGGACACGTTTGCTGTAAACGTGGAGGGACTGCGGCAAGGCCAGGACACGAGGCAGCCTGCCAAAGACGCACGCTTCGTCAGGGTGGCCGGAAGAGGCGGTCCGCTGAACTGAAGCGGTGTGATCCAATTCTGACTTTTCGATCTTGGGTGCACATGCCTTTTTACCATGTAATGTACCAGATGTCGTAGAAAAGCCTTTAATAGGATAAATAACCGGTACTAACGGGAGGCTTTTGATACACCATGTACTAATGAAGCTGCGACCTTTTTGTTTTTCTTTTCCTCTTATTTTATTTTCTATTCGTTTTCCTTTTGTTTGTTTTCTCATTTCACAACAAAGTCACAACATTCACAAACAAAGATTCAATTCTTATCTCATTTCTTTCAGATTCATAGCAAAATTACAGGATTCACAGGTCAAATCACAAGAATCATATCACAAACATAAGATTCATAACACACAAGATTTCATAACAACTAGTCGTAAGAACACAAAAATCAACGAGAATCGACCGTCGGCCTTTCTCTCGCACCGCCGTATCAAACAGCAGTACGGGTCAGTCTGTTTTAAAACCTCATTGTCAAAAACCGCCGGGTGAAAGGAGGTTGAATACTATGTTTGCACAATTTAATTAAGGGCAATTATTTTAGCAAAATAAAAAAAGTTCCCGCTCAGAAAAAGGAAGAAGGCTGCGAAAAAAAGAGAGGGAGAGGCCTGCCGTTACATATGCGGAGATGGGCCAAACAGATACGGTGTGGATGATTTTCGGTGGGACCACCTCCAACTTGCGGGCCAGTTATAATTTGAGGCCTCTCAATTCAATATTTCCGGGTATCATGGGCCTCCAAAAAAGCAATTGGCCCGGTTCTTCTGGTGCTTTTAAGTCCCTCGTGCTCGTGCGACTCTATGCCTATGCGGTCGCTGGACTACGCCATGAACGAGTATCGCTTTGATGGTGATGGTTGCGGTACGTTTTCAAGGCAGAAGCACGACAGAGGCTCAAGAAACGACCTTTTTCGAGCAAATCCAGGGACTGGGCTTTTGGTCTAAAAAATTAGCAAGGGTTGCCCGGAATCCCTCGATTTACATGACGAGCGTGTGCTACAATACATACCATTTTTGTAGAGCACATGCTGTGCTCGATCTTGTTCGGCTTGGATGATGTCGTTCTCACTAGTACGTAGCGGCGGCAGCCTCTGCGAACCTTTGCGCCAACGAGCCCAAACGAGCGGCCGGCCTGCCGCCACCGGTGCGGACACACGTCGCGTCGCCGCCGGCGCGGCGTTAAAGCCTCGTCTCGTCCAGCTAGCGAGCAGCCGCGCCGCTGCTTCCGCTGTCACACCACCCGCCCACCCCGGCCCGCCGGTGACGCCACGGCCGGGATCATCGATCCGTTGCGTGATCCGCTTGGCCGGCCTCGCACTCGCTCGCTGGCTCACATCATCTGTCACCCCGCACAACAATCTAGCACCGGCGCCCGCAGCGGGCGACGGCGCGGCGAATCCGCCTCCGCCATGCGCCCCCCACCTCACCGCCACTGCCGGGGGCCGCGACCTCGCCCGCGCGTCGACCTTTTTTGCGGGCGCGGCCACTCCCAAGAGCTTGCTTATCGCGCTCGCCGATCTGCCGATCGATCGGGGTCGTCGCTGACGCCCGGCCGGAACGAACAAGCAAAGCAGAGCAGCAAAGCAAAGAACCTTAAAAACAAAAGCTCCCCCAGCGCGCGGGCGCACGGGATCCCCGCTGAAATCTCTTTGCTTTCGCCGATGGTTCCAATCAAAGCAACCTTTGCCCTACCTATCCGGACGTTACATGTAAAAGAAAGAGAGAGAAGAGGAAAAAAGGAAAACAAAGCAACCTTTCTGATCTGCTCCTGGTCCAAAAGCTTGATCGCCCTTGCATTGCTGCCGAGGGAGCAGGAGCACCCCATGTGTGAGTCCCCATCCATGTTCCATCCACTACATAGCAATAGCAGTGCGCGAGAGGGCTTTTGCGGCTGCTGGTTGGGGGGTTTTGTTTAGCCGTGATTGATTTGATAGAATTTGCTTGGAAAAGAGAGGAGGATATATGTGCAGTGGGACTGTGGAATTTGGCTTGGTCTGGATGAATCCATCTTGAGTCCCTTTTTCTTGACGCAGGACTTTTCTTATCCGGAGATTAAAGAGTGGTTTATGGCGGTGCTTCATGTAGTGATCTGGTGCTGGGTGAGTGTGGTGGCAGGGTGTCAACGCTTTGTGCTTGTGCACTCCGATCCCCCCCAAAATGCTGGAATAAAGATTTTGAGAGGATAAGAAGACGATTAGATGAATGTCGTGTGAAATTTGGACACGAACAACGTTCATTGGAAAGCAACTTTTTTCAGTAGTAGGCGGCTTATTTGGTCGCTTTCAGTGGTGTGAACCATTTTACACGAGACAACAAATTTTCTTGAATCAAGGACGATGCTCTTAGAGAATTTTTTTTCTCCGTTGAACAAAAAAAGTACACCTTTTCTATGGAATCAAAGGTGTGAGTGACAGCCATACCTTCTGGATTCTGGACAGCAAAATACAGCCTAAGTGTATATGTTCAAATAAAGCCAGGCGTAAAAAGGACCCGAAATAATTGCAAAGCGCACATATATGCACCAATATATTTCAAATGATCATCAAATCTCACAATTCACATCTTTCACTTTACATTGCTTAACTTCAATATTATCGGCTCTATCTTTCCGGATGCTGCATTCTTCCCATTATTCTCATTTTTCTTTTCAGCCAGCAATGTAGTACTCCCTCCGTTTCAAAATACTTGTCGCTGTTGACTTTTTTTACAACTTTGACCATTCGTCTTATTCAAAAAATTATCGCAAACATGTAAAACGATAAGTCAAGCTTAAAATACATACAACATTAAAATATATAGCAAACAAAATAAATTGTACTTGCATAATTTTTTGAATAAGACGAATGGTCAAAGTTGCAGAAAAAAATCAATGACGATAAGTATTTTGAAACGGAGGGAGTACTTGAGACCAACCCTTGCATCCCAGCTGATGCATCCACATAATCAAGGTGGCGACCTTTCACTCGACGATCACAGGTATAGGCTTGCAACTAGTGCACCACATTAAGCCACCTGTCCCACCCTGAGTGGTTTCGTGACTTCCGTCGACAGGTCAGGTGAAGCAGAAACGGTATGGCAAAGTGATGGAGGAGGCTGAGAACAACCGGGAAAACATTGGCAATCGAAAGCAAAAGTAGGGCTCCCATTCATTTGATGGTTTGGAAAGAATGCCTTGTTTATTTGATCTCATGGGAGCACTATCTAACAACACTACTGCAACCCACGGTTGGTTGTTTGCGTATAATCCATTGATCAGTGTAGCTATCATCTCCTTATTAATTTCATGTCGACGACATGTCGTCATGGGCCTCACGTACGTTCCATCTATGGAGGTACTGCCCATGTCGATCGTGATGTACTGATGTATAGTACATATGGACGGCTCTAGTATATTACTCTACTCCTAATTAGAGCTATGCATGCAACCGCTTTTGTACGAGGCGTGCTGAACCTTTTTCGTAATGCTCAGATACTGTAATGTGCACGACGGCCTTGTCAATTGCACAATGTAATGGCGGCGGCATCTTTTTAGCGCCTTTGCATCTTCTCCGATCCTTTCATCACTTAACCACATCCCGTATATTTCCAGGTGCGTGAAATTTTCGATTCTTTCAGGAAACCTATATATTTCTATGTTAATGTTGGAAATTTGGAGACGTGTTATTACGTTCTTCCCCAACATTGCAGAAGTTGCTATTAGATCTTGTGCATGTATAGAACGTGCATGAAGCCATGAAACACACTCCCGCATGAATGTTACATTTGTTGCTTTTGATGTCCTCCCAAGCTTTAATTTTCGATCTATGCAATGTGACCCATCGTCCAAATACTCGAGGCACCAGAAATATATAGGAACTCCGTATGAAACTAGTAATTAAGTGGGCAGTGGCAGTGCAACTAATAATCAATGGTACGAACTCTATACGGCAGAACAAAATGCATATAAATCAAGTGTTCTTTTTTTAACTCTGTCAAGCGAAAGTTAAGATAACCCCATACATTATATTTTTTTTCAATTTATCTCCTAAACTATGGTATTTGGTTCAAATTACCCCTAATGCAATTTTTCGTTTTTTCTCCATACACAGGTTGGATTTTAATTTGAGACTTTACATGATGGTATTGGACATCATTTATTGTAATTTTATGATTTTTCATCATCATTATTTTTATATAAATTTGTATCTAAAGGATAAATTTTATCATTAAACATCTTACCCTATCAAAACTGTGATTAAAAATTCATGCTATGTATATTTTGTTAACATGTTATATGTTTGCTATCATCTTGAAAAAATCGGACTTAAAACTTCATTTGTGCATGGAGAATAAACAAATTGTGCTAAGGGGTAAATTGAATAAAATAGTATAGTTTAACGGATAAATTGAAACAAGAAATATTTTAGAGGTTCATCCATACTTTGGTTATACTTGAGGGAGTAATTTGGACTTCTTCTATTGCAATGTTGCCGTGCACCATGGCAGCTCTCCCAAGCAATATTGAGAAAGAAATTTGTTTTTTTTTTTTTGCTTTTGGGTGAAGGAATTTTACAGGGAACTTGTTAGATCCCTCAAAGAAAAACGTGGCTGAGTATATGACTTATATATGAGTACCGTCGTCCTAAGCCTGCTTTGATCAGAATGAAAAAGGATTATGAACATTCTTTAGCTTTGTACGTGTCAGGGACATGTGCCAGCAGGAGCGAACGAATGAATCCAGCATATATAGAGCCGGATCAATCTTTTTGCATATCAACAATGCAGACAAAAAACGATTTATTTTCTCGAGAATGTGTGTTGCATTGGTGTGTGAACGTGATCGAGGATAAAAAAGACGAAAGGCGAAGGCAGGTATGCGTCTTTCCGAACCTACGGATAGCTTTTTCGTAAAGCAATCGCACCGTGCAATATACGTGTGTGCTCAGCTCGATATGCATCCATTCGCAATGCAAGACCGGCCGGTGTACATAGATATAGTGGTAGCGTGTAAATAACAACCCAAAGTTTTACGCTCGATCGACGACACCCCAAACAGAAGCGCCGGTACGGTGGTATCCAATGCAGGAAGAAGCCGTCCAGAAGCGTGCCGATCGAAAAGAAGTAGGTGTCGTGTCAGACGATGCAGAGAGGAGAAAGAAAATAACCGATCGTTCCACATCGTCCTATGTTATACTCCCTCCGTCCCAAATTGGCGGAATGAAACTTTTGGGTCCCCTTTCAAGGTCTAATAGGAATGTTGAACGTAGATTATTTACAAAAATAATTACACGAATATACAGAAAATTGCGAGGCGAATCCATTAAGTCTACACTATGTAAGCCACCCAGATCGGAGACGCGTTTTAAGGCTCATTAGAGACGCGTAAAAAACGCGTCTCCGGCCTCGCGTCTCTAATGACTCCAGATTGGAGACGCGTTTTTTACGCGTCTCTAATGAAGAAACAAGGGAGACGCGTTTTTTACGCGTCTCCTTTGACCAAATAAAAGGAGACGCGCATAATACGCGTCTCCTTTGCTGAGGAGAAGCGAGACGCGTATTGTACACGTCTCCGTCCTGTTCCTCCAGCGTCTTCTTTCAATGAATCCACAGACGCGTTTGTGCAGAAGCGTCTCCTTTGTTGTAAGCATCGGAGACGCGTCTTTGCGAGACGCGTCTCCTTTGTTAGAAGCATAGGAGACGCGTCTCTGTGGGGCGCGTCTCCGTTGGTGGAAACATAGGAGACGCGTCTCGCAGAGACGCGTCTCCTTTGTTGTAAGCATAGGAGACGCGTCACATAGAGACGCGTCTCCTTTGTTGTAAGCATAGGAGACGCGTCGCACAGAGACGCGTCTTGTTTGTTACAAGCATAGGAGACGCTCCTCACCAAGGCGCGTATCCTATTAGGAAAACGAAAGGCGACGCGTTGTATTAACACGCGTCTCCTATGTTACCTCTATGAGCTAATATTTGGCTCCATCCAATATTTAGCCCGCCCCCATCACAAAATCACAGGATATATATCACAGCATAAATCTCACAAAATTACAGAAAATTCACATCATCAGCAGCAAAACAGAGAGAATATATATCACAGGCATAAATCTCACAAAATCACAGGAAAATCAACAAGTTCATCATCTGCACTACACCAACAAGTTCATCACCAGTACACCAAATTCATGGGCACACCAACAAGTTCATCACATCCACTACTTCCAGACAACATCACACAGCAACATCACAGTGGAATTCTGCCTTCGTAGGGATCACCTGACTCATGATGAAAGATGCTATCTTGTCTTGAATGTGGTTCAACTCGCAAGCGTCCAGAGGTCGTAGCGGCACCTCAAAATCCTGAAGGACAATACAAGAGTCAGAAAACAAGCTGCAGCAATTTCTATCTGATATAAATTCAGAGAAGGCCACAAAAACGATCACTGAAAAGAATTGAAACCAAATGGTATTTGCTACTGCAACCTGCTCTAGATACTACAACAAGCAATAAGTAGGCTGATCTGAAGCAAAACACAATCAGACAGCAAGCAGCTGTTGATCAAACACAAAAGCACAATAGGAGGACAGCCCTTAGCTAAATCGATGAAACCAGCCCATATTACCACTAGAGTTGAACTGAACACACACACACAGATATATATATATACACACACAAACATGACAGTTGAAACTAATGACATAGCAGAAAAATGTAATGGAACAAAGCATCAAGCTGAGCACATAAATGCACATAGTACCATTTCTAGCCTCATTTTGAAACTGATCGAAACATTCTCCACTGGCATGAACTCCTAGTGCCTAATTCTCACATGAACACAAATCGACATGGAAAGCACAAAATCACAGGAAAGCCAACAAGTTCACAGGAAGAAGGATGATGTAAGTACCTCAGGATCAGCTTTCCAATCCAGTAAACCCGTTGCTACCTCCATGTGATAGCAGGTATAGAAGACACAAGTGCTTCCTAGTTGCTGGTGGCACTGCAAAAATACATAAAAAATTGAGAAGACAAACTAAGCTGCAAAAATATATAAAAAGCTGAAGCAGAAGCTTTCACAGAAGGGTACCATACCGGAAACTGGACCACGTGTGCCAGGTCGGTGCTGGTGGCTATCCTCTTGTTCTTGCAGTAACAAATAAATGCCCTGAAACAGAGGATGCAACAACTGTTAGACAAACTAAGCTGCTAATTGGCGCGTTTGGAGTAGTTACTCCCGGGAGTTTGTAGAAGTAACTTACTCATTTATCACAGCTTTCAACTTGGTATGATCACACCCTCTGGACCTCAAGGAGTTAAAATACAAGACTTTGTTAGACTTTGGAATGATTGCCACTGTAATAAAGTGTCCACCAACATCATGCGCAAACACGACCAGTCTCTTCTTAGCATACTGTTGGAAGGCATTTGTAAGATATTCCACCACAAAAGAAGCAGAAGAAGATATTGAGGAAATGGTCATCACTTCAGGATCAAGGAAGCCCACAGAGGCCTTCCCCTTAGCTTCTACAATCATGGACCTGAGAAACAACAGAAATTATTGGTTGCAGCTCATAATCACAAGGTGAAGCTACAAAGCACTCAAAGTAGTTCAGAGCAAAAGAAACTTACAAGGTGAAGCAGCGGACAAGTGGCAGGCTCAAACCATCCATCTTGAAGAGGTCATACAAGTCATTCAAACCCACAGAGAAACTATTTTTCTCCTCTTTTGTCAAAAAATGGGAACGCTTGAACATGACCATTACCTCATTCTTGTTGTTTTCCTTGCAACATTTCATGTAATGCGCATGGAGAGCCCTGGTTGCAGGTCCAACATTCTTGAGTTTAGAAGCACTGAGCATTGGCTGTCCAAATTTGAATTTTGGATTTGACTTATTCCCTTTAGACACTTCTATGGACTTCTCCTTGGAGCTCATGGTAGGTTGCTTCTTACTGGCAGCCTTCTTCATGTGCTTCTTCGAGGTTGCTGCAGCAGTTTTCCCCTCAAAAACACTCTTGAACACCTTTGCAAGTTCTTCTGCTGGAATGGCATTTCCTTTCTTGTCTGCACTCTTTGTTGCTGCTGGTGATGAAGAGCCGCGCTTTGAATGGACACTGTCACCACTCTTGGTTGGTGCTGCTGTTCCTTGCTGCTTGGAAGGAGCACCCTTGGCTGATGATGCTTGCTGTTTGGAAGGAGCACTATTGGCTGCTGCTTTTGTTCCTTGTTGCTTGGAAGTAGGACTCTTGGAAGGACTCTTGTGTGCTGCAGCTGCAGGTTCACTATCCCTTGAAGACATAATGGGGGACCTCATCGATCCAGATGTAACATTTTGGCTGTCACTTGCCCTTGTTTGGGATGGAATAATCTGTTCTATCTGTGTAGGAGATCTCCCCTTTGGTGCAAACTTGACAGCAAGGTCAGCCCTCTTCCACTATATCCTCTGGTTCACAGCTTGCCCAAGAGTAGTTATCTCGTCATTAGGAGCCAATTCAAGCATCAGGGACTTATAGGCAGAATGTACTAGCTCCACTTTGACCACTACACAGTCTGCACGAATAGAGACTGTATGTAGCTCAGTTTGCTCTGGATAAACCTGACCCCATGCGCCCTCAACTTGGTGGCCACCGATCCTAACTAGTAGGCCACACTGTGTGGGCTCGGTCAATCGGTCTATAGTATCATCCCTGGTCAATGGGTCTTCATGTGAGGCGATTGGCTCAGAATTTAGTCGATCCTCACAAACTGCGGCATCATCCTCCTCACGACCTCCAGGCTGAGAGGCGGAAGCACAGCTGCTCCTCCGTCCGGGTGCAGGGCTTGGGTTCCTACAACTTGGCACAATGACTCCTTGGGATGCTAGCATGGACATTACATCCCTTGTCACCTCAGCTCTGAGGTCCTCCTTCAGTTGTTGTATATTTACCGGTGTTCTCTTCCTCTTCCTGTACATGCCTAGGTGGTGAGGCCATGCATGCTTCCAGCCGTTGTAGCAGGAGACACCACGGACACGCCCTGGCTGTTCGCGGGTGCCCAAGCACTGACTTAGCAAATCGTTCTCCCTCTCCCACTCTACTCCTGAATCTTCTGCTCGCTTTGCTTTGACATCTTCAGCCACTTGCTTAGCTGAATCTTTGGTCCACAGGATCTCGGCAACACTGTCTTTCACCTGTAGCCTACTCCTTGCTCGCAGCCATGTCCTGGACCGATCATCAGGGTATTCATCCCATGGGTTGGGTATTCCAGCTTCAGCTAATCGTCTGTCCTCTTGCTCCCATTGTTCTTCTTTCCCAGCATAACCACCTGGACCTAAGCAGTGCTCGTGTGTCATCAGACTTCGAAGCTCCGTGTATCTGCTACTGTCTGCTTTAGCCTCTTCACTTTCCAGCAGCATCAAAAACTCATTCCAGTCTTCCGGCTCGAGATACGAGTGCCTTGCAAATGGCTCCAGTCCTTTGCTGACAAAATCTCGTTTCAGACTACTTTTGAATGTTCTCCGTGCCTTGGCTGTCATCTTCACGAAAAGCTTGAACGCTTCCGGCTTCATCTCTGGCTGAAACTCCAAATGTTTCTGCACGTGGTCATCGAACAAGCTCCGTTTCTGCTGACGGCTTAGAGACTTGATTCCTGGCATGACTAAAGAGAGCTTCTGTCTTGCAATGAGACCACAGAGCATCCTGAACCTGCACTTTTGTTTCCTAGGTGCGGGCATCCCCCCATCCTCAACCTCAGTCACTACCATCTTGTCCCTTGGCCACTTTGTGAATGTCCTTGGCCTTTTGACTCGGCGTGCAGAACCATCCTGCTGCAGCTCTTCTTCTTGATCAGTATCAGGATTGGTGTCATAATCACCTTCCTCTTGGCCAGAGGCTCCATTTCCATCCCAGTCCCTATCCTCGCTGGATGACACCTGTCAATTGACAAGCATATGGTTCAGATGATGCACATAGTTCAGATCTTAGCCAAATAAGCCATGTGATGGACATAAATTATTGCAAAATTCAGAAACAAGAAATAAGCCATGCAACCTTACCATTTTAAAGAGGCAGAGGTTGGCTAGCAGGACAGTTGCGGAAGTGAATCAACCTCTGACCTCCTATGCCAAGCTCCTCCTTGTGCAGTCCATGTGTACATGTGACACAATCAGTTAGTACAAGATTATAACAGTAAACAAACTATGCAATAAAAAAAAGCTACAAAATAACCCTTGGTCTGATGATAGAGTCAACCATGTAGTGCCACCACACCGGGGTTACAGCGCACAAGCGATATGGAAAAGATCGCTCTGCCCAATCCACTCTGGTGGATTTTTGTCGGCTATGCTTACATGGTTGGAACTATCATTAGGCCAAATAGGCTGAATCAAGTCAGCAAACTACCCAATAACTACATGAACTAAAGACAAGATGGAACAAAAGCACTAGGATAACTTTCAAGTCAGAATTAATGAAGTCACTGATCTAAACTCTAACAAAGTTGTATGGAACTGAGAAACATTATAAAGCACAGGCAAAGACACACTAAAATAAAGCACAAGCACAGACAAATTATAGTAGCAAGATAATTAGATCCAGATATCAAAATGCACACTAAAAGGATGGGTATACATCAGGCTATTACAGAGAAGAGGGCACCTTTTTCAGTTCAGATAGGAGCTAATTCAATATAGAACTTCAGCTAATAACTTGGACAGAGCGCTTACAGTTCAGATAGAGCAAGCTACAAACCACTCAAAGTATTTCCATGCAAAAGCCTCAAACTAATTAGCTGATATACGGGCCAACACATGCATTCAGAAACACATGAGTAAAAGTCAAATGAGAGAAACAAAAGCTGCAAGACCCACTGCAACCTCATGCATAAGCTACAAGACAAATAGTACCATTTATAAATTATTCAAGGCTCCAGCTACAATCTTAGCTCAACCCACTGAATAAATCAAACAAAACTGATAAAGAATACAGCCACTGCACATACAAAAAGTACCATTTATTTATAGTTTTATCTAGTATAAGGTATACTGCCACTCAATCTACATCCTTGTACAGTCCATGTGTACATGTGACACAATCAGTTAGTATAAGATTATAACAGTAAAAAAACTATGCAATAAAAAAAAGCTACAAAATAACCCTTGGCCTGATGATAGAGTCATGTAGTACCACCACACCGGGGTTACAGCGCACAAGCGATATGGAAAAGATCGCTCTGCCCAATCCACTCTGGTGGATTTTTGTCGGCTATGATTACATGGTCGGAACTATCATTAGGCCAAATAGGCTGAATCAAGTCAGCAAACTACCCAATAACTACATGAACTAAAGACAAGATGAAACAAAAGCACTAGGATAACTTTTATTTCAGTCAACAGACTAATATCAGTTGGGCCATTTTATATCAGGGCAACCATAAAAACAGATGCAAAAATAGCTCCTAAGGCAACACTATAGTTTTTGTGCATGTTCTATATCATAGGCTTGTGGGAAAACAACCCAAAAAAAAGGGTAACAGATGCAATTAACTTACGGGCCAACACATGCATTCAGAAACACATGAGTAAACATCAAACAGACCTGCTTGAAACAGAATACGACCAATTGCAGAGCATCAAACAGAGGAAGCAGGCCCCTGAGAGAGGAGAGGAAGAACAGACCTGCTTGAACTTGGACGCCCCGGAGAGCACCGAGTTGTTGACCTTCTCCTGCTGCTTCCCCTTGCTCCACTTCTTCTGTTTGCCGCCTCCGGACTGAGAACCCTAGCAAGGAAATTGAGATCAGAAGGCGAAGGGGACGATTAAGATGATATGGAAAAATTAACTCACATTGTCAACATTTTGTAAAAAGTAGTAACAATTACATAAGTACTAGCACAAGTTGTCACAAGAAAAGGGGAATTTTATGATACTGAATTATTATCACTAGAAGTTCTTAGTAGACTAAAATAAAGCACAAGGAAAGACACATTATAGTAGCAAGATAATTAGTTAAACAAAATTTTTCATAGCTGTCCACCTTATTGTGCCCACATTATTCACCTATGCCATCAAAATGCACAAATTCCATATATCAAAATGGATCAAGCACACAATCAAAGGCTAGCAGCCTGAACCTTAATGTGTACAAACTAACACCAAATCATGAAAATCCGACCAATGGAGTTGAACAGACAACAATTTTTCTCATACACTTTGCAGAAACTTCCTATGTCGAGACTTACATAGAAAATTATATTTACCTTACTCCAATCCCCCCATCTAGCTCTTTGACACCCAAACGCTTCCTAGATTCTTCTTTGCCAACTAAATCTTGAGCCTCGGGTTATGTTTCCTCAAAACTTCCTTGAGCTCCTGGACACCAGAATTAATGAAGTCACTGATCTAAACTCTAACAAAGTTGTATGGAACTGAGAAACATTGTAAAGCACAGGCAAAGACACACTAAAATAAAGCACAAGCACAGACAAATTATAGTAGCAAGATAATTAGATCCAGATATCAAAATGCACACTAAAAGGATGGGTATACATCAGGCTATTACAGAGAAGAGGGCATCTTTTTCAGTTCAGATAGGAGCTAATTCAATATAGAACTTCAGCTAATAACTTGGACAGAGCGCTTTCAGTTCAGATAGAGCAAGCTACAAACCACTCAAAGTATTTCCATGCAAAAGCCTCAAACTAATTAGCTGATATACGGGCCAACACATGCATTCAGAAACACATGAGTAAAAGTCAAATGAGAGAAACAAAAGCTGCAAGACCCACTGCAACCTCATGCATAGGCTACAAGACAAATAGTACCATTTATAAATTATTCAAGGCTCCAGCTACAATCTTAGCTCAACCCACTGAATAAATCAAACAAAACTGATAAAGAATACAGCCACTGCACATACAAAAAGTACCATTTATTCATGGTTTTATCTAGTATAAGGTATACTGCCACTCAATCTACATCAGGAGTAAGCTTGTAACCATGCAGAACTCAACTAATTTGCTAATACCCCCTAGCACATCAAATCTGCAAGCACTAATCTATCATTCTAGCGCCAAATCCACGAGAAATCACATCAAATCTACAATCACACATCAAATCCACAGAGGGAGCAGAGGGGAAGGAGCCTTACAGATCCGAGCGGGGACGCGAAGAGCACCGAGTTGTTGACCTTTTCCTTCTGCTCCCCCTTGCTCCACTTCTTCTGCTTGCCGCCTCTGGACTGGAGAAACCTAGCAAGGAAATGGAGATCAGAAGGGGAAGGGGGCGATTAAGATGAGATGGCTAGAAGGGGAGGAGGACGCGCACCTGGACGTGGATTCTTGGAGGAGGTCGTGTCGCCGAATCACTCCTCCTACTCCTTGTCCTCGTCGTCGGATCCACTCCGGCTGGCGGCGGTGTTGAGGCCGGATCTACTCCTCGTCGTCGTCGCAGATCCACTCCTTCGGGGTGTGGAGACGAAGGCGGGCGCGAGGGAGGACAGCGACGGCGAAGGGTAGGGGGAGGAGGAGGGCGACGGTGAGGTCGAGGACGAGGCCAAGGCAAGGGAGGGTGACGGCAAGGGGAGGAGGTTGCGCGAGTGGGAGGCTGCGCGAGGGGGGGGGTTGTGGGAGTCGTCAAACCCTAACTTGTATGGGCCCACTCGTCAGTGCCCAGCCCAAAAAACGTGACGGCAAGAGCGGATGGCGGGCCCACTCGTCAGTGAGTGAGTGGCAGCGGGGTTGCCCCTTCATCTTCCTGACCCCACTCGTCAGTGAGAGGCCGCTTCTCCCATTCACATCTACAACTCCCATTCACATCTACAACTCCCATTCACACTTCCTCAAAAAAACCACACTTCCTCCCGCACTTCCTCGTCGTCGTCGTCGCCGCTTCTCCCGCACTTCCTCATCGTCGTCGCCGCTTCGCGAAGGAGACCATGGAGGACGAGCTCTCTGCGCACCAGGTCTTTGCGTGGAAGCAGGAGAGGGACAATCGCGGCCGCTTCGCGAAGAAGGAGAGCACCGCCTCCGCCGCCACCGCCGGCCGGACGCCGGCAAGATGCGCCCTCAACCTCGAGGCGCGTCCGGACTCCTCGAAGCGCGTCGACGCCGGCAAGGGCTCCCATCATCACGCGCTCGGTGTCGCGGATGATCAAGGCGGAGCCGGAGGAGGAGGATGACCCCGCAGTCGTCGACGACGACAGAGCCCCGGCGGTCAAGCGGAAGGCGAAGGCGGCGGCGGCAGCGGCGACAGAAAAGGTGAACATCCTCTTCAAATCCTCTTCTATTCACACAGGAAGGTGAACATCCTTCTTTCAATTAACATCCTGTTGATTGGCGAAGGCGGAGGCGGCGGCGGTGAAGGGGAAGGAGAAGGCGGCGGCGAAGGCGAAGAGGAAGAAGAAGGCGGCGTTGACAGCGGAGGAGGCGGCGGTGAAGGTTTAGTGCTTGTCATCCTTCACTTTTCCCCCAAATTGCTTGTCATGCTTTGTCATGCTTGGTTTAGTGCTTTCCCCCAGATTGATTTGTTTTCCCCCAAATTGATTTAGGTTCTGATCTAGGGTTCTGTACAAAAGAATAGAAATCGTAAAAAGAAATTACTTTGTATAACAGAAGGTTCTCATGAAGTCATGATTATTATTATTATCTCTTGTACAAAACAAAAGTGGTATATGTAGGAGGAAATAGGCTTCATGTGCTGCCAATAGACACAATGTGTATCATGGATGTAGATGTACTGCAGTAGGATTAGTTGGTTTTTTAGAATTTTCAGATTAGTGTTTTTTTGGCAGATTAGTGTTGCATGCTTCCATGATTTGCATATATGAATATTCTGTTAGAGAAGAAGTATATATATGATTTGCATCTTCATACCAGCGAACTAAAGCCATGATTTTGTGGAATTTAGGAGGCGGCAGAGAAGATGAAGGGAAAGAGGAGGATTAGGATTGGCTTCCCAAAGATGAAGTGTGTTATTGACATAAGTCATGAGAGTGATGATGAGTACAAGGGAGAGTACTGGTCTGTTGATGAGGTGTGCCCCTATTACCATTTTTCAGTGTTTGGCAATTTTACTTTGGATTGTCTCCTATAATTAATTTTTGGCAATTCTTGGCAGATGTGGGCTAAGGCAGAGCAGTTGCGGGCTAACATCAAGCGATCGATCAGGGAAGGCAAGTGCACCAAATATGTCGACTATTAAGCTCTCTCGCAGCATGTAGTTTGTTAGGCTAAGCAGCAGAGCTCTGGGTGCAGTCTTTTGTTAGCAGCAGAGCAGCATTTTGCTAACCAGCTCTGGCAGTAGTATTTTGTTAGCTGCAGAGCAGCAGTAATGATGTATGTAATTGAACTTGCTAGGAACTTGTAGTGGCTCTATCTAATTCTCTAAATATGTTGGAGGAACTTGATATCCACTTCTGAGAAGCTATATCTAGTGTACTTGTGTTGGCTTCTGGGTTCTCGTTGGGTTCTTGTAGGATACATAACACTATATACTCATGTGTTCTCGTGCTCTCATTGAAGAATTTGCAACAAAAAATGAATGAAAAAAACAAAAAACATCTGTCATCATGCGAAATTTGAGTTGTAACTAATTCTTGTGCGAGGAAAAACAAAAAAGTATGAAAAAACACTACAAACCATTGTTCATATGTGAGAGTTTCCTTATTTTCTACAGAGAAACTTCTCATATGCTATCGTTGTGTCTATGACACGTGGGGCTCTCCATATTCACTAACAATGGTATATAATAAATTTCAAGTTTAATCAGTGGCATGTGATGTATTGTCACTTTCTCGTTTTATTTTCCCGTCATAAAGTTTTTGTTCAACACCACTTTTTTCCTTACATCTGGCGTCCTCTGTGTGTGTGTGTGGAAGGAAATTAAAGAAGGACCTTTTCCCTCATTTAGATTGCTCGGTGCTAGGTACCATCGGTTGATCCGGTGCAGAAGAAAAACTCGGCAGTTTTCGAACACCTGAAAGATTCATCCGGCGCATCTAAAAATCAGGCCATCGGTTCATCCGTCGCTCTCGGTCAGCACAAGTCAAATCCATGCAACTATTCATCTGACGAATCGACCGACGCTGCCTTCTTAAGCCGTCGGATCAGCCGGCGCTTCTCTTGGTGCTCGTTTTGACTAGGTCTAACCACTAACGAGTTCCTGAAGCATCGGTTCATCCGGTGCTGAAGAAGAAATCTAGGCGTGTCTCTGTCTTATCTGAAGGAAGGCGTCTGATGAACTGCTGACTTGAGCGCCATATCATCCGGTGCTGAAGCATCTGAAGTCCAAACCTTACTGTTACCAAGCCTTAAAGCATCAGATGAACCGATGCAAGTACCGTCGGTTCATCCGGTGGTCACTTTTAATATCTCAGTCGCAGAACTCATCCGACGCAACTAGAAATAATGGCGTCGGAGCATCCGGCGCTATGATTTTGATTTTAACTCATCCAATTCAAGCGCCTTTGAGTTTTCCGTCAATTCTTTTCCTTCCAATGTGTTTCCATGAGTACTTTGAGCTGTTTAGCATCCAAGGAACTTGAGTGTGCATACTTTCATGGCTTTTGGTGCATGGTCAAGCTACTAGTGCATGAACCCCTCTTAATACCAATACGCCTCGGATACGCTTTGGATACTTTTCCAGCCGTATCCCAAAAAAGCGGATACGTATTGACTTGGGTACACGTATCCGATACATTTAGTCAGCCTATCCATACCAACTACACCACACCCCTCCTACGTGACCTAGCAGCAGCCACGACAACGATTTTCTCTTCAAAACAAGCAAGTTTTTTCGTGGACAGCTACTCCTCGTCATGTTTTGCACCTTCTGCTCTAGTGCTCTACATTGAAGCTCCATTTTCTTCTTTCTTTTGATGTTTTGGTAGTATGAGACGGCATCGGTAGAACTAATGAGCAGAAACTGAAGAAGAATCCCTTATGAAATAACGTTCTACTTTTAGAGAAGGCTAGTTCTAAAGGTAATGTTGTGTGGCGATACAATTATTGCACGTTAGAGTATAAGGAAAGTTACTCGAGAGTAAAATCTCTCTTGCTTCGAATATATATGTAATATTTTATATATAATAATTAATTATCCTAACCGTATCCCCGTATCAGTGTTTCTTGGAAAAGTGTGTATCCGCGTATCTAAGCCTGAGAATGGTTTGGTTTTAAACCGGTTTTAATGGTTTGGTTTTCCTAATTGGTGTTGGTTGGTTTGGTGAATAATGTGGTGACATACATAATGGTTTGATTTGGTTCGGTTTAGCAATCTTAATAGTTTGGATCGGTTTGAAATGGTTTGAATTGGTTGTACGTGTCACCTAGATTAAAAGCTGAACTATAAAACTAAAAACTCGCGTTCACATCTTAAAATTTCAGCGAATTTGAATAGAATTTGTTGGAGATGTCTTGGAGTGACAGTCCGCTACTTTGTGCAAATTATCATACCTAGATCGACACGTGGGCCCCACGTTGAGAGTCGGACCCTAAAACTAAAAGCTCGCGTTCACACTTCAAAATTTCAACAAATTTGACTGAAATTTGTTGGAAATGACTTAGAGTGAGAATCCGCTACTTTGTGCAAATTATCATACCCAGATCCACATGTGGGCCCCACGTCGAGAGCCGGACCCTAAAACTAAAAGCTCGCGTTCACACTTTAAAATTTCAACGAAATTGACTGAAATTTGTTGGAGATGTCTTAGAGCGACAGTCCGCTACTTTGTGCAAATTATCATACCTAGATCCACACGTGGGCCCCACGTCGAGAGCCGGACCTTAAAACTAAAAGCTCGCGTTCACACCTTAAAATTTCAACGAATTTGACTGAAATTTGTTGGAGATGTCTTAAAATGGCGGTCCACTACTTTGTGCAAATTATCATACATAGATCCACACGTGGGCCCCACATCGAGAGTCGGACCCTAAAACTAAAAACTCGCGTTCACACCTTAAAATCTCAACGAATTTGACTGAAATTTGTTGAAAATGTCTTAAAATGACCGTCCGCTACTTTGTGCAAATTATCATACCTAGATCCACACGTGGGCCCCACGTCGAGAGCCGGACCCTAAAACTAAAAGCTCGCGTTCACACCTTAAAATTTCAACGAATTTGTCTGAAATTTGTTGGAAATGTCTTAGAATGACAGTCCGCTATTTTGTGCAAATTGGTACAGCTAGATCCACACGTGGGCCCATCTTAAAAGCTAAACATATGATATATATGGAAACTGGATTTTATGTGACATAGAACCGGTTTGAGATATAAGTTTGGTTTGGTTTTGTGGTCTACTACACCATTTAGTTAGTTTGGTTTGGATACATAAGAGAAATGGGTTGGATGGTGTGATTTCAAATTAATTTTCTTTTATGTATGGTTTGGTTTGGTTTTGGGGTGGTTCTCAAACCATTGGCAGCCTTACGCGTATCAGATACGTATCGTATCCGATACCCGTGCCGGTATTCGTGTAACATAGCTTGTGACCCTAAACACGCGAGTGGGAGTGGGAAGGCGTATTTCATCTAGGCCTTGTGTGGGCTTTAGTGGTCTGTCTTGGGCTTCTGTGGTCTGTTTTGGCCCATCACAAAAACACGATGCCCCTTCATCCTCGAAATTAAAAAAATGAATTTCGGCCCCTTTTATTCCAATAAAAAAAATTGTTGGGCCTCTAACCGCTGCCCCTTTTATTCCTCTTCCTCTTCCTCTAACTGCTGCCTCTTTCTTTTTCCGCTGCGCGCGCGCCCCTTCATCTTCCTCTTCCCGCTGCGCGCGCGCCCCTTCCTCTCCCTCTTCCTGTTCAGCGTCGTCGTCGATCGAGTGAAGATGGATCTCTCTGCGCGGATGGTCGCTGCGCGGAAGCAGCAGAGGGACAAGCACGGCCGCTTCGCGAAGGAGAGCACCACCTCGGTGATGCCGTCGACGACTCCGCCACCGCCGGCCAGACGCCGGCAAGATGTTGCGCCAACTCGAGACGCGACGAGGACCAGCAGGTCTCGCATCATCACGCGGTCGGTGTCGCGGATGATCCAAGAGTGCTCCGGGCCGCCGCCCGGATTCTTGCCCATCAGCGCAGTGAAGGCGGAGCCGATGGAGGAGGATGACCCCACCACAGTCGACAGAGCCGTGGCGGAGAGGAAGGCGGCGGCGGCGGCGATGGCGGAGGCAGAGGTGATGGGGAAAGGGAAGGAGAAGGCGGAGGCTACGACGATGACAGAGGAGGAGCCCCCTGCTGCAGGTGGTGATGACAAAGGGATTGCTGAATCGGAGGTGAATCTCTAAATGCCAGTCTGCAAAATTTGGGGTTTTTTTGCCCAATTCTGTGGTTTTTTACAATCTGCAAAATTTAGGGGTTTTTTGCCATCTGCCCAATTGTTTGATTCTTGCTGTAGTTCATTAGTAGATCATTGAGTGATAATAATTATCTAGTCTAGCTCATTTGGTAGAGTTCAGTGAGTAATTCTATTGAAATTCGGTCATAAATTCAGTAATTTTATATTTTGCAACTGATTAAGTTCAGTGAGTGCTTTTTCTGCTTTTTCTTTTGAAGTAGTTTCCTGTAATAGGCTGCTATGTTCCAGAGGAGCATGTCCTCCTTTTTAGTCATCTGCTTGTTTCCCTTCTTTGAGTTTCAAACTGGCGCTGTAAACGTTCATCTGGTCTTGTTCAATATTGACCGGGGCACTGAACTTGCTAGTTTACCGAACTTGTTGGTTTACTGAACTTGCTAGTTTACTGAACTTGCAGTAATGTTTTTTACTGTTTGTGGAATTTAGGAGGAGGATAAGAAGGAGGTGAAGGCGAACAGGGAGATTGTGAAGAAGAGGGTTGTTTTCCCAAATATGAAAATAAAAATGCAATACACTGAGGAGAGCGATGATGAGTATAATGGAGAGATCTGGGCTGCTGAGGAGGTGTGTCCCTGTTTCCTATTAATTTTAAATGTTTGTCAATTTTTAATTTGAATTGTGTCCTATAATTAATTTCAAAATATTTTTGACAGATCTATGATAGGGTGGACCAGCTTCGGGCTAGCCTCAAGCGAGCGTTCAAGGATGGCAACACCACGAACAAGATCTGGTGGCAGCGCTAAGTAGGTCTCTAGCAGCGCTAAGTAGGTCTCTGGCAGCGGTAAGTTAGGAAGTGTGTGAATATGGTCTCTGGCAGCTAAGTAGGTCTCTGGCAGCAGTATGTGAAGAAAATGTTCTTTTGTTAGCAGCAGCAGTGCATGTCTCTGGCAGCAGTTTGTCAGGACGAACATGATCTTTTGGCAGCAATGTGTGTCGTCTGTGGAATTAAACTTGCTAGGAACATGATCAATGCACCAGTTTGCACAATATATATCTATTATGCAGCAGTTTGGCTACATGATTTGTATTGTTATGATATCTGTTGTGTTTGAGATGACTTGTATCTCTGTTTGGTATCTCTGTATGATATCTGTTGTTGGAGATGACTTGTATCTCTGTTTGATATCTCTGTGTATGATATCTATTGTGTCTGAGATGATTTAGAGACGTGTTTTAAGAAAACCGCGTCTCCTGTGATTTGAATGAAGGCGTCGGATGAACGCTGACTTGAGCGTCAGATCATCCGGTGTTGAAGCATCTGAAGTCCAAACCTTAAGGCATCGGATGAACTGATGCAAGTACCGTCGGTTCATCCGGCAGTCACTTTTAATATCTCAGTCACAGGACTCATCCGACGCAACTAGAAATGAGGGCGTCGGATCATCCGACGCAACTAGAAATGAGTTCCTGAAGCGTCTCTGTCTTATCTGAAGGAAGGCGTCGGATGAACCGCTGACTTGAGCGCCATATCATCCGGTGCTAAAGCATCTGAAGTCCAAACCACCAAACCTTAAGGCATCGGATGAACCGATGCAAGTACCGTCGGTTCACCCGGAGGTCACTTTTAATATCTCAGTCGCATAACTCATCCGACGCAACTAGAAATAATGGCGTCGGATGATCTGACGCTATGATTTTTATTTGAACTCATCCAATTCAAGCACCTTTGAGTTTTCCGTCAATTCTTTTCCTTCCAATGTGTTTCCATGAGTACTTTATCGCTGTGGAGATCTGCTCAGTGACGGTGTGGAGGTCCTGATCGCCCTGATCCAAACCCTCAGTCCGCGGAGTGCTCAAGATCCGAAGAGGTGAAGACACCCACAGACTAGGTAGCGTAGCTCGTGCCGGTGTCTCAAGAAAGGTGGTGGCTGTCACTGTCTGTGGTGTGGTGGTCTGAGGTGCCGCGAACATCCCCGTCTGAAGTAGCAGAGAAACTGGAAACGACGCTATCGGGATGTTCATGAATCCACCGACTGCTGGTAAAGGGGCACTCGGATCGGCCTGCAGCTGCTGAGTAGTAGGAAGCTGAGGGAGCTGCAACCCCGACTCCTGGTAGAGCTAACCAAGGCACCCAGACATGAAGGTGAACATCTGAGTGGTCATCATGTGGTGATGGATCAGCTGCTGCCTCTGTGCCTCCTGCTGCTGCCTGATCCCCTCAAGGATAACCGCTGGGTCTCCTGCTGCTGCTGGATCTGGGCCTGCATCTGCTGCTGGACCTGGAGTGTGGCCTGAGTCTGAGCTGACAGGGACTGTATCAGTGAGGTGAGCTGGTCCGGCTGAGTCACCTGAGCAATGGTGACCGGAGGGATCGGTGACTCAGGCTCTCGCTGTCCTGGCAAGCCGGAACCCCCGGCCTCGTCGTCGTGTGTGCGTCGAACTTGGAACATAGGCTCAGGGGCAGGAACGTAGTCGTCGTCCTCGCTGGAGTCCTCGTCATCTGTGGCTAGGTACTGAGGCAACGGACCCTCTGCTGCTGCAAGTGCCGCATCCTGTCTCGCTGCCTCATCCATAGCTGCCTCTGCTGCTGCACGAGCCTGGATCGTCTCCACGGCCCGCCTCAAACCCCTCGGACCCCGCCTCCTGTCACCTGGCAACGTACTTAGATTGCTCCAACATACTCACGTAGCGCTGAGCCTCGAGACGTGACAGCATCCAACTGATCCAGTGAGCAAACGACTGTTGTCGAGTCATCCCCATACCATCCATAATGGCATCCTCAACCTCGCTGATCAGAATATCAACAATATCAAACGAGCGCTTGGCCATGATATGCATAAGGAGCCACTGCTGCACGTCGGTGATCGACTCGGCGTTCCCCATCCTGAAGAGAACCGACCTCCGGAGCGCGTAGTGTACCACGTACGCCTCACGAGTCAAGCGGTCCAGAGTCCGAGGTGTACCGGGGAGGAACGGCTGCTGGAACAGGAAGCTGATCTCGTCGTCTGAAGGTAGCACTAGTGAGTGAGCACGACGAGGAGCCTCGACGTCAGGGTAGGCCATGTAGTGAATTGAGTCGTCCTCGAGTTGTACCCCAAGCAACTCAGCTATCCCCTCTCTAGTGAGCCTCTGCTGCTGACCCATGAACATGAAGTGGATAGAGAGCCGATCAGCCTCGATGTAGACAGTCGCATAGAACACCCGGACCCACTCCGGGACGTACCGGGACCTCTCACTGACAAGTGCTGCCAAGCCGGGGAGGTAGTCGAAGTACGGGAGGATCGGCTCCCCGGCTGCTGCTGCTCTGAGTGCTGTAAACTGGAGCATCCTGTGCTGGCTCAACTGTGAACCCTGACGAACGTAGGAGGCGTAGAAGCTCTCCTGGAGGATCGTCCAGAAGTGGGGGTCACAGTCCTCTCGCCCACGAGGGAACCACTCGTCCTCGGGCACGCTCCTCAACCTCCTGATCTTCGCCCGGGCAAGTTCCGCAGATCGCGGATGAAGACGCTGAAAGCCTTTGCCCGCGGACCACTAGGAAGGTCTAGCCCCTGTACTGGCTGTGCCTGCTACTCGAGCTCAACCATCTGCTCAACTGCTGCTCTCCTCTGCCTCGGTGTCGGCTGAGTGTGTCCACCACGAGTCCGAGGACCGGAACGTGTGGCAGAGGCAGGTGTCTCTGTCTGCTGCCTGCTCTTCTTCTTCGGCTCTGCGGCCGCCTTACCCTTCCTCTTGTCGCCCGCTATCTGTCAAAGAAATGGTAGAAGATTATAGAATGGCGAGATGAGAAAGTAAACATGATAATTAACTAAGGATAAGGGGTCCTTAAGGAAAGCAAAAGAATAGATGTTGAGCCTAAGCATGGAAATCTAGAAGATGAAGTACTGCCACAAGATAAAGATATGAAAGCTAAGCATTGTCCTTAGGTGCATAGATGTGTGTGTGTGAACCATGGCACTGTTTATGGAGAAGCAATCACAAACCAATAACCAACATGCTCAATTTCATGGAAATATAGCAATGACTATATGAATTTGAGCAAGAACTCTATGACTATGAGCAAGAAGATGTCACTGATGAAAAATACTCATAATCACAAAGAGAATCCACATAGCATCTCACTAATTTGCCCACAAATTGAACTGAAACAGTGAACCGTGGGGAAAATTGAGGTGAAATGCTCACCACAGCGTGATGTGGAGCACGATGAGCAGTTGTGGTGGAGGATGCAGTCCCTGCGCACACCTAAACGAGCGCCGGCCAGTCGAGGTGGCGGCACTTGGCCGGAATCACCCGGCGCGCCAAACCCTAGCAAAGGGGGGCGGCGGCACGCGCACGCGAAATTCGCGCGGACGGGCGGCAGAGATGGCCGGCGATGAGCAGATGGCCGACGGCAATGGCTGGGAGCTCGCTCGAGCGCGGAGGTGGCCGGAGGCGGCGAGGGAGGCGGCGCACGGGCGGCGATGCGGCGGCGGCGCGTCAGGGTTCGTAAATGGAGTCTGGACTCTGGAGACGAAGACGCCAGCCAACCGTTAGGACTGGTGGGACCGAGCTGCCAAGCACCGGATGAATCGACGGTCGGGCAAAAGGAAGCGTCGGTCGAAGCGCAGGATGAATGCTTTCCTAGATGCGTCGGAGCAGTTTCTGGCAGGTCTGTGGAAGTGGCTGTCTCCCTTCAGCACCGGATGAAACGCTGGTCGGCGTCGTTTCATCCGACGCTGGGAAAATACCTAACAGAGCCGAACTTATCCCACAGACCATGCCACCGGATGAACCGCTGGTGTGGCGTCAGTTCATTCGACGGTAGGAAAATAGCGAATAGAGCCGAACAGGGCCCTCAGACCATGCCACCGGATGCACCGACGCCTGAACCTACTGGGCAGCGGTTCATCCGACGGTGAGGTTTTTTGGTTTGCTGATCTAGTTCTCATCTTTGATCCAAAAAATGTCACACACAAGCCAACACAAGCACATTTTTGGACCAATTCTGAGTGACAACCTCACCCCTTAAGCACATTTTTGGACTATATGACAAGCATTTCATGATGTTGGACGCATCAAGCACATTTAATTCACTCCGAAGCCTACAAAAGGTGTTTTCATCAAGAGGCTTAGTGAATATATCCGCCAATTGCTCCTCGGAGCGAACACCACAAAGGACAATGTCCCCTTTTGCAACATGGATATATTACAAATTTTCCTCAAAAACAAAAAATATAAATAAATTATCATCCATTATTTCCTCTGTTGCCTTTTTTTTGCCTTTTTCCCCTTTATTTCCTTTTTTGCCTTTTGCTGGGGTGACATCTTTATGGCTGCTTCTTAGGTAGGGAGTGGTCTCCCTGTCAAGTATCTTTGGAAGAGTGAATGTATCGAAAGCTGGGATTTCATCAAATTTGTCGTAGTCTTGTTCCGCCATGATATTTTCAACTCCAAAAACACATTTTTTCCCGGGTAGAACCACCTGCCTCTTCTTGTTACTCGTGTCGGGCACATAGAAAACTTGTGTAACTTTATCCGCCAAGACAAATGGCTCTTCCTTGTGCCCAATCTTTTCAAGGTCAACCGTGGTAAATCCATACTTGTCCTTTACGATACCCTTTGCGTCCTGGACCCACTGACACTTAAAAATTGGCACACGGAAGCCTACATAGTTCAGCTCCCAAATTTCCTCTATTTGTCCATAGTATGCAGCTTCCTCACCCCTGTTGTTGAGGGCAATAATCCGAACACCACTATTTTGGTATGTGCTTTTCTTGTCTTGGGCATTCGTATAGAACGTGTACCCATTTATGTCATACCCTTGATAGGTAGTAACTGTGTACAGAGGACCATCGACCAAACATCTAATATCATCATAATCTGTGAGATTGGCAGAAGATCGTACTCGGTTTCTAAACCAGACGTTGAATCCATTCATATGTGCCCTATCTATCCAATCTTCACCCCGATCAGGGTTACCTTGGCGCAGGTACTCTTTATGCTCTTCAATGTATGGGGACACTTTCGATGTGTGTTGCAACACAAGGAAATGAGCCTGTCGGTATGAATTCGCGTCAGGGTTGAATGTTTTCTCTCCAAGAAACCCTGACCCTGCTAACCTTCCGTCATGGCGAGACCTTGCAACTCCAATTGGATTTTCAGGGTCGATGAAGTCGAGGCACCAATCGACAACCTCCTCACAAGATTATCCCTCAGCCATGCTTCCCTCAGGATGAATGTGACTCTTTGAATACTTGTTTAAGGTGCTCATGAATGTCTCGTAAGGGTACATGTGATGGAGGAACAATGGCCCGAGGTACCTGATCTCCTTAATCAGGTGAGCAACCAAATGTACTAACACATCGAAAAATGATGGTGGGAAATATGCCTCAAAGAGGCACATTGTCTCGAACAATTTTTGTTCCATAACATCAAGTTTTGTCTCATCAATCACCTTTTGAGAGGTCGCATTGAAGAAGAAGCACATGCCCATGATAGCCATGCGTACTTTCTCTGGCAATATGTTCCGTATACCAACAGCAAGCATAGTTGTGAGTATGACATCACAATCATGAGCCTTCATTGGGCGAAATTTCTGCTCCGTGGCATGGACAAGTTTTCTGATATTTGATGAATACCCAGAAGGAACTTTCACACTACGAAAGAACTCGCATAGTTCCTGCTTCTCTTTCTTGTTTAGTTTTATGGCAGATGCAGTAAGCTTTGTACTTGTGGCATTGGGACGAAGCTCAGGTCTTATGCCCAAATCTCCTAGGTCTGCTCAAGCATTCGCAAGTCCTTGTTTTTGTTCTTCTCGCTCATGAGTGTACCGAGTAAACTACCGCAAAAATTCTTCTTCACATGCATGTCATCGATGCTGTGGCGAACATCCAAATCTATCCAGTAAGGCAGTTCCCAAAGGTTTGATAGTTTTTTCCAGTACTTCAGATCTGGAGGAGCTGGTTCATCTTCTCGATGTTCTTGATCTCTTTTTCGCTTGTTGTTCCCTTTTTTCTTCCCAACATTCTTCCCACGGGCAGCTGGGAGATCCTTCACCTGCTGGTAGACATGTTCCCCATCAAAATGCCTCGGGGGGTCTCTTGTCTCCCTTGTCCCATCAAATTGTCGTTTCATGTGTCAGTAAGGATGGGACTTTGGAAGGAAACGCCGATGCCTGACGTACACTCGCTTCTTGGAGTGGTTAAGCCAAATGGTCTCGGTGTCATCTAAGCAGTGCATGCAGTCTTTTTCCCCTTTACATTGTTCAGACACCGAACGACCACCAGGTATGTCAGTGACTGTGCAAAAGATCATGCCATGTTGTGTAAATGGTTTCTTCTCGATCGCATCATAGACTTGAATACCCGGGGACCACAGTTTTTTCATATCATCTATCAATGGTCGTAGGTAGACATCGATGTTTATCCCGAGCTGTTGTGGACCTGAGATAAGCACTAGCATCATCATGTATTTTCTCTTATTGCAAAGCCATGGTGGAAGATTGTATATTGATAACAACACTGGCCAGACGCTGTGGGAGTTACTCCTGTGACCAAATGGGTTCATCCCATCTGTGCTCAGTGCAAACCGAAGGTGTCTTGGATCTTGCATTTCTTCATACTTGTGATCAATGACGTGCCATTGGGTCCCATCTGCTGGGTGCCTTATGAAATCATCCTTCTTGCGCTCTTTGCCGTGCCAGCGCAATAGTTCCGCATCTTTTCTCGTGGCAAACAGACGCCTTAGGCGTTGATATATTGGGAAATACCAAGCCACCTTGTAGGGAGCTCCATGTTTCCTCTTGTCATCACCACCATCAAACCTTCGTTTGTACCGAGGAAAGCCACACTCGGGGCATTTTGTCAAATCTTCATAATCATCGCCACGGAACAGGACACAATCATTCTTACATGCATGGATTCTTTCTACCTCTAGTCCCAAAGGGCAGACATTCTGCTTCGCCTCGTAGGTGGTCATGGGTATCTCGTTCCCCTCCGGAAGCATGTCTTTTATAAGATCCAGCATTGCTTTGAAGCCGCAATCAGTCATATGATGAGTGGCCTTTAGCTGGAGGAGCTTGAGTGATGCAAATAACTTTGCCCATTTTCCCTTGCAGCCTGGATAGAGCGGGGTCCTCATATCTGCCACTAGCTTCCTTAGTTTCTCCAATTCTTCACTATCATACCCAGCATAACCTAGTGCATCACGCACCATCTGTTCCATCTTGTCAGTATTGCTGTCATAATTGTCACCAAGATCAGCCAGCTCCTCTTCAGAGAGATCATCAGGGCCTGCAGTCTGACTGTCCAAGTTTGCTTCATGTCCTTCATCACCATCCCCACTATCACCATCCTCTCCAGTGTTCTGTTCATGCTCAAAGATGAGGTCTTCGGAGCTATGTTGATCCAAATGCCCGGCCTGCAGGTCTCGGTCATTAAGTCCACCCTCTCCATGCATGTTCCAGCATCTGTAGTCACTCATGAACCCCCGGATGATAAGATGAGCATAAACATCCATTGAGTTAGCCCATCTAGTGTTCTTGCAATCCACACATGGACAACAAATAGCAGACTTGCTCTTGTCCAACTTGTCCGCTTCGGCTGCCTTGATGAATAACTTCAGATTATCCAAATATTCGTTGCAATTCCGGTTCTTGAGGTACATCCAACCTCGATCCTCCATCTACACAATCATGTAAGAAAATGATAAATATCTAAGCAAACACTTATCACATGATGACATGAAAGAAAATGGATCCAATTTGCATTGTCGGCCTCACCTTCACCGCACCTTGGATCGAATTGCCGCGTGCAATGCAAGAGGGACCTTCAACAATCAGCACCTTGGATGGAATTGTCGTGTGCAATGCAAGAGTGACCTTCAACAAATTAACAATCTACATGCAAGAAAATGGTAAAAATCCAAGCTTATAATCCTAAATGCCACACACATGATCTCATCAAGATAGAAAATTACCAAGGAATATGGCCGACGGGAGGGGGCTTAATTAGCTTCTTCCTCTTCTTCCACCTCTAGCTCCTCCTTTCTTCTTCATCCTTAGCTTCTTCCTCTCTTCTTCCACCTCTGGCCGACACAGGAGGCAGAGCACGGGTGCTGTAGACACAAGCCTCTCGTAAATAGCGGAAGCGAAGGGGAAGCAGCAGCCAAACCTGAAGAATTCTCCTTTTCCGCAAGGGGAAGCAGCAGACCTCATCTGCTGCTCGAGCTGCTTTTATGCAAGGGGAAGCAGACACCGCCAGCAACTGCCTGCTGCTCGACGCGCCGCGCCGGTCCGGCCGCGCGCCTCCGATCCTCTGGGAGCTCCTCCACCCGCCACCGAGCCGCCCGTATCTGCGCTGACCCCTACGCCTGCGCGCGCCGCCGCCGCGCCTGCTGGATGCCCCGACCCGGCCGATGATGAAGCCGGCGGGTTTCACTGCCGCCGCCGCGCCGCGCCTACACGCGCGCTCCCTGCCTCGGTGCAGTGAGCATGCACCGGCGAGATGTCAAGCAGCGCGCCTTCGTGCGGGAGCTCCTCGACGCGCGTCGGCAACGAGCTCCGCCGCCTCTAGCTCCTCCACGCGCCGTGCAGGTCCGGCCGCTCGCTTGCTTGGAGCTCCTCCACGCCGCCTGCGCGCGCCGCCGCCGCGCGCAGCTCTGCACGCGGTGAGGACGACGACCGGAGCTAACTGTAGCGAGCACTGTAGCGTGTGTGTGTGACTGTGGTCGATGTGGCAAGCTGTTGGCCAAGTGTTGCATTTTCCATAAACGGAGACGCGTCTAACAGAAAAGCGTCTCCTTTGTGGTCAGATAAAGGAGACGCGTGTCCAAGAAAAGCGTCTCCGATGATGTCTACTTCAAACGAGACGCGTTTTATAAGTACACGTCTCCTATTCTGACTCATAAAGGAGACGCGTGTTCATGAAAACGCGTCTCCAATGCTCTCTAGTTTATTGGAGACGCATTTTCATGAACACGCGTCTCCTTTGCCTAACAAACTAGAGAGGGTCTCCGATGCTCTCTAATAAATTGGAGACGCTTTTATTTAGCAATGCGTCTCCTTTGTCTAACAACATAGGAGACGCATATTTCTAAAACCGCGTCTCCTATAGAGGTCAAAGAGAAAGGAGACGCGTGTAGGGAAAACGCGTCTCCTTTCTGTGCGCATAGGAGACGCGCGTTAACCACCGACGCTTTTCGTAGTGTTCCCGGAGACGCGGCATTGGAGACGCGTTTTAAAAACGCGTCTCCAATGATGGTGTCTTATTTCTTTGGTTTTTACATAGTGCTAATTAATCCGTCATTAGAGATTGGTTACTGTAGCACGACATTGTCTAATCATGACATAATTAGGCTCGTTAGATTCGTCTCGAAAATTAAGGTAGGCGTCATGGAATGAGTTTTGTCATTAATCTACATTTAATACTCCGAATTAGTGGAAAGAAGATTGATTTGACGGGTAGTTGGTGAAAATTTTGGGAAGTAAACTGGGCCGCAAAAGTTAGCAACCCGATCCAAAAATTTATGAAAATATGAAAACAATTATGATATACTTAAAATATATATGATGAAAAAACATGTCGTAACAAAATAAATAATATTTTCACAAATTTTTTAGATAAGACGAGCAGTCAAACGTGATCGGCAGAAGTCAATAAATCTTTATATTTTGGGACCGAGGGAGCACCAGCTTACCACGCTAGATACCACTCGTGAATCTCGAATACCCTCTGTCGGTGCGGAAAGTAGTCCCGACACTAACTAGTAAGTTACGCTGTGATCAGCTTCTCGATGGTCGGTGCAAACGACAACACAGGGGACACAAGTTTATCCTGGTTCCGGCCGGGGCCGTACGTCCAGCAGTGGTGTGCTCGAGGCACTGTATTGCGTTGCACCGTGGTGCTTGCAGAGGGGAGCTACAAGCGGGGCGGGAGAGGAGGCCGGACCTCCAGGTCCCTGAGGTTTTGATTGAGGCGAGTGCCAATATCGTGATGAAGGCAGAAAGCATGTGGGTCAGTGCTCTCCGTCGTCCCCCTGCGGCCAGGGGACTGCCCCTCCTTTTACAGGCCAAGGAGGAGGCAGTTTACAGGCGTGCCGCACTGTTCTAGCTACGTGTGATGGCATGGCGGACAGTGCAACGGAGTGGACGGCCGTCCTGGCGAATCTTGCTTCTGGCGGAGCGTCATGGCGTGCCCTGTATCCGTCCAGGAGCGGCTTCGAGGGTGGCGGCGTAGGAGCTTCCCGTGTGGTCGTCGTCCGTATGCTGACTCGAGGGTGCGGCTGACGGGAGGTCGTAAGGGGCACAGCCGCGGGCGTGGCGGTGTCTTGTCACCCCGCACTCCCACAGCGTCAGGGATGGCGCTGCAGTGCCCGGGATGGCGTCGTGATGGCGGGGATGGCCGCGCAGGACCGACGGTGACGGAGGTGACGCGCCTCACTGGTCCGACGTCATGGCGTGGCCCCGGGCAGGCGCGGAGCAGGCGTCCGTCCCCTTTTTGAGGGTTCCGCCGTCCTCTTTCGAGGGTGCGGCGCGTTGGCCGTACGAGAGTGGGTGGCGCAGTGTCACGGAGCTAACACTGGCCTTGCCGCACAGTGGTGGGGATGGCCTCACCGGGAGAGTTGGCAGAACAGCGCCGGGATATGATTCCCGGGCGTGTCAGAGGGACGGCACGGCGTGGATTCGTCTTTGACCCGGGCGCCTGCAAGTGTCAGAACATTAAACGCCCCTGTCGGGGGAGCAGGTGCGGGGGCGGCGAGGCCGTGAGGGCCTCGAGCGAGGCGGAGTCTCACCCGAGGGGGCGACCGGCCCTCGAGCGAGGCGGAGTCTCACCCGAGGGGGCGACCGGCCCTCGAGCGAGGCGGAGTCTCACCCGAGGGGGCGACCGGCCCTCGAGCGAGGCGGAGTCTCGTTAGCGCGGCGCTGCGCCCCTCGAGCGAAGCGGAGTTTCGCCCGGGGGTGGCTGGGCCGACTGTTCTGGTGGGCCGCTGGGGCCACCAGGGCTGTGGGCCCGGCCGCTGGGCCGTGACTATCTTGAGCGTGTTTTAGGTTTGTGAATTCGTTTGTGTTTTATTTTTTGCGAAAGTGAATGGGTTTCCCCCGGTTTTTTAGGGGACCCTTATGGCTGTCCCCGACAGTAGCCCCCGAGCATCTGCGGGTGTATCCGTTAGGATCCCGCAGATGTTGACGCTTGCTGATGGGACTTTCTTTCCTCCTGATTGCTGTGCTATTCCGTGGGGGCGCGCTAGCGGACCCGCGGGTCTAGCCCCCGAAGCCTTGGAGGAGTGTGTGTACTCCTTCAAGGTTTTTTTTCATAGCGTCATCATTGTGCGAGGCGTTTATTTCAGCCGGCCTCGGCGGTGCCGTACGCATGTGCCGACGTTCGCGTGCATTCGGTGCATATTCAGGAGGTGTAGCCACGCGTCGAGCCCCCGAGCCTGGGCCCGTTCGAGGCGATCGAGGCGGGCTCTCCGACTTGTTTGTACGTTCCCCCGCCGTCCCTCCGCGGGACGGGGGGTGAGGTTTCCGCAACTCCCATCGAGCGGGTCGCGAATCGCGGATTCCTCATTGAGCTGTTACCGGGTGATTCAAGTGGACGCCCATGCCCCGTTCGATAAGGGTTGGCTCGTGGTCCGGAGACTCGTCCATGAAAGCGCTTACGTGGGTTTGCTAGGTAGGGCTCGATCCCGTTCGCTGGGGACCGAGGGCGCGGAAGCTCTCCCTCGATGGGATCCCTCGACTAGCTGCCCTCGTTGGCTCTTGAATACGACATGTGGGGCGCCCTCGAGCTGGTGAGCTCGAGGATAGGCTCGAATGCGTGCGCCCTCGTCGTCCCTGACTCTGTTGATCTGGGGTGCCTGTTCGAACCCTTCGAGGGTCAGTGCTTCGAACCCCTGATCAGTAGGGCCGTTGCGGGGTGGCAGCTAAGTGCCCCCGTCTTGATTGCATCTGCAGGATTCGTGGGTTCGCGGTCGAGCCGACCCCCGAGCTGCTGATCAGTAATCCTCTAGAATCGAGGGCACCTGTGGCGCCCGCTTTCACCGAGCGGGTCTCGAGGCCACTGGTCAGTAATCGCACCCTTCGAGGGTCTGGTTTTTCGAGCACTGGGCTCGGGCCGCGCGAGGGTCACGCTTACTTAGTAATGACCAGGCCGTTAAATGCCCACAGTTGTGGCTTCAGTCGTGCGTCGCGGGCGCACCTTTTCAGGCGTCGCGGCCGCGCGCGTAGTGGGCGACGTGGGGGGCGGACGTGACGGGCCGCCGTGGCTCTTCGGTTGCCGCGCCGTAATGATCGCGCATGCGCGCGCGGCCGGCCGTTTCGGTGTGGTGGGCCCCGCTTGTCAGTGGCAGATGCAGCCGCCTGCAGTTAATGCGCGCGGCGCGCGGTTTGGGGAGCGTGGCTCCCTTAGATCTATGAATCCAAGGAGAGGGAGGCGGAAGCTCCTTACCTCGTTACTTAGCGCCACCGCCCTTGGCTCCTTGCCTTCGCTTCTCGGCTGTGCGCCCTTTCGTTTCGCCCGCCGCTAGCTTCGTCTTCGTGCGCCGCCGCCAACCGCAATGGCTCCCCCCAGCCAATCACGATGCTGGATCCGCTGCCGTGGAGCCGCTCGACGGTGACGGTGCTCGCCCTGAGCGAGCTCGTGAACAGCGGCCAGCTGGCGCCGAACGTGGAGGGGCAGCCCCCGGCGTGGATCGTTCCGCCGGCGACGGATCGGGAGCCCAACCCGCCGTACGACTACGTCGTCAGCTTCATCCGGCACCATGAGCGCGGCTTCGCCGCGCCGGCGAGCCGCTTTATGCGCGGACTGTGCCACCACTACGGGGTGGAGCTGCACAACTTCGCCCCCAACGAGATTTCGCAAGCGGCCACCTTCGTCGGCGTCTGCGAGGGGTTCCTGGGGATCCCAGTGAACTGGGATCTCTGGGTCCACCTCTTCCGCGCGGAGCTGCACACGCTCGCTACTGTAACACCCCAGGTGTTTATTAAAGATAAATACCTCAATTAGTTGTGTTAATCAAGGTTAATTGGTCCCTAAGCATGTTTTGCTTGATTGTGCACACTTTTTGCACTTAAACCCTTGGTCAAAGTCCAAATTCATGGTCAAATCCCTAGAGCTCCAAAAGGCTGATTCGGTTTTCTTACGCGTTCTATAGATTTCTCTATAGAAGTTCAAAATCGGCCAATATAAAAGTTGTTCCTTATTTCCGGGGACACATTTTTCATAATTGGCGGACATTCCAATTTTGAGTGCAAAGCCGCTTAATTTTGAGTTGAAGTTTCTGTACACAGTGTTACAGGGCCGAGTTTTTCCTGAAGTTCAACACGTTTTTCCCGAAAATCTGTTGAGCAAAACATGGGTCGCCCTTTGTAAAAGTTGTAGGTCTATAGCTTCTCTACAACTTTTATTTTTGGAGAATCTTGACTTAGTTGTCACTTTTGGGAGTTATACAAGTTCGAAACGGGTCACAGGAAATAGGTACCGACGCCGACGACGACGTCGCCGCGCCGAGAGCGCGCGTGCGCGTCTGCGTTCTGGCTTTGCCACGCGTCGAGTTGCGCAAACACCGGCGTACGGCGCTGCCTCGGCCCATCCGCGCGTGGGGCCAGGCCAAGCCGCATCATCCCGCGGTCCCCACGGCCGAGACACGCGCCAACACCCTGCGGACGACAAATTCCGGCCGCACCACGCGCCGGCCTGCCCTCGCGCCACCCGCGGACGGCGCATGCGAGCTACGCCACTTGGCGCCGTCGCGGCCGAGACTCCCGCCTCGGAAGCTTATCCCGGACTCCTTTACCCCGTCCACTCGGGTAAAACCCAAATTCCAGCTTCACAAGCCGTTTTTACCAAGCCACCACCGGTGCCGCCGTTCTCCATGGCCGCCGCCGCCTAGAGCTCCACCTCCGCCGCTTCCTTCACCAACCGTAGTTCCTCCCTCCTCCCTCAGCCGTCCCCGACGCCGAGCCGTTGCCGCCGCCTCTCCTTACGGCCGCCGCGGCCGGGACAGTGAGCTCCGGCGGGAGCTCTGCCACGGCTCCGCTGCCGGCGCGCGAGGACACCGCCTCCGGCTCGAGTCCGCCGCCTTCCGGACCTGGCATCCCCTTCCTCGAGCCTCCCTGAACCCCGCCACGCCGCCGCCGGGCTGCCAGGACAAGCCATCACCGGCCACCGACGTACGCAGCGGGCGCCCAGGGCACGCCACGCCGCCGGTGCCCGTCGGCTCCATCCCAAGTCCGTGGGCCACCCCAAGGCAGTCTGTGAAGGTACCAATCGGCCCTAGGGCCGCTCCCCGTCGAGCTCCGGCGAAGGGACCGCCGCCGGCGAGCTCCTTCCGCCGGCAGGGACCGTTTCGCTTTGATTTCAATCTTTCCAGGGGTCGAAACGTAAACCAAGGGCATATTTGTGATTTCTGGAATTTGAGTCAAGGGTCCGGTTGTAAAAGCCTTTTAGGGTTATTTGCAGCAACTTAGAAAATTCATTAAAAATAGTAGAAAAATCGTAAAAATACAAATCCAATTTTGTTGGGTTCCTGATGAAGAAACCTACCTTTTCTAGAAAGCATGTATAGGGTTTTTCTGTGCAGTTTTTGAATTAAAAATTCAAACTCAGTTTGATGTGTTTTTGGTGTAGTTTAAAATATACACATGCTATGGACTTGAATTTTGGATATGTTTCTCTTTATGGCATGTATAGATTAGTGACCCAAGTTGGCATGATTTTCATGTGTAGATTTTCAGTTATGATTTATGTAAGCTTTATGCTAGATTAAGCTTGATGCTTTTTATAGTCCCTTTAGTAAACTTTTGTTTAAGCAAAAGTGCACCCTAGGGCCTTGCTTTGACGAGTCCTACCTCTGGTAGGATGTATGTGATTTTAGGATGTGCTTTGATAAAGGTTTTGTATTTAATCTTGTGTAGCAGTTTAAATTCAAAAGATGAAAAAAAATTTGAATCTGCATTTATGCTTTGGTTAGAAGCTTATATTTGACATGTATGACTTGTAGGAGAAAGTTGAGATCAAAAAGTTTAGTAAATATTTTTATATGAATTAATGGTGATTTACTAGGCTAAAATTTGTCTTTTTCATATAAATTAATTTATAAATGATCTTAAGCCAAATTTTGGTGTGTGAGCTTAGATTAGGTGTATCTTGCTGTGTGCAGAAGCTATGTTTTATTTGATGAGTTTTTAATTTAATTTGAATTTATGGTTGAAAGGCTTGTTTTATGTAATTAAATAAAGAAATGATTTTAAGGTGTCAAAATTTAGAAAACTTGTCATGGTTCTGTTTTTGAATGTTTAATCACACTACCTTACTGTTTTGTGAAGTTAAATACTTTAGTTTGCTTAAATATGTACACAGTCACCATCAAAAGTTAACCTTAATTAATGCATGTGCATAAACGTGTAGATCTTCCCGACGGGACGTACACGCTTACTCAGGAGGAGGAGGGATCCGCTAGTGGTGAGCTGAACCAAGTTAGTGGGCAGCAAGACCTGGACCAAAGTCCAGAAGAGCCCAAGGCTAGTGTTAGTGTTGAGTCAGAGGAAGGCAAGCACCGGCTTCATCTAACCTTTTTGGTTTAAAAGTTCATACCTTTTACATTTCAGTATTTATTGTTTACTTGTGCATTTAAGTTTCAGGAGTTGCTTTGAAACCTAGATGCATGATCCTTAGGACTCCTATACTCTTTTACTAGTATGATAGGAACGCTAGTGCCATGCTCTAAGGACACGGTACAAGTCGAGTAATGACTCATTGCTCGCGAGATATAGGATGCTTATGTTGGAATCATAAGTTGGATAAATTGACTCGCTCATGTGGTAAGAGCAATGGGTTCGGTCTCGACCGAGTAGCATGGTGCTGGTCTAAGCTATTGAACGTACCAAGTGCTTGTCGGGAATGGGACCGGTAAGCCTAGTACCTAATGAACCAGTGCGGGGACTTTATCGTTACTACTCCTGAGATGCTTCTCCCGGTTTGCTCCCGGTAGTGCAAGTGTGATCCTGGACGTGCCGTGTGAGGGCGTTCCAGTAACCTTGTACTTAGGACTGTTGCGCCTGTCCCTAATCTGAGGAATGACGGGAACCGCCTGGTTGGGGTAGACACTGCACTTGGTCTACCTTCTTCCGTGTATCTTGGGTTTACCTTGCAAGGATATAAATCGATCGATCGTCGGTCACTCGCCGTTATCTGAGTCGGCTTGACCACTGGCTACCCCATGTTTATTTATGGAACATTTCAGATTAATATTGTTGGATGATTAATCTTGTTTGTACAACCATGCTTGCTTAGCTAGGTGCTTACCTAGAATGGTTAACATACTAGAACTTGAGCTAAAATTTGAAAATAAGGATCAACTCTTAGTTGCTTTTGGCAAAACAAACCCACCAGCCAAAAAGCCTTGCATGTCTAGCTGTGTCTTTTATTTTGACGGGTCAGTCTTGCTGAGTATTAGTATACTCAGCCTTGCTTTTGTTGTTGTTTTCAGGTAATCCCATCTGCCTGGTTCTATTCCAGATGGTTGAAAACTTGAATGGGAGAACGATGATGGGGAGTGATATGCATGGATGGCCTCCTGTGTGTATCATGCGTTTAGTTTAATTTCCGCTGTTTATAACTCTGAGTCATGTTTACTTTTATGTTCTGAAAAATCTGGTTTGTAATTTTTAGTACTTTTGAACCTCTTATGTAATGTAATGTTGTACTCTGGTCCCACCTTCGTGTGGGCTTAGCGCATAATTCGATCCTGTGTAAGTGATTTACCGGGCATGCCCCGGCAGAGGCGACAGAATAGTTCTTTATTATTGCTTAATGGCCACGTGGACCGGCTTAGGCGATAATACGGAATTATTTTGAGCGGTTCTGTCACAGCTACGCCCGAGGCACGAGTGCGCCGGGCGGTGCGCGCCGGCGGCCTGTCGATCTCGTTGCGGGATTCGCGCAAGGAGTTATACATCCCCTGCACGATGACATCCAACAACGCGGAATGGGAGCGGGGGTGGTTCTACCTCCGCAACGACGGCGCCGGCCTCCCCCCCTACACCGGCAAGGTGCTGAAGGAGAAGGCCGACTCCTGGCACCACGGCGTGTCTCCCTCCTCGCACCAGGCGCGGTTGGATTCGCTCCTAACCGCGTTGAAGAGCCTGGCAGACGCCGGGTTGGGGGCAGCTTCGGTCCTCGCGAACCTCCACCACCGGCGGATTGTCCCCCTCATGGAGAGGGAGCTCCGTATTCACGAGATGAGCGAGGCGGCCAACCCTACGTCGTTGGCGCGCTCGCAGTTCCTGAATGAGCGCCTCGCTCGGGAATACGCAGCCACGAGGACGAGGCGCGCCATCAGCCTCAAGGCCGGCCGGCACAGCAACGACGACCTCTGGTCGTTCGTTATGCTCCCCGACGCCCCGGCGGTGAGTAGGCCTTCCTCCCTTTCTCGTTCCCTTGCAACGTACCAGCATGGTTTTGACAGTCACTTTTTAGCAGAGGGTGACCGTGGACGCCTCGCGGTCCGACCCGCCCACGCCCCGAGCTCGAGCGGTTGCCCGCGCCACGCAGCAACGGGAGCAGGAGCGGGCGGCGCGCAGGAAGGAGAAGAGAATCCGGCGGCGGGAGCGCCGGGAGCAGCGGGACGAGGAGTACCGGCTGCGCGAGCAGCAGGGACTCTCTTCCCCGGCGACTCCGGAGAACTCGTCGTCGGGAGAGGAGGAAGAAGAGGAGAGCGATGGGGGATGGGCCCCCCCGAGAGGTGGAATCCCTCGACCCCTCACCAAGAGCCGCAGAGGCGGCAGAGGAGCAGGCGCCCGTGGTGGGCGCAGAAGCGCCCGCTGCCGGGCGGTCCGTGGAAGAGGCGGCGCGCGTCGCGGAAGCGCCAGCGCGCACCGCGGAAGCGTCTGGGAGCGCTGCGGCGGCGACGACGGGCGCCACAGCAGCGCCTGCCGAACCCTCGAGGAAGAGGAAGCGAGGCTTCTCCACCTTGAGGTAAGCAGTCCCTCCTCCAGACGTTCCGGTTTCGAGGGGTTGGAGCTCAGTTTTTTGTCTCCGTGTTCGCAGGGTGGCGCCGACCGTCCCCGCCCTCGCGCCCGCTAAAGCGCTCAGGTCGGACACGTCCGTACCCACGAGGCGGCACTCGTCGAGGGCGCCACGGGCGGCCGGGATCGCGGCGATGACGGGCGAGCCACCGCGCAGTGCGGCCGTGGCCACGGAGCTACAGTAGGAGGCGACGGCCGCGGCGGCGGCTACGACAGCGGCAACCGCCGCGCCGACGGTCCGACCTCTGCCTGTCCCGGCGGCGGGTGGTCAGGCGGCCGTGGTGGAGATCCCCGACGACGACGCGCCGCCGCCTGGATGGGGCCAATGGGAGAACTGGCCCGCGCCAGCCCCCGAGCCCGCGGCGGGGGTGTTAGTAATGCGGGAGGATGGCTGCGTGATGCCGCAGCCCCCGGCGCATGGCGCCGAGGCCTCGTCGTCTCGTGCCGGCCCTCCTGCCCCCGATGGCACCGTGACGCGTGTGGAGCGGGAGCGGGAGCAAGCCAGCGCGCCGCCAGCCCTCTGCATCGAGGCCCAGGCCGAGCAGGCGCTGTGGCAAGAGTTCCGCGACCACGGCGCCTCGCTCAACAACGCGCTGGACGAGGCGCTGCGGATCCACGGGGGTCCTGCGTGGCGGATTTTCCAGGTACGCGTCCTTTCTGTTGGATTTTGGAGTTTCTTCCCCCCTCGTCTCTACTGCGTTCGCGCTTTTTCCGACTCAAATTCTCTTCTACCTTGTCTGCCGGTGACAGGAATTGGAGGGTCGAGCCCGGGAGAAGTACGGCCACCTCGACCGGCTGAGCTCCGAGCGCAACTGGTACCGGGACCAATACGACGCTCTTGACGCCCTTGTCGAGGCCCTGCGGACCGACAACGGGTGGCTGGAGTACCGGCTCCAGGCAGTGCGGGACGAGCTCCTGGGGCAGGACGCCCAGGCTGCGAAAGACGCCTCTGCAGTCGCGAAGGTGCGGACAGCGCTTCTGGAGCGGGACGAGGCGCTGCGGAAGGCGCGCGAGGACGCAGCCGCGATGCGGACCGTGGCGGCGGAGTAGGAGACGGAGGTGGCCTCGATTCACGCCCAGCTCGAACAGGATCGTGCAGCCCTCGAGGGAGCACGGTCTTGGCAGAGCCAGGCCGAGGAAAGGGCCAAGGAGGCCGAGCAGCTGAGGACCAGCCTGGCGGACCAGGCCGCCTCCCTCGCCTCGGTGGGGGAGCAGCTTCAGCGGGAGCGGGACGCGCGCCAACAGGCGGACGCTCAGCTCCAGCAGGAGCGAACCGCCCTTGCTGAGGCTCGGGCCGCCCTCGAGCATGAGCGCCTGGCGCGAGAAGAGGCCCAGGGCCTCCTTCAGTAGGAGCGCGCCGCACTCGAGGAGGCGCAGGCAACCCTCAAGCAACGGGACGAAGAAGTCTCGCGGCTCGACGGGGAGCTGAACCAGCTCAGCGTCTCCCACGAGGATCTGCGCCAGGCTGTCGTGGAGCAGGAAGCTACGGTCCTTAGCCTGCAGCAGGAGGCCGAGGTCGCGCGTAAGGCCCTCGATTCGGAGAAGAAACAGGTCGAAGGTGAGTCGCCTCTCTTCGCATTTTGCTTGTTGATTTGGTTTGCTTGGGATCCGCTCCCAATTTTTGTTTTTCATTCATGGGTTTCAGGCCTGCGGAATGCTCTTGGGAACTCGACGACCCAGGCAGAGTCCCTCCAGACGGCCTACAACTCCTCACAACAGGAGCTGGAGGAGCTGCGGGCCGCCGCCCTCGAGGCGTGCCAGGGGGTCGAGGAGGGCGAAGTGCAGGCTGGGAGCTCGATGGCAAGTCGCCTCCGCGCCCTCGGCAGGCACGTTACCCAGCGCGTGCGCCGTGCCCTTCACCTGGGAGTTCAGAAAGCTCTTAGCGTGGTGGCCTCCCACTACCAGGTCGACCTCGAGGCCGTTTCCACGGGCTACGTCGTTCCCGTCGGCGTCGACGACGAGGTGGCGATGAACCGTGCGGATGCGCTCGCTGCTCCTGCCGCCGACATCCTCGTCGAGGACTTTATGGACTTCCTCTTCCCGGACGCTCCCCCGGCCGGCGGCCCCCAAGCCTGAAGACTATTGGGCGTTTGTGCCCTTTATGTTTTTGATGTTAGAATTCGAGCCGCGCGGCTGTTGTAATAAACATTTGCTGTTTAAAACACTTTGATGTTTGTAAGTTGAAAAACTCGTTGTTTATTTCGGCAGTTGTGTTGTTCTGCCTCCCCGCTTTCTTAGGCGAACCTTGGCTGGGAAGGTTTTCGTTCGCGCGAGTAGCTTATAGGCAAAGTGGCGAGGGGGAAGGGCCGTATCCTGCCGGAGGCGTGGGCTATCCCCGACTCGCGCTTCTTCGCCCTTTGGCCACTCGCGTCCCGCGTGAGTCCACCCAAAGTTTGGGTCGAGGCATACTTAGCACATTTGCGGCGAATTTTACGAAAAAATGGGACCATTTTTTGGGGGGGACGCCCCCCGCAGTAGCCCCCGAGGGGGATTTGGTTTTCGGGGGAAAACCGAGTCCCCCTTTAGCTTTATTAATTTGATGGAAATTACAGCCAACTGGGGTGTTGAGTATGTAAATGACAAGAAAAACTTGGAAATCCTTTCTAAGGGTAGAAGCGACGTAGCTGTTGGATGTTCCAAGCGTTGGTGAGTTCCTCGCCGTCCTTGTTGGCCAGCTTGTAGGTGCCGGGCTTGAGCACTTTGACAACGACGTAGGGTCCCTCCCATGGGGGCGATAGCTTGTGGCGGCCTCGATTGTCTTGGCGCAGCCTTAGGACTAGGTCCCCTTCGTCGAAGTCTCGGCGTCGTATCTTTCAGGCCTGGTGCCGCCTCAGAGCCTGCTGGTATCTTGCTGAATGCATCAGGGCCACAGTGCGGGCTTCGTCCAATTGATCCAGTGAGTCCTCGCGGGCTCGCTGGTTGGTGCCCTCGTTGTAGCTCTTGACTCTGGGCGACCCGTATTCCAGGTCCGTGGGGAGGACGGCCTCCGCGCCATAGAGAGGAAGAACGGGGTGAATCCCGTGGCCCTGCTCGGAGTGGTTCAGAGGCTCCACACGACCGCCGGCAGCTCCTGGAGCCATTTTCGGCCAGACTTGTTCAGTCTGTCGAAAATCCTGGGCTTGAGGCCTTGTAGGATCATGCCATTGGCCCGCTCCACTTGACCGTTGGTCTGTGGGTGCGCGACGGCCGCCCAGTCCACGCGGATGTGGTGCTTGTCGCAGAATTCCAGGAACTTCCTGCCGGTGAACTGGGATCCGTTGTCGGTGATGATGGAGTTAGGCACCCCGAACTGGTGGATGATGTCAGTGAAGAATGTTACGGCCTGCTCTGCCCTGAGATTCGTGATTGGGCGTGCTTCGACCCACTTGGAGAACTTGTCAATGGCGACTAGCAGGTGCGTGTAGCCCCCGGGCGCCTTTCGCAGGGGCCCGACGATGTCCAGCCCCCACACGGCAAAAGGCCACGTGATGGGGATCGTCTGGAGGGCATGCGCCGGGAGATTGGTCTTGCGGGCGTAAAATTGGCAGCCTTCGCAGGTGCGCACGATCTCGCTGGCATCAGCAACCGCGGTAGGCCAATAGAAGCCCTGGCGAAACGTGTTGCCCACGAGGGTGCGTGGCGCCGCGTGGTGGCCACACACGCCCGCATGGATGTCCCGGAGGAGCTCGCGCCCCTGGGGGATGGGTATGCACCGCTGCAGGACGCCTGACGCAGCGCGCTTGTACAGCTCGCCATCGACGAGGGTGAACGACTTGGCCTTCCTGGCGATGCGTTTGGCCTCGGACCGATCTGAGGGAAGCTCCCCTTGCTCCATCTAGGCGAGGTACTTGGCCCGCCAGTCCTCCGCGCGGGGGGCTGGCTCCGTGTCCATGGCCTCAGCCTCGTCCGCACCGTAGCCCTCGAGCAAGGAGAGCACAAACGCCTCGTTCGAGGGGTCTTCATCCATGGGCTCCGCGCCCGCTGGGTTCGAGGGAGCCCCCGAGGGTTCCTCTTGACTCGAGGGTGTCGACTCGAGGTTGACGGACGGCCTGGCGACGTCCCGCGCAAAAACGTTCGGGGGGACGGTGATTCGCCCCGACGCGATTTTTGCGAGTTCGTCCGCCTCCTCATTGTATCTGCGGGGTACGTGGTTAAGCTCGAGGCCGTAGAACTTGTCTTCGAGGGCTCGTACAGCGTTGCAGTAGGCCTCCATTTTGTCGTCGCGACAACTCGCATTCTTCATGACTTGGCCAATCACGAGCTGCGAGTCCCCCCTGACGTCGAGGCGTTTGATGCCTGTCTCAATGGCGATTCGGAGGCCGCAAAGGAGGGCCTCGTACTCCGCCATGTTGTTCGACGCGGGGAAATGCAGGCGTACCGCGTATCTCATGTGCTCCCCGAGGGGTGAGATGAAGAGCAGGCCCGCGCCCGCCCCTGTTTTCATCACCGACCCGTCGAAGTAGAGGGTCTAGCATTCGGCCTGGATTTGCGGCGGCGGCAGTTGTGTGTCCGTCCATTCGGCGATGAAATCCGCCAGGATTTGGGACTTGATTGCCTTGCGCGGCGCATAGGCGAGCGTCTCGCCAATCAATTCCACAGACCACTTGGCGATTCTGCCCGCCGCGTCCGGGTTGCGGATGATCTCACCCAACGGGAACGAGGAGACCACCGTGACCGGGTGGGCCTCGAAGTAGTGCCGGAGCTTGCGCCGCGCGAGCACTACTGCGTAGAGCAGCTTCTGGATCTGTGGGTACCGTGCCTTGGTCTCGGACAGCACTTCGCTGATGTAGTACACGGGCCTCTGGACTGGTAGGGCGTGCCCCTCCTCTGTACGCTCCACCACGATGACGGCACTGACCACCTGAGTGGTCGCGGTGACGTAGAGGTACAGAGGCTCGCCGTCTTGGGGCGGCGTTAAGATTGGCGCGTGGGCGAGCGTCGTCTTGAGTTTGTCAAGCACCTCCTGGGCTTCGACGGTCCAGGAGAAGCGCTCGTGTTTCTTCAGGAGTCGGTAGAGGGGTAATCCCTTCTCGCCGAGCCGCGAGATGAAGCGGCTCAAGCCGCCGAGGCACCCCAACACCTTCTGGACCCCCTTGAGGTCTCGAATCGGGCCCATCCGTTCGAGGGCTGCGACCTTCTCGGGGTTAGGCTCGATGCCCCGCTGGGAAACTATGTATCCCAGCAGCATGCCTCGCGGCACTCCGAAGACGCACTTCTCGGGGTTCAGCTTCACCCCGTTGGCTCGCAGGCAATCGAATGCCTCGCGCAGGTCGCTAACCAGGTCGTCCGCCTTCCTGGTTTTCACGACTATGTCGTCTACGTAAGCCTCAACGGTTCGCCCGATGTGGTCTCCGAAGACGTGCTGCATACATCACTGGTATGTAGCGCCCGCGTTTTGGAGGCCAAACGGCATCATTACGTAGCAGAACATTCCGAACGGCGTGATGAACGAAGTCGCAAGCTGGTCGAACTCCTTCATCTTTATTTGGTGGTACCCGGAATAGGCATCGAGGAAATACAATAGTTCACACCCTGTAGTTGAGTCAACGATTTGGTCGATTCGTGGCAAAGGAAAAGGAACTTTGGGACATGCTTTATTCAAACTAGTGTAATCTACACACATCCGCCACTTCCCATTCTTTTTCTTAACTAGTACAGGATTAGCTAGCCACGTAGGGTGAAAAACTTCCTTGATGAACCCGACCTCGAGGAGCTTCCGCAGCTCTACTCCGATCGCCCGGCGCCGCTCTTCGTCAAAGCGGCGCAGCCGTTGTTGCACGGCTCGGGAGTGAGGTAGGATATCAAGGGAGTGCTCGGCGACCTCCCTCGGGATGCCTGGCATATCCGAGGGGCTCCACGCGAAGATATCGGCGTTGGCGCGGAGAAAGTCGACGAGCACCACTTCCTATTTCGGGTCGACGGTAGAACTGACCCTCAACACCTTGCCCTCGGGGGCTGCAGGGTCGAGGGGCACCTCCTTCGTTTGTTCGGCAGCCTCGAAACTGCCCGCGTGCTTGGCGGAGGGGTCGGGGCCCTCGTTGGCCAGCTTCTCCATGTCCGCGACAAACGTTTCGTCGAGCGCCAGGGCCTCAGCGTGCTCGACGCACTCGACGTCGCAGTCGAATGCGTGCTCGATCGACGAGCCCACGGTGATTACGCCTTTTGGCCCCGGCATCTTCATCTTGAGGTAAGTGTAGTTCGGGGCCGCCATGAACTTGGCATAGCACGGACGGCCAAGGATGGCGTGGTACGCGCCCCGGAACCCCACTACCTCAAAGGTGAGGATCTCCTTGCGGAAGTTGTCTGGTGTGCCGAACTAGACCGGCAGGTCGATCTGCCCGAGGGGCTGGACGCGCTTGCCTGGCGCGACGCCATGGAACGGCGCCGTGCTGGGCCGCAGCTGGTCCAACCCAATCCCCATCAGCCGTAGTGTGTGGGCGTAAAGGATGTTGAGGCTGCTGCCGCCGTCCATCAGCACCTTGGAAAACCGCGCGTTGCCGATGATGGGATCGATGACCAACGGGTACTGGCCCGGGTTGGGGATGCGGTTCGGGTGGTCCTCGCGGCTGAAGGTGATGGCGTCCTCCGACCAGTCGAGGAAGGAAGGAGGTGCCCTCTCCGCGGCGAGGACCTCGTGCCGCTCTCGCTTGCGCCGGTTGGTGGACATGTCCACCGTCGGTCCCCCGAAGATGAAGAAAACGTTCTCCACCGCGGGGAAGCCATCAGCGTCTCCGCCACCCCCGTCCTTCTTGGCCTCGTCCTCCTTCGCGGCGACGCGGCGGTAGTACTTCTTGAGCATGTCACACTGCTCGAGGGTGTGGTTGACTGGGGTCTTGTGGTACGGGCAGGGCTTCTTCAACATATCGTCGAATACGCCGGGGCCTCGAGGGGCCCCTCGAGGGCCCTTACGGGCAGGGTCAACGGCGAGGGCCTCGTCGTCCTCGCCGCGCCCGTGCGTACGTGCATCATGGTGGGGCTTCTTGCCCTTCTTGCCCCGCTTCTGTTTCTTCGCGGGCTCCTTGGACTTGCTGCCCTCCGCGGGCGCGTCGTCCAAGCGCTTTCCTTTCTTGCCGTCGAAAATGGCCCCCACTGCCTCCTCTCCGGAGGCGAAGCTGGTGGCGATGTCGAACAGCTCGTTGGAGTCGACCGGCGGGCTCCTCCCGAGCTCGCGCACGAGGTCCCGACAGGTCGAGCCTTCGAGGAAGGCGTGCACGATTTCGGACTGAGCAACGTTCGGGAGCTCAGTACAGCACTTTGAAAAGCGCCGTATGAAGTCCCGGAGCGACTCGCCGGGCTTCTGGGTTCACGCTCGCAGGTCCCAGGAGTTCCCAGGGCGCACGTATGTGCCCTGGAAGTTCCCCACGAACGTGCGGACTAAGTCATCCCAGCTGTGGATCTGGCTGGGCGGTAGGTGCTCGAGCCACGTTCTGGCCGAGTCCGCAAGGTGCAGCGGCAGATTGCGGATGATCACCGCATCGGTGGTGGCTCCGCCCAGCTGGCAAGCCAGACGGTAGTCGTTGAGCCACACACGAAGGTCCGTCTCCCCCGTGTACTTGTTGATGGTGGTGGGTTGGCAGAAACGCTGGGGGAAACTCGCCGCACGGATTTCCCGATTGAACACTCAGGTTCCCGGGGGTTCCGGTGTTGGCGAGCGGTCCTCCCGGCTGTCGTAGCGACCACCTCGTCGAGGGTGGTAGCCCCCGCCACTCGCGCCTCCGCGTCGCCCTTTCGCTTGGCGTTCTGGACATTGCGGGCGTCTCCGTCGTGGGCCTCGCCGCGCGTGTCAAGGATCCGCTCCTTGACAGGCGTCCTGTCCCGGTTTGGCGGCTGCTCCGCCGCGCCGTCCGCGTGGACGGATGCCTCCTGGTCCTTCGCGCCGCCGTCGCCCCGCGCGCTGGACTGGTTGCGCATGCGGGACGCGGAGCTCTCGGCCTGCTGCACGGCCGCTTGCTCGATGAGAGTCTGCGCCTCGCGGCGCAGGTTACGTGCCTCGGGTGTCGATGGCTCGGGCATGGCCCGAAGTAGTGTTGCCGCCGCGATGAGTTTTTGGCTGGCACGAAGTGGCGTGTGTGGGTCGTCCACGTTGAAGTTGGCATTGATGCGCTCGCAGGCTTGCTTCCCGGCTTCTCGGGCGCGTTCGCCGCGCGTCGAGGCTTCCCCTGCGATAGTTGCACGCAGGAGCCGCACCTGCCGGTACTCTTCCGCGAGCTTCGCCTCGAGCTCGCGTGCCTGGGCCAGCTGCGCATTGATATCCGCATTGCCCGCTGGTGGGGCCGGTGGCGGGTTCGGCTCCGGATGCTGGGCCGCGTTCCCGTCGCCCGCTCCGTTTGCGCCGTCAGCTTGCTCGTTGGCGGCGACAACGAAGCACTCGCGCGAGGGATCATAGCTCCCCTCGCTGGAGTCGTCGGAGCAACCGAACCAGTAGTCCGCGGCATCAAGGAATCGCCGGAAGACCACAGGGTCCGGTACGCCGGAGAAGTCCCACTCTGCGTAGCCATGCGAGGTTGAGGGCGGCAGCTCGCTAGGCATGCCGTGGTACGACTCGTCGTTCGTGGTGGCAATGAGGTTCCGGACTGACAGCAAGTGATGGCCCGGGAGATCCTCGTACGCGGCCATGTCGGTGCTGACGGATGAGGCGTACGCCGCGGCAGGGTTGCGCATCCCGTGGGGAAACTGCGGCCCCGCGGCCATGTGCTCCCCCGCAGGGTGCGCTGCCGTGTCGCTCGGCGGGGGCGTGTCGTTCCGGGCCGCCTCGCGTGTTGCCCGGCGTCAGTCCGTGCGCGCCTGGCGCGAGCGCTGACCTGGGCGTTTGCGGCGCCGGGGCGTCGAGGCGCTCGCGGCAGCCACCCAGGTGGGTGCCGGAGCGTCAGTAGCAGGCGTGACGGGTATTGGGCCCGGCCCAGTCGACCACCACGGGTGGAGTTCGTCGAAGTTGGTGAGGCGCATGAGGTAGCCGTTCCCTGTGGCCTGAAAGTTCAGGCTCCCAAACCGGATTTCGAATCCAGCGGGGAGAGGGTCCGAGCTGCCCATGACGTACCTCTGGGACGTCATCTCGGTACGAATCACCATCGAGAATGCTGGTGAGGGGTCGATCACAGCGCGGGTACCCTACCTGGCGCGCCAACTGTCGGTGCGGAAAGTAGTCCCGACACTAACTAGTAAGTTACGCTGTGATCAGCTTCTCGATGGTCGGTGCAAACGACAACACAGGGGACACAAGTTTATCCTGGTTCCGGCCGGGGCCGTACGTCCAGCAGTGGTGTGCTCGAGGCACTGTATTGCGTTGCACCGTGGTGCTTGCAGAGGGGAGCTACAAGCGGGGCGGGAGAGGAGGCCGGACCTCCAGGTCCCTGAGGTTTTGATTGAGGCGAGTGCCAATATCGTGATGAAGGCAGAAAGCGTGTGGGTCAGTGCTCTCCGTCGTCCCCCTGCGGCCAGGGGACTGCCCCTCCTTTTATAGGCCAAGGAGGAGGCAGTTTACAGGCGTGCCGCACTGTTCTAGCTACGTGTGATGGCATGGCGGACAGTGCAACGGAGTGGACGGCCGTCCTGGTGAATCTTGCTTCTGGCGGAGCGTCATGGCGTGCCCTGTATCTGTCCAGGAGCGGCTTCGAGGGTGGCGGCGTAGGAGCTTCCCGTGTGGTCGTCGTCCGTACACTGACTCGAGGGTGCGGCTGACGGGAGGTCGTAAGGGGCACAGCCGCGGGCGTGGCGGTGTCTTGTCGCCCCGCACTCCCACAGCGTCAGGGATGGCGCTGCAGTGCCCGGGATGGTGTCGTGATGGCGGGGATGGCCGCGCAGGACCGACGGTGACGGAGGTGACGCGCCTCACTGGTCCGACGTCATGGCGTGGCCCCGGGCAGGCGCGGAGCAGGCGTCCGTCCCCTTTTCGAGGGTTCCGCCGTCCTCTTTCGAGGGTGCGGCACGTTGGCCGTACGAGAGTGGGTGGCGCAGTGTCACGGAGCTAACACTGGCCTTGCCGCACAGTGGTGGGGATGGCCTCACCGGGAGAGTTGGCAGAACAGCGCCGGGATATGATTCCCGGGCGTGTCAGAGGGACGGCACGGCGTGGATTCGTCTTTGACCCGGGCGCCTGCAAGTGTCAGAACATTAAACGCCCCTGTCGGGGGAGCAGGTGCGGGGGCGGCGAGGCCGTGAGGGCCTCGAGCGAGGCGGAGTCCCATCCGAGGGGGCGACCGGCCCTCGAGCGAGGCGGAGTCTCACCCGAGGGGGCGACCGGTCCTCGAGCGAGGCGGAGTCTCAGCCGAGGGGGCGACCGGCCCTCGAGCGAGGCGGAGTCTCACCCGAGGGGGCGACCGGCCCTCGAGCGAGGCGGAGTCTCGTTAGCGCGGCGCTGCGCCCCTCGAGCGAAGCGGAGTTTCGCCCGGGGGTGGTTGGGCCGACTGTTCTGGTGGGCCGCTGGGGCCACCAGGGCTGTGGGCCCGGCCGCTGGGCCGTGACTATCTTGAGCGTGTTTTAGGTTTGTGAATTCGTTTGTGTTTTATTTTTTGCGAAAGTGAATGGGTTTCCCCCGGTTTTTTAGGGGACCCTTATGGCTGTCCCCGACACCCCCGTCACACTCGCTTGCTTTAGCTCTCTGCGCTCTCAATCGCGTTCGGCGGCTGAAGCCGACGCGCGCGACGACGCTCTTGGATATGATGGATCATGGATGGATATGCATGCGCTTGGGTTACTCTGCTGCCTGAGCAAGACAGCTCTGACAGCAACGCGAGACGGCCGGGTTTACTGTTAGACCATCTTCACTCGCATTGCTCTATGCATTTGCTCTAAAAGGAATATTCTAGCCACGTCAGCGAGAATCTTTACTCTACATCAACTTCTCCCGCACTTATGTTGCTCTATATATTTACTCTATACGGAAGAAGAAAGAATTCCTTGAAAATTAACTTCCTTCATTTGACCTCCCTGCTGCCGCTCCCGCGGTCGTCCCCCCCGCGGGCGACTCGGGAGCCCCAACCCTAGCGCCGCCCCAGCCTCTTCCCTTCCCTCTCCACCTCGCCGCCGCCGGAGGCGGGCCGCCGGGATCCCGTGCGCGCCCCCAAGGAGGGCGGCGGCGAGGCTTTTCGCCAGGAGGTCGCGGGTGGCCCTCGCGGGGAGGAGCTCGACGGCCATGGCGAGGCGTCGCAGTGAGGTGGAGCACGGCGGGGTTGCGAACGAGATGCCAGGGAGCGGGAGGAGGTTGAGGTGGGGCGGCGGCCTTCCCCAGCTGCGGCGACGGCGCGGCTCCGGCGACGACGCGGCTCCGGCGGCGGCGGTCGTCCGGACTCGTCGGCAGGGGCTCGGGCCACCGGATCCGCCGCCCCGAGGGGCTGATCTGGTGCCTCCCTGCCCGGATCTGCGCGGGCTGGCCGTGGATGCGCCCGTCGCACTTCGGCGGCGCGGCTGATACTGCGGCGGCGCGGCGTGCGGAGGGGACGGCGGAGGGGTGGGGGAGGCCGGGATGGTGCTCTGCAGCATTCAGGTGCCCTCCTCTCCCCTTCCTTCGGTGGTGGCGCGGCGGAACGCGGGTGCGGTCGCGGTGGTGGTGGAGCGGCGGGATTCGGCCATGGTGCGGTGCTGCATCGGCCTGCGGGGCCTCCTGAGCACGAGCGTGCTGGTCCTTGCCGTCGGGGCGCTGGGCGGCGGCGCATGGCTGGGCCACCGTGCCTCCACCGGCTGCGAGCGGTTCCTCGTGCGTCCCGTCATCGCGCTGGGCGTCCTGCGGCGACGGTGTGGCGGACTGCGAAGCGTCAGCGGCTTCCTGTTGCTTTGGCTCCGCCATGGTGGTGGGGCGGAGGCGGCTTGGGCTGTGTCCGGCGGTACCATGGTGGTACTGCGGGGCGTTGTCGTCGCTTGTTTCGTTCTTCGGATTGCCGTCATGGGGAGGGCTGTGCAACAGGTGTGGGCTGCTCTGGGCGAAAGCTTTGGTGACGGCGTCTTCGGACGTCGTTCGCTCTGTTGGGGGCACCAATGTGGAGCGGCTTCACCTGCTGTATGGGCGGTTTCTGGGTGAAAACCCTGTCCACTTGTGGACGAGCGTCGGCGGCGCTTTGGGCGTCGCAACCTCCTTGGAGGCGTCGCTTCTTGAGACCGGGCCTGGCTTGCGGTGTTGGCTGGTGTCGCTGACGGTGGGAGAGGGCGACCTTGGTTGGAAGTGGCTCGTTGGGTGGTGGTGTCTCGTTCGTGGCTCTGTCTGTTGGTTGTGCTTCCTCTTCGGTGTGGTGTTGTGTGAGTGCTCCTTTTCTTTTCTTTGTGCAAAAAAAAGTAGGCAGTAGTTTCTCCTTTGAGCGGGGGAGAAGAGAGGTTGGTTCTTGGTGGTGTGTGGTGGCGCGTCGACGGCAGAACAAGAGTTGTGGAGACCCGGATCGATGTCCCAATCCGACTGGATCGATCCTTTTGAAGTTTCTCTGAGTTGATCATGTCGATGTCCCAATCCGACCGATGTTGAGTTGAGCGGTGCGCGTTGAGGTCCCAATCCAACCCACCTTAGTGCCTAGTTGTATGGTCTGCGGACCGGAGTCGTTCGGGGTTTTCTGCTCCCCTAGTTGTGCGGTCGATCGGCCATTGTTTGTATGGTTTTCGGGCCTGGTTTTCCTTATAAACTGGGTCAACTCTCTTCTTCTAATAAAAATTCGGGAAAGCACAAGCTTTCACCGTCCGTTCAAAAAAAATATATTTACTCTATACCTAATAACCATATATTTTATTCATCCATCTTCAACTACCATCTTCAATAAAAATTCATTTGTTACCTCTACAAGTACTTAAATGTAAGAAAATCAAAGTTCTAGGGACCAGAATGTGAGAATATATAAGTTCTAGGGACTAAAATACCATTATTAAAAATGAAAGGGGCAAAAAAAAGTCCAAATCTTATCTACTCCTCTCCCCTCTCCTCTCCGGCAGGGAGCTCGATTCCGGCGCCATCTCTCTCTTCCTCTTTTGCTCCAACCGCTGCTTCCCACCCCGGCGGCGCCGCCGCCCTCTCCGCCTGGCCGCGCCTCCCTCCCCGCCCGGCCGCGCCTCCCTCCCCCACGCGTGCGGCAGGCTGGGCTGCTGCTGCCGCGTACGGGACCGGATCGAGCGGCCCGGCCAGCCAGCCAGCTCAGCGGTGTGGAGGGAGGGAGGAGGATGGCGGCGCTTCGGAGCTTGCCGGAGATCGCCGGAATCGAGCTCCCTCCCCGAGATTGCCTCCCTCTCTGCTGCTCCTGCCCGCGTCGGAGCTCGCCGAAATCGAGCTACATCTCTAGTTCTCTCCCCTGGGCGGAGGCCTGGGGACACACGGCCAGCACGCGGAGGGTGGCAGCGTGCCACTGCTCAGCTCCGCCGCCGCGCCTCGCCGCCTATCGCCATTTCCCGCCATCGCCCGGGGCCCATCTCTAGCTTCTTCCCTGCTTTGCCGTAAGGATCAATCTACGGTGGCTGTGCCGCAAATGAGGCTTTACGCTCTCGTACCGTGATTCTTGCCGTAGTGCGCTGCAGCACTATCACTTTACCGCAAGGGACGCCGTAGCCCAGTGCGGATGGTCTTAGCCCACGCTAGCTAGCTGCTCATCATCATCATCTCAACCAGTCCAGCAGTTAGGGCATGTTTGGTTCCCATAAGTCACCTGACTTATAAGTCACCCGACTTATAAGTCAGTTGGATTTAAGTCAGTCCTGTTTGGTTGCAGTGACTTATAAAGTCAGTGGGCTCCACACAGGGTGGTAGAGGGAAAAGTGGAAATAAGTCACTTTAAGTAGGGGTGGAGCTACTTATGCAACTTATAAGTTGGAGTACTTTAAGTCAGGACTGTTTGGTTTCACAGGTGACTTATTTTGCACTTTAAGTCACCTTATTTATGAAACCAAACATGCCCTTAGCCACGGACAGTGCAGTGTCAGAGCTCGGTGAGCTCGCTGGTCGTCGCACGTGTTGAATTGGAGAGGCGCCGCCGCGCGCCGACGATGCGTGGAATTGGATGGCCAGCAGTCACGGTGCACGCATAGTCGCGCGTCGTACGCTCCGGTCACCGTCAACCTAGTAGGCAAAGGTGTGGTGGCGACACGTGGACCGGCCGCTCTGGCACACGTGTAAGTGTAACCACGTCGCGCTCGAGGCTCGGAACGAACGAACCTGCATGCTAGCTTCGTCGTCGGCGCAAACGGCTGAGGCGCGGCAGAGAATGTTTTGGCATCAGGCATGTGTGCAGTGGCGCGCGCCCCGTGCGGCCTCGCCACCGATTCGCACACGTACGATACGCCGCGCTCGCCACAGTGCCGCTGCCGGCCGGGGGCGCCGAGGTGGCGTGCCCCGGCACCGTGAGCTCCCGGGGCGTCGCCACGCAGGCAGCCGCGCGGCCCCAGCTGACAGTCTACACAGGCGCCGGCGATCGGGGAGGTGCGGCACGTGTGCGCCCTAGGCTCGTCGCCGGGAGACGGAGGAGCACCATTCCTTCGCCGCTAAGCTACACCGCGTCTCCCTTTGGAGGGGAGAAGGGAAAAAAAAAGCTATACGCCGCGCGGCCGGGACCCGGCCGGCGTGTACGTGGGGTCCTCCTCACGTCGCACCAACCGGATCGGGGGGCGCCACCGGAAAAAGCGTGCCGTTCGATCCGCGCCGTCCGTCACTGATGCTCGGACCGTCGTCCGCCGTCGGATTCGTAGCGGCGGCGGGTGCGAATATACACCGGGCGGGGGCAGGTTGAATCTTTCCTCGCCACGAGTAAAGCGGGACCAGTGGAAAGAAAAGAAGAAAGGCGCCAAGCCACCCGGGTAGGGGAAGGAAGACACCCCACGTAACGGTGGGCCCGGCTTGGTGGCGGGCCCAGCTAGCGACTCGAGTCGAGCGAGGGTGGAGCCGGTCTGTGACTTGCTTGCTCTATAAATAGCGGCCGTTTCCTCATCGTTCCTCCCTTTTCCCCGATTCTCTACTCTCCCCCATTAGTTTGCTGGGAATTCTCTGCTGGTGGTTGTTGGTTTCCTAGTCGTAGTGGAAGACAGCAAAGTGAGGAGCGAGATGCTGTCTGTGCAGGAAGCCCTAGACCTTGACTTCGGTGCAGCGTCGTCCAGCTGCGGCGCGGGCCGGGACCTGCTGGGCATGGACATTATCACGTGCGGGTTCACGCCGTGGGGGCCCGACACGTGCCCTAGCCTGGACCAGGTGCTGGCGTCGTCGTCGTCGAGGACGACGCCGCCGCCGGTGCGGCGGGAGGAGGAGGCCGAAGCGCCGGGCGAGGACGAGGAGCGGCGGCGGCGGCGCAAGGAGTCGAACCGGCTGTCGGCGCGGCGGTCGCGCGAGCGGAAGCAGCAGCGGCTGGAGGAGCTCCGCGGCGACGCGGCGCGGCTCCGCGCCGAGAGGCAGCAGCTGGAGGCCCGGCTACGGGACCTGTCCCTGCGCGGCGACGCGGTGTGCCGCCAGAACGCGCGGCTCCGCGCCGAGGCCGCCGCGCTCGCGCGCCGGCTCCGCGAGGCGCGCGGCAGGCTCCTCGCGCTGCGCCGGCTCGCCGCCGCCCGCGCCAGCATGCAGCGCGCGCCGACGCCGCCGGTGTCGATGACGACGATGATGATGCCGCAGCTGGTGCAGCAGCAGGCCGCCGGTGTGGCGCCGCCGCCGGCGCCCATGGGGCTCGCGTCGCTCATGACGTAGGCAGACCGCCGATTCTCTCGTCGTCACACAGGTGAAGTTTTGGCACGGACGGACAGACGGACGTTACGGTGAACCGTGAACCGGTCTGGGACTGGGAGCAGCAGACACGATGGTAGAGTACGTGCTAGGAGGCTGCGTGCATGCAGGATTATCTGCTATACTAGTAGTACAACTTAAATTACTAAAAGGGCCCCGTGTTGACGTGTATGTAAATTAAATGGAAAAAAAATTATTTCACCGGGACGGGGGATCGAGCAACGACTGAGCCAACGGTCACGTACAGGGGTTCGATTTTTCACTCGAGCTCGGTATAGCTCGACGTGTGCAGTGAGTCAGACAGTTTGCACTGCGCAGACCGTGCATGGATGACCGGGAAACAGCCAAACAGCACCGTGGTGTCGTGTTCCTGCGTCGTGTGCGTTCGCGTCAACAAAGCGGGGACGACGGAAAGCTGCTGCGTGTGTTCCTTTGGCGATGCTGCACTGCAGGAACGTGAGCCGCACAATATCGTCAGAGAGCCCAGCGATGTGGGGCCCGCAACGATCCTTGAACTCGGCAACGTTTGAGTCACAGCTTCATACTCCCTCCGTTCTTTTTTACTTGACGTCGCTTAGCTCAAGTTTGAGCTGCCGAGCGTCATATAAATCCGAACGGAGGTAGTACGTTTCTTCTTTAATTTCTTAGTGCAGTTAGACCTCGTTATAGTTGATCGAGATTGTGCAAGCGGATATTGTTGGCTCGTGGACTCTGGATCGTCCATGCGGATTGAACAACATAATGCAACACACTGTCTGCGACGAAAACAAAACGACCTTTTAACGTGTTTCTCTATTAAAAACGTTTCATGGTTGAACCAAATCAGAAGCTCCTAGTCGGAAGTTTGGATGTCCTATTTGAATGGTGCCAACATCCATTTTCTTTCTCTTTTTTACGTCAACTACAGCGGGCAAAGAAGTCAACACCAACTTTTATTATACATCAGAGACTACAAGCGCATCCCAACATAATAAAAGTACAAAGAAGTATATCCTAAGATGCAATCACAACACAACAAGCATAACAAAGAAGACAACAAGTGAAGAGAAAATTACAACTCCCAACTTAAGGACAAAACCATGACTTGTAAAGGATGAAAGCGAACCACCATTCTTCATAGATCACCGCAACCGAGCATCACTTACTAACTTAGCAACGCCATAGTGTAATCTCAATCTCTTGTAACAGCAACAGCCATTTTCTCATCAACCTTATCTCAAGCCTAGTTTCTTTAAATTCTCTAGCACACTTTGGCTAGCAAAGAGAATCATGCCACCGTTTTTCTAAGTGGCCGGCAGACACATGAGACCAATATCCGGTATGAGAGAATGAATCTTATCGCCGTGCATTACGCGCTGGTCAAGTAGTTATTAGTCGACAGCTCGCGCCGCGCTGCTGACGGCAAAAATACCGGGTCTCGTCGCGGACGCGGAATTCCCGACTCCAGTCCAACAGGATTCCGCGAATTCACGCGTCGAACCCAATCCGATCCACACGGGCCCATGAAGCCGAGTCCCGCCCCAACACGGGCCGCGTCCACGCCACCCACATCTTCCCCATCCCCCACTTAAACCTCCGAGCCCAAACCCAACTAACCCTAGCGCCCACACCCACCACCCATCCGCCTCTTTCGCCCACGCGCGCCGCTGTTTCCGAACCGAACCGCGCTCTCCCCGCTTCCCCCCGAACCCCCCGTCTCGTCCCTCCCTCCTCAACGCCGGCGGCAGCGGCCGAAGCGCTCTCCGCCGTGATGGAGCAGCAAACGGACCTCGAGCCTCGGAAACTCTTCGTCGGGGGCCTCCCGCGGTGGGGGCTCACCCCGGAGCACATGAGGTCCCACTTCGCCCGGTACGGGCACGTGGTGGAGGCGCTGGTGATGCTGTTTCCAGACGGCATGGGCCGCGGCTTCGGCTTCGTCGAGTTCCAGGACGAGGAGGCGGCGCTCAGGGCGCTGGACGTGAGGCAGAGGGACGAGCACGATGCCTTCTTCGGACGCAGGGTGAGCTCTTTTTTTTTATCCCCGCTGCCCGCGTTTAAAATTAACCGCAACGGATCGGGGCCGGGCGGTTATGTTTGGGGGAAAAACTGATTTTTGTAGTGTACTAGTGTTTACCGCGTGCGCATAGAGTTATGTTATGTATATGCTAAGGTAGTGTAGGATCAATGTTAGTTCGCCTGTGTAAATTGTGACTTGGGACAGATTCGCCTAGCACACAGGATTAGATTGTTCTTTTGACTGTTGTAGGTTGCAGTGTGTGCTGAGAAAAAGGCTGTCTATGTGAAATTGGGTGATTAAAAAAATGCAGCTTGAGTTTGGTTACATGCAAAAATTGAAGTCTGTTTAGATTATTTGAGCACACTTCAGAACCAGAGAGAGCCTTCATGAAGAATATGCAAGTGGAAAAGGATTGTAATCCTTCTCCAAAAATCGCTGGTTCTTGTCTGCTTGTCTCCAGTGTGGTGTGACAAACTGTATACAAATCCTTTTATTTGGCCACACATTTTGTTCTGGTTGTACTGGGCCATAGGTTCCAATTCTGCTATGTTGATAATTGAACAAATGCAAAGTGCTGCATCTTTTTTATGTAGTGAGAACGTGCAATGCAGGACATCTTTTGAACTCATAAGAAATACAATTTCAAGTCTGACTTTCAAAGAATAGATGATTGTTGACAGCTTCATATAATTTGTAGGAAGTATGTCTAGTTCTTTCTGCAGTGTAACTTGCTTATTCATTTAAGCAAAGAAAATCTTAGTGGTACTGAAATCCTGCATAGTTTATGGGGCCGGTAATGATAATAGACTAATAGTAAATATCTTACCACATATGTATAGCCGAAAAGAACACCAATGTGTTGTTTTTTGGCTCATGCAAAACTTATTTTTGATATATTTAGTTGATAAAACTTGTCAATCAGTCAAGTTCCATGCTTTTTTGCTACTATCTCTTTCTTTTTTTTACTGATAAGCTTGTGTGTGGTGGCTTCTGCATAAATTCTGTCCTAACATGACGAAATTCACTACCGTGTTTTTTCAAAATATCATTGTCTTATGTTTTTGAATCATGCGGTTTGATGTTGGTGATGTATAGGTTGATGTGAAGAAAGCAGAGAAAAAACAAGGAATGAGATATGCGCCGACTCCAAGCACTACTTACAATAACCAAAATGCTGATTCAAAGAAAATCTTTGTGGGTGGGTTAGGAGATAAGATTACCAAAGATGACCTCTCAAGTTACTTTGAGAAGTTTGGGACAATAACTGATGCGGTTGTCTTTTATGATAAACTAACAAGAAAGGCTAGGGGCTTTGGATTTGTGACATTTGATTCCCAGGAAGCTGCGGATCAGGTTTTGAAGAAGAGTTTTCATGACCTTAATGGTATTAAAGTGGAAACCAAGAATGCTGAACCAAGAGGTTCGATGGTTAGGGGGGCTTGGAGTCATAGGAGCTCTGCTAACAGCTATGACGGAATGTACTCACCATTTGTCATTGGCACTTACTTAGTTCCAGTTTCGCATTACTCACCGTCCGGAATCATAAATTATGGGTACATGATGAATCAACTAGGCAACTCAAATGATACTGGCATGATGGCAATGCCGCACTCTCCTACAAGGTATGCACATCATGGAAGGTCATATGGATCTGAGGTGGCCAGTTTTAAACTGGAAACTGGTCAGCAAAGAATTGACATCTCTGCTTCTGCCGGCATGAAATCAGATCAGCCAGAGTCCAACTTACCTGTAAGTGCTCCTTGATCAACTGCTGATTAAATTTTCAGGCAACACTTTTCCTGTTTGTGATTAGGTGGCCAGTTTTAAACTGGAAACTGGTCAGCAAAGAATTGACATCTCTTTCTTTTGTTGGCAAAGTAGTGTATTAATTGGTTGCATCTCTTTCCTTCCAACTGCTCTTCAAATAGTACAATTATTTCAAACCTTTCTTCCTTGATCCGTTTGCTAAACTAATAAGCAGGTCACAATCAGTTTCTGCTATCAAACTCCGTTTTAGTCTCTTGCTTGATTTGACGCGTCATTAGTTTTGTGTATGTAAAAAATCAGACAGAAAAAGTTTTTGACCCTATTCCATAATCATCGTGACTGCTCTCACGAATTGTTCGTGTAGCAACAAATGGAACAAACATTTCTACTAGGTCGAACATTTTTATATCAACTTATCAACATCAAAGCCACCTTCGGAGTGGACAGAGTGTTTCTCTGCAAAGTTACTTTCGGTGAATCCTGGTAATGGCCAGATGATGGCAAGAGAGCACAGTTGGGTCCTGAACATTAAACCGCCAAAGCTTATAGTTTTCTACATTGTTGACAGTTAGGCAATCTCAGTGTTCATTTGTGGGTGTGGAATCTGAAACATGAACTAATCATATTCTTTTATTTCCCAGAGTCTTCTTTTCTGATATGGTCTGCCTAACGCTCTAGCCTTCACAGTTTGTTTCTTCCGGGTTCACAAAATATTTTTCGCAATGTTTGGCAAACAAAAAAAAAGTCTCCTTGTAGCCAATGCTTATCCTTTTGTAGTTTTGTACTTGTTGGGATTCACGCAATTTTCGTTTAATGCATATATCTCGTGTATTCTCACGTGCCAACACACTTTATTCTGCTTGTTGTGCAGTAAGGAGGCTAATGATACAAGGTGACGCCTTCAACGCAACATTTGTCTGGGAACTCAAGACTGGAGCTCTGGCGTCTCGCCATGGATACTTTTACTCACCCGTATTCTTTGGTCGCACCCTGTACATGTAGTCCAAACAAGTAGAGGAAATCAACCTCTGTACCTATCGCCAACTGCCCCTACTCGCTATGCTCGAACTATGTTCCCTGCTGCAATCACAGTTTTTTTTCTTCCACCATCGAGTCCGAATGGTGTTAGATCGTATTCATGTTTATTCGTTTGGTACTGAGAAATATCACTGATCCGAGGAAGGTGTTAATTATTTTGGTGGTGGTCAAATCTGATGCTGCTTGATTGTCAAGTTGACCTGCAATCTTGGTATCATTGCCTGTCGTGCTCTGCGTATCGGATTCGCCCGGCTGAACCAGGAGAATCATGTCTCAAATCTCAGTACTCAAGTATAGCAACAAATCTGATAGACAGAACTGATAGACTCACAGACAAATTGTACTCAAGTATCGGATTCGCCCGTGGTCTGTCTGTGAGTCTATCAGTCCTTTCGCAGCCGCTGCATCTCAGCTCTGCTCACCTGCATGCATGGCAACAAATTAAAGGGGCCAAGAACAGAAGCTCTCAGAATGTTCAATCGTCACACATGTACCTCTTCGTCCCAGTAGGACGCATCATTATTTGTTTTAGTTCCACAATTTTCTTCCTTCGATGTGACGAGTGAATAGGGATAATTTATTGATAATTTGTTGCGATAGAGCACGGTGGCCCAGTAGGACACGGTGCGTTTTGAAAGTCTGGAATACTATGGCTTTTGGCGTTGTTGCGATAGAGAACAAAGCATCAATTTACTAAAAAAACTATAACTATAACAATGTTTGGCCATGAACACTCTGGATGCATTTGCAGTGGCAAAGGGTTCAATTGGGAGAAATTCAGAAGAGTACTCAAATCAGAATGCCATCTGTTGAAAGCAAGAAGGGCTGGCAATTAGCAGATATTGTTTGCCAAGCTGCTGCTGCTCTACGGAGTAAATACAAATGGCCTTGATGTTCGCAATGGCCTAAGACTTAGTGGTTAGAGAGCGTGGTGGCACTCCTAGTTAAAAAAAATTCTCTCATCTGTTCACGCCAAAGCATATGGAAGGATCGGTCTATCTTACGGGCAACAAGCCTCTATGTATGGATGGGGTAGAGGTTTGTGGATTTTCTCGACCTGTGTGAGAATGTCAGCTTCTGTGTATGGATGGGGTAGAGGTTTGGGGATTTTCTCGACCTGTGTGAGAATGTCTTGAACCAAACTAGCATATGTTATCCTGACGGTTTAGGTAAAGGCCATGAGAGAATGCATTCCACCAAATAGAATCTTGAACCAAACAATTTTGATCCCACAATTTATTTACGTTAATGAAATACGTGCTTATTAGTCACGTTCGAAAATAATGTCACAATTTTCCTTTGATGCGACGAGTGAATAGGGATAATTTATTGATAATTTGTCACGTTAAGTTATGTGCATAGAGCATGGTGGCCCAGTAGGACACGGTGCTTCAGTACAAGGCCCAAATCCAGGCCCCGTTGCTTTGCTTGGCCCAGAGAGAGCGATCTTTGTGTTGTTTTGGCGTGTGCTTGCTCGTATCTTGTCTCTTGCTCCTCGCTTTTCTTGTCGTGCAATGCATTGAGCCGTGAGCGTGGTGACCGGGGTGACAAGATACTGGGGTAGAAGTAGGAGTCCGCACTCCGCAGGCAGCACCGCAGCAGTGGGTTCCGGCCGGCCGGCCGGCCATGTGAAGGCCCACAGAAGCTCACGAAAGATGCTGAGCCTAGCCACCCACCTACTACTAGAGGGGCTACGGGCTCTAGGCGAGAGGTGACCGGCTTGCTGTGATGTTGACCTCTCCAGTCAATCCCTGCCTCCCCCCGGCCCATCTGCACGGCACGCAAGAGAGAAGATGGATATAGTACTCCCTCCGTTCCAATATATAAGATCCGGAAGGTTCAAATTTTGTACCATAATATAAGGTTTGGAGGGATAGGACAAAACTAAATAAGATTGGTAGGTGGTGTAAAATAAGAGGTATAGAGATCATTTCTCTTACTATTGTTTCTTCAGTTTGAACTTTTCAAGACCTTATATTTTGAAACGGAGGGAGTAGAGAAAAGGGGACGATGGGTCTCGTCTCTCCATTCACCACCTCTCGTGGTCATCCAATCCGACCGCTACGTCCCGTTTCACATGCTCTTATTATGCCCCCGAAATTGATGGTGCAGCTGGTAGGAGTGTAATAGGACGCGACGGGGGATGGACGAGATGGGCGGCGTACGTGATGGACGCGCGACGGCGACGACGACACCCGTGGAATGGAAGTGCCGATCTGGGGATGGAGCGGGAGAGCCGGCCGGCCGGGGCAAGCAAAGCAGAGGCAGGCGGACGGGACCCCAGCCGACGACGAGACGGTGGAAGTGCGGTGCGGCCGGGAGCGACCGGCGCCCGGCACTTTCTGATTGATTTGAGGCGCGCTTCTGCTCGCCGGTCTGGATGTTGCCCCCCGCGCCTGCCCCTGCCTCCGCCGCGAATCGGGCTTCTCGCTTCTTTGGCGGATAGGGATAGGCATTTGATCCCACAATTTATTTACGTTAATTAAATAATACGTGTTTATTAGTCACGTTCGAAAATAATGTCACAATTTAGTCTGTTCCATTTTATTAAGACCTAAATAATTTTGCCAGAACATGTAGGGCTCACCATTGGGTTTCGAGCTAGACAAAACCTTGTAGACATAACCTGCCTACGAAAAATTAATGTCTTATATCACTTTAATGTTATATTTTATACTATTACATAATGCGCTATATTTAGCGATATAATTGATTAATATAACTTGAACTTAAAGTTGGCCAAAAGTAACATGGGTATGTGCACTCTGTGTTTAGAAAATTTTAATCATGTTCATCATATTATATACTAAGATGTTCAACATTTGAAGTCATATGAATTTTTATATTACAAATTTTAACAACATGATAGAATCATGATTACAAGGAAACCTTAACTATTACGAGAAGCACCGGGGAAAAATAAAATTCCTGAAATTCTCGTAAAAATTAGGAACATCTGACAATCAATTCGGTAGAGTCCAATCATCATAGTAGATGGAACTATTTTATCTTCTAAAAAATTGCCAACCACAAACATAATCAAAATATTCTGAAGTTACGAAGTTTAGTTTTGGTCTTCATCGGTTATCCTAGAAATGTATATTTATACGCAGTCTTGTCCTCAGTTTAAAATTTTGATTGGCGAATATACAAGGCTGTGCACTGCGTCATCCTGGAAGCTTCAGACTGATCTTGAAAAGTGACCAGTTTGTATGTACCGTATGTCTTTTTTTTTCTGATTATGCTTCTCAGAAATTTGTACCCCTTTTTCTCCTGGTGAATACTCCGTACTTGTATAGGTCCTGTCACTTTTTTCCTGAAAAAAACTACGGACTGGAAAAAAAGGTTTTTTACATGCCGGAGGACGAGGATCGATGCTGTATTGGGGCAGTGAGCGTGCAGGGCGCAGACAGGTTTGAATGGTTGACTGTGCAGCAGGTCTGCATGAGCAGCAAAGGCAGAGGACAGAATGAAACTGCTATCAAATCAGCTTTGGAATCTTTGATGCTATAAAGCCATCAGCTGAGACATTAACAAGCCACTAGCCAGGGTTTAGTGGTTACTTGGCAGAACAGGGTCCAGTGGCGTAGCAAACAACTGGTACTAGCGTAGGACTAGATCCTAGTGGGCCGGGGTCCCTCGTTCGACTCCCTCCCTCCACCCTTTGCTTTCTATCCAATCTTTGCTTGCAACTCAGAATAGGCCATCATCCACGTCTATCCAACGCCAGAGCTAGCGTGCTAAAATCCAAGGGGGATCGGAGAAGATGAAAGCAAGGATGCAGGGGAGAAAGATACGGAACTGCATGCACACAAAGCAAAAGAAAAGGGAGAGCACAAGCACACAATGCATGGCGAGCCCGGCAAAGGCGGCCTAGCTGTTCTCAGCATTGGGCGCTGCAGCAGCAGCTATGGCTACCGAGCAGGAGCCAAGGCAGGCCCTAAAGACTCGAGCAACTTTTGCATTCAAGGCTGCGTTGCCTCTGCCCCTGCTGGCTGGCTGTGGCCTGTGGCTGCATGCCCTTCTCTCTCATGCAGTGCAGTCACGCCGGCCGTTGCCATCTGCTAGCTGGGAGAGAAAGAGGAAGAGGAGGGGGTGGTAGCTTTAATCGGGGATGGCCGATGGTGCTGCCATGGCAGGGGTGGGGAATGTGGAGGCATGCCTGCACAGTCCTGGCGTGTCGCGCCTTTGGGGGAGGGCGCGCGGAACGTACCGGCGGTGGCCGCGGCCCACAAGCACGACGACGCGACACCAACCCATGCCGCTTTGCTCGGCGGCCGCGCCCGCGCCCGCGCGCGCCTGTTTGCTGTTAGGGCTCATCACCCCGGCCATCTATCGTAGGCAATGCACGTTTCGGTGCAACCTCCATTGATTTCTCCCTGCCCAGCCATGTCTGACCTTCTTCTTCAAGCATGCATGGCCGGCGCCGTGGTGGTGGTGACCGGACACTGCCATGTCGTCGATGCCAATCGATCGATCGGTCGGTATACGAGCTTGCAGCACGTGCCAGCCTTACTTTCGCATTGCATGGTGTTGCCTATCTTGTGCTAGCCTTGAAACATGTGCCATGGTGGATAAAAATTCATGAAGTATACGTACTACTCCTACAGTGTAGCAATAGCAACGGTACTTGGCTTTCAATTTATTTGTTTGTGAGGGATGGATTTTGGTAGATCCGATTTGAATGAAGTATCTGTTGGCCGGGAGCGGGAGCTGCTGATGAAAACACACAATGATGGTCCCAATCAGTGAGTTTACTTGCTGCTCCTGCACATCACCTGTGAGATCAGATCGGTCGGAGCATCATCACGCAGCCTACGTACGCATGGTACTACGATGTACTAGTAGGCTGTAGCTGTAGCTGATCTTATCCTGATCAGTTCACACCAGTGCCATCAGACAGTACATGCAATAAACCACATGTATCGTCGTATCCTCCTCCATTAGTACAGCAAGTATATAAAAGAAGAAAATAAAAACTGAAACGCATGCACCTGAAAACATGGGCCTATCTATTTGTGTCCATGGACCAGGACCACCACCTGCCGGTCTACCAGTGCCCAGGAGGATCAGGATCAGCTAGAGCTAGTGCTGAAATAAAATGGCGCATAAAATAAATGTGCGAGGAGGAGGAGGAGGAGGAGCCCAGATCGAGTAGCACACGGACACGGCTGACCAGAGTTTTTGCACGCTGATTGGCACAGACAAAGGGTAGATAAAGGACGGGCGTGCACAGACGCAGTGGTGGCATCGTTAATGGAATCCTCCTGCGTGTCTGAATGGAATCCTGAGATTGGCGAGAGCAGCGGCGCAGGGTTTGCACATGAGGACACTGCTTGCGCTAGGCGCCCCCATGAGACGGCGACCCCTCGTGCAGACGCAGCGACGACGAAGAGGGACGGTGCCTGCCGTGTGTCCTGTGCTGTGTGGTGTGTACACGTGCTGGGCCGGGGTGGTGAACTGGTGATCTGATCAGAATGCTGATGCGATTAGCACATGAGATAAAGGGTGTTTTGGCTGGTAGTCCGGGCAGAAGGGAGGTAAGTAAGCTGCCTTTAATATATGAAACAAGCACTAGTACTCTCTACTGTAGCTAGCAGCTACGTACAGAGGTGGGCACACCTGCAGGTTCATGCAGATGGAGATTTTTTTGGTGAACAACGTTTTGGTGTCGAATGTTTCATAAGTCTTTTGATACTTAATAATAAAATTAATTTCAGATTTTACAAGTCTAATTAATCTGTCACTATTACATGTTACGGCAGCATGATATTATCAATATGAACTAATTGCATTTACTAGATTCGTATTGTAAAAATCATACATATGTTCAAATATCCGATGTGACATGTAAATAGTTCATATTTTTAGAAGGAGATCGCGCGCGGGAGAGGTGATGAGAGAGACGACCGACCTACTTTCTCTCTGTTTCCCGCACCCTTTGTGCGCCGGGCCCTAGAAGACTTCTGCACAAGAATTTTACATGTTTGTAACAGGCACGGTGCTAGCCTGCTAGGCGTTTTCTGCTACTTGTCCTTGTTGTAGCAACGGCAAACTTGAGTGAGAGTGTGCAAGGGAAAGCTTCTACACAAGGAGGACTTGGCGCTGGCTGTTCAAACCTCAAATATGGTCGTCGTTCAAACTTGCCGCTCGGCGTGCATGAACACAAGGACAAGGCAAACTGCAAAGCGAGAGCCGAGAGGAGGGAGTGTGGACTGTGGAGATTCCAGCAGCTGTTTCGCATGCACGGCCCCGACCGACCCCACGGCTGAGCATTTCTCTTTGGTCATGCTGCAGCTCGTCGTAGTGTACCCGACGCTCCCCGCTTTGTGGTTCGTCCACGCAGAGACCTCCTTCTCTCTCTAACGCGATACAAATCTAGTCTAGATTTTGTTTGGATCTTGTGCGGGCGTCCACCGGTGCAGGGACAATGAAAGAAAAACCACGGCCTGACCGAGCCGGGGCTCAGGGCAACAGCCACCTTTAAATGCAAGCAGCTGGTGCGTAGCATGCAGATGCAGGTGCAGCACGGTGCTTTGCAGCAGCAGGCTGCCACAGGCCAGCCCTTTGCACTGCAGCTGGTGCTGGTCTACCGCACCAGCTCTACTTCTACTATACCACGGCTCAGGAGCGTCGCATATATATGGATGCATACGGCCTACCTCAATCAGTGCACGTGTCATCTTAATACTCCGTGTTTAGTTCATTAGATTTGCACGAATGAATGAAATATTGCATTGGGCATGAAAAGTTGTGATACAAGTGCACGTTGATAGAAGATAAGGGCTTGGATCAAGCACGCTAACAGCTCCAGCACTCACAAGTTGAATCCATACATTGATGCATGGCCAAAGGACCGAGACCAACTTGTGGTGGTGCTTATCCAGTGGATTCGTTGGGATCACAGGTGCAAGCCTGCAACCCTCGCCTCGCCTGCTCTCGGCCGTTTTGTTGGCTTGCGCAGGCCAATTTTTGCCCGTTCCGCGCCGTGTCAGGCCATATATATAGATACTGCATGCTGGGCGCGCAACCGACGAACTGGGATCCAGAGCGAGTCAACAAGGACATGCCCGCAAACGACACCGCGCGCACGCGGCAGGCCGGCCGGCTGCTCGCTCCGCTCTCCTCCACCATGCACGCGCGCATGCATGCAAGGCAACGCACGGACCGCGGCATCGTCTCGGACGGATGGGAACCGGCCGGCCGGGGTCACAGGCCGTAGACGAACCCGCCTTGTTTTTGCCCTTCCGAGCTTTGTCTCCTGCTGCACGCCCCCGGGTCCTCTTCTGACCAGCTGTGCGGCTACGAGCAGGGGTAGCTGCTGGGCTACTCCTAGCTAGCCACCAGCCAGCTGCTGCTGCTGCTGCTGCTGCTGCTGCTCATGCATGGGCGGCCATGGCTGTGGCTGGGTACCTCTACTCTCGTGAATCATCTGCGATCTCTTGACGACCTCCTGCGTTTGTTTGTCACCTTCACCAGATGGCCAGATGACATCGATCCGGCGACGTCTTCTCCCTTCTCGATTGCTTGCTTCCATGCTCTTGGCAAGCCATGACTGAAGTGCAGGTGTACTAGTACTTCGTATAGTGTGTTACCCTACGTAGGCCTAATCCTAGACAGGAGTAGCTTTCCCACCGATGCTTGCGCTTCATCAGCTCTGGGAGGAGGAAAAGGCAACGGTTCAAGTTCCAAATCGGTGAAAGATTGACGGGTAGCAGCAGATTGACATGACGCCGATGGATGAGGGATTGCGTGTTGAAGCTGTGATCTTTGCTTGCTTGACCACGGCCGCCGACTCGGCAGGCGGCGCCGGCGTCGGCGAGAGCATGCATGAGCATGCATGCATGCCACCGCCGCGCGAGCGATAAAGGAGAGAAAAGACGGCGGACGCTGCGAGGAGCTTTGCAAAAGCGAGACAGGATAAGCTGTACAGAGGCTGTTCGGCTCGCTTATCTCGACTTGTTTTGGTTTATTTCATCTCACAAAATACTATTCATTATACAAGTTGAGCACTATTTATTCTACCAGCTGAACAAGCCCTGCGAGGGCAGCTCCAACCGTGGGTTACACGAAATTCGGATTGTACACGTTGTGTGAGTGTCGGTTGTCTTCAAATTAAACACGGTTTCGATGCAAGTGAAAAAAAACTAATAGATCAGTAAATTGGTGCGAATGAATAGTAACATAAGGTCAGTCTCAATGGGCTTTTCATAAAGGATTTCATGAGCATTAATTATCATGTCATATCACCAATTTTGCTTATATGGCAAGGTATTTACGATGAGAGAGAAGAAAACGAGTTTCATCATATATGAGAGGAGTTTCGTCACCATGAAACTCCTGTGACACAGTTACTTACTTCCCGGTCTATGTACCCGTGTAATGAAACTATGCACTGAGATTGACCTAAGACGAAAAGTTATGAAAATTTATGGCACATACTATGTCAGAAGATGTGACTTGATGTGATAGGCTCAACACTTTATCCACTCTCTTAGTCTCTTGCCTGTTCTGATCTGGAATACTTTTGTATTTTCTTATCAAACTGTGGGCCCTGCAGGACTGCTCCCATGGAATCCAACCGAATAAAATTACTACTTAAAACTCTCTTTCGGGCAATACTGTGGGTTCGCTTTTGGTGGTTGCAGCAATAGGTATGACCAACCTGAAAAGAGTCATGGAGGGATGGGTTTCAGAGACGTCAAGAATTTCAACCTTGTTATGCTTGGGAAATAGGGTTGGAGGGTAATGTCAAACCCAAAATCTTTAAGTGCCAGGGTTCTCAAAGGAAAAATCTGTTAATACACTCCTGTACCCGAACTACCCGAAGTTTGCCATTCTCTTCGTATTTTATTATGTGTTGTTAGTTGAACACTTGATATTATCACTTTATTAGAATATAATTCTATCAGGTTGAACAAGTGATTATAATTTGTTATTCTCCACGAATTGTTGTTAAATTCTACACAAATTGGTAGTGAAATTATGTATAAATTGCTACTAAAATTTGTGTATTTTGTTGTTTTTGTAAATTCGGGTAGATCAGGTATACAGGCCGAACCCGAATCCGAATTATCGAGTACTCGAAATTTCGGGTAATGTTTTTCGATACTAATATCGGGTAGCTATTTTCATCACTCGAATTTTAAATTATCTGAATTACCCGACTCGAAAAAAATCAGGTAACCCGAACGCCGAGGCTTAGGAACTGCCAACCACCGACGAGACTAAGCAAGGTAGAGATTAGGTTGTTTTTCATTTACCATTTCCCTTTTTAATATTTATATTTTAGTCCCTCGAACTTCTATTTTCTCACATTTAAATCCCTAAACATTATATTTACTCACATTTCAATCCCAAAGAGGTAACAACTAGGTTTTTAACTAAAAATGGTAGTTGGAGGTGGAGGAATAAAATATAGTTGTTTGATATAGTGTAAATATATAGAGTAATATGAATGCGGAATAAATGATGCAGAGTGCCTAAAATATTCATTTTAAAGCAAAAATATAGTAGAGTAACAAGAGTGCATATAGTCACGTGTAAAAACCTCTCTGACGCTATAATATACAACTTGTAGCTACAATACAGTGTCACGTGTGTGTATATACAGCTACGTGATCACGCCATGCACGCTCCACAATACAGTGTCACGTGTTTATAGGTATACAGCTACCTGACCACGCCATGCACGGTAGTAGGCATCAGACTACTGCACTGCGCTACTGCAAAACTTTGAGCCAAGTAGCGTTAAAGAAGAAGAAAAAACACTTTAGCGCAATGCGCTAAGCACTACGGCACAACACCATAAACTCAATGTAACGCTAAAGCCAGCGTAACACGGTAGACTCAACTGCCGCGGTTGCTCGTGCGCGAGGCACGAGAGCTGCCGGCCCTGGGCGCTACGCCGAGCGTCGGAGCCGCGCTGGCCGTATGCTCGCTCCCAGGGCCATCTTCAGAAATTTGACTATTTCATTTTTTTTAATTTATTTTTTTATTCAATTTGTAAAAATATACTATCGTTTCAAAATTTAGCAAAACTAATCTACTACCGCCGTGGCCCATGGCGGTAGGGGCAAAATGCCGTGGACCACGGCGGTTGCAGGTGCCACAGTGACCTACCGCCGTGGGCCACAGCGGTTGCAGGTGCTACAGTGACCTACCGACGTGGGCCACGGCGGTAGGTCACTGTAGCACCTGCAACCGCCGTGGCCCATGGCGGTTTGCCCTTACCGCCATGGACCACGGCGGTGGTAGGTTAGTTTTGCTAAATTTTGAAATGATCGTATATTTTTGCAAAATGAATAAAAAAATAAATTTTAAAAATAAAAAATTCGAAATTTGAGGCCCATATGCGAAATAAAAATTGAGGCCTCTCATTTGGTATATAACCAAGCTATACATTGTCATTCAATTATCATGTGTTCAATAAAATAAATAAAATAAATGTATTCTTGTTTTACATTTTGTTTGATTGCCTCCCGGATTATATAATCTGGATTATGGTCTAAGACCAATATGATAAAATATTGTCTCAAACTATCTTCAACCACAAAAAATATTAAAATAAGCTAATGATCCAGAGTTACCTTTTGCCATATTATATAACCTTGAAGGCAAACAAACAAGTTCCAAGTTGATGAAAAGTAATTTGAATTAATTCACAGTATGTGTATATGAATTTCAGATTTATTGAATTAATTTAAACAGTGCCGGTCTAAATAACATTCCGGACGAACTGCAGGAGGCAGGAGCAACTACAAATCAAATAGTCTTTTAACTGCATGATCGTTAGAGAAAGCCATGAATCAGGCTAATGGAATCATGGCTACGGCAGGAACTAGACCAGGGTGTCAAAGCTGCAGCTTTTTGGGCATTTCCTCTCTGATTTGGAGGCCCTACTTATTTTGGGACCCTGTTCCACCGCTCGCCTCGCACACCCTCTTCGACGGGCCTGCTCGCCCTAGTGGCGGATTCAAGATTTCAAAAGAGGCTGAGTTTCGCTTCTTCCTTCTCTTCATTTTCTTCTTCCTCTCATGACTGCATGGGGGTAGGGGGCTTGAGCCCCCAGCCCCCACTCTGGATTCGCCCCTCCTTCCTGAGGCCTGACTCAACAGAGGTGGAGGTGGAAGCCGCTACCGGCGGGGAGGCAGAGGAAGTTCACGATGGAGGAGCACCACAGCCGTCGAGAGGGAGCAAGGCGTACTCGAGGGGCGCGACTATACATCACCACAGTGACAACTAGCAATTCGTCACGCCGCTCCATTTTGGTAAAAAAATAGACGTGCAGCAAAGGTGCGGGATGGATTGTCGGACTGTTTGTGCACTTCTTTATACACTTTATTGCTTCCATGTGCAATATGAATATAGACTTTAAAAACAATAAATTATAAACTAAGCATTAAAATTAAATTTTGATTGTAGCATTGAGATTCTGGCAGTAAAAACTTCAAAACAAGATCCCACTTGTCTATGTTCTGACGAACTTTTTTATTCGCATTTTTTAATTAAAGTTGTATATTTTGTGCAATATATAATTGTGGAACAAATTCTACAAACTAGCGGAGTAAAAAATTTGTGTACAAACAAGTTATATGAACTAGCGGAACATATATGTATACCTATGGAACAAATCCTACAAACTACCGGAACAAAAATTTGTACATACGAACAAATTTGTACCATTTTATTGTTTCCTTATGTACTGTATACAATTAAAACATAATTGCTCACATGCAAAATAAATTCAAATTTTAAAAAAGTTATAAATCATAAACCGAACATCAAAAATAAATTCTGATTGCACCATTGAATTTCTGACAATAAAAATTTCAAAACAAGATCCCACTTGACTATATTTTGATGAAATTTTTTATTCATATTTTTTCTAATAAAGTTGTATATTCAGTGCAATATATAATTATGTAACAAATTCTACAAGCTACTGTAATAAAAATTTTGTACGTACGAACAAAGTATATGAACCGACGGAACAAATATATATACGTGTGGAATAAATTCTATAAACTACCAGTTACAAACTACCAAAAAAAAGTATACATATGAACAAATTTATACCCTTTCATTGCTTCCTTATGTAGTGCGTACAAATAAAACAAATTGCTCGCATGCAAAATGAATTCAAAATTTTAAAGTTATAAATTATAAACCAAGCATCAAAATAAAGTCGCACCATTGAATTTCTCACAATAAAAAATTCAAAATAAGATCTCACTTTGACTATATTTTGTTGAAGTTTTTCTATTCATATTTTTCAATTAACCGTATATTTTTTCAGTGTGATAGATACATGTGGAACAAAAATTCACTAAGGGGAAACAAATACTCACTGAAGAGGAATAAATTTTTATTGAGGTGGAACAAATATTCATTGATGTAGAACTAATATTCACTCAGGGGGAACAAATATTCACTGAAGGGGCACAAATATTCACTTAGGAGGAAGAAATATTCACTGAGCGAGAACAATTTTTTATTGATGTGGAACAAATATTCACTAAGAGAGAACAATCTAAGGCGGATAAATTTTCACTGAAGTGAAACAAATATTCACTGAGGAGGAACAAAAAATCATTAAAAGGGAACAAAGTTGGAACAAATATCACCGAAGGAACAAAACTTTATTGAGAAGAACAAATATTCACATAACACGCGCAAATATGTAAAAAGAAAACTGTGGAAGAAAACAATGGAAGAGAAAAACAAAAACCGAGTAAAATGAAAGTGAAAGAAGTTGTATAATGACAAACTTAGAAAGGGTAACAAAAGAATGAGAAAGAAAGATAGCACAAAAAATACAAAAAATGAAAAGGGTCGAAGGAAAAAAAGAGAAAAACACAAAAGAATAGAATAGAAGAAAGACGATATAAAAAATAAATAAAGTAATCAAGGGGAGGAAAAATAAGAAATACGAGAAAATGAAGGAGCAAAATAGAGAAAAGACTAAAATAAAAGGACAAACAACAAAATAAAATAAAATAAAAATGAAAAGACATGGAATAAAAAAAGATTGGAAAAGAAATAGAAAATATAAACAAAAGAAAGAAAAAACAAACCGTCTCGCCACCTCACCTGATACCGCAGATCAGACGGAGCTCCATCGCCACAAGGGTTTGAGAAGAGCCGTAGTAGACACTCACAGAAATGGATGAGATGCCCATTGACTGGGGCCACGCCCCGAGCTCCGACGACCTTGTACCAAAGCTTCCCATCGATCATCACCGTGGTGAACTCTACCTCAATCCACTCTCGTACCATTCAATAGACACACAGCCTCCGCTGCATCCATAGACAAAAAAACCTATTGTACTCACATCTCTATCGGGATAACAAGTCGCCGGTCCTCGACTCGAACTCAAGAACTCCACGACAGGAACCCCTTCTGATCCACGAGGTCACCAATTCACCGCCGCCGCCGTCACCTTGATCTACTAGAACCTATTGTACAACCTACGCCATCCGGAAAGAGGCTACCGGTCTCCAACACCTCTCGATGACTCTCAAGCCGTTGGAGATCGAAGGGAAAACCATCTTTGCCGACCTTGTTTAGTTGGAAAATAAATTTAACGAAAATGTCACATCGACTTTACTGATGCTAATTAGGAGGACCAAACATAATCTGATTATAAAAATAATTGCATAGATGGATTGAAAATCATGAGACAAATCTATTAAGCCTAATTAAATCATTATTAGAAGATGTTTACAGTAGAACCACGTTGTCTATGATGATCTAATTAGTCTCAATATAATTGTCTTGCGAATTTACTCGAGGATTTTTTTTTTGCGATCGTGAATTTACTCGAGGGTTATGAAATGAGTTTTGTCATTAATTGGCATTTAATATTCTTAATTAGTATGAGATTATATGATGTTATGGAAGAATCTATCTATAACAACTATATAATCGGTACCCACTAACTATTTCTCTCAACTCTCAGCGTGCCACGTCATCTGCTTATGTCATCCACTCACGGGTCATTTATTCAAGAAGCACCGCACTACAAAGCACTATAGACATTCTCTCAAACCTCATCCATCCACCTCACCACCTAACCTTCCTCTTTACTCTCACCACGACATCTAAACAGGCTCAATAGGCAACGCAAATGCATGATAATTCAACATACGACAGTTGAACAGGCTCAAGCAGGCAACTCGCTCTTATTCTTTACTCTCACCACGACAGCTCAATAGGCTCTCAAATGCACGGTAGTTCAACAACAGACAACTTCATCAATTCCGGCCATTGAGTACATGAGCCGTGGTCAGTTTTCTTCCGTTCCTTCCTGCATATACGTGTTGGTGGCCATACGAGTACTTGAACCCTTGCCCTTCTTTCTCTCTACCTCACTATGGGTCTATAAAATGGGACGCCCTCAATATTGTGATGTGTGAATCCATTTGATCTTTCACATCTCCATCTCCGCAAAAGGTTGTCATCGTCGTCTTGAATCATGTCGCTGCCATCATCATTGCTATTTCTCTCCAAAGTACTTCTGTAGTGCTCTCTCATCTTTCACATAGCAAGAACCTGGACGCTCCACAACTGTGACAAGTGTCTGGGCGGAGCCGGTGACCCCATCGCCCATCGGTGACCTCCGCAACCAGAAATAGGAGAACCTCCTGGCAGCGATGGTCGTCATCACCCCCTACCGGATCACGAGATATGAGGTCCTCTGGGCAGTGTGCCATGAGTACCTGCAACTCTACGTCCATCCATGCGCACGCGTTGGCCACCGCTGAAGTCATCAGCTCCATGCGCGGCAACTGCGCAAGGTAACGCTCTTTATAGTGCTTAATTAATGTGAAACTTTGAATTATTTATGTTTATTTTCTCAATATTATATATTTCATTTTAAAGGCAACTACATTTGTATTGTACCAAGTATCTCTTAATTAAATAATTCAATGTCGTGTCCAAAAGTTTTAAGTTTTTAATATTTCCTCACACCATTTGATAATAATAATTAAAATTTTTATTAAACACCCCGCTGCATCGGGCTGTGGGAATCACCTTAGTAGAAAATATTCTTGGGAGAATGTTTTGGGGAAGAGGATCTACAGCAAGCACTTGCACGGCTAAAATAATGGTGTGCCAGCCTTGAATGGGTTCTGCTAAAATAATTCTTTGATCAGACAAACTGTGCACAAGAACGTGTCCTCTGAACTACTGCTACCACGGCCGCCGGCCATCTGATCGGAATCCTTGGCGCGTCACAATAACTTCTCACAGTGAGTAGACCTGCAAAGCAACTCAATCTATAAATGCAACGGAATAGAAATCATCAATCAGCCTGTAAAGCTTCTTTTAAGACCCCTCCCCTGCATGAAATAGCCTTTTACCTGCATGTCATTATAAAAGTTCCCTGTGACCTGTGAGCCACTGGAAACTTTGTGTGCACTTGTGTGCCACCGAGCCAAACTTCTTTACCCTATGTGCCATTCCGTCTACACTCCGTCCACTTTTTACCGTTAGTTGACCTGACATGTGGGGCCGGTCAACCAAAAGCTGCAAGCCTGGATTGGATTGTTAGAAATTAAACTTTCTAAGGGCTCTTTTGCAAAAACAGCAAGACACAAACTAAACCATCGGGATAACCGTTTTCTTCAGGGGCCTAAACACAAAACCACCTTCTTCTTCCTCTGGATCACATCTAAGCGTTGCTTTTCGCCTGAGACTGAGCGGTGCCGCCGGTGGTTAGGCTGGGACCGGGAGCACAACAAAAAAAAAAGGCACGTGCGGCTGCAGCTCTTGGCGGCAGCGCAGGCGGGCAGGAGGGACGGCATCGCAGGCGCTCGGGCAGGAGAGATGGCATCGCAGCGCCCAGCGCAGGAGAGACGGCATCGGAGGGAGCTCGACCATGGCTATGGCGGAGAGAAGGGGATTTGATGAGAACGACCTCCAAACGTGCATGGGAACGACAAAACGGAACGAGCTTGATGAGAGGAACGCGGTGGTGTGCTCACCTTCTGTCAGAGATGAACAATGGCGACGGAAGGGCTCGCCGGAGCTGGAGAGGAGATCACCATCCTTTTTTTTTTCGAACAGAGCGGGCGGCGGCGAGAGCTCGCCCCGCGCGACGGGCGCGGCCATGGCGACCAGGGCGGCAGGAGCTCGCCCCGCGTGAGGGGCGCGACGCCTGGAGCTCGGCCGGCACGGCCATGGCGACCAAGGCGGCAGGAGCTCGCCCCGCGCGACGGGCGCGGCACCGGGAGCTCGACGGTGCGGCCAAGGCCATGGCCATGGCGACGCAGGAGCTCGGCCGACTGCGCTAGCTAGGGCGGCGTGTCGGCTAGAGCTCGGCCAGCGGTGGCCGGGGTGAGCTCGCTGCGCGCCGGGGCCACCACACACGGCTTTTGGTTGAACGGGCCCACATGTCAGGTCAACTAACGGTGACAATTGGATGGAATGCAGACGTAATGGCACGTAGGGTAAAGAAGATTGGGTCAGTGGCACACGGGTGCACACAAATTTTCCGATGACTCACAAGTCACAATGAACTTTTATAATGACATACAGGTAAAAGGCTCTGCATGAAAGGGACGGAAGCATGGGAGCAAAGCCGCAGAAGACATACGTGTGTTTTGATCTCCGGAACTAAACTTTAATCCTGTCCCATCGAATATTTACATGGTAATTGTGAGTATTAACGTAGACTAATGACAAAATTTATTTCATAATCGAAGACTAAATGGCGAGACGAATCTAATAAATCTAATTAGATCATGATTAGACAATATGATCCTACAGTAAACATCTTTTGATGATAGCTTATTAGGTTTGATAGATTCATCTCCCGAATTAGCTACAACTATGTAACTAGTTTTGTAAGTAGCTCATATGTAGTCATTTTAATCTTTTATTCTTTTTTTTGCCCCTTTGTAATGGCATATGCACTGTCCGCGTACTTGGCTACTTGCCTTTTGGTTTTTTTTTTTTTGAAACATGCCTTTTGGTTTGAAGCTGAATGTGGTGCGTGCTAAGGTTACCAGCTTTACCTATGGTGGTCCTGGCCCTGCCCTAGCAAAAGTTCTTGCTTGGGTTGTAGGCTCTTGTAGCTACTGGCCGTTTGATAGTTTGTTGATGTCGTCGTATCAAACATTTTATGGGATGTCCGGAGAGATGTTCGGATACTAATAAAAAAAATTAATTTAGCAACTCACCTTGAAATCGTGAGATAATTTTTAAAACTTAATTAATTCGTCATTAGACATGTTTAATGTAGCACGACATGATCAAATCATGCACTAATTAGACTTGATAAATTCGTCTCAGCTCACAAAGTTATTGCAATCTATGTGATTAATTATTTTGTCTACATTAATTACTTCATGCATGTGTCCAAACATCTAATGTGGTAGGTGAATAGTTCTTTTCAACGAAACTAAATAAGATCTTAACTAAAATTGGATATAGGTAACAAGGAGGTTTGGTTGCCTGCACGCGCTCCAGCCAGGCTCGTTGCATGCAGCTTTCGCGCGTTTGGTTGCCTGGGTGTGCTTCCGAGCCAGGCTGACCAGATGCAAAAGTGTCCTCCGAGCCTAGCCCAAGAGGAACGCCGGAATCGGTCGCATCCAGTGAGCTAGGCTCGCGCCACGCATGATTAGCACAACTAATGATGTGATTAGCACATAATTAGTAAATATTAAGTCATCTTAAAACAAATTAAGAGTGTATAAAGGTAAATTAAGTTTTATTAATATGTTGTAATAAAACTTAATTTACCTGTATACACTCTTAATTTGTTTTAAGATGACTTAATATTTACTAATTTATTACAACATAATATCACAATTAGAGAGAGGAACTCGAGGGTTAGGGTGCTTCGTCTCGAAGCCTCCTTCCTCTTCTCGAGAGCTCCCTCCACCGCCTCCTCCCGGCCCCCTCCCTCCTTGCTCCGGCGAGCTCGCCTCACCGCAACGGGAGGGGAGGGGAGCCCCCGACTGTCCTTACTAGTAGCTCTTAGTAGTTCCTCGTTGTAGTACTTGCCATATGGCTTCCCCACTCCTTTTCTTCGCCGTCGCCGTCGCCGGGATCTTCCTCGGCGTCCTCTCCGCCGCCGTCTTTGTCGGAGTTAAGGTCAGTGCCAATAAAATAAACCCGTCTCCCTTTCCTCTAGATCTCGTCATCTCCGCCCCCTCTCTCTCAATCCATCTCCGCCGACGAGATCTAGCCACATCCTCTTCCGCTCCACCACCGCTCCCCCCCAGCTTCTCCGTCTCCACCGTCTCACCACCCCGCTTCCCACTTCTGCCACCACCTCGTAGCCATCGCCCTTGCAGATCCAGTAGTTGTAGATCTCCAATCCTTGCATCTGCGGTTGTTCCAACGGCTTTGTCCTCATCAGGGATGTAGTGACACGCTGTTGTTGAACACACTGTTGCGCTGCCATCTCCGCCTCGTTGCCATCGTCTTCGCTGAAGATTCCGCCGGCCTCGACCACCTGCAGCACCTCGGTGGTTGTTTGACGACCTCGCCCCCATCTGGGTTGACGCGAGCTCGCCGTCGTGGAACGCGCCGACATGCTACCGACTCCGACCGCCGCTCCGTTCCGCCTTCCGTTCCTCTAAGCAACTGCAGATCCTGCAGATCCAAGAGTACCTAGACACATACCCAGCTGGTGAAGATCATGAGAGCTCGTCTCCACCGGGGATTTGACTACAAGCCTCATCCATTGCCGTCGGCGACGTGAATCATACATACTTGTCGGTCGTCAGGTGTGGTTCCCTCCTTCGGCTTCGTCGCCCCTTCAACAACCGACGCAAGACGCGGTCCCTCCGTCCCGCTGTAAGCGCCGCCGGCGCCTTTACAGTTCTCCGCCGACGAGCTCGTCTCTGTATTCGCTGTGGTGTCTGTGTTCTTCTGGTCTTTGGACCTCTTTGTAATATGGCCCTTTTCGGAGGACCGTTGTGTAAGATGGCTACTTTATATATATATATATGTATGTATGTATGTATGTATGTATGTATGTATGTATGTATGTATGTATGTATGTATAAAGTGTTTGTTGTCAAAAAAATCACAATTAATTAATATTTTTGTATTTATTTTTAACACATTCTTGTTCCATGATTTAGACTCGTGCAGGCAACCAAACACCAACTCTTGAACCAGCCTACCTACCTGCAAGCAACCAAACAAAAGAGTAGGCACACAAGCAGACTGGCTAAGGTGAGCCAGGCTCACGGATGCAGATCAGGCTAGACCCATGCGGGCAACCAAACAAGAGAATGTGACTATCCCTAGTTTCAAACATCCACCAGGGATTCTTGGTGACTGTCTTGAGCTCCATCTGATTTTTTATGACCGTTGATTCTCAGAGTGGAGTGATTCTATTGGTTGAAGATGATTCTCTTTGATTCTCTAGCATAAACTCTTGAAATCATGATGGAGAATTACATAGAATCACGAGCTTGAAGTATTTTTTTCGGGCTCCCACCATCATTTTTTTTATTTTAAAGAATCACTTCACAAAATCAACATGGAATATGTATCTCCTTTCAGAAAAATTGTTAGGCACAGCTCCCACTGGATTTAACACAGAATCAACTCTGGGAGCTTCGACAAATGCACCCTTACTTGCAGCTCGGTTTATATTAAGAAATTGTATTGTAGAGAATTTTGTGATTTAATTAAAAAGTAATTTACCCATACATTTCTTCCTCCTCTCCTTTCTATTTCTCTCTTCGTCCACTTTCTTTTTCACTGATCCCTCTCCTCAGTCTATGGCTAAATTCTTAACAAGGGGTAAAATTAAGATCGTGATTGGTTTCGTGCATTCCTTTGTTCCCAACAAACCCTTGATGTTGAGTCCTACCTTTTGGTCCATCTAGACCTTAAAGCATTGTGCAGATTCCATAACTAATTTAAGCCCAATTGATATGGGCTCCATCTATTTGCACCACTTGATCCAAGTACTCCCTCCGTATCGAAATACTTGTTGCTGTTGACTTTTTCTTCTAACTTTGACCATTCGTCTTATTCAAAAAATTATCGCAAATGTGTAAAAGGATAAGTCAAGCTTAAAATACCTACAATAATAAAGCATGTGGCAAGCAAAGTAAATAATACTTGTATAATCTTTTGAATAATACGAATGGTCAAAGTTGTGAAAAAAACAATGGCGACAAATATTTCGATACGGAGGAGTACATTATGGTTGCCCTGAGCACTAACGTCTAAACGTATTGTATTTACCCTTACAAATCACGACAACCTGTGGATTATGGATTACGGAGATCGGTACAATTTGCTAAGGATCGATCGGATCGGATGCGTGACAAGGACCAGAGCTGCTATAAACAGTTCCATTTGTTGTTGGTCCACACACACCTCTTGACCACTGTAGATCATTCAAAAAAGAAGAAAACAAGAACCGATTTTAATCCGTCCAGCTCTGCGTTCGCACATCACTCCCGGTCGAGCGCGTCAGGCCCCCACACCTTCATCCCTCTTCTTCCTCCCCCAGGCATTACAATACTCCCTCTGGGGCTCGCATTCACGCCGCGCAACTACACTGTTGCTGTAGCGATAGCAAAGCATGCATTTGGTGTCCCTGTATACACACGCACCATGCATATGCATTTCTAACTTTTTTTCACTCTCTCTCCATCACATCACATTATGTTCGGAGTATTAAATATATGTAAAAAATAACTAATTATACAGTTTGGATGTCCTTTGCGACACGAATCTTTTGAGCCTAGTTAGGTCATGGTAGGATAATATTTACCACAAACAAACGAAACGTGCTACAGTGTGGTACAGGAGTTCCAACAGTTAAATTTGCAAATTTTTCAACTAACTAAACAAGACCTTAATAGACATGCCTCGAAAGGTTCCTTCTGCTGCATTGGCGTCGAAAAAAGTCTCTGCCCCGGCCCCCAGCCTGCACGCTCTGGCCATGCACATAAACTGATGGACAATTCATTTCCGGTTCGAGAAACACGATCGCAACACGGGCGTATACGCGTCGTGGTGGCTGCAACTGTGTTGCTCATGTGCATAATAGGACAGGGACAAAGCTCCAAACTGTACGTTGCGTGTTGTTACTACGTCGCGTTGCAAGGTAGAAGAAGATGCATGTCAATGTCAAGAGATGCTTCCATTTCAATGCCGTGTTTGTATATATACATATATACGTATAGTATGTAATGGTCTGTTCTTTTGTGTGAAAAGGAATAGTGAAGTTGTAAATAAATAGTGTTGGAATAGTATTTCTTGTGAGGGAAGATGTGATGGATATAATAAGTGAATAGTACTTTTCACTGTTCATTTGTGACGACAAAAACAGACCCTAAGTTGGGAGGCAGGGTACATTGAAGTGACCTTGGTATTTATAACTGCACGCCACACTCTACTACCGTTGCAGTTTTGCGATATCAACAACGTCAGGGAATAGTTGTATTTATAAATGTATTCTTCATTCCTCCCCTTGGAGTAGAGAGAGTGTAGCAGCAAGCTGTATCCATCAATCACCCTCTGCTACGAACCGGAGAGTAGTGAAGGCGAGGAGCGTGCGTGGTGCGGCAATGAACAGCAGGCCAGCAGTAGAATGCATGAATTCCATACGAGAGACAGAGATTCTAAAAAAACCAGACGCGCGCATCGGTCGGTCAGCTGGGCGTTATAGGCACTACAGGTACAGGTAACAGGGCTACTGCTGCTGTTCTGAAGTGACAAGTTGGGCAGCAGCGCTCTTCCTCTCTCCGCTCGATCGACCGGGAGAGATCATCCGATGACAGTACAAGAAAAGCAGGCGTACGGGCATACAGATATATACACGCCCGGTCACCCGCGCGCCAGTGCTTTGCCGGGCGTAGTATTTTTCTCGAGCTCCGGCCGGGGGCGTACTGTATACTCGAGGCCAGGAGAGAATTTCTAGGACAGGCCTGGAGATTGTTACTTTCAGATATTATTCGAGCGGCGTACGTGAGGAAGAAACGCAGGGCGTCGGTGGTACATTTTGACATAATACTCACACATACTCGTATATATTCATCTTTATTCGATTGTGGTATATTACAGTTAGAAAGTACTCCTCTACAGTCCATTTTATATTTATTTCTCGGATTTCTCACTTCGCATCGCATCTGAATATGTGTCTCACATTGCATATGTCAAATTGAATTCTGAGTATTAGCTATATATTTAGCATGAAAATTGATAATCGTTGACGATGGTTAGCAAGCGAATTATCCTATCCCTTAAATGTATTCATCCAAAGTTTATCGATTTGTCTATTAGCACTTGAGAGCCTGTGTGGTTCGAGTACCGGTGGATATTCGCTTCCTAGTATGAGGAGTGATTGACAACGTTCTGTGGACTGACTCTTGGCTAAGTATTGCAGGTGCAGGCTGCGGCTTGATCGGTGTCGGTGCAGGTGAAAAACAAGCGCGAAAGGTCCATGCCGGTGGACCTCCAAGTGTGGAGCAGACAAGTAGGCTTGGTTCGAGGGACCCGGTGGCCGACGGGGTCAAGTGCGGGCCGCATGGTGACAAGAACAGCAAGACGAAGTTGTGGACGGTTTCTTGGTTGAGCCTCAAAACCAAGGTCGAGCCGGGACGACGTGGGGGCCAAGTCATGAGTGGAGATTGGCGGGAGGCCACACCAAGTCCGCGGGGTTTCCAGTGGTTCACCACAAAACCATTGGGTTACTTGGCTGAGCCACAAAGCCAAGACTGAAGACCGAAGCGTGCACGACTACAGTACTAGGGCGGTCTGACCAGTGGGTCGGGGCGGTCTGCTCCGTGGACGGCTTCCGGAGACTTCAAAGCGGAGGACACGCGTCGAGATCGCAAGGCTTGCGTCGAGACTAAGCAAGTTGCGGTCGCCGGGCATCCGTCCGATGGTGCTACGACGAAGATTTCCCAAAGTGCCCTTCGGGGGCGTGTATCTTAGTATTATGTAATAGGGGTAGTTTCGTCTTTCGGTTGTCTACATATAACCCAAGTGGTGAGAGGATGGCAGCCATCTCTTTGAACTCTAACTCATTTGCTTTTGCTATTTTCCCTTCCTATTTTCCTTAGGATTTTCTATAGGACCAGCTTGAGAGCTTCATGGTGAGATCTTTAGAGAGGGATGGATGATCGGGAAGCAAGCTAGACCTTGTATGAATCTTTCTTGGTATGTATAGAAGATTCAGCGTGATTCCTCAAAACCTTTTGTTGTCGCTCTTGTTTTTCCCTTTTGGTGATTTTCGGAACTTTTTCTTGGCGATTTTCTTGTGGTGCATTAGAGGTCTTCCCTTTGCTATTTTGGTTGGGGATGAATGCTTGAGCCCTTCGTGGTTGTTTTCCGTGTAATCCCCCTCTCAAATCCGTGGGAAAAGGTGCTCGATTTGGGGTTTTTCTTTAGGTTTCGCGAAGAGGTGTTCTTGGTGGAAATCCTTCGATTACTCTTAATTTAGCAAATTTTGGGGGACCAAATCGTAGCTATGGGATGCCTATAATGTACTCCTAGTATCCCCAAAGTCTTGTGCGAATCTGTGGAGCAAATCGGGAGATCGGGAAGGTTGTTTGGATGGGTTGACCAGTGGCTCGCTGTTCATCCCGAGTGCCCAGGATCTGACCGGTCTGACCGGTGCTCTCCACCGGTCTGACTGGTGCGACCCCTGTTGGGTTTTGGCTCGGGTGAATGTCCCCGAGTGTCGCTTAGTCTCTAGGCTTGTTGTTGTTGCGAGTTTGGTGCTGTTTGGAGCTCGAAGCTTTGTTTTCTTGGATTTGGGGTTTTCCAGCTTGGACCGACCTGACCAGTGTGCTATACCGGTCTGACCGGTGTGAAGCTTTTCTGTGCAAATTCTCAAGTCCTGCTCGGGTGATCCGATTGGGGGTCTCGAGTGACCCGGTATGTCTCTGGAGGGTGTCGGGTGATCCGGTTGTACAGTTCGGATAATCCGGCTAGGACCGGTCTGACCGGTGGGTGTGACTGGTCTGATCGGTGGGTTCTATGTGCTGCTCGAGTCTTTGTTCCACTGCGTTCTCGAGTAGGTTTGGTGGTTGTTTATTCCTAGGATCAGTAGCACTCTAGTGGCTAACATGGTCTTGGCAAACTTGGGTAGTTTGAGTCGGAGAAGTGGTTTGGGCTAGCCATGTTCATCTTGTTGGAGAAGGCATCTCCCTCAAGAAGAATTTTATTTGGCTCCCATTCACTCCCCCCTCTGGTTCGCCATTCCGGTCCTTCAGCACTGAACTGATAAAGTTTTTCTTTGTAGTCTGATGGATATATCATAATATGAATCATAGATGGCATATAAAAGCAAACTTGTTTAAAAAGATCAATAGCATAGCTGAGTGCTTATCACATCCACAGATACTTTTATGATATAATAGCACCACTGACAAAAAGTTTCTACCATTTTCTAGTTGTAAAAGTTCTAACCCACGAGCTAATTCCTGAACTCCACCACAACTCAACCGCACAAGGAGCCCGTGGCGGCTAGGATTTGGCCCAAGCCATCTCCTCAACTTCGAAGTATTGTGGCGGTTTTTACCTCTCTTTGGTGAATGCCCTAGGTTTCCTTGAGTTCCGTTGAAAGGATGAGCAAGGCAATGGATATTGGGTATACTTATAATCCAGAGGTACCATGGGGTGACAGTCACGTCGATCAGGGCCACAAACAACGACCAAATAGGCTAGTCGATCGTCTTAGACGATTCCATCACCTTTCCGACCTCAAATGTAAAAACTTTCTATACGAAAGTTGTAGATCTTTTCAAGACATGTAATTTAGACACCAAAATGGCTCTGGGTGAGGAAGTTATATCTTGTGCAAGATGTGCTACTTCTGCGAGCATTTGGACCGTTTTTCTTAGTTTGAACATGAGATTGACTTGCACAATCACCACATACATTGCATCCAAGTCTTTTGGAATGACTATCTATTGAATGTGGGCACATTTGGATGATGAATTGGGTCAGGTCGATTAGCATATGGGTCTTGGGCTGATTGCCCTACCTTCACTTGTGCTCCGTTGGTCATTGTCTTTCTAGTGTAGGCTCCTTGCGTTGTCCCAAATCTTGGTTTAGATCATGCCCGTGCAAAAGTTGCATGTTTATGTTGTATTTCCCACTATTTTTTGCAGTGTAGTCCAAAATACAACACAAATTTGAATATGAGTTATTTTAGAGGCCAAATGGTAGGTTAGTATGAGAACACATAAAAAAAATCACAAAATTGATGTTAAAAAGGTGTTAATAATGGGCACCAGTAATAATCTCATTGCTCACTTGCATATATGGTTCCCTCATACACATATTTAAGGAATTGCTTGTAAAAATAGCGATGGATCAATAGGTAATTAAAATCATATGATGGTGTAGTTTTTATATTTTGTTATAACATTAATGTTGGGTTCTTTTTTAATAATAGAGAGAAGTTGATAATTTAAACACACATTGGTGGATTATTTTATTTTTATAATTTTATAATTGAAAATTAATTTATACAAATATTGATTGGTCAATTTAGATTGTTTGGATAATGACACACATGGGTAATTGTAGATACAAATTTAAGGGATGACTTTATATTATTTCTGCGATAGTGGTAACTTTTAGAAATCGTAATAGCTACAATGGCTATTATTTACCATTATGATTAAAGTGTACTTTATTGATGACCAATCTCTATGGTATTTTGTAAAAAAAATCTAGAATTTATGTTTAAGAAACACGACGGATGATGGTTATTATGGAGGTCCAAAAACTTTCGATTAGTAGTGGTAAGATTTGAAAACATACTTCTAATGAAGTGAATATTGCATATGTGACCCTATTTTAAAGTACATAAAAACTGGGACTGATAAATTAAGGGCAATTAGCTGAAGATATTTATGTGAAATAAACATCTTGATAACATGTTTTGCACTTATATGCTATGTCTTTGTGTTCACAACTAAATGCCAATTGCCATTTTGTTTAGTCGCTCTTGTCATATTGATCGATGGCTTTGTAGTTGCGATTGTGTTTTGTAATAGCTAGATTTTCTTTTGTATTCACCTTTTTATTACACATAAAACCAACAAAAAAGCCCAACAACTCATTTTCAAATAAATAGTAATCATTTTTTTATTTGAGTCGGATATATAAAACAATTATGAAATAAGTGTGAAGATCATATTTAGATCAGCTTGAGATATTTGCTAAATAATGTAGGGATCTGTCAGGACAAACAAATCAGCACCAGCCACCAGCCAACCAGCGTTATTTTTCTCCCAACAATCCAGCATCAGCCATCATCCACCAACCAGCCGAACAGGCTGTTATATTGTAGCCATCCGGCTATATATCTTATAAATGTGTCTATTTGCAGCATATACAGAACTAACAATCAAGAACCAATAAAAGAAAGAACATCTCAATCAAGATGTATCTCCGCAACCCTCATATTCAAAACTTATGGTTACCTCTATCTTCAACACGAGCTGCTCAATTGATTCTTCTCACTGAACTCCTGCAGGACTACATCCAGTTCCCTACCCTTAATGACCAAATGGTCATATATTTGGGGATCTTCATCATTTGCGACCTACAAATCACAACCTAAGAGCAACTCCAAGAGTTTGGCAAACCAACTTGGCATCCATCTAATTTTGGCAAAATAAGAAAAAATGGCCTCCAACAGTTTGGCAAACCAAGTTGGCAAAAATAGAAACTTGGCAAAACCCACCTCCACACGCGCATATATGCGCGCGCGGATCGTGGTTGCCATCGGCGTTTCCCTGTAGGTGGGAGGGTGAAAAAAGAAATAAAGAATAGAGAAGGATTCCTGATGTAATTTTCAAGAGGTGGAAGGGTATAAACATAATTTTGTTTCTCTCAAGATACCTGATGCAAGTTAGATCTTGGTTTGGCAAGTGAATTATGTCAAATTGTTGGAGATGAACTCTTTTTTTACTTGTCATATCTTTTTAGAAGTTGTCAAAATACAAGATTTGCCAAGTAAAATTTGGCAAACTGTTAGAGATGCTCTAAAAGGATTATACTTGCCTCTCGTTTAAATGGATGTGGAATTCTCGGATTCATAGTAAGCATAAGATCTTTTTTTTGCTATTTTTATTTTATACAAATCGTTGTTTAAATGGTAGCCAAGGATAATAAGGAGACCGCTTCCAACTTTAATTTTACGGTGAAATGTGAAAGTAGAAACACCAAAACAATTACATGACGATATTCATCTGTAAACAATATTACATATGAAAGCATGTTAATTTTATTGAGAGAGAACCATTCTTAAATGATCGATCCTACATGTATTTCAACTGTGAGAATTTAATGGCGCGCTACTCGCAAATACAACGTGCTATTAGTCACAGAAAATCGACGAAGACATAAATATATGGTTTGGTGGATATTGACATGGCTTATAGTGGATAGTGACATGACGTGTAGTGGGTTATGACGTGACATGTTGAGAGACAAGAGAAGTAGTTAGTGGGTACCAATTATATAGTTCTATGTGATGAACAAAAGATTAAATGTGCCTACTAAGACTGTCTCCAGCGGCTTCTGCAGCCGCTGCTGCATCCCCCAAATGCAGAATCTAGGGCTCCTGTTCACGCTCCAGCGGATGCTGCATGAGCTGCTGCAAAATGCAGTCGAGCTCCCCCGTTGCTCATTCCTGGGCGTGCTGCAACCCAACCGCTTCCTCTCTCTCTCTTCCTCTCGCACTCCGCCATCTCCCTCTCTCGCTCTCGCACTCCGCCATCTCCGCCTCTCGCACTCCGCCATGGGCACCAGGCCTGCCTCTCTCCCCTCCTCGCGGCGGCGCCATGGCCTCTCTCCCCTGAGCGCAGCTCCTCCACCGGCACCCGCCAGCCCGCGCCGCCGGCGCAGATCCGCGCGGGAGGAGGAGCAGGGCCGGCGCGTTGAGGCGGAGCAGGAGCGGCCTCCTCCGCGACGGCACGAGCACCTACACGCGGTCGGTGGCCCGGCGGCCGGGTGGCGAGCACGAGCTCCCTCCCTTCTTCTTCCGTGTCGGCGTGGTGGGCGCCGGCGTTGATCCGCTTTGTCGGTGGCCGCGGCGTCCTCCTCCGGCGTGGATCCGCTTCCTCAAGTCCGGCCTCCCCATCTCCGCGCCCCGCAGGCGTGGATCCGCTTCGTCGGTGGCCGCCTTCTCCTCCCCCGCCGGCTGCCTCCTCGAATCTGCCGGCCGCCTCCTCCTCGAATCTGCCTCCCCCGCCGGCTGCCTCCTCCTCCCATACGGCGGCGATGATGAAGGCGCCGTGATTGGCGCCGGCCCCGCTCCCGAGCGGCACCCTCCGCGGAGCAACGCCTCCCCCGGGGCCACCCCTCTCCCCGCTCCCGCGTGTGCCCGTGTCGCCCTCGGGCGGGAGCGGTGCTGCGGCGGCGGGTGGGTTGGGGTTGGGGACCGTGGCGGCGGGATCTGCGGCGGGTCCTGGTCGGGCGGCGCGGGATCTGAGCCGCCATTGTTGCTGCCTCCTCCTTCTTCCCGGGGCTCCTCCTCCTCCTCCAGAGCGCGCGCGGCCAACTACCGCGAGCGATGCGCGAGACCGCTGCAGCCCCTCCTCGTTTGCGTGACGGGAACGTCTGCAAACGGGAGATTTTTGCAGATACGTGAAAGGAGACTGCTGGAGACAGTCTAACCCTTTTATGTTCGAGAATAAAACTTTTGAAATGTGCAACCAAACTCACCCATCTCTTCTGAATTGAAACATCCCGATCCCCCGGCTCGTCCGAACCCCGGGTCAAACGCGATAGCAAACTCATTCCTTTTGCACACTTTAAAGCTAACCCCCGCCCACATCTCCTCCCCTCCTCATCGATCACTCTTCTTCCTCCGGCCCCCGCGCACATCTCCCCCCAAGGAGGCAGGCCGCCCGCAGGGAGGCACACCCACACACAAACCGAAGCCCTCCAGCATCCCCCTCCAAACCCGCGCAGGCTGTGCTAGCCATGGAGAGTGGCGGCATCATTGCGGCATGTACTCCCCAATGATTGATCTCTCATCGTCTCTTCTTCCAACCACCTCCTCGTCCCGCCCTGTCTCCCCAAAATGACCAGCAACAGCAGCCAGAACCTCAGCAGCTGCAGCACCGGCGGGAGCGACCCGGCGGCCGGCGGCGGCGTCGGCGGCAGCTGGCTGGGCTTCTCGCTGTCGCCTCACATGGCGGCCACCATGGACGGCTCCAACGCCGTGCAGGTGCAACAGCAGCACCACGGGGGCCTCTTCTACCCTCCCGTTGTCAGCGCCTCTCCCGCAGGCTTCTGGTACGCGCTCGGAGGCGGCGGCCAGGATGATGTCTCCACGGCGGGAGCCAATGGTGGCGGGGGATTCTACCCTGGGCTCTCTGCCATGCCGCCCAAGTCTGACGGATCCCTCTGCATCATGGAGGCCCTCCATAGGAGCAGCGAACAGGATCACCACGGTAAGCTAGTTCCATTAATGGCATTGTTTACATTAGTAGGAAAAAATGAGAGATCTTTAGTACTAGCTCGATCGTACTTGCTACAGTTTGTTTTGGCTCCATTAATGGCTCTTGATTGGTTTAAAAAAAGTTGTTTTGTCTTGTGATCCATCAGGTGTGGTGGTGTCGTCGGCATCGCCGAAGCTGGAGGATTTCTTGGGCGGGGGCCCCGCGATGGCGCTGAGCTTGGACAACTCCAGCTTCTACTACGGCGGGGGCCACGGGCACGTCCAGGACCAAGCCGGCTACCTGCAGCCTCTGCACGGCGCGATGATCCCCGGCTCGGGCGGACACGGCCACGACGTGTACGGCGCCCACGCGCAGCTGGTGGAGGAGCAGTCCGCCGCGGCGATGGCGGCGAGCTGGTTCGCCGCGCGCGGCGGGGGCGGCAACGACGTCAGCGGCGGCGCCGGCGCCATCCTGCCGGTGCAGAGCCACCCACACCCGCTCGCCTTATCCATGAGCTCCGGGACCGGGTCCCAGTTCAGCTGCGTCACCATGCAAGCCAGCGCCCACCCCCACGCCGACGCCGTCGCCGAGTACATCGCTATGGACGGGAGCAAGAAGCGCGGCGGCGCCGTGCAGAAGCAGCCCACCGTCCACCGCAAGTCCATCGACACCTTCGGCCAGCGCACGTCCCAGTACCGCGGCGTCACCAGGTATATACTCCCTCACCGCACCCCACACCCCCGACCGTCCGTACGCCGTCGCCGCCGAAGTGCCCGGCCCCGCCACGAGTCGCTCACTAGTCGCGTGGTTTCGACCGTGTAAAAGCAGGCATAGGTGGACGGGGAGGTATGAGGCGCACCTCTGGGACAACAGCTGCAAGAAGGAAGGGCAGACCCGGAAAGGCCGGCAAGGTACGCGCGCCACTGCCGCCATGGCAGCCTACTCCTCCCTGAGCTACATGTAGCCTAATGAACTGCACTTGCTTGTCTCTCCCTGAACCTTCACGGCTTCACCCCTGGGATTCGACAACTCCTCTGTGACGACGTACTGCAGTTTATCTCGGTAAGTGCGGGTACTTCCCACACTTAATCTCTGGTGCCCAGGATCAGTAATCGCTTGTAGACTGTAGACTAGGCACATGGTTCAGGTGTTGTGGAGGTTTAAGAGGTCTCAGGTTTTGTCTCCTTGTGGTTTTGGTTGGGGTAGGCGGGTATGACATGGAGGAGAAGGCCGCGAGGGCGTATGACCTGGCAGCGCTCAAGTACTGGGGCACGTCCACGCACATCAACTTCCCGGTGAGTTTCAGCTCCGAGTCTGAATCTGTTTGTGGTTGCGTGATCGCAGTGTAGTGATGTTCTAGCTTCTGTCAATGTTTTTGCACTGAAACGCAGATTGAGGACTACAGGGAGGAGCTGGAGGAGATGAAGAACATGACCAGGCAGGAGTACGTGGCGCACCTCAGAAGGTAACCTCGCCTGAATCCTGCTCTGAACGTCTACTGATGCTTGGGATCTTTGTCTGTTCAAATTTCATGGTGCAAATGTGCGTGTACATGCTCACATGGATCGCCATTTTCGGTTGCAGGAAGAGCAGTGGCTTCTCTCGCGGCGCTTCGATCTACCGAGGAGTGACAAGGTTTGTGCACACTGCTATCCTTTGGCTGAATCATTGCCTACGAAATCCAAGAGCTAATTCCTGCAAACAAGTTTACTGAAACGGGTGCTAGTATTTGCCGCAGGCATCACCAGCACGGGCGGTGGCAGGCACGCATCGGCCGCGTCTCCGGCAACAAGGACCTCTACCTGGGAACATTCAGTGCGTGTTCTTCTCCACATCACTCTCTCTCAACCCCCTCATGCTTCCTTCCAAGTCGTTACAAAGTGCTGATCCGCTATCATATCTAGTAGAGGTAGAGCTCTGCATTCCACGCCTCCCTATCATGATCGCCAGCGTGACTGGCCGTTGCTTGCCTCCTCCCCCCAGAGGTTTGTCACGGTTCGAGGACGCAGGGTGTCCAGTCACAATGATCGGAACCCGAGCGGGAGCTCCATGATGCCCCTGCTCTCCTCTGCGACGCCATGGACCCCTCGTCCCCAAAGAATGTTTGCTCTCATCCTCTGCTACCGGCTACCGCTGCCGCGCGCTTTTCCCTTCCGCCTCGCGCATGCATCGCCCCGCCGGCCCCAGCCCCCGCGTATGCATGCGCTGCGCTCGGCCTCCTTTAGCTAAGGCTGGCGCCGCCGCAGTCGGGTCCGGTCGGGTTTGGATTGTAGCTGACGCGGGGAGCCTCGCACGCACGCACGCTCGATCGCCGTCGCTTTCGCGCTTTGCCTGTTTGACCACCGGCTGCTGAAAGCGCATTTCGGCAGCAGCTCAAGATCAGATTCCTGTCATGGACGTGTGTTTGTGTTAAGTAAAGCGTGTGTTATTAACGGTGGCCCCCGTTCTGTGACAGGCACGCAGGAGGAGGCGGCGGAGGCGTACGACGTGGCGGCGATAAAGTTCCGCGGGCTGAACGCGGTGACCAACTTCGACATCACGCGGTACGACGTGAACAAGATCATGGAGAGCAACACGCTACTCCCGGGCGAGCAGGTCCGGCGCAGCATCCAGGGCGTCGCCGCCGTCACCGAGACCGACGGCGCCGCGGCGGCGCTGGTTCAAGCCGGAAGCTGCGGCGCGGCCGACACCTGGAGGATCCAGGCGGCGGTGCCGGGCGTCGCGCGGGCGGAAGAGCTGCACGGAAAGGGGCAGCACCAGGACCTGCTGTCGAGCGACGCGTTCTCGCAGCTCCACGACGTCGTGTCCGTGGACACCGCTGGCCAGGGCGGCGGCGCCAGCGCGCACATGTCGAACGCCTCGTCGCTGGCCCCGAGCGTGAGCACCTCCCGGGAGCAGAGCCCGGACCGTGGCGTCGGCGGCGGCGGCGGCCTCGCCATGCTCTTCGCCAAGCCCGCGGCGACCAAGCTGGCCTGCCCGCTCCCGCTGGGCTCCTGGGTCTCCCCGTCGCCGGTGTCCGCGCGCCCCGGCGTGTCCATCGCGCACCTGCCCATGTTCGCCGCGTGGACGGACGCGTGAACATCCTCGTACTAGCACACATCAGCAGCACATCCATGACGGTAGTTTGGGTGGCTTGGAAGTGGGCACTGCTAGAAACTCTTGTTCGCTTTGTTCCATGAATTAGGGCCTGCGTGCTTAGTGTCAGCAGTAGCAGGGTAAGTATTAGCAGCAGCAGTAACCGTGGTCTAATTAGCAGGTGGGAGACAGACATGCTTTGGTTTTGCTTGGCCTCTTGTGATTCCTCTCCTCCGTTTAGGCTGCGAGGGGAGGTTTCTTTTTTTGTAACGCCGAGGCCAGCGGCAGCAACAGCTAGGGTAGCGGCATGGATCTCCTCCAATAGCCAACGCTAACCTAAAGTAGCATGGTTTAGTGTTGATCTCCTAACTCCAACATGGCCAAGATTAGTTCGCCAACAATTCTTCTGTGTGCTTGAATTCACTCGCATGCGCCGCCGATCGAGTCCGCTAGGTTCGTGCTATGGCTGGCAACCTCTCTACCTTCCGTTTCCGGCGGCGCAGGCTTTGATCTGATCAGTGATCTCATATGGCGATCGTGGTCCTCGGCTAGAGGAGAAGGGGACTGTTGGAGGAGAGGACTAGTAGACGACTAGCGACGACGGAACAGATCGTACTGTCCCCGCGCGTGGCCCTCGGCGGCGCATGTCGCGTCTCGCAACACCTGGAAGGAGGAGGTCGGCCGGCGCGATGGTCCCCCGCTCCATCCCCAGATCTCGGTGACGTAGGCTGCTGCCGGGAAATCAGCAAGCCGGGGGCCTGCTCTCCTCGTCGCCCCGAAAGCCGGTATCCGCTCCGCCGCATTGTCCCTACGGCCGGGGCCCGGTCCCCGGAACGCGCGCTCCCCCCGTCGTCAGTTGCGCGCGTCTCGGCCGGGGACGCGCGTCGCAGACCCCGGCAGAGTTGACACCCGTAGCGGCGTGCCCGTTCCCCGGGGGAGGTCGCCGGCGGCGCCCCGGTCGTCGACAGTTGCCGCGTGTGCCGCGCTCGATCGTCACCAGCTTGCCGAACCGCCGTGCACTGGGGCAACTTCCGGCCGTCGCCACGTGCTGTGGTGGGCGCCGAACGCGCCCACGCCGGAGTAACGGGCCCGAGGTATCTGGGCTTGGCCTGTATAGGGAGGCGGCCTGTTAATCAAACTATTTAGGCCGGAATATAACGAAGCCCAGAGATCTGGAGCCGGCGGGGTGGTGTTTCGTTAGGTTGCCTCACAATCGTTGTACTTGGCCGTGTCATTGTGGGACCGACGCTAGTCCGTTCTACGGACGGTTACAGTGGTACCCCCTGCGAAGTGTCAACTACGCGTCTTTTGTACAGTGGTAAGTCACTGCAACTACTCATTCCATGCACGTTTTTCTTTTACTGCCCCGCGTGCCACTCCCCGTACGTGTTGTCGGTGCCGTAAATACACGCTCCAATGCTCCATGATACTATTTGCAAGTACGTCTAGTCGGAGGGGGGAAAACACAGATTCCACGCGGCATGGGCCCCTGCAATAATGCATGACGTCACCATCATCAGAGCAAAGAGCAAAACTGAGCACCCGGCGTAGACAAATCCATCATTAAGCTACGGATCGGACACCACGAAGGACGGGTCGGAGTCGCGGTCGGGCCATGATTCGCCATGATCGCAGGGTGTCGAGCCCACGTACCGCAGACCCATCAGGAGAGGCAAAGGCAAATCTCCAGTCACTTGGCTTGTACTGCAAGACGGAGCTGCCTACCGAACGCCGCCGGGTGGCCGGGGTGGGCGCCGTCAGATGCACTCGATCGCTCGCCAATTATTTGTTCCTCCGCTCGGAACACCCGAATACTCTCACTCACTCGCAAGTCGCAACCACCGCGCGCGTCCACGGCCGGGCCGAGACGTCACGCGCGACGCGCTCGCTTGGTCGTTTGCTCTTGCTCGTCCTGGACCAGGAGAACGAGGATGCCTTGGCAAATGGCGCGGCACAGCTGTCTACCAGCGGCGGGGACGGACGTGCGTGCGGCACGTGAGCGTGACCGTGACGATAAGGGTGGACTGGGGAACGGAGGGCTCGCCGAGAAGGGGTCTCGGTTACTCACAGCTCAGCTCCAGTGGAGACTGGAGAGAGCTTTTGGTTTGTCTTCCGCTGCCACATGAGTCCTGAGGTTTGCGTGTGCTGCCGGATAGAGTTTTTAATAGCTTCACACTCGACACGTCGCGGCTGCGACAAACGTTCCATTTTATCCGAGTCGGGACGTTCATTTTTATGGCCAACAAATCGGTTCCGCTACTGCTGTACTGCGGCCATGTAACCGTAACAGGTAGAACGTCAGTGTTACACAAGTTTCTTTCTCTTTGACATTTGGGCTTTGAAAAGAGTCCCTGCAGATTTTACATGTTCAATCTGAAATGAAAAAAAATTGTACTCCTAGCCGACAGAAGGAACCAGTTTGACCGGTTGCTGGAACCTTGATCCACGAATGATGCCATGGAGGAGACACAGATCTTCCGATCATGTGACCCCGCCGCGCCATCGACAACCCTCAACTTTCCCCAGCGCCATGCGGGGGCAGGTGCAACAAACACACATGGACAAGCTCGCGATCCGGATCTGGAGGATTGTAGGGACCTACAACACTCATCACACAGGTACTAGTAGGGCAAGAGACGCCGGCGTGCAGATGCAGATGCACCTTCGGGCTTCTGATCCAGTGGCATTTCTTCTCTGTTCATCAATCGTAGAGGCCAACAAGCGTGTCGTTTACATCCATGGTAGATCCCACACAGGGACACCAAAAATTTGTTACAGAATAATGGAGGGGGCCATGCCATCGAAGAGCCAACGAGAATTTACAGGCCGGGAAAACTCTCTGAGGAGGAGGTTCTCTTCACAAGTGGGAGGGAGCCCGCGGATCATGCTGGGCGTGCAGTCGGGAGGAGATCCAGGAAAGGCACAGCTGCACAAACGCATGTTTCGAATCTCAGCCAAGGGCTGCTGCCATGCCAGTAACACACCCCTTGCAGCAATCCCCCCATGGTGGCTCACCGGTTTCTTTGTTTTTTCACATCTATCAATTGCTGTTTACACAGTTTACTCGACCTGCTCGCCTATGAGATCAAGGCCTACTAACAAGAAGGAGATGCCCTGGAACAGGAGGAAGTAGAAGTGTATACCCTGCTTCGACAGCAAGCTCCGGGCGGCGGCGGTTAGCAGGAGCATCGAGAGCGCGAGCTCCTTCTTGTATATCCGGTTGTGCTTCTTCTTCGCGTCCTTTTTCGAAGCCAGTTGCTCCTTTGCAACCGTGTCGAGGTTTGGCGCCGACACAGTCTTTTGGTGTTTCAGCTCCTTGGACGCCAGGGAGATGAGATCGCCCTCCGATGAGCGGCCTGATTTCTTGGTCACAACCCACTCGTAGGCGCTTCCAAGCTGGAACAGGCCGGAGATCATGGCGTTGAACTTTGTCACCGACATGGTGTTCTCGAAGAGTAGGTAGGGGATGATGAAAGGGAACGACTTCGGAGAGGGAAGGATGTTGAGCAAGGACATCAGGGCAGGAATGTAGCACACGACCCAGTCAGGAAGCTCAGCTTCAGGCACAAACATTGTCATCGGGAGGATGATGCAGAAGAGCGTGAAGGAATAGAAGGGTAATATGAGCTTTCGCAGCAGGAAAAACAGGAAGATCAGGTTGGCTTTCTTCCAAAATGCAATCTGCAGTGGAGCGAAACAAAGTAAATAAACAATATATTTGGAGTCTGAAGGTAAATCATAATGATAACAATGACATCAAAATAACCTATGAGCAAATTTTTATAGTAGCGTATATAAAATTTCAGCTTGTCATACAGATTAATGTTAGCAAAGTAGGCCATGTAAAAAGACACAGCTACAGTTCTATTCTGCAGTGTGTGGAAGGCAAATGATGACAAAGCATCTTAAAAGTGTATCAACCTAAGAAGCACTAAGGAAAGGTTATTGCAGAGAATAGATTCCAAGCAATGCCTTTGAAGGACCGGACACTGGGATCACAAGACACATCTAGCTATTGATAATTCATGAGCATGTTAAAATCATTAATTGAACATGATATACTGAGCATGCTATTTGGAGTTCAGAGTTATATAGAGTTGTTTAGTTGGTAAAATCATGAATTGTTTATTCAAGACATACACCAAAACAACAAAACTTAGACCCAGATTGCAGTGACAAACAAAGTATTTTTCTAGCATCAAAAGTTAAACATTATGTGGCGACAATTATAGTTTTTTTGAATCATAACTACAATAGATTCCTCTGAAAATATATTAATAGCATAAATTGGTTATTTGATAGTGGCTAAGAGATATGGTACAAGAAAAAAGAGCATCACAATACCTTGCATTTGATGATGTCCGGTAAACAGAGCCTGAATAGCTGCATTGGACCGGAATGCCACCGATGCTGCTGCTTCCTGTAAGCCTCATAAGACTCAGGCAATTCACACTGGCACTGTCCACGATATGACAAAGAATCAGCTCAATTGATAAGAACAGAAAACATGAACAAACAAGCAATTTACATGATTTTGACATCAAATTCCAGCAGATTAGTACCTCAACATCATTCAGGAATATAAACTTCCAGCCATGGAGGTGTGCCCTAACAGCAATGTCCATATCCTCCACTGTTGTCCGTTCCATCCATCCACCCGAGTCCTCCAATGCTTTGATCCTCCAGACACCAGCAGTGCCATTGAACCCAAAGAAGTTTAAGAACACTCCATTTACCTGCTGTTCCACCTCAAAGTGGAAACAGAGATTAATATACTGCAACCGAGTCAACAGGTTTTCATCCCTATTCACAAAAGACCATCTTGCTTGGACTAGCCCAAGTTCATCGTTATCCTGCAATGGTCCAATGGATGAATCAGAATTATAGGATCCCAAAGAGAGGATTGCAAAAATAACTGAATGTGAATTTCCCACAATTATCACCTTGAAATGTGGCACGGTGCGCTTCAGGAAGTCTGGATTTGGTTGGAAGTCTGCATCAAAGATAGCAACAAACTCATAGTCCTTCACATAGCTGCAGCTCATGGCTGACTTGAGGTTTCCAGCCTTGTAACCATCTCTCAACACTCGGTGCCGGTACACAATCCGGGCACCTTGCTGCTGCCACTTTGCCACCTCCTCTCTGATCAGAGTCTGTGTTAGCGGGTCGTCAGAGTCATCCAACACCTGAACCAAGAAGTTGGATTTCGGCCAGTCAAGGTTGCACACGGCTGCAATTGATTGTTGATACACCTGAAGGAAACCAACAACAAACAGATCGTCAAAACACTGCACGTTAGGTGACAAGAATTGCGTATCTGAAGAGACAGACTACACCAACCTCCTTCTCGTTGCACATCGGTATCTGGACAAGTACCATGGGGTAGTACCCAGCATCAGGGTCCTCCGCATCGGGCAATGCAGGGGACTTGGGCTTGGGCTTGATTCGCTTGAGGCGGATGTAGAAGCAGCCTAGGCACTGGATGAGGCGGTCGGCGCTCTGGATGAGGAAGAGCACGACGCAGGCGTCGGTGAGGAACTGTATCCCCGGCGCAACGTAGGCCGCGCGGAAGCGCAACCAAGAGGCGTACAGCGACTCGAGGCCGATGACGGGGAGGGCGAGGGCGGAGTCGGCGAGGTCCCAGCCGTTGATGTAGGCGGCGACCTCGACGGCGAGGAGCAGCAGGGAGACGACGAGGAAGGCCTTGATGAAGGCGTAGAATCTGGAGCGCACGACGGGACTCTCGCCGGTGGCGGCCACCACGCCGGCCTCGGCGTCCGTCCTCCCCGCGGCCACTCTCCGCCTGGCGGCGCCGCCCAGCGCTACGGCGGCGGAGGCGAGCGAGGCGAGGCACCCGGCGGCGCGGTGCGCCTTGAGCAGCAGCACCCACCTGATCTGCTTGGCGTTCTTGGTGCGGCCCCCCTTGCGGCGGGCGCCGGCGGCCAAGATTTCCTCGTCGTCATCCTCCGGCGAGGAGATCTCGGAGATGGACCAGTTTGGGTTCTCCATCTTGACCACCACCGGCGTGCCCCGGTAGGCGTCGCCGCCGACCTTGCCGCCCCACAAGCCGCTCCACGGCGCCATCTATGGCCGGTCCAAGAAGCCGCCGCCTCCCCCGGCCAAGGCCACGCCTCTCGTCCTTCCCCCTCCCAAAATAGTCTCCCACTCCTCCACAAGCTAATCCTGGGGCTCCCTTTCCTTTGGCCACACCCCCCAGCTATCCCTCTCACACGAAATCCCCAATGCTTCCTACTTGCAGTACTCTGCAGCTGGCTCCGCTCCACTTCCGTTCGTGAGAGTGAGCTTATGAAGAAGGGGAGGGGGGTGGATAGAGCCTGCCTGATGCTGCTGAGCTGAAGCGAGGGGACGAAGCACTGGGAAACAGCTCGACACCTCTGGGCGAGATCGGGTGGAAGGGGAAGCCGCGTATTTTATTTTGCGGTGTTCTCTTGCCTTTCCGCATGTCTGTGGGTCTTTCGCCGCAGTAGGTTTGGTTTGATTTGAGTATTCTACTTCTGACCTTTGGTTTGGTAAAACTTTTATTTGGGCGTTAATTACGCGTCTTCTGTGGTTTAAACACGGGTATGGCCTCATGGGGGGAGGAGAAGGGCAAAAGGGGGAAACATCGTGATGATAACCTGTCAGATTTTCTTTTTCACATTTTCTTCAGGGACAACACTTGCCTGGCCTGCTTGTGACCGTTTGAATGGAGCAACATTTTTTTGTTGGCCAACGTGGCCCAGTGGCGGAGCTACCCTGTAGGCGGAGGGGTGGGGCGGCCGCCCCAGCTACCGCTGGTGTTGCTAGAGTATCCCCTTGTCGTCTCCAAGAGCTCCGGCTGCCGTTTCATGAAGATCTCCGGTCGCCGCTCGGTCGCCGGGTGCTGAGGTTAAGAATTTGGTCATCAGGTCCAGGCTGACGAAGGCTCAACTAGTGCTCCAGCCCAAACAATAGCAGAGTGGTTGAGCCCACAGCCCACCTTCACCCTAACTCCCTCTGGAACCAAGCGGACGGCTGCGGACTGCATCCACGAATCGATCCCCTCCCTCCTGACCTCCTCTCAGACCTAGACGGCGGCGTCGACGGCTTCAGGCTCTGGCGCAGGCGTGCGAAGGTGTTGCTCGTGCGAAGGAGGCCAAATGGAGGGAGAGAATGGGGAAGGGGAAGGGCCAGTCGTCGAGGATGGGCATGGTCGTGGCCGTGGCTCCAGCGGCGGAGGCAGCGGCGCAAGAACGACGACTCCGATGATGGCGGAATCAGCTGCGGCTGCGGCTCTAGTTGGCCGAGGGCGAGGGCAAGATGCCACCGGGCACCGGACCGCTCACTCCCAGGAACATCATCAACAGCTCCAACAAGAAGACAAATGAAAATGGTAATTGCTCAATGCTTGTGCTTTCCAGCTTTGCTTCACTGTATGCTTGTGCTTGATTGAAAAATTGGTTTCTTTATCTACTTTACATGTTCATGTGTCTAGTTTCTTTTTTTTTCTTTGGTGCAAGAACTATCAATCAATTTATTTTTCAAATTTGAGGTAATATATCAACTTCGCATTAAAAATTGTGTGATTGTGATATGAGGATGCATTATCCTTGTGAATTTCTATGTTCTTAGTTTCGATTTAGGTTTAGTCGTTAGAATCCGCCCCAGCTATAATATTTTCCTGGCTCCGCCACTGGACGTGGCAGCATTCATGAGAAATTTTCTTGTCTGATGATCGAAACAGCTCCGGATAACCTGGATTACCAAATTTGGTTGTTCTTGCCTTCTTGGGCTTTTCGTTTTTTCGTGTGGACTTTCGCATTTCAACTTTTCCTTCTGTAAAATGGTTGTATTTCTTCTGGTTTCCTCGTTTTCTTTTCCTTCTGATGACTATTGTGGGGGCAACCTGCCCCTTTCGTCTTGTGCCAAAGGAACAGTTGTCCTGGCTCACGCAGTATGCAGAACAGCCCTTTGGGTCCTACAATTATAGAAAGCGGGCCTGCTGCAGAGGGTCCGTCCCCCGCAAACAAAATGGAAGTTTCCACTATATTATGAGCTATATATATCCGAAAAATCTTAGAGAAAACACGTATACTACCAAAAACGTAACCCTACGTGTTTCTTAAGAAACAAATCCAAGGGGGGCCTTCTATTTCTGCAATCGGCAATACTGTTCCAAAATGTCGCAGTATCTGTGGAGAGTAGCTTCCATTTTGGAAGGCGTCGAGTAATTATCTGGTGCTCCGAGGTCCTCGTAGCAAAAAGTGAGCCACCGAGCCGTAATAACTCTTGACCTGCCGTCCTGCCCTTGCCCTGCGGCCCCGTGAATATAGGCCAACAGCTAAAACAGAGCTGGCCGAACCAACGGTCCAGATCACCACCGACGCGGCTCTTTCAAACGGAGCCGTGCGATCTTGGCCCCCCGTCCCAGGCAGAAGGAAAGCGACGCGGAGGAGCGGAGGAGAAGGAAAGCGTCAAAGCGAAGACGGAGGAGTTGTCGGGCGCGGGGGCCCGCCAGCCGCGGGACGCAGTCGCAGGCGGAGACGGACCTGTGGGCCCAGCTGGAGCGCGGCACGGTCGGTGGTCCCACTCGCAGGCAGGGGGCACGTTCCCGAATCGCCCGTGCTGCCGTGCCGTGCTACTCATCAATTCCGCTGCGCTGCGCTGCCTGCCTGCCTGCCTCGCTTCCCCTCAAGGCCTCAAGGCTCCAGCTAGAGCCCGATCAGCTCGGCGCCGTGCCAAGCGGCCACCCGTCCCCGTGCCCGTTCGACGCTACTACTACGCTCGTGCGTGCCAGCCCGTCCCGTAGCCGCCGCCGATGAGCTTTGCGGGTCTAGCACGTCCCTGCTGCCCTGCTGGTGCGGTGCCACAGGTAAACAAAGGGGGAGGAGGAGTGTACGTTAAAGAGCCAGTTCCACGTGGGCGCGTGAACGCGTACACGTGATGTAGCTGTGGCGGTAATAATACCGCCTCCATGCTGCGCAGCTGCAGTAACTCGGTAAAGGGCAGCAGTGAACACGAGCAAATTGCAACAAAAGCGAGCAGTGAGATCGTGTACGCTCTCTCGCTGTAACGAGGGGTAAGTACACGTGATCCTACCTGGCGCAGCCGGTTAATGAAATTAACGTGCGCGAGCGCGGGCGGCAGCTCTGTCGGTCGGTGAGGGTTCGCCGTTGCCGGTGCATGGCACGTCTCGTCGTCCCCCTCCTTCGAAGACGCATGGACGACCGGCCATGCTTCCATTGCATTGCATTGCATTGCATGCAGCTCGAGGGATCGGAGCACCCAAAAAACTACCGTTTGACTGCGCGCAAATGTCAAGAACGTGGGACCAGTAGGTGGTCTCGGCGAGGAATATTCGGTGGTCAGAAACGTCAACGACAGAGATTTCCCTTTTGCATCGAGGAGAGAGCACCCGCCCACTGTTGGTTCTCTTGTCGACTTTTGATGCGGGTCAACTGGAGAATAAGATGAGTATTTTTCCAATCCGACTCGATCCCCATGCTTAACTTCTGGAACTACATCTTTTTTTTAATTGAATGGAGCTATAGCATCTGCATTGTTTTGTTTTTATCGAGGCCGCGTCGTGGCTTTGGTCCATCCAAACAAACCGTGGCCGCCGGATGGACGACGCGCTAGCTCTTCGTCCGCGGCCGGCAGCGTCAAGCGTTTCAACACGCGCCGTCGCGCCTCCGGTTAGCAATCGGCTGCGCCCATGGCTCGGCTGAAAACTGCATCTGGATTCTGGACCAGGGGGTGACTCGATTCAGACGCGTTCCTGGTGTGTTGCTGGTGACCGAGCGCGGAAATTGAATATGTTTTGAGATGGACTCGACGACATGGCTCCAGGCTTTAACCAAAGCCACCGGATCCGTCTTGTCGCGTCAAAGCAGATAGGAAAAGGGAGATCAAACTAAAGAGCGGAAAAAAATGTGCCGTCGGAGTCCGTAATTAGCGAGACGGGTCACTCACCAGTCACCGGGGGAGTGGAGGCGCATGCATGCGACGCCGGTGGCCGTGGTATGGGCGACCAACAAGTTGCTGAGACCAGGAAGCTAGGACCCCCCGCGTGCAACCCTTTTCACACGCGTTCCGTTCCGGTGGCTTTTCTATCACGTCGTCGGGAAAAGAATTATCTGCAAACATGTGGTTAAGTGCGCGACCATGTGCTGTTCCTTTTTCCTACGTGCGCTTGTACATAATTTGCGTGCCTCTACAGATCAGTCGCGTACGACGAACACGAGTGGTACACGAACTGTGACGTCTCGACTCGTGTCGTGTCGGGTTCTGTTGAACGTAACACGCGACCGGACTGACGGAGGGTCGTCGTTTTGTTTGTTTTTTTCCTTGACAGATCCCCGGCGTCACGATTAATTCCTGCACGCGAGACGGACAAAAAGGAAGCGAACGAGAGAGACGAAGGACGTGTCGGTGCCGTCCCAGCGTCATACAGTACTTATATCGGATAGCAAACAAACCGTTCCATATCAGTCAGACTATCAGAGGTTGAATACTGTACGTGTCATCTCCGGCCTCGTCACACCACGCTTGGAATCGGGACACGTGCGACCCGAATCAGCCAGAAACCACACGCACGAACACACAAAAGGAGCGGCGGCCGGAACGGCTTCTTCTTCTTTCGGTCGTTGCACCCTCACTGTCTCGACCAAGCGCCTCACGAAGTTAAATCCAAAAACGTCGAGTGCACCTTCCGTCCATGCGAGCACACATCACAAACACATGCATGCAGACGCAGGCATGGGCTGCCGCCTGCCGGCCACGAGTCCGCGACCACGGTGTGCATCCATCGCGCACCCGGCACGCAGAGACGGGCGTGGGGCAGGCGCGCGCCCGCGATTTTTCTCGACGGAAACCCGGCGCCAAATGAGGCGAAAAAGCGGCGTCGCCGTCGGGGAGCCGAGCCGGCAGGCGACGCGGCGATTAAGGGCACTGACGGGGACGCCGCCGGCCGGAGTGTGTGAGTGGAAGCACCACGTGCTTTGGCCCCGCGTTCACCGTCTTCGGTAGGCTCCAGTGCGCGACCCACAGGCCGCCCAAGTCCCGGGACGGCCTTGCCGCATGTGATTAAGAGACTGTGAGGCCGCCTACGACGTTTGCCGCTCCGCTCCGCGCTCGCTGTCGCTGGACCATCTCCGGCCGGCCGGACTGGGGATTTGGCACGCACCCTTCACATGCACGGGAGGCCCGCGGGGGTTTACGGCGACGATGACAGCGCCGACGCCGGCGAAACTCGCCGCTGAAACAGGGCTTCATCTTCCACCAGGTCAAGTAAACACACGGAGGCCCTCATCGTTTCCCGGTGACAAACAGCATGTACGAGTAAGATCCTGTTTGCGGTTACAGTTTATACGTGGACAGACGAACGTTTCCTTTCACACCCATGACCCGTGACAGGTGCATGCAGGTGCCACATAAAGATGCGATGCCCTCGCCCTGCTGGACTTTTCTTTACGAGAGGGCGATACAGGGGAACCGGGCTGCAGTGGAAAGTGCGTGCACCGCTTGGCTGTCAGGTACTACCACATGCCAAATCGGCAATTAACCGCCGGCCCCCACCCTGTCCAGGGTCGTGTTTACGTAAAAAATTTTGGGTATTAAATGCAACTTTGACCAATAATTAAGGGTGTTAAATAAATGCAGTTTACAAAACTACCTTCACACCCCTAGGTAAATTTCCGAGAGGAGTCTAATGAGGGCTTTGACCACATGATTAGAATATGGTACTGTAGCATTACTGTAGCGATTATTAAATTAATTATGCTCATTAGATTCATCACGTAAAGTTACACCCATATGTGAAAAGGTTTTGCAAATAGACTTCATTTAGTACTCCATGCATACGAGATTCCCTTTCCCGAAAATTTTTTGGGATACATTTAAACACAGCCCAGATAAAGCTGTCTGGCTCGGCTGGGCCCATCCGGCCGCGACCCCCCGCCCCCGGCCAGGCCCGCCGCCAGCAGCGCACCTCCGCCGCCGACGCGTCCTCGCATCCTCACCGGCCGGACACCGCGACGCCCTGCTTCTATTTACCGCCGCGTCGAGCTGGCCAGCCACAAGCCCACAACTGGCCGCCGCCGTCGAGCTCCCACGTAAAAATCCCTAACCCCAGTTCTCAGAGCATAAGATAAAGATTAATTAACCTTCGACGAGGAAACCAGCCCCTGTGATGCGATCCCCGCGTCGTGAGCTTCGTCAGCCTGTGCACTTGTTTTTTTACTGCAGCATACTCCCTCAGGTTCCTATTAGAAGTCGTTTTGGACAAGGTTTGAGTCAAACATTGGGAATATAAATCATGAATAACTTTTAAATCGTTGAGTTTGAAAATGTGAAAATCATATAAATAGATTTGTCTTGAAAATTACTTTCATAAGAATATACATATATAACTTTCCAATAAAAATTTTTATAGAAAAGAGAAGTCAAAGTTGTGCTTTGGTAACCGTGTCGCTGTCCTAAACGACTTCTAATACGGAACCGGAGCGAGTACTTGCTTGTAGTCCGCGATTTGTTTGCAGGGTTTAAGCTGCCGGCGGTTGCCCGTTGAGCGCACGCACGTACGACAGACACCTCGGCCGCTGGAGGCCGGCGTTCTTGGCATGTTTCGGGCTCCAGAAAGCAACGCTTCCCGTTGCCTAAAACCGCCCCCAACTCCGTCGCGCTCGCCTGGTTCTTGTTGTGGTTTAATGCTGGTGTTGACGCCTAACGGCATTCCTGCGAGTCCCATGTGCCTGTCTCGCCCAAAGACGGCGACGGCGACGGCGCCGCTGGTAATCCAAATCCACCCCTCCCAACGCGTGAACTGACACGGTCACAAAATGTGTCCTGCCGAAATGCGAATCGCAGCGGGACGTGGTCTCTGTTCGGCCCGTTGTGGTTGGAGCTAGCGTCCGGAATGCGAGAGCGTCCAGCAGAAATTAGAAGGTTGTCTAGCAAGTCACCCGATCGATCGAGACGGCAATGCCTTGTTTTGACTCGCAAAAAAGACGAGGCGGGTTTGCAAAAATTCTTGCAAGGCTACGAGCATTCGAGCGAGCAAACAAGCGACTAGTACCACCAGGAGTACCAGCTAGCAAGCTATTGCACGTACTGGTGTGATTACAACACTTTGACAGTGAGACACCGTCACAGATCAGGGATCCGACACCGAGTAAATGGCGTGTCGATGCGTACCCACGCGTGTCGGGCACCCCCCGGCCCCAAGTCACCAGTCACCACACCGCGCGCGCACGAGAGGTGCTCCTGCTGCCTGCGTCGCCTGAGCGAGGCGCCAATCAAAACAACACGGATCGTTCCATCTTAATTACCAGCAAGGCAGCAATGAATCCGCGGGGATCCGTGGCACTGTTCACCGGATCAGCCCTCCCGCCCCCGGCTGCGCGGCGCAGCTCGACCGGCACTCCGGCAGCGTACATGGCAGCATTGATCAGAGGCGCCCGGGGGGACGGGGCCGGGCCAGCCATGGATGGCTTTCATGGCGGAGCCGAGGAGACAGCCGTATTCGTGGTGATGGAAATGGATCTGCTCCGTGCGATGCACTGCGCGGTGGTCCATGGCGTTGAGGTTGAGGCCTTCTTCTCCATGCCGGGCAAGGGCGCTGGGCGTGGCGTGTAGTGTAGAGGGACCAACAAGGCTTGTTACCGGCTTCGGGTTGGTTGGGCGGTGGCCGTGTCAGTAATGCTCTCCTCGTGACACCCTGAGTTGGAAATCTCCCAAATTTATGCTGTCTGTGGGGATTTGAATCTGGACATCTTCTGGTTCAGATCAATAGAAATGGGTGGGATGCAGTGCAGGCCAAGACGACAATAGACAAGGACAACAACGTTACAATTACAAACAGAGGTAGTGAGATAAATGTTGTGGCTCCCGTCCACGGCCAGATTAAAACGGCTCATGGGCTTGGGCCTCCACATTCCTTTCCCAGGTCACAGATAGAATCTTGGTGTGGTGGAGTCCAGATCAAAGGAATCCCACCAGGCCACCACCACATCGTTCGCAGAAAGAATGCTCAGTTTACATAAGTTAACAAAAAAGCAAATAAATCAGGGAATGAACTTGGCACGGTAGACACAGAGCTCGTCGAAGGAGCAGACAATAAAACCTTTGTCACAATTTCTCGTTCTCATTCCCTCTCTGAATCCATCATTGTAAGTTTGTAATTCACTCTCAAGCAGCAGCTGCTTGTACTCTTGATGGCTTTACTGAAGTCTTCCTCTTTACCATCTGAGTTGGCGCCGTGAGATCACTGACCAAACAAGAAATGAGATGATAGCACGAGGCAAAAACAAAAATGAATCCGGCAAAAAAAAAAATCCTGCAAACCTCGCTGTCTTGGTCGTTCTTGCTGATGAAACAACCCTAGAAGCTCTCTCTGACTTCTCAACGACTTTGCGCTTCGTCATTCCAGGCCTGGCATTATCACATCTGTTGGAGGCAATCTGTGTGCTTTGTTTCTTCTGGACGTATATGGTATGCACAGATCAGCATGATATTGCTAATTCAGCTGGAGTTGGAAATGTTTGGCAGCATCAATGCTCACCTGTTTCTCGCCACAGAGGGGCTTGTCTCGTCCCTTTCCATGGGTGTATTTGTCCGTTGGCTGCATTGTATAGCAAACATACAAAACAGTCAGCACTGAGTGACCCCAGAGTTCATGAAACATTGGAAGTGTTTGGGAATCTGAAAGCTGATGAAGTGACACCGTGACAGCTTACCAACACTCCTCTGTTTGCATCCTTGAGTACTGCCATGGAGTTGTTCTCAGCGAAGGGCTGCCTTTTTTCTGGTTTTGCTTCTTTTTGCACTCCTCTTTCCTACAAAGAAGGATGTTGGTAAACAATGAGAGCAAATGAAAGCCGGCGACTTAGTGAATCTTGCAAAATAATAAGCCGGCGACTCACATCAGTCCTCAGCCGGAATGGCCTAGGATTAGTAGTTTTCTTGAACTTTCCTGCTTGTTCTGGATGTACTTTGTTCTGAATTTTAACCATCTGCATTTGATCCATGACAAGTCAACAACACATGCCAGGTTCTTTGCATCCTAACTACAGATAAAATCTGCGTTTTGCGAGAACAGTCAGTTCACATACCTTCAGAGGAACATTCTCGTTGTTCTCCAACTGCCTGTTTTCATCTTCAGCATGTGAATTGTTCAAGGCTTCAACCTCCTGGTTAGCATTTGACACATTCTCCTTGTTGTCATCTTCAGCTCGCGATGCATCCAGCTCAATTTTCAATTCCTGCAGCACCATCTTCCTTTGCTCATTGGGTCTTGCAGTTTCTGTACGTGACTTCTCATTTGTAGCAGTGTTAGCACATCCATTTTGGTTCTCTTCATCAGGTTCATCACTAGCACACTTCACTGAGCGTCCTAAAATATTCTTCTTGACATCGGTTCTAGATTCTTGCCCCCTCTTTGCACCCTTTGCTGCTGTGGTCTCTTCAGCCTTCTTCGCAGTCCTCGGATTCGTCAGCTGACACATGTACCTGCTCTGCACCTCCCGGCACCCCAAATTCAGCTTCCGCAGCTTGGAACAGACCTCGGACACTGCCTCCTTCCTCTTGTCTGCAGCCGGCGTCCGGGCGGGCTCCTTCTTTGGCGTGCTCGTGAACAGTGCCTTGACGACAGCCCCCTTTCTCGCCACCGCAGCGACCGGTTCGTTTTGGCGCTTCACGCTGAGGAACGGCTCTTGCCTCGGTCGGACGGCTTTGCTCCGCGGCGTCGTGAGTGCCTTCTTCCTCGCGCTTGGAGATTCGACCCTCGCAGCTTTGGTTCGGGTCGGGGACACTCGCAGGGCGCAGATCCGCTGGACCCTTTGCTTGGGCTTTGCCGCTGGCTTCTCGGCGGCGTCCGTCGCCGCGCTCAGCCTCGCAAACCGGGCCCTCGGAGGCTTCGGCGGTGCGGAATGAGGGCATTTCAGCATCGATCTACACATTTTTTAAAAAATAGACTTGTGAATTTAAATCGAACAAATCGAAGAATCATGCCATTGAGGAAAGTACTGAGGATCGGAAGAGGAAGGGTGTGATTCGGTTCTCACCTATGATTTGTCCTGCTGATCGCCTTCTGGAGCCGCACATTGGGGCTTCTAGCCGCCATAACCTGCCAATACGCATTACACGCGATCAATTTTAACACGCATGGTATTTCCACGGGGTGATGCTATAACTATAACGGAGATACAGGATAGAAAGGGGGACGAACCCGCATGAAGAAGCTCCGATCAAGGGCCTCCGGGTCAACCTGCTCATGGCTCTGATCGCAACCTGCGCACCACAACACGGATCAGGGCCATCCGATACCGCAGAACCCGCCGACGCTACGAAGAACAGAGAAATGCTTGCGCGGCGGTCGATCACTTACCGACGCGGAGGCAGAACCAGGCGGGGTCGTCGTCGGGGCGGCCGGCGTCGGGCGCGGTGAGGTCCACGAACTTGGGCGCCTGGATGTCTTCGTAGAACACCGCGTCGTCGTACTCCTCCTCCTCGTGCTCTGGGTGCCTCGACGGGATCCCCATGCGGCTCTGGACCCTCGACGGGGCGTCAGCCGGCGGGGGCGATCGAGCTGGCAGCTGAGCTCGCGGGCGCGGCGGCGGCGGCAGTGGCGAGGGAGGAAGGTGAGCTGGTGCTCGGGCTGGGCCGCTGGAATGGTGCCTCGTGGCGCGTTGGGCGACGGATGGATTTGAGATCGCGGAGGGGAGTGCGAGCGGGTGGAGGGTCGGCCGGTTGGGGAACTAGCCGTTGGAGCGGCGGCGTTGTGATGGATTAGAGGGGATTTTTTTTTTTAATGGTGGGTCTCGGCACATGGCAGCTCCACGGCTCGAGTCCTCGAGAGACGTTGGTTGACAACGGCTGAGCTGTTTGAGCTGGATCGGTGGGTGGATGTGGATTACCGGCGACCGGCAGTGAAGGAAATGATACGCTTCGGATCCGCTGAATGAACTGGATTATTACTGAAGTGGTAAATATACTACCCGTTCTTAAATATGTGACATTATTGACATTTTTATATAACCTCCATTCTTAAATATTCTTAAATAGATGACACCGTTGACATTTTTCATTCGTTTGACTATTCATCTTTTTTACAATATTTTTGCCAATCGATAAATTTACAAGTTAAATCTAAAGTACATGTGACAATAGACACAATGATACATATTTTAAATTAGTTAACTAACTTGTTCAATAGATATTGATAGTCAAAGTTAAAGTAAAAAGTCAACGGTATTATATATATAAGAACGTGGGGAGTAGTAATTTAGAACATGTAATAAATGAGCTGCAGTTTCCAAAAGCTACTTGCAGTGGGCTAAACGTTTTGCTCATGGGGTCACGAAAATTTTGTTCGGATAAAAGGATATTTCAGATTCACGAAAACAGTTTTTTTCATGTATACTCCCGACATACTCAAATATGGTTTAAATTATGTCATGAGAAATATAAAGATACTATTCAAAATTATTTAGTCTAAATTTTTTTGAGAAAGACTCAAATTTTATTTACATGCAATCTTATGTGACTTTGCAAGTATAACACAACACCCTTAGCCCAAGTACATGCAAGCCCATGCCCATCAGGCGGTGCGCTAGGACTGTCCGAGGCAAAAGGCTGGCTGGCTGGCCCAAAACCTGGTACCTGGCTCAATCCCTGTTTTCTGCCAAACAGATCATCTAAATCAACATAATTTAAGCTTCGGACTCCCGGCCCAACAGAAATTCTACCCAAATAAGCCCATGCGACCCTGCCCCCCACGGCTTCAGAGTTCAGAGTTCCGACACTGCGCTCTCGCTGGCCACGGAGTCGCCGTGCCGCCAAAATTTTCGCCGCCTCGTCTCGATCGGGCAATCGAGCGAACCGCGGGCCGCGGCGGTGGGGAGCTCGAAGCGGAGGGGGCGGAGCGGGGCGAATCCATCTCCGGGTTCATCGGATTCCCCTCGCTCGTGCTGACCTGCGGCCGCTGTCCATCCGGATTCGCGCTCCCGCTCGGCTCATCCCAGCCTCCCAGGTACCAAAATTTCCATCCAATTCGTCCCCCTAATTCGCCTGGTTCGCCTGATTTCTCGCAAAGTCTGGGTTCGTAAGCCCGATTTCCAGTATGCTGGTATGCTGATGAATGGGTTGTTGCCAGTTCATCGATGATCCAACTACACTGATCTAGTGACCTGGGTTGTTGTAGGTTGTTGTAGGGATCGAAAATCAAATCGTGTATCGACTGGAATCTCTTGAGATTTTAGGACACGAAGTGCTATCTAGGGCGTGGGGTTTGATGCTTGTGTGGTATTGAGGTCCAGTGAAATGTGATACTGAAGAAACTCTTTGCGCGTGGCATTTAGGTTTCCATCACAATCAAACTACATTGAACGGAATTAATGCGGTTTGACAGTCTCTTAATATTTATTGAAGTCAATATGTTTTGATCCGCACATGGCTATTTGTTACTTATATAAAGGATATGTTTGTATGATAATCACAAAAATACATGCATCCTCATAGGGTGAACTAATTCCAGTATGTGTTTTAGTACTTCTGTTGTCAATCCATAGTGAGAGGAGTCAAGTGGTGGTGTGAGTGAAACTCTGTATGTCCTGATCAAGATTAAGAACTTTAGTTTTTCTTTTTATGTTACATGTTCAGATAAACCTTGAAGTTATATCTGTTACTGCTGGAGACAGCAATCGGTCATTGTTCTCTAGACAAAATTCTGAAAGTTTAGCTGATTTGTCCATGGATAGAGGATTAGATCCCTGAAATGTGACTAAAGAAATTCAGCTGTTAGTCTCATTCTAGTGTGCAATGACTCAGGAATTTATTATGAGAACAATGATGTGTTGAAGCCACCCATATGGTCATATGGTTACCTATTGTATTTCAATCAATACAGAGACACTATACCAATCTAGTTGACTAAACTTTTAGCCTCCATTATCAAGTGACCACTGATTTATATAGTTTGGTCTGATTTCCTCCATTTCTAGTTTTGTTTCTAGAATGATGAAATTAGAGAGATGTGTTTTGTTTGCTACGCCCTTCTTTTACATGCTCAATTTTTATTTACATGTATGCATGCAAGTTGCATGAAATGAAAATTCCTTTCTGATTTCAGTAATCTACAGACTACAAGCTTGCATAGTTGCATTCTCATCCTCGAATGGGTCAGTAGCTTATACTCTATGAAAAAGGGATGTTTCTGACTTGCCATCTTTCACATTGAGACAAACAGGCTATATCACAGGGATCGTATTGCAAAGATCTGTTCCTTGAATGAAATATTGAAGAAGCACATTTTTCGAGTAAAAGGGACCATCATTTCCCCTTTCTTTTCTCTTTTGACGAGTAGGGACCATCTAATTGTCCTAGATCATGAAAAGAGTCTCCAATCTTGTGCCGAAAGAGCAAGTGATAGGTCCTAGATCTGTTGTAGCATGTCCTCAAATGTACAACGTTTTTAAAGATGAAATCAATTACTGTGATCGAGAATGTACTGCAGTTACTTCGGATTCCCTTTTACTGGCACAGATAACTTAATTGGCTCAGTGTTCGAGACAAAAAAAATAATTGCCTTATCTTTAATCCCTAGGTAGGACAGTTACTTCTGATTCATCCATCAGAAGCTAGGTATTAGATTAACTAGGTATTAGCTTGTAGCACAACAATAACAGCAGCAAAGCCTCTTAGTCCCAAGCATGTTGGGCTTGGCGACCAGCGGGTTTATTCTGTCCCAACATAAGACACCAACAAGTTGGGAACAGAAGAGAAAAGAAGAACAGACCATATGCATACTTTTCTTCATTAGCTTGGTGCTAATTAGCTTATAGCAGACTAGAAGAAATCAAATCAACCTTATGTTGAGTAATAGTAAAAAAATGTCACATCATTTTGGATAACAGTCTTTTGTGAAAATGGATAAAAAAATGTTATATGTGCTGGAGAGGCGTTTTAGATATCTAGCTGTGCTTTAAGTTTATGCACATTTTATACCGTTTTATCTGTATTAGTACAGCAACTTTACTCTCATTCAACTGGTAAGAAAGACAAAAGTTTCTTTGTACTAATTACTTACACCTGATGATCCCTGTTTGCAATTTTATTTATACATTGATTGCAGCAAGAACCCTTCAATTGACCACGATCTGCAGTTGTAGGACATTCATATTCTGAGTGGACAGTGGACTCCCCCTCGTTAAACTTTTGACAGCTGCAAAAAAGGTTGTCTTTCATTATGTGATCAAGATCATATAATTTTAAGTTTAATGCATCCTTCCTGGCTGTTTCATATGCTGTGTCATGTTGTGTCTTCCCTCTTTTCTTTTCTTTTTTGCCATTTCATTATTTCTGTATGGCATGATGGTTCAGCAACAATCTTACCTTTCTTTTCATTCGTGTCATCAGAGGTAACTGCATTTTCTAATGCAATAAAACTTGCTGATGTTCAAATATAATAAGAGAAATATACAATACTAAATTATTGAGGATGGAGCCATTTTCTAATGCAATAAAACTTGCTGATGTTCAAATATAATAAGAGAAACGTATACAATACTAAATTATTGAGGATGGAGCCATACAGAAGAGGATAGCCAGTGTGGTAAGTAGGTTACTATGATTATTCCTTTATCCTTCGTTAGACAACATAATCAGAGCCATATCGACATCTTCCTGTTGTAATGGAACAATCAACAAGTTAATAAAGTAGCTGCCCTATGACAAATCACTTATTAACTACAACCTGTACAGATGCAATAGAGTATGAGGGGGGAAGGAGGCCCCTAGATTAAACACTTTCGTGTTAGCTTCAGAAAAGCTAAGCAACATCACAATCGATCTTAGTGACTGTCCCTGTCATACGATAAACAATGAGCCCTTTCTCAGATTTCTTGAGTACTTTAACATCATAGTGTTGGCTGTCTAGCTCTTGTCTCAGGTGCAGGTAATACTTGATTACAAAATCAACTAACTCAGCTGTGTTGACAGCATGTGCATCAAATTGTGAATGCTTGACGTTTTGCAAGGCGCTCTATCTAGCAGAAACCTAGTTGGGCGGGGATATTCTCACCACTTTACAGCCATAGTCATGGTTTTTGTATGAAATCTGTGTAACTCGCGTGCTCTTTTTGGTGTGCGTGTTGAGCTTATCTTGTTGTACATTCTTGTCTGCCGGAGGTTCTTGTTATAAGTTTCAGGGCCCTAGATTTGTTACAGGACATTCTTGTGTTCGCAAAAGCATGTCTGCAGTCTGCTTGTTGCTCCTTATTGTATTTTGATGTACATGTTCTTAAAATTAATTACCGATTACAATATTCCTATCTCATGTTTATCCACTGAAGTTTGGTTGCAGTAAGCAAGCAAGCAACCACTGCCTAACAGTCTACAAGCAACATGCATTGGCCCCTAGTTTTAGGGGCCTAATAAAGAAAAGATATATATAGGCATTAGCTGTTCCCTTTATCCTGTAATAAAATTAGCTGTCCCTACAAATACTATGTATGTGAGAGATCGCAGGAATACAAGGAAGCTTGTCACTCTCAGTGAAACAAGTCCATTAACGAAACCAACTTTCTATTCCAAAAATGGTTTTGTTAGTGATGGCATTTTAACTTCACTTGGTAATAGATGACCATACTTGTGAAGAATTTCTGTAAAACAATGTATGCTTACTGTCTGAAGTAGTGCAATGCCATCCTTTACTTGCTGACTCTACAGAAAGTGACCACCATAGTTCTAGTGTTCACCTAATCACCTCACAATTCTCTGCAACTTCACTGCTGATGTATCAGAGTGCTTGATTAAAAAGTGTTTCCCATGTCAGGATTTCTTGTCCATATCTAATGGAGATATTCTTACCCTATACATTCTTCTATTAATTTTTTTAAAAAAACATTCTTCTATTCTAATTTGTGGTAGTGTCAGTCTAAAAGGCATACCTTTTTAGTGTTGTAGTTTCTAACTTGCGACAAGAGCATTGTAAGAAACTAACAAAGTATGCAACAAATACTTGGTTACTTCTGAAAATTGAGCTAATACTCCATTCACCCAGGTGTTTAGGTGTTGCCATATTGGACTCCAGTTGAAACCAAGCTTTTTCAGGAAGGTATAAGATATGTGCATCCAAATATGTGATGCATTCGTAGTACGTATCGACTTACAAGTTACTAGTCATTTGATCCCGTTTACAGGCTGTCTATGAGGTGAGTCTGATCAGTTTACACATTGTGTATTGCTATTGCTTGATTATAATTAGCATTCATTCATCTCCTTTCCTATCTTTAAGGTACCGAAGTATGGTCATTCTTCCTTTTTCTTGGTTTGAAAACCTTCCGAATCCTCTTGTCCACTCAAAACATACACCTTATAAGCCTAAATAAATTACAGAACAGAGCTAGTAAACAACTGTACTAGGACTATAACAATTCGTAGAAATGTCAAATTAGTGTCTGGCGTGGATTGACTCACTCACCCCATGAATTTAGGGTGGAGAAATTTTCAATCACACGCCAACTGTTAGTGACAGATGAGATGACCTTTGTCCCATCGAGTCATCATTATTAACATGCCTATAACTCACCTATGCAGAGGTTAGGTAACCAAAGCAGCATTGACTTCTTAGTATATGCACAAGTTACTTTATGGATTGGACTATGAAATAACTGCCTTGACCATTCGCAGACATGCACTGTTATACTGTTTCTGTCTAACTATGGAGTTGAGTTGCTTGTCCTTCACGCATACTAATCATGTTGCAGACTTGGAGTGTTTCTTGCTTGAACATATGAACTTCTTTTAGTAAAAGAGCCACACATGTAGGCCTTGTTCAATTAACTCTTGTAATTCATATAGATTATCAGGCTCTTCCTGAACATGCCTTAAGCAACAGGTGAGTCACATACAACAAGCAGAAACTATCATAGAATCAATCAATGCTGCTCCAATAGAAGAAATATCCTTGGAGTCTGAAGCCTTTCTTGCTTTTAGGAGCACCTCCTATGCTTTACTACCTCTTGATAATCTTTGAGATTAATTTGGGCATGTGCTAATCTCTTGTCTCAAGTGCAGGGTGTTATCTCATGGCGCATCCAGGCATCCAGCGGTGCAGACCATATGTCGGGCACACCCGGGTGAGAAAATTTACATCCATCAGCGTGGCAGGTTGGTAGAATTATTCCTACTTTTGTTTTACCCAGAATAAATATTTTCAGAATTTATTTGCAAAACCTACAAGCAGCTAGTACCACAAAACTTTTAGGGTTTTTTGTGATTATGCCCCTACTTTGAAGTGCAATGGTATTTTTACCCTTGTTTTTCTAACTTTGTGATTTTGCCCTTGGTCTTTGCGTATTTGTCCCTGTTTTGACTGTTGGCTAGGGGCAACATCGCATTGCCTTGTGAATTGCCGAGGGTAAAATCGCAAAGTTGGAAAAACGAGGGTAAAATCACAATTACGCTTCAAAACAAGAGCAGGAACACAAATGCCCCAAGCTTTTAAGGCCTTTCTTATGACTAATGGTATGATATCATTTATGCAAAACAGCATACATAAGGGAAACCAGTGTGCACATATTAATTGATTAAACTGTTGACTCTAGAACAAAGTATGGTACCAGTGATGGGCAAGTCTGTTTTGTTTGTTGAGCTGACATTTTCCTTGGTCCTAGGAAAAATGCATAAGTACAGTTTAGATAGTACCTGAAGCTAGAGGGACGGAAAATTGTTGCAGTGATAGCTAATCATTGTGGATGAAGTCAAGCCGTGATTATAATTTTTCTTGGTGATAGTTTAAGCATGTACTTAATTGGCTAGTGAGAATTGACAGTCCGCCATTTCCAGTCTGAACTCTGGAAGTGCATTGAAGCTTGGAATCAAACTAGTGAAATAGAAGCAAACCTTTTGATCATTTCTTGCAGCCATGGAAAGTTCCCATTTCTTCATTTCACACTCCAACAACACAAAGAAGTACCGACTACTTGAGTAGCTTATGGTAATGAATATATTCTATCACATGAACCTTGTGCCACTAAGATGGAAAATTCATCATAGCTGAAATGCCTAGAGATTTAGTACAGAAGATAGATAATTCTGAAAAAGAAAATTCTAAGTGATTTCTGTCTATATTTACCATGCACGCAAAAACCTTGTAAATCTAAGACTGCAGGCCCTAAGTACCAACTTCCTCTTAACTTGCATTTGAAAATAATTGGGATAGAAGGATTCGATTTTGTCTACGTGCCCTATTGCTTCCTTATCACATGAAGTGCAGACCTTGTAGATTCTAGTGATGTGCAGACCATGTCTTGCACACCAAAATTAGGCAAACCATGTATATTGTGTTAATAAAATATGTCTATGGCTTTAGAGACAGACACTATAATTCTAGCCTCGAGGTCAATGTCAGCACATGGTACAAATACTGGATTCACACCAGATAAATTAACAGAACAATGCAATCGATACAAACCAAAACTGCAAATATTTCTGTAAGGCAGTAAGCCGGGTAGAGGAAATTTCCATTTCAAGAAACTCTAGAAAGACACCTGAAAATCAGGCATCTCTCTCATTTGGGAGTGGTGAGAGACCCTACTGCTGTTAATTCAAAGAAACTCTCATCTTTCACCATTTCCAATGAATGCTAGTACAAATTTACACCACACTTATGCATGTACAATAAAACATAAACCAATGGCTACTTCATCCCAAGGTTCGCCGGTTCGTCAACAAGACAATACTGCTGCATCCCTTGGGAGCTGGAAGCCACAGTATTATTAGGGCAAACCAATGGGCTCACCTCATTCCACCTCATGCTCTGATCCATACTCATACCAAAGAAGCAATCCAGACCATCCAGCTTAACCTGATTAAAGTGGAAGCTCTGGTCCAGTTCCAGCGCCGGCAGTGTGCTGGAACTTTGCACGCCGCCTTCGCTAAGGGAAGTGGTGTCTACCGTGCATGATGGAGGCATGTGGCTTGGACTTCCCTCGTACATTGGAGGAACACACTGAGGAACTGGCAGGGTTGCAAAAGGGCCTGCTCCTCCTAGTTTGTAAAGAAGCTTCAGGATTGACTCATCTACCTCGTCTCCTATGCGATGGCCTTCCATCATAATACCTGGCACTGGTGGCACTGCCCCGGTAATGGCTTGTTGGTGCCAGTTGTAAGTGACTGCCGGCACGCCACTGCTTCCGTTCGCATCCGCGGTCGTTGCTTCTTGCTTCATCCTTTCGCTTGCCGTCGCATGGCGTATGAATTGCTGCTGCGGCCTCTGATCCTTGCGGGACTGCTTGCCGAAGAGCTTCTTCTTGAGCCTCGTGTTCCAGTAGTTCTTTATGTCATTATCCGTCCTTCCCGGCAGCTGCGCCGCTATTATCGACCACCTACGACCGCAGCATGCATGGTCTGTTCAGGTCATAGATTCTACCGTACCCATGTGCTTGCCTACCAGGTTGCAGCTAATTCTACAGTCTATATGATCAAAGAAGACACTAGGCCGGTTAGACCTATACTGAATTTGTACCTGCTGCCTATGCTGATGTAGAGGCTGAGGATTATCCTGTCCTCCTCCTCCGAGAATCCTCCATGCTTGATGTTTGGCCGGAGGTAGTTCAGCCACCGGAGGCGGCAGCTCTTGCCACACCTCTTCAGCCCTGCACAAGGCCCAGGCACACAAGCACCATAAACTGAGATTAGTCGTCCCTTCTACTGCTACTGACTAGTATGGCGATCATCTTGGGAACATACCTATCTTCTGCGGCAGGGCTATCCAGTTGCCACCGGTGCCATTCTGCTCGATGTAGGACTTGAGCTTGGCGTCCTCCTCCGGCGACCATGGGCCCTTCTTCACGCTAGCTTTGTCACAGCACGGAGCTCTCCCCATGGCAGTTTCTTTCTCCTCCCTTCGAGCTCTGGGTCTCTCTTGTGATGGGTGGAAGAAGTGTTGATTAGAGCCTAAATTTGGTTAGTCATGATGACGGTCTGGGAGGTGTGTTTATGTGCTGAAAAGGGAGGACTAGAGAGGTGTATTATTGGCATGGAAAAAGGTGGCTGCGTGATAGTAATAAAATACTGTTTAATCGGTGGTGGTGTGATCTGGGCTGCTCTCTTTCTAATTGTTGTTTCTCTTGGATTAGAATCTCCATCATGCAGCCATCAGCAGTCCCTGCATAACCTTTTCCTGGACCTGGTCTTTGTGCACCCTAGACTCTGTAGTTTGTTTATCTGATCTGATCTGCCTAGATGACCAAATATAATATTCTATTATCTCATTGCATATATTTCACCTGTTTAATTATTCTATTGTTTGGGCTGTGTGTGCTAATCTTGTGCATACATATGTGGACAGTAGCCAGTGATAGTGTAAAAACCATATATTGTACTTGTTTTCTCAAACACGCAGTCCTCCTGTGAGCCACAATACTATAAAACAATTTGGGTGCAAAACACTCAGGCACATGCTGCAAAGAAAGAACGAAGCTAGATGTTTAAGAAAAGACACGCCTAATAGAGAGTTACATACTGATTGCATACAGAATGGTTTAAATACGAACACCATACATAATTTTCATTGTGGGAAAAAATGAAGTGAACACATATTTTATTTGATGGACAGCAAGATACCCTTTATTATTAGATAAAACATGCTTTATATGGTTCGGATCCACAATATCGGTGGTATCATATTCAGCTATACGACTGTTGCAAGTTCTCAATTTCTCATGCTGGTGTTAACTGCAGCACTTGATTTGATGATAGGACCTTCTGGTTGCACCTTCTGAAACTCCTGCACTATGTCATATTCGCTCCTTGGAAAGCTGATGACCTATATTTACCGTGGCCATTTGTTTCCTAATAATAAGCTTTCCATGGATGCTGACCAGCCCTGTAAGCATTATTTTGACATGTTCAGCTTCTTTTATGCGTCCTCAATTGAGCTCTACTTTTGGGGAACATACAAGTCAACGAATTTGCTTGATTTCCAAGTATTTTGAAATATGCTTGCATAATAAGTGAACGAGTGCCATTTTGTCCCCTCAGTCGCTGTCGATGACTCATGGTGTGGTGATGTGGGCTCGTTTTCATATCTTTTTGGCTCCTTTTTGGGTCTATATTATAAAACGAAGCATGTGCTATCCTGAAACTGGGTCGACGACACATTTCCCCCCTCCATTTAAGGTGTGTTCTTTATGCAAATTGTAGGCTGTTATTGTAGGTAAGACCTAGTAGCTGAGTGAAATTTATTTGAAAATCTTAAAGGTTTTTTAGGTATGTTCTGCTTTATTTTCCTCTTTCCCATCATGCTGGTTATGCATGTCTCTGATTTCAAAACACATCATGTTGTTATCTGAAAGTAATCTCCTAATATGTCCATTCTTGTTGCTGTGATGTGAGGTTAGATTTGGAAGGCCAATGTATTGCATTCTTAACACGTTTGTGTTTCCATTCAAGCGTAACAAAATTTGAACCTGGTATATGGTATGGGCACTTTATTGAATTAGCTCCTTTTTGAGGATTTGCATGCATATTACGTCCTTGTGTCCCAAATTACTTGTCACGGATGATATTTGATCACAACATCTGACCATTCATCTTATTCAAAAAATTGTATATCCATCATTTGTTTTGTTTGTGATTTACTTCATCATCAAAGGTATTTTAAGTATAATTTTACGTTTTCCATGTTTACACTAATTTTTTGAACAAGACAAATGTTCAAATATTGTGATAAAAAATCAACAGTGATAATTAATTTGGGATGGATGGAGTAGCTCTTAATAGCTTATATATAAATGGCATGATGTTCCTTTGATTACAGTCAGATAAATAGAACGTTCCATATATTCAGTTTTCCATTCGAAGTTTACAATAATATTTTCTAGTTGGTTACAGGTTTTTGTTGTATTGAAACTCAACGATGTCATCAACACGTGTCTGGTGAAAAGATGTTGTAATCAAAGTAATTGGGACACGCTAATATGACATTGGATCAAAAGAGAGTACAGGCCAGAAGCAATGACAAAAAAGTACGTGTATATTTGCCATCACTTGCATTCTCAAGAATCTTTAGAAAAGTAACTTGTCATGTAGCTAGCGCTCCCTACTGTGCTGGTTTGCTTCGTCTTAAAAAAACACAAGCTATCCTGGTTGGCTGGTAAAATTTGCTTGTCTGCAACAGGGAAATTTTTGATAGAACACTAAACTAGTCAAGTAGTCAGTAGTCACGCACTCACGCCTTCAGTGTATCTGGGTTGATGTCAAAATGGTTCGTAGTTTATGTGGACTGAGGTCAAAGCGGCCCACAACTTAACTAGGCTGAGTTGAATGCCCACCAGATTATTGGTTGGTTACTAGCTCTACTAGATCTTTCAGGTTTAGGAATTGCAAGGCCCAATTGCTACGGCAATGCAGGTTATTTTTCTCCATTTGCTGGGATTTTGCGTATTTCTGCATATAATGTATTTTTCTTCTGTGCAGGCAGAGTTAGAGTATGCCTGCAAACTGCAACTACATGCATCATGCATGACCCATCCTTCAAACCAGGATAATATTGACAACCAAGTGTTCTCAGTGGGATTCTCACTGTTCTGGAACGCCCATTGCAGGTCAGGTAAATCAGATTACCTTGGTACCTTCAAGTGGCCTTGCCTTCGCAGGACTTGGAAAAGCACTGCTAACTGCAGTGGGATTTGCTTGCGATTTGCTTGCTTGCTGCCAATTATTGAGTTCTTGCCATGCACAGGCGCGCGCGTGGGATCCTGTCAGTCGGCTCTGGAGAGCACCCGCGCGACGCGAGCAAGTGATATGGATCGATCGAACGAACCATGCATGGAGGGATTCCAGATTCCATCAGAGATCTGACGAGACCAGCCTGATGGAGTCGTCGGCGTGCCAGCATACGCGGGCGACGAGCCGATAGCCAACTTGGACGGGTGCATGGGCGGCCTGCGCTAGGCCGCTAGCTATAGCTGCTAGCGGCACGCGCCCCTGCGCCCGGTCTGGGGGCTGGCCGCGCGCCCCAGGCGCCAGCTCGATCGACCCCCGCGATTCGCGCCGGGCTCCGACCTGATTCAGAGGCTCAGTATTGGTCAGTGCTCCTGCCCGTGTTTCCCTACTACTGCAGTGTCTGTTGTTTTACCGTTACAATGTTTGGTTGCTTGCGTTCGTCTCTTGCACAAAAACCTCGTCCGGCCTGATGTAGTGCTACGTACTACTCACTCTATTCCTTTATATAAGCATTCCAAGCATTCAAATTCAACAAACAATAAAGGAAGGAAATGACATCTATACCCCTCATTTTACACTACCCACCAACTCTCCACCCACCCACCAACCCCATTTAATTTTGTCCTATCCCTAAGAATGCTTATATTTTGACAAAAATTTCGAACCTTAGGAATACTTATATATAGGAACGGAGGGAGTAGCTTTTACTGGCAGGCTTTTGCTAGTACGTTTTTCTTTAATCCTGGCGTCGTCAGTCGTCCTCCCCAAAATAATGAATGGCGCTAGTTAACGGGCTAACAACAATTTGGTGTTAATCTCCTCGAATGAAAATCATGAAATGAGCATCATATATATCAACAGTACCCGTCGATAAGACAGAATACCTAGAACAAGGCCGACGAGGCCACATAGGATCAACCAGAGCCTGTTTGGTAATCTTGCTAATTTCAAGTACTAAATAAAATTTATTTACAAAATTTTTACACAAATGAATAAATTTTGCGGACGAATCTAATGAATCTAATTAATTCATGATTTAATATAGTAATCATCTTCTAATTATGAAGTTAAATGCCTCTTTAGCGTCTCACAAATTACCGCAGGATTCTGCAAGTAGTTTTGTAACTGTCTTTATTTAATATCCGGAATTAGGGATGAAAGCTGAACTAAAACTTGGCACACCCTCATTCTCAAAAAAAAAAAAAAAAAAAAAAAATTGGCACACCCTCAAACAAAGGTGACAACTGACAAGGCCTCAAGTCCCGTCCGTACTATTGGACGAGATTCACACCGCATCGATCTACAGGCGTTCGCGAACAACTCGACTGTACATGGATATATAAATAGTACCCTGACTGGTTAGCTAAATTAAAATCTGGTAGGTGGTTAACAGCGACCTCTCATGACTCGTCATGGTACTTCCGTTCGTATGTCTTCAGTTTCAGTTTCTATGTTGCAATCTCTCTTGCTGTTTACTCGTTTTATACATATTCTTCTGTGGAGGCTGGAGAACATTGCCAACTGGACGACGGGATCAGATTGAGCGGAGGATCATGTGCCTGAGGCCCTGGTTGCACAGCATAAGCTGAGCTTTACTCGGCAGTAGCCCATCTTTCGACATAGATGTGACAAGACGAGCAGAAAACACGGGCTCCCCTCTCTCTAATCTGGTAGATCGAGACAGTGCCATGGAGGCCGGTTGGCGCTGGAGCCTGGAGATAGCATCTCGTTGTTGTGTCCATCGCACTGCTGTGTACTAGGCGTGAAGGTAATGATCTTTTCTCAGACTGATGGTGAATCAGGAAAATACTTTCCATTATAATAGCAGCCCTTTTGGCTTTTGGATTCAGGTTTGCTTTTTCAATCCGATTATTGGATGGATAAATTCGTGCTCATACAAAATCTATGAATCTAGAAAAAATCAAAACGACATAGTTTAGGAGGGAGATCTGCAGAGTACTTATTCATATTTATTGTTAGTCACCCCATTCTAATTTAGAGTCTACTTTTACAACTAGGGGAACCCGTCTACACTTTGATTAGACACCTTTCAAATCATGATGGTGCCTACTGTGATTGATTTATGCTGCCACTTGTCACGAGATTAAAATGGTCGGAGGATGGGGAGAACTTGGGTAGCTGTTATCACCATTGAATGCTTTCTTAGCGGCTATTACTAACTCTTAACAAGCATCTATCTTGTCAAATTTTGGTTAAGAATGCACATCCAATTTGTAAGGCATCCTGAAAAGTTGATTTAGCTCAGGGATAATTTGTGCAAATGCTTTATATTTTGGTCAGGGAGAATATTTTGGAAGGTAAGATATGTGTACTTCAGAAATAACGTTGGATCAGTTATTAGATTGAGCCGCACTACTAAAATATAACTGACTAAACTGACGCATAACCTAATATGATGCCACTATATCCTTTTCAGAGTTGCTTATTTTTGAAGGGTACAGTTAATACTCTCCTATATATCTCCGGACCATAAATGAAACCTAATGCTCAGAGTGCACCCCCCACAAATTATCATCAGAATGATTACCTCAGCGACGATTAGCTCTTGAGCAGATATCATCAGATTGACATTTGAATAGTCGATCGAGATTGTCTGATGTTGAATGTGTTATGCAAAATTTTCATTTATCACCTCCACCATTACTTGATATACACATGCCTTGTGTTGCTACATCAAATATAACTTGGCTTTGATTTATCTCTAGACAATAATCTTGCCATCGAAAGATGAAGGATTAGAAGGGGAGAAAAACGAGCTTTTGGGAGAGGCGCCAACTGCCAAGGGCATGAACATACACTAGTAGCATGTTACTTTTCCAAGAATCTTTCCATCTTGGTGAAAGGGAGCGAGGGGGTAAAGCTAAACACATGGAAAGATTGACGGAGAGAGACGGCATGCCGGGAACACCGCAGCTGTTGCCTGTAACTTCATCCTACAGTCCCAGCTATGTGACGCTTGCTACTGCTTGTAGATGAAACAACTCACTGTCCTGACTGCTCCCGCAGGGCCGTCGGCGACACCGGAAACCTCAAAAAATCCGTCCATTCAAGAAATGTCCCAAGAAAGGACTGATGAAGAGCAAGAAAAAGATCACGCATCCGCATGTGATATGTATGATGCGCCTGCACCTTTGGTACGGATCTTCTCACCCCTCGCATCGGTTGGTCTCTGTCAATTCGACCTGAGTGCCCCGAGTATTCCCTCGCAGGCAGCTCCTGTAAACAGCGGCAGCTACCAACAGCAACACACAGCTTCCTCTTTACTCTGACTTGACATGGGAACAAAGCCAGCCACCAGCCACTCAAGCATATCATTCAACCACTGTACCTGTACCTTTCCTCCTCTTCATCCTATCTTCCCCTCCCAAATATCTTAAGCATCTTTCTGAGTTCATCTCCTCCTTTCCCATCCATTGCTAGGCTGCTAGCTAGGGTTTCTTGAGTCTTGGCGTCAGTTCTTCTTCTGTCTTTTGATTGACACACAAAGAAACTGCCATGGATTGCTTCAGGGATCTCGGCGGAGGAGGGAGCAGTGCTTCCAAGGCTTCCTTCTTTCAGCTTCCTTTGCTGCCGGCATCGTCAGCACAGGAGTTTCCGTCGCCAGACGGGCATCACCACAGCTCAAGGCTCGCGCTGCAGCAGTTACTTGCTGTCCCATCGGTGGCGCAGCATAGCCACAAGAAGGACGGAGCCGTTTCGCAAGGAGAGATTTCGCCGGTAGATGCCGAGACCATCAAGGCCAAGATCATGTCGCACCCCCAATACTCGGCCCTCGTCGCTGCCTACTTAGACTGCCAAAAGGTTAGTACAAGAAGCCATGCACATGTCTAGTTTAATAAGATCAGGATATATAAAAAAAATAAAAATTACATGTCGTGGGTTCGATTATCTGTCGTCGATCGTAGGTGGGAGCGCCACCGGATGTGTCAGATAGGCTCTCGGCCATGGCGGCAAAGCTGGACGCACAGCCGGGGCCAAGCCAGCGGCGGCACGAACCGACGCATCCTGACCCGGAGCTCGACCAGTTCATGGTCTGTCGTGCTTTGAGCCTTTGACAGATAGATCGATTCAATTCGTCGCATGCGATACTTCTGTCGATGGTGTATGTTGCTCTGAAAAAACTAATCGTCTGCTCCTGCTTGCCGCTGCAGGAGGCTTACTGCAACATGCTTGTGAAGTACCAGCAGGAGCTGGCGCGGCCGATCCAGGAAGCTGCGGAGTTCTTCAAGAACTTGGGGAGGCAGCTCGATTCGATCACCGGTAAATATTCTTTTTTCTGCTGTATGGTTCTTTTGAGACAGGTAGCTTACCACATCGGGAAATGATGTTCGGTTTATGCGATGCAACTGAGCTAGCTTTTTCCCCTCTTTGGATTCTTGCCGCTGATATGGCCATCCGGCCATTAATTTTGTTGATTTGTTTATTCGGAGAGGGGATAAGGTTTGCATGCATTTGTCCACTTGTTTGATAGTTGAAGCATAATAGAGCATCCTATAGTGAGAGCATCACAAGGCCACAGCAAGCTCCAGGTTTCATGTCTCACCACCTCTCGTTTATTAGCTTTAACCCAAATTGTATATGCAATATTGGGGAGCTGTCGAGCTGATGATGTGCCATGGAATAATGCATGCTCGAACACACTATTATATTGAAGACACTCTTCAGTTACAAGCATGGTGTTGCTGATGAGAGGCATTATCAGAGCCTCTGGTTCTTGTTTATTACTAGCTTTGTGAGAGAGATTCGTGTAACATCATATTCTCTCAAACTTTTCTCAAGAGAATGTCTTCTCGGCTTGATAGTACACTATTACTGTTAAAAACTAATCAAATTAAAGCATATAATTAAGCTCGTTTAGTGAGCATATACAGTTAGCTGTTGCAACACACGTGTGGCGGTGGAAAGTAGCGGTGCAATCCGCGAGTATTGTGGCTAGCCAAATAAATAGTGACACTGTTCGAGATCGATATGTACTGTTACTACACTGTTTACTTTGTCTCTTGATCTATTCTACTACAGTGGGGGGTAACGATCCAGCTATGACACGCTTGACATGGTTCGTGCGTCGTCCTTTCTATGGTCAATGGTAGCACCGCTGTTTCTTGATGTGTGTTAAGAACCATCTCCTTCATTGTAGTATATATAGGGACATATATGCAAAAAAAAATGAAGAAGAGAGAACAGGTTATCTCCAAATATAGACATAGTTCTAAGCACATATAATACATAGCCATAAGTTAGTTGGTTTATCTCCAAATTTAGTTTTATATTTTGTAACTGGGCAATTTTGTAGTATCATACAAGTCCCAACAGATTAGATCATTAACCTTTTATAAATGCAGCAAGTATATATGATGTGATATCCCCCTTCTCCATGCGCTACTATAACAACAATACCATATAAGGTCCTTTATGTTTCCAAATAAAACTCAACAATCCCATGTTCATTCCCTACAATGTTGCAACAGATCTCAATTCTGAGTTACTTAACTTCCACAGATCAAATATATTGAACGAAGTCTATATTATTTTCCCATTAAAAAGGCCTGTCATGCTTGTGAAATGTAAAATAGCAATAGGGCCATGTCAGCATGCATGAGTACGTGTACCAGATAGGCGTCACCGCGCCCTTCAGAATTGTCATCCAACATTGAGTTGCATTGCCTTCCCACTGATTTTATTATTGCCCTGTTTGCCACATAATTTCAGCGAAACAATTGCTTTGTCAAATGCCAAGTATGTGCTGTTGCACCTTATCTGTTTGCTCACTTTCATTTTCTGTACCAAATAAGTATAATTTTCATTTATTTTTTATTAACTGTATGGTCAGATATCTATAGTGCAAATGGATGAAAGATTGAAAGGTATTACAAAACCTACTGTCTGTAGATGAAAAATCAGAAACCCCACCCTCTTGTGCAGGCGTGCAGCACGCATGCATAGAATTGCTGACCGCTGACTGACCTCATACATCGATAATCAGGTGTGTTGTACATTTTTTAACAATACACCTCTTTGAAACCAATTATGAAATTGCCATATCAGCCCAAGAGTGTTAAATTCTCTTCATCTGCTTACTATGGCCAGATTTTTAGCAGCATCCATCATCATCCAAATGTTTAAAAAAGAGCAAAAAATCTATCTGATATACATTTTATATTTTATTATCTTGTCATAATACATAGGTGTATTTAGCATTTCATTCATTGTTTTGTAGTTAGTAGAGAAAAAAAATTAGTTTTGGTTACGAAGATAGGACGTGTTTAGGAGTAGATTAGTTTGTGAAGTTATTCTCTTGTGTATGATTGTTTGCCCACAAGAATGACTAATAAGAGAGAAAGAACCTAGAAGTGGAACCTATGAACCTTTTTTAATAAGGATAGCACCTAATAATGACTATGTACTCCAAGGAGTGCACTTTCTTTGTACAAATACACACAAACTGATGATAAAGGAGCATGCAATTTTATCTGTTACCATTCATGATGCCCCAGCTAGAGGCTTCTCGCTTATCTCTATTCACCAACAGTTGCTAATTAGCTAACAGGTGATATCCCGTAATAAATCAGCTTTCAACATGCATTCCTAAGCACAGTACTCAAAATTGAGAGTGATTGTTCCATATGTTGATTCGTGCATTTGTTGTCTATTTAAAGGTTTAGTACATTGGTCAAGATTTTAATATATACCATCAAGTTCAGTTCTTGTGTGAAGCAGAATTAGAAAAAGTGTAACAAGAAAAATTATTGAAGAAGAACTTTTTCCCCATAAAAAGAAGAAAAGTGTTTAATGTTTCTTTCTTCATTATGTTTTTCCATTTCTGTTGTAAATGTCTTTAGTGTGTATGTATATTTTATTCCGTAGTTTGCACAATCCTTTGACATCAAGGGTGATTGAGTGAATAATTGTGGCTAACGTTGGGAAACGTGGTATCACTTCTTGACAGTTCAGTTATTTCATTGTGTTTTCCCAAACTTGTGCCACGTGCAGTGAGTTTAGGTTCATAGAGGGTTTAGCGGTATGCCGGTATCAGTGTAGACAGCAATGCATGCATATATGCGTATGTCAAGTGATTTATAGATTTTGAAATGTCACTAGCATTGCTCTTATATGTTGCTCTACGATAGCATCTGTACTTTATTTTAGCAAATTTACTTTGCATACATTCTAAAGTATTCAAATCACCCTCCTAGATTTTACTTCTGAAAGAATGCATGTTTGATCGATGAATGTGATCTTTAGGCAGTAGAGTAGCTTATTTTCCTCAATCTGTCCAATTTTCAATCTATCCAGAGAGTTCATGCTGTTAATTATTAGTCTGTGACGATGATATGGCTGTCGATCTAATTGATTAAGAAGATTTCATAAAAGGTAACGATCCTTATGTCTGGGGTCTCCAGGAGGCTATATTATCCTTACACAAGGACATTTTTAAAAGGTTCTCTCTTCAATTCCCTGTAAAATGTGGATCAAAACAGTACCTGTTTAAAGTTAATAAACATATGATGCCATGGGTGTGCTAAAGTGGAAACAATTAATCCTAGTAGTATTATTTGTGTAGTGTGGCCTAGGCTCCGATCTACTGCAGCTGCATGAGCACTATATGTTCAGAATTCGACTGTTCAGTCGTACCATCTTACCTATCTAAGCAGACAGAATTAATTGACAAACTTTTTTTGGGTTGTAGATCTCTCCATAATTCGGTGGCCCTTACTCACCAAAACTTTGTCAGAAGTTGTCTAATCCGTTAGAACAAAAGTGACAGATTTTAACAAACCTTTTGTTTTTCTATATATGATCGATCTATATACTTGCAGACAGTAGCTGTGAAGGCGCCGGGTCGTCCGAGGATGACCAGGACGCGAGCTGCCCTGAAGGAATCGATCCCTGCGCCGAGGACAAGGAGCTCAAGCACCAGCTCCTGAGGAAGTACGGCGGCTACCTGGGCGGCCTCCGGCAGGAGTTCTCCAAGAGGAAGAAGAAAGGGAAGCTCCCCAAAGAGGCCAGGCAGAAGCTTCTCCACTGGTGGGAGCTGCACTACAAGTGGCCCTACCCTTCTGTATGAACGACCCCGGCCGCCTACATCTTTTTGCATATATTTTGAGAACCTCTTCAAACTCATATTGTTTAATTCTTCACATATATATGCAATGGCAGTTGCACATGTTGTTGCAGCATGAGATTCTGAATGTTTGCGAGCGGGTGTGCGTGCAGGAGATGGAGAAGATGGCGCTGGCGGAGACGACAGGTCTGGACCAGAAGCAGATCAACAACTGGTTCATCAACCAGCGGAAGCGGCACTGGAAGCCGATATCGGAGGACATGCCGTTCGCGATGATGGAGGCGGCGGCGGCGGGGGCAGGCGGGTTCCACGTCGTCCCGCAGGGCGCCGCGAAGCTGTACATGTCGGACAGCAGGACGGCGGCGTTCCTGGCGCCGGACGGCGTGTACCGGCTGGGGTCGTGACGGGCTCGTGCCACTGCTCCTAGCTGCATGCAGGACGGCCAGCAAATTAAAGTTGCTGGTCGATGGTGTTGGGGTGCGGTGATTATTTGAGGTAGTGCGTGATTCTGCAAAGTAGACATCGTGGTTTTTATTTTACAGTTTCCTTCTAAAGATGACGACTAAAACATTATTGGTAACACTCTCAGCTTGTGCCTTTGCCCTGGTGATACGAATTGGACGAGAACGAACCCTACGTGTATGTGTTCGTGTAACTATTTCCCCAGGTGGTTCGGATCAGGTAATTTAATTCTATGCCCGTCCTGTGCGATTACTTGCGGAGGTCTGTCCGTGCGGAACCAATCAGCGGCAAGTACGGAAGAAAAACGTCCGTCCGGTGGGGCCGTACGCCTGGCCACCAGTGCCTCACAGTGCGCCGGCACAGCACGCGCCACGCCGCCACCACCGTCCACCGGACAGCGGCGGCCGGCAAGATCGATCTCGCCACCACCACGGCATGCATGCAACCATTGCATGATTCGTGAGCTCAACAACCGCATCCTCCTTGGATCCCCAGACCACAGGGGAGAGTTATGCCTGCCACCGCGCCGCGACCGGCGGCACTGTAGTGTAGCGGCCGCGCGCAGTGCCGGCGGCATGCTGTGCAGCTGCGATGAACAGTCTGCAGGGCCGGCGTGTACTCTTCTCTACTGTGTGCGGCAGGCAGGCCGGACGCCCTGTGACAACAATGTAGGAGCTGCATCATTATTGCGGATGTCCATGTACGTGCTGCCCTGGTTATTTTGGGAGAATTTTTTGGTATTCCTTTCGAGGTTTTGCTACGAGTATATACATAGATTGATGAGAAGTTACGGACGAATTCATTAAACCTAAAGTAATTAATTCGACATTAGAGATTATTTATTGTAGCACGACGGTGTCTAATCATGACATTGTTAGACTCGTTAGATTCGTCTCACAATTTGAGAGGGATTTATGAAATGAGTTTTGTCATTAATCCACGTTTAATACTTCTAATTAGTGTCGCTAGTTCGATGTGACGGGGTGGTAGAAATTTTTGAAAACTAAACAAAGTCTTTCTTTCTTTCTTATTAGAAGGAGATTTAGGGGGTGTTTGGCAGCACTCCGGAACAGCCAAAACAGCTCCACTCCACCAACTCTAAAATATTTTTTGTCAAACACGTCGAGCTCCAGCTGCTCTAGATCCGGAAATAAAAAAGTGGAGCAAGGGGGCAGACCCACCTTTTTTTGGAGTACCTCAAGAGGTGCTCCAAAAACCCATGTCCCAGACTTCCTATGGAGCTGGTGGGTAATTACCCATCAATGCCACTGGTTACACAATCCAGCGTACCGGTTCGCAGAAAGAAAAAAAACATGTGGCTTTTCTCTCGTTTGTGCGTCCGCCCCCTTCCTCTAAACCCCTAGCGTCACCGTCGGTCGAATCTCCGGCGAGAATGGATGTGGACGGCGACCCTCCTCCGCCCAATGCCTCATTTTCTTCCTCAACTCCTCCATCTAACTTGATTTTGGAGTCCGCAGCGGCGCCCCCTGATCTCAGTAGTGCGGAAGTCGGGGTGCATGGCGAAGGCATCACCGTCCTCGTGCAGGAGCGCCATGGCCGGGGAGGACACGACCACCGCGCGACCTGACCGAGATGCGAAGATGCGGACTGTAGGCCAGGCCAAGCCACGCCGGCACGCCGCCGTCTGCATGGGTGTCGCATCGCATGTTCCAGCGTCGCGGATCATCAGCGAGGCTGCGCCGCCAGCCGCGAGGGCGACGCACCGCTACTGTAAGGGCAGTCCGCGCCACTACCGCACTGCAGTCATAGGTCGGGTCGCCTCTGCCCTCTGCACAGCCGGTCCTGGAGTGCCGTCGGGAGCCTTCGAAGCTGCACGCCTCGTCGGGGCAGTGGCACGTCGAGGTACAAGGGCCGTGCCGCTTCGTGGTGGCCAAGAGGCAAGATAGGGGTGGTGCCGGAGCAGAAGAAGATAAAGGGGGAGAAAGAGAAGAGAGGATGACATGTGGACCCATTTACAACTGGTAAAATAGACTTTGCACAATCAAATCTTGTCTTTCTGGAGCTTGAGCACTGCAGTCGGCCAAACACTTACATCAACTCCATATTTTTCTAAAGTGGGTGGAGTGGAGCACCAAAAATATGGAGTTGGTGGAGTGGAGTTGTTTTGTTAGAGGTGAAGTGATCTCGAACATGCCCTTAAAAACAATTTTAGAAGGAGATGGGTGGGGCGCGATTGCCAGTTGCTGGGCTCAGTCAAAGACGAGAAGAGAAAGGCCCAAGACTTGTGACGAGCTAAGAAGCCCACTTAGACAACATCCCAGTGTAGAAAGAAGCAGCCCATCATGGGAGAAGCCCAGCAACAACCCGGCCGCTACTCAACGAGTGAACTCTGAAGTTCTAGAAAAAAAGTCTCAATAAGGCTGTTTGATTAGTTTGTGAAATATGGTGGGAATGAATAGTTGAAGTTCTTAGCATCTATTCTCCGCATCAACGGGCACGTTCGCGGGGTCACGCCAGTATATTCTCGGCTGGAGATTCAGCTTGGACGAGCCAGCTCCTGCTATTGAATTGGTCAAGCTATCGAAGTTGCCTGTACAACAAGGTGTGAACTCACGGAGTGTTCGGCAGGTCTTAAGCTGGCAGATTGGTTGTGAGGAAAAAGTACCGCGCAAAAAATTGTTCGGCAGATTGGTTGAGAGAGAAAATTATCGTGCATTAAGCCAAAACAAGCCTTCCGAACGCTCTCTCTGCTGCCAATTGTCATCACGGTGCTCATCGTCGCTGTAATTTCAGTCATTGTTTTGTTTGTCTGGAAGCGGCACTTCAAGTATTCAGAGGTACAGGAAGATTGCGAGGTTGAGTTTGGGCCGCACCGATTCTCATACATGCAATAGAGGGATTCAACAGCAAGATGTTCCGTGGTATTGGAGGATTTGGGAGTGTGTTCAAGGAGGTACTACGCATTCAAATATTTGTCATTCAAAACCATCTTCGTGCTCAAATAATCAACACAATGTTTAGATCTAAAATTTGAATTTTAGATATGAGCGTTATGTCAATTATTTAAGAACGAAGATGATTTCAAAAGAAAAATGTTTGAACTACAAAGTTTTTCCCCATCTAAGACTCTGAGTTCATATGAAATGGTTATAATTTTTTGAAGATGTGTTGGGAAGTTACCGCCGTTCGGAACGGCAGTTTATTTCACCACCAGTTCATCCGGCGGTTGAGAGTTATTTTTGTTGGACACAATTATTTTTGCAAAATCATGAAAAATAAAATTAAAATAAAAAATTCTGGCAAGCTAAGTAGCAAACAGCAGCCCAGGGGCGTGCGGACGAGAGGGCTACTGCACAGCCCAAACCGAGCGAGCGGTCTAGAATTATATATTTTTTAAATTTATTTTTTTATTTATTTTGGAAAAATATACTACCGTTTCAAAATTTAGCAAAACTAATCTACCACCATCGGGGCTCGTGACGGTAGGGGCAAATCGTTGGGTCAGTCTGTTTTCAAAAAATCATAACTTTTTTTGTATGAACTCGGATGGAGATAAACTTTATACGAAACTTGTAGCTTTCGACGAGATCTACAACTTTATAGTTCAAACTTTTTTCATTTGAAATCATCTTGGGGCTCAAAAAAGGATATACTGTCCAGATCTCGTAGTAGCCGATGCTACAGTACCCTGTGGCCCATGGCGATTTTTTGAAAACAGACGGACCCAAACCGCCATGGTTGGGTACTGTGGCATCTGCTGCCCGTACCGTTATGGGCCACGGTGGTGGTAGGTTAGTTTTGCTAAATTTTGAAATGATGATATATTTTTGTAAAATGAATAAAAAATAAATTAAAAAAATAAAATTCAGCGGCCCACTGGCCCAGCGATATCGTTGACTGACTAACCGCGCGAGGCCCATTCCGTCAATCCCGTTTACACAGCGGAAGAGGATACAGTGACACACTGACACGACTAGTCGGGCTCGGCGGGCAGTCGGTCGACTTCCAGTCAGCTACTCAGCTTCCGTCCGCATCGGCACCACGGCACGTTGCGTTTCTCGACGTCTCGAACGTCTTCAATTTCGCTCCTTCGTTGGTCATTCCAGCCACCTTATCGCCGCCATCGGTCGCATTCCAACTGCGATTAGCAGCATCTATTCCGCCGGCCCGCCGGGAGAATGTGCTCCACACGCGCCGCCGCCCGCCGCTGCCGTCGTCCCATCCAAGAGCGCCGGACAAAGCCCGGCACAGCCACACACGCACGCCCTCACGTCCGCGCTCGTGTCGTCCCGGATGACATTTCCAGACTTCCAGTTTTCTACACATACACAACTTGCCGTAGGGACGAACGACATCTACAACAGAGCACTCGGGGGGGGGTCGCCGCCGGTGACCCCCGCTTACCGTCCACGATTGGTTCGCCGGGTGTCCCGGTCGACGGCGCCACGCGCGCCCGGGTCGTTCACAGGCGTCCACATCGCCGCGAACGCGAGCGTGAAAGCTTACACCTCTAAACAACAGGCACGGAAGAAGCTTCCAAGCTGGACCACGCCTGCCTGAACAGCCAAAGTCCAAGCCCGGCCGGGGAGTATGCGCTGTTCCCATCCGATCAGACTGGCGGCCTGGCGCGCGCGCGATCTCGCGAGGAAGAAGAAGGTGACGCGACCCCAACCACCAAGTCGTCGTCCGAGCCTATCTAGATTCCAATAAAATTCAGCAGCTCGGATTGGACCGGTGGACACATGCTCTGAAGCTAACTGGCCGGAGATTATAAAACGGGTTCCGGCAGAGCGCGACGGCAGTGCAAGCAAGCGAGCGCGAATCTCAAGTAGCGTCGGCGTCTGCTCGGGTGATGCTAATTGCTCGAGGATTTCTTGCCGAGTGGTTGCTGTGCCGTCATGGTTGACTTGAGCCGCGCGCGCTCTCTTCTCGCCGCCGGCGTCCTTCTTGCCGGCTTGGTCGGCGTCGCGGTCCTCGGCGCCGGGGACGACGAGCAGTTCGTGTACTCGGGCTTCACCGGCGCGCCGCTCACACTTGATGGCACGGCCGTCATCACGTCCTCGGGGCTGCTGGAGCTGACCAACGGCACGGCGCAGCTCAAGGGCCACGCCGTGCATCCGGCGCCGCTGCGGTTCCGGAGGTCCGCCGGCGGACCCGTGCGCTCCTTCTCGGCGTCGTTCGTGTTCGGCATCATCCCGGCCTACGCCGACCTCAGCGGCCACGGCATCGTCTTCTTCGTCGGCAAGAACAACTTCTCGGGCGCGCTGCCCAGCCAGTACCTGGGCTTCCTCAATTCCTCGAACAATGGAAACGCCAGCAACCATATTTTCGGCGTCGAGCTCGACACCATCCAGAGCACCGAGTTCAACGACCCCAACGACAACCACGTCGGAATCGACATCAACAGCCTCAAATCCGTCGCCGTCAGCGACGCCGGCTACTACGACGACGGCACTGGCGCGTTCCACAACCTGACCCTCATCAGTGCTAAGGCCATGCAAGTCTGGGTGGACTACGACGGCGAGACCGCTCAGATCAACGTGTTCCTGGCTCCCCTGAAGATGGCCAAGCCTTCCAAGCCTCTGATCTCGGCCACGCAGAATCTCTCCGACGTACTCGTGGACCCAGTGTACGTGGGCTTTTCATCAGCAACAGGCACGGTGAAGTCGCTCCACTACGTGCTCGGCTGGAGCTTCGCCATGGACGGCTCTGCTCCGGCCATCAACATCGCCGGCCTCCCCAAGCTCCCAAGGTTCGGCCCCAAGCCACGGTCCAAGGTCCTGGAGATCGTGCTGCCGATCGCCACCGCTGCGACCGTCCTCGCCGTGGTCGCCGTCGTGGTCATCCTCGTCCGGCGGCGGCTAAAGTACGCCGAGATCCGAGAAGACTGGGAGGTCGAGTTCGGGCCGCACCGGTTCACCTACAAGGACCTCTTCCGCGCGACGGAGGGGTTCAAGAGCAAGAAGCTCCTCGGCATCGGTGGATTCGGGAGAGTGTACAAGGGCGTGCTCCCGAAATCAAAGCTCGAGGTTGCCGTCAAGAGGGTGTCGCACGAATCGCGGCAGGGGATCAAGGAGTTCATCGCCGAGGTTGTCAGCATCGGCCGGCTCCGGCACCGCAACCTCGTGCAGCTGCTCGGCTACTGCCGCCGCAAAGGCGAGCTCCTCCTGGTCTACGACTACATGCCCAACGGCAGCCTGGACAAGTACCTGTACGGCAAGGAGGAGAAGGCCACGTTGGATTGGGCGCAGAGGTTCCGGATCGTCAAGGGCGTGGCGTCAGGGTTGCTGTACATCCACGAAGATTGGGAGCAGGTCGTCATCCACCGCGACATCAAGGCCAGCAATGTCTTGCTTGACAGCGAGATGAACGGGCGGCTAGGTGACTTTGGTCTCGCGAGGCTGTACGACCACGGAGCTGACCCCCAGACCACCCATGTCGTCGGCACCATGGGGTACCTTGCCCCGGAGCTCGCACGGTCAGGGAAGGCGTCCCCTCTCACCGACGTGTTCGCCTTCGGCGCCTTCATCCTCGAGGTCGTCTGCGGCCGGAGGCCCGTGGAGCAGAGCATGACGGACAACCGGCTGATGCTGGTGGACTGGGTGCTCGAGCATTGGCAGAGGGAGTCGCTCGCCGAGGTCGTGGACGCGAGGCTCGAGGGGAGCTACGACGCCGGCGAGGCGACGCTGGCGCTCAAGCTCGGGCTCCTGTGCTCGCACCCGCTGCCGGGGGCGAGGCCGAGCATGCGGCAGGTGATGCAGTACCTCGACGGCGACATGCCGCTCCCGGAGCTGACGCCGGCGCACCTCAGCTTCAGTATGCTGGCACTGATGCGGAGCGAAGGGTTCGACTCGTTTGTCATGTCGGCGTCGCACGCGTCGTCGACGGCGATGAGCATCGGGACCATGACCGGCCTCTCTGGAGGGAGATAACATTTGCGTTGTGCTAGGTCTTTTTACACTGTTTTGCATTGTGCTGTTTAGAGCATGCGTGAGGATGTGAGCTTTGCACTATTGTGAGATGGTTGCTGTATATATGCTATAGGAACAACAAGTGATCAGAGTACAGAAATGATCACTTGACCAGACAGTATAATTGGAAATTTAGGTCCACAAAAAATTCTCGAGGAAAATCAGTGCACAGAGTGAAAGGGAAAGGGACTCGTCACGTACTCACTTGCCAGGTACAAAATCATAGCGGAAGAAAGATACCATCGGCATCACTCCTGCCTCAGCAATATTGTCAGGCGTGTGAATGGTGGTAACCAATTTTGTCAGGTGTGTGATGGTTACTTGTGACTGTTTTGAGACTTTCTGACAAGAAGATCACGTTTTTCTGACTAGAGCTCACTAGACTTCAGAAAATGGCTAGAAATGTGACATTTTGCACCAAATGTGTAATCTGTCCTGGCTGAATTTCATTGGCTACTGCAGCAAGTTCAATTTCTTCCCTCTTTCTTCCTAATTAGCACTGCATGGAGCAAACAATGGCACTATTTTTTTGGCTGGTGGCTGCTTGCCGGTGCTGAAAAATATTTTTGGTTGGTGGCTGATAAGCCAGGCCGAGCATGCTTAGGAAGCCCGTTTAGTTGGTCAAAATTTTAGCGCAAAATTTTTGAGACTCCTTTTAAGACGTATTAGAAGGACTAAATATAGATTAATTATAAAAACTAATTATATGAATGGACGGAAAATTGTGAGACGAATTCATTAAGTCTAATTAATCTGTCATTAGAAATTATTTACTGTAGCACGACGTTATCTAATCATGACATAATTCATTCATGTTCAATACTTCTAATTACTGTCTAAGGTTTGATGTGACGACTGATGAGTAGTTGCAGAAAGTTTTGAGAATTAAGGGTTCGACTCGTCTGTCATGTCAGCGTCGCACGCGTCGTCGCGGGGATTTCCCTAATACTAGGGATGCAGGTGGGTACCCAATAGTTTTCCTCTCCGTAATTAATTACGTGAAATATTATCCTAGTTCATTTTATTAATCTTTTGGGTTAACCCAATAACTCATACATTTGAAACTTGCATCCCTAGAGATGAGCATCAGGACCATGTCCGGCCTCTCGTTTGCATTGTAGTAGACCTTTTTGAACACTGTTTGAATTGCGGTAAGCATGCGTGAGGATGTACTACATCGGATGGTTGGGAAGTTCAGGTCCACAAAAAATTGTACTCCCTCTGGCTGGGAATAAATATTTGTTGACTTTTGTTGATCACGTTTGACCAATCGTCTTATTCAAAATAATTGTGAAAATAAAAAAACAATTATGATGTACGTAAAATATATACGATGAAAAACATGTATAACAAAATAAATAATATTTTCATAATTTTTTTGAATAAGATGAATAGTCAAACGTGAAGTGCGGATGTTGATAAATACTTATATTTTAGGACAGATGGAGTAGAAATCAAATACCAAGTACAAAAAGTAGCAGGATGGATGCTCCAGGAAGGAAGAAGTCCATTTTTGGCCATCAAACTATTGTCAAAGTTTGGTTTTGACCATCGAACGCCAAAATCAAGAATCTTTAGCCATTGAACTCTTGAAACCGTTCACTTTTGGCCCTCCGATGGTTTTGCAGAGCGGTTTTGCTGACGTGGCTGCCATGTGGCGGTGGGGTCCACACGTCAGCCCCAACTCTCCTCTCTCTTCTCTTCTATCCTCTGTCTCCTCTCCCTCTCTCCTCCCCGCCGCCGCCGCGCAGCACGGTCGGTCGGCCATGGCGCCATCCTCTGCTCCCTTCCTGGCCGTGCCTCTCCCTCCCCTTCCTGGTGGCCGTCGAGACCCCGCCCCGTGTGGAGGCTGGGCTGCCTCCGCTCTCGATCCGCGCCTCCATCCCCGTCCATCACCAACGGCGACATCCATGACCGGCGGCTTCCTCCCCATCCTTCCCGAGCTTGGTGGCGGCCGTGGCGGTCCGTCCGACGAGCGGATCTGGAGCTCCCCTGCAGCGAGGTCCCTACCCAGCCGGCCTCACCCTCTCCGGTCGCCGAACCGCGCCCCCTCTCCTGGCCTGGTCTTGTGTTCGGCCACCAGAGCGTAGCGCTAGGTTATTGCCATCTGGAGCTAGAAGAATGCTTGCGAAGTTGGGAGAACTCCATCAGCCGCTCCACCCGCGCCCAGCGAGGAATCCAGGTGCAGCATGGGGCAGTACATGCCTTGACGGACCTTGTGAGCAGGGGCCTAATGTGGCGTTGGAGACCACCATGCTGCGCCGGGGAAGGCCCGAGGTGACGCTGGTCCGATTTGGGATCTTGTGGGAGCACCCTAGCAAAAGATGGGACTCCACAGGAAACCTTCTGGGGCTAGAGTAGAGGTGGCTGTGTGGCAGTCGCGACCTCGGCGGCAGTGGAGAGCTCCAAGTAGGTCCTGAAGCTAGAAGAAAGCTTGCGACGCGCTTCATCAGTCTAGGTTGCGCCGTAGGCACAATATAAGGTAGATCAGGACCTTTAATATGTTTGCATCTTGTAATTGGCCTTGGGCCATAGTGCTTTGTAGCTTACGAAGCTTTTATACACATGCTTGCATGGCGAGCGATGTGTCTTTACCAATGTGTGGAGGCGCCCGGGCAGCAATGGCATGGCCAAGGTCCCGGCGGGGCTGTGTAAGCACGCCGACCTTCAGAAGGTCATAGAAATTGACAAAAGAACTCGTGTCGACCTGGGTCAACACGGCTGCTGTGCAGTGACACAACGCAGGGTGTCAATCCTGAAGTCTATAGGTCTTTATCGACCTAGAAGGCAGCGGGGCCTCAGCAAGGAGCTGTAATTGGGACCGATAGGTCGCCAACGGGCAGTAGAGCCTTTAAGCACGGAGCCGTTGGTAGAGTTTAGCCGCTGTAGGTCGAGGCGACCTAGAAGGCATGTAGGCAGCTGGGCCTAGGAGACGTGGTGTGAACCCGCCGTTGGGAGGCCGAGGCGACCTAGGAGGCTGCCGTTACCTTGACGACCTTGGATAGGCGATAGGGCTGGCCCATAGGTCGTCCATGGGTCGTGACGACCTTGAATGTGGTATCAGAGATATTATGTTTGGGGGGCTTGAATGTGGGGCATAACAGGTCCACGTCGGCCGGAGCGCTGACCAGGGGTCGGCGGACGCAGATTCCCGTACGGAACTAGCCGTTACTGCCATTTTCCCGTTAGGCCGAAAGAGCCGTTGAGCGGTAGATCCGCGGGAGGCGCCGAGCCGTTGGGTCGCCGTGATCTCCGCCAAAGAGACGTTGGGTGCGGCCGCCCGTTGCGCCGCTGGGGCCCAACTATATAAGGCCGATCCGTGGGCTGGGGACCTTTACTTGCCTTCATTTCTGCTCCACACTAGGGTTCCGCCGCCACTCCATTGCTCGGAGAGAACAGCAGCGCCGCCGTGCTTAGGTCCGCCGCGTGCCGCAACCTCGCATGCGAACCAAGACCCTTGTAGTGTTTAGATCCAAATCCATCGGTATAGAGGAGGAGAAGATGGAGCCTGCGCAGATTCCGTCACCGCAGACTGTCTAGGAGCCATCCGTGGTGACGGAGGAGCAGATCCAGGCCTTGGCGACCCGCGGGTTGCTGAGGCCCAAGACGGAGGTCGGCTGGAGGCCGGCGGCGAGCGAGGAGTTCCCAACCGAGGGGACCGGCGAGGCCATCGTCTTCCTCACGCACATCAAGCGCGGGTTCGGGGTCCCGGCGGGTGACTTCTTCCGCGGCCTCCTCTTCTTCTACAGGATCGAGGTGGTGCATCTCGTCCCCAATGCTATCATCATCATTTCCTCCTTCATCCATCTCTGCGAGGCCTACCTCGGGATAGCACCGCACTTCCACCTGTGGTGCCACTTCTTCGAGCTCAAGAAGACGGGGAAGTCCGACGTCGTGGGGAGCGTCGGCTTCATGCTGCGCCGGTACATGAAGCCGGAGTACATCGACCTTGTGCTCCCCGACAACACCACCGGCTGGAAGCAGGGGTGGTTCTACCTCGACAACCCGGCGCCGGCGCTTCCTGACAGGTCGGGACGCGCTCCCGTCCCGTTCCCGGAGTGGACCAACCAGCTCACCTCGCGGGAGACAGAGGAGCTGCGCCCGCTGCTGGAAGACCTGGATAGGTTGAAGGCGGAGGGGCTGACCGGCGGCGCGGTGGCTATCAGCTTCAGCTGCCGGCTGATACAGCCCATCCAGGACCGGGTCCACCCGGCCTACGAGTACTGGGGGCAGTCCGACCCCACCCGGGTCGTCAAGCGCAAGGTCTCCAAAGAGGAGATGGCGGCATGGGTGAAGAACATCTTCGCCGGGCGCATCCGCAACCGGGAGTGCCCCAAGGCGCTCGGTGTGTATCGGCCCTCCGATGCGGTAAGTCTTCGACCTTGTTTCCTTTCTGCTTGAGAGCTTGGTCATTTGTGACGTAGGTCTTTGCATCTTTCTTTTTGTTTTCAGTTTCGTGAGGGCATCTATTGGTGCCCGGCACCATTGCGCAACGAGGAGGACCGAAGCTTCAAGGTCCGTGCTGCGGAGGACGTGCAGGCCCCTCCACAGTAGTGCGTCGAGGAGTACATCTCCGACTCGTCGGTAGGGAGTGATGATGATGCTCCCACCACGAGAAGGGCGCCGCCGAGGGTCGCCATGTCGGCGCACGCGGCAGACTGCGGGCAAAATGTCCGCGTCTCGGGCCGCGTCCATGATTGCCGCCACCCAGACGGCAGAAGCGAAGAAGAAGAAGAGGAAGAGGGCCGGCCCCGCTGTGTCGGCGGATACGGCGACGGTCAGCTCCGACGTTGAGACCATCAACGTCGAAGAGGAGGAGGATGACGCCAAGTCGCCCAGCGCGGCGACGGTCCCGCCCGCGGAGACGCCCTGCAAGGCCACCGCGACGGAGGAGCGGGCGACGGAGACACCCCGCAAGGTCGCCACCGCAGAGGAGCGCTCGAGGTCGGGCGCGGATGTCTTGGGCGACGCGGGGTCACAGAAGAGGGCGCGAAGAGCCCCGCCTAAGCCCATAAAGCCTGGACTTAGGTTCGCGAGCAAGTAAGTCGCGGCCGTGTTCTGGCTTCGATTGTTGATTTTGCTTTACTGTTGTTTTTGCTGATGAAGGTCTTTGCTCGGATGTAGGTCGACCCCAGCGACGTCCGACAGCGCCAAGAATGCCTCAGGTCAAGAGGCCTTTGGGCGGAAGGGGAGTGAGGCGCCGGTGGAGCAGTCACCGGCCGCCTCGGCTGTGGAGGTCTCGAGCCAGGCCCTTGGGGCTGGGGTGGCTGCAGCGTCAGAGGTGGAGAAGGGCGGGGCCAGCACTGCTCCGCCCGTTGGAGGTCAGCAGGACGACCTCTGTGTGACCGAGCCACAGCCGACGCTGGACCAGCAGGCTGCAGAGGCGGGCGGCGCCAATGTCGAGGACGACAACCACCGGTGCCTGTACGTCGGGACCCCGTGGGAGAACGACGTCGTCGCCGACCGCCGCGACGTCGATGACTTCAAAGAGGCGTCGCGGACGATTGCGCGGACACTCTCGGTAAGGACTCAGACCTACCTTTATGATTTCTGTCCTTTGATTTGACTACTTTTGAGGTCTTGACGCGAGGCACGTCGTCTTGTGTTGCAGTCGCTTGTAGAGCGGGCGCAAGCTCGGGCGGCTTTGGTGAGGGAGGCCGCCAACGCCCATGCAGAAGCTGCCGCGGCTCGAGAGGCTTCACTGCAGGCCAAGATCGAGGCCGCGCAAGAGGTCAAGCGCGTGAAGGAGGCCATGGCCCGTCAGGCGGAGAAGGAGGTGGCCTCCTTGAAGAAGAAGTTGGAGGTGGCCGAGCAGAAGGCGAAGGATGCCGCTGACGACCTCCAGGCCGTGGTGGAGGGTAAGTTTGCTTGGTCGCTGAGCGTTGACTCCATGCATCTTCTGGGTCTTTTCCTGATTTTCGACCTTGGATGAGTTCAGGCGACAGAGAGACGGAGGGCGCCCTCAAGAAGGAGCTTGCGGAGGTCAAGGACCAAGTGACGGTCCTCAAGGAGAGGACGGCGGAGGTCCAGCGAGGTGAGAGGTCTTATCTCCCGTAGGTCTTTATCGTTGTTGGTCGGAGGATATAAGCGATCCGCCTTTTGTTTGCGCAGGTTTGGAGAAGCAGCTCACCGACCTCAGGGAGGCTGCCCAATACCTGATGGACGTCTACGTTCCTCAGGAGGAGGGGGCGGAGCCAAAGGAGCTGCTGGAACGTCTCGATGAGGCTGATGGCCGGATGAAGGCCCTGCTGCTCGACACCAGCAAGCTCGCCGCGGCTGCGACGTTGGCTGCGGTGAAGTACCACGAGCCATCCTTCGACCTGCGGAAGGTCACAGAGGACGTCGACCTGTCAGAGCTGGTTGAGCGCGAAGACGTCCAAGCTGCCGCAAAAGAGGTCGTGAAGAAGTTCGACCTCTGAAATTGGAAGTTGAACTGTATCAAACTGTAGATGCAAGTTTAGGCCTAGGGCCTATTGGTGTAAAGAGTATTTTGCCGTAATAAAAACTTGCAAATTAAATAAAGTACGTGCTCCACTTGAATAGCGAGAACCGTCGTTATGTAAGCTCGAAAATAACCAGATTGCAAAGTATTCCCTCCGCTGACCCAACTCAGTGGAGGAACAGCTTACCGACTGTGCGGCTCAGCGTGGAGGCTTAGGCACAGCCAGCGCGCGGAGGGGGGTTGTGGACCCTAGGTCTCGCAATCAAGCAACTTAGGAACATTCATAAAGAGAGTAGGGGCTAAACAGGTGGGGAACGCGCACAAACATAAGACATGAGAAACCCCTTCAGGTCGCGAGACCCTTAGGTTGGCAAAGCCAAGCCCCCGAGCGCTTCGGGGCCTAACCTAGACCAAGCCCCCGAGCGTTTCGAGGGGGAAGGGTAAACACAACAGAAAGTAAAGGGAGACCCAGGTGCAGATCGACAGGAGAGCTGCCGAGAGGAATCTCATTCTTTATTAAATGGAAATTACAAAAGGGGAGAGTACATAGCTTTTATTTTGGTACACATCTTCTAAGGATAGAAGCGACGCAGGTGCTCGATGTTCCAGACGTTCGGGACGCCTTGACCGTCGGCCCACTGGAGGCGGTAGGTCGCTGGTCCAATGACTTCCATCACGATGAAGGGGCCTTCCCAAGGCGCGGAGAGCTTGTGCATGCCCTTGGTGTCTTGGATGCGCCGCAAGACTAGGTCGCCCACGTTGAAGGATCGTTCACGCACGTTGCGATCGTGGTAACGACGTAGCTGCTGCTCGTGGCGAGTGTGCCGCATCAGCGCAGCCACGCGGTGCTCCTCAATGCTGTCGAGGTCGACCTTGCGCGTCTCCTCAGCTGTTCCTTCTTCATAATGTTGGATGCGGGGGGCGCCGAAGGCGAGGTCGGTCGGGAGGACGGCCTCCGACCCGTACACCAGGAAGAATGGGGAATATCCTGTGGCTGAACTGACCTGGGTCCGGAGACCCCAGATCACGTGTGGGAGCTCCGCTAGCCACCTGGTGGCGTATTGGGAAGCGTCGTCGAAGATGCGGTCCTTGATGCCTTGAAGTACCATGCCGTTTGCGCGTTCGACCTGGCCGTTGCAGCGTGGGTGCGCCACCGAAGCGTAGTAGACGTCGATGAGGCTATCTTGGCAGAAGTCCCAGAAGTCGGATCCTGTGAAGGCCGAACCTAGGTCGGTGACGATCCTGTTGGGAACCCCGAAACGGTGGGTGATATCCTCGATGAACTTTGCCGCCTCCTTCGACGTAACGCTGGCGACGGCTCGAACCTCAATCCATTTGGTGAATTTGTCCACCGCCACAAGGATGTACCTGTAACCGCCAGGGGCCATTCTGAAGGGTCCCACTGAGTCCAGGCCCCATATGGCAAAGGGCCAGGACGGAGGGATTGTCCTCAGGGCTTGCGCTGGGACGTGCTGCTGCTTAGCGAAGAACTGGCACCCTTTACATCGCCGGACGAGGTCCTGAGCGTCGGCCGGAGCAGTAGGCCAGTAGAATCCTGACCTAAAGGCCTTTCCCACCAGGTTAGCGGAGGCTGCGTGGTTGCCGCATTCTCCACCATGGATCTCTTGCAAGAGCTGGAGACCTTCGGATCTGAGGATGCACTTCATCAGTACGCCGTTGGAGGCAGACCTCCGGTAGAGCTCTGTGCCGATGACGACGTAGTTGGCGCTGCGCCTGACGATCTTCTCCCGTTCGACCTTGTCCTCAGGGACTCGGTGTTCCAGGATATAGGCGATGAAGTCGAGGCGCCAATCATCTTCGGCCTCTGTCATGAGGACGTCGCGGCCGCCTTGTGGGGGCACGTCACCAGGCGACGTCTCTGGGTCACTGAGGAGCTTGATCGACGGCTTTCGTAGGTCCTGGACGAACACGCCGGCCGGGACCAGCGCACGTTTGGACCCCAACTTGGAGAGGACGTCGGCCGCCACGTTGTTGTCTCGACAGACGTGGTGGAATTCCAGGCCCTCGAAGTGGGCCTCAAGCTTCCAGACCTCGGCGCAGTAGGCATCCATCGTGTCCTTCTTGATGTCGCACGTCTTGTTGACCTGGTCAATGACGACCTTGGAGTCGCGGTAGGCAATGAGCCGCTTGATTCCCAGGGAGACGGCGATGCGCAATCCGTGAATCAAGGCCTCGTATTCGGTGCTGTTGTTAGACGCCTTGTAGTGGATCTGTAGGACGTACTTCAGGTGATCACCCTGAGGGGAGATGAATAGCACGCCTGCACCCGCTCCTTCGAGGTTCAAGGAACCATCAAAGTACATCTTCCAGTGCTCCGGCTTCTCCGTCGGTGGGGGTTGCTGGGTCTCTGTCCATTCAGAGACGAAGTCCGCGAGGATCTGCGACTTGATGGCCTGTCGCGGGCAAAACTCAAGCTCAAACTCTCCTAGCTCGACCGACCACTTGACGATGCGTCCCGTGGTGTCGCGGCTGCGTAGGATCTCTCCCAGGGGGAAGCTTGAGACGACCTTGATTTTGTGCGACTGGAAATAGTGCCGGAGCTTGCGCGAGGTGACGAGAAGGGCGTACAACATCTTCTGAGGTTGCGAGTACCTGATCTTGCTATCAGAGAGAACCTCGCTGACGTAGTAGACAGGTCGCTGGATGGGGTAGGGTTGACCTTCTTCAGGTCGTTCTGCCACCAGGACCGTGCTGACCACCTGGGTGGACGCGGAGATGTAGAGCAGCAAGGTCTCTTTAGGCGCCGGGGGCACCATGACTGGAGGCGTCGTAAGGAAGGTCTTCAGCTCTTCGAGCGCCTGGTCTGCCTCGTCTGTCCACGCGAATTTGTCTGACTTTTTCAGCAGCTTGAAGAAGGGCAGGCCTTTCTCCCCGAGCTTGCTGATGAAGCGACCTAGAGCGGCCATCATGCCGGTGAGCTTCATGACGTCTTTCTTCCCGGTGGGTCTCTTCATCCTGCGGATGGCGTCGACCTTGGTGGGGTTCGCCTCGATGCCCCGGTGGCTGACCATGAAGCCTAGGAGCTTGCCAGATGGAACGCCAAAGACGCACTTCTCCGGGTTGAGTTTCCAGCGGTAGCGCCGGAGGTTGGCGAAGGTCTGGGCGAGGTCGGCGATGAGGTTGTCCTCCACCGTGGTCTTGACAACGACGTCGTCGACGTAGGCTTCGACGTTGTCGCCGATCTGAGACTCCAAGCACTTCTGGATGGCCTTCTGGTAGGTCGCTCCAGCGTTCTTGAGGCCGAACGTCATGGCCGTGTAGCAGTAGATACCGTGCGGCGTTATGAATGCTGTTTTGTCTTGGTCAGAGACCTTCAGGGCTATCTGGTGATACCCTGAGTAGCAGTCGAGGAAGCATAGCAGGACGCTTCCGGCTGTGGAGTCAACGACCTGGTCGATGCGCGGAAGAGGAAAGGGGTCTTTAGGGCAGTGCCTGTTGAGATCGGTGTAGTCGATACACATTCTCCATTGACCGGTTTTCTTGGGTACAAGCACCGGGTTGGCGAGCCAAACCGGATTTTTACATTCACGGATGAATCCGGCAGCTAGGAGCTTTATTATTTCTACCCTAATGACCTCCTTGCGATCCTTCGCAAAGCGGCGCAGCTTCTGCTTGACAGGCTTGGCCGTCTTGCTTACATCCAAGGAGTGCTCAGCCAGCTCCCTTGGAACACCCGGCATATCCGATGGGGTCCATGCGAATATGTCGGTGTTGTCCCGGAGGAAACTGGTGAGCGCGAGTTCCTATTTCTCCCCGAGGTTGTTGCCGATAACCACCGTCTTCTCTGGGTCGGCAAGGCCGAGGCAGACCTTCTTTGTTGCCGGTGTGGCGTCGAGGGCGGTGTCGGTGCGCTTCTGCTCTGGGATGGTGAGGTCGCTCGGGGCGACCTTCGCAGCTTCGGCGACCATAACCGCCGAGGCATCGACGCAGGCGTTCGTCGTGGCGATGTCGAGGGCCTCGTTGTCGCATTTGAACGAGACGATGAGGTCGCCATAAACGGTGAGGACTCCGTTCGGAGCTGGCATCTTCAACACCAAGTAGGTGTAATGCGGGATGGCCATGAATCTGGCCAGCATGGGGCGACCTAGGATGGCGTGGTAGGAGGACTTGAAGTCAGCGACCTCGAAGCTGAGGTACTCTGTGCGGAAGTTATCCTCCGTGCCGAAGGTCACAGGAAGGGAGACCCGACCCAGGGGGTAGGCCGCCTTGCCTGGAACGATGCCGAAGAACGGTTCGTCGCACGCTGTCATCCTCTTGAAGTCGAAATCCATCTTCTTCAAGGTCTCGAGGAAGATGATGTTGAGCCCGCTCCCTCCGTCGATCAGGGTCTGGGCGAGCAGGGCTCCCTCCACTGTAGGCTCAACGACGAGGGGGTTGGACCCGGGGTCTGGGATGTGGACCCAGTGATCAGCTCTGGAGAACGTGATAGGCTGCTCCGACCACCGTAGAGGCTGCGACGGTTTGGTGTGGATGAGGTGGATCTCGCGCTTATCTTTGCGGTACTGCCTTCTGCTCACGTTGGCTTTGAGACCGCCAACGATCATGTTGATCGACCTCGCCCTCTGTCCTGGCGGCCGGGTGGAGCAGGGGCAGGGCAGGGGCGGAGGAGGCGCTGAGGAGGAGGGAGCAGAGGCGGAGGAGCAGGGAAAGCTGCGATGGACGGTGGCGTGGCGCGCGGCGGCGCGTCCACACCACCAGTCCTGCCACACCGCCGTCTCCAGCTCCTCCCCCGCGCGGCGAAGCATGGGGGAGATCCGGAGCAGGGCCAGAGGCTTGGTTGAGGTGGGCCCAACTCCGGCGGCCTCGCGACGGAGGAGCAGGGGCCACAGCTAGCCCCGACGGCGTTGCTGCTCCTCCGAGGAGCAGGGGTAGCCGGAGGCGCGCGGATGACCGCCGGTGGTCGGAGGAGAGAGGAGAAGAGAGAGGAGAGAAGAAAGAGAGAGAGGAGGGAGAGGATAGAAGAGAAGAGAAGAGAGAGGAGAGGTGGGGTTGACGTGTGGGCCCCGCCGCCACATGGCAACCACGTCAGCAAAACCGCTCTGCAAAACCACCGGAGGGCCAAAAGTGAACGGTTTCAAGAGTTCAATGGCTAAAGATTTCTGGTTTTGACGTTCGATGGTCAAAACCAAACCTGGTAATAGTTCAATGGCTAAAAATGAACTTCTTCCCTCCAGGAAAATCTGTGCACGGAGTGAAAGGTCCAACAACAATAATAAATCATAGCAGAAGAAAGATGCCATCGGCATCACTCCAGCCTCACCAAATTTGTCAGGCGTGTGAATAGAATACTGGTTACCGCTCCACTTGTGACTGTTCTTGTTACTTTCTTGATGTGGCATCTGCAGATCACCAAATTAGAAGATCACATTTTCTGACTAGAAATGTGGCATTTGCTTTGCACCTACTGTGGAATTCTATCCTGGCTGTTTCATTGACTACTGCAACATGTTCAGTTTCGTTCCTCTTTCTTCTTCGGTTCTTCCAAAATCCCAATTACCATTGCATGAAGGAAAAGAAGGAGAACATTTAAACAAGTTTAGTATCTTATTAAAACTATAAAGGCATGGAGGTGTGAGAAATATTGTAGGCCTGAAATATTCATGTCAATATTTTAAATTGCAGGTATGGATTATTTTTCTAAAAAGACTAGGGATTAACAATGCTGATGTTTTTTTTCTTTTGAGAATAACAATGCTGATGTAGTTCTCTGCATCTAGAAATAAGAAAAGGAAGAGAACAGTCCAAGTCGTCCACGAGTCAATCAGCCAATCGCTTGAATTAATGCTCTGATGGGGTGATGGACCAATTTTTCTTAAGCTCGCGTAGGTGGCTGCAGTAGTTGGTGTGGAGGAGCTCGACAAGAAACAGCATGGCAATAACGGAGGATGTTGTGCAGAGAGAGGTTGAAGATGAACAGCAGCCGTCGGATCCCCTTCGACACCCACTAATTCCAAGGAGTTGGCACTTGGCACCGGAAAAAACAGCCTACAGACGATTGCTAAAAAAAAACAGCCTACAGGCTCGTTAGTCCTGTTGGCTTGCACCTGTCGTCGACGGGGACGAGCGTCGGGGCGATGACATGTCCTAAAATCTGGATTCAGCACCACCAATTTGTCCAGACATGTGATTTTTTTAATAAATGAAAAATATTTCAGCTTCAAACCTAAGGCATGAGATCGTCAAAATTACAAGCACTCTCAAAGGCATGTGAATGCAATGCAGGCTATTAACTTCGTTTGTCACAGTTTTGGATGCTCTGAACTATTCACTGAACTTAAGCAAATGATGAGAAAATTTGCATTTGAATCATTGAACGACAGGTTCAGTTTTTCCTCGGAAAACTAAAACATGACAGGAAAAACTGGAAACGCCAACAAGATTTGGAGGTATCAGAAATTATAGCCTAAAATACTCCTATCAACATATACAATTGCATATGAAACAAACAGTGCTGCTGTACTTCTCTGCATCCAGAAATAAAAACACAGAGAGAGAAAAGTCCGAGTCAAGGCACGAGTCAATCCGTCGGCCATCCAAGTCTAGGAAAGACTGGAAGATTATAATGCTGGAATGGACCAGGTTGTTTCTTTACAATAATAATAGGCGTGAATAGGACAGATTCATCGTATTAGGGAAAAAAATCTAACGAGGCAAAGAACTTGTAACTGATTGCATATTAGCATCATCCATTTTTCTCCGTAATCAGAGTAGAATACTAGAGCCATGTCGCTCGTCGCAATCCTTCTCTGCTTCAACTCCTTGATCGTTTTGCACGCCTCCGGCGACGTCACCAACTTCGTCTTCAACGGCTTCGCCGGCGCAAGCCTCACCGTCGACGACTCGGCAGCAATCACCCCGGACGGGGTCCTCGTGCTTACCAACGGCACGTACCTGATGAAAGGCCACGGCGTGTACCCGGCCCCGCTCCAATTCCGCTCGCCACCAAGCGCCGCCGGAGGCGTGCTCTCCTTCTCGACCACCTTTGTGTTCGCCATCCTCTCCGAGTACGCCGACTTGAGCGCCTACGGGCTCGCCTTCTTCGTGGCTCCGACCCAGAGCTTCTCGGACACGCTGCCCAGCCAGTTTATGGGCCTCTTCAACACGAGCAACGTCGGCAACGCCTCCAACCACGTCTTCGCCGTCGAGATCGACACGCTGCTCAACGTGGAGTTCGGGGACATGGACAGCAACCACGTCGGGATCGACCTCAACGGGCTACGGTCTGTCAAGGCCGCCTCGGCAGCTTACTACGACGACGACGGCGGCGGTGGCGGCACCGGGGTGCTCCGTAACTTGAGCTTGATCAGCGGAAAGGCCATGCAAGTGTGGGTGGATTACGATGGCCCGAGCACGGTGCTCAACGTGACGCTAGCTCCCCTGCGGGTGCCCAAGCCGAGGAAGCCTCTGCTCTCGCATGCCGTCGACCTCACGACGGTGATCACGGACACGTCGTACGCCGGCTTTGCCGCCTCCCTGGGCGCCATGTCGTCGCGGCACTGCATTCTTGGATGGAGCTTTTCCCTGAACGGCTCGGCTCCGCCTCTCGACTACTCCAAGCTGCCGAAGACGCCCGCAGCTGCCGGTGGAGAACAAGATCCTGCTGGAGGTAGTGCTGCCGGTTGGCATCGTGGCGTTCGTCCTCGCCGTGGTCACCGGCGTGTTCGTGTTCGGATGGAGAAGAGTCAAGTACGCCGAGCTGCGCGAGGAATGGGAGGACGAGTTCGGACCGCGCCGGTTCTCGTACAAGGACCTGTTCCGCGCCACCGGCGGGTTCGCCGACCGGCATCTGCTCGGCGCCGGCGGGTTCGGGAGGGTGTACAAGGGAGTTCTCCCCCCACCTTCTTCCAAGCTCGAGGTCGCCGTAAAGAGGGTGTCGCATGGCTCGCAGCAAGGGATCAGGGAGTTCGTCGCCGAGATTACGAGCATCGGCCGCCTCCACCACCGGAACCTCGTGCGCTTGCTCGGCTACTGCCGCCGGCGAGGAGAGCTCCTCCTTGTCTACGAGTACATGCCCAATGGCAGCCTCGACAAATTCTTGTACGATAGCGAGAGGAAGCCTGCTCTGGACTGGGGCAAGCGCTTCCGAGTCATCAAGGACGTCGCGCTGGGCCTGTTCTACCTCCACAACAACTGCGAGCAGGTCATCGTCCACCGCGACGTCAAGGCGAGCAACGTCCTCCTCGACGGCGAGATGTCCGGGCACCTGGGCGACTTCGGTCTTGCCAGGCTGCACGACCACGGCGCCGACCCACGGACGACGCGGGTGGTCGGCACCATCGGGTACCTCGCCCCGGAGCTGGCGCGCACCTCCAAGGCGACTCCGCTCACCGACGTGTTCGCCTTCGGCGTGTTCCTCCTGGAGGTGACGTGCGGGCGGCGGCCCATCGAGGACGACGCGCGCGGCGACCGCGTGCTGCTCGTCGACTGGGTGCTCCGGCGCTGGTCCGAGGGGAGGCTCGGTGACTGCGTGGATGCGGAGCTCCAGGATCAGCACGACGCCGGCGAGTCGAGCCTGGCGCTCAAGCTGGGGCTGCTGTGCGCGCAGGCCTCGCCCGACGCGAGGCCGACCATGCTGCAGGTCGTGCAGTACGTGGACGGCACCTTGCGGCTCCCGGAACCGCCTCCGACGGCGCTGGATTTCGGCGCCATGGCTTCGCTGCAGGGCGACGGGTTCGACTCGTTTGCCGTGTGGTATCCGACGTCGTCGGCGGCGTCCGATGCGAGCCACGGCACCGTGTCTGATTTGTCCGGGGGACGATGACATCATGACATGTCGGAGCAATATTCGTATTGTATGTTCCTACAGCATGTAACGAAAGTCTGTATGTTGCTACAGCATCTAACGAAAGTCCTCCCGAGACGCTAGCTATGCACCACCGTTGTATGAGAAACAACCATTAGGATCTAATTATTTTAATTCCTCCAATAGTTATTTTGTTTGAAAACAACATAAAACTGTATTATTATTAGATAGAAATATTCAAATCGGAAATGATTAATTATTAACGCTGCAAGGGATGTCCATCGTCAGTGAAAACCCTGTCCATCGTGGACGAGCGATGGCGGCGTATTTTGACATCGTGTCCTTCCGCTGCGTGGTAAGTGGACGGGGTTGCAAAGCTTACGCGAGGGCATTCGCAGCCTTAAGGGTGGCTAGATGTTGTCACATACTCACGTGTCTGTCGGGTGTGATTGCTTGCAGCGGACTGCGGTGGTTGACGTTGCCAGTCAACTGTCAGTACTGTGTGGGACTTCGTTGAAAGATGATGCTTGCAGGAACCTTCATGGGATGACTTAGCTTGCAGCGGACTGTGGCTGGTTGCTCAGCTTAGTTGGGCTACCCGATGTGGTTCATCGTCAGGAGATGGCGCAAGCGACTTCTTTTGACCTGCTATCATGGCGGCGGAGGCTTTTGTGCATGGGTGAAGCAACGAGGCGATGTCGATCTGCGGTGGCGGCTCGGTTGTTTGATGGTGATCTGGGGAGGCGGGGCATCATTGCTCACCACCCCGACATCAACATGGGAGACGGATTCACGACAAGGAGTTCTTCGAGGCGATGAGAGTGAGGAGGAGTCCAGCGGTGGATGTGGCGAGACCCTGCGCGATGTGTTGTTGCGGTGGTAACTGCGAGGCAGCCTGCGAGAGGTCCGGATTCGGTGGTATCATCCCATCGGTCGGAGTGTGGTGATGCAGCGTCACTACATCGGAGGGTCCCACATGGAGGGTCTTCTCGGTGTGGTGCTGTACTGCCGTATGCTTTTGTCGGTTCCCTGTCGATGCAGGGTCACTTCTAAAGGTTTCGGTGACTTCATGAGCGTGAATGTTGGCGGGGGCCGCACCCGACCTAGCTGTGTGTTGTTTGAGGTCCGTGTCCATGTTTCAATCCAACTGACCAGTGTTGTAGAGCTGAGTTGAGTTTGGCGTGTGTTGATGGCCCAATCCAACCCGCCGGTGTTGTTGTTTTAGAGCATCTTCAAGAGTTTGCCAAATTTTACTTGGCAAATCTTGAGTTTTGCCAACTTCTAAAAAGGTATGCAAAGTAAAAAAAGAGTTCATCTCCAACAATTTGGCATAATTCACTTGCCAAATCCAGATCTAACTTACATCAGGAAGCCTGAGAGAAACAAAATTATGTTTGTGCCATTCCACCTCTTGAAAACTTACATCAGGAATCCTTCTCTATTCTTTAGTTCTTTTTTCACCCTCCCACCTACAGGGAAATGCCAATGGCAACCACGATCCACGCGCGCATATATACGCGCGGGGAGGTGAGTTTTGCCAAGTTTCTATTTTTGCCAAGTTGGTTTGTCAAACTGTTAGAGGTCAATTTTTCTTATTTTGCCAAAATTATATAGATGCCAAGTTGATTTGCCAAACTATTGGAGTTGCTCTATACTTCTATTTTTGTTGTCTGGGCAATAATCTTGTATTTTTCTCTATATCAATAGAAACGTCCTCGTGAGTGTTGTTCGTTCAAAAAATATTATTAACGATGCAAAAGTAAAAGGAAGATGGAATATATATTTCAAGATATTTTCCTTCCAATCTCAAGTGGGCAAAATATAATTGTACAAACATTCCTTTTGGATCCACTTCCCGTTCCTAGTAAGTAGTAATCTCACAAATTAAACAGTTTTGCTTCACACATAGTATGGTGAGCATGTTCGCTAAGATTCGTCAGAACTAGTTCTGGGAACACAGCGCCACCATCTAGATACTGCACTACTTGTCTCATGCTTGGTCTTTCACTGGGAAGAGGGTGCGAGCACAGCAGCCCAAGTTTCAGAGTTAGGCACACCTCTTCTGCGTCGCAGCTACACTGAAGCTCTGACTCCAGTGCTTCCATGAGTGACCCATTGAGCCAGTGCTTAAGAACATAGTCCACAAGTGCAAAATTCTCCCCTTCCACGCCCTGCTCGATGGGTCTTCTTCCACATGCCACCTCTAGAAGGAATGCGCCAAAGGCGAAGACATCCGTTGCCGGGCTTGCTTTCCCCAAGCTCATTAGCTCAGGAGCTAGGTACCCAGTGGTGCCCACCACACGAGTGGTATATGAATTGATGCCATGGTCGCATAATCTTGCGAGCCCAAAATCACCGAGTCGACCTTTCATCTCGTCGTCGAGGAGCACATTGCTTGGTTTGATGTCTCGGTGCACGACAACCTGCTCCCACTCCTCATGAAGGTAAAGCAGACCAGACGCGATGTCTTTGATGATCCCAAACCTTTGGTCCCAACCTAATGTGAGAATCTTGCCTTGGTCATATAGAAACTTGTCAAGGCTACCATTTGGCATGTGCTTGTACACTAGAAGTAGCTCCCCTTTCCGGCGGCAATAGCCAAGTAGCGGCACGAGATTCCGGTGCCTTAGTCGGCCCATGCTCGCAACCTCGGCGACGAACTCCTTCACCCCTTGCCTCGAATCGTCGGAAACTCTCTTCACCGCAACCTCCGATCCGCATCTTGAAAGCACTCCCTTGAACACCTCGCCGCTGCCGCCTTTCCCGATCAGTCTCCTGTCCGTGAAGCCATCGGTGGCACGGTACAGGTCCTTGTACGCGAACCGGTGAGCGCCGAACTCGGCCTCCCAGTCCTCGAGCACCTCGACGTACTCCATGCGCCGGCGCGCACACACCAGAACGGCGGCGACCGTGATGACGACAGCACCTGCCGCGACGGCCGCCGCTATGGGCAGCACGATGGATAGCACCTTCCTTCGTCGTCTGGGATTCGAGCTGGTGGGGTGCGGGTAGTTTGGCAGCCGGGAGACGTCGAGCGCCGGCGCGGCGCCGTCCAACGCGAAGCTCCAGCCGAGCACGTAGTGGCTGCATGCCATGACGCCGGTGGAGGACGAGAAGCCGACGTACGCCTCGGCGGGCACCACCTTGTCGAGGTCGACGGTTTGAGAGAGGAGGGGCTTCTTGGGCTTGGGCACGCCGACGGGCGCCAGCGTCACGTGGAGCGCCGTGGAGCGGCCGTCGTAGTCCACCCACACCTGCATGGCCTCGCGGCTGAAAAGGCTCAAACTCCGGAGCACGCCGCCGCTGTCGTAGTAGCCTGCGCTGGCGGCGGCCACGGATCGGAGGCTGCCTACGTCGATCCCCACGTGGTTGTTGTTGATGTCGCCGAACTCGTAGTTGAGCACGGTGTCGAGCTCGACCGCGACGATGTGGTTGCTGGCTGCCCCGGCGCCGTCGGTGGTGTTGAGGAGGCCGAGGTACTGGAACGGCATGGTGGTGGAGAGGCTCCGCGTGCTTGAGACGAAGAAGGCCAGCCCGTGGCTGCTCAGGTGCAGGTGCGGCGAGACGATGGCGAACACGAACGCCGCGGAGAAGGACCGCACCCGCACGGTGCTGCCGTCGGACGTCGGCTCGCGGAACCGCAGGGGGGTCGGGTGCAGCGCGTGGCCGGTCATGGCCACCGTGCCGTTGGTCAGCACAAGGAGGCCGTCGGGCGCGACCCGCGCGGCACCGTCGAGGGCGAGGCTCGTGAAGCCGTTGTAGGCGAACTGGTCGGCACCAGCGGATGCCGCGTGCTGAAGGCTTGTTAGGAGGAGTGCTAGCGCGAGTGCGGACATGGCCGCGTCCTCGATAGGAAGGCAGTATGAGCGGTTCGATAGGAGGGCAGTTTGAAGCTAGCTAGGAGAAGCTCACCGAGGCACCTTGTTTCCAGTGACAGGGGCTCCTGGTTTACAGTCCTCGGAAGGTTCTCTGTGGCATGCTCTGCTTCTGGTCAGCACTGTGCAACATTTTCCGGTCTTCATGATAGCCGTGCTACTTGTCCTTATAGGTGTACATGTCTCTCTCGAGAAAAAAAGAAAAGAAAAGTTAGTGTAAATTGCTTCATTTTTTTGTGGAAAGTCATTGATTCAACGCTGCGAAAAGGATGTAGTTAGACTCGTGCGAATCGATCCATGAAAGTAAGGACGGATCAGTCGCTGTCGGATACTCACTCAGTTTTAAATTATAATTTGTTTGACAATTTTTACTCTAAATTTAACCGTTCGCTTTATTTTAAAATACGTATAGAAATCTTACTATTACTAATTGGAGGCTCCTTTTGAAGCTTCAACATGAAGACACTTAGGAATCCTAAGTGGACAGTCTAAAAAAAGATAAGCCTCCACATGATACCACCTAGGAGTCTTATGTGGACACTCTAAAAAAATATCATTGATTTTAATAGCCGTTGGATTTATTTTGTTTCTAGAATTACCCACATATGCCATTATGAAGAATTAACAAAAACACCTACTATATCTTTGTCTAAATTATTCACACGTGACACTATAGAAAAATTGAATCTAAACCATCTCCCAGTCACATCTAACACAATAAATCTCTTTGCTTCAAATAAAAAATCTTACTATTACTAATTGGAGGCTCCTTTTGAAGCCTCCACATGAAAACACTTAAGAATTCTAGGTGGACAGTCTAAAAAAAGATAAGCCTCCACATGATGCCACCTAGGAGTCCTATGTGGACACTCTAAAAATTACTATTACTAATTGGAGGCTCCTTTTGAAACCTCCACATGAAGCCACCTAGGAATCCTAGGTGGACAGTCTAAAAAAAGATAAGCCTCCACATGATGCCACCTAGGAGTCTTATGTGGACACTCTAAAAAATATCATTGATTTTAATAGCCGTTGGATTTATTTTGTTTCTAAAATTACCCACCTATGCCATTATCAAGAATTAACAAAAACAACCCTACTATATCTTTGTCTAAATTATTCACACGTGACACTATAGAAAAATTGAATCTAAACCATCTCCCAATCACATCTAACACAATAAATCTCTTTGCTTCAAATAAAAAAATGTCTAACTATCCTATCGTGCCTATCACATGTAATGTATGTAACATAATTAGTCTCTTACCTTTTACCTCTTTCACATGTTTAAATCATAAAAAGAATCTATTCTAAAAGGATCTTTAGATAATACAACTAACAAACTAGAACATACATGTATATATATGCCGATTAAATTTTTCTTGTCTTGAATCTCTCTCATACTTTATCATTAAAAAATCTATCCTAAAAGGTTGTTAGCTAATACAACAAATTATATACTTTACCTGTGCATATATAAAATTATAAAAAGAGATGACATCTTTCAAGGAACATCTCTTTTGTGTACTGCTTCCATCAACTAGGGATTGTTGCTACTTTCACCAACGGAACTAGGTCTCCTGCTGCTATTCAATAGAAATGTACGATCAACCTAAGCATTCTTCGATGGTTGCACAGAACCTTTTACACCCATTGGTTACACTAGAACACTAGAGATCCATCCACGATGAGACATTATTTTTCGAGTTTGTTTGATTTCTCTTCTACAATTAGATAATTTTTAAATTATTTGTTTATTGTTCGGTCTGTTGTGTGCTACATTTAGATTACTTTTTCATGGCATAACTTATGAATACTAAATTATTTGTTTATTATTTATCCTGTAGCATGCTACAATTAGATTAATTTTTCATGGCATATGTTATGACTACTAAATTATTTGTTTATTGTTAGGTCTGCTGCGTGCTAGGTATAGATGACTTGCTTCTCACCACTGTTCTCAAACTGTTATTATTTTCAATTCTTTCTATTGAAATATATTTTACTTGATTGTTATTTGTGTACCATAACTTATGTATAGAATTTTTTCAAATTTGTATATTATGTCTTTTGTATGGAAAAATAAGACAATTAGATTCATTACCATCTTTTGCTAATGCAGTTGAACAAGTTGCAATGGTGAACATTGCTAAAAAAAGAAGTTACAATGGTGAATAAAACCTTAAGTGACATTAGACCGGGAAAGGAATTGTGGAATATCAAGGAAAGGGTAACCAAATTGTGGATATGTTCCGTTTGATTGCCTTTTTGTATTGTTTTCGGTTAAAAATTATTAATGATGATGAAAAAAGGAACCATAATGCACGGTGTTATCAATAAGACCTATATGGAAAAGTTTAAACCACATTTAAGAAGGAAATGTGTACATAATTGCAAATGTCAGAGTCACACCAACAACATAGAAGTATCGACTAATGGAAAATGACAGGATCGTACGTCAACTTCTTACCCACAACTACTTAAAAAGGTTCAAAGATAATGAAAACATTCCAAAGTATAGTTTCAAGTTCATGAGCACGGATATGCTTTCAACAAGAATAAATGTGGACACGTACCTATCAGGTAAAACATTGTTGACTTCACAATTTTTACACTTTCACTCATTTTACGACCATTTAATAATAATTCATATTTATGTTTCATAGATTTTATAGGAGTCACAACACACATTAGATCCGTAAAAGAAACAAGGACAAATTTTGGATTTATCAAAATCCGTGATATTTGGCTATTGATTGAGTAATTCTCCTTTTTTAGTAGAAAGCAGCTACAAAATTTTCAACACTTACATGCATGCTACAAAACCTACATTGAATTAAAAATATCTTCCATAGTGCCCATCAAAATAATTTACCAGTGATACCTGACATCACCCGTAACATGGTCCAAGAAAATGAAGCAAATTACGAAACACATAAAAACAAATAATACATTGGTGGAACCGTTACATATAATGATCTGAACTACTCTTAGTTATTAATTATTTATTTATAAATCATAAACTAACCGACGTCATTTTAAATGCAAATATTTACACGGTTCAATTCCAGAAGACCGGCCTCCGACGCACCCATATACTCAAATTAAATTATCTCTTGATTAGTGCTACATTGGGAACAAACTGTAACAAGAAGAAGATAAGAAATACTAAGATTTGCGTCTTATTATTGTGGTGGATCTTTCAATAAAATAGAGTTTATTGTACTTATTATTTTTCAAGCATATTATGCAACACAATCTTATAATTATAAGGATCTCTCTCAAATAATGCTGACCAAATGCTAATTAATGTATTATATTTACAGTCTATGTTGCAAAATTGTGTGAACCTTATTATGATGCTCCTAATAAAAGTAAACAATAATTACTAATAATTAAAGTAAAGTGCTAGTCCGTGCGGAGGCACAGGTTGACGGACTAGTATAATCAAATTTGTGTCGTTTTAAGAGCTTTTTACTAATAAAGTAAGCTTCAACAAAAGCTGTGATTTTTTGCATAACTTTTCAAATAAGATGAGCGGTTTAACTTAAGATAAAAACTCAAGCAAATTATAATTTAGAACGAAGTAAGTTGGAAGATTTTGACGGGTGCTAAACAAGAGGAAGGTGTTTGTTTCTAGTACACTAGTACTCTCTCCATAAAAAAAATATCCCTAATTTTACTTGATATTCCGATGTTGCACATGGTATACCGTATACCTCGGTGTCTTTTGTCTCCATAAAAAAAAGATCTGATGGTCGTCACTGATAGATCTTAACATGACTTCTGCTGATTTGTTGCGAGAAAAGTTTACTGCCCAAAGACCGGATAATCACTAAGCAAAAACTCTATTTATCTGTTCTCCCTTGCTTCCCTAGTTCCCATATCGCTTGACACTTTTTTAGCACCGTCGCTTGACAGTTTGCACTTACTGACAGTGTCGACCACGACGGGCGACGGTTCGATGAACAATATGGGCCAGAGCCACCTTATATAAAGCCCACGTTCCAAAACAGCCCAAATTACGAAGCCCACAAAAGCCAGCAGATGGGTTAAAGAAAGAAGGGGTGGGCACGACACCAAACAGGTCAAGCCCGGGACGACGCAACCATTCTCCATCCGTCTTCCCAAAAACCAGCGGCGGCGACCACCACAGCATCCATGGCTCTAGCTGCGGCGAGATCCGGCCTCCGGTCGCTGGCGGCGCGCGCCGCCCCGGCTAGGCGCCGCATGTCCTCCTCCGTCCACGACGACGCCTGTGCGTACATCTCCCCACCCTCGCGCTAATCCCTCCCCGCTCCTCTTTCTGCGCGAGTCCCGATCGGTTCCTGATTTGGGTTTCCGGTGCTCTGTGCTTGACGCGTTCGCAGATGAGACGGCCAAGTGGGAGAAGATCACCTACGCCGGGATCGTGACCTGCACCCTCCTGGCGGCGTACAACCTCTCCAAGGGCCACCCCCACTTCGAGGAGCCGCCGGTCAGATCTCGCTCGTGATTACTTGCAATCTCGATTAGATGTGGCCTGAGTCTGATGTTTAGTTTTTCTTCTCTGATTGCGTTTTGCAGGCCTACCCCTATCTGCACATCCGCAACAAGGAGTTCCCCTGGGGTATTGACTGTCTACCTCTGCATCGTTTCGATCTGGTTACTTTTCGATTCGTTCCATTTCGATACGGTTTGATCGAATTGCATCGGGGATTAATTATTGATTCCCCGCATAATAATATAACCTGCATTTATTTGACAGAGTTCTTCATTTCCCTATAGGACTGTAGCCTTGGTTAACTAATTGGATGCATCTGTCTGGTAGCTTCATGAGTTTTATCATCATTGATTGCCTTGGTTTAGACTTATATTTACAATGAGAGCTCAAAACACTTGGAGGGTGTGGTGTGGGATTCTCTGCATCTGGTGGTAAATTGTTCTAGCCAGTAACTCGCTATTAGTAGGCTGGATGAATAGTTTCGTCAGTTTCTCTCATGTGACACTGCAAGAGAGTGAAAACATTGACTAAGCTGGAATTGTCCTCTGATTTCATGTCGTTCAATACCTTTTGCAATTCAAATAGGAATTGTCCTCTGATTTCATGCTCAACCACAAACTACTGTGCTTTTGGATACAATAAGCTGAACCTGACTGTACCTGCATCATGTCCTTAAATGGTCATAAGCCACATGAACTTCTGCTATGCACTCTTCACCCTAATTTTATTGGGATATGTACATTGTCCGCAGTTTGGAAATGTATAGTTCAATCTTAGATTATATAAAGCTTGTTATTTTGCAAAATTCTTTTTTTTATCTTTGAGGTCTGCTCTATTGGGTTGCCACTGTACTTAACGCAGTAGGAACTAGGAAAGATAATAGCTAAGCTAATCTCTTTCCTGTATGCTTATAATTCATTCCATTCATGTCTAGTATGGGTTGATGCATGAGTTTAAGCATTCCACCCTTGCAGTCCTATGCTCTCCTATAAGAGGTAGTAATTGAGGTATTCAAACATGCATTGTCAAAGTGTCCCTTTAATTTTCAACCTTCTGTCACACTAACTTTAAAATACCACCATTCTTCGTTCCAAATATTGAATGAAACGGATACCGTTGACTCCATAGTCCATACTTAGATATTTTGTTATTATTTTAAGCATTGCAGGTATGTCATGTATATGTTGAAAAGAAAACACTTTCTAGGATCAATGAGTTCTTTTGTAGCATACATGTTTTCTGCAAAGGGTCAATATATATTATGATTTTGGACTGGTGTTGAGTCAGAAAACTTCCATGTTGTGGATTATGATTATGTGTCTCAGTTCTGATGTGTCCTTCAATTTTGTAATGCAGGACCTGACGGCTTGTTTGAGGTGAAAGACCACCATTAAGCACTGGATAGCACACCTTCTGGAGTTGGTGCTTCTTTTAAAGAGTTATCTGGTTGTTCCTGTGATTTTCTTTTTCCATTGAAACCTATTTGCTGCAACAAGAAATAAGAATGATGAAACTCTTGTGTTGACAGTCAGGTGTTGTTAGCTATTACCAGTCTCGTTTTTTCTTTCTGCCCACATAAAAATGACATGCAAGTTCAGACTGCCCAGTTTCAGTAAACGGTGTCACTATATGAAACATTATTGATCATATTCTGATGGCTTCAGATTGCTTCAGTCTTGTGCCTGCGATAAATTTTCCGGTGCCTGTGATAAAGTATCAACCTATCAAGGCAGAACATAGTTGTTTCGTTATACTATTTCTCTGCCAGAAATGGTGTCATGGTGTCAGGACAAGTTTTAAGGTCATTTTTCTTGGCTATTCTTAAGTGTTAGTGGATCCCAACTTTGATGTTGATTTGTAGCTGGGCAACATCTCCCTCCGTTCCAAATTATTTGCCGTTTTGCCTTTTCGAGATGTGTTCCTTTTGTTATACACCTAAATATATATGTCTAAATACATAAATTGTTATACACCTAAATATATATTTATGTCTAAATACATAAAATAGAAGTGTATCTAGAAAAGTCAAAACGACAATTAATTTAGGACTGATGGAGTAGATCTTTACTCGGAACGACAGGTAATTTGGGACGAATGGAGTAGATCTTTACTCGGGAAGTTAGTGCTGCACCAAGAAGACAGTGCTTGGGGCAGTAGCATCTAGCTCGCTGTTGACAATACTATCTTACTGTTGCAGATGATCAAGAACACGAAGAACCACTAAGTAACCTAACGCCTGTTATAATCTACACAAACCAAACCTGTGTTGTGCGAACCGCCGAACCGCGCTCGCTTCTGCCTGAGCACTTCGTTTGCTCGGCAGGAAGAATTGGAGCTGTTTGATGCAGTCCTGGCCCCAGGCTCACGAAATCGAGCGCCTCCATGAGATGCCAATGCCATGTCCTTCAACAGAGTCTGCTGTCTCGTTCTTGTTGATCTGAAGGCTCTGATTCTCGCCAGGAGACCCAATGTTCGCCACATCACCGGCTGCTCCTCTGTCACGCGACGACAGATCAGCAGACGAATTGTTGGTCAGAGCAGTGCCATCTGCCGCAGCGCCAGTCGCATTCGCCGGCAGAACAGCACCGCCGTCTTGCACGGTGTCGGTAGCGTTCACCGGAGGAACAATGGTCATGTTCACTCCGTTCTGATCTTGGCCTTGCGCCGTCTTCAGCTCATCCTCGCTGCTACCGCTTTGGGTCAGGAAATCTGTGTCATCATCCTCTTCATCAGCGGCGAGGTCACCGGCCACCTCGTCAGCGTCACTGTCGACGCCGTCATCTTCACCAGCCTCCTGGTCCTCCTCGTCGCCAGCGTCTCCAGCCCGGTTCAAAGGATCGTCCGACGCGGCGGCGGCGCTCCAGTCTCTGGCCCCGACAATGTCGTCGTCGGCAGACGCCTGGCCAGCTGCGAAGCCGACGAAGCCCTTCCTGCCGAGCCAGCGCCGTGCCGGCTGGCCGTCGTCGCCGCCCGTCTCCACGGCCACAACCGGCTGCTTGCCGTACGAACGCGTCACCTGGTACACGATCCAGACGCCGACGGCGACGAGCAGAAAGGCCTCCAGAGTGTGGCTTGGCCTGAGCTTCTTGCTCCTATTGCTCCTGCTTGGCGATTGCCTCAGCATGGTGACTGCAGAGTGCGGACCGGGACAGGGATTACTGTGTGGTAGGCTTTTTCACCGCTGCAAATGCTAGCAGTTTGGCCCTAAACACCTAGTAGCACCAAGCAAAGAAACAACAAATTACAGACTGAAGATGTTGTTCAGCGGAGTGAGTGAAGACATGCTGTTTATGGTAATATACGTTCTTCAAGAACAAATTAAAAAACCATGCTAGAAAACAGCTAGTTGTAGGGGAAGATGATCACCTGAAGAAAGAGTATTCACCAGAGGGGAAGGATCAAAGCACAAAGGGCTCCTGAAAAGCTTTGTTAGATGGCGCAGAGGGGCTTCCGTTTCTGTGTTCTTCGCCGGGATACTGCGACTGAAACAACCTGAAAGCCAAGCCGCCTTCAGGAGTTCACGCTACAATCACTGCCGCCCTCGCGGCTTTACTCTCTCCCTCGCCTTGCTGTCGGTTTGGGAAGGACTTTGGGAGGACGAAGACGAGAAAAGACACCATGAATGCCAACCGAGGAGCAGGTACGGAGCTTGCGAGACGATGGTTAGACACCAGGTGGTTAGGGTAAAAGCATCCGAGAGCCCCTACCCGATGAGGTGCCGAGGCGCCAGAGTCCTCCCCCGGCCTCTGAACTCGACAGGTGCCTCGGCGTGGCTGACCGTCGTGAGCGCAGGCGCAGCGGATCGGATCGAGCAAAGCCACCGAATCTCCAAAAGCTGGAGGCGCAGAGCTCGAAAGGTTTTGCGTGAGGCGTGCCGGTCAAACTGTCCGGGTCGGTGGCGCGGCGCCGGGGTTGCTCATGCTCATGTGACCGCCATGACGCCGAGCCCGGAGAGGGAGGGAGGGCCATTTGTTTTGTGCCTCCGATGCATGCCTGTTCTGCGACTGCGATTCAGTGTCACGACTTCCGGCTTCTTGCGTGACTGGAAAATCATGGTTTCTTTGTGGCGCGTCATAGAGCTTGGATGAAGCACGTGTTACGACTATTACTTAATTAAGGATCGATTAGTGAATGGACATTTTATTAGCAAAAAACTATGATGGTGTCGTACAGTGTCCACTGTCCGACCTTTGGTGATTGATTTAATCAATAAAACGCTGGCTCATTCAATTCATGCATAAATTATTCAAAACTCCCTCCAACCAAAATTACTATTCATTTTAATCTTTTCATATAGTAGTACGTAGTTTTTGTTACACGTCTAGATATATATTATGTCCGGATACATAGTGAAGTTATAAAACCATAAAAATAAAAAAAGAATAGTAATTTTTGGATCAGAGGGAGTGGTATCCAACCTGTTCGTTTGGCTGGTGACTGGTGCTGATTTATTCTGAGAGAAAAGTACTGCTGGCTGGTAGCTGGTTTGTTCTGAGAGAAAAGTACTGGTGGCTAATAAGCCAGACGAACAGGATGGTATAGCAAAGCATAGAGAAACATCATAAGCTTGACATCGGCCAACATAGGTTGTGAGGTTGTCGCTTCTCGCCTCAGACATGACAAAGAGAAAGCGACTTGCCTTACTCGGGTAGAACATGCCACAAAGCAATGGACTGACAATATTTCGACGCAATACAAAATCCACATAATCTTATCTTGAGTGGACACACACTGCTGATGTTGGATCATGACGTATTTTTTCATAAGTTGCCCACTTGGTGAGGCCACCAAAATCTTGATGAAGTTTGACGAAACTTATGCCTTTTCAAATCCAACAAAGATTCAACCAAGTTAAAGGCCTCGTGTGTGGTCATGTTGCCTTCAAAGTCGGTGTCATATTTTGAAAACATGCTATAATAAAATGGAAATGTAGCAAGGAATGTGTACATGTTTCCTATCGATACATAAAACCTTATAGGCAATTAGGCACCATGCAGGACATAAATCCATACCTTATAATTGGACTCATTTTGGGTTCGTTGAGGCACCACGCAGGACATAAATTCATACCTTATAATTGGACTTATTTTTGAGTTCAACCAAACAATGACAAGTACGGGTCAAAATCATAAATTCAGGAAGTCAAAATGGGTGATAGGTTGCAACTTTACATTTTAAGTTATTAGGGGGCTTATGCCCCCTCTCCATCCCAATACATTTTATGTTTTCTTCATAATAAAAAGGATAAAGTTTGAATTCACATAGATCACTTGTTGCAAAAAGAAGAACAAGAAGATAACTCTAGCTTCAGAAAAATCACAATAAACTCCCAAAATGATCATTCATCTAATTCTACAAACGTAAACAGCATTGTGGTTTTGGCTCTTGACAATTTGAGCTCACCTAATGATCTAACTCAGAGACCGTTTGTTATAACTTCTCTTGGCTTGGACTCCACCTGTTTTGGCACTATAGCAACATTACGCTCTAGAAGTGGCCCTTGCGTTCGCAAAATTGTAGGTTGGAGTTTGCAAATCAATTTGAAAAGAAGCAGAGGCCTAACAATAAGCCTGATTGGTTGTGTCCCCCATACCAAAATTTGGGCAAACCAAAACAGTCACGTGCTTACCCCTAACTTGAGCAAGAATACTAAAAATAACTTGATTGGATACCAACCAAGTGAAAGCCAAAGCTTATCTTTATCTTTACAAGATCAAAACCGGGGGGGATTTTTGCCCCCCTCCCCCCCCCCCCATTGAGCCACACAGCTTGGAAATTCACGGCCATCCGATCGCACGTGGACGACTCAGATGCATCAAGGCGTCTCAGCAATTTTACAAAAAAACCTTCGTACTTTATCGAAATCCATTAAGGAGGCTCGACAATTTACAAAAAAAGCCCTCACATTTTATCAAAATTAATATGAAGTCTAGCCCACACTTAGGTCATTTTATCTTAACCCCCTCGAGCTTTGCAGAAATAACATTTGCTCAAGCAACCTCTAAGGCACTTTTGCTGAAACCCCCTCGACCTTTGAAGGAATGCCTAGATAGCTGTCAATTTTACAAAATGTGCCTCAAATATTATCAAAATCAAACTGTACTTCAACTACTGCTCCTATTATTGAACCACTCAAGCTTTACATAACTATCATTTGTTTAAATCGTCTCTCAGACAATTTGACGACGTCTCCCTCGATCAAACCACCTCTCATGAAATTTTATGATAATCAACCCGCGATCTAGGAAAAAAAATTATCCCCAGCCTTCCTACCGATCACTGAGCGGCAACGCCACGCCAGTCTTTGTAGTGAATTTGTTCTAATTTTGGCTGGGCAGATTTGGAGCCAACCAGGTCCCTTTTGGACCCATGTTGGGCCTGGTCCTCTTTTTACGACAGAGAGAGAGAGATAGATAGATAGATAGGTTACACACGGCGGCCCATTTCGTGGACAAGACCATCATCATGCGTAGGACTGTAGAGGAACCACGGCGCCAGGGTGCTCGCAATATCAATCGCCGATCCGATGTCGACACGACGTTGTCGGCACCGACCGCTTCATCGTTAGCTGTCACGCTGGGCCAAGACACTCCTGCCGCCGTACGCAGTCCGTGTCCGGCACTTCCAAGCTGTAGGTGCCCATGCAGCGCACTGCCGAGAGGCGCGAGAGCACGCAGCGATACGTACCAGTTTGCCTGCAGGTTTATGTGACATGCCCATCGCTGGTACGTACGGGCCGCCCATAACGCATAGGCCACTGCACCCATCGACCCGTCGACGACGACACGACGTAGCTTGGCGTCTGGCGGTTGTCCTACACTAACTACTCCCGCTGTCGATCGCGCGGAATTCATCTCACCCACGCGGCGGCACAGACGATCCCCGGCCGGCCAAGCGGCGCCGTACCACGGTTGGCGTACGTGTACGTGACACGGAGCTGACGCCAGCCACAGGGATCGTGGATTCGGATGGTCGGATCCGCTGCGTCTGCGTGTCGTCCTTGGCGAGGAGCGCGCCGGCCGGCCGGCGGGGACTGCTGCCTGGCTGCTGCGAGCCAACAGCCAGCTCGCGCCGAAAGCTACGTGCGCGCGTACTACGACTCTCGCCGCGCTAGCTGCTGCGTGCACGCCGGTGGCTGGCTGCCAATCGCGTCCCCCCGGCCGGATCGGGAGCTTGATGGAGTAGTAGTCGTGTGGCTGTGGCCTGTGGCGTGCGGTGTTGAGCCAGCGTGGCATCATGGCCGTTCGATTTAGCAGGCGATCGCGACCGGCGGGCCCGTACGTCGTCCGTTGCGGCGGGGACTCTCCGCAGGCTTCTTCGCCTCGGGCTCGTCGTCGTTATGATCCAGAGCGGCGCGAGCTGGCGTGATTTGGATGTGTTCCTTGGCCGTGGCTGGCTTGGCTAGCAACAACCAACTAACCTTTGTGTGTGCTGTCTGCCTGGTTGGTCCTGCTGCCTGCAATGCATGCGCGGGTGGGCTTTGAACTGTCGTCGGGTCGCGTCGCGTCGCGTCGGACGCCCGTCTCCAGCGCGCGCACGCATCGTTTTCTCCGTGATCAAGCAACAGATCAGGGCTGGACGACTGGCTCTGGTGGGGGCGGCGGCGGCGGCATCGCTGGGAGAAATTATAAAAACGCCATGCGTGGCTACGTGTATTCTCAAAACTACTGGTGCAGCAGGATGCCAAGGATTTTCGTGCGCGTCATCCACGCAAAACCCGAGCGAGGATGCCAAGAATTACTGGTGCAGCAGGATGCCAAGAATTACTCCGAAGTAAGTAAGCGTGGAGGGAGGATTTATCATCATAAACTTGCAAAATGTACGTCGCGTCGACTACGAGGCGCCAGCCATTGGTGACTTCGGGAATCTCCAGATCTGTCGGTGCTCAGTCCTTCGGAGGTGGACGAGGCGCCAGCCATTGGTGACTTCGGGAATCTCCAGATCTGCCGGTGCTCAGTCCTTCGGATGTGCTCATAGGGGTAGGGTTTACGTACGTGTATTCATAGGGGTGAGTGTGCGTGCGTGTTATGAGCGTCTGCGTTGTACTGTGTAATTCTCAAAAAAAACTTACAAAATGTACGTGCGGCACGCACATGTCTGAACATCACAACAAAAAATTTGTGCATTTTAAAAATGAAGGAGTAATATTCAATTCAAAACCAAGAGTTTTAACCTAACCGCACTAAATTGTGATGATTGGTGTCATTTATTTGCAACGGAAATGTAATCAAGGATGTAAAACCTGTAAAACTTCATCATGCGGGCTGTTAAGGGCCATCAATGAATCAGGTGGGGGATTCTCAACCCCGCCGTTGAACTTTCAAGAAAAAAACCACACTAAATTGTGAATATCAACCTTAAAAACACAGTACATAGGTTTAAAAGATAATTGTCCTCATATGATTCATCATTCAATCTTATTACAACCAAAAAAGATAAAGCCAAGTTGATTGATCAAAATCAAATCACATATTATAATCACATTTACACATGAATTGCATACGACTGGTGTTTCTTACTAGTTTGCAAGGCTACACTGATCACATATTCAAAAACTTGCAAAATACTCAAATTATTGTATTAAAATTTTAAACCAATGCATTATAAAATAAATATGTACACAGTTGCATATTAGAATCAATCTCTTGTGGCCTGTAATATTTTAGTCATATGTGGCGCAATTCTAAAATTTTAGTCAACTTTAACTAATAAGCAAATAAGTTATGTACACACTTGGGAAGCAGTAGACAAGTACCGAACAATGATTTTTATTTAAAAATAAGAATTATTGATTGAAATAAAATTTGCACGCACATTTACTTTGGTTATTACGTTATCGTTTAATCGTTGTAACATTTGAACTGTTGGTGCGCCAATTTGCCAAGTACTAAATTGAATATTTTACAAGTTGCTGGATTAATTTGTTAGGAGCAATAATCAAAGGTGGTAATTCAAAGCAGAAAGAAAAGATTTCATTAAAAAATGAGATTGATTCTAGCATAGAAAGCTTTTTTTTTTTGAAACTAGCATATAAAGCTAGTACAACGTTAATGGTAATAACCTTAATCAAAGGCATCGGATCGTAGCTAGAGTATTGATCTAGATAAGTCTAATATTTTTTTTTATCGGCCAACAATGAAAATCGTACGTATGATCTTGATGCTTCCTCTTTCATTTGGTTTATTTCTGTAAAGCCCGTGGGGGGGGGGGGGGGGGGGGGGGCTCGTGTGGTGTGGCATGGTACGAAGTAGAGATGGCAACGGGTAGAAGCCCGTCGGGTAGTGCCGTTCCATACCCACACCCGCCAAAAAACTCATACCCACATGCGGGTTCAAGTTCTTACCCATACCCGTACCCACGCGGTTTTTTTTACCCGTCGGGTAACCCATACCCGATAATATACCCGTTGTAAACTAATATACTACCCGATAAAGTGCATACATCAACGAATTTAATTGATAAAAAAGATAAATGATAATTGTTAACCAATTAATAGTCTAATAAAGCATAAATTTTTTTGTTAGTTACCAATATTAAGTTATCCTTCACTAACAATATACAATTTTACACGCTTATCACATATTGTAGACGGGTTTATTTTACCCGCGGGTATGGGTAGTATGTACCCACACCCGCACTCGCTTACCCGATGGGTACATGATGTTGCCCATTTATGTACCCGCGGGTAGAAATATAATTTCATACCCGTCTGCTTATCGGGTAAAACCCATCAGGTACTCAGATTTCGGGTACCCGTTACCATCTCTAGTACCAGGGTTGGTTGCGTTGGATTCATTTTTGCCCGGAAGGGGCGGACCCAGCTCCACCGCAGCGGGGCGCGGCAGCAGCAGACAGCCAAACGAAAAGGAGCGAGCATGCTGCCCTGCACAGCTGGGCGCCAATCCCAACAAACTCACCAGCACTAGACTGGTCATCACTAGCGCCCGCACACTCCACTGCCCCCACCACGGCCAAAGCCAACGAGTGGTGGGCGTCGGCGCGTGCCCACTGCCCGGCCCGCGCCGGAGGGGCATGGCATGGCGACCCGCCGTGCTCCCCCACCACCTCTGCTGCTGCTCCTGCTAGCCATAGTGCCATGCCGTGCCCTCCGCACACAGCTCCTCCTCCTACTGTCCTTTGCCCTGCCTTTCACGCTCCCTTTTGCTCTTTTTGAAAATCTTTCTGCCGAGATTGACTGGATTCTTGTGTGATGATCTACTGCTCGATCTACTTGTCGATGATCTACTGCTCGATCTACGACTCGACTGTTTGCAAAGGCACTGTCGCATGCCAACCCAAAAATGCTTCGATCTTGCGAAACAAAAGAAGAGCTTGTAGATTCTATGCTTTGCCGCTGTGTGGAGGCAGTGATGCAGATTTACTGCAACAACCTGTCTTTTGAATTTTGATCCGAGTGGCCGAGAACACATCGAGGTCTTTCAAACTTCAATCGAACTGGAAGCTAGTTTCTTGTTCACAAATTGCTCTGGATTTATATAGATATCCGAAAAAGAGGACGTCCTACTACCATGGCTAAAGTTCGTGCAACCAACCAACCAAAAAATCACACCCACACCACGCTCGCGCTCACAAAAAAGGTGATCTTGATCAACTAGCCGATCACCCCGAATCGAACTACTCCCCAACAAACTAACGCTAAAGCACGCATCTGCCGCAACTACTTATGTTCAATTTGCTCGTGATTCGTGGTCGCCGCCGGTGGCCGGTCACCGGAGAAGGTCGGCCTGCGGGTGCGAGAGCTCCTTCCTCAGCCGGTGCGAGAAGAGCCTGCAGGCGTCCATGCTCAGGTCCACGGCCGCCGCCAGGGCCACGAACGCCGCCGCGTCCTCGGCACACCCGATGTGCGCCACACCGACCTCCACCGTCGGCTTGCTGCACCGGGCCTCGCCCTGGACCGCGGCGGACATGACGAACCCGCGGTAGTTCCCCAGGGGCCAGTTGCTGAAGTCGCCGCTTCCCCTCGGGCTACACCCCGGCGTGCCGCCCCGGCTGAGCGGCTGCGCGGCGGTGAGGTCGATGGAGAACTTGCCGCCCTTGGATGACGGGATGGAGGAATCGGCGAGGGGGACGGCGTGGTCGACGCCGGGGAGGAGGAGGTCGAAGCGGTAGCCCAGGCTGTCGGACGCGCCGGCGCCGCCGCGCTCGCGCCAGCACTCGAGGCGCGCCCAGGGCTCCCAGGCGCCGTCGCCGGCGGGGCGGAGGATGAGCCACGCGCCCGGGTTGGAGCGGCTCACGCGGTCCGTCCCCGGTGAGGGCACGAAGGGCGTGACCATGGACGCCATCGCAACGGGGGAGCCCGACAGGTCGTGCACCGTCACGGACCACCCCTTGCGCTCCTTCCCCGACGGCCCCTCCCGCTCCGGCTGCATCCCCGGCCTCCGCAGATCGCTGTTGCTGCGGCACCCGAACTTGCAGGTGAACATGGGCTGCTTCATGCTGCCCCGCACCTGCAGCACCTGCGGGCTGCACTCCGGCTCGCCGTCGAACTCGAACACGAACCGCGGGTCGGGCTCCGCGCGGACGGTGAGGCTGAGCTCCGCCGCCGCGGGGCTGCCCTTGCCGCCCCTCTTCCCGATGGAGATCCACCCGCTGTGCAGCACCGCGGGCTTGGCCTCAGCGCCCTTGAGATCGAGCGGGATGGTAGCCTTCCCCAGCAACCGCCCCGAGCTGACCCCACAGGTGCTCCCCTTCCGGCCGGCGTAGACCGCGACCTTGAGGCACGCCTCCCCGCGCGAGGAAAAGAGCGACGGCTTCCCGTTGAGCCACTCCAGGTCGGCCTTGGACAGATGGAACGCGGCGGCGAGCGCCCCAGACGCCGGCGCCTGCTCGACACCGTCGAAGGGCGCCAGCGGCGCCGGGACTAGCTGGGCCGGCATCTTCCCGAGCCGGATCTTGCAGTGGCACGGCGACGTGGACGGGTGGACCCCCGCGCCGGCGCCGGCGGCCGGCGGCGCCACCGGCATTCTGAGGGCGAGGTTGCCGACCAGCACCCGCACGAACGGGCACGGGTCCATGGCGGCCGCTGCTGCTCCTGCTGGTCTCAGACCTCCCGAAATCCCCGCGGAACTTGCCCTGACCCGCTGGGATTGACGGCGGCTGGCGCAATGCGGATGCGTTGTCGTGATGAGCGAGGGAGATAATGGGGGTGGAGGAGTTGGGCGGGTGGTATAAGAATCGGGTGTTGGAAACGCCGGGGCCGTGGCCGTGGGGTGGGAGGAGCCAGGCTGGATCCTGGTGTGCCGTGGTGGCTGCGAGACACCAATCCGCTTACGCCCACTTGCGCCCGTCACTAGCAAGCGGGCCCGGGTGCTGGGGCCGAAGATTCAGTGACGGCGTCGTGGATTTCGGGATTGGCCCGGGTGGTGTCCGTGGGGACGGGGGGAGCTGGAGCCGAGCGGGATCCGAACGGGCAGAGGCGCGCGGCGTCGCTGCGCTGTGAGTCTGTGACCCGGGCGGCCGGGCGGGCCTGCGCGGAGTGGGGATCTCTCGGTTGGTTTGCGGCTTTCCTTCCTTTTCGGTTGCAGTCGTAGTTGGAGCTAGCTAGCAGTAGCAGCTGGCTGGCCTGCTGAAAAAAAACGAGAGGGGTGGGCCCACGGAACTGTGTTCGAGGCCCATATGTCAGTTGGAGGCTGTGGCTATCAGGCATTGGATTGGAATATTGGATCTCTGTGTTCCTGCAGTTTTTCATGGTTTCACCCCCAGCGCAAATAATCTGGCAGCACTTTTTCGCAGTTGCCAGCCGATCTTCCCAGCGTACGGGATTATTGACCACCACTAGCCATTAGTGTTTGCTCGTCCAGAGATTAGCAAATGTTACTGAAACACAAGAGCGGGTATATGCAAAATTTGACGATGCTGACAACGTAAAATACTGATGTTCCGAACGGGATCCAAAAACGGAAAATCCTCTCCTTCCCCCCCTAAAAATCTCAAGATTGCGATATGCATTTGTTTTATTTTATTTTTGGGGTGCAGGTGGGGCAGGTAAAGAGGTGTTGGAATGGTAATTTGTTGGCATCCTTGGTAGAAGTAGTAGAACGCAGAAGTAGCCTTGTCCGCAGGCGCGCCCGCACGTTGGGTTCTCAGGTGGTCAGGTGCCGTGAAATTGTCGTTTGGTTTCGGGCGATCGGCACGGCGCAAGCGCTGGCGCGAGCGTCCGGGCGACAGCGAGGTGGAGCTGTCATGTGCAGGACAGCCAGCACGGTCAGCTAGCTGCACGAGCGCGCCCGGAATGTTTTGAAGAATAAGGCTGCTTTCGGCAGGTCTACAAGAGAAGAAGTCGGCTGATTTGTCGCGAGAAAAAAGTACTGTACACTGATTAAGCTGGCTGATTTGTTATGAGAGAAAAATGGTGTAGAAGAAGTCCAAATAAGCCAGCCGCTCTCCAATGCGGCTACCGTGGCAGGGTCAGCTCAAGCTCAGCTGAAGCTGGTGAACCCTCATCCACTAACCACATTTTTTTTTAATACCCGCGCTAATCCAGGGTGGCCGAGAGAGCCGGATCGATCATCCATCATCATGTGCCAAAGGATTAAAAAGAAACGGAGGTCACGCACTGACGCACGCCGAGTCACTGCTGGATGAACAGTGACACTGCATGACGATGACTCATCGCTGATCTTAAAAAAATTGTAGCGCTAGTATTTTATTCCCAAAGGAAAAATCAGTGGAAGAAGAGGGTGCTGTGCTGTCCAGCTGAAGGCGGTGGGCCCGCCTGCACGTATCCATCAAAATTATAAACGCCTCATTCATTATTCCATTCCGCAAGTTGCCCATTAACTAATCAGCTGAAGGAGTACGATCGATCGATGGCATGTTTTTCTTGAAAAGAAATAGTGAAATTGAAAATAAATAGTATTAGAATAGTATTTTTTTAGAGAAGATGGGATAGATGTGACAGATAAATAGTGTATTTCACTGTTCCCAGCCAGCACACAGAAAGACCCCCCGGCGCGCAACTTGGGAGGCCCGTGGGCCCGGATACTCCTGAGACCGACCCCACAGGGCAGTGGAACGGAGTGTGGAGGCGGGCGTGCGCTGTTCCGCTTTTTAAGCTGGAGTCCATCCGTCCAGCAGCCAGCCTGGGAACAGCTACGGGCTAAGGCCCCACGTGGCTGGCTGTGCGCGGCCGCGCGGGTGTGGCTCGCCGGAGGACGGGAGGAGGAGGAGTACTACGGCGGCATCCACCGCATTATCAGCGGCTCGGATTCCAGGTTGCACCCCAATAAAAATCGCCGAGGCGATTGGACGGATCGGCGTCGGGGTCAGCCGGGCATGGCTGGCTGGCTGGCGCGCGCGTGCGCATGCGCTGGTGCCGTGGTGCGGGCAGTGGCGTGCCAGCCGAGCCGCGCGCCGTGCCCCGTGCAGGCGGTCGCAGCACGGGCTGCTCCCACCTGTCCCGGGAGCTCGCCGTCGTCCTCGTCCGCGGGTCGCGGCGACGGGGAGAAGCTTCCTCTCGAGACACCTGTGCCGCTGCCGCTGCCGCTGCATGATTGAAAACAGGGGGAGGGAAGAAGCCCGCCCGGTGGCTGGTCCAGCCATGCGCGCTGTCCGTGGCAGCGGGATTCGAAATTGGTTCCGCGGCGTCCGATCGCCAAGCCCAAGCGCTCGTGGTCCTCCACGGATATGGCTATATAGGGGCGTGTTTGATTTCATCGCCGTGGGGGGCCAGGCCCGTCGGCCAGGCCGTGGCTAGCCATGGCCAGGCTCCCATTGTGCAGGCACTTTGTTTGATTTATATGCACGAGACGAGCCAGATTCACTTGAGTTGGTGTTTGATTTGTGGACCAAGAAGTTAAAGGTTACTCTCACATACATATTTGGTAGACTTACCACCACACTCTTTTCTCTTTGACATTTCGTCGAGCATTTGATGAGCATGGTCGGCGGCATGCTCCTCGTCGATGCGGACCTCCGAGCGGCGTGGTCGCGAGCGCCGGACCGCGTCGCGGGCTCCGCATCGCGCAGGTGCGGCTCCGTTGAGCGTCGTCGTCGCGAGCTTCACTCGCCGACGACCTCGACCTTGGAGCGCGACGCGAGGAAGCGGAGCTCGGGGGCGGCGGCGGCAGGGTCGGCGTCCGTGAGCGGGCGGAAGTTGGTGACAGCGTCGCGGCCATGGAACCGCTGCTCGGCGACGTCGTAGGCGCACACGGCGTCAGCCTCCCCCGCGAAGGTGCCGAGCCACACGCGCTGGTGCCGAGTTCGCCTCTGTGCCCGGCTCGGCGGTGTCCACAACCGCGCTGGCGCCGCTGCCCATGCACTCCAGCGGCGGCCAGAGAGGGAAGAAAGAGAGCGGTGAGAGAGGGGAGCGGCACCCAACGCCCACGCGAGCTCCAGCCAAGCCTGGCTCTCCAGGAACGCGGATTATTTGCGTCGGACGGGAGCCATGAGAGAGAAGGATTTTTGGTTCCGAAGAGCCTGGGTCATCGGTGGGCTGTGCAAATCAAACACGGCAACTTGCAGCTGGAGAGCGCAGGCCACCTTCTTGAGCCCGTATCAAACACGCCCTAGGTGATTGGATGTAAAGGATGAAAGGGTAATCTTTGTAAAAAGGATGAAATGGTAAAACAATCACGAGCTTCGCTGTAAAAAAAAACGCGTCAGTTTTTACGCGCAGCAAGCCGGAACCCCACCGATGACAAGGTGAATGATACTTCCTTTAAAAAAAAACAAGGTGAATGATACGACATGATTGGTTGCATGCGCAACTGGAAGCAGTTCACCTGCTGTTTTCAGCGCCAGGCTGGTTGCACCGCTGCACGGTAAAGGGATCGCAACGGTAAATATGACGCTTATTCAGCTGCACCGCTGATCTGTACACGGCCCGGCATGCAAGAGATTGATACAGTGAAACTGGACAGACAGAGGCGCAGAGAAGGAGCGCTATCCTGCTGTAGTAGGCCCGCCCACATGAATCTGCCTGTCTCTTTGCGCCTGCTGCATCTTCGCGTGAGGAGACGGTGGGGCCCAGGACGGCTTGGCGTTCTTTTTCCAGGTCGCGCGAGTGCAGCGCCGACGCACTGAAGGACGCCTGACGTGTGGACCCGGCAGCGGTGGCGTGCCCTTTAGCGACCACAGTGGTGCGACCAGCCTCAGTGCCTGAGTGCTTGTTGCGCCATATGCTTTGCATCAAGCCATCAAGTGAGAGCAACTTCAACAGTTTGACAAACCAACTTGACATCTATCTAATTTTGGCAAAACAAGAAAAATTGACTTCCAACAGTTTGTCAACCAACTTGGCAAAAATAGAAACTAGGCAAAACTCACCTCCCCTGCGCGTATATATCCGCGTGCACATCGTGGTTGCCTTCGGCGTTTCCCTGTAGGTGGAGGGTGAAAAAAGAAATAAAAATAGAGAAGGATTCCTGATGTAAGTTTTTCAAGAGTTGGAAGGGCATAAACATAATTCAGAGAGTGTTCGGCAGGTCTTAAATGTATAAGCCGGCATATTAGTTGTGAGAGAAAAGTACTGCGCAAGAAGTTGTACGGCAGATTGTTGTGAGAGAAAAGTAATACGCAAGAAGTTGTACGGCAGAATGTTGTGAGAGAAGTAATGCGCAAGAAGTTGTACGACAGATTGTTGTGAGAGATCAGTACTGCGCAAGAAGTTGTACAGCAGATTGGAGGTGAACTCTTTTTTAACTTGACATATCTTTTTAGAAATTAGCAAAACACAAGATTTGACAAGTAAAATTTGACAAACTCGAGATACTCTTAAAGTCTGCGTGTAAATTTCAGACCCGAACTCGGCGTGTGGAGACAAAATCTCTATTATTCGCATGGGCCGGACACAGTAATTACAGTTCAAGCCCATCTATGATCATCAGCATGCGGGCTTACAAAATGAAGTATTGTTCAATCCCATCACAGTAATGAGCCAGCATCGGGTGCCAGAAAGGAGCTCACCGGTAGAGTCCCCGCGCTCCTAAATAAAATCTTGCAAGTCCCCACAGTACAAGATACAACTGCGACACAGCAGAACACATCATAATCATAGTGACTCCAACTCTCTAAAAAAGAAAATCAGTGACTCCAAATGAAATCAAAGCACAGTAATAAATCAGTGCAGAGGACACGGCAAATAAAATGGTATGAACCTTTCGATGAGGAACTCCTGTGCAGGGACAATAGCACCGGTAATGGCACAATAACACTGATATTAGTCTGATCATTGAGGTTCTACATTCTCAACTACTAGCATGCAGTAGACTGCCAGCCAGAATACAATGACTTGGTCCATTTTAAACCCAAACAATTCATTACATGGTGTGATTATGATAGTACTAAGCAAAGGGCGGTTCCAAGAAGATGCGTCTTATCGGTGCTCCCATTCTGGTGATGCTTTGGACCGCCTTAAGTTTTCAGCGGTACTGCATAACAAGAGCGCAGTGTGAGTTTCAAAGTAAAAAAACATCGCCGATGAGAAAATGTTTTTGTGCCAGTGCACCGTACAAATATGGGAAACATGGGTTAATTCTACAACAAATACCTACACTCTAAATTGCAAACAGAACAATCCAACAGGCATTGAAACTTTTCAGCATAAAAACACAGCACAATTGTTAAACTGGCATTCAGAAATTCAAAATGAGAAGAAACACCTGCCGGATGTGTAGAAACTTCATGGGGTTCAAAATTGCTAACTACCAAAATAGCTCATGCTCAAGTGCAGCAGTAAAAGTGTGTCAATAATAGACCAACCTCTACAACAAGAGACATCATGGGGGTTCAAAATTGCTAACTACCAAAATCTGAGCCATACTCTTGCAACTACCTTAGTAGCTTTACTATTGCAAATAAAAGAATTAGACTGTTACTATACCAATCTATATTGCTATTATAAGAGACTTGCAAATAAAATGTCAATTATAGACCAGCTTTAACAATAAGACATGGCTACCAAACTGTTACAAAAATCTGAGAGCCATAACCTTGCTACTGCCTTTCTATTGCAAATAAAAGGATTAATCTGTTACTGCACATGCAGTCTGAATTCCTAACTACAAAGTTGAACAGATCACACAACAATCTGAATGTATTACTAGGTGTTGGCCTTTTGTCATCTGTAAACAGGAGCAACAATTTATGCTGTGTCCAAGCTAGTATTTGACAGCACTGGCACCATGGGCATCTCTTCCAGTTCTAAGAAAAGATTTAACATATTATTTAAATTCGTCCATGTTCGACAAACACGGATACATCATGGAGACATGAATGGGATAAATCACAGCAGAACAGGATAAATCATATGCTTACACAATATTTAACCATGCAAACCAATACCACACGAAGAACTAGGTTATAGGTTAGAGGAAGCAGGGCCCCAAAAGCTTCTGTCGCGTACCTTGATGAAGCCGATGTCCTTGGCGTTGCTGCGGAAGCACTGCCTGCAGCACATGAGCCCGTACTTCCGGATCAGGCCGTGGGGGTTGGCGCACACGCGGCTGCAATCACAAACCATAACACGGCATCCATTAGCAACAATCGCCATCGACTACTCGACAAGCGCAAGGGCACGAAATCTATCTGGATTCAACTACAAGCTCAACCTGACGGATTCAACGACAGACAAAGCGCAGACATATCGCAATTTTACGGAACATTCTGCCATTAGATGGGAGGAACGAGATACGAGGGGGATAGAGGATTACCAAACCCTGGATCCGGGGCCGTAGTTCTTGGGGTGCGAGTTCCAGACGTTGGAGTGTCCCATGGTGGCGGCGGCGGGGGAGGAGGCCTGGACTGGTAAACCCTAACCTTCTCTGACTTGGCTTGTGACTCTGAGCGCGTCTTCTTCTATAGGAAGGAAGGGAGAGGCAGACGGCATCGCTTCACTGGGCTTTTACAGTACGAATGTTAATGGGCTTTTACAGTAAAGTTAAAGATTTTTTGCGTGGAAAAAGTCTATTCCACGACCCTCTATAAGCGTTGTCTGAGTTTCAACCCTCAACTACAAAACCAGGTATTCAGCACCACGAACTATCAAAACCGTACGATTTACACCCCTCGGCGGTTTTTCAGGTGGTTTCCGCCAACGTGACCGCCACATCAGTTGTCCTTGTTGTCACCACAACAGTAGGGCCCACATGTCATTGAGCCAGGGACCTCCTCCTCCTCCCTCTGGCGGGAGACAAGCCGATACCACTGCCTCGCACCTCCTCACCTTCACAGAGCTCCAGCACCCACGCTCATCCGTTGTTGCTGCCGCAGGGAGGAGTGGGGCGGAGGTCACCGTGGAGCTCCCTCCATGGAGGCTCATCGACGAATCCACGGCTTCCCTTCCCTCGTCCTCCGTCGTTGCAGGGCCACCAACGACCAAATCTCGCGTGCATTGAGCAGCTCCGCCGCGTAGAGCGAAGCAGAGCAGGTGGACGAGCAGATCGAGCGTCATCTGTGTCCATCTCGTTCTGCTCGCTCCACCACTGCCCGCTGCCACTCAAGGCCGCCATCGCCACCACACCGCGGGCGACGACGTCGTCACATCTCAAGTTGACTAGGGCCTGCGGGGGGCGTGCTGGCGGCGATGCTACTCCTTAAGGGGGAGGACGGGCGGGCGCGGTACACGGCGTCCACCCGTAGCGGAGTTCGAGGAGGGGCGGGGAGGAAGGGAGGGAGCTCCGGCATCGAAGATCCCGCCGGCCGCCGCGTCTGTGTTGGATCCCGCTCGCCGGAGGCCGCATGGTTGACCGGGGATGTGGATCCTCTTCCACCAGAAGCGACCGAAGCCAGATGGCGGCAAGAGCTTGGGAAGGACACAGGCCGCCACTTCGGGAGGGCGGAGGCAGCTGGCAAGCGTGGGGGCGTAGCTCCGCCCGACACGGGGAGCTGCAGGGCCACCGCGCCCGTGATCCGCCCGCCGCCGCGCCGACGTCCACCTCCGTCAAATCGAGGTCGTGCGCATCGAGAGTAGCATCACGAGATGGAGGGGTCGGTGCCGACCCGAGACCGAGAAGAGGAGAGGAGGGGCCGCCGGGGGAGAAGATGAGGGAGGTGGTGGAGGAGCAGAGGAGTGGAGGGGGTGAGAGAGCAGATGGCGGCGGCGGTGGGGTGGGGAAGACAGCGAGGCAGTGGTGTCGGCTTCTCTCCTGCCAGAGGAAGAAGAAGGAGGTCCTCGACTCAATGACACGTGGGCCCTACTAAAATGGTGACAACAAGGACAGCTAATGTGGCGGCCACGTTGACAAAAACCACTTAAAAACCGCTGAGAGGTGTAAATTGGACGGTTTCGATAGTTCTGGGTGTTGAATAACTAGTTTCGTGGTTGAAGGTTGAAACTCAGTCAACGCTTATAGATGAGGGTTGTGGAATGGACTTTTTCCTTTTTTGTCAAGAGTTAGGCCTGATTGATGAAACTAGCAACACATCATCAGCAGAGAGCATGCAAACCGGTCGATCGAAAGCGTGACCCCGGGAACGCCTCACGGGCGAGCGCTTGCGTCGTCCCCGCGACAGGGCGACGGAGCGCCCAAACCCTAGCGCTCGGAGAGGTCGACAGCACGGAGGGAGGTTTTGGTGGGGACGGCGGCGAGGGCGGCGTGGGGGGACGCGCACGCAGAGGTAGAAGTTTTTTTAAGAATACGCAGAGGTAGAAGTTGAGGCAGTGTGCCGACGTGCAGCGGGCGAGCGCGGTGGGGAGAAGGTCGGCACGGGGCGGGCGGAGGATGCGGTGGTGGCGCGACTCGTCAGCGTGGCAGGCGCGGGTGCAGGTGGGTGTGCGCCGGCGCTTGAGGGAGCGTGGCCCGAGGTGCGGGTATGCAAGTGGGTGGGCCCGACTTGGGTACCGGTGGTGGGTAGGGTGAGATCGGGTAACAAAAACAATACTTTTCTTTTCAGAATCGCTCTCCAAAAGTGATTCTATGGTCTTCCACTCTATCCACTCCTCAAAATATATGATGGGTGGGTCCAGCGTGAGAGGTAAGACGGACCGAAATTGGGTGAGAAAAGTTTTCAAAAGAACTCATTTTTTTTAGTATAGAAATAAAAACGGTTTAGCACAAGGTGAGAGCAACTCCAAGAGATTCTGTATCCCGTCTGAGCTAGCTAAAAAAAGAAAACCAAGAAAAAAAATCCAAGAGACTCGGCATCAAGATCATTTTCTATCATGGCTCGCCATACCGCAGCCTCCGCTTGCCATATTAAAAAGATCCAAAGACTCGGCATCAAGATCATTTTCTATCCTGGCTCGCCATACCGCAGCCTCCGCTCGCCATATTTCCCTACGCCGTGCGCTATCGCAGGGTGGTTTTCCTTTTTTTTGTTGTGGCAGGGTGTTTTTATTTTTTTTTATTGAAGCGACGACAGCATCTAAACGAGTCGGAGGACAGCAAAAACAATTGGCCACATGGGTGTTTTCCTTTTCTGGTGGGGCCAAAGGGTGATTTGAATATAGAAAATTAAGTTTTGAAGAATATGTTGGTTGACCCATCATTTAGAAGGTTGTATATTATTTTACTGTCCTTGTAAAACTCTAAATATAGATAAGATTATACATAGTCTCTTGGAGTTACTCTGAAGCTTTGATTTCCCATACAAAAATATGTAACTTTAAATATAAACCATAGCTGAAATTATTTTTTATGATAACCTAGTAGCATCAATATCATGTCTTTCAAGAACATGCATAGAACATATTTCATTAAGAAGAATATAATTACAAAGTAAGCAACTTTAGAAAAGCCCCAAAGCGCGGAATTACAACGAGGAACAACAACCACACGACCAACCACAACAACGAACACAAGGGAGGACCACGACCTAGACACAACCAGCAAATTGTACTTTGTATATCTATTTGACTTTTTGCCCCCAACTAATTGAATTTTAGTTTTATTATGCAGAAATGGAAATATATATGGAGGTCAGAGGAAAATATCTAAGCAACTGACCTCTGCCTGGCTGATTGTTGGTAACAGTATAGTTGCCCATGTAACTTGTTGATACATCTGAATCGATATTTGGATCAATATTTTCCAAGATTGTGGCAAAAAGAAGGTATGTCAACCTCAGATTATGTAAACTTCCAGGCCGTGCCACCATAAATAGACTGCTACCATATGTATCAGGGTTGTTCATTTCATTTGTATTGACTGATGCAGAGAAAGGTTCACCAATTGTACCAGTTGAGTTGCTCCTCCCATAGCTGCCAGAAGGCAAACCAAAGTTACTATCTCTCCAGCTCCACGGCCAAGGTTCCCTGACCCAAGGCTTGAAATGCTGCCCATCCCATGAGCAGAAGGGAGAGCTCCCCAACTTTCACCAGTAATACTGACTTGATCTCCGTTTCCTGGTGAAGCAAAAGAATTCATTTTTGTAGGATTGCTCGGGTAGTTTAGACTCCCATTACCCCCAAACACTCCTAGACATTGAACTCAACATTGATTCTGAACCATCATTACCCGACAGGACTACGTACGAACTCATCTGCCTCCCATTGTGGGCGTGTGGCCTGGAACTGCCACTGGCCACAGGGGCGTGGTCCGCCTGGAGGTGCGAAGGCCTCGTCTGGAGCCGTCGCAACCGACGCGAGGGCGCAGCCAATCGGGATCCACCGCCACTACTACGCGTGGGGGCTCGGCCAGGAGCCGCCGCCGCTAACACTCACGCTGAAGTCCACCGCTGGGTGGTGCCAGCAGCCGGCTGCGGTCGGTATGCATACTTGGGCCAACAGATTGGGAAGTGGAAGGCAGCCAGTGGCCAAATCGGGAAGGGGAGGTTGCCGGCATGGAGATTAAGAAGGGGAAGGTACCCGACATGTGCGGGATCGAGGGCGTCACCGGATTGTGTCGGAGACGGAGGAGGGGCGTTGCCGGCGTCCTTGGGTGGGGGTAGCAGAGAGGAGGCACGATTTTATGGAGAGAGGTGGTGTCGATGGGGAGGTGAGGCGGTGGGGAGGCGAGGGGCTTCGAGCCGCGGGGTGACTCAAGAAGGCAAGGGGGCTGCGTGGCGGGGAGACAGGCGGCGGCGGGCCTGCGGTGGAGAAGTAAATGGAATGACATCAGCGATGACGTGGCTGGTTGAGAGCTTAAAGAATTCCTTAGTGGGGTGCTCTTATTAAGTTTTGTATGATTAAAACTTTCTACCCACCTTAAAAGAAACTTTAAAGAAAAACATAATCAACACAAACCAACTTTACCACCACCCAGTGAGCGGGCTATAGCAAATGTGTGCAAAGTACAAGCAGTGGAATTTTCGCATTTTGACCCATTTTTTTGTAATATTTCTACATTTGGATCTCTGGGGAAAAGAATCCAAAAATGCCCCCTAGCACGGCGCCAAAGGACATGGCGCCGTTGTATAACAGCACGACGTCATGACCTATGGCGTCGTGCTGTTGTACAACGACACCATGTCCTTTGGCGCTGTGTATTTCCACTAGGTGATTTCGGATGATGTGTTTCAAAGGACGCGCCAAAGGTCATGACGCCATTGTACAACAGCACGGCGCCATCCTTTGGCGCCGTGCTGGGGCTCCATTTTTGGATTCTTTTCCACATGGTTCAAATGTAAAAATCTTACTGGAAAAGGGTCAAAATGCAAAATTATACCCACGTGTTGACCAAGCTATAACAAGTATGAAACACTTGGTAGTTGCGAAAACCACTAACAGGACCTAACTCCAACTTTCTACAGGTAATTCTTATAATAAATTTACCATGCAACTTTTTTGCAGGGTCTTGCATGGGAAAGGCGTTAATTATTGTCGCCAGAGATTAGACACCACATGAAATGAGTATACAAGAAAGGACTAAAGCGCTAAACTGTCATAATCCTCAGATTTTGTCTCACCTACCTTCAATTACAGTGACCGATCAAATCTGCACTAGATAAAGTTATGCACTGGAACTCACCAGGCCGTATGTTAATCACTCATCGACTGACGAGCAAGGGGGCTGTCAGAAAAAAAATGTCTCATCTTTTGCCAAATAATAAAAAATAAAAGAGAAAAAAGGGAAAAGAAAGGATGCTAATTGTGTGCAAGGAATTATCAGGTGAACTGTATTTTGGTTTTGTTGCAGTGTGAGGACCTACTCGAGTACATGTTAAATTTTGCCTGATACGATGGATCCGCATGCTATGCGTACAGTCTACCCCTATGCCCACACATACAGATTCAAATGTGCTCATAAATTTCTGAACATAAACTCTGGAGGATGTCAATGCAAGCCATATATGTAGGCAGCCATACAGGGCTAGATGATTCCTAAGTGGATCCGTATGTATGCATATCACTGATTCAGGAGTCTTAGATTTCTTCAAGCAGAGATGCTAAGAAAAATTACTAATACATCCATAAGTTAATTAGACAACGCAATACAGTCCTATGCAATTTCTACAATATCGCCAATCATTTATGGATCATACATTCATAGTACAGACTAACCAGAAGTGATACCTGAGTATTAATTTTTTTTTAAAAAAAACTAGGCCTGAAGCTCATGGTTATCGACCTTCAGTATATGCCATATCTGAGAAGACGACTCCTTGTCCTGCGACACTCATTGCTGAATCTTTTGCTGGATTTGCAGAGTTCATACAGGTCGTTGCCCAGGACGTCACAGCCTCAGCACCGCTGCTTTTATCCCTCGAGCTCTGCAGCTTGAGAGCAACCTCAAGGTTTGAAAGTACATCACTCATGAATGGCCTGTCAATGCTACGATCAGCGACACATTGCGCAGCAGTCTCTGAGAATTTTCTGAAGCACTCAGGAGTTATTTCCCCTTGGAGATGAGGGTCAGTAATCTCGCTGAGGACACCTTTCTCGAGGCAAGACAGTGCCCAGTCACGCAAGCTCACTTGCTCCTCTGGGAGCCGAGTGTTAACCGCTGGGCGTGCACATAGAACCTCAAACAATACTACCCCGAAAGAGTACACATCAGATTTCTGGGTAAGCTGTTTTCTTCGAAAGTACTCAGGATCAAGATATCCGAAGGTGCCCTTCACCAACGTACTAACATGGGTGTCATCAATGTCTAGACTGGCCTTTGATAGCCCGAAGTCTGAAACCTTTGCCACCAACTTGTCATCCAATAGAATGTTGGCAGTCTTCACATCACGATGGATGATTGTTTGCTTAGCACCAGTGTGCAGATAATGGAGCCCTCGAGCTGCACCAATGCAGATCTCAAGGCGTTGCTTCCATGGCAGAGGTAACTTACTTGTGTTGTACAGGTGTTCCCGAAGGTTACCATTGGCCAAGTAATCATAAACCAGGATCATCTCATTATTTTCTTCGCAGTATCCAATAAGAGATACAAGATGGCGGTGCCGGAGCATGGACAATGTCCTGATTTCAGTTCGGAACTCATGTAGGCCCTGCTGAGATGATGGGTTGCCACGCTTAATCGCTACCTTGACTCCACCATCTATATTTCCATGGTATACATTCCCAAAACCACCCTTTCCAAGGAGAAAGGTTTCATCAAAATTACTGGTGCCTGTCTTGATTTCCATGAAGGTGAAGTGGCGACAACGATTTGGTGGCAACCTTTTGCACTGAGTTACAGGCGTTAAGCACTTGGTTCTCAAATATTCCTTTGCAACATTCTTTTTTCGTTGGCAGATGAAGCATACACTAATACAGATTAGTGCAGCAAAGCTGCTAACAGCCCCACCAATTACTGCTGGGCTAGCACCCTTTGAGTTTCTTCCCCCAGGCTTCCCATCATCTTTAACAGATGGAATTGGACGGTTGAGCCCATTAAGACTGTAATATCCATAACTCTGTATCTTGAAGATCTCGAGACCATTCAATATTGCATCAGAGTACTCTGGTCTCGATGAAAGATCAGGGTGAAGGGCGACCCATAAGTCCATCTGACCGGATCCAGGTGTGATGATAATGTAGTCTGTGTATGCTGTTCTGCCGATTCCTCCGCTCGACGCGATGACATCCATTTGTTGCTGTGCTGTCTGGTTGTTGATGTAGATGAAGAATGATCTCTGATTGACCTTAGTTATCGGATACTTGATCTCACAGAAATGGAACCTTAGGAGGTAGTAGAATCCCGCATCAACTGGTAAAATCCATGTGAGGTTGTAGTTCAGGTTGATCTGTGGATTTGGCCCCATTGACCGTGCAGATTCATAGACACCAACAGGTGCAGTGTAATTCGGTACACTGGGTGGATATGTGATGGAAAGGTTTTTGTCTTTCGCAAAGGACACCCCAGAACCACTGGAGTATATGTAAGGAGTGTCATCATCCCATGAACGGTAGAAGTCAATATCATCTTGAGGAGAGATGGCTCGGCCCCCAATATTGAGCCGGTACATTGTTTGCAACCCCATTAATATTGAATGATCAATAGGGAATGGATTAGGATTATCATAATCAGCTAGTGTCCGTACTGGTCCTGTGAAGAGGTCAGGAATGGGCACGATCTCAATCCCATTGACGAATGCATAAGAGTCATTCTGGTGTGTGGATGGGGAGAAAGTGAGGTCTAGCTTGCTTCTAGAAACATTTACAATGTATTCAAAAACAAAGGAGGTTCTCAATATTGCCAGAGCATTTTGGGAAGCATTGAAGTTTTTTAAAAGGGTCAGATTGGCAGCTGTGACACCGAAATAGGCATTTTCAGGAGCATGGTGTCCATAAGTGCTAGGATACAAGTAGAGGCGCACAAACATGCGACCAGGACTAACGGGAAAGGAATATGTGTAATTAGAAGTGAAGATGCGAGCAGTCATGTAAGGCGTAGTCGAGGGTAGTGTAGGATCTTGGTATGATGCAGTGGCTGCAGATCCTTTCAGTAAAGGAGCAAATTTGGAACCGGTGTCACTGTCCCAAGTCTGTTCATTAGCATCCATGCCCGTTGGACCTCCACAATCTAGCCGTATCTGGCCAGAGCCGATGGTGGTGTTGTCAGCCGCCACAGCAAGTGACAAGATGCATAGCAGTGCGAGGCATCTGGTTAGGTGTGCCATTGTAGCTGTTGTGTCTCAAGGAAGGATGTTCAAGGAGTTCTCTACACCTGTTTGCTATAAGATGGCTCTAGGAACAGCTCGATCAAAGGACAACATTGGACCTTTCTCTTTGAAATTTGCAAGAAAAAAATCAGGAAAATTGGAGGTGGCTGGGACAGCACCCTTGCTGTCTTTGTTTACTGAACAAGGCAGATACATATCGCTACAAGTTGGACCTGCAATAAGACCAGAGAAGGAATCCAACTTAGTTCTTTTTACAGAAAAAATGTATAGTGAATATTGGCTAGACGAACATCAATAAACTGACCCATATGTAAAGTCAGATATCTGAGAAAAAAATATACCACAAATTAAGGGTTCTACAAAGAGCAAAATTTATACTGTCCTGAAAGGACGTACCCAGTGCCGTAGGCTCCCACACTGTGCGGGGGTTATTAGCGGGAGGTCTTTCCCACACATCGTGCAATGTGTAGAGGCCACCGCTTGAACCTGTGACCTCTTGGTTCACAGGTGGCAAGCACTACCACTTGCACTAGGCCGCCCTTTTTTATACTGTCCTGAAACTACTACGGAAAAAGGTACCACTTTGCACATCGTAACTCATTCTTTCAAGATCGCTGCCAGAACAGCAGGTAGCATTTGTGCATTTCTTTTCTACCCTGGTAGTAGCCCACCCTGTTAGTAGCCTAGTATACCGAAGACAGCAAATTTGGCGCCCTCAAAAAGGCAAAAACACTACCAGGCTTAAGTTACAAATTTGCAGTGGAATCAAAACCAAATCACAGATTCAGGAAAGAACGGCATCTAAAACTCCAGAACGATGACTGCAACTTGTGGAAAGGACCTGTACCTGTGCTAAGCATGAGAACCATTATGGTGTACAGATGGGCTGAAGGTGAGGTGTAGGTTGGTTGAACTAATATTTACATAGTATTCACGAATGAAGCGGGAAACATTAGCTGCCAAAGCAGTTTGGGAGGCAATGAGGCATTGAAGTTTTCCAAAAGGATCAGATTGTTGGCTGCAACACTAAAGTAGCCATCTGCAGAAGCATAATAGTTAGGATAGAACTATAGGCACAAGAGCATGCGGCCTGGCCTAACAGAAAAGGAATAAGTGTAATTTTAAGTGACGATGCGAGCAGTTATGTAACGAACACTGGAGTCTAAGGGTCTTCCTGGTATAAATCAATGGCACGACCTTCTAGTGATGGTGCAAACTTGGAATTGGTGTCACTGTCCCAAGTCCGATCATAAGAATCAGTTGTCGTTGGGCTGGAGGCTCCACAATCTAGAAGGATCTGGCCAGAGCTGGTGTAGTTGTTTTTGGCCCCCATGGCCATTAAAAATTTGAGGCATGCAAGGGTAACTAGCAAGGTCTCTGCCTCTCTGGCGCTAAATTGCACTGGTTGATGTCTAAAAAATTGAGGATGTTTGAGGATTTATTCATAACATTTTTTCTGTAAGATAGCTCTAGGAACAAGTGCATCATGCTATAAAGTTAGACCTTTCAATGAGAAAGAATCATGGAACATGAAGGGTGGATGGGAATTGGGATAATATTTTCTAGTCTTTGTTCAGTCAACAAGGCAGATTCAAATTGATACAAGCTGTACCTGCAAGCCAACAAAAAATTTCGACCTTAAAACATGTGAATCTTATGCAAGAACAGCAGCAAATTCCATCTAGGTCAGAGGGAGCTTGAAATGGATGGATCTAGTAACATCAAAACCTAATAACAGGGGTAAATATTTTGTAACATCCCAGAAATTTTGAATGTTTTCTCATATGTAAATTTTGCAAAAATTTAAAACTTTTTGTTTGAACTTGTGTGCTACCAAATTTGATCCCAATTTGCTAGCCTCTCATCTCAAATTCTCTATAAAATAAAACCTTATAAAAATTATTTTCAAATTATGGTTTAGATGTGAGTTGGATTTTATTTGGCTTTTGTTGAGTGTGTTTGAATTTGAAAGTATTCAAATTCAACTATGGTTTAAAACCCTAAATTCAAAACTAATTTCGAAACCCTTTTACTAACTTGGGCCAGCTAACAATCTTCGAAGTCCGGCTGACCTCCCTCACCTCTCAGCCCATGTTCGCCTATCACCCCGGCCCTTTTCTTCCCAAACCAGCCCATCAGCCCAGCTCGCCCCCTTTCTTTTCTTTCGCACCGAAGCCCTGTGCTTCTTCCTCGCGGAGTCGCACCGCTCCGCCGCACCACGCCGCGCACGCACGCGCCTGGCCGCATCGCCCCGCCCTGCTGGCACGCACGTCGAGGGGTGGCCCGCACGTCGAGGCTGGCCCTACACGCTCTCACACCCCTGAATCACTTCTTTGCCATCGCGTTTTCCCCCGCGCCAAGTCTTGCAGTGCCGTGCCGCGGCACGCCTTCACTGCCACGCCAGAGAGGGGACAACCATGGCCCACGCGGTTTCCCTATCTCCTTGACCCCGCGCACCCTCAAAACCCCAGCGGCCTTCACCAATTTGGCTTCCTCGCCATTTGGGGAATTCCTCCCCAACCTCTGTTCCGCCGCCGGGGAAAGTGAGAAGGGGAAAGAGGGGAAGAGAAGGGGGAAGGAGGGAGAAGAGAGGCGCGCCGCCGTCGCGCCGTCACCCGGAAGCAGAAGCCGCACCCCCCGGAGCCGGACGAGTTGCGAGGAGGGCCGTCCACGAGCGGGCGGAGACCGAAGCAGAGGAGCTCGCCGCGTCGCCGCCTTCACCACGCCGTCGCCGCCGTGAACTTCACCACCGCGGACTCCACGGCTACGTCTACATCGCCGACCCTCGGTGAGCCAGACCGCACCTCCTCTTCTTCTTCACCCGTGGGAGCGTGCCCCTGCGCCACGCCACGCCGGTCCTTGAGCCGTGCGTCTTCGCGAGTCCGCCGCCGCGTCGCACCCCAGCGCCGCGCCGGTCCTCGCCGTCTTGTCATGTTTCGTCTGCACCGCGTGGCCGTCCTTATCTTGCCTGAGAACCCGGCCTTCGAGCCGATGATCTGTCTGCAGGGAGCGTCGCCGCCGCAGCTGTTGCGCCGCGCCGCGGACTCGGCTCGCCGGGCACCCGCGCGCGTCGGCCGGCCATGTCGCGGCCAGGCAAGGCCTGGGCGCGCACATGTGCCCTGGTAAGCACACCCTCGTGCTAAACCACGCCTCGCCGAGTTCCTAACCCAGTTGCGCGCCGCTTTGCTGCCTTTCCGCTTTGCGCCGCCGTTGTCGCCGCCGATCGACGCCGTGTCGCGTCTGGTGCGCTGTTGCGTTACGCGCCTGCACGCGCGTGAGAGCCAAGCTGTGGCCGCAACTGCGTGCACGCGCGCGCGCAAGCGTCCGCGTCCAGTGCCCCCTAGCGCAGGGACAGACGCTGCGCAAGGTCGAGGAGCCGTTGTCGCTGCGTCGTCTCTGCGTCGCGCCGAGAGCGCCGCCACGCCACGCCGCGCCCGCCAAAGAGCTCGCCCCCAGGGCTATGGCTGTGCCGACGAAGTCGCCGGGTCCTAGTGAGCACTAGCGTCCGCTCGCGCAAGGGCCAGGACCACCGTCGTCGCCGGATGTCGTACTTCGTCGCCGCCGGGTACACGCCGAGGTGGGCATGGACGGCAAGGACATGCGGTGCACCCCAGAAAATCCCGAGGACATCCACCGGACTTCTCCAGTGCGCGTCCGCGGAGAAGTGGGCCGACCGGCCTGTTTTAACCCATCTTGGCCCTTTTCCTTTTAACCAGTGAACTCTGGATTTTTGTTCAGGGGAACGCATGGACTTGGTCTGTTTGGCCCAATGGGCTAAGTCCGATGGGCCTAATCCGGCCCACTGCCACTTTCGGCCCACCAGGGCCCACCATCTTGTGACGCTGACGTCACGCCTATTTTCAGATTAAAAATCCTTTTCTGTTGTATAAATGATTTTGGAAATTATTTTATAAATCCCTTTTTCTTTGAAAATTCATAACTAATTATCCGGAGCTCCGAAAATTATGAAACCACTTGCGTTGGTTTCATAAATTCGAGACGCTCGCTGCTATTCTATCCTTTTCCGCTCTTACCCTTGAATCGAGCCTCTTTTGCCCGCGCTCTTGGTATAGAATTCGTGGTCGATGCCCGCTACTACGCTAATGTGGGTCTGGAACGCCGGAGCCCCGCAACTAGCCACTGGCCTGCCGCAGACATGAATAACTTCCCCAAGTTGCGTTCGCACCACTTTCCTTGCTTGCACTGCTACCACCGCTCTGTGTCGCAAATCCGCTCTCTCTCTGCTTTGCTTTGAGCCGTGTAGCACGCGTCGTACCAAGTGTTAGTACCCAGAACGCCGCGCGTGATGGACGGCCGTGCCTTGAGCAGAGGCCTCTGCTTCAAGCACGGCAACCCCGCGTTGCAACCTGGCTACTGCACCAGGGTTATCGTCGCATCGCTAACGCTTGTTCCATCGTGCTCCCGAGCACGCCTTACCGCATCACCATCCTTTTATCGACCGCGAGTCGATCCTTTCCTTCTCTCGGTGCTGCCACCGCACACCTTGTTCTGATAATGCCTTACCTAACTCGTTCCGCCTTACTCCTCTCTCTTCATCCTCTGACTCTCTGAGCTTCCACTTTGTTGCACCTATCGGTTGCGCTAATACCTTGCAGGCGCAATCACCAAGGCCCTTAACCTTTGATCGGCAACCCAATCTTGAACTAACCTTCTCTCTAACTTGTTTTCTAGTATATAAAGCTAGTAGCTTAAAACTATTTTAATATAAAACTAATTACTTTGATTTCCTTAAATTATACTAGTAGCTAGTTCGGATTTATTTGGTTCTTCTAATTGATGTTATTTGGAGTTAATGCTTAGACGATTGCCGTTGTTTATTTCCGCGTCGCATCTCGTGTAGGTTTGTGATCATGTTTGAAGACCCGAGCTACGACGACAACCCGAGCAGTGAAGATTGGGAAGACCTTTGACCCGAAGGAAGGGCCCAACCTCTACTACTCTACAACGACTACCGCGCAGGTGTCATGTCACTCCCGACCATGTAGATCCCATGCATGCTATTTAGTTGCTAGTGCTTTATTTATGATGCTTTGGATGATTGCATTGCATAGACAAACTTTTAGCCATGCCTTGGATTTGATATACCCTGTTCCTTGAACTTCCTACCTTTGGGACTAGCTACAGACCCCTAGCTAGTCCCCGGTATTTACCATCCATACATTTTACCTGTTTTCGTGGTATGGATGGATCTCTGGCTTGGACTGAGATTGGGATATCTCGGTACTCTAGCGTGTGTTTTAGGTGAGTGTGTATCCTTGATGTGTTACCGCGGGAGCGAGCCGCCTTGGTTACTTGTGAACGCCTGTCTAGGGGAGATGCGACCTGGCCTCCCGCCCTAGCGGCGCGTCGGACGGTGGGAGTTGGTGAGTGCTCGCTCTTACAATTAAGGACCGATCGACAGTTTAACCGTGATCTTTGGGCTATTTTCATACAAACCGTTCGCCTTGTTATGAGCGGGGTTCGGTCCGAGAACTAGTTGGTGGTTGGCGCTCAGCTTGTAGGCGGACCGGTGTGGTCGTGTGAGGGGGACGGGTTATACCCCCCGAGTAGACGTCGCCCCGGCTCCTCCGGGGATGGTTTCACAGCTCCGAGGCCCTGCTGGCAAGTTTCGCGCCCCAGTTCAGGACGAGTCAGGCTCGGAGAGGCAGGAGAGTGCCACCCACTGCTAGGTCTCCGGTCGTTAGGTAGGGATGTGGAACGGCGGCCACCGTTTCTGCCCTATCCGGCGGGTCCAGTTGTACAACCTCTGTAGAGTGTTAAACCTATAGCTATAGTCCGTGTCCACTGGTATGGACAGCCCACAGGTCTGTTACTCTGACTAGACTCTTCTTGTGCTGCTTCTCTCCCCCGATTGTGTGAGCCCGGCTTCGTGCCGTTGAGATGTGAGGTAGGAGTTGGTGACCTCACATCGCAGATGAGAGTGGGATGCTGTGACTCGGTTGAGGTCCAGTGTTTTGGTGTACTTTCCTTGGTTGGGGTGTTGACCCCGGAGGCGTTGGCCTCGGAGGTGTGGATCTCCTCGGAGATGGTGACCTCTCTGCAATACCGCTTACCTTGATGTTGCTACCGCTGCTTGCATAAACCTTCTAAAGCCATATATAGGCTTATCCATGCATACTAGAATTCATCCACCGCTTTTGCTCTTTGTTGGGAAGCTGACATGACCTACCCGCTTATCGGGTAGATGGCGATACTTTCAGACCTGGTGATCGACTACGACAACGACGATGAAGGATGGGAAGACTAGAGCTGGTCCTACACTCAAGATTGCCTGTGGAGCTGGAGACGCTTCGCTTCGATAGATCCGCTGCGTAGATGTTTTACCTTTCTTGTTTAGTCCAGTTGGACTTGTACCCGGCTTATGCCAAAATGTTGTACTCTGATGTATTAATAAAATAATGTAATTTCCCCTTTATTTCTGTGTTGTATGGATTTGTACCACTTGAGACAGGGATTGTACGTGATAGCCACTTCCTGGGACTATCACAGAGGTGCAGAGGATCGGGTTTCCAGTTTTAGAAATCTGGTTCGTTTCATATTTGGTGCAAACCACCTACTCGGTGGAATCCTGAAAACCAGTATTTGCAACTCGAAGTGTACATCGATTGCAACTCGAACGACTGACCAGTTACAACTGATGGTTTAGTGTACATCACCAGGCGGGAGGTGGGTAGCGTACACTACCAGGTGGGGGTTGCAATTGAAGGGGTCGTGCCTTGCTGTTTGCAACTGGCTTGTGGTTCGAGTTGCAATCGATCTACACTCCAAGTTGCAAATGCTGGGTTTTCAAGATTCCACCGAGTAGGTGGTTTGCACCGAATATTTACCCTAATAACAGGACAAAAGGTGGTTGTGGGAAAAAAAAGCTAGTACTGTTTATGTTTCAAAAACGAGATGGAGACCTTGCATTTCCTGAGCTGGAAATAAATTGTAGATACAATAAGTTTTCAGTAGTTTTTTTTGCCATGTTGAGGTACAAACAAGTTGATGAATGACTACAGAATGAGGAAATAAGGAGCTTCTGTGTATATACCTAAGCTCCAAGATTATACTAGCTAAGTTAACAAAAATAAGCAGGTTTCAACATTTCACATGGGAACAAAAAAAATTGGGATAGATATTAACATAGTTAGCCAGAAAAATGGTCAGCAAAAAAACCCAAGAAGAAAATTTTAAGAATAGCATGGAAGTTTAAAAACACCTTGAAGCATGCAGTTAACAGGTGAAAGACTTAATTTTACATAATAAGGAAGGTGAAGCTGTGTAAACTTCACAGCAAGATCTGTAAGCGCAGGATAGGCGAATGAGCAGCTGTTGTAAACAATTCAGATGGTAAATTAATCTGGGGATGGGTTTGCACAGGATAAAGGATGTTGAATTTATGAACAAGCCCCTGGTGTTTGATTATTTCATAATTTTGTGTAGACTGCAATGATTTTACTATTAATTAGAGAGGCCAGAGAGTAGCATTATATCAAAGTATAAGACCCAAAAAAAATGCAGAAGTGATATTTGTAACTTTTATTTTGTGCATTTTCAATCATAAATATTATTTCAATCTGTCAGATTTTAGTGCTTCAGTTCGTCCAAGTTGGGAAAAAAGATTCTGATGTGGGATTCTACTTTAAAAAAAGGTATTGCATGTTGACGTATTGCCTTTCCATGATAGATGATGTGTAATGTAAAAGTAATATAAAACACTGCAAATTGTAAACATGCTTCTACAAGGAACTAAAGCCTGCAGTGAACATGCAAATCCAACATCTAGCAATAATATATCATTTAGAGGAATAAGTTGTCTAGTTGCAACTTTATATCCGCTCCACAAGCCCCAGCTTCCTTATAGAGAACTTTGACTAACAGCAATGAAGCCTATTGGTAAATAAATTAAGTAATAACTGGTTTAGTCCATACGGATTCATATTCTGGTGAGATTGCTAAGCAAGGCTTCCACCAGCTCTGAAACCATGAATGAATAAAGACACGGTTGAGTGAATTCAAGCTATACAGAAGTACGCCATCAATAATTCTTCTCCAGCTCCTGCCGGAGTTCCGTTCCTCCACTAAGGTACACCTGGGCAACGGGGTATACACCTCCTTCTGGTTTGATCATTGGATTGGGCCCAAGCCGCTGGCTGAGCTCTTCCCGGCGCTCCTCTCCCACTGCACCCAAACCAACATCTCCGTGGCGGCCTCCATCGACAGCGCGAACTGGGATCTCCACCTTCATCCACGGCTGTCACCCGCTGCGGCGGCCGAACTGGGCACCCTCCTCCATGCCCTCCAGCCGGTCTCCCTGCGCCCAGATGTGCCTGATCACCGGGGCATTGGCCAGGCCTTGATCCCCTTCTCCTCCAAGGTCTTCTACCACCACCACATGTCGCAATTACCGGCGGACTCGTTTGCCACCTGCATTTGGGACAATGCTGCGCTCCCGCGCTGTCGCCACTTCCTCTGGCTCCTGCACCGGCGGCGGCTTCCCACGGCGGCGCTGCTCCACCACCGCAACATCATCGACTCCCCGTTCTGTGGGTACTGCGGCGACCTCGAAGACCAGGAACACCTGTTCCTGCGCTGCCCCAGAGTTGTCTAGGTCTGGCGGGCTCTTGGGTGGGTGTGTGCGCCTCACCTGGCCGATTGCCATGATCTCTGGACCATGCCGCAGCTCGCCGACGACCTCCCCGCCAAGCTCAGCTCGACCGTCATCATCGCCATCATCTGGAACATCTGGAGGGGGCGAAATGCCATCGTGTTCAATGGGGACTTCACCCCTCCCTCGTGCTCATCCACCAAGCTGGTGAGGATTTGCGCCTCTGGACGCACCAGCTGCGCAATCAAGAACACCGCGACCGTCTTTTGCTGTGGAGTCATATTTTATGTAATCAAAACCTAAGTGACGCCCTCCCTCTCTTTCACCCTCCCCTCACAAATTTTGTATGCCCAAACTTGCATATTCAGTAATATATAACGTTCAGCCGGCTTCTTGCCTGCCGCAGTTGCCCTCAAAAAAAATTTTCTAAATATCCCATGTATACAATGCAAAATATAAAACGAGAAAATCTAATTAGAGATCTAGTGGCATAATGCAGATAGTTTTAGTGCACAATGACAATACACAGTCATGTATATTTTCAGAAACAGAAAAATGATGCTCCATGCTTTTGTTCAAAACTGCATATGTAGGGGCACGACAGAGACAACGGATGAGACCCTCATCCTTCCTTTTATCGGGAGGGGGGGGGGTAAAGGAAGGTGCTTGCGGTTGTGCAACATGTGAGCCAGTGAAGAAAAAGGTTTTCTAGGAACACCACACCGCCATGCACATGATGCCCGAGAGGGAGGCGCGAACATCAGGTTCTACACGCATCCGATGCCACTGCGCCACTAAAGAGCTCCTATGGACTGCCATGAAAGAGTAGTCCAGGTGCTTTGACCACACCCAAGAGCAGACTCCACAACCATGGCCGACTCCAGTCCGGCTCCCTTGTCTCCTCCGGCGGCAGCACGGCAGTAGCAGCACATCACGGTGAGCGGGACACACCGGTCGCCGTATCCTCTTGATCCCCTGCCACGGCTCCCCGCAGATTTTCTTGACACGGTCCTCTGCTTCATTTCAATCGACTTCACCTGCAACATACATGCACCAAGTTTTGCCACCAACCATCATTGCACAACTGCCTTGAAGCTGCTCCGCTTCAATTGGCCCTTTCGTGAGTTTGGCAGCACCCCATTCTTTTCGAGGGTTCAATTCAGGTTAGAACTTAAAAACAAGCTCTCCCTCGTTTTCTCTCTCCGCGTCTCCGTTGAGTTTCCAGCCGCTGTGGCAAGACCTACTGAGGTGGTAACAAAGAGGAGCTGCGACTGTGGCACCAGTATGGCGGTATGGATGGCCTGCAATGCAATGGCAGTGCGCAAGAAGAGTACAAGACCTGGGCGAGAGAAGAGAAAAACAGGGCAAAACTAGAGCTGAAAATGAGAAGAAAAAAACAAGGAAAGAAAGTAGCAACCAAAGGAAAATGGGAAAGGGGAGGAAAAACTCCCGTATCAAAAGAATTTGCTGCCTTGGTGTCAGATTTTGAATGGCACATCGATTGGGTGTTGAATATGGGTATCTCCTTCAGGTCAATTCTCAAAAGTCCCCAAATCAGACCAATCAAAACTTTTTTCCTCGAAAGATGCAGGACACAAACACTAAGTCAAGAAGACAAAGTTTCAAGGATAGCATGAAGGTTGAGAAAAACAATTGAAGCATGAGAAGATGCAATACGCATATTAAATTTACCTGATAAGAAATGTGAAATACAGTTAACTTCATGGTAAGACCCCAAAAGACGCAGGATGGATTACTTTGTAAAATCTTCCTAAAATCTTTCAAGGGTAAAATGACCAGGTGCGGGGGTTTGCTGAAGATATGGGTGTTGAATCTTTCAATCAGCCTGTTCGTTTGGCTGGTGTCTAGTGCTAATTTGTTCTGAGAGAAAAGTATTGCTTGCTGGTTGCTAATGGCTGGTTTGTTCTGAGAGAAAAATACTACTGGCTGGTGGCTTATAAGCCAGACGAACATGGCAAATGAGGAACATTTAACAACTCCATGGATTTGTCTAATAGCTTGGCATTATTTCTAGACGACTTTGACTTCCAAGTCATCGTGAGGCCACCTTCCTGGAAAGTTGGACGCTAAGTGACTGGGTTGCATTTCCACCGAGAATAAGTGCTTGGTTGCTGTCGAGTAAACAGTGCATATCCACTTTGGACGCTGAACAAATACCAATTAATCACAATTTACATATATATAAATACAGCTACAGGCAGGCCGCAGGCCAAGTGAACGATACGGTGTAATGCGCATGCTTTGCGGGACAGGGTGTACAATAATGCGTTTCTAGGTAAGTCAACAAGTGTATACTAGAGCGCGTACATGAGTCAGCGTTTTTGCATCAGATTCTGCAAGTTATGAGCGATTTTGTCTACGAATATCGGACCGTACCCGTCCGCTGCAAGTAATCAGACATTTGGTCGAATACCTAGCGTGCACCACGCGACAAACCGAGAGTGAGGAAAGCGAGCTCACCTTGGCGCCTCTGAGCTATTCTCTCCCTGGCCATCCTTCCTCCCAGGCTCCCAGCTGCTCGCCGACGCTGCGCCGGACCGAGTGGCTGACCCGCCGATGCCGCCACCAGTGACCAGTACACCAGTGGTCCAGTGCTCGCGAGTCGCGACTACAGCCAGCCGTGGCGCCGCCGACACTCCCTCCGCCACCGCCCAGCACGCCGCCGTCCTCCTGCTGCGTCTTCCGTGCGGGCTCGGCCGCGCGCGCTGCCGCAGCTCCGCTCGGCCCCGCGCGACGCCGCCGTAGCCCGTAGCTCCGTCCGCCCGACGCTCCGTCATCCTGCTCCTCAGCTCCTGCTGCGCCTTCCGTGAGGGCCCAACCACGTGCACCGCTGCAGCTCCGCCCAGACCCGCGCGAGGCCACCCTGCTTCTGCTCTGCACTGCTGCCCCCACAATCTTGCTTAGCCGCTGTCTGGCATGCCACGGAGAAAACAAAGGGTGCGTTTGGTACAGCTGTGAATGTGGCAGTGGCAGCTCCGGCTGTGGCTGTGCTGGTGGAGCGGATTTTCTGGTGAAGCTGAAACCGTACGTTTGACAAAACAGCTTCTCCCCGCTGTGTCACATGGATAAGAGGGTGAAATACCCATAATGCCCATCTTCTTTTTTTTTCTTTTCTTATTTTTCCTCTTTTCTTTTTTCCTTCTTATATTTTCCTTCTTTCCTTTTTATTATCCTTTCACCAGTTCACCACACCTCCTCCACCTTATCCGTTCACCACGCCTCCACCAACCCCCCACCTCCCAGCGTCAGCCTCCGGCCGCCGGTCGCCAGCTCCCCGCCGACGGGCTCCCCCGGCGTGCAGCGGGCTCCATCTGCTCGCGGCCACGCGCCCCAGCACCCGTCGCGCTCCGGCCGCCGACCTTCTCTGTGCCGCCGGCCTCATTCGCCACGGGCGGACACAGCGCTGCCGGGAGGCGCTCGCCACCAGCATCTCCGCCGGCGCCCTGGCCCGCCGGCCCAGCTCCCCTCGTCGGCGTCCTCCTGCACCTCCCATCTCTCTTCCCTCCCCTCTCGGCGGCCCATCGGGCAGGCGCGGGGCCATGGCCTCCCCTGAAGCAGTGGCCGCAGCTTCACCACCTCGACGGCACGCCGGTGCTTCGCCCTCCTCCGCGCGTCTTCTTCGCTCGCCTTGGGGGCAAATCAGTGACTCGAGGCCGCGTGCGTCAGACGGAGCGGGGGAGCGGGTTTTTTCCGCTCCGTCTCCGAGGAAGCGCTCTAGAGAGCGGGATTTCCGCTCGCTCCTACGCGGGAGCCATTTTGGAAGGGTGTTTGGTAGCGCTCCTCGCTCCTCGCGGGGAGCGGAGCTGCTGGAAGCGCTACCAAACGCACCCAAAGAGAGAGAGAGCGCACAGAGAGGTTCGGGTCTGTGAAGGAGAGGATAAGGTAGCTACGGGTATTTTGGTCATTTTCTGCTTTTTTTAGTGTTTCTTCTTATTTCTTAATCGATATAATGCTCTAACACGGACGTCCGACGCGAGCGAAAAATTCCGGACGCTTGCACGTGGGACTAACCCGTGCTCCCCGCAACCTTATCGCTTCACCAGTTGACCGACTCCTCCTCTGTCCAATTTTCCTCTTTCTATCTCACCCACCAGCCCCCTCTTTTTCCTCCCCGGGCTCCTCCGCCATGCGCTGGTGCACATGAGCTTCGGCAAGATTCCGGCAGATGACCTAGTCTCCAACCAAATCCAGTGGTCGGCTTGCCCCCTCTTTTCCCCACTCGGTCCGGATCTGATGACTTGAGACTGTTTCCTCGGCGGATTGGGCAGCGACGTGGAGGAGTTGACTTGGGCGGAGCTCGGCTTCCAGTGCTCCATGGTGGTGCTTCGGCGGCTTGGGAGGCATTGGGAGGCACGTGGAGTGGTGGAGGCAACGGCTGGCCGGGTGGGCGAGCTGTTGGGGCCAAGGCGGATGACGAGGGCCCAGATTAGGGCCCCCTTTGACGGCGAGATAATCACTTTTGAGATGGAGTCTCTCGACACCATTGACAATGTGAAGGCTAAGATTGACAACGTGAAGGCCAAGATTCAAGAGGAGGGAGACTTAGGACCCCGGTCAAGACCCTCACTAGCAAGACGTCTTGATCTCGACTAGTTGGGAGCTTCCCCGACAAGTTCCCCACTAGAGGAACCCCCACCGACGAGTCTCCGCCTCGCACGACAAGTCTCCGCCTCGCACGACAAGCTACTCGTTCGCACAATCACTCTCCGCCTCCAGCCAGGGCCCGAGCCGTACCACGTGGCGCGACCCCGGCACGAGAGCTCTCCCGTTACGACGCGTGGGGCACCGGTTCCTCATGCCATGCAAGGACACCAGCTGGCGGCCCGCGCAGACGGCCGGTCCCGACAGAAGCCTTAATGCGGCTCTGATCAGCCGCGCATCCATCAAGCAGCGTCACATCAGACCCTGCAGCGCGCAAGCTCCACCCGAGGCACTCAAGCACCCCCTACGACGAGCTCGGGCCTACGGTTAGGCCTTAACGTGGCGGACTCATCCGGTGCTCGGACGGGCTGAGTCGCCGCCAAACTACTCGGAGAAAGCACCAGGCGTCCCGAAGTAAACAGCCACGCCCAGCCACGCGGCGGTCTCTACGACTACATAGCGCGGCTCCTCTTCAATGCGCCCTGACGAACAGCAACGCGCGAGAGGACATCTCAGTGGCCGACACTGTAACACTTCTTTTGTTTCCCTTTTTGCCCATCCCCCTTGCGCCTATAAAAGGGAGAGGAGGGCAACCGTCACAAGGGTTAGCGGACGAACCAAATACTCATTCTAAGGGACTTGGGCTCGATACCCACTCCCGACCAGTTTGTAACCCCTACTACAAACCACCCTAGCGTGGGAACACGGCAGCCCGACACTGGACGTAGGGTATTACTCCTCGGAGGCCCGAACCAGTCTAAATCCCGTTGTCTCCTGCGCTAACCATCCGAGCCCGACACACGATCGATACAAATTTACTGTCCGGCGGTAGAGAACCCCGACAGCGGAGCTCGCCAGTCGCGGGCCGCCGCTCCTCGTGCGTGAGCTCCCCCAACGGTGCGGGCCAGGGGCGCGGCCAGGGACACGCTCGGACGCTGGAGCTCGCCAGGCGGCGCTCGCTCCCCGCGGCTGGGGCGCCGAATCTCGCGCGACGGCGTGGCCTCCGCGAGCTTCCACGACCAGCGCGGATCGCCGCTCCTCTCCACGGCAAGGGGTGCGGTCTGGCGCAGGACCTCACCAGTAGCGCGGCCTCCGTGGGCCTCCATGGCTAGGGGCGCGGGCAGCGGAGCTTGCCGGTGGTGCGGTTCGCCGCTCCCCCCCCCCCCCCGTTGCCGCCGGTTGTTTTGCAATGTGCCGGTCTGTGTTTTTCGATGTTGCATGAACCGATTTGAGATGTTTCATCTGGTACTATTCAATTTTGCACGAAGTGTTTTGAGATGTTTCATCTTGTGCTATTCGATGTTGCATGAAGTGATTCGAGATGTTGCATCTATGCTTTGGTTTTTTTTAAAAAATAATTGTGATGTTGTATACCGGTGTTGCAACAAGTTCTCGGCATGTTGCAATGGTTCGCCGTCGTGATGCAATCGTTTCTCGTTTATGTTGCAAATTGTTGCGCACATGTTGCATCCATGTACTTAACATGTTGCGAGTGTCCCATGCGAATGTTTCAAAATTAGATATAAATTTTTCGATGTTGCAAACATTATTTTTCGATGTTGCAGACGCATGTTGTTGGGTGTTGTAAACATTAAATTTTAATGTTGCGGATGTTGAGTTTCGATGTTGCTGACATGTGATGTTGGGTTTTGTGTCGAGGAGGACGGGAGGAGGGCTCCTGATGTTGGATGTTGCACGTAACACGGTCGCAACATGATCGCAATATAGTCGCAACATGGGGGGAGGAGGGGAGAAAGACTCCTGATGTTGGATGTTGCACGTAACCGCGTTCGCAACATGCTTGCAACACGCTCGCAACATGTACTCGCTGGATTTTAGATCTAACGGCTGACGATTGAACATCTTAGGATCCGACGGCTGCGGACCCGTCCGATGGCTAGCGCCCGGAACGGACGTCCGGGCGCTAGCAGTGCCCCTTAATTCCTTTATTTGGGTCCCAACTGCCGTCAAAACCAGGGTAAACGGCTCATTTATTTTTAAAAAAATAGGGGCAAATTCGCAAATAAAAAAAATAGGGGCAAAATCACCATTGATGTTGAGAATAGAGGTAGAAACACCAAATTCCCCAAGATATAACACTCACACCGTAATGTGATTACATTACGAGAGTGCAGTGGCGGAGCTGAGATAGAATTTTAGGTGGGGCAGAACTTGCACTATAAATACAGAGTCCTAAAAAAGACCAATTCATCTTGCAGCACAAGCTAAATTAGCAAGCAAGGGAGTTAATTAGTAGGTGCTCCCTCTGTTTCAAAATACTTGTCATTCTGACTTTTTACATATATTCATTTTATTATGTATGTGGACATAATATATATCTAGGTGCATAACAAAGGGATTGTATTTAGAAAAGCCAGGATGAAGTATTTTGAAACGAAGGGAGTACCAACTAAGCAGAAGAAATTAATCATAAATCCAAATGACCTTTTGTATTGCAGTATAACCACGAACTATTAGCATTTAGCAGTAGCCTACTGCAGATTTGGACAAGAAAATATGGAATTTTGAGTGGAGGCTAGAACTACTCGCAATCGCAAGTACGCTATACTCCCTCCGTCCCAAAATAAGTGCACATCTCGCACTTCGAGGAGTCAAACATTTTAAAGTTTGACCAAATATATATTAAAAAATATTAATAATTATGATATTAAATAAATATCATTAGATTAATCACGTCATATATTTTCATGACAAACTTGTTTACGGACACAAATGTTAATATTATTTTCTATATATTCAGTCAAATCTAAAACTTGTTGACTTCTCGAAATGTGAGATGAACACTTATTTTGGGACGGAGGGATTAAGTCGAATGGCTTACAATGCAAACTGAGTCCGACGAGGATCAGGGGCTGCTTGACTATAGTTGCTCTCTTGTGTTGTTGGCGCCTGACCTGTCACGGTACACTACTCACCAGTGACGGATCCAGAATAAAGTTTTGGGGTGGTGTGGTGTGGTGGGTCGGGGGGGGCTGAACTATACATAATAGAAAGATCTAATACAATACAATTAACATGAGCCCAAATGCCTAATGATCGTCTATTGTCAAAAATCACAAAATGACATTCTTCTACCTCAGGATGCAACCCTTCCATTGTATCTATGGCAAAAAAAAAACCTAGAGGAGCTAAGGGGGTTCCCTAGAGTTTGGCGCCAGTAGGGGGGCTGGAGCCCCCTCCGCCCCCGCTTTGCTCACAACCACTAACCACTGGAGATGATGACATGATCCACAAATATTTTGTAGCCGGAGGGGTTTTGTGAAAGAAAAACGAATGTAGATATTGTAGCAAAGGAAACTTGCTGGACCCGTCACGAATCTTTATCTTTATAAGACCTAAAATGGGGGAGATTATTGTCTCCCTATTGTGCCACGTCATCAAGAAAAGGTGAGACGTTGGATCGCGCATTGATGGCTCGAATCATCCACAGACCACAGATACTGTTCATACGGGACCCACAGTATGTTTAGGTGGGACCCACGTGCGGGGCCCACGTGGATTCATGAGATATTCGTGTGGGACCCACATCAGGTGGGACCCACCAAACACATTTTGGTTTGTGGGGCCCACAATTCTATTTAGTGGGATTTCTTTCTTTAATAAATCTAAATCGTGGGGATTTTTGCACTCCCATTGCGCCACATCTACATCAAAATCTTGGTCGTCGGATCACGCGAGGATGGTTCAGATCCATCCAGGAGGTTCGGGGCTCGACAGTTTTACAAAAAAAAAATCTCACAATTTATCGAAATTAATATGTAGTCCAACCAACACTCAGGATAATTTAAGGAAACCCCCTCGAACTTTACATAAATAGCTTACCCAAGGCACCTCTCAGGTATTTTTATGGAAACCACCTCGAGATTTGAAGAAATGCCAAGAGGGCTGCCAATTTTATAAAATCCCCCTCAAACTTTATGGACAATGATATGTAGTCCAACTCACACATATAGTTTTATGAAAACCCCTCAAACTTTGCTGAAATATAATTTTATTTCAGCCACCTCTAACGCCGTTTTATGAAAACCCCCTCGAGCTTTGAAGGAATGCTAGGAGGGTGCCAATATTACAACACCCCAACTTTATCAAAAATAAAATATCGCACAACCACTGCTCCGACAATTTAATGAAGCCCCCTCAAATTTTACATAACTACCATTTATTTAAGCCAATCCTCAAGCAATTTGACGACATCTCCCTTGATCGAGCTACCTCTCAGGTAATTTTATGATAATCAACCTGCGATCCATGCATCTTCCACAAACATGAGCTTTACAGAAATTGACACATGGTCCACAGATTTTACAAAAAAAGATCCTAAACTTTCTGTAAATCTTCCCACGGTCTGACATTTGCGAAAAGTCCCCCAAGCCTGTCAAAATCAATCCAGGGTTCATGCATTTTAACTAAGAAATACCCTAAAGTTTTAATAAATTAATTCACAGCCTACAATCCTGCAAAAATATCTCCAACCATTCTATCAATCACTAAGCTACAGTTCATGGCACGGAAACGCCCCGCCAGTCTTTCTAGTTAAAGCGAAATCAAAGGGTTTTGCAACTTTCCACGCACCACTGACACCCTTCAGGCTGCTGGATCGGATCTGGCCGATCAGATGGCTGCAAATTTCAGGCGACGTGGCCGCTGTCCTTGCCCGCAGCTGAGGGGCCGGAATACAGAGGTTGGATAGCCTAAAAAAGAGTAAGCGTTTGCATGGAATACAATCCTGATTGATGAAACCATTCCATTCACCAGCAAATGGCAACATACAACTTTAGGCTGAGTCCAACAGAAGAGGCAAAAGCAAATTTGCCTTCGGTTGAGCTCCTGTGCATGGCGGAGCACTCCTCCAACAGAGGAGGCAAAGAGGGAGGCAGTTTGCCTATGGAGGAGAGAGAGGATGCAAAAATCCACTCCCTCTCTCCTCAAAGGCAAATGGGGAGCACGCCGGGCGAGCGACGCGTGGCGGAGGGGCGCGGAGGCGCTAGGCGAGCGCGGCGGCGGCGGTGCGGGGCGAGCGCGGCGGAGGAGCGCAGATCTCGTCGGCGCTCTGGAGGGCCGCGGCCGCCGGTTCGCCTCCACAGGCCGCGGTGGCCTCCGCAGGCCGTATCCGGGGCGCTGCGGGAGCATGAGCCCGGCGCGGCGGACGTGGATGCCGAGCCCCTCGAACTCCTCAGGTAGCAGCGCGGTGGGATCCTCCTCGAGCTCGTCGTCGCTCGCGGCGAGGGACGGCTTGGCTTGGCGCAGATCGGCGGGCTTGCTCGGGCCGGCACCCGCGGTCGTCGACGAACCAGCCCGCGCCGACTCCGCCGCCATCAGTCGTCGATTCGAGCTCCGCCGCTGCAGATTTGAGCTCCGCCGGCGCTAATCCGAGCTCCGACGGCGGCGCGGGGCCGCGTTGCTGCAACTCATCTGCGCGGGCGTCGCGGCGCGCGACGCTGCTCCTCTCTCCGCGGCCAAGCTCCTCCGCAGGCGTCGCGGCAGCTCATCGGTGCTGTCGAGTCCTCTCCCTCGCGGTTCGGCGGCAGCGGGAGCACGCGGAGCCAGACCTTCCTCCTCTCCGGCGGATCACGGGCGCGGCGCTGCTCCTCTCCCTAGCGGTTTGGCACCCCCGCGCGGTAGAGGTGCGAGGCGGAGCAGCAGCAGCTCCTCCCTGCGTTTGCCCCTGCCTGTGCCTCGCATTGTTGGAGGTAGCAAAAAATGGATTGCTCAAGTGCTACTGTAGACGCGAGGCAAATGGAGGTTTGCCTCTCCATTTTGCCTCTTATTGTTGGACTTAGTCTTAGCCTGTCCAAATGCTACTGATAATGGTGTACAACAAGCTGAAAGATACATGAGGGGGGTGGACGTAAACCATCAAACTGCCTCTAGCCAACCTAAAACTTTTGCATTTTCTAGAGCAACGAGTATGTAACACAGTTGACCTCCTATCTTAGATCTGCCATACCATCTGGATTTGAACTAGAAATCAAGCTGTGAACCTTGCGATGATGAGCAACTGCCTGATGCAGCGGATGAAGGCCCGTTTGACCCATCAACTGGTGCCTGGTTCAACCGTTCTAGGATCAGCGACCTCCTCTTATGCAGCTTCAGAGAGAGTGTGGATGCCTCTAAGATTACAGGCACCTGTGTGTCGACATATAAGATGTCAAAACAGCTAGCATAAAGTTTATTTTTATAGCACTTGCGAAAAGGGACTTGGGTACCTGACTATTAGTCTGTGCCACCTTATGAACATGTAAAAAACCAACCATATCTTGATATCCTGTAAGGAGTTTTGCCAAGTCTTTGTCCTCATCTGTAATCAGAACCAGTTAATTAAAAGGCTGGACAACTTAATGGTTGAAATGCTTATCAGGACACAAAATTTGATGGGCCGAGCTTGCCTGGAATTGCTTTAATAGACAACAGTGTATCTGCCAAATGTTGCCATCTCCTGCAGAAGGAATTTGACAGAACCGTGCTTGGAAATGTTACAACAGCAACAGAATTAGATGAGCGCACCATGGCCTTCAGTGACCTGATAAACGAGATCATTTCCCAGTCCTGCAACGTGAAAATCCAATGACTTGGAAATTGCAACCACACCAAAAGTACATAGAAAAGAATTAACATAAATTGGCTTCAATTTTTCAACAGACTACAGTAACCAGTCAAGGGGTTATTGAATTAAATTCTTGCCTTCTCAAAGTATCCACACTGGGGTGCACAGAGTGATTGTATAGCAATTCTCCCAGCAGTTAAACTTCCACCATCTTTTCTGAATGCGGAAAATAAAAGAGACATTCAAAATCAAAATTAGGCACAGACGCATAGCACACAGGTAGTATAACCAATCTTATCCTTATTGGACAATAACAGCATTACAAAGACAATTCGGTGACAAAAGCGTATTGCAACTAAACCATACTAGTCCTCAAATAAAGCAAATTTGAATATTGATAGTCAAAGGAAGCAATTTTGAATATTAAACAAAAAAAATTAACCTCACCCAGGAAGCTTGGATAAGAAAGTGGAACAACGATCCTGGAGATCTCTGAGATTATCTGCATCTTGAGTGCTTACACATTCAATATTCTGTCCATTAAGTAGATGCCTTTCCAAGGGCTTCCTCAAATCAAAATCCTTGCTGAATTCCTGCTTATTATCTGCAATGGTGTTAAATGAATCAGACTTGTCATGAACATTTTCAGGGACTACAATAAAGCTTAGCTTGAACAACAGAACTAGAAATTGCTTATTCAAGCAAACTAATGTGTACCACATAGATTAGCTGTTATCATGTCAGTCACATAAGAAAAAACTTATCCAACTTAGGAGGAACTATGTGGCTTTTTAGTTAAGAAGAAATAGGCACCCCAATTCGCCTCAAGGACTTGAACTTGGGTAGTCTGGGCATATGTCCACGTCCTTGATCAACTGAGCTAGGCTCAGTATCAGGTTGCAAGCTCCTAGGACCGAGTTGATTACAAAGTCAGAGCAAGAAATTATAAGTTTGGTAACAAATAATCTCTCTCCATTTTTAACACATTTTATAAACAACCATGTCAAGAATACTTGAATAAAAAATGTGGCTCTACGTGTACTGCAGAAAATCTAAACCAACAAAACAAAGAATAAAGTGAAACATTAACAAAGGGAGTGAAGGAACACTTTTATGTTCAGCACCAGAGGTCTTCTCATCCCCAAAGTATTTCTTGTACTGCCAAGCTATCCTCAAACCCTCATCCTGTGAAACAACATTTCCAGAGCAATATAAGAAGAACCCTCCTTAGCCATTTAACTTAACTAATAAAAATTATTCAGGAGACGTACACTTCCTCGTCCATCACTACTTGCTCCAACCCCCATCACTCTGTTCCTTCCATCCTCCCTTGAAGATGAAACAGGGGCAGGTAGTGTACCAAGGAACAACCGTGGTTCCTTCATAGGTCCTGCAAAGAGCAGGGGCTGCTTGTGCATAACACCCTGTGCCATGAAGCATCGAAGAAGCAGAAGGTGATGTGGTGCATCAGTGTCTTCCATGATCATTACAACCGAGCCAAGAAGGAACCCACCACGCAAAATCCCTGCAAGATAGTGCCAAATAAATGATGATTCAGTGATTACCAATGCACATCAACTTTCAATACAATATTTTTTATTACCAATTTGCAATTTTGATTCTAATTGACTAATTCACTCTTAATCACTAGCTTCCATGCATGTCTAGTTTCTACCTTGTACTCCTACCATGCTAACTATTTTCATACTGATTTCCTTGTGTACCACTTCCAAATATCTGATATAAAAGCATGTCAGTTCTTCCTACCTAAGCCTAGAGGTAGAGGCAAGCAATGATAAACTTTTTCCAAGCACAGGTGTTAGGTCTGTGGAAATTTTGAAACCTTTAGTTGGCATTGTTTCCGTCACAACGCGCGGATATACATCTAAAAAACAAGGCCTGAACATCGATGCCAATAGAAGATAGTATTTCTCACCGAAAAGATTGTGCATATCATTCGGGAACATAAAAAGCAAAAGGGGAATCTTCCTCATCGGAGAGAAGAGATTTTTGTGAGCAAGAAGCTGCTTACTGTCGAGGTCGGGGATGCCGGAGGAGACGAAGGCAGCGCCGTTCGGGCCAAGCTTGACACCGGCAGCGCCCGAAGAGGAGGCCGGCGGGTTGGATGCGGCGCGGGAGAAGCTGCTCCGGCCGAGCGTTTGTCCACGGGCGCCGGCCATGCTGGCGGCGCGCCGGCGGCGATGGTCTGGTTGTCAGGTTTCTGTTTCGTCTCCAGGCCCTGTTACCGACGGGTAGAGGGGGGACGCTCCTAGCCCATTTAGATTATGGGCCTATTTCATTTAGCGATCACGTGATCAACGAGGAATATGAAAGAAGAAACAATGACAAAACCACGATTATGGGCCTGTTTCCTTATGCAAAAAAAAAGTAAAAAGAAAATTCAATCGAAAATAAGCTGATTTTGTCTCTTGTTTCTTCTCTTTCTTGCAAAAAAGATCAACTTCAAATTTTGTCATGAATATGCATCATTGCCTCGTGCATCTACCCATACTTTCTATCGAATTTTTTGTGCATGTTTTGGTGGTTTATTGTAATGTGAAGTGCGGGAGTACCTCAAGATGGTGAAGCAGTGAAGCGCCTGAATTGGTCTCGTCTTTCTCCATCCTCTGTGAAGACCTTGTGGTTGTTCTGGTCAGTGCTGGTGAATCAGGGTGTAATTGGTTGCTCCGAGGTTGTGAAGTCGGGATGGAGGGCTGATACAAGCTCGCGGGGCACAGGCTGACACCGTGCACATAGTGTGTTTGGTTGTTTTCGTTATTGGTTCGGTACAGACATAATCGTGTCAGTTGAATGCATGCGTTAGAGAGGCTGAGGTATAGTCGCAATCAGGAAACTCAGGTTCGAGCGAATTATGGAGCTGGTTTAAAAAAACCTCACCAGTAAAATTGGGGTTCAAGGTTTTCTAGGTTTGGAGAAGTTTCATTCTTCTTAACGAAAACTCGTGGAGCAGTCCTACCCCACCGGACCTTTTTTTTTTATGCATGGCCGCCCTGCACCATGGGTGAATCAAACCATCCCGGCTCATGAGGGAAGGCCAACTCCAGGAGATGAAGGCGTGCAGGATGAAGAAGAGAGAATGAACATAATGAAACAGATAAATGGTGTGAGGCGAGGAACCAATCACGTCCAAAGTGCATTGCGCGGTGTTGGATGGACCTGTGGACGACACGAACAGGGCAGCCAATCACGTCCTCAGAGTTCCACACAAAGCAAGAAAGCCCCCCACTGGCGCTAGTTCGCTGTTTGGTCAGATGATCAATTGCCCTGCAGGAACATACTCCAAGGTACGTGCGCGTAGATTAGGAGTAATCAGTAGGGCATCGTGCTTGTGTTATTCACTACTCAAGGGACGCGCACATAGTAGTGCTGTGTGTCTGAATGTTCATGTTTGTACGGGATCTTAGTTGCTGATCGATTATGTACCTGTCAGGCAACAAAACAGCTAGACGAAAGTTGAGAATGCTACTCAATGATGTTATCTTCAAGATTTTCATAATGCTGAAAACTGACTAGAAACAACTACTCGGTTAAGGAGGCACCATAGAAATAACTGACAAATATCTTCTTTTGTTCAAACCTCCATCAAACGGTCCCATGGTCTAGTGGTTAGGACATTGGACTCTGAATCCAGTAACCCGAGTTCAAGTCTCGGTGGGACCTGATTTTTTTTCCATTCTTGACCTTATTTTTATGCACATTTTTTTTTATATTCTTCTGGTCAGATTTCATTCAACTGCCGATTTTTGTTCGATACTTCATTACAGGGAAAAGCAGCACGAGATGCATGCCGGACGCAATGGTGGCTATGCTCAGGAAGTTCTCTGTCACCGGCATTCCTTCTGTGTCGGTTAAACAAGATGATCATCAGAATTCAGTTTCCCCTCAAAGTTCGTGATATGTTCAAATTCTGTGATTCAAAAGAACAGCATGCCAAACGGGTCAGATCAGAAACTTGCGATGGCTTTCATTTCAAGGACCACGCATCTGCCGCGCCATTTATTTCCAATACAGATTACTGAAACTAGGAGAGGGGGAAAGGAAAGGAAGGCCTACTCTGTATGCACAGTTTTTCACCTAGACGCATCAAAGCGATGCACACCAAAGTATTGCTAATCTGTGGTACTCCTACACAACAACACTATCTTCCAACTCTACAGGATCCGGGAAATTCTCCCGCGAAGCCCTCTTGAACGAGAATGAATTCTCCTCATCCTCGTCACTTCCTTCTGTTCCCTGTGACTTGGCTTTACTATTCCGAGCAAGTGCTTTCCCCGATGTAGGCATGACGTCCCAACTCTGGTACTTGTTTCCATGGAAAGCAAAACGCCAAGAACTTCGAGATGAGGTACTCCTGAGCTGAGATGAATTGGAGCGGAGCTCTTCCCGTTCCCGCACCACCCTCAGTGGGTTCTCCAGTGCTTTCAGGATGTACCGAGCAAGTGGGCGCTGAGTGGGCTTCGGATTTAGGCATGTCTTCGCGATGATGGCCACTGCCCATACTTCCTCTAGGTGGTCTTCATCCACGACAAGGGAAGGATCCACGATACCTGAGACACCCTCTTTGTCATTGGCGTCAATATAACCTAATGTTCTTGCCAACCACTCGTCTGAATCTGCGTCATTTGAGCCACTCACACCAAGATTTCCGGTGATTAGCTCAATTAGCACCTTCCCAAAGCAGTAAACGTCGTATGTGCAGCTAGCTGGTGGTCCTGTTAGGTGAAAAGTGCAGATCAAAGTGTTAGACCATGCTACTTTTATTTTGCACAACAGAGCTCTTTTAGTTGTATGAAATATTGATTGAAAGAGCTTAGAGGCACTCTACACACCTGATGTGTTCTTGTCAAGGGACCTGCCATTAGAAACAAACAAATACCACTGTCAGCAAAGGACCCTCATATATTATATATAATTCTAAACAGAACTTAAAGTTTGTGTGGTAGGTGTGTTGCAATTTAGTAAAGATATCCAGCACATCATATCCATTTTCTAGTTCAATGCACCTGATGGTACTATAGGTATATAAAAAAAATGAAGCTAAGCTGCTTGTGGCATCGTTTTGCATTGTCACAAAATTACTGACCCAGTTTTTCGTGCTCATTTCCTTGTTGTGTTAATAACATTGGGGGTGATTGGACATACTAATACTATTTCTTTTTCTTCTGAATGGAACATAGATGGTGTAGAAATCTTACTTTGATGATCTCAAAATCCTAGAGAAGAAACTCTGGCTCCCCTGACTTTGTTGAGTGCATATTTCACTCAAACTCCCAAGGCACACTTCAAATTTGTCATCAAGAAGCACACTGCTTGCTTGGATATTTCTACAGTTATAAAGAAGACATCAGAAAGAAATAATAAAGCAGGCACTAATGATTATCAAGATATCAAAAGAACTTGAACAATTTGATGGAAATAGCCATGATGGAGACATGCCATTTTCACAAAATAATCAAGTTATTATACCAAATCATGTTAGAATTAACCATTAACATGGAGTCAATGATACTAAGCTTAAATATGTCATGTTGTGTTTATTTAAAAGTTTAAGATTTGATGTCCTCACATGCAATTGATGTTGAATGGAAGCCTTCACATACTATTTTCCTTTCCGTTAATACAGTGTGCCGATTGATGTAGAAGGACCACACAAGGCTATGTACATACAGGACCCCCACAAATGTGCAGCTATTAACCATTTAGAACTTATATGCTGAAAAATTCATCTGCATCTATCACTATCCTCCTGTTGTCTTTGGTAAATTTAATATTGAATAGCAAGCGCCTGTTTAGCTTAGCTACATGGAAGTGGAACTTCGACAAGCTGTTCCATCATGACGTTAATTTTGAAAGGAGTCATATACTGCAGCAAAATATTTTACGTAACTACCAACACCAAACAACAGCTCAATACATACAACAGCAATAGCAAATGAGAAAACAAGATGGTATTTCTTAGGATACCTGTGAACCAACGGCGGACTGCACTCTTCATGAAGGAAGCACAAAGCCTCAGACACACCAATTGCAATCTTGAGCCTCGTTATCCAATCCAATGAGCGCAACCCCTCTTCAACTTCCACTGACTTCCTGTGCAGTGCAGTTGTGAGGTCACCTTTTGCCATGTACTTGTAGATCAGCAATTGCTCCTCGTCCTTAGCCAAATGGCCCAGCAATGGAACAATCCTCCTATGGCTATGCTTCGTAAGGAAGCTCAACCCCCCCTGGCATTTCTTACTGCTCTTCAAATCAATCTTTTTGACAACAACTTCGAAGCCACTCTCCAGGACGCCATGGTACATGTCGCCAGAGTGCCCATGGTTGATAAGATTGTCATCATCAAAACCTCCTGTAGCATGGTGGAGCTGCTCATAGGTGAAGTCATCTATGATGATAGGGACACCCTTTGGTGAACCACTGGCTCCAGGAGATGCCATGGGTGACATTGTGACAGGATTCACGCTGCTGCTCCTCCGCCCAGACCGAATGCCCTCCTCAGTCTGCTCCACTCCTCTTGTTCTCGGCCTCCTCCTTCCTCTTCTTCTCAACAAGCAAAACACCAGCGCGCCAAGGCCAAGACTTACCACAATTGCGGCACCTCCAAGGACCCCGGCCAAAATATGCTTCCATTTGTCCCCTCTCTTGCCAGTCGATGGAACCGGCGGCACCTGTGGTGGCTGTGGCTCCAGCGATTGTGATGATGGCTCGGGGACATCAGCCAGCTTCACTCCATTTCTCGTGTAGAAAGCCTCACAATCCCCACGGGTGCGCTGGTTTGCTGCACGTAACAAGCAGTTCATTCTGAAGAACACTGTACCATCGGTGTCATTCTCAATCCCTGTTCCAACTACATGATCGAAGTAATTGCTCGACACATCAACAACCCGGAACCTCTTCCTGATGGCGTCACCGATAGGTCCGTACAAGGAATTCCCAGAAACGTTGAACGAAACTCCAGCTCCATAACTGCCAGAGAAGGACACGGTCGGTAGCGGCCCGGTGAGATTGTTGCTTGAGAGATCGAGGACGCGGAGACCAAGGGTTGAGAACAGCGACGGCGGAATCGGGCCGGTGAGGTTGTTACCGGAGAGAAGGAGGGTGGTCAGGTTCCCGGAGGAGCCGAGATCGGTCGGGAGCTCGCCATTGACGCGGGCGGAGCTGAGGTCGACGACGCCTAGCGACGGCGGCAGGCCGCGGCCGAACCACGCCGGGATCCGGCCCGGGAGCGGGAACCCGGAGGCGTTGAGCGCCTCGAGCGCGGTCAGCCCCCGCAGCGGGTCGACGGCGAAGGCCGCGCTGCGGGCCCCCGCGCGGGTGCGGCGGAGCCCGGAGAGGCGGAGCTCCGCGACGCGGCCGGCGCGGCAGGTGACGCCGCGCCACGCGGCGCAGGGGTCGGCCTTCGCGGGCCAGTCGGTGGCGCGCACGCCCAGCGACGCGCGTAGGTCGTGGAGCGCGGCGACGTCCTGCCGCGCGAGCGCGGGTGGGGGCTGCTGCGGCTGCGGCGGCGGCCCCTGGGCGGCAACCGCCGCGTCCGCGCGCAGCAGGAGCACGAGGACGAGGAAGGAGGAGAAGGCGGCACCGGCGGGGAGGCGGCAGCGCGGAAGCATGGGGAGGTGGAGGGTTGTGGTGGTGGAGCGGAGCGGAGTGGAGCGACGGGGGTGGTGGGGGTGTGAGCGCGTGGAGTGGGCGGGGGGTCCTCCCTCATGGCGCGGCCATGGAGGTGATGGTGCGCGCAGGGTGTTCGCTTTTTTGGGTGGCCTGCTTGCCTTGCCTATTTCGGCGGCCTCACGGTCGTCGCTCCGCTGGGAGTCGTTGACCACGGGGAACGCGGGTGCGGGACGAGCGGGAGATGCAGCAGATGCGTCGAGCCGAGTGGCGGGGCCCGGGCGGCAGTGGCGGCGCGAGTGGCGAAGTGGTGGAGTCCGACTGGGACTTGCTTTGCCTAGCTGTACCACCTGCGGCTCAGCGTCACTGATATGTGGGGCCCAGCTGCGTTCCCTCGCCCCCACCGTGTTCGGTTGCGGTCGTTTTCGCATCTCCAAAAGCGTAAAAAAGCAAAGCAAAAAGGGAGACGTTTCGTTGCGTCTCCATCACCAGTTGCTGTGCTGCTGCTGTGCGCGCGGTTCAGCTGAATGGAACGGAGTCGTGTGGGTACAATACAACGTGGAACATGATGTGTGGTGTTAACGTTAACGTTACCTGCTTTTCTTTTCCTTTTTCCATGATTGGACTGGACAAATGTTAATCAATAGGAAAAGTCGTGAAACACGGCCGTGAGTCCACTGGCCGAAGTTGTGTTTCTCGCTAATTCTCCATGCATATTGCTTTCACTGCTGGCCAATGAGAAAAACGTCTAAAATGGCATGTAAAAAGTTTCTAAGACCAGTCTCAGTGCAAGTTTCATAGGCACAATTACTTAGACTGAAAACTGGGTAACTGTACCAGTGGAGTTTCATGGTGATGAAACTCACCTCACATCTTATGAAACGCTCGCATTCTCTCTCTTCGCCACGTCAGCATGTTTAATGCAATGAAACTCTCTATGAAACACTCACTGAGACTGGCCTAAGCGGCTAACGGGCTAAGCTCAGCTGATAATGGTTCTCGGCTTCTTGCGGTGGTGGAATATGGTCATAAAAACTGAAGTTCTCGACTCGAAATCGGTGATAGTAGCATTTAACTGCCGACATTAGAAAAAGCACAGACGAGGACTACACTAAACTTTGGTGAGGAAAAACTATGGGCAAACGACGACAAGTGCTCGCGGAAATTAGCGAAGAAGAACCCGCAGCCGACGCTCCAGTGCCGCCGAGTTTTTCCTGCTAATTTCCTCACTGTTTTTGTAGCATAGCATGCGTCTCCTTCAGCCGACGATTCGCGAATGGATGATTTCGATGCGTCGTCGATTCGTCGTGTCGCCGAATGATCCATGTCGCCGACCGGGCCGGGTCCAAGTCTCCGGCGTGTCGTTTGGGTCTTGTGGATCGGTGGTCTGTCGACGATGAGGATCGATTTGGGTAGTATTCCAGATGGTGACGTGCTGTGTGACTAGGAAAGTTCAGTCGAGCACGCTGCACACTGCCGAGAGGACATGAACTTATCTTGAACTAGCTAGATTCAGATAGAGTAGGTTCTCGGACTTGACTCTTGTAAAACAGAAATTCAAATGCATTATTAGACGATGTACAGTGCTGAAACTTTAGGATCTATAAATCTCCTATGGTGGGCTTAGCAGCACTGGAGACCATGGTAGCGATCTGTTCTAGCTTGCTAGAGGCTACTACTACGTGGAGTACTTGAGAATGCATGCCTGTCCGGCTGTCCCATTCCGCAAATACGTGTGCCGATCAGTAGTGACTCGAGGTTTCATCATCACTCATCAGTCGTAGTGCACGCTCGGACTCGGTTGATACATTTTTTTTTTCGTGAATACGCAGGAGAGCTGCGTATCTTTGTATTAAGAAGAAAAACAATTTGTTACAACGCGGGCCAACCGGGCACACGCACACGGGTTTTCATCGGAGGTGGACTATACGGCTATTGATACGACTAGGAAAGCAAACAGAGGCGCAGTAATCAAACGACGCGATTAGCGCTTTATTATCTTTAGAACGGGTTTTCGCCACTTTATTAGCCGGGATAACACTCAAGCATTCGGTGTGAAGTTGCCTGCTCGATCATTCGATCTTAGCTTGAGGCCTTTGGAGCGACCAGGATTCGGCAGGCAAACTACAACCACTTAAAATTCAAACACACGGAGGAAAAATAAACGATGTTTGTTCATGATGTTTGGGCTGGTTTTAAGTTCTGTAAGCGACCATTAATCTGTGATCCCTGATGCCCCTGAAGATGGCAAGAGGAGGAAGAGAAGAAGATGACAAATGGGACCCACGTGTCAGTGATAGGAGAGAGGAGCTGTAAAGAAGTATAGGTATTTGTATATGCTTGCAGCACAGTTGGGTCCAAGTAGTCTCCATACATATTTTGTGGCATTCTTGTAGGAAACAAGCAATTGTAATGACAAGTTTCAGAATAACTGAATTGTAGTGGTGTTTTTCCCAAATTAAAGAGTTATAATGGCGTGGATTCAAAAAATCATTTAATTTAAACCAAGATTCGTCTGGCAAAGGGAAATTATGTTTGCTACGACCACTACACCAGCAATTGCAGCCATCTGTCTATCGCGTAAAAGGTGAAACCGGCCATCGTGTAAGGTGAAACCAATTGAGGTTTTTTACAAGTAGAGTACAATTTTTCTCAAGAGCTTATTTTTCCTATATATGTGAAGTTTCTTGTCTTTATGTAGGCCCCAATCATGTACAGTTCACCAATGTTTTTTATAGCAGTCCTTCAAAAGTTTGTTAATCATTTCTTAGCGTCTGTCAAGACACCCGTTTCGCACAAGTCATGAAGGAAGCATAACCAGTGGCGAAGTTAGATGGAGAGCTAAAGGGATTTTCTTCCTTCTCTCATTCCCTCTCCTCCTCTTCCCTCCTCTCATTCCCCTTCTTCCTCCTAAAAATTTGTAAGATTGTAAGAGGGGTTCAGGTGGTAGGGTGGCTCGAGCCCCCCCCCCCTCCCCCCATCGCTGGCCATTATCCACAAGTACAAACACAAAGATTACGCGTGAAACTTTAAGTTCGTCTACTGTAAAAATGGTCAATAATTGTTCCTGCCAGGAAGCTGAGTTTGGAACGAGGACATGACATGGAGATCTCTCTTTCGGCTAGATAGGAATAAGATTTTGAAGATTAACACATAACAGAGGATAAGGAATGACATATATTCTGTTCATATTTGCATAGTGAGCTCTGGAGGAGCAATCAAGCAGTCTGCAGCTGGAAGAGAGTGTCCCTGGTAATTAATCAACTGGTCATATTTGGTATTTTGGTGCCAAGGGTGTTCTCTCACTATACATGTGTTAGCTGCCGGTAACTTCCCTTCCCGGTTCTGATTTGGTGAAAATTGCAACATCATTTTTCTTTTTTTTTTCTAAATAGACTGTTATTTTGTAAGGTGTCCGTGAACAAATATGCACATGCTTGCACCATATCTCACAAATTAGGATGTGTCTTAAGTGTATTTTTCTAAATACAGACAACCAATATCCTTTCATATAGAACCATGTGCTATTTTTGCAAATGCACTTTAGTTGTGTATATAGCTTTGTTTAATTTAGTAGCTATATTATTGGTGTCGGTGTTAGGATTAGTCCCGACACTAACTAGTGAGATACGCTGTGATCGGCTTCTCGATGGTTGGTGCAAATGGCAACACAGGGACACGGGTTTATCCTGGTTCCGACCGCGGGGTCGTACGTCCAGCAGATTGCGCGTGCGCGCTGTATTGACTCGCACCAGTGGTGCCTGTAGAGGGGGGCTACAAGCAAGGCGGGAGAGGAGGAGAAGCCTCCAAGTCCCTGCTAGGATGATTGAGGCAAAGTGCCAATATCGGGGGGAACGGGTATGCGGGTGAGTGTGGGTGTGTCGTGATCATGTCCTCCCCGGCGGCCGGGCGACCGCCTCCTCCTTTTATAGACCAAGGGGAGGTGGCTTACAAATGTGCCGCATGGGGTTTTACACAGTATTATGGTACTGGTACACAGCGTTTGCGATTTGATGGTGTCCTGACGTCTCAGTACTTGCCGGTGTCGTAGTGGCTATGTACTTGCCGGGGAATAGCTTCGAGGGTAGCTCGCTCAGCGTGCACATCTGACCGCCGTTCGTGCACCAGTTCGAGGGTCCTGCTGACGAGGGTGCCGGGGGCTGTACAGGGCCCGGTGTGGCGGCGTCCCATCGGAGCAGGACCGCACAGCGCCGGGGATGGCTGTATAGCGCCCGGGATGGTGCCACAGGGCTAGGGATGTCCGCACAGCGCTGATGATGGCCGCACAGACCCCGGGTCAGTTGCGCAGTGCCCGGGATGGCCGGGCGGCGCCGGAGTTAGTGGTGGGGACGCGGCGCACGTCGCTCGTACGGCGGCAGCGGTCAGTGTGCGCGCCTGGTCGCCGCCCGTACATCCTTCGAGGATGATCCACGCCCTTTCGAGGGCCTTGAGGGCAGGAGCGCCCATGCCATACAGGGCCCGGCGTGGCGGCGTCCCATCAGAACAGGGTTCCGCAGCGCCGGGGATGGTGGCACAGCGCTGGGGATGGCCGCACAGCACCGGGGATGGCTGCATAGCTCCCGGAGGTGATGGAGGGGACATCCTCTGCCTACCCTGCACCACGGCACCGTCATGGGCGTGCGTCAGGGCGGCGGCCGTACGCCCCTCGAGGGTGTTGCCATCCCTTTTCGAGGGGTATGGCGGGGAGGAAGGGCGGGAGCCGGTGGAATAGTGTCGAAGAATGACACCAGCCATCCCGCACAGCGCTTATACAGCGCCGAGGATGGCCGCACAGCGGTGGATCGCTCGAACAGTGCCGGGATCAGATTCCCAGGAGGTGTCAGGAGATCGGCGTGGCGGGGATTCTCCTTTTGACCTGGGCGCCCGCGGCGTGTCAGGGCATTTATTGCCCCGGTCGGGGGAAGCAGGTGAGGCGCCACGGGTCGAGAGGGGGCCTCGAGCGAGGCGGAGACTCGCTCGAGGGGCCAGAGCCCTTGAACGAGGCGGAGATTCACACAAGGGCCGCTGTGCCTTCGAGCGAGGCAAGGCTCTGCCGCGCTACGTCCGACCCTCGAGCGAAGCGGAGGTTCGTTCGAGGGCGACTGGTGGCGGCTGTTTTAACGGGCCGTGGAGGTTATCGGACCGCGGCGGACTGTGGGTTTTATTCATGTTTGGGCCGCGGTTATTTTGGATGGTGTTTTTGCGATTTATGTTAATTTTTGGAAAGGGTGATTTTCCCCCATAGTTAGGGGACCCCTTTGGCCGTCCTCGACAGTAGCCCCCGAGCCTTTGCAGGGGCAACCAGAGTGACCCGCAAAGGCTGAAGCTTTCGTTAGGACTTTCTTCCCTTCTGGATGTGCGTGACGTTCCGTGGGGGCGCGCTAGCGCACCCGCAGGTGTAGCCCCCGAAGACTTGGAGGAGTGCGTGCACTCGTGCAAGGTTTTGATGCTGAGCTGCCGATCCGTAAGGCATTTGTTTCAGCCAGCCTCGGCGATATTTCAGCCGGCCTCGGCGATCCCATGCGTGCGGAACGGTGTGTTAACCCTACCCGGGATGAGTCCCGGGGGGTTCGCTCGCTGCCCTCGAAGGAGCGAGGAAACACGACTTTTGTCAGACATGTCCATGAGGTGTAGCCGCGCGATGAGCCCCCGAGCCCGGGCCCGTTCGAGGCGATCGGGGCGAGCTCTTCGACTTGTTTGTGCGCCCCTCGCCGCCCTTTCGCAGGGCGGAGGGGTGAGGTGGTCCATGCTTCCCATCGAACGGGCCGCGAGTCATGGATCCCTCGTTGAGCTGTTAGCGGGTAATTCAAGTGGACGTCCGTGCCCCGTTCGATAAGGGTCGGCTCGTGGTCCGGAGACACGTCCATGAGAGCACTCACGCGGGTATGCTAGGCAGGGCTCGGTCCTGTTCGATTAGGACCGAGGGCGCGAAAGCTCTCCCTCGATGGGATCCCTCGACTAGATGCCCTCGTTCGGCCTTGAACACGAACTATGGGGCGCCCCCGAACCTTTGGGTTCGAGGATCGGCTCGATCGCGCGCGCCCTGGTCGTCCCTGACTCCGTTAATCTGAGGCGCCTATTCGAACCCGTCGAGGGCCAGGCTCCGTACCTCTGATTAGTAGGGCCTTTGCGGGGTGGCACTGGGTGCCTCCGTCTTGGTGGATCTGTGGCGCTCACTGATCTGTTATCGAGTCGAGCTTCGAACCGCTGTTCAGTAAATCCCCAAATCGAGGGGCATCTGCGGCGCCCACCGTACCCTCAGCGGGCTGGGCCTCGGGCCGCTGATCAGTAAGAAATTTTTCGACGTGGTGCCGGGTATCCCTCCGCCCGCGCTTTCGAGGGCTGTCTCGAGCAAGTGCGTTCGAGATCGCCCTGACCCCTCGGGCCGTCCGTTAGGGGCCTGTCGAGGGGTCGGGCCTCGATTCCCTGTTTGCTGGGTGCAGAGAAGGCCCCTTCGTTCTCGATTGTGACCGGGGTGGACTACGCGCGTGGGGTCGTGGCCCACGTGGCGTCCTGAGAGAGCGTTGCGCACGCCTTTTTAGGCGGTGCGGAGGAACTGCGCAGCGGTTCGCGTTTTCACGGCGCCGTAATAATGGCGTTTGCGCGGCGCTCGCGGTGGTTTCGAGATGGTGGGGCCCGGGCGACGTCCATCACATTAACTGCGGCCGCGCGTCCCGGCCCCCGCCCGTTCGATCTCTGCCCCTATTCTCGTTATAAAAAGAGCAGGTGAAGAGGAGGAGTTTTTTACCTTAGTTATTTTCACCCGCGTTGCGTCTGCCTTCTCCTTCCTCCCGCCTCCCGAGCTCGTGCCTTTCTCGCATCCTCTGCCCCCGCGCCCCTCTTCCCCTGCTTTGTCTGCCATGGTTGAGTACCTGGAGGTCGGGCCGTGGAGTCGCTCCAATGTGGATGCGCATCTTCTCGAAGGGCTGGTCGCCGGCGGGCAACTGACGGCCAACACCGACCCGGATCGGCCGGCATGGATCGTCCCGTCAGCGCGGCATCAGGAGCCGCAGCCCCCAGCGGGGTATGTGGTGAGCCTCGTTCGATTGCACGAGCGGGGATTCAACGGTCCCGCCAGGCGGTTCATGCGGGGGCTGTGTTACCACTACGGTGTGGAATTGCACAACTTCTCCCCCAACGCCATCTCACAGGCGGCGACCTTCGTGGGCATCTGTGAGGGCTTCCTGGGCGTTCCTGTGTCCTGGGACTTGTGGCTCCACTTGTTCCGGGGTGGCTGTTCACGCAGGCGGCCGGCGGTAAGGGTCGACGCCGACCCGTCCGCGCCGGCGGGCTCACATTCGCGCTGCGGGGGAAGGGGGTCGGCGTGTACCCGCCCTGTACCATGACGAGCAACAACGCGGAGTGGGACCGGGGGTGGTTCTACCTCCGCAACGACGGCGATGGCCTCCCACCGTACACCGGCAAGGTGCTGGACCACCGCCCGTTCCATTGGGGGCTGGGGGTGTCGGACCACGCGCGGAGGGAGAAGTTGGCGCCCTACCTGAGGGCGTTGAAGACCTTGACGGACGCGGGGTTGACCGCAGCGGCAGTCCTCGCGCAGTGCCACCAACGGCGGGTGGTGCCCCTCATGGAGAGGGCGCTTCCCATCTACGAGATGGCGGAGGGCGCGGACCCCGACGCGCTGACTCGGTCACGGTTGCTGGCAGAGCCCCTTGCCCCGGCCTACGCGGCTACAAGGGCGAAGCGCGCGGTGGACACCAGGAAGATGGTGTGTGATCCCGACGCGGTGTTGTGGTCGCCCCGGATGCGGCCCGATGACGGGGCCATTATTTTGGTAAGAGATTTCTGTCAATATCACGAATTTTTTGGTTTGGTTTTGATTTCGAGGGCCGGTTCCTGACATCTGTGGTCCCAGCAGTCGGAGATGGAGACGAGCGCCTTTGGATCGGATCCCCCCACGCCCAACTCTCGTGCCGCAAATCGCGAGAAGCAGCGGGAGGTGAAGGCGAAGGCGGACACCGGTAAGGCGGAGAGGAAGAGGTGTGAGAAGCGCCGCAAGGCGCATGATCGGGAGTGTGCGCGGCGGGAGGAGGAGGGCCTCTCCTCCCCGCCGACCTCGGAGGACACCAGCTGTGGCAGCGATGACGGCGTCGTCTGGTCCGAGCTGGAGGATGAAGAAGAAGAGGCGGACGATGTGCCTTTGGCCATGGGAGCCAAGGGCAAGGAGACGGCCGTTCTACCGGCACCGTCGCCGTCGCCGGCGCGGGCCCACGGCACGCCGGCCCCAGAGGCGGGCACGGCGATAGCTGGTGAGGGCGCCGCGACGGGGGGTGCGCCCGGTGCGGGAGACGCGCCGTCCGCGTAGGCCTCGAGGAAGCGAAAGCGCCTGGTGTCGTCCCGACGGTGAGCATTGAGTCGAGCTTGTCTTATCTGATTTTACTTATTTGAGATTCTGATTTCCCTTGCTTTCCTTTCTCCCAGCCGCGCCGGCGGCCCTGTCACGCCGGAGCTAGCGCCGACCAAGGCGCTGAGGTTGGAGGCGCGGGAGACGGTCCGCGCAACGCGCCCTCGCTCGGCGAGAACGTCGCGGCAGGCGGCAGCGGCGTCGCAAGACGATGCGCGAGGAGGGGAGCGGGCCCGGGCGGCTGGGCCAGGAATGGAGGAGGTTCGAGGGGTCGGGCCCCTCGAACGAGCGGTGCGGAGGAGGTTCCGCCCGCGACGGATGTGACCGTCCCGCGGGACGGGACCCTGGCGGAGGACGACGGGGTCGGCCAATGCCCCGAGCGCGCGTCTGGAGGGCCATCACAGGGGGCCGGCGCGTCGTCCTCGCGCCAGTGCGTCTACGACGAATTCCCTGGTGATTGGTGCTCTGGGCTGGACCACCCCTACGTCCCCTGGGACACGGTGGAGCGTTCGCAGGCAGAGCTTTTGGACTGGAGGCATTTTCTCGATGCGGGATCCCAAGTTCAAAACCTGCTCGACGAGGCCTCGAGGCTTCACCGAGACGTGGCGGCACCGCTGTTTCGGGTTCTTGTACTAGTCTCGTCGCTTCCCTTGCTTTCAATTGTGCCTTGTCTGAGTCCTTTCCCCTTTATTTGTTTTGGCAGAAACTATGGGGCGACGCGGGGGATAAGATCTCCTTCCTCGCCAAGCTCCACACCCTCCATGAGACAGCGTGCCGGGAGAACGAGCATCTGGGCCTGGCGATGGAGTGCCTCCGCGACGAGATGCTCGAGACGAAGGCGAGCCTCGAGTCGAAGGGGGGCGAGCTACGCCGCGTGGTGGAGGAACGCGACGCCCACCGCACCGTGGCGGAATAGAAGGCCAGGGAGGCCGAACAGCTCGGCGCCGCTTTGCAGAGCAAGGAGGGGGAACTCCAGCAGGGGCGCGCGGCGCTGAGCGAGGCGCAGTCTCAGCTCGTGCTGAAGGACGCTGCCCTGGTCGAGGCGCAGGCCCGCGCCGAGCGCGAGCGCATGTCGCTGGAGGACGTGCAGGCGCGCCTTGCTCAGACGGAGCAGAAAGCCCAGGAGGCCGAGGGGCTCGCCGCCGCTCTGAGGGAGAAGGGTGACGCGCTGGCGACGGTGGAGGGCCAGCTCGCCGAGGAGCGCACCGCGCGTGAGGGAGCGCAGTCCCAGCTCGCGCTGAAGGACGCGACTCTCGCCGAGACTCAGGTCCAACTTGAGCGGGAGCGGAAGGCGCTTGAGGAGGCACAGGCCCAGCTCTCTCGGGCTGCGAAGAAAGCCCGGGAGATCGAGCAGGCGGGCACCGCTCTCCAGGAGGCCCAGTCCCAGCTCCAGCTCGCGCGCGAGGAGCTTGGGGGAGTGAGGGATACGCTTCAGCAGCGCGACGCCTCAATCTCCCAGCTCCAGCGGGACGTCGACGCCGCGCGGGCCGCGCTCGAGACCGAGAAGAAGCGAGCCGAGGGTAAGTCTCGTTCTTTAACCGTCTTAGTTCTTCGTTGCGCCCTTTCGAGGCTTGATGTTCGTTCCTTGGCGTTGCAAAGCTGCAGAAGAGCGCGATGGACCCTTCAGGGGAGATGCAATCCCTCCAGGTCGCCTACAACGAGGCTCAGGGCGAGCTTAAGACTCTGGAGGCCGCTGTACTCGAGGTGTGCCGTGAGCTCAAGGGGGCTGAGGGCGAGGCCTCGGGTAGCTCGATGGCGAGCCGCCTGCGGTCCCTGGGCGGCCGGGTCACTGAGCGCCTGCGCGGTGCTCTTCGACTCGGTGTCCAGAAGACCTTGGCACTGACCTCGACTCACTACGTCCTCGACTTTGGTCTTTTGCGGGACGGCTACATCCTCCCTGAGGACGTCGTAGGTGAGGACGCCGAGCTCGAAGTGGTGAGGAGGGTTGACTCGTCCATGGCGGAGCCTGCTGCGGCCCTTGCCGATATGTTCGAGGTGGACCTGTTCCCCGACAGTGATGAGGGTGAAGCCGCCGCTGCTCCAAGCCCCCGTGCTCCCTGAAGACTCGGGTCTTAAGGCCCATTAGTATTTTGTTAGATGTTTAAACAAGTTTGTATAAACAACGCTTTATGCTGTGCGTGCGTTTATGAATTCCTTCTTATATGTTGTCATGTTTTCTCCTCGGGCCTTTCGGGGGAACTTTGACCAAGGAGTTAGCATTCACGAACCAACTTAGCCGTAGGGTAGAGAGGGGGATGCTTATCCTCTCGGAGGCGTCAGCGGTCCCGCGTCCCGGCTGGCCCTGGGCTTAGTTAGTTCGCGCTTGGCCTTCGTTCTCCCTGAGGCTTCGAGACGTAACACTTTAACATATTTTGAAAGAAAGAAAGAAAGAAAGAAAGAAAGAAAGAAAGTATGCGTTTTTGCGAAAAAAAGTCGGGGCACTCCGGGGGGAACCCCCGTCGTAGCCCCCGAGGGGGACTTGGTTTGTGTTGAGGCTCTGGTCGGGAGTGATACCGAGTCGCCCTTTTTTTTATTATTATTATTTTGGGATGCGAGATGTACGAAAAGAAACTTGGAAGTCTAAGGGTAGAAGCGACGTAGCTGTTGTATGTTCCAAGCGTTGGAGAGGACCTCGCCCTGTTCGTTTGCGAGCTTGTACGTGCCGGGCTTGAGCACCTTGACGACGATGTAAGGCCCCTCCCAAGGCGGCGATAGCTTGTGTCAGCCCCGGTTGTCTTGTCTCAGTCTTAGCACCAGGTCGCCTTCACTGAAGTCACGGCGCCGGATCTTCTGAGCTTGGTATCGCCGGAGTGCCTGCTGATATCTTGCCGAGTGCATCATTGCCACGTCTCGGGCTTCATCAATTTGATCCAACAAGTCTTCGCGAGCACGCTGGTTCGAGCTTTCTTGATAGGCCCTGAGTCTGGGAGATCCGTACTCCAGGTCAGTGGGGAGGATGGCCTCCGCGCCATAGACGAGGAAGAACGGCGTGAATCCCGTGGCTCTGCTCAGGGTGGTCCTGAGACTCCAGATGACCGACGGTAGCTCCTGAATCCAGTTGCGACCAGACTTGTTCAGTCTGTCGAAGATCCTAGGCTTGAGGCCTTGTAAGATCATGCCGTTGGCACGTTCTACCTGGCCATTAGTCTGTGGATGTGCGACGGCCACCCAATCCATGCGGATATGGTGGTTGTCGCAGAACTCCAGGAATTTCCTACTGGTGAACTGGGTGCCGTTGTCGGTAATGATGGAGTTCGGTACCCGAACCTGTGGATGATGTCAGTGAAGAATGACACGGCTTGCTCGGATCTGAGGTTGGTGATAGGGCGTGCCTCGATCCACTTTGAGAATTTATCGATTGCGACCAGCAAATGCGTGTAGCCCCCGGGCGCCTTCCGCAGGGGCCCGACGATGTCCAATCCCCACACGGCGAACGGCCATGTGATGGGCCTTGCGGGCGTAGAACTGGCACCCCTCGCAGGTGCGTACGACCTCGTTGGCGTCAGCGACCGCCGTGGGCCAGTAAAAGCCCTGGCGGAATGCATTGCCTACGAGGGTGCGTGGCGCCGCATGATGGCCACACACGCCTGCGTGGATGTCCCGGATCAACCCGCGGCCCTCGGGGATGGGGATGCATCGCTGTAGGATTCCCGACGCGGCGCGCTTATACAGCTCACCGTCGACCACGGTGAATGTTTTGGCTTTTCTGGCGATGCGCCTCGCCTCGGTCCGATCCGAGGGTAGCTCCCCTTGATAGATCCAGGTGAGGTACTTGCTTAGCCAGTCCTCCGCGGGGGGGGGGCGTCTCAATCTCCATGGCCTCGGCTTCGTCAGCCCCATACCCCTCGAGCAGGGAGAGCACGAACGCCTCGTTCGAGGGGTCCTCATCCATGGGCTCCGCGCCCCTCGGATTCGAGGGAGCCCCCGAGGGTTCTCCCGGACTCGATGTGGTTTTGCTAAGGTCGACGGAAGGTTTGGCGACATCGCGCGCGAAAATGTTCGGAGGAACGGTGATCCGCCCCGACGCAATCTTCGCGAGCTCGTCCGCCTCCTCGTTGTACTTGCGGGGAACGTGGTTGAGCTCAATGCCGTAAAATTTGTCCTCGAGCGTGTCACACCTGATTTTCCGAAGAAAACCAATTGCATCTCATATGTGCGCCAGGATCAAGTTTACACACATATGATAGACGTCATGAGTGAAATATCATAAAACAGCAATAAAAACGTACAAGAGTTAAACCATTACATTATCTCTTTATTACACTCAGACGTTAGACTCGAAGGTCTTTAAAACGAACAAACGATAACTAGACGAAGCAACTCCGTCTTCAGCTTCCACAGGCACATGACTGGGGGCACGCAAACCTCAGAACTCGTCGTAGTCGCTGAAGTACTCTTCTCCAGTGTTCTCCTCTGAACAGCGGGTAAGCAAGGGTGAGCACACTTATGGTTGGAGCTCAGCAAGTGGGGGAAGATGCAAGGCTATCAAGGATAGGCTAAGGTTTACAGCGGTTAGCATTTTAATGTTTGTCAAATTTTATTAGCAAGCACCTATTTACTAGGTGTAAGTTTATACCAACCCACTTAAGCATTTAGGAAAGCATCTCATCTCAAAACCATATGAAAACCACGATTTAATTTCATCTTTATGTTTGATTATCATGTGAGGATCCAGGCCGCTCTTGACCGTGAGCACGGCTGATCGATCAGTTTTAACTCTGCAGAGGTTGTACACTTTCACCACAGCTCGCGTAAAAGTTCCGAAGAACTTTGAACCCAACCACGCATGTGCTGATCAGGCACAATACCACACTTCTGAGGTGTGATTGCATAGGGACGCTACGAATCCTTTACAAAGATATGCAAAAGACCAACAACCCACGACAGTTACAGCTCATGGCGGACCATAACCCTCCCTAGTGGACAGCACCTTAGCAAAGGCTGCGGCCAAGAGGACCGGGCTATACCCCTGCAACCCTGAGCCCCCTGTGTTCCTTTCGGATAAGGTCACCAGTACAATCACACACCTAATTAATTGGCTAAGCCAGAGCCATATGAACTGTGGTTGCACTGTTTTCTTGGGTGGTTCTCCATATTCCGATTAAATCATATGATCTTGTTATTAAGCACACACATATATATATCACCAAAGATATCATGATCAACATTCATCATATTGTAAAAGATTCATTTTAACCATCCCAAGTTAAGCAACTAAGCATTTCTACCCAAAACATTTATTTAAAAGGGTTGTTCAAGGTATGGGGATAAAATTCTAGTCATGTCCTTAAAAAGGTGATTTCCATCAAATTTATGCAATACAACATTTAAAAGTAAACTTAGTTATCATGCAAGTTGTGTGGGACAAAAATAGAATATACAGGGGGAGAAGTCCACTTGCCTTTCTTGCTTAAACACTGAGATTCTTCTTCTTCAAAAACTTGCTCTTGATCCACTTCAACTGGCTGCTCACTTGAAACTGGCACGATGTCTACGAGCACACATAAAGACATTCAATAAACAAAACAAAATAATACACCAAGCATGAAAAGCTTTAAAGAAAGATCAAGGTTTGGCTCTAGGAACGCGAACACAAAAGCACTAGGAACTATCGGGATCTTTGGATGATCACATACAAGAGCTAGCTATGTGCTAGGTATCTTTTAATTAAGTAAAGATGTGCATAGGTTATTTCAAAGAAATACCCTATTTATAATTAGGCAAGTTATTTTATGTTTAAAAGCCGATGTAAACTTAGTCCAATTTTATTTATAAATATTCAAGTATTATTTATGCAAATTAAACATTTAATTTAAAAGAAGCATGTAAAAGCATCTAGGCGTTCATCTTTATATTTCGAGTTGAACTAATCAAATTATAATTTAAAAACACATTTATATTCATATTAATCAAATTAACAATTAATTAAGAAAACTCGGGATATAACCTATGTTGCTTTTATTAGAAAGTAAATTGCATAATCATTAATCAATTTAAGTTTGATTATGAAAACCGAGGTATACATCTAATTAGCTTTTAATTATAAGAAATATTTAACTAGTATTAATCATATTAACTTTCTTATGAAAACACGTGTTGAACTTCTAATTAGATTTTAATTAGAAAAGCATGTGTGTAAGGATTTAATCATATTTAATATTTAAATAAATTATAAAACAAAGAATATGTTCAACATTAGTCCTATCACGTAGTTTGAGTTGATATGAACCTAACGCAACTTGAAACGGTGGAAACGGAGCTAAAACGCAAAAGATACAGCCAAAACAAGGTTCAGAGACTTTTCTGTGAAAAAACAGAGCTTCCAGGGGCTTAACTGCAAGAAATCAGGGACTAAAACATAATTATGCGTATAAACCGAAGGTCTATAGCGCAAAAGATCAAGTCTAGGATCTCGGGTGGGATTTCCAGAGAGATCAGGGGCTTAGATATAAAAGAAAGGACATAAGTGTAAAGATTCTAATAGGTGGAAGGACCGGCTTGGGATATCTGAAAAGAACAGGGGCTCTTTAACAAAATTGCCCCAGCTGACCGGTACGCTCGGGTTTGACTCGGGGCTGGACACGATCCGAGCCGTAGATCTCAGATCCAGCGGCTGACGAGGTGGTGGACCGCGCCGTGGACTCGGTCCATGGGTCCACGGTGGACCAGATTCATTAAACGAAGGGGTACGCGATCTCGATCGTTCATCACAGATCGAACGGCCGGGGTGGCGTGCACGCGAGGGACGGCGGCGGTTCACCGGACAGGAAGATGGCGCGGCGGCGCGCGGCGGCGCTTCGCCGGCGTGAGCTCGGGAGAGGGTTCCTATAACACCTCAGGTGTTTAATTACCGTTAATTAGTGCTAATCATCCTCTTAATCAAGTCAACAATCATTAGTGGTCAAACCCCGGTCAAATCCCCTAATGTCCATACCAATTTCTAGAACTTTTGGCGCGTTCTCCAAATTCCGCTTAAACACTTCAAAATCGGCCAATATAAAAGTTGTTCGTCGTTTTGAGGGACACAACTTTCATAATTGGCGGCATTTCAAATTTTGAAGATTCGAAGCTCAAAAACTCAGTCAAAGGCCAAATGCATAGTGTTTGGTGTCATGAAAATCCCGAACTTTGTCGCACGTTCCAAGCCAAACCTTGCACCAAACCTTATGTCGGCCTTTGCAATTGTTGTAGAGGGATGTCTCATATACAACTTTCGTATCTAGCGTTTTTGTCGCACAGTTCAAAAATTTGGAGTTTTCCTCGGTTGAACCCGCGTTGACCGCACGAAGGCAGGGTTCTCGCCGCCAGGGCGCGCCGGGCCACGACGTCGCGGGTGCCACGCGGCGCCGCCGCATTCTCGGCGTCCGGGTCCCCCGCCGGCCACGCCTCCCGAGGCCGCGCCATCATGCCGTCCGCGCCTGTCCCCTCACCCCGCGCCCGAGGTGACCGCGTGGGAAGTCGTGCTGCACACGCGTCGCCCGCGCCGAGCGTCGTGCCGAGCCCCTGCCGTGCCGTCCGCCGGCCAGTGGCCGGGTCCCTCCTTCCCTCCCTCTTGGCTTCGCAGAGAAGGCGCGAGGCCGCCCATAAAAGGGTGCCATTTCCTCCCCTCGCGCCCGAGCCAGAGCTGCCGCCGCCCACGTTGCCTCCGCCGTGCGCCATTGCAGCCGGCACCGTCGAGCTCCCACCTCCGGTCGTTTCCGCCGTCATCCAGGGCCACCAGGACCTCCCCTAGCCCCGACTGGAGCCGACCGCGCCGCCCCTTTCCTTTCCCCGGCCGAGAGCTCGCCGGAGCAGGAGCTCCAGCGGCTGCCGCCGCATACCGCCGCTGAGCCCCATTGCCGACGGCCCCTCTGTCCCAACCGAGCACGCAAATCGAGCCCTGGTGAGCCCCACACCCTATCCCTCCACTTCCCCGGCCTGGGACGCCGGCGAGTCGCCGGAATTTGGCCGGAACCGCCGCCGGCGAGGTCCAGGGACCCAATTGCAGCGGTCTCAAAACTTTCAGGGTCTTTTCTATAAGTTTTCAGGGACCCGTTTGAAAACTAGAATCTCAAATAGTATTTGGTTTCAGCTGAATCTTAGGAAATCCGTAGAAAATCGTAGAAATTTCAGAAAAATGCAAACTAAATTTTGTTGGATTCCTGGTGAAAAACACTACAACTTTTGTAAAGCATGACCATAGTTTTTCCTGATAGATTGTGCATCAAAAATACAAAACTGAAAAACCTAGATCTGTTGTATCTCCAAATCCACTTATGATCCATAGCTGAATTTTGGATATGCTGTGTGTTATACCATTCCTAGCTCCTGTACCAAAAATTGCACAAAGTTACTAGGTAAATATTTCTATATGTTTTGTTTTGTATTTATGCAGAATCTGTCTAAATGATTTTTGTAGATAAAAATAAATATTTTTTTTTGTGCTCAACTTCTGGATATAACCTTTTTATACATAAACCCACCTCTGGTGAATTAACCATGATTTTATGTTTAGCAGAAATATTTATTCTTGAAATATGCCTAATTTTCTTTGTAAATGCATAACTCAAGATCTATAGTAGCTCTAGGTGTATATGTTGCATGCCTAGCTTAGTTTTGGACCAGAGGCCATGTGTGAGAAAGTTGGAATCATTTGGATGTGTATTTATTTTTCATATGCATTTATCATGTTTTGGTAGCTAGCTTTTGTTATTTTCGATATATTTAATTTCGTAGCTCTTTTAAGTGTGCATGTGTGTGCAGTGGCTTTGTATAGGTTTGTAGTGCTTCATAACACACCCCACTGAATTTTATTAATTGATTTTGTGAATAAAAGCAATGGTAGCCTTTTTAAGCTTAATATTAAAGTTAATTGGAAAATCATCAACTCCATATCTAGTAACCTTGTGTGGTGATTTTAATCATGCTAAGAAGCTAAGTGACACCACCCCTTGCTGTTTGTGAAATTTAATTAATTTAGTCACATAAATATGTACACAGTCACTTTTGAACAGATTAATTAATAAAGAACCGCATATTGTTCCTTTTGGAAGAGTATGCTAAATGTGTGCTTATCTAGGTGAATGTGGTCAACCATGTACCCCATGGTTGTCGTTTGTTGTTTGTAAGTAATTAAATTAAAAATCGTCAATTAAATCTTGCATATGCATCCTCGTGTAGATCCTCCCGACGGTAGCTGTACGCGTGTGCCGGAAGGAGGAGACGGAGGAGCTGACGGAGACGTGCACTACGTCACTGTAGAACAAGACTTGGACCAAAGTCCAGAAGGGCCCAAGGCCAACCTTGCCAGCGAAGGCAAGCCCCGGATCATTAACCCTGTTTTTTTTAAAATTATGCAATTATCTTTGCTATGTTTGTGCATTTACGTTTCAGGAGTTGAATTGAAACCCTAGATGCATGATCCCTAGGTACCTATGTTCTTTTACTAGTATGCTAGGTCGATAGCTGCTATGCTATAGGACACGGTAGAAGTCGAGTGATGTCCGTCACTCGCGAGAATAGGCTCTTATGTTGGAATCATAAGATCTTTATAAATGGATTGCTCATGTGGTAAGAGCATGGGATTTGGGCTCCGGTCCAGTGGCTTTCGTGGGCTAAGCTTTTGAACGTACTAAGCACTTGTCGGGAATGGGACCGGTAAACCTAGTACCTGATGGACACGGTAAGGGAACTTTTCCCTACTACCCCTAGGACACCTGATGTGTCCCCCTGCCTGCAACAGTGGGGTACCTGTGCGAGTCTGGGCGGTCCGGCGTGACGTTCCAGTAAGCCTTGTACCGAGGATTGTAGGTCTGATCCCGACCCGGAGAAAGATGGGAACCGTCTGGTCGGTGTATACCCCGTTTCGTTTTTGTTTGGATTTTCTTGGGGTATGCATTCTTCCGTGTGTTTAGGTTTATCTTGCAAGGTTTTTAATCAATCGATTGTCGGCCTCTCACCGTTATCCGAGACTGCTTAATCAACTGGCCATGGTATCCCTTAATGATGGAACTTTGTGAATATTACTGCTTGAATTAATTGTTTGTACAACTCTTGGTTGACTTAGTTGGCTCACTTAGAAATGGTAATCAACTAGAATTTGTGCTAAAATATTGAAAGTAAGGACGTACTCTCTGTCGCTTTTCAGCAAAAGAACTCCCCCGACCAAAAAACCTCTCATGTCTAGAGTTTGGTAATGTAGTTGTCACCCGACGGTTAAGTCTTGCTGAGTATTAGTATACTCAGCCTTGCTTTGATAATGTGGTTGCAGGTGTGGTTTGGTCTGGAGAGATTCCACCCGGCTGGGAGCTGGAATGGGTGGATGACGACGAGTGATGGCATCACGGACGGCCTCCTGTGATGTGTATCGAGTCGCTAGTTTTATTCCGCTGTTTTCGAACTCTGAACCTTTACTTCATGTCATGAACAATGGTTTGTAATAATTAAACCCTTAGGAGTAATTTTGAATTCAATTTGTGTTGTACTCTGGACTCACCTTCGCGTGAGTTTTAATGCATATTTGTCGATCCTTTGTTGCTATGTAAGTGATTTCACCGGGCGTTAACCCGGCAACTAACGACCGGATGATACTTTATTATTGCTTAATAACCAAAGTGGATTGGTGAGGCGATAGTACGGTATTTTCCTGGGCGGGTTGTCACAGCTGGTATCAGAGCGATTATATGCACCGGAGTTTAATTAACAACCTTAATCACTCATTTTTGAATAAAACTTACCAAGATTGGTTGTGTTTGCAAAATACGTTGGATCGTTAAGGATGGAAATAGACCGAGAGGCCCTAGAGGGAATTTTTGGGTTCTTTCAGGTGGCTTAAAAATCTATGGTTTATTTTGCTAACCCCCAGCACATTTTATTCTTGTCAAAACTTACTTCTTGCACAACCATACTAGTTCATCACGTTTTGCCATACGTGGTGGTACCGCATGGAAGTCATGTGAGGGATGGATGGGACCTAATCCAAAGGGAACCCACCGTCGCGTCTGTGTCTCGCCACGTTTTGCCATACGTGGACGTTCCGCATTGTGAATATGCGAGGCAAGGATTCACTTCATTCAAAAAGGAGAGTGTCTGAGGTTGGACGCTGTCCATGCAGCGACAAATGCATGGGTGCCGTTTCTATAGTGAACGGTAATGTATGTGGACGCTTTCATGAGTGCTGGCATGAAAGGTTCGATGTGTTCTGTGATCTTCTGCAGGTACACTAACCACGTTTCGTAAGTCGCTAAGTGTGCGTCGACTAGTTCTCGACTAGTTATTATAGGGAGAAACGCGTATATGCCTTGCCACCGGCACTAACTTCGATTTTTGGCTTGATTGCCTTGTGAGGACGAATAGGACGTCTTGCATCATGTTAAAAATCGCGACAACTTAAAACTGAAGCTCGCTGGCGTGCGACGGCGACGAACCAAAACACGCTACGGGCCTCGGTTTAACACACTGAACGGCTTAATAGGATGCACGGGCGATAACAAACGCAGCCGTGACCACAGGGGCGTGATCTGGCCAGAGGGGAGGCGGCCATGGCCGGCGGGGCGGCCGGCGGCGATGGCTCACCGCGGCTGCGCATCCTGACGCTCGGACCAAAGGAAGAAAAGGAGCTGGTGGCTTCCTCACCTTGCAGAGAAGCTACGGCCGAGGAGCAGGACGGCGAAGAAGGAGTGGCGGCGAAGATCGGTGGCGACGGCAAACTCGGGCGGCGCTCCGGCGGACAGGGACAGGAGCTCCGGGAAGCGACGAAGATGAAGACCTGGCGCAAGAGGGGCTCAATGAACGTCGGGTGCATCACCAGAGAGGAAAAAGAGAGGGAGAGAGGGGGGTCCTTCACTGGCGACGAGCTTTACCAGCGGCGGCGGAAACAGAGGCGGCGGCACTGGGTGAAATTGGAGCTCGGGCGTGGGGAAACTGCGTGCGAGTGCGAAAGGGAGGGGACGAGGGTGATGCCCGGCTTTTATACGGACAGAGAGAGGAGAAGGGGAAGCGGGAAGGGGCCGCCGGCGGCGGCGCACTTGCCATTGATGGTCGGCGGCTTCGCGGGCGTAAAGGAGCAAGAGGAGGGAGGGAAAACGGCAAGAAACTGAAGAGGATATGGTCGTGGAGGTTTATTGCCTTTAATTGAGACGCTGAAAAGGAAGGGGAGGCAAGGGGGCGCGGGCAGGCGTGGCGGGGATCACGGCAGGTGCGCGGCTGAACAGAGAAAAGGGGGCGCGGGAGGAAGGAGATGGTGCCGACAGGTGGGGCCGGCATGTCAGCGGCCGCGAGGAAAAAAGAAAAGGAGAGGAAGGATAGGTGGGCCGCCGGGGGTTAACGGGCCGGAAGAGGAGGCAGGCCGGGAGAGAGCTGGGTCGGGGTGGGCTGAAAGGGGAGAGGGGTGAGGTTGAGGGGTTTTTTTTTAAACCTTTTCAAACTTAAACATTTCAAACACTTTTTCAAACATTCAAACAAACTTTAAAACTTTTAAAACTTCACTCCATCACACATAAACCATGCAAACAAGATATGATGCACAAGCACTTATTGTTTCTAAAATTAATCAAATGATATTTAAATATTTAAAAGCCAAATTTATTTGATAATTTATTTATTCCTAGAAAACAAAAACTAAACACCATGTTGCTACATTATTTTGGTGATGGAATTTTAGGGTGTTACAGAGCGCACGTACGGAGTTGCAGTACGCTTCCATCTTCTCGTCGTGGCAGCACGGACGCCCGAGGATGGCGTGGTACGTGCCCCGAAACCCCACCACCTCGAAGGTGAGGACCTCCTTGCGGAAGTTGTCCGGCGTGCCGAACCAGACCGGCAGGTCGATCTGCCCGAGGGGCTGGACGCGCTTGCCCGGCGCGACGCCATGGAACGGCGCCGTGCTGGGCCGCAGCTGATCCAAGCCAATCCCCATCAGCCGCAGGGTGTGCGCGTATAGGATGTTGAGGCTGCTGCCGCCGTCCATCAATACCTTAGAGAATCGCGCATTGCCGATGATGGGGTCGACGACCAGCGGGTACTGGCCCGGGTTGGGGATGCGGTTCGGGTGATCCTTGCGGCTGAAGGTGATGGCCTCCTCCGACCAGTCGAGGAAGGAAGGAGGGGCCTTCTCTGCGGCGAGAACTTCATGCCGCTCGTGCTTGCGCCGGCTGGTGGACATGTCCACCGTCGGTCCCCCGAAGATGAGGAAGACATTCTCCACCGCGGGGAAGCCGTCAGCGCCTCCGTTACCCCCATCCTTCTTGGCCTCGTCCTCCTTCGCGGCGACGCGGCTGTAGTACTTCTTGAGCATGTCGCATTGCTCGAGGGTGTGGTTGACCGGGGTCTTGTGGTACGGGCAGGGCTTCTTCAACATGTCGTCGAACACGCCGGGGCCTCGAGGGGGCCCTCGAGGACCCTTACGGGCAGGGTCAACGGCGAGGGCCTCATCGTCGTCTTCGCCGCGTCCCTGTGCGCGCGCGTCGTGGTGGGGCTTCTTGCCCTTCTTGCCCCACTTTTGCTTCTTTGCGGGCTCCTTGGACTTGCTGCCCTCCGCGGGCGCGTCGTCCACGCGCTTGCCTTTCTTGCCGTCAAAAATGGCCCCCACCGCCTCCTCTCCGGAAGCGAAGCTGGTGGCGATATCGAACAGCTCGTTGGAGTCGACCGGCGGGCTCCTGCCGAGCTCGCGTACGAGGTCGCGACAGGTCGTGCCCTCGAGGAAGGCGTGCACGATCTTCGACTGAGCGACGCTCGGGAGCTCGGTACAGCGCTTGGAAAAGCGCCGTATGAAGTCCCGAAGCGACTCGCCGGGCTTCTGAGTGCACCCTCGCAGGTCCCACGAGTTCCCGGGGTGCATATACGTGCCCTGGAAGTTTCCCACGAAGGTGCGGACTAGGTCGCCCCAGCCGTGGATTTGGCTGGGCGGCAGATGCTCGAGCCATGTCCGGGCCGAATCCGCAAGGTGCAGCGGCAGGTTGCGGATGATCACCGCGTCGTTGGTGGCACCGCCCAGCTGGCAGGCCAGGCGGTAGTCGTTGAGCCAGACTCGAGGGTCCGTCTCCCCCGTGTACTTGGTGATGGTGGTGGGCTGGCGGAAGCGCTGGGGGAAACTCGCCGTACGGATCTCCCGACTGAACACACGGGTTCCCGGGGGTTTCGGCGTTGGCGAGCGGTCCTCCCGGCTGTCGTAGCGACCACCTCGTCGAGGGTGGTAGCCCGCCGCCGTCCGCGCCTCCGCGTCGCCCCTCCTCTTGGCGTTCAGGACATTGCGAGCATCGCCGTCGTGAGCCTGGCCGCGCATGTCAAGGATCCGCTCCCTGACAGGCGTCCTGCCCCGGTTTGCCGGCTGTCCCGCCGCGCCGTCTGCGTGGACGGATGCATCCTGGTCCTGCGCATCGCCGTTGCCGCGCGCGCTGGACTGGTTGCGTATGCGGGACGCGGAGCTCTCGGCCTGCTGTACGGCCGCCTGCTCGATGAGAGCCTGCGCCTCACGGCGCAGGTTGCGTGCCTCGGGCGTCGATGGCTCGAGCATGGCCCGAAGTAGTGTCGCCGCCGCGATGAGTTTTTGGCTGGCCCGAGGCGGCGTGTGTGGGTCGTCCACGTTGAAGTCGGCGTTGATGCGCTCGCGAGCCTGCCTCCCGGCTTCTCGGTCGCGTTCGCCGCACGCCGAGGCTTCCCCTGCGATGGTAGCACGCAGGAGCCGCACCTGCCGGTACTCCTCTGCGAGCTTCGCCTCGAGCTCGCGCGCCTGGGCCAGCTGCGCATTAATATCCGCATTGCCCGCTGGTGGGGCCGGTGGCGGGTTTGGCTCCGGATGCTGGGCCACGTACCCGTCGCCTGCTCCGTTCGCGCCGTCAGCGTGCTCGTTGGCGACGACAACGAAGGACTCGCGCGCGGGATCGTAGCTTCCTTCGCTGGAGTTGTCGGAGCAACCGAACCAGTAGTCCGCAGCGTCAAGGAACCGCCGGAATACCACAGGGTCCGGTACGCCGGAGAAGTCCCACTCTGCGTAGCCATGCGAGGTCGAGGGTGGCAGCTCGGTGGCCGAGCCGTGGTACGACTCGTCGTTGTTGGTGGTGATGAAGTTCCGGGCTGACAGCAGGTGATGGCCCGGGAGATCCTCGTATGCGGCCATGTCGGTGCTGGCGGACGAGGCGTACGTCGCGGCGGAGTTGCGCATCCCGTAGGGGAACTGCGGCCCCGTGGCCGCGTGCTCCCCTGCAGGGTGGGCCGTCGTGTCACTCGGCGGTGGTGCGTCGCTCCGGGCCGCGTCGCGTGCTGCCCGGCGCCGCTCCGTGCGCGCCTGACGCGAGCGCTGACCCGGGCGTTTGCGGCGCCGAGACGTCGAGGCAACTGCCGTCGCGGGTTCTGGCGCCGGGACGCCGGTCGTCGGCGTGACGGGGATCGGGCCCGGCCCGGTTGACCGCCACGGGTGGAGTTCATCCCGATTCGTAAGGCGCATGTGGTAGCCGTTCCCTGTGGCCTGAAAGTTCAAGCTCCCGAACCGGATTTCGAATCCGGCAGGGAAAGGGTCCGAGCTGCCCATGGCGTACCTCTGGGACGTCATCTCGGTGCGAATCACCATCGAGATTGCTGGTGAGGGGTTGATCACAACGCGAGTCCCCCTACCTGGCGCGCCAACTGTCGGTGTTAGGATTAGTCCCGACACTAACTAGTGAGATACGCTGTGATCGGCTTCTCGATGGTTGGTGCAAATGGCAACACAGGGACACGGGTTTATCCTGGTTCCGACCGCGGGGTCGTACGTCCAGCAGATTACGCGTGCGCACTGTATTGACTCGCACCAGTGGTGCCTGTAGAGGGGGGCTACAAGCAAGGCAGGAGAGGAGGAGAAGCCTCCAAGTCCCTGCTAGGATGATTGAGGCAAAGTGCCAATATCGGGGGGAACGGGTATGCGGGTGAGTGTGGGTGTGTCGTGATCATGTGCTCCCCGGCGGCCGGGCGACCGCCTCCTCCTTTTATAGATCAAGGGGAGGCGGCTTACAAATGTGCCGCATGGGGTTTTACACAGTATCGTGGTACTGGTACACAACGTTTGCGATTTGATGGTGTCCTGACGTCTCAGTACTTGCCGGTGTCATGGTGGCTATGTACTTGCCGGGGAATAGCTTCGAGGGTAGCTCGCTCGGCGTGCACATCTGACCGCCGTTCGTGCACCAGTTCGAGGGTCCTGCTGACGAGGGCGCCGGGGGCTGTACAGGGCCCGGTGTGGCGGCGTCCCATCGGAGCAGGACCGCACAGCGCCGGGGATGGCTGTATAGCGCCCGGGATGGTGCCACAGGGCTAGGGATGTCCGCACAGCGCTGATGATGGCCGCACAGACCCCGGGTCAGTTGCGCAGTGCCCGGGATGGCCGGGCGGCGCCGGAGTTAGTGGTGGGGACGCGGCGCACGTCGCTCGTACGGCGGCAGCGGTCAGTGTGCGCGCCTGGTCGCCGCCCGTACATCCTTCGAGGATGATCCACGCCCTTTCGAGGGCCTCGAGGGCGGGAGCGCCCATGCCATACAGGGCCCGGCGTGGCGGCGTCCCATCAGAACAGGGTTCCGCAGCGCCGGGGATGGTGGCACAGCGCTGGGGATGACCGCACAGCACCGGGGATGGCTGCATAGCGCCCGGAGGTGATGGAGGGGACATCCTCTGCCTACCCTGCGCCACGGCACCGTCATGGGCGTGCGTCAGGGCGGCGGCCGTACGCCCCTCGAGGGTGTTGCCATCCCTTTTCGAGGGGTATGGCGGGGAGGAAGGGCGGGAGCCGGTGGAATAGTGTCGAAGAATGACACCAGCCATCCCGCATAGCGCTTATACAGCGCCGGGGATGGCCGCACAGCGGTGGATCGCTCGAACAGTGCCGGGATCAGATTCCCAGGAGGTGTCAGGAGATCGGCGTGGCGGGGATTCTCCTTTTGACCTGGGCGCCCGCGGCGTGTCAGGGCATTTATTGCCCCGGTCGGGGGAAGCAGGTGGGGCGCCACGGGTCGAGAGGGGGCCTCGAGCGAGGCGGAGACTCGCTCGAGGGGCTGGACCCCTCGAGCGAGACGGAGGTTCGCTCGAGGGGCCAGAGCCCTGGAACGAGGCGGAGATTCACACAAGGGCCGCTGTGCCTTCGAGCGAGGCAAGGCTCTGCCGCGCTACGTCCGACCCTCGAGCGAAGCGGAGGTTCGTTCGAGGGCGACTGGTGGCGGCTGTTTCAACGGGCCGTGGAGGTTATCGGACCGCGGCGGACTGTGGGTTTTATTCGTGTTTGGGCCGCGGTTATTTTGGATGGTGTTTTTGCGATTTATGTTAATTTTTGGAAAGGGTGATTTTCCCCCATAGTTAGGGGACCCCTTTGGCCGTCCCCGACAATTGGATTATTTTTAATATTTATTCTTATTTTATATTATTATTATCTTGCTGAATATTCAGTATATTTTCTTATAAATATTTTGTAGCCCGTGGCAACGCACGGCACGATCCTAGTGTAATAGAAAAAGAAATAAGTAAATGGCGCTCGTCATACAACAACTTGTCAAGTTGGTGTAGATTGGTCCAACAAGTTGTAAAAGATCAATCTAGTACAATAACTTGTCAGGTAGGTGAATATTGATCCAACAACTTGTGAAAGGCTCAATCTAGTACAGTAACTTGGTATGTGGTGCATGTTAGTCCAAGAACTTGTAAGTTGCTCAAATCAGTGTATTAAATTGGTAAATCAGAGCATACATAGTCCAAACGTTGTACCAAATAATGTTTTTCCTGATGTCAGGTAAGAGGATATTCACATAGTAACAAGTTAACATTAATTTCATAAACACTAAATGTTCTGATCCAGTCTAGATACGTTACCCTTGCAACATGAATATCACTGATATTTGTGTTGCAAGGTAACATATTTAGCTTGGATTAGAACCTTTAATATTTATGAAATTAATGTTATGGATTTGTATTAATTATCTGTATACAATAATTAAATTTATATTGCAAATATTTACCCTTTTGATTACATGCACTTTGATTCAGCTAAAAACCAATACATTAATGCATAATAACAATATATTTTAGAAGTTTGACGTAAATATTTTGTAAAGCCATATGTAGTTGTGTAGAAAGTATAATTAAGTGAAACTAGAAACTATAACAAATAAGATATGTACAATGACAATTATTAAAAAAGAATTATTGATTGGAGTAAAAACTCAAATGCACATATATTTTGCTCATTATGTTCTCGTTGTAACATTTAGATTGTTGATGCACTAATTTGCCAATTTATTTCACTAAATTAAGCATTTGAGTAGTTGCTGACCAATGTGTACCCACCTGACAAGTTATTATGTCAAAATTAGTCGTTTGTAAGTTATTGGACCAATCTGCACTCACCTGACGAGTTATTGTACTAGATTGAGCCTTTTACAAGTTGTTGGACCAGTTTGCATCCACCAAACAAGTTGTTGTATGGCTTATGCAATTAACTCAAAAGAAAGCACCATAACGAGGCGTTGAAGTAATTGCTTTCAAATTTTACAACTGATTTTGTTCTTGAAACATGTACCATCACAGGCCATCTTTCATTTTACTAGTAACAAACTTGATGATATGAAAATATGCTGTTTTTATGGTCAGATTCATGGAGGATGTGGATTTATTACCCGAGATAAAGAGGGCCATAAATGTTTGGACGATAAAGTGAGGAAGCTAAAACAATGGATTGACTTGTGAAGCTTCCGAGAGAAGAGCATAGACATTATGTAGTTTTTTTATTTGCCTGTACAGCCCCGGTTCGTGAGGAGAAATTTTTGGGTCCTCTTTCAAGATCTATTAGGAGTATTGAATGTAGACTGATTACAAAAATAATTACACTAATGGATCGGAAATCGCGAGATGAATCCATTAACTTTAATGAATCTGTCATTAGAGATCGGTTACTGTAGCACGGCGTTGTATAATTATGGCATAATTAGGCTCGTTAGATTCGTCTCGAAAATTAAGGTAGGGATTGTTGAATGAGTTGTGTCATTAATCTACATTTAATACTCGTAATTAGTGTTCGGAGATTGATGTGACGGGTAGTTGGTGAAATTTTGGGAACAAAACAAGGTCGTGTGCTCTTGTTGTTTATACTAGTGAGAGACATGGGTACCCAAGGGTCCCCACCAGCCAGAGGTCCCTAACAAGTGGGCCCGACCTGCCAGACGACCTGTCGACCTGCATGTGGACCCAGAAGACCTTATCCACAACCTCGAAGACCTCCTCGAGACTTGTCGTGGAAGACAAGACACAAAAGGCGGCGCGATGGCGCCCACCAGTCCGGATATCACAGGATATCTGTTGTAATCTGTAGAGATAGCTTTCCAAGTTGTAATCGACTTGGACTCTAGGTCCATCGACCTCGGAAACCCTAGTCCGTTGGCCAATATAAGGCGGCTTAGGGTGCCCTTCCGAGGACACCTTCATCTGATCCCCACGTACAAGCAATACAACCACCAACTGGACGTAGGATTTTACTCTCCGAAGGCCCGAACAAGTATAAACCTTCGTGTCCCTTGTGCTTCGCCGTGTTCCGTGTGTAATCCTGCGCGACCATCTCCGCTCTTAGTCTCTAGATCCCCATTAACCTGCAAACTGCTCGGGTAGTCCCCGTAGCGGACCTTTCCAGGTCTCACCCCTGACAACTAGTAGTATGCCAATGTGTGCTCGCTTTGCCACCTGCCGCTCCTTCTGACACGTCGCCCTTCCTTTTTCCCAAGGCCTCCCCCACACGCGGTTGTTGCGACCTCTTTGCGTCGGCCCGCGCCAGCGGTCAGCTTTGACCACTGCAACCCTATCTTTTGTCAACACTACCCTGATCACTGCGAGCATGTCGACGCCGTGGCCCCTACGAGAGCTCTCTAGCTGGCGGCTCGACGGTGCTGCGACCCCAGTGCGGGCGGGCACAGCCACCGCACACCGCGGGAGCTCGCCGACGCCGCGGCCCCTGCGGGAGCTCGCTGGTCAGTGCGGGCTCGGCGGTGCCGCGGTCCCCGCGCGAGCGAGCATGGCTACCACGCACTGCGGGAGCTCGCTGGTCGCCGCGGCCCCTGTGCGGGCTGGCCGGCCACCATGCGCCGCGCGCTCGTCGGAGTTGGAGGAGAAGAGAAAAATGTTGGTCCAATATTTTTCTAAAAAATGTTGAAAAATTATTAGTCCAACATGTGATTGAAAATGTTGTCCAATATTTCTTGAAAAATTGTTAGTTCAACATTTTTTAAAAATGTTGAAAAATATTAGTCTAACATTTCATTAAAAATCGTTGGTCCAACGTTTTCTAAACATTTTCTAAAAAATGTTGGTTGAGAAATGTTGGTCTAGTTTCTGAAAAATGTTGGTGCAACTTTTGTTGAAAAATCTTGATCCAACATTTTCGAAAAAATGTTGATCGAAAAAATATTGACAGCATTTGTGAAAAATGTTGGTTCAACATTTACGAAAAATGTTAGTCTAATACTTTCAAAAAATGTTGATCAACATTTTTTTAATTGATTAAAAGTGTGGAATGATTCCTCAATAGTTGGGTTTTAGTGGGCTCGATAGTTTATAGCTTCGATGCTTATTCACCTTCCGATAGCCTTAATTGTACTCCCCCTATACTAAAATACTTGACGTTTTGGTTAAATATTGGGAACATAAATTATGAATAACTTTTAAGTTGTTGGGTTTAGAGATATAAAAATTATATGAGTAGATTTATCTCGCAAAATACTTTTGTAAAAGCATATGTATTTCAGTTTTCGATAAATATTTTAAAAAATAATAAATCAAAATTATACTTTGTAGACCGTGTTGTTTTCCTACCGTCAATTTTTCTTTGGAGGGGACTAAACGGAGAGTGCTCTCCATTTAGGCTTAAATGGAGAGCCCTCCGAGGTTACTTCCTGCGACACAAAAGTTACTTCTCTCAACAGAAAAAGCACATAGGAGGAAGTAACTTTTAGTCATACATCCCAGTTACTTCCTGCGGCACAAAGTTACTTCTCTCAACAGAAAACAAGCACAGTAGAGGAAGTAATTTTGATCGTGGAAAGTAACTTTGTGTCGCGGGAAATAACTTTGTGTCGCAAAAAGTAACTTTATGTCGCAGGAAGTAACCTCGGAGGGCTCTCTATTTAAGCCTAAATGGAGAGGCCTCTCCGTTTAGATTTTGCGTTTTTCTTTTTTAGCATGGAGAGAGTAGTCCGCACCCGAGCCCAACCCAGACAAACGCACAGAGAACGAGACTCCGAGCCGAGCCCACTGCAACCCGGTCCAAACTCCAAACTGCGGGGGATTCCTAAGAGCAAGTTTAATAATTTAGCCAGCTGCTGGCTGTATGATCTCTTATAGCCTACCTCTCAGCCAACTAGTATAATGGTTTAGCCCTTCACATTTAAGATATGACCCATTTATCTCTCTCACATAGATCTTTGGTTCCTGTGCCCAAGCTGGCTGTAAGCTTACACCCAATCTCTCCTCTCTCTCTTCTCTTCTCCCCTACACGTCATCATTTAGCCAACTTGCAGCCCAATCATACTTGCTCTAATCGGCCTCCGGCCCTTCCCCCTCGGCCTCGCACACTTCTCCTCCCCGCCGGGCGTGGCTCTCTCTCTCTCTCTCCTAACATAGCTTTGTTAGGACTTTAGTTTGTAATATACAGTATCTTTTTTACATGCTGTCATCAGCCTCAGTGTTTGAGTTGCTGGTGCTTGTTTTTTCAGTGTAGAATTCCCTAACCACCACCGGGTTTTCCCTCTAGTTTTGGGTCATAGCTAGTATTGAGGTATTTGAGGGTTATTATGGTTACTGATTGCAACATATAGGGTAAATAAAAGTAAACATCATATCAGAATCCTCTATAAAACACTGAGCCACTGAACTGACCTTGATATACAGAATTTAATTTAACGCTACTTGGAACACGTGCACTACTACACATGAGTATGTGCAATTTAGATCTTGAGGCCTCAAACTTGCAAACAAAACGTCTATAACTCTGTATTAACAACAAGTACATGAACACAAGTACACAACACAATAGTAGAGGTTGAACCACACAAATAAAAGATAACACGTCTAAAGTGGAGTAGTAAATGCTGTTAGTGTCTGGGTGATTTATGCCATAACACTTAAAAGGTTACTTCACACCAAACAAGTCAGTGTACTTTCATGCATTGCCAATTCAATGAAAAATCAGCAAGGTTACATCTAAAGATCACAAAGCATTGCTAAAGTAATGTGAACTGCCGCAATTATCCAAGAAAAGAGTAGTGCTTTGATACAATTAAAGTTGTTTGTAACATGTCGAATAACAAGTTTTTTCTGTAAGTTTTTAAGAAATATTTGCACCTATGTTGTCTAAAATAAGAGCATGGAACATCTAGCGCTGATCTCATGCACATGTTGCTATGTGCCGATATCACGAGATAGCTTACACATGGCGATCACATTTTCTTTTCTACTTAGGATTAGAAACTGAGTAGGCATCCATGAGACAGATTTAGGTAGCGTCGGGCTTCTAAATTCTCATAAGGTAGAGGGACGAGCATATGGTTATAGGAATTCAGCTATAATAATGTATGTAGTCACATCTAGGCCATCACCACTGAAAATGCACATGAAAAGATCAACATGAGTTTAGATTTGGTAAAAAAGTACCAGCCGATTCGTATCAACTAATGTATTTCCAAACATGTTTTTAGTTCTTCATGGTATTCATATGTTGCACTATTAAACATTGCATGCAGATAATGTAACATCAAAACAGAACCTTACTATAGCAACTTTTTGTTCCTGCTACAAGATTATTTTTTATTTGTTTTTTTACATGATCGCCCTACTTTTCAAGTTGAAACCCTCTTTCCTCTAGTTCTGTAAGATTGCTGGTTATATTTATGTGTGATCTAGGACTTGAAAATTTTATGTTCTTCTAATAAAAACTCTATATGCAGGGCCTTCGCCATTACGGAACACACTCCAATCGTCAGAATGTAGCAGAGCTGAATGAAGCTCTGAGAAGGGTGGAGAGGAGGCTGGACGCACTTGAGGGAAAATGTGATATATTCAAGAAATATAAACTGTGTGATCTTACACAAAATTCTGTACTCTTTATTTAGTGCTGGACTAACTTAGCTATGCTCCCCTCGTTTCTTTTTGCAGTGACCATAAAGATATTGGAAGCGTGGATATAACAAAGGATTTTCGTCAACTAACGAATGGGGGATTGTAGGTTTTAGTTTTACCATAGGTGTGGCGGTATATTACAATTTCTTTCGAGATGTTTGCAAGAGCCATTCTACTATATAAGTTTAGTTAAGATGTAGAATTACTTCTAGAAATGCTGGCTGACAAGCAAATATTTGGTCCTGGCTTAGTTTGTGAGAACCGTTGTAGAATAGCAAAGCTTTTGTAATTTGATGAGCTAATTACCCACTTGTTTTATGCTTTGCCTAACTGTAAAGGAATCTAAGGGTGTTGCAAAATGTGTAGTACTTTGGTAGTTGAATCCACTCAGATCGTTTGGCTGCTGCTGTGCGGATGCTTCATGGCAAGAAGCTCCCTAATGAGTACTCCGTCTCATAATGAGCACGGAATGTGAGCTGCAGCCGATTTATAACAATTGCCGTGCTTGTTGAGACGTGGTGCTCACTACAAAGGGATGGTGAACTTGTATACGAACATGAGCTAAACCCTATCGACGTTTGTTCTCATACAAATACAGAAAACTAGTCCACCGAATCTTTTCAAACACCATTTTTGGACTCCCTAACCGTATGGACGTTAAGATGGTTAGGTTTACCTTTCCAATAACAAAGACACTCCACACGAATGAGCACCTTACTCGCACACATATCCCTTGTGCAAATACAACCAAATAAAATCACACGTGCACAAATTTGCAAACCGTGGACACCAGAAACTGGATTTTTTTTTCTTTTTAGTAGAAGTCATAGCATCACGCTTTCATCACCATGTTAACTTCAGTGAACAAAAAACTATAAATTTATTTGACTACTTTTACAGAATATTCAATTAGTTTCCTGATATAGTTAAGAAGATTAGCAAAATTATTGAACTAGATTTCATTAATTTTAACATCTTGGATAGTACTGCTAATGAATCACGTAAGAGCAACTCCAAGAGACTCACTAAATTAGACTAGCTAAATTCACACTTAGCTAGTCATTTAGTTACTATTCTTCCTCTATATTTTCTCTTCTTCCAACAGACTAGCTAAAATGACTAGTCATCCCACAACTAGGCCCACGTGTCAGCCGTGCGAGGGAGATGGGAGCAGGAGGGGACCGCGCGGGAGGTGGAGGGGCCGCGAAGGATAGCTAGCCGAGGGCGCTAGCCATCTTTGGTCAGTGAAGGCACAAGTTTAGCTAGCGAGGATAGCTAGTGGGTTATTTGGCTAGTCAATTGGAATGCTATTTCTGTTGATTTTTTCATTTTTTAGCTACTCAAGTCAAGATAGTTAGTCTCTTATAGTTGCTCTAAGTATGTACCCCGTATTTGAAAAAGCCAAGCATGGAGCCATTTTAAAGTGAGTACTATTTTCCAAATACAAAACATATCCTACCACTTGCCCATCTCTCTCCCAAGTCCTAAACTCACCTGTAACCCTTGGATCATATCTGGACGGTCAAATTCTCATAGACGCGTGCGTACGGCGTTTGCTTACCTCCTGCGCGCTCCTGAAACTCGTTCGATGATAGGTGGGCCGTGGGGGCTTGCGCCGCGCAGGTGGGCCGTGGGGGCTTGCATCGCGCACTTCCCGGTCCGCAAAACCCGACGGCTTGGAGGGGAGAGGAGAGATCCAAACCAAACCAGATGCGCAGCGCGCAACCCAGGGAGCTCTGCCGCCGCACCCTCCTCGTCGCCGGCGGACGCGCCTTAGAGCAACTTTAGCGGTTTGATTAAATTTGATTCCCTATATAAAATTATTGGGGGTGGAATAAAAATATCTTCATCCCTAAAACACAATTTGTTCCAGCAGTTTTCCTATTCTCCTTCCCAACTCGTGGGTCCCACCATGCCACGTCATCTTCTCTTTCCCCTCCCCAAATCTTGCATCTTTGGAAACCGGTCGACGCTGGACGAGCTCGGCGGCCTCCTCAGCCGCGGTGCCTCCGCCAAGGTGTACCTCGCGCGGGACCTCCTCACCGGCGAGTCCGTCGCCATCAAGTCCTTCCCCAACCCCCGCGGCGCCTCCAGCGGCGAGGAGGGCCGCGGCCCCGCGGCCATCGAGCGGGAGGCGGCCATCCTCCGCTGCCTCCGCCACCGCCACGTGGTGCGCCTCCACGAGATCCTAGCCACGCGCAAGAAGGTCCACTTCGTCCTCGACCTCGCCGCCGCCGGCGAGCTCTTCTCGCTCGTCGACGCCTCGGGCCGCATGACGGAGGACCTCGCAAGGCACTACTGCCGGCGCATGTCGCAGGCGGCGTAGTGCCCCTACTGCCGGGCGTCGGGGCCGGCGCGGTGCGCGACGACGCAGCCGCCGCTGTCCCGCGCCGTCTCCGAGTGCTCCGTCTGCGCACGCATCGTCCTCGAGTGCCACCTCCACACGCACCCCTTCTTCCCCCTCATCCCCTCCCTCCACCCGCTCCCCCTGACCTCGAGCGCGCCCCCGCGTCAACCCCGACATCGCCACCGCCGTCGAGCCCGCCCCCCTCCCTCCACCTCCCCCGCCGGTGAAGATGACGAGGACCCCTACCTCCCCGCGGGCTTCGTCTCCGCCTTCTCGGCATTCTCCCTCGAGCGCCACCCGGTCCTCGCCCACTCCGCCTCCGCCTTCTTCGGCCAGCTCGCCGAACTCGAGCGCACGCTCGCCGGTGACTCCGCCGCCGCGTCCTCCAACCCGGACCCCGCCGGGCCCATGGTCTCCGTCGACAGCCTCCGCGCCTACCTCCAGATCATCGACGTCGCCTCCATACTCAGGCTCGATCGGGACATAGCCCGCTGCAGCGAGCGACACTCGAGGATGGCGCGGGGGAGCAGGTCGAGCCCCGCCCACGGGATGTTGTTGAGGACGAGCTCCGCGACGCCCTTGGCGGTGAGCTCGCGGATCCAGTGGCGGAGGATGCGATCGTCGGCGTCGCTGAAGTAGCACGTCAGCTTCACGGAGCGGAAGGGGCCCGGATGGGCGGTGATGGCGTCGGAGATGCTGGAGGTTACCGTGCCGACGTGGCTGGGGTTGTTGAGGAGGAGGTCGATGTCGTCGAGCACGAGCGGGTTGGACGCCCAGAGATCGCGCCATCGGCACGAGAGCGCCGCCGTGCGCGCTGCGTCCTTGATCGGGAGGAGGGATACGATCATGGACAGCACGTCGTGGCCTCGTGGGGCAGGCAGCTGATGATGTCCTCGCCGTCGGGATCGGAGACGGTGGCGCCCGCGACGCTGCTGGATCTCACAGGGAAGCAGGAGATGAACCGCTTCAAGCCTGATGGGATGCTCATGGTGGCCGGGCTCGCCGACCGGCTCGACGTTGAAGAAGAAGCCCGCGCAGGAGGGAGACGCGGCCATGGCAGCGGCTCGATCTGGTGGTGGTGTCGATGGGTCCCACAGAGTAGGGGATGGAGGAGAGATCCCCTCTATAGAGGGAATGGAGAGAGATTTTTAGTCAATGGAGAAAAGATGGGAGGGCTATAGGGAATCTGCTGGAGAAGATATTTGGGCATTTCATCCCCTATATAACTATTTTTTGCTATTGGGGAGGGTATAGGGAAGCTGCTGAAGTTGCTCTTACCATCGTTATCCCAATGCGGGATGGTGAGCAACCTGCAACACTACTTCCGTTTCCGCCTGCGAGATCGCGATTTCCTTATTTCCCCGTTTCCCCTTTTGGTTTCCTCCTGCAGTCTCTCCCCCGGGGCACACGTATCACCCTTTCCCATCTCCTCCACGCCAACGATTGCTACCTTATGGTAATGCCACGCCCTTCCATCATCCTGTGACGCCTAATTCGTGTATTCGCGTGCTAGAATGTAACATGTTTCTTCAAATTTCGTTTGTAATCCCCTTGTTTGGTTGTACAGCTCCCCCTGGCCCGCGCCCGCACATCGGCCCTCATCCGTGCTGCTGGTGGAAGACACATGATGGGGACACTACCGCAACAACGACAATTGGAACAGTGACCTGCGGACAATTTTGGTAAGTGCATCAACAGTTTGTGTATATGAAATAGGCTCAACTCCTTTTCGTGCTCTATATTGCAACCGTTTCATTGAGGAGAAAATTTTTCCCAAATATTGCAGACTAGAGAAAAGTAGATAAAAAGTTCTCCCAATGGTTTCACATAGTAGAAAAGGTTTTCCAAATATTTCACCTAGTAGAAATAGTTTCGCGTTATAGTGTTATGTGTTATGTGTTGACAGAGTACATAATCCATATCCGTGCTTTGTAGTTAATTTACCAGCCTCGAGATCCGCGTGGCATATCATTAGCTTGCAGAATGCAAATCCTGAAAACTGTTCCCAGCAGCTGCCACTGACTATACCATCTTTGAGCAGGGGACACTGAACAATTAGATGTGTTGTGGTATTCGTTAGTCCGTTTAGGAAGCCTCCATGCCGGGTTCGCAATCACTTGGCAAAAACTTTATCTGCAGTTTAAGTCTTCCAATGAACAACCTGATCCTATGCCCTATGCTGATTTAGGTTTTGGACATATGTCTCTTATTCCTATTCTCCAGTTGACCTGATCCGGATTTGGGTTTAGCTGAATGTGCCATATCATTTTCCAAAGGGAAAGAAAGTAACAAAATATCAGAATTGCTGTTGGGCATCAATTATGCGGAAACCTATCATGCAATTTCTTCTCTACAAAGTTGTTGCCACAGTTTTACTCCTTTCTTAAGGATTGTTTGTACAAAATGGATTGATTTTTTTGATGCCTTTCCTTGTCCTACCATAAGAATCTGGCCGTTTCCTATGGTTATTGCTTTGCACGCGCTGTAAGGCTTCTTTTCAGTTTCATCGCCATAGTTGACAGTCCTATCCGGGGTGTAGTACCACTCACACAAAACTATAGCCAGTGTAATCTTAGTCCTATGCGAAAGTTCACAAGATTGTTAATCTTGAAACCACCTGCTTGATTCTGGTGGTAAGCCCGTTTGCATTTCACTAGACAATGTCCTAATTTTACTTCCTCAGCTCCCTGTTGAGAACCATATTTTACCTTGCCCCTTCTTGAGTGCGCATGTCTAGGTTATTCAAATCCATCCCTAGATAGATCCTAAGAAACCTTAAGTATGCTTGTGCTTTATTTAAGTATGCCTCATTAAAGTTTGAATGGTCTTCTGCAGCTTAAGATGTATAGGAGATGCGAGACCCTAATCTTTCATAATCATGCTGCGGCTTTCATGTACATTGATGAAGTAAACCAACTCTTTGTGCGAGCCTGTCATACGTCCTGTATGAGAGAAGGTCAAGAATGACTGAAGACCATGTGAACAGAAGGTTTGACTTACTAGACAAGGAAATCCATTTGCTAAGGATGGAGATGAAGAGGCTACAACAAGCAGCAGAGACAATTCACTAACCACCATCTGCTGGTGAAATTGGCAAAAGTTTCTTCATTATCGTCAATGACTCGCCATGCCTGGTATTGAAATAATGAAATTTCCTCAACTGTGATGGTCGTGTTCTTTAATGTTTTGATCTTTGCTCTTCTAATGTTTCAAAGCTAGTGCATTTTGTTTTTATTAGAGTTCCTTGGAAAGAGGACAATAAGGGTTCAAACCTAAGTTTACAGCACAAATATGACATCAACTACTTAATCTTAGAACTTATATGGCTTTCTTGAAATCTTCCAAAAGCTAACTTGTCACCATCACCATAACTTTTTCACTCCCATTACTAAATATGCCACTTAGACTCTCAGACTACTCATCTACTAGGATAGAACTCAACACACACAAGGCATCACATACAAATGCAGCGACAGCTCTACTTCCCTGCTTAATCTGGTAGCAGCTTTGAGTTACCCAGCAGCAATCCTCTTGTTCATATCTTCACAGTGCATCTTATTGCTCAGGTTGAGGATAAACTTGCCGAGGAAGGTAGCAAAACCAGATTAATGTGCAATGATATTATGACTGGGAAGAGAATTGAATTGATTGTTCCCACGAACCACATAATGAAGGTTAGTGTGGAATATTTTAAACCCAATGAATAGTGAATTATTTTGTCTCTTTAGTTAAATTATTTCATCTTTGGTTTCAGGTACCAAAGGTCAAATCAGAGGAGTGTGTCGTTGTTTACTGCGATCAACATTCTCACTATGTAAGTCCTTGTGTTTTACTGACTTGCCTTTTAGTTGGATACACATGTACATGATCAGTGAAAAGACTTGCTCTACATATCTTGTCTGCTCTTTACTATGCGTAGATGACTACTATTTGAGGCCACAAAGGAGCAGAAGGATGTTCGTGTGCTTCCATCATACGCAACCCAGATCAAATTTTTTTCTTGATATATTTTTCCTATTTACTAGGTTGATTAGAACTTCTGTATCATAGTTGTTGAAAGGGAGCAATACAAACTTCTATAACCTTCCCCACAACTCAAGATCCATGATATTTTTCATGAAGGCACTAGATGTTGTTCATGAAGAAATTAGAATAATGTAGAACCTAGATATTTATCTAGGAATTCTCTAGAAAGAGGGACACTTGTCTCAACCTTATGATCTCCCTTGGCCTATAAATAGAACCCCTCTCCCTTGCCATGCCATCCAACCATGAGCATGGTAGATGAGTGGAGCATAGGGTGAGTGCTAGGCTAGCCACTAAAGAGAGAGAGAGAGTTGTACACTCTTGTGTAATATTATTGTGTTGTAATAAAGTTCTGTTCTTGTAAGGTTTAGTCTCCTGATTGGGCCATAAAGTTTCTAAGTACTTAGTGCATAAGTTGTGATCCATCGAAGGTTGACTCTGTCAGCCGGGATCACAAGGGTTTGGACTTCATCTGTTGGTAGGCTCTGCCACCCGGAAGTCAGCTTTATCTGTTGGTAGGTACTGCCACCCGGAAGCAAGAAAACAGCTTTGACGTCAAAAAACACTCGTTGCACTAAGTAACTAGAAATTAAAAGGGCTGACCGACTCCAGAGTGAGTTGGTGTCCTAGGTGTAGGTCCTCAGCTTAGTGGGTATTCGGGCCACCACAATTCTAACAATAGTCATGTTCATCGACCTAGGTTTATCGACCTAGATTGATTGGGGTCAATCGTTCCAAACTACTCCTTTCGACCCATGTTCTCAGACACTTACGACCCTCGTCCCTCGACCCCAACCCTCGATCCAGTCGACCCGACATTCTGGTGACTATGGTGCTGCCAGGGGCCATGGAGAAGCTATCAAACTCAAGAAAAGCATATGTGATTGTTTTGACGGTTCGCGATGGACATATGGTGACTGATGTCCAGACAGTTGAAGAAAGTTTTCCTTCATGGATTTGAAGAATCTTCCCATAAGTTATTTTTTTCGGTTTATGTAAACAATGATTGAAAGGGGTGGTGTTATCTCTGTTAGGTCTATCTGCACATACATGGGTTGGAAGGATCTATGAGTGCCTGAGTGGTGCTATCACTCTTAGGGGCTGCTTCGTCTGCCGTCGCACGCCACGAGCGGGTTGTGGCAGCCACAACCTGTGGCGGTGGATTCGTCCGCCACACTCATTTTACTATGTTGTGACGAGTGTGTGTGGCGTGGCAGCTTGTGGCTGCCAACCAAACATCCCCTTAATCTTTTATATGTGAGCGATGGTATGGAGTAGTATATCTCAAGGAGTTCTTAGGTCCAGTGTACATGGGGGTGCTTGGAGTTGTATGGATAGTATATTATTTCGATTCTCTGCTTGTTTCCTTCAATTTAGACGTGAGCGATGGTACGGAGTAGTATATCTCAAGGAGTTCTTAGGTCCAGTGTACATGGGGGTGCTTGGAGTTGTATGAATCATTATACAATATATTTTTTCTATTCTCTGCTTGTTTCCTTCACTTTAGACAGGATTTCCGTACAAATATATCTTTTTTGAACTTTTAACAGATACGATGTAGTATATGTGCCACATGCTCAGTTTGTTTTCGCTTGGATTGGATGGCATGCTTCAGCTTCATCAGTAACTGCAGGCGGTTTATACCAATTTTAATAGCAAGTTTTTATAAAGCATTTCATGATATTAAATTCAATGTCATACTGTATTAGCAAAAATGTTGAGTTGACAAGATAATTAATGGAGGAAGTTTGATCAGATAGAGGAGTTTTCATCCAAGCACAGTTATCTGATTCTCATTCGGAGTAAATAAATATGCAATGATGGAAAAGCGTGGCCGCACTCCGGCGGGCACAGCCGGTTCGGACTAGGGGACGGGACAGCCGGGCAGAGCAGCTTGCGCGCGTGCAGCGTACCCCCGGCGCGCCAAATCCGAGTGAGATCCGGTGCGATCGGGGCCGATCTGCTGGAGACTCTGCAAGCGCAGGCACGAAGCATCCGCTCGCCTCAGCTGGTCAAGTTGCCGCATTTGTTTACGCGGACGCGGAGATCCTGTCGCGCGCTTGTTCCCACAACCCCCACGCCGCCTGTGTCGCGTGCCCTGCTCTCTCGCCTCTCGGCCTCACCGTCACCCGCCCGGCGCTCGCTACCACCAGTCCCACCAGCCTCTTGTTCGTGCGGTTGCTCCCGTGACCGGAGTAACCGGCGCCGCCGGAGCAGAGGTCCGACGTCCGAGGTCGGATCTGACCTGATCGGCGGCGCCCGTGCCGAATGAAATGCGAGCGCATGCGCTTCTGCGTCGACAGGGATGGAAGCGTCCGTACGTACACCGCCGTTCCGGCGGCAGTACTAGTAAAATACTAGGAGTACTACTCCACTCGCAGAGCAGAGCGTGCAGGGGTAGGCAAAAAGGCCGGCAAAAGGACACCGGGGCGCTAGATTCCATTGGTTCCACCGGCGCCATGATTCGGCCGTGATTAGGGCATCCGCAGTGCTGGTGCGCACCATCCTGACCCCCACCATCGAACGCTGGTTGAGTTCGCTGCATGCAGTGTCAGCATCGGTTGGTGAGGCCCACCAGCGATTAAAGAAAAAAAAATCTCACGGACCTTGGCCTCCTCGCGCGAACTGCAGGAGACTTCCAACCATTACTTTATTCATTCCAGCAGCCACGGTGCGGCGCGTCTGCAAGCGCCGAATGCTGCCTCTGACAGCTACGGTTCGGATGCCACTATGGTCATTGTTCGTTTTTTTGCATCCCACGGTTCGCTTTTGGAGTACACTGTGGGTGCCCTAAGACGAGATCCGAGCCCCGAGACCCGCCGCCGCCGGGGGTGTGGGCGTGTGTGGCCGTGGCGAGACCGAACGAAAGCTCCGCGACACGGGCAGCGCCCGCGGCCCCCCCTCGCTCGCGCTCCATTGTTTTCTGGCCGTGGCCCGGGGATGATTGATGACATGTTCCTGCCGACGGAGGAGAGGAGAAGCGAAGCGGCGCGCGTCCGTGTCCAGCCCAGCAAGTGTCAACCACCGTTGCCTTTGCCGCTCGACCCCGGGGGCGGTGATTATTGCATGCGCGGGCCGGGCCACCACGTCCCCCCGTCCGTCCAGGATCCATCCGTACGTACGTGCACACGAGAGCCAACTCCCTTGTCTTGTCGCATGCGTCGTGGTAGTGTAGTACTACTAGTAGTAGCACACACCCATGGTGCACGAATCTTGACGCCAAGTGCCTGTCGTCGTGGGCCCGCCTAGTGGTTACGCATCGGGGACCATTGTTTTCGTGTGTGTGTGTTGATACTAGAACGCACGCTGGTGAACTTGCAAGAGTGTAACTACGGATCCAATTTGGACCTGGACTTTTTAATCTCCGTGTGGAGCCATTTCGAATTTCTTGATCGAGTTTGAATTCACGCGGGGACGGATGTGCTGGCCTCGTTGTTGTTGGCTCCAAGCACGTTTGACTTTTGAATTTCGATTATTCGTGGTGGCCACCAGCTGCATTGACGCCTTCAACCTCTGAAATTCTCAACCACAGACATGATCAAATCCCTGATGGAGTAGCTGGGAGCTTAAAGTAAAACTTTAAGCTCCCAGCTACTCCATCAGGGAGCTTAAAGTTTCTTCACGGGTCATGCTCAAAAAAAAAAAAGTTTCTTCACGGGTGGTTTCGCAGAAGAGATTTGAGTTCAAGTTCAGAGGGCGCGCGCGTTTAGGCATCTGCTCGAGTGGACGTGGACCAGCATCACCATAACAGGGGGCGCACGCACGTGCGCTGCACAGTTCCATTCCATCATGTTCGTGTGGTTAGGTGCAACACACTTGAAGCCACTAATGCATAATATTCCTCGTCTTGAAAATAAAAATACGTTACATTAACTGATGACTAGCCTGGCGGCTCCATTCAAAATGACTTCAATCGGGTCACATTCGGAGAACGATTTCACAATTCGCTTATACTACTCCAACAAAGACAAACATACTAAAGCCATGCCCAAGAGTACGTAATTTTTTTCGAGCAACCCAAGAGTACGTAGTTTGTTCGGCTAATATAATTGCAGCCTCCTCCTAGATCGGATCCACGAGATCAACGTAGTACAGTACCCGTACGTCCCGCTTTGCAGCGGCAGCAGTACTGGCGGGGCAGTTAAACATGGAGACGTTCAAGCGTGTACGCAGGCATGATGGACGATGGACACGACATGAGATCGACGGTTAATGACCTTAATTCTTACGTTACAGTCGCTTTTAGTACCGGTAATGCTGGTACCCGCACGCTAATAACGTCAATGGCGCCCCAGCAACAGCAAGCAACCCCCCAATTAAGCTCTGGCATTACAGCTGGTTGAGTTCCTCTCCACGACCATTGGATCCAAGGAAAATCTAGTGCAGGGCAACAAGTGTACGTGACGACGTGCACGAGAGAGCAGCGAGACGTCCAAGGATTTGCAGTGAGACGCAGGCGCGGTGGCGATGGCGTCGTGTACCGGAGGCGTAGGCAGGCGCAACGCAAATGGCCGTTGGCGCTGGGCCCGGGAGGGGTGTTGGTCCCACCCCCTACTACCTCTGCCCCACTTCCGTTCTTCGGTGTCGCCTTCTCCCCCGCGGCCGCGACAGCTGCCGCCAATTAAAACACCTCCACCTCCTCACAGTCCTCCTCTCCTCCCGTCTCCCCCAACCCAACTCCTCTGCTCTCCATATCTTCCTTCCTTCCTTCCTTCCTCAGCTTCCCTTGCCTTGCCTCTCGTCTCATCTACTCCCGCTCCACCAGTATCTCCGTACTCCCCCCAGCGCTCGCCGTCGTGCCACCCACCAAACCACACACACCTGAGGCTGAGCTGCCGTTTCCTTTTCCTCCCTTTTTCTACCTTCGAGTAACCGTGTTTCGTGGGAGGGCAGTTTCTTCGCTCGGGGGAAGCGCGGAACTGGGAGAGCGCAAGGGAGGACGGCGCATTGCGGCGGGCGCGGTTCGGGCCGCGGCGGCATTTTCGCTCCGGCGCCCGTGGCTTCCCGAGGCGTTTGGTGGTTGTTTTGCTGTCCTTGTGGCGGGCGGCGGGACTCGAGGTTGGTGGCCGGCCGCGAGCCTCCAGCGCCTCCTTTTCGCGGCCGGCTTTCCGGAGCGGCCGCTGCTGGTGGCGCGGTGGTGGGGATGCGCCTTGCCTTTCCGCCGCCTCGGCGTGGCGTGATTCCGAAGCGTGTTGCTCGGGGTTGTACTGTTTCCGCCTTTCTGGTACTGGTAGATAGATAAATCGCATCTTTTGGAGCGCTCAGCTGACGCGAAGGTTCCTCCCGGACAATGCCGAGCATCCGGGCTCCGGCGTCCAAGCAGACGGCCACGCTACAGGTTCGTGTTCGTCACTCTCCCGTGCACGCTCTAGTTCCTGCAAAATTCCATTTCCTCCTCTGCTCAAGTGTCGCTTATTTGTGGGGGGAGCGATTCTAATCATGCATTGCAATTGCAGGTGGCTGTCAAGTGCAGGCCATTGACCGACACCGAGCAGCAGCGCTCGCGGCATATCGTCCAGGTCATCGATGATAAGGTACAGGCTTCCGGTTTCGTTGATGCGCGTGTATGTTTCGCAATTCGTGGTCGCAATGTGATGGTTTACATGCGTTTCTCTGCCAGACTGTGGTTGTGCTGGACCCCGACCTGTCAAAGGATTACCTGGACCTCATACAGAACCGGACCAAGGAGAGGAGATACACCTTCGACCATGTGTACGCGCCCGGATGCTCCAATTCGGTATGTAAGAGTGTAGTTTGATCTGCTCTCATCTGTAAGTGTAATTGCTTGGCCTGTTTTGGCATTGGGCTCAGATGCTGATTATAGTAGGTTTCCGGAATCTGCATCTCAGCTTGGATTCTTCCCAAACTGACCATTTCTTGCCTACCGGGAAATGATTATCTCGAGGACTAAACCACCAACTACTTGTCTTGATTATGAATAGCTAGAGTTAGAGGTGTCTCGTGCTTTGGACAGTTGAAGCAATACTACTGGTCTCTGCAAAGGACCAATGAACAGCTTTTGTTCAGTCTGCAGCCAGCCCGTGATATAGACTTACTGTTAGGTCTCTACCTAATCCAGGCGTCTCATCTATGGAACAAAGCTGCAGCTTTGTGGTAGATCACCATTCACCGAGACTCTAGAACTGACCTGACCTGGAAGCATGTGTTAAACAATGTGCCCAACGTGTCAGTTGCCTTAAATTATGTTTGTCTTCTAATTTAAAAATTAATTAGATTATTTTTAGTTACTGGACCTTAAGAGGAAATTGCAGGATGAGGACAGAATAGTGCAATGGATACAAATAAAATTGTTTGTTTATATATAGTATAAGCTGCAGGCTATTCTTTCTCTGGTCATGCACACACTTGTGCTTGCCAGCTAATGAGTGGTGACAAATCACATGTTCTTGTACTTGCACACACATCACATTTTCATAATGGTACGCTATTCGTACTTGTTCAGGACGTGTATAAGAATATATCCTCTACAATTGCTGGCGTAGTCCAAGGCCTTAATGCGACAGTCTTTGCTTATGGTTCTACTGGAAGGTATGTATTCACTGCATTGGTTTGCTTGTTTTTTTTTTAACATCGCGAAACATGCTCTTTTAGGGGTGTATGTTACTGTTGTTAATAACATTGTGCACATTTCAAATTACAAATCACAATAAAAATTTTCGAATTTTATACTAAAGTTTGTCTATTATGCTCATTGAATGTAAGCACACTATACTTGTTTGTTTTCTTGTTTGCAGTACTTTGTGATAATGTGAAGCATGACGCGCACTGCAATTGTTGAACTCTCAATGTAATTAAGCATAAATGTTGTACCTTAAGCCTGTTTGACATAAACTAAAATTAGGCAAAATATTTATAATTTCTCAGTTGTCTTAAGCTTTGGTATATAATGTTTATGTCTTTATTTTTCTTCATCATAACATAGTATGAAGTATGTGGCAGTATTACTCAGTAAGCTTTCATCAGTTAAGAACAACTAAACCAGATGTCTGTATTCACCAGAGTGACGTTAGTGTGTTGTATACTCCACAATTTTCTGTTGCAACACAAAAATAAATCTTGAAGTTAAATGCTCGCGATAGTGTTCATTTAATATCTTGTGATTATACAGTGGCAAGACATACACTATGGTTGGAACCCATAGTGATCCTGGTCTTATGGTTCTTAGCTTTCGTACAATTTTTGAGCTGATAAAAAAGGATGAAAGTCCGGATACATTCGAAGTCTCATGTTCATATCTGGAAGTCTACAATGAGGTAGTTTGATCTATCTTATCCTATTGTAGTACTAGCCATTTATAACTGTACAGTGTATAAGACTTTCTGAAACAATATTTTCCTGAATTCTAGGTTATCTGTGATTTGCTTGAGAGATCCTCTGGACACCTGGAGCTTCGAGAAGATCCTCAGCATGGCATAATGGTTGCTGGATTGAGAAGCATTAAGGTTTTTACCACTTTATTCAATATTAATTTTCCGTGTGAATAAGAAATACATGCCATATTCTAGTGGAACTTGACTTTGTCTTTCTCTCTTTTTTTTTGTTATGTTTTTAACCCCCTAAATTAACCAGCAACTTTTTCTATGCCATTTTATGATCAGGACACTGTCACCACATTTAAGTGGCTGACTTGAGAGGGCCTGAACATACACATATATTGATTTTTAATATGTAATTTATGTTTCCCCATTCCTAAAAAATTAGTGCCTTACCATGTCAGTTTCATGATTTTTTCTTAAAAAACTATTTAACTACCTTGAACGTGATGAATACCTATCTTTTGGTTTATGTGAAGTGATGTTTTTTTAATTCTGTTATTGTTCAGTTATATATTATACAGCCTGCCATTCTGTAAAAAAAATGCATATGCCACTGGTCTCATTTTTCTGTTTTTTTTCATTAGAGCATGTTTTCTAACATTATTTTGTTGTTAGGTTCACTCTGCAGATAGAATTCTTGAGCTGTTGAACATAGGCAACGGTAGGCGCAAGACAGAGAGCACAGAAGCAAACGCTACTTCTTCACGGTAATTAAATAATCTGCAAATCTGTTTCTTTTCTAAATGTCCATGCCTTATTTTGAAGGATTTATATATTGCATGTGAGTACAGAACTCTTTCTTCCTGTTTAAGATATAAATCATTGGAGTTAATATCTTGGAACTGTTAAGCTGGTGAGATTCTTAGTATATGAAGTCTGAAGATATGAATGATCTGTTGTAAGACAAACATTTTTCCTTCTGTTGTTAAAGATTTGGTGGATTAAAGGCACCTCAGCCGTGAGGGCTACAAATGCCAACCATAACCTACAAAAATTTAAAATCCTAGAAATCAGAACATTAATTGAGAGAAAAAGAAGGATATACACATTAGTTCATATATTAATGAATATATAGTTCTGTAGTAAAGTGCAGTGATGTTATCATAAGTATTAGGTGCAAACATATGTAAGGTAATTTCTATCTATGCAACTGCACATGCAACTTTAATAGTTTATTCTTTTTTTTTCTGTTGTCAAGATCACATGCTGTACTTGAGATTACTGTAAAGCGGAAGCAAAAAGGTCAATACGGTAACCAAGTTCTTCGTGGAAAGCTTGCCTTGGTTGATCTTGCGGGCAGGTAGTAGCAATTGTGTTTCATTGCTGTTCTCATTCGTTGTTTCTGGAACAAGCAACTTCTAATGCTACATTCTGTGAGCAGTGAGAGGGCCTCTGAAACAAACAATTTTGGGCAAAAACTTAGAGATGGAGCCAACATCAATCGGTCACTCCTAGCATTAGCAAACTGCATCAATGCCCTAGGCAAGCAAAATAAGAAAGGTCTTGCCTATGTTCCCTATCGCAACAGGTATTGTAAGTGCAGATTTTACTGTATGAACCTTTTCTTTGTTTGTGGTAGCTATCTGATAGCAGCTATCTGCAGCAAATTAACTCGAATTCTAAAGGATGGTCTGTCTGGTAATTCTCGAACTGTTATGGTTGCGACGATATCACCAGCTGATGATCAGTATCATCACACAACAAATACACTCAAGTATGCGGACCGTGCTAAGGAGATAAAAACACATGTCCATGTAAGGTGCCATTTCTTTTGGTTGTTTCAGAAGTTTGCAAGAAGTAAATTAAGAGGTCAAATGCAGTTTTTTGCCCATTGCATCATCATAAGTATTGAGCAACTTAAATCTTCTGAATAGGCATACATAAGTGACACTTGTATTATCCTTATGCTATTATGTTCTTTGTAGAAAAATATCGGAACACTTGACACTCATGTTGAAGACTACCAGAGGATGATCGACAACCTCCAGGTTTGCCATAATGAGAAACAAATGACCATCTACCTTATTTCCATCATATTAAAATGTGTTGCATTGTGTTTTTGTAGGTTGAGGTTTCTCAGTTGAAGAAGGAATTAGCTGAGAAGGAGCATCAATTAAGTGCTAAACCTACTGAAAAAGCTGCAGACAGTGAGCTATCTTGGTTAAATGTTTTGAGCCAGGAAACTGGTGAGAATGTTCAGGAACGAATAAATCTGCAGAAGGCTCTGTTTGAACTTGAAGAAACCAATAAGCGCAACCGAATGGAGCTCCAGCATCTTGATGATGCTATTGCAAGGCGTCAGGTTTGCATCTCTACTCATCTATTTCAAATCTGTTTCTATTCTGAGGAGCTTGGCGCACAAAACAGCATCGACAATTCAGGAGAGCCTATTTGGAGCTGCGCTTTTCCATTTCCCCCTTTCTCTCTCAGGGAAAAAACATTGTGGTTTATAGGACATCCTAAGTCACCAATATCTTTAGCCCTTCCAATCAGATTGCCATTTGCCAAGACAGCTGTTTTTAACCTACAGCATCTTATAACAAAAGAACAATAGATACTTTTGGATGTCATGATAAACTATAGTTTATTGCTACAGAACACTGAGGTTTTTGTATTCAGGTGAAAGAAATGGACTCTACAGTTCTGCAAGCCTTAACGTCAAGGAGACAAGTTATTCTAGATAACATCCGCGATAATGATGAAGCTGGTTCGGGATATAGAAAGGTGTTAATCACTTAATCTTCTTCTGTTCCCTTTGGTTTAGTTGCTTTAAAGTAAACTTATGGAAATCTATTTTCCCTTAGGACATTGAAATGAATGAGGGTCGCAGGCGTCAACTCCAGGATATGATTGAGGAAGCCGTCAGTAACAATGGCAATAGAACCTACCTACACATTCTCAGCCAGTACAGACTTCTTGTAAGTAACCCAAAACATTTTAATATATTTCCTGATATAAATTGTAAGAATGTGATGTCTCACAAGCTGTCGGTATAATGAACTCTTCAGGGAATGACTAATGCTGAGCTGCAAATTGAGATGGCAATGCGGGATCAAGTAATACATAATCAGCGGGAGTCTCTAAGGAGCCTGTGGAACATTCTTTATGGAACAGGGCTAAATCAGAAACAGATTCTTAAATTGGCTGCTAAGCAAGGCTTAACCGTAGAAGGCTGCCCATTACCTAGCTCAAGCCCAGACGTTACCACCCCACCTTCCTTTCCACCTCATGGAAGGCTGCCACAGTTCATGTCATTTCCTAGCCCGCAATCAGAGCCATATCCTCCGCCTGCTTGCTTTTTCCAACATGGTTTCAGCACTATGTCTTTGCTCAAAAATCAACACGAGGCACCTACCATATGTAGGCAGGAGCACCTCAGTTCTTACTACATGACGTCCGGCTGCTCGCCTTGTACTGGTGATGGAAAACAGTGGTCAAGTGGAAGGTCAATGCCATTCTTTTCTACCCCAGAAAAACCTAGGGAGATGAGTGGATTTTACCCAGGAACAGAAAATTCAGTGGCCCAGCGCAGGAAGGTAAACTGATCTTCTACAAGCTACTACAGTTTAGTACATAAACACAGTCCGTCTAGAATTAACAGTTTAGTACACCTGCCAAAGTTCTGTCTACTTTTGTTATGAGACAAAAATATTTTAATTTCCAGCTTTTCTTATACACAAACGGATTTTGAACTTCTGATAGATGAATTGATAGTCCTCCATTGAATTAATCCACGTTAAGGAATATGGTGCTATGAAATTAATGCTTTAAAAATATGAATTAGTAAAGACCAGAATATCACCACGAGTTCCATGAGTGTAAAAGCTGGAAATCATTCTATGCCTACCACTGGTGGATCATTTGTGATTTTTGTGGTAAAATTTTGTGAATCAATGTGTAGAATTGAGTGATTGCATAACATTTATCAATTGATGCATGCTACTATGCTAGCACGTCTCCATGCGATGTTACTGTGGAAATGTACTATTTCTTTCAGAAAAAAAAAAAGAAATGTACTCTTGCGTTTGACACAAATTGTTTGCATGATCTGAGCAAGATTTTGTTGCTGTGCAGGAGGATCAGTGGTCCATGGAGCGGAAATGAAGGGCCTCGAGATGCTCCTCGTGCACAAAACAGCTGTTGATGGCTACAATGTGGCCTGCCTGTCCTGGTGTTCCTAACCCCCGGTTGCTGTGCGTGCGCATCATCTTCTGCCTGCTGCCGCCGACACCAACGTTAATGGGCTTCCTGAGATCTGTAAGAGATGCTGGTCAGCCAAGTTGCTGCCTTTGGTTACGGCCACAAGAACACAAGATTTGATGATGCCCTCTAGCTAGACCCTGCTGACATTGCTCACTCAAACCCACCACCCTGTACAGTAGATGCTTAGGTCGGTCTCTCATGGTTTCCTAATTTTCTTTCCTTGTTAGAATTGTAGAGCGGTTGCTGAGGGTTGAGTCCCAAAGATTCTGTAAATCCCAAAGGGTTTAAGCCCTTCTTCAGTAAAACAAATGGAAAGGCTTTCAAAGTTGGTCTTGAAACACTGAAAGATGGAGTGATGTGATGGCATGAGAAAGCTGAGGCTAAAAATTGGATAGCTGGTCACTATCACTCTCTTAGTTGATCACGATAGCGTCGGGTCGGATGATTGATTCGTATGCTCAGGACTACAGGAGCATGCATGTGGGTGGTAGGATCTCCATTACAAGGATCATTGAATAACCCCCTAGCTGATCCTCACCTGCCCTGGAGACCACATTGAAGCTGGGCCGGGCCGGGGCAGCAGCAGCACCTCTCATTCATGTCCCTGCAGGCTGCAGCTGCAGAACGCTAGTACTACGCTGGGACTACGGCGGCGCGGCGGCAGCCAGCCGACCGAAGCCGCACGGCACACACACACATCGCAGTCGCATTGCATTCCACATGCCCGGCCGGCCGGCCACAGATCGCCGGTGCTCCCGGCGTCGCTGCCCGCGAAACCGAAGGCTCCTCCCCCTTTGACCTTGGCGAGCGGTGTGGTATTCTGCAGACGACAGCTCGAGTGGTTTTTAACACTGGTAAAGACGAGTGAGTGTGCCCTGCCCCCAACCCCGGTACACGTCAGGTGACACGTAGACTGTAGACGGTGGGCTCTACAGTCAGGGCCCGTGCGAAAAAGCCTGGAACGGTAGGGTAGAGCTGCTCATGCCTCAGGAACAGAAGAAGGCGTGCAAGCCGTGACCTGCAGGCTGCTGGCTGCAAACGGGGCCAGGCCAATGCTTGCCTGACCTGCCGGTGCCAGTGACCAGTGTCGTGTGTACACTAGAGGACGGCACGATACCTTGTTGGGTACGGAGACCAGCACCGTTTTCACCTCTGCTGTGTGTTTTGCACTGCTGGTTCAAGGTAGATAAAGATCTCGAGCACGCCACTTCAATTCTGCTGATTCACGTCATCACGTGAGAGGATGCAGCAGGTCCTGCGTGGCTGTTTGGTCTCATGTCTCGCGTATCAAATTTTGGTGAATCTATTATCTTTATACTTTATACTTGAGTGTTAAAAGAAACCACCATGTTCGCCGAGAGGGTCTAGAAATTCTCACGTTAATCTAAAAAAGAGAAGGATATGGACCGTTGGATTTTATGAAGATCCAATGACCTACGTTTAAACAAACAACCCATGTCAAATATTACTATGCAGCTAGCTTTGGAATTAAAACTCGAGGAAAAAACAATCCTACCCGGACACTATGAGAAGATGCGTGGGTCTCACAATTGGATTTAGCATGTGAAAAATTTGCATTCCGGTCGTTCAATTCAACTTAACAAGGCAAGTCAATAATAGTGAATCTATATTATTCTTAACTACTATGTTAATACAATAATGTTGAAAAACCCACCACATTCACCAGAGAGGCTATAAATTACTACGTTAATCAAAAAAAAGAAAAGAATAACCATCCTTAGATTTAACGAAGATCCGGTGGTCTAGATCTGTCCAAAAAATCTGATCGTAATTGAAAGGAAAATTTGCATTCCGGTCGTTCAATTCAACTTAACAAGGGAAGTCAGTAATAGTGAATCTATATTATTATTAACTACTATATTAATACAATAATGTTAAAAAACCACCAAGTTCTCCTAAAGAGGCTAGAAATTACCATATTAATCCAAAAAAGAAAAGAATAACCATCCTTAAATTTAATGAAGATCCAGAGGTCTAGATTTGTCCAAAAAATCTGATCATAATTAAAAGGGAAATTTGATATCCGGGAAGTGTTCTAAGTAAAAAAAAACAAGGTCTCTCACTCTTCCTACGATTAGAAGACAAATAAAAAGGAATAAAAAAAAGTCCATCACATCCTTCCTACATTGGAAGACAAAAGTTGAATTAAAATTGGAAAGACATATACAACTACACGAAATAGAGTACATGAAGTCGAAAAATCCATATGAACCTCTCCACCTTATGGAAGTTGCCATAACTTCAATTAATGAACCAACCACATATGATAAGAACATTAGGAATAAATTTGTTGGATTTTTTCGAGACAGAGATAGAAAGACAAAACATGGCCAAAAGTCTAGGGACAGAAAATACCCAATGCAGGGCCTGCATTTTAGCACGTGAGGAAGAAGGGATTGCTGGAAGGAAGAAGGAGCCACCTTTGGGGAAGGGAGAGAGAGAGAGAGATGTGCCACTGTTGCGCGTTCCAGTCCCTAGATCAAGGAGGAACCTTCAATGTCGCCTACCCCAACAGCTGGCATTGCCGCCAGGTACGACGACCTCACTGGGAGGAATTTGGATCCACACACTGGGAGATTGAGCACCAAGACTCTACACAAGGTCAACACTTGAGTCGGACTCAAAAGCTACGGAATCAAAGGACAGAGTTCGCCTGACAAAAGTAGAGGAGAAAGAGGTGATGTCGGGGTGGAGAGAGGGGGCGAAACCCATGCCACCACTGCACGAGCGAGCGAGTCCCTAGATCGAGAAGAATATTCAAGGCCGCCTACGCCGACAACTGGCATCGTCGCCAGGTACGACAACCTCACCGGCTCATCGGGAAGAGTTGGATCCACACGTTGGGATGTGGAGCACCGAGACTCTACACAAGGTCAATGCCTGAGTTGGACTCAGAAGCCGCAGAATCAGAGAGGTAGATTTCACCTGACAAAAGTAGGGGGGAAAGAGGCATTGTCGGGGTGGAGAGAGACCCTCGAAAGAGAGAGGGAGAGGAAGGGACACCTGTACCACCACTGTACGAGTCTGTCCCTAGATCGAGAGGAACCTTCGAGGTCGCCTACGCTAGCAACTGGCACCACCGCCAAGTACGTTGAGCTTAGTGGGAGAAGTTGGATCCACACGCTGGTAGGTGGAGCACCGAGACTCTACACAAGGTAAACGCCTGAGTCAATCTCAAAAGTTGCGGAATCAGAGAGGCAGAGTTCGTCCGACAAAAGTAGGGGAGAAAGAAGTGTTCTCGAGGTAGAGAGAGACATGTTCCACTGCTAAACGAGCCAATCCCTAGATCAAGAAGCAACTTAAAGGATGCCTACACCCCTGCAACTGGCATCCCCGCTAGGTTCGATGAGCTTGCCGGGAGGAGTTGGATCCACGCGCTAGGAGGTGGAACACCGAGACTCTACACAAGGTCAACGTATGAGTCAACTCAAAAGCTGAGAAATCAGAGAGGAAGATGTCAATCAACAAAAGTTGGGAAGAAAGTGGCATTGTCAGGGTGCAGAGAGATTCGCGAGGGATCGAGAGATGCAAGAGTGGGTGCTCTACAATGTATGCGATGGTGCGACGAAGCGCCAAATACCATTCGCTCTTGGGTTTCCATCCACCATTTCAAGACCACCAATACAACAAAATTTGGGTGTATCAATATCAATTTCGGATTCAGGACTCCAATATCTACATCTAAATGGGGGTGTCAATGAATTCAAAAGGGTGAATAACGAATCATGAGAGAAAAAGAAATATACTATGCTAACATTGCATTTTATAAATTATAATTTATCAAATCTAATCACGCTATTAGCGCGGGTCAACTTGCTAGTTTGACGAACTCCAACGGTTCGTCGTGACTAGTATGTGAAGTTGTGAACGTACTATCCAAATAGAACCTCAAACCAACTGTGAAGGTGTTGCTGTGTCTGTGTCTTGGTCCAAACGAGCCAGGTTGGGAGAGCAATTAACACTGGCGTCGTGATGCAGGAAGAAGCCTTAATTAAGCAGTGTGATCGATCGAGATGCTCAGATGAAGACAGTGCAGTAATAGTACGTTTTTGGGAGCCCAACCAGACGACCGCCACTCATGCTGATCTGGACGCATGCATGCCTTTGTCCTCGTGTCAACGTTCAACGCATGAGATGAGCCTATCTTTTTCGGCCTGTTCGCTTAGCTGGTTGCTGGTGGCTGGTGCTGGTTTGTTCTGAGAGAAAAGTACTGCTGACTGGTTGCTGGTGGTTGGTTTTTTCTGAAAGAAAAGTACTGCTGGCTGGTAGCTGATAAACCACACAAACAGAACGTTTAAATGCACCTATCTTTTTAAATGCAAGTACTTGCATTTAAAAAGATAGGCTTGGATTCATCTCATGAAACACAAGAAACACATCTCGATCCTTCAACGGGCGAAAAATATCTCTTCGTTCCAAATAGGGATATCGCCGAATTAATTCTTGCAGCTAGTACGAGTTTCCTTTTTGCTTCGAGATCCTTCAGACAAATCATTTTACCACTGCTAGTTTATTTTAGAAGAAGAAGTAAGTAGGTGTACGTACAAATATTTTTAGACGAGACAAATCCTAGGTCCGAAGCATGCGTGAGTGGCTCGTGTGCGTGATACCACTAGTAAATGCCACGGGGGGACAAAATGCACCCCACTCGGAACGTGCAAGTGGTGGCGACCCAAACACCAAAGCGAGCTGTTCCAAGCCTACCTATGCGTACTACGAGCGAGAACACCACGCTATCGCACACCTTGTTTACGTCCCTCTAGGCCCTAGGCGCTTGTAATCAACACCCTAACCTAGGGCTCAATCCATCATTTCCGTTGAAAAATAACGTTGGCCAATTAAGCACTAGCCACAGCGTAATAACAAAGGCAGTAGTTCCCATAAAAAAAACGTAGAATAGGCAATCACCATTCACCACAGGTTAATTTTACTGCTATCACAGCCACTAATTCCGGTCGCAAGAACATGAAGCCATAATGGCAGTCGGTGAGCAGAGCAGGCCGTGATGAGGATCGGAGAACTTCGACGATGGATGCGAGAGTGACCATCCAGAGACCACACCAATCCAAGGACGCTTTGGAACTACCCGTTTCTTTCTACGGTCGCCTACAACAGGAGCAGGGAGGATCTCCTCTCCTTTCACCGGTCTCAAGGCGGGGGCAATCACATGGCGCGTGGGGCAAAAGCCAAAGCGCCCTGGCCTTTTTCACCGGCTCGGAGAGGCAGCAAGGCAGGGGCTTCAAAATCTCATCACCCAATTCACGCAAACATTTCGATCGCTGCCAAACTCGCGCAAGGATTTGATCATTTGATTTGATCCCTAGGAGCAGCAGTGCAGTAGTAGCTTTCTGTGCCTTGTGTTGTGTCGAGCAGGTTCTTTATGCAGAGCGGCCATGCGTTCATCGCATTCAGGTTTGCATCCACCACCACCGGCGCCTGCAGGTGCAGCGTGCCTATACTGCCAGTACAGTTCTAGTAGAGTTCATGTGCCGCTGTCTGGCAACCTAGTAGTGTGTGTGTGTGTGTTTCTACTAGTAGCCAGAGTCCAGAGAAAATGTGCCTTCACCAAAAACCATCAATTAGCAAAGCTGAGGTTCTTTTAGATGTCACAACAATCTAGCTCTCCTTTAAAGGCTTTAATTAGCTACCGATTAGCGTGATTCTTCTTTAACAAAAAAGAAGAAGAAGACAAGGTGGCGTTTGGTGAGTGTAGTGCTGCTGATGAAAGGTTGCAAACACGAAAAAAGGTGGATGATTTGCGTCTAGCTAGCATCAGGTAGACTGACGAGGAAATTGCGTGTTGCCCCTGTCATCACATCAGATGGCACCGTGTGTACCCCCTCATCCCCTCTTCCTTTCACCACCAGTTTAAACTCTACTAAACCCCTGTCGCTGAGCATACACGGCGCACAGTCAAAACCGGTTTTTACTGACTCCAACAGTAGTAGTAGTCGTCGTCTAGGAGTAGTAGTCTCCAATTGCGACGAGAAGAATAGAACAGCGAGTACTAGGCTGGCAATCTCGGAGCTACGCGAGGAAGAAGGGATACGGGCTTCGTCTGGGTTCGCGCCGCATGCAGCAGGCCAGCAGCCAGCGAGCGTAGCAGGCTAGCAGCAACAGCGACAGCAAGTGCTCCGCCGCTTCGGCGAATTGACTGTCCTCTAGTGGCATCAAGCGGCCGGGGCGAGGCCCACGCTGTCAGGGCTGGAGGATGGGCTGATGCCCCTGCTTGGCTGCCTACAATGATTCCAGTGTGCGTCGCCCGCCGCCCAATGCTCATCAGCGACGGGGAGCAGCAGAGCAGGCGTGCTCGGGTGCAGCTGCCGATTGAAACAGTGCTGCACGTCTGCACACAAGGGCGACGAATGATCACACACACACACCTGTGACCTGCCTGAATGTCCCGAGCGTACTTAACACCTTAACTAAAGCTGCGATTAGTACTGAAAAAATCGTGATGCCCGTGACTTGTTGCAGTCGCCGATCGACCTGCACGGCTGCACGTCCAGGCCCTGCCGTGGTTGTGATGAACTGCACGGTTTTTCACTGCCACTGCTGCTGCTGGGCTGCTGCGCTGCCTCTGCTCCCCGGGAGTCAACAATGTTGGTGAGGCTATAAAATTGGCGTTAATGTTAGCCTTACGCTGTAGTACGCGTGTTGTAGTAGTATACGAACAGGCGTGTTATAAGAAGCCTGAGGAAAATACAAGCAGTCGGACAAAACGAGTACGAGCACTGCTCGTGCTCGATGGAGGATCTCTGTGACTGTGAGAGTGAGAGAGCAGGCAATTGACTGCGCCCTGCAAGGTCAATTTTACAGGTGAGCCATCAAGCGTAGCTCTGAATGCGCCACCGTATGCTACAACGAACCCAGACACGCACATCACGTCGTCGTCGTCTCGTCTGGTAGTAGTATACGGTAGAGCATAAACCCGGCCTAGAGATGGGAAAAAAACCCCCCAGGAACTGGAGTGCAAGCCAAGGTACTCTACCCTCTAGGAGGTGGCGCAGTATACCATCAGTCAGTTAAAAAATGTCGTACGAGCACAGTATCTCCGTAGATGGTACGTACACGTACATCCTCCTAGTGGTGCCGGTGCCCGTGGATGCTGCTGCGAGTCAGAGCTGCTGGTGAGGTTGCCGTGAATGCGATGCGATTTGCCTAGCCGTAGACCGTAGCCCTCCGGGTGCCGAATTAAACGCAGGCGAAACGATGAGCGTGTAGCCGTGCACTCGCGCGCGGGGGCGCGGGCGGGCGCGCTTTCGCTCGCTTTGCCTCCGGGCGGGAGGGGGGTCCGCCGCATTCGCATTCGCAAGCTCGGGCGCTCGGCAGCGGCGGCAACCGGACGGACCACGGGCGCCGGCGGGGATCGCAGCTCGACGACGCGGCAACCGCCGCGCCGATGCCGCTGGACCACGAGCCAACCACGGCGGGGGTACGGTGGGGGCGCGGGGCAGGCAGGGCGGGTGAACCCACCCACCACCCCGGCACGGCACGGCTCCGCTCCGACGAACCCATCACGCCACCGCACGCTCGCTCATGCTTCGTGGATCGTGGTAGCTAGCTTTAGCTCGGGGCCCGCCCTCTTCTCGGCGTTCTCGCTCGTATCGATCGTTCGTGCCCCCACCACGGCCTGCCCTGCCCGGGTTCCGCCGCGTGCTCCTGCGCTTCGTCTGGGTTCGTTCGGGATGTGTTGTGCACGTTACCGGGGGCGGGCAGAGCTAGAGCGGCGCGATGGGCACGTTATCCGTGTCGTACCTCACATTTTGCGCGATCAGTTTGGCTAGTTCGGATAGTCCATCAGCGTACTTGTCCCGCGGCCTACTAGCCCTACTGCTCAGGATGTCTACAGTAAGTGTTAGGTAAACTCTACCACTACTAGTTAAGCATTAGCACCAGCTCATGACAGCACTCTGTAAACAAAGGCATTAGCAAAGCATCAAGCACGATCACTTACTTATGATGGCTAATAGAGGTCCATGGACACATAAGAAGCCCGACTACTACTCGTGATTAATGGTGATTAGCCAAGACTTCATAACACTTATATTTAGCACAAACGCACACAACGATGTTTCGGTTGGAAGAAGAATCAAATCAAATCAAATGATTCGTGTGACACCGCGAGAAGAAACAATAAGTAATCACGTACTAACTACGGTCAAAACTGCCCATCCATCCGAGACCGAAAGACCCCCAAGATCACATTATAAAAGCAACCCCAATCCCCCAAAAGAAAAACCCACACACCACCCCAGAACAACCCAAAAAGAATTCACCTTTTTTCCCCTCTTTTTATTGATAACCATAACCTAGAGTGGACGTGTGCTAGTGTTCAAACAAACCCACACCAAGCACACCTCTCCCCGTCTCGCCAGTCGCCAGTCGCCACACTCTTGTCCGCACTCTCCTCGCCGAGAGTGTGAGCCGAGCCGCCGCCTTTCCCCTCCCCTCCACTCCACCCTCCTCAACTCCTCCGCCGCCGCCGCGCCAGAGAAAAAAAGAAGCGGACCCCCAATGCGCCTCCTCCCGCTGCTCCTGCTCCTGGCCCTCGCCGCGGGCGCGGCCGGCGCGGCGGGCGGCACGGACGCGGACGCGGACGCGGACGCGGACGCGCTGCTCGCGGCGAAGGCGGCGCTCTCCGACCCCACCGGCGCGCTCGCGTCATGGAACGCGACCTCCCCCGACCACTGCGCCTGGGCGGGGGTCACCTGCGCGCCGCCGCCTCGCGGCGGCGTGGTGGTCGGGTTCGACGTCTCCGGGTTCAACCTATCCGGCGCGCTCCCGCCGGCGCTGTCGCGGCTCCGCGGCCTGCAGCGCCTCTCCGTCGCCGCCAACGCCCTGTACGGGCCCATCCCGCCGTCGCTAGCGCGCCTGCAGCAGCTCCTCCACCTCAACCTCTCCAACAACGCCTTCAACGGCTCCTTCCCGCCGGCGCTCGCGCGCCTCCGGGGCCTCCGCGTCCTCGACCTCTACAACAACAACCTCACCAGCGCCACGCTGCCGCTCGAGGTCACGCAGATGCCGATGCTCCGCCACCTGCACCTCGGCGGCAACTTCTTCTCCGGGGAGATCCCGCCGGAGTACGGCCGCTGGCCGCGGCTCCAGTACCTCGCCGTCTCCGGGAACGAGCTCTCCGGCAGGATACCGCCGGAGCTCGGCAACCTCACTACCCTCAGGGAGCTCTACATTGGCTACTACAACAGTTACACCGGCGGGCTCCCGCCGGAGCTGGGGAACCTCACCGAGCTCGTCCGCCTCGACGCCGCCAACTGCGGGCTCTCCGGCGAAATCCCACCGGAGCTCGGGAGGCTGCAGAATCTCGACACCTTGTTCTTGCAGGTGAACGGCCTCACTGGCAACATACCGTCGGAGCTGGGCTATCTCAAGAGCCTCAGTTCTCTCGACTTGTCCAACAATGCGCTCACCGGCGAGATACCGGAGAGCTTCTCCGAGCTCAAGAACCTGACGCTGCTCAACCTGTTCCGGAACAAGCTGCGCGGCGACATCCCCGACTTCGTTGGCGACATGCCCAGCCTCGAGGTGCTGCAGCTGTGGGAGAACAACTTCACCGGCGGTGTGCCACGCCGCCTCGGCCGCAATGGCCGCCTCCAGCTGCTCGACCTCTCGTCGAACAAGCTCACCGGCACGCTCCCACCGGAGCTCTGCGCGGGCGGCAAGCTGCAGACGCTCATCGCTCTGGGCAACTTCTTGTTCGGCGCCATCCCAGACTCACTCGGCAAATGCAAGTCCTTGAGCCGTGTCCGTCTCGGGGAGAACTACCTGAACGGCTCAATTCCGAAGGGGCTCTTTGAATTGCCGAATCTAACGCAAGTTGAGCTACAAGATAATCTCATCACTGGTAATTTCCCGGCTGTGATCGGTGTTGCAGCACCTAATCTTGGTGAGATCAGCCTGTCAAACAACCAGCTTACCGGTGCATTGCCGCCGTCAATTGGGAACTTCTCTGGTGTCCAGAAGCTGCTTCTTGATCGGAACTCATTCTCTGGTGCCGTTCCTCCGGAGCTTGGGCGGCTTCAGCAGCTCTCCAAGGCTGACCTTAGCAGCAACAAATTTGAGGGAGGTGTGCCACCGGAGATTGGGAAATGCCGGCTTCTCACTTACTTGGACGTGAGCCAAAACCACCTCTCTGGGAAGATACCTCCGGCCATCTCTGGAATGCGGATACTGAACTACCTCAACCTGTCCCGGAACCACCTTGATGGAGAGATACCTCCATCCATCGCGACGATGCAGAGCTTGACTGCAGTCGACTTCTCGTATAACAACTTGTCTGGGCTGGTGCCAGGGACTGGGCAGTTCAGCTACTTCAATTCCACATCTTTCGTTGGCAATCCAGGCCTGTGTGGACCATACCTTGGTCCATGCCGCCCCGGCATTGCTGGTGACGACCGCACTCCCCATGGCCATGGTGGGTTGACCAATACTGTGAAGCTCCTCATCGTTCTTGGCTTGCTGGTTTGCTCCATTGCATTTGCTGCTGCTGCAATTCTGAAGGCCCGGTCATTGAAGAAAGCTAGTGAAGCACGTGTATGGAAACTCACTGCATTCCAGCGCCTGGACTTCACAAGTGATGATGTGCTGGATTGCTTGAAAGAGGAGAACATCATCGGCAAAGGTGGTGCTGGGATTGTGTATAAGGGGGCAATGCCAAATGGTGAACTTGTGGCTGTGAAGAGGCTCCCAGCTATGGTCCGCGGCTCATCACATGACCATGGGTTCTCAGCAGAGATACAAACACTTGGTAGAATTCGGCACCGTCATATTGTGCGCCTGCTAGGCTTCTGCTCAAACAATGAGACTAACCTACTGGTTTATGAGTATATGCCCAATGGTAGCCTTGGGGAGATGCTCCATGGCAAGAAGGGAGGGCACCTGCACTGGGACACTCGATACAATATCGCTATTGAGGCAGCCAAGGGGCTTTGCTACCTGCACCATGATTGTTCACCGTTGATACTTCACCGTGATGTCAAGTCGAATAATATTCTTCTGGACTCCAACTTTGAAGCTCATGTGGCCGACTTCGGGCTAGCAAAGTTCCTGCAGGATTCTGGGGCATCTGAATGCATGTCTGCCATCGCTGGTTCGTACGGCTACATTGCGCCAGGTAATTTATCAGTCCTTCCCACTTCAGTACATTCTGCATATTATCGATGCATCATATGTGTAGGAATGCTCATTTCCATGGTTCAAGATGGAAAATTACATCTCAATTCTCAAATTAATATTGCAATTTCCAAACAAGATGCATCTTTAAAATGGAGATGCTGAAACATTTGTTGTTGAGTTCATTGTTGTTCTATTTGATGAGTATCGATGTTTATCATAGTAGTTTCTGCTATAAGATTCTCTATACTAGTTTCAATCATGCATTTTCAAACAGGTCTTGTGTAAGCCAGCTTCGTGGTATTGGTACACATCATCTGCCTTAATTTTCACAATGGGCCTATAAGATGCTTTTGGTTCATAAAAGATCACTATAACTTTCTTGCTATCACCCTCTGAAGCATGATTTTGTTATTTTCTAATTAAAATTTAAATAATTAATTGACCTTGTTGTCATTTGTCATCTGTGGCTTTCCAGAATATGCATACACACTGAAGGTTGATGAGAAGAGCGATGTCTATAGCTTTGGCGTTGTGCTTCTTGAGCTGGTCACTGGAAGGAAGCCTGTAGGTGAGTTCGGCGATGGTGTTGACATCGTCCAATGGGCGAAGATGATGACAGACTCAAGCAAAGAACAAGTGATGAAGATTCTGGACCCGAGGCTCTCAACTGTTCCACTGAATGAGATCATGCATGTCTTCTACGTTGCATTACTTTGCACGGAGGAGCAGAGCGTGCAGCGCCCAACGATGAGGGAGGTTGTGCAGATCCTGAGTGAGCTTCCAAAGCCATCATCTACTAAGCAAGGGGAGGAAGTTCCAAATGAATTTGATGGATCTGCATCCAATCCTCTACATCCAGCTCCAGTTGGGTCCAGTGAAGCACCTACGGGCGAAGCGAGGGATCAGCAACAGCAGCAAACAAGCTCTCCATCATCGCCGCCGCCTCCAGATCTCATCAGCATTTGAGTAACCCAAACTGAAAATGGTACCGTTCCTTGCAAAATTCACTCCATTCTCGCAAGCTTAGGTCATAATTTAGGGTGCAGTCAGTAACTTCGGCCTCCTGTGCTGTATATATTCAAGTTTGTTGGTGATGTCCAGTTTTCCAGTTTGACGGTGTGTGTTGCTTTGCTGCTGCAATGTACAAGTTTGTAGCGAGTCAAGTCACCTTATTAGAGCTTTTGATCTCTCCTTTATCCAATATTCCAATGTATCGAGTAGGCACTAAAGTATAAAGTGCTCTCTCTATCGAATTTAGCATCAGAATCTTTGCTGTGGAACCAAGATCTTGACGCGATTTCTGCTTGTGTAAAACTTAAAAGCCTTTGAAATCGGATCTCATGCCACATTGGCCCCCAAAAGAAAAGGCCTGTATGCAAGATGAATTGATAGATATGCTGCCAAAGCATCTGATTGCTGCTTTCTCTAACTTTTCTCTCTTTTATTGTTGTAAAAGAAGGTGATTTGCATCTCTTGAAAGCAAACAAGGCTGGCCCAGAACGTCAAAGGGGGCGTGCTGCTCGGATGAGATGGCTTGGTAATCAGATGCTTTGCCCTCTGTGCAACGTCAACAGCAGATCAGCGGTTAGCAGATAAGCTTCCGTGAAGTGAAAGCGAGTGGGAGCATTGTTCGACGGCAACGAACTTGTCACATTGTCAAGCAGTATACTACTAGCTGGTTCTTAGATGCTAATTGTTCATACCGTGGTCTGTCTATATCTATTGTTTAGGCGATCAAGAATGAAAATGTGAAATGGATGCATCGGATTGAGGAATCGTTGTTCACCATCACACACAAAAAAAAGAAGCACCATTCTCTTCTCACCATGCATTCATTCAAATGCAGCAACTGCCAATGAACTTCTGGAAAAAAAAAGAGGCTTGTTGTTCTATCGTTATCTGAAAATCAATTCGCAGATGCCCTAAAAGAATCAATTCGCTGAACAAATACGAAAAGCAATCCGGACAGTTTCAAAAAGAAAAGAAAGCAATCCGGAGAACAAATGAAAAGCAATCGAAAAAAGACTGTAAAGGAAAATAAAGGGAAATTGATCTGAGCAATGGTCCCTCCTCATCCTGCACTGCAATTTCCCTGCCGTGTGCAGTGTCGCTGTTGGCCGGAGAGCAAAAACAAGGCCCTCCCCTACCACGTGAGCGCCTGGGGGTGGTAGGCTTCCTTCGGCCTCACTTCACCGGGGTGACCGGGGGCCTCGTTGATGAGGTCCGCAATTGCTCTGTCAAGAAACAAAACACGGCTAGGACCACGGCCATCTTCTCGGGCAGCGGCACTTACTGCTGCATCAGAATCTGACGATGTACTTTTGTTTGAGGGGGGTGCAAATGGCAAGATCAGTGACGGCACATGGGCCGCATTTCGATGCTCGTGAGCTTCTTCAGCCTCAGCGTTGATCATGCAGGGATCCAATTAACCCAAGGAGGTCTTGATGCTCCCTCCACAGGACTGATTGCAGGCTGCATAGTGCCAAGGCGAAGCGCTGCTTACCTGAACAACATCCATGGGTCGAGCACTCGAGCGAGTGCGAGTGGTGAGTGGAGAGGACAAGGAGGAGCAGCAGGGGAAGTTTTGGCAGGAAGCTGGAAGTGGTGGGAAGTCAGGAAGGAAGTGGCAACTGTTGTACTAATTACTAATCTGTGGTTGTGGTCTTGTGGACTTGTGGTAAACGGTGGTGCGGTAATAAACAGTACTAAAAAGGAAGGCCAGTTGGTCTCGGTCATGCCATGTACAGTACTACCTCTCTCTGACGGTCTGATCTGACACCGCAAACCGACCCGAAAGCCGTGGCTCGAGCACTGTTGCGTCGACATAATTGGCAATTGGGCGCTAGCTGCTTGCCTGCCCACACAGCCCACCTGCCTTCTGCTTGCAACGCGAGACCAACCAAACCAGACCAGACCCCTCCTTCTCGGAGCCGTGCCCGAAAGATTTCGATGGATTGATGTTGTTCTCCTTGCTTCTTCCTTTTTACCACCACACTAATCAACCTTGCAGAAACCACGATAGGAAAAAGTTAACAGAATTAGGCAATTAGCACTGATCGTTCGTACAGGGTTAGGGAAGAGAAGAGCTAGCTTTCCGCGGCAGAAGAGGCAGAGCCGTGACGTCGGGTTCCACTGAGCTCTGGCACGGCCGGCCGTCTCGTGGTCGTGGGTGCGCTGCGCGCCTGTTCGCAGTTTCTGATAGCCTGACCGGCGAGACGCAGAGGTACTAGTGGCCGATTGACGAGGGTCAGATTAGACTTTTTGGACGGCGAGATAATCACTCTTGAGGTGGAGTCTTCTGACATCATTGACAACGTGAAGGCCAAGATTCAAAACGAGTAGGACTAAAGACCCCTGTCAAGACCATCACTGGCAAGACGTCTTGTTTCCGACTAGTTGGGAACTTCTCCGACAAGTTTCCTACTAAAGGAAGTTCGCACGACAAGTCTCTCGCACGACAAGTCTCCGCCTCGCACGACAACCAGTCGTTCGCACGAGCACTCTCCGTCTCCGACCAAGACGCGGCCCAAACGTGGCGCAGTTTCAGCACACGAACTCTTCCGCTACGACGCATGGGGCGCCAGTTCCCCATGCCATGCAAGCGCACCAGCTGGCGGCACGCGCGGGCGGTCGACTCTGACAAGAGCCTTAACGCAGCTCTGCTCAGCCGCGCGGCCATCAACTCGCCGTCACATCCGACCCTGCAGCACGTCAACTCCGACCGAGGCACTCGAGTGCCCCCTACAATTAGCACTGGCCTACGGTTAGGCCTTAACGTGGCGAGCTCATCCCGTACTCAGACGGGTTGAGTCAGCACCAAACTACTCGGAGGAAGCGCCAGGCGTCCCAAAGTGAACAGCCCCGCCCGGCCACGCGGCGGTCTCGACAACAACATAGCGCGGCTCCTCTTCAATGCGCCCTGACGGACAGCGACGCACGAGAGGACGTCCCAGCAGCCAACACTGTAACCTTTCTTTTATTTCCCTTTTTGCCCCTCCCCCTTGCGTCTATAAAAGGGAGAGGAGGGCAACCGTCACAAAGGCTGATGAACCGAACACTCATACTCAGGGACTTGGGCTCGATACCCTCTCCCGACCAGTTTGTAACCCTTACTACAAACAACCCCAGCACGGGAACACGGCAGCTCAACACTGGACGTAGGGTATTACTCCTCGGAAGCCCGAACCAGTATAAACCCCGGCGTCTCCTGTGCTGACCATCCGGGTCTGACACACGATCGATACAAATTTACTGTCCGGCGGTAGAGAACCCCGACACCGATGCTTTTTTTTTTGCCTTGTCTCGTTTTGCGACCACCTGTCGTCGGAGACTTGGAGCCGGGGCACACGCCATTGCACGCAGGAGGCCGGAGGAGCCGAGAGGCACCATCATGAGGCACGTGGTGCCAGTTGCTTAGTCCAGTGGGCTAAAGTCAGAAGACCGAAAGCTGTAGGGGGTTTGGGAGTGATGGATTTGGAGATGTTCAGTAGGGCTTTGCGGCTGAGATGATTATGGTTTCGTTGGTCAAATGCACAAAGGCCTTGGGTAGGTATGGAAGTTCCATGTAATGAGGTGGATAGGCAGCTCTTCAGAGCGAGCACCACTGTGTTGATTGGTACAGGAGAAACTGCGCAGTTCTGGGAATCCACCTGGTGCGATGGGTCAGCGCCGAGGGATTTTGCACCCAACCTGTACAAATTAGCTTGGCGTAAGAACAATTGTGTCAAAGATGAAATTCAGGGAGACAAATGGACTAGAGGTTTGTGGAGGATGTCTACAGCTCAGGAAATTGCAGAGTTCATTTTTCTCTGGACCAAGGTGCATGAGCTTCAAGTTTTAGATCAGCCGGACATGATAAAATGGCGTTGGACCCCGATGGTATTTACTCTGCCAAGTCTGCATATAGTATCCAATTCAAAGGCTCATTCTGTTCTTTTAACAACAAGGCGATCTGGAAGGTCAAGGTTGAGGGAAAGCACCGGTCCTTCACCTGGCTGTTGGTTACCGAAAATTTTTTGACTTCAGACAAGCTCCTAATCAGAAATTTTCAGTGTGACCCTATCTGTGTTATGTGTGATCAAGCAAATGAGACGGCTGTACACCTGTGTTTGCATTGTGTCTTTGCAAAGGAGGTATGGATGCTGGTGGCGGAATGGTCTGATGGAGTTGTTCTTGTCGGGGACAGCCATAAGGGTCCCCTAAAAAACCGGGGGAAACCCATTCACTTTCGCAAAAAATAAAACACAAACAAATTCACAAACCTAAAACACGCTCAAGATAGTCACGGCCCAGCGGCCGGGCCCACAGCCCTGGTGGCCCCAGCGGCCCACCAGAACAGTCGGCCCAGCCACCCCCGGGCGAAACTCCGCTTCGCTCGAGGGGCGCAGCGCCGCGCTAACGAGACTCCGCCTCGCTCGAGGGCCGGTCGCCCCCTCGGGTGAGACTCCGCCTCGCTCGAGGGCCGGTCGCCCCCTCGGATGGGACTCCGCCTCGCTCGAGGCCCTCACGGGCTCGCCGCCCCCGCACCTGCTCCCCCGACAGGGGCGTTTAATGTTCTGACACTTGCAGGCGCCCGGGTCAAAGACGAATCCACGCCATGCCGTCCCTCTGACACGCCCGGGAATCACATTCCGGCGCTGTTCTGCCAACTCTCCCGGTAAGGCCATCCCCACCACTGTGCGGCAAGGCCAATGTCAGCTCCGTGACACTGCGCCACCCACTCTCGTACGGCCAACGCGCCGCACCCTCGAAAGAGGACGGCGGAACCCTCGAAAAGGGGACGGACGCCTGCTCCGAGCCTGCCCGGGGCCACGCCATGACGTCGGACCAGTGAGGCGCGTCACCCCCGTCACCGTCGGTCCTGCGCGGCCATCCCCGCCATCACGACGCCATCTCGGGCACTGCAGCGCCATCCCTGACGCTGTGGGAGTGCGGGGCGACAAGACACCGCCACGCCCGCGGCTGTGCCCCTTACGACCTCCCGTCAGCCGCACCCTCGAGTCAGCGTACGGACGACGACCACACGGGAAGCCCCTACGCCGCCACCCTCGAAGCCGCTCCTGGACGGATACAGGGCACGCCATGACGCTCCGCCAGAAGCAAGATTCGCCAGGACGGCCGTCCACTCCGTTGCACTGTCCGCCATGCCATCACACGTAGCTAGAACAGTGCGGCACGCCTGTAAACTGCCTCCTCCTTGGCCTATAAAAGGAGGGGCAGTCCCCTGGCCGCGGGGGGACGACGGAGAGCACTGACCCACACGCTTTCTGCCTTCACCACGATATTGGCACTCGTCTCAATCAAAACCTCAGGGACCTGGAGGTCCGGCCTCCTCTCCCGCCCCGCTTGTAGCTCCCCTCTGCAAGCACCACGGTGCAACGCAATACAGTGCCTCGAGCACACCACTGCTGGACGTACGGCCCCGGCCGGAACCAGGATAAACTTGTGTCCCCTGTGTTGCCATTTACACCGACCATCGAGAAGCTGATCACAGCGTAACTTACTAGTTAGTGTTGGGACTACTTTCCGCACCGACAGTTGGCGCGCCAGGTAGGGGACCCGCGCTGTGATCGACCCCTCACCAGCATTCTTGATGGTGATTCGTACCGAGATGACGTCCCAGAGGTACGCCATGGGCAGCTCGGACCCTCTCCCCGCTGGATTCGAAATCCGGTTTGGGAGCCTGAACTTCCAGGCCACAGGGAACGGCTACCTCATGCGCCTCACCAACTTCGACGAACTCCACCCGTGGCGGTCGACTGGGCCGGGCCCAATGCCCGTCACGCCTGCTACTGACGCTCCGGCACCCACCCGGGTGGCTGCCGCGAGCGCCTCGACATCCCGGCGCCGCAAACGCCCCGGTCAGCGCTCGCGCCAGGCGCGCACGGAGCGACGCCGGGCAACACGCGAGGCGGCCCGGAACGACGCGCCCCCGCCGAGCGACACGGCGGCGCACCCTGCGGGGGAGCACGTGGCCGCGGGGCCGCAGTTTCCCCACGGGATGCGCAACCCTGCTGCGGCGTACGCCTCATCCGTCAGCACCGACATGGCCGCGTACGAGGATCTCCCAGGCCATCACTTGTTGTCAGTCTGGAACCTCATCGCCACCACCAACGACGAGTCGTACCACGGCTCGCCCAGCGAACTGCCGCCCTCAACCTCGCATGGCTACGCAGAGTGGGACTTCTCCGGCGTACCGGGCCCTGTGGTCTTCCGGCGATTCCTTGATGCCGCGGACTACTGGTTCGGTTGCTCCGACGACTCCAGCGAGGAGAGCTATGATCCCTCGCGCGAGTGCTTCGTTGTCGCTGCCAACGAGCAAGCTGACGGCGCAAACGGAGCGGGCGACGGGAACGCGGCCCAGCATCCGGAGCCGAACCCGCCACCGGCCCCACCAGCGGGCAATGCGGATATCAATGCGCAGCTGGCCCAGGCACGCGAGCTCGAGGCGAAGCTCGCGGAAGAGTACCGCCAGGTGCGGCTCCTGCGTGCAACTATCGCAGGGGAAGCCTCGGCGCGCGGCGAACGCGCCCGAGAAGCCGGGAAGCAAGCCTGCGAGCGCATCAATGCCAACTTCAACGTGGACGACCCACACACGCCACTTCGTGCCAGCCAAAAACTCATCGCGGCGGCAACACTACTTCGGGCCATGCCCGAGCCATCGACACCCGAGGCACGTAACCTGCGCCGCGAGGCGCAGACTCTCATCGAGCAAGCGGCCGTGCAGCAGGCCGAGAGCTCCGCGTCCCGCATGCGCAACCAGTCCAGCGCGCGGGGCGACGGCGGCGCGAAGGACCAGGAGGCATCCGTCCACGCGGACGGCGCGGCGGAGCAGCCGCCAAACCGGGGCAGGACGCCTGTCAAGGAGCGGATCCTTGACACGCGCGGCGAGGCCCACAACGGAGACGCCCGCAATGTCCTGAACGCCAAGCGAAAGGGCGACGCGGAGGCGCGAGTGGCGGCGGGCTACCACCCTCTACTTCGACGGGTCGGTGATGAAAATAGGGGCGGGCGCGGGCCTGCTCTTCATCTCACCCCTCGGGGAGCTCATGAGATACGCGGTACGCCTGCATTTCCCCGCGTCGAACAACATGGTGGAGTACGAGGCCCTTCTTTGCGGCCTCCGAATCGCCATTGAGACAGGCATCAAACGCCTCGACGTCAGGGGGGACTCGCAGCTCGTGATTGACCAAGTCATGAAGAACGCGAGTTGTCACGACGACAAAATGGAGGCCTACTGCAACGCCGTACGAGCTCTCGAAGACAAGTTCTACGGCCTCGAGCTTAACCACGTACCCCGCAGGTACAACGAGGAGGCGGACGAACTCGCAAAAATCGCGTCGGGGCGAATCACCGTCCCCCCAAACGTTTTTGTGCGGGACGTCGCCAGGCCGTCCGTCAACCTCGAGTCGACACCCTCGAGTCAAGAGGAACCCTCGGGGGCTCCCTCGAACCCAGCGGGCGCGGAGCCCATGGATGAAGACCCCTCGAATGAGGCGTTTGTGCTCTCCTTGCTTGAGGGCTACGGTGCGGACGAGGCCGAGGCCAGGGACACGGAGCCAGCCCCCCGCGCGGAGGACTGGCGGGCCAAGTACCTCGCCTGGATGGAGCAAGGGGAGCTTCCCTCAGATCGGTCCGAGGCCAGACGCATCGCCAGGAAGGCCAAGTCGTTCACCCTCGTCGACGGCGAGCTGTACAAGCGCGCTGCGTCAGGCGTCCTGCAGCGGTGCATACCCATCCCCCAGGGGCGCGAGCTCCTCCGGGACATCCATGCGGGCGTGTGTGGCCACCACGCGGCGCCACGCACCCTCGTGGGCAACGCATTTCGCCAGGGCTTCTATTGGCCTACCGCGGTTGCTGATGCCAGCGAGATCGTGCGCACCTGCGAAGGGTGCCAATTTTACGCCCGCACGACCAATCTCCCGGCGCATGCCCTCCAGACGATCCCCATCACGTGGCCTTTTACCGTGTGGGGGCTGGACATCGTCGGGCCACTGCGAAAGGCGCCCGGGGGCTACACGCACCTGCTAGTCGCCATTGACAAGTTCTCCAAGTGGGTCGAAGCGCGCCCAATCACGAATCTCAAGGCAGAGCAGGCCGTAATATTCTTCACCGACATCATCCACCGGTTCGGGGTGCCTAACTCCATCATCACCGACAACGGGCCCCAGTTCACCGGCAGGAAGTTCCTGGAATTCTGCGACAAGCACCACATCCGTGTGGACTGGGCGGCCGTCGCGCACCCACAGACCAATGGTCAAGTGGAACGGGCCAATGGCATGATCCTACAAGGCCTCAAGCCCAGGATTTTTGACAGACTGAACAAGTCTGGCCGAAAATGGCTCCAGGAGCTGCCGGCGGTCGTGTGGAGCCTCAGAACCACTCCGAGCAGGGCCACGGGATTCACCCCGTTCTTCCTCGTCTATGGCGCGGAGGCCGTCCTCCCCACGGACCTGGAATACGGGTCGCCCAGAGTCAAGAGCTACGACGAGGGCACCAACCAGCGAGCCCGCGAGGACTCACTGGATCAATTGGACGAAGCCCGCACTGTGACCCTGATGCATTCAGCAAGATACCAGCAGGCTCTGAGGCGGCACCAGGCCCGGAAGATACGACGCCGAGACTTCGACGAAGGGGACCTAGTCCTAAGGCTGCGCCAAGACAATCGAGGCCGCCACAAGCTATCGCCCCCATGGGAGGGACCCTACGTCGTTATCAAAGTGCTCAAGCCCGGCACCTACAAGCTGGCCAACGAGGACGGCGAGGAACTCACCAACGCTTGGAACATCCAACAGCTACGTCGCTTCTACCCATAGAAAGGATTTCCAAGTTTTTTCTTGTCATTTACATACCCAACACCCCAGTTGGTTGTAATTTCCATCAAATTAATAAAGCTAAAGGGCGACTCGGTTTCCCCCCGAAAACCAAATCCCCCTCGGGGGCTACACTGCGGGGGGCTGCGGGGGGCGTCCCCCCCCCCAAAAAAAATGGTCCCATTTTTTTCGCAAAACTCACCGCAAATGTGCTAAGTATGCCTCGACCCAAACTTTGGGTGGACTCACGCGGGACGCGAGTGGCCAAAGGGCGAAGAAGCGCGAGTCGGGGATAGCCCACGCCTCCGGCAGGATACGGCCCTTCCCCCTCGCCACTTTGCCTATAAGCTACTCGTGCGAACGAAAACCTTCCCAACCGAGGTTCGCCTAAGAAAGCGGGGAGGCAGAACAACACAATTGCCGAAATAAACAACGAGTTTTTCAACTTACAAACATCGAAGTGTTTTAAACAGCAAATGTTTATTACAACAGCCGCGCGGCTCGAATTCTAACATCAAAAACATAAAGGGCCCAAACGCCCAATGGTCTTCAGGCTTGGGGGCCGCCAGCCGGGGGAGCGTCCGGGAAGAGGAAGTCCATGAAGTCCTCGGCGAGGATGTCGGCGGCAGGAGCAGCGAGCGCATCCGCATGGTTCATCGCCACCTCGTCGTCGACGCCGACGGGAACGACGTAGCCCGTGGAAATGGCCTCGAGGTCGACCTGGTAGTGGGAGGCTACTACGCCAAGAGCTTTCTGAACTCCCAGGTGAAGAGCACGGCGCACGCGCTGGGTAACGTGCTTGCCGAGGGCGTGGAGGCGACTCGCCATCGAGCTCCCAGCCTGCACTTCGCCCTCCTCGACCCCCTGGCACGCCTCGAGGGCGGCGGCCCGCAGCTCCTCCAGCTCCTGTTGTGAGGAGTTGTAGGCCGTCTGGAGGGACTCTGCCTGGGTCGTCGAGTTCCCAAGAGCGTTCCGCAGGCCTGAAACCCATGAACGAAAAACGAAAATTGGGAGCGGATCCCAAGCAAACCAAATCAACAAGCAAAATGCGAAGAGAGGCGACTCACCTTCGACCTGTTTCTTCTCCGAATCGAGGGCCTTGCGCGCGACCTCGGCCTCCTGCTGCAGGCTAAGGACCGTAGCTTCCTGCTCCACGACAGCCTGGCGCAGATCCTCGTGGGAGACGCTGAGCTGGTTCAGCTCCCCGTCGAGCCGCGAGACTTCTTCGTCCCGTTGCTTGAGGGTTGCCTGCGCCCCCTCGAGTGCGGCGCGCTCCTGCTGAAGGAGGCCCTGGGCCTCTTCTCGCGCCAGGCGCTCGTGCTCGAGGGCGGCCCGAGCCTCAGCAAGGGCGGTTCGCTCCTGCTGGAGCTGAGCGTCCGCCTGTTGGCGCGCGTCCCGCTCCCGCTGAAGCTGCTCCCCCGCCGAGGCGAGGGAGGCGGCCTGGTCCGCCAGGCTGGTCCTCAGCTGCTCGGCCTCCTTGGCCCTTTCCTCGGCCTGGCTCTGCCAAGACCGTGCTCCCTCGAGGGCTGCACGATCCTGTTCGAGCTGGGCGCGAATCGAGGCCACCTCCGTCTCCCACTCCGCCGCCACGGTCCGCATCGCGGCTGCGTCCTCGCGCGCCTTCTGCAGCGCCTCGTCCCGCTCCAGGAGCGCTGTCCGCACCTTCGCGACTGCAGAGGCGTCTTTCGCAGCCTGGGCGTCCTGCCCCAGGAGCTCGTCCCGCACTGCCTGGAGCCGGTACTCCAGCCACCCGTTGTCGGTCCGCAGGGCCTCGACAAGGGCGTCCGCGCGGAAGAGGTGGACCCAGAGATCCCAGTTCACTGGGATCCCCAGGAATCCCTCGCAGACGCCGACGAAGGTGGCCGCCTGCGAAATCGCGTTGGGGGCGAAGTTGTGCTGCTCCACCCCGTAGTGGTGGCATAGTCCGCGCATGAAGCGGCTCGCCCGCGCGGCGAAGCCGCGCTCATGGTGCCGGATGAAGCTGACGACGTAGCCGTACGGCGGGTTGGGCTCCCGATCCAACGCCGGCGGAACCATCCACGCCGGGGGCTGCCCCTCCACGTTCGGCGCCAGCTGGCCGCTGTTCACGAGCTCGCTCAGGGCGAGCCCCGTCACCGTCGAGCGGCTCCACGGCAGCGGATCCAGCACCGTGATTGGCTGGGGGAGAGCCATTGCGGTTGGCGGCGGCGCACGAAGACGAAGCTAGCGGCGGGCGAAACGAAAGGGCGCACAGCCGAGAAGCGAAGGCAAGGAGCAAAGGGCGGCGGCGCTAAGTGACGAGGTAAGGAGCTTCCGCCTCCCTCTCCTTGGATTTATAGATCTAAGGGAGCCACGCTCCCCAGACCGCGCGCCGCGCGCATTAACTGCAGGCGGCTGCATCTGCCACTGACAAGCGGGGCCCACCGCACCGAAACGGCCGGCCGCGCGCGCATGCGCGATCATTACGGCGCGGCAACCGAAGAGCCGCGGCGGCCTGTCACGTCCGCCCCCCCACGTCGCCCACTACGCGCGCGGCCGCGACGCCTGAAAAGGCGCGCCCGCGACGCACGACTGAAGCCACAACTGTGGGCATTTAACGGCCTGGTCCCTTACTAAGTAAGCGTGACCCTCGCGCGGCCCGAGCCCAGTGCTCGAAAAACCAGACCCTCGAAGGGTGCGATTACTGACCAGTGGCCTCGAGACCCGCTCGGTGAAAGCGGGCGCCACAGGTGCCCTCGATTCTAGAGGATTACTGATCAGCAGCTCGGGGGTCGGCTCGACCGCGAACCCACGAATCCTGCAGATGCAATCAAGACGGGGGCACTTAGCTGCCACCCCGCAACGGCCCTACTGATCAGGGGTTCGAAGCCTGACCCTCGAAGGGTTCGAACAGGCGCCCCAGATCAACAGAGTCAGGGACGACGAGGGCGCGCGCATTCGAGCCTATCCTCGAGCTCACCAGCTCGAGGACGCCCACATGTCGTATTCAAGAGCCAACGAGGGCAGCTAGACGAGAGATCCCATCGAGGGAGAGCTTCCGCGCCCTCGGTCCCCAGCGAACGGGACCGAGCCCTGCCTAGCAAACCCACGTAAGCGCTTTCATGGACGAGTCTCCGGACCACGAGCCAACCCTTATCGAACGGGGCATGGGCGCCCACTTGAATCACCCGGTAACAGCTCAATGAGGAATCCGCGATTCGCGACCCGCTCGATGGGAGTTGCGGAAACCTCACCCCCCGTCCCGCGGAGGGACGGCGAGGGAACGTACAAACAAGTCGGAGAGCCCGCCCCGATCGCCTCGAACGGGCCCAGGCTCGGGGGCTCGACGCGTGGCTACACCTCCTGGATATGCACCGAACGCACGCGAACGTCGGCACATGCGTACGGCACCGCCGAGGCCGGCTGAAACACCGCCGAGGCCGGCTGAAATAAACACCTCGCACAATGACGACTGTGAAAAAAAACCTTGAAGGAGTACACACACTCCTCCAAGGCTTCGGGGGCTAGACCCGCGGGTCTGCTAGCGCGCCCCCACGGAATAGCACAGCAATCAGGAGGGAAGAAAGTCCCATCAGCAAACGTCAGCATCTGCGGGATCCTAACGGATACACCCGCAGATGCTCGGGGGCTACTGTCGGGGACAACCATAAGAGTCCCCTAAAAAATCGGGGGAAACCCATTCACTTTCGCAAAAAATAAAACACAAACGAATTCACAAACCTAAAACACGCTCAAGATAGTCACGGCCCAGCGACCGGGCCCACAGCCCTGGTGGCCCCAGCGGCCCACCAGAACAGTCGGCCCAGCCACCCCCGGGCGAAACTCCGCTTCGCTCGAGGGGCGCAGCGCCGCGCTAACGAGACTCCGCCTCGCTCGAGGGCCGGTCGCCCCCTCGGGTGAGACTCCGCCTCGCTCGAGGGCCGGTCGCCCCCTCGGGTGAGACTCCGCCTCGCTCGAGGGCCGGTCGCCCCCTCGGATGGGACTCCGCCTCGCTCGAGGCCCTCACGGGCTCGCCGCCCCCGCACCTGCTCCCCCGACAGGGGCGTTTAATGTTCTGACACTTGCAGGCGCCCGGGTCAAAGACGAATCCACGCCGTGCCGTCCCTCTGACACGCCCGGGAATCACATTCCGGCGCTGTTCTGCCAACTCTCCCGGTAAGGCCATCCCCACCACTGTGCGGCAAGGCCAGTGTCAGCTCCGTGACACTGCGCCACCCACTCTCGTACGGCCAACGCGCCGCACCCTCGAAAGAGGACGGCGGAACCCTCGAAAAGGGGACGGACGCCTGCTCCGAGCCTGCCCGGGGCCACGCCATGACGTCGGACCAGTGAGGCGCGTCACCCCCGTCACCGTCGGTCCTGCGCGGCCATCCCCGCCATCACGACGCCATCCCGGGCACTGCAGCGCCATCCCTGACGCTGTGGGAGTGCGGGGCGACAAGACACCGCCACGCCCGCGGCTGTGCCCCTTACGACCTCCCGTCAGCCGCACCCTCGAGTCAGCGTACGGACGACGACCACACGGGAAGCCCCTACGCCGCCACCCTCGAAGCCGCTCCTGGACGGATACAGGGCACGCCATGACGCTCCGCCAGAAGCAAGATTCGCCAGGACGGCCGTCCACTCCGTTGCACTGTCCGCCATGCCATCACACGTAGCTAGAACAGTGCGGCACGCCTGTAAACTGCCTCCTCCTTGGCCTATAAAAGGAGGGGCAGTCCCCTGGCCGCGGGGGGACGACGGAGAGCACTGACCCACACGCTTTCTGCCTTCACCACGATATTGGCACTCGCCTCAATCAAAACCTCAGGGACCTGGAGGTCCGGCCTCCTCTCCCGCCCCGCTTGTAGCTCCCCTCTGCAAGCACCACGGTGCAACGCAATACAGTGCCTCGAGCACACCACTGCTGGACGTACGGCCCCGGCCGGAACCAGGATAAACTTGTGTCCCCTGTGTTGTCATTTGCACCGACCATCGAGAAGCTGATCACAGCGTAACTTACTAGTTAGTGTCGGGACTACTTTCCGCACCGACAGTTCTCATGCCGGCTGTAAATGTTAACATGGAGGAATGGTGGAATAAGGCTACTACAAATCTTCCAAAAGAGCAAAAGCGCAGGGCAGTCCCAATCCTTATGTGCACAGCTTGGAACATTTGGAAGGAGGGGAATCGGCGCATCTTCGACGACAAGAGTACTTCACCGAGACAGGTTCTGTCTTTCATCAAGGAGGAATTGCAGTTGAGGGAAGTAGCTTGTCGAGGGACAGTGGTGTCCAGAGTTTTTTCATATTAGCCATGTTAGTGCTTCTTATGAGCTTTGAGTGCTTTTGGTTATTTTGTAATCACAACATTCTTGTACTGCTAAACTTGCTTCCCCTTCTTAAATGACATAGCAGTGTTCCTGCTGATTTTTCAAAAAAAACCCCATCATGGGCTGCGTGGAAGGGACGAACTGGGTGCAAGTTGAAGTTGGTCGGACACAGTGGAAGCGACGATCATTGGGCTGCCTCGGCGCTTGTTTGCAAGCTTTACGGACCAGCCCGTGGACCCGTTTGCAAGTTGAGATGCATGCCGATGAAGGCATCAAGTCAACCGATCTCGCCTCCTCGTGGACCCGTACAGTAGCGCTCCGTTCTTCGTGGTCCGTCGTCTGGACCGTCCAAATTATGGTTCGTCGTTCAGGATCGGTCCCAACTCAACTCCCAGCGATGCGGCGCTACGAGTAGAAGCGTCGCTGTCCGCCGGGACGAAAAAGCCGTTCGGGGCAGTCGTCCCTCCGTGGGCTTCCGCGCCAGGAAAGCCACGCCGTTCCCGTTCGCGTTCGTGGGGCGCGCGGGTGTCAGGTTCCTGCGTTTCTTCTGCGCGCGATCGCAGACGGCGCATCACAACGTTCGTGGGCGGGTGTCAGGTTACTTTACTGATGCCGCTGGTGCGCAGTGGCGAGGAGCAGAGCACTCCGAGTCCGCGCCTCCGGCGACGAACGAGCATGATTGCCACTTGTCAATGCCAGCAGGCACGCATCATCATGTGACCGGCCGCCGGGCCGACCGAGACGGCGCGAGCGCCGGCCGTCACGAGGCAGCAGCGGCGCGTGCCGTTTCTACGCTGCCGAGACGGCGCGTGATGGCTCGATGCATCTTCTGGTGTGGAGCCGACGCCGGCCTGCATCGCCCCCAGTCCGGGTAGGCAGACCGGCTCAAGTGGAAGTGATGAGTGCTGGCTAAAGGCTAGAGATAGTATTGAGACACGGGCACCACACGTCCACACCACCAACCCTCAGCAGTTCATGGATCCACAAGGACGTGTAAAGCGAACCACCACCGTTCCATGGATCGGTCGGTCCCCATGCAACGTGAAGCACTAGGAAATGCACACGCTACGGCGCTACTACGCGACATAAGTGGGCACGGGATCGGCGGCGGCAGTGAACGCAGGTCAAACAGTTAGAAGGCCCCGGACCCGGAGAGGAAATTGAGGGTATGTTTGGTTCCCATAAGTAGAGTGATTTAAAGTGCAAAATAAGTCACTTGTAAAACTAAACAGTTATGACTTAAAGTGGTGCGACTTATAAGTCTCATAAGTAACTTCACTCCTACTTAAAGTGACTTATTTCCACTTTTCCCTCTAGTACCCTGTGTGGAGCCCACTGACTTATAAGTCAATGCAACCAAACATGACTGACTTAAAGTGGCCTGACTTATAAATCGGGTGACTTATAAGTCGGGTGACTTATAAGTCACCCTACGTTCCCATAAGTCACCTGATTTATAAGTCAGTTAGATTTAAGTCAGTCCCGTTTGGTTGTAGTGACTTATAAGTAAGTGGACTCCACACAGGATATGAGACGGAAAAGTGGAAATAAATCACTTTAAGTAGGAGTGGAGCTACTTATGCAACTTATAAGTTAGAGCACTTTAAGTCAGAGATATTTGGTTTCACACGTGACTTATTTTACACTTTTTGCACTTTAAGTCACCCTATTTATTGGAACCAAACATGCCTTGAAGCGGGGCAGGCAGTGGTCAAGGAGTAGTAATATATTACGAGTGCGCTGCCCGTACCAAGCGCACCGCACGCGACACGGATCGGATCGACCGATGATGCCGGGGTGGGTGGGAGCAGTTGGGGAAGCCTTCTTTCCTCCCTCGCCCACGGACGGCCACGGGAGTTGGGACGGGAGGGAGGACCATGCGTGCTCCGTGCGCGGCGGCACTGCGGCAGGCTGGCACGGCACAAGTCTCTGCAAGTGTGCACTGCTCGTAACATCTAGTGCTAGGAGAGTACCACGTCTTCTGAAGTTACTGTACAAGCTGGGAGGAGGAGTTTTGTGGACTCGTATGTTGTGCTCTGCTCTACATCTGCCCGGCCGTCTCTGCTGAGGCTGTGGCATTCGGTTTAAGGCAGTGACATTAGTGATATCACAGGGGCAGCGGTAGTCAAGAAACTGCAAAACGGGCTGACATTTCGGGTTTCAACGCCTCTGCCACGGCCCATCTAGGGACATCAACCAGGTCGGTCCTGAACGCGCGCACAAAGCGGACGGATGCACAATTCGGCCCGAACCAGCAGCACTTGTGACTGAGACTGACTGACTGCGCGAGTACAGCCTGCAGTGACCGTCCAGAACAAGCTCCATATAATGTTGGTCTGCTGGTCTGCTAATGAAAGATGAAATGTGCTCCAAAAAAAAAATGCTAATGAAAGATGAAAGATTTATTCCATGCCCAGGAAGATGTTGAAGCTGCTAAAGGGTAATTACCATTTTACTATTGTCTTACAAAAGTGATATCACATGTATGGGAGGAGCACTATGTACATCTATGTATGGTCCAGATCTCGGGGATGATCCCTTCGCTCGTACCACTTCACACTTCACTTCACGAAAGCGACGCCCTTCTGGATGCTCTCGTTCAGTTCCTTCTTTGCCGCTTCCAGACCAACTCTGTAACGCCAAGGAGGCATAAGTGTTATCCTCATGGATTTTTTTTGACCGAGAGCGTACATTACACACGATGATTCTGATGCAATGAAGCCACATGATTAAGTGACAAACAGAGTAGAGCTAGAGTACCTCTCGAAGTCGTTCAAAGGTCCAAGAGGGAGGATCTCCTCAGCTCCACCACGGCCCAGCCTCACTTTTGTCGCAAAGAACGGCAGCTCTGTCACCTGAAACCAAGATCACCGAAGATAAGCACAGCTCTGCGAACCGTTCAGAACATTCAGCAATGTTTGGACGATGGGAAGCAAGTAGAGAGTCACAGATTCAGTGCAAGGATACCTCAGAGGCAACATATGAACATTCAATGATGCCAGCATCGCCGCGCATTGCTCGCAAGCATGCATCACCAAATTTCGCAGCAGCAAAAGCCTGAGGTGTTTTTTTTCTGTTAGTTAAGTATTGAACCTCAGGTATCTGAAGTAAGCAGACCTACCATTGACAGTGTTGCAGACCCTGCTCCAGCCTTTGCCTGAATGTCAATGAAAACAGCTTTAATCGCAGAATTTTCAATTAATCCAAAAGAATAATACTTCAAGAAACCGTCAAACTGGAGTTGGGGCAATGCCACATATGGCTTCAGGATATGCGAATACGGCTATGCAATGTCGATTGTTTAATGGCACCAGCAACTTCATTCGTGGTTGATGAAACAAAGATACTAAATATACTTTCTTGCAAGTTGATAGTAACTATTGACAAATTGTCACAATTAATGTCCAACACATAGAAGTCATGCAAAAGGGTATGCTTTCAGCTAGAAGATTTCCACGGTGTGTAACATGGTTGGAACCAGAGCTAACCCTCACAACTCAAGCATGGCCAAATGAAACAAGTGTGTTTAAGATGTGTTTGCACCACATATCTCCCTGCTAGAAAACATCACTATGCAGGCTTTATTTAGAAAAAAAAATAACACGTACACCTGATGTGCAGTATATTATATCAATCAGTCACAAATGCATGGACCAAATGTTTAAAAGAAAAATAAATGCTGTTTGAAAGAAAAAATCAAGCATGTAAAACTCATCTCTGTTTCAACGCAGAGAACATACAATGAACTGCTTAGACCACAGTCCATAGGGTAGGGCAAAATTCATCATGTAGGTTCAGGGTAAAATGTTGAAATATCATTGTACCTCCACAACTTCTGTGCCACCATTCTGTATGCGGTTAGTCAAATATTTGATTTCTTCCTGAGTGAATGAGCTTGGAGGGGTGACCTGCAGATAAATAGGTTTCAAATCAGCACCTAATATTCAGAAGCTAGATAATGTTTCCTTAATGGACAATATTATTAGTTATTATTAACATTGCCCGTGTGATTGCATCAGAACATGATCAGTACCTGGGAGAGGAGGGGTAATATAGTTACCCCTGCATGCCCACCAACAACAGGAACACTGACATCTCTTGGGTCAACTCCAAGCACCTCAGCCTATAATAAAATAAAACACAATAGGGAGCAAAATGTAAATAACAAAGAGATAAGTACACTGATGCTACTAGAGTATGTAAGCATGTCAAGGCTATTTAAGAGATGATATGCTATGTAATTAGTTAGGCTTCATACCACAAAGGTGTTAGCCCTCACAACATCAAGTGTTGTGACTCCAAGGAGACGCTTGGGATTATAAGTTCCAGCTTTCTTGAAAACCTCAGCAGCAATGGGGACAGTAGAGTTTACTGGGTTGCTGATCAAATTCACAATCGCATCAGGACAGCATCTTGCAACACCTTCACAAAGTATGCGAACAATCCCGGCGTTCTTGTTGAATAAATCATCCCTTGTCATTCCTGGTTTCCTAGGGAGGCCAGCAGGTATGATAACAAGGTCCATTCCTGTAAGTGCTGCATCAAGCTGCTGAGCCCCGAGGAAGCCACGAACCTGGAAAGAAGCTTATCCATAGTTATTTGCCGATCTAAGTGCACATTAGAACTGTCATGGAGTTTTATTTTAGATGATTTAGGCAAAGGGCTTCCTGAAATTCAACCGTCATATCTAAATAAGAAAAAACTACTAAAGGTGGTTTTATTTTAATCACTTTGGAAAGCTCATCAGCCTAATCACAACAACCAGAACACGTAAGGAGCACCGTCAAGTGCTTAGGTGTGGATGGTGCATCACAATCCCATGTTAAATTACACAATGAGCTCGTGACAACTAAGAATCTAGACAAGATGCCAAATCAATCAATTGGGCGGCTATCGTGACACAAGTAGCGCATAAGAACCAATCAACCACTAATATACTATTGACTGTACAAGTACAACATGGTCATCGAGTTTGCAGACATCACTCTGCAAAGTGCCACGGATCAATCGAGCAGCTATCTATCGCGTGGCATAATTAGCGCATACTAAGAACCAATCAACCGCTTCACTCTTATTGATTGATGGTACAACAGCACCTCGCTGCAAAAGTGCCACAGATCAAGTGAGGAAAGGGGATTATCAGAAACGTTACCACAGCGCTGGTGTCCATGTGGCTGATATCGGCGGTGACCCCGGGCGTGTTGACGACGTCGTAGAGGTGCAGAACGGAGACGAGCGGGTTCATCTTCATGAGCAGAGACAGCGGCTGGCCGATCCCGCCCGCCGCGCCCAGGATCGCGACCTTGAACCCCGGCGCGCCGCCCTTGGCGCGGCACCCCGCGGGCCTCAGCGCCGGGGCGCCCTCCTCCATCTGCAAGCACCGAGCAAACCAACCCTTCAGCTTCAGGTTTCCGAATCAACAGGTTAGCCGTGGCCGGCGAGGCTAGGACCGACCTGCGGGTTGAGGTGCGCGGCGAGGCGGGCGAGGCGGTGCGAGGGGGCGTTGGCGTCGGGCTGCATGGCTGCTCCTCGGTCCGCGGAGGCGAGGCGAGGCGAGAGTGAGCTGCTGGCTGGCTGCTGCTACTGGGTGGGTGGGTTGGTGGTGATTATCGCGGTGGGGTTTTGATGGGAGAAGCGTGCGCATCATTGGAGTTTGGATGGTTGCGCCGCGCGTGGGGGTTATCCGGTGGCCTGTGGCTGCAGGGGAGCGGCGGCATCGGGAGGCGGCGGAGCGGCGATGGCGCCCCGGCAGGCTCATCTCTTCTCTCCGCCACTACTTTTGAGCCTCCGTCCTTTCCGGTCGAGTCGGCCGGGAACGGGAAGAAAGCGGCCGCGGCACGCACGATTGGTTTGGTGGGGACCTGACACCTGCGCGGCCTCTGCCAAAGCAGTTCGGATCTATTCATGCAGAAATTGGTTTGACATTTTTGAATTTGTGTAAGAAGAAATAAAAAAGAGAACTCAAATTATGAATAGAGCCGGTTGCACTATTTTTCGAAACCCAAAACCGGCTACTGTTTAAAGGCTGGTTTCACTTTTTTTTTCTCCTAGCGAAAGTATCGATTGCAACTTCATTTTTGCGTGATGGAAGATGCTTATTTGTAGTATCGATCCATATTTTTTGTTATAATTTGCAATGTACATCTAGTGGTGGTTTTTTTAAATAACAGTGCAGACTTCATTCGGCCATGCCACATACCAATTAATCAAGGCATTGATCAACACATAAGCAAAAGGCACCAATCACGTTTCTAGATAAGGTCCTGTCAACTAGAATTGTGAAGAAAATGTTTATATTCCATTCTACGATGTAGATAATCGTGTCTTTTGTATAGCTATGCATCTGGTCATACTTTTATATCTAAGTGCATAACAAAAATCATATACTCTTGAAATTGAGGGAGTCACTTTTTATGATGATACAAGACATTTGTAAAAATATTTATTAACCATTTGCCATTTATGATAGGGTGAGCGACACGGATTTGCCACTATGTAAAAAGGTTTAATTTCAGCGGTCAATTAGTGGTAAAGAAAATTAATCACTCTTGTAAAAATCGGAAGAAGAGTTGGTATATTTGAGGCCTTTTCAAGGCAATATAAGGGTGATAAAAAAAAAGGCCGTATTAGAGTTGTGTGCACTCTTTCTTTGCGAAATAATAATCTTTTTAAGCACAACTATGAATATTAATTTTTTTAAGGCTCTGGCATTTCTTAAGGCAAATAAAGCTAGGCGGGCCCGAACTTTTAAGACCACGGACTTCTGGCTCAGAAGCCCAAGAGCTTACCACAAACTAGCAGGCCCAAGCGACCAAGGTCCAAGGGTATCTCTGTACTTTCCCGCGACGGTGCGATACACGGTTCGAAATTTCAAAATTCGAACGGGCGGCCAACACAGCCGTTCCCTTCCATTTCGCTGCTGTCCTCCTCAAAGGATCCCCTTCCATCCACGGAGACGAAATCCACCAAACATCAATGACTGATGGCCCCCGCAGATTTCTGTCCATATTTCAGTCCCACATGTCAGTGTCACGCAACCCACGGGCGCATGTAAAGCTCGCCGAGAACGAGAGGCCGCCGGCTCCGCGGGACCCGCCGCCAGCTCAAACCCACCGTTGCCGGCCGCTCCTCACGCGAGAGCCGAGCCGCGCCCCCCCGACGTTCGAAACCAAACGGCCGTTAACATCCGCGCGGCCTCGGCGGCCCCGTTCCAGCGTCCAACGAGGCGGGCCACCACCGCGCCGTCTAACGAGAGCCAAACGGCGGTTAGGTCACGGCCTCACCCGGTCACCCTCACGGGCCGGCCGCGGCCGCCTTCCCTCTCCTCCCCTCACCCTGCCTATAAAAGCCGCCGCGGGGGCGGAGCGGGTTGATCACCTCACCCCGGCGTCTTCACAAACGCCAGCCACTCCCGATAGATCGATCGGCTCCGCCCCCCCCCCCCCCCCCCTTCGCTAGCCTCCGCCTCCGCGTCCGTCTTCGAGAGGTTCGCTTGATCCGCAGGCTTCGCCCCCGGTTGCTTGAGGCGAGTCGAGGAGGAAGATGAGGGAGTGCATCTCGATCCACATCGGGCAGGCCGGCATCCAGGTCGGCAACGCGTGCTGGGAGCTCTACTGCCTCGAGCACGGCATCCAGGTCCGGCCGCCGCCCCCTCTCCTCCCGTCCTCGTCCTCTTCGTTTAATTTCCGATTTCATTCCGAGGAGTCCTGCGATTCGCAGTTCCGGGGCGTTAGAATTCTGATGTGGGGTGAACTGTTTTGGGGGAATTTAGTCAGATCTGTTGGTGCTCGTAATTTTAGGGTTTGAAGTTTGCTGCGCGATTCAAACTGGGATTGAGGCTGTGGTTGTGTTCGTCATGGGTCTTGTTGTGCGGTACCTTAGCAGAGGAAGTAAGAAGTTGCTCCCGTCAAATTTTTGTAATTCGCAGTTGCGGGTCACGCGTCACGCCCGCTCTTGTCAGATTTAGCAGTGTTATCTATATGATTCGGTGCTCGATTAGTAGTGATCAGTTTCTATAATTTGTAGTTTTGATCGGTTTGTGTGGAATTGTGGATGGACTGACTGATTTCTTTAGTTTCAGTTATCGTCTTCTAGAATTTGATTAGATTATAAACACAAATATGCCTGCTATCAAATCGTCTGGATCTAGTTCAGATTCTGTAAATTTTAGTCATGCTTGTACCATTTCTTATATCTTAATGCAAATTGGGTTGGAGGGGTGATGCTTTAGTTTGAGTTCGGTACATGTCTCTGTGCAACTGATATATGACTGCACTTCATTTTCTCTTTATTGTGAATGACTGCACTGCGTTATCAAATTGCTGCATTGCATAATGACTAATTAAATTGCTGCATTGCATGATGTGCAGTGGCAGTGCTCCACTTATTGATAACATGTTGAACTCGTGCAATTGGTCCTTAAACTGTGTCTATTCCAGCCTGATGGCCACATGCCCGGAGACAAGACAGCGGGACACTATGATGATGCCTTCACCACCTTCTTCAGCCAGACTGGTGCAGGGAAGTATGTGCCCCGTGCAATCTTTGTTGATCTTGAGCCCACTGTGATCGATGAGGTGCGCACTGGCATGTACCGTCAGCTCTTCCACCCTGAGCAGCTCATCAGTGGCAAGGAGGATGCTGCCAACAACTTTGCCCGTGGCCACTACACAAGTAATTAACTATTTAGAAACTTTTTTGTTGCACATAATTGCTTCATCCCACTATGTTTGATTGATTGCTGATGGTTCCTCCTATGTTCATGTTCCTGCAGTTGGCAAGGAGATTGTTGATCTGTGCCTTGACCGCATCCGCAAGCTTGCTGACAACTGCACTGGCCTTCAGGGCTTTCTGGTCTTCAATGCTGTTGGTGGTGGCACCGGTTCTGGCCTTGGTTCACTCCTCCTTGAGCGCCTGTCTGTGGACTATGGCAAGAAATCCAAACTGGGCTTCACTGTGTACCCATCTCCCCAGGTGTCAACCTCTGTTGTTGAGCCCTACAACAGTGTGCTCTCCACCCACTCTCTCCTGGAGCATACTGATGTCTCCATCCTGCTCGACAATGAGGCCATCTATGACATCTGCAGGCGCTCTCTGGACATTGAGAGGCCCAACTACTCCAATCTGAATCGCCTTGTATCTCAGGTAACACAGTAACATCTGTCAGCTCTTGAGTTTGTACAGCTGTTGAAACTTTTTTCCCTTGAATTTACAGACCTGAAACTGAATTGTTGTGCTGCGCAGGTCATCTCATCGCTGACTGCTTCCCTGAGGTTTGATGGTGCCCTCAATGTGGATGTGAATGAGTTCCAGACCAACCTGGTTCCTTACCCAAGGATCCACTTCATGCTGTCCTCATATGCGCCGGTGATCTCTTCAGCGAAGGCCTACCACGAGCAGCTGTCGGTGTCAGAGATCACCAACAGCGCGTTCGAACCGGCTAACATGATGGTCAAGTGTGACCCACGCCATGGCAAGTACATGGCATGCTGCCTGATGTACCGTGGTGATGTTGTGCCCAAGGACGTGAACGCGGCGGTGGCCACCATCAAGACGAAGCGCACGATCCAGTTTGTGGACTGGTGCCCTACTGGGTTCAAGTGTGGCATCAACTACCAGGCGCCGACGGTGGTGCCAGGCGGCGACCTCGCCAAGGTGCAGCGCGCTGTATGCATGATCTCCAACTCCACCAGTGTCGCCGAGGTGTTCTCACGCATCGACCGCAAGTTCGACCTCATGTATGCCAAGCGTGCCTTCGTGCACTGGTACGTCGGTGAGGGCATGGAGGAGGGGGAGTTCTCTGAGGCCCGTGAGGACCTGGCCGCCCTGGAGAAGGACTACGAGGAGGTTGGTGCTGAGGGCGGTGGTGATGAGGATGAGGAGGACGAGGAGTACTGATCGGCTTGCAGGCATCGGTTGTGTCGACAATCTGTAGATGATACCTGTCGTGGTGTCTAAAACTCTTTTGGAGATTGTGTCTTGAGTTGTGTTATGTTGGTGTTTGCTTCCCGGTAGCTTGTTGAACTGCTTAAATACCATGTCGTAATGGAATTAGTACCTTGATCAGTACTTGCTTTTACATGTCGCATGTTGGTTCACTCCATCTCGTGTATTCTCGCTTAATCAATACTTGTTTTTACATTACATCCTGACCTTCTTGCTGATATAACTTAACCACTGCTGTAGTTTGGTTTCTTCGCTCCTGAAATCTGCGCTTTAAGAATGTCATTAGCTGATATCCTACTACAATTTTCGCACTAAATAACTTCAATGACAGCTTCTTTTGTGGAGGCTAGATGTGACTTCAACCATGACAGTTTCAAATCGCACTAAACAACTTCAACCATGATGTCTAAATAACTTCAACCATGATGTCTAAATAACTTCAACCATGATGTTTGTGTTTTGGTTTTATCTCTTGAGATGGTGGCAAAAAAAAAACATGACAGAAAGGAATCCTCATGATTCTGTGGCGAAAGCTTCTGTGGCAAAATCCTCAAAATCCTCAAGCTTTTGTATCTTGAGAAAAGCTTCTGTGGCAAAATCCTCAAGCTTTTGCTGAGCGTAGAACTCTAGTTCTTCACCAAAGCTTGATTCAGTAGTAAACAACATAAATCAAAACATATGATTCAGTCTTCAGTAAAGAATTTTTTTAAAAAGAGTTAAAGCAGATAAAAAATATTTTTAGTGGCAAAATCCTCAAGCTTTTGCTGAACTCTAGTTCTTCATTAAAGCTTGATTCAGTAGTAAAAGAGATAAATCAAAACATATGGCTCAGTTTTCATTAATAAGTAAAGAATTAAAAAAAGTTTAAAAATAGACTATGATTCAGTCTTCAGTAAAAAAAGATAAAGCAAAACAGCTTGATTCAGTAGATTCAGTCTTCAGTAAAGAATTTTTTTAAATCAAAACATATGATTCAGTCTTCATTAATCAGTAAAGAATTAAAAAAAGTTAAAAAATAGACTATGATCCAGTCTTCAGTAAAAAAAGAATAAAGCGAAACATCTTGATTCAATAGTAAACAAGATAAATCAAAACATATGATTCAGTCTTCAGTAAAGGATTCTGAAATAACTGTCACGCTATGCCTGAACGGCCGAACGAGAAACCCCATCGTCGGCACGGCACGCTAGAAACGAGACCTGGAGTATTCTCTAGCTGACGTGACAGCTATACGAGACACTGTAGCCAAATGAGAACACAAAAGATCCTCCAGGAAATTCAATCAGAGCAGAGAAGTTTTCTATTACTCAGTTGTTCAAAATATCATCTCCGCTGATAACAGTTGAAATCGATTGTAACAAAAAAAAACATGCAGCGCACCTTCACCCTGCCACTTCGAGACTTCGAATACAACAACAGTCTGATGGTGTCAAGGTACAAAAACACGGTACCTGGTACCCAAGTTATACATCGTTTGCTTATTTATCAGCTGGTTCAGCAAAAAAGGAAATGCGGGAACCAAGTTTATAGATCACAAGGGAAGAAAAATTCAGCGATAAAGGCTCTCCGATCTCAAGTTCTCAGCAACCTCAGTCTCCCAGCGGTCGCCGTTCTCAAGCAGTTTCTCCTTGTCATACAGCAGTTCCTGTATGTTGCATGACATTAGTTCCCAGCAACAAGTAGAAAACTGTGATAAAACCTACATTATTTTCAAGTAGTTTACCTCGTGGGTCTCAGTAGCAAACTCAAAGTTAGGCCCCTCAACAATAGCATCGACTGGGCAAGCCTCTTGGCAGAAACCACAGTAAATGCATTTGGTCATGTCAATATCATATCTGCATGAAAATAGTTCCTCCGAAGTTCAGAATGCAACTAGATTTGCATATCTCAAGCAACTATATTCAAACGAAAAAACAAAGAAAAAATATGCATTTGATTACCTTGTGGTTCGGCGACTGCCATCTTCACGTTCTTCAGCCTCAATTGTAATTGCCTGAGCTGGGCATATCTGAAAACAGTTTATACCAAATGAGAAAAAATAGTTTTCAATAATCAGACACTTACACATCAAGAGCTGCTGTCATTTTTAAGACAACTATCAGCAAAGTGCCATCTTAAACCAGATACTGCTTTTTACACCAGTAAACTTGAGTTCTAAGCTATTTTGAGTATAACAACTTCAGAGTAGCTAATCACATGACACATAAAAAGCACAAGGTGTTTGAGAACCATATCTAATTGATGCCCCCATAAAAAATTTGTTTAGACAAATTACATGAACTAGTTCCACACACCAAACATAAATCAGAAGGAATCCTCCAAATTAAATATTTGTAATCAATCAATAGGCCAGTAATAGGCAATTACTTTGCTACCAACTGATTCATAGTTTGACATTCTTTTCAAAGCAAAATTGCTCAAAAGTTATCAAATTGATTCTTATTAAACCAAAAGGTTCTGCAATAAAGCTTTCAAATTCCAATTTAGCCATAAATTACATGATGGGCAGAATGGCAGATCCCATCCAAGTTATTAACTCGAGCTTTTGCATGCAGACTTAATCTGTCAGGTACCCTTCCAAAAATACAGTATGCTCACTATTTTCCAGATTAGTTACTGTCCATCACGTGAACTCAAAGCTTTATAAACTTAAACTTGACTTAAGAAAGTATAACTTACAGCCTCGCATAGCTTACAAGCAATACAACGCTCTTCCCCAGATTCATAACGTCTGAGAGCATGCTCTCCTCGGAAGCGGGGACTCAGAGGACCCTTCTCAAATGGATAGTTAATCTGCAATGTAGTGAGATAAGAAAACAGTCAATGCAACCAAGCAATGACAGTACAGGGCTACAGATAACAGCATATACAAAATTCATTACTTACTGTAACATTCCTGTCGAAGAAATACTTGAGTGTCAGGCTCAAACCACGAACCATTTCAGTCAGAAACAATGTATTGATACCCCTTTCAAACACTGGAGCAATAAAGTGAAAAATTAGAATCGCCAGTACGCAGAGAGCAACAAATTAAATTATCAGGGGCAATACTCGTCTTATGCACAGGAAAACATCTTACTCACCAGCATTCCAATCTTTTGCAATCTCCTTTGCAAGCTGTTCTTTCTCCTCATCCTCTGTAAATTAATAGGATTGAATACAAGCAGAGAACAGTGGTACCAAACACATACGAATAAAGAATGCACGCACAAAGTCAACATGGACATCAACCTCTGAAAAGTTATAGGCTCACTGCTCACATATAACTTTGCACAATATTCCATCATCAGCTTTTGACTGGTAAACTTCGTCTTTGAGCATTTCTTACTGATTGGAAGTCGCAGCTTGTTGATAATCCCAAGCAGTTTCAAAAGGCACCACAACCAATTTAACAAAATGAATGAACTAATTGCCTAGTAATGATCCTAGAACCAATCCAACACGAATCAAGGTTTCTGATTCGGGTAATTCGAGCACTACAAGCAGTTCAATACAAAGGCGGAGAGTGCCAACCTTTGAACCTCTTGGGCGCCCCAGCGTTGAAGTAGGTCCGGAGGTGCCCCTGCATCGCCGACGCGGCGGGGCCAAGCTGCGCCTGCAACAATACCAGCACCACAGAATCACACACGCATCATCAGGACGCCAGCAGCCAGGAACGACAAGGCTCGATCTGAGAATCCGCGAGCAGATAGCGGGGGATCTGGAAGCGCCCGCGCCTGGCGCGGAAAGGGCTAGGGGTTCGTACCGTCTGGCTCGCGCGGAGCGCCTGCGCTGCCTGACGGGCTAGGAGTCCCGCCATGGTGGAGCGACCTCGACGGCGACGAGGCGGCGGAGGCGATGGGGTCGGATCGAAAGGGGAGGGGTGTCGAGAGCTGCCGGGCTGCGGGTTAGTGGCTGCGGAGAAGGCCGGGTGGAGGAAGGAAGGAGGAGAGAGACGCGCTGCTGGGCTGGAGTGGGCTGCGTCGGAGAAAGCAGTAGCGCACATTCGAGGCGGTACCTTTGGTCGGTTTGGGAGGCCCATTCCGGTTTGGCTTTGCTTGTATTTCTTTTTTTTTAATCAGGAACATCATATAAGCCGGAGGCTACCGGGCAGACGAAATTATACATGGTATACGTATACCGAACATGAAACAGTGTTCCCTCATTATTCATGCTACTACTTTCTCTGTTTCAAATTGATTGTTTAATTTTTTTAATCTCAAATTTGACCACTTGCCGTATTCAAAAAAAAATTATAGTCAAATTTAAATCATTTTTGAATAATTTGTATTTATAAAGTAAGCCGAACACATATAATATTTTGCATGATTTTTTAAATAAGATAGTGATAAAAAAGTCAAACAACTATAATTTGGAACTAAGGGAGTAGTATAGAACTCGATCTTTGATGACTTGCGGGAACGCAAAATGACATTTTTCTTCGAGTCAAGTTAGAGGAGACAAGGCCGCGGCCGCCGTGCTCCATCATTTCCTTGAGGCTCCATCCCGGCCCGGGTCCCCGCCGGCACCGTCGCGCCTGTAGGTCCAGCACATACGCCCCACCCGAACTTCGCAGCGCCGAACACATCCAGCTGCACCTTCACCAACCTGCCGAAGGTCTCGTCGTCGTAGAGGTTGTAGTAGCGCACGTCGACGGCCATTGGCGATGAAGTAGAGGATCTTCACCGGGTCACCGGAGGGCGGCGCCGACATGCAGCCTGTTCGACCGATTGGTGACTGATGCTGATTTGTTCTGAGAGAAAAATACTGCTGGTTGCGATTAGGTTTGTAGTCTAATGGTAGGACGGTCCAGTGGGACGTTACCCACCAGGGTTCAAATCCTGATGCTCGCACCTTTTCCTGGATTTATTCCAGGATTTTCCGGCATTATGCATTAAGTGGTAAGCGACGTTCCCGTCGACGACGATGCGCCAGTGGTGACTTCGAGAATCTCCAGATCTGCCGGTGCTCAGTCCTTCGGAGGTGCTCATAGGGATAGGGTTTGCGTATGTGTATTCATAAGGGTGAGTGTGCGTGCGTGTTGTGAACGTCTGCGTTGTACTGTGTGAATCTCAAAAAAGAAAAATACTGCTGGTTGGTTGATGACTGGTAGCTATGTTGATTTGTTTTGAGATAAAAATACTGCTGACTAGTGGCTCAAATTCAGACGAACAGGGTCCATCGATCATCACGTCCGCCATGTGCAGTGTGCTCGCGGACGGCGGGGTAGCCGTCGCCGTACTACTTTCGTATCCGATCCGGCAGCTCTCCCACTGGCCGGCCACGGCACGCTCTAAACACTTTCCATTTTTATTTTGTGCTCGTGATAATAGTTATGAATGAATATATGGATCCATTTGGTTGGTAAAGTTCGTGCCACGCGGTTCGGTGGCTGGGGCATACTTGTGTGCAGTAGTGTATGGAGCATAATGTGCTGTGTAGTTGTGTGTATTAATACACACAGGTATCATGAAATTTGCAGCCATGTGGTTGAGACACACGTGTAGGCGTGTAGCAGTGTATGAGGGTTACATGTCTTGTACTTTTTCTCCAAACACTGTGCATGCGTGCATACTCTGTTAGATATTTAGGCAACAAATTATGATATATTTAGTTTTGAGAAAGCTTGGAAATTAACTGCTTTTTGTAAGATAAACCAAGAGTGACTAACTCAACCTCTAATCCCTCCATTAACGACATTAAGAAAGAACACAACGAGTGAGGCCCAGCTTCAACGCAAAGAAGGCCGGCCCAAGTCCCCGCACGAGCAGGGCAACCGGGGGCCACCTTCGCCACGCTAGAGACCAACGCCACCTGACGCCCCTTCTGCGACCAAGGTTCTCGCCTCGCACGACCTAAGGAACCATCTCGACCTAAGGAGTCCCGACGGAAGACTCCTCGCACGACCTAAGGCCTCGCCCCCTCGACCAAATGCGGCGCCCACTGAGGGGCACCGCGATTGGGGGGGGCTCCGTGCCGCTTGCGAGCGCGCCAGGGTAACATGACGGGCGAATCTCCGTTGTCAGGTAATGATGAGATCTCCCCCCGCGTGGGGGTCACTGTAAAAAACGTCTCGTCACTTAAGAGCGCCACAATGACCAGGGACAGATGAATCCTTCACGGGTAAGACATCGACTGGCGCATCTCGACCGAGCAGCCAACCAGAGTTAGGTCAAGGGCTCATACGAAGAGCCCACGACTTATCAAGTACGCCAAATCAGTAACTCGGACCTAACTGCCTCGAGGTAGGGGCTCGCCGCCTACGCCGCCCTAGATGTGGGATACCGCTGCTAGCCAACGTACGGCTCCAATCCAACACAATGGCCTGCGCCACGACACTGTTCCGGCACTGTTACGGCACTATAGCCAGTGGCGGAGCCAGTATTTGCTCAAGACTAGGGCCCATCCTGAGCAGCACACTAGTAGAGCACCAGGCTCTGGCGGCGGCCGTCGGAATCCATGCACCTCGCTGTCGTGCAAGGCCACTGCTGCTGTCCGCTGCCCCCAATCTTGGTGTTGGGCTGTTGACCTAGGCTGTAACACTTGGTATTTTGGGCCAGTGATTAAAAGGATAGCGGGCTTTGCTGGGCTACAACTAGGGCCTTGGCCTGGGCGGCCCTAGTTGCAGCTCCGCCACTGACTATAGCAGGACATGTTTTTACCTTCCTACCCCCTATACACCTGCTCCCCTTGAACTATAAAAGGAGGAGCAGAGGCCCTTAACGGAACAACAGAAGAGCGAGAACACGAGACAACACGATCACTGCGACACACACTTAGGCATACAACCGAGCACCACACGCTCGCAACACCACAGAGACTCGGGATCAGGTCTCTCTCCCGACCTGGGCTTGTATCCCCTACTACGAGCCCTCTGGGCATAAAGATCACATCCCCCAAATTGGACGTAGGGACCACCGGGGTGCCCGAACCAGTATAAATCCCTGTGTCTCTTGTGCCAACCGTCCAGATCCAACGCACGAATGTACAAAAATTTACTTACCGACACTATCAAACCCGACACCTTGCAATTTCATTAATTTAATTGAAAATACTATGTACCCATCCCAATTAAATTCAAGCATCATGACTCAATGATCGGCGGAGCATCCTCGGGAAAATAAGCTGGCGGATCTTGAGACTGACGAAATCACCGTAAACACCTCATCGTCGATGATTGCATCGCTATCATTAAAAAAATTGTGTTTTATTTCTTAGATAAATTTAGAAAAATATGAGCTCGAATCTGAAATCCAGACATCGCAGGTGTTTTGACTTGTGTCATTGTGCAGGGTTGAGACACTCAAGTAGTTTTGAAACACTCAAGTAGTTGTGTCTTTTCCTCTTCTGTTGTGAGACACACACACATGGAAGAAACTTTCAGTTTCTTAGGTTCCTACGTCCTCCAAAATATTATTGCCGCTACCTAAGATTAGTTTTCATATCTTGTTCATGTGAGTAGGCATTTTTCGATTACAAGGATGACACACATATAATACACAGGTATCATGAAATTTTCTGCCATGTGGTTGAGACACACGTGTAGCAGTGTATGAGGGTTACATGTGTTGTACCTTTTTGTTCAAAACACTGTGCATGTGTACATATATTTAGTTTTGAAAAAACTTCGAAATTAACTGCTTTTGTAACTCCCTAGTATTGATCATATATAGGTCTTATTCGCAAAAAAAGATCATATATAGGTCTTGTTGGCACCTTGCAATTTTATTAATTTAATTGAAAATACAATGTACCAATCCCAATTAAATTCAAACATCATGGCTCAATTATCGGTGGAGCATCCTTGATAATAAACTGGCGGATCTTGAGACTGACGAAATCACCGTAAACACCTCTTCGTCGATGATTGCATCGCTATCATTAGGCACAAGAGTGTTTTATTTCTTAGATAAATTTTAAAAAATACGAGCTCGAATCTGGAGTCCAGACATCGCAAGTGTTTTGACTTGTGTCATTGTGCGGGGTTGAGACACACTCAAGTAGTTGTGTCGTTTCCTCTGTGTGACACACACACATGGAAGAAACTTTAGATCAACCCGCTGCTAGTTCGGTTTCTTAGGTTCCTACATCCTCCAAAACATATTATTGCCGCTACCTAAGATTAGTTTTCATATCTTGTTCATGTGAGTAGGCTTCTGTGTTGAGCTGCTGCCTTCTCCCTTACATTGAGCAAAACTTTTTCGATTACAAGGATGACACACATATATGCACACCACCACGTACGCAAAACAGAACCACACACCAAATAAATCCAACACTAACCAGACGCTTATCAACAATACGCTGAAATTACTCGCATTTATGCCAGTTGGGAGCATCAGGATTTAGATCCTAGTGGCTCAAGTGTGATCCTCACAAAGCACTCCCAAGAATGGGCCCCTTCGGTTGCATGGAACTCGCTCACTGCGACGTTGCATCGATAACTTTTGAAGCTTTTTTTAGACCAATCACTAACTTTTGAAGCTGCAGGAGCAGGATAACACCAAAAGTTTGGCGTAAACAAGCTTTCCAGCAGGAATTCAAACCTGACAAAGCTTGCTGGCAGTACATCGCCTGTGGTTGGAACACTTGACAAAACGCGGAGTTCACAATGTGCACTAAAAGACATGATCGCCATTTCTTTCCTTTGCTTCTGCTTAAAACTTGTTATGTACAAAAATATACAGGTAAAGTTACTGATATATACCAAACTATAGTTTCTTTAAATACTAGCCTCGCTCTTTCCTTCTCATAACATGCCTAACGGGTGAAGCTTTCGCTAGATCAATATGGCAACTACACATGTTAATCAATGCTGCAATTAGAATCAACCCATCTATCCTGCTGCCGTCCAATTACGATGGGGAGTTTTGGGCATCTGCAGGGACTGGCTCCTACAGCCCAAGCACATCGAACTCATGGGGCATGTAATCTTCGCTTGGACGATAGTACTTGTTGGGAGAATACAAACCGAAGTTTGTAACCTGGCTGCTGTACAGGCATGCAAATCTCTCGACCTGTGGAAACAAACAAAAACAAAGCCTTGTGTTAACTACACATAACTTTTTCCCAGTATTATTAAATCCCAAATGTGGTAACAGTTCTGAACCTGATGAGCAAATCGGGAATTTTGGTAACCAGTCTTCATGAGTTGTCCCCACACCTTATGAAACTGCAACCGGATAAAGAGCATTCATTTAGGAATACACAAAGTGTTTGACACATACTCCCTCCATCCCAAATTACTTGTCACTGTTGACTTTTGATCATAACATTTGACCATTCCTCTTATTTAAAAATAAGTGCAAATGTGCAAAACGTGAAGTTATACTTAAAATACCTTTGATGATGAAGTCACAAATAAAACAAATGATGTATACATATTTTTTAAATAATACAAACAGTCAAATGTTGTGATGAAAAGTCAACAATGACAAGTAACTTGGGACTGAGGGAGTATTCAACAATAATGTAACTTAGCACATTACCTTCTGATGGTGTTGCCTCTGCGCCTCTTGATGAAGGCGGCGAACATGCTCTCGCTGTTGCTACGATTAAAAAGTGAACAGAAATTGGTATCATGAAAAAAAAAATAGTTACCAACAAAATGGTACAGGAGTTGACACAACCACATGAAATCTACCATGTTAACCACAAATCCTACACCAAAAGTTGAATATTATCTTCAACCAGCAACCTGCCAGGATGTCTGTCCTTAAAAATCCTAGGGCACATCTTGTTATCTAAGTATACCTAGTCTACAAGATAATATCAGCATTTTCTTTCACTTGAAAAAATTATCTTCTCATATAGCTACCAATCGACAGCAAAGTAAATCAAAATAAGGACTAACCAGCAGATCAGCATGTTCTGAGAACTTTTCCTTCTGTTCCTTCTGATTTTCTGTGATATCATCAAATCTGGACAAAAAGGGGAGGTTAGATGTAGCTAATCTACGAGGAAACTGCATACCATTAAGAAAAAGAAAGACAACATTTATTTGTCATGAACCCAGAGTTTAAGGGATGTATTTGATCAGCTTAAGTATCTCATGACCAATACGACTCTCAACTTACTTGAGAGACTCTACTCAAAAAAAAAAAAAAAACTTACTTGAGAGACCATTCGAGATGATGGATTCTGTCTTCAATTGAATCACGTTCCATTCTAAGGTGTCTAAGCTCCTGAAATGGATAACAGATACAAGCGAACTGGTGAGTAGTGACACATATAGACTGTGTACATGAACTTAATACTACCCTAAGATCTCATTGTTAGGACTTAGGAATCAATTTTTTTACAAGCAACTAAGCTATTCATACCTTCCGTGTCAACTTTGATTCTGAAAGAAGCTTCACCTCGTGCTCCAGTTCAGGAATCACCAGCATAGTCCGCCAGCCTTTAAAATAGTGCAGAAACATTTAGGAAATGTATGAAATATAGTGGACAACTGCAACAAAAGGAAAGTGTGACGCAGAAATTTCACATCTGGGACAGTGTCCCCCGCCCCCCCCCCCCCCCCCCGCTCTCTCTCTCTCTCACACACACACACACACACTTTCAGGCACAAAATGAACTTGTGTGTGTGTCACTATGTGTGACACAAAAAAATATCTGTGTTATAGAAGGAAAACATCTATGACTGTCATATACTCCCTCCATCCCAAATTACTTGTTGTTTTAACTTTTCTAGACACTTTCATTTTGTCATGCACCTAGGTATATACTTATGTCTAGATACATAACAAAATGAATGTATCTAGAAAAGACAAAATGACAAGTAATTTGGGACGGAGGGAGTAGTTACTTAAATTGATTTAGCATGCAAGTAAAAACACTAGTTAACCAGTGAGCAGCACTAAAACTAGTCTGCACAATTAAGAGTACCATATTTAGAAACCAAATATACATCTGATTCCAGTGCAACTAAAAAGTAGAGGATAAGAAAAACATACCTAGAACTTTCTTGCTGCGCAGAATATCTCCATATATGTGATCACCAACATAGAGGATCTAAAAAATGTAAGATGACACATTACTCTATTTGACCCACAATTAATACACTTTCACTGTCAGTGAATCTCTGCTGAAGTATGTACTGGACACTATTTTAAATACCAAAATAAGTGTACACATACCTGTGAACTAGAAGCAACAGAAAGTAATCTGTGGAGATGACCGACATTGCCTCCCTGGAAAAGATACACCAGTAAATATATATAACTTATTCAGTTGCTAGATCTAAGATAAGCAACTTAAATAATGGAACCAAATAAAAAATGAAGCAATACAAGATCTGTTAAGTGGCCAGGTATCATTTTCACCGTTAAAAGTTGCAGGAAAGTCATTGGACTTTTCCACATCTGAGAGTCACTATAACAATGCTAAATTTTGCAAATAAGTACCTGGTATACTTTGTGAACTGGTGCTGCATGCTGAAGACTTGATCTTGGGCTTCCAATCTTCACAAGGGATGAGTCATATTAGGAATTAAAAAACATATACCATAGAGATAGAATAGACTTGAAAATTTCACTAGCCTGAATATCAGCATTTAGAAGTTTTCCAGAATCAGGCTCAACTTCAAAGAGGCCTGCACGGTTATCATCATGGAAGAAACTTGGCTTCGAACTGAAAGTTCAGCAAGGCCTGGCTGAGTTGAGGAAACTGATACTTTCGCTCAATAAATAGGAACAACAAAAGAATGAGGAATAAGGGAACAAAAGACACACCTGCCAGTTATTACAATATCAAAATATTGAAGCCACTTGCGGTTGAGACCAGATCCTGCATCTGAAGTGTATGGTCCACAAAGGTAGTTCATGACAACATCGGTGTAGTCCCACAAACTGCATGAACAAGTGCATGTTTAAAAAGTAAATAGAATGTAACAAGAATCTCGAAACTGTACAATGCAGCAAGATGTGTTTTATCACATGGGTTCATTTTAAGAGAAACTATGACACATTTGTCAGCACACAAGTCTCAAGAAACCTAAAATCATAAAGGGGCCATATATACCTATTTGTCACTAAGAATGTTGAGCGTCCAGATTTTTTTAGCATTTCAAGCATTGGTACAATTGCCAAGTCCTCATTGATGTACCTGCAATGTCCAAATTACAAAAATTAGCAGGGCCGTCTAGTACATAAATATATGACAGTGAAGAGAATGGATGCCAAATTGTCAATTGGAATGTGCACTAAAATAAGAGTCAAGGCAGCCCTATAGCAAAAATAAGTATGTCTTTATGGATATATAAAGCTGCAATTTGTGTCAGGTGACTTGTATTAAATAGTTAACAATAAAATAGGAAACTGAGTTACCTGCCAGGATCCTTCGCAACCATCCGCTTTAAAGTTCCATCACGATGACACAAGTCAACCGCAGACCTCACATCTTTATACATAAGCGGATAGCTGTAACAACACAGTAATGCAACCTCAAAAACGAAGATTCAAATTAATACAACTCAAGAATAAGGCTGCACAGGGACTACAGTTATTACAAAAGAAAAAGGCTTAAGGAAATATACTCCATTCATGCACAGAGCTCTTTGAGAGCTTCTTTCAAGTTATGCTGATTCAAGATATGAGTTAAACTCCAGACAGAACAATGGAAGAAAACACTAAAGAATGTCAAAGGTAAAAATGGAACAAAATTTGTTGTTTCCTTGTCATAAAGGGCTGTTCTGTTAAATTGAAAAAACGCATGCTAACAAATAGGTACTCCTCTCAGTTACATGCTGACATCGATCATGTGCCAGCAGGTCTGATTTTGTTGGCCTAGTGTTAGGGCACACCAAAAAGTAGCTCTTAATACTTCAAAATAACTTTCACTGGAGCTTGCATAATGTCCTGGTATTTTATTGAACAATTTAGTCATGGACGCAATTAAAGTTTGGTGGGGTATGTATGCATGAGGCCTGTGGATTTATGAGGACACCAACACAGCAAACTTAAATTGTCCAATTTGTATTCAGGTTCTAGCACCAAAATACATACTAGTTCCCATAAGAACCTAACCTAAATTACCATTATTGGTGTCAAAAGATGAGGGATAGTATGTCATGGTTACAGAAACATCATCGACAAGGCATGACATATCGAAATCTGACTGAAATTGGATGTCTGATTCAACAAAGAATTGACATGAGAGTCTAAATAACACTGAATTAATCAGTGAAAGCATGGCCTGGCACTCAAAGGTCAAGAGATCAACATGGATCCAAGTGCATCAGTATACAAGAAAATGTAAATGTAACACTCATGAAAAAAAACAAGCTGACATGAAATGAACAAAGGAAAAGGATAGCAGATTGCTTACAGAATAAAGATAGTAGATATATGGAAGAAATGCAATGAAAGAAACTTGGACAGTTGGGGATTAGACAGTTGTGTATTGTTTTGGCTACATATTGTTTAATTCCTCAAAAGAAGAAACATTTAAGAGTGGACAACTGGATATGCTCTTCAAAACGCAAAATAATTACTCTAATCATTTGGCTCAATCGAATCATATTCAAATGACATCCTAAAACTTTAAGCCCCTTGAGTATGGTAAACATGTAAGATGGGAATAATCATACTCTGTGCCGGCAGGTACTTTTCCAGGATTATTGTCCATGAAATCAACAAGCTGAGCAAATAGATAAGCTTCACCCAATGAGAAGAGTGTATCTATAAGGGCGTAATCAGGTTCATCAAATGAATCTCTTATCAATGTACTCCCATAAGCAGCAACTTTTTCTTCTTTTGACAGTTCCCTAAAACCATGGTATGCAACTTTTACATACTTGTGTCGATCCATCTGATAATCCACCACCCAAATAGTTAAAAAAAGGTTAATTTCATTGAAAGCGTACATGTATAAAATTGAAAGTCAGGCACATAAATGCAATGAAACAACGAGATAAAAAAATTGAGAAACAGCAGCAAATAACCACTTTTAAATCTTACAACATAGGTCAAATCAAAATTTATGCTAGAGGCTTAGACACCGTTTTTGTTGTTCCCTCCAATCAGTTGAACTTTACACATTGACAACTAACACTTGCTACTTCCAGAATGATAACGCTCATCAAACAATTATAAAACAAAAGCTCATTGAACAATTATAAAACAAAAGCTCATCGAACAATTAATACTAATATTGATGAACTGCAAATGTTAGCTCAAAAATGGTGATTATGGTTCAAACTATAATATATGATAAGTAATAATAAGCATGATATTCAACAAAAAAGGAGTCAACTAGTTTTATTTTAATTCTAAACATGCAGCCACCAATTTAGAAAGTCCCAAAGATTAATATAAAAATGTAGAGTTCTGTTTATTGTAAAAATATGTGGCTGGGCCCTTCATTGATACAGCAAGTCTTTTAGTCCCAAGCAGGTTGAGCCCTTCAACATAAAATATGTTCATGTTTTGGATAATTTAAGACAGAAAGCTTCCAGCAACTTGATCTAATTTATAACTGACCTTCAAGATATTTCCTCTCTTCTTGTCAAGAACTAGTCCTCTGACCATGTATTTCCAATCAAACTCCCAAGTCAACAGCTGCATGATGAAAGAATAGTAAAATCAAATTCTGAGCCAAAACAAAGCACAAGGAATATGCTTTCATAAATTTCAATATGTAAAGATGAATTCTGAAATAAGGCAAATGTATTTTGCAAAAAGTACTTCTGCTTAATAAGTGGGTACCAAGTTTCATACTCGGATGCTTTTGCTACTTTAAAAGCTGAAGCAGGTATAGAATATAATAATCCATCTTTGCTTTCATAACAAGAAGTATAAAAATGTTGTCACAAACTATCAGAATATCTCTGTAGTCAATTGCATGCAACTGTTAGTAACTAGTTACACTAACTAGTGACTAATCTAGCCTCTAAAAGCATTAGTGCATAAGATTGCTACAGAGATGTCAAACTACACAGTACTTAATGAGCAGAACTGTTAAAGCAAATTATATGGAATCTGGAACAGACAGGACAGGGGGCCTGTGGGCCAACCTCTCTTTAATGCATGCATTGGAAGGGCTAGTAGAATTTATCATAAATTCATAAGCAACAAATCTAGTATGAAAGCAATCAATCAGACTACTTTGTATCAAGCAAACTCGCATTTCTTAGGGGTAAATAACCTCTTCAGGGTAGCGGAGATCCTTCACAAGCTTCTCAATTGTACCATAGTAAGCAAGGGCCTCGAAGGTCTCAGGCTTGTACTGTGCAAGAGTGTAGTCCATATCAAATCCCACTGCTGTGATGTTCCTCATGTTGAGTGACCTATTGCAGAATATCGCCTTCCCGATTGAAATGCTTTTTGGTTCTGCCGAAGGTGTTGACCATACTGCCCCAGTGGACTCCACTGCACCGCTGTCCATCCTTACAGCGCTGCAACCTGATAGGAGATCAATACATCAGTACTGTAAGAACATACAGGCTAATCTGAAATTTGCAAACTGTACTCTATGATCAGTGCAAAAGCTCGTTGCAACGATCAGGAATTATGTCAGAGTTGGTGAAAACTGTTGATGATCAACGTGCCAAACAACGTATTAAAAGGGCATACCGGCAAAGTGGTAAACTGAATTCCGGCACCACACTAGAATAATTCACTCTTACTAAAACGCTGGATCACAAACCGAAGACACAAAATGCAGAACCAACAAAATCTACAATATACAAATTCCCATCACCGACTCGACAAACGGCTGCGATCAACCCGATGAAATCCACCAAAACGGTAAAAATTATTATCGCAAAAGGAGTGTAGCCACGAAATTTCATGGAAACAACCATCAAAACCTGAGGGAGATCGGAAAAAACACGAAATAAAAAACATCTGGCATCAGACCGAGCAGCTGAGATCGCAGAGGAACCGCTCGTCCGCGCAAAACGCCACGAGAAAACCGCAAAAAATCGTCACCCCCGCCTAGAAATCTTCACGAATGCACGGAAATCGCGTCCGTACCTCCTCTGGCACCGCCGGAGGCCGACGCGGCGGCGGGCGAACACGACGTCGACGCGGACGCGAAGAAGAGGAGCAAGGGGGGAGAGAGGGGCGCGAGGTGGAGCGCGGCGGCGAGGGGCCTCCTGGCGAAGAGCATTATCGCTGGCTCTCAGCCCGCGCGCCTTAAATAGGCGGCGGGGGAGGAGGAGGAAAGCGCCGGATGCGACGAGGACGGGACGACCGAAGCGTGACCGCTGTCGTGCGGGGGAAGGGAATAAATGCGGCGCTGGTGGGGTGGGTGGGAGGGAGAGGATCCCGATGCCGGTGGTGGCGCGCGTGAGGAGGAGGGGGGAGGGCGAGCACCGCCGCGCGGCGGCGTCATCTCATCTCGTCGCGGCGGGGCATTGGCGGAGGCGCGAGGGGGGGCGGGTAAGTGGCGCGGGGATCGTGTGCGGATTCGGATGCGGATGCCGCGGAGCTCGCGTGCGTTGGAAGCAGCAGCAGCGGGCGCAGGCGCGGGCGGGCGGGGTGGGCTGGTGCCTGACTGCCTGGTGGTGGAGGAACTGCGAGGGGATGGATGAGTTGCGGGGCCGTGCTGACGTTGCTCCGGCGGTAACCGAGCGTGGCTTGTGCAAGGCTTGGCCTTCCGGGGTTTTGCTCCGGCCACACGCGCGATTACCCAGGCGCAGGACGGCACGGTGACCATGGGTGGACCCGCGGATATAGGGCACGAGATGAGCCTTGCAAATGTTTTAACACTTGTGAATCTCGAAGCTTACCAAATGTATAGCAACAAAATGAATCAATGTAGTAATAGGTAGTACTCCCTCCGTCCCTATGTAATCGTCGTTGAAGCTTCAGTTTGGTGTCCCAAATTAACTATTGTTCTATAGCAGAAGTACCTACTATATAGGCCTTGCAGACAGCAGCATCCACCTGACCCACGGCCTCATCAGTTGCTTTATAGGGCCATCAGTGTCTTTTGTTCACTGCATTGGTTCCTGATTCCGGATTCTAGCGACCATTAAATCGGGACAGAGGGAGTACATATGATGGCGGAAAGGGTATGGTAGCAATATCATGACCACAATAGTAGATTGTATTAAATAATGTGGTATGTAGTTCAAGTTGTTGCACGAGACAATAAAAGTGACGTTGGCGGTACCATGAAATTTAGGATGAAAATGGTTTGGTGGTGCACTAGAAGCTACCAACATTGAGGAGGAGGAAGAGAGCCATGCATGCAAATGCGGAGGAAGAAGAAAGTGACTACGTAAATCTCTCGTGCACCTTTTTATATTGTGTTGCCCTAGTTGTTCTACCTCCAACACGTGTAAGCTACTAAATTCTCAGTTGACGGATAGTGCTATATTTGGAGCAGATCCGTACAAACCAGCGCTTTGATAGGAAGGAAACACCAACAAAGAATTATCGCTACTTCATCCTATAGTCGATCTGCGTATGCTTTTGTCCTGTCACTGTATTTTAAACCACTCGCGTTGTTGTTACTAGTTATTACTATCTCTATATATGTCTCCCGTCAAGAACAGTGGTTGGTAAACATTAAAAAAATAGTAATGGTAAAAAATTAATAAAACTATGTTAAAGTTCTGCATGATAGCGAGAAACTATGATGCAAATTTAAAAAGAAATAGGGAGAAACGTGAATGGAACAAAACTATTAAAATATATATTCTGAGTATAAGAATTTGGTTGGACATATAAATATTTGCAAGTTAAATGATCCTAGACTTCAAGTTAGCTCAAATAATGGTTGTCTAAAAATACCTTCACAAGGCTAATGATATTTCAATTTTGATCTTAGACTTCAAGGTAAATGATCTTCCATTTTTGAGGCGCTATGCTAACCTCGAAACAACCAGTTTGTGGAATGAAAAATGTTTCAGGTGGACTTCTCGCCCTCCCGTAGGTTACTAAAAAAAACAGGCGAGCGCATATCGTAGAGGACACTTGAAGAAAAAGAATGATTAAGGTAGGTTTTGGTCTACAAAGTTCATCTTAATAATTTTAAAAAAGAATGAAGACAAGATTACGCGTAGACATTGTGTGGGTGAGTATAGCAATAATTAAAACTACTTTCTTTTCCTGTGCGGATAACGGCCGATAAACACGAAAGACGGCGTGACCGTGGATTTATCATCCCATGCATGCAATGCAATGATCCCTGGGCCCTGGATTTCCACGCTGGCAAGTAAAGGCGACCGCTTCGGATCGGGATCTACTGGAGCAGAACCAAAACAATCTCTCTCTCGGTTGGCGTCGATCGCGTTTGGATTTTGGAAGCCTTTTTGTCCTCCTCCGTCCAGTCTTCCCCCTCCTTTTGTTATTATTATTATAGTCCTTGTCTCCCTCCCCTCATCACCACCAAGCGTGCACGGCCTCTCCTACGTACCCGTATGTAGCACGACACGCCAACTCACGTCGTCGTCAGCCCGCGATCGACGAGGAGCAACCAAGAGCGGCAAGTGATAACGCTGCAGTCAGTTACTCGGTTACACTACACCGGATGATCTGTAAAGCGATCGATCACCTTTTTTTTGTTCGCGATGATAAGCTTCCTTATAATACGTTGCAGTGTGCCATTTTGTGGTTTCGTCAAGGCTTCACACACTCTGCTTCTGAGTTCTGATCACTCTTGCTTGTGGTGTAAGCTTTGGTCCCTTGTTAATAATTTGTTATAGATTTTTTAAATAACTATTTTGTTATAGAACGAGTGCAGTGAGAATAGCAACAAGAGGCAATAACGAACCGGGGAAGCGATAGAGGTAGCGACACATCACGATCGATGCTCCAGATCGATAGAGATCTGATCCAGAACCAGGCTGTTAGTTACGTTGCGCGCTTTTGTTTATGCTGGTTACTGGGATCGATGATGACAGGAGGATTAGACTAATCCTCGATTGGAAGTTAGCCCGAATCTGATCCGTGCTTTGGAAATCCATCATCCGGTTTCGTGCGTGGCGGATACACGTATGTATCTATCTATCTATCTCACCAGCGAAAGATATATACGCCAATTATTGGTAAGTGTTTTTGCATTTAGCCAAAAAAAAAGGTGAAGAAAGTTCCGCATGCAGATTTGTTCGGCATATTTGTTCTTAGAGGAAAGTACTGTGCAACAAGCCGAAATAAGACAAGTCGAATGGAGTCCACATATGTGAGTCAGCAGCTGACGTGGTATTCGTATGCCTTGTGTGTTCAAGGAAAAGAATTTAATTTGCTGCTGCAAGTGTAAAGAGAGACAAGAGAATATGATCTCCGCGCCGCGGTGTGATCCACGCATTCGGTCTAGTGGATTCAAATTCCAGTTCCAGTGGAGCACGCACTTGACTGCATCGAAGCAAACTACTAGTAGATGCGATCCCGTTTTTGAACAAGAAGATGCGCTTTGTCACCCGGTTGGTTGTTGTTGTGCCCGCACATGGAATCGTACAACTGTACAAGGTTGCACGTATCATTCTTCCCTTTGCTTTACCAACTGGAATGCCGTGGTGGCCAATGTCCGACCAGCTGCAATGCAATGCTGCGATCATGCTTTGAATTGGGAACGTACGGTCGTCGCTGCGTGGATCGTGAAGGCGAAAGATGCCTCTTACCCGTAAACGCTCCCTGAAGACGTATTGAAGAGAGTACGTAACCTTTCTCGGCAACACGGGATGTGGGCGTGCGGCTAGGAATGGACGCGTCCATCGTAGAATTTGGAGGCCCACGCGGCGGAGCGGAGGAACCGCAACCCATCACCCCCACACAACGAGCGGCCAATGCGCGCCACCCACTCGCTCGCCGCGCCACCGGGGCCACCGCCGGCGAGGCCGCCTCTCCGGCGCGGCACGACGGCAGCCTCAGCCTCTCCCCTCCGGGGGTCCTCGCGGCCGCAGCAGCCTCCACCGGCGACTCCGAACCTCGCCACCCGCCGCGCGGCGCTCCTCGCACTCGTCCTCGCCGCGTCGCCGGCGCTACGCCCGGCCCCCGCTGCCGCCTTCTCCCTCGGCATCCGTACGACCGCTTCCCTCCCGTCGCCTACCTCCTTTCCATTTCCCGGCAATGCGGTTACCGGACATCTCACTCCCGTCTCCTCTTCCTGTCCTGTTGGCGAAGTGCAGCGGGGCCGAAGGAGCTGCTGCGGGAGCAGAAGAAGAACTCGGCGTCCTTCCTCCTCGCGCCCATCGCGGCCTCCCGCGACACCCTCCTCAAAGCCCAAGCTCTCCTCGGTAATTCCCGTTTCCCGGGTTACCATCGCTGTGCCTAGTTTGGCGCCAGATATAGTATGTCCGTAAGATTCTTAGCAAGTGGCAACTGTGGCTGCGCAATGCAGCTTCCCCAAATGCGTCCGCTGAGGACGCCGAGGAGGTGAGGGGGCGGATCGGTGCGGCAGGGAGGGATTGCGTGGCGCGGCAGAGGAACTCGATCGTCGCGTTCCAGTCGAAGACTGGCGTTGAGGTAGGGGGTTTGCCTTTAACCAAGGATGGCCTGCTGTTTGTAGTCCAGGTGATCAGGCGTGTTATTGAATTACCATGTAGGTATGCACATTCAGTTTGATACTGAAGAATGCCGCATCACTGCTCACCAAAAAGGATCCTCTCAAGGTTGAAGCTGATACTAGGCTTGGGGAGCTCATCCAGTATGTTCCTTTTGCTAACTAGCATCACGTGAAGCTCACTAGATTGTGTATTATTTTGAGCGGGCTCAAGTTTTACTGATCTTCCACAGGTCATTCTCCGACCTGGGAACTGTGGTGGAGAACAGTAACTTTGAGCTCATTGGTGACAGGTGTGTGACTTGGATGCATAACTTATCTTGTTTTATTTTAACCCCAGATTTGTTATCATGCATTGACTCTTCATATGCTGCATCTCTTACTAGAACATGGTAGTAACTTGACGTTTCATATGTTAACAGGATGTCTGTGCATTTTTTGCATTATATAATGTCGTTATCCTTTTGCAATGTTCTGTTATGGGATAGTATTTGAGTGCTTGTCCATGGGCAATCAATTCCTTTTGTGGTGTTGATCTTGTAACAAAGAAGATATAGCCTATGACATCACCTCATTGAAGGATTAAAGGATTACTAGAAACAAATTACTGCGATTTGTTGAATCTCCCCTGTCTGGAATGTCTTTTCATGCGGATGAACTGATTTTCACAATAAAATCTGCACAATTTGTATGGATATCTAAAAATGGGTTGTTTTAGGATTTGGATTACCAGCCTTGATTTATATGGAATTGTTTTGGAGTCTTTTGTTGCTAATAAATGCTGCCATTTATCATTTTCAATGTCCTGCAGAGAGAAGATGAAGGATGGTTTGCTGAGCACTATCTCTGCCCTTGACAAGTTTGAACAGAGTGTTAAAGACTGTTTAGGTGTTTAGAATTTTTTTGGGCTGAGTCCCATCGATTTTTCGTAAGGTTTTAAAATGAATTATCGTTTTTATGTTCCTAATATTCCAGTGTAAATGTTTAATTTGCCTTTGCTCATCAGGGCCTTTTGTTGTAGAACACACATTATGCATTTGATTTGATATATGTTACCTATGGTAAAATGATTTTCCCCCTCAAATGAAACATAGAATTAGATATAGGCACTTATTCAGGAGATATATGCAAAGTGTGGTAGCAGTAAGCCTATAAGTGAACATTTGGGTTCCTGATACTATTTTGAAAGTTCTCTCTGTTGTGCACTTGTGCTCCACAGCATTCTGTTTATTATTATCATAGTAACATTTACCCATGCATACCTTGTGTCTCTTCTACTGTTCTCGGTTCATTTACTACATGGAACTAAAGTGGATTGTTTTTCTTTTGTTTAGATATTTGTGTGCCGTAATTTAAGTGTATGGTTATATTTACTGATGATTTTCCGTAAACTGTAGCTGCTTGGAAAAAGAGTAAGAAATGTGTAAAGAGTAGGACAAAATCTTGGTATTATTCATTGACAAGATTTTATGGATTATCTCAGACAAAAAATATATTATACAAAAATCATATCTGGATTTGACTGCTAATGAACTCTGCACGCCATCAGAAAAAAAGAGGTGTTCCAGCTAGTCCAAGTAGTGATCCAGTGGACACATGAGGTGGTCATCTGGTGAGGCAGAGGCTTCCACAAAATACAGTCGGCAACATGGTGTACCATCCTCTGGATTTTTTTCCATTGATCTTGGTAGTTTCCTCAGTTTATCAAATAGGTTCTCTGGGTGATTTAGGAGCCCAAAATGTGCCTGGGGGTCTCCAATTTGTGACAGTGTTACCTTAGAGAACCCAATAGAAGGCAGCAGGAGGTCAGGGCTGTCATGGTAGAAATGGTACATAGTTGGAGAGAGCGATGTCGCATTCTTGTTCATGAAGTCAGCCAGAAGCACTGTGTGGGCTGAGGACCGGCTGGCTGCAATGGTTTCGAGGACTTGCATTGCATCTGCATGGTGAAGGTAGTAGATGATGCCTTCGAGCACCCATATGGTGTTCCTTTCAGGAACATACCCACAGCTCTGCAGCTTTGTTACCCAATCTCCATCTTGTATGTTGGAAGGAACCCCAATCAATGATTTTGCCATCAAGGTGAGTTTCTGGTGATTTGTGGAACTCATTGCTTCGTGCAGAAGATCAGATTTCATTTCTAGGAGCTCCGGGAAGTCAAGTTCAAATACCGTGCATTCTTTCAGGCAGTTGAGTCGATAGGCTCTCGCATCCATCCCTGAAAAAAAAGAGAAAGAAAGCATCATTTGGTGATCAGAATTAGCCTTTTCTTCAGTTGGACATATTTACAAATGAAGGTGCTTGTTGTGAAGAAGATTTCAAATCAACCCGCTTCATCAACTGCAAAACGTGACATTCTTGCTCCATCAGTTTTATACTACATTTGCTCAAAATATCAGAAGTTTTAATGTATGGTTCCCCAGAATATTTGAACCTAGAGGTTTCAGTGAGGGCATTACATCCAAATGTATGCCTAGAGCTCAGTTGTTTCATCGTACAAAGTGAGGATACGCCTTGTTCTAGCTGTTATGTTCAAGTCTAGAGAAGACATCAGTTTGTTCAAGGATATACTCCAATATCTCTCTTGCATTATCAGATTCAAAGTTTTGGCCTGCTCTCAATTATTCATGTACCCAAGTTTGCTTCCAGATTGTAATTACTCCATAGTCCATATACCATACCAATTCCAGCGAAGAAATTAATCTGTTTCTGTAGCCTTTTGTTATGTGTATGTGTGGTGTTGGGACCACTAGCTGCAATGCAAGCCAAAAAGTTTTCTTGTAGGATACAAGCCAAAAGTTTCCTGGTCTACATCGTGCTAACTGCTATCTGATGAGACCAGCTGAAGGGATCTGGCAGTATCGCAGTAGATACTGATGTGGTATCATCAAGGACACAAATATCAGTGTGTTGGATGTGATTTGCTGCTCTCTGTAGTCCGGACAAAATAGCTACTGGACTGGACGTGCTCGCATCAAAATGCTGCAGCTCAGGATAGCTTTCTTCTTGCTGTAATGTGGCCAGGTGTCTTCATTCCAAGCCACAATTGTTTTCTTGTGTTCTTTTTGGTTACACGCGAGATGATTGCTTCCTGTTATAATTACATGATTTTCTTCAAAAAGTTATTGATAAGAACATAGGTTCCATTTTCCTTCGTGTGATCGTGTCACAGACAAGAGCAGTGGGAAAGCTTGGCGCCACAGATAAAATGAACAGCGTGGAAGGAGCTCAGCCAAGTCATTTACTCCTAACACATTCGGAGAAAATGCTGTCATATGATTTAGGCTTCTTGTTTTTGCAAGTATGCATTTCGGTGGTAAAGACCGAATTGCCTATGCCATGCCAATCTACAACTAATCTGGGATGCACTGCAGGGGTAACTTAGTCTTTTTAGTTGTACGGATCCAGATCTAGATTAAAGATGATAGAAATTTGAAGTCCATATGGAGGATAGTTAGTATTTGCATTGCATTTTCAAACTATAAATTTGAACTCTATATGGAGGATGATTTATCTCTTTTGCATTATTGCATTTTCAAACTAGAATTTGGACTCTGTATGGAGGATATGAATATATGATTTACCATTGCATTGCATTTTCAAACAAGAAAAATCGAACTCTATACGGATGATCTTTCTTTGCATTGTATTTTCAAACTACGAAATTATTAACGTGGCAGAGAGATATCTAGCTCATATGAACAATTGTAAAGACACGTATTAGATCACTTAATTTCGAATTAGGAGCCGCCTGCACAGTGCACAGAACGATCAGTATGAACAAAGAATGCATTGGTGAATGGTGATGGATGCATCGCTATGATCACGCATGCAAACGTACGGCGCCGTCGCTGCGATTGTTCTTTTTTTTTTTGGTGAGCTTTACGTGTACGAACCTGCGCCGAGGATCACAACCTGTGGATCGCCGCCGAGCGCGTCGACGGCGGCCTCGATGCGTACGTCGAACCAGAGCGTCCGCACGGCGATCATGACGCCGTGCACCTCCCGCGCCCCGGCGCGCTCGTCGCGGCGCATCTTCTCGTGCAGGCCCCTGAGGTATCGCTCCCCGGCGAGCACCGCGGCGGCCGGGTCGCGCACCGCGCGGGCCCACAGCGCCCGCGCCGCCGCCGTCTGGCACGCGCTCTGCAGCACGGGGCCCCACTCCGCCTCCACCCGCGCGTGCAGCGCCCGCACGCCCTCCGGCGCCAGCTGCGCCATCGCCGCCGCGAACTCCCGCTCGCCTTCGTCTGCTTCATCTCCTCCTCCTCCTCCCACTTCGCCGCCGCTGCTGTCGTTGTTGTCGTCGTCCTCCGTCGCCACTTCGCCATTCATGCACGGCGCCGTCTCCTTCCCCTCCTCCTCCGGCTTCGACGACGACGACGACATGGCCGGCCGGCCGCCGGCGCTAGCTCTCCTCCGAGAGCTTGGACCGCGTCTCGCGCGCGCGGCCACACAATAATGTGTAGCGGCTGGCTCGCTTTATTACACGGACGCCCCGGACTGACTGCGGCACGAGCAGATTATTAAAGCAAGAGCTGGTTCGCCATTTTGTGCCAGCAGCGTCGTCGTCGACTCGTCGGTGTGTGTGATCTCCAATGAGCATGGCTAAGCTGTTGCTGTACACGATGGTTGGTTTTGTATGGTGGTGAGTGGGAAAGAGGCGGGAGGGAGGGGAGCCGAGAGCGGGAAGAGATAAGAAAAAAGAGGACCACACGTACGTGACCCTGGCCGCGGCCGGTTCGCGCTCTCGTGCTCTGTGTGTGTGTGCGTGTGCGTACGGTGCGTGCGCCACGGGGGCCGTGGGTGGCGTGTGTTTTTCCGGCGGGGTGGCCCTATTGGACTGTAGCGCGACGGCGACGGCGACGAGCGCGCGCGCGGAGGCGGGCGATGTGGTTTGCACGGAGTATTAATTAGTTGGCGCAGGGGAAGGGGAGGGACCAGCAGAGAGAGCGCGGAGGAGACTGGGCGACTGGCGCTGTCGCGGCTTGGGGAAAGGAGAAGACGGCGGACAAGGAATTTTTTTATATACATATTTTTTTTCTTTGATTTTCGAAAAATAAATGGACGAACCAAAAATTTCGAGAAATATACATCTGCCGCCGTACCCCACCGTGTCGCACGGCGGCACCCTGCCGCCGTGCCCCACGGCGTTAAGTCCCTGCCGCCGTGGGGTACGGCGGCAGGAGAGCACCTCTGGCGGCAGGGCCGCGTGGCACGGCGCCAGGCCCCTGGGCGGCAGGTCCCTACCGCCGTGCCACGTGGCGGTAAGACCATTTTTATTTTTTTTTTAAATTTTCATTTTAAAAACACTTTTAACCTTTTTAAAAAACAACAAACCGATAAGTATAAGCATAATCACAAGATCATATCATAATCAACGAGTATATGCAAATAGTTTATACAAAATCATGGTAAAAGTACTACTACATCTAAATGCGCCGGTGCCTCTTCGGCCTAACAGCTCTAGCGCCAGCCCAGGTGTGGTCCCGGGCGTACGTCCAGGGGTCAGGTGCCCTGACCACCCGCGGTCCGAGCTGGTCGGGAGACGGTGTCGCCATGGCCGCCTGCGACGAGCCTGCAGCATCCGGTGTCCCTCCGCCGGCCGGTGTCCCTCCGCCCGCCAACGACGACCCTGCAGCAGCCGGTGTCGCTCCGCCGGCCGCCGGGGTCGCTCCGCCCACTGGCTGTGTCGGCTGAGTCCCAACAGGCGGTGCCTGTGTGAACTGTGACGGGCCAACCTCCTCGGCCTGCGGGGCATCCATGGTCGCGAGAATGTCGCCGTACCCAAACTCATCCCAGCCCAGGTGCTCCTCGGTGGTCGCGTCGAATCCGGCTGCAACGAATAGTATTAGTTCTCCAAAACGTATCGTACTGAACGAATCACGTACGCTGAACTGCTGGATCCAAGTCCAGGTGGGCCCGTGGGTGTTGGCGAAGGGCACGTACGGCAGAGGCGCGCGATCGTTCCGAGGAACGTTCGCGAACCGAGCAAGGAAGTCGGCGTGCCACGTCGCGGGGATGTCGATCGGCCCCATCGCCTCGCCAGCACACGGCAGTCCTCCCAACATCGCGGCGTCCTCCAGACTGAGCGTCATCTCGCCGACGGGGAAGTGGAACGTGTGTCTCTGGTCGCCACCGGTCCATGAATGCGGCGATCAGCGGGGCGTCGTAGCTGAACCGCGTCAACCGCTCCGCCCGGGGAACCTCAGCTCGTAGCCTGTCCCCCTCGACCAACCGTGCAAAAGGGAGAAGTCCTGCAGCGCGTAGCCTGAAAAAAAACAAAATTAATTTACTTAACGCAATTACTATTGTAAAGAAACAGAAATAAATAATAAAAATGATTTACGTACTTCGGAATCCACCGCTGGTGTATCGGCATCAACGTGCGGGTGGTCCGGAAACGTATACTGCCGGGCGAACGTCCAAGAACAGCCGACACGTACGAGCGGTGGTGCCGGTCCACCGCCTCGTCGAACAACTCCGACCGTACGTACTCCAACGGCCCAGCCATAACTGCAAAAAAATAACATAATTTAATCAATTAGTCGAATTATACTAATTAAAACGAATTATGTGAATTAAAAATATTTTCTAAAAATTTTACATGAATTTAATCTAATTATAATCATTTTCTAAAAATTTTAAATGAATTAAAACGAATTATGTGAATTTAAACTATTTTCTACGAATTTTATATCAATTTAATCTAATTATGTGAATTATAACCATTTTCTAGAAGTTTAAAACCAATTTAAACTAATTATGTTAATTAAAATAATTTTTTAATACTTTTATATTAATATAATCTAATTATTTGAATTATAACTGTTTCTAAAATTTTTGAAATTTCTAAACTAAACTAAACTAAGTTAACTAAACTAACTACACTAAGTTAACTAAACTAACTAACTACACTAACTAAACTAAACTAAATTTAGAAACATACCTTAGTCAAAAGTGCTCTGAGGGTTGAAAGCCGAAGATTTAGAGGAGAGAGCGAGGGAGGGAGGGAGGAGTGGTGGCGGCAGCCGTCGCCCCCTTATATAGGGGTGACGCTGCCGCCGTGCCTCACGGCGGTAGGGCTCCTGCCGCCGTGGGGTACGGCGGTAGGAATCTGGCCCCACCTGGCAGGTCAGTCGACCGTTGGCGGCACCCCTACCGCCGTGCCCTGCCGCCGTGGGGTACGGCGGCAGATGTATATTTCTCAAAATTTTTGATTCGTACATTTATTTTTTCGAAAATCAAATAAAAAAATATATAAAAAAATTCGCGGACAAGCAACCACGCACGTGCGCCCCGCCGGCCCGGTCCATCCATTCTCCGACGAGCACGGCCCGCTTTAGCTCAGCTGTTGGTTGCTCTTCCTGTTGTTGGGCCGATTGGGTGAAACGAACAGAAGTGATTGAGAAGGTAAGAGTTGCAGAGACCCACCCATCTCCACCTACCTGCAGGTGGTCCGTCCTCGATCACTGTCAGTGACTCGCTACATCTTTAACAAAAAAAAAAAGAAAGGCACCTCTGACCTCCCTTTCCCCCTTGCTAAAATTCAGAGCAGCTAGCATTCCTTTGTCTGTCAGAGTCAGAGTGAAAGTAAGGTCTTTGTTTAATTCGGTATAAATTACCTTGATGTGTTTGGTGAATAGTGACAATTTGACGGCTACTTGTTGCATTGGACGGGATGCATCGAGAGAGCAGTATGTTCCGATGTGATGAATGAATAGTAACAATTTGCCAAAATAAACAAGACCATATACTTCAATGTTCAGTTATCTGTCCCAGACATAACCATTCAACTGAACTACTTGTAAACGCTACAAATGGTTTGGTTAGTTTCTTTTGTACGCACTCTACCCTGTGCTCCATGGTAGTCGACTATACAAACAAATCCATATATGTTTGATCAATATAAGTCATAATTAAAATAAAATACGGAGTACTATACTGTCTACCGTAGTTACTACAGTGGTACTCTGAACCCAACGTCTGCTCCTTCTTACAAGTGCCAATTTCTCAGTGAAAGAAAATACAGCAACTACTTGTTCTGCTTCCCAGTCCAGTCCCTCCCAACCCTTCGCCACCACTGCCACACTCTGCTTCTTCTCCTGGTTTCTCCCAGCCTCCACGGCTCCGCCACCAGAGTCCACGCCAACCACTCGCACCGACAGCCTCGCCTCACCAACCCACCGGCCCACCGCCCGCCGCCGCATGACGGTGGCCCGCGGCCCGCCCGGCCGCCCCTCCTCCGCGCTCCTGGGCTGCTGGCGCCGCCGCCCGCCGCTGGGCTTCGGCGCCAAGGTCGGCATCGCCATCGCGCTCGGCCTCTCCTTCGCCATCATCTGGACCTCCGTCACCCCGACCTCCTCCTCCCAGCAGATCTCCACGGAGCGCTCCTCCTTCGCCGCCGAGGTCGCCGCCCCGCCAACCGCCTCCCATAACCGCACCAGCACCAGCGCCGGCGGCGGGCATGCTCACCGGAAGCCCCGCCCCGTCCCGCACAGCCACAAGAAGCGCCATCCTGCTCCGTCCGGATCTCATTCCCATCCCCATCGCACCAATGCCACGTCCTCGCCGGATGCCGCCGCTGCAAAGGCCGATCACTCCGAGCCGGCTCCAATAACCGACCCAGAGCCTAAGGAGAAGGAACCAGAGCAGGAGCAGGAGCCGGACATGGAGATGGAGCCGGAGAAGGAAGCCGAGCTGCCTATGCCCGAGGAAAGCGGAGACAACTCGGGGAAGGCACCTGCAGAGGGGGAGGAGGAGAAGCCACCGCAGCTGGAATTGGAAGAGGAGCCCGGTGAGGGTGATGGCGACGAGGATTTTGAGGGGGTGAAGAACAAGGCTCCAAGTAAGAAGAGAAAGCTCCCGCCTTTGTTCAGCTCCAGTGCACGTTACCACTGGAAGAATTGCGGTGCCAAGAGCGGATACCACTATATTCCTTGTGTGGATTTCGATGGGGATGGGAGCCAGAGGCACCATGAACGCAGCTGCCCAAGGTCGCCTGTGACGTGCCTGGTGTCGCTGCCCAAGGATTATAAACAGCCCGCGCCATGGCCGGAGAGGAAGGACAAGGTGATGACCATAATTCAAGTTTCAAGAAAAGGAGTTGATCATAATCAGACATTAATAGCTTTGATTGATTTATTGCTGAGATTGTTCTTGTGGTCAATTGTGATGCTTGAAGGTTTGGTATGCGAATGTTGCACATCCTAGATTGTCAAATTATGTTAAAGGCCACAACTGGCTGAACCACAGTGGTGAGTACTTGATGTTCCCACCAGATGAATGGGAATTCAAAGGTGGAGCAAGGCATTACGTGGAATCAATTGATGAGGTAATTGTTGGATCTCCGTATTTGGATCATATACAAGCTACTTGTATGCAGAAATAGCGCTTAACTAGTTTCCGCACACTATCTGCTAGCTTGCACTATAAAGTAAGCTTATTACGTTGGCTTATCTTTAGTAAAGGGATGGGACTAGAAATGAAAATGTGCAAACAATGTTTGAAAAACAGGTTCACAACTCCACACAGTTGATGTTCGTCTAGGATTGCCACATGCAATGCGACTAATGGCTAGGTGTGACTTGTGATCGCCTCACCAAGTCACCATTGGGGGATCTAGATCAGAAATCATGCTTACTTCTCGGCTTATAGTTTTTTTATCAATTAATGTGTCTTCACCCCTATATGGTGATTGCTAGGCTGTGCGTCATATCGAGGCCACTTATTACAATGATATACTGCATTCAGTGTCCTAGCGAAAATTCTATGAATCCCAAAGATTCAATTCTCCTATATAACGAGCTTTAATTGAAATTGGTCACAACTTTAGATGAATTCCTGCTTTGCACAACACATGTCTCCACAGTGTATTTTGAATTCCACCTGCATTTTGTAATGAGTATTATAGGCATTTATCATTCTAATGCAAAAATATTCTAATGCAACACATGTCTCATTCTAATGCTTTGCACAATCTTCACATTACTTTCTTTTGCCATTCAGATGGTTCCTGACATTGACTGGGGTAAAAATATTCGGATAGTATTGGACATCAAATGCAAAAGTGCTGGCTTTGGTATTGCTCTGCTTGAGAAAGATGCAATAACGCTATCTTTAGGCCTTACAAATGATCAAACAGACCTTGCACAAGTTGCCCTTGAACGTGGAATCCCCGCAACAGTTGGCAGTCTGGGATCACGAAGATTACCATTCCCTAGTGGTGCATTTGATGCTATACACTGTGGTGAATGCAACATACCATGGCATTCTAATGGTATATGTGTGATGCTACATTCATTTCTTCTGATCATATTTCGAGTATTTACTCACATGTTGAACAACATCTTGTATTCTATTGTTTAGGCGGGAAACTCCTCCTAGAGATGAATAGAATTCTTCGCCCAGGAGGATACTTCATCATATCAAGCAAAAGTGCTGATCTGGAGAGTGAAGAAGGTATGCTGTGGTACAACTATGTAGCATATATATAAAGAAGTGATGGAATAACACAAATATCAATGCCATTGTAGATTGTACTCCATAGTGTTTCTTTACATTTCCTCATTTTCTTTTCCCTTTTCAGGAATATCAGCTTCAATGACTGCACTTTGTTGGAATGCAATATCTTACAATAGTGATGATGTCAGTGAGGTTGGAGTAAAGATATTTCAGCGACCAGCCACAAATGAGGAATATGATCTGAGAGCAAAAAAGGACCCTCCATTTTGCAAGGAAGAGCAGAACAAAGCTAATGCATGGTTAGTTGAATCATGGATACTTGGGCTACATCATTATGCTATGTTTTTCTATACACCAATAAGTTTACTTCTCTTTTTTAGGTATACTCACATCAAACATTGCCTGCACAAAGCACCTGTTGGTATTGAAGAAAGAGGTAGTGATTGGCCGGAGGAGTGGCCCAAGAGGCTTGAGAGTTACCCTGAGTGGCTTGGGGACTTGCAAACAAGGGTAGCCGCTGATCATAACCACTGGAAGGCTGTTGTTGAGAAATCATATCTGGATGGATTGGGCATTGACTGGTCAAATATCAGAAATGTGATGGATATGAGGGCTGTATATGGAGGGTATAAAGCTCCTATTCAAACCCTCAAATTGCTTGATAGAATTACTCTCAACAATGTACTTTAAAACACATTTATTGAACCATGTGATGATTGTTTTCTTGCAGATTTGCAGCTGCATTGGCATCTAAAAAGGTTTGGGTCATGAATGTAGTTCCTGTGCATGCTTCAGACACCCTACCCATAATCTATGAGCGTGGCCTGATTGGTGTATATCATGATTGGTGTGAGCCATTTAGCACGTATCCAAGGTCCTATGATCTTTTACATGCTGACCATTTATTCTCACGCTTGAATATCAGGTATGTCATTGGAAAGTAGCCTTGCTTGATTTCATACAATTTGACATGGTTTTCACAGTAAAAATAGGGAATTCGTTGTTTTCTTGTGATTTTTCTTATTTGTTCTGAATCTCATCCAGTTCTTGGAACACATGTACTTTGCAATGAATTCTTAAGGTCCTAACTCTATATCTATGATAGGTCCACACATGCGTTTACTTATGTTACCCCCCAAAAGGCCTATTACAGTGTAACTAAGTGCAACTCCTGATATGCAATTCTGGTGTTGTGTAGATGTAGGCAACCTGTGGCGATTGTTGTTGAGATGGATCGAATTTTGAGGCCTGGAGGTTGGGCCATCATCCGAGATAAACTTGAGATCCTTGACCCATTGGAGACCATTTTGAAGTCACTGCACTGGGAAATTGTCATGACATTCAGAAAGGACAAGGAAGGCATCATGTCTGTAAAGAAAACAACATGGCGGCCATAAGCTAACCTTTGAATTCCAGCCCAATTTTTGAGTGATCCTGGTGTTGATTTCCCCTGGGTGTGTGATATAATCAGTTGTGAATCTGGGACATCTGTACAAATATTTGTTCATTCGTTGCACGCCACAATATGCTAACCATCTACAACCAATCAGTAGGCAATTTTAGCCCAAACTGATGGTTGGATGTGGTTGAAGCTACATTGATCAGTTCCTCTGAAGCAGCGTCAGGTTCAGAGAAAGGATTCTTATTCTGTAGACACTGCTGTACAAGATACAAGGTTCTTGTTTCAAAATGTAACAATATGTAAAGATTGTAACACTGAATCAACTGCTTGGTGTTGTTGTAAGTTGCAACAATTTGTAAAGATTCAAACAGCTGAACATTTGCAGTGTAAAATGCAGGCAAACAGCAAAGTTTTGTAATGTGTATTTTGCTCTCATTTTCAGCTGTTCTGGTTTCAGTTTGTCAAGGAGAGCGGCGATTTACCATGTCCATGACTCCTCGCTCCCATGGCATGATCAGTTAGATGCTTGGTGATATTCAGTTGTCAGATACTTGGATTAACTTCTTGTTCATAAGGTCAATATGCTATCAGTGTAGCTACTGCAACCTTTTGCACAGGAATTCCACCTGATCCAAGTCTGAGAAGTTGCACAAGTTCATGTCACTTTGAGCATTTTTCTTTGATTTTTTTTTTGAGGGGTGAGCATTTTTCTTTGATGATGATGAAACCAGTCACATACATGCGGTCCAGCCTACCAGGGCGGCCCCGAGCCCAAAGGCGAGTTTCCAAAACCCCCAAAACCCAAGGGCCGAATCGGCACCTCCCCCACACGCTCCCGCCGCCGCGATGCCTCCCTTCCCGACGGCGACCACCGCCTCCGCCACCTCTCACCTTGCCCTCCTCGTCCTCCTCTCCTCTTCCTCGCTATTCTTCCTCTACAAATCTATCCGCCTCCGCCGCAAACCTTCCCCCGCCAGCGGCCCCGCCCGCACCACCACCCCGACCCTCCTCTACGCCTCCGTCACCGGGACCTCCAAGACCCTCGCCACGCGCCTCTCCGACCGGTTGACCGCCGACGCCGGCGTTCCCATCCTCGCCACTGACGCTTCCTCCTTCGACCCTGACGACCTCCCCTCCGTCCCGCTCCTCCTCCTCGTCGTCCCCACCCACGACGGTGGCGCGCCGCCACCCTCCGCGGCCTTCCTAGCTCGCTGGCTCGAGGAGTCCGCCGCCGACTTCCGCGCGGGGGCGCTCCTGCTATCCGGTCTTCGCTTCGCCGTCTTCGGGGTCGGGTCCCGGGCCTATGGGGAGACCTTCAACGCCGCCGCTAGGAACTTCTCGCGGTGGCTGCGCGCGCTCGGCGCCGTTGAGGTGGTCCCCCTCGCGGAGGGCGATGTGGATGGCGGCGACCTCGAGGTGGTGTTCGAGGATTGGAGTGGGAAGGTGTTGAGGGTGGTGAAGGGGGAGGAATTGAACGAGGGGGCTTCTGCAGAGAGCGACGGGCTTGATGAGCTGGAGTTGGAAGGAGAGGAGTCTGACGACAACGACGACGAAGAGGAGACGGTGGCTGTGGAGATTGACATGGAAGACATTGCTGGGAAGGCACCGTCAAGGCAGAATGGGAAGGTGGAGAGTAGTTTGGCTAATGGAGGGCAGAACGGTGTGAAGGAGATGGTCACACCAATCATCCGGACGAGCTTGGAGAAGCAAGTGAGTGTTCTTACACTTTGTTATACACATAGTACTATCTGTATTGCACATTTATTTTGGAGATATAGGGTACTCGATAGCCTCCAGTGTGTATTGAAAGGGAAATTGACACAATTTGTCACGTGTGATGTGCATCCAGGCCTGGAATTGATCATATAAATAGGAAATTGGAGAAAAATATTATTTTAGGAAGTCCGAGGATTGATGATGTTTATTGATTACAACCATAATTCCGGAAGTACTCTCTTATAGAATTTCATTTAACTATCTTTCAACTGCTGAATATATTCAGTGGAATAGTTAATCATCTTCAGTATAACAGTATAAGAGATTTGAGAAGCAGGCTAGCAACCAAATACCATTCAGATGTTTCTGGTTAAGATTTCCGGACAATTCATAGTGAGGCCCAGAATCATGTTGGTAAACACTATGGTTGCTGCTGCTGTTGCAGTATAGTGTTCTTGCATGATGTGGGCATACTTTGACGAATGTTTGATACTCCTCCGTTTCATATTAGTCGTCAATTGTCATTCTAGGTTTATCCTAAGTCAAACCGTTCTGTCTTTGAATACCAATTTATGAAAAAAAATATGTAGTTTAGCATCATAATATTTATGTTTTTAGATTCATCATGAGAAATGCTTTCATAATATATAATTTGTATATTGTTAAGCTATATGTCTTTCTAGGAATTGGTCGTCAAAGTTAGAAATGATTGACTTGGTGCAAAGCTAGAATGGTAATTTGAAACAGGGGGAGCATTTTATAATCATTACCTTTATTTGATGTGTCAGGTTTATTATTTCCATGCTGCATGTAGCTAAGAGGCCAGTTCTGTGTTTCTACTATATGTGTATACCAATCCACATTTTTGTGTTGCAGGGTTACAAAATTCTTGGTTCTCATAGTGGAGTGAAGATTTGTAGATGGACTAAGTCGCAGCTCCGAGGGCGTGGAGGGTGTTATAAGCATTCGTTTTATGGCATAGAGAGTCACAGGTGAACCTTTTGCTTATGCATCTGTGTATGGGTGCTTGTAGATTAGATAACCTGGCTTTGCAATTAATTTATTTTAATTCTTAATTCTTCAATACTTGCTGCTTATGTATTGAATCACAAAAAACATTAATTAATTTTGTATTGGAAAATATACTGGCAGCCTTGATAATTTGCTTGCTGTTTATATGATCATTTGGCAGATGCATGGAGGCAACTCCAAGTTTGGCTTGTGCAAATAAATGTGTATTTTGTTGGAGACATCACACAAATCCTGTTGGGAAGAGTTGGAATTGGAAGATGGATGACCCACTTGACATTGTAAATGCCGCAATTGATCAACACACTAAAATGGTTAAGCAAATGAAAGGTGTACCAGGTGTGTATGTTCACCCATATGAAGTACATCTGTGGTCATTTGAGGAAGCACTGTGTATCATACTGCCCAAGCAAAAATCTACAGGGCGGCTTTGATGCCATCTATCATCATTAGTCTGTTTATGGATGCCCAAATCAACTTCACAATATTGGAACATGGTCATTCCAAATGCCTGCAAATGTTCCTTGCTTGAACTAGATATAACTCGCAGAAAGCACTCACTAGATATAACTTGCAAATGTTCCCAAGCGTGTAATCCTAGTAAAAACACTCACTAAGGGCTTGCTTGAACTAAGAATTTGCTTCCTTAAACCCCCCTTTCCCTAATATATTATATAGTGACCATGAAATGGGCAGCCTTTGTTTATTATTATCCTGACTGTGTTTAGGCTTTACATCAAGCAACCTTTGCCTGACATTAATTTTATTCAGTTCTAGAATGTTTTGGGTTATCAGAAACTTTTCTACAGTCTTTATTGGATGAACACTGTTGTTGCATTTTCAGGAGTAAAGCCAGAAAAACTAGAAGAGGGTTTATCACCTAGGCATTGTGCATTATCTCTGGTTGGTGAACCAATAATGTACCCTGAGATAAATGCTCTGGTTGATGAGCTACACCGCAGGCACATATCCACGTTTCTGGTTACAAATGCTCAATTTCCTGAAAAGATTAAGACGTTGAAACCAATCACTCAGGTCATATTCTCAATAGATTGCTCTATGTTCCAGACCTTTTTATTTAAATGCTCAATGCAACAACTTCTAAAGAATACTGATAATATCAATATGTCACAGCTGTATGTCAGTGTGGATGCAGCTACAAAAGAAAGCTTGAAGGCTGTTGACAGGCCACTGTTTACAGATTTTTGGGAGCGTTTCCTGGTATAGATGTAGAAAACTTTGAGATGCACATCATGGATGTATATGCAAATACTAACTGTATTTCTTTGTATCCTGCTTTGCCACCTCACTAGGATTCACTCAAGTCCCTGCATGAGAAAGATCAACGGACAGTTTACCGATTGACGCTGGTTAAAGGCTGGAATGTGGAAGAGATAGATGCATATGCAAAATTGCTCAACCTTGGCCAGCCTGATTTTATCGAAATCAAGGGTGTGACATACTGTGGCTCGTAAGTGTTTTTTTTAAATATTTTTGCTTACTGATTATGGCTTGACCTTTCTTGGTTACTGATTGTCTTATGTACATTTTGTTATGGTAATGCGTACAGGTCCGCAACTTCAAAGTTGACAATGGAAAATGTACCCTGGCACTCTGATGTAAAGGAATTCTCCGAGGTTTTGGCATCAAAAAGTGGTGGTGTATACGAAGTAGCATGTGAGCATGCTCATTCATGTTGTGTCCTACTTGCAAAAGTAGACAAGTTCAAGATCAACGGTAAATGGCATACCTGGATAGATTATGACCGATTCCATGAACTGGTGAGCTTACTGGACAATTTCTTTGTGGCGCAGCATACAGGCGATAATCCCATCTCTGACTTGACATTCATTTGCCAATGCAGGTGACATCTGGAAAGCCTTTTAAGAGCCAAGATTACATGGCTGTCACGCCCTCATGGGCTGTCTATGGTGCAGAGGAAGGTGGATTCGATCCAGACCAATCACGTTTCAAGAAGGAAAGGCGCCATGGAACTGCTGCGCTCAAAGGTTGATGATCTTCTTGAGAAGACATGGGCCTGCTACTTCCAAGGGCTGACCTATGTTACTGCTTAGTGCCTTTTAGACGCTCAAATTTTGCAAGCAAGAAATTTTGAAGTGTTGAGCTTACAAGTCATGTATTTTCAGTTTTCTTGCCTGAATTAGTTTTCAAACACACATTTTTATTGCTTTTATTGGTACATGCGTTCAGGTGTAGCTAAGATGCTGCGAATTTACAGATTCTGAAAACTAGCGAAAGTTGACATATTCAGCCAGAGCCTTTGGGATTAACTATGAGTCACAGAACGCATGAATTGGACGGCCATAGAATGAAATATTTATCAAGCACTGTAAGTAGTATTACAATCCATTAAAATTGCATCGAAAATTCTAGACTACAGATAGGTTCAAGTTTTTCATAATTTGCCACTTTTTGCTTAAACTCGTTCGTCCCGGCTGCTGTTTTATGATCCGTGTTTTGATGTGCGTTCGGATAAATCTCACACCTACTAGGTCTGTCTCAAATGACAGATTTATCCAATCACTTCTTTTTTGAACCATTGGATTACTAAACAACAGCTGAGATCTTTTTCGCTCCCCCCCCCCCCCCCCGGGCCCGCCCCTACCTTCTTCCCGACGCCGCTTCGTCTCGGCTCCCCCCGCACGCTGCGCCTCCGTCTCCGTCTCCCCCGCCGCTTCCCACCCCTGCCGGGCTCGGCGGCCTCCGCCGCCGCCACCGAACCGCCCGGATCTCTCCTTCTTCTTCCTTCTCCCTCTCCCAAGCTCCCCCGCCGCTCCTACCGCCGACGAACCGCCGCCGACGCTAATCTCTTTGAGCTCGACGTCTCCGCCGCCTCCACCGCCCAACCGGGGGTCCCCCACCACCCGGCTCCGGCGGCGCCCACGCCGCCTCCGCTCCGCCGCCGTCTCGACCGCCACAACCGCCGGCCGGCGAGCCGCCCCAAATCCCCCTCTAGGTCCGGAGATCACAGGTAACCCACCCCCAACCCAACCCCGGAACACTAACCCTAAGGTTCGCCAGAGCCATCACCGGAGTTGGGGAAGAAGAGATGAAAAAAGTGATGGAGAGAAACTCAAATCTCATGCATATGAGGAGGAGCAAATCTGATTTGTGTTTGGATCTGACGATGATCTTATTTACTCAATTCGATGTTTTTGCAAAAATTACTAGGTGTACACCATGTCCTATGCTGGGTCTGCCCGTCGACCTGAAACAGTGCCGATTGATTGCACTATCCACTATAGATTGACTTTTCACACCATATGCTTCAGTTTCTTGTTTTTTTATCCATTGGCATGCTCATTTTTCTGTTTAATGTTTTGAAATAGTAAGTTAGCACTGCCTTCTTATCGTTGACTAGAATGTTGTAAAAAAAGAAAAATCGCTGAGTCATACAATTATACTGCTTGTTTCACAACAAGCTCATGCATTCATGTCAAAGGAAATCCACTGTGCACTGTCCAGGTCCAAAATTCTCCATTTGTCATTAAATTTGCAAAAGACAGACCAAGAGTCAAGCATATGTTAATACAATCTCTCTGGTAGATTTATCCCTGCTTACCTTTGATTACCAATCCCTAGGAAAAAAGTAATTCTCAGGAGGCACTGTTACCCAAGTGCTCCTAAATCAATTCGCCATCCCATGAAGTCGAATAGAGTATTGGTGAGCATGTAGAAAAATCACAGCTTCAGTTGATGCTGCTCAGTGAGCTAGATCTGTTCCTAAAATTATGAAAGCTCCTATAACAATCCACATGCTTAGCTGCTGTTCAACCAAAAGATGCATAGGATTAACACTTGAACTATTCAAGATCATTTTGAGCCTTCTTGATACCTATTATGTAGCCTGCTGGATTGTAACTGTAATGCTCTAGGTGCCAACATTTAAGGTTCTTTCCAGCTAGTATGGATGGTTCTCAAAATGTCTATACATTTTGCCCAGCTTAAATCCATCTAGAGTACCATGTGTGACTAAACCCACACAACCATACCGGCAATATGGGTCAAACTGAGCTGCACAACAGCTTTGTATGTTAGTAAAACGGATCCACAGTATCCTTATTCTGTTTTCTTCTGGCAGGAAATCACTTCATTCCCAAATGAAGCACATATTCAAGATTATTGCTATACTGGTAGCAATCTCAGCCATCTGGGTTGCTCTCCTTGAAACCTCAACTGTTCCTCGAAGTTATACTTGGTTGGTCAGTGTCATTGATTCACTTGTAAATTCATTAAAAAATATAGTTCAAGATGATTTCTAGTTTGTTTCTGAATTCGGTTGTTTCAGCTTCCAATCTACTTGGTAGTGGCTCTTGGATGCTACGGCCTTTTCATGGTTGGATTTGGACTTATGTTCTTCCCAACTTGCCCTCAAGAAGCTTTACTACTGCAACAGGTTAGCTATATATACATATATATTCTAACATTTAATCCCAGGGACTATCCATGACTAAACTGAAGAACCATGTAAACTTGTTTAGCTGTTGTTGCAGCACGTCGCATGGGTCTTCATACTGACCATGAAAGACACACATGCAAGATATTCATTTTCTTTTTTGGTGTAAGACCATATGCTTGGCTTATTCTGACCTGTTCGAACTTGCTATGCAGGATATTGTGGAGGCAAAGGAATTCTTAGCAAAGAAGGGTGTTGATGTGGGTTCTGAGTGAAGCCAATTTTAGTGATTAACATTCATGGCAGTTTTGAAGGATCACCATTATGTTCCTTGCAATAGGCTACCTTTTGGATACTATAGCAAGAAAATATATCACTCACTATGTTCAGAAGTCAGAACTATTTCTAACACAGTTTTTGTGAGTTGACATGTTACACTTTGTCGAAGGTTGGGGATATGACGTGGTGTTTCACTATTTTGTTCAAGGGATGTTTGTTTCCTATCTTGATTTCCCATCAGCCGGCTTGTATCAATGGTGTTGTGCAGTCTCACATTATGACGCTGCTTGCACTTGCAAGGCCTTTTGATGATTCACTTTTTTGAAATTTTGTGCGAACTGCCATAGTTTCTTTCTGTTGATACGAACTTGATTATATGAACCAATAATGGGTACATCATCACATAATGCCACACAGATGACTGTTCCTTAGTGGACAACTGGTATATATATCCATTCACTCAAACTTAACTATTGAGTTCTATGCAAAGTTGAAATTGAGGGGAGAGATTGAATATTTACATTAATATCATTGTTACTGCGTTCACAAGACAATGAATTAATGATCCAATAAATGTACACATGTAATCCATGTTCTATGCCCCTATGCTTTCTGACAATAAAAGATGTCGCTCAAGGGTAGCATTGAATGATTTATAAGTTACAAATATTGATCATTGACTTCAGAGTTTCTTCATTTCTTGTACAGCCCACAACATATAAGAACAAAAGAAAATAAAATAAAAGGAACATTTCTTTCTCACATTCAACTTGCGACACAAGGTGTCCTACCAATAATCTTTACACGAGCAGAACCCATCTCTGAAATGGTGAAATCTTGTCGCATCTCGCACTATGATCTCCCTCTCAACAACCTTGGAGATGAACTTGATTGCCATGTGGCAGTCATTGCACACTCGGAGATTTTTCATGATCCGTAGTGTCCTCTTCTCCGGCGTGCTGATGAGACCGAATGCAATGGCGAGCTTCTCGCTGTGGCGGCTCAGCAACTCCTCCTTCAGCTTGTCATCAACGTCATGCAGGACAGAGTTCAGGTCGGGGACAAATCCTGCCTTCTTGATCTCCTCCCACATTTCAGCTGCCTTCTTGTAGATTGCATTCCTCTGTGGATGTAGTACATCGTCTGCTCCAAAGACGTGGACCTTGTTGTGTACATGAGTCCAGCTGAAACCAGTCTCCTTCTTCACTGCCTTGTCCTTCCTCAGCTTCCAGATCCTTGCAGCATCATTCCACCTCCCACAGGCAGAATAGACATTGGCAAGAGCAGAGTAGGCGCCACTGTTATCCGGATCAATCGCCAGCAGCTTCTCTGCTGCGAGTTCTGCTAAATCTGCATTCTTTCGCACTCTGCAAGCTGAAAGGAGTGAACCCCAGACTACTGCATCTGGCGCGACAGGCATTCGTTGAATGAATTCCTGAGCTTCTGTGAGCAGACCAGCACGGGTAAATAGGTCGACCATGCACGCGTAGTGGCTCATTTCTGGTACAATGCCATGCTCATTCTGCATCTGATCATAGTACCTCTTCCCTTTGTCTACAAAACCAGCATGTGTGCAAGCTGAAAACAGGCCAATGTAAGTTATGCGGTCTGGTTTCACACCAACATGAAGCATTTGTTCAAAAAGGTCAACAGCTTCTTCTCCTAAACCATGTTGTGCCAGAGCCACGATCATCGATGTCCATGTGACTGTCTCCTTGCGCCAGCAAATCCGATCAAACACCCTTCTCGCCAGTGGCACACTGCCTGACCTTGCATACATTGTGATAATGGCATTGCTGACAGAAACAGATTGCTCCTGTAATGATCTGATAGCCCTGCACTGGATCTGCTTTCCGTAATCAAGGCATGCGAGGCTTGCACAGGAACTAAGAATAGCAGCAAGTGTATAGCTGTTTGGTTCTGGACCGCTTTTGATCATTGACCTGAAGAGCTCCATGGCCTCATCATTTTGACCATTCTGCTGATAGCCAACAATCATTGCAGTCCAGGCAATGACATCTCGATTGTTCATAACGTCAAAGATTTCCCTTGCCTGCTTCATGTCCCCTAGCTTGACATAACCTTCCAGGAGAGCAGTGAAGGAGATAACATTCAGATCAGAAATCACTGCTTGCTCCATGATCATCCTTGCAGTCTCAACACTTCCAGACTTTGCATACGTTGAGATGAGAGCATTTGTGATCTGACCACTGTATGGCATTCCAGTTCTCAAGATATAAGAGTGCATCTGCTTCCCTATCTTCAGCATGCGAAGGTTAGCACAAGCTGATAAGACACTGGTTACTGTGAATGCATCTGGATCCATGGAAGAATCACTCAGCATTCGCAAGAAGAACTTCAATGCCATGTCATCAAGCCCATTCTGGTTGTACCCTGCTATGACAGCGTTCCAAGAGACAATGTTTCGTTCTTCCATTTTCTCAAACATGGACACAGCAAGGTCCATCCTACCCTGGCGAGCGTACAGCGACACTATGGCATTCCAGCTTGATACGCTCCGCACCGGCATCCTCTCAAACACAACCTTTGCTGTCTCAGCATCCCCAAACTTGCCGTACATGTTGAGCACTGAATTGGCCACGGGCACACAGCTACTCAGCCCGAGCTTGACGACAAAGGAGTGGACCTTCCTCCCAATCCCGCCGGCCTCCGTCGCAGCACACGACGAGAGCACGTTGGTGAGCGTGAACTGCGTTGGCGTCAGCCCCTCACCAACCATGTCCAGAAACGTCTTCACGGCCTCCCAGAAGCGGCCGGCGCGGTTGAGCCCGACGACCATGACGGTCCAGGAGACCGCGTCCCGCTCGGGCATTTCGGCGAACACGGCGCGGGCGTCCGCGAGGCGGCCGGACTTGGCGTACATCGACAGGAACGAGTTCCAGGTGAACACGTTCCGCCGCGACGACGGGATCTCTTCGAACAGACGCCGTGCATCTCGGAAGGACCCACCACTCGCTCCGGCGCCGGCGTAGTAGGAGAGGAGGTTGTTGCAGAAGTATGCGCTGACGAGGAGCCCAGCCTTGATGGCGTGCGCGTGGATGGCACGGCCCGCTGATGGGTTCGCCGCGGTCTGGCAGAGCTGCAGCAGCCGCGCGTAGTGGTCGCTGGCCGCCGCGGCGGCCGCTGCCATGGCCGCCGGCCTCGCCGCAGTAGCCACGGCAGCCAAGGCGGCATTTTGCATGACCTGGAAGAAGAGCAGCTTTGGTGTGGATCCGAGCCGAGGCCCATTTGGGGCTTTACCTTTTTCTTCACGGGCTGACTGATTCGGGTACTTCATGGGCCGAGAGCCCGAGATGGAGACGAGCTCGCCCACTGTGCGGCATAGAAACTTTCCTTTTTTTTTTTTGGTCGTCGTCGTCTTGTCTTCTCCACTTTCTTTCTTCTGCCCCTCTTCCTCCTCCATTCTGCTCTCAAAGTTCCAAATCAATTCGCACCGCCGCATCCAATTCCAAGGGGAGGAGGAAGATGACGGTGGGCATGATCAACGCGAACCCGGTGGTGCACGAGCGGCCGGAGCGCGCTGCGCACCCGCACGCCGCCGACGCGCTCGACCCGCTCGACGTCTTCGGTACGGCGACAGTCTTTCCTCGCGAGTCCACTCCACCTCCCTCGGTTTCTTCCCTTCCGTTCTTGCTTAGCTAGTTTATAGATAGCTTCGCGGGGTAGCTGGAGCTGATGGATGGGTGTGCTTTCGTGGCGCGGTGCGTCAGATACGGTGCGGGACATCAAGGACCCGGAGCACCCGTACTCGCTGGAGCAGCTCAGCGTGCTGTCGCAGGAGTCCATCTCCGTCGACGAGAAGCTCGGACGCATCCAGTATGTATGCTGACTTTATAATGTCCTAAAAAGGTTGTTGATGCGGAATGAATTCTCATAACTTGTGACTAGTTGTGGCGTTAGGGATTGAGCATTAGGGTTGCTAGCTCTTCCCAGTATGTCTGATGTACTAGGAGTTTGGGTTATAGTAAGACCTGTTCTGACTTTGTAATTTCATTGCTTGCTCAAGCTCAAGTAATGAAATCAGGGCGACACCCGCAGTGGGGAAAAAGACATTCGTGATGTCCTTTATTGGCGCACCTCTTAAATTTCTCTGAATTCTCAGAGACTTTGTGGGGTTGTGGTTGGATAGATTGTGGAACACGTGCACAATCTGGCTTGCTGGATCTAGAATTGCTTCTTGACAAGAGAAATAAGATAGTAGGCACCCAGATGTATGATTTCTCTACTCTCCTTGTCCTTGTTGACATTGGGCAAGCAATAACCATGCTATCCTATGCTACCCCACATAACCATGCTCTACCATCCATCAGCAATAACCTAGAATTCTCCTTGCCCTTGTATGATTACCACATAACCATCCATCAGCCCCCTATATCCCAACTTCATAAGTTTTAAACACATGCCATGTAAGCAATCTGGGTCCACAATTTTCACATCCGCCCACAGAAGTGGTCGTCCACCCACTTCCACATTTTATTATCCTTGGGCTTTTGCTATCTGATGGAGAGCACAAAAGTTGATGGAAATGATAACATTAACACGAAACATCTCAAGCAATATAAATACGAAACAAAGCGCAAGCCTGCAGTTGTGGGAGGCGCAGCATGCAGGGCAGCCGTCGGGGTGCACAACACGCGGGAGGCAAGGGGGAAATGGCAAAGAAGGTGTGAGGCGGGAAAAAAGCACACCCAGTCAGATAGGATGCCAGCTGGATGATCCTAGATTTGAGAGGGAGGGAGGGAGGGTGATTTAGGATGCCACTAAATATAGGAGGTGATTTAGGGGGACTGTTGGCGGGTGATTTTTCTCCTAAAATCCTAAGTTTGACTATGCGAGGTTTAATATGAAGCCTCTTGGAGATGCTCTGGGAGGTGTATAGACCTGAGCTGCTTGGTCTGTTTTTTTAGCATCCATGGTTGTGTGCATGCCTTTGTCAGTTTCCCTGACCTTGCTTTCCGCTGATCATGTCCATTCATGATACACACTCTCAAGGTGTAAGGTACTGAGGTTTTCTTTGCTTATCTGGGAGCATCCTGTGTTAGCTGCATCTGGACCTGGAAAAGAAAACTGAACTGCTGGACTGTAGAAATATGGCAAACCATATCTAACTTTGACTTATTTTGGCAAATGTTTAAATCTTGCAATTTCCTGCAGGATAACCTTCACTCCAACTGTGCAGCACTGCAGTATGGCCACAGTAATTGGTCTGTGCCTCCGACTTAAGTTGATGCAGAACTTCCCTCCACATTTCAAGGTGCTTATATGTTTCCCTGTTTCTGGAATTCTTATTGTGATGACCAGTTGTGATGCTTTATAATTCAAGGTATATTTCCCTGTTTCTGGAAATCTGATTACGATGGCCAGTTGAGGTGCTTTAGAATTTAGTTCACTTCTGTCATTTCATATTGTGAAATACTCAGTTGGTGTGGCAGGATTTGATCTATCATTTGATAGTTAATGCTCTTAATCATTAACCTAATATATACACAAGTTTTAAATTCTGTGAACATTATGTGGACCAGAACAAGAGAACCGAGCAAGGCTACAATATAACATTCATGGCAGATTTTGATAAACCTACCATCAGGGCACCCTAAATCTGTTCTTTTTTTTTGAATTAACATAGGATGGTATAATACAATTTTTTTTATAAAAAATCTGACCTGCAAGGGGCAAGCTTGTTCTCACACAGGCCAAGAAAACGAACCCCGGCCATACCCAGACACTGGGAATCGTGACCCATGAGACTGTAACTACCTTGGCACATGGGAACGGTGAGGGGATTTTTTTACCCCCAGCCTGAAATTCGCTCCCACGGGGAGTCGAACTCAGGACTTGAGGGGTGCCGCCGGATTGACTAGACCAACTGGACTAGCATCCCTTTGCGGTATAATACAATATTTACACCTTACATTGGCTTTCCCTATCCTATGAAAGTCTATTGGCTGGTTGGCCTTCAGTAACTATGCTGCAACTGAGCTGCCAGTTTTTTCTTTATTTTATCATTTTCTCTGAGCATTGGTCATTACTCGTTACAGAATATGGCAGACCCCACTTAAATGGTTCTGGTTTACTGGAATGTGTTCGATCACCACTAATTCAGCGTAGCACCCCTTTTACACAGTTATTCTAATTTATGTTGAATTCAGACATCAAGGATTAATGCAATCCTTTACCTTTGGACTAATTTTGTAGGTTGACATCAAAGTTTCCCCGGGGTCTCTTGCCAATGAAGAATCAGGTGTGTGCATTGGCAAGTTTCTAACTGATATACAGGCTAATATCTTAGAATAAAATATCATGTGGCTCAGTCACTATCCTTTGGCCTATGATCTTTTTTTCACCATAGATCTGTTTTGACACATCAAAATGTGATAGATGCAGCCGTTCTTTGTTCCTATTCTTGAACACCATACTAAGCATCATTTCATAAACGTATTTAAAAGAATAACAAAGTGCAGCACATTTAAAGGTTGGTAAGAGATGATATGTTGCAGCCTATCAGCAGGGTTGACATTCTGTCCAACGAACATGTAACTAGTAGACTTTGATTAATAATGTGTTTTTCTTCATTTATCTTTGCTTCAGTACTGAATTATCAAAGTACTAAGCTGTTTTTTGTTAAGTTATAGCACATGTTTGCCTATTTTTTTTGTTGTCTACACAAGAATATACTGCTGATTATTTGCGAAGCATATGACATTCTACCATAGTAGGCCAACCTTACCAGTCGCCGCTTTTCTATCAGCAAAATACCAACATCATATAAGGCAATTGCAACTGCACCTTTTGAAAATTTAACATGTGGTTGTGTATGAAATGGCAGTAAACAAGCAACTGAACGACAAGGAAAGAGTTGCAGCAGCCTTGGAGAACCCCAACCTACGCCAGTTGGTTGATGAATGCTTATGCTCCAATGATCCATGTTCACATTAACTTGTTCCATGCTGCTTCGCAAGTCACAACCTGCCTGCTGTACAGAGTAATAATCGTGCATGCTGTAGTTTGCCCCGCATGTCGTATCTGGCAACATATAATTAACTGCCAAAGCCATCCTTGTTGCCGTGTAAAATGTATGCATCACCAGAATATGACCAGAGTTCGTGTGTGCCTGGGTATGTAGCATTAGCACTCCAAAGCAAGGGTCGCATGCTGTAAAATCCTGGTCTTTGTTGATTATTGGTACCATAAGTCAATTATCTTCTTGTTATGTTAGGTTCCCAATTTCTGGCCCACTGTACCAGAAGTTGTTCATGTTATTGTTAGGTAAAAGTCTAAATTGCTACCTGCTTTGAACTCACAAGAAGAGGAATCGCGTGGTGCTTTTTTTGGCCTCTGAAGTCCATGGTCGGTAAGGAAAGTGTGTTCTGATGTTTGCAATTGGCTATGCTTACCTCCGTTCTGATGTAGTTTGTGTCATGCATGACAGCATGAGTCGAAACACTGCCGGAAGTCATCCATGTGGAACTTGCTCTGTGGAACAATGGATGACTTGCTGGTCCTCTCTTCCCTTTTCACTTTCCAGATGGAAAATTTGCATCAAATACTCGTGTTAATTACAGCAAATAATTGAGGGTAAGACTTGCCATCATATTTTCATGTATGCCTTTTTCCTCACCGATGCTACTGCATAACATCCACCTTTTCCTGTGAGAAATTTGATTAAAAAAAGAGTGCAGCTAGGTGTGCAATGAAAATGATGCCCACAAAGCATTCTAAACATCATGTCTCCAAAGGGGTAAAAAGGAGATGGTTTTTTATTGTTCATTCATAAATCATAACCTAGAAGAGATATCAGATAACTTTTGAACAAAACTTCTTCACAGCTCCTACCAAAAAATCTAGAAAAAACTCTCTTGACGTTTCTCACGACGGGCATTTCGCAGCACTCTATCCCTGTGCCTATCTGATGAATCTAAACGGAGGAAGAGGGGAAATACACAAGAAAAATCCCTGCCAGAAAAATCCCTGCCGCAATTAATCAAAATCTGGGACCGATGGGGATGGAGATATGGAGAGAGATATTTTGGAGGATTGAGTCGATGAATTGACTAATTGAGGCGTGAGGTGGCAGTGGCCACATCCCCACTCCACGTGTGCTGTCAATGGATGTCGGCAAAAAATCTGGTCCGTTGGATCTGTAGGCTCGGATGGCGAGATCCGTTGATCTTCTGTGCATGAGATAAACTCTTATGTGGATTGGAAAAAATAACTATTAACAGTTTCTTAGGCCAAAATAAATTTTATAGGAGTTCAGTTATCTTTCTTGACAAGATGTAAAAAGTAAGTGGCCTGAAGCTATGTTATAAACGGAGACAGTGGAAGTGAGGGAAATTACGTGGCTGAAAAAATTATGTTTATTTATTAAATCTACCCCCTTCAAATGAAATTAGAATTTTCTTTTAAGAAAATACTGTCTCCATCATCCATTGCCGTCCCCCGATCTTGTTCCTCCCCTCGACCGCGTGCCCCGCATCTCGGCTTCCGCCATCGGCCACCGCCCAGCGAACCATTCCGCCTGACCGCGCCGCCGCACCATCCCGAAGGCTCCTGCAACGGGAGCTCGTGCGCTGGAATTCCGCTCCTGTTGTCGTTGCCCGCTGCCTCCTGCGCGCTGCTGCTGGCCCAGGTGCGCCGATCGATCCGGACTTGGATTGATTCATCCGTTGTGGTAAGGACTTGGATCGACTGTTCTAAGAGTTAGCTTGGTCCTGGTTTCCTCTCTTTGATTAGAGAAATAGAATCCAAATCCTTCTCTAATTTCTGGAATGGATACTCTAATTTGCAGTTCCCTGATTTGGGGATTCCGCGGTGGATTGCTAAATCCTGTTTTGTTTTCTAAATTTCTTTGGCCCCATGTTAAATCCTCACTTGTTAGGGATTCGATTATGAGAATTGATCTTTTTCCGTTCGGATTATGCGTGCGTGGTAGCGATTTAATTGGTCAATATTACTTCTGGATATTGGAATTAGAGTTCCAACTGTTACGTTATGGAATTATAGGTGCATTTGTTGGCAGTTGGTCCCGCTTCCAATACAAATTTAGCAAAATTTGACATCTTGATCTGGTGGGTAAATTTGTGGCCAAGTTATTAGTATATGTTTATGTTGCTTCAGTCTAACAAACGATTCCTTTGTTGATTTCTCTTGCACTAAATGTTTGTCGTGTTGCTTTTGCAGGTACTAGAATTGAACTGTCCTTGAGGCTGCAGTTAGAGGCTCTGGTAGTATATCTACATATTGATGTCTGTGTCAATGCGATAAGAATCTGTCTCGATTTGATATAGAAAGATGGGTGACGGGGTGGCTTTTGAGGCAGCGAGGAAGATTATTATGCACCCACTTTATGCGCCCAGGTCTTCACCTTGGCTTGACTTGAAGGTGTTCTACATTAGGGTGAGCAATTGTGTGGTCGATGAGTCTGCACCAGAGCATCTCACGCTCAACCACATCCCTTTGTCACCTGATACAGTTATTGAGGTGAATGGCCAACGGAGCAGCATGCACACTGAGTTTATATCCTCGTCACTCAGGAGGGACAGGGTTGACAAAAAGACTGAGGAAGCTACATTTGTGAGCACGGATAATATACGGATGACAGGGAGTGTGAGGTTCCAGGTCTTTGATAAGAATGATCTCTTGCTCACAGGAGACTTGGATTTGTGCAATGCCAATGGAGTAGTTGGGGAATCAAAGAACTGTGGCAAGAAATGGAATATGAAATGTCAATCATCAACATCGTGTAATGGCTTCTTGAAGGGAAAACTCTCCACAGGCTCAGAATATGTACCGCCAGCGATTGAGGTTTATGTTGCTGGCACTTTCTCTGGCACACCTATCATATTGACAAAGACAATCCAGCTTATATCACGGAGGAAGTCTGAAATGAAACTAAAGCTTGATTCCATCCCTGAGAATGAGGCAACTGAACAACAGAAAGAAGAGTCCGCTGAAGACTCTTTGAAGGTATTTACCATCTGTACGGTGACCATTCTCAAATGCTTTTATCCAACTATGAACTCATATGTGCACTTTTAGCCTGAAGCATACAAACTCTTGTGCACACTTAAGGGTTCTGAACTATTTTGGCTTTAAGAGACTTCCCCACTTACCACAGTTATGATTTATAAAAAAAAATGTGAATTATTTACCACCAGAGAACAGCTTGATGTAACTTGTTTACTGTTAACTTCTTGTTGATTTAGTTGATTTGACCATGCTCAACCTACATGTGACAAAATAAACATTTCTATAAAATTGCTCAATTAATTTTTTTCTAATGTATATATGTGTTGCTATGGTGTTATTTAAGTATAGTTATATATCTCCATATTTGTTTCATTCCTCATGTTGATGCCCATGGGCCACGGGCCACCAAACCACTTTACATAGCTTCGTGCAAACTTATTCTCGTTTATAGACTTTGAAAGAGAGTTTACCTGATATCGGTATTATAGTTGATTGGCCGTATAGTGCATTTGCTCCTAGAACCATTTTTTGAATATAAAAGAAACGAAAATATGAATGTTGTTGCTGTCTTGCTTCATGGTAACTCTTTTACGAGGATGACTTGGAGATAATAGTGAACCTCTCAACAGCTATTACATCAGCTGAGTACCTAGTATCTTGCAATTAGGCCTTTTGTGAGATGCACTTGGATTGGTAGGTCCTTCGGTCAATTTTGTTTGGCAGATTCATGTACATCTAATTGCTGGTCTACAGCCCAACTGATAAAAGGACTGGGGGAAGCAGTTGAATATTCAAGGTGCACGTGTCTCTGGCATGCTCATATGCTCATTGGTTCTATAGCTTAGGTAGCTGATTTGTACTGTATGGCAAGACAGTGTCCTATCTCCTATGAGAACATCAAGATCAAAATTTGACAATTCCATCACTTTTCATCTTTGATGAAGGAATCTCGTGTGCAAATTTTGCATCAATATAAATTTTTTTCTACTGAAACTCTGCAAATGATATTAGCAGTAAATGCATAGGGATATAAGTATAGAACGTGTGAAGAGAGATCATTAGCTGTGGTAGGAAGTTGTCTCATTAGTAGAACAACCAGGTGTACTGTTTTTTTTATATGGGAAGAATGGAAGATGATTTCGCACAACTAGCTTTACTGTTATTTTTATATGGGAACGTGATTGCTCAATGGAAATTCTCCAGTGAATATGGATATAGCAATCAGGGTATTAATGCCCAATGTTAGCAATTAAGATTTTTAGCTCTTCTGCACAGCATTGCGAAAACGTTCACTGTATTCATGGATATACAGCATTCAGCACATTAATTTGCACATAGTTGTGGACCAGTTCAAGGGACGTATTCTTTAAGCTGCTTGGGTCTACATATACTATGTAAAGCATGATGCAATTATGATTTTTATCACTGACATAAGATAGTGTACTTATCATTCCCATTACTTGCTTCAGGTATCAGAATTCCAGGATTCCAAATCAGAGACGGATGTGGATGTTGACTATAACAGTTTGTACTCAAGGCAGGACTTTCTAGAGGGTGAGGATGGTGAGCTTTCATGGTTTAATGCTGGGGTCCGCGTTGGAGTTGGAATCGGCCTTGGCGTTTGTGTGGGTATCGGATTGGGTGTCGGCTTGCTGGTCCGTACATACCAAAGCACCAGTAGGAACTTCAGGCGCCGACTGCCCTGATCGTCAAGTGATCCCCATGAATGTAGATTTGTATCTACCTTGGTCTTGTAGGAAGCTAACTGTCCACCTTTCGCGTCCATGCTGTAGACATAGATGAGTGCGGCTTTCTGTTCTTCCCTTTCTGCAAGTCTCTGGGTATCTGATGCTTTCTTGTTTGCAATGCCAATCATTTTTGCTCCTTGAGATGTAAATACGAGTCCAGTCAAAATAATAAGAGTGAAGTCACATGCTGTTACTGTGAACATCCAGTGGTTCTCTCTGCATTCTGGGATCTTCAATTAAATGTGTTGATGAAGGAGCTTAAGTGACCGACAATATGCTGTGTGGTGTGAGGGAGATGTTGCACCAAAAATCTTGTGGAAAGTCATGTGCCATCTTGTACATAAAACTCGATTAGGTGACCAGTTATTTGAGTCATGTTTTTTTGGAGCTTTTTCCAGATTTTGCGCCATGCATCTCTTGTGGGTGTACCTGCATTGTGTGATCTATGCTCACCTTTTAGGTTTAGTTTGTCTTTAGAACATATCTTGTATTGATTTTCTTTTCCCAACCTTTAGTGTGCAAGTTGGTAGTTATAATGGGTTAATGGTATATCCTGTTTCTAGACCCTGGTGGAGTGAAGCTCACATTCTTTTGCTGTTCCACAACTATGTTTTCACATCCAGAGTCGTGCACAACGAATTTGGAGTGATTCTTGTAGGTCCATGGGTACTGACTACTGAGGCTGTTAACTGTCCCTAATCATACAGCATTAGCAAGCTCAAACTCCCCTAAAAAAAATCTTTGTACCACAAGACGTAAGCATTTTTCCAAGCTTTTGCAGTACAGAGGAATGCTTGTAAATCACATCACCTTCATCTACCACCCCTTGATTAGCTCTCTAATCTCTTTTCTTTCAAGATAATAAAAAAATCATAACCTGCCCACCTTAAAGCCATATCAAGATTCAAACAATATGCATATAAATAACTAAATAAAAGGACGAAATCACAGCAAAGTGCCTGTTGGTTCCGACAAATCCACATCATGGTCAAATGAGATCACTCCCACTACCACCTAACCAAAAAGCTACTGCTAGGCTACAAGGGAATCCGAACGCGAATGCAACGTCTCTGTTCAACCAGGGCTTTGCTTGCGAAGGGGGTGAACTGGGGAGTCAGACTCGGTGCAGTACGTTACGTGACTTACCAGTCACTAACGTGTGGGCCCCACGGTCTGTGGACCCACACGTCAGTGACTGGTAAGTCACGTGAACTGGGGGATGCAGCCAGAGGCTCCTGTCAGCAATGGAGGCCGTGGCTTCCAAGGCAACCCTCCCACTCACCCCCAACCGAAAGCATCTAGTGCGAGAGATTGACATGGCGGCTCTCCCCGGACGAGACACCCCACCCTCCGCCTCACCCTGCCGCACGGCGACTCGGTGAGGTTGAAGACAACGAAAGGAAAGCCCTGGAACGCCCACGGCGCACACCAACCCCAGGGACGGAACGCCCCGCTTCGTCACGCACCTAAGGTTCATGGTGCAGTGGGGGAGGGAGAGGAGCAGCAGGGCGTCGGTTCCTCCACCGCGGCGGGGAAATGGCCAAGGTGCCTGATCTCGGCTCCGACTTCGCCCAGAAGCTGCTCAAGGACCTCCGCCGCCGCCGGGAGCGCCTCGGCTTCGAGTCCGCGCCGGCGCCGGCGCAGGCGCAGCGCGGGACCGCGAACGCCGCCGCGCCTCGGGGTAAGTTTAGCATGCTCGCCGACGTTTTAGCTGTCTCGGTGTTCGCTTCGCTCTGGCATTGTGTTCTTCGCCGGTTCGCCCCTCTTTTCTCTGTTTTTTTCCTTTTTCGGGAAAGTGGCTGTCACTGGCTCTGTGTGTTTGCTTTTGTTACAGTGTTTGCAATCTGTTCCTATTTTTGACGCATCATACTAATATGAATGTGCTGGAATTTCATTTTTGGATGTCTGTCGTCAAGATAAATTGCATTTGTTTACTCAGAAGAGCAGCAAGTTCAGATGACAAATTGACAGTACGTAGTAGATTATTCAGTATCTGTCCATGTTCTGCAGATGCCTATTCAAATTCTCGGAAACCAATTCAGTTTCAGAAGCCGCAACAAGCAGCTCCAGCTCCTCGTGTAGGAAGATCAGAAGCTGCAACAAACAGATTAGTAAGCAGCACAGTCCCAAACGATCTTATGCTTACTGTCCTCAAATTTTTACCTCTCATTTCACGATCTTTACCTGTTTCCTTTGCACCCGCAGTACCGGCAAGGCAACAGCTCCATTGCCGGAGGCAGCAAGCCGCGCCGCCATGAAGCACCGGCCGTTGCCCAGTCGCACGCCATCGTGCCGTTCCAAGGAGGAGGAGGAGGAGGCAGCAAGCGGACGACGCCCGCGGCCAACGCCAGCGTCGACATGCAGATGGCGCTGGCCCTTGCGCTCAGCAACAGCGGCAAGCTCCAGAACGTCCAGCTCCTGGCGCGGCAGGGCACCGGGGGCTCCATGTTCTTCGGCGAACCGGACAGGACGACGACGCGGGCGCGCCACCTCCTGACTCCTGGCGCGCACGTCGGCAAGGTGGCGATCGGCGTCCAGAAGCTGAACGACATTCTCATGGCTTACTCCTCCGGTGGGGTGAGGACAGGATCGGTAGAGATCGGGAAGCAGCTGCTCAGAGGCGCCATGGACCTGGAGGAGTCCCTGAGCATGCTTATGATGCTCCAAGATGCCTCGGATTACATGGAAACTAAAGGGAACGGCAAGGTTCTGCTGCTGGAGGGGGGCAAGGAGAATTGGAAGAGCTCGAGGCCGCGTTCGACGAGTTCTGCTTCTGCAAGGTTGGTGGAGATCGTTGATGATGATTCAGGGACCGAGCAGGCTGACAATGCAAGGAGCCCACCAGATGCTTTTATGCAGATCGTTCCTCACAGCTTTTCTCAGAATTACAGATCAAACCAAAGCTCACCTTTGCAGTTCACTACTGTCACAAATCATTCCAAGAGCAATGCTGCAAGTGGTGAGAAGGATGATTCAAAGGTGAGGATGCCCAGTTTGATTGCCAAGCTGATGGGGCTGGAGAACCTTCCATCAGCGAAGGCTGCCGCAGAGCGCAAGGGGACAGAGAGGTTTGTCAAACCTGAAGCAGTGCCAAGAAGGTCGACGGCGAAAAATGCAATGGTTGGCACATTACCAATACGGATTATAGCTTCAGAACGGGTGCCACCCAAGGGACAAATCAAGAATTTTCAGACAAGAGAGTGGAACATCAGCCTGACAGAGTCTGAAGAACCTGTACAGTTTAAGAGATTTTCACATCTCATGGCTGACAAGCAAACAAAGCAAACCATGAGACAGGTGTTAAGTAAGCAGGAAGGCACAGAGCGAAGAGTTAGTCTAAGCCAGGTATTTGATGAGAAAATCGTCCATCAGGACATGAAGCTGACTGAAGATAGCAACCAGCAAAAAACAGCCATCAGTGCAGGAAAAAAGATGAATTTCATTCAAAGATTTAGGAAGAATGCAAAGAACAAACCAGTCACAGAAGAGAAAGACATTGTTCAAGAAAATAAACAAAAGCTCGGAAAGAAGCAAACCGTAGGCATACAGCAGAGAGACAGTGAGGTGAAGCCAAGGAGGACAAGGGAGAAGTTTAACAAGGAGAACCTTACCACTCCCCAAAACAAGGCTCAAGGAAAGAATGGAAAGACTGCCAAGACAGATAAAATGAGAAGACAACCACAAAGTAAGCTGACAGATAAACACATCATGGAAAAGAAGGTGCCGAGTTATAGCCGAACAACACAGAGCGAAACAGCCAGTCAAAATTATCGCCGAACACAAAGTGAAACAGCCAGTCATAATCTGGAACACAAGAGGCCACTGAGATCAGAACCAAAACGTACGAAAGAGAAGTTTGAATATATTACAATGACAGAACTGAAGAATGCAGAGACAAAAGTAGATGGTACTGGGGCTCACAAACCGTTAGACAACACTCCCAGTGATGATGGTGTATTCAAACAGTCCACGGTAGAGATAAAAGATAGCAACAGTACTAGTGGGATTTCAGCAGACCAATCTGAAAAGCAATTCACTGAGGAAATCAATGATCCAATCACTACTGTTGAACAGACCACTACTGATTCAATTGCTGAGAAAAATGTAAGTTTGATGAATTGGAGCACTTTGCATGAATTACTGCAAAAAGAATATTTACAAGAGTTCCTTTAAGGTAATTATTACGGAAGTATTGCATCTGCTGATAATGTTTATTTTGCTGGTCCAAACATGCAGGATGACAGAGTCGATCACACATCCAGTGAGACTACACTGATACTAGAAACCATATCCGAGGGAGAGCTGCAGGAGCAAGAATCGCAACAGATGAAAGAAGTGCGTGATCAATCAAGAAATGGTACGCGTACTTTTGATTTGTAACTAGAACCAGTTGTTTACTTTTATAGTAAATTGAAAGAATTTAGAAGATGCTGCTTACTCATAGCAATCTACATGCCTGAAGCCCTGAACCTTATTCTTTTATTGCAGGTTTGGATCATATCATAAAGCCCGATAACCTGACAGATTCTACAAATCACAAGATGAATGTTGTTTCATGTGATTCATTCACTGAGAACCAACTCTTGCTTACGGAAATGTTGCTGAAGGATCCCTACTTACTTGAAACAGCAAATGCGATAACTGGCTTCCATGCTCCAGTCAGTGCTATGCATGTTAACACAGGGAAGTGGTTAGACAAAGGAAATGAGGTTCTTTCAGACGTAGGACGGGAAGTGATCAGAAGGAAAGGTAAACGAACTGAGGCGATGGTCGATGTTAGCATAACGCGTGCTGCTAACCTGAAACTACAGACTCTGAGTGATCTCATCAGAGAATTGGACGGCGATATTCAGTCTCTAAACATCCCCAAAAAACCGCATCAACAGAGTGACAACAGCACAGCTGAAAACTTGAAAATGGTACTCCTCAGTGACATTGAACATACACACTCGGATGCTAACTCGGTGTGGGACTTTGGTTGGAACCGTCTGCGGGACCTGCCGTTAGAGAAGAATGAAGTTGTCAAGGATTTAGAGAAGAACATATTGGGTGGCATCATCACTGATTTAGCAAGGGAGCTTATTGATGTTTCATTACGCCATGGGTGTTGTGCATGTGAGGCTTGACTAACTGGGAAGTGTTGCAAACTTAGGTGGGTGCTGTGCATGTGAGGCTTGATTAACTGGGAAGTGTTGCAAACTTAGGCTAGTTCTGAATATGTATGTAGGTTTTCCCGTGGAAACAAGTTTTATGAGTTTCTGTATATAAAAGAAAAGAGGGTGCGTACGCTACGCGTGTGTTCTTTGCCGATATTCATATAAAATAAGATATTCTAGTATCTGATTGCAATTTTCGTGTTTGTGTGCTGCTAAATAGGCTTCTACTGATAACTGTGAGCAGCAACTCTTGTTTTCATTGTACAGACCTCCAGATTTTGTGCTAGAGTACTTGTGTTGTGACATTACAATAAAAATTCTTCGGTTGCCGATGGTAACGAATTAATTCCAATGTGAGGAAGGAAACGGGAAGATAGCATAAGAATTGTGAGAAACTGGCTGTTGCAAGGGGACAATAACACAGATTACTTTCACAAAAAAGCAAATGGAAAAAAACCGAAAAAACATCATTTTCAACCTTGAGAAGAATGGTGAGAACCTAAATACAGATGAGGAAATCCTCAAACATGCCACTGAGTTTTACAAAGATTTGTTTGGGCCCTCAGATAGCCCAACCTTCATTCTAAACCATGAATGCTGGGAGCAACATGAGAGGGTGACTGAAGAAGAAAATAATCTCCTGACCAGATCTTTTTCAGAAGAAGTTAAGAGTGTGGTAATGAATATGAAGAGAAACACAGCCCCAGGCCCTGATCACATGCCTATTGAATTCTATCAAGCTTGCTGGGAGTTCATTAAGGAGGATATGATGGGTCTCTTCCAAGAATTTTGGACACATGACCTAGATGTGGACAGACTAAACTATGGGGTGATAACCCTAATACCTAAAACAAAGGAAGCAGTCAAAATTCAGCAATTCAGACCTATCTGCCTGCTGAATGTCATATACAAAATTATAACTAAGGCCTTGATGCTACGCTTTGAGGACTGTATGAGTAGAATTATCAATAGAAGTCAAAATGCTTTCATCAAGGGGAGGAATATTATGGATGGGGTGCTCAGTCTACATGAAATCCTGCATGACACTAGAATGAAGAAAAAAGATGGTATTGTACTGAAGTTGGACTTTGAAAAAGCATATGACAAGATTTGCTGGAGCTTCCTTTTTGAAGCTATGAAACAGAGAGGTTTCAATGAAACTTGGTGTAGTTGGTTAAAAAAGGTTGTGTGTGGAGGGACACTCAATGTCAAAGTGAATGGGAACATGGGTAGTTACTTCAGAAGCGGGAAGGGAGTGAGACAAGGGGACCCCCTATCTCCTCTCCTCTTCAATCTGGCTGCCGACTGCCTAGCCAAAATGGTACAAACAGCACAACAAAACGGGATAATTAGAGGGCTGGTTCCGGAGTATATACCAAAAGGGGTAGCTATATTACAATACGCAGATGATACAATTCTATGTATGGAAGATGATGAGGATACGGCACAAAATATGAAACTCTTGCTATACATCTATGAAAAAATGTCCGGCCTTAAGATAAACTTCGAGAAAAGCGAAGTCCTCATGATTTCGACTGACAGTGAAAAAACTATCAAATATTCTGATATGTACAATTGTGCAGTGGGACAATGGCCCATAAAATACCTAGGAGTTCCAGTTGCAGGATCCAGGCTGCACATAAAGGATTGGATGAAATTGGTGGAGAAAACTTGTTGGCTGGCAATGTTCCTCGCTGTCCTTAGGAGGAAAACTGATTTTACTAGATGCATGCCTGAGCAATATTCCAATATATGCAATGTCTATGTATCTACTCCCCAAAACAGTAGTTAAAAAGATTGATGGGACAAGGAAAAGATTTTTCTGGCAAGGAGGAGGTGTCAAAAAGAAGTACCATCTAGTTAAATGGTGCCTGATTGCAAGGCCCAAGAAGAAGGGGGGTCTGGGAGTAAAAGACCTGAGGAAAATGAACCTGAGTCTCCTTTGCAAATGGTGGTGGAAATTGGAGAATGGGGAAGGACTATGGCAAGAAATAGTGAAAAGAAATACAAAATCAAAGGAGGCATAGCCATGTTAAGACACAACCCCAAAAATTCCCCTGTGTGGAATGATCTGATCAAAGTCAAGGAATGTTATCTGGCTGGGAGAAACATAAAGATTGATGATGGGCATGATACAGATTTCTGGAGAGACCCATGGTGTGGTCCCGTAGCTTTAAAGGAAAAATTCAGTTGCTTGTATGATATCTGCAATGAGCAGACTGGATGTGTTGCGGAGCTAGCTGCTAAAGGCTGGAGGCTTACCTTTAGAAGGTGGCTGGATGAGCACGCTCAAATGCAACTTAGGCAAATGAGGGACATCTTGACCTCTTGTGCACTGGGGACTGACAAAGATAGGCCCATGTGGATATGGAGAAATAAAAAGACTTTCTCGGTTAAAACCATGTATGACCATCTGTGTAGAACAGAGGTCGAGAATCATAACAAAAAGATCTGGAAAGCCAAAATGCCGCTAAAGATCAAAATCTTTATGTGGATGGTGCAACTTAATGCGATTCTAACAAGGGACAATCTGACAAGAAAGAAGTGGCAAGGCGACAAAAGATGTAGTTTCTGCAATCATGATGAAAGTGTGCAGCATTTATTTTTTGAATGCTCTCTAGCTAAATACGTTTGGAGCTTGGTAGCTATGGTAATTGGAGCAGAGTGTAGGCCAACCAACATGGAACAATTTTGGTTCTGGTGTGATAAATATCTATCAACCTGCAAAAACATCCACATGGTCTGCTTCTCAGCGATTTGCTGGGCATTGTGGAAGAGTCGTAACGCAGTCTACTTTGATAAAAAGATCATCAGATCTCCTACTGAGATCATATGCTTAGCCTCCTCGTTTATGTCATATTGGGCAGGTCTTCAGAAGGGGAGCGACAAGGAGACTCTGGAGTCGGGCACCGAAGCTCTCAAGGAGGCGGCTCTGGCCTTCCACCCACAAGATGAAGCGCATGAAGAGCTTGAAGCAGGAGCTGTGCTGCTGCAGTGACTGCAAGAAAGGAGGCCGAACCCCACTGAAGACCGACGGGATCCAAAGACAAAGATGAAGACAAATGAAGATGGAAAGGGACTTTGGAATCTTTTAAAGCTCAGCTGGAACTTTTGTTCTGGAAGTTTAGACTTGATAACTTGTTTCCTCATTTAAGTCGGTCTGTAAACTTGCTATTTGTGAGCAGTGTTTCTTTCCCCCCAGTTGCGATGGCCCTCTGTGCCGTGAGCAGCTGGGGGGGGGGGGCTGCGTTTGGTGTTTGGTCAGTCTGTGAGGTGGTCGAGATATGTTCTGTAACTCCAAACTCTGTGATTTCGTTATCATGATAATGAAATCCGGGCCTAGCCCCTTGATGGAAAGCATAAGAATTGTGGACTAGTGGAAAATATTAATACCGGCCTCTTCTTCTTCCTCGGATGGACTAGTGGAAAATAATTTTATGGCCCAAAACAAACACCACATAACCTTACCTGGGCTGACTTATATGCTCGTTGGGCCGTACAGACGTAAATTGGAATGCGCCGCAACCTCGTGAAGAGAAAAAAATTATGGGCCGAGAAAAAAGTGATAATTTTTTTGCAACCTAAAACGAAATTTTGCTCTGGCTCAACCGCCGCGGGAAGAAGAAGCCGGGAACGCGCTGGGGCTTGGTCGACATGGCTGGTCTGCTACTGCTAGGGGCCCCCCACTAGAGGCGGGCGCAGGATTTGAACCATGGGTATTCAAAAATGTGGCAAAAAAATTTTGGCAACCTAAATTATAGTTTCATAACACACAATTAAGTGGTAGGCCGGTAGCATCATCGATTGATAAAATTGATCATAATTTGAAATGGTGAAACTACTAAATGATCTACATATGAAAGTGACACCATGTAAGAAAGGGTAACACTCATTGGTTCATGTTGTCTCTTCTTTGCAGCAGTTCTTGCCAAGAAAGAACTCAAATCACTAGTGGAATTATTCATTTATTCCTCTTCATGTTTCAGACCTACAATTATTCAATTAAGATTCTGAGTATGACTGCCATTGTCATCACAAATGCACAAGTCGCCAGCAAATCGACCAATTTAGCAAATTGCTATGCAATCTTAAATTCCCTACAGACAATACACCATAGAAATGCTCACTGGCTCACTGCGGACGTGCTGCCCGCACTGACCGCCCACCACCGTAGCAGCGCCGCCGCCGCCCGTTGGCGCCTAACTGTGCACAGCCGCAGCCTCGCAAGCCGATGCGCGCGGCGGGCCTGCTCCCAGCCGTCCAGGAGCCTTTGCCGGAATCTCAGCGCCAGCAGCCCAGCCGGCACCGCCTCTCTGGAACCCCCGTGTGGCCGCGTGCTGCACTGCTGCTGTTGCTGCTCGTTAGGGTTAGGCTTAGAGCCACCGCAGCCGGCAGGCGGCAGCCCCCCTGACCTTGGATTGGAATCGATTCAGCCATTCATGAGTTGTGGGGTGGGTGGGGATTTGGTCAATTGGGCCATGGGCCAGCAATAGGTAAGGAAGGAATGGCCCAGGGAGGCATTCCGATGGGCTTTTTCCTCTTTGGATTCAATTTAAGCCTGTATATTTTTGCTTTTTTGGTACATATTCATGAGATACACTATATGTATACAAAGTTTTTGTAAAAATAATGGGTATTCAACTGAATACCCATGAATACACGTGGGCCCGCCCCTGTCCCCACCCGGCCGTGCGTTTGCTGGTGGTCGGCAACCCGGGAGATTCGGGGCAGGCAACGCAGATGTGGTCTCAGAGGTCGTCGCCGCCATAGCGATGTGGACCCTGGCGCTGGCGGAGGAAGGGGCTCGGCGTCGGCGAGGTGGACTAGGCAGGTGGGAACGATCCGGAGGCAGGCCATCGCCAGGGCGGCCTGTGAATTGGGTGGAACGTGATGCCTCTCGGCGTCACGGCTGCGTGTTTATATAAGCAAGGAACAGCCCCTTGCGTGGCACATACATACTTGGGAAGGAAGTTGACTTGAGTACAAAGAAAGCTAACAACAACTAACAACCCTATCCATCTAAACAACCTCCTCCCGTATACGACATCTGGATACACACACGCAGCCTAACAACCTTAGATATACACGATTATCTAACACCCCCCCGACAATCACAGCTTTGAACATACATTGAGCTGTCGTCTGAAGCGTTCAAGCTGTTGATTGGATATAGGTTTAGTAAACCCATCTGCAAGTTGATCTCCTGAACTTATAAACCGGATGTCCAGCATCTTCCGGGCTACTTATTCTCTTACAAAGTGGAAGTCAATCTCTATATGTTTTGTTCTAGCATGAAACACCGGATTTGCTGTCATATACGTGGCCCCAATATTGTCACACCACAACCTGGCAGCTCGAGGATGAGCAATCTTTAACTCGACAAGAAGTTTCTGAACCCACATTACCTCGGCAGCAGCATTCGCCAAGGCTTTGTATTCTGCTTCCGTGCTTGAGCGAGACACAGTTGCTTGTTTTCGTGCGGTCCATGAAATCAGATTTGGTCCTACAAACACTGCAAAGCCTCCTGTAGACCGTCGATCATCAGGGCACCCTGCCCAATCTGCATCCGAGAAGGCACTGACAATTGTAGAGGGAGACTTTCTGATTTTCAAACCAAGGTTTACTGTACCCTGTAGGTATCTAAGAATTCGTTTCACAGCTGCCCAATGTGTTGTGGTTGGGGAATGAAGGAATTGGCACACCTTATTTACAGCAAATGAAATATCAGGCTGAGTGAGAGTCAAGTACTGCAACGCTCCAACAATGCTTCGGTACTGAGTTGAATCTAATGCCCCTAGCTTCTCTCCATCCGTCAAGGAGAGCCTTTCTGTAGTGGCCATGGGAGTACTGATCGGTTTGCACGACCCCATTCCAACTCTGTTAATCACATCCTTAGCATACCGTTCTTGTGTGAGAAGCAATCCCTCGCTTGATCTCTTAACTTCTATTCCCAGAAAATAGTGAAGATTTCCAAGGTCTTTCAGGGCGAACTCCTTTTCTAAATCTTTTAACAGTGCCTCAGTTGCCTCTTGTGAAGAGCTTGCCACGATAATGTCATCGACATACACTAGAACAAACATGGTATGCTTGCCTTTACTGTAATAAAACAGAGATGTATCACACCTTGAGGGTTTGAAACCGAGTTGCTGCAGCTTGTGACTTAACCTCGAGTACCATGCCTGTGGTGCTTGTTTTAACCCATAAAGTGCTTTATCCAATTTGCATACATAGTGCGGTCTACTCTTGTCCTCGAAGCCAGGAGGTTGACGCATATAGACTTCCTCCTCAAGAGTCCCATGAAGGAAAGCATTTTGGACATCCAATTGTCGCAAGTGCCATCCCCTCGATGTTGCTATGGACAGAACAAGTCTAATTGTAGCTGCTTTTACCACATGGCTAAATGTGTCCTCGTAATCGATTCCATAACGTTGCTTGTAGCCTTTTGCAACTAGCCTGGCTTTGTACTTCTCCAGTGAACCATCCGCCTTTCTCTTGATCTTGAAAACCCAGATACAATCAATTATATTCTTGCTCAAATGAGGAGGGACCAAGTGCCATGTCTTGTTCTTCATTAGTGCCGAGAATTCCAAATCCATTGCATGTTTCCACGTACTGTCACTGAGAGCAGTTTGAAGGCTTGGAGATTCATTAGTAGCAGCAAGATGACCATAGCGAATAGTCCCATCAGTGTAAGTTTTGGGTTTTCGAATACCGTGTTGGAGGCGAGTTCCTGGGCGCGTAGCTGGTTCTGGTGCACTCGCAGGCGTGGCCGTAGTTGATCCGGATGCCGCAGAAGATCCGGCAGGAGCTGACGGCGCAGCGGCTGTCGGTGCAGCAGCTGACAGCGGCTGATCCGAGGTGGATTCGCTGCCTCCCGTGCGTGCAGCCGGGTCGACACGGGGACACACGGCGGGTGCCGGGGCGGTCGAGGCGGGCCCGCGAGAAGATGTGGTGGGGGGCGCACCGCGTGGCGAGTCCGGAGCGGCCGACGCGGACTCCGGCTCGGGTTGGCAGGCAGCTCCCGCAGGTGGCGCAGACGCCTGCGCCGAGGAAGATCCTGCTGGCGCCCGATCCGAGGGAGCAGGGAGATCCCTCTCGTGTTCGCCGCCAGATGCTCCAAGATCAGGTGAGAGCATGAAATCATGCCTGTTTGCACCCGAATTTTCACCATTTGCTTCTAAATTTTCTCCAGAGAATGATCCTGCAACCAGAGGCTCCGAAGCATTGTTATGATTAGGAGAAAAATCAGACGGTCCAGTATGATCATCCCCATCATGTCGTGAAAAAGAATTACGGAGATTTTCAGGAAGCAAAAGGATTTCCCCTCAAAGTCTTGCACCAGCATTTGGATGGAGTTTAGCAAAAGGAAAGATGTTCTCATCAAAGATAACATCTCTAGAAATATAAATTCGCCCTTCTGCCACATCAAGGCACTTCAAACCTTTATGCAAAGTACTGTATCCAAGGAAGACACATTGTTTGGACCTAAATTGGAGCTTGCGAGTATTATAAGGTCTAAGATGCGGCCAGCAGGCGCATCCAAAGGTGCGTAAGGCAGCATAATCAGGTTTGTGATGAAACAACAGTTCAAAAGGAGTGGATCCCTGGATTACTTTGCTCGGTAGGCGGTTAATTAGATATGTGGCGGTGATGAAAGCTTCATCCCAAAATTTTAAGGGCATTGACGCGTGTGCAAGAAGTGTGAGACCGACTTCAACTATATGTCGGTGCTTTCGTTCAGCAGACCCATTCTGCTGATGAGCATGAGGGCATGAGACATGGGGAGAGATCCCAACACGCTGGAAGAAAGAGTTTAATTTTTGGTACTCGCCACCCCAATCAGTTTGCATGGAGATGATCTTGCGATCAAAAAGACGTTCAACTAGGTTCTGAAAATCATGGAATCGCTGAAATACTTCAGATTTGTGGCGCAAAAAATAAATCTAAGTAAATTTGCTGAAATCATCAATGAAGCTAACATAATAAGAGTATCTTCCAACCGAGGTTGGTGCAGGCCCCCATACATCTGAAAAAACGAGCTCTAAAGGTTTATTTGAGACACTAACAGACTTAGGGTAAGGGAGCTGATGGCTCTTGCCCTGTTGACACGCATCACAAATGGTATCTTTATTCGAATCTAACACAAAAGGAAGCGAATTCTTGCTAAGAACTTGCTGAACGACGGATGACAATGGATGGCCGAGACGACTGTGCCATCGAGACAAGGAGGGTTTGGAGGCGCTGCAGACTTGTTTATTTAGGGCCGGCTTCAAGGGATAGAGCCCTCCCTCACACTTGCCTCGTAGAAGTGTTGTCCTTGTTGCTCGATCCTTAATAAAAAAATGATGTGGATGAAACTCAAGGAAAGCATCATTATCTAGGGCAAGCTTGTGTACAGAAACAAGATTTTTGTTTGCTAGAGGAACATAAAGAACATTGTTGAGAACAAGGCTACGATCAGGGGTATGAGCATAACTGCGACCAATCTGAGAGATCTCCATACCTAAACCAGATGCAGTGTGCACCTGATCTCCACCTATGTAGTCGTCCCTCATGGAGAGCTTCTCGAGCTCCTCGGTGATGTGGTCTGTCGCACCGGTATCTGTATACCAGTTGGTGTCGATCCCATAGGAGTTGGTGACGGCAGATGAGGCGGACTTGGTCTCTTGAACACCCTGAAACGAAGTGTCAAACCTTTTGTAGCATTGAATGACCGTGTGACCTTCCTTTCCACAGAGTTGGCACACAGGTCGTGGAGACCCGTCACGTCCTCCAGGGTGCCCGCCACCGCGACCACGGCCGCGGCCATTGCGACCACGACCGTTGCCGCCACCGCGACCACCCCTCGACGCCATGTTGGCCGAGGAGTCAGATCCTCCCTGGCGCAGATTCATCCTCTGCTCAAAACCAGCGAGTTGGGTGTGCAGTTCACCCAAGGAGATTGGTTCGACCCGGGCGACCACAGCGGACACGATCGGATCAAACTCAGCATCCAGCCCAGACAAGATGTACGAGGCTAGATCTTCGTCGTCGAGTCTTTTCCCAGCAGACGCCATGTCGTCGGCCAGGGCCTTCATCTTGGCAAAGTACTCGGCGATGGTCGAGGTTCCCTTCTGCGCGGTAGCGAGCGCCATGCGCGTGTTGATGACCCGGGCTCGCGACTGAGACGCACACAAGTTCTCAATCTCCGCCCAAGTCTCGGCAGCCATCGGGAGCGTGGACACCTGCAGCATTATGTCGCGAGACAGGGATGACAGCAGGTAATTAAGGATCTGTTGATCCTTGGCAACCCAGAGATCGTACTCCGGATTTGGCTTCGTCTCCGTCGGCAGAAACGGGAATCGTCTTTGATGGGGCTGCGGCGTCGGCGGCGATGAAGTGCGCCACCTGCGCGCCCCGGAGCGCAGACATCACCTGCGCCTTCCACAGCTGGAATTTGTTCTTCGTCAGCTTCTCGGTCACGGGATAGCCGACTGATGGAACAAGAAATGACGCGGAGGATCCCGGGAGCGCCATGGAAGAGTTTGCCGGCGATCGAACGGGCTCTGATTACCATGTGAATTGGGTGGAACGTGATGCCTCTCGGCGTCACGGCTGCGTGTTTATATAAGCAAGGAACAGCCCCTTGCGTGGCACATACATACTTGGGAAGGAAGTTGACTTGAGTACAAAGAAAGCTAACAACAACTAACAACCCTATCCATCTAAACAACCTCCTCCCGTATACAACATCTGGATACACACACGCAGCCTAACAACCTTAGATATACTCCCTCCATACTGGTATTAGAAGTTGTTTAGGACAGGATTGTGCATACCAAGAAATCATTAAATAGGAGGCATTTTCCCTGTCTACCCCTATTAAATAGCGTTGCGGGTGCATCTCAATCAAGAAATAGCAATAGCCTGGTTGGCTCGTGGAGCAAAGCAATTGTTGGGAGCTCTCAGGTTCGAGTCTCATAGGACACGTTTTTTTTTTTGTTTCCTGAGGATTTTTGCATGGCACTGTTTGGGCCCTGCACTGTCCGGCAAGGAGAGAGGAGTGCGGCGACTCAGGCGCGAGCTCCTTCGACTCAGACGAGATCTCCTCCGACGACTCCAGTGACCTCCTTTGGCAACTCCGGCGCTAGCTTCATCTTCGAGTCTGTCGCGAGCACGGCCAACTGCTACGGCTGCGTGGGTGCAATGCACGGCGAGCTGCTGGTGACGTTTGGCCTGGCCTGGATGTGGAAGAGGCAAGGCGATGGACGCTGCTGTACTCGAGTAATTAGGCAACGCCGAGTGGCCAACGGAACGGTGCGGAACAGCAAACGAAGCCAACGGAGTAAATGCCGCAGACGACGACGATTAAAACGCAGGGGTAATTCCGTCCGTTTTCACCTCGGGAGTTCAAAACATCTTCCTTTGTGCAATTCCTTCCCAAGCCTAGAACAACTTCTAATACCAGTATGGAGGGAGTACACGATTATCTAACACGGCCATGGAGGGCCCGAGCTACTCGGTGCTGTTCGGGAGAGGAGCGGCGCCGTGGGCTCCGGCTCAACCTGGGACCGACGGAGGCTGTCGTCCTCGATCGCCTCCTCGGCAACGAGTTCAAGCAAGTCGGCCAGACTGACCTGTTTCAGCTTTGCCTGTTGCACGAGTCTTTGCTCCAAGCCATGAAACTTTTTTTTTCTTTTTATACAATGCGCTGATAAAACTGTCTCCTGCATGACTTGACGTAGCAATAATTCTATAAAAGCAGTAGCGACGTCGACAGGTTCGCTGTCAAGTTGTTCAGCCCCTGCCGCCATCATGTCCGATGCACTGGTACACTACTGTCTACCCTACTCGGCTACTCCTGGGCCTGGCACGATGCGTCCAACTTCGGTGCCGCGGTGACCATTCAAGAATGGTGGGAGCACCTGGTGGTGGCGCAAACAGCACGTCGGAGGTAAGCCGCGTCCTCCCTCCTCACGATCATAGCTCGGCACACGTGGAAAGAGAGAATTGCTAGGTTGTTCGAGCGGCGCTCGGCACCCACTCCGTTATTCTAAATAGAATTAAGATGGAAACTGAGTTGTAGACTTAATACAATGATGCGTAACTTTTCTGTGTATTTTGCAAAAAACACCCGGGGTCGCTTCTTTTCCGGATTTTTTTTTATTCGCTGCTAAAGGTACGAGCGTGTCCAAACCATTATTCTTGACAAATGCCTGACGCCATGATGGCCGCTGCCTGCCACAGCAATTGAACATTCTATTACAGGATACGAGCCATAGGAGAAAAAACAAAAGGTGGCCCCACGAACGAAAGTCTCGGCTTTGGCCGTGGCAGTTTGTTAAGTTTTCTGACAGTGACACAATTGGAAGAATAATGCTAAGCCCAAGCGTGCAGCCGCAGGCAGCAGCCTGTGTCCTTCGTTCAGTAGACCACGCAGTTGGAGTCTCCTTTCATTCTAATTTGTTTTTAAAAAAACTATAGAAGATGACACAGGCGTGCAGGTGCAGCAGCCGGTGTCTCTCTTGTGTTCAGAATCCTTTTTTGAACACATGGACGGTTTTCATCGCCATTTGCTTTGACCCCAACAAGACCTGACACCAAACCCCCTCACACGTCCACGTTTTTTCACACGTGCGCCCCTGCTTTTTGCATTAGGTGAGTCAACCTAGCTGGCCTGTGAATGCAAGCCAAGCCACCAAATCTCGAGAGTTGGGACTTGGGAGCCGGCGGCCGGGCGGTCAGATTGTTGGAAATTTTTTTGAAAGGACGGTGAAAGTAATTGCTTTCCCGAAGTTTTATTAGAAGAAATATAGAATTGACCCAGTTTATAAGGAAAACTGAGTCTAAAAACCTTACAACTTGATTCATAGATCACACAACTAGGGAGGTATCTCAACCATCCCACTCAACTTCGATCCACCTATCGCACAACTAGATTGTTGGAAATTCGCCGGGTGGAAATTAAGCAAACTTTTGCTGCCCCAAAATATGAAAATCACGGGCCGGATGAGCAAGGCCATTTCATTACTGATTTGATGATTTCTACTAGTAAGTTTCTAGTAGACGAGAGAAACATGTCGCATTTGAAATTAAGATCACACTCTTGCTTGATTTTTTTTTCTAATTTCAAATGCAACATGCCGTGGAATTCGTTAGACATGGAAACATGGCGGTGATTTTTTACTAGCACTGATTTGATGATTTCTACTAGCAAGTTTCTAGTAGACGAGAGAAACATGGCGGTCAACATGCCGTGGAGTTGGGTTGCTCGCAAGTCCGATCCGATCCACACTGCATGTTGACCGCCCATGCAGGCATAGGAGTACTATGGGTTCATAGACCTTGTCAGTGCTGCGTACACATGTGAAATTCGTTAGAGCAAGAAGACGGGAGACCAATCAAAGGAAGGAGGCTAAATATTTTTTTGCTGAGTACTAGGAATTCATAAAGTTGAGTATCAGTGGAGTATCATTCATTGGTAGTACGTAGGTACCATTAATTCCCATCGGGCACCAAAATGTAATAACCCTGTCTTCTGTTGCATTGTTAGTATTTACACTCACAAAGGTGATTAGATGGCCTCACAGTCAAAAGAGCTTGACAACCTGAAGAGGCAAGGCAACGTCGCGAGTCGTCGACTAGCTAGCTAGCATCCATCAACGTCATTTTTTTTGCTAGCAGAAAAGAGAAACAAAAAAAATACAATTATACAAGCATGTATCGCCCAGCAAACTAGTGGTAGCCTTTTGCACTGTTCATTCAGCCACGCACACGAGGCATGCCACCCACCAGCGCCCGCTCTATTTTCCACGGGCCACGGCCCACGGGCTCCTCAGCTCATCACTCTTCTCCCCTGTTTTGCTTTTTAATAATCCTATATAAACCCCCGCCGGTCGTCTCGTCTCGTCTCCGCCTCGATTCCACCAGACAAGAGAGACCAAACAAACTTTGGCATCCGCTTCATCTGCGGCGGTGCCCGGCCGGGATCCCCGTGGCACGGTACGGCGCCGCGGGAGGAAGAGTCGACCGGCAGGCAGCCGCGCCCGCGCCGACCGATGGGCTCTACCGAGGCGCCGCTGCTGATCCCGCACCCGGCGGGCAAGGAGGGCGCCGCGGAGGCGGAGGGAGGGAAGAGTTGCTGGTGGTGGCGGCGATGCGGCGGCGGCGCTTCCTCTTCGGATGGGTGGTGGGGCGAGGCCACGGCGGAGGCCGGACGGCTGGCGTCGCTGGCGGCGCCCATGATCGCGGTGGCGCTGCTGCAGCTCATGATGCAGCTCATCTCCACCGTCATGGTCGGCCACCTCGGCGAGGTGCCCCTCGCCGGCGCCGCCATCGCCAACTCGCTCACCAACGTCTCGGGATTCAGCGTCCTGGTAAGCCCGATTAACCCCTTCCCCAGTCCCCACCGTTTTTTTTTCTTGTTTTATTTACTTTTTGTTTATCGGAGTAATTATAAGAAGAGACGCGAGCTCGACGACGACTCGGCCACCCGCTGGAGGATTTGGACCGGTCTGTGTACTTGTGATCGCGGCTTTGCCCTGAACGGGAATCGCCGAATCAGGATAGGAACGTGTGGCCGCCCGGTGCAGTTTAGTCTAGTGGCTGTAGCGGCAGGCGCGTATGTGACTCTTACCTTGCGGCCTGCGGCCGGCGCCGGCGGAATGTTCGTGGGAATGCGCGGTCGTGTTTGCTGCTTCATACTTGATGATGATGACCACAGATCGAATAACATCATATCCGCTTTGACCAGAGGCACCGGCAGGAGGGAGGGAAGAACTTCGTCAAAAGGCACGCATGGCGTGATGATGACCAAAAGTTGATCGACGGCATCATATAAGCAAAAGTAAAATGCATCAGTTACATGGGCTCCATCCATTCCTTTAGGAAGTCCTGTACTTACAACCCACTTAGTGCTGACACCACTTCAGAGAGCACCAACGAAAGAGAGGCGCATATAGATTTGACGACATAGCCCAAAAGAGCTCACCCAAAAACTTGGAACACAGGCCCTTTGTGTAAAAGGCGAGTCAGCATCAGATTGCCTTTTAGTGTCCTCTAGAGAAGTATAAATCCTAGCTTTGTCTTAAGTCGAACTACTCTTAACTCTGATCAGGAAAAAATGTGAACATATATAGTCCAAAATAAGTACACTCTCAACACATATTGGTGGTGGATTTAGTCAAAGTAATTGGATTTTGTGAATGTTTGTGCTTGTTCCTATAAACTTGGTCAAAGTTAAAGAAGTTTGACTTAGGACAAACATAAAATGAACCTATAATTCGGAACAGTGGGAGTATATTTTTATGAACTTGATGTGAGTTCATAGCTTGATCAGATGGTAATTGTATCATAAAACAATTTTGCTTTCAAATCCTTTTAGCCCTCAAATTGGAGCAATATTCTTCCTCCATATCCTTCTCAAACTACAAAACCCCATATTCGGATAGATAGAAGAGTATAGAATAACCAATTTGAAGACCTGTCTGACAAAAAAATTTAATCAATGATGATTGCTTCCATACTTTATCCTGGTGGTTTGGTTTCTATTTAATGTCATGTATTATTTATATTCTTGTTGATTCATTCTGATACATTTGTACTTTTGATTAGATGGGACTGGCATGCGGATTGGAAACTATTTGTGGGCAGGCCTACGGGGCAGAACAGTATCATAAGCTAGCTTTATTTACCTACAGGTCTATAACTGTACTTCTTATTGTGAGTGTGCCCATCGCCATTTTATGGGTTTTCATCCCAGACATACTTCCTTTCATAGGTCAGGATCCACTAATAGCAAGTGAGGCTGGGAGGTATGCCGTGTGGCTTGTCCCTGGTTTATTTGCCTTCAGTGTGGCTCAATGCCTTTCAAAGTTCCTCCAGTCTCAGAGCTTAATTTTCCCCATGGTTCTGAGCTCCTTGACAACACTCACTCTCTTCATTCCTTTGTGCTGGTTCATGGTTTACAAAGTTGGGATGGGTAATGCTGGAGCTGCTTTAGCAGTCAGCATCTGTGACTGGGTTGAGGTCACAGTCCTTGGTCTTTATATCATGTTCTCACCTTCTTGTGAGAAAACTCGTGCTGCACCCACGTGGGAAACTTTTCAAGGAATTGGCAATTTCATGCGGTTGGCTGTACCTTCGGCTCTTATGATTTGGTAAGTAAACGTTACCCTCCTATTTCCATATAGATGATGCCTTTGTTTGACATTTCCACAGTTTGTACTGCAAATCATTTTCAAATTTTTGGATTCAAAATCTTTTGGTGAGAATTAATCAATTTTCTTGCCTACAGCCTTGAATGGTGGTCGTATGAGCTGCTTGTTCTGCTTTCCGGGATCTTACCAAATCCAGCGCTTGAAACTTCTGTGCTCTCTATATGGTAGGGATAACTGTAACTATGAAGCTATTTAATCATGTGCTACAGAGCCACTAAATTAATGACTTATTTGGATTTTTAACAGCATATCTACAGTAGTATTGGTGTACAATCTCCCATATGGCATTGGAACAGCTGCAAGGTAGGACCAAGCATATGTTTTTGTCATCATTTATCAAATCATATCGCTTTCTACAACCTACAACATAATATCTTTTGTTTCCATGTTTCAGCGTGCGTGTGTCAAATGAGCTAGGTGCAGGGAACCCAGATGGTGCCCGCCTAGTAGTAATTGTCGCCTTATCCATTATAATTTGCACCGCAGTTCTACTGAGCGTAACTCTTCTATCGTTGCGCCATTTCATCGGAATTGCTTTCAGCAATGAGGAAGAGGTGGTAAATTATGTCACCAGAATGGTGCCATTGCTTTCCATTTCAGTTCTTACTGACAACCTCCAAGGAGTCCTTTCAGGTACCTACTTTTGCCCTCCATGAACAATAATCTATTGTCAGTTGCACTGTATAAACAATTGAACTAAGGGTCTGGTTCAATTTTCCCCCATCAGGTATATCTAGAGGCTGTGGATGGCAGCATTTAGGTGCCTATGTTAACCTGGGAGCGTTCTATCTTGTTGGCATTCCTGTGGCGCTTGTTCTCGGTTTTGGATTGCATCTAGGAGGAGCTGGGTTCTGGATTGGCATGATAGCTGGTGGAGCTACACAGGTCACTCTCCTATCAGTCATCACTGCAATGACAAACTGGGGGAAGATGGTAGGTTCTCCTTTCCTTTATGCAGATCATGCTTCTTCTCCATACCATTTTACTGATACAGACAATCGCTTTCCTTCTCTCACGTGTCATTTTAATTAGTGTTGCTTCTCTCTATTCCCTTAGCCTTGGGTGATGGAAAGGAGTGCTCAGTATGGCTAGGGATAGAGACCTGTTTATGAAAAGAAAATTTTCTAGATAATCATTTGCCCTCAAAAATTTTTTTTTTTGAAAAACCAGGAACCAACTTTTGAAACCTGGTTGCACAATTTCTGAAACAGAAGGCATGAAGGTTTGAACATAGTTCGACAAATTTTGGAACATGTTAAAATTAATGAAATCTAGCTCGGTAATTTCGCTAATTGTGCCAACTATATCAGGAAACTACTTCAATATTTTTTAAGTATTCAAAATAATATTCTAGTTTTTGTTCACTAAACCTAGCATTTAGTGAATGTTCACCCGTTAGTAATCCTCCAAAACAAGGAAATGAGTTAGGGTGGGAGGTGTGGTTGTGCACCCTGAGCAGTGAGCACCAAGGTTTGAGTCCCCTCTAGCTCCAATTTGAGTGTCTACCTCTTCTTAACTTAATTTGGGTGTCTAATTTTTTTAATCTTCTAAAACAAAAGAATTGTCCTAAATGTTCATCCACTATGGTTTGGATTCTAAAGTATTTCAATATATTGGAAAGTTCAACTAAAGTGTGGCTGAGATTGTATTGGTATTTGAGGTAACAATGTGTAACAGCATAAATTTACATATATTAATCACCATCTTAGATCCAACAGGAAGGGTTTAAAACTTTTGGACAAGCAGTTATTCACGACTATATTTTTTGAGTACTTCACTCGGCAAAACCAGACTCCATTTGAAATGAAAATTGTGACACATAATTAACATTGTTGATGTTTCCATTGCTTTGTTATTTGCAGGCTGACAACGCCAGGGATAGAGTATTTGAAGAAAGTCTTCCTACACAGGCACATTGATCACATTGGCTTAAGAGTCATACCCCCAAAAATTTTCGGCGTCCTACTTGATCCTTTTTTGAAAGAGGTGTTCATGTAATATGTATATGTAAAAATAGTGTAATTTTGATATTTACTTCATGCTAGCTAATTCGATTCACGAGGAAACAGTTCGTAACGTGGTGCTGAAAGAACGTGATGTTATGACCTTTTCACTCCAGTTTTGGTGCCCGCGGTTTGCAAATTTGTACGTGTGCTTTTAATTGGTTCTATTTGTACAAGGGATCTGTGTGCGAGTATGGTGCTCATTCGCGTGGGTTGTCTTACATCTTAACGTGCATACGGTTAGGCGGTCCAAAAAATGTTGTTTGAAAAGATTGGGTTGACTAGTTGTATTTTCTGTAGGAGAACAAAAAACCATACGGTTAGCTCATGTTCGTATAGGTTCACAATCTCTCGCTCATCCACAACGAGGCTGTCAGGCTAGTAATTGCTGTGAATCATCGGCTGCAGCTGACATTCCGTGGTACAAGAAACTGAGAGTTCTTTCACTGAACCTGACCGCCTATAGCTAAAATCAGCTATACAAAATGCAGGTTACTGTTTAGTAAAAAAAATAAACAAAAAAATTCCGTTGCCGGGACTCGAACCCGGGTCTCTCGGGTGAGAGCCGAGTATCCTAACCAGCTAGACTACAACGGATTTTTGTTCTCAAGGAGTAGTAACAAAATTTAACATTAGCAACAAGGAAATTCATTGCACTGATGTTGATGCAGGTTTTGTGCGCATGTTGTACTAGTGTACCCTGTGATTGGAATTGTAAGGAAAGAAATGTGCTCATGGCAAAGCGAGGACTAGTGTGCGCTACTAGCTTGATTCATTGTTACTCCTACAAAATACAAATCCATTGGTAAAACTCTGAAACTGGAAGAGTGAATATGCCTACTACTATGGCGAAGACTGAATAATAACACCACTGGAACCTTATCCCAGACAACATCAAATATGGCACCGTCATCTACTTATCCAACAACAAGAAAACAGTTTCGTAGGGTTCCTAAAAAAGACAGTTTCGTAGGTGGAAAACTGACAAATTGTCGTAACTCGTAACGAATGAACAGAAGCTGATTAACCCAGAGGCCCGATCGAGATCTCGATTGTAGATCGAATTCGTTCTGACAAGTTTTTGGAGTGGTTTAGATCGCACTGACAGAGAGCGCTTCACATCACCGTTCGGACAAGCCTGATTCAGAGAGCACTTTCCTGCAGCGGATGATGCAGTCATTCCCATCACCGTGCGTTCAGCCGCCGGCCGCCTCCGATGCAAACACAGCCACCGTCCGCCGGCTCCCCGAGAACGTCCATCGCTGTTCATCCCGAAGTGGCGACGCCTGCACGCGGTCTCCCACGGCGTGCCTCTTGCTGTGCTCAGAGTCAGATCGAGCACTGCACACGCCGTGCTGTTGCTGCGCCAAGCCGCGGCGCACGTGGCGTTCCGGGAGCGGCGCCGCCGCGCGGGGCTGTTGGGAAGCTGAGATGTCCGGTGCAGTGGAGCCGGCGCGTCGAGCGAAAGGCGCGGTCATCTTCCTCGGTTCCCTCAGCGGCGTCGCGGCGCTCCGGCGGGTGGCGTTGGCCACGACCAGCGGGAGGACGGCATTCCAGTTACCGTCCACCCCCTGGGTACCCGAGAGCCATCCAATCAACACACGCGGTCGAGAGATTAAGCGTTGGATGCCTCCGCCGCAAGAGCCGAGCGCTCCGCTCCGCTCCCGCCGCGCCGCTTCGCCTCCCGCGTCCTCGCCGCCGCCGCCCTCCGGCGAGATCACGAGTTCTGCGTGTGCACACAATAGCACGTTGAGACGCTTCTCGTTTCCCCGTCCAGGGCCGATCCGACGCCTTGATTCGTTGCCATGGACATACCCTGTTCTCCAAGCAGTCCTCTGCTTCCGTGATTCGTCCTCACTTCCTTAACCGGACCGGACCCGGTGTCCATGGCGCGTTCCGGTTAATCTTCAGCTGATCCGTTTGATAACCGCATGAACGTATCGCTTCAGCAATATCAATCAAGTGATAATCGTGACAGCTTTTCAGTCCGACACTCAGCACCAGTTAGTTCGAGTCCGACTAGGGGTGAGTCGCCGCCATTACGCGGCAAATCCTCGTCAATAAAAAGACGCACACGGGCCACGGCAGCGGCAGTGCATCCTCTTCCTGTCTTCCAGACGGTCGATTGAGTCGCCAAGAACGAGATCGAGGCAACTCCACCAGAGATCTGTCCACCTGCTGTTCGGCGGCGGCGACATGGCCCTCTGCAAGGTGTTGAGGCCATATCGTGTACTCGGATCAGACGTGCCGTCGCGCTGCGCCTTGGCCTCGGCGTCGCCGACCTGCAAGAGGAAGGCGGGCGCCGTCGGACACCCTGAGGCTCCGACCAGAGCGCGGCGCCGCCCCCGTGGGAGGATTGAGGAGGACGACGACGCCATGTCGTTCGCGCAGATCCTGGAGAGCGAGCTGCTGAGCTACTTCGAGACGACGGAGAACTCGCCGGGAGGCGAGCCAGCTGCGCCGGAGAACCAAAGCAAGCCGAACGGCGCCATGCCACAGCAAGATCCAGCATCCGACGACGACGTAATGGAGATCAGCCTCGACGAGTTCTTGGGTTCTTCGGCGGCCCACGCCGTGCCGCCACGCGCTGCTCCTGACAAGTTGGTGGTTGCTTCGTCGCCCGAGCGCAGCAGCACGCTAAGTGCCCTCACCGACGATGACGACGAGATGTGCGGCCTGGCGTGTCCGCCGATGGATGACGCCTACGTGGAACTGATCTTCTCGGAGCCCCTGGTGCAGTTTGATCCGGCCTTCATCAAGGAGTTCATCAGCAATCCGTAGATGTTTCTGACGCAACAAGTGTAGCTTAGCTCAGAGCAACAAGTTCTAACGTGTATTGTTGTTCCTTTCTGACAGTGTTAGAGAAGTTTTATCCATTCTTTACTCACACATGTAACACCTGATCTCGTGAGCATGGTTTAATAAAAGCATGCATTGCTGTTCTTGTTACGGTTCTGTCTCGATTGTTCATATTTGCATGTTTTTTACAATTGGTTGGCTATGTATTCTCTTTACAAAGAACCTGGCAGCTTGCATATATATGTTGCCCAAGAGTTCACTGAGGAACCTGTTGTTGGCATACACATGGGCCAGACACCGCTGCTAAAACTCAGTTGCATTATCACTTATCAGACGGCCATCACAAAATTCACAGTTGCACAAAGCAGGATCGATCACCTGCTGGTTCTTCTGGTCAGATCGCTAAATTAATTAAAAACGCCAGTACAGAAGAACAAAAAATAAAAAACACAATTTATTTCTTCATCTAATTTTGCCTTCCAACAAAAAGGAGAAAAGAATAATAATATACCTTATTTCCTCATCCAGTTTTACAAACAGCAAACAACAAACAGATGGAAGGCAAAGTTCACTAAGAATGCTCACAGATGAGGAAGACACCGATTCACTAAGAATGTTTTCTTCAAAAAAGAAAACATCTTGTGCGGTTCATTCAAAAAAGAATGTTATCTTCGGTTCTTCCTTTTCACAACTGACTAGTGAATTGCAAAGTTAGAACGCTCACATATTTCAGGTTACTTTTTTTCTTGGATAATGCATATTTCAGGTTAGAACGCTCACATATTTCTGAAAGAGTTTTCAGGTTAGAACGCTCACATATTCTACCAATTTTTTGAATTTCACAAAATACCGCACATCATACAACATATAAATTTCTTTGATCAATATTCTCACTTCTCACTCCAGCTTGACCCAAGGATTTAAAAATTCACCAAGATGAAATTCACTACAACAAACTGATATTATTATTCTACACAATACTTTCACAGTAAGCTAATAGCTAACTGATATGTTTCAGGAATAAGTAAATGACAAATCCTTGTTCCAATCATAGTAAACTGGTAGTTGATCGATCAAGAATGCCAATGTCATCCATCCTATTTACTTCAGCAATTTACTTACATCGGGACACGTATGTCAGCAGTCAGCCTTATCGATGTTTTCAGACCCTCAGCATGACAGCAGATGCTGGAACGATGCCTTCGGCCTTCACGGTAGCTGAAAGCCTGAAACCTTTATTAAGCAGAGACAGACAGCTTCTTTCCTGTTGTATGTCAGTGATTTAGGAAGACAATTTGGTTGGTGGAAAACTGAACAGTTGGCTGTTGGCGTATAGGTCGTAACGAATGAACACACAGGCCCAATCGAGCTCTCTTTCCTGTTGTAGATCGATCGAATTCGTTCAGACAAGTGAATTCATTTCTGGAACCGAGTGACAGAGCTAGAACACTTCTTATTTGGCCTTCTTGAAAACAAGCTTAGCACGCCGCTGTATTCACTTAGCACACTGGTCCGGTGCTCAAGGGATGGCCCATGGCCGGATGGCAGCACTGTTCTGAAGTCCGAACCTTTTCTGAAGTTTTGAACTTGCGTGGTTGATTCCGACCTCAACTGTGCTGGGCACTTGACAGACTGAAGCTAGAATGGAGGGCAGGATAGCTGCTCAAGAAGAAAGAAAGTGTTCGTAAAAAGTTTTTGGTTTATTTCGATCGCATTGGCAAAGCACCACTACACCTGATTCCCACTGCTTGCGCACATGGCGCTCTTGGACTGTCAATGGACCTGGCTGCCTCTCTCTAGCTAAAACTATGCAGATTAGTGTATAGAATAGAAAAACATAAACAAAAAACTTCCGTTGCCGGGACTCGAACCCGGGTCTCTCGGGTGAGAGCCGAGTATCCTAACCAGCTAGACTACAACGGATTGTATTCTCTAGTTAAGTTTTTTAACGTAAGTAGAAACGACGAAGTTCATCGCCGTGATGTTGATGCAGGTTTTTTTGCGCTACTACCATGGAGTAATGTAGAAAAACTAGTGTAAGCGTGTAACCTGTGGTCAGAATTGTAAGGAAAGAAATGTGCTCATGGCAAAACCAGGACTAGTGTGCGCTACTAGCTTGATTCATCTTTACTCCTAAAAATCGGCAGGCAAAACTCTGAATTGAAGAGTGCGGTCTATGGTGAAGACTCCATGCGGTCCATTTCCGACAACGGAATCCCCCACGTGCTGATGCCCCTCGCAAAGTCGTAGGGGAAACGGACTCCTCCACATGCGGCCCGCAGGGGGAAAAAGTAGATAACAAATTTTTTTGGGGAAAATGTTTGAAAAAATGTTGGTAAAAATTTGATGAAAAAAATTTGAAACAAAAAATTGTAAAAAAAAAGTTTTGAAACAAATTTCGGCAAAAAAATTGAAGCAAAAATATTTTATACACAAAAAGTCTTGCTGTGCTCAGAGTCAGATCGAGCACACGTCGTCATGTTGCTGCGCCAAGCGCCGGCGCTCCTGGCGTTCCGGGAGCGGCGCGCGGCCGCGCGGGGCTGTCGCCTGTCGGGAGGCTGAGATGTCCGGTCTGCGAAGCGTGGTGGCAGTTCTGCTGCGCCGGTCGTCGATTGAAGGCGGCGATCCTCTCTTCGTCGCGGCGGCGCGGCGCTCCGACGGTGTCGCTCACCACCACCGGACACCATGGCTAGGAGGGGGGTAGACGGTATTTCATTTACCGTCCACCCCTTGGGTGCCTGAGAGCCGTCCAATCAACATCCTGCGGTCGAGATTAAGTCGGATGCCTCTTGCGCAAGAGCCGAGCGCTCTCGCCGTGCAGCTTCGCCTCCCGCGTCCTCGCCGCCGCCGCCCTCCGGCGAGCTCAGGAGTTCTACGTGTGCCCACAGTAGCGCGTTGAGACGACGCTTCTCGTTTCCCTATCCATGGCTGATCGGACTGCAGTCGACTCACGCGGGCCCTGGCGTCCGTCGGGCCCACCCTCCTTTCCTTACTTCCATAACCGGATCGGACTCGGTGTCCATGACGCGTGCCGGTTAATCTTCAGCTAATCGCGGCAGCTTTTCAGTCCGACACTCGGTTCGTTCGTTCGAGTCCGACTAGGGGTGAGTTGCCGCCCTTACGCGGCAAAGCTCCCCCCCCCCCCCCCCCCCCACCGTAAATAAAAAGACGCCCACGGGGGACGGCAGTGCATCCTCAATTCCTCTTCCAGTTCCAGACGATCTCCAAGAACGAGATCGACCGCGTCCTTCTCCCGTCGAGTAGCAGGTTGAGGCGACTCCACCGCAGATCTATCCACCTGGTGTTCGGCGGCGGCGACATGGCCCTCTGCGAGGTGTACCGGCCATATCGTGGGCTCGGATCGGACGTGCCGTCGCGCTGCACCTCGTCCCGCAAGAGGAAGGCGCACGCCGTCAGACGCCCTGAGGCTCCGACCAGAGCGCGGCGCCGGCGCCGCCAGCTCCATGGGAGGATTGAGGAAGACGACGACGCCATGTCGTTCGCGCAGATCCTGGAGAGCGAGCTCCTAAGCTACTTCGAGACGGAGAACACGCAGGGAGGCGAGCCAGCGGCGCCGCAGAGCCAAGACAAGCCGAACAGCGCCGCCGCCGCCGACGACGACGTAATGGAGATCAGCCTCGACGAATTCTTGGGTTCTTCGGCGGCCCACGCCGTGCCGCTACGCGCTGCTCAGCTGGAAAGCGCCGCCGCCGAGTTCAGCTCTGAGAAGTTGATGCTTGCTGCTTCGTCGCCCAAGCGCAGCAGCACGCCCAGTGCCCTCACCGACGACGACGACATGTGCGGCCTGGCGTGTCCGCCGATGGATGACGCCTACGTGGAACTGATCTTCTCGGAGCCCCTGGTGCAGTTTGATCCGGCCTTCATCAAGGAGTTCATCAGCGATCCGTAGATGATATTGACGCAACAAGTGTAGCTTAGCTCGGAGCAACAAGTTCTCAACGTGTATTGTTGTTTCTTTCTGACAGTGTTAGCGAAATTTTATTCATTCTATATACTCGCACATGTAACGCCTGATGTCGTGAGCGTGATCCAATAAAGATATAAATCATGCATTGCTGTTGTTGTTAGCAGTTCTGTCTCGATTGCTCCTATTTTCATGCTTTACAATTGGCCATGAAATTGATCGGGTTGTTCTGGTGAGGAGATCAACACCTGCTGTAAAAAACGAGTAAGTCAGAAAATCAGCATTCAGCAACCACTTAACGATCAAAGATCCTAACAACTCCGCTGATATGAATCCATCCTGAAATCAACCCCAGAGGACTACTCATATCCCTGCACACAACCCCAGAGATCGACCTGACTAGTCGGCGGCCTCTGTTCGTCCTCTCCACTGTCCTCGCGTGCCTGGTCGCCGTTCGCCCGTTCGCGACAGACGCCAAGGCGCCCAAGAAGGCTGGCTGCTGAGATTCGTCGGGGATGCTGGCTCCTGCACGCCCGCGCTGTTCGTCACCACGAGCTGCCCCTGGCGCGGTCGCGACGGCGTCGAGCGGGAACACGGTGGCGCAGCATCCAGCCGGGCCCCTCGCCGAGGATCCAGGGCGTCGCACTGAACGCAGCATGGAGGACAGACTGAGATCGACCTGATGTCATGCCCAGGGGAATGCAGGGATTGCTTCAGAAGGAGAAGGCAACTGCCGCTGCTGCCAGTGCCAGGACATACTGGCAGCTGAGCAGCCATGGCCACTTGCCAGCTCCGTCAATTGTCTGCGCCAGGGATATGATCGAATCGACCCATTCCCAATTCAATCCAAAGGTACAAAGCTTTGCTCCGTTGGCGTGCCATGCAACAATAGCAACCATTTTGGCTTGGTTTTTTTTTTTTTTGAGGGCAACCATTTTGGCTTGGTTTAGTAGCTGAAAAATGAACGCTGAGGAACAAGGAAAAGATGGGACCTCATTGGTCTATCCTCGTCAGTCAGTGTCAGTCATCTCCTCGGCAGGAGCAGCCGAGCAGGAGGCCACTGTGAGACCATGGCGGCGCAGCGGGGCTGAGCACGCCCGCCAGCGCGCGTTTGGAACGGTCGCGGAGCACGCCCGCCATGGCGGCGGCATGTGTTGAGCGGACAGGGGCTCTCATGAGGTGGGTTAGGTGGGGTCTCGATATCAGTTTTTTATAACCTGCAAACGAGTTTCAATTTTCGTTCGGGCCAGCATTCCAGCAATATATACTTCATCAGGCAGACAAGACATCACCGCCATCAAGCAGGCAGCAGATGAAGACACCGAGCTCGCTGCATGCAAGTAAGGAAAACTTGTGTCAAACCCACCCAGTTATGTCGACATCTTAAACCACACAATCCATACATAATCCAATCCAAGACCCACAGCTGTTGAAAGATATACTTGTCTCGCACAAACATGACTTTAACATGTACAGAGCGCTTTCGATTCGAGAATTTTCCAGTATACATTGCACTTCGACGCTTCAATTCCCACATCGCAAAGCCGGGCAGGCCCCAACTCCGCACCATTTTTCCAGTTCGGTTAGCCCATACCATTAAGTTCAAATACAAAGATATTTCAACTACTGGTTTTCTTTTCATCTTGTATCCCCCTTGAGGAGGTCTTCAACAGAGCTTCTGTACTTTGTAATCAACTCCCTGAAAAGCCAAGATATACAATCAAACACACTTAAGAGTAAACCGATTTCAAACTTCAAATGCAGAGAAAAATTCAGAAAACCCATGCTTTGCTTGCTGAAACCAATGTTTTATAGTTTGCGGTACAGATCCCCGGGTTTGAGAGTTATGGTTTAGAAACACCACCCTAGTGAATTTTCAAACTGAAGCAAACATGCTGCCCCCCTTCCTTACTCTGAATGTGACAAGGTGACTTCAGGCAGAAATGTGTCAGCTCAGGTTGGAATTTGTAAAGGTAGCTATTCTAAATCATGACCATATATCCTGGGTTATATGTGATATAAGCTATCAAACCCAGAATTTCCCTTTTTGCAGCTAAGGCCATAATCAGGTGTTTCTGAATAATAATCGAGCTCTTACTTTCTTTGATCAAGCAGCTGCCGTGTTTCATCCAAACTTTGCCTTTGTCCCTCGACCGTCTATCAGTAACAGAAACGAAACAGTTGCCATGAGTACTGAAGCATAGGGTATGAAATAACTAGTTCTTAGCTTTCCAAGAGAAGCCTAGAATTATGTGGCAACTCAAACATTCACCTAGTCATTGGTGAGCTTAATAAAGTACAGGTACATGTATTACATAAAAGTGCATTTATCAAATACAAAACAAAGGGTCAAGATGTTGCTGACTGACTAATTTCACATGGTTCTCATCAGCAATGTTGAGTGTGACCAGGCAACAGTGGTACTCAGTATTCTACCAATTTCTTTGAATTCCACAAAATACCACACATCATACAACATACTCCATAAAATTTCTTTGATCAATATTCTCACTTCTCACTCCAGCTTGATCCAAGGATTTAAAAATTCACCATGACAAAATTCACTACAACAAACTGATTTTATTATTCTATACACAGTACTTTAATAGTAAGCTAAGTGATATGCTCCAGGAATAAGTAAATGCCAAATTCTTATTCCATAAAATAATCTAAAGGAAACAAATTAAGCTTGAGTAGCCAGAATAATTCGCTTTACAGCTAATACTTGCTACCAAAGAGGCCACTGAAAAGAAAGCAAAATAGTCAGGAAAAAAGTAACAAAACTTACAGTAGACTTTGAACTTATTGTTCCTGATATGGAGTTCAACAATTGTTGGCACCTGGCAAATTGGCTGGTCAACTCTTCAACCTATATATTAAAAAATATTCTCATTAATATGATAACATAATGGAATTATGATTTGAAGAAGCATGGATAAAAAAATATGGTGCTTGGTGTACATTTTCCTATGCATCAACATGACAAAACATGAATAATTATGGAAACAGAGGGGATGATTCTTCAACGAGGCGCATATGCAGTATGGAACCTTATAAATCTTTCTATCAGTACTGCCATACAGTAGTAACCATTTAATATTAACAATAAATAAAAGCAGTAGGATTTGTCAAAGGAAAAGAAAAAGAGGAAAGTAGTATAGTTTAGTTTTTTTAAAAAATAGCACATGTAAAATCTTAGACAGAAGTGAGAAATAAAGGGTACATCTGCAAGGCAGGACACTAGTCTTAGAATTGAAGTAAATGGCCCAGAGAAATAAACCCCCCAATCCAAAGAGGATAAAATTCTTAGATTCTGCAGACATTTGAAAATATTGAGTGTTTGGTAGTCCAATTCATCCATCTCACTACAACATCCTGTGTCAAATCTCATAACAATAGCCTCCATTTTCCTCAGTGGGGTAATTTAATTTAAGAACTATATAGCATGTTATATCAAGGTAAACACTGCAGTCTGTACAAGCATATTCAGGCTCCCCGCCTAGAAAACATTCAGTGGCTATGAAAGGTAGGAGTATCTTCTACATGAATAAGTCTACATAACCCCCTGAGGTACTGAAGTTCGTTTACTTAAACCCCTAAACTACTAACCACGTATTGAGCACTCTGAACAGTATAAAACCGTCCACATAATCTCCTTGCTGGTTTTGCTGATGTGTATTACGTGAATGCTGTGATGTGGGGCCACAGTGTAGATGCTGTTGTGGCAGTAACTTGATGAATGACATGTGTGCTATCATTTGTATTGCTCGATGTAGACCATGTTGTATTATCGGAGGACAAATAGAAAGAGGTGAAGGGAGTAGAGATATGTTGAGAAAAGCACATTAATGTGCGGTTCCAGAGTGATGTGGTGAGGCCACATGCAATATTTATTCTAAAGGCGTTAAGGAGACACGTGGCAACCCAACCCCCCCTCATATCACCTAGGCACTTAAGGCAAGCAAGGCGGACACTTTAGTCATACGAACATTAGAGAAATACAAGAAAACAGAGTATCCAAGGGCCACAGCTATAAAATGCACTGTGAGCCCACTAGCCTAATTAGGCAGGCCAATAAAGCCAACAACTATAAAACACCATACCCCCTCACCCCCATGTACCCTAGCCCACATAATCCCCTCCGCTGCACGTCGCCACTTAGTTCCCTGTAGATAGCCCTGTGATTGACAGTGAGAGAAGGTGCAGCAACAAGCCCAGCCTTCACAAGCACCTCCGTCGACCGCAAATCATCGAAGCACCCACCCTCAGCATCCACAAATGGAGCACTGCAGCCGCCCTTTCAAATTCACATGCTTAGCCAGTTTTGCGGAAGCCAGATCTGCACCTGCCCGAGTGAACATGGGGAAGGCAGAGGGAGAGTTGCCCCCTGCTGGTTCCTAGTACCCTTCCCGCTTCTCAGTGGTCTCTCCTCCCTTGCTCTTCCCCTATTTTGGCAACAGGTCGGCAACACCATGGCCTCTGTGACACAGGCGACGCCTTCAGAACCATGGCCACATGGGCAAGTTTGTCCACAGCAGCAAAACCACTCTCCAAAACCACCAAGGGGATTATTTAGACAGTTTTGAATAGTTTAAAGTGCTCAACGTTTGATTTATAATTCCTAGGGCCAAGTAAATGAACCTATATAATGAAGCTACAAGTATTTCTTCTGCCAAGATCATACACTATGAGAAGAAGCTCGTCAATCTATAAATAATTGAAATTATAAGAAAACCATACCAGTGCATCAAAATTTTGATCCTTTGTTCCTGAACCAATCGCGTCAGCTAATCTTGTGACCAACTGACATAGAAAAGAAAAATGTAAAGACAAAGCCACCAGTATTTCACAAAACATTCCAGTACTTTCTCTAAGAATAAAAGGAAAGGGAAAATTGGCTATCATATGTGCGAATATAAAGATTTGCTACTTACACAAATGCTATCCCAAACAAGCCTAAATGCTAGATGCCAATACAAGGATGGAACATACTGAAAAATGACAGTACCACTGAATTGGGGAGGCTAATACCCTCATATGACCTAACTTGTCAAAACAAATTCTCCTAATTAACCTCGACACTTATTCTCTAGCCAGTGACATTGTTAACCCTGTACTCCCATTGTGCTAATCACTACCACAGGCCAGAGTAGAAAAACATGGTGTGAAAAAATTGCAAATGAAGCAACAATGACAGAACAAAATAGTGACTATCCTTCATGGTCTAAACAAGTAGCAAAAGCCCCAGTTCCCAAATATGGAAACAACATGCTAGCAGAGCAAACACGCAGTCAACCAAATCCAGCGGTGTGGCGCGCGGATCGAGCCGTCCCCGACCAGATCCTCTCATGGACGCGTGACTCCACCGCCGCACCGCCCTGGTCGTCAACACGCTCCATGGATGGGGGCTAAAATTAAACACAATTGCAGAACCTCCCTGAGTGTGACGGCTGTTCCTTACATGGAGGAGGTGGAAGTGGGAGGCGAGCGAGGCATGGTGATGCTGCTGCGGCTGTGGTGGAGACATCAGCCCTGGCTGCGGCTGCGGCTGCGGTGGAGACATCATCGCCGGCTGCTGCTGCTGCTGGTACTGAAGAGCGTGGAGGTGGTGGTCGGGCTGCGGTGATGGCACAAGCCCGCGGTAGGGGTCGCCGTACTGCTGCGGCTGCTGCGGGTGGTGGTGATCCATCTTCGTCTCGCCCCAGCTGCGGCGGCGGGCCGGCGGGGACGGCAACCTTGGTAGGAACTCTGGAATGTCTCGACTCGGGGAGTTCAGATGCGAGATGAATCTGACCGGGTCCACACGTCCCAGTGACTCAATTGGAGAGACACCAACTGGGTAGACTGACGTCACGGCCTATGAATACCATACGGGAAAAAATAACCGAGTAATATGTCCATTTGCAGTACTCTATAGATTTTATTTTCTTCAAATTTTTATAAAATAAACTTAAAAATTTCACAGATTTGCAGGGAAAGAATAATCTATGTAGAATTTTAGGTCAAATGTCAACGTTAGCGTGAGAAACTCATTCGAATGTACGGAGTATTATAAGGTTTTGCATGTAATTTCTTCTCTCTCTCTCTCTTTGTAGTTACATAGTCGCTGACATGTAAATAGTTCTTCCACTTTTCGAGTAGGCTTCACGCTCTTAACAATATTTAGTTACATAGTCGCTGACATGTAAATAGTTGCATATGTGTATGCAACGCGATTATTTATAAGCACACTCATCATAATATATGGTCGCACATTACTAAAAAGAATATGTTGGACCTTACAGTTATAGTAATTTGTGTATGCTTCGCCATTGCGCCTCGCTCTCGAGGAGGGATTCTCTGGGATACTGCACTACTTTTTGGGTAGCTACTGTCACATCCTCACTTGAATACCAAAACAAATAGTTCTCTCAAAACTTAAATCATGTTAAACACAGATCCAAAATAATAAGTTGAGACAACGGGAAGGGCAAAGTCTCTCACCTCTTGTGCGCACCGGGGAAGTCTTGTGCGGTCCGGAGAAGGTGGGTTGCTCCTGCTCAAGCCCCGGTTGTGAGCTATTTTTGGGTGAGGATGCTGAGACCATCCACACTCGTTCTCCTTCATCTTCTCCTTCAAAACGGAATATTCTATTCTACTCACTCATATTCTTTCTTTTATACTTACTTCTCCCGCATTCATCATCCTTCATATTTCTCCTCCATCCCAACCACCCGTTCGTGGGCCCACACGTCAGCCTCACCCCTATCACCCCCACCTACCCCCTCCCACCTCGCAGACACGGCACCGGCGCCCCTCCCTCTCCCTGCTCCTTCCTCCCGGCGCCCCTCCCTCTCCCTCTCTCTGCTCCACAGCCCCGGCGCCGGTGGGCGTGGAGGGCAGGCCGCAGCGCGCGGCGGATCCGCGCCGGTGCTAGGGCCGGCGGCGCGCGGCAGATCTTGCGCCGCGCGGGTGTGGAGGTGCCGGCGGAGGAGCCGAGGCCCGCGGCGGCGTGGAGGTCCCGGCGGAGGAGCTCGCGCCCGGCCTCGAGCTCGCGCCGGCGAGCCTCTGCCTCGGCCGGTAGGAGGAGTGCGGCGGAGCTCCTCTGCTCCCCGCGCGACCGTCCAAGCGTCCGCAGCACCGGCGCCGGCGCGCGTGGAGGGCAGGCGGCGGCGGCGCGCGGCGGATCCGGCACCGGCGGGCGTGGAGGCCCCGGCGGAGGAGCCGAGGTCCGCGGCAGGCGCGGAGGCCCCGGCGGATCGAGCGGCGTGCTCCCCTGCTCGAGGAGCAGAGCAGGCACGGCGGCGGGGTCCTCTCCGGCGGCGCCCCTCCCGGCGGGCCGGCCTTGGCGCCCTCCCCTGCTCGCCGACGACCTCCATCGCGGCCGCCTCCGCCTGCGCCGGCACGCCGTCCTCCCGCGCCGGCATCCGCGAGCTCGAGCTCGCCGGCGGCCACGGCGAGCCCCGGATCCTCCCTCTCCTGCTCCTGCTCGCGCGCACGCCGGCCGACGCGGAGGGACGCGGGGACGGCGATGCGGGTAGACGGCGAGCACGGCGGGAGGGACGCGGGGACGGCGATGCGGGCGCCTCCTCTGCTTCCATCTGCCGGCGCGCGGTGGTTGGGAAGGTGGGCCCCCGCTTTGATGCGACAGCTAGAGGAGGTCCTCGACCCCCCCCCATATCTGAAGGAATCTGGGGCCGCCTTCATTTTCCCGTGACCGATGGCGTCGCCCGCTGCAAGGCCAAAAACGCCATCTGTCTCCTGCAGGAGACGGATGGCGTCGCCGGTGCGGGTAGTCTGAGGCTACACTTCTACTGCGGTGGCGACAACACTTATTGGGTTGATGATAGATTTGTATTGAAATGTCGTTTCATAAATAGTATATTTTATAAATATAAATATCGTTTCACCATGTAGAATGTTGTGTGTCAGTCCTTGTGTAAGTCTTGTACTTCTACACATTTTCCCTTGTTTCTGGCTACTCATCCCTGAAACGCTTATTGAGTGGAAACTAGGTAAAATGTTAGTAAGAGATGCTAGTACTCCTCTTATTTTGAGTAATGGTGACGACTAAAAGTGGTCGCTAAGGACCATCAACAAACTCCCCCAAGTTGCCTTCTCGCTCGTCTTGAGCAAGACACTTTGTTGTTGATCAGGAGTTGCTACAATGTCTTCTTTCTGTGCGGTACCTTGAATACATAAAGCATTCTTTCCTGAATTGAATGAGTTAGCATTGCTTACCCCTTTTCTTTGGAATGCCACATGAATACTTAGGATTACGGTAAGGTGAATGCTAGACTCGGAGTGGGTGCTAGCTATACCGTAAATGATGAGTATGGTAAGGTGGACACTAGGCTCAGAATGGGTGCTGGTTATTACCATCTATGTGAAGCACTGAGATGATGGCAAGGTGGACACTAGGCCCAGAATGGGTACTAGTTATTGCCGTCGATGATAAGTGTTTTTGAGGCATCACAGTAAGGTGGACACTAGGCCCGGAATGAGTTCTAGTTGTTACGGTGAACCTTATTTGCGGACTCTATGCACATGACTTCCTCCTTTCTTTTTGAGACATGGTCTATCTCTTTTTTTTTTCATGGACTTTGATGTGTCCATTATTCTTCTTTTTGCATGGACTTGGACTAGTCGATCTTTTGTTTTGTTTTTCGGACATGCTCCTTGGCATGGATTTTATTCTCTCGTCATTTTTCTTCTTCTTATTTTCCCTTTTTCTTTTCTTTCTTTTGCATAACCCATATCTTTGGAATGATGAATAAGGAGGAGTCATGACATAAAGGTGGAACCTATCATTCTACAAGGATGAAGATGGATGCGTAACTTCCAGTGTAAAAGTTAGTACGAATGTGTATGTGGAGTGTACGTGATCTTGATCAAGAAAAGATGACAAGGACCATTTAAGGATCACACCGTTTGACAACGCTCAATGCCACAACAAGCAACCTATGCACTGGATTTATATGATGATCCTACACAAGGCTCTAGTGGGACATGTCGTCATCATTGAGGAACTCTTATTTTTTGGGGGTTTTGAAAACAAAAGCTCCAAATGTCAAGTTTCATGCAGAACAAGATCATAGCAAACTCTATTATACCAAATCGTACCAAGAAACAACCTAGACTTAGATCATGCACTCACAACCCACAAGGTTTCAAGATCGAAAGGCAAACGACAGCTAACAAACTCAAAACCTGAGAGAGATCTAAGTTGTAAACTAGGCACACAAATGAAACTAAGCAGAGCAACTATTCATCATTTCAACGAGATCATGCACTCGCAACCCAACAAGGTTTCAAGATCGAAAGGAAAATGACAACTAACAAACTCAAAACCTGAAAGAGATCTAAGTTGTAAACTAGGCACAAGAATGAAATTAAGCAGAGCAACTATTCATCATTTCAATGAGGAAGAATTAAACATCCCTACTAAGAAAGAAGAAAGCAAGAAATATTTTTATTCTTTTTATCATATTCAGATTTTTTATGTATATAAGAAAGAAAGAAATAAAGATAAAGGAGAGGATATGGGTTACCTCCCTTGGGGTGATCTCCCCCAAGCTTGTCTTTTGCACTGGTTGTACGGTGATCTCCTTGGGGGTGATCTCCTCGGGGACATCGCCGTCCACTGGTTGTACAGTGAATGGCACGTCGTCGCTCTCGACATCAAGACGACAACGACCACGGTGATCGAGTCGCAGTGCTATCGCTTCAAGATGTGTTTGTCCGGCAGGCCATCCGATCCGACGGTTCAGCTGGATGCCTCGGCGGTAGTGACGGAACCAGGCTTAGCAGCAAGGAGGGGCTCATCCACCCTTCTTCTCCCTTCTCCCTCTTTTCTTCCTCTTTCTCTTCTTCCCCATGAAAAAAACAAGTAGGAGGGACTTAGGGGAGCTCCATGGAGTTTCCCACGGTAGTGGGGGCTTAAGCCCCACCTGCCCCACCGCTGGATCCGTCCCTATCGGCGGACGGAAGGCTGAGCCTGCTCCACGCGGAGGCCGAAGTTAAATCCATGTGGACGCATTCAGAGGCCAGGTGGACCAGGAAGGTGCAGTGGTGATGGATAGACAAGTCATTAGCACGAATGCCCCCTAAGAGCAACTCTAGTGGAGGCCTGCAAATTGTGCCCTCCAAAACTCATTTGCAGACTCAACTCAAAAGTATAGGGGTCTGAAATGAGATGTCAACTCAAGCGGGGAAATCAACTCAGCCCTCTATTTTTATGTGGGTCCCATCTGTCACAGAGATGTCATAGAGAGAGCGGATAATCCCCTGTGTTGTCGCTGTCGCCGTCGCCCTGCCCCTACGTCGGCGGATACGACATCTCCACCACCTACGAGTCGTTCTAGACGGGCTACTGGTCTTCGAACATCACCGTGCCGGCGAGCGCGCTGCGCGTCCTCGGCCATGGCACCATGGGCACCGTGTTCCACGTCACCGACGGGCCCTCGGCCTCCCGCCCCGATCGCTACGCCCTCAAGACCTTCGACAAGCGCTCCACCAAGCCCGAAGCTGACCGCCGCACGCGGTGGGAGATGAGCGTGCTCTCCCGCCTCATGCACCCACACCTCCCGTCCCTCCTCGGGTTCACCAAGATGGACGACCTCCTCGCCTGGGCCTCCCGTCGAGGTGGGCGAGGCCGGGAGGAGCAGATCGAGGTCGAGGTACTCGCTGTGGTCAGCAAGGCGGTGAAGATCGAGACAACGATGTCATCTGCGGTGGCGACCCACATGTCAACAACCACCTCGCCGTCTAGAGACAGAGAGGAAAAGAATTGAGAAAAAAGAAAATAAAATTTAAATGGTGGGACCCATGCTTTGGAAGGGGAATTGGAGACCCTCTAAGAATGGAGGCTTAGAAGGAAAATTTGAAGGGGTTTGAATAATGCAAACTCATTTAGATGTCCTGCTGAAGTTGAGTTTTTCCATGAAACCTCTAAATTTTATAGTAGAGGTTCATATAGAGGCCCACTGGAGTTGCTCTAATCCTTCACATGTTTGTTTCACAGGAATTTTGGAGGACTCTTATGAAACTCCTATGGAATTGTTTGCTAAGCCTTCACATGTTTTTTTTTAGCCAGCTAAGCCTTCACATGTTAAAATGTCAGCGACAAATTCGAGATAGGCAATCCCTATAAATCACGGTTGCAGCTGTGATTGCATGAGACAGACCTGCCCACTTTGATCAAACGCATTAAAAGAATATGGAACGTTTAACGTTTCTGATCATGAGATTTTTTTTTTAGCTATCTGATTCAGCATATTAGAAAACCATCTGACTCTAGTTTTTTTTTACAACAATCTGACTCCGTACTCCCTCCGGTTCACGGTTCACTATTAAAAGTCGTTTTGAACAAGATTTGAGTCAAACATTAGGAATATAAATCATGAATAACTTTTTGAGTTTGAAAATATGAAAATCATATAAATAGATTTTTCTTGAAAATTACTTTTATAAGAATATACATATATAACTTTTCAATAAATATTTTTATAGAAAAGAGAAGTCAAAGTTGTGCTTTGGTGACCGTGTCGCTATCCTAAACGACTTCTAATACGGAACCGGAAGGAGTAGTTGTTTGGGCACCTTTCTTTCATTCGAACTGTTTCATATGTACCATTGTACGCACGCATCATATGTGCACCTACATTGCATCTTGCTCTGTTTATTTCACACAAAGGTAGCAAGCATCAGGGAGACTGGGAGAATCTCTCCAGAGTTGGCAATTACATACAGTTCTTGTGATCGGAGAGATTTGAGGGTAGTTTATTTGAGATTCAAAAAATTATGAAAAAAACAATTTGTTGCGAGGTATATCTTTTCTGAGACGAGCGAGATCATTTTCAGCCATGTCCAGAATAGATTAGTAAACTCTTGCTTTTGGTGGGAAGGATTGAATTTCGTCATCCAGGGTATTCATGTGAACCGGCCTGTATGCTAGCCTAACCTTCTCGTTCTCCCAATACCTGAAGGAGTACAAATTTGTCAAAATTCACATTTATCAAATAAAATCAGGCAACCAATGATATCTCAAAACAAGAACGGAAGGGACAACAAAGAGAAGACACTAACCCTAGTGAGTGCTTCATCCAGTTCTCATCATCTCTTGTCTGCACCAAGGAAGAAGGAAATATTACCAGAAATGAGCATATGATGTGCAAGGATGAGAGCACAAAGAAATGAAAAAAGGCAACGAACCGTAAAATCTTCACGAGCATGAGCTCCTCTGCTCTCTTTGCGAGCCTCTGCTGAATGCATGGTTATGCATGCATTTATCAGCAGGTTTTCTAACTCTATGGTCTCTATCAAGTCTGAGTTCCTGTGGAAATCAATGAGAAATGACCAGTGAGTGAAAAATGTATAGGCTGAAGATGACACTATTTACCAGTGAAGAGCCTACCATATTAGACTTCTGTCGCTGATCTTGACATCATGGAAACTCTCCCATGCTTTGCTAATCAGCCCGCAGCCTAATAAGATGAATCAGTAGTAAGTTATGCATACGTACTCCACAAATTTTGCATAGAATCTGACATGCTTGCTACCTAGCTAGGAGTGTACGGAATCAGGAGTTGCATATGGTTAGCATAGATAAAATCAGGAGTTGCATTTGTACCTTCCTCAAGAGTTTCCTGTGTACGGAAAACCGCAGCATTGTTTTGCATAACACGTTGCATGTTGAGACGAATCTTTGAAGTAGGCAACGATCCATTTGCATTCCTCAGCTTATCCAACCAAGCAATAGTCTTCTCTCCGACACCTTTTTCAAGAGGTTTCTGCTTCTCTCCTAGAAAGCGATGCAACAAGGAAATTCAATAAGGTACAAAGAGTAAAGCAAATAACAAAAACACTTTAAGCATTTTGCGTGAACTTGCCTGGTTTGGATATCTCAGCAACCCTGTTTGCACAAGCTCTCCCAAATACAACTATATCAAGAAGTGAATTTGCACCTAGCCGGTTAGCACCATGGACAGATGCACAAGCAGCTTCCCCAGCAGCCATCAAACCAGGAATAACTGCATCTGGGTCATCACCCTTGATATGCAGCACCTGATATGCAAAACAGCAAGACAGACATCAGAACATAAATAAGTGTTCCCTCAAGTCATAAGTCTATATAATGCTAGTACTATTATCTAATTAAAGCATACCTCCCCATAATAATTTGTTGGAATACCACCCATGTTATAGTGCACAGTGGGCAAAACAGGAATTGGCTCTTTGGTGACATCAACACCAGCAAAAATCGCAGCAGTTTCAGATATACCAGGAAGCCTTTCCTTGAGAACTTCTGGAGGAAGATGGTTGAGGTGTAGGTAAATATGGTCCTTCAGTGGTCCTGAGACAAAATCATCAGAACATCAAGCTACTATGAGAACCAAAAAAATAAAAAAAAACAGGTTCCTGCCTTCAATCATAAAATAAGAATACAGACATACCCACGCCACGTCCCTCCCTAATTTCCATTGTCATTGATCTTGAAACAACATCACGAGATGCAAGATCTTTAGCAGTTGGAGCATATCGTTCCATAAACCTCTCACCTTCACTGTTCCTAAGAATGCCACCTTCACCCCGGGAACCTGAACAAAAAAAGGATTGATACCATATGAATTTCAAAATCTGACTGAGGACATAAGTCATGCACAAACAAGAATTTGTAAATATGAGATTTAAGTGTCCGAACAAAAAATTAAGTCGCATAATAACAAAACCTTCTGTTATCAGGCATCCGGCACCGTAAATTCCTGTTGGATGGAACTGCACAAACTCAAGATCCTGCAGTACAAATTGGACAAGTATAGTTAGAACATACAGTAAAATTAAAAAAAAAAGACAGGTTCAGTTCAGAAGACTAACCTGAAGGGGTAATCCGGCACGTGCAACCATAGCGTTTCCATCACCAGTACATGTGTGAGCTGAAGTTGCCGAGAAGTACGCCCTACCATAACCCTGTTGACATGAAAACAAAGACAGGGCTTAAATATTCAGTAAATCAAAAACAAACAATCAGTACTGAATTCAAAGCAGAGAGCTTCTTACCCCAGTGGCTAGAATTGTATTTGAAGCACGAAAACGATGAAGAGTACCATCCTCCATGTTTAGTGCGATTACCCCTTGGCAGGTGCCTGAAAAAAAGTCAGAATTAACCAACAGAGTTGTAACCGTGCAGTGAAGGAAGCAATATTATGACTACTGATACAAAGCAGCAGCGAACCCCCAAACAAAAACCAATGAGATGGTAATCCTAACTGTGACAACTTACAGTTTAAACAGATGAATGTAAAACATAGAAAGAAAAACGATAAGCCACAGAAAAAAAAGTAAAAAATACAATGGTTAATTAAATGATGAATCCAGCAGCAAGTTTAACAGAAAGCAAAACTACTGTAGTAAGGAAAATAATAAATGCATCACATCTCAAAACCATTCTCTCTGTTTAGCCACACATCTTGGGTCTTTTGGCGCCAGAACACAACCAACAAAAAAAACAAAGCAATTACAAAAAGAGTATTATATACCTTCATTGTCCATGAGAAGGTCCAGTGCAAAATATTCAACAAAAAACTGAGTATTGTGCTTCATTGCTTGACCATAAAGTGTATGTAGCATAGCATGCCCTGTTCTATCAGCTGCACATGCACACCGATAGGCCTGCCCACCTGAAGATTACAGATAGGCACATGAAAAAATGGGAGGAGAATAAGCAGTATGCAACAGATGCATACTTCAAGTCTCAGATAAAAATAGAACACAGTAACCTTTTCCAAAATCTAAGCTTTGGCCACCAAAAGCACGTTGGTAAATTTTTCCATCTTCAGTTCTGGAAAATGGTAAGCCGTAGTTTTCAAGTTCTATAACAGCTTTTGGTGCCTCTCTGCACATATACTGAATAGAATCTTGGTCACCTAGATGAATATGAAAGATAACAAAGGGGTCAAGGAAAAGAAAATACTGAGATAAAAAGATGTTACATGAGAAGATAGTGCAAAATCTTGTAAAAGTAGCCTAAAGATCCAGGTTCTTGAAACAACATAACTCATGAGTGCCTTGAAAAATGCTTTTCTATATTAACTTACCCAACCAGTCACTTCCTTTGACTGTGTCATACATATGCCATCTCCAGTCATCCTCAGTCATGTTGCCAAGAGCTGCATTTATACCTCCCTGACATCATATGTGTTAATGGCATAGAAGTTAAACCATTCATATTAATGGCACACAACTAAAACTCATATGGTTTCCAACAACACATAACCCAAAAACGGAATTTATTGCCTCTAAGTGTATTTAAGAAAGATTATTATATTTATGCATTTCCTACAAGGCTACTAAATTTACTTTGTGTGCATAGTGAGTTTTGGATTTTGACTTTTGATCATTTGAAAGCAAGCCATGGTGGCAAACTACGGATCAAACATGACAGCAAGGCCAATAGAAAGATTTTACAAATGAAATCATCCAAATAATAAGCATTGTGGGCATGAATCCTGCCATCCTGGCATAATGCTGCAAATTGTAAGCAGTATTCATGATTCAGATGTATTGTGCACTGTTGAGTCAACAAAAACCTGGCCCTCCAAACTGAATACATTTTCAAACTAAATAGCAATTTAAAGTGGACAACCTTGTGCACTTCCAGTTTGGACTCTATTCATTTAGATGCCATACAAACATGTGAATTACAAAAACTCTACTGAGATTTGAATCCACAAGGTATTCAGGGGTCCTTTCTGAATCAGCAATAATTTTGGTTCTGCGTCGTTCTTCCTCAGGTGGAAAGCTGTGACATTGCAATGTGAAACAAAGCATCTCCCACCAACACAATTCCTAGCCACTTAGTTTGCCATATTAAGTTATTAACACACATAACATGTCACATCATGTTTTGTGGTGAAATCAGGTAGTCATAGCACTATCAGTAGACATCTTATATTGTCCATTTATCCTTGTAAAATGTATGCCATCACAGTGAATTAAGTGACCTCCGGCATCTTGCACATACAACTAACTCTTTGCAGGGGAAAAAATATCTCAGTTAGTTCATTTATCCTCTGATGTTTAACTTATTAGCATTCCTGTTACATGGAGCATAACGAAATTCTCTCCTAAAGCAGTAAATTACACAGTCATACACTGATACACCAAAATTATCATATCAATAAGGCCATGTATGTCATGTTGCTAGATCTAATTGAACTCTACAAACTCCAAGCATACCCTTCTGACTAAAACCCTTCATATTTGCAGGCAATATGACATATCAAGTGCAATAAGCAGATCATAAGGAAAAGTGGCAAGACAGAGCAGAAGTTCCAAATTTCCAATACCTGAGCTGCCACAGTATGTGACCGTGTGGGGAAGAGCTTGGTAATGCAGGCGGTGTTGAACCCGTGCTCCGAGAGGCCAATGGCTGCCCTGAGCCCCGCACCTCCAGCTCCCACCACAACAGCATCGTAGGTGTGATCCACCACCGTGTAGGACTACAATAACAGGCGTGAACCTCAGTCAATCAAACCAAGCACTGCAGACTCGAGTAGAGACTGAACCATCTTATAACAATCATCGCAAGCTCATGGCGAGAAATAGAACTGGCCGAACTGTAGCACATAATCTAATCTGCTGACTGTCTGTTCAATCCACAAACCCGGCATTTGCAGTATTATTAAAGCAAAATAGCGCTCGAACTATGCAGTGCTATCACCAGTCATTCCCACAACCTGAATCTAACTTTTTTTTTAAAAAAAAAGACCGCACTTAAACCACAACGAAACCATCGCTGTCACGATCACAGATCAAAAAACAAATCACACGGAAATATCCGGAACAAAAGCGATGGGGGCACTGGACCCGACGAATCGACGCGGGGCTAGTAGTGCGGTGGCCGGTGGAGGCGAGGAGATACCGAGCTCGTGGAGAAGAGCCTGGAGGCCGAGGCGGCGGCCTGGGCCTTGCGGAGGCCCCGCGGCACGCAGCTGCGCCACATCTCGCAGATCGGGGCGGACCACCCCTGGGTCCTCGCGCGCGCGTGGAGGTTTTGGCTCGGGCCAGTGGGGATGGTAGCCTGGTAGTAGGGGGGGGGGGGAGATGCGAGGAGGATGGGTTGGAAGAGGGAGGGAGGCTCCGGCACGGTGGGGGCGGCCGCCGGGCGAGGCGAGGCGAGGCCGGGAGGTGGAGGTGGGCGCCTTGGCAGTGGGCCACTCGGGCCTTTTCTGAGTTCCTTTGCGCTTTTCGGTGTGCGAGCGCGTGGCGACCGAACGACCGGACGGTTTTGGCTGGCTTGCTTCGCTGTTGGCATGCCTGTTGGTGTTGGGCACTTGTGCTCGTGCACGCAAACTATCCGTGCATACGGTCTGCTAATCTGATCCTTCTTCCTATTTTCAGATTAATTACAATATGTGTTCTCAAAAAAAAGATTAATTACAATATGTTATTATCACAACCTATTTAATTTTGCTAGAAAAAGGTATATTGCTTGAACTCTAGAAAAGCTGATCTTCATATCTACTGAAATTTCACTGATCTTAATTATACTACGTCTTTGGAACCGCAAGTCTTAACTCAATTTATAGTGTGTACATTGTCATTTTTATTGTAGTTTGTCTTAGATATTTTGCGTGTACTGGAGTTAGCTAATATAACGTCTCAACATATTGCTATAAATATATATGTTGTAACATAAAATAACTTGATTAGAGAAAATCCTCATTTAAATGATCTTTTATGATATAAGTATTGTAGTAGTGACACAACTTAATTTGACTTAAAAAAATCTGCTACGGGAAGATGAATACACTAGTATCGCTTTCTTGAAGTGACATAACTTCCTATCTTTTTGCTGTACCAAATAAATCTCTATTTTTATTTATATCAAGTCACAAATATTGTCGTTATCAATCCACCATCATATTAACAATTGATGCTTAGCCCATCATCTCACCGACAACCACTTATTTAACACACCTTTATACATTTAATCTTTTTTAAGGGTGTCCCTTTTATCTCTTAACCATAAAATATACTATGTATATCTTTATTTTATATAAATTGTACACATTAATATAAAATTTTTATATAAACAAAGAAAGGAAAGGATGGACTTACTGCAATTTTGCAGGACAAAGCCTAGCTGCCCAAAAAAAAAAGGACCGAGCACGTATCGAGGGTGGCCCGACCTCGGCGGCTATCTCGGCCGCCCTTGCCGCGCCGCGGTCCGCGGTTTGGCAGCCCGTGGGCGTCCACTCCAACCATATCAACCGAATATCCAATTCAAAGGGCGGGGAAGCGTACGTGTAGCACCACCAGGCACCTTCACCTGTCCGTCCACCGTTGTTCCCGTCGGCCGCCCACGGGTAAAGGCAAACGAAGCAGCCAGGCGGCGGCTAGGCGCGATACAAAATCCGGAGGAACTCGCAGGAGGCCAAGAGCAGATCCGCTTCCTCGTCCAGCGATCGCCCCTTCCTTCCCCCGTAGGTTTTTGATCCGCTCCCAAATCCCCCTCGCTCCTCCTCGAATTTCTTCTCGTTTTTGCGGCGGTGTCCGTCGGGTCGCCTCGATCCGTACCCAAAGCTCGATCCGCTGGTTCGGTAGGTACGTTCGGGTTTCGGGAAGGGATCGCTCGCGATTAGCGATTTCGTCGGTCGTTTGGTTGGTTCCGGGGTTGTTGATTTGATTGGTTGCTTTTCGGGTTGCTGTAGACTTGGAGCGGAAGCCATGGCGTCGCCGGCGCTAATCTGCGACACGGAGCAGTGGAAGGCCCTTCAGGTTCGTCAACTCGTGGCCTCGCTCGCATTGCGCGGGCTCTATGCTCTGATCAGTATTAGGCAACAGACTCACTTTTGGTTTCTGCTTTCACTTGGAGCAGGCGCACGTCGGCACGATCCAGAAGACGCACCTGCGGGACCTGATGGCCGACGCCGACCGCTGCAAGGCGATGACGGCGTATGACCTCGCCGCCTGTGCTCGTGATATTTCGTCTCTGTGCGTGCGTGCGCTTGTGGATTCCGTTTGCTTAGCTGAGCTGAATGGTGTTGGGTTGCAGTGAGTACGAAGGGATTTTTCTGGATTACTCGAGGCAGCAGGCGACTGGTGAAACCATTGAGAAGCTGCTCAAATTGGCAGAGGTGGCTCCCGTTTCATTTTTTTTTACATTGTTAAAGAGGCAGGGACTGCAATTTTGTATTGTAATTTGGGATCTGTTTGGTTTGTTATAGGCTGCAAAGCTTAAGGAGAAGATTGAGAAAATGTTTAAAGGAGAAAAGGTATGTGTGATGATCTGAAACTTTCATTCAGCTGTTCCATCACAAATGTTTATTCAGTACAGTTTAGTATGGTAGCCATGGGGTACTTTTTATTTATTTAGCTTGGATGTAATTACTTTATCTATCTTGCCATTTTCTCTGATGCATAATTTTGTACCAGTGTTCTTAACATGTTTTAGTTGCCCAGTTAAACTTTTCTAATAAATTTTTAACAGAATTCAATTGGTTCTGTCAGATAAATAGCACAGAGAACAGGTCAGTGCTTCATGTAGCTCTAAGGGCTCCAAGAGATGCAGTCATAAACAGCGATGGGGTAAATGTGGTCCCTGAGGTTTGGAGCGTTAAAGATAAAATCAAGCAGTTCTCGGATACTTTCAGAAGTGGATCATGGGTATTTTTCAGACATTTCTTAGACTAGTTAAACACTTAAATGTGGCAAAAACTTAAAGGTTGATCACAGTGACTGCTTGTACTGCAGGTTGGGGCAACTGGAAAAGCGTTGACAAATGTTGTGTCAGTTGGAATAGGTGGTAGCTTTCTTGGGCCTCTATTTGTGCACACTGCACTCCAGACTGGTAAACTATTGAGCTCGAGTCCTAGGTTACCTAGAAACTTCCATGAATTTTGAACTTACATTCCCAGAAACTATTGCCGATTTGCAGATCCAGAAGCAGCAGAATGTGCGAAAGGTCGGCAGCTGAGATTGTAAGTGTGTATTTGAAGCATACAATATCATGTTTTTAGTTTGTATTTTGGACCATGGAGCTATGTGATTATCTATGACAATTGACATATCTAGTATTGAGTGTTTGATGAAAGTTGAGTGATTGTCTTGTCCATGCCTACCTGATGTGTTGACATTGGCACCTATGCTTGCAAATATTTTATTGTCTTCACGTAAGGATTTGTGTTTATGGTAATAAACGATAACAGAGTTTAACTTTCAGATGTCATAAACACCTTCTGAAGAGCTCGTTCCACTCATGCTGAAAATTTCTATTTACAAGGAACCTTTTAGATAATGGAATAAAACAAAGTATCCTAGCGTCTACACATGATGTTGTTTTGATGTCAGTGGCGGAGCTTGCCAATGAATTGAGGGGGCCCAATAAGAGAGAACCTTAGAGCTAAACGAAATTACAGGATAAAAGTAAATTTCTGAATTCAGGGGGGGGGGGGCATGGCCTACCCTATAGAGAAGCTCCGCCAGTGTTTGATGTGTTTCGATGTACTACTACCATTTATGCAATCTTTATGCAATTGATTTAGTAATTCATGCCCCATTTTGTATCAGCCTAGCAAATGTTGATCCAGTTGACGTTGCACGAAGCATTAAAGATTTAGATCCTGAAACTACTCTTGGTATGCCTCACTTCATCATAGATTCTTTGTATGTGACTGATGAATATCTGCTGAAGGTTTTTTGTATGTCTTGTTTAATAACTGTGCAGTTGTGGTTGTATCGAAGACCTTCACAACAGCTGAAACAATGTTAAATGCTCGAACCCTTAAGGAGTGGATCATCTCTTCCCTTGGGTTGGTTTTAGTACCTTAAAGATCTTTTTCACTAATTATCTTAACTTATTGTGATTGAGTTATAAATTTGACATTTCAGGCCACAGGCTGTTTCGAAACATATGATTGCTGTCAGTACTAATCTTAAGGTACTTCTGGACCTTTTTACGTCCCAAATTTTATTGAATCCTCTTTCTGAAGTCTGCTATATTTAGATTTGAGTTGGATGTATGGAATACTTCATATGTCACATATCTGTCTAATCTATTAGAATATTTCAGAAGATCTTTTATTCTGATGTAATTTCCAACTATACCTTTTCTATTTGTGAAGCTTGTGAAGGAGTTCGGAATTGACCCAAACAATGCTTTTGCCTTCTGGGACTGGGTTGGTGGACGCTATAGTGGTGAGATATTGTTTTGTATATGAAGATTGCATAGCTAGTGTTTTGTGTCATAACTAGATTTCAAATTATGCAGTTTGCAGTGCTGTTGGTGTTCTTCCGTTATCTCTTCAGTATGGCTTTCCAATTGTCCAGAGGTATGCTTTATAAACTTATATAGTTATATTAGCTATTACACCCCTTGTAAATAGCATGCTTTCCCCTAAATTGCCAATTTGCCAGTATAAAACAGTATGTATTTAAAGTTTTGAGCACCATAGGCTGAAGTTGATGACTGCCGAATGAGCTTTTGTATCTTGGACAAATTACTCCTGCTTTTGTTCAAGTTTAATAACATGATCCATGGCTGTTTCTTCAGCCTGGCAAATGAACATTTCTTCCTTTGATCTTTTGTGCCTATTAAGACACACACACCCTGTGTTATGCTGAAGTTTACACCAGATCATGGCACTAAACAGTAGCATAAACAAATATAACACTTTTCTGGGAAGACTTTGTTGGCTTTAAAGGGAAGATGTGGTAGGAAATACCAATGCTGGTTCTACATCTTGTACATATGTGTCACATGCTCACAATATTGATGTACTTGTTAAATGCTAACATGATGCCAGACAATTTACATTGGTACCCCTTTTATGCTTTTGAGATAAGAATACGAGTCATAAATGCAAAGAAGAGTGATATCGTTATTATAGGTCATAATGTAAAGAAACACTGAAGTATTTAGGTTACAGCATCAGCGGTCAATGTCTATCACAATTAACTGAACTTTGCAACTTAAATAGGAGTAGAGTGAAAAACAAATATGATATTAGTTGAGAAATTTTCTTCCAGAAGGAACTTGCTCTTTCTGTACCATTCGTGATGGTAGATGAATAGCCGATCTCATTATGTGTGGCAAAATGCCGAAATGTGTTGACTTAAACGTAGTAGTGTCTCATGGTGTCATGATTATTGTAGGATCTGAAATTGTTGGATTTTGTGTTTATGATAACGAAGTAAACCTTCAAGTCAAACAATCTGGAAGGTGCAACCATTGATCCTAAAATTTGAACCTCAAGTGGACCACATTTTTTTTCAATTGCCATTGGTGTTTTGCATGTCATGTTAAGAGCGTCCAAACAGGGCCGGGTTAAATCATCAAAGTCCTCATAAGTCTAATAACCATGTCTTGTATTGAAATATTAATAATAATGTTGGAAATCAGAAAAGATTATTTTCAGAGTAAGAACAAAAAACACCAGTACTCTCTTGACATTTCTTTATTACCTTTTGAAGATTTTTGGAGGGTGCTTCCAGCATTGACAACCACTTCTACTCATCTTCATTTGAGAAAAATATACCTGTAAGTGGCTTTCATATGGTGGTTAATTTTTCAGATAATCAGCAAAGTCAATGTCACAGGTTCTATAATTTCTGGGCAGGTACTCCTTGGTTTGCTGAGTGTGTGGAATGTTTCATTTCTTGGTTACCCAGCTAGAGTAAGAAACTTCTCCATGTCCGAATTATTTCCAGTTATGAATTAGTTGTTGGTACGTGTTCTGAGTGGTCTTTTTTTTGTCTATTGAATATGTGCTAGGCAATATTACCATATTCCCAGGCACTTGAGAAATTGGCACCACATATTCAACAGGTACTTTACTATGTTTTGTTTTAGCATTATTTGAACGTTTCTCTTTTGGTTATTTTTGGTCGTGTCATGCTGACATATGATTATTATGTTATAAAGCTTAGTATGGAGAGTAACGGAAAAGGTGTCTCCATTGATGGTGTTCAACTTCCATTAGAGACTGGTGAGATCGATTTTGGTGAACCTGGAACTAATGGTCAACACAGCTTCTATCAATTAATCCATCAGGTAATAATATTATTACTTCCATACATGTGGCAATGTTGCCAACTTGTAGCAATTTGTAAAGTTGTACCGCTTGATCTACATTATGATGCGCCTGGCACTGAACTTATGTCATGTATGAGAGTATGCCATAGGGAACGTTACTTCATAATCTCTGGCTGCTGAAATCAACTGGCAGTTAGAACTTGATAACATTTTCTTTCCTGATTTGCCATACGCTTGATATAGTATGTTATCACCCTGTCTGTATTGATAAACTTTTTCATTTTACATGTGCCGCACTAGGATTCCAATTATTTCTAAGTTATATGCACATTGTTTTCAATCTGTATTATTGGGTTGATAAATTTTCAGAGTAATGTTGAAGACAGCCTATTTTGTTCAGGCTTATAGAAATTGTGAAAGAAACTTGAGGTTAAGTCTGTCCACCTATTGTGAAAATGAATCTTTATTGATTATGATTGTATTGGAACATGTAGGGAAGGGTCATCCCTTGCGATTTTATTGGCGTTGTACAAAGTCAGCAGCCCGTTTACTTGAAAGGTATTTCCCTGGTGCATCTCGCTTCCGATGTTCTTGTTGACATTGTACTTCTTCAAACGCCTTTTAAAAATTAAAATACTTACAACTATACATCTTTTATAGGGGAAACTGTGAGTAATCATGATGAACTGATGTCCAATTTCTTTGCCCAGCCTGATGCACTTGCTTATGGAAAGGTACATCCTGAATGTCTATATTTTGAACATGTGCGTGCTTGATAAAGTTTCTTGATTTGCTTACTGAAACTGATTGTTTTTTCAGACTCCTGAACAATTGCAAAGTGAAAAGGTTCCGGAACATCTTATCCCTCATAAGGTGATTACTGTTCACCTGTTGCTTAAACTGATGCATCAGAATTATATTATATGTAACTTTTCTGATTGAGCCACCCGACACCTTTTTGTTAACAGACTTTTAAGGGCAATCGTCCATCGCTAAGTTTGCTGCTGCTTACACTATCTGCATATGAGATTGGACAGGTTTGTTTGTGTACATCATTTAAATTTGCAACTGTTCAATCCTCAATAAGCTTCTTGGCTTGATATGGGGGATTAACAATGTCTATATCCTTCAGCTTTTATCCATCTACGAGCACCGGATTGCAGTTCAGGGTTTCATATGGGGAATTAACTCGTTTGATCAGTGGGGAGTGGAGCTAGGGAAGGTATGTGCATGATCTTCTGTGTCTTGCTCCCATATTTTCATTTCCTTCGTTCAAAGTTCCAGTTGTGTTGGGCCCCCATCTGGCAAGTGCCACATTACTTTATTTCCCTGTTGACACAGTCTGTACGTTGTATTCTTGGCACATGATTTTGATTACGTTCTTCCTGGAATTTGATGTTTCAGTCACTAGCTTCTCAAGTGAGGAAGCAGTTGCATGGATCCCGGATGGAAGGGAAGCCTGTCGAGGGCTTTAACCACAGTACCTCAAGTTTGCTAGCACGATATTTGGCTGTATGTCATAATTGCTCATTCTTACCATAACAATAAAATCCATACTCAGGGGAAAATTTGGAAGCACTTACATTTGGGTCTAATCTTTTTGTAGGTCAAGCCATCCACCCCATACGATACTACCATCCTGCCGAAGGTGTAAATTAGATGCTTCAGATGCTAATTGCTAAGTTCTTACTTGGCAAGATTCAGCACAAGTCTTTGTTCCTTTTGGGAGTTGTCACAGGCTCACAGCCAGTTTGGCAGTGCTGTAGTTTTGCACTTTTGTGTACACCTACTCCCTGTAGAAGAAAACACAACGGCTGATATGTTATGGAATAAAAATATTTTACCTGGGCGCAGCATGAGGAAACGGAAGAATGCCTTTTTCGAGTTTTTGGGCGCTGTACCATATACCCGTGGGATTAAAGGGTGTAAACTAAGTTGCAGTTATAATATCATACCAGTGTCTTTTGCTTGCACTTGGATAGTTTTATTTATGCTCTCGCTGCCGTGGTTTATATGCACTACAGCTACAGGATTAAATTCTGGACTCTGAAGAGCACTCAAGTGTGGCCAATTCCAGCCTCTCTTTTTTCTTTTTAACTTTCTGTTGTGAGATTTTTTGCGTGCTCTATTCTGCATGACAATGCACAAGTGTATGGGTATATCTCTGTTCATCTACGCATTCTCCGTGTGATTAATGTCTGTAGATATGTACATCGGCTTTGCAGGCCCCGTTACATACAAGCGACTGGTGGCAAAGAAGCAGACGCCGGAGCAGGACGATCGCGCAATCAACAACGGGCGCGGCGAGCATGAATTGCAAGTTGCAACGGCCTGCATCACTGTCGTGCACGACAGGTCGACAGCTGCCTGCTACCGGCGCGACTGACCCTTCACCTTCACCGGACTCAAATCGTCCTCGGAGAAGGACCCCTCGCTCCCGATCGGCGAGAACCCGGTGATGGCGCCGCTGTACTCCGGGATCGCCATGGGCGCCTGCCTGATCCGCTCCATGTCTGACGTGTACTGCCCGGGAGCCCTGCTGGCCTTGTACGAGTCCGCCGTGCCGAACGTCATGCTCTGCCCCGGCCGCACCCCCTCATTCAGGTCCTCCAGCGACATGTCACCCTCCAGCGCCCTCACGATCTGCATCCAAGGCGCAACATTGCCATTGGCCATTTGCTATCACCTGAGCTGTCGGCAGCACACGTTCTGGTGAAAGAAGCGGCGAGTACCTGGCTCATCTTGGGCCGCTTCTTCGCCGAGTGGCGCACGGCGGCCGCGGCGCTGGCGACCAGCCGCGCCATCTCGACGGGGTCGTAGTTGCCGTGCAGCCTCGGGTCCGCGACGCCGTCGTAGTCGCCGCCGGCCAGCGCGCGCGACAGGGCCGGCCTCGCCCAGTCCACGAGGCTGTCCTCGAGGAACGAGGTGGCGGTGCCGCCGGTGTCGACGGGCCGCCGCCCCGTCAGGAGCTCCAGCAGCATCACGCCGTAGGAGAACACGTCCGACTTCTCCGTCAGCTTCCCGCTGGACGCGTACTCCGGCGCCAGGTACCCGAACGTGCCCATGACGCGGGTCGAGACGTGCGTGTTGTTGTCGGAGGTCAGCTTGGCCAGCCCGAAGTCCGCGACCTGGAAGACGAAGCAGGATCAGCCGCTGCAATCAGACGCCACAGTAAACAGGTGGAATCAAAATGATCATCAGCAACGTCATCTTTGGTCAATCTACCATTGCTTCGAAGTTGCTGTCGAGAAGGATGTTGGCGGACTTGATGTCGCGGTGAATGATCCGAGGATGGCCTTCATGGTTACATCACAGATGAAATTCAGAAAAGGCCACATCACCAACCAAGCTGTTGACGACAATGCAGAGGACAGAAACTTGATAATGGATGCTCACAGTCTTCGTGCAGGTAGGCGAGCCCTTTCGCCGACCCCAGCGCGATACGCAGCCTCGTCGACCACTCCATCACCGGCTGCCCTTTCCCTGCATCCCCCCAAAAACGTCAGGCGGCCATGGCATTTGCTTACTTCAACGAGGCCAAAACGTCGTGCGCGCGCTGAACTGGTATCGTCACTCACCGTGGAGGTGGAACTCGAGGGTCTTGTTGGGCACGAACTCGTAGACGAGCACGCGCCGCGCGCCGGCGATGCAGTAGCCGACGAGGGACACGAGGTGGCGGTGGTGCACCCGGCTGATGGTGTCCACCTCGGCCTGGAACTCACGCTCCCCCTGCCCGCTCCCGGACTTGAGCTGCTTCACGGCCACCACCCTGCCGCCGGGGAGCACGCCCCTGTGCACGTACCCGAACCCGCCCTGCCCGAGCAGGTTCGCCGGCGAGAAGTTGCCCGTGGCCGCCGCGAGCTGCTCGTAGGTGAAGGTGCCCTTGCCGAGGCCCAACGCCTCGTGCGGCGAAGGCGGTGGCAGCGGCGGGCTGGAGTACACGCCGAAGGTCATGTCGGCTGGCGGCGTGTGCCAGCCACCCCCCGGCGCGCCGAAGGTGCTCATCGTCGCCGCCGCACCGGTGTCGCTCTGCCAATGCGGCTGCGGCCCGCTCGGGTAGTATGTGCTGCCTGTGGTTGCGACGGCATTGGGGGTGACCATTAACGTCAAGCATTCACGGAACGCATCCAGAATCAACAGCAAGCAAGAACCAGGAGTAGACGACGGCGATGGCAGTGGTGCTTTACCTTTGAACACTGATGACGAATCTGCGTAGTGATGCATGGGATTGTGAGGCCTTTTCCTCCGCCTCGGCGCCGCCCTCCTCGAGCAGCAGACGCAGGCCGCGATGAGGATGACGAGGAGCGCCGCCGCGCCGGCAGCGGCGAAAACGATTTCCACCAAGGTGGGACCGCCGTGGTGCACGAGAGCCGACGGCGAACTGCCACCGCCACCGGTGCCTGTAGACGAATGCTCTGGTGGAGGGTGGGTCTTGGCCGGTGAGAACGGAGCGCCATGGGACCTCGCCGGAGCCGGTGGCGGTGGCGGCGAGGAGTCTCTGTGCCCTGATGGTGCCGGAGCGGATGAAGCCGTCGGCGGGGGCGACGACGAGTCCGCTGACGGCGGCGGGGCGGTCGAAGGAGAAGGCCTGCTCTTCGCCGGCGACGGGGCCGCCGGCGGGCTGGTCGAGGAATTAGACGACATGGCGCGCCACGACACGATCAATTTGCACACACTCTCTCAAGACCGTGCGGACGCGCTCGCCGCAGCCCGGCCGGGGGACGAGGAGGAGGAGGAAGCCGCCACAGCGTCGCGGCTCCGCCCCTCCCGCTCCCGATGGCGCACGGCACGACGCCGAGCAGCAGCGGAGGTTCAGGCCCGGCGCGCCCGCTCCCCGGGCACGCGCACGTCAGGGCATTTCATCCACCCCGCCGCCATCTCACGAGGGGCGAAAAATAGCAGTGGGGAGAGGAGGATCCATCCCCATTCCCCTCTGCTCGGCTCGCTGCCCTGTTTCTGTTTCTGTTGCGTTCTGTTGTGTTGTTGATCTTGGCGGGTGGTTGGTGTTTGCCTCATCTGCAGCCTGCAGGGTCTCGTCAGTTTGTGAGGCTGCGGGATGCATGGCAGCGGCAGGGCCACCGGCCACCCTGGAATTCCCGTGTGACACGTAGGCGAGTGTTTTGTTGGTAGACTCATGGCAGTTTGCTCGAGCACACACAAGAATCCGTAAAAAATAATATTCGTTTTTTCGTGAGCGGAGAGAGAATTTTGTGCTCCATTCACTAAAATGTGCTTTGATCGAGTGGGAATTCATGTGTCGGATTTTTTAGAGGAGGTGGCGGGTTTGGCCGGCGACTCATCAACGGTGATGAGATCGGAAAATGCACTTGACTTTGTGCAGGTGGTTTGACTATTGCTTCTTCGAAGCATTGCGAAGAAAAATAGTAAAAAAATACCAGAGCGGTAGTTCAGTTTCACAATGCCGGTGTGTAACCATGAGGTCTACAAGTGTAGTCGTGGCCTCACCGGTGCTTGCCCCCGTGCCAATGCGCGTGCACCCGCCGGATCAAGGGGGCGAAGCATCACCATTACAACAACAGCAGCGGCGGGTGGTTGGTGACTGGTGCTAAATGATGGGTGCTGAGTTGTTACGAGAGAAAAATACCGTTGGTTGAATTATGTTAGATAACTGATATTGATTTGTTAGGAGAGAAAAGTAATGCTGATTGATGCTGATAAGTCAAAGTCAACAAAGTGGTCGAAGGATGTGCTCTGGTCAGATTCCATATTCGAAGGGTGTAAAGTTTCCCCTTTTATGTGAGGGCTCTCTCCTTCTCCACGCTCTAGTGATATTCACGAATGATGTATCATTTTTTTTCTAATTTATAGTGATTAATTAGCATCAAGTATGCATGTACTCCCTCCGTTCCAAATTACTTATTGTTTTGATTTTTTCTAAATACATTCCTTTTGTTATACATCTAAATGTATATTTATGTCCAAATACATAACAAAAGAAATGCAAAAGTCAAAATGATAAGTAATTTGAAATTGGGGTATCTTTATATGAAAAGGGATTTAAGCTAGCGCTCATTTATCCCGCTCCATGTCTTGATGAACTCACTAGTATCAATTGCTTCCTACGTGCGCCTATTTTCCTACTTCTATTTGTGTTATTCTCATCCGATCAACCTCACTTTTGTTGTAAAAAAAACCCTCACTTTGCGTCATGGGAATCCCACAAATCATATTTAGTGTGATAGTATCGAGCGCTCCAGGTCTTCCCTCTTCTCCACACACTTCAATCATACTTCTTCAATGATCGTCCAACTTCCATTGTTAGGCTTTATCGTGATGTGAATGCTTGCGATTCCCACATCAAATGCCATCTCACCACACCGTCTCACACATAAAGATTTGTTTGGTAGAGCCCCATCTAATTCTGATTCTCTATTGAAGTTGATTTTCTAAGGAAAGTGATTATGTGACAAAGTAATTCTCTAGCATAAACTATTAAAATTTACTTCACATAATCAAAATAAACTGTTTTTATTCCAACTCGCACCTCTTAATTCATTCTAGAATAACTACTTAACAGAATCAACAAAGAATCATTTCACTGCACACTAAGGTGACTAAGCGTAATAACAAATGAAACGATACGAGTAGATTTTTTTTTAGAATTAACGATCCGAGGAGATTGGTTGTAAACCGTGAAGTTTGTTCACTGGCCGTCCAAAATTACGGACTAAAGCAAGGGCCTGTACGCATAACCCCGTCACGTGAAAAGCAGCAAGCTGGTTGTACGCGATCCCACGTCTCCTCCTTTCTGGCATCCAGCCAGCCTCGTTATGCTCGTAAACCCCCCCACTCAGACTCAAGCACTTCCTCTTCCCCTCTCGCTCGCTTCTCGCATCTCCTGCCGAAAACCCCATTTCCGCCTCCGCCGCTAGGGCTTTCGCCGCCTCCGCCGCCGCATCCATGGCCGACGACGGCGCCGACGCCGACGCCGACGCCGACGCCGGCGACCGCGAGAATGTGGACCCCAACCGCTGCTCCACCCCCGACGCGCCTCCACCTCCCGAGAACACCCAAGGTGACGAACTGATTCTCCCCCCTCCCCACCCCCACACTCCCCCAACTCGCCGCGTCCCCTCGATCGGGCGCTTGAACCGGAGCGCTGGGCCGCTGGCGCGTGCCCTAGCTTCGTGGGTCGGCTTAATTTCCCGCTGGTGGCGTGGTTGATCGAACCCTTGGTGCGAGGCGGCGCGCGGCTCCGAGGGCGCTGTGCCCGGTTTCGCTCGCCGTTTCCGGGGCTTTTGGTTTTTGCGGGGTTTGGGTGGCGTAGGCGTGAACCAAATTGGCGAGCTTGCGACGCCCGTTGGGGTTTTCTTCGGTGGTTTGGTTTTGGTGGATGATCGACCGTACAGTTTCTGTCAGAGTGAAACTGTTTCTTCAGTAGAGTTAATTTTTATGGGGGCATGGATGTTTTGTTTTAGTATGTCCAGCATTTAGGACTACAGTTTGGAGTTTGGACTTTGGATTGGTTAAATTTGATTGCAGCACTGCTTGTTGTGTGCTAAATTTCTCACATTTTTATACATTTTTTTGTCAGAAATTTGATCGTTGACATACAGTATACATCGGTGTTCAGTGGCACTATGATATACCCTATATTGCTTGGTCTTCTCTAGCTGTGTCACGTCCACTTTAGACTTTGTTGGTGATCGCTAATTGCTATCAGATCGTCATCGTCCCTTTTTGGTCAGTCATTTACTGTTAAAAATCCTACAGTGATACTGGTAGCAGTGATCCTTCAGAAGTACCATTTTCCGTAGATCCACTGTAATGAAACACTACTAATCATGATATCTTATGTTGAAGTTACTTGTTTTAAGTGCAAGCTCTTAACATGAACTGCTGTAACAACTAAGAACTTAACTTGTTTCTTTTTTTTTGAAACTGCAAAACTGGTAAATGCTTGTTTCACTTCATAGATTTGAGCTTTACTGTTGCATTTATTTTTTTCTGTGCAAGCAAATTCACACTATTGCATTAAACAGAGCATAATCAATATCCTCTGTTACAGCTGTACAAATGCTTTAATTCTGTGGTTTATTTTTGTTTCTTGCCTTTTGTATTTATGTTTCTCTTTGGACTGTCTATGTCTTATCCATAATAAAGTTGTTTACTGATTAAATATGGAGACTTGGTCTCTGTTGTTTCTGAACACAATGATTTTGCGCTTACTTGTGGTACCGTTTTGTTTCTGCAGACAAACCAGAACTGGATATCAATAGCACACCTTCTACTCATTTGCTTGAGCCACAATTGGGGGGAAACAAGGTAATGACAGTACTGGACAAGTATCTATGGGTGTTTGGACACCATATATTCTTTAAATCTGTATAATCTTGGTATCCAACTGTCGCAAGAAGAAGTAAATGATAGCTAGAGTAGAAATATCATGGCCCTTAAACTCATGTCTTCTTGGGTAGAATATATGTATACAGCACATTTTCTCTTACAAATAATTCTAATCAGTTTTTCTAGTAGCATTTTCTCTTCCCTTAGCAAGATCTTATGGACTAGCTTGGTAACTTGTACAGGGCCAGAAAACTGTTCTTTTTTTGCTATTCTGGCTATATTATGTGTAACAATACCAAAGTGGAATGCTGAGTAATATAATTACCTTTGGACAGCTATTACCATTGTCATTTCTGTTTTAGTGATGTCTTATATATTTGATGTTCATTTGTTTGCTGCAGGAGACTGATCCACCTGATAGCCACTCTAATTCTGCAAACACATCAGGAAGCAGTGAAGAAAGGAACAATACTGCGAAGAAAAGAGATGTTTTCAGGCCTTCTGTGTTTGATAGAATAGCAGGCCACCGTGACCGATGCTGTGATGATGACACCAAAGCAATTTCAGATTCCCATCGAAATCGATGGAGGGAAACGGAAAGGGAACATAGTGATATGAACAAGATGGGACAGCCCAATGATGACTCCAAGCAGTATCTTGATAGCCATTCGAGTCCACAAGAGCACCGGGGAAGCTCACATAGTAAGGAGGGAAACTATGACCAACGCCGTGATAATAAGTGGAATGCTCGCTGGGGTCCCGGTAATAAAGATTCTGAAAATTGGCGTGACAGGTCATCAGATTCAGATAGAAAAGATGACACTCCCCGTGAAAAAGTTTTCTCTCACGATACAGGTCATGGTAAAGATGTTAGTGATCCTGAGAAGGGGAATGAAAGGGACAGTAATATTTCTCGGTCATGGAACTCCAACAATTTCATGAGCCGTGGCACGGGTGGTACATCTGATCATCTTTCCCTGGCTCCACAGAAGCCATCTGCTTCATTTGGATACAGTAGTAATATCTCTCGGTCATGGAACTCCAGCAATTTCGTGAGCCGTGGCACGGGTGGTACATCTGATCATCTTTCCCTGACTCCGCAGAGGCCATCTGCTTCGTTTGGATACAGTAGGGAGAGGCAGGAAAGTGATAGCCCAAACTCTACAAGTGTTCACGGAAGGTTTACATCTGTTACAAGCAGAGTCAATAGTCGATCTTCACGCCCATTCCACCTTGGCATACTTTCTCCCAGGCCTGGCGGTGCATCTAGAGACTCTGAGCGATATAGCAGGATGAAATTGCTTGAAATTTACAGAACAACTGATGTTAGAAACTTTGTAATGCCATTAGATGATACTGAGGAGATCTCACTGTGGCAAGAAGATCCTATGGAACCTTTAGCCCTCATTGCACCTAATGCTGAAGAAGCGGTAATTTTTACTATTATTTTGTCTTTACTGGCACAGGGAGATCTTGTGATCATAAGATTCTTATCTTTTGATTTCCCCTGTGTTAATAGGTGATTTTGAAAGGAATTGAAAGAGGAGATGTCACAAACAGTTCTGCACAAGCTTGCAAAGATAATTCTGTTGAAAAAAGTAATCCAGATGTGGTGCCAATAGAACAATCAAACCCAAGTGAGAAGCAGCTTCTGACTTTTGTTATTAATAATGTGCAGAAGCTTTGGAATCATGTGCTTATTGGTTTTTTACTCCCTTTATGCAGCTGGAAAAGAAGATCAAGGAGGAAGCAGTGAAGATTTCAAGGGAGAAATAACCAGAAATATCAAAGGTATGGCGTAGAGGTCCTCATCCATATATTGTGAATTTAATGTATTTGGTTCGTACCAGCTTCCTGTGTGGTGTTCTCCCCAGGATTGTGTAATTGTGTTACTTAATATGCTTTAAATACAGCCATTTCATGGAACTTTGATGGATTCATATCAGCGGACATGTTCATGCTTGAGAGTGACAAATTTACTGACAAAAATACATTTCTGAATGTATTCAGCAGAATATTTTAGGGTGTTCCTGTTGCTACCGGTTAAACCAGATAACCTACAAGCCTACAACCACATCCACATGTTTCCTTAGAGAAATAAATAAAAGGATAATATGTTTTCAGGATTGATATACTTATGATTTTTGCACCTAGGAAATGTTCTGTGGATAGTACCTAAATATGGTGAATTTATTCAATCTATTTCCTTCAATTTATTTCATCTGAAATTACAGCTTCTGAAGATAAATTCGGTGTATACTAATATTATACATATCCATTTTGTTGCATTCTGCCTGCATCTTGGATCCTTAGCCCTTTAAAATTGTAATCATGATAGTATGCATTACTGTTTTATCTTCTCACATAATTTTTGTAGCTTATTCACTAAATTGTATTGTCTGTGATGTTCGCTAGGAATTCCTGGGGGTGCTGATTTAAGCGAGCGCTTAAAGTCTGATAAATCTCCTTATACTGCTCCACAAGAGTCTGAGTTTATTGGTGGTCGTATCCATGGGCCATCTGTTGAATTTGGACAGCAGTGCAATGACTTGTACCCAGGAACTAAAGTTGGTGTAGATGACATTGTCAGTCCAGAAAATCTTTCTTTATACTACAAAGATCCAAAGGGGCGAACCCAAGGCCCCTTTTCTGGATCTGACATCATTGGTTGGTTTGAGGCTGGTTTTTATGGAATTGATTTGCTGGTGCGTGTTGCAAGTGCTCCTTGTGATTCTCCTTTCTTATTACTTGGGGATGTCATGCCACACCTAAGAGCAAAGGTAAGGGTGCCTCCAGGTTTCAGCAATGCCAAACCAAGAAGTATGCCAGAGACCTCATATCTAGATTCAGCTTATCTTGAGATATCTGATTATGCGTCCATAAACAAGAATGGTAGTGTAACTGAAGCTGAAAATCACTTTCTGGAGTCTCCAATGTCTAGTAACACCCAGAATCCCAGAGCAGAAACTAGCCCTGTGACTAGAGGTTTGTTTCTCATCAATGTCATTCTTTATGCCCATCTTATGACATTATTTTATCTCTGCCTGTATATTTTGTGCCAAGATATGATGCCATTTTCTTTTGATTTCAGGTATGAGTGAATGGAGCAGTACATTTGGCAACCTTTTTGTATCTGGCGGTGATGGTGTGAATAGCGTAAACTATCTTGCAGAACAGAAGAGGCTGTTAGAGAGAGAAAATCCCTTACAAATAGAAGGTGATATCATATCAGTTGCACAGAAACAAAAGAAAGATTCATCTCAGTCAACTTCACACTCAACATTATTCCATCAAGTGATTGACCCATCAAGTGAAGCTCTCCAACCTCAGAATGTTAACCTGCTCTCGATGCTGCTTCCTGCAGGAAAACATCAAGCACCTGCTTCTAATTCTGGATTGCCACTTTGGTCAGATACTCCTGAGTCTGAACATCTGCATCCTGTTGTGTGTGGTATAGATCCTGTTCATGATCTGCACAATTCTCAGCAAATAGGTATCGATTCTCAACAGCATTACTCTGTAACCCAGAATCAACCAACTTTGGCTTGTTTGAACCCACAAATCATGCAGCCAGAACAATTTTTCAGTGAAATGTCTCAGGATCCTCAATTAAACATATCGCAACAACAGTATCTACCATCAGAACTACAGTTGCAGCCACTGATGCCTGTAATCCCTCAACCTCAATCCTCTCTACTGAACAACATCCCACACCTCAGGCACCAGGAGCATCATCAACAGCAGCAACACAATTCTCAGGTCCTACCTCATGATTGTTCTTCGCAGCAGCTTTATGATCCTTATGGTACAAATCATATTTCATTGTCATCTGGTGATTGTTTGAAGCTTTGTCTTCAAAGAACACAAGAGATACTTGAACTTGCTCAGAAGTTACCTAGTCATGGTATGCATCAGATACAACTGCCTGGTCAGGTTGTTGGTTTCTCGGAAAGTTGGGGTCCTGTTTTACCGTTGCCCCATGAGATGATGGGCCATGCACCTCTGAAAGAATGTTCTGCTAGTTTCACGCAGTACTTTGCAGTTAGTGATGCTCCTTCAGGAAAAGAGAGTACTGTAGATTCGCTATCTAAGAAAACTCCAAACTCTGGATCTATTGAGGGCAGCAAGGTGACTGTTTATGAAGATAAAGGTTTTACTGGATCGTATCAAGATCTTGCAAAATTAGAAAATGTATCATCTCATATCTCCAATCAAGTTCATGATGTTGAAATTTCCTCTACCCATCCTCAGTCGTGGAAATCTCCTCCTTGTGCTAGGACCAAATCACTGTTGGAAATTCAAGCAGAGGAACAATTGAAAGCACAGAGGGAAATGGCCACGGAAAATGCCAAAGTAACTACAACAGTGCCTTTGGTGTTATCTATTCCTTGGGCTAGCTTGGCTGAAACTTCTGAGCAACAGTTTGGAGATGAGACTAAATCTATGGGTTGTCGAGAAAATGTCAATATATCAGGGACCAAGAGAAGTCAGTTGCATGATTTATTGGCAGAAGAGGTACTGGTAAGGTCGAGTGATAAAGATGCTGTCATCATAGACAGTGCTGATGATACATCTTTTCCTCCTTTGGCACCTTATGTTACTCAGTGTGATGCTCATTATCTTGATGATGGTGATTTCATTGAGGTCAAGGACACAAGAAAGAAAAGGAACAAGGCAGATAAATCCAAAGGTTCTGCAGTTAAGGCCCCAGCACCACTTGGTTCGTTTAATCCATCTGTGATATCTGTGCCTATTGAAAAGGGAAAGCCTGTCAAGCAGGACCAGCAAGAAAAGGAAGAACTTCCTCCTCAGCCAAGTGCCCCATCTCTGGGAGATTTTGTTCCTTGGAAGAATGATGAAGAAAATACTGCACCTGGCCCAGTATGGTCTACTGACACTCTACAGGTGTGCAAACCGTTGTCTCTGAGAGATATTCAGATGGAAGAACGGGAATCAGGTAGTCTGCAACAAATAGTACCAGCATCATCCCATGCAAAAGAGCCTATGAACCAGCAAAGTCATGGGAATGATTCATCCTATACTAATTCTGATGAGGATCTATTTTGGGGGTCTAGTGAGCATGCAAAGCAAGATAAGTATGTTTTTAGCTATCTGATAACTTTTTCAGCTTTTCTTCTTTGCTATTAATGAAAATTTGGACCTTGTCCTTTCCGAAATTGTACCCTCTAGCAAACTTACGACTCATATACATTAAATAGCACTTAAGGATTTCCTGTTAAAGTTGATCTGCAACTAAACCATGAGAGTTTTCAGTTTTTTTTCATCCCATGACAAGCGTTTGTTTAATGGGCTTAGAGTGCATGGACAATTGGACATGTCAGTACTGCAACTTATTATTCGCATCCATCACATATACTCTCTGCTTTTGAGTCTGTTGAATCTGTTGAACTTGTTTTAATGCATGTAGTAGTAAGATTCATGATGTGTGTCCTTGAACCTGCATTTTGACTTGAAAAAATACTAGATTTCATGATTGTGGTGTCTGCAATATGATTTTGGTCTTTCTTTCAACTTCAACTACACAACTTTCTTTGGCCTTGTGCATATGTTGGTTATTCTGCAGTCATGAATAAAATGTCACTCAGATGTACTACAATGGTATAGCAACTTTTCTTGCACAATACTGTATTTTGCATCTTTTCCCAAATATATGGTGATAAAATATATAGTGGTTAAAGGTAAATTGCAATCTTTGTGCACTGAATAAAAGGTAAAGGGGTAGCTTCAGTTGTTTCTAGGAGGATAAACAAAAATAGGGGCACTTTGAGGTAACATGTTTTGACTTTAAAATATCAAACTGCTCAGGTCCTTGTTACACATAGATTGTGCGGTGCTTAGACTGATTAGCTTCTTCAGTTCGACATACACAACGGTAGCTACCATGCGCTATTGGTCCAATTAAAATTTCTGAAGTCGTTTGTGTGTGTTTTGGTACTCCTATGCTACCTTTTTTTACCCACCAGGAGAAACACATTAGTTTGATTTCCAGCACGTCACTAGATGAGATTATAATATCCAGTCATCATGCTCCCTTGAATACCTTCACGGAGGATCTGAATTCTGGGGTTATCTTGCTGCATATTATTTTGTATTCTTAATCTCCTACATGGTTTTTATTCATGAGAACAAGTTGGGGTTACCACCTTACCAGTGCTTATAATCAAATAGCATGAAGGCATCTACAATTTGTTCCTTTGAGGCTTGTTTCACACGCTTCTCATGCATTCTTTATGCACTGAAAGTTTATGTTCTCTGTAATGCATAACCAGGTCGGAATTCCAATCTACAAGTGAACGTGGAGTTTCCGTGTTCAATACGACATCTGCTGCATTGGACATTCAGAAGAAAGGGAAGAAAGGTACAAGGCTGAGCTCGTCTCTTTTGGGGTTCAAGGTTCACAGCAACCGGATCATGATGGGCGAGATCATCCATGCGGAAGATTAGTTGGTGCCGAGCAGACTAGTATATAGTTGACATGTCCAGCCACGACGGCCACCAATTCGTTTACTGATGCACATAGCATACACTTCGGGTCGCCTCTTTAGAACGATCTTTTTTTCATAGGGAGACGAGCTTTCGACAGATGGTTATTAGTAGAGCATCATTGACTGTCACGGTGTCACAGCTGAAGCGATGGGCTTTGGAATTTGAGGGACTGACAACAGATTTGGTCTTCGATGGCTGTAACTTAAAATTCGTGTAATAATCTTTGTTGCTGGGCGGATTTTGTGAGACAGACACTGCAAAACTAGAGCCTGGAGCTTCCAGAGTTACGGTGAAAACATCACAGGTTTCACTTGCAGCATGGAATACTGCAATGTGGAGGAAACAGTTTTCTTTTGGGGTGTATTACTATTCCTGAAATTTGAAGTTCCTGATGGGACTGTTTTTCACCATTTAATTGCACAACAAGATGACACTTTTTGTCCAAATATTTGCCGTCGGGCTGTGTTCTGCATTCCGTTCAGTCATATGTTAACATTCTGCTTCGCGGCTGGCATTTTGGATCCCAAGAGCATGTTGATTGTTCGTTGTTTTTATACCAAGTTTTATATTTGACTTTGAAAGTTTGAATACTGAATAGTAATGGAATAAGGAATGAGTAGACCAATTACAATAACATATCCCAGAATTGAATCGAACGAGTTACAATTTAATAGATGAGACGAACATTAGTTATTTTGGACACTGACGATTACTGGATGCTACCTATAAAGAGTTAAAGACTACCGATACAGACGATCGCAAGATAGGTGGCCGAAAAAACCATGACACAGGAGGTGAGCTCGACCGTCGACGGGCCCGCGCCGCGTTGGCCGGCTCGCTCCTGGGCGTGCGCCGGCGGAGCGCCAGATCCGGCCACGACGCGCCGCGCGGCCTGCTGCGTGGCGGTGCGCAAGGCAGACGCCGCCGTCCTCATCTCTTCCAGCGCCCTCTCCCGCGACGCGAGCTGGGCTCCCGCCGCCCGCGCGCCTCCGCTCCCCGACGCGTCGCGACGATCAACGTCGCCGTACCCCGGCCGCGCCGACTCGAGCTCCTGTAGCAGTTCCAGCAGCACTTCCAGTTCCAGCGTGTCCTCCACCGCCGCCACCCGCCGCTGCAAGTCCTCCAGAGCCAGCTCCTCTTTCCGCGCCGCGAGCTCGGCTCCCGCGCCGCCGCTCCCCTGCCGCGCCCACTCGAGGAAGTCATCTGCAAGCATCAGCAGCAAGTCTTCCACTTCCAGCGTGTCCTCCGCCGCCTCTTCTACGGCGTTGTGGCCGCCATAGACCTCGCCGCCATCTTCCGTGTCCGTGTCGATGTCGTCGTAGCTTCTGCGAACAACGGGCTCCACGTGCTCCTCTGCTTCGCCGCTGGGGCCCGTGGCTTCTGGCGGCCTGGGGTTGCAGACGCCCTGCTCGACGTCGTCGTCGTACACGATGCATATCACCTTGCCGTTCTTGCAGATGACCTTAGCAGGCCTGACAACCGTCTCAGGATCATCAAAGCAGTCGTAGTCGCTCATACTGTCGAGCTCAACGGGGCGGTTGCTGGTTTGGTCAGTGTGGCCGCACAGCCCACAAACACCAGGGACGTTGTGATCAATCTCCTCTTCATCGCCACTATCAATGTCATCGTCGCTGTCCTCTCCTTCTTCCTCTTCTTCTTCTTCAGGGCAATCAACAATGGCATCTTCCTCCTCACCGTAGCTCTCATCTCCCTCTTCAATGTCAGAGTCACCATCACCTTCATCGTAGCTGCGACCAGCACACCCGTAGAGCCGCGTCAAAAGAGCTCGCGGCAATCCTTTCGGCGCCGTCTCGAACAAAAACTCCGAGAGCCTCGGCTCAGTGTTAGGGGCATAATACGGCACACTGACACTCTCGTCCACGTCAGAACCACTGTCGACGTCATCGTAGACGCGACGACCAGCAAGCTCCGATGGCTTGCTACTCTCTTCGACGTCCGAACCTTCGTTGCCATCGACATCCCCATCGTAGTCGATGTCGTCAGTATCGATGCAATCGAACAAGTGGGGAAAGTATCCCAAGAGCTCCTCTTCAAGTTGGACCTCCATGGCTGTGGCTTGGTCAGTACTGTGAGTGCACATCGTGGAAGATGGTATGATGTCGTCATCAGAATCGTAGTCAACGTCACTACCGCTGTCTTCTTCTTCTTCTTCTTCTTCTTCTTCTTCTTCTTCTTCTTCAGGGCAATCAACAATGGCATCTTCCTCCTCGCAGCAGCTCTCATCTCCCTCTTCAATGTCAGAGTCAACTTCATCGTCGAAGCTTCGACCAGCACACCTGTAGAGCCGCGTCAAAAGATCTCGTGGCATACCGAGCGGGCTGGCTCTCGGCTCGGTGTAAGGGGCATACGGCAGTGGCACACTGACACTGCTCTCTTCCACGTCAGAACCACTGTCGACGTCATCGTAGACTCGACGAGCAAGCTCCGATGGCTTGCTGCTCTCTTCTACGTCCGAACCTTCGTTGTCAACATCATCACCCTCAACGTAGTCGAGGTCGGAAGAACTATGGATGCCATCGTGCTCATCTTCCATGTCACTGGCAGTATCGATGTAATCGCGCATGTAAGGGAAAGATCCCAAGAGCTCCTCTTCAAGTTGGACCTCGATGGCTGTGGCTTGGTCAGTACTGTGGGTGCACTTGCCCATCGTGGTGTCGTCATCAGAGTCGTCGTCGACGTCGTCGTAGGTGCCGCCAGGGAACGCTGGTGGCTTCCCGTTGCCGTTGGCGTCGTCGCTTGCTGTAGCCTCAAGGACAGGGTCGGGGATATCAGAGCAGTCTTCGCTGGAGCTCTCGCCATCGCTGTCTTCCTCCTCCTCCCCTGAGATTTCAGTGTCCTCCTCTTCATCCTCGCCGGGTGTCTCGTCGTCGTCGTCGTAGTCGTCCTCCTCTTCCTCCCCAGAGGTCTCCGTGTCATCCTCCTCGGAAGAGCTCGAGGTCTCCGTGTCATCCTCCTCGGAAGAGCTCTCCTCGAAGTCGTCAGAGCTCCAGTAATCGTCATCGTCATCCTCTTCCTCCCCAGAGGTATCACTGCTGTCCTCCTCGCCAGAACTCTCCTTGTCCTCGTCCTCCTCCTCCTCACAACCACACACACTGCAACCACAGGAGTTCTCCATGTCCTCCTCCTCCTTGCAAGAGCCCTCATCGTCGTCGTCTTCCTCACCAGAGTTCTCCATGTCCTCCTCCTCGCCAGAGCTCTCGCTTTCATCATCGCCGTTCTCCTCCTCGCCGCCAGAGTTCTCCGTGCCGTCCTCCTCGTCGTCGCAAGAGCACTCCATGTCTTCCTCCTCGCTAATGTTCTCCGTGCACTCCTCGTTGCCAGGGCTCTCCGTGTCTTCCACTTCCTCCTCGTCTCCAAAGCTCTCGGCGTCTTCCTCCTCCACGCCAGTGGCCATCTCGACAGAGCCCCCTGTGCCGTCGTGCTCGTCATCAGCCTCGGACTCGCAATCCTCTTCGTGGGTCACCGTGTCCCCGTCGTCGATCCCAGCGCCTCGGCTGCAGCCGGCGGCGGCGCCGAAGAGGGCTTCCCGGATCGTGGTCTCGTCAAGCAAGTCAGAGTGCTCGAGGCCGCCGCCCATGGTTGAAGAAGAAGAAGCAGCAGCCGAGAACGCCTCGCCGTAGGACACCACCTTGAAGAACCCTGGTGGCGTCGGTGACGGCACGGCCGCCATCGCCGGCGCCGAAACTGGGGAGACCGCGGCGGCAGCGGCTCGGTCCTTGCGGACCCGCACGATCGCGAACCCGCTGTCGCTGCCGTCCTCGGAGGCGCTGTCGTTGGCAACCCGCTCACAGCTGCCGCCGCCATCGTCGCTGTCGCAGTCGCTTCCGCTCCCCTCGCCGTCACGGAGAAAAACCCAATCCATGGCTGGGCTTCGTCTCAACTCGCGAAACACACGAACTTTTTTTTTTTGCGGGTAAAAAAAAACACACGAACTTGATCGAGTCGTAGGCTCGTAGCCGCAAATAGTTGTGGTATATGAATCTGCGTAGAGCTTGTTTGAATCAAAAGGGTGCACATTGGCGTGCTTATATTTTGGCAGCAGGGCAACACGAATTTGAATCGGACCTGGCTAAAAGTTCCTGTCGCGTCCGGCTGAACCATCGATCCGAACCGTACTCGGTAAGGAAAGCCCCACGAGGCCACGACACGACAGGAACAACACGAATTACCTGTGCATCATCATTTCAGCGGGTCTCAAAATTGATAGAAGCGATGCAGCTTCAGTCGCGTAACCGTAAATTTCTAGACTGGATGAAGAGTGGTACCAGGTTCCAGTACTGTATCGATGAACAATCGACACATTTCAACCTCAAGGGTGTATTGGAGTGTACATGTTTTTTTTAGGAAAGGTGTACATGTTCTTAACGGTCGTAGTTCAAGACTTTGGAACACAAACCAATTATTTTTCAGTACGTAGCTTGGAACGCTACGATATGCTATCGTGCTTTTGCGTAGGCAAAATATAAGAAATGAAAGAAAACAAATATATACTGCTATTAGCTTTCCATTTGTAAGTTGATCACTCAGCCTAATATGACTCATCACCTGTGAGAAGCTTCTGCTCCCCACCTCCGCTCCGGCTCGGGCCCCTCCCTTCCTCCCCTCCGGCGACCTCGCCGACGGCGAGAGGTAAGAGCCCCCAAATAGATAGATCTACTAGTTATCTACTTTTCTTAATATATATTGTTGCCTCCATGGCCTTCTCCCTTAGTGGCAAATACTACCTTGGCTGCGCCGCCGCCGCCGCCGTTGTCGCCAGTCTCTTTGGCCTCCTCGTCGCCGTCGCCCCCACCATCCAGGTACGTTTAAATAAAGTAGCTCCTCCCCGCCGCCCTGCGGATCTCTCCTCCACTCCCTCCGTTCCGCTCCTTCCGCAACGTCTTCGAGATCTGCTCGTCATCGACCCGTCTCCACCACCACTCCGCTCCGACCAGTGGCTGACCCATAATTTTTGTAGAGAATGGGCGAACATTGCAACATATAATAAGCTCATGCAAACATGCAAGTCCAGTAGTATATATCTTATGCAAACTTAGGATAAGATTGCTCGATGCAGTTGTATTTTTCTAGTCTTAATGTTCTGATCACCTTCTCATATGTTGATTTTCACTTATTAATCGAAGGAAAGATCATCAGCACATAGTATCGGCCGGGAAGGAGGAGCCTGGGCGACTAATCTCTACTCCTAAAAAGAATGAAGTGGAGAATTTTTGTGGTCGAACTTTTAACGCCCGGTGAACGTACGTTCACCCCTCGGACGCGTTCACCCTGCGCGGCGTCCGCGTCCGCGTCCTCCCCTGCGCGGCCTCGAACCCTCGCCTCCCGTTGAAAAAAAAAGTGCCTCCCTCTCCTTCCTGCACCTGCCGCCGCGCGCCGCCCTCTCTTCCGCCTCCTCCAGTCCTCCCTCTCCCGCCGCGCCCTCATGCGCACCTCCTCCTTGCCGCCTGCCACGCCGCGCCACTGTCCGTGCTCTCCCCCAATCCGACACCGCGCCCTCTCGGTCGTCGATCTGTTGCCAGCGCCGTTGCCTCCTCCTCCGACCTCTGCCCCCCACGGGGATGACAATGGATTGAGCTCGACTGGTTGCGATTCCGCCTTCTGCCCTACACGTGCCCCACCATGGCCACCACCACCGCCACCTACCCCGAGGGCGAGCTCATCGTCACCATCAAGTCAGGTTCATCGCCTACACCGCCGCCGTCATGCCGCCGAGGGGCCACTCCTCCGCGCTCCAGCAAAAGGTTCGTCGCATCCTCTCGCTCGATATTCCTCGATCTGATCCACATGCTCATACATTAGGGTTTGGGTGCCCGGGTGGTCACGATCTGACGGAGATCTATCACGATCTGACGGAGATCTATTTTTTCTCCTTGTCTGCGTGTGCAGCTCGACTGTTTGCCGGCGTTGATCCAGGACTCCAGTGGTGCTCTCCAACGAACCCAATGTGCAGCTGCAGGCCACCACACAGTTCAGGAAGCTGCTCTCCATCGGTTTGTATTGCAGTGCAGTGAGAATAAAAAATCATTTTATTTTGAATGCCATCCCCAGAGTTCATGTCATGGAATAATTTTGTTTTCACTAATGGCAGTACTCTGTAAGAGCCTGGCGACAGGCAGCTAACATGGCAGGGTGAGGCTCGCTCTCCCTCAGATTCAGATAGCTCCACTCAGTAAGAGTTTCATCCCTTTCCTTCTGCTATTGGTCATGCTGCAACTTAATGCTATTGGAACTTCGCCTATTTGTAAAGGGAAGATAAAATGTGCTGAAAAATTATGTAATAAGTTATCTCGGTGCTGTTAATAGACTGGATGATGTACTATGCTACTCTGGTTGAAGGATCAAATAGAGGTGGAATTGATATTAATTAATTGTGTACATAATTCATGATAAGATGACATGGAATTTCTATGCAAGCTCATGTTTGAGACTTGAGAGGGCTTCGTACAGTTTATAGTCCATTTTAGAACAGCAGGTTACAAAACTGCATATTCTGAACGGTTTTGATTTCGGTATTCAAAACAACTGAATTTTCTGAACAAACTAAAGCAGATTATCACTGTATAATTCTAAAATTTTGACAACTAGCTGCTTCCATGTTGGAAATCTTGGGCACAAGACAGCTCATTCATGTCACAATGGTCATCTTACATGTGTTGTTGATTTTTGACATTTTCCTTTTGAACTCCTTAGTAGTTGCATCAAGTGGATTGCATAACCTGGGAGCAACTGACTTACGTTGAGATGAGAGGAAAGGCTGTAGTTACTTTGACTCTGTTTTCAGAGCCCTCACTTTATTAGGTTCCATTCCACTTGCAGGTAGAAATCCTTGGATCATGTGTAGTTCCCTTCCCATCCCCCGCATGATCTGATCCGGCTGTGGGGACTGCCGGCGCGGGTGGCGGACACAGGATCCTCGACGTCCGGCGCGTGAGCTCCGCAGGTATCCCTCTCTCTCGGCACGACACCGCTACCCTCTATGTGCCGTCGATTAGCTGGCTGCTTTTGCTGTCTCCTTCATTGAGAACCGGAGGCGAGGAGAAGAGGACGGAGACACACGCAGGGGGACGCCCTTCCTCAGCAATGGTTCTGGCCTAGCCGGGAACGCGTGTTGGACCTCCCAGGCACACCTCTCTCTCTGCTCGCATTCGGCCACTACCACGTCCCACGGGAAAGCAGCCAACTACACCAGCAGGAGGATGGGCACCAGCGGATCGGCCCGATTCGTCTCTCTCCGAGTGCATAGTATGTGTTGTGTAATTTGGGTTTGGAGCTCTCGGGTAAATTTAAATCATTTTGATCCTAAGGTCTGCAGTCTGCACTTTTTCCTTGTCCATGTCTGAATGACCGTGCTTATTTGATCCTTGCTTTTTTATGCTCACTTCACCAATCGACAGCAAAGAAGAATAAGTGAATGACAGTTGGTTTTGTGACTTTCGAAAGTGTCCAACAAATAACAAATGTTGTTCAGTTAATTATGTCTGTTCATATGGCAACCTGTTTGGATGTCTCGAAAGCTTGACCTTTTCTTGTATTTATGCATTGTGCAGATCGAAAGATCATTGTACACACCAATATCTTTACAATGAATTTCGTTGACAATGAAAATGCAGGTCGGGATTGGTATTAACTGAATTTTTTGAAGAAAAATATTATGGAAACGAGAAGCACAAGAATGGCATATCAAAGAAACCAGTGAGCAAGCACAATTGGTGAGCCCAATTCAATTTTGTTTAGGCTGATCAGAAACTGATGCCATGTTTTTTCTCATGATGAGAAGCACAAGAATGGCATATCAAAGAAACCAGTGAGCAAGCACAATTGGTGAGCCCAATTCAATTTTGTTTAGGCTGATCAGAAACTGATGCCATGTTTTTTCTCATGATGAGAAGCACAAGAATGGCATATCAAAGAAACCAGTGAGCAAGCACAATTGGTGAGCCCAATTCAATTTTGTTTAGGCTGATCAGAAACTGATGCCATGTTTTTTCTCATGATAAAGCAAACCCATATATTTCACTTAGCACATGTCATTTCAACTCTGCCTGCTGTGATTATTTCATCCCAACTCTTTTTATGAGCTCTTATATACACTGCCTTCTGAATTTCCTTTGTTGTTTAAAGTGCAGGAAAAAATACAGGGACACAAACTCTGGAAATTTTACTGCCAGTATATATATTCTCACAACATTTGTTGTTTTGACCTTAGACTCAAGAATTAAGGAGGTCAATAAAAGGACCATACTATCCTTAGTTAAGCCCTTCTTAAGTGTGCAGTTATGTTTTTAAAAGTGCAAACTGGAGTGTGTGTTTACTAAGTAGGGGTAGGATCAGAAAATATGTGTTTGCCATGGAGTTGTAGATAAGTACTTTGAAAATACTTGAAATAGCTAAACAATAACTATTGTGAAACACAAACATGTTATAGCAAAATTATTTAAGAATGAAGCTTATTGTATTTCCAAAATGCAGCACTGAAACTTGGTTCGGCTTCTCGGTTGCTGCATAGAGCAATGTTACTCAATCATCTGATTAGTCGTGATTTGGCATGCCAGAAACCTTTTTAGGTGTAGCATGCCAAAATACATGTACTTAGATTTGGCATACTTGGCCGTTGCTGCTTGCGTGCACATTTGGAATGGAGAAGATAAGTTGTTTGTATGCAATTTTGGATTGTTCTTTGACTGTAGGGACTTTCACACATTGTAATGTTTATTGCAATAGGGCCAGGTTATATTCAGAACCTTTTTTGCCTCTCTGCATCTTTCTTTATATTTGGATGGTTAAACTGTATGCCTTGGTATCTATCAGGTGGTTGTGCTGGAGGTATCCCTGAACTGCAAAGCCTACACTAGGAAAAGGTGAAGAAAAAAATATACAGGTCCACGCCTATTCAGGTATTTCTTTGGCAGAGTATCGCATCTCGCATTGCTCTTCTGTCTTCTTCAACTGGATTGTTGATATGTTGGCTGAGGTTGCCATTGTGCTGTCGACAACAATTGCTGGTTTGAACAGATAGTAGTCATGGTGAGCTCGTCCCTGCTACTTGGAATCACTTACTCTCGTAGTCTCATACGAAATTCATGATGACAAGCAGATGAAATTGAAATGTTCGGTTTGTTCAAAAAATTATTCGATTGCATGATCATCATGTTACTATAAAGGGTGGGGTGAGTTGTTTGCCAACATTGAATTTGATTTGTCATTGTAAAGAGTACAAGCACTATGGTATGCCTTGTCCTGTAAATCATGTTGCTTGCTGTTCAAATTTAACTTGAACACTGGATAAAGCTCACAATGGGCTCATACAGCACCAAACCATCTTATTATCTACGAGAGCAATGGGGCCTGGGCATAGCTGTGAGGCAATGCCGATAAAGCTCACAATGACCGAACTGATCATGTCGGTGTTCATCTATGTTTCACGAATGGAAGTGTAGTTTGAATGGGACAAGGTCAGAAAATTAGCAGGCAGCCAGATGGGTCCTTATTCACTAGGCAAGAGTGGCTTGTTGCTTCGGCTAACTGATTTGTTTGCATCTTTTGCTACAATGTAACCTTGGATGAATTTTTTAAAAAAAGAATACCAAAACCTGTTTTGTAAACAGCACTTGGATGAGATATTTATAATGTACTTGTTTCACACTATTGTTGTCCTGGTAAATACAACGCCTATTGTAATATAAATATTTTGTTGCCCGTAGCAACGCACGGGCGCTTTCCTAGTGGGATATGATGAAAGGAGGATGACCTCCCTCGTGAACCACAGTTGCGTACCCCCTTTGTTCCCGTACACAGTAGTCTGGATATTATAGAACGAAAGTTTCTGATATACTGAACACTGAATTGTACCACAAGTCCACGTATGTCTATCACTGTATCAGTACCCCTACGTGACTACATCGTCGTCTCGCAGCATCAAGTAGACATATTAACCTCATCACTTCATCATCCACCGCATGGGAGGACACATTCATCACTTTGACCATGCATATCTAAGTCTACCTAGCGGTCACAATAATGTACTGTAGCAACAAAATCAATGCAGTTCTTTGGTTTGTGAATTATTATTGGCAGATGCTTATATTTACATGAGTTAAATTTAAGGGAATCGAATATTAGTCCTGTGAATATAGTCAAACACTAGCACTAGTCTATGAATCCTATTTTCAGCACTTAAATGACATCAGCCTAGCTATAGCAATATAGCAGACCATGAATGTCAATTTCTAGCCGAAGCAATGAATTGTATAGCTAAAAAAAAAATTCAAATGTATGTGGTGGTTGACTTGCAAAATCTTTGCTATATAGTATATGCATATGTTTTTTGCATGATTTGAATTTGATACCTATAAACCTTATGAAACTTTATGAACCTTTCTCTCCAAATTATCGTTTTTCAGCACTTAATAAAATGGCATCTTTTTAGCCATAGCAGACCATGCATCATGTCTATCTCTGGCTGCAGCATTGAATTGTTAAAAAAAATAATTATGCATTGGTCGTGAAAATCTCGGGAGATATTTTATTCTTGCATTAATTAAATGCCAAATCTGCAAAGATATGCTACTATTACCACTAAAATATAAACCTCTGTTTTTTTTAAGAAATCTGCGAAGACATGCTACTATTAGCACTACCCCAATATAAACCTTTTTTTTAAGAAATGTGTTAATGCCCTCCATAGAGTTTATCTTTTCTAATGTGTGATAAGCAAAACATAATTGCAATTCGCAGTGGTGCCAGCCACAGCCTATCTGTTCTATTCGCTTTCGCTTGAGTGAATCTGCATTGCTCCTTCTAGTCTTTTACACGTGTATTACAAACTGGGCCTGCAACAACAACACACAAACTATCACCCATAGTCTACTGGAAAAAAATCTCTTAATACCCGTTGGGCGGTCGAATCAAAGAAAAGTTCAGAAGAGACTTGGACGTACTTGCACGAACCAAGACAGAATGTCTGCCACTGTGAGGTGAACTTCAAAACGGAGCACGAGAAAATGAGTTGCCGCTAGCTAAAAGACACCAACAAACTAACAGAAAAAGGGAGCAGAGTTTGGGTGTTTTAGCGAAAAAGTTGATTTCTGCTAATAAAATACAGTAACAAACTATAGTAACTGAAGGAGGAAAGGAGAGAAAAGTTTAGGCAGCAGCCAAGACTCCAAAGCAAAGATTAAGGAGCGGAAAGTTAATGTGGCCAAACTCACCAACCCCCTCCGCCTCGCTAGTAGACACGCCGCGCATGCAGCAGACCGCGGGCTGCACCGGATGCGGGTGAGGCCTGCATGGCTAGCCAGAGTGCAGACCACCACTCGCCACCACGCCACGTCTCTGGTCACACAAGAGGACGATGATGGTTGGGGATATGCTGGATTGTAGCTCACTGCTATCATGAATATCCAGCATTTTGTATCCGTTCTTCAGTTTTTTGCATCCAAGCCCCCCTTTCCAGGATTATTCCTAAGCAAGTTCTTTGGTTAACCTATTCACTCCATACGGTTGGGGAACACCATGGTTGGTGGGAGAAGCATGGGTAACAACATTTGATTACATACTACGGTAGAAATGTTCTTAGGAGCTTTGCCAAAATATTTACATACCCTTCCACATCTTTTTGATCCATTTTCCATTAACCTTAGCGGTGCGAAGAACGTGTTAGCAAAGATAGAAATTTAGAATAGTTTACGGAACTTTTTCGTGTGTTTTTCTAGGCAAATCCAACAACATTGACCATTTATTGTCGAGTATGAGAGAAACTAATTCTTCTCAATGATTGGGTATAACGACTATTGCACGTCACACCTATGCCTTTAAAACCAATGATTAGTTGTTGTCGTATGTCGCACCTGTAATGGGACATGTAACGTATACTCCGCCAAATTTGGTATCATTGCATAACATATAGCGAGCATTTCTGACATATATGAACGCCCACCACGTGTTGCTTTGATCATGCAAATCATCATTCGAAGAATGTACAACTTGCATTGTCTCCAAATTGTACGGACATCACGTGCTCTTACGTTTCTCATGCAAGTTGTAACGTCCTCTTTGAAACACGTAGTGACACGAGGAAATAATCATGTTGTGTGTTTTCCATGCAAAATGTAACGTTTTCATGAAACACGTAACGACACTGCATGATCCTTACGTAGATTGATATTTATAACTTGTGCTCACCTTGCGGAACACGTAAATATTTAGCTACATTTTTCTTTTTTCTTTTTGTGCGTGGACATGATAGTCACTGATATTTCCATTGAACCATTTGGACAAATACTGTCATGTGCTTAACGAAATATCCCCTTTTGAAAAATTGTTTCCTGAGCCGCCCAAAAAATTTACTAACCGGATGGGAGTTACATAGGGACTGGTTTATAAAATTAGAATTTTGTCAAGAGAAAATAGGAAAACTGACATCTGACCAGCCTATTTAAAGCCCCCTTATGCTAGTCTTTTGCATATCACCCAGTTCACAAATCTGAAGAGCACAAAGGTGAAGGCTAGCTTCACCTCCAGGGCCAAGGGCGACCTCAATAAGAGGTAAGCAAAATGCTCCTCCATATGCTTAGCTTTGTTGGTAGATGGAAATAGGGGTTTCTTACTCCTACCTCCACACTTCAGGCGCTTAATAGTCGCTCGTGTTTCTTTTTTTTCCTTTTGCAAACACAAACTTGAACAAGGGTTTGTTGTTTCTCTCTCTAGATTTACTTCTTTTTGTGATTAATTATGTGACGGACCGTATTTTATTGCAAGGCTAATAAGTTCTCTCCCCCTCCAGTGAGAAGACTAGGTATGTACTCCTAAAATTCTAGCGAGGGTTTGTAGTTTCTCTCTCTAGATTTTTTTTTTGCGTGTGATTAATTATGTGATGGTGTGCTCTGTCTAGCAAGAATTCTTTTCCCCCTCTCCTGGTTGCTGTCGTTCTTGTTCTTTACTTCCTGATCGGAGTGCTATCTTATCAGATCTGAAGCCTACCGGGCCTCCAAGATGATCAAGGACGACATCCTCAAGGTTCAGGTGAGTTTTTGTTTTGCGTCTGATTTTGCAGGCAACCTGATTTCATCTCACCCTGCAACATCTCTCCTGCAGCCTTCTTTCAGTTTTGCTAACAAATTCTTTTTGTATTGTTTGTTACTAGACCTGCGTGCTGAAAGTGAACATGCACTGTCCTGGATGCGAGAAGCAGGTCAAGAAGATTATTCACAAGATTGAAGGTAATTAAGAAATTAAAGAAAACTTCTTATAAAATCAGATTGCTTGATTTTTCTTGTATAATTTTTCATCCACCAGGTATCTACTTTGTTATTCTGTCCCACTCTTTTTTTCTCCCTGAGAGAGAATGTGCTGGATTGATGTGCAGGTGTGTTTCAAAGCACTATAGACAAGAACCAGGGGAAGGTGACGGTGTCCGGCCTGATGGATCCGTACGCCGTGATCAAGAAGCTGAACAAGGCCCACAAGCGCGCTCAGCTGTGGGGCCCCAATCCTGAAGTGGCAAGCGAGGTCCAAAAGCCCCAGCTGGGCAATGGCGGCAGGGGCATGCCCAATGGTGGAGAGGGTGCTTCAAGCAGCGGCGGCGGAGGCGGAGATGCCGGGGAAGATGAAGAGATGGTGATGCCGCCGCCGCCCCAGCAGCTTCCTCAGCAACTACAACAGCAGATGGAGATGAAGGGGGTGAAGCTTCCTCCTCAGCTGATGGGCATGGGCGGCAAGATGCCGATGCCGGCGGCTGCACCGCCGGCGAAGGGCAAGGCCGTCAGGTTCGACGTTCCCGATGGTGAACAGCCCGGGGAAGACAGCGACTCCGATGATGTGCTCGACAACGGTGGCTTCGTGAATGAGGGCCTCGACGATGGAGAAGACGACGCCGCCGCCGCCGCTAAGATGATGATGAGGCCCATGGCAATGCCGCCAGCCACCGGTCGGGGCGGTAAGAAGGGCGGCAAGATCCCGGTGCAGATCCAGGGAAACGACGACATCGACGACATGATTGCAGATTCCATTCGTGCAAAACAAAACCAGGGTGGCGCAAGTAGTAGCGGCATGAATGGTGGCGGTGCGCAGGCGCCGCAGAACGGCAAGGGCAGCGCCCCAGGCGGCGGGAACAAGCTGGGAAAGGGCAAGAAGGTTGTCGCCGCCGGTGGCCCGCCCGCCGGTGTCGTCGGCGGCCCGATGATGGGCGGCATTCCACCGCAGCCGCCTCAGCCGGCGGCGGGCATGATGATGAGGCCGCCTAACATGATGGGCGGCGGCGCAGGTTTCCCCGGCATGGGCCAGACCGGCGGTAGGCCCATGGGCGGCATGCCGATGGGCTACCCCCAAAATGGTGGCGTTGGCATGCAGCCGGGAGGTGGCAATGCCGGCGTGCATGGCAATGGCATGATGCCGGGGGCTGGTCTCTATCCCGGGGGCATGGCGCCGGCGCCGGAGATGATGGTGCCGCAGGCAGCCTGGAACAACCCCGTGGCCCAGCAGCAGCCACATATGATGATGAATGGCGACGGGAACTATGTCCATGGCGGCGCCGGCTACCCACCGATGGGGTACGGGTATGGGTACGGGTACGGCCGCCAGCCGATGGCCTATACCCCGCCGCCGATGTACCATCACCCGCCGCCGCATCCTAGCGACAACATGTTCAGCGATGAGAACCCCAACAGCTGCTCGGTGATGTGAGGCAAGGTTGCCGCGCCGCCGCCTGCCAAATCTTTCTCCTGCGGATATATGAATCAGACGAAGGCACCAGACAGAAGGGAGGGAGAGCTCAGGAGGTCAGGCGACGCCATGATCGAAATAAAACTGGATCAGTCGCCCAGTATTATTATGCATGACTAGTAGTTTTCAATTCGCTAGCTAATTGCCAATGCAATGCCCGCTGTGTCCAAGATGTAGTAGTATTAACGGGCTTTTAATTAAGACATCCAATATATTTGCCTGTTTCTAATTCAGTGAGACTTTCTTTTGCTTAAAATTTCAGTACTGCCAAATTAATAATATAAAATGAATGTCTTTTTTTCAGCGAAAATATAAAGTTAATGTCAACGATTGAGTCCCTCGTGGCCTCGTTCCTATGCTGTTTGCATATTCAGAGTCAACAAACGGCATTCGACGAAAAAACAAAGTGAACATGTCCTGGTTCTTGACTTCTTGCTGTGATTTCCAAACTGCAAACGTCATTAGAGAAGAACAATGAAATAATTCAATACAAGATGTTTGCGAATGTGAAAGCATATATAGGCAAACAAGATGAAGATGTTCACTCGTGTCGTGTGTCTCCACGTAGACGTACTATACCTCGATGCAATACGGGCATTACCCTGCCAGCTTGCCTATCAAGAAGTTTCCGATGCTCATTACGTTGTGGGGCTTGACATCTTAGCTTGATGCATACCTTAAGAATGACAGTAATCTTCCCCCGATCGAGCGCCCTGCCTGCTCGAGAAAATGTGTCCCCCGGTGACTTCTCAAAAAAAAAAACTAAAATTTTCATTACGCAACATTAGAAACAAGAAATAATCAGCCAGATTCTTATACGTGAATTCATGCCCAATCAATGGTTTAATTGTGGAAAACAACACTTCAATAAACATCATGACTTGTATTGACAACAATTCAAAGAACTAAAAAAAAAGAACTAAGCGGCAGAAACGTTATCTTGCTATTACTAATTGGAGACTCCTTTTGAAGCATTCACGTGAAGCCACCTAGGATCTTAGGTGGACAACCTAGAAAAATAGAGATTTCTACTAATTGGAGGCTCCTCTTGAAGCATTTACGTGAAGTCGTCTAGGATCCTAGGTGGACAACATAGAAAAATAGAGAATTTCTAGAAATTACCAAAAAAAAAAACATCTAGCCCTTAATCCTCCTCTCATGTGAACTTAGAAATATATCTAGCCTTTGATTCACTTCCAACCTCAAGTAATCCTCAGCTATCCCACACTTGTGGTACTTTTTTTTTTTTGAGATTAATTGTGGCACTTTTTTTAGGGACTACCCACGCGGTACTTCTACTTTTGTTGCGTATATCCAAACGGACACATGCCCATGGCAAGACCTTCCTGGATCTGTCTCCTTCGATGATCAGCAAGGAGATCTAATCAGATATGGGTCGAATAGGAGGCTTGCTGCTGTGTGCATGCATGGCTGTTTGTGCCGCAATGGATCGATCTGATCAGGAGGGTTTTCTCATAGATGTGGCCATGCTCGCAGCTGTCACGAGATTTGGTGGCTGCCCGGCTCATCTTATGTAAGTTATTTGTTCGATGTGTCTTGCCATTGCAGCAATATATGAGGAACTGATCTGCCTTGGATCATACATGTATGTCGATTCTGATTTCTGAACCTCACGCATGCCACATTGCCACCAAGAGATCATGTCATGCAAGCTCTTGGGTCTACTATGGCATTGCTGCCAAGGTTAATTCCTCAATGCACTGCTCGACTAGGATTACTCGCCAACAAAAAATATAGCCATGAAGTTGAAGCATGCACTAGGCAGATCTTTCAGAGAATAATAATGTAATTAGAGTTAATTGCTAACATGTTGGAATTTAGTTTATCTATGAAGGGGCGACCTATATATTCACAGATGCTTTCTGTTGTTGGATGCGTACTTATCCATCTCATCTTTCATCTAGAGAGTCCACAGTGAGGAGACTCAAGATGGACGACATGGAAGGAGTATTAAGGCTTTGCATCAAACCGAGGCCTCAGGTACATGGGCGTAGTCAGGATTTGACCTTGGGGGTGGGGGAGATGAATGGACCAAGATTTGACCGTATATTTGATAAAATAGATAGCATCGGTCTTACATTTTTACAATGTGCTATGTTAGTTTCACCCAAGTATATATATAGCCTATTACTACTTTAATCATTGATCAAACACCAGTAAGAAAAGATGTCTTCAATAACATAGCATAGGGATTGATTTGGTGGCATAAAAAATTATGTATTGGTCAATTTTGCTTCAAAATAGAATGAAACACAAAGCATGCATGAAAGAAATAAGAAAAATCTACATTTCAATTCTCAATAGATTAATCATTTTTTTCTTCATGGTCTGGTGTCCAAAAGAATTGAGAAGATGGACATCACACATCAATGTCATCTAATGGTTGGAAAAATAAAGAAATGCTAAGGGGTCATTTCATTGCAACTATAGCACCCTATTGCGCTAGCTACTATCTGTTATGTTTTCATATTTTCATAGGCCGGTGGGCTGATTTGTATCTTACTTGAGGGGACTTAATCTCTGTAATTAGCAAAATACTAAAGGGGTCCGACAACATTAGGGGGGCCAGGCCCCTGCCCGCCCCTGCTCAGGTACGCGCTCAATCTCTTGTCATCTTACCATCTATCTAATCAGGTCGTGCATGCAGAGATATTGCTGCCCTCCTAGCTTAGGCACATGTTACACACACTTTTGTATGCTGTTCCGAACTTAGGAAATTCAGAAAACACGTTCTCTTGTTACTGATTGGGTGTCGGCAGTCCCACATGCATGAAAGTGCAGGAGGCAGCTGACTAATTCACTGTTCTTTGTATGGCCAACAATATAAGAAAGCAGGACAAGACCTTGCATAAGAATGAGGTGCACATACGGGAGTTGATTGGTACAGAAAAGTGAAATTTATCATTGTAATTCAAATTAGGGTGGATCGGTATAGAGAAAGATATATGAAGACATAGCGATAGCATGATATATGAAAAAAATGTGAAAGTTTATTACTTCATTTATGTAGATGTACATATAAGGCCCATGCAACAATTTACAAACATATAATATAATCTACTACTTAACTAATACTAAACATAATTATTACTATAATCTACTACTTAACTAATATGTTTTATGTTGTAGAATATTCTTTGTGTATTATAATAATAATTCACAATTATACTTGCAAACCATAAACTCTCCTACAAAATCCACCTAATTCGCCATGTCCTATGTGTGCCATTAAAAAAGCAGTTAAAGTACCCTAATATATGATTCTAATTACCTATTTATGTCAATGCTAAGATAGAAAGTACTGACTCAAGATCTACATGCATTTTTTAGGAACAAATGAGGGGTTAGGAGCCCACCTAAAAATTTTGCATTCCATCAAGGTGATCTGCATGCATGATCGGTGTCACCGTGTTGACATGTATGTATGAAGTGGTGAGAATTCCGATTTCGATGTTATAAACTCAATGCTAAAACAAAGGATTCAATTAAACAAAATGTGAAACATGTACGAAGGTGTGATGCAAAGTGAATAAAAACATTAACGCAGATAAAAAAGTATGAGTAATTGCGAACTAAGTTCTATAAAGATAAGTAGATATATATGGATACTGTTTTAGAATATTTAAGAAATTAGAAAAAGAAAGATGATCAATTTTAATTATGAGCCCTTATTTCCATGAAATTATTTTTTCAAAAAAATATAATACTTATGTCTGTTGATAGACTAGTTTCAAGTAATCCGAGTGGCATAATCAAACTACGGTATACTATACCGGGACATTGTGTCTTGTGGGGCTTAGCTAAAGGAATAAGCAACTAACTAACTAACTGGAATTATTTATACGAGAACAGGGTGTCAAATATATTAGGATGTCAGCAGCGGTGGAGTTGTTCTTAACATATCGAGTTAAGAACACTGGTCTCTTATACTACGTGTTTCCCATGCAACATGAAACACCCTCCTTGTAAGAGGTAATGTTTTTCATGAAACACGTAGCAACATGATGGAGTCATTAAATCACATGTTTTTCCATTGCAAGATAGATGTGTTTTTCCATGCAAGATGTAACACTTTTCATTAAGCATGTAACACCACTGCATGAACCCCGCATGATCCTCGCGTAGATAAATATTTATAGCTTCTGCGCACCTTGCGGAACACGTAATGATGTTAACATAATTACAAGTTTACAACCTACGGAAGAGGAGATAGAAGCTCCCGCGGTCGTGCCCCCCCCCCCCCCCCCCCGCGGGCGACTCGGGAGCCCCAACCCTAGCGCCGCCTCAGCCCCATCCCCTCCTTCCCCACCTCGCCGCCGCGCCGCCGGAGGCGGGCCGCCGGGAGCCCGTGCACGCCCCCAAGGAGGGCGGCGGCGAGGCGTTCGCCAGGTGGTCGCGGGTGGCCCTCGCGGGGAGGAGCCCGACGGCCATGGCACGGCGTCGCAGTGAGGTGGGGCACGACCGGGTTGTGAACGAGGTGCCGGGGAGCGGGAGGAGGTTGGTGCGGGGTTGTGGTCTCCCTCAGCTGCGGCGACGGCGCGGCTCCGATGGCGGCGGTCGTCCGGCCTCGCCGGCAGGCGCTCGGGCCACCAGATCCGCCGCCCTGAGGGGCTGATCTGGTGCTCCCTTGCCCGGATCTGCGCGGGCCGGCCGTGGATGCGCCCGTCGCGCGTCGGCGGCTTGGCGGGTCACCGGACTCGGGCGGAGGGGCGGCGCGGCGAGCATTGGGGACGGCGAAGGTGTGGGGGAGGCCGGGATGGTGCTCCGCAGCATTCAGGTGCCCTCCTCTCCCCTTCCCTCGGTGGTGGCGCGGCGGCACGCGGGTACGGTCGCGGCGGTGGTGGCTGGCGGCGCTGCTGGCTTCGACAACGGGGGAAGGAGCTTGGGTGCTAGAGCTATTCTGGTGCCCTGAGCTCCGGTCCTCAGGCGGCGGAGCTGCGGCGACGGTGTGGCGGACGGTGAGACTTCGGCGGCTTCCTGTTGCTTCGGCTCCGCCATGGTGGTGGGGCTGAGGCGGCCTGGGCTGCGTCCGGCGGTACCATGGTGGTACTGCGGGGCGTTGCCGTCACTTGTTTCGTTCTCCCGATCGCCGTCTTGGGGCGGGCCGTGCAACAGGTTTGGACTGCTCCGGGCGAAAGCTTTAGTGACGGCGCCTTCGGGCGTCGTTCGCTCTGTTGGGGGCACCATTGTGGAGTGGCTCCACCTGCTGTACGCGGTTTCTGGGTGAAAACCTTGTCCATTAGTGGACGAGCGTCGGCGGCGCTTTGGGCGTCGCAACCTCCTTGGAGGCGTCGCTTCTTGAAACCGGGCCTGGCTTGCGGTGTTTGCTGGTGTCGCTAATGGTGAGAGAAGACGACCTTGGTTGGGAGTGGCCTGTTGGGTGGTGGTGTCTCGTTCGTGGCTCTGTTTGTTTGTTGAGCTTCCTCTTCGGTGTGGTGCTGTGTGAGTGCTGTTTCTTTTCTTTTCTTTGTGAAAAAAAAGAAAAAAAAATAGTAGGCAGTAGTTTCTCCTTGGAGCGGGGGAGAAGAGAGGTTTGGTTCTTGGTGGTGGGTGGTGGCTCGCGTCGACGGCAGAACAAGAGTTGTGGAGACCCGGATCGACGTCCCAATCCGACTGGATCGATCCTTTTGAAGTTCTCTGAGTTGATCGTGTCGATGTCCCAATCCGACCGATGAGTTGTTGAGTTGAGCGGTGCGTGTTGAGGTTCCAATCCAACCCACCTTAGTGCCTAGTTGTATGGTCTGCGGACCGGAGTCGTTCGGGGTTTTTCTGTTTCCCTAGTTGTGCGGTCGATTTGCCAGAGTTGTATAGTTTTCGGGTCTGATTTTCCTTATAAACTGGGTCAACTCTCTTCTTTCAATAAAAATTCGGGAAATCACAAGCTTTCACCGTCGGTTAAAAAAAAACCTACGGAAGACGGCCCATCGCATACGACAACACACACGTTAGCAATGACCAGAAGCTCCAAGTGGCAACGGCGTCGGCCCTTGGCCTTATGCAGCAACAAGGTGTGGCTATAGTATAGTGGCTAAAGACTAGAGTGGATGGTGGCGACTCTACAGTATCTCTTACGATATTCTAAGATGTCAAGGGTAATTATGTCTTTCTTGACATATAGCTTGGTATAAAAATTTGAAGTCCATGGTGACAAAAATTGGGGGTAGAAAAGAAAAAAAAAACTTAAAAGGATAATCTGAACCAATTGATTCAGTTGTGAGAGTAAATTGAACCAAGAAAGATATGCCTAGACATAATTTGTTTCATTAGATAATTCGGTAAAGTAGTTTAACACTAGTCCTAATGCTGCCAATTACTGGTTGTTTCGTGTTAGCAACAACCACATGGCAGTTCGCTTTATTCCCATTCCCCCACTTTCTTTTCACAGAGTGTGTTGACAGATCGGTGCAAGTACACGGCGGCATGACTCGGAGATAGGCATCGTCTTTCACGGCACAATATTGGACCTTTTTGTGAACTTTATCGATCATATCGATGTTAGAACAAATGCCGTCACATATGAGCATGGGAATCGACGAACGTAGCGACATGCTAAAGAGACAATGAATTGTTTGTTACCATCTACGAGTAATCATAAAACCAACTGTATAATTCAACTTCCGTGTGAATAATTTGGCCAAAAATGTCCCAAACGTATAGTAGAACAAGCATGTTCGGATCGATTTATGTACAACTAGCACATTATTCCCTAGATCTCTTAGCAAAGCAAACGCACGCGGGAAATTCGCTCAAGAAGTTACGATGCGACCTCCTCCTGATCGTCCGGCGGCTCCACGAGCACGACGGGCGCGACGAGCGCGAGCGTGTTGGTGTGCGCGGCGAACTCCGCGGCGAACCAGTCCGTGCCGGCCGGCTCATCCGGCAGGGCGGCCTCGCGCCGCCGCCCCGTCGCCGCTTCGAACGCCACCACGCGCCTGCCGGACAGCACCACCACCTCCACCTCCGCGCCCTGGAACGGCAGCAGCCGCACGTCGTCGCGCGGCATCCAAAACCTCCTGGCGTCCGTGCGCTCCAGCTCTGCCCGGTTCTCCGCCTCGTCTTCAGAGTCGGAGTCGGTCAGCGGTTGCCAAGTTCGCTGCAGCATCTCCGCGACGGAGACCGTCGCGGCCTCCTCCCAGCCACCGTGCCCGTCGAGCCGGAGCACCACGACGTCGCCGCCGGCGCGCACGGCGCAGTGGAGCGTGCCCGCGGCGGAGCCGATCTCCCACTGGGCGCTGTCCCCGGGGCACACGGCGAGGTGGACGCGGCCGGTGACGGGGTTGTACCCGACCGCGGTGCCGATGCTCGTCCGCCACCACGCCGTCCCGCCGGCGGCCACCCCCGACGCGGGGATGAGCCCCTCGGCGGGCGCGACGGCGTCGGCGACCCACCACGCGCCGGCCACGGACGTGAACACCGCGAAGCAGTAGATGCCGGAGCCCGGCGCGGACTCGAAGGCGCAGACGAGCGTGAAGTCCCCGCCGAAGTTGTAGACGCCGGCGTCGAAGACGACGACGATGGCCGGGCGGGGCCAGGTGATCCGGCAGGGCGGGCACGGGACGGCCTCCCAGGACCCCGTGGCCGGGTTGCAGACGAAGTAGGCGTCGTCGGCGGGGGAGAAGCAGCAGGCGACCCCGTGCGAGGACGACAGCACGGCGGGGGTCGAGGAGGCCGGGAGGAACGCGAGGGGCGGGGACGGCACCGTGTCGGCGGGATCGAGGGGGAGGAAGAGGAACCCCGATCCCTCGCCGCCGGGGGGCGCGGGGAGGAAGAGCCCCGAGGACCGGCGCGGCGCGGCGGCGTGCGCGACGGCGAAGAGCGGGGACGCGAGCGCCCGCGCCTAGGACGGGTGCACGAGGCGGAGGCGCGCGGTGGCGGCCGGCGGGAGGTGCACGAGTGCGTGGTCCCGGATCACGTCGGCCAGCGGCGCCGGGAAGGGGCGCGCGATCGCGCCCACGCGCTCCCGCAGCAGCAGCAGCCGCCGCCGCCGCGCCGCCTCCCTGCTGCACGCCCGCAGTTGCTCGGCGCCCTCGGCGGACGGCGCGTCCGGGTCGGCGCCGGACATGGCGCGGTGGCGATGCAACCGGCGTCTTTTGGAGTAGCCCACTAGGCCAGGGATCGCTCGTCACTCATCACTCGTCGTCCGCCGGTCTACGGGGGGTGTAGTGGACGCGTAGGACGTGGGTGTGGCGGAGCCCAGAAATTTCACGGGCGTTTCGGTCTCGTTACGGCGAAGGTATCGCGTCGCGCGGGCCCGCGTTGACTCGTGCCCAGGGGGTCAAGCGCGTACCATTCCGCGTGGTGCGGTGCGGGGGAGCTGATGTATTTGTTTTTTTTTTCAGCAGAGGGCCAGTCGTGCCTTTTGAAAATAAGAATTCGATCATCGAACCTCAATGGAATTAAGGTGGTACCAACCGCTCCGGTGGTGAGTCATCTCCTTTTTGCAGATGACAGCCTGCTGTTTTTCAAAACGAATAGGGAGAATGCACAGGAGATTCTTGTGTTACAAGTTTATTGTCGAGCCTCGGGCCAGCAGATTAATGTGGACAAGTCGTCAATTCATTTCGCCAAAGGGGTGTCCATGGACACCAGAGCTGAGATCAAGGACCTGCTCGACGTCCAGAACGAAGCCCTAAGCGAGAAATATTTGGGCATGGCGACTCATGTTGGGGTTTCGACCAACGAGGCCTTTAAATACCTGAAGGATAGGGTATGGAAAAGAGTTCAAAGATGGATGAAACAGTGCCTCTCAGCAGGTGGCAAAGAGGTCCTGATTAAATCAATTGCTCAAGCAGTCCCTACCTATTCTATGTCATGCTTCAAGCTTCCGAGAGGCCTGTGCAAGTATATTGATGGTGTCTTGCACAGCTTCTGGTGGGGCAGCAAGGAAGGGAAGAGAAGGACATGCTGGGTTGCATGGGATGAGTTGACCAAACCGAAACACCTTGGTGGCATTGGCTTTCGTGATACTGAGCTGTTCAACCTAGCACTGCTGGCCAGGTAGGCGTGGCGAATTGTTCAGGACCCGACGTCTCTGAGCGCTCGTATACTTTGATTTTCTGGGGGCTGATCTGGGCTCGACACCATCCCAAGTCTGGCGATCAATCTTAGAGGGGAAGGAGGTTTTGCTCAAAGGTTTGATCAGGCGTACTGGAACTGGCGAGGAAACAAATATTTGGAGTATGAATTGGATCCCCCGGAATGGTATGCTGCGCCCCATGGCGAGTATACGGCCAGATCAACCTGAGTTTGTGTGCGAACTCGTTGACCAGACGCGCGGGTGCTGGGACCGTCGGAAGTTATTGGAATTCTTCCACCCGATGGATGTGGAGGCCATTAGCAATATACCCCTAAGCACCCGGAGACAAAGATTTCTAGGCATGGCATTACGAGAAGAGGGGTGTCTTCTCGGTGCGGTCGGCTTATCGGATGCTTGTGTGGAGTAGAGAGAATAATTGTGCTTATTACGAAAGGAGACCCGACACATCTGATGTCAAGGCAACCGAAAAGGAGTGGACACGCTTGTGGCAAGTTAAGGTACCGTCAAAGTTGATGGTCTTCCTATGAAGCCTTGCAAGGTGTTCATTATTATCGGGGGACGTCTTACACCACAGGAACATGACTCCATCAGATGTATGCTCTATTTGTGGTGCAAAGGACTCGTGGAAGCACTCTCTGATTGAGTGCAACATGTCAAAATGTGTTTGGGCATTAGAGAAGGAAGACATTACAGATTTCATTGGGACCCTGCAGGAAGAAGATGCGAGAGCATGGTAAGCGAAGGTGCTCTCTTCTTTACCCCACGAGGAGAGGGTGCGAGTTGTGGTAACTCTGTGGGCGATTTGGCATGCGAGGAGGAAGGCGATCCACGAAAATATTTTTCAAGGACCGATATCAATGCATGGTTTCATTGACAGGTTCGTTACTGAACTTAGTATGACAACAGCCACACCGGGCGAGGCGAAGCAGTGCGGGAGATCCCCACCGCGCTGGATTCTCTCGCCCCTGGGCCTTGTGAAGATCAATGTTGATGCTACGGTCTCCAAAAACTCCGATCGAGCGGCAGTGGCAGCTATAGCTCGAGATGTTGATGGCATTTTTATCGGTGCTTCCACAGTAGTCTCTTTTGGAATCACTGATTCTGAGTCTTTGGAGGCAATGACATGTCGGGAAGGTTTGAGCCTAGCCGGTGATACTCTCCTCCGTCGGGTGCGTATTGCTAGTGACGAGGGCCCGGATTAGGACCCTCCTTTAAACGGCAAGATAATCACCCTCGAGATGGAGTCATCTGACACCATTGACAATGTGAAGGCCAAGATTCAGTATAAGGAGGACTGTGGATCCTAGTCAAGACCTTCACTGGCAAGACGCTTTGTCTCCGACCAGTAGGAAGCTTCCCCGACAAGTCTCCGACTGGAGGGTGGCTTCTCCGACAAGTTTCCACCCCGCACGAGGAGTCTCCGCTTCGCAAGACAAGTTTCCGCCCCGCACGAGGAGTCTCCGCCTCGCACGACAAGTTTCCACCCCGCACGAGGAGTCTCCGCCTCGCACGACAAGTTTCCGCCCCGCACGAGGAGTCTCCGCCTCGCACGACAAGTTTCCGCCCCGCACGAGGAGTCTCCGCTTCGCACGACAAGTTTCCGCCCCGCACGAGGAGTCTCTGACAAGTCTCTGCCTCGCACGAGGAGTCTCCGTCCCGCACGAGGAGTCTCCGCCTCGCCTCCGACAACCTGCTCGTTCGCACGAGCAGTTTCCGTCTCCGACCAAGACATGACCCACACGAACGTGGCGCCACCCCGACGCACGAGCTCCCCTGCAACGACGCATGGGGTGCCAGTTCCCCACGCCATGCAAACGCACGAGCTGGCGGCACGCGCGGGCAGTCGGCTCTGACAAGAACCGTAATGCGGTACTATTCGGTCGTGCGGCCCCCGACGCGTCGTCCCGTCCGGCTCTGCAGCACGCCAACTCCATCAGAGGCACTCGAGTGCCCCCTATAATTAACTCCTGCCTATGTTTAGGCCCAAACGTGGTGAACTCATCCCGCACCCAGGCGGGTCGAGTCAGCACAAAAGAACTCGGAGGAAATGCCAGGTGCCCGGAATGAACAGTCCCGCCCGGCCACGCGGCGGCCTCGACGCCAGCACAGCTTAGCCTCCCTTCAATGCACCCCAGCGGACGACGACGTGCGAGAAGACATCCCAGCTGCGTAGAACTGTAGTTTCTACTTATGTTCCCTTTTTGCTCCTCCCCCTTGCGTCTATAAAAGGGAGAGGAGGGCAACCGTCACAAGGACTAAAAAACTGAACTCTCACACCCCAGGGACTTGGGCTCGACACCCTCTCCCGACAAGTTTGTAACCCCTACTACAAACAACCCTAGCGCAAGAACACGGCGGCTCGACACTGGACGTAGGGTTTACTCCTCGGAGGCCCGAACCAGTCTAAATCCCGGTGTCTCTCGCGCTAACCATCCGGGTCGGACACACGATCCGATACAAATTTACTGCTCAGCGGTTGAGAACTCCGATAGTTAGCGCGCCAGGTAGGGGCACATCGTGTGTCTCGCCGAACTTCACCAACGATCTGGATGGAGGGCTGCGGGGTTTTGCTAACTCCCGGGGCCACCATGCTCTTCGGCTCCCTCGACTTCGTCTACACCGGGCCGGCGGAGTCCGTCGTCAGGCGTACCTTCGCCCAACCTGCTCACCCCAACGCCCTGACGGCGGCGGCGGGGCGCGCAGCGTTCGTCCGAGGCTTCTCGGGCGAAACGATCATGGCCATGTTGGGGCCGAACCCGACGCAGGAGCGTTTTAGGCTCGCCGCCTACTACCTCACCGACCTCGCCTTCCAGGCCAGCGGAGCCGAGCCGCTCGCCTGGGGCGAGTTCATGGAGCGGTACACCGCCATGTACCCCCGTGGACAGCAAGGTCTCCCGGACGACCCGGTGACGGCCTACGTGGACGCGCTGCGAGCGTCCTACACTACCCCGGGCTCCGCGACGGCCCGGAGGGCGCCACCAGCACCCGCGCACGACTTCACGCGCGAGTGCTTCGTCTGCGTGGCGTCAAGCTCTACCAGCTCCACGGACGCGGAACCAGCACCGCGCCGCCGCGCCATGGACGCCCAGCGTCGGGCGCGCCTCGACGAGCTCGCCGAGGCCAGATGCCAGCTTGGCGAAGAGCTGGGCAACCTTCACTAGCAGCTCGGGGAGGATCACGGGCCGCGCATCCCGCAACCCGCCTCGCAACCGGTCCCGGTGCGGGAACAGCGCCGCGAAGGAGACGGCGAGCGGCAGGAGCATCACCCTGCCGCCGAGCAGTCCAGAGCCCGCGCTCCGACACCGCCGGCTTGAGGACACGCACGTGACAACAACCGACGCATCAATGAGGGCGTGAACGTCGACAGCGACGCCCCGCCACTCTTCAGGCGAGCGTCGTAGAATTTGGCAGCTGCTGCTATGCTGCTGCGTGGCTGCCCAGAGGCGGCCACCCCCGAGGAGAGGAGGGTGCGACAGCAGCTCAAAGCCCTCCTTGAGACGGTGGCAGCACAGCAAGCGGAGAGCTCCGCGTCATGCCAGCGGTCGGCACGTGATGGAACAGCAGCACCCTCCATGCACTGCCAGAACCCGTCCCCCTCGCGGCATCGGAGCCACAGGGACGGAGGGTCAGCGGTTAAGCAGCGCCTCGGACCCAATCGCGACGCACGTGACACCATCGAGGCTCGCCACTGGGCCGCTAGCGTCGACAACTACGGCTACGGCGTCAACCGCGACCACCGCGACGAGCGCCGTCCGCGCCGACAAGACGACCGAAGGCGCGGTGGGCGCTACGACAGCAACGACGACTGCGATCGCAGCTGGTCGCCAGACCAGAGGGGCCCACGGGCCTTTGGTCAGAATGTGCGGGATGCGAAGTTCCCCTCACGTTTCTGAGCTCCGACAAACATCCCCAGGTACGACGGGGAGACCAATCCGAGCGTGTGGTTGGAGGACTACCGGCTCGCATGTCACGCGGGTGGAGCGACGGACGACCTCTTCATCATTAAGAACTTGCCTCTCTACCTCGGTGACTCCGCGTGGACATGGCTCGAGCACCTGCCCCCGCGACAAGATCAACGACTGGATGGAGTTGCGTCGTACGTTCGTCGGCAACTTCCAGGGCACATACGCCCGCCCCGGCAAGCAGTGGGAGCTGCGTAACTGCAAGCAGCAGTCGGGGGAAAGTCTGCGCGACTACATCCGGTGCTTCTCCAAGCGTTGCACCGAGCTCCCCGGCGCGACGGACAACGACGCCATCTCGGCGTTCCAAAACGGCACGACCTGCACCACCCTCATCCATTGACTAGGGCGCCGGACTCCCCGAACTACTCGGGAACTCCTCGACATCGCGACTAACCACGCGGACGGTGAGGAGGCGGTCGCGGCGACTCTCAACACCCCTCAAGGCAAGGGGAAGCAGGTCGTCGATCACGGCGGGCCGTCCACGCACTTCAAAAAGAAGAAGAAGAACGACAAGCGCTGCCATGACGACAACCTAGTCGCGGCGGTTGAGCGCAAGGCCTCACGCCCCAAGAGCAACCCGTCCAAGGCTGGACCCCCGAAGGACCACTTCGAGAAGCTCTTGGAGGCACCATGCACCCACCAGGAGGTGCCCGTCAAGCATGCGCTCAAGGACTGTCGTCTGATGAAGAACTACGTCAACGGCACGCTCAAGCCAAAGACGGCAGATCCGCAGAAGAAGGCCACGCCGGTCCCCGACAATGACGACGACGACGCAGAGGCCCAGTACCCGGGCGAGGACGGGGCGGCCCACATGATCTTCGGCGGGTCCCCGGCGCGACCTTCGAGGCGCCAAGAAAAGCTCATACGGCGTGGGGTCCAACACCTAATCTGCGACTCCATCGTACCTCAAGTGGTCGGAGGTTCTGATCACCTTCGACCGCAAGGACCACCCCGACCGTGTGCCGCAGCCAGGAAGCTACCCACTAGCAAGCGGATCCACAAGGTCCTGATGGATGGAGGGAGCGGCATCAACGTGCTCTACGCATCGACGCTCGACGACATGGGCATCCCGCGATCCCAGCTGCGGCCATCGACCACACCATTCCACGGGCTCGTCCCTGGAATGGAGGCACTCCCAATCGGGCAGATCGATCTGCCCGTCACGTTCGGGACGTTGCAGAATTTCCGAACAGAAACCCTCACCTTCGAAGTGGTGGGGTTCCCGGGGACGTACCACGCCATCCTCGGGAGGCCGGCCTACGCGAAGTTTATGGCCGTGCCCAATTATACGTACCTCAAGCTGAAGATCCCTTCTCTGAAGGGGGTCATCACAGTGGGGACTACGTTCCAGTACGCGTTCGAATGCGATGCTTCAGGGTGGCAATTTTCCCCGTGGAGGCGGGGATCCGCGGGGATTAGACCCGAAATTAACGGGGACGGGGCTGATTTTGTCCCCGTGGGGCTAACGGGGTGGGGCCCCGAATCATTGCGGGGCGGGGGCGGGGATCACTTTTGCCCCGCGGGGCATCACGGAGATCCGATATAAAACATCAACGAATGCTTTTGGCCCATCTAAATTCGTAACGGCCCAATAGCCCACGTATCTAAGACATATATACACTCCCCTCTTCACTGAAAACCCTAATCTCTATCCCCATTCTCCATTCCCCACTCCCTCATGCAGCCACCGCTTCACAACTGCGCGGGCACAGCGAGGCCAATGACGCAGCGTGGTGGAGGACTGGAGGTAGGTCGCGAGATGGAGATCCTTGCCGGCTAGGCAACAAGAGGCAAGCTGCTGCCGTCCAGCGGATGGCGGATGGGCGGACGCGGCAGCATCGCAGCAGCCAAGTCGTTGGAAGCCGCCAAGCCTGTCCGTCCTCCCGTCGTCTTGAGCAGTGTTCAGTGCTGCTCCTCTATCCAAATCTGTGGGCACACGTGAACAGCTGGCATTAGATTATTTGATTCGTGTTATCCTTGCACATCGGCACAAGATGCATCAACGCACTAGCCAAGATCCTAAAACAATTGATTTCAAGTGTCCAAGTCCAATGCTCTTGTACAAACTGTTATTTCTTATATGCGTAAATGCCTCACGTTGGATTTTGATTTGGATTTCTTATGTGCAAATGAGTGTTTTTACCACTGCACCAATTCCCCATGGAGCCCCGCTAGATTTCGGGGACCCGACAGGGTCGGGGACGGGGCAGTTTTTTCCCCGATTCCCAGTTCGGGGCCGGGGCGGGGATTGCAATTCAGGGATCAGGGCGGGGACGGGGGGCACCTCCCCGGCCGCGCCCCGCCCCGTTGCCACCCTGAGCGATGCTGAGTGCTTCCAGTTTGCTGAGGCACTGATCCGTTCTGAGAGGCTCCATGCCGAGCCTCCATCCGACAACCGGGACATCCCCGAGTCGTCCAAGCGTGCGGCCTGCTCCTTCGAGCCCGCCAAAGACGTCAAGGATGCGGCCGTCTCCGATGATGGCCACACGCTCCGTATTAGGACGGCGCTCGATCCTAAATAGGAAAGTGCGCTCGTCGACTTCCTCAAAGCGAACCTCGATGTGTTTGCATGGAAACCCTCCGACATGAAGGGGATCCCGGGAGAGGTTGCCGAGCAAAAATTGAACATCAGGCCGGGATCGAAACCGGTGAAGCAACGCCTCTGCCGCTTCAACGACGAGAAGTACAAGGCGATTAGCGAGGAGATCAAGAAGCTCCTTAGTTCAAGGTTCATACGAGAAGTGTTCCACCCCGAGTGGCTTGCAAACCCTGTACTTGTAAAGAAGAAGAATAAGAAATGGAGGATGTGTGTTGACTACACGAGCATTAACAAGGCATGTCCCAAGGATCCGTTTCCTTTGCCTCGCATAGATCAGGTAGTCGATTTGACAGCTGGGTGCGAAACCCTCTGTTTTCTCGATGCGTACTCCGGGTACCACCAGATAGCGATGTGCATAGCGGACCAACTCGCGACCTCATTCATCACTCCATTCGGCGCTTACTGTTATAAGATGATGCCCTTCGGGCTAAAAAACGCGGGTGCCATGTTCCAAAGATGCATGCGATGCGTCTTTGGAGATCTTATAGGATGAATCATCGAGGCATACGTTGATGATATCGTGGTCAAGTCAAAAGGACCGGCGATCTAGTCCCAGACCTCACGGAGGTGTTCACAAAGCTGAGAGAACACAGGGTGAAGCGTAACCCCGAAAAATGCATTTTCGGGGTCCCAAGGGGTATGCTCCTCGGCTTTGCTGTGTCGGAACGCGGCATTGAGGCAAATCCCGAGAAGATCTCGGCCATCATGAACACGGGGCTGATCCAAAATCTTAAAGGCCTACAGCGTGTCACGGGCTGCCTCGCGGCTCTTAGCCGTTTCATTGCACGACTCGGGGAGCGTAGCCTGCCGCTGTATCGGCTAATGAAGAAGTCCGACCACTTTGTGTGGACACCCGAGGCTCAGGAAGTGCTCGATTCCCTCAAGAATCTCCTGAAGAGCCCACCGATACTCACGGCTCCAGCGCCAGAAGAACCGATGCTTCTGTACATCGCTGCGACAACCCAGGTGGTCAGCGCAGCTTTGGTGGTTGAACGAGAAGAGCCCGGGAGATCACTCAAAGTGCAGCGCCCTGTCTATTTTGTGAGCGAGGTACTCTCCGACTCAAAAACTCGCTACTCGCAAATGCAAAAGCTCGTGTACGCTGTTTTGATCACCAAGCGCAAGCTCCGCCACTACTTCGACGCGCACCCCATTACAGTGGTATCCAAGTACCCGCTCGGAGAGGTGATCCAGAACCCCGAGACCGAAGGGAGGATAGCCAAGTGGGCGCTCGAGCTGATGGGGCAAAACATTTCATACGCGCTACGAAGCGCCATCAAGTCGTAGGTGCTGGCGGACTTTGTCGCTGAGTGGACGGAGATCCAAACCCCGCCGGTGCCCATCGAGCACGAGACATGGACGATGTACTTTGACGGCTCGGTCATGAAAGAAGGGGCCGGGGTAGGCCTTGTCTTCATCTCGCCTTTGGGCATGCGAATGGAGTACATGGTTCGACTACACTTCCCTGCCTCCAACAACGTCGCCGAGTACGAGGCTCTCATCAACGGCCTTCGAATCGCGGTCGATCTTGGAATCCACCATCTTGAGATCAGAGGAGACTCAGAGCTCGTCGTGGATCAAGTCATGAAAGAGAAAAATTGTGTGGATCCGAAGGTGGCAGCCTATTGTCGGGCCGTACGCGAGTTGGAGGACAAGTTCCATGGGCTCGAGCTTCATCATGTGCTGCACGACTACAACAAGTCTGTGAACGTCCTCGCCAAAACCGCGTCAAGCCGCAAGCCGGTGCCACATGGCGTGTTCGCAAGCGATCAGCACGCACCATCCGTACGGATCGAAGGGGAACACCCACCAAAGCAGGATGGGCCGGAACTCATGGAGATCGACCAGCCGCCCGAGCAGAACCTTGAAGATCCAGATTGGCACTTCCCCATCCTTGAGTGGCTTGTTGAAGGGGAGCGGCCTTCCGAACAGACGGAGGCCCGTCGCACCACTCGGCGAGCCAAGGCGTTTGTCCTCATCGAGGGTGAGCTCTACAAACGAGGCACGGCGGGTATACTTATGTGCTGTATCCTACGGGACCAGGGCAAGGAGCTACTTCACGAGATCCACGCCGAGACCTGCGGACACCATGCCGGCCCGAGAACTCTTGTCGGAAAAGCTTTCCGACAAGGGTTCTACAGGCCCACCGTGGTGGCAGACTCCAAGGACATCGTGCGGCGTTGCGAGGGATGCCAGTTCTACGCTCGACAAACTCACCTCCTAGCGCAGGCGCTCCAGACTATCCCCATCACATGGCCTTTCGCTGTGTGGAACCTCGACATGGTGGGGCCACTCCGACAAGCGTCCGGGGGCTTCACGCATCTGCTCGTGGCTGTCGACAAGTTCTCCAAGTGGATCGAGGCTCGACCCATCGTGAACGTCCGCTCCGAGGAGGCTGTAGCGTTCTTCACCGACATCATTTATCACTTCGGCATACCCAACACGATCATCACCGACAATGGCACGCAGTTCACGGGGAAGAAATTCCTCAACCTTTGCAACGACAACAACATTCGCGTGGACTGGTCTGTCGTGGCACACCCAAGAATGAATGGGCAAGTTGAGAGGGCCAACGGCATGCTCCTACAAGGGCTAAAACCTCGCATTTTCAAACGCCTCCAGAAGTTCCGAGCGAGATGGGTGGCCGAGCTACCATCTGTTCTCTGGAGTCTGCGCACCACTCCCAGTCGAGCGACCGGCTTCACACCGTTCTTCATGGTGCACGGGTCGGAAGCTGTCCTCCCTACGGACATTGACTACGGCAGTCCCAGGGTACGAGCCTACACCGAGGAGGGAAACCAGGTCACGCTCGAGGACGCCATTGACCAACTCGACGAAGCACGCGACGTTGCGCTCCTCCACTCGGCAAGATACCAGCAAGCCTTGCGACGCTACCACGAGCGCAACGTGCGTAGCCGTGAGTTCCAAGTCGGCGACCTGGTGCTCCGGCGAGTCCAAGGCAGCAAGGATCGACATAAGCTTGCGCCCCCGTGGGAGGGGCCGTTCATCATCGACCAAGTACTTCGACCGGGGACATTCAAGATCCGATACGAGGACGGCCGAGTCGTCTCCAACGCATAGAACATAGAACACCTATGGCCGTTTTACCCTTGAGTAATGTTTCCCGCTCATGTCTTACGAATCAATGAATAAACGCCGCATGCTTTGTTCATACATCTTTGAGTTCATAAGCTTTTGTGTTGCCATGTTTTAATATATGTTGCAACGTTTCCAAAGGTTGAGCGGCAAGCATCTCTGCACCTGCGCAGAAACGCTCCCCGCTCGGGGGCTACCTGGGGCACGAGCCCTCCTTTCGTTTTTCCATTTTCAAAACAAAAAACGACGACTATGTCGCAACTAATCGCACGTGCGAGAAGTTTTTTGGCGGAATGCTCGGCCTTGCGAAAGATGAAGATGGTAATCTGTGCAGGGCTTGGCGCTGCTTCTCGTTTAAAGCTCCCAGCACCTACGCCTCCGCGGCTACGGTGCGAAGACTTGCGACCACGGTCTAGGTCCACAGGTTTCCACCCGACCTCTTTCAAAAAGCTAACCGCTCGGGCCTCGGCCTAAAAAGATTTTTACGAAAAACACGCGAGTTACTTTTCAAATCTTCCCAAGTACTCGGGGGTTGCGATGACGCGGCACTTTTTAGCGACTTGGGTTGGCCGGACTTTTCGACTCCTACGCCCCCGCGGCTCCAGAGTGAAGTTCAGTCAGCTTGAGTTCCTAAGTTCTGCTACTCGTTACCGCAGTCGTCCCCTAGTGCTCGAGAGCGTTTGAGCTGTAACATTCCAGGCAAGCTTTCAACGAAATGAAATTGTTCAAACCGTTATACATACAAATTGTTCTTAATTGCCCACGAACAGGCATGATACATCTAATGTGAGGGCCTGGAGTCGTCTTGGACTTCTGGTATGTCTTGTGGAATCAGGTCCAGGTCCCTCATTGCGACGTCGGCCATGTCACGAGCAAAGGCGGTGTAGTCCTCTTCGAGCTGGTCGCAGTGGTCGTCGGAGCTGCCGGGGGTCCAGCCGCTGCTCAGTGCTGTGCGGTCCAACCCTTGGTAGTGCGAGTCGGACATGGCAAGCACCCGATGCACCACCTTCCGGGCAGTTGACAGTTCTCGCTCTTTGACCATCTCCGGGAGGCGCCCGACCTCTTTTGCAAGCGTGTCGGGGAGCATCGGTCTAACGGGAACACCGAGCTCCGACAAGACCTGGCTGAGAAGCTTCCCGAGTTTGGCGTGTTCCAGGATGCTCTGCCGGCGTGATGCCTCTGACTCGCGCCGGGCGTTCTTGACCTCCTCAAGCTCGGTCCTGACTTGCTCTTGAGCCTTTTTGGACTGCTCAAGCTCGGCCTTGACTTCTGAAGGGGGAGGAGAAGTTATAAAGACATATACAGCGAGCCAAGCAAGAAGAAAAGCAGCGTAGGGTCGGGGGGACTCACTCTCCAGCTGCTCCGAGAACCGCTTAATCGACCCGTCTTTCTCGATTATCCTAAGTTCGGCGGCGTTCACCTCCTTCGACTTCTCCGTGAGTTTCACGGTCATCGCGACGCGAGCCGTGCGCAGCCCTGTGTTCGCGAGAAGACAAATCAACACCAACAAAAATCAATGAAAAGAAAGGAACTCGCGGTTGGAAGCATTCGAAATCCGCTCACCATCGACATCCTGCGCCAATTGGGAGTTGGCATTCTGAAGCCGGGTCACCTCGTCGGTGGCGTCCTGGAGCTTGATGGCCACCTCAGAGAACTGTTTGTTGTCCGCCCTGAGGTCCGCACTGGCGGTCGCCAAGTCTTGCTCCAACACTGCCACCTTAGACTCGAGCGTCGTCTTCTCTTGATCGGCGGCCTGAGCAGCGGTCTGGGCGGCGGCTTCAGCGGTGGTGGTGGTGGCTGTGGCCTTCTCGGCAGCTTCATTGGCGGTCGTCACAGCGGCTCGCAGCTCCTCAGTCATCGCCTCCGCTTGGGCCAACTTCGCCTCAAGAGACTCCCGCTCTATCGTGATGTTGGTCGCGGCGGCCTGTGCGGCTGCGGCACGGTCCTCCGCGGACTTCACGGCAGCCTCGAGCGTGGCCCTCGACGACGCTTCGTTCGCCACCGCCTCGGTGGCGGCCAGACGAGCGACCGCCAGCTGCATCTCCAGCAAGAACCGCTCTACCCGGAGCTCCCTGATGGTGCGCGCCTTCCTCGCGCCACATTCCGCGAGCGTCTGTTCCGGGCAAGAAATCATAAATCATCAACTACAGGACTTGCAAGAATGGGAAAAACAAGGTTAAGCCCCGATTCGAAGGAACTTACCGTCGTCGCGGGGAGAATGAGCTCATCGAACGCATGCCGCGCCCACCCAAGACCTCGCTCAAGGCGGTGGCAGGCCGCGGCCTCCTCGTCTTCATCATCAGGCGTGTCCGCCTCGCAAGCAGCCGCCCACGTGGAGCGCACGAGATCGGTAATCTGCGCATCGCCCTCCACCGGCTCCGGCAACAGCCCTACGCCCGAGCCCTCCCCGACCTCCTGGATCTCCGGGGAGGCACCTCCCGCAGCGCTCACGGGGACATCGTGCTCCCGCGAGACTGGGCGGGTCGGGATCGCGATGGGTGCTGTTTCGACGACGGGGGCGGCGAGCCGGGGTGACGACAGCTCCGGCGCGCTCACGACAAGCGTTCCCACGACCGCGGCAGGGGACAAGGATGCAGCGGTGGCCAGCTCTGCATCAGCCGTGGGTTCTCCAAGGATCTTCCTGGTTGCCTCGACTGTGGCTAAGGTTTCGGGGGCCCCGGCTGCTCCGACCAGGCCCGGCTCCGGCTGCCCCGCCTTGGTCGCGTCGAGCGTGAGCTCCTTGTCGCCAGGCTCCGCCGCTCCGGCCATGGTCGTAGCCTCGAGCGCGGCCGACCCAGAAACCTCGGCCTCTAACTCTTCCGGGCCTGCCAGGAACCACTCCAGCTTGGCCTCGAAGCTGGTCGGACCGCCGCCCGAGAAGTTGGGCCCGTCGAGGTCAATGATCTCCCGGGGCCGGACAGACACGTCGTCGGCAGCTGGCGCCTCCACCACGTCTCCACCCGCCTGCGACACCGCAGACACCGTAGCCTCGACCGCCACCGGCGTCTCGGCCTCGTGTCCGCCGACCGATGGCGACGGGGGCACGTCCTTCTCAGAAGACGTCACCAGGGCGTCGCCGCCTTCCACGGTGGCTTCGACCGGGGGCTCGATCGCCGTCGGGGTGTCGTTCGCCTCGGAGGCCGTCTGCCTCCCGGTCAAGCTGTCGGCGTCCAACGCCGGCGGAGGCGCCGCTGTCTCAACAGCCTCGGCCGCCGTGGTGGGCCCGCTTTCAGATTACTCCGCTAACGGTTCAACAGGAGGAGATGTCGGGCGGGGCTCGGGCTGGGGGTTGCGCACGCCCAGCGCTGCACGTTTCTGCGGCGCGAGGCTGAGCACGCCGGTGTCGGCGCGGCTGAGACAAGGATGGGCTAAAGATGAGGAACGGGGAAGATGAAGAATAGTGAAACAATGAAGAAAGGCGTGCGAACGCTTACATGGTAGACCTGATGCGGGCCCGCTTGACAGGTCTGTCCGACGGGCCCGGCTCGGGGGCTGCCCTTTTGGCCCCCACCAACTCGGAGACCGGCCCCCGGCGCTCCGATGGCTCGGGAGTTTGCTTCTCGCCCTCCGACGGCTTGGGGCCAGTGTCCCAATCCCCCGACGGCTCGGGGGCTGCCTTCTTGTCCTCCGCCGTGTCGGAGGTCGGCCCCCGGCTTCCGCCGACGGAGAGGGGAACTTGCACGGCCGGGACTCCGCCGCCCCGGATGACCAAAGATTGAAGGCGCTGCAAGGGAGTGCTTGTGCTTCCACCCTACGGCGCGCTCGCCGTGGACGACAGCGGAGTTGACCTTGCCTTCGGCGATGGCCGCCCCTTCGAGGAGTCCGGGTCCCGTCGCGGGACGTCGTCAGAGGAGTGGCGGGTGAAAGAATCCAGGCCCGCCGACCACTTGGGTGGCTCATCCCGGCGTGGAGGATCCCTCCGCCCCTCGGAGGCATGCGAACCACCAGGGGCCGCCTGGGAGCGGGTCACCCTTTGATCTTCTCGGGCGGGGCGGACCTCCGGACGAGAGCCGGAACTCGCACCTTTCTCGCGGGCGACCGACTCCGACCGCCGCTTCGAGCTAACCTCCGCGGCCCAGCGCGGCGAGGGTAGGGGCGACCCGAACAAGCCACTCCAATCGACGTCTGCACTCGGCTCGTCTCCGCTCAACGGCGGTGACGGCGATGGATCTTCATTAGAGGAGATGGCGGCTTCTCCCGTTTTGCGGCGCTTGATGCGGCGGTCGTTACGATCGCACTTCGCAATCTCTTTCTCCTTGTGCCGGGTCTTGCGCTCGGCCCTCCACCTATCCTCAGCCGCTCTGTTGCGGTTAAGGATCACATCCTGAGGGAGAGGAGGTTTCGCGGGGATGAGGTCGGCGCACTTCAACTGAAAATGAAGAGATAGAAGAAATCGTCACAAACAACAAACTCTCCGAGAGGAAATGTTCAGCATGACCTCCGAGTTGCCAAGAAACTAGTCGGAAGAAGTGAAGCACTTACAAGATTCACAGTTCCCTCGTTGGGGAGCATGGGCAGGAGCTACGGCGGTGGCAACGAATATGACGCCCGCCCAATAGTCACTGACACCCGACGCTGGATCTCGTCCAACGATGGCGGCTCGGGCGCTGTCATGCGAAGGGGCCGCCTCCGGAGCGGAACGATCCCCCGCGCATGGTACTGCCCGATGACAGCCGCCAAGTCGACCCCGGCGTCGCGGAGCCGGGTCAACACCGCCCAGTGCTCCTTCATCAGCCTCTCCTGCTCGGTCGTCGGAGGCCCGTCGCTCCAGTTCTGCGGCGCCTTGGCGATGGAGGAGCCGGTGAACTCTGGCAGCACGTGGTCAGGGTCGTTCTTGAGGTAGAACCACCTCTTGTGCCACCCACTGTTGGAGCTTGTTAATGTGAAAGGGATGTACATGTCGCCCCTCCCTTACTTCATCCGAAGGTTGGCGCATCCGATGGTCGCCGGAAGGGGGCCGTCCTTCAAGCAGGCGAACTTGAAGAAGTACTTGAAGAGGTGCCAATGGGCGCTGACTCCCAGGTACCCCTCGCACAGTGCCTCGAACGCCGCCATCTGCTGGACGCTGTTCGGGTTGAGGTGCTGGAGCTGCAGCCCGTACTCGAAGAGCACCACGCGGATGAATCGCCTGGCGGGGACGGAGAAGCCACGCTCGTGGAACGTTACGAACGAGACGACATAGCCCTTCGGCGGGTGCGGCACGGTCCCGTCCCTGGGCACCCTCCACTCCTCGGCGTCGGTGAGCGCGGGTAGCTGCCCGGCGGCGACAAGACGGCGGAGGACCGAGCGGGACACGCTGGAACGCGACCAATTCGACATGGCGAATGCAGGCTCTCGCACACAGCGCAGGTGAAGGAGGCGGCGGCGCTGTGGGCGTGAAGGGCAAAGGAAGCGAGCGACGATGGCAATGGAGAAGGCAGGGAGGTTAAAGTTTTGAATCTTCAGCCGGCGCTCGGTTAATAAGGAAGGGGCGTGGCCACCGGACTAAATGCTGGGCCCACCACACCGAAAAGACGCCTGCACACGCGCGCGCCCCGGGGTAACTGACGCCCGCCTACGCGACGGTTCGACACCCGGTGGGCCCAAGAATCCAAACCAACCACGTGCCGTCATTTCAAGCCGTCACATCCGCCACGTCCTCCACGACCTCCGCGACGCCCACAACCGCCACGACCGCCTCGGTCAAGGGTCCCGGAACCACGACAACATCTCTGAAGATCAAAACCCCACAAGCGAGTCTACAACTCACTCATGGGCTCGGGGGCTACATCCGGCGGATGCACTCGCTCGCACCCACCAGGAAAACTAAGAGTAAAAATCATCATGACGCCTCTCATCTGAGCCTGTGGGCGAGTCTTCAACTCCCACCCCAGGCTCGGGGGCTACTGACGAGGGCCCGGATTAGAGCCCCCCTTTAAACGGCAAGATAATCACCCTCGAGATGGAGTCATCTGACACCATTGACAATGTGAAGGCCAAGATTCAGTATAAGGAGGACTGTGGATCGTTGTCAAGACCTTCACTGGCAAGACGCTTTGTCTCCGACCAGTAGGAAGCTTCCCCGACAAGTCTCCGACTGGAGGGTGGCTTCTCCGACAAGTTTCCACCCCGCACGAGGAGTCTCCGCTTCGCACGACAAGTTTCCGCCCCGCACGAGGAGTCTCCACTTCGCACGACAACTTTCCGCCCCGCACGAGGAGTCTCCGCCTCGCACGACAAGTTTCTGCCCCGCACGAGGAGTCTCCGCTTCGCACGACAAGTTTCCGCCCCGCACGAGGAGTCTCCACCTCGCACGACAAGTCTCCGTCTCGCACGAGGAGTCTCCGTCCCGCACGAGGAGTCTCCGCCTCGCCTCCGACAACCTGCTCGTTCGCACGAGCAGTTTCCGTCTCCGACCAAGACACGGCCCACACGAACGTGGTGCCACCCCGACGCATGAGCTCCCCTGCAACGACGCGTGGGGCGTCAGTTCCCCACGCCATGCAAACGCACCAGCTGGCGGCACGCGCGGGCAGCCGGCTCTGACAAGAACCGTAATGCGGTACTGTTCGGCCGCGCGGCCCTCGACGCGCCATCCCGTCCGGCTCTGCAGCACGCCAACTCCGTCAGAGGCACTCGAGTGCCCCTATAATTAACTCCTGCCTATGTTTAGGCCCAAACGTGGCGAACTCATCCCGCACCCAGGCGGGTCGAGTCAGCACAAAAGAACTCGGAGGAAACGCCAGGTACCCGGAATGAACAGCCCCGCCCGGCCACGCGGCGGCCTCGACGCCAGCACAGCTCAGCCTCCCTTCAATGCACCCTGGCGGACGGCGACGTGCGAGAAGACATCCCAGCTGCGTAGAACTGTAGTTTCTACTTATGTTCCCTTTTTGCCCCTCCCCCTTGCATCTATAAAAGGGAGAGGAGGGCAACCGTCACAAGGACTAAAAAATTGAACTCTCACACCCCAAGGACTTGAGCTCGACACCCTCTCCCGACAAGTTTGTAACCCCTACTACAAACAACCCTAGCGCAAGAACACGGCAGCTCGACACTGGACGTAGGGTATTACTCCTCGGAGGCCTGAACCTGTCTAAATCCCGGCGTCTCTCGTGCTAACCATCTGGGTCGGACACACGATCCGATACAAATTTACTGCTCGGCGGTTGAGAACCCCGACAGCTAGCGACTGCGCTAATGTAATCAAAAACATCCATTCTGGCTCAATAGGTGTCTACAGTCATGTAATCCAGGAGATCAAGGCTCGGGAGGGAGATTTCCAGACGACGGAGTTCGTCCATGAGCGGCGAGAGGCCAACTACGATGCGCATAACTTGGCTCGTAGTTCCATCTTTGATCCAGTCGGCAGGCATGTATGGCTAGTCAGTCCGCCCCTGGGCGTTTGTACCTCTATAGCTTTAGCTGTTTAGAGTGTGTTATATATAAAAAAAAACTGATCTGATCGAGTTGCAACACCTGGAAAGTATCGCGCGCGGCGGAAGGTACAAGGAATCTGCCTGAAGGTTATTGCCATGCCAAGGAAACTTGGCCGCCAAGTCCAATTCCACCCCGAGCACTTCCACCGTACGCGGCACACGTGATAAACCGGGCAAAGCCTATTACCGAGACCGACGCCGACACGATCCATCGCATCCCATGAACTCGAATCCACCACACGCCGCCGCAACCGCAACCAAGCGCCGCCGCTTGCCACCGCCGATGCAAGGGGGTCATCAGCACCTCCCTCTGGAGCTGCTGCTTGAGGTCGTCGCTCGCTCGGACGACGCGGCGGCGATCGCCCGCTGCGCCGCGGCCTGCAGGCCCCTCCGGGAGGCCATGCTCGGCGCGGGGTTCCGCCCCGTCACCCGCGTCGGCCTCATCGCCGCCGTCCACGCCGGCTACGACCCCGCCCGCCTCCTCGGCGTCTCCTACGCGTCCGCCGACGACTGCGGCGGCGGCAACGACGTCGACGACATCGTCCGGGCGTCCTGGTGCCTCCGCTTCGACACGGGCCAGCTGCGGTCGTTCGAGCTTGTGTCCTCGCGCGGCGGGCTCCTCGTCCTCTGGCGCCACGAGGCCGAAGCCGAGCCCGAGCTACGCGTCTGCAACACCTTCACCGGCAACGTCACCTGGCTTCCCTACATGGACGGGGAGGTCGGCAAGTGGGGTAATCACGCCATCTACCGCCCCGCCTTGCTCAACGTCGCCGACGCCGGCCGGTCCTTCGAGCTGTTCGCCATGGACGGCTGCCTGCGAACCTGCATCTTCTCCTGCCAGGACGGCTACGGCAAGTGGGGCGCCATACGCTTACTGAAGCTACCCCCGGAGCACGAGTGCTGGTGCTTCGTCAACCAGTCGACGCAAACCTCCCCGGCCATCATCGGGCGCATCGTCCACTGGCTCTGCCGCTCGACGCGGGGCGCCGTCGGCGTGTTCGTCCTCGCCGTGCACGCCGACAGCGCACAGGCCACGGCGATCGAGCCGCCGCCGCAGGGCTACCTTAGCAGTAGCAGCACGCTGGCCGCCACGCCGGAAGGGAACCTGAGCATGTTCGTCCCAGAAGCTGAGGTGATATCGATGTGGACGCTGTCGACGGAGGGGTGGAGCCGAGACGCGGTGATCTGCAAGCATGGGATCGGCAAGCAGGTCATGCCCCGCCCGGACGCGAACGGGATGATCTGCTGGTGCGTGGGGTTCGGGAGGAGTAGCCGCACCGTGATCTTTTGGATGGAGAAGGCCGGCCTCATCGAGCTCGACCTCGGAACAATGAAGGCCAACGTGATCGCGGCGGGGGTGTGCTTTCATGAGATAGATATGGCCTCCTTGCTGTAAGACATGATGAATGAGAAACCTTTATGAAGTTTTTCCCCCACCCCAAGAAGTCATGTGCTTCATGTAATTTTTCTCACCTCGCAGTTTTAAAATCAGGTGTTGAAACTTTTCTAACAATTAACCTCAAGTGAAATTTGGGCGCTTCCCATTATTACTGAATTACGTTTCACAAATGTTTGCATCATGTAGTGTTTTGGAATCTTTTCCTAGGATGAAACTTGAAATTGAGTATGGTAGTATTTTCCAATTGTTAATTGCATTTCCTAAATTGTTATATTAGTACATATTTTCTGTGTACTCGTATTTAGTAGTGCTAGGAGACTAGGAGTAAGTACATGGAAGGAAAGAGAGAAAATAGAACATGAGCAGTGGCGGACCTAGGACGATTTCTCCAAGACTAGGATCAAAATAAAGCGTAAAGAAAAGATTCAGCCTCACATCGACAAATAACAAAGGATAAATTTACAGTCGCTACAATACTTGAACTCACGTTTACAAGATAAAACAAAGTAAATAGGAAATTCTGGTTGGCATGAACCTGACACCAATAGAATAAGCTAGCTGCTTTAGAAAATACCTAGTTGAATTGCTTGAGAGAAACGAGAGATGGGAGGTGCTCATATTTCAAGCAATTATCTAATTGAATGGATACCTCAAATTGAGGGAAATTTGGGGGGATGGAAGCTTGCCAAGAAGTGTAATATTTTTTTTCTCCAATGTAGAACACACACATGGATATAAAGCCTCCCTCCTTAGTTTTCAAAATGCCGAACCCTCCTGATGTAAGCAACTTTCGGCTTGTCAAATGCCCTTTAATGAATACTAGTAAAATGTACGTGCGGCACGCACGTATCTAAAAAATCACAATAACTAAAAAAATATCTGTATAGTGTCGCACATGTCAAAAAAACCAAGGCTGCAATGACAGCGTGGGGGTGAGGAGAAATCAGCAGCTGCCTCTCACGGTTGGGAAAAACGGTGTCACAGAATCGTTAACCGACCTGGTTGGAAGCGCAATGGACGCCCCCATCGACAGCAGCGCCTTGGCTCGACGTCGGGCGCTCATAAAAAAAACGCAGGTGAGAATGCCCCGTTCTCGATAGGAAACGTGGTGCATACATGGATTGTGTGACGTACGGGAGCAACATGATTGACTGATAGGACAAACGTGATTCACAACAACATGTATTTTTCTTTCACGATAACATGCATTGATGCATGATGGAAACAAATGTGACGTAGTGATGTGTGATTATTGCCGCGTGATTCGTAGATCATAGTCATCCATATTGACACGTGATAATGCGACTGGTAATGCCGTAAAATGCAACTGTGTCACCGAGGCCACCGACCTCGATCGCTGAGACTTTCAAAATAAAACACAACGTGATTTGGTTACCAATTATTTCCGGAAATTCCTTCCAAAAAACACAAAACACAACGTGATTTGGTCACCAATTATTCCTCAAAATCCCTTCAAAAAACACATCATGATTTGACTTATCAATTATTCAAACGGTTGACGAAAGGGGGGTCAACGTGACTTGGTTACCAATTATTCTCTAAAAATCTTTTAAAAAACACAACATGATTTGACTTATACTGATTATTCAAACGGTTGATGAAAGGGGTCAACGTGATTTTGTTACCAATTATTCCTCAAAATCCCTTCAAAAAACACAACGTGATTTGGCTTACAAATTATTCAAACAGTTGACGAAAGGGTGGTTGACGAAAGGAGATCTGGTTACCAATTATTCCACAAAATCCCTTGAAAAAACACAACATGATTTGACTTACCAAGTATTCAAACGGTTGACAAAAGAGCGGTTGACGAAAGGAGATTTGGTTACCAATTATTCCCTAAAATCCCTTAAAAAACACAACGTAATTTGGCTTACTAATTATTCAAACGGTTGACGATAGGAGGGGTTAGACCGTGATTATATGGATTGGTTGAATAGACAGATTGGATGAGTAACATTAGTTCAAATTTTGAGTTAATTAAAATTAATAAAGTGAGAATGAAATGTCATAGGTACCCATAATTTATAGCTATATAGATAGGCGCGAGATATCTTTTTTTTAATTCTTTATTTTTTATCTTTTTTCTCCATTCCTTTTCCATTTTTTTATTTTCCTCCCTTTACTCTTCTTTTCCCACTCCCTTCCCAGCGTCGGCGCCGGCCACGGGTGGGTGGCGCTCGTAGGCGCGGACATGGCTGTCACGCTGCACAACCCCTTGAGAGTGGTCGCTCCGTCTCCCTGACGCCGCTCAGCACGCACCCATGGTCGGTGCCGCCGGCCTCGGGGACGACGGCCGCGTCCTGTGGCGCGCGTGGCTCGACGTGTGGCCCAACTCCGGCGACCTCGTCCCGGCGGAGGAGTTCAGGGACGGCTTCGTCCGTGTCTCCGGGAGGTTATGTTCTCGGCGAGGCCCGAGCAGGTGCGATGAACTACTCAAACGGAAGAGCAGGAAGAAAACGCAACTGCAGGCTTCAGACATTACAAAGTAAGCAAAAAATCAGAAGGAAGGGAAGGCGACCGATTAATCAGGAGATGTTACTAACCGGAAGATCCAGCGAGCGAGGAGCTGCCGATGGCGCACCGCGGCAGCGACGTCCCGCAAGGCAGCGCCGTGGTGGCGCTTCGGGTCCCTCTCCGCCGCCGGGGCGGGCGGAACCGCCGCGGTCTCCATTCTCCGTCTTCTCCCAACCAACAGCTTCCTGCCGTTGCACGCTGGCGTGCAACAACCAAGCGCCGAGCTGAGCACGGGACTGCGACGGCATAGCGGCGCGAGCCGCGAGATCGTAGGAGACGCGCGGAACAAAAGCCGAGCGACGGGAGGCGTCTTCGTTGGATGGGCAACCACCGGCATCGCGCGGGGGTGCGCACCGGGGCCGCGGTGCGCCCGGTGCGCACCCAATTATTTTCCATCATCCTTGCCAATTGCTGCCGATCCACTGCGTCCTCAACTACGCTTACCGGCCTCCTACCTCCCCAGTGTGCGACGTCTTGCCAGTGCTATTGCGCCCACCGTTGGACCTCCCCTGCGCAGCTACGCCGGCGAGCTGTCGGGCCTGACCTCCCTTGCACCCGCTGGCATCTCGCCTCCAGTGAGCAGCCGTCACCTGGTCATCTTGTCCTCGACCTCTGCGGCCTCCTCGCCGTCCCCGACCACGTCCCTATCCCCGAGCCATGCAGCGTCTCTCCCGCTCCCTCCCCAGCGAGATCCTCCTCCGTGGGCGGCGGATTATGGCCGACGGGCTCCTCCTCAAACGTGGCGTTGTCTGCCTCCTCCTCAAGCGCGGCGGGCTCCTACTCCGCTGCCGACACTGCCCCCACTACTTCCCTGCTCGAGCTTGCAGGCGCCACGGCTTCCTCTTCCTCGAGCGACGGTGGCCCACAGAGCTCCCTCCGGCGGCCTCCTCCTCCTCCGGTGCTCCCCGTGGCGGGCCTCCCCTACGGCGGTGTCCTCCTCCAAGGTGGACTGTAGCAAACAGGGTCTTCCCTGCGGTGCTTCGACCTAGGAATTTGACATTGCGGGCGGGCGCGGCATCCCGATGGCCGGCGGCGCTACCTGGAAAGAAAAAACAAATCTTTTTTCTTAAGCGCGTCGCGGGCGGGTGCGAGTGCGGGGTCGGGTGGCCCATAGCGGGTACGGGTGGGTGGGTATGCATGGGGTGGGTGAGAAAAACAATTCGATTTTGGCAGAAATACTTTCCAAATTGTGATTTTTTTGTCCTTCCATCCTATCCACTCCTAAAAACATATGACGGGTGGGTCCGACATCAGGGGTAAAGTGTGACCGAATTGAGTGAGAAAAATTTTCAATTATTTTCACTTCTTATAGTATAGATTCAGGTGAGCCTATGAAAACCACAAGTTTCTGGAGAGGGGGAGGGGAACCACGGGTTGTTTCAGAAAGTTTATCAACAGCCACTTTTCAGAGCTTCAGTTTCAGTACTGCTCCGCCGTCGTACCGCTAGTTCACAATTTGAAACTCGGCCGAACCTAGATGAATGATGCATTTTACTAGTACCAACAACAATTTTACTAGGCTTGTTATTTTTATCCATTATCCATATTCAAATCCACACCCACCTCAAATGGGGAGGATATGTGTAACACCCTAATTTTCCATCACTAAATTAATGTAGCAACATGGTGTTTTAGTTTTTGTTTTCTAAGGAAATAATAATATATCAATTAAATTTGGCTCTAAAATATTTAAATATCATTTTGAATAATTTTAGAGGCAACAAGTGCTTGAGCATCATCTTTTGGTTGCATAGTGTTTTTATGTGTTGGTGTGAAGTTTTAAAAGTTTTTAAAATGTTTTGAAAATTTTGAAAAAGGTTTGAAATGTTTAAGTTTGAAAAGGTTTTTAAAAAAAAGAAAACCCCCTCTCTCTCTCCCTCCCTTTCCCTTTTCCAGCCCGAGGCCCAACTCCCCCTTCTTTCCCCGGCCCGCAGCTCTTCCCCTCGCTCGGCCCACCTTCACCCGTGCGGCCCAGCTCTCCACCTCTCTCTCCAGCCGCTGACATCCCGGGCCCGCTTGGCAGCTCCGTCCCCCACCTCCGTCCCTCCCCTGCTCCGCATCTCGCGCGCTGCGCCGGCCACCGTATCCTCCGGTGCCGCCCCTGCCCGCACTTCCCCCCCTTCCCTCTTGCGCATTAGTGCGCCGCGCATTCACTCACGCTGCCCCACCCCCTTCCCCTTCCTCTAACTCCCGAAACTGCCGCCCCACCAAGCAGTAACGGCCGCCATGGCCATCAATGGCCAATTGGCCCGGTTATTGCTCCCTCCCCTCCTCCCTAGCCTTTAAATGTCGCGGCTGAGTCTCTGCCGCACCCCTTTCCCTCTCCCGAGCCCCTCATCCATCTCCACCTTCGTGTGCGTGCCACCGCCCAGAGGATCTCGCCGCCGCGCCATTGCCGGCCGTGCAAGCTCCTCGTCGTCGGTGGTTTGCCCCTGTCCCTCTCTCCCTTCTTCTCCTTCACGTGCAATGCTCACTCGAGCTCTAACTCGTGTCACAGGGCCGCCATCTCCTTCGCCCGAGCACCGCCGCCGCCGGAGTGCCGCACGACGTCGTCGATCTCCCTCTGCATCGCCTCGCAGACGCTATCACCTTCGCCGAAGCTTGTCTGCGTGGTGAGGACCCGCCCCCTCTCGTTTTTCCTTACACTTTGAGCTCGTAACCCCTGTGTCCGCTCGCCGACCGGTTGCCGTCCGCCACGGCCGCCGTAGCCCCGCCACCGTCGCCCAAGTCACCCCCACAAGCTCCTGGTTAAGTTCTCCGTCGTCCTAGGTTCATGTAGGTCCAAACCGTGCTCAAAATAGTGCACCGTAGCGCCCAAACCGCCGTCTCCGGCGAGAACTCCGGCGAGCCGCTGCCGTCCCCTGCTTGCTCCGGCGACCAAAACCGAGCGGCGCATCCACAGCCGTTTGATCCCCCACGGGCGGCCCCGATTAAATCAGGGTGATAACCCTTGGCTCCGGTCCACCGTGGACCTGTGGACCAGGTCCACCACCGGTCTACAGCGCTGTCAACGCCACGTCGCGCCCACGTCAGCCGCTCCGGCCAATCAGAGCTCGCCACATGGTGCCCAGTAAACAGATCCACCCCGTCAGCCGCGGCTTTGCACAAAACCCCCTGCAGTTTTGAAAATCACAACATGCCCTTCCACCTATATGAATCTTTTCAATCAGGTCCCTGTTTCTTCTGTTTAAGCCCCTAATCTTCTCTGTTTTAGCACCTGAGGCCCTTAATAGGTTCTTTTGCGCATAAACCCTTCGGTTTATACGCATAATCATGTTTTAGCCCCTGGTTTCTTGCAGCCAAGCCCCTGGAAGCTCTGTTTCTTCACAGAAAAGTCCCTGAACCCTGTTTTAGCCATATCTTTTGTATCTTTTATCCGTTTTAAGTGTTCTTGGTGTCCACACGACCGTCTTTTCAAGCCTGTCAGTTTTAGAACCTTGTTTTGGCCGTATCTTTTGCGTTTTAGCTCTGTTTCCACCGTTTCAAGTTGCGTTAGGTTCATATCAACTCAAACTACGTGTTAGGACCGATGTTGGACATGTTCTTTGTTTTATAATTTATTTAAATATTAAATATGATTAAATCCTTATATACATATGCTTTTCTAATTAAAATCTAATTAGAGTTCAACACGTGTTTTCATAAGAAAGTTAATATGATTAATACTAGTTAAATATTTCTTATAATTAAAAGTTAATTAGATGTATACCTCGGTTTTCATAATCAAACTTAAATTGATTAATGTTTATGCAATTTGCTTTCTAATAAAAGCAACATAGGCTATATCTCGAGTTTTCATAATTAATTGTTAATTTGATTAATATGAACATAAATGTGTTTTTGAATTATAATTTGATTAGTATAACTCGAAATATAAAGATAAACGCCTAGATGCTTTTACATGCTTCTTTTAACTTAAATGTTTAATTTGCATAAATCATACTTGAATATTTATGAATAAAATTTGACTAGGCTTACATCGTCTTTTAAATACAAATATAACTTACTTAATTATAAATAGGGTATTTCTCTAAAATAGCCTATGCACATGATTTTACTTAATTAAAAGATACCTAGCACATAGCTAGCTCTTGTATGTGATTATCCAAAGCTCCCGATAGTTCCGAGTGTTTTTGAGTTCGTGTTCCTAGAGCTAAACCTTGTTCTCTTTTTAAGCTTTTCATGCTTGGTGTATTGTTTTGTTTATTGAATGTCTTTATGTGTGCTCGTAGACATCGTGTCAGTTTCAAGTGAGCAACCAGTTGAAGTGGATCAAGAGCAAGTTTTTGAAGAAGAAGAACCCCAGTGTTTAAGCAAGGAAGGCAAGTGGACTTCTCCCCCTGCATATTCTATTTTTGTCCCACACAACTTGCATGATAACTAAGTTTACTTTTAAATGTTGTATTGCATAAATTTGATGGGAAATCACCTTTTTAAGGACATGACTAGAATTTTATCCCTATTACCTTGGACAACCCTTTTAAATAAATGTTTTGGGTAGAAAAGCTTAGTTGCTATACCTTGGGATGGTTCAAATGAATCTTTTGCAATATGATGAATGTTGATCATGATAACTTTGGTGATATATATATGTGTGTGCGCTTAATAGCAAGATCATATGTTATAATCGGAACATGGAGAACCACCCAGGAAAACAGTGCAACCACAGTCCATATGGCTCTGGCTTAGCCAATTAATTAGGTGTGTGATTGTACTGGTGACCTTATCCGAAAGGAACACAGGGGGCTCGGGGTTGCAGGGGTATAGCCCGGTCCTCTTGGCCGCAGCCTTTGCTAAGGTGCTGTCCACTAGGGAGGGTTATGGTCCGCCCTGAGCTGTAACTGTTGTGGGTTGTTGGTGCTTTTGCATGTCTTTGTAAAGGCTTCGTAGCGTCCCTATGCAATCACACCTCGGAAGTGTGGTATGATGCTTGGCCAGCATCGCATGGTTGGGTTCAAAGTTCTTCGGAACTTTTACGCGAGCTGTGGTGAAAGTGTACAACCTCTGCAGAGTTAAAACTGATCGATCAGCCGTGCTCACGGTCAAGAGCAGCCTGGACCCTCACATGATAATCAAACTTAAAGATGGAATTAAATCGTGGTTTTCATATGGTTTTGAGATGAGATGCTTTCCTAAATGCTTAATTTTGGGTTGGTATAAACTTACATCTAGTAAATAGGTGCTTGCTAATAAAATCTGACCAACATTAAAAATGCTAACCGCTGCAAAACCTTAGCCTATCCTTGATAGCCTTGCATCTTCCCCCACTTGCTGAGCTCCAACCATAAGTGTGCTCACCCTTGCTTACCCGCTGTTCAGAGGAGAACACTGGAGAAGAATACTTCAGCGACTACGATGAGTTCTGAGGCTTGCGTGCCCCCAGTCATGTGCCTGTGGAAGCTGAAGACGGAGTTGCTTCGTCTAGTTATCGTTTGTTCATTTTAAAGACCTTCGAGTCTAACGTCTGAGTGTAATAAAGAGATAATGTAATGGTTTAACTCTTGTACGTTTTTATTCATGTTTAATGATATTTCACTCATGACGTCTATCATATGTGTGTAAACTTGATCCTGGCGCACATATGAGATGCATTTGGTTTTCTTCGGAAAATCAGGTGTGACAGTATGAGTAGAAAATAATTATCCATTGAAGAAATGGGGAGGGTAGGGTGTGGGGAGGGTACAAATAATCGATTGGGTATGTATAGAATCTAGTACAATACTAATTATCCATTGCGTATGGGTGAGATTGGGGAGGGTAAGAAGTGGACAATAATTATTTGGATTTGGGTATGAATAAGAGTGGATTTGTCCATATTCTCCCCAGTGGCAGGCTTAAATTTTACAGTACTTGCTGTAACTCCCGCATTCCCTCGTCAGTATTCTCTTTGCCCTTTGAAACAAGAAGATATTAGAGCTACTGCTAGTATGCCCCTAGCTTCTTTTTCCGATTGCATTGCATCCAGCCAGCCCTCCTCGTCTCCTTGCACTTATCATGACGCGTTCGCCTACACTATGGCGAGACTACTGGTCCTATTTGGATCCATGAGTTAGAGTTAGTTTGAGTTAGTTAGAGCTCAACTAGTCTTAAAAGTATCCAAATAGAAGGGTTGGAATGGGCTAATTTGCATCTAATCCACCCCAAAAGACTTGTCTCAATTGGAGCTATTTCATGTTAGGTCCACCAAAAAAGTGAATTTTCTCTATCCCTTCACCTACACCTATGTCGGTGTTGAGATTAGTCCCGACACTAACTAGTGAAATACGCTGTGATCGGTCTCTCGATGGTCGGTGCTAGGCTATGCAAGGACACGAGTATATCCTGGTTCCGGCCACAGGGCCGTACGTCCAGCAGGTTGCGCGTGTGCGCTATATTGCGATGCACCGGGGGTGCCTGCAGAGGGGGGCTACAAGCTAGGTGGGAGAGGAGGAGAGTCCTCCAAGTCCCGGCTGAGTGATTGAGGCAAAGTGCCAATATCGACGGGAACGTGGACGTGGATGCGGGTGAACGTGTTGTTGTCTGATCCCCGCGGCTGGGCGGCCACCTCCTCCTTTTATAGACCAAGGGGAGGCGGCCTACAAGCATGCCGCGTGGCTTTTTGAGCAGTGTTGTGGTACTGGCATACTGTGCCTGTGATTTGAAGGTCGTCCTGGCGAATCCTGGTTCTTGCATGCGTCGTGGCGACTCCTGTGCTTATCTGGAGGCGGCTTTGAGGGTGGTCCTGCAGGTGCCCGCGTCTGGTTGTCGTCCGTACCCTGATTCAAGGGTTTGGCTGACGGGAGAGCTCGTGTTGCACAGGGGCTGGCGTGGCGGCGTCCCGTCAGAGCTGGTCTCCACAGCATCGGGGATGGCTCCACAGCGCCCCGAATGGCGGAACAGAGCCGGGGATGGCCGCACGGGGTCGGAGGTGATGGAAGGGACATGCCCCGCTCATCTTGCGTCACGGCGCCGTCCTGGGCGGGCGTTAGGTTGGCGGTCGTACGCCTCTCGAGGGTGTCGCCGGGCCCGTTCGAGGGGCGCGGTGGGGAGGAAGGACGGGGGCGGGTAGCACAGCACTTGGGAATGACCCCGGCCTCTCCGCACAGCGAGCGAACAGTGCCCGCATAGCGCCCGTACAGTGCCCGGGAAGGTGGCACAGGGGCGGTACGGCTGCACAGGGCCGGGGGCGGACTCCCGGGCGGTGTCAGAGAATCGGCGTGGCGGGGATTCAGCCTCTGACCGTGGTGCCCTTGATGTGACGGGGCATTTACTGCCTTGGTCGGGAGGAGTGGTTGAAATGCCTTGAGCCGAGGGGTGGGAGCCTCGAGCGAGGCGGAGACCCACTCGAGGGGTGCTGATCCTCGAGCGAGGCGGAGATCCGCTCGAGGGGTGTCGGGCCCTCGAGCGAGGCGGGGGTTTGCCCGCGTGATGTCTGACCCTCGAGCGAAGCGGAAGTTCGCTCGAGGGCGGCTGGTGCGTCCGCTTGGCGGGCCATGAAGCCCGTTGGGCCGCAGCAGGCCATGGTGCTTTGGTCTGGGCTGATTTGGAAAGTGTTTTTTATTATTTTTGGAAAGGGTGATTTCCCCCATAGTTAGGGGACCCCCTATGGCTGTCCCCGATAGTAGCCCCCGAGCCTTTGCAGGGATAATTAGAAGATTCCGCAAAGGTTGAAGCTTTTGGTAGGACTTTCTTCCCCTCTGGATGTGTGTAACGTTCCGTGGGGGCGCGCTAGCGCACCCGCGGGTGTAGCCCCCGAAGCCTTGGAGGAGTGCGCGCACTCATGCAAGGTTTTTACACCGAGCTGCCAGTCCGTGGAGCATTTGTTTCAGCCGGCCTCGGCGATGTTTCAGCCGGCCTCGGCGATCTTACGCGCGCGGAGCGGCGTTGACCTCGTCTGGGATGAATCCTAGAGGGTTCGCTCACTGCCTCCGAGGGGGGATGTGGCTTTTTTCAGACACATCCAGAAAGTGTAGCCGTGCGACGAGCCCCCGAGCCCAGGCCCGTGTGGGGGCGATCGGGGTGAACTCTTCGACTTATTCGTGCGCCCCTCGCCACCCTTCCGCAGGGAGGAGGGATGAGGCGGTCCATGCTTCCCATCGAACGGGCCGCGAGTCATGGACGCTTCGTTGAGCTGCTAGCGGGTAATTCAAGTGGACGTTCGTGCCCCGTTCGATAAGGGTCGGCTCGTGGTCCGGGGACACGTCCATGGGAGCACTTTACATGGGTGTGCTAGGCAGGGCTCGGTCCCGTTCGATGAGGACCGAGGGCGCGGAAGCTCTCCCTCGATGGGATCCCTCGACTAGCTGCCCTTGTTTGGCCTTGAATACGAACTATGGGGCGCCCCCAAACTCTTGAGTTCGGGGATTGGCTCGGTCGCGCACGCCCTGGTCGTCCCTGACTCTGTTGATCTGAAATGCCTGTTCGAACCTTCTGCAGGCCAGGACTCGGATTCCTGATTAGTAGGGGCCTTGCGGGGCGCACTCGTGCGACCCCGTCTTTGGTCGACCTGTGGCGCCCGTCGCACTCCCATTGGGCCGAGCTTCGAGCCACTGGTCAGTTGTGCCTTGTTAGGAGGCACGTCTGTGGTGTCCATAGAACTCTTTGCGAGCTGAGCTTCGAGCCACTAATCAGCAAGAGTTTCGGGGCGAGGCGTTAGGTGCTCCTCAAACCGCGCTTTTGAGGGCCATCTCGAGCAAGCACGTTCGAGGCTGCCACTGACCCCTCGAGCCGCCCGTTAGGGGCCCGTCGAGGGGTCAGGCCTCTGTCCCCTGTTCGTTGGGACCCTCGGGGGCTCCTTCTCTCGGAAGGATTCCCCCGTCCCTTCGTTTTCGGCTGTGGACCCGGGTCAGCCACGCGTGTGGGGTCGTGGCCCACGTGGCGTTCCAGGAGAGCACCGCGCACGCCCTTTCAGGCGATGTGGAGGTACCGTGCGGCGGTTCACGTTTTTACCGCGCCGTAATGATGGCGCCCGCGCGTGCGCGTAGTGATTTCGGGGCAGTGGGGCCCGGGTGACGTCCATCGCATTAGCTGCGGCAGCGCGCCCCGACCTCCGTCTGTTCGATCCCCTCGCCCCTTCTTATTATAAAAAACAGCGGGTGGAGGAGGAGAGTTTTACCTTAGCCATTTCGCTCGCTTCACACTTGCATTCTCCTTCCTCTCGCCTCCAGAGCTCGCGCCCACTAACAGCTTCCGCCTCCGCGTTCGTCTTCCACTCCGCGTTCGCCATGGTCGAATACCTGGAGGTCGGGCCGTGGGGTCGGTCCAACGTGGATGCGCACCTCCTCGAGGGGCTCGTCCCCGGCGGGCAACTGACGGCCAACACCGACCCGAGCAGGTCGGTGTGGATCGTTCTGCCGGCGCGGCATCAAGAGCCGCAACCCCCGACGGGGTACGTGGTGAGCCTCGTTCGTTTACACGAGCGGGGATTTAATGCTCCCGCCGGCCGGTTCATGCGGGGACTGTGCTACCACTATGGTGTGGAGTTGCACAACTTTTCCCCCAACACCATCTCGCAGGCGGCGACCTTCATGGGTGTCTGCGAGGGCTTCCTTGGCGTCCCCGTCTCATGGGACCTATGGCTTCACCTCTTCCGGGGCAAGCTTTTTACGCTGGCGGCCGGCGGCAAGGGCAGGCGCCGGCCCGTCCGCGCCGGTGGGCTCACGCTCGCGCTGCGGGGGAAGGGGGTCGGCACGTACCCACCCTGCACCATGACGAGCAACAATGCAGAGTGGGACAGGGGGTGGTTCTACCTCCGCAACGATGGCGACAACCTCCCGCCCTACACCGGCAAGGTTCTGGACCACCGCCCATTCCACTGGGGACCGGAGGTGTCAGACCCCGTGCGGAGGACGAAGCCGGAGCCTTATTTGAAGGCATTGAAGTCCTTGACGGACGCGGGTTTGACCGCGGCGGCCGTCCTCACGCAATGCCACCAGCGGCGGGTGGTTCCCCTCATGGAGAGGGCGCTCCCCATCTATGGGATGGCGGAGGGCGCGGACCCCGACGCGCTGGCGCGGTCGTGGCTGCTGGCTGAGCCCCTCGTCCCGGTTTACGCGGCTCAGAGGGCGAGGCGCGCGGTGGACACCAGGAAAATGGTGTGCGACCCCGACGAGGTGCTATGGTCGCCCCGGATGCGGCCCGACGACGGGGCCATCAATTTGGTAAGAATTTTCTGTCAATCTTACTAACGGCCCGACGACGGCTAATTTTCGGCGTTTGCGGTGGTGGCAGCCGGAGATGGGGACGAGCGCGTATGGCTCGGATCCCCCCACGCCCAACTCCCACGCCGCCAACCGCGAGAAGCAGCGGGAGGTGAGGGCGAAGGCGGACGCCGATAAGGCGAAGAAGAAGAGGCGCGAGGAGCGCCTCCAGGCACATCGCAGTGGCAGCGACGCCGGCGTCGGCTGGTCCGAGCTTGAGGAGGAAGAAGAGGACGAGGTGCCTTTGGCCTCTGGGGCCAAGGGCAAGGAGGCGGATGTTCAGCCCGCGCCATCGGTGGTGCGGGCCCGCGCTGCGTCGGCCTCCGAGGTGAGCGCGGCCTTAGCCAGTGAGGGCACCGCAACGGGGGGTGTGCCCGGCACGGGGGGTGCGCCGCTCGCGCAGGCCTCGACAAAGCGCAAGCGTCAGGTGTCATCCCGACGGTAAGCGTCGTATCGTGTTTATCTCTCCTGATTTTGCTTGATCGAAATCCTGATTTCTCCCTTCCCTTTCTCCCAGCCGTGCCGGCGGTCCCATCGCGCCTGAGCTGGCGCCAACCAAGGCGCTGAGGGTTGAGGTGCGTGACGCGGTCCGCACGACGCGACCTCGCTCGGCGAGGACGTCACGGCCGGCGGCGGCGACGGTGTCGTCCCTTCAGTTGGTGGCGTCCCGAGACGCCCCGCGAGGGGAGGAGCGAGCCCATGCGGCCGCGTCCAGGGCAGGAGGTGGTTCGAGGGGTGGATCCCCTCGAACGAGCAGTGCGGGAGAGGTCCCACCCGCGGCGGATGTGACTCACCCGCGGGATGGGACCCTTGTGGAGGACGACGGAGTGCGGGGGGAGACTTCGCTCGAGCCTGCGTCTGGAGCACCACCGCAGGGAGTCGACCCACAGGGGGCCGGCGCATCCTCGTTGCGGCAGCGCGACTACGACGAATTCCCTGGCGATTGGTGCACCGGGTTGGAACAACCCGGGGTCCCCTGGGATACAGTGGAGCGCTCGCACGCAGAGTTTCTTGACTGGAGGGATTTCCTCAAGGTGGGATCCCAAGTGCAAGACCTGCTTTGCGAGGCCTCGAGGCTTCACAAAGACGTGGCGGCGCCGCTGTTCCGGGTTCGCGCACTAGTCCCGTCACTCCCCTTGATCTCCTTTTTTTTCTTTCTTGGCTACGTCTCGTCTGAGTCTTCTCCGTTTTATTTGTTCTGGCAGCGGCTGAGGGGCGATGCGGGGGACAAAATTTCCTTCATCGCCAGGTCGGCGTGCCGGGAGAACGAGCACCTGGGCCCGGCGATGGAGTGTCTCCGTGACGAGATGTACGAGGCAAAAGCAAGCCTTGAATCAACGAAGGGCGAGCTGCGCCGTACGGAGGAGGAGCGTGACACCCATCGCACCGCGGCGGAGGAGAAGGCCAAGGAGGCCGAACTGCTCGACGCTACGCTGCAGGGCAAGGAGGGGGAACTCCAGTAGGAGCGCGCGGCGCTGAGCGAGGCGAGGTCCCAGCTCGCGCTGAAGGACACTGCCCTTGCTGAAGCGCAGGCTCACGCCGAACGCGAGCGTATGTCGCTGGAGGATGTGCAGGCACGCCTCGCTCAGGCCGAGCAGAAGGCTCAGGAGGCTGAGGGGCTCGCCGCTGCCCTGAAGGAGAAGGGTGACGCGCTGACGGCTGTCGGGGGCCAGCTCGCCGAGGAGCACACTGCCCGTGAGGGGGCGCAGTCTCAGCTCGCACTGAAGGATACAGCTCTCACCGAGGCTCAGGCTCAACTTGAGCGGGAGCGCAAGGCACTTGAAGAGGCGCGGGCCTAGCTCTCTCAGGCTGCAGAAAAAGCCTGGGAGATTGAGCAGACGGGCGCCGCTCTCCAGGAGGCCCAGTCCCAGCTCCATCTCGCGCGCGAGGAGCTCGGGGGAGCGAGGGACAGGCTTCAGCAGCGCGATGCCTCAATCTGCCAGCTTCGTCGGGACGTCGACGCCGCGCGGGCCGCGCTTGAGACCGAGAAAATGCGAGCCGAGGGTAAGTCTCGTCCTTTAACCGTTTTGGTTCCTTGTTGCGCTCTTTCGAGGCTTGATATTCGTTTTGGTGTCGCGGAGCTACAGAAGAGCTCGACGGACCCTTCGGCGGAGATGCAAACCCTCCAGGTCGCCTACAACGAAGCTCAGGGCGAGCTCAAGGCCCTGGAGGCCGCTACCCTCGAAGTGTGCCGCGAGCTCGAGGGGGCTGAGGGTCAAACCTCGGGTAGCTCGATAGCGAGCCGCCTGCGGTCCCTGGGCGGCCGGGTCACTGAGCGCCTGCGTGGTGCCCTTCGACTCGGTGTCCAGAAGACCTTGGGGCTGACCTCAACCCATTACATCCTCGACTTTGGTCTGCTGCGGGACGGCTACGTCTTTCCTGAAGATGTTGTAGGTGAGGATGCCGAGCTCGAAGCGGTGAGGGTGGTTGATGCGTCCATGGCGGAGCCCGCCGCCGCCCTTGCTGACATGTTCGAGGTGGACCTGTTCCCCGACGCCGCTGAGGGTGAAGCCGCCGCCGCTCCAAGCCCCCGCGCTCCCTGAGGACTCGGGTCTCGAGGCCCGTTAGTATTTTGTTAGAAATTTCGGATGAATGTCAATCGTTTGTACAAACAATACATTATGCTGTGCATAGGTCTATTTGTGAGTTCTATCTCGTATGTTATCTTGTTTTCCTCGGGCCTTTCGGGGGAATTTCGGCCAAGGAATTAGCGCCCACGAGCCAACTTAGCCGTAGGGTAGCGAGGGGGATGCGTATCCTCTCGGAGGTGTCAGCGGTCAAGCGGCTCGGCCGGCCCTAGGCTTAGTTAGTTCGCGCTTGGCCTCTGTCCTCCCAAATGCTCGAGGCGTAACATTTTAACATTTTTTGAAAGAAGAAAAGAAAGAAAGTGTTTTTGCGAAAGAGAATCGGGACACTCCGGGGGGAACCCCCCGTCATAGCCCCCGAGGGGGACTTGGTTTCTATCGAGGCCCTGGTCGAGGGCAAAACTGAGTCACCCTTTTTATTTAAGATTTCGAATGCGAGATATACAAAAGAAGCTTGGAAATTTAAGGGTAGAAGCGACGTAGCTGTTGTATGTTCCAAGCGTTGGTGAGGGCTTCGCCCTTCTCGTTTGCCAGTTTGTACGTGTCGGGCTTGAGCACCTCGACGATGACGTAAGGCCCTTCCCATGACGGCGACAGCTTGTGTCGGCCCCGGTTGTCTTGTCGTAACCTTAGCACTAGGTCGCCCTCACTGAAGTTCCGGTGTCAGATCTTTTGGGCTTGGTATCACCGGAGTGACTGCTGGTACCTTGCCGAGTGCGTCATTGCCATGTCGCGGGCCTCGTCTGCCTGGTCCAGCGAGTCTTCGCGAGCCCGCTGGTTCAGGCTCTCCTGATAGGCCCTGAGCCTAGGGGATCCGTATTCCAAATCTGTGGGGAGGAAGGCCTCCGCACCGTAGACGAGGAAGAACGGCGGAAACCCCGTACCTCTGCTCGGGGTGGTTCCAAGGCTCGAAATGACCGACGGTAACTCTTGAATCCATTTTCGGCCAAACTTGTTCTGTTTGTCGAAGATCCTGGGCTTGAGGCCTTGCAGAATCATGCCGTTGGCACGCTCTACCTGGCCATTAATCTGTGGGTGTGCGACGGCTGCCCAATCCACGCGGATGTGGTAGTTGTCGCAGAATTCCAGGAACTTTTTGCCGGTAAACTGGGTGCCATTGTCGGTGATGATGGAGTTTGGCACCCCGAATCTGTGGACAATGTCAGTAAAGAATGATACAGCCTACTCGGACCTGAGGTTGGTGATAAGGCGTGCCTCGATCCACTTTGAAAACTTGTCGATTGCGACCAGCAAATGTGTGTAGCCCCCGAGCGCCTTCCGCAGGGGCCCGACAATGTCTAATCCCCACACGGCGAATGGCCACGTAATGGGTATGGTCTGGAGGGTGTGAGCCGAAAGATGTGTCTTGCGGGCATAGAACTGGCACCCTTCGCAGGTGCGCACGACCTCGTCAGTGTCGGCCACCGCCGTGGGCCAGTAGAAGTCTTGGTAGAACGCGTTGCCCACGAGGGTGCGTGGCACCGCGTGATGGCCGCATACGCCCGTGTGGATGTCCCGGATCAACTCGCGGCCTTCGGGGATGGGGATGCACCGTTGTAGAATTCCTGAGGTGCCACACTTGTATAGTTCGCCGCTGACCATGGTGAATGACTTGGCCTTTTTGGCGATGCGCCTTGCTTCGGTTCGGTCCGAAGGTAGTTCCCCTCGATCGATCCAGGCGAGGTACTTGCTCCGCCAGTCCTCCGCGGGGAGGGCCTCATCGATCTCCATAGCCTCGGCTTCGTCAAGCCCGTACCCCTTGAGGAGGGAAAGCACGAACTCCTCGTTCGAGGGGTCCTCGTCCATGGGTTCTGCACCCGTGGGCCTCGAGGGAGCCCCCGAGGGTTCTTCTGGATTCGGGGAAGCTTTGTTAAGGTCGACGGAAGGTTTGGCGAGGTCGCGGGCAAAGATGTTTGGAGGGACGGTGATTCGCCCCGACGCAATCTTTGCCAGCTCTTCCGCCTCCTCGTTGTACTTGCGCGGGATGTGGTTGAGCTCGATGCCGTAGAATTTATCTTCGAGTGCGTGCATGGCGTTGCAGTATGCCTTCATCTTCTCGTCGTGGCAGCTTGTGTTCTTCATGACTTGATCGATCACCAGCTGCGAATCCCCCCTAACGTCGAGGCGCTTGACGTCGGTTTTGATGGTGATTCGGAGGCCGCAGAGGAGGGCCTCGTACTCTGCCATGTTATTTGATGCGGGGAAGTGCAAGCGTACCACGTACCTCATGTGTTCTCCGAGGGGTGAAACGAAGAGCAGGCCCGCGCCTGCACCTGTTTTCATCACTGACCCGTCGAAGTAGAGGGTCCAACACTCAGCCTGGATCTGCAACGAGGGCAGCTGAGTGTCGGTCCATTCCGCGATGAAATCCGCCAAGATTTGAGACTTGATCGCCTTGCGCGGCGCATAGGTGAGAGTTTCACCCAAGAGCTCCACGGACCATTTCGCGATCCTACCTAAAGCGTCCGGGTTGCGGACTATCTCTCCCAATGGGAAAGATGAGACCACAGTGACCGGATGGGCCTCGAAGTAGTGCCGTAGTTTGCACCGCGCGAGCACCACCATATAGAGCAGCTTCTGGATCTGTGGATACCGCGCTTTGGTTTCGGACAATACCTCGCTGATATAGTATACCGGTCTCTGGACTGGTAGGGCGTGGCCTTCCTCTATTCTCTCCACGACTATGACTGCGCTGACCACCTGGGTGGTTGCCGCGACGTAGAGATACAGAGGTTCGCCGTCTCGAGGCGGCGTGAGGATCGGCGCGTGCGCAAGCGTCGCTTTCAGCTTGTCGAGGGCTTCCTGGGCCTCGACAGTCCAGGAAAAGCGTTCGTGCTTCTTCAAGAGTTAGTAGAGGGGCAAGCCCTTCTCGCCGAGGTGCGAAATGAAGCGGCTCAGAGCCGCCAGGCAACCCAACACCTTCTACACCCCCTTCAGGTCCCGTATTGGCCCCATCCGATCGAGGGCCGAAACCTTTTCGGGGTTGGGCTCGATGCCCCGCTGGGAGACAATGAAACCCAACAGCATGCCGCGCGGCACCCCAAAGACGCACTTTTCGGGGTTCAGCTTGACCCCGTTCGCCCGCAGGCAGTCGAATGTTACGCGCAAATCGTTAACCAGGTCGTCTGCCTTCCTGGTCTTGACGACAATGTCATCTACGTATGCCTCCACGGTCCGCCTGATGTGATCCCCGAAAACGTGTTGCATACATCGCTGGTATGTAGCCACGGCGTTTCGAAGACCAAATGACATCGTTACGTAGCAAAACATGTCGAACGGTGTGATGAAAGAAGTCGCGGGCTGGTCGGACTCTTTTATCTTTATTTGGTGGTAGCCCGAATAGGCATCAAGGAAATATAGAAGTTCGCATCCCACGGTAGAATCTACGATTTGATTGATGCGTGGCAAAGGAAAGCGAACTTTAGGACATGCTTTATTTAACCTGGTGTAGTCTACACACATCCGCCACTTCCCATTCTTCTTCTTGACTAATACAGGATTGGCTAGCCACGTGGGATGGAACACTTCCTTGATGAATCCGGCCTCTAGGAGCCTCCGCAGATCCACTCCAATCGCCCGGCGCCTCTCTTCGTCAAAGTGTCGCAGGCACTGTTGCACAGCTCTGGAGTGAGGTAGGATGTCAAGGGAGTGCTCGGCGACCTCCCTCGGAATGCCCGGCATGTTCGAGGGGCTCCACGCGAAGATATCTACGTTGGCGCGGAGAAAGTTGACGAGCACCACTTCCTATTTTGGGTCGAGGGTAGAACTGACCCTCAACGCCTTGCCCTCGGGGGCAGCAGGGTCAAGGGGCACCTCCTTGGTCTGCTTGGCAGCCTCAAAACTGCCCGCGTGCTTGGCGAGGGAGCCGAGGCCCTCGTTGGCCAGCTTCTCCATGTCCGCAACGAGCGATTCGTCGAGTGCGAGCGCCTCGGCGTGCTCGACGCACTCGACATCGCAGTCGAACGCATGCTCGATTGATGAGCCCACCGTGATGACGCCCTTTGGCCTCGGCATCTTCATCTTGAGGTACGTGTAGTTCGGGACCACCATGAATTTGGCGTAACATGGACGCCCGAGGATGGCGTGGTACGTGCCCCGAAACCCCACCACCTCAAAGGTGAGGGTCTCCTTGCGGAAGTTGTCTGGTGCGCCGAACCAGACGGGCAGGTCGATCTGCCCAAGGGGCTGGACGCGCTTGCCCGGCGCGACGCCATGGAACAGCGTCGTGCTAGGCCGCAGCTGATCCAGACCGATCCCCATCAGCCGCAGGGTGTGGGCGTACAGGATGTTGAGGCTGCTGCCACCGTCCATCAGCACCTTGGAGAATCGTGAGTTGCCGATGACGGGATCGACGACCAACGGGTATTGGCCCGGATTGGGGATGCGGTTCGGCTGGTCTTCGCGGCTGAAGGTGATGGCCTCCTCCGACTAGTCAAGGAAGGAAGGAGGGGCCTTCTCGGCGGCGAGGACTTCGTGCCGCTCGTGCTTGCAATGGCTGGTGGACATGTCCACCGTCGGTCCTCTGAAGTTGAGGAAGATGTTCTCCACGGCGGGGAAACCGTCAGCGCCCCCGTCACCCCATCCTTCTTGGCCTCGTCCTCCTTCGCGGCGACGCGGCTGTAGTATTTCTTGAGCATGTCGCATTGCTCGAGGGTGTGGTTGACTGGGGTCTTGTGGTACGGGCAGGGCTTCTTCAGCATGTCATCGAACACGCCGGGGCCTCGAGGGGGGCCTCGAGGACCCTTGCGTGCAGGGTCGACCGCGTGGGCCTCGTCGTCGTCCTCGCCGCGTCCCTGCGCGCGCGTCGCGTTGGGGCTTCTTGCCCTTCTTGCCCGGCTTCTGCTTCTTTGCGGGATCCTTGGACTTGCTGCCCTGCGCGGGCGCGTCCTCCGCTCATTTGCTTTTCTTGCCGTCGAAGATCACCCCCACCACCTCTTCTCCAGAGGCGAAGCTGGTATCGATGTCGAATAGCTCGTTGGAGTCGACCGGCGGGCTCCTCCCGAGTTCGCGCACAAGGTCCCGGCAGGTCGTGCCCTCGAGGAAGGCATGCACGATCTCAGACTGGGCGACACTTGGAAGCTCGGTGCAGCGCTTGGAGAAGCACCGTATGGAGTCCCATAGGGACTCACCGGGTTTCTGGGTGCACCCTCGCAGGTCCCAGGAATTCGCGGGACGCACGTATGTACCCTGGAAGTTTCCCACGAACGTGTGGACCAGGTCGTCCCGCCGTGGATCTGACTGGCCGGTAAATGCTCAAGCCATGTCCGGGCGGAGTCCGCGAGATGTAGCGGTAGGTTGCGGATGATCACGGCATCGTTGGTGGCGCCGCCCAACTGGCAAGCTAGGTGGTAGTCGTTGAGCCATACTCGAGGGTCCGTCTCCCCCGTGTACTTAGTGATGGTCGTGGGCTGGCGGAAGTGCTGGGGGATGTTCGCCGTGCGGATCTCCCGGCTGAACACGCGGGTCCCCGGGGGTTCTGGTGTTGGAGAGCGATCTTCCCGGCTGTCGTAGTGACCACCACGTCGAGGGTGGTAGCCTGCTGCCGTTCGTGCCTCCGCGTCCCCTCTCCTTTTGGCGTTCAGGACGTTGCGGGCGTCCCCGTCCTGGGCCTGGCCGCGCGTGTCGAGGATCCGCTCCCTGATAGGCATTCTGCCCTGGTTCACCGGCTGTCCCGCCGCGCCCCCTGCGTGGACAGATGCCTCTTGGTCCTGTGCGCCGCTGCCGCCCTGTGCGCTGGACTACTTGCGCATGCGGGACGCGGAACTCTCGGCCTGTTGTACGGCAGCCTGCTCGATAAGGGCCTGCGCCTCGCGATGCAGGTTGCGTGCCTCCGGTGTTGATGGCTCGGGCATGGCTCGAAGCAACGTTGCCGCCGCGATGAGCTTTTGGCTGGCTCGAGGCGGCGTGTGCGGATCATCGACGTTGAAGTCGGCGTTGATGCTCTCGCGGGCTTGCCTCCCCGCTTCTCGGGCGCGTTCGCCGCGCGCCGAGGCTTCCCCCGCGATGGTGGCACGTAAGAGCCGCACCTGCCGGTATTCCTCTGCGAGCTTAGCCTCGAGCTTGCGTGCCTGATCTAGTTGCGCAGCGATGCCCGCGTTGCCCGCTGGTGGGGCTGGTGGCGGGTTTGGCTCGGGGTCTTGGGGCACATCTCCGTCGTCCGCTCCATCCGCTCCGTCGGCGTGTTCGTTGATAGCGACAACGAAGCACTCGTGTGCGGGATCGTAGCTCCCATCGCTGGAGTCGTCAGAGCAGCCGAACCAGTAGTCCGCGGCGTCGAGGAACCGCCGGAACATCACAGGGTCCGGTACGCCGGAGAAGTCCCACTCCGCGTATCCGTGCGAGGTTGCGGGTGGCAGCTCACTGGCCGAGCCGTGGTACGACTCGTCGTTGGTGGTGGCGATGAGGCTCCGAATCGACAGCAGGTGGTGGCCCGGGAGATCTTCGTACGCGGCCACGTCGGTGCTGACGGATGAGGCGTATGTTGCGGTGGAGTTGCGCATCCCATGGGGGAATTGTGGCCCCGCGGCCGCGTGTTCCCCCACGTGAGGCGTCGTCGTGTCCGTTGGCGGAGGTGCGTCCCTCCGTGCTGCAGCGCGTGCTGCCTGGCGCCGCTCCATGCGCGCCTGGCACGAGTGCTGCCCTGAGCGCCTACGGCGTCGGGACGTCGAGGCAGCCGCTGCTACCGCCGGTGCTGGTGCCGGGGTGTCCGACGCCGGCGTGGCGAGCACCGGGCCTGGCCCGGTCGACCGCCAAGGGTGGAGCTCGTCCCGGTTGGTGAGGTGCATGAGGTAGCCGTTCCCTGTAGCCTGAAAGTTCAGGCTCCCGAACCGGATTTCGAATCCGGCTGGGAAGGGGTCGGAGCTCCCCATGGCGTACCTCTGGGACGTCATCTCGGTACGAATCACCATCGAGACTGCTGGTGAGGAATCGACCATAGCGCGAAACCCCCTACCTGGCGCGCTAACTGTCGGTGTTGAGATTAGTCCCGACACTAACTAGTGAAATACGCTGTGATCGGTCTCTCGATGGTCGGTGCTAGGCAATGCAAGGACACGAGTATATCCTGGTTCCGGCCACGGGGCCGTACGTCCAGCAGATTGCGCGTGTGCGCTATATTGCGATGCACCGGGGGTGCCTGCAGAGGGGGCTACAAGCTAGGTGGGAGAGGAGGAGAGTCCTCCAAGTCCCGACTGAGTGATTGAGGCAAAGTGCCAATATCGACGGGAACGTGGACGTGGATGCGGGTGAGCGTGTTGGTGTCTGATCCCCGCGGCTGGGCGGCCACCTCCTCCTTTTATAGACCAAGGGGAGGCAGCCTACAAGCATGCCGCGTGGCTTTTTGAGCAGTGTCGTGGTATTGGCATACCGTGCCTGCGATTTGAAGGTCGTCCCGGCGAATCCTGGTTCTTGCATGCGTCGTGGCGACTCCTGTGCTTATCTGGAGGCGGCTTTGAGGGTGGTCCTGTAGGTGCCCGCGTCTGGTTGTCGTCCGTACCCCGATTCGAGGGTTTGGCTGACAGGAGAGCTCGTGTTGCACAGGGGATGGCGTGGCGGCGTCCCGTCAGAGCAGGTCTCCCCAGCGTCGGGGATGGCTCCACAGCGCCCGGAATGGCGGAACAGAGCCGGGGATGGCCGCACGGGGTCGAAGGTGATGGAAGGGACATGCCCCGCTCATCTTGCGTCACGGCGCCGTCCTGGGCGGGCGTTAGGTTGGCGGTCGTACGCCTCTCGAGGGTGTCGCCAGGCCCGTTCGAGGGGCGCGGTGGGGAGGAAGGACAGGGGCGGGTAGCACAGCACTTGGGAATGACCCCGGCCTCTCCGCACAGCGAGCGAACAGTGCCCGCATAGCGCCCGTACAGTGCCCGGGAAGGTGGCACAGGGGCGGTACGGCTGCACAGGGCCGGGGGCGGACTCCCGGGCGGTGTCAGAGAATCGGCGTGGCGGGGATTCGGCCTTTGACCGTGACGCCCTTGATGTGACGGGGCATTTACTGCCTTGGTCAGGAGGAGTGGTTGAAATGCCTTGAGCCGAGGGGTGGGAGCCTCGAGCGAGGCGGAGACCCACTCGAGGGGTGCTGATCCTCGAGCGAGGCGGAGATCCGCTCGAGGGGTGTCGGGCCCTCGAGCGAGGCAGGGGTTTGCCCGCGTGATGTCCGACCCTCGAGCGAAGCGGAAGTTCGCTCGAGGGCGGCTGGTGCGTCCGCTTGGCGGGCCATGAAGGCCGTTGGGCCGCAGCAGGCCATGGGCTTCGTTTGTGCTTTGACCTGGGCTGATTTGGAAAGTGTTTTTTATTATTTTTGGAAAGGGTGATTTCCCCATAGTTAGGGGACCCCCTATGACTCTCCCCGACAACCTAATAATTGAGAAAGCACATTTACATTATTTCCTAACCATTCTATCCAAATACCTCTTTGACTAGAGTTAATTTAGAGCTAATCCAAGTTAGAGTATCAAACAGGGTGAGTGTTGTGCGATGCCATCACGTTCAGAACTCCAGATGCTGATGATACCACAATCATAAGCAACAAAAACGAGAGAATTTCTTATCTGACACTAGAAAATCACACAATTCATTCTTTAGCATAAAAAAATTACTGTTTTATATGACACTCGGTTTATCGTTTGTCCCTTTACGTAACACTAACGTCACTTTTACCAACAGTCACCTGTAGTTTTTGCTCTACCCTTGTCAGATTTTTTTAAACCAGAGGACTAAAATGTCCCCTATCCTAACAAACTGCAGAGTGCAAAGAAGAGAGGAGTTACCGAGTTTTTGTTACTTTTATATTATTGTTTTCAATTTTTCAAAAATATACTTCTCGGGAAAATTTTGCAAAACTATACTACAACCGCCGTATCACATGGCGGTTGGGTCCAACCGACGTGTGATGCGGCGGTTAGAGGTGCTACAGTGTTCCAACCGCCGTACGGTACGCCAGTTGTGCACGGGTACTATAGCACCCCCAACCGCCCTACCACACGGCAGCAGGAGTTCGTCCATTTTCAAAAGATCGTAATTTTTTGTGTGAACTCGGACGAAGATAAACTTTATATGAAAATTGTAGCTTTCGTCGAGATCTACAACTTTGTAGTTCAAACGTTTTTCATTTCCAGTCATCTTGAGGGGGAAAATGGTATACTATCCGGATCTCAGTTTTCGGTATCCAGATCTGATAGTATATCGATTATTTGAGCCATAAGATGACTTCAAATGAAAACAGATTGATCTACAAAGTTATAAATCTCATCGAAAGCTACAATTTTCATACAAAGGTTATCTCCATCCAAGTTCATACGACAAAGTTACGATTTTTGAAAATACTCTGACTCCTACCGGCGTATGATATGACGGTTGGAGGTGCTACAGTACCCTCGCGGGGGCACTTTTCACAACCGCCGTACCACACGGCGGTTGGAACACTGTAGCACCTCCAACCGTCGTGTGATACGGCGGTTGTCGTATAGTTTTGCAAAATTTGAAGTGGGTCGTATATCTATACTATAAGGAGCGAAAACAATTGAAAACTTTTCTCACCCAATTCAGATCCGCCTTACCCCTCACGCCGGACCCACCCGCCAGGTTGCATGATGACTAAAAAGGTGGAACAACCATAAAAATCGCAATTTGGGGAGCATTTCTGCCAAAAACATAATGTTTTTTCACACCCGCCGACACCCTACCCGCCCACCAAACCCACTTGTGTGGGCCCACACTCGAATCGATTTACCCCTGTCCATCTGCCGTACCCAATTTGGAGAGCCTCCGCCGTCGTCTCCTGTTTTCATCTGCAACACCCCTCGGCCGGCGACGGAAGTCCGACTGGCGCCGGAGATAATGATCAGGACCGTCTTCGTGTTCAGCGACATGGAGTTCGGCGAGGCGTCGTCGACGTCGGCGCGATCGTGGGAGACTGACTACGAGGCCATCTGCCGCAAGTTCGTAGACGCCGGGGTACGGCGGCATGGTGCCGCAGATCGGTTCCGGAACCTGAGGGACTCGCTCTCCACGCCGGTCACGTCCACGCAGCAGTCGCGATGGTGAGCGGCTTCCCCCAAGAATTTTGTCAAGCTGTTCCTGGAGCACGACGGCATCGTGAATCCGGAGACTTTGATGGCTGCAGCCATCGCTGGGGAGGAGTACCAGAAACTTGCCATCTTTGACTGAATTCCGAGCTCTGCAGCAATTCTTTGGTTTGGTTTACTCTGTCATCTGAAATTAGTGGAGGACCCGCGCAGGGTTTGTGATAATGGTATGGTATTAGCCGATGCCATATGATTGATGTACTGCAACCATCTTTAGTTTCCTTTGATTCAGAGTTGAGGCAAATCCGGTGGATTCAAATGGAAGAGATAAGATAACCCACAATATAGGATCTATTGCATTTTTCTTACTTTGTAATTAGCTTTCGCTTAGAGTAGCCTAAGGTAACATAGTACATGTGTTTATTTGTACGTTTAATTGCACTCTGCGTTTATTTATTTTTATTTCTTCTTCTTTTTGGAAATACCGCATGCAGCTTTTTTTTCGGAATACGCAGGATGGCGCACTAGGCCTCTCCTCAGCCGTGGCCGCGCTGCGGACCCCGTCCACCACCGCCTCCGCGAGGACGTCACCGCCGCTCTCTCCCTCTGTGAGGACATCGCCGTCACTCTCTCCCCTGCGTTGTGGCCGCAAGATCTGGCCGACGGTGAGGCCCCTGCAGGATCACGTGGTGGTTGCTCTCCAGGCGGTGAGGCTGGACGACGACGATGGAGATCTCGCGGCCACCACCGTAACATACTAACTATCTACCGTTGGGGGTGCGGCCGTGACAGATATGAACAGGTCACACTTTGCCACATGGTCGGTACCTATTGGTTGGTACACGGGCACCCGAGGTGGTAACATCACCGAAAATCTCTTTGCACCGTCTTACCGGAGCTATATATTGTGAGGCCCCTCATGGGCTCCTCTCGTCTCGTTATCTAATCTCACCGAGGAAAGAACCCTTCAACTGCCAATATACTCGTCAAGGTAACTTATCCCCATCAGACTCCCGCTTTTAAGGTTCCGCTTCTAAGGTTTCTAATAACTTAATGTTCAACCCTACAATTGAGTTAAATAGCGTCGGTTAGATTGGTGTAAAAATTTTAAGGACCAATCAGGGTTTGCGCTTTAGCCATCTGATCTCTCAGTTAGTGTAGATCGATCTGAATTATTGTGAAGACTTACTATGAAATTTGTGAAATAATATTGAAGTAGATTTAGATTTGTTTTAACTCATCCATCATCATTTTTTATGTCTTTGATTCATATGAGATTGATACGGATGCTTCATTGCTGATTTTTGACCTACATTCTTTTCTTTGTTAGTCTTAGCTTTCACCCGATTGATTCACGACAAACCGACGAGAAGCTGCATACAGAGTTGCAAAGCAGAACGACACTGAAGGCCAAAAAGATAAACGCGTCTCCGAGACGGTGAACACTTGCGCCAAAATCCACAGCGTCACATACAATAATATGGAAGAGGACGAATCACATCAAGAAGAAGAGGATGATGATAGCTCCAAACAAGAAAAGGCTGACAGTGAATGGCAGCCGGAAGACGAGAAAGAAGAGGACAAAAATATGATGATGAAGACTGAAGACTTAGGGGAGAAAGAGATATAGACATTATTCAACACAACATACGCACAATCCAAAATGAATGTCTTCGTATTCTTCCCTAAAGTACGCATTTGATTACATATATCACAGGTCACGTCTTTCGTGACCAAGATGAAATGTTGAAGTTTTTGACGTGTCCTTATATGAATCAGTCAATTAATTGTTACGGATTGTTAAAGTTTGAATAAATTGCGTATTGTAGCGGTATTTGTGAACTCTATTAAAATTGAAATATAATAACAATCATATATTTTTTAACAACCTTATTTTTATTCTATATTTATTTTAAAAAATGTGTGTGGCAGTAAAAACAAAGGATTCTTTTGAAAAAATCGAAAACAGAATAATGGCAACCAATCTGGGCCCATGTACCAGCGATTGTCCTTCGTGGCCCGTGTAAATATGCGAGGCCCATGTTCATGACGGTGGGCCGTAGCTTGCTTTTCTTTTTCGCTTTTCAAACCCATCCGTGTTCGGCCGAAGCTTGCTTAGAAGAACTACTGCTGCTGACGGCAATCGAGAACTGGTGCTGATTTGTCAGACGAACAAGGCTGAACAGGCTTCGAGTCCCCCATTTGCCAAAGCAGGATTCGTAGTAGCAATGGTCGTGCAGGATGACGATGTTTTGACTCGCAGGATGAATGTTTGAGCATCTAGTGATATTGCTTGGTTTGGTAATGGTCAGTTCTAGCAACCTTATTGACTTTTGGAGGAAAAGATGTTCGATCCGCTCTGTTTGTTTGGCTTATCAGCCACCAGCCAACAGTACTTTTCTCTCAGAACGAACCAGCCACCAGCAACCAGCCAGCAGTACTTTTCTCTCATAACGAATCAGCACCAGCCACCAGCCAAACGAACAGACAACTCTGCTGCATATTTTGTTTTCGATCCAAACTGTGAATACATCAGAAAATTTCAGCATTGTACAAATCAAAAGGAGGCCCAAATGCTGGTCTACTTACGCACATGTTGTTAGTATTATTGCTAACATCCAAGAGTGACGGTACTATCATATAGGGCATAAAAAATAGATTCGGTGTCATATAGGGGGGGGGATAAGAAATCATATAGTTTGTTAATGTTTATTAAGGAATTTTCTCATAGTAATTTGAGATGGAGGTAGTACAAAGCCAGAGCGATGGCTTCTGTACTCTGTAGCGTGAGCAACATGTACATGCACCGGGTCAGCAGACTTGACTTATCAGCCACCAGCTAGCAGTACTTTTTCTCAGAATAAACCAGTCACCAGCAACTAGCCAACAATACTCTTCTCTCAGAACAAATCAGCATCAGTCACCAACCACCGGCCAAACGAACATGCTGCAAACCTGATGCCACGTGATATGATAGCCACACTAGGCCCACATAGCCCTGCACCCTGGCATCTAATATCAATTATCAGCCAGATATATGATACAGGAACAAGGACAGCTTAATCATATCATACCTTGTCAAGATACAATTAACGTCCGGCTTCCATTACTTTCTGGCAACGACGACAACACATTGTGGGCATCACATCTTGATTTCCGGAATTGGGATAAGAATATCCTGGCCTAATCTCGCTTAGTAGATCATTAGATGAATGAATGAGCGGGCACCAACTAAAGTACTACTACTGAATAATGATTCTTATTATATTTGCATAATGTCCAGATACTCCAGACAAAGATTGCATGGAGACTTTCAATATTCGCACCTTTGACTACCGGCCTCCCATTTTAAGTATCTCTAAAGTTCGTGGCAGCGGATCGTTTAGCAGTCGAGCAGTTCTTACGGATCATTCGGGGATCGTTTTGGCCTTGTGCAATTGTTAAGGACTCAATCATGAAACGGATCTTTGTCAAAAAAAAAATCATGAAACGGATTTGTAGTTGGAGGGGAATGAATTGATCTGGTTATGTCACTCGATTGTGGAGGGTTTCATTCCGAAGGTCAAGATGAACATTCGATATTATGTTCTGTTCGGCTTGTCTTCTTTCTACTTTCTACGTTATATTTTTCTTTCAGAACAAATTTGTTGACGAGGATTAGGGCCCCCTTTTCAACGGCAAGATAATCACCCTCGAGATGGAGTCATCTGACACCATTGACAATGTGAAGGTCAAGATTCAGTATAAGGAGGACTGTGGATCCTTGTCAAGACCGTCACTGACAAGACGCCTTGTCTCCGACCAGTAGGAGGCTTCCCCAACAAGTCTCCGACCGGGGGTGGCTTCTCCGACAAGTCTCCGCCTCGCACGAGGAGTCTCCGCCTCGCACGACAAGTCTCCGCCTCGCACGACAAGTCTCCGTCCCGCACGAGGAGTCTCCGCCTCGCACGAGGAGCTACCGCCTCGCCTCCGACAACTTGCTCGTTCGCACGAGTAGTTTCCATCTCCGACCAAGGCGAGGCCCGCACGAGAAGGTCGGAACGAGGAGACCGAGGTCCACACGAACGTGGCGCCGTCCCGACGACCAGGCTCCCCCGCAGCGACGCGTGGGGTGCCAGTTCACCATGCCATGCAGACACGCCAGCTGGCGGCGCGCGCGGGCGGCCGGCTCTGACAAGAGCCGTAATGCGGCACTGTTCCGCCGCGCGGCCCCCGACGCGCCGTCCCGTCCGACTCTGCGGCACGCCAACCCCGTCAGAGGCACTTGAGTGCCCCCTACAATTAGCGTTGGCCTACGATTAGGTCCTAACGTGGCGGGCTCATCCCGCACTCAGGCGGGCTGAGTCAGCACCAAAGAGCTCGGAGGAAACGCCAGGTGCCCAGGAAGAACAGCACCGCCCGGCCACGCGGCGGCCTCGACGACAACGCAGCTCAGCCTCCCTTCAATGCGCCCTGACGGACAGCGACGTGCGAGAAGACATCCCAGCGGCGTAGGACTGTAGCTTTTACTTGAATTCCCTTTTTGCCCCTACCCCCTTACGTCTATAAAAGAGAGAGGAGGGCAACCGTCACAAAGACTGACGAACCGTACTCTCACACCCCAGGGACTTGGGCTCGATACCCTCTCCCGACAAGTTTGTAACCCCTACTACAAACAACCCTAGCGCAAGAACACGGCAGCTCGATACTGGACGTAGGGTATTACTCCACGAAGGCCCGAACCAGTCTAAATCCCGGCGTCTCTCGCGCTAACCATCTGGGTCGGACACACGATCCGATACCAATTTACTGCTCGGCGGTTGAGAACCCCGACAGTTGGCGCGCTAGGTAGGGGCACATCGTGTGTCTCGCCGAACTTCACCAACGATCCGGATGGAGGGCCGCGGGGTTTCGCTGACTCCCGGGGCCACCATGCACTTCGGCTCCCTCGGCTTCGTCTACACCGGGCCGGCGGAGTCCGTCGTCAGGCGCACCTTCGCCCGACCCGCTCGCCCCAACGCCTTGACGGCGGCGGTGGAGCGCGCGGCGTTCGTCCGAGGCTTCTCGGACGACATGATCATGGCCATGTTGGGGTCTAACCCGACGCAGGAGCGTTTTAGGCTCGCCGCCTATTACCTCAACGACCTCGCCTTCCAGGCCAGCGGAGCCGAGCCGCTCGCCTGGGGCGAGTTCATGGAGCGGTGCACCGCCATGTACCCCCGTGGACAGCAGGGCCTCCCGGACGACCCGGTGACGGCCTACATGGACGCGCTGTGAGCGTCCTACACCGTCCCGGGATCCACGACGACTCGACGGGCAACGCCGACGCCCGCGCACGACTTCACGCGCGAGTGCTTCGTTTGCGTGGCATCGAGCACAAGCAGCTCCATTGGCGCGAAGCCGGCACCGCGTCATCGCGCCACAGACGCCCAGCGCAGGGCGCGCCTCGATGAGCTCGCCGAGGCCAGGCGCCAACTCGACGAGGAGTTGGCCAACCTCCACCGAGAGCTCGGGGAGGACCGGCCGCGTAACCCGCAACCGGACCCGCAGCAGGTCCCGGTACGGGAGCAACGCCGTGAAGGAGACGGCGAGCGGCAAGAGCGCCGACCAGCCGCCGAACAGTCCAGGGCCCGCGCTCCGACACCGCCGGCCATCGACCGCGCCATTCCATGGGGTCGTCCCTGGGATGGAGGCACTCCCGATCGGGTAGATCGATCTGCCCGTCACGTTTGGGACGTTGCAGAACTTTCACACAGAAACCCTCACCTTCGAAGTGGTGGGGTTCTCGGGGACGTACCACGCCATCCTCGGGAGGCCGGCATACGAGAAGTTTATGGCCGTCCCCAACTATACGTACCTCAAGTTGAAGATTCCCGGTCCGAAGGGGATCATCACGGTGGGGACTATGTTCCAGCGCGCATTCGAGTGCGACGCTGAGTGCTTCCAGTTTGCGGAGGCACTGATCCGGTCCGAGAGGCTCAACGCCGAGCCTCCCTCCGAGGACCAGGACATCCCCGAGTCGTCCAAGCGAGCGGCCTGCTCTTTTGAGCCCGCCAAGGACGTCAAGGATGCGGCCGTCTCCGATGATGGCCGCACGCTCCGTATCGGGACGGCACTCGATCCTAAATAGGAAAGCGCGCTCGTCGACTTCCTCAAAGCGAACCTCGATGTGTTTGCATGGAAACCCTCTGACATGAAGGGAATCCCGAGGGAGGTTGCCGAGCACAAATTGAACATCAGGTCGGGATCGAAACCGGTGAAGCAACGCCTCCGCCGCTTCAACGACGAGAAGTGCAAGGCGATTGGCGAGGAGATCAAGAAGCTCCTTAGTTCAGGGTTCATCCAAGAAGTATTTCACCCCGAGTGGCTTGCTAACCCTGTACTTGTAAAGAAGAAGAATAAGAAATGGAGGTTGTGTGTTGACTACACGGGCCTTAACAAGGCATGTCCCAAGGATCTGTTTCCTTTGCCTCGCAAAGATCAGGTAGTCGACTCGACAGCTAGGTGCGAAACCCTCTGTTTTCTCGATGCGTACTCCGGGTACCACCAGATAGCGATGTGCATAGCGGATCAACTCGCGACCTCATTCATCACTCCGTTCGGCGCTTACTGTTACAAGACGATGCCCTTCGGGCTCAAAAACGCGGGCGCCACGTTCCAAAGATGCATGCAACGCGTCTTCGGAGACCTTATAGGACGAATCATCGAGGCGTACGTTGATGATATCGTGGTCAAGTCGAAAAGACCGGTGATCTAGTCCCAGACCTCACGGAGGTGTTCACGAAGCTGATAGAGCACGGGGTGAAGCTTAACCCCGAGAAGTGCGTTTTCGGGGTCCCAAGGGGTATGCTCCTTGCCTCCTTGGCTTTGTCGTGTCGGAACGCGGCATCGAGGCTAATCCCGAGAAGATTTCGGCCATCACGAACATGGGACCGATCCAAAATCTAAAGGGCGTACAACGCGTCACGGGCTGCCTCGCGGCCCTCAGCCGTTTCATAGCGCGACTCGGAGAGCGCAGCCTACCGCTGTATCGCCTAATGAAGAAGTCCGACCACTTTGCGTGGACACCCGAGGCTCAGGAAGCGCTCGATTCCCTCAAGAATCTCCTGAAGAGCCCACCAATCCTCACGGCTCCGGCGCCAGAAGAACCGATGCTCCTATACATCACTGCGACGACCCAGGTGGTCAGCGCTACGCTGGTGGTAGAACGAGAAGAGCCCGGGAGGTCACTCAAGGTGCAGCGCCCAGTCTATTTCGTGAGCGAGGTACTCTCCGACTCGAAAACTCGCTACTCGCAAATGCAAAAGCTCGTGTACGCTGTCTTGATCACCAAGCGCAAGCTCCGCCACTACTTCGATCCGCACCCCATCACGGTGGTGTCCAAGTACCCGCTCGGAGAGGTGATCCAGAACCCCGAGGCCGAAGGAAGGATAGCCAAGTGGGCGCTCGAGCTGATGGGGCAAAACATTTCGTACGCGCCGCGAAGCGCCATCAAGTCGCAGGTGCTGGCGAACTTTGTCGCTGAGTGGACGGAGATCCAAACTCCGCCGGCGCCCATCGAGCACGAGACGTGGACGATGTACTTCGACGGCTCGGTCATGAAGGAAGGAGCGGGAGTAGGCCTTGTCTTCATCTCGCCTCTGGGCGTGCGCATGGAGTACATGGTTCGACATCACTTCCCCGCCTCCAACAACATCGCCGAGTACGAGGCGCTCATCAATGGCCTTCGAATCGCGGTCGAGCTCGGGATCCGCCGTCTCGAGATCAGAGGAGACTCAGAGCTTGTCGTGGATCAAGTCATGAAAGAGAAAAATTGTGTTGATCTGAGGATGGCGGCATACTACCAAGCCGTGCGTGATTTGGAGGACAAGTTCCATGGGCTCGAACTTCATCACGTGCTACGCGACTACAACAAGGCCGCGGATGTCCTCGCCAAGACTGCATCGAGCCGCAAGCCAGTACCGCACGGAGTGTTCGCGAGTGACCAGCACGCACCATCTGTACGCGTCGAAGGGGAAAAGTCACAAGAACCCGAAGGGCCGGAAGTCATGGAGATCGACCAGCCGCCCGAGCTGAACCTCGAGGACCCACATTGGCGCTTTCCCATCCTCGAGTGGCTTGTCGAAGGGAAACTGCCCTCCGACCAGACGGAAGCACACCGCATCGCGCGACGAGCTAAAGCGTTCGTCCTCATCGAGGGTGAGCTATACAAGCGGGTGGCGGCAGGCATACTCATGTGTTGCATCTTAGGAGATCAAGGCAAGGAGCTACTTCGCGAGATCCATTCCGGCACATGCGGACATCACGCCGGTCCGAGAACTCTTGTCGGAAAGGCTTTCCGACAAGGATTTTACTGGCCCACAGCGGTGGCCGACTCCAAGGACATCGTGCGGCGTTGCGAAGGATGCCAGTTCTACGCTCGACAAACTCACCTCCCGGCGCAAGCGCTTCAGACCATCCTGATCACATGGCCTTTCGCTGTGTGGCACCTCGATATGGTGGGGCCGCTCCGACAAGCGCCCGGGGGCTTCACGCACCTGCTCGTGGCTGTCGACATGTTCTCCAAGTGGATCGAGGCTCGACCCATCATGAATGTTCGCTCCGAGGAAGCCGTAGCGTTCTTCACCGACATCATCTATCGCTTCGGCTTTCCAAATACGATCATCACCGACAACGGCACCCAGTTCACGGAGAAGAAATTCCTCAACTTCTGCGATGACAACAACATTCGCGTGGACTGGTCCGTCGTGGTAAACCCGAAGACAAACGGGCAAGTCGAAAGGGCAAACGGCATGCTACTACAGGGATTGAAGCCTCGCATCTTCAAGCGCCTCGAGAAGTTTCGGGCGAGATGGGTAGCCGAGCTACCATCCGTTCTCTGGAGCCTGCGCACCACGCCTAGTCGAGCGACCGGCTTCACGCCGTTCTTCATGGTGCACGGGTCGGAGGCTGTCCTCCCCACAGAAATTGACTACGGCAGTCCCAGAGTACGGGCATACTTCGACGAAGGCAACCAAGTCGCGCTCGAGGACGCGATCGACCAGCTCGACGAAGCGCGCGACGTAGCACTGCTACACTCGGCAAAGTACCAACAGGCCTTGCGACACTACCACGAGCGCAACGTGCGAACCCACGAGTTCCAGGTCGGGGACCTCGTGCTCTGACGAGTCCAAGGCAGCAAGGATCGACACAAGCTCGCGCCCCCATGGGAGGGGCCATTCATCGTCGATCAAGTACTTCGACCCGGAACGTTCAAGATCCGATACGAGGATGGTCGAGTCATCTCCAACGCTTGGAACATCGAACACCTGCGGCCGTTTTACCCTTGAGTCAATGTTCATATCTTATGAATCAGTGAATAAATGCCGCATGCTTTGTTCATACATCTATGAGTTCGTAAACTTCTTAGTTGCCATGTTTCTATGTGTTGCAACTTTTCTAAAGGCTGAGCGGCGAGCACTCCTGCACCTGTGTAGAAACGCTCACCGCTCGGGGGCTATCCAGGGCACGATGCCCTCCTTTCGATTTTCCGTTTTGAAAACAAAAATCGACAACTATGTCACGACTGATCGCACGTGCGAGAGGTTTTTTGGCGGAAGGCTCAACCTTGCGAGAAGTGAAGATGACGGCCCGCGCGGGGCTTGGTACTGCTGCTCGTTCAACGCTCCTAGCACCTACGCCTTCGTGGCTACGGTGTGAAGGCTTGCGAGAACAGTCTGAGTTCACGGGTTTTCATCCGACCCTTTTCAAAAGCACTCAGGCAACCACTCAGGCTTCAGTCTAAAACGATTTTAACGAAAAATACACGAGTTACTTTTCAAATTCTCCCGAGTACTCAGGGGCTGCGAACGTATAGCACCTCTTCATGACTTGGGATGGCTGGGCTTTCCGACTCCTACGCCCCCGCGGCTCCAGAGTGAAGCCCGGTCAACTCAAGTTCCTAAGTTCTGCTACTCGTTGCTGTGGTCGTCCCTTGGCGCTCGAGAATGTTTGAGCTGTAACAGTTCCGAGCAGGTTTTAAATGGAATAAAACTATTCAAGGCTTTATACAAGCATTTTGTTTTTAACTGCCTACGAATAAAATGACACATTTAATGCGAAGGCCTGGAGTTGTCTTGGTCTTCCGGTGTGTCTCGTGGAATCAGGTCCTGGTCCTTCATTGCGACGTCGACCATGGCGCGGGCGAAGGAGGCGCAGTCTTCTTCGAGCTGGTCACAGTGGTCGTCTGAGCTGCCAGGGGCCCAGCCACCGCTCAGCGCCATGCGGTCCAGCCCTTGATAATGCGACTCGAACATGGCGAGCACCCGGTGCACCACCTTCCGAGCAGTCGATAGCTCCCGCTCTTTGACAACTTCCGGGAGGCGCTCAACTTGCTTCGCAAGTGTGTCAGGGAGCATCAGCCCGACAGGAACACCAAGCCCCGACAAGAAATGGCCAAGAAGTCTCCCGAGCTTGGCGTGTTCCAGGACGCTCTGCCGGCGTGATGTCTCCGACTCGCACCGGGCGTTCTTGACTTCATCAAGCTCAGTCCTGACATGCTCCTGAGCCTTCCGGGACTGCTCAAGCTCGGCCTTGACCCCTGAAGAAAATCGATGAATTGTAATGAGCGGATATGGCGCAGCCGCGCCAGAAGAAAAGCGAGGCAGGGTTGAAGAGATTTACTCTCGAGCTGCTCCGACAGCCTCTTGATCGACCCGTCTTTCTCGATGATCCTGAGCTCGGTGGCGTTCACCTTCTTCGACTTCTCCGTGAGTTTCACGGTCATCGCGGCGTGAGTCGTGCGCAGCCCTGTGTCCGCGAGAAGACAAATCAACACCAACAAAAACCAGTCAAGTAAGAAACCCGCGGTCGGAAGCGTTCGAAGCCCACTCACCGTCGACATCCTGCGCCAATTGGGAGTTGGCATTCCGAAGCCGGGTCACCTCGTCGGTGGCGTCCTGGAGCTTGTTGGCCACCTCGGAGAACTGCTTGTTGGCCGTCCGAAGGTCCGCACCAGCAGTGGCCAAGTCTTGCTCCAGCTCGCCACCTTCGACTCGAGCGCCGTCTTCTCTTGGGTGGCGGCCTGGGCGGCAGTCTGGGCGGCGGTTTCAGTGGCGGCGGCGGCTGTGGCCTTCTCGGCAGCCTCGTTGGCCGTCATCACGGCGACCTGCAGCTTCTCAGCTGTCGCCTCTGCTCGGGCCAACTTCGCCTCGAGGGACTCCCGCTTCGTCGCGGCGTTGGCAGCAACGGCCTGTGTGGCCGTGGCACGATCCTCCGCGGACTTCACGGCGGCCTCGAGCGTGGCCCTCGACGACGCCTCGTTCGCCACCACCCCGGCGGCGTCCAGACGAGCGACCGCCAGTTGCATCTCCAGCTTGGACCGCTTCGCCCGGAGCTCCCTGATGGTGCGTGCCTTCCTCGTGCCGCACTCCGCGAGCGTCTGTCCCGGGCAAGAAATCGTAAACTACAAAAACTTGCCAGAATGGGAAAAACAAGGTTGAGCCCCGATTCGAAGGGACTTACCGTCGTCGCGGGGAGGATGAGCTCGTCGAACGCACGACGAGCCCACCCGAGACCTCGCTCAAGGCGGTGGCAGGCCGCGGCCTCCTCGTCTTCGTCATCAGGCGTGTCTGCCTCGTATGCAGCCGCCCACGTGGAGCGCACGAGGTCGGTAATCCGTGCGTCGCCCTCCTCCGGCTCCGGCAGCAGCCCTGCGCCCGAGCCCTCCCCGACCTCCTGGATCTCCGGGGAGGCACCTCCAGCAGCACTCACGGGGACATCGTGTTCTCGTGGGACTGGGCGAGTCAGGCTCGCGATGGGCGCTGTTTCAACGAAGGGGGCGGCGAGCCGGGGTGACGACGGCTCCAGCGCACTCACGACACGCATTCCCGCGACTACGGAAGGGGATGAGGATGCAGCGACGACCAGCGTTGCGTCAGCCGCAGGTTCTTCGAGGAGCCCTCTGGTTGCTTCGATTGTGGCTGAAGTTTCGGGGGGCCCGGCTGCTCCGACCAGGGCCGGCTCCAGTTGCCCCGCCTCGGTCGCTTCAAGCGCGAGCTCCTTGTCATCGGGCTCCGCCGCTCCGGCCACGGTCGCAACCTCGAGCACGGCCGACTCAGAAGCCTCGACCACTGACTCCTCCGGGCCTGCCAGCAACCGCTCCAGCTCGGCCTCGAAGCTGGCCGGATCGCCGCCCAAAAAGTTGGGTCCGTCGAGGTCAATGGCCTCCCGAGGGCGGGCAGACACGTCGTCAGCTGCCAGCGCCTCCACCGCGTCTCCGCCCGCCTGCGACAACGCAGGCACCGTAGCCTCGACCACTGCCAGCATCTCGGTCTCCTATCCGCCGGCCGATGGCGGCGGGGGCACATCCTTCTCGGAAGACGTCACCAGGGCGTCGCCGCCTTCCACGGTGGCCTCGACCAGCGGCTCGATCGCCGCCTGGGTGTCATTCGCCTTGGAGGCCGCCCGCCTCTCGGCCAGGTTGTCGGCGTCCAATGCCGGTGGGGGCGCCGCTGTCCCAACAGCCTCGGCCTCCGTAGCAGGCCCGCTTCCGGCCAGCTCCGCCGATGGTTTAGCAGGAGAAGGTGTCGGGCGGGGCTCGGGCTGAGGGTTGCGCGCACCCAGCACTGCGCGTTTCAGCAGCGCAAGGCTGAGTACGCCGGTGTCGGCGCGACTGAGACAAGGATGGGTTAAAGATGAGGAACAAACGAAGACGAAGAACAGTAAAACAATGAAGAATAGCGAGTAAGCGCTTAAATTGTGGATCGGACACGGATCCGCTTGACAGGCATGTTTGATGGGCCCAGCTCGAGGGCTGGCCTTTTGGCCCTTGCTGGCTCGGAGGCCGGTTCCCGACGCTCCGCCAGCTCGGGAGCAGGCCCATCGCCCCCCCGATGGCTTGGGGGCAGCGCGTCGATCCCCCGACGACTCGGGGGCTGTCCTCCCGGCCTCCGCCGCGCCGGAGGCCGGCTCCCGACTCCCACCAGCGGAGAGGGGAACCTGCACGGCTGGGGCGTCGCCGCCGCGGATGATCAAAGATTGAAGGCGCCACGAAGGAGTGCTCGTATTCCCTTCTTGCGGCGCGCTCGGTGCGGACGCTGGCGGGGTCGACCTCGCCTTGGCCGATGACCGCCTCCTCAAGGAGTCTGAGTCCGGTCGCTGGGCGTCGACGGAGGAGTGGCGGGAGGAAGAGTCTCGATCCGCCGACTGCCTGGACGGATTGTCCCGACGCGGAGGATCCCTCCGCCCCTCGGAGGGATGTGAACCACCAGGAGCCGCCTGAGAACGGGTCACCCTTTGATCTTCTCGGGCGGGACGGGCCCCCGGCTACGAGCTGGAACCCGCGCCCCTCTCGCGAGCGACTGGCTTCGACCGCCGCGTCAAACTCACTTCCGCGGCCCGGCGCGGTGAAGATAGGGGCGACCCGGACATGCCGCTCCAATCGACGTCCGCGCTCGGCTCGTCCCCACTCCACGGCGGTGACGGCGATGGATCTTCATTAGAGTAATGTTGGCCATCCCCGCTTTGCGATCTCCTTCTCTTTGTGCTGCGCCTTGCGCTCAGCCCTCCGCCTATCCGCAGCCGCCAGGTTGCGGTGGAAGATCACTTCCTGCGGGAGAGGGGGCTTCGCGGGCACAAGGTGGGAGCTCCTCAGCTAAAAATAAAGGAAGCGAAGGAAGTCAGCAGCCATCCAAGGTTTCTGAGAAGATCCAAATCAGATGAAGACCTCGAACTAGTCGGAAAACTTGTCGGAAGAAGAAACCACTTACGAGCTTTTCGGTCCCCTCGTTGGGGAGCATGGGCAAGAGCTGTGACGACGGCCAGGAGTAGGACGCCTTCCCAATGGCCAACGCCACACGGCGCTGGACCTCGTCCTGTGAGGGTGGCTCGGGTACTGTCACAGTCCCTGCGAAAGGGGCCTTCCTGGCCGTCATTTCACAGAGACGGAGAGGCCGCCTCCGGAGCAGGACGACCCCCCGGGTGTGGTACTAGCCGATGACGGCCCCCAGGTCGACCCCGGCCTTGCGGAGGTGGGTCAGCGCCGCCCAGTGCTCCTTGAGCAGTTTCTCCTGCTCCGCCTTTGGAGGCCCGTCGCTCCAGTTCCTCGGTGCCTTGGCGATGGAGACTCCGGTGAACTCCGGCAGCACGTGCTCGGGGTCGTTCTTGAGGTAGAACCAACCCTTGTGCCATCTGCTGTTGGAGCTCGTCAGCGAGAAGGGGATGTACATGTCGCCCCTGCCCTGCTTCATTCGGAGGTTGGCACAGCCGATGGTCGCCAGAAGGGAGTCGTCCTTCAAGCAGGCGAACATGAAGAAATACCTGAAGAGGTGCTAGTGGGCATCAATCCCCAAGTACCACCCGCACAGCGCCTCGAACGCCGCCATCTGTTGGACGCTGTTCGGGTTGAGGTGCTGGAGCTGGAGCCCGTACTCAAAAAGTACGGCCCGGATGAACCGCCCTGCGGGGATAGAGAAGCCACGCTCGTGGAACGCCACGAACGAGACGACGTATCCCTTCGGTGGGCGCGGCACGGACTCGTCCTCGGGCACCCTCCACTCTTCGACGTCGGTGAGCGCGGGGAGCTGCCCGGCGGCGACGAGGCGGTGCAGCATCGAGCGGGACACATTGGAGCACGACCAATTTGACATGGCTATGGGGAGCTCTCGCACACCGCGCAGGCGAAGGAAGGCGGCGGCGCTGTGGGCGGGAAAGGCTAAGGAAGCAAGCGGCGATGGCAGTGGAGAAGGCAGGGAAGTAAAAGTTTCGAATCCTCAGCCGACGCATGGTTAAAAAGGAAGGGGTGTGGCCACCGGCCTTAAATGTTGGGCCCACCACGCTGAAAAGACGCCTGCACACGCGCGCACCCCGGGGTAACTGACACCCGCCTGCGTGACGCCTCGATGCCCGCTGGGCCCAATAATCTAAACAAACTACTGATAGAGCATCTAGGCCCCTAATTATTTTGGTGATAATGACAAATATAATTTGGGTATTTGATGGTTCAAATAAGTGTATGCAGGGATAAAGAGAAATAAATGTGAACATTCAAAGGAAGGCCCTCAATTTCTTATGAATGGTGTTGAAGCTCAATCAGCGACTTAATTTTAATTTTCGGTTTGAATTTGAGTTTAGGAAACACCGTACTATAAAGAGGGACGTGGTCGGTTGGTCGAGGTTCGCTACAAGTGCTCTTCTTGATTTTCTCTCATCTTTTCTAAGAGTGAAAACCGTAGAAAAATCATTAGAAAAACCTAAATCAGCTTTGTTTTGGCTTATCCTTGCTTTCCCAGCCCTACCGGGTCAACCGGCCTGAGTGGCCGGGCGACCCGGGTCGGCTCTGGAGAGAGCCGGGTGACCCGGCCACCCGTGCCGGTTGACCCGGCCAGGCCGCAGGCAGCCCCCAACGGCTAGCTCGGGGGGAGTGGGTGTAAATACCCCTTCTTCCTCCTCTCTAGGGTTCCGCCTCCCCTTCCATTGAAACACCTCCCAAGCTTCGTCCCTCTCTCTCAACTCCCTTCCAAGCACTCCTAGCAAAGATTACTCCTAGGGTTTGGGTGTGAGAGGCCTTTGAGGTGTAGGATTTAGCCCCCTTGTGAGAGCTCTTCACTCCTTCCTCTCAAGAAGCACTTGTGGTGGCTTTGGTTGATTGATTCGCGTTCGTTACTCTTGAAGCTTGCTTCTAGACAGTTAGACGTCGCCCGTTGAGTGCCCTCTCCGTGTGGAGCACCCGGGATCGTTTGTATTGCCCATCCTTTGTCGATTTCTCTTAGTGAGCACCAATTTTCCTTTGTGGGGATTGGATGAGGAAAAACGGCTCTTGGTGATAGCCCTCCCTTCGTGGGATCCTCAACGAAGACGTAGCTTCCTTTGTGGGAGTGAACTTCGGGTTTATTCGCTTGTCTCTTGCTTGTTTGAGTTCATCCCCTTCTCTAACCCTAGAAGCTATATTTGGATCGATCTCTGTATTTGTGTTGTTACTTGTAAAATCTTTGGTTGCAGATGGTATCTACATCGTATACGCAAAGCTTGATTCATTTACTTTCTGCAAATTCAAGTTTTAGATAGCTTATTGTACTCTACCTTCGCGTGCTGGTTGATCCGGCTCAAGTGCCAGGGTAACTCGGACCCCTCGGGTCATCCGGTCACTCGTGCCGGGTCTTCCGGTCCCTGATCCGCTGCTAAGTTTTTTCAGAATTTTAAAGTGATCCTATTCACCCCCTCCCTCTAGGCATCACAAGGTAATTTCAACTACGCGCCGTCTTTTCAAGTCATCACGTCCGCCACGTCGGCCACGACCTCCACGACTTCTACGACACCCACGACTGCCACGACTACCTCGGTCAAGGGTCCCGGAACCACGACAACATCTCTAAAGATAAAAACCCCACAAGCGAGTCTAAAACTCACTCGTGGGCTCGGGGGCTACATCCGGCGGATGCGCTCGCGCGCACCCACCGAGAAAACCAAGAGCAAAGATCATCACGACGCCTTTCATCTGAGCCTGTGGGCGAGTCTTCAACTCCCACCCCAGTCTCGGGGGCTACTGACGAGGGCCTGGATTAGGGCCCCCTTTTCAACGGCAAGATAATCACCCTCGAGATGGAGTCATCTGACATCATTGACAATGTGAAGGCTAAGATTAAGTATAAGAAGGACTGTGGATCCTTGTCAAGACCGTCACTGGCAAGACGCCTTGTCTCCGACCAGTAGGAGGCTTCCCCAACAAGTCTCCGACCGGGGGTGGCTTCTCCGACAAGTTTCCACCTCGCACGAGGAGTCTCCGCCTCACACGACGAGTCTCCGCCTCGCACGACAAGTTTCTGTCCTGCATGAGGAGTCTCCGCCTCGCACGAGGAGCTTCTGCCTCGCCTCCGACAACTTGCTCGTTCGCACGAGTAGTTTCCGTCTCCGAGAAGGTCGGAACGAGGAGACTGGGGTCCACACGAACGTGGCGCCGTCCCGACGACCAGGCTCCCCCGCAGCAACACGTGGGGCCCCAGTTCCCCATGCCATGCAAACACGCCAGCTGGCGGCGCGCGTAGGCGGCCGGCTCTGACAAGAGCCGTAATGCGGCACTGTTCCGCCGCGCAGCCCCCGACGCGTCGTCCCGTCCGACTCTGCGGCACGCCAACCCCGTCAAAGGCACTCGAGTGCCGCCTACAATTAGCGTTGGCCTACGATTAGGTCCTAACGTGGCGGGTTCATCCCGCACTCAGGCGGGCTGAGTCAGCACCAAAGAGCTCGGAGGAAACGCCAGGTGCCTAGGAAGAACAGCGCCGCCCGGCCACGCGGCGGCCTCGACGACAACGCAGCTCAGCCTCCCTTCAATGCGCCCTGACGGATAGTGACGTGCGAGAAGACATCCCAGTGGCGTAGGACTGTAGTTTTTACTTGAATTCCCTTTTTGCCCCTCCCCCCTTACGTCCATAAAAGGGAGAGGAGGGCAATCGTCACAAAGACTGACGAACCGTACTCTCACACCCCAGGGACTTGGGCTCGATACCCTCTCCCGACAAGTTTGTAACCCCTACTACAAACAACTTGACGAGGGCCCGGATTAGGGCCCCCTTTCAACAGCAAGATAAACACTCTCGAGGTGGAGTCCTCTGACACCATTGACAATGTGAAGGCCAAGATTCAGTATAAGGGGGATTATGGGTCCTTGTCAAGACCATCACTGGCAAGACGTCAAGTCTCTGACCAGTTGGAAGCTTCCCCGACAAGTCTCCTACTAGTGGGAGGCTTCTCCGACAAGTCTCCGCCTCGCACGACCAGTCTCCGTCGCACGACCAGTCTACGCCTCGCACGACAAGTCTCCGCCTCGCACGTCAAGTTTCCGTCCCGCACGAGGAGTTTCCGCCTTGCCTTCGACGACTCGCTCGTTCGCACGAGGAGTCTCCGTCTCTGACTAAGGCGAGGCCTGCACATAAAGGTCGGAACGAGGAGACCGGGGCCCACACGAACGTGGCGCCATCCCGACGACCGGGCTCCCCCGCAGTGACGCTTGGGGCGCCAGTTCCCCATGCCATGCAAACAGGCCAGCTGGCGGCACGGGCGGACGGCCGGCTCTGACAAGAGCCGTAATGCGGCACTGTTCCACCACGCGGCCCCCGACACGTCGTCCCGTCCGACTCTACGGCACGCCAACCCCGTCAGAGGCACTCGAGTGCCCCCTACAATTAACGTTGGCCTACGATTAGGCCCCGACGTGGCGGGCTCATCCCACGCTCAGGCGGGCTGAATCGGCACCAAAGAACTCGGAGGAAACGCTAGGTGCCCGGGAAGAACAGCCCCGCCCGGCCACGCGGCGGCCTCGACGACAACATAGCTCAGCCTCCCTTCAATGCGCCCTGACGGACAGCGACGTGCGAGAAGACGTCCCAGCGGTGCAGGACTGTAGCTTTTACTTGTATTCCCTTTTTGCCCCTCCCCCTTGCGTCTATAAAAGGGAGAGGAGGGCAACCGTCATAAGGGCTGACGAACTGAACTCTCACACCTCAGGGACTTGGGCTCGACACCCTCTCCCGACAAGTTTGTAACCCCTACTACAAACAACCCTAGCACAAGAACACGGCAGCTCGATATTGGACGTGGGGTATTACTCCTCGGAGGCCCGAACCAGTCTAAATCCCAGCGTCTCTCGTGCTAACCATCCGGGTCAGACACACGATCCGATACAAATTTACTGCTCGGCGGTTGAGAACCCCGACAGTTGGCGCGCCAGGTAGGGGGCACATCGTGTGTCTCGCTGAACTTCACCAACGATCTGGATGGAGGGCCGCAGGGTTTCGCTAACCCCTGGGGCCACCATGCGTTTTGGCTCCCTCGGCTTCGTCTACACCGGGTCGGCGGAGTCCGTCGTCGGGCGCACCTTCGCCCGACCAGCTCGCCCCAACACCTTGACGGCGGCGGCGGGGCGCGCGGCGTTCGTCCGGGGCTTCTCGGGCGAGGCGATCATGGCCATGTTGGGGCCTAACCCGACGCAGGAGCGTTTTAGGCTCGCTGCCTACTACCTCACCAACCTCACCTTCCAGGCCAGCGGAGACGAGCCGCTCGCCTGGGGCGAGTTCATGGAGCGGCACACCGCCATGTACCCCCGTGGACAGCAGGGCCTCCCGGACGACTCGGTGACAGCCTACATGGATGCGCTGCGAGCATCCTACACGGCCCCGGGCTCCGTAACAGCCCGGAGGGCACCTCCAGCGCCCGCACGCGACTTCACGCGTGAGTGCTTTGTTTGCGTGGCGTCGAGCTCGAGCAGCTCCACCGGCGCGGAGCAGGCACCGTGTCATCGCGCCACCGACGCCCAACGTAGGGCGCGCCTCGACGAGCTCGCCGAGGCCAGACGCCAACTCGATGAAGAGCTGGCTAACCTTCACAGGAGCTCGGGGAGGACCATGGGCCGCGCGTCCCACAGCCCACCCCGCAGCCGGTCCCGGTGCGGGAACAGCACCGCGAAGGAGACGGCGAGCGGCAGGAGCGCCGTCCTACCGCCAAGCAGTCCAGAGCCCGCGCTCCAACACCGCCGGCTCGAGGACGCGCGCGCGATAATAACTGACACGCCAATGAGGGCACGAATGACGACGGCGACGCCCCGCCACTCTTCAGGCGGGCGTCGCAGAACTTGGCAGCTGCTGCCATGCTACTGCGCGGCTGCCCAGAGGAGGTCACCCCTGAGGAGAGGAGGGTGCGACAGCAACTCAAGGCCCTCCTCAAGACGGCGGCAGCGCAGCAAGCCGAGAGCTCCGCATCACGCCAGCGGTCGGCGCGTGATGGGAGAGCGGCACCCTCTGCGCACCGCCAAAACCCATCCCCCTCACGGCATCGGAGCCACGGGGATGGAGCCGGAGGGTCGGCGGTGTTGACGGCTGTTAAGTACCACTTTTATGCCGTCAATTCCTGCATAATATAAATGAAAAGTGATCATCAATACTAGAATAGGGCTTTATACTGACAATTTCCACAAGTGTTGGTGTTTCTATCTTTTGTTGCAGGACACATCAAAATACGCATGGAATGATATAGTTGAGAGCAAGTAAACCAATGGCATAGATATGGCATCATCATAAACAATCTCAATTGCCAAATTGGTCTGCACCATTGTGACGGGCTCGTCGAGACGATCGAAATGGATATATCATTTGCATACTTCGGAGCTCGGATGAAAGAGATATGCACAAGATAAGATCACACTATATCATGGGCCCGGTGGGACCCACACCAGGCCACGTGGCGACGTGCTGGCATACAGGATGCCATGTGTCCATGACACCTCATCAATCCAAGAGAAGCACCTCCCGACGAATCAGACGCCGCCACGTGTTCAGCACAAGGATTCAAGGGCCCACAACCCGAGCAAACCGCCTCCAACCGACCCATACACCGGGAACCGTCATAAGGGACCACATGTCAGTCACTGGGAGAAAGCACAGCGCGAGACGTGGCAGGGCCAGGTCGGCCGAACCCTTGGATCGGCCGAACCGACCTTGCCACGGATCGCCATCTGCTTCCACGTGGTGCTCGGTGATTGGTCCTACAGTTGATTCCCAGGTGCCCGAGCTGTTCTCTCGCCGGTAGCTTGGCCTATAAATAGAAGGGGAGGGGGTAAGAAATGAGACACACTTCACCACCCATCCAAGCCTCCTCTCCTAGAGAGAGTGCTAGAGTAGAGAGGGAGAGAGAGAGGCATGTGCCTCTCCATGTCATTGTTCTTCATTTAGACTAAAGTGAGTATCTTTGTATTTTCTATTTAGACTAAAGTGTGTTCATACTTTTATGATATGTTCTTGTGTTCTTCTTGCGTTCTTGATTTAGAGGCTTGTGTTCTTCGTGAACACACCCCTTTGATCCTGTTGCATAGGTTCATAAGCTTTCATACTCGTTTGTATGCGCGTTCGTCTTTTAGAATAAAGTGGATATTCATGCATGTTCAATTAGACTAAAGTGGCATTCGTGATTCCTTTCTAATAGTTTATGCTAGGTTGCATGAGTAGCCTTTCTCCCCTGCTAGTGCGTAGATCCTGGGTTTATACGCTTGTCTGCTGCAAGTCGTTCGTATACGTTGGAAGCTTAGTACAGGACCGAGTGCTCTCTCGTATGCCGTTAGCATAAGCTAGTAGTACCTATAGTTGAGTGAGATCAGTTCTCCTCCTTGCGGGTTTGTCGCTCTATATTTAATATAGAGTGCCGTAGGTTGCTACGCACCGCGGGATAGCGTAGTCAGGCTACGGTAGTAATCAATAGCGTAGACGTGGTGTCTATGCTAAGGGTTATCCTTCGTTTGCCCTATATCCCACGGATTGGTAGAGGTAGATCGCAGGTGGTGATAGCCCTGTTGATCCTTTGAAATCCTCCACGTTCGGATATAGTGCAGGTTGAGGTTCGTCTTAGATCCGTAGGCCGGAGTCTCCTGACAGATCAGGGGTTAGCCTATACCTGAGCATTTTTGGCCCGGCCCGGGCCTGGCCCGCGCCAGGCCCGCCCACGGACCTTACTGGACGGGCGTGGGCAGAGACCTTGAAGCCCGCGAAATTTTTTTTTGGCCCGAGCCCGGCCCGAAATGCTGTTTTTAGTTACTTTACACTACAAAATGTGCGGGCGGCCCGCCCAAGCCCGGGCCCGGCCCGAGCCCGGCCCGAAAACTGAGGCCCGACACGTCCCATGGGACGGTCATGGGCAGGATTTTCTCGGCCCGAAAAACCCGGGTTTTTTTTCGGCCCGGCCCGAACCCGGCCCGGCCCGTGGAATGCTCAGGTCTAGGTTAGCCGGTGCCCGAAGCAAGTTCTTGAGAGATCGACCTTTAACCTCATCTGTAGAGCTATTCATAGGAATCCTCTCTCCCAGTGCCTTATATCGTGGTGTGTCCTTGGACCGACTGTATGAAGTTAGTGCACACACGTTCCCTTGGATTCGATACCCTTGGAATACTCTGAGGTGAAAGCTACAACGGTATCCGTGCGCTTGCGGATTTATTCGTGTGACGCTAAAACACCCAACAGGCAGTCAAACAACGTCTCGGGCCCAACCGAGACGCCCGGGACACCATCGAGGCTCGCCGCCAGCGTCGACAACTACGGCAACGGTGACAACCGCGACCACCGCGATGAGCGCCGCCCACGCCGACAAGACGACCGGAGGCGCGGTGGCCGCTACAACAGCGATGATGACCGCGATCGCAGCTGGTCGCCAGACCAGAGGGGCCCACGGGCCTTCAGTCAGAGCGTGCGAAGTTCCCCTCACGTTTCTGGGCTCCGACCAACGTCCCCAGGTACGACGGGGAGACCAACCCGAGCGTGTGGTTGGAGGACTACCGGCTCGCGTGTCACGCAGGCGGAGCGACAGATGACCTCTTCATCATCAAGAACCTGCCACTCTACCTCGGCGACTCCGCGCGGACATGGCTCGAGCACCTGCCCTGCGGCAAGATCAACGACTGGATGGAGTTGCGCCGAACCTTCGTTGGCAACTTCCAGGGCACGTACGCCCACCCAGGCAAGCAATGGGAGCTGTGCAACTGCAAGCAGCAGCCGGGAGAAAGTCTGCGCGATTACATCCGGTGCTTCTCCAAGCGTTGCACCAAGCTCCCGGGTGCGACGGACAACGACGCCATTTCGGCGTTCCAGAACGGCACGACCTGCACCACCCTCATCCATCGACTAGGGTGCCGAACCCCCCGAACCACTCGGGAACTCCTCGACATCACGACCAACCACGCGGACGGCGAGGAGGCGGTCGCGGCGACCCTCAACACCCCTGAGGGCAAGGGGAAACAGGTCGTAGACCACGGCGAGGGGCCGTCCTCGCACCCCAAGAAGAAAAAGAAGAACGACAAGTGTCACCGTGACGGCAACCTAGTCGCGGCGGTCGAGCGCAAGGCCTCACGCCCCAAGAGCAACCCACCCAAGGCCGGTCCCCCGAAGGACCACTTCGAGAAGCTCTTGGAGGCGCCGTGCACCCACCACGAGGTCCCCGTCAAGCACGCGCTCAAGGACTGCCGCCTGATGAAGAATTAAGTCAACGGCACACTCAAGACAAGGGTGGCAGATCCGCAGAAGAAGACCGCGCCTATCCCCGACAACGATGACGACGACGCGGAAGCCCAGTACCCGGGCGAGGACGGGGCGGTCCACATGATCTTCGGCGGGTCCCCGATGCGACCCTCCAGGTGTCAAGAGAAGCTCATACGGCGTGGGGTCTACAACGCCGAGTCCGCGACGCCATCCTACCTCAAGTGGTCGGAGGTTTCGATAACCTTCGACCGCAAGGACCACCCCGACCGTGTGCCGCAGCCGGGATGCTACCCACTAGTGGTAGCTCTCCTGTTCAGGTCCAAGCAGATCCATAAGGTCTTGATGGATGGAGGGAGTGGCATCATCGTGCTCTACGCGTCGACGCTCGACGACATGGGCATCCCGCAGTCCCAGCTGCGGCCTTCGACCGCGCCATTCCATGGGCTCATATCTGGGATGGAGGCACTCCCTATCGAGCAGATCGATCTGCCCGTCATGTTTGGGACGTTGCAAAACTTTCGCATAGAAACCCTTACCTTCGAAGTGGTGGGGTTCTCGGGGACGTACCATGCCATCCTCGGGAGGCCAGCTTACGCGAAGTTTATGGCCATGCCCAACTATACGTACGTCAAGTTGAAGATTCCCGGTCCGAAGGGGATCATCACGGTGGGGACTACGTTCCAGCGCGCATTCGAGTGCGACGCTGAGTGCTTCCAATTTGCGGAGGCACTGATCCGGTCCGAGAGGCTCCACGCCGAGCCTCCCTCTGAGGACCAGGAAATCCCCGAGTCGTCCAAGCGAGCGGCCTGCTCTTTCGAGCCCGCCAAGGATGTCAAGGATGCGGCCGTCTTCGATGATGGCCGTACGCTCCGTATCGGGACGGCGCTCAATCCTAAATAGGAAAGCGCGCTCGTCGACTTCCTCAAAGCGAACCTCGATGTGTTTGCATGGAAACCCTCCGACGTGAAGGGGATCCCGAGGGAGGTTGCCGAGCACAAACTGAACATCAAGCCGGGATCGAAACCGGTGAAGCAATGCCTCCGTCGCTTCAACGACGAGAAGTGCAAGGCGATTGGCGAGGAGATCAAGAAGCTCCTTAGTTCAGGGTTCATCCGAGAAGTATTCCACCCCGAGTGGATTGCTAACCTGTACTTGTAAAGAAGAAGAATAAGAAATGGAGGATGTGTGTTGACTATACGGGCCTTAACAAGGCGTGTCCCAAGGATCCGTTTCCTTTGCCTCGCATAGCTCAGGTAGTCGATTCGACAGCTGGGTGCGAAACCCTCTGTTTTCTCGATGTGTACTCTGGGTACCACCAGATAGCGATGTGCATAGCGGACCAACTCGCGACCTCATTCATCACTCCTTTCGGCGCCTATTGTTACAAGACGATGCCCTTCGGGCTCAAAAACGCTGGCGCCACGTTCTAAAGATGCATGCGACGCGTCTTCAGAGACCTTATAGGACGAATCATCGAGGCATACATTGATGATATCATGGTCAAGTCGAAAAAGACCGGCGATCTAGTCCCAGACCTTACGGAGGTGTTCACGAAGCTGAGAGAGCACGGGGTGAAGCTTAACCCCGAGAAATGCGTTTTTGGGGTCCCAAGGGGCATGCTCCTTGGCTTTGTCGTGTCGGAACGCGGCATTGAGGCTAATCCCGAGAAGATTTCGGCCATCACGAATATGGGACCGATCCAAAACTTAAAGGGTGTACAGCGCGTCATGGGCTGCCTCGCGGCTCTTAGCCGTTTCATAGCGCGACTCGGAGAGCGCAGCCTACCGCTGTATCGCCTGATGAAGAAGTCCGACCACTTTGCGTGGACTCCGAGGCTCAGGAAGCGCTCGATTCCCTCAAAAATCTCCTAAAGAGCCCATCAATCATCACGGCTCCGATGCTAGAAGAACCGATGCTCCTATACATCGCTGCGACGACCCAGGTGGTCAGCGCTGCACTGGTGGTAGAACGAGAAGAACCCGGGAAGTCACTCAAGGTGCAGCGCCTAGTCTACTTTGTGAGCGAGGTACTCTCCGACTCGAAGACTCGCTACTCGCAAATGCAAAAGCTCGTGTACGCTATCTTGATTACCAAGCGCAAGCTCCGCCACTACATCGATGCGCACCCCATCACGGTGGTGTCCAAGTACCCGCTCGGAGAGGTGATCTAGAACCTCGAGGCCGAAGAGAGGATAGCCAAGTGGGCGCTCGAGCTGATGGGGCAAAACATTTCGTACGCGCCGCGAAGCGCCATCAAGTCGCAGGCGCTGGCGGACTTTGTCACCGAGTGGACGGAGATCCAGACTCCACCGGCACCCATCGAGCACGAGACATGGACGATGTACTTCAACGGCTCGGTCATGAAGGAAGGAGCAGGAGTAGGCCTTGTCTTCATCTCGCCTCTGGGTGTGCGCATGGAGTACATGGTTCGACATCACTTTCCCGCCTCTAACAACGTCGCTGAGTACGAGGCGCTCATCAACGGCCTCCAAATCACGGTCGAGCTCGGGATCCGCCGTCTCAAGATCAGGGGAGACTCAGAGCTTGTCGTGGATCAAGTTATGAAAGAGAAAAATTGTGTTGATCCGAGGATGGCGGCATACTTCCAAGTCGTGCGTGATTTGGAGGACAAGTTCCATGGCCTCGAGCTTCATCACGTGCTACGCGACTACAACAAGGCCGCGGACATCCTCACCAAGACTGCATCGAGTCGCAAGCCAGTACCGCACGGGGTGTTCGCAAGCGACTAGCACGCACCATCCATACGCGTCGAAGGGGAAAAGCCACAAGAACCCGAAGGGCCGGAAGTCATGGAGATCGACCAGCCGCCCGAGCTGAACCTCGAGGACCCGAACTGGCGCTTCCCCATCCTCGAGTGGCTTGTCGAAGGGAAGCTTCCCTCTGACCAGAAGGAGGCACGCCGCATCACGTGACGGGCTAAAGCATTCGTTATCATCGAGGGCGAGCTGTACAAGCGGGGGGCGGCAGGCATACTCATGCGTTGCATCTTAGGAGATCAGGGCAAGGAGCTACTTCACGAGATCCATGCCGGCACATGCGGACATCACGCCGGTCCGAGAACTCTTGTCGGGAAGGCCTTCCGACAAGGATTTTACTGACCCACAGCAGTGGTCGACTCCAAGGACATCGTGCGGCGTTGCGAGGGATGCCAGTTCTACGCTCGACAAACTCACCTCCCGGCGCAAGCGCTTCAGACCATCCCCATCACATGGCCTTTTGCTGTGTGGCACCTCGACATGGTGGGGCCGCTCCGACAAGCACCCGGGGGCTTCACGCATCTGCTCGTGGCCGTCGACAAGTTCTCCAAGTGGATTGAGGATCGACCCATCGTAAACGTTCACTCCGAAGAAGCTGTAGCGTTCTTCACCGACATCATCTATCGCTTCGGCATTCCGAATACGATCATCACTGACAACGACACCCAGTTCACGGGGAAGAAATTCCTCAACTTTTGCGACGATAACAACATTCACGTGGACTGGTCAGCTGTGGCGCACCCGAAGACGAACGGGCAAGTTGAAAGGGCGAACGGCATGCTACTGCAAGGATTGAAGCCTCGCATCTTCAAGCGCCTCGAGAAGTTTCGAGCGAGATGGGTAGCCGAGCTACCGTCCGTTCTCTGGAGCTTGCGCACCACGCCTAGTCAAGCGACCGGCTTCACACCGTTCTTTATGGTGCACGGGTCGGAGGCTGTCCTCCCCACGGACATTGACTACGGCAGTCCCAGAGTACGGGCATACACCGAGGAGGGCAACCAAGTCGCGCTCGAAGACGCCATCGATCAGCTCGACGAGGCGCGCGACGTAGCACTGCTCCACTTGGCAAGATACTAGCAAGCCTTGCGATGCTATCACGAGCACAATGTGCGAACCCGCGAGTTCCGGGTCGGGGACCTGGTGCTCTGATGAGTCCAAGGCAGCAAGGATCGACACAAGCTCGCGCCCCCATGGGAGGGGCCATTCATCGTCGATCAAGTACTCCGACTCGGAACGTTCAAGATCCGATACGAGGACGGTCGAGTCGTCTCCAATGGCGGAAGGCTCAACCTTGCGAGAAGTGAAGATGACGGCCCGCGCGGGGCTTGGTACTGCTGCTCGTTTAACGCTCCTAGCACCTACGCCTCCGTGGCTACGGTGCGAAGGCTTGCGAGCACAGTCTAAGTTCATGGGTTTTCATCCGACCCTTTTCAAAAGCACTCGGGCAACCGCTCAGGCTTCGGTCTAAAATGATTTCAACGAAAAATACGCGAGTTACTTTTCAAATTCTCTCTAGTACTCGGGGGCTGCGAACGCATAGCACCTCTTAATGGCTTGGGATGGCTGAGCTTTCCGACTCCTACGCCCCCGCGGCTCCAGAGTGAAGCTCGGTCAGCTCAAGTTCCTAAGTTCTACTACTCGTTGCTGTGGTCGTCCCTTGGTGCTCGAGAACGTTTGAGCCGTAACAGAACTAAGCAAGTTTTAAATGGAATAAAACTGTTCAAGGCATCACACACGAGTTGTCCTTAACTGCCTACATATAAACATGATACATCTAATGTGAAGGCCCGGAGTTGTCTTGGTCTTCTGGTGTTTCTCGTGGAATCAGGTCCAGGTCCTTCATTGCGACGTCGGCCATGGCGCGGGCGAAGGAGGTGCAGTCTTCTTCGAGCTGGTCGCAGTGGTCATCAGAACTGCCAGGGGCCCAGCCGCCGCTCAGCGCCATATGGTCCAGCCCTTGATAATGCGACTCGAACATGGCGAGCACCCGGTGTACCACCTTCCGAGCAGTCGATAGCTCCCGCTCCTTGACAACTTCCGGGAGGCGCTCAACTTGCTTCGCAAGTGTGTCAGGGAGCATCGGCCCGACGGGAAGTCCAAGCCCCGAGAAGAAATGGCCAAGGAGTCTCCCGAACTTGGCGTGTTCTAGGATGCTCTGCCGGCGAGACGTCTCCGATTCGCGTCGGGCGTTCTTGACCTCTTCGAGCTCCATCCTGACCTGCTCCTGGGACCTCCGGGACTGCTCAAGCTCGGCCTTGATCTCTGGAGAAGGTCAACAAATTGCAATGAGTGTATATGACGCGGCCGAGCGGAAAGAGAAGCGAGGCGGGGTTGAGGGGACTTACACTCGAGCTGCTCCGACTACCTCTTGATCGACCCGTCCTTTTCGATAATCCTGAGCTCAGCGGCGTTCGCCTCCTTCGACTTTTCTGTGAGCTTCACGGTCATCGCGGCACGAGTCGTGTGCAGCCCTATGTCTGCGAGAAGACGAGTCAACACCAACAGAAACCAATGAAAACAAAGAAACCCACGGCTGGAAACATTCGAAGCCCACTCACCGTCGACATAATGGGCCAATTGGGAGTTGGCATTCCGAAGCTGGGCCACCTCGTCGGTGGCGTCCTGGAGCATGTTCGCCACCTCGGAGAACTACTTGTTGGCCGTCCTGAGGTCCGCACCGGTGGTGGCCAAGTCTTGCTCCAGCCCCGCCACCTTCGACTCGAGCGTCGTCTTCTCCTGGGCAGCGGCCTGGGCAGCGGTCTGGGCGGCGGTCTCAGTGGCGGCGGCGGCGGCTGTGGCCTTCTCGGCGGCCTCGTTGGCGGTCGTCACAGCGGCCCGTAGCTCCTCAGCCGTCGCCTCTGCTTGGGCCAACTTCGCCTCGAGGGACTCCCGCTCCGTCGCGGCATTGGCAGCCGTGGCCTGTGCAGTTGTGGCACGGTCCTCCGTGGACTTCACGGCAGCCTCGAGCGTGGCCCGCGACGATGCTTCATTCGCCACCGCCCCGGCGGCGGCCAGACGAGCGACCGCCAGCTGCATCTCCAACTGGGACCGCTCCGCCCGGAGCTCCCTGATGGTGCGCACCTTCCTTGCGCCGCACTCCGCGAGCGTCTGTCCCGGACAAGAAAACGTCAACGACAAAAACTCGCCAGAATGGGAAAAACAAGGTTGAGCACCGGTTCGGAGGGACTTACCGTCGTCGCGGGGAGGATGAGCTCATCGAACGCATGACGCACCCACCCGAGGCCACGCTCAAGGCGGTGGCAGGCCGCGGCCTCCTCGTCTTCGTCACCAGGTGCGTCCGCCTCACAAGCGGCCGCCCACGTGGAGCGCACGAGGTCGGTGATCCGCGCGTCGCCCTCCTCCGGCTCCGGCAGCAGCCCTGTGCCTGAACCCTCCCCGACCTCCTGGATCTCCGGGGAGGCGCCTCCCGCAGCGCTCACGGGGACATCATCTTCTCGTGAGACTGGGCGAGTCAGGCTCACGAGGGGTGCTGTTTCAACGATGGGGGCGGCGAGCCGGGCCGACGACGGCTCCGGCGCGCTCACGACGGGTGCTCCCGTGACTACGGCAGGAGACGAGGGTGCAACGGCGACCAGCGCTGCGTCAGCCGCAGGTCCTCCGACAACCTCCCTGGTTGCCTCATTAGTGGCCGAGGTTTCGGGGGCCCCGGCTGCTCCGACCAGGCCTGACTCCGGCTGCCCCGCCTCGGTCGCTTCAAGAGCGGGCTCCACATCACCGGGCTCCGCCGCTTCGGCAACGGTCGTAACCTCGAGCACGGCCGACTCGGGAGCCTCGACCCCTGACTCCTCCGGGCCAGCCAACAACCGCTCCAGCTCGACCTCGAAACTGGCCGGATCGCCGCCCGGAATGTTGGGCCCGTCGAGGTCGATGACTTCCCGGGGACGGGCAGACGCATCGTCAGCTGCCAGCGCCTCCACCGCATCCCCGCCCGCCTGCGACGATGCAGGTGAAGGACCGATTAGGCGAACCAGAGAGGGGGGGAGTGAATGGGAGCCGATAAAAATTCTTCTCGAAGGAGATGAGAACTCCAACAAGACGAACACAGCTTCCAACTCACGTCTCCGACCCAACTACCCAAGTTGGTCAAGACCACGCAGCCACTAGAGTGCTACTGGTCCTAGGAACCAACACTCAACCTTCCTAGCCAAAACTCACCAAAACACACAGCGGAAACTTGCACGGCTTGCTGCCTGTGCTGCACCGGTCAGACCGATGGCCTGCGCCGGTCAGACCGGTGACACCGGTCAGACCGGTGGACAGAGCCGGTCAGGCCGGTGGCTACAGCAGCCGCACAGCAAACGTTCCAGGAAGCCTCAGTGAATCCTCTAGGCCCTGGAACAAAAACCACCACGAAACACAACCTGTGAGGAAGAAGAACCCCTCACAAATCCTAGCAAAACAACTCCAAACACTCCAAGAACTGATCAGCAGGACCACGGAACAAAACCACACGGACAAGGTTGTTCCCCGAGACAAAAACCCACCAAGGGCTAGCACCGGTCAGACCGGTCAAGAGCACCGGTCAGACCGGTCGTGCCTGGGCAGCTCGGGATGAACAGCGCCCGCGAGTCAACTCCTCCAAATCCAACTCCCGATCTCCCGATCCGCTCCACGGTTTTGCACAAGACTTTGGGGATAGTAGGAACACCTCATGGGTACTCCATAGCCAAGATTTGGTCCACCAAAACTTGTCAAATCAAGAGGAATCGAAGGAATCCCACCAAGAACGCCTCTAACCCTAGAGCCACGAAAACCCCAAAATCGAGCCCCTTTGCTCACGGATTTGGAAGGGGAATCAAAGGGAAAAGAACCACGAAGGGTTCATGCATACATCCCCCACCAAATCCCAAAGAGAAAGGCCTCGAAATCGCTCCAAGAAAATCGCCAAGAAAAGGCTCCGAAAATCACCAAAAAGGAGAAACGGGAAAGACACATCCAAGCCTTGAGGAACCACGCCGAATCATCTATACATACCAAAGAGGTTCATACAAGGTCTAGCTTGCCGCCCGATCATCCTTCCCTCTCACAAGATCTCACCATGAAGCTCTCAAGCTAGTCCTACGAAAATCCTAAGAAAATAGGAAGGAAAATAGGAAAACCAAATGAGCTAGGGTTCCAAGAGGTGGCTGCCATCCTCTCACCACTTGGGTTATATGGAGGCAACCGAAAGACTAAAATACCCTTACTAGCTAACTAGGGATACATGCCCCTCGAGGGCGAAATTGGAAGTCTTTGTCTTCGCACCATCGGACGGATGCCCAGCGACCGCAAACTTGCTTAGCCTCGACGCAAGCCTTGCGATCCCGACGCGTGTCCTCCGCTTCGAAGATTCCGGACTGCGTCGTCGCACACCGGTCAGACCGGTGCTCCTCACCGGTCAGACCGGTACCCACCGGTCAGACCGGTCAGACCCACCGGTCAGACCGGTCTGGAGCTGCTGCACCTCCGTCTTCGGTTCTTCGGTCTTGGCTTTGTGGATCAACCAAGGAACCCAGTGGTTTTCTGGTGAACCACCGGAAACCCCGCGAACTCGGTGTAGCCTCCGCCAATCACCACTCATGACTCGGCTCCCACGTAGTCCCGGCTCGACCTTGGTTTTGAGGCTCAACCAAGAAACCGTCCATGACTTCATCTTGCCGTTCTTGCCACCATGCGGCCCGCACTTGACCCCGCTGGCCACCGGGTCCCTCGAACCAAGCCTACTTGTCTTCTCCACACCTGGAGGCCTCACCGGCAACGACCTTTCACGCTTGTTCTTCACCTGCACCTGCACCAGTCAAGCCGCAACCTGCACCTGCAATACTTAGCCAAGAATCAGTCCACACCACGTTGTCAATCACTCATCACACCAGGAAGCGACCATCCACCGGTCCTCGAACCACACCTGGCTCTCAATCTCCCCCTTGATGAGTGCATTGACAACACACACGTTTTGGTAACCAAGAGAAAAGGAAAAGAAAAGAAACGACTAAAAGAAACTCCAACAAGCGATCGAAAGCCAAAGAAAAGGCAAAGAGCAAGATCACTTGAAGAAGACAAGTCTCAGACCCCTTAGGCAAGGGCAACGGCTCGACACATCCGAGACAAAACATGCTCAAGCAAAGAGCACAAACCATCAAACCAAAGCTCGAAAACCACAAAGAGCTCCCCCTGCACACATGCAAGCTCCCCCTGAACCGATGCAACTCCCCCTGGACAAATGCATGCGAACCACTTCACAAAACAGAGCAGCTGCAACAGCTCAGCTCTGACCGGTCAGACCGGTCGACACCACCGGTCAGACCGGTGGGCAACATGTGAACAGGACCAGCACTCTGACCGGTCAGACCGGTGACCTCAACCGGTCAGACCGGTGCACAACAGAGCCCAAAAAAAAACTCGAAACCACCTGAAAACCTTCCAAATGCATTCAGTAGGCCAAAACATGCTCAAACTTCTCCCCCTTGTTGACAATGCATGAATCAAGCCAAAAATGCAAAAAATGCAACCTAGAGCTTCTCAAATAGACAAAATTCAACATAGGATGCTACACATGTCCAAACGAGCAAGTTAGATACTCTATAGCTTCGTAAAGACATAAACTTCATGATCACCAAGTTTCACAACCATTGGGCGAAGCTAAGATAGAATTTAGCAATTTTGCAAAAAATCACCCTCTCATGAGCAAAGTCCTAAACATGAGCAAAACATGTCAAAATGGCAAAGCCACACAAACTTCATGCTAGGACAACCATTCTAAGCATAAGACCATCATAAACACCCACAAGCACCTCATGTCATGTCAAAGCCACCGAGCCATGTGCCTACTTCTATATATGAGACTTCTCATTGGTAGGCATCATGCAACGATTTAGCACCCAAAGCAAATTAAAATTAGCACATATGACATGGGAGCACATTTTTCAAGCAATTTACATTTCATTTTCAGATTTATAATTGGTACATGAAATGTCTTTGCGACAAAAAGGAACTTATGCCCCTCCACAAGATGAAGCATGGGGGCTAAACATTCATGATGGCAAAAGAGCCTTTGGCCCCATATGATCAAAATAAGCTATCCAACCACAAATTAAGCATAGCCAAGCCACTAAAACATGTCAAGATCATGTAAAGGCATTTACTCACAAGAGAGCATATATATGAAATTTTTCAAAAACATAGCCATCAACCATGGATACAAACCAAGATTATCAAGAGCTAAGCCAAACTAACCATAGCTTACCAAATTAGCTCACAAAGACATATATGTCATTCCATGGTGAACAATGTGTATAGGAGAAGCCTTTCCTAAACAATGCATATGATACAAAACGCATGCAACCTAAGATACAAAGATGCCTATACATCATGTTACATATGCCATGCCAAATGCAAGAAATGCACAAAGGAAAGCTATACATATGCTACAAAGGAGCTCACACACACAAAGCTCACAAACGACCGGCTCCTCGAGGGGAGGCAAAAAGGGCTCGACACCACCGGCAAAAGAGCAAAGGAGAACAAAACTCACAAGCTCCGTCTAAACACATGCACTAGGGCCAAAGAGCATACAAAGCTCACCCTTAGCACACATGATAGAGCAAAGAGCACACTAAGCACACAGGCTCCCCCTAAACTCATGCATTAAGGTCAAAGAGCATACAAAGCTCACCTTACATACATGAGATAGGGCAAGGAGCAAAACGAACCAAGTGACTTGACCAAGGCCACACATTTGAAGATCACAAAAATACTTACCTTGATCATTTCTTCAGAAGTCACCCATCCTTGTCCACCGTCCCCGAAAGTGATGTATCTCCATATCATCACCGGGGTATGAGGCCGGAGAACCACCCCCGATATCAACCAAATGTTCTCCGGGCCTCCCACCTGCAACTCAAAACCAAGAGCGAGAGCGAGCAAACGACTCAACACTGGGGTTAGTACCAAAGGTGTCAAACCAGTGCTGGGCCATTTCCTCAAAAGTAGGGTTAGCAACATCCATCCTACCGCGCCTATCAAAACTGCGATCCATCCCGTCTAACCTATCAAACCTGGAACCACCATGGGAAAACCACTCCCGTCTCACTGGAGGAGTACGAGTACCACGAAAGGGAAACCGTGGTCCGTAGCCCCTCTGAGACTCAAAGCTGCGACCTCTCCCAAACTCGTATTGATCACGAGGTGGAGAACGTCCAGCAAACTCAACACCACCAGACTCAAAGCGCCTACCACCTGTTCCACGACCAAACAGGCTGAACCCTCTAGCTTCACAATCCCGGAAACCAAACTGTCCAGCACTCTGCCTAGCACCGGTCTGACCGGTCACTCTGACCGGTCTGGCCGGTGGTCCTCGGCCAGCAAACCTGCCTCCACCTGAAGCTCTCCTATCTCTCCATGCTGGAACTGTATGCACAACACCCTTTCCCTTAGGTAGTGGCATACGAGGCTCAGGCACACCATGAGAAAGGTGGTACCTGTCCTTGTTTGCCCACTCCTTAGCCATTCTCGCCTCTCTCCTTCTCTTATAGCAAAACTCTCTCTTGTGACCATCCTTTCCACAAAACTCACAATGGAAACGGATTGGTCTTAGCTTAGGCTTGGGATGAGGCTCTTCACATGGCTTCTCACTAGATTTCCCACTTGGTTTCTCACTAGGCTTTTCACTTGCCTTCTCACTTGGTTTTTCTCTCGGTTTAAGCAACTGGTTTGGATTGGGTGCAAACCTGTCTTTGAGCGTGGGTTGTGGTGGGACTGGAATATTCCCAAATTTCCCTTCTCTCTCATCACTGCTCTCACCAAACTTAACAGATCCCAAAGCCCAACCATCAAAGCGCTTATAACCGGAAATCATCATGCCAAGCTGAGGTTCCTGACTAGACAACCAACTCAGCACTTCACGCAACTTACTGTTCTCATCCTGCAAATGATCAACACATTTTGCAAGTTCCAAATTCTTCACAGCATGTAATTCACAGGTAGAGCAAGCAGTAGGAATAGGCACTTTCAAATCAGCCTCAAGCGAAACAATGCGAGAACGAAGCTCAGCAATTTTTTCATGCAAACCAGGGCAAGAAGTACATGCACCAAGCAAAGTGGGTCTAGATTGCAGCTCAGCCAACTCAACCCTAAGCACATCTAGTTCCTCACACTTGGAGGCATGCTTTTCCCTAAGAGCAGTCAAATCAGCTAGGAAAACAGAGCAATCAGCACAATCAATCTCATCAGAAACCACAGGGCTAGCCTTAAGCGAATCAATTTCAAGCTTGCCATCAAGAACCTGTGTTTCTAGCTCAGCCACTCTAGTCCTAGCATCTTCAAGCAAAGCTCTAAGCTCCTTCCTAAGCTTCTTAGCCTCTCTAAGCATGTGATCGCGATTATCAAGCAAGTCAACCAACTCCTCATTCTCCTTGCGTAAAGAAGAGAGCTCATCACATACCTCATCCTCGGAGTCGGAGTCTGATTCCGAGGCGTTCTTCTGGCTTCTCTTGCTGCCGGAGCTGCGTGCCATGCCGCATAGCCCATCCTTCTTGTTGCAGCCTCTCGAAGTCTTGCTTGCGGTACAGCAAAGGCCGTTCAAGTACTTGCCGAAGTCCTTCTTCTTCTTTCTGTGCTTCCTCTTGCTGTCCTCTTCTTCTTCTTCTTCACTCGAGCTTGATGACACATCCTCAGAGTCGGAGTCGATGTCGCTCGATCTCTTGATCTTTTCTCGGGTCCGTGTCTTCCTCCCATGTTCATGTTCCTTCTTCTTGGATCTTCTTCCTTTGTCCTTGGACTTGTGCTTGTCGTGGTTGTTCACCTTCGGACACTCGGCGAAAAAGTGTCCGGTCTTGCCGCACTTGAAACACGCTCTCGAGTTCCTCCTTGAGTTCACCCGGTTCTCGTGCAGCCTCTCGAACCGCCTGGTCAGCAACGCCAGCTCGTCCTCTCCAAGCACGTCGAACTCCTCGTCTGGCAAAGACATCAAAGAAGACAAAGAGTACATCCTGGAGGATGCGTTAGCATTAGACTTAGCTCCTTTGCCACTGACGAGAGCGAGACTATGAGAATCAGTCGGGCTCTCGATCTTGGCTGTCATACCACGGTCCAACTCAGCCGACTTGAGCTTCGAGAACAGCTCGTTCACCGTCAAGGTGTCATACTTCTCGGACTCAACAATAGCCTCAAACTTCCCGTCCCATACGGTACGATCCAACGAGTGCAAGAGCTTCACGGCTCTATCATGATCATTGTATGGGAGGACGTCCACATTGGCTCTCATGTTGTTCACAACGACCGTAAATCGCTGGAAAAGGGCATCGACGGACTCGCCGGGGAGATGAGTGAAGTTCTCGTACTCTCTCCGGTAAGTCGCGTACATCCGAGCCTGAACCTGAGCATTCCCAGCATGAGCATCCTTCAACTGCTCCCAAATCCTACAAGCTAAGTCCTCTGTCTGAACCCGATCGAATTCAGGCTGACACAGAGCACGAAACAAGTAGTCGACAGCCTTGTTGTTGGCTTCGAACATATCCCTCGATCCTGGAGCAAGGAAGTTCATCGGATGAACATAAGCTGTGTTCACCGTGACATCCCAAAGGATCTGACCCTTTCCGCGGAGGAACGCCGCCATCCGCCTTTGCCACATCTGGTAGTTCTTCCCATCGAAGTGCGGAGGACCCGAACCTCGTTCCTGGTACGCCATCTTTGGATCTTAGACTGGTAAGAGTCAATAAAGACCCGAACCGGCTCTGATACCAATTGAAGGACCGATTAGGCGAACCAGAGAGGGGGGGAGTGAATGGGAGCCGATAAAAATTCTTCTCGAAGGAGATGAGAACTCCAACAAGACGAACACAGCTTCCAACTCACGTCTCCGACCCAACTACCCAAGTTGGTCAAGACCACGCAGCCACTAGAGTGCTACTGGTCCTAGGAACCAACACTCAACCTTCCTAGCCAAAACTCACCAAAACACACAGCGGAAACTTGCACGGCTTGCTGCCTGTGCTGCACCGGTCAGACCGATGGCCTGCGCCGGTCAGACCGGTGACACCGGTCAGACCGGTGGACAGAGCCGGTCAGGCCGGTGGCTACAGCAGCCGCACAGCAAACGTTCCAGGAAGCCTCAGTGAATCCTCTAGGCCCTGGAACAAAAACCACCACGAAACACAACCTGTGAGGAAGAAGAACCCCTCACAAATCCTAGCAAAACAACTCCAAACACTCCAAGAACTGATCAGCAGGACCACGGAACAAAACCACACGGACAAGGTTGTTCCCCGAGACAAAAACCCACCAAGGGCTAGCACCGGTCAGACCGGTCAAGAGCACCGGTCAGACCGGTCGTGCCTGGGCAGCTCGGGATGAACAGCGCCCGCGAGTCAACTCCTCCAAATCCAACTCCCGATCTCCCGATCCGCTCCACGGTTTTGCACAAGACTTTGGGGATAGTAGGAACACCTCATGGGTACTCCATAGCCAAGATTTGGTCCACCAAAACTTGTCAAATCAAGAGGAATCGAAGGAATCCCACCAAGAACGCCTCTAACCCTAGAGCCACGAAAACCCCAAAATCGAGCCCCTTTGCTCACGGATTTGGAAGGGGAATCAAAGGGAAAAGAACCACGAAGGGTTCATGCATACATCCCCCACCAAATCCCAAAGAGAAAGGCCTCGAAATCGCTCCAAGAAAATCGCCAAGAAAAGGCTCCGAAAATCACCAAAAAGGAGAAACGGGAAAGACACATCCAAGCCTTGAGGAACCACGCCGAATCATCTATACATACCAAAGAGGTTCATACAAGGTCTAGCTTGCCGCCCGATCATCCTTCCCTCTCACAAGATCTCACCATGAAGCTCTCAAGCTAGTCCTACGAAAATCCTAAGAAAATAGGAAGGAAAATAGGAAAACCAAATGAGCTAGGGTTCCAAGAGGTGGCTGCCATCCTCTCACCACTTGGGTTATATGGAGGCAACCGAAAGACTAAAATACCCTTACTAGCTAACTAGGGATACATGCCCCTCGAGGGCGAAATTGGAAGTCTTTGTCTTCGCACCATCGGACGGATGCCCAGCGACCGCAAACTTGCTTAGCCTCGACGCAAGCCTTGCGATCCCGACGCGTGTCCTCCGCTTCGAAGATTCCGGACTGCGTCGTCGCACACCGGTCAGACCGGTGCTCCTCACCGGTCAGACCGGTACCCACCGGTCAGACCGGTCAGACCGGTCTGGAGCTGCTGCACCTCCGTCTTCGGTTCTTCGGTCTTGGCTTTGTGGATCAACCAAGGAACCCAGTGGTTTTCTGGTGAACCACCGGAAACCCCGCGAACTCGGTGTAGCCTCCGCCAATCACCACTCATGACTCGGCTCCCACGTAGTCCCGGCTCGACCTTGGTTTTGAGGCTCAACCAAGAAACCGTCCATGACTTCATCTTGCCGTTCTTGCCACCATGCGGCCCGCACTTGACCCCGCTGGCCACCGGGTCCCTCGAACCAAGCCTACTTGTCTTCTCCACACCTGGAGGCCTCACCGGCAACGACCTTTCACGCTTGTTCTTCACCTGCACCTGCACCAGTCAAGCCGCAACCTGCACCTGCAATACTTAGCCAAGAATCAGTCCACACCACGTTGTCAATCACTCATCACACCAGGAAGCGACCATCCACCGGTCCTCGAACCACACCTGGCTCTCAGCAGGCACCGTGACTTCGACCGCCGCCGGCGTCTCGACCTCCTGTCCGCCGGCCGATGGCGGCGGGGGCACATCCTTCTCGAAAGGCGTCGCCAGGGCGTTGCCGCCTTCCACGGTGACCCCGACCAGCGGCTCGATCACTGCCTGGGTGTCATTCGCGTCGGAGGCCGCCCTCCTCTCGCCCAGGTCGTCGGAGTCCGACGTCGGCGGGGGCACTGTTGTCCCAACGGCCTCAGTCGCCATAGCGAGCCCGCTTCTGGCCAGCTCCGCCGACGGTTCAGCAGGAGAGGGCGTCCGGCGAGCCTCGAGCTGAGAGTTGCACGTGCCTAGCACCACGCGTTTCAGCGGTGCAAGGCCAAGCACGCCGGTGTCGGCGCGACTGAGACAGGGACGCTTCAAAGATGAGGAACAAACGAAGACGAAGAACAGTAAAACAATGAAGGATATCAAGCAAGCACTTACATGGTGGACCAAACGCGGACCCGCTTGACAGGCCTGTCCGATGGGCCCAGCTCGGGGGCTGGCCTTTTGGCCCTTGCCGGCTCGGAGGCCGGTTCTCGACGCTCTGCCGGCTCGGGAGCAGGCCCATCGCCCCCTGACGGCTTGGGGCGGCACGTCGATCCCCCGACGACACGGGGGCTGTCCTCCCGGCCTCCGCCGCACCGGAGGCTGGCTCCCTACTCCCACCGGTGGAGAGTGGAACCTGTACGGCCGGGACGCTGCCACCGCGGATGACCAGAGATTGAAGGTGCCGTGGGAGAGTGCTCGTGTTCCCCCCTTGCGGCGCACTCGGTGTGGATGCTGGTGGGGTAGACCTTGCCTTGGTCGACGACCGCCTCCTCAAGGAGTCCGAGTCCGGTTGCTCGGCGTCGACGGAGTGGTGGCGGGAGGAAGAGACTCAATCCGCCGATCGCCTGGGCGGATCGTCCCGACGTGGAGGATCCCTCCGCCCCTCGGACGGACGTGAACCACCAGGGGCCGCCTGAGAGCGGGTCACCCTTTGATCTTCTCGGGCGGGACGGGCCCCCGGCTGCGAGCTGGAGCCCACGCCCCTCTCGTGAGCGACCGGCTCCGACTGCCGCGTCGAGCTCACTTCAGCGACCCAGCGTGGTGAAGATAGTGGCGACCCGGACATGCCGCTCCAATCGACGTCCGCGCTCGGCTCGTCCCCACTCCACGGCGGTGACGGCGATGGATCTTCGTTGGAGGAGACGTTGGCCTCCCCCGCTTTGCGGCGGTTGATGCAGTCGTCGTTCCGATCGCGCTTTGCGATCTCCTTCTCTTTGTGCTACGCCTTGCGCTCGGCCCTCCGCCTATCCGCTGCCGCCTGGTTGCGGTTGAAGATCACTTCTTGCGGGAGAGGGGGCTTCGCGGGCACAAGGTGGGGGCTCCTCAGCTAAAGTATAAAGGAACCAAAAGAAATCAGCAGACATCAAAGGCTTCCTAGAAGATCCAAATCAGATGAAGACCTCGAAGTAGTCAGAAAACTTATCGGAGGAAGAAACCACTTACGAGCTTTTCAGTCCCCTCATCGGGGAGCATGGGCAAGAGCCGCGACGGCGGCCATGAGTAGGAAGCCTTCCCGATGGCTAGCGCCACGCGGTGCTGGACCTCGTCCTGCGAGGGTGGCTCGGGCGCTATCACGGTCCCCGCGAAAGGGGCCCTCCTGGCCGTCATCTCGTAGAGGCGTAGAGGCCGCCTCCGGAGCGGGACGACCCCCCGGGCGTGGTACTGGCCGATGACGGCCCCCAAGTCAACCCCGGCCTTACGGAGGCGGGCCAGCGCCGCCCAATGCTCCTTGAGCAGTTTCTCCTGCTCCGCCTTCGGGGGCCCGTCGCTCCAGTTCCATGGAGCCTTGGCGATGGAGACTTCGGTGAACTCCGGCAGCGCGTTCTCGGGGTCGTTCTTGAGGTAGAACCAACCCTTGTGCCATCTGCTGTTGGAACTCGTCAGCGAGAAGGGGATGTACATGTCGCCCTTGCCCTGCTTCATCCGGAGGTTGGCGCAGTCGATGGTCGCCGGAAGGGAGCCGTCCTTCAAGCAGGCGAACATGAAGAAATACTTGAAGAGGTGCCAGTGGGCGCCGATTCCCAAGTACCCCTCGCACAGCGCCTCGAACACCGCCATCTGCTGGACGCTGTTCGGGTTGAGATGCTGAAGCTGGAGCCCGTACTCGAAAAGTACGGCCCGGATGAACCGCCCGGCGGGGATGGAGAAGCCGCGCTCGTGGAACGCCACGAACGAGACGACGTATCCCTTCGGCGGGCGCGGCACGGACTCGTCCTCGGGGACCCTCCACTCTCCGGCGTCGGTGAGCGCGGGGAGTTGCCCGGCGGCGACAAGGCGGTGCAGCATCGAACGGGACACGTTGGAGCGCGACCAATTCGACATGGCGACGGCGGGCTCTCGCAAACGGTGTAGGCGAAAGAAGCGGCGGCGCTGTGGGCGTTGAGGGCAAAGGAAGCGGGCGGCGACGGCGACGAAGAAGGCAGGGAGGTAAAAGTTTCGAATCCTCAACCGGCGCACGGTTTATAAGGAAGGGGTGCGGCCACCGGTCTTAAATGCTGGGCCCGCCACGCCGAAAAGACGCCTGCACATGCACGCTGCCCCGGGGTAACTGACACCCGCCTGCGCGACGCCTCGATGCCCGCTGGGCCCAGGAATCTGAACCAGCCACGCGCTGTCTTTTCAAACCGTCACGTCCGCCACGTCGTCCACGACCTCCACGACCTCCACGACACCCACGACTGCCACGACCACCTCGGTAAAAGATCCCGGAACCACGACAACATCACTGAAGATCAAAACCCCACAAGCGAGTCCACCACTCACTCGTGGGCTCGGGGGCTACATCCGGCGGATGCGCTCGCGCGCACCCACCGAGAAAACCAAGAACAAAGATCATCACAACGCCTTTCGTCTGAGCCTGTGTGCGAGTCCTTGACTCCCTCTCAGGCTCGGGGGCTACTGACGAGGGCCCGGATTAGGGCCCCCTTTCAACGGCAAGATAAACACTATTGAGGTGGAGTCCTCTGACACCATTGACAATGTGACGGCCAAGATTCCGTATAAGGGGGATTATGGGTCCTTGTCAAGACCATCACTGGCAAGACGTCAAGTCTCCGACCAGTTGGAAGCTTCCCCGACAAGTCTCCTACTAGTGGGAGGCTTCTCCGACAAGTCTCCGCCTCGCACGACCAATCTCCGCCTCGCACGACAAGTCTCCGCCTCGCACGACAAGTTTCCGTCCCACACGAGGAGTTTCCGCCTCGCCTTCAACGACTCGCTCGTTCGCACGAGGAGTCTCCATCTCTGACTAAGGCGAGGCCCGCACATAAAGGTTGGAACGAGGAGACCGGGGCCCACACGAACGTGGCGCCATCCCGACGACCGGGCTCCCCCGCAGCGACGCGTGGGGTGCCAGTTCCCCATGCCATGCAAACAGGCCAGCTGGCGGCGCGCGCAGGCGGCCGGCTCTGACAAGAGCCGTAATGCGGTACTGTTCCGCCACACGGCCCCCGACACGCCGTCCCGTCCGACTCTGCGGCACGCCAACCCCGTCAGAGGCACTCGAGTGCCCCCTACAATTAACGTTGGCCTACGATTAGGCCCCGACGTGGCGGGCTCATCCCACGCTCAGGCGGGCTGAATCAGCACCAAAGAACTCGGAGGAAACGCCAGGTGCCCGGGAAGAACAGCCCCGCCCGACCACGCGGCGGCCTCGACGACAACATAGCTCAGCCTCCCTTCACTGCGCCCTGACGGACATCGACGTGCAAGAAGACGTCCCAGCGGTGCAGGACTGTAGCTTTTACTTGTATTCCCTTTTTGCCCCTCCCCCTTGCGTCTATAAAAGGGAGAGGAGGGCAACCGTCACAAGGGCTGACGAACTGAACTCTCACACCTCAGGGACTTGGGCTCGACACCCTCTCCCGACAAGTTTGTAACCCCTACTACAAACAACCCTAGTACAAGAACACGGCAGCTCGATACTGGACGTAGGGTATTACTCCTCGGAGGCCCGAACCAGTCTAAATCCCGGCGTCTCTCATGCTAACCATCCGGGTCGGACACACTATCCGATACAAATTTACTGCTCGGCGGTTGAGAACCCCGACACAACCCTAGCGCAAGAACACGGCAACTCGATACTGGATGTAGGGTATTACTCCTCGGAGGCCCGAACCAGTCTAAATCCCGGCGTCTCTCGCGCTAACCATCCAGGTCGGACACACGATCCGATACAAATTTACTGCTCGGCGGTTGAGAACCCCGACATTTGTCGTACTAATTAACAAAATATCTGTCGAACAAATAAGCAAACTAACTAGAATAGAATCAAAGCTAACTTTATCCTGATCAAACAAAATAGTTATTTTATGAGAGAATTGAAACCTTTTTAGTTGGCAAAAAAATTGGGTGAATTTCACCCACACGAACCCTAATAGCCGCTGCCGCGCTCGTCACCTCCCACGCCCGCCCCCGTCAGTCCCCCTCCTCTGCACTCCGGTTGCCTCGCTGGCGCGAGTAGGGAGAAGAGTGGGGACCTGTTCCTTTCGTAGGTCTAGTTTTTCCTTTAGGTTTTGGTTTCCAGCGACATCAACAAGATGGTGGTGAAGATGATGCTATGAAATAAGGTCTCTCTGGCCTTTTCCTACCTCGACGACGCTCTTTCTGGCGCCGACGAAGGGCTAGTGAGAGTTGGTTCTGCCAGATTTGTAGGTTCTCTTCAGATCTTTGCAGTTGGTGTGTTCGTCAGGACATGCAGTTGGCTGTCCTCGGTTGTGGGAGTTTTGATCTCTTTCTTCTATTTGTTCTTCATCAAGTTCCGTTGTCTTCAACCCGCTGGTTTAGTGATGAAGGATTGCAAGTCTGTGTTGCTTGGGGTGTTTGCGTTTGCTAGATCTTGTTGTAAGCTGAGGGTGGTGTTTGCGGTCTTCAAAACCTTGTGTGGCGATAAGCAACTGGTGGTTTTTGCGGTCCTCAAAGCCCTATGTGGCGATGGTGTTTGTAGGTACTCCTCTCCCTTGTTGTCTTTCCAGTGTATTATTCATGCTCCGGTTAACGACAAACTTTGGAATGAAGAAGATGACCTGAGTGCTATTCAATGTAATTTTATTTTATTTGCTTCGTTGTGTGTCAAGTTGTTGTTGACGGTCGATTTTGGTACACTTAGCTATGAGTTTACCGTCAACATTTGCACGTATTTGATATTCTAACTAATGGTACTAACCCCCCGGAGGTATCAAGTTCACTCTTGCATGTCGATTTTGGAGTTTGTTGTTTACGTAGGAAACTAGTGCTTAAAGGGAGACTTTCGAGATAAGTTCATCAAACACTTCAAAAGAAGATCATGAAGCCCGACACAAGTCAAGACACATCATGAACATGACTCCAAATGGCCCAGGGACTGAAGCATGAAGCCGTAAAACTCCAGGGACCTGAACAGAAGATGCTGAAGCTTGCGCGACAAGGAGCTCTATCAAAACCGTGGAGAAGACGACGTCAAGGGCCCACATGCAGAAGGGAGCAAGTCAACAATTGACCGAGAAGCATCGGGGAGCGAACCGAGGCCGAAACGGGCCTGGGCCGGTCGGCCCAGGCCGGCCGGCCTGGCCTGTTCCGGGCTCGGTTCGCGACGCCCTTTGACCTAGGTGCTTCTCTATATATTGCCTCTGTCTCCGCTGGCCGCCACATCCATCCATTCATCAGAGAGCCACCGACACGAAGGAGAAGCACCGGGAGGAAGCCGACGGCCGCCGCAAGTCCTCGAGTTGCCTAGGAGATGGGTTAGGCCATGCCCTAGCCGCCATGGTTGTCCCTGCGTGGTGAAGCCATGGTGGAGTTCCGGAGCCGCGACTTGAATTCGTCAAGTCATTTGTACCTTCAACATTCGATGGTGATGTAACCATATCTTGTCCTACTTTGATCTACATCGATGAGTGTTTTATCCATATGTGTAGCTAGCATATGATTTTAGTAGGAATAGGTCTAATCGTGGTGGTTAGTCTATCTCTTCCGGATGCATCGTTGTAGTGCATGGACCGAGGTTGTCGTTCGGTGATGAATATCCTTGCGTAGTGACAGTACGGTGGAGGAGAAAGCGGCGAATGAACGTGTATCAGACCACTCCATATCGGGTTACTCCATATCAAGTGTACTCCTTATCATAGTATAGGTTTAGATTGGTTTGTCACCTTGGCCGGAACGGCAACAAGAAGACGATAGGCTAGGGTTACCCTTTGGTGTCTATCTTTATGGCTAGGTGGATGAGATCCATACATCCCTTCGTGTTTGTATGTTACCTTTATGCAATCAACGCTTCATGATAGCTTAGATCATTAGATTAGATGGATAGCCTTAGGAGTTTGCTTCTGATCCTTGGATTGACAAATCTAGGGAGGACCCTCCTTGGTGAAAAAGGCACCAAGTCACCCGTACGCTTGCGGTGAACTTCAACACGGTTTTAAACTGTCAACAAGCCCCTTTTTCTGGTGCCGTTGCCGGGGATCGACAACTCGAACCCTAGGGAGATCTATCTTTCTTTTAACTAACCCTAATTTTATTATTGCATATACCCTGTGTTTCTTGTTTGTGTCCTTGAATGCAGATAAAACCCTAGACACAAAGCGATCGAGAAGTTTTCAACATTCGGACTTCAACAAGTCCAACCTCGCTCAACCAAGTTGATGGCTACGGAAAGAATTTCTCTTTAGTGGTAGGTGCTAACCTTGGTTAGTGGCCCAACATCCGCTATCGAGCCCCCACCCAAAGCAAACGAAGATGAACAAGGTATGCCTACGTGTGTCAATTAAGTTTTTAAGACTAATTTCTTTTGGAGGTTTGTATGTTCAAGCTATAGGTTTCGGAAACGACCATGTCAAGCATGATGGAGAAGGATTCCATTACCATCATGCTCATGCAGTGATGGTAATGATTTTTGAAGCCAAGGGATGCGTGACATGGTGCCCTAAAAGACTTAAAGATAAAGACCACGCTTACATCTCCGGATTGATGGACGAAAGGATAACGATGTCATCACGATGTTTGCATGAGCCTCAGCAGAAAGCATTAGATAAATTTGGATTTTCAGAAGCCTCATGAAGTCTATGTTCCAACGAATCAAGCGGCAAGGCAATCGGAGGTTCCTACAAGCGGATATGGCCGAATCACCGAAGGTTGCACGTGCTGAAATTCTGGACAGCAAGCAGTGCTGAAGTGAAACAGCCATAGCTCCCTCATTCGGACTCCGATTAAGACGAATGAGTACCCGTTGGAAAGGTAATTTTATAAATTTTTCAATAGAACTATATTTTGGTATATGCTCTGTTCTAGATGCAGGGGTAAATCCATGAAGAAGAGGCAGCAACAAGGCGATGACGACAAGATAGAGGAGATGGACATGGTGTCAATAAAGAGAAGATAGGGCAACGGTTCCACAACACGTACATGATGAAATTCAGGAGCTAAGGACAGAAACAAAACTCTCCGGAGCATGAATGAATGAAGACACAAGAGGCATCACTCAACACATGATGATGTTGGAAGCGAACCACGACCGATTTCATAAGTCAACATCAAGCTGCATGGCTACTTTGGATTCTCGCACAAGTAACCATGGCTTCACGACGATAAAAAGGTACGTGAGAAAGTCGAGCTCTATGACTTTAAATGAAGTGCTTTGCGGGAGGCAACCCGATCTTTTTATATATCTATATAAACTATGACAAGTCTACATTGTGTTCTTTATTTGAAAACTTCAAGTAACATCGTATCAATGCTCTAATAAATATCACAACCACATTTTGTATGCTTTAATAGATATAGAGTGAGCACTTTGCTACTTGATTTTTGGAAGACTTGTAGACCCCTTATTTTTGTGTGCTTATTAGTGTTTAGAGTCTTTTTATTTGTGTCTTTTTAGAGAGAAATATGAAGCATGATCCCTTTTGATTCTAAACTTGTGGCTAGTTAACTTAGACTAACTTTTATTTTGGTTTAGATCACCACCATATCATGTCATACCTTTTTGTTCATTTATAATCATGTTGCATTTCATTCCACTTTGTTCTCCACCTTTGCATTGTGTTGCATGTTGCATCTCATCTTTTATAACCCATCCCGTTAAAAAAACATCTTTGCCTAAACCTTCCTATCAAACCACACCTAACCCAAGCCAACAAAAGGGGGAATCGACTTATGTCAAGTCGACAAAGTCTATCTCTATCCCTTTCTAATTAAAATTTTGACTAGCCTCATCCTAAACCCTTAGGGAAAACCTCTCATACCTTTAGTAATCCTAAAACCATAGGTTTGTTTTTCATCCAAAAATCTAATCCTTGTTTTCTTTTCTTCTTTTTCAAAACCACCTTAGATAGAATTTCTTCACCTGACTTATCTTTTCAAAATTCTTATCTTAAGCCAAAAATATAGGATACCCACAAGCCTTACCTTAGAACCTTGTTAGCATGTTTGTTTTAGGTCTTTTGATAAAACTTTTGTTGACAAGACTCTACCTGTCATAAAGTGACTTGCTTGTCATTATTGAGGAACAACATCGAAAGCCTTTTTCAAACATTACTAACCCTTTCTACTAACCCCTTTTCATTTGCATTTTGCATCAACCCCTTTGTTCTATCATGCATATGTTAGCTTGGTTTCTTTGCGAAACTTTTGATGAAAGCTTTATTTCCATGATAATGCTTCACGCGTGGCATTTTCTTTTGTAATCTTGTGTAAACATGGTGTTTAGGCATGATTGGAGACCCCATCATTCAGTTTTATATACCTTGCTATCATATTGCATTAGGTTGATTTATAAACTTTGCAATGCGCTTTAATTTTCTTGCGGCATAAAGAATTATTAACCTTGAAATGAACATGGTGTTTTGACCTTGGTTAAATCTTTATGGTTATAAAGAAATAAAGCAATCTAGTTGTAAACATGGTGTTTAGAACTTGGTGCAAACATTGTCATTGTTTATATCCCTTCCTTTCATTTGCATTTTTTCACCTATACGCACGTACACCCATTAGGTTCTTCTTTTTCTTTTTACTAGGTAAGCTATGCCATAAGTTAAGATCTTAGGGATGTATTTGGTTTGTTGGCAATTATTTCTACTCCCGACCATCACCCCGGGGGTAGAATGTGCATTTGATTTGTTTTGCAGGCATGACGAAGTGTTCCCATGAGTTCTTGACCAATTGCAATCAAGATTGTTAGTCATCTACAAGGCTTGAGAAGGAAGTCATTGTTTCCATCAAGATTTGAGCACGTGTTCAGAGATGTACAATGGAAGAAAATTTAATATTCAGAAGCTCCTTCAAACCCTCTTTCCAACGCATCAAGGATCATAAATTTTGAAGACCCGTACAAGGAGATATGGCAGAAACATTGAGCGCTGTGCGGTCTGAAATCAGCTTGGACAGATTGCATCGCCGGAGTAAAAAAGGCACAACTCTCTTGTTCGGAACCCGTTTCATGCGAATCATAGCTCGTTCGACAGATAATTTCATGAACTTCAAGTTGGAGGGGTGTTTCAGTACATGTTCTGTTCTGGAAGTAAAAGAAAAACTGTGGAAGATGAGGTAGCGACAAGGACGGGATGGAAGTCGGTGATGACGATATGATGAAGGATTGGAACCATGGCTTGATGATAATAAGAAGAAGTTGAAGGACAACTGAGGTATCAAAGACAAGGAAATCAAGATGATTCTCAAACACATGGCAATAGGGAATTACGAGTGATTCAAGTTCTTCCACACTTAGCAACACGCTAAGCATGGGGGAAGATTTGAGGGACGAAAAGAAAACGGCCATGTGGAGTACGAGGATCACCTTCACCACAAGATGCTCATCATTCTTTTTCCATGCTAAAGCACAATGCTTAAGTATGGGGGAGGCCACGCTGCACTTCACTACGAGCATCGAAGAGGACGGTAACTCGCCCTTAACTTTATCTTTGTTCATCACCTTTTAAATGCTTGCACATATATGCTTTCAACCATAGACAACCTTTGTATCTATCTCTCGATCAATAACATGGCTACTAGGAGGACAACCTAGGTTTGTTAGTTTTATTTTTCAATAAATGAATCACCATCTCTTTTGAGCTTACCACGATGATATCATTTGTATGCCTTGCTTATGGAAAAGTGATGAAAGTTGCCACTTTGTTTTACTTGCATGATGTTTTATGTGACATGACTTTTTGCTCTCTATTAAAAGGAACTTAAATTGATTAAATACCGGCTCTTTCATTTGTGGAGGTTAAATGACTAATTTTTCAGACCCACATACTTTATGTTGCTCTTTGATTTAAGTTTACCGATGACCTATGCCTTGTACTTGTTTTATTTAAAATCATTATGCTATCTACATTTGTGAATCTCTTGCAAGGCTCTACCTACCAAAGCCTATACACATACAAGTACTTTCATGATGTAACCCTTAGTTTGCAAACTTATATCTTGATGAGTTGGATTAGGATTGATTCCTGTGGTACGAGACTAAGAAGCTGGTCATTCCTTTGCGTATCTTTTTCATGCTAGTCATTTTTGTCCATGCATTGTGAGTTTCTACATTGGAAATTTCACAAACTTCGCTGGGCATCCACCCTAAACCCAAAACATCTTTTTGTGATTACCTCCTTGACCACAACCCAAATTGAGTATTGATGATCTTTCGACGAATTTTCTGAAGATTTTCTGGCAATATTTCAAGACATATAACATATGGAGGGACTCATCAATGCACCCAAGATCATGCGAGTTTCGACATGGAGGATGCCCTTGAAGATTTCAAAAGATTTATAAAGGAATACAAGGATTTTGTACTTCTTTAGCAGCCATAGGTCCCCTTACTTCTATGCTCGAGGACGAGCAATCATTTAAGCATGGGGGAGAACTGCTATAGCAAGTATTATGTTGCTTAAAAGTTCGGAGGAGCATAAAAAATGATGAATAAAAAAAAGAAGGAAGAAGAAAAAAAGGGAGAAAAAAATGAATGATGAAAAAAATAGAGAGAAGAAAGAAAAAAAGTAAGAAAAGAAAAAAAAAGAGAAAAATAAAAATGCTCCTCGGTTCTTTTTCGCTTTCATTAAAATCTTAGCGAGCTTCGAAGACAAGTCCATACTCAATCTTTTCCAACCATGTGCAATCCGATAACGAGAACTTCATTTGTGTCTCGGGATCACCCATTTGCCACTTGCACATGTCCACCTTTCTAAATGTGTGTGTTTCATCTCTCTTCCTTCCCAACATTATTTTCCATGGCCTTTTTGACTAGTCTCGGTAATTCCAATAGATCTCTCTTAGTTTGACAATATTTCAAGTATAATGTTTTGCTAGGATTGTTTTCACCTACCAAGCTCCACATAAGCTTTCCACTTTTATATATGAGTAGAATAGGTTGAGAACAATCTACTATAGGCTTGAGTGACTTGATGAGATGTGTTTCCATGATCTTTTGCAAGAGAACCTCACTTATGTTAGATGTGCAATTTTTTTGAAAACTCTTCATGATGCAACAAGGTAAAGGTTTGAAGTTTGCTTAAGTTTGAGAGCACTATTTTTGTTTTTATTGTGGCATGTTCTTTAATAATAGTCTATCTTCCATAATGAAGTAGCCGGTCAAAACTTGAACCTTAAATGCTAAATACTTGAGAGAGCAATATGTCTTGTTGTGTATAACTAAGTGTAGGGAAGACAATGAAAGGCAACGCTGATTTCCAAGGGTAAGCAAAGATCTTGGACTTGCTCGAGGACGAGCAAGGTTTAAGCATGGGGGTATGTTGACGGTCGATTTTGGTACACCTAGCTATGAGTTTACCGTCAATATTTGCACGTATTTGATATTCTAACTAATGGTACTAACCCCCCGTAGGTATCAAGTTCACTCTTGCATGTCGATTTTGGAGTTTGTTGTTTACGTAGGAAACTAGCGCTTAAAGGGAGACTTTCGGGATAAGTTCATCAAGCACTTCAAGAGAAGATCATGAAGCCCGGCACAAGTCAAGACACATCATGAACATGACTCCAAATGGCCCAGGGACCGAAGCATGAAGCCGTAAAACTCCAGGGACCTGAACAGAAGATGCTGAAGCTTGCGCGACAAGGAGCTCTATCTAAACCGTGGAGAAGACGATGTCAAGGGCCCACATGCAGAAGGGAGCAAGTCAACAATTGACCGAGAAGCGTCGGGGAGCGAAACGGGGCCGAACCGGGCCGAAACGGGCCTGGGCCGGTCGGCCCAGGCCGGCCGGCCTGGCCTGTTCCGGGCCCGGTTCGCGACGCCCTTTGACCTAGGTGCTTCTCTATATATTGCCTCTGCCTCCGCCGGCTGCCACATCCATCCATTCATCAGAGAGCCGCCGACACGAAGGAGAAGCACCGGGAGGAAGCCGACGGCCGCCGCAAGTGCTCGAGTTGCCTAGGAGATGGCTTAGGCCATGCCCTAGCCGCCATGATTAGCCCTGCGTGGTGAAGCCATGGTGGAGTTCCGGAGCCGCGACTTGAATTCGTCAAGTCATTTGTACCTTCAACATTCGATGGTGATGTAACCATATCTTGTCCTACTTCGATCTACATCGATGAGTGTTTTATCCATATGTGTAGCTAGTATATGATTTTAGTAGGAATATGTCTAATCGTGGTGGTTAGTCTATCTCTTGCGGATGCATCGTTGTAGTGCACGGACCGAGGTTGTCGTTCGGTGATGAATATCCTTACGTAGTGACAGTACGGTGGAGGAGAAAGCGGCGAATGAACATGTATCGGACCACTCCATATCGGGTTACTCCATATCGAGTGTACTCCTTATCATAGTATAGGTTTAGATTGGTTTGTCACCTTGGCCGGAACGGCAACAAGAAGACGATAGGCTAGGGTTACCCTTTGGTGTCTATCTTTATGGCTAGGTGGATGAGATCCATACATCCCTTCGTGTTTGTATGTTACCTTTATGCAATCAACGCTTCATGATAGCTTAGATCATTAGATTAGATTGATAGCCTTAGGAGTTTGCTTCCGATCCTTGGATTGACAAATCTAGGGAGGACCCTCCTTGGTGAAAAAGGCACCAAGTCACCCGTATGCTTGCGGTGAACTTCAACACGGTTTTAAACCGTCAACAGTTGTCCTGACATGTACTGTCAATTGTTTTTATTGAATGAATCAGATATGAGTAGTCTCTCTCAAAAAAATGGTTGTGGTATTTCCAACACTAATTAAGAGTATTAAAACTAAAAAATAATTACACAGATGGATGGAAAAAAATCGCAAGATGAATCTATTAATCCTAATACATTCATGATTAGAGACTATTTAATGTAGCACAATATTATCTAATCATGACGTAATTAGGCTTATTAGATTCGTCTCGAGATTTTACCTGAAATTATGAAATGAGTTTTATCATTGGATAATTCAGTGTCTGAAAACCCCTAAATCGTCCCAAATCGTTAAATTTAGAGGATATCCCGCCTGGACCGGCCGCAGCGGCATTCATGAAAGGGTTCTGTACCAATCGGGACACGCGTCTCCTCCCTAAATCAACGGGGTGTCCAGTCTCCCCAAAAATGATGGCCTTCTCCTCCCCTTTTGTCGTCGCGCCCCTCCCTCTTGTGCCTTTGTCGTGTCCGCTGCCTCCCCTGCCCTTTGACGCCACGTGTCCGCCGTCTTCCCCTCTCCCTCGACGCCGTCGAGCCACCTCGCACACCGGTCCCCGCGTCCTCCCCCCTCTCTCCGCCTTCCTCTGGTCCCCACCACCCCCTCCTCCCTCCCTGGGAGGGGCTCAACGTGGCCAGGACAGATCCAGCGGTAGCTGCCTTGAGTGTGCGTAGAGGAGTCTTCGCGCAGTGCGCGGAGGAGGAGTCCCGTTTTGGAGGCGCGGCCTCTTGTTCTTGAGGCGGCAGCGGAGGTCTGCGACTGTGCTAGCGAGGGCTCAAGCTCCAGCGCGAGCTACAATTGTCATATAAAGTTTGTCTCCATCCGAGTTCATACAAAAAAGTTATGATTTTTTGAAAACACTGACTGAAAGGATCGATGCAAGTGGCCAAGAGGGGGGTGAATAGACCTGCAAAACAATTTCAACCATTTTCTGCAAAATCTGCCCAGACCCCGGAACCTCCGAGAAAATGCACTTAGGTGTATTTTTCTGGAACTTCCGGGATATGGATCTTCTGAAGATTTGCCTCGGAACCTCCGAGAAAATGCACTTAGATGTATTTTTCTGGAACTTCCGAGAAATGGATCTTCTGAAGATTTGCTGCGGATTAAAGGTCAGAGGGCAGATCTATAAAAGACAAGGGATTATGTTGCTTTGCAATTTATTCTGAGAGCTAGGGACTAGGGAGTACTCCCCAATAATTTTTCCGGAAGCTCACGAGCTTTCCCCCCCTCTTCCGGTCTTCCCAGTCTTTCGCGAAACCCGATGGTATGCCAGCCATCGTGTGGTCGTCAGCAGTTTGACAACACGGATGCGGACCGCGGGGCCCACCTGTCAATCGAGTAGACTACGGTTGCCTGCTCCATTTTGGACGGTAGCGCTAGCAAGACCCACACCGGCCGCCGCAGGCAGTAGGGTCCTCCCTCTCTCGCTGCATTGTGGGCCGCATCTCCGCGAAGGGCAGCATGTCAGTGACCGTGGTATGTTTTGGCTAGGACGAAGGTCCGGCAGTAGTGCTACCAGAGGTGCTAGCCAACAAGTTGCAGAGGTCAGAGGTGTGTGCATGCTTGCACAGGCGGGACCCACGCAGTGGGCGCTGCCATGTGATCGGGGGGGCCGTCCCCTAGCAGAGCAGGCACCGCACACGCGTACGGGCCTCACGGACGCGAAGCATGCATCATGTACAGTAATTCTATTCTATTTTATTTTATCTTCCAGTAAAAAATCTAAACTCCAACAAAAGCGCTTATCCGTTTCTGGGGTATTTGGCTGCAACAAAAGCATCGTAGCTATGGTTGATGGCCGATGCTGATTGTGAGAGAAAATCGCGCTGATTGATCGGTGGTTGGTGACTGATACTAATTTAATTTAAGAGAATTATGTCTGTTTAGTGGCTAATAAGCCAACCGAATGTATTACTATTTCATTACATATGCATAGAGGTGATAATTTGTTTTATTATTTCATCCACTCTTATCCGTTTTCTGATAAAGTCGTCCGATTACGTATAGATGTAGCTAAATGGGATGGTAATTCAAAGGATTTCTCGCTATATGAAATGTATAGCTTTATCAGGTCATACTCTGTAGACAGTCTGTTCGTTTGGCTGGTGGCTGTTGCTGATTTGTTTTGAGAGAAAAGTACTGCTGACTGGTGCATGATAAACCAAGCGAACTGGACGATATTATGTAATATGCTGACTTTTATTAAGACGTTTAAATAAACCTTTCCTTTCTCATCGATAAGAAAACGAAGGCTAAAAACTGTATAGCTTTATCAAGCCGTATGTAATATGCTGGGTGTTATGTGAAAGTGTCTCTAATCTAACGGTTAGTCTTAATACCTAGTAAGTCCGGATTTACCTTCCCGTAGGAACGAATTAATAAACATGTAGGTTCTCATTAAAAAGATACGTTAAGACTGACTCCTGCAAGTCCCCCATCAGAGCCCGCAACCTCAAAATGAGTGACCGATTCGCACTGTACCACGTCCAGTAAAGTGCTCAAACGCATCCTCATAATGAGTACCATGGGCTCAGTGCCCCCAAACTCGGGGATCTCTCTCCTCCTCCCGCATCACGCTCGACTGGTGGCCCCACACGCACCGGCGCCGGAACCTGCCAGCAGTCGCGCCTGTTGGAGATGGCCGGGAACGCACGTTCCCGGTGCTTGCACCTCTCCTCGCTCTCTACAGCTCGCACACACACAGGGAGCTCAAGGAGGAAGATGAACAGTGGCAATGGAGAGGAACGCCGCGGAGCCGATTGCTCCCGTATCTTGGCCCTCTTCTCGATAAAACGGAACTGGCGAGTTACAATGGGGAGCACCGGGGCTTCTTATAGGCTCGGGGAGCTTTCCTCCGCCGTGGCCGCCGCACTCACCCGGGAGACCCGCTCAGCCATTCCTGCGAGTCGTTCGCTCGTTCCGGACATGGCGGCCTCCTCCCGCACGACCCGTGCCACGCACACCACTCACCCACGCAACACCCTACGACTCGGTCACACGGAACGCCCGTGGCGGAGCCACATGCTCGCGCGCCGGCCCTGGACCCGACCTCGCTGCTGCCGACCCGCAGGCGCACACGAACGCCCCTGCGCATGGTCACGGCGACACAGACACCCGTTCACTAGCTCCAACTCACGAACCACCTAGCCTACGACTCGAACACGCACACACGCACGCCCTGGGCGCAGCCATGGCGTGCTTATTCCCAACAATCTCCCCCTAAACACGACATGGCGGAGATGGACTTCACAGGAGCGTCGCCTCCTCGTCGACGCCGGCGAGCAGAGCCTTCTCGTTCTTCTTCGGGCACTCCCTCGCCATGTGCCCGCGTGCGCCGCAATCGAAGCACCGGCCTCGGTAGCGACTCCCCCGGCGCCCGGAACTCGTGCTGCTCGCGCCGTCGTCGTCTTCGTCGCGGTCACCTCCATGGCCGCCGCCGCCGCGACGCCCGCCGCCTCCATGCTGGCGAGAACGAGCCTCCCACTGGCCCTTGGTGAGCAGCAGCTGATCGCCGCTCCCGCCCTTGGCCGCCGGCTCGTCCTCGGCGTTCGCATCCTCCGCGACCTGGAGTTGCCCGACGAGCTCGTCCAGCGTCATGGCGTCGAGGTCGCCATGGATCTCGATGGAGACCGCCACCTGCTTCAACCGCCTCGGGACGGCACGCAACACCTTCCTCACCACGCGGGAGTCGTCCAGCACCTCCCCGTGATTTCCCAGGCGCGCGGTCAGACGATCGACGCGCACGGCAAAGTCCGCCACCGTCTCGCCGTCGCGGAAACTCAGGAGCTCGAACTCCTTCATCAGTCGCTGCACATTGGCAGCCTTCACGCGGTCGTCGCCGCCACGCATCTTCTTCACGGAGTCCCAGGCCTCCTTCGCCGACTTCTTCACGGCGAGCCCGGCCCTCATCTCCGGTGGAACGCCACGGAGGATCGCGGCCAGCACGCGCCGATCCTTGGCACGGTCCTTACCCTCCGCCTCGACAACTTCCCAGAGCTCCAGCGCCTCCAGGGACACATGCATCACGAGGGACCACTCCTGGTAGCTCCCCTTGGTCAGCAGTGGCAGCTCCACGACGCCAGAGTTGGGCGCGCTGCGCACCACGACGCCGTCCGAGCTCGAACTGTCACCGACTTCGCCCATCACCATCGCGACCAGGCTCTGATGCCACGTGTTGGAGATGGCCGGGAACGCACGCTACCGGTGCTTGCACCTCTCCTCACTCTCTACAGCTCGCACACACACAGGGAGCTCAAGGAGGAAGATGAACAGTGGCAATGGAGAGGAACGCTGCGGAGCCGATTGCTCCCGTATCTTGGCCCTCTTCTCGATAAAACGGAACCGGCGAGTTACAATGGGGAGCACCGGGGCTTCTTATAGGCTCGGGGAGCTTTCCTCCGCCGTGGCCGCCGCACTCGCCCGGGAGACCCGCTCAGCCATTCCTGCGAGCCGTTCGCTCGTTCCGGCCATGGCGGCCTCCTCCCGCACGACCCGTGCCACGCACACCACTCACCCACACAACACCCTACGACTCGGTCACATGGAACGCCCGTGGCGGAGCCACATGCTCGCGCGCCGGCCCTGGACCCGACCTCGCCGCTGCCGACCCGCAGGCGCACAGGAACGCCCCTGCGCATGGTCACGGCGACACAGACACCCGTTCGCGAGCTCCAACTCACGAACCACCTAGCCTACGACTCGAACACGCACACACGCACGCCCTGGGCGCAGCCATGGCGTGCTTATTCCCAACAGCGCCAATGTAGAGCGGCCTCCCCCGGCGAGGGAACGCGACTCCGGCCAGCCTGGACTCCGGGAGGAACGCGGCGGCCGGGGCAGCGCCCCACACCCTCGTCAGATGCAGCGCCACTGCCACGGTGCCGCCGTCGCCGCCATCGGAGCCGAAGGAATCTGCCCGATTCGCCGCCGCCATCAGAGCCGAAGGAATCCGCCCGATTCGCCGCCGCCATCGAAGCCGAAGGAAGCACCACCTTCATCCGCCCGTAGCTGCGCAACGCGGAGCCGCGCCCTTACCGTCGGCCACCGTAGCTCCGCGTGCACTAGAAGACAGAGCAGTCGCTAGGCAAGGTCCTATGGCAGCGGCACCCAGCGGAGGCACCCGCTGATGCGCGCGCGGCGGCACCCCTCGCCGCTAGGCCTGCGGCGGCGGCGGCCTGGAGGGGATGCGCGACGGGGACACTGCTGCAGGTCTCCCTGTTTTGAGTGAGCCTCACATTATCTCTCCTGCGCTCATAAGCAGTTTTTGGGCTTGGGGATGCAGGGGCTTGCTGCGGATAGTCTAACTTCCATGAGACTGTCTCCAGCAAGGTCGCCGTCCCCGTCGCGCAAATAGGCGCTGTTGAAGAAGGGAGAGAGAAGAAGCGCGAGGGGCGCTCCCAGCAGCCTCGCGCATCCCCCCGCGACCGTTGCTTCCCGCGAGGAGAGGGAGGAGGGAAGGGGGCCGGGGAGCTCCTCTGCGCCGGCGCGGTGGAGGACACGACGACATCGATCTCGACCGTGGAGCTCCGCCTCGCGCTACCCCGCCTCCAGCTCCAGGCCCTCGCCGGGGAGGTCGCCGCCGCGCCGTCCGAATCGAGTCCCCCCGCCGACCGAATCGACCGCGGGGAAGTCAACGCGCGCGGGATCTGGCCGGCGGGGCATGAGGCTGTGGAGCTCCTCCTCCACCTACGCCTCCTCCGGCTCCGCGACGACCTGGAAGCTGCGGCTCCGCGCCGTCGGGGCCAGAGGCCGCCGCGACGACGGGCGGTCGGAGCAGCGCTGCGGCGGGCCCAGCACGGCGACCGGCGGAGGGCGGCGGAGCAGCGCGGCGACCAGCGGAGTTGCGCGGCGGCGGATCCTGCGCGGCGGCCGGTGGAGGGCGGCGGAGCAGCGCGGCGACTGACGGAGTGGCGCGGCGGCGGATCCAGCGCGACGACCGGTGGAGCAGGGCGGAGGGCGGTGGGGCCCACAGACGGTTGGGATGGGGGAAGCCTCCGGATCCCCCGAGAATGCGGTCGCGGACAACCTTGCTGCAAAATGCAGCTGCTGTTGCGGCTCCTGCTGGAGCCGCTACAGTGTACTCCGGATCTGCATTTTGCACTAGTGGGATGGTATGGGGGATCCGCTGGAGTCAGTCTGAGACATCGAATAAGTCCTCTCTTCCTCATCCATTTAACATCTACCATAGTCGTACACAAATTAATACCACATACTCTTTTCATCCCGCAAAGAGTAAGAATATATGATTTGGTAAGAGTGAAACTTCTAAATTCCCCACCAAGAATAGTCTAGAAATACACACAGCTTGTTCGTTTGGCTGGTGGCTAGTGGTTGGTGCTGGTTTGTTCTGAGATAAAAGTATTGCTGGCTGGTTGCTGGTTTAATCTGAGAGAAAAGTACTGTTGGCTGGTAGCTGATAATCCAACGAACACGGCGAATTACAAAGTGCCAAGGAGTTTAAATACAATAAAGTGTATTTTTCCCTGTACTTTTCATACCACCGATACCGTTTCATTTAAAAAAGATTTTCAGCAAATGTCTAACCATTGCATTGTTCGTTGAGATTTCATACTTTGCATAAGGTAAGCTACTTGATTCAAACTATGCACGCCAACAAATATAATTATGATCAAAATACCATAGGTATCCTCATATAATATTTTACTAGGCGCAGGTAGCAGGTAGTGAGTTAACGTTCGAAATTCCTTGCGGGTAGTGATTTTACTTGCGCCTTGTTTAGTTGGCTAAATTTTTCAACTTTTTCTCCACTCTCTCCTTCACATCATATTAAATACGTCAAAAGACATATGTTCGAAGTATTAAATATAGGTAAAAAAATAACTAATTACACAGTTTTGATGTACTTTGCGATATGAATCTTTTGAGCCTAGTTAGGGCATGGTAGGATAATATTTATCACAAACAAACGAAACGTGCTACAGTGTGCTACAGGAGTTCCAAACGTTGAAAAGACAAATTTTTCACCAAACTAAACAAGGCCTTGTATTTGTAACAAGCGATTACTTGTACTACGAAAAATTGAACACCCGGAGGCTCACCAAGGCCTTGTTTAGTTGGCTAAAATTTCTAATTTTTTCTCCACTCTCTCCATCACATCACATTAAATATGTCAAAAGACATATGTTCGGAGTATTAAATATAGGTAAAAATATAACTAATTACACAGTTTGGATGTCCTTTGCGACACGAATGTTTTGAGCCTAGTTAAACCATGGTAGGATAATATTTACCACAAACAAACGAAACTTGCTACAGTGTGCTACAGGAGTTTCAGCAGTTGAAAAGGCAAAATTTTCAACCAACTAAACAGGGCCAAGTTCCAAATCGGAGTACGGGCCTGTTTAGTTCGCTGAAAATTTGTCTTTTTAACGTTTCGAATTCCTATAGCACACTGTAGCACGTTTCGTTTGTTTGTGGTAAATATTGTCCAATCATGGACTAACTAGGCTCAAAAGATTCGTCTCGTGATGTACAACAGAACTGTGTGATTAGTTAATTTTTTTACCTATATTTACTGCTCCAAACATATATCTTTTGGTGTATTTAATGTGATGTGATAGAGAGAGTTGAAAATTTAGAAAAAAATTTGCTAAAAAACAGCAAACTAAACACCCCCTAGTTCCTTCGTTGCCACGGCAAAACAACCGCGCCGAATTCAAATCCCCACCAAAAATTTTCCCAAAACATTGATGGAGGGAAACTGAACCGAACGGGCCCGGCTTTTGAGTGTGCAGCGTCTCCAACCCCAGCAACAGCTAGCTATTTAATTCACCGTGCCCGCAGTGCCAGGCTTTTTTTTACAACCGTGCCCCCACTCCCTTCCCTGTAATCCGCCGCTTTTCACCTTCCCCCCCTTTCCCCCTCCTCCCCTTCAAGAAGCCAACCACCAGCCACCACCGCCACGCCACCTGAGCACGGACGCGCCCCGGCCATGGACGCCTGGGAGGCCACCAAGGTGGTGTTCGACCGGGTGCGCGCGCTGGACCCCGACAACGCCTCCAGGATCATGGGCCTGCTCCTCATCCAGGACAACAGTGTCAAGGACCTGATCCGCCTCGCCTTCGGCCCCGAGGACCTGCTCCGCGCCGTCGTCGCCAGCGCGCGCGCCGAGCTCGCCGCCAAGCCCGCGTCCCCGCCGTCCCCCGTGCTCGGCCCCGGCCCGCCCTGGGGAGCAGTCGCCGACCAGGCGGCGTACGACGGCGGCGCCGACGCGTTCTACCCCGAGGATGAGTACAGCTTCTTGCTCGGCGACGACGAGGCCGCCGCGTGGAGGCCCTGCATGTACTTCGCTCGCGGCTTCTGCAGGAACGGCTCCTCCTGCCGTTTCCTCCACGGCCTGCCTGAGGACGACGCTGCCGCCGCGGAGCGGGAGATGGTCCTCATGCGCGCCAAGGCCTTGGCCGCAGCCGCCGCGCGGCCGCAGCAGCTCATGGCGTCCGCGTTCCCCTTCTCGCCGTCCCCTTCGCCGCCCAAAGGTGTCTGCCTCGACTCCCTGCTCCAGCAGCAGAACGAGCCCCAAAGGTGCCATTTTTTTACCAACAAATGTTGCATTCCTTCGGTTTCCCTCTGGACGCGCCTTTGCTTATTTTGCTTGCTGCGTCAGGGTGCTGTTTGGCGGCGGCGACGACATGCACAGGTTCCCGGTGCGCTCGCCTCGGATGGACCGCGGCGACCTCATCTCCAGCCCCGCCGCACGGCAGATCTACCTTACCTTCCCGGCGGACTCCACCTTCAGCGAGGAGGACGTCTCCAACTACTTCAGGTACCTGTTCTTTACTGTCTCCTGGTAGTCCAATCCACGCTCATGGACGAAATCGATGGATTGATCATGATGAGCCTTTGGTTGGTTGCGACCGGGCAGCATGTACGGACCAGTGCAGGACGTGCGCATCCCCTACCAGCAGAAGCGCATGTTCGGCTTCGTCACCTTCGTCTATCCGGAGACGGTGAAGGTTATCTTGAGCAAGGGGAACCCGCATTTCGTGTGTGACGCGCGCGTGCTCGTCAAGCCCTACAAGGAGAAGGGCAAGGTCCCCGATAGGTTCAGGTCCGTCGCCTTCTCATGCCGCCTCCTACATTGAGTCGTTGCACATTGCTTGCTTTTGACAGTTTCTGTTTCTAAAGAGAGCGTTTCATGCTTTGTTTTGTTCGATTGCAGGAAGCTGCAGCACCCGCACCATGGTGACTTTCCTGGCTGCACGTCGCCCACTGGATTTCTCAATTCCAGGGATCCCTTCGATTTAACTCAACCACAGATTGGTGAGTAGTAACCCTTCTCTGCATGCACGCTTTTCTGGCTGCATCCAAGTTGCAGATAGCAAGTGTTTGACAGTTTGAGATTCTGCATCTGTTAGGACCAAGGATGATGTACGGCAACATTGCTAAGCATGAAGCCTTTCTGAGAAGGAAGCTCGAAGAGCAGCAGCATGCGGCCGAGCTCCAGCAAGCCATCGAGCTGGAGGGCCGCCGGTTCATGGGGCTGCAGCTCCTCGACCTTGCAAGCAGGGGCCACCATCTGGGTTCACCTGTTGGCTCACCCATGTTCCCTGGACAAGCTGATGACAAAGGTAGCTCCATTGTTGATGATGACAGTGTCCAAGGTCTACTCCTTGATCTTGACTAGTACTAGTTCTTGACTAGTAGTAATCCAGGGTTCAGAGGTCGTGACTCCCAAATCCATGGATTGTGGTTGCAGATAACAGGGTGGACAGTGGTAGCCGTGCACTGAGTGGGCCTGTAGTTGCTGCTACCTCTGTCACTGGTGCAGAAGATGAGCCAGAGGAGCAGCAGGAAGGGGATGGGGTTGGCAGTCCCAAGCAGGCGGTCAACCCTGGGGAAGAGGAGAAGAGGGAATCTATTCCTGTGACAGCAATACCCAATGTTGCTTGTGGATTCCAAGAAAGGTAAGATTGTTGTTATGGAGTAAAATATTACCAAATGGGCACTGATGTTTTTTTTGAAATTAAAAAAATGGGCACTAATGTCACAGTCTATATGTGGAACTCTTTGTTGCAGCTGCAATAATTGTGTAGAGAAAACGAAGCTGTACGAGGCATAAGTTGAGCCGCCATGATTTTCAAATAGGAGTTCATGATCAGGTAATGAAAAATGATGTACACAATTTCAGCCTTAGCCTGTAAAAAGTTGTTATGCATTGTGCTGGGAAAAGCTCAAAGGCAACTAGTGGCACTCTTCTTGCTTTCCCCCCTCTCAATCATCTGCTCAATTTCATCTAATTCAGCAGTTTACTAATGTAGAATCTTTTTCCATGTATTATGTAGCAACTTTCTACAAAAAAAATGTTTGAATACCAACTAGATTCGAAAAAAATTCCTTGGACCAATCCACTTCTTTTCTTCATCAAACTGCACAAATTGGGGAACTACAGATGATTTTATGACTAGTGGTACTTAGTAGTCAGTATTGGTTCACCCTGATATTGAATTATTGAGGGGGTCAACACTAGCGGTTATGCTAGGCCTTGAATAGAGTTAGTCGGTTGCTTGGTTTCGTCCTATTCGTGTATGCAAATAGTCCATTAACGTCCAGCAATGTTTATTTCAATTTCATATCGCGCTGTTCCTTTATGTGTAATGTGTGACCTGGCTGTATGAAAATTATACATTCTGTGCTGTGATGCTTCTGCCTTTGGTCACGGGGTGTCAAATATGTTGCGCCTTGAGTCCTATGTCTTCATAGTAACTTTCTAATGATGCTTTCTTTCTTGGTAATACAGGGATAGTCAACCAATCGTCCGCTCTGCGAAATGGTTACATTGTATCATCCTATAAGCACCTCTTGCGAGTTGCCATAGAAGCTATCGAAAGGCTGTCTGATGTAACTTATATTATAACAAGGAACTATGGACCCATATGCCCTCACTAAAAAGGCTGGGTGATATAAGTAGATTAAAGAATGGAGGGAGTGTCTGTGACAGGCATTGTTAATACTCAGCTCCTTTCTACCTTTTCTTTTAACCTTTTTTCTGTTATAAACTTTGCTTTGGTAGTAATGACTACTGACATGGAAGTCAATAGGAAATACCAAAGTTCAGGTGCTATTGTTGACTGAATATCGTTCAATGTTGTAAGTAATCCTAGGTCTACCAAAACCTTCTTTTGTCAACAATACCAGTGTTAAAAAGATACCTAAATTTAGCCTTGATAGCTTTGTTCAAGGGTTGTGCAGTCAAGTATTGTTCTTGTTCCCATGACTGCACGCACCAGAAAATTTCTGGTATATCAATTTCCCGTCCAGAATAGTGTGAATCTATAATTCATTCAGCTTCTTTTTTGGGTCCAGTGGAGTGGTGATTTCTAATTTATTTCTGCTAATGACAATGCTTTATTCTCGCGTCTTTGTGATTGGGCCAGATGCGTCTGTGTTATATGTATAGAGAGCATCTTGACAAAGGCAGTTCAGTTCAGTAGTGGACATGGTCAAGAAGTTGGTGATAGTGCATCTCAGCATCTGGAAGTGGAACTAGAGTTTCTTAAAGCTGATATATAAGTTCTTTGAATTGTCTGAAAAGTCCATTTGGTTGGAAGTAAATGAATGAATGGGAATGACTCTTTGTACCGCTAGTCTGAACGTAGTTTCAGTGAGGTACTGAAATGTATCCAAGGGCTGGGATCAGATTGCTACACGAATGTATGTCATAAGATACGGTTACGATATTCTTTGAAAACAGATGGAACGTGGCAGCCACCTTGACACGTGCTGTGCATGCTTGCAACTTGCAAGAGAGATCTCGCCTCTTTGTTCGAGGTTCGAGACATTTGCAACTTTTTTTTTTGTGCTTATAATTTGGATTCTGTTCTCCGGCATGATCGGGGGGCTCCGATCTCCCTTCCGGAAGGTAAGAAACCAACCTATCGCACGGTCCAATAAGACCTAATAGGCATCGTCTTCTACCTCCAGCTTAGCCGACACTTCCACCACCTGCCGCCGCCTCCTCCCACCACCTCCCCGGCCGCGCGGCACGCCGCCCGCCCGCGACCCCGCCCTTCCTAACCCGGCGCGCCTCGCCGCCCCCGCTGCCGGTCACCTGCCCACCGCCGGTCCGACCCCGCCCGGGCGAACCGCTGCCGCCGCCGGTCCTCTGGCTCCCCAACCCCCCGACCTCCTCTTTTCTATGGTCCGGGGACCATTGAAGCCCCCCGAAACCCGAAGCCCGAAACCCTAACCCTAAACCGCCGCCTCTACCACCGCCGGCGGCGACCCGCCGCCGTCCGCCCCCGCCCACCTCCCACCCCTCCGGCAAGGACCTCCCCCGGCGGGGACCTCCCCCGCCGCGGCGACCCAACACCCAAAGGAGCCCGCAACGAAGACAAGGGAAGAAGAAGGAGGTGATCGTGCGGTCCACCGTGGCTGCACGAATCTCAAACAGTGGAAGTTTGAGCACATTCTTGCCTTTCGGAAGATATATAGGATTCACTGCATGCTCCTATCTGCAAACAGCAAACTGCACCTCATGCTGGGCTGGAGCCAGGGCCCGTGAAAAGCTGGGCTTTTTTGGGCCTGTTGATGCACGGCCACGAGATAAAACTTCAAGGTCGAATGGGCTTGTAGTCCAATGGTAGGACGGTCCAGTGGGATGCTACCCACTAGAGTTCAAATCCTGGTGCTCGCACTTTTTTCTCGGATTTATTCCGGGGATTTTCCGGCGTTATGCATTAAGTGGTAAGCGACGTTCCCGTCGACGACGAGGCGCCAGTGGTGATTTCGAGAATCTCCAGATCTGCCGGTGCTCAGTCTTTCGGAGGTGCTCACAGGGGTAGGGTTTGCGTACGTGTATTCATAGGGATGAGTGTGCGTGCGTGTTGTGAGCGTCTGCGTTGTACTGTGTAATAAAAAAACAAAAAGATAAACTTCCGGGTTTCACGCTAGAAAAAACTTCCGGATTTTCGGAATCCGTTTCCCGACGCCGCACGCCAGTATGCCACGTGGCACCGAGTAGGTGACAACACAAATAAACCTGCGCGCACGCCCAGCCGCCCAGGGTCCTAGTACTAGTAGCGCACGCGACGAATCGACGATGGAGGCGCCGCCGCCGCCACCAAGGGAAGCGCTCCCGATCGATCTCCAGCTTGAGATCGTCGTGCACTCGGACGACGCCGCGACCATCCTCCGTTGCGCCGCCGCCTCCAAGGCCCTCCGAGCCGCCGTGCACGGGCCGGGCTTCCGCCCCCGCAGCCGGGCTGCGCTACGCGCCGCGGTTGACGCCGGCTTCGACCCCGGCACCCTCCTCGGCGTCTCCTACGCGCACCGTGACGGCCTCTTCGTCTTCGGCGGCCAGCGGCCGTCCCAGCACCACCCCCGCCTCGACGCCGGCCTCCTGCGGTCGTTCGAGGCCGTGTCCTCGCGCGACGGGCTGCTCCTCCTCTGGCGACGCGAGCCCGCGCCGGAGCTGCGCGTCTGCAACACCCTCACCGGCATCTTCACCTCACTGCCCTGCATGGACGTGGAGGGCAAGTGGGGGAACGGCGGCATCTACCGGCCAGCCTTGCTCAACCTCGGCGGCCGCGCCGCCGCGCGCCGGTCCTTCGAGCTGCTGGTCATGGACGTGTGCTTCCGGACCCGGATCTTCTCGTCCAGAACCGGCGAGTGGGGCGCCATCCGCATCGTCAAGCCGCCGCCGGAGCACGACAGCTGGTGCGTCATCGAGGAGGCGATGCGCACCTCCCCCGCCGTCGTCGGGCGCACCGTCCACTGGGTCTGCCGCTCGACGCGGAGCGCCGCCGCCGGCGACGTGTTCGTCCTCTCCCTGCGCGTCGGCGCGCTTCAGGCGACGGCGATCGAGGCGCCCAAGGGTTGCGTCGTTAGCGCCACGGCGAGCTGCGCCCTGACGGACGCGGCGGGCATCTTGCGCATGGTTGTCTCGGGAACGGAGGCGGTGTCGATGTGGATGTTGACGTCGGAGGAGCGGTGGAGCCTGGAGGCGGTGATCAGCAAGCAGGTGGTGGTGCCCGGCGTGGACGCGAGCCGGACGGTGTGCTGGTGCGTGGGGGAGAATAGGGGCGCCGTGCTCCTTTGGATGGAGAGGATCGGGCTTGTCCAGCTCAAACTGGGTACGAAGAAGGCCATCGTGCTCCGCAGGCACAGAGGACGTGATGACACGACGCCGTTGCGATTGCACGAGATTGATTTGGCCTCCTTGCTTCGGCTGAGCTTTCTACTTAGTGGCTTTTGGGTATGTTGATATATGCATATGACCCACATGCAAATATCATGCATCGTTGTAGCCGACGTCTCCAGTCTCACATACTCCAATCCAATTATGTTTGTTGATCTAGTTATCATTCCATTAATGTTTTTTGTGGTTATCCGAAGATGCTTTTCATGGCTCAGTTGTGTATATATATAATAGAAAAAGGGTGCCTGTTTGCTGTTACGCCTTGCTTTTACCTGACTGTTTAGTTGACAGCAACGTGTTTTACTAGATTGCTTTCTAAATTTCAAGTATCCTCAAAAGTCAAAACATCATGTTATGCGTACTCTGTGTATTGTGTTCCAGAATTTCAGTATGCATATTATTCTTGACTTTATCTTTCTAAGGTAACTGTATAGCTAGATAATTGGAGATTTAGAGGACACCATTAGCTTTGACCTCAAGCCATCGGATGCTATCAATGTTGCTTTCCAGTGCAAGGGTATGCGGTTGCGGCCTCTCCTTTCTCAGTACATATTGTTGTGGTGGCAATTGAGCAGTCTGTACTCTGTCTGTTCCCAGCGATTACTTATTTTGATATATGCCAATTTGAAGAAAAGAAAGTAGTACTTAGATATTTATGTCTGTACAGAGGCAATGCATGTGCTTCTTTATATGTTTACCTCTACATTCAGATTGAGTTTTGAAACTATTACTTTTCTACTCCATCTATTTACTGAATTAGAATATTAGATCTTGTGTGGCCCTGTTGTGCGTCTATATACTGAATTTTAATGGTTTTACATCTCATGCCACAAATGCATGTTATTTTTCCTGAAGCTCTTTGATTTGACAAATCAATGAACAACATGGCAGGTTGGTTTCTATAATGCCTGAAAATTTTTATTAAATCTTAGTTAATGAAATGCTCTGTTACCACAAATTCTTTATATTTTGCAAATATGTTACCTTTAACATTCTAACTTTGGCTTCATATTTCACAAATTCTTAATGCACAGTCGCTGCTTGAAGGTCACAGCTTAGATGAGGCAAAGTAAATATATTCATATTTTCTGCTATCAAACAGCATCAGTTTACCGTAACTGATTAAAATGAGCTATACCACTGTATACAGCACACCATCATGCATATGCATGCTGGTACTGGAAAATCAAAGGAACCACTACTATTTATTGAGAATAGTTATAGTGATATTTTCCGTTTTCCCTTGCAGCAGCTTATCCAATTGATTTTTCTGCTACTCTGCTTGCAACCATCTGGGTTGTGCTTGGTTTCTTATTTTTTCATGTCACCATGACTGTTTGCAGTACGTACTGGACTTTGATTGGTCTATTTACTACTTGATTTAGTTCAGGATAGTATCTCCTTGGTTTAGTTCAAAGAACAATGATTTTTCTGCAGTTCAGTGTGTGGATTTTCACAGCATTCATTTGCATATTTTTTTAGAAATTGGATTAAAATAACCCGGCCTCTACATTCCCGGGGGAATGTATGCAGCCCATACAAGGTCCAAAAGGTTACAAATGTAGTACTTAGACTGACACCACATCACAAAACCAACATGTTCACCAGACGCTAAGGAGTGACCGAAAGCAAAGCACATACGCAACAAGTTTGCTGCCACACACTCTAGCGATACGCTACTACTAATTAGTAATCCTTCTCAACGAATTCCATCCAAACTTGTCGAAAATTTCCAACGCCGTCGTCTCCAAACAACAGCTACCAAGCAGTAAGCACCTCCGCTCTTCCTCCTTGGTCAGAATTGACCAACTCCTGATCCAGAAGGCGCTTTTAAAAATTACCTGCAAGCATGAACAAGGTTTTGATCTTTGAAAGACTAAATTATTCCTGCTAAGCCATATAGCCCAACACACTGCTGCTGTCCCTAGCAATACATGCTTTCTCTGTTTAAGCACTAAAGCTTTTGATCCATGCCCCAAATATATCACTTATACTTCTTGGTTTTTAATATCAAAAGTTATACTAACCGTGCCCCAAACTTGCATAGCAATCGGGCAATCAAAAAAAAGGTGTTGAATCGTCTCATATTGACCACAAATACAACACTCGGTGCCTCCTTTCCAATTCCTCTTAGCCAAATTATCTTTAGTAAGGACCACTCCTTTTCTTAAATACCACAAGAAAATCTTGATTTTTATTGGCACTTTAACTTTCCATGAAGAAATATGGTAAGTCATATGCAAGCATTCATTTGCATATGACTTACCAAAAAATCACTTTGAGCATGCTTTTCTAATTCTGCTAATCTGACTCCAGTCTTTGCCATCATACAATTTGTGCTGCTTGGATTGTTCTTTGGGACCATATGGATTTCCAATTTTCCATTCAAATTGTAATATTCCCTGTAGGTTTTGGTTGTATCTAAACCAGTTCGGGCAATAGTGTCATGTTATATTTTCAAATGGAAGTTCAGAACTTATTTTTTAGTTTCTTTATATTTGCGTGTTAAAATGTATGATTTCTGGTTTCGAAAAAATAGTTCTGAATATGTGGCGCAAGTGGCCAATTTGTCAGGATACTCACATCAGGATGTTAGACCGGATGCAGCCTGCAGCCTGCTGCTATTTTAATTTGGTCTCAAGTATGCAGCAACGAGAAGTGTACATGATTGTAGAATTGAAATTTTGTGTGGTCAGGTTACCATTAGGATTAGGGTGCGTTGTCAGTCCTTTCCCAAGGTCGTGTTTACCCCTCTTGAGTTGAATTGAGACTTCTGAGGTAGACTGTACTTGAATGAGTTTTAAATATCATTGTTATCAATGTTATTTCTTATCTGTGATGTTTCTTTTGAACTTGTTGTTTCTGAGACTCAAAAGGTAGTGACGAAACGTTCTGAAATGAGTTGGGAAATCAAGTGTCTATTGCTTAGGTTGTGGTGTTTTCCTGCGCCTGTAATGATTGTTTTCCTGGGAGTATTGGTAATGGTACCGGTAAGAGCTCTGGCCATCGTGACTCACATAGTACTCCCTCCTATCGAAATATTTATCGTCATTAACTTTTTCGTTCAACTTTGACCATTCGTATTATTCAAAAAAGTATTATAAACATGTAAAAGGTTAAGTCAAGCTTAAAATACTAACAATAATAAAGTATGTAACAAACAAAATAAATGGTACTTGTATATTTTTTTGAATAAGACGAATGATCAAAGTTGTAGAAAAAAGTCAATGACGACAAGTATTTCGATACGAAGGGAGTAGTTCCGTAAATACTGTAGCTATCAATGCCTGAAAGCGGAGTTTAACCTGATCGTTACATCTTTCTTGCTCCAGTCATTTCTGGCAGGCTCACGAGAAGCAAGCAAACAAACCGGAATATGGCGTCCATAGCGATCCAAACACGCTGCGTGCAACAATGTATGTCCACTACACCTGGTCAAGTGCAGTATATACATTGTCTACTGAATTAGTTGGTTGCCATTAACATTAGAATGTTATATTTATAATTTGTATGGCCCGCATGGGCATAATCCTAGTCCTTGTACAACAAAGAACCTATACTGTCTACACCATTACTACTTGAGATAGCACCAAGTTTGAATGATTTTTTACTTGCACCCAATACCAGGTTTAGAAAAAATTACGTCAAGTATCAAGTAATATATATAGTTGATGCGTGTTTTACTCTAAGCAAGAACGATCATCCACTGTATATTCTAAAAAAATAGTTGAATAGTGGTAGATAGTAAAATCATAGTATGAGGCTATATATGGGCTAAGATATATAGCAGAACATGTAAAAACCATCCAATTCCAACCAAGTTTGAGTACATTACTGCTGCAATTTCTTATTGCAGTTGCCTAGGAAATAAAGCAGTTCAAAGGGTAGAAACAGTTAGGCACAAGCAAGAAACACCCAAGCAAATTAGTTCAGAAAGTTTTCATGCATTGGAGCATAGATACCAGATCCACCTCATGCACCAATGCCTTTGATATGAAGTAGTTGACGACGTCGCTGCCCTTCCAGAGCATTATGGCCTTCTTCGTCCCAAGGTTGAGCTGGACGAGCCCAGCCCCCTCCATCCAGAAGAGCACGGTGCCGCTCCTCTCCCCAAACGCGTCGAACCGGATTGGCAGGTACGCGTGCAGAACAGCGGTGAGCTGCCTGCCGATTTCCCTCCTCCGGACCACCTCCTGCCGGCTCCAGCTGCTCGGCGACCCCTCCTCCTCCGGCTCTAGTGTCCACACTGATATCACAAGTTTCTCCGCGACAACTACGCTTAGCTTCTTCCCTTCCTCGCTAGCAGCAGTAGCAAGGATGAGATTGTGGGCAACGCTGCTAGGTCCGTCGCAGCTTCTCCCAATGCTTGCAAGCAACTCCGGCGACATCTTGATCACCGTGGCCTGCACCGCTTCATCAGCGTGGAGGGCGAGGACGAACAGGTCGCCGTCGCGGAACGCCGGGCAGGCTAGCCAGTGAACGCTGCGCCCGATCACAGCCGAGGCAGTAGACGACGTTGCCATCACAAGCCCCACATCCCGGGGCAGCTGGATCCGACGGGCAGCGCCCCACACGGCTTCCTGTGAGGAGAAAATCTGGACCTCGAGCGGGCCAGCCCAGCCCATGTATTTGTTGTACAAGACCAGCAGCTCGAAGGAGCGGCACCGCCATCGGTGGACAGCAAGACGGGTGGGTATATGTCTGACCTGATTTGTCCACCAGTTGTGGGATGAGGATCCCGAAGGTCCATGCTAGGAATAATGGAGGTCACATGGCCGGTGATGGTGTTGCAGACGAGCAACTCAACGTCGTCGTCCGCTCTCTGGATGCAGATGCCTTGGTCGTAGTCGTAGGTACGGCGAAGGACGAGGAGCCCGTCGCGGGAGGACGACGCGGGCTCGAACGACAGCAGGAGGTCGGTGTCGAAACGGAGGCGCCCGCCTGTCTGGTCGTCGAGGAAGGTGTCGGAGGGCGTGTAGCTGGCAGCTTGCAGCCGGTAGGACGCCGCCACGAGGAGATCCGGGTCGAAGCTGCCGTTGGCCGCCGCTCGGAGGCCGAGGCGGCGGCGGAAGCCCGGATCGAGGATCACGCGGCGGAGGGGCTTGGAGACAGCGGCGCAGCGGATGATGGTCTCGACGTCGTCACAGCGCGCGATGACCTCCATTAGAGGATCTGCAGGGAGGTCCAGCAGCTGCCGCGGTTCCATCGTCGCTGATGAACCGGCCTCTCCGGCGCCACAGAGGAGACAAAACAGTAGAGAAGAGAGGAGTAAATAAAAGAGTAGAGAAGGAATGTGAAAGACAGAGACTACGAAACTCCCGGTGGGGGTGTATATGCACATAAATACACTTGAAGTCTAATGGGTGACGCTTCTAATTCTGTTCAGATTTATGTTCAGTGTGAAAAAGAACCTTTTTACTTTTTTTTTGAGAAAAAAGAACCTTTTTACTACCCACTACCCATTGTGTGTTCACATTACATTTATGTTCACACTTACAACATTAAAAGAGCCCATTATATTTAAACTGTGTTCGACTTCTAGTTTTCAATAGTAATATAGATAAAATGATAGATAAATTATTGAACAGTAAGATAAAAAAAACATACTCCCTCCATACCCATAAAATAAGTTGTTTAGGACAACGACACGGTCTCCAAAGTACAACTTTAACTTCTTATTTTTACAAAAATATTTATTAAAAACTAACATATGTATACTTTTATGAAAGTATTTTGCAAGACAAATATATTCATGTACTTTTCACATTTTCAAACTCAATAACTTAAAAGTTATTCATGATTTATATTCTAATGTTTGACTGAAATCATGTCTAAAACGACTTGGTTTATGGGTATGGAGAGAGTACTACCTCGGTTGTCTTAATAAAATAGGGCTAATGTCATAGACTCAATTGCCTTGGATCTTTCAGCCAAAGTTACTTCACTAAGATTCTTTTGTAAAGGTCAATCATTTTACAAGGTGGAGCCAGGAGGCGGTGATGAGCAAGCAGGTGGTCGTGCCCGGCGTGGACGCGAGCCGGACGGTCTGCTGGTACGGTGCGTGGGGGAGAATAGGGGCGCCGTGCTGTTTTGGATGGAGAGGATCGGGCTTGTCCAGCTCAACCTGAGTACAAAGAACGCCATCTCGCTCCGCAGGCACGAGGACGTGATGACACGACGCTGGTGAGATTGCACGAGATAGATTTGGCATCTTTGCTCAATTGATCTTTCTTTAGTGGCATCTTTTTAGTGGCACAGGGGACTTGATATGTTGCCGTTTGATTTATTCTCATAAAGTTTTTTCCCATCACAATTATTTTTAGAGCTTGCTCCTCGAGGTCTAATGTTTAAGCGCCGGGCGGTAGCTTCCCCTAGCATGCCGTAGATATTGGAGAACTTGGCATTGAATTATGTTTAATACCAAATCAAAGTAGCATAGCATTGATACAATACTAAAGGGATTGCTTGGATGTGAATGAATTTGCTGGATGGAATTCAACTAGCTGGTGAGTACCAATTCATGTTTCGATGCAAATATTGCCTGATTTGGATTTGCCCCATCTTCTCCGCTGCTCCGTGCGCGAGTGTCTCTGGGACCCAAGCTGGACCGGAGGGCGTAGCAACAAAGGGAAGCCTGATTGGTTGACGATATCGGGGCAGAAGGGTGGCGTGCGACAAGGCCCGACTCCTGGGCTGTGATGCTCGACTCTGCGGCGGAGGGGAGCCATGGCCGCCTGTGGATTGAGAGAAAGAGAGGAGTGTTTCAGTGTGGTCATCACGCAGAGAGAGGAAATGACGGCATGACTCGTGTGGCGAAGGGTGGGGGGAAGGTAGAGCGGCTTGTCGACCTGTCGGCAGAGGAAGGGGAGCGAGACGCAACTCGCCATAGGAGGAAGGGGAGCGCGGTGCGACTCGCCTACGAAGGGAGGGGGCGGCGCAGCTCGCTAGCCTCGGCGGAGGAAGAGGGAGGATAGGGCAGCTCGCCACCAAAGGGAGGGGAGGGCGGTGTGTAGCTTGTTGGCCCTGACGGTGGGACTTGGGAGAGAGAGGATGGTGAGCGACATGAGTGGATGAGGAAAGGGAATGCTAGACAATTCACAGGGGTGCGGCTCTGTATTGAGATCGGAGGCACGAGGGTGCGATGGATACTGGTTGGTATTGAGTTTGATTTCCAATTCCTAATTGCAACGTATCCAAACAGCCAACATTCGCATTTGCCAATTTTCAATTCTGAATTGCGGCTCCCAATATGTACACCAAGAGCTGATCTGTTGGGGCTCCCATCAGCAACTTCAAGAGTCTCACAAAAATTCTTCTTCAAAACTATCTATTGGGGGGTTTTACCAAAAATTTCTTTCCTGAAATTATGTCACCCTAGAGCTGATTTGTAACAATAAATAAACTTTCTAATACTTCAAAATTAACCCTCATAAATTCGGTGATTCTCAAAACAAAACAAAAAAAATCGGTGCGCGTCCATGTAAACCGTATATCTATCCGTACATACCGAGCTCTATATGTAAACCGTATGTCCGTACATACCGAGCTCTATATCGATATGTGGATCGGATACGAAGGCTAGGTTAGGAAACATCATGATATATTGATAGATATACACGAGCAAACCGACCATGTCAATGGAGCACGATTGCACGAACACGGGCCCAATGACCAAACCTGCCGCTTCAACCAAGCGGGTACGCGCGTTAAGTCTGACGACGGTGCAGTCGCCGCCGCCACTTCCGGTGGATCTCCAGCTCGAGATAGTCGCCCGCTTGGACGACTTCACGAGCGTGGTCCGCTGCACCGCCACATCCAAGCCCCTCCGCCGCGCCATCCTCGAGCCAGGATTCCGAAGCCGCCTCGCCCACCTCGCCGACGATGCCGATAACCTCGGCTCCGACCCCGACCTCCTCGTGGCAGTCTCGTACCGGATCCACAAGCACGGCGGCGGCGGCGTCGTCGCGCGGACATCCCCTCACCTCCGGTTCGACAGCAGCCTGCTCAAGTCGTTCAAGCCCGCGTCCTCGCGCAACGGGCTCCTCGTCCTATGGCGGAATCACCTTCCCGCCGAGGAAGGATCGTCGTCTTACTTCCGGAGCAGCAGGTGCAAGGTCGAGGTGGAGCTATGCGTCTGCAATACCTCCACCGGCCACGTCACCGTCCTTCCCCGCACGGGCCTCAGGCTCGGCCGGGACGACGGCATCCGCGGCCTCTACCGGCCAGCGTTGCTCACCGCCGACGGCGCCGGCGGGGACGCAGACTTTCTCGGACGGCAAGTGGGCCGCCGTCCGCCAAGTCCCCCCCCCTGTACACCGACGATCATTGCAAGGAAAGCGTCAACTCTCCCGTTGTCGTTGGCAGAATAATCTTCCGGCTGTGCCACTTGAGACAGATGTCCGACTTGGATCATGACAGCATCACCATCCTCGCTCTGGACGCCGACTCCATCGACCTGCCGGTGAATCCCCTTCGGAGAACGTCTTGGATCTTAGCAGGTCACTTGCCGGGTCCGATAATAGTCGAGGAGCTCGCCGTTCTGGGCGCGACGCTGGAAGGGACGAAGCTAAGCGTGGTAGTCGCGGGAGAGTGGCTAGAGTGGTGGAGCCGGCTGGTTTCGATCAGCAGGACGGCGATCGAGAAGCAGCTGTTCTTCACGGTCGCCGGTTTGGGAGCGTGCAGCAGCTGGTCGGTCCGGTTCGAGGGGTTCGGGGGAAGGAGCGGCACCGTGCTGTTGCGGATGGCGGGGGTGGGTCTCGTCCGCCTTGACCTGGGGATGAACAAGGCTGCCCTGCTCTGCAGGTGCAGCAACCACCGTGACACCTGCTGGTCATGCTTGCAAGAGATAGATCTCGCCTCCTTGTTCCGAGGCATGAAACGTTTCTGACTTCTCTCGATTTAACTGGATCATGTTCTCTGCACGGTGCACAGGAAACTCACGGTTTGCCGAGTGTACGATAAACTCAGCAAAAGACGGTTTACTCTCGGTAAAAGCTTTGCCGAGTAAGGCCTCACGACAAAGAGTCTCATGGCCAACATGTCATTGCCGTGAGCTGCAGCTAGAACACACGGGGAACGTTTGCGAGAGGCAGATGTGACTAAAAAAGAAATGCAGGAAATAAAAAAAATGTTGCGAGCCGGCCGCTCGCCACTGTTGTCCTCCTCGAGCCGCCGGAGCTAGCTCCTGTCGTCGCCGCGCCGCCGAACCTCTGCGACCTCCCCCCCACCCCACCCCACCAGACCTCCACTCACCGCCACGTCATAGGGTAGGAAGAGGATACCGCTGCCCCCACCGGGCCGCCGCACGCCACCACCAGAACGCCACCGCCACCCGTCGCCGCCGCCACCTGTGGGGAAAAAATAGGGAGGAGGGAGATGACAGAGACGGGGAGGGAGGGGGACCTGGATCTAGTGGGGAGGGGGACAGGGGGTCATTGCCTCGCGGTCGAGGTCGCGGCGGGAAGGAGGTCGAGGTCGCATCAGGGGAGGACCTCGAGGTTGCGTCGGGGGAGGAGCTCCAGATCGCGCCAGGGAGGGAGCTCGAGGTTGTGTCGGGGGAGGAGCTCGAGGTCTCGTTGGGTGAGGAGCTCTAGGCCGCGCCGAGGAGGGAGATCCAGGCCGCGTAGGGGGGAGTAGAAAACGTTTTGAATTCAAATTTCAATTTGAACGTCACTTTTCCTACAAACCTAACCGCTTCCTTCTTAACTCTATGAAACTTTTTCGGAGATGTTTCAGTTTCTAAGCATTGTACATGACCAAATGTGCGAAACTCACTCAATTTTTTTTACCACAACTTTTATGTATAATATCATGAGATATTGACAAATTTCATGATTTTCAGACTTCAATTATGCTTTTTTAAAAAATCATTCGGGAGCGCTTCTCTAATCGTGTTTCCCAGACAAGATTTTGGAAATTTCTTTTTATTTTATGGCTAAGGTCTCAAATTTGGCTAAATAACATGAATATCATTTTTCCACTTATTTTCATCTATTTTATCAATCACTTGCAGTTCAAATTTGACTTGACTCAAAAAGTTGTTTGAAATGCAATTAATTAGCTAAATATAGACAACAAATACCAAATGAACCAAATTTTAACATAGAGTAATAAATGTTTTATGGGAAAAGCAGAAAAATTTAAGGTATAGAAGACAAACATAGATATAGGTTGCTTCACAAGTGACCCTTCCACATTCAATTGAAAAAAACGCACATTTAAATTGAAATTTTAGAAAAATTCCTTACTAAAAGTTGTGGATGTTTTCGAGATGTACAATTGTGATATAACGTTTTTCTTCATCCGAAGTTGTATGAAATAGGTATGGAAACATTTTGAAGTTGGAAGATGGTTTTTCCCGTCGGCCAATACAAAAGTCCATGGCAAAATAGAATGTTTGCCGTGAATCGGCCTTCGGGCTCACGTCAAATACCTATTTCGCCGTGAGCTATTTTTACCGTGAGTTTTCATCATGACCGTTGGGAAAATGTTATTTAGCCTAAAAAGCTCACGGCAAAATGCAGGACTCACGGCAAAACTGCGATTTCCGTAGTGACATTACTGACATATATCCTTGCGATCGACAGATCCTGGGCTCTTTTTAATATTTGTCCTGAAAACGCTAGAAATGATAGATACTGATACTCACGCATTTTTTTAGGGCCTGATCACGCATCCAGTAGTATATAAGAGTTTTCAATTTATGAGTATGCATTTATTGAGGAGTGCTAACATAGTGCTAATCTAACAGAATTGTCAACGCTAGAGCTTACTTAAGCACTGATTCTTGCCCCTGATATGGATATGCACACGTTTAACTGTTAATGTGTGGCGTGAATCTTGTAAGGGATTTATTAAGTATGCATCGTGTATTTTTAAAATATGATAAATATGTTTGTCTTGCTCTTATATTTTTTTTCGAAGCACAGTCCACCACAGATATCACATGGATCTGTATCCATCACTACCGGATTCTGGGCCTTCGCTGAGAGCGAGATTCCTCTCGGCGAAGGGCCTATTCCTCTCGGCACCCGATGCGGTTGTGACAATGGATGCTCCGACGTCTCCTAACCCTCCTCCTCCCCGTCGGCCTTCTCCATCTCCTTCTCCTCCTTCTCCCCCCTCCTTCTCCTTGGCAGCCGGCGAGGCCCGACTGACTGGGGCTAGGGGTGGCGGGTCCCTTCTCCCTCTCCGGAACTTCCTCCTCCGGCCTTCTTCTCCTCAAGAAGGGGCAGCAGGGGAGGGGGCGGCGGTGCGGCGGAGCAGGGCGGGGCGCGGTGGCGCGGCGGGGCGGGGCGGTGTGTCTGTGTGTTGAGTGTGTGGTGTGGTGTGTGTGGTGTTGTGCATGTGACTGTAAGTGGGCTAGGCCACACTCCTTCGCCGAGAGCCTAGATCCAGGGCTCTCGACGAAGAGTGGAAGCGGGCCCACGCGCCGGCTGTTGCCCTCACGTGCCCTACGCGCCGGCCCTTCGCCGTGAGCCACCTGTCCGGCTCTCGACGAAGATGGGTCCTTCGCCGAGAGCCCAGATCCAAGGCTCTCGGCGAAGCACGGAAGCGGGCCCACGCGACGGCCGTTGCGCGCACATGCCCACGCGCCGGCCCTCTGCCGTGAGCCACGTGTCCGGCTCTCGGCGAAGAACCCCTCTTCGCCGAGAGCCAAGCACTCGCCAAGAATATTTTCACCAATTTTTATTTGAAAATAGGAAACAAATTCAAAATTTCTTCAAAACTTAACATGGCACTAGATATGTTGTGTGTTGCTTATAAAAAACTTGTTGTAGTCAAATTCAAATTTAAATTTCTCCAAGAGACCAAACCTAGTGACATTAGTTCAAATTCTCTGAAACTTCTCGTGAGATGTTCTGGTTTCTAAAGAGCATACGTGTCAAATTGTTCAAAACGCTCTCTACTATTTATCACAATCTCTACGTATGATATCATGACCACTCAACAAAATTCGTGATTTTCAAACTTCATTTGAATTTTATACAATTTTTTTACCTTTCTACCACACGATCTTCATCATGATCAGAGAACCAAATACCAGAAATTAGAGAACCAAATACCAGAAATTTAGCTTCATTTCATGTACATAGTCTTAGAGATGTCTCATGAATATGAATATCATTTTTAAAACAAATTTACTCTATGATTTTATGCACTTGCAGTTCATATCAGACGTATAAGAAAAAATTACGTAGAAAGAAGTAAAATTGTTAAATATAGCAAACAAAGACAAAATGACGCCAATTTTGAATATGTACATTGTATGAGTGTATGTTGAGCAAGAAAAAAGTTTGAAGTAAAAAATGTGAAGTTTTTTTTTTGAAAACTTTGCCGTGAGTAGGGAGCATACACTCACCAAAGAGATGAGGCTCTCGGCAAAGGTGCTCCCTGTGCCGTGGATAAGCTCTTTGCCAAGAGCCAAGGAGGCCTGGCTCTCGGCGGATTTGACGGACGGGAACGACTGTGACGGCGTCGGTCGTGCGCCATCAGCTGGATTCTTCACCGAGAGCCTGGGACTAGCTCTCGGCGAAGAAGGTCTGCACCGTGGGCCGGCCCTTCGCCGAGAGCCTGAGCCCCCACGCTCTCGCCGAAGGCGCTCTGCGCCGTGAGCCCAATCTTCGCCAAGAGCGAGACCCACGGCTCTCAGCGAAGAGCCCCTCTGCTGTGAGCCGGGCCTTTGGCTCTCGGCGAAGCGGCGGGCTCACGGCAGAGGCCTCGTTTCCGGTAGTGCATGTTCCGCGGCTTGCGCCACAAGAACCTATCCAACCAAAAAGGTGTCCCGTTGGCATTTTGGCAATCATGCTCCTTAGTTATTCCATCGGGCACAATCTCGTGAAGCCTTATAAAGACCGATGCTTGTATTTTTTTTGCAAAAGCGAAAAAAAAACTGATGACATCCCTTGCGACTGGCCTGATAAAATGATATCCGTTTGTATGTCTTAGTTTTTTTTTTCTACGGTACGAACCACAAGAATTCTACACACGAATGTAACAAATTGCATATTGATATTGGTTCTGTCTTGACAAGCTATTGAAGAAAATACCTATACTTTTTTTTAAAAAAAGAAAAGAACGAAATGTCTATGCACTGCAACTAACCTAATCCATATGGATTTCTACGCAATGCGCTGCAATCTAATCAACTTTGACATGCGCTGCTATATTGATCTAACCTTCTACTAACCTAATCCATATGGAATTCTATGTTACTTACAATAGACACGAGGGAATAAGATTTTAAAACTATGATTCAGTAAACGCGGTTTATCTATGTTATTTTTATTGAAATAAGCCACAATGGAGTGTACATTTTTTAAATGAACTGTAGGAGATATGCGTGTTTCATTGACATAACAGAATTTACAAGAGTATGTTGTATTTTTTAATATACATGTCTACATTATGCAGGCCAAGGTATATTGTTTCAAGTTTTCCACACAAAACATTAAACTAGTTTATCCATAACTTAATGTTAAATTGAATTAAACATCAACCTATGTACAAATGTAATACAGAATAAAATAGAAAATAAAACAAATGTCAAACAGAAAGAAAAAAAAGGTGGATTTGCTAGTTGGTGGGCTGTAGGCCTGTAATAGATGGCCCGTTATTGCAGCCCACCGAAAACTTCGCTTCCTTGCAGGAATCCTATACATCTTCCGGAAGATTTTTCTTATCTTACCTTCCAATGTTTGAGATTGATGCAGATTCTCTCCACTGTCAAATCTCCAGGCTCAGGTGCATGGACTTTTTCTTTTCCGTTCAAGTGAATTTCCCGTTCCGTTCCAATCGGCGCGTGCGGCAAGTCGCGCCGCCGATGCCCTCGTCCCCATCGTCCTCGCCCGCCATTGCAACCCTCAGCCCAAGGTCTGCCGCCACGCTCTTTGCTTGTTGCGCCTCCCGTGCTGCCTCCTCCTCCGCTTCTCCTAGCACCCATCTCCCAACTTTTGTGCGTTCTTCCATTCCCTGTATACCTCTCGAATGGCCTCACCGCCGCCTACTCCCAAATCCTGCTTCGGTGCCGCCCCGTCCGTCGTCGCGCTCCCATGCGCCACTGCCAGGCCCAAGGTGTTCACACACGATCCACGTGTTCGAGCTACTCGACCCCGGCCTCCACGACGCTCGCAATCTGTTCGACGGTATGGCCCAAACGGACGTGGTCACCTACAATAATGCCATGCTCTGTAGGTACGATATCTTTGTGCTTTTGTACAAGGCCTTCCGTCTCTTCCCTCCATGAGGGAGTGTGGCGTCAGGCCAACTGGCTTCACCTTCTCCATAGTATCATCGGCGGTTGTCTTTAGCACTCACGACCATAAGCTTCATGCCGCTGTTGTTTATTACGGCCTGGTACCACCTTGATGTCATAGTTGGCAAATCCCCCTTGATATGTATCACCGGATTGGTCTCTTGCAGTATGCAGTGGTGCCTTCTCGTGCATCGAAGAGCCAAATGTTACTTCCTGGAACTCCGTCATGTAAGGACCAGGCTCTCAGTGTCTGAGTGTTTCCTGTCCATGAGAAGAAAAGGGCTTCTCACTTGATGGTTTCAGTGTGTCCACCGTGCTCAGTGTCTGCTCAATATCAAGGATTTTACCAAAGTTGACAAGATGTTGGATCTTTGCGTTAAAATGAGTTTTCTAACAAATTTCATTATTTGTAGTGTTTTTATTAACTTCCTCTACCTGTCTGACATGCTATCAACATTTCAGAGGAATGCAAACATGGGCCTCTGAACCTTCCAATTCATGCTATGCAAGGAGCGGCCTAATGGAAGAAGCCTGGAACCTCTTTGCGGCATCTTCACAAAATGGTGTTGCTCCAACTGAGTTCACTTTTGCCAATGTGGTGAGATGAGGTTTATGCTTTGGTTTAATGGAACGGGGCACCAACAAGGATCTGGTGTTAAGAAATACAATGCTGCTCGGCCTATTACAAAATGGAAAAGGTAAGGAAGCCCTTGGAGACTAGAGTATTTAGAAGGATGCTCAAATGTTGGAGCCCTATTACGTACATCTTCTATTGATAACTATGCCTATGAGAAATAAATGATAATTGCCAATATTTTTTTGGTCATGAACACAACATTTTTTACGCAAACTACATTTGTAGTTGTTTGTCAACATTTTTCTACACTCACTAACATTATATTTAGATGATCGACATTTTCCCACATACACTAACTCTTTTGTTTAACACATTCTTAGAACACCCCACCAACATTTTATTTATAACAATTTTTTGATGAATTCATAAAAAATGTTGAATTATTTTAAGTAAAGGTTGTTGTAATAAATAACATATTGGTCTAATATATTATAAATATGATAAATGTTCAGAATTGTTGGTTTTTATTTAGTTAAACTATAAATGTTTATGGTTATGAAAAAAATGTTGGATACTAGGTTAAAAATTGTTATTGTTGTACAAATGTTGAGAAATGGTAATTGTTGACAAATGATAAATATTGAGAAATGATAAATGATCGAGAAAATGTGATAAGTGTTGTGAAATGTTGACTTCATTTAATTAAACTATAAATGTTCACGATCGCGAAAAACAAAAATGTTGGACACTAGGTTAAAAATTGTTATTATATGTATATAAAAGTTGATTTAGAACATAAATGATATAATTTGTTGTGAAATTGTTGACAAAAAATGTTGAATTACTTGAAGTAGTAGTTGGTGTAAGACGGAAATGTTGAACATTGGATTACGAAATGTTGGTATCCTAGCACAAAAGTTGATGTAGAATAGAATTGTTTTGAAGTTGTTGTGAAATAGTTGAGAGAGAAATGTTGAAGTTTTCAAGTAAAGGTTGTTGTAAGAAAAAAAATGTTTATGAAGAACAGAAATGTTGGACATTAGGTTATAAATTGTTGACATCTGTAAAGAAAAGTTGATTTAGAATAGAAATATTTTAAAGTAGTTATGAAATTATTGACAAAAAATTTTGATTTATGCATATAGAATATTGGGTAATGTGTAGAAGTTTTTTGGATGAAAGAGTTATTGAATCATCTAACGAAAAGTTGAAATAGAATATGAATGTTTGAATCTGAGAATAAAATGTTGGTTATGAATAACAAAAATGTTGAACATTGGATTAAGAAATGTTGGTATCCTTATATAAAAGTTGATTTAGAATAAAAATATTTTAAAATTATTGTGAAACTGTTGACAAAAAATGTTTGAATTATTTTAAGTAAAGGTTGTTGTAATAAATTACATATTTGTCTAATATATTAGAAATATGATAAATATTTAAAAATATTGGGCTTCATTTAGTTAAACTATAAATGTTCATGGTTATGAAAAATAAAAAAATGTTGGACATTGGGTTAAATTTTTTTGTTATTGATGTATAAATGTTCATGAATGGTAATTGTTTACAAATGATAAATATTGAGAAATGATAAATGATCGAGGAAATGTGATAAGTGTTGAGAAATGTTGACTTGATTTAATTAAACTATAAATGTTCACGATTGCAAACAAAATGTTGGACACTGGGTTAAAATTTGTTATTATACGTATACAAAAGTTGATTTAAAACATAAACTATTTAATTTGTTGTGAAATTTTTGACAAAAAATGTTGAATTATTTGATGTAGTTTTTCGTGTAAGACGGAAAAGTTGAACATTAGATTATGAAATGTTGGCATCCTTGCATAAAAGTTGATGTAGAATAGAAATGTTTTGAAGTTGTTGTGAAATTGTTGAGCGAAAAATGTTGAAGATTTCAAGTAAAAGTTGTTGTAATAAAATAAATATTTGTGAAGAACAGAAATGTTGGAGATTGCGCTAAAAGTTGTCGATATTCGTACCGAAAAGGTTATTTATAATATAAATATTTTAAAATAGTTGTGAAATCATCGACTAAAAATGTTGATTTATGCATATATAATATTGGTCAATGTGTAGAAGTTTTTGTGAATGAAAGAATTATTGAATCAATTAAACAAAAGTATTGGTTAGTTTCACGTAATGTTGATAAAATTTTGACAACATTATTTCTTTCACAACATAAAAGTTGAATTAGAATAGAAATGTTTGAACCTAAGAAGAAAATGTTAGGAAATGTTGGTTATGAAGAACAAAAGTTTTGAGCATTAGATTAGGAGATGTTGGTATCCTTATATAAATGTTGATTTAGAATAGAATTTTTTAAAATTGTTTTGAAACTGTTGAAAAAATGTTGAATTATTTTAAGTAAATGTTGTTGTAATAAATTGCATATTTGTCTAATATATTAGAAATATGATAAATATTTAGAAATGTTCGGCTTCGTTTAGTTAAACTATCAATATTCATGTTTATGAAAAAATGTTGGAGATTAGGTTTAAAATTGTTGTTATTGTTGTATAAATGTTGAGAAATGGTAATTGTTGACAAATGATAAATATTGAGAAATTATAAATGATCAGAAAATGTGATAAGTGTTGAGAAATCTTGTCTTCATTTAATTAAACTATAAATTTTCACAAGTGCGGAAAACAAAAATGTTGAACTGTGGGTTAAAAATTGTTATTATATGTATATAAAAGTTGACTTAGAACATAAATTATTTAATTTGTTGTGAAATTATTGGCAAAAAATGTTGAATTATTTGAGGTGGTTGTTTGTGTAAGACGGAAATGTTGAACATTGGATTAGGAAATATTGATATCCTTGCATAAAAGTTGATGCATAATAGAAAAGTTTTGAAATTGTTGTGAAATTGTTGAACGAAAAATGTTAAATTTTGTGAAGTAAATGTTGTTGTAAGAACAATAAATGTTTGTCCAAGTCAAATAAATAATTGGAGAGTATGAAAACATAAAACATATTGATTTATGCGTATAGAATAAATTATTGGAGAGTATGAAAACATATATCAACATCTCAACACTTCTAAGGGTTACTCTATGTTTATTATTATCAGATACTCCAGTGTAGAATAAAAGAGTTTTGGATATGAAGACATTGATCTGTAAATGATTCTTCTTCTGTTGGAAAGCTTTTTGGTTCATCTGTAAATGAGTATGATTTATTAATGATATCTGCATGTACAATATGCGCTTCTTACATACTCCAATCATTTCAATAATTTTCTTTTGAGATGTGTTTTCTGGACAAATATTTAAATAATATATAAACCTAAACTTCATAAGACAAGTTTAAGTTTGACTTCCAACTCCAAAGTTTAAATTTCAACTTTGAAGTGCTTACATGCTTCGATCCCTTCAATAATTCCTTTTTGACATGTAAATATTATATATTATAAACGTCAACTTTCAAATACAATTTTAAATCTGACTTTAAACTTCAAACTTCAACTTTAAAGTGCTCACCCGTAGTTATCCCACTTACGACCACATGCCCAGCAAAAAATTCAAAAAAAGTCAAAAAAGTCTGCATCTGATTTTTTCTCCCGCGTCCAAAAGTTCAAGAAAAAAAAGTCCAAAAAAGTCTGCATGTGCCTTTTCCTCCCACGTCTAAAAGTTTAAAAAAAGTCCAAAAAGTCTAACGGCGCTGGAAAGTATGTGTTGTTCAAAAAAAAATCAAAAAAAGTCTGCATCCCTTTTTTTCCGCGCTCCCGCATCATATTGCTGCTTCACGCGTGCTGTAATGGAACGGAACGGGCTAATACAACTGGGCTTTAGTGGGCTTAAATGAGCTCTATAGTTCACATGCTTACGTAACTTCCTGTAGGTATATAGGAAGCCCCGCTTCCTGTGTTATTCCGAGGTGGTCGACCGAAACGGAATTCCCCATTCCCAAACCCTACTCACAGTCTCTCTCTCTAGCATCGCGGACGGAGCAACTCCGCTGTCCGGCGGCGGTCGTTCCTGTCCTTGTTGCGCCGGAGAGGCCGGTTCGTCGGCGACGATGGAACCGCAGCAGCCGCCGGACCTTCCTGCAGATCCCCTGCTCGAGGTCATCGCGCGCTGTGACGACGACGTCGAGACCGTCGTCCGCTGCGCCGCTGTCTCCAAGCCCCTCCGCCGCGCAATCCTCGATCCAGGCTTCCGCCGCCGCCTCGGCCTCCGCGCGGAGGCCAACGGCGGCTTCGACCCGAATCTCCTCGTGGCGGCGTCCTACCGGCTGCGTGCCCGCTACATCCGCTCCGACCCCTTCCTCGTCCAGAAGACAGGCGGGCGGCTCCGTTTCGACACCGACCTCCTGCGGTCGTTCGAGCCGGCGTCGTCCTCCCGCGACGGGCTCCTCGTCCTTCGCCGGATCCATGAAGGCATCGGCTTCCAGAGAGTGGACGACGTCGAGCTGCTCGTCTGCAACACCATCACCGGGCATGCGACTTCCATTCCTAGGATGGACCTTCGGGGTCCCAGTGGACATATCAGGTTAGACATATACCCACCCGTCTTGCTGTCCACCGACGGCGGCGGCCGCTCCTTCGAGCTGCTTGTCATGTACAGTGTCGGTGGCTGGGCCCCGCCGCCATGCCGGGAGGTCCAGATCTTCTCGTCACAGGAAGCCGTGTGGGGTGCTGCCCGCCAGATCCAGCTGCCCGAGGACGTGGAGCTTGTGGGGGCAACGTCTACTGCCCCGGCTGTGATCGGGCGCAGCATCCACTGGCTAGCCTGCAACGACATAGCCTTCCCGGCGTTCCGCGACGGCGACATGTTCGTCCTCGCCCTCCACGCTGATGAAGGAGTGCAGGCCACGGTGATCAAGCTGTCGCAAGAGTTGCTTGCAAGCATTGGGAGATGCTGCGGTGGACCTAGCAGTGTTGCCCATAATCTCATCCTTACTACTGCTGCTAGGGAGGAAGGGAAGAGGCTAAGCGTAGTTGTCGCGGAGAAACTTGCGATATCAGTGTGGACACTAGAGCCGGCGGAGGAGGGGTCACCAAGCAGCTGGAGTCGGCAGGAGGTGATCCGGAGGAGGGAGATTGGCAGGCAGCTCACCGCCATTCCGGACGCGTACCAGTCAATCCGGTTCGACGCGTTTATTTGGGGAGAGGAGTGGCACCGTGCTCTTCTGGGTGGAGGGGGCTGGGCTCGTCCAACTCAACCTTGGGACCAAGAAGGCCATAGTGCTCTGGAAGGGCAGCGGCGTCATCAACTACCACACATCAAAGGCATTGGTGCATGAGGTGGATCTGGTATCTATGCTCCAATGCATGAAACCTTTCTGAATTAACTAGAAAGCTCTAGCGCGGCGTTGCCACGCCCAGCTTGATTGAGCCAGTTTAATTTTCGATGCTTGCTATTGTTCTGGTTGTAGCTTTCTGTTGAGCAATTTCATTGGTGGCTCCACAGTACAACATAGTTTCTGATAACACCTCTTTCAAAGCAAGTAGAGTGAGACATTCGATCATGTTCGACTCCATTTAAAGTAGCTGCTAATATGCTTAAGTACTCACACTGCTGTGAGGAATAGACACACATATCAAGTAAAGCATTTTGAAATTGCATACATTAAATTCCATTTGCAATGATGATGAATATGTATACCTTCTTTTTTTTAGGGTTTGTCTATAGCTCACCCACGCAATTCTAGCCTCCTCTTCACACGAATTTTTGCAACTTTTTACACCCTAAATCTATTATTTTTACCCCTACCCCCTCCCTTATCCCCTTCCCACCTTATCTCTTTCTCTTCCCTCCCACCTTCTTCCTCCCGACCCCCTGCCTCCCACCCGCGACCCACCACCACCGCCGCCGCCCCGTCGCGCCCCCACCCCGCCGGCGCGGCCGGGCTAGGGTCCGGCGGACCTCTGCGCCGGCCGCCGCCGGCGCGGAGGTCCCTAGCCCGGCCGCTCCAGCCACCACCACCGCCCCCTCCTACCACCGCCGCCGCCTGATCCCGCCGTCACCGGTCGCCACCGCCGTATCCGGACGCCGCCGTGCGCCCCCGCCCGACCCTGGCCCAACCGCCGGCCTCCACCGCCCGGCTGGCGGCGCCCCCGCCGCCCGGCCTCGCTGCCCCGCCCACCGCCACCTCCGCCGGGCCGGCCTGCCGCCGCCGGCCCTCCCTCCTTGGCCGGCGGTGAGCAGCAGCCCCCCGGAAACCCCGGAACCCTAACCCCGGAACCCTAACCCGAACCCTAACCTCGCCGGAATCTCACCGGAGTTGGAGAAGATGGATGGATGAGGAGAGATGGAGGTGAGAAAAAATTTGTGTGAGGAGGTGGTTTGTTTCACCCAAGAAACAGATAGCTTTACCTTTTTTTTTAAATACGAAAAGCTTTCACTACTGCTGCTTTAGCCTCCTCTTGGTCATAATTTCACCATGGACTGAAGCCTCAAATTCACTAAGAATGGCAAGTGAACATATTTATTGCTTTTGTAGAGGATACATGCATTAGCTTATGTAAGCACGAAGTATACCATTTTCCATTTCATATTTTTGTGTCCTGTTTAGCATGGACAACAGACAAATGAAAAAAGTACCTAGCCAAGCCTTCTTCATCAGGCAGGATCTTATCCTTTATATCTGGCATTTCATCTTCGCCTAAAGCTAAAGCCTCCAAGATCCTATAGTATTTCTTTGCAAAGTTGATTGACATCATAGAAACAGAGAATTCAGGATGTTACAGTATAACATATTGATGCTCCTTGAAATGTTAGGCCAAAGGCGACAAGGCATGTACAACAGCATTTGGCCATGGATTATGGAACAAAATTCTCTGCTTCGCATCCTCAACAAGTAGTAGGTTATCAGGAAGCAGGGCAGTCATTGTGTTGTTTTCCCTTAATAATATAAAGAAGTCCAGCTGATTTCCTTTTTTTCCGCTTTTGATAAAACAATCTGTTAAAATATTGGCATAATTCAGAGGTAGCAAAATACTAAGCTAGTGTAAGATAGTGTTATTAAACTAATTCCCAGCTATAGCAATGTAGCCGTACATGCTACGTATACTTGTAAAACATGAAGTGCAATATTTAGCCGTGTCTTGCAGAGGAGATAACGGTTACTTCTTTTTAGAAATTGAACATTTTACATTCTAGAACTTGTAAATGTGCATGTACTCAAAATGAAACACACAAGTCTTAAACTGCTCTTTATGTAGTGTGCAGAAATTTAGACCTCATTAGCTGATTGATTGAATCAATAGGGGAAATATTGGTAAATAATAAATCTTATGTTGTGCACTTTATCTAGTAAGCATAAATTTAGAACTCATTAGCTAATCAAATCAATAAGGGAAATAATGGTAAATATACTGAAATTCTCATTACTTACATCTCTGCCTATGGTAGGAGCAACAAGACAAGGAATTCAGAGAGACTGTCTATCCTTTAGATCGATGTCAATTTCTGTGACTCTGTCCACCCGGCCAAGCATAATAGCCACAACTAATGGCTCTCCTTGCCTCCTTTGCCCTTTCCATTATCGTAGAAACAGTACTTGGCTGCCTTTGAGAGCTGAGAAGGCGTGAGGTAGAGAGCGATGGTCGGCGCTGCAGGCGAGCGTGGCTGCAGGCTTAGGGAAATCGCTAGCAGTGGGCTTCATGCTGAGCGCTCTTCTCAGTGGTGCTCGCCTTCCTCCCGCGCGCCGTGCAGGATAGGCTCTGCAGCCCTGGGAGCAGCATCTTGCCTTGGTTTCCTATACCACCACGCGGGCAGAGGGCGGCGGGCAGCGCTGCAGGCGGAGGGGGCGGCGTGGCAGGCGGTGCACGGAGGCCCAGCAGCGCCGCTATAGCACCCGTGTTGCTACGCCCATGGATGTGTGGTCGGGAAGGAGGCCATGGCGGGCTCAATTGGTGGCCGGGGCTGCGCGGACGAGGCCGGCTGGTGGGGCTGGCCGCAGGTGAGGGAGGCGCGGGCGGAGGGGCGGCGACGGCGAGGTAGGCGGAGCCGTGGAGCGCGGGGTTCGCGAGGATTCGCGAGCACCGGGTTCACGCATTACCGGGCGGTAGACCATAGACCCGCGCCCATCTCGATCTAACGGCCTGTATCACGATTTCGCTGGATCCAACGGTTAGCAGCCTAACGGGCGACGTGGCGCTATCGGGTGCCCGAGCTTGGACGCAGGATTCGTTATATAGGATCTAACAGCCTGTATCACGATTTCGCTGGATCCAACGGTTAGCAGCCTAACGGGCGACGTGACGCTATCGGGTGCCCGAGCTTGGACGCAGGATTCGTTATATAGAGATTTGTTTGGGTGGTTTTTTTTTGCTTGTGCCTAACTGTGTTTAGTGGCCATGCGCTTTCGTCCATCTACCCCCTTCAAACTTTGAACTGCTTTATTTCCTAGGCAACTGCAATAAGAAATTGCAGCAATAATGTACTCAAACTTTAATTTGATTCGATGGTTTACATGTTCCGCATTTTATTATATTCCTGATTTATTTCCTACGCAACTGCAATATGAAATTGCAGCAACAATGTACTCTAACTTGATTTTGGATGGTTTACAAGTTCTGCATTTTATTATATTCGTGTGTGCTATATATATGTTATCCCGTACTATGATTTTACAATTTACAGTCTACCACAATTCATTTTTTTAGTTTTAGAATATAGAGTGGATGATTGTTCTTGCTTAGTAGTTGAGGAAAACAAGCATCAGCTATAGTTGACATAATGTTTTGTAGATAATAACGTGATATTGGCTGCAAGTCAAGAATCATTTCTATCTCGGTGTTGTCTTGAATGTTGACAGATTCTCAAATAATGTTGCATAGTACTTCAGGAGTCACTACGGGAAAGCTGAGGATTGCCGTGCGTCCGAAACGCACGGCAAAGGCTTTGCCGTGCGTTTTTCTTGTAAACGCACGGCAAAGGCCGCACGGCACCTTTTTGCACGGCAAAAGGGCTTTGCCGTGCGTCAAGGACGACGCACGGCAACAAAAAGTGCCCTGACGGCGCGCCCGTCTCAAACGGCGGCCGACGGTTTTTGCGAGGATTGCCGTGCGCCTGTCTAGACACACGGCAAACAAAACTAAAAAAAAGAAAAAAAAAGTAACGCCCGGCCTGCCGCCGGCCGAAACAAAAAAAAAACCACAGGCCGGGGCCCGCCGCCGGCGGACCACAACCGCGGACCACCACCACCACCGCCGGCAGACCACCACCGCGGCAACTCCACCACGGGCCCGCCGGGGACGCCGCTCCAGCAAGTCTTCCGCCGCGCCGGGGAATCCGCCGGGCCTCCACTGCGTCCGACCCGCCTCCACCACGCGAGGGACGCCGGATATTGCGCCGTCAGAGGAGGAGCGGGCGGTGGCGCCGTCGGAGGAGTTCGCGGCCACCGACGCCGCCGGCCACCGAGGTGAAGGAGGTCGCGGCCCGGACGGAGGTCGAGCATGAGGGCGCCGGGATCGCCGGGACGGAGGTCGAGGATGAGGGCGCCGGGGTCGTCGCATCTCGCCCCACCCGCCGCATCTCGCCCCATCCGCCGGATCTCGCCGTGGCCGGTGCACGGCTGGTAGAGGCGGAGAGAGGGAAAGGGAGGGGGGCACCCGCCGGGGCGACCGGATCTTGGGGAAGGTGGCCACCGCGCCGGTGAGGGAGGGAGGGGAGGGAGGACGGCCGCGCCGGTGAGGGAGGGAGGGGGTAGGACGGGCGCCGCCGACGCCATGGGAGGAGGAGGGGGCGGCAGCGCCGTGGGAGGAGGGGGTGGCGGCGCCATGTGAGGAGGAACGGGGGGGGGGGGGCGGTTGGAGGAGTAGGTGGGGGGGGGCTGCGGGCAGGAGGAGAGGTGGGGGGCTGCGGTGGAGTGGGTTAGGGTTAGGAGGCCTTATATATGAGCTTTCATTTGATCTCGTCCGTCGGTTCTTAAGATCGATGCCTCTCGTCCGTCGGGCTGTTGGGCTGCGGTGGAGAGGGCTGCTGGGCCAGTGTGTAATGGGCCTTCGCCGTGCGCCTGTAAACAAACGCACGGCAAACATTTCTGCACCATTAAAATTTTTGTAATTGCATTTGATATTTTAAAATTATCAAATGATTTCCAAAATTGACCATAAACTATCACATGTTGCATCTATAGAGTAGAAAAATTTAAAGTGAAAAGAATTTGTTTTGAGGAGCAATTGGATTTAGGGCTTAGGAGGACATATATGGAAAAAAATGTTTGCCGTGCGCCATACCAAAAACGCACGGCAAAGAGGTATCTTTGCCGTGCGCCAATTAGAAAACGCACGGCAAAGGCCTTTTTCATTTACTTTATTTCAATCTCATAATTAGAGTTAATGTACTAAAATTATCAAACGAATCCGAAAATTTACCATAAATTAAAATGAGACAATATATGTTGTATATTGCCTAAATAAAAAACTTTTCAAATTCAAATTTGAATTTTACTAGGGCTAAAAACTGAATCAAGTGGCTCTCAACACTCTGAAACTTCTAGCGAGATACTTCGGTTTCTAAACACCATCCATGACAACTTGCTCAAAACACTTTATATGATTTATCACAAGCTTCACATAGGATACCATGAGCCCTCGACGAATCTCATGATTTTCAAACTTTATTTGCATTTTATACAATTAAAAAACATTGCAACCACATGTGGGTTTTCATGATTGGCGAACAAAATGTTCAAAATTTCATCCAATTTCATAGATAAGGTCTTAAAAATGATTCAATTACATGAATATGATTTTCCACAAATTTTACTACATTACTTTATGCACTTGCAGTTCAAATTTGACGTATACGACAAAAATTCTTTAAGTGAGACATAATTGTTAAAAATAGTAAATTAATCGAGACATGTATAAAATTGAAATATAGAGTACAAAATAATGTTCTTGAAGTGGAGAAATAAAAAGAAGTACAAAAATCAAAATTTTTAAAAATACTTTGCCGTGCGCTGTGGGAAAACGCACGGCAAACGTATATGTTTGCCGTGCGTCAGGTGGAAACGCACGGCAAACATATAAGTTTGCCGTGCGTTTTCCTACGGCGCACGGCAAAGGTAACGAGCAAGCTAACGGGGGTAACGTGCGGTGGGGAAAAAATGTTTGCCGTGCGTCAAAGAAAAAACGCACGGCAAACAATTTTTTTACCGGGTGTTTTTTTTTGCCGTGCGCCTGAAAAAATGCGCACGGCAAAGATCGGAACGCACGGCAAACACCGATTTTCCCGTAGTGAGTTCATGTTTCAGTCATATGCAACATGAGAGAATAACATCTGCAATATAAAAAAAAATTACATATGCAACATCATTAAATTCGACAGATTCACCTCTGAAAATCTGTCAACAGATAAATTGGATGTTTAAGTCTTATACTCATATGGAATTAGCATTTCATATTAGTAGCTTTCATTTTGTACGTTCATCATGCAGGATTCGATCTAGAGGAGATACGATGACACTCTATTCCATATTTCCATTGTCACCCCATTGTTATGTTGTTTTCTTATTTGCTGCATTCCAAATAGGCCTACATAGCTAGATAGCTTATTCTGTTAGTGGTTTGTGTATGGGTTTAAAAGAGTGCAGCTCTTCTGTGTATTTCCTCACATAATGTTTTGTAGATAACGTGATATTGGCTGCAAGTCAAGTATCATTCGATCTTGGTGTCGTCTCGAATGTTGACAGATTCTCGAATAATGTTGCATAGTACTTCATGTTTCAGTCATATGTAACATGAGATAATAACATTTGTAGTATATTAAAAAAACATATGCAACATCATAAAATTCAACAAATTTACCTCTAAAAATCCGTCAATAGATAAATAGACACTCCCTATAAAAATTGGTTGGATGTTTAAGCCATATACTCATATGGAATGAGCATTTTAGTATGTTTCATTTTGTGTTCATCATGCAGGATTCTAGAGGAGATACGATGACACTCTATTCTATTGTCACCCCCATTAATTGTTATGTTATTTTCTTATTTGCTGCATTAGCTAGCTCATTCGGTTGGCTTGTTAGTGGTTTGTGTATGGGTTTAAAGCAGTGCAGCTACTGTGTTTATTCGAAAGGAAAAATAAAAGGAAGAAAGAATATAATGCATGGTAGTGTAAATTTCTCTGCGGCACCCTTCTAAGTTCTAAGGTTGCTTGTGTTATGTCATGAACCGCTTGTCTCGCTCTAGCCAATGGAGCAGAGACGGCGGCGCCGTGAGGAAGGGATTGGAAGCAATGCATTCTGATTTCTGTTGGTACGCGTGTGTGTGTGGGATCTGGAAGAAAATTTTGCCAGGCTCAGCTTATTCGTGTGTTGGAGTCCGTTCAATCATGATATGATGATAGAGCTCTTCACGTCGACGGAACGCGGCCACGATCTCGCCGTGGAGTATATATATGTCTGTCGTCGGGCGCTTAGCTCCGGCAACCTCCGGCAACCATCACCTTGGCTAGGGATGCAAGTTAGAAATGTAGAAAATCAGAGGAGCGGAAGATTAGATGGAAACGCCGTGACCTCGTGCTGGCCGGCGGGTGCGTGTTATATAGGCGTGGAAACTCCCCACGCATGGATTTACATCAAGGAGATATCCTGGCTGGCTGCTTAGAGTTGTTGTACAACAAACTAACATATCTAAACAACTCAACAACCGGCCATTCAATCTTGTTACATACAACTTGATCAACAAGACACACGCACACCCTATACATTCATCTAACACCCCACCTCAATCACAACTGTCTGAGGTTGAGATTGTGTTTAAAATTCTCTAGCTGTCGCACAGGTATTGCTTTGGTAAAACCATCTGCAACTTGATCTCCCGTAGATATAAAATCAATTTGCAACAAATTCTTCGTAACTCTTTCTCTGACAAAATGATAATCAACCTCAATGCGTTTAGTCCTAGCATGAAACACAGGATTAGATGAAAGATATTTTGCTCCCAGATCATCACACCATAATCTAGCTGCCTTAGGCACCTGTATACCAATTTCCTTTAATAAAGTTTGAATCCACATTATTTCCGCGGTTGCATTGGCAACTGCTTTGTACTCTGCCTCTGTACTTGACCTAGAAACCGTGGGCTGTTTATGTGCACTCCAGGAAACAAGATTCGAACCCAGAAAAATAGCAAAACCCCCTGTAGACCTTCTGTCATCAACGGAGCCTGCCCAATCTGCATCCGAGAATCCACTGATTAGCATAGAGGCGCACTTACTTATCTTCAACCCAATCTTTGTGTTCGACTTGACATATCTCAGTATCCTCTTTACTGCTGACCAATGTACATCTGTTGGTGCATGTAAATACTGACACACCTTGTTAACAGGAAAAGATATATCTGGTCTTGTAAGAGTCAGATATTGCAAAGCACCAACTACACTTCTATAATTTGTAGCATCTTTAGGACCGAGAGGATTTCCTTCAAAAGCCGACAATTTCTCACTAGTTGATAGAGGTGTACTAACAGGTTTGCAGCTTGCCATATTCACCTTTTTTTAATAAATCTGAAGCATACTTATCTTGAGACAAAATTATCCCATCACGTACCTTGTTTACTTCCATACCAAGAAAGTAATGCAACTCACCAAGATCCTTGAGAGCAAAGTCATTCATCAGATTTTTTAACAAGCCAGTAGTAGCTTTAGGAGTTGAGCTGACAACTATTATATCATCAACATAGACCAAAATAAATACTATCACTGACCCATTGTTGAAATAAAACAGTGAAGTATCTGCCTTTGATGCCTTGAATCCAAGTTCTATTAATTTAGTGCTGAGACGAGCATACCAAGCCCGAGGCGCTTGTTTTAACCCATAAAGCGCCTTATCTAACTTGCAAACATAATTTGGCCTTGTCTTGTCTATATATCCAGGCGGCTGCCTCATATATACCTCCTCTTCTAATATCCCATGAAGAAAGGCATTTTGTACATCAAGTTGTCTTAAGCTCCAACCCCTCGAAACAGCAATAGCCAAAATTGTTCTAATTGTAGACATTTTTACTACTGGACTAAATGTATCTTCATAATCAACGCCATATCTTTGTTTGAAGCCCTTAGCCACTAGCCGACCTTTATATTTATCCAAAGTACCATCTGCTTTGTACTTAATTTTAAAAACCCATTTGCAATCTATAATATTACTACCCTTCTTTGGTGGTACCAAGTGCCATGTTTTATTTTTCATTAAGGCATCATATTCTACATCCATAGCTGCCTTCCACTCTTTGCTTGCCAATGCTTCTTCTATACTATACGGTTCTCCACTAGATGTAAGAAGACCATAACGCACAATACCATCGGTATATACCTTGGGTTTTCTGATCCCACCTTGAAGCCTTGTGCGTGGACGTTCAGACGGTGGTGCAGGCGGCGTTGGTGTAGGAGATGCAGGCGGTGACGTAGGCGTTGGTGTAGGCACAGGGGATCCTGGCGGCGTAGAAGATCCAGGCTGTGCTGATGGAGAGGATCCGCCGCCAGCTTGATCCAAGGCGGGAGCAGCTGATGGATCCGAGGCGGATCCTGTCGGTGCCTGTGATGCCGCAGGCACATGGCCCCCTGGCGCCGACGGACACGCGGAGGAAGCAGGTTGGCGCCGCGCGGATTGTGTCGGGGAGGACTCCTGCGCGGCCATCGCTGATTGGCCAGCCACCTCAGCCGGAGATCCGCCTGCTATGGAGCTGTCAGGCGCCGATCCCGGGGTTGCTGTACGCGGAGGATCTGCACCGGGAGCTGCACCTGCGCCAAAAATTCTTGCCCCTGCTGATAAAACACATGTTTCTTCACCAAATTCATTAGTATTTTCACCATTAGTCATATGATCATCTACTGATTTGTCTCCAGAGGAAGGATTTCTCAAGGAAGGTGGTAGAAGAAGAATTTCGGAACGAAGACGAGCACCTGCATTCTCAGGTGCCGCCCCCCACACATCAGAAAATATAAGTTCAAAAGGATGAGAGGAAGCACTAGTAGATGTAGGATATGGGAGTTGATGACTCTTTCCTTTTTGACAAGCATCACACACAGCATCTTTATTCAAATCAAAAGACAGACAAGGAAGTTTATGACTGCTAACAACTCTCTGAACAATAGGAATAGAAGGGTGTCCTAGACGACTGTGCCATCTCTCGAGAGGCACTTTATTGACCCCAAAAGCTTGCTTGGATGCTGGTGTAGGTGGTAGAGGATACAACCCTCTCCTGCATGGCCCCTCAAGTAGAGTGCTCTTCGTGTCCCGATCCTTAATAAGAAAGAAGTTGGGATGAAATTCAAGAAAAACATTGTTATCAGAGGTAAGACGATGGACAGAAATAAGGTTTTTCTTAGTGGATGGAACATGTAAGATATTACGGAGTTGGAGATTTTTGTCTGGAGTACAAATAGTAGATTGACCAATATGCTTAATGTTCATACCTGACCCATTTGCAGCATGGATCTGATCAGTACCATTGTACCTCTCACGGACGGCAAGCTTCTCAAGCTCACCCGTGATGTGATCGGTGGCGCTAGTGTCAGTGTACCAGTTGTTGTCGACGGTGTAGGAGTTCACAGCTGCGCCGGCATGCTTTTCTTCAGGGACGTAATCCTCCTCAAAGCGGTGCCAGCAACGGTCTGCAGTGTGACCACTCTTGAGGCAGACTTGGCACACTGGTCTTGAATTGCCGGAGTTGCCACGGTTCTGGCTACCGCGACCGGCACCACTTCCACCATTGTTGCGCTGATTGTTGTTGAAGCCGGGGTTGCCACGTCCACGTCCTCCTCCTGAGCCACGACCGCGACCAGAATTGCCACGGCCACGACCAAATCCTCCACGGCCACCACGATTAGCCGTGTTGGCCGAGGAACCAGATTGATTCCCATTGCCCATGATCTCCATGCGGGTTTCAAAAGCAAGAAGCTGGGAATAGGCTTCACTCACTGTTACAGCGTCCTTTCGTGCCAGGAGAGAGGTGACGACGGGGTTGTACTCCATGTCGAGGCCGGTGACGATATAGGTCAGAAGCTCATCATCTTGGATCGGCTTCCCTGCAGCGGCCATCTCATTTGCTAGAGTACGCATCTTGCCCATGTACTCCGTGATGGTCTGGCTCCCCTTCTGCGCCGTGGTGAGCGCGAGTCGTGTATTCACAACCCGCGCCCTGTTCTGCGACACGTACATCTCTTCGATCGCCGCCCACAGCCCTGCTGTGGTGTCTTGGGCAGCAACTTGGGCAAGTACTTCTCGCCCTAAGGACCCCAGAACAAAGCTCAGCACTTGCTGATCTCTGGAGAACCATTCTTCATACGCCGGGTTGGGAACAACAGCATCCTTGCCGGCGCTGTCCTTGCCATCGATCTCCTCGGCGGGGGCTGGTGAGGCTCCGGTGAGATGCCCCACCATGCGCGATCCACGGACGGCAGCCAAGATCTGTGCCTTCCACATCGCGTGGTTGTTCTTCCCTAGCTTCTCGGTGACGGTGATCCCCATGAAGGGATTGAGGGCGGCAGCGGCGGCGACTGCAGAAGAACCCATGGCGAGATGCTAGGTGTTTAGTTTGTGGCTCTGATTACCATGTAGAAAATCAGAGGAGCGGAAGATTAGATGGAAATGCCGTGACCTCGTGCTGGCCGGCGGGTGCGTGTTATATAGGCGTGCAAACTCCCCACGCAAGGATTTACATCAAGGAGATATCCTGGCCGGCTGCTTAGAGTTGTTGTACAACAAACTAACATATCTAAACAACTCAACAACCGGCCATTCAATCTTGTTACATACAACTTGATCAACAAGACACACGCACACCCTATACATTCATCTAACAAGAAATGTAATAGGTCATTAGGTCGACTCAAAAAAATGATAAAGTGAACTAAGATGACATTCAACGTAATTAATTTTGGAGAGGAACAACTGACTAAAAACACAATTGGGTACCCACTTGCATCTCTAACCTTGGCGTATACGACCTATCCTTCCGCCGCTACCTCGGCATTTGACAACATGCATGCAAACTATTGGGTTGGATTGGGGAGGGTAATAATGTTCAAAGGAAACAACTCTGTGCATACGAGGTCCACAAAAGATGAATCGGTAGCATGGGAAACTATGAGCACTCGTTTTTACAAACATCTTTTAAATAAGGAGACAAAAGTGGAATAGAATGCATTCCCGATCATACCACCAAGTAGGAATCCCGATGTAGTGGATGTAGCAATTATCATTTTCCCTCCGTGTGTTTCTAGCTAGTGGGTGTAGCTTGCCTGCCGAATTCTGGTTAAATTTAAAAACACAAGAGACACAACATGGTGTGATATTACCAGTAGTAAAATAAGATACGAGGCGATGGCAACAAGATGATGATAATGAGCTACTTGAAGTATACCCCTACCGGCATGAGGATGATTCCACCTGCTCAATGACACATGATGCAGCCCGCCCGCCTAGATTAGTCCACCCGCTCGCGCTCAACCAGTCAGGAAGGGAGGGATGCGAGGCGACGCAAGCATCTTGGGATCGTTAATGTTAAAGTATAGAGTAAAATTCACTAGCTGGCCTTAAACTTGATTGGGTGTGTCATTTAGGTCTCCAAACTTCCAAAATACACATCTACTCGGCTAATTAGTTCACTTAAAGTCCAAATCACTATTAATCGTGTTAAATCACGTACGTGGCTGCTGACGATGCGGTGACATGGATGATGTGGTGTCTTTTTTTTTGTCTCATCCCCCTCCTCTCATCCTCTGTATCGTCCATCTCCATCCCATCCGACCATAGTCATCGGAGAGCTCGATGACGAGCAGCACGGCTGCGGGTTCCCGCAACGGATCGGAGGTAGCGCATCTCACCAAGCCGGCCATCGCGCTACCGACCCGCACCATATCCACGGCCGCACGACATCGACATCGAGCAGATGCATAGCAGAGCAACACCACCTGCCGGCCTTCTGCATCCAATCAACCACATGCACCATTAGTCCATCTCCTCCGTTCATTTTCCATACAGCTCGACGTCCACAGCAAGGTCACACTATACGGTCCTTTTGCATCGTCGTAGCTCAAGTTCTACAGGCCTCACCTGTCCTCGGACGCTTCTACTCGTCCGCTTCAGCGACAAAAAACAAACCATCACTGAAGGAACCCCCTGCCCCCCTCGTCTTCCACCACCCAGGCGCTCTCCCCCGCCTCCGCCCTCCTGCCCCGTCTACGGCGGCTCCCGCCGCTGGATCCGGCGGCCGCCTCCACCCGCGCACTAACACGTCGGTCCCTGCGCCGCCTCCACTCGCTCGCCCCCGCCTCCGCCCTCCCGCCCTGTCTCCGGCGGCTCCCGCCGCCGGATCCGGTAACCCCTCACCCCCCGCGCGCTAACCATTGGTCCCGCGTCGTCGTCGTCCACCTCCCGCGCCGCCGTCGTCAACCTCCAGCGCCGCCGGAATCCTAGCCGCCCGCCGCCGGCGAGCTACTCTCCCGCCCCGACCTGGCCCAGCCGCCTCTTCTGCCGCCAGGGCCCTAAGCCGCCCCACGACCTTCCCCACCGCCTGGCCTGCCTACCTCCCCCCGGCCGGCCGGCAGCTTCTAAGGTCGCAGGGAGAAGAAGGAAAGGTCGGGTGGGGCCCGCAGCGTGATGGGATGTCAATCTGTCGCTGAAGTGACGCATAGTATTCCCGCTTGTCCTCCTCCACAGTTGACACCGCCCCGCCTCCTCTTCGTCGGATTCGGCTGCTCCGGCCTAGAGGCCACCCTCAGTTGCGGCGCTTTGCCCCAGCCTCCCCAGAGGCTACCCATCCTCTCTTTGCCAGAGCCAGCTGCCCGGAGCTGCGTCCCCTTGAGCTCTCACGCGCCAGCCTCAGTAATAATGGCGCCGTCCAGCCTCAGTAATAATGGCGTCGTCGCGAGCTCTCGTGCGGCTAAGGGCAGTCCCAACGGTAGACCTAAGTGCGAAGTTCAAGACAACCACGTCAGCAAAAATGAACAATAGAAATCATCTCTTTCAATGGTACGAAGTCCAAGACAACAAATGTAGTGAAATCATCTCCTACAATGGCAGGCGGGGCCGCGGCGGCGCAAGACTCCAGCCAGGTCTTCCCAATGGCGATTTTGCTAGGTCTTGCAGTCTTGATTCGTGTGAGGAAGTCAAGTCTAGAGGAAGAAATCAGGTCTTGTGTTTTCCTTCTCTTTCTTCATTAACTATGTTGCCATGTCACCATTTTGCTGATGTGTCATCTCATTTATCAGGGATAGACTCCATCCTACGTGGATCATTGGAACTGCCCTAACGCGTAGGAGATACAGGCCCTACGGTGCCCGCTGGCGCTCGCCCGTCTCGTGGTCTCGGTGGCATTAGTTGCGTCGAGGAGAAGGTCCATCGTTCGTCGTGGAGAGCGAGCGAGAGAGAGAAGAATCAGCCGACATATGGGCTCCACAAATCAGTTCATGCCATAACACTATCAGCGGCCACATAGGCCAAAAAAAAAAATATGCACCACATCATCCTCTACACCACACAGTTAGCAGCCACATATGCGGTTTAACACGATTAATAGCGATTTGAACTTTAAGTGAAGTGATCGGTAAGTTTGGAGAGCTGGATGTGCATTTTGGAAGTTTAGCAAGGACCTAGATGACACACCCAACCAAGTTGAAGATCCGTTAGTGAATTTTACTCGTAATCATACAAAACTTTATAAGTGATCCCCACTAAAAGACTTCTCTCCATCCTCAGCTCGCCACGTCAGCAAATGACGTCATCTGCATTTAATCCCCCCTCCCCCATTCTATCAACAGCGCAGCTTTATGACTCTAAGCACAGCCGCGCGCACAGCAGCTCAATCGGTTAATAAGCACAAGCACACAACATCAGCTCAACCGGCAGCTCAAGAGGCTCCTTTATTCATCACGATAGACGGGGCAGCTCAAAAGACTCATCACAGCTCAAGAGGCACAGAATGGCAGCTCAAGAGACGGCACATCAAGAGACCAAAATCTTCCCTCTTCTTTACTGAGCCCGGCACCTCACCTCACTCGCCATCCAGACCAGGGCACCACCGCCCTCGCCATCCAAGCGTCCAGGGATTCGCCTCCCTCACCATCCAGTCCAGGAGACCGCCTCCCTCGCCACCCAGTCCAGTGCCTCTCCGTCCAGTTGCGTCGGCTTCGTCTCAGCTCGCTGTTCATTGTGCTTTCTTCTTTTGAGCAGGAGCTAAATTTGTCACTGCCCACCTAACCGCGAAATCAATCATCCATTCATTGGCATTCCTCTGCTCATCCATCATTTGGTGCTTCGTGGATTGAAACCCCGCAGGTATTCCTCCTCTTAAGGTGTTCTCCTCCTCTTGGAGATGATCAGTTTATTCCCCGGACATGTGGCGAACTTAGCAGGATCAAAATATACATCTCCTTTGGGTTTCATCCCACTGAATGCACCGCATATGTCATCAATAGAAGGTTCTTTTGCATCAGAAAATTATGCGAGTATTTGCAAAAATTAATGGACTTCTTCAGAACTGACATTTGTGGAGATATGGCATTGGTCAGCTTCTTGAGCAATAACATATTATTTGGAAGGTATTTGGAAATCTCTAAATAATATTGAGCATCATCACCGATATGTGCAGAACCATCATCTCCTATGGTTTCCGGAGCATCTGACATTTAATTTGTAGAGTATGACCAGCTTCTTGACTGTAAGCAAATTCTTTGGAAGTGTCTTCCGATATGCATCTAGCAGCGATTTGCAAATCATTTTGAGTATAACCACTGTTACATGCAGAGGCATAATCTTCTGCAGTGTCTTGATCAATACCGGATTATTCAGAAGCATCTTCCAAAATGCATTTACTAATTTCTGGACTCAGTTCAACGCCATCTGTAACATCATCTGCATTGATAGGTTTCTATTGAGCTGTAACAGTTTCTTCAGGAATAACTTCAAATTTGCTCCTACTCAATAAGTCAATATCATTCTTTTTTTTAAAAAAAAAACTACTGTACTCGGTATTAGTTGGAACATTATAGGATGCAACGTAGTACAAACAACCTCCATGTAATAAGATCTGGATTTAAGTGACTTCAATAGCCGGCTTGCATAGCATTTTGCCTGCAGAAACGTTTGGCGTGGCTCCTACGTTTTCTGAAAGTGGCAGCAACTTGCTATACGTCCACATGGCTACAATTTTATCCTGTATCTGTATGCAGCACCGTACACCTGTAACCTACACAACACGTCTGTAAACTAACCTTGGAATATCATCAATGAAACCCGTAAGTTGACCTCAACACATGCACGCTAGCTGAAAGAAGAACCCAAACAATATCTGTTGCCGTCTTTTTCCCCACGAGGCCACGACGCTGCGATCAACAAACGGCAGCTTGGCAGCAGCCACGACGCATCATCGCCGGACGGCTGGCCCTCGCGCTTGCTTGGCCGTGGTCTGGTCCGAGACAGCCAAAGCGGTAGATTGGCATTCACGGCAATCGGTAGGCTGAGAGCTAAACCAGGATGTATCAAATTAAATAAGCTCAAAACTTCACAAATGTATCAAATAATAATCATATAAATTTATGCAAAATCCCGCGGCAACACGCGGGGTATCACCTAGTTATACATAACATTTCTGGTATCGATCCCAATCTTGGGAGGGGGCAACTAGCTAGTCTCCCAGGCCGATCACATCGATTTAAAGGTGGTAATTGACCATGACTTCTAATTATTCTTCATAATCCAACTCAGTTCAAATTATTATTAGCTCAAAATTATATAATGTTATGAATTGACCCTTATAAATCTCAATCTTAAAATTTGCTAAGCTAAATTAGAAAGTTCTTTGCAACCTCTACATCGATTCATCAGCTCCTTCCATGCATCAACCTGACATCGTCATGACGAAGCTCACCCTCCAAGGGGGGATCGTCGTCATGGGCCTCACCCTCGTGCCCATCTTCAGGGGTGTGTACCCAAGGAGAAATCGCAGGGTGCCCCCCACCCCACCCCAATCAATTGTGCAAATATGTAAGTAATACTTAGAGCAACTCCAACAATTTTGACATCCCTCCTCTCCATCCTATTTTTTGGCAAAATCACAAAAAAACATTATCCAACAGTTTTGGATCTCTCCTAACTATCTTTGGCAACATCGCAAATTCCTAGACGGATGGCGCATATATGCGCGCCGAACCTGGACTCCACATTGTGATTCCCCTCGCGGCATCACGATTTTCCCCGGTGCACGGCCAGGAGATCATGGGAAAAATAGCAATGTGGGTCCAAGTTTTCCTTTTACCAAGTGAATTACGGGAAATTATTAGAAATGGACATTTTTTCCTTTGCCATGACATTTGAGGAGTTGCCAAAATTCAAGATCTGGGAAACAAATTATCCCAACTGTTGGAGTTGCTCTTGATAATAATACTCCCTCCGTCTCATAAAAAGTGAAGTTCTAGTTTTTTTAGACAAATTAGTGGTGGCGCGAAAGGACTCTAATACCCCTATTTCTTAGCCACACACGGTAAGTTTTGGCATGCAGATTAGATCTCATTACTCAATTAAGCAGGTAATTATATCTATTTTCTAGAATTGCACTTTTTGTGGGAATTTTTTCAAATACTAGAATTGCATTCTTCACGGGACGGAGGGAGTACATTTTTAAGTAGTTAAGCACACAAAAAAAGGTTATTTGATTGATGAATGAATATTGATTATTGCTCCTTTTGTGCACATAATACAAAAATGTAAATGGAAACTGTGGGGGTTCTATTACCGCCGGCTAGTAAATTTCTCGGATTGCGTGCCGGGCCTCGGATGGTTGCGCAAAAAGGGGTACACAAGGATTTATACTGGTTCGGGCTTCCGGAGAGTAATACCCTACGTCCAGTTCGCGTTGCCTGTGTTATTTGCACTGATTTGTAGTAGGGGTACAAATGGGCGAGAGAGGGAGCTCGGTCCCAAGTCTCTGTAGTGTGTGGGGAGCCATATCTGGCTGAAGGTAGAAGAACAAAATGGGAGAGAGAGAGAGAGAGCTCCTCCCGAGAAGAGAAAAAAGAAGTAAAAAAAAGTCCTCCTGTGGGAGGTCCCTGCTCTCCCTTTTTATATGACAAGGGGAGCAGGTCACATGATTAAGATAGTATAAGCTAGAAGGAGAGAGAGAGCACTTGGTGGGAGTACGGGGGAGCTTTTGCCCCATGTTGCGGGTCCCGTTGTCCCTGGTTCCTGTTCGCTGCTGTTGTCATGAGTGGTTGCCTGTGGCAGGTCCTGGTGCTATGCTTTTCCACGCAAGTAGCCTGGCCAATGAATGCCTCTGACACCTGGTACATGCATGAGAAATGACGAACACAGGACTACTTGGGAGGGCATCCAACTAGTTGGAAGTTGCATGGCTGGAGGGCACGTGAGGTCATGGCCCTGATTTGTGGCCATTTTCCTCCATAAGAATAATTTCTGGAATACCACTTGATTTGGGGCCGTTTTTCTTTGTAAAAATAAACCCAGAAAGCCACCAAAAATACTCCAGGGGCCATCGTTGTGGCTGTGAGATTCGCTCGCATTCGCTGTATTTGGGTACCCGTTATACTGGATCCCGTCAGTAGCCCCCGAGCCTGGGAGGGAGTCACGGACTCGTTCCCAGGTTCAGTCGTCGTAGTGGAGGGGTAGATTGTGGTTCGTCCGGTGGAGGCGCGCAAGCGCACCCGCCGGGTGTAACCCCCGAGCCTGCGGGGGAGTCAGAGACTTGCTCGCGGGGTTTGTGATTTTGGAGCTGATCATCGCTTCGTCAGGGACGTCATCGCTCCTAAGTTCGCGAGAGGAAGGTGAATTTTGGTGACCCCGCATGGTGCAGGGCAGTAGTCGGGGAGTCGGTCTCCCTTTTCGTTGCGTCTCCCTCGCATCCTTTTCGTTAGGAAGGAGGGGTCGGGTGACGTCGAGGCTTGCCTCGCTGGCCGAGCCCCGGCACCTAGTGAGTTGCGTGCGGGTGAGTTCGAGTGAAGCCACGGAATCCCGTTCGCCGGGTTCCAAACGGATCAGCTGGTGATCGGCCTCAAATTCCCAATGGTGAAATCATCTAGTTGCCGAGCCCGTTCGGTTGGACTCGGCGGCTCGTTGCCTTTCCGTCGGGGAAAAACCATGACCTCATTTTACATCAAGACTCGAACGCAGTTCGGGATGCCCAGAGCGCTCGTGCGCCCGAGTTCCGGCCGCTGGGGCCCATCCTTCACCGCCCCTCGCTCGGATGCCCAGGAGCGGCTGTCGAACCCCGTGATGGGCCAGCCTTCGAACTCCTGGTCGTCGGTGTGTGGTGCCAGCCCCCGAGCGCGGAGCTGCGAGGGGCCGTTGGGGCCATCGGAAGCATGTCACGTGGTCGTCGTGACGGCCGAGTAGTTGTCGTCCAACCCCCGAGTGCGAGGGCCGAGTAGTCGTCGTCTCCCAGTCCCCGAGTGCGAGGGTCGAGTCTACTGACTTGTTCCTGCAAAAGAAAATCGGAGGACAGCAGCATGTGGTGCGACAAATACCAATTCAGAAAAAAGCCGAGTAGAAAATTTCTCGAGCTGAGATGGCTCTCCATCCCCCTCCCCCCTGCCCCCGCGCTCGTCGGCGGCCTCCTCTCTCAAGCTTTCCTCGGCAACATCTTCGGTGAGCAATGGTGACTCGGTCCTGCCTCTCTGGTAACTGCTCTCGACTGATTTTCTTCCTACCTAGGGACAAGTCCCTAGGCCTCTCTGGCATTCTCCACTCCGAGTTTGGTTCTCTGCATCAGTCTGTGCTTGGTGTTTTTTGGATTCTCTCTGATCTTCTCAGCTTGCTTGCTGGAATGGCATTGGCATCTGATTTATTGGATTTTAGCATTGGGCTTCGTTTTGAGAGAGATTTGTTCTGCTCCCTGGGGAGAAGAATTCATGAGCGTACTTCGCAGAATGCTCAGTTCATGCTCCTAGTTACTTTTCGCCATTATCTGTTCCAGCTATCTGAGGATTCTGTGGCTTTGACACTCCAATCTTGTCTTGGGGGCTCAGTTGAGGGTTTTCATGTTGAATATCAAAGCCTCCATCATTACAAATTCTCTGTCTCCTGTAAAGCTGTCGGTTTTGCCATCTATAATCTCAGGAGAGTGATTGGAAAATCGTTTGATATCTATTTTCATCTATGGAGAAATGGTGATCCTCATTGGGAACGTGAGAAACGTCTTTGGGAGGCTGAGGAAGCTAAAAGATGGACTAAGGTGCTGTCTAAAAGACAGAAAAAAGAGTCCAAGAATTCACCAAAAAAGAAAGTGCACTTTGCGAAAAAGCTTATTCAAGACTCTCCTAGTTCTAAGTTCAAGCCAGCCCATCCTTCTCGGATTATGATTGGTTCTTTTTCGATTGATCTGTCAGATGCTCTTGCGAAGGAGCATGGTTTATTGGAATTTTAGGGCATTCTCAAAAATACGGATCATTGTGATTCGTCTGGTTTTTGTTCTGAAGATAGTTTCAATGGCAGTTCATGCAATTTGCAGAAGGTTTTTTCTTCAAACGGGTCTTCCTTGGAGACTAGTTGTTCGTCTCCCAACAGAAACCCAGCTTCCCAGGCAACCGCGATCTCGGAACTTCAACCAATTAATGGCTCTTTTAAGTCTTTTCTGGAGTCTAACGGTATTCTTGAGAAAGGCGGGTGCAGTAGATGCTTCGGTTTTAATCACAGGAGATCCTCATGTCGCTTGCAGATCAGATGCGCCGCCTGCTTTAAATCCGGGCATGCTTTCAGGTTTTGTTTGACTAAGAGCCGGCCCAAGATCTACTGGAGGCCCAAGGTTGCTGTCCTGGTGTGTCAGCCCAGCTCGGAACCTGATAAGTCTTCAAGCGATGTCGAGCCCAGCCCAGAAGGTGAAGAGGCACCCTTCCCTTCAGATGAGACAGAAGTGCACAGTGTTTCTTCCCCAAATCGCCTCACATCTACAGAAAACCCCCATTCCCCTCGGAACAAGAGCTCCTCTTCACCTCCCCCACCTCCCCTTTCCCTGCTCCGGTGTCTGATCAAGGCAAGAGCGACATGGCTAACTTTGAAGTGGACCCGATTCCTTTCGTCCCGGAGGGGATGAACGTTGAAGAATGGGCAAGGCCGGCTCGTGGCAGAATCATCGTCGCAGCCAATCCTCCTCGACGTCACGATGAGTATGCCATTGTTTCTATTGATCCTCCCCCACAGCCAAACCTTCTGTATGAGACCATTGATGAAGTTGTGGCCTTCTTTGAGGATGTTCATCGCATGAGAATCCGACCTTGTTGCCTGTCACCTCTCGGTCTCTGTCTGATTCAGTTTCTGTCGGCTGTTGCTAGACAAGCTGTGATCAACTTGAGTCCGATGCATCTTGATAATGGCAATGTGATCACCGAGGTTGAGCATGATAGTTATTACCTGGTCTGACAACTCCAGGTTCAGGTCCAGAATCCTGCTTCGCTGCTGGGTTACCTTTGTCAGCAGAATCCCCAGGAGCGTGATAATTTCAAAGAGTGGCTCTGTTGCTGACAGTGGAAGCTCCTGGACCGTTCCTGTTTTTGTGTTGGACAGTCATTTAAATGATGTTCTGCCTGCTGATGAAGATCCTATCCCCCCCAACGGCAACCCTCACCCAGAGGCAGATAATCAAAACCCTTTGGCTGACCCTCCTGAGCACTTTGAAGATGTTGGTGATCTCCAAGAAGTTCAGCAGGGAAATGTGGATAATGGCTGGGAGGTCCCTCCCCCGCCGGCCCCCCTGCCCAGAATGATGGCTGGGGCCAATGGCCTCAGCAAGAAGGAGAGCTTGTGGCAGAAAATGAGCTCCAAATGGTGAATAACCTTGCAAATGTGGCGGTTGTCAACGCAATGGCTGCTGGAATAATGCAACATCCTGATGTTCCCCAAGATAGTCACTCCATCAGTAGTGAGACCACCTCATTTTTCAAAGCTCAGGGGGAACCCGTAACTCTTGAACTACCTCTGCCTGAGAATGGTTCTGCTTCGAGGGCCGCAGCGGTGCCGCATCTGGAAGCTCTAAATTATGACAGTGACTACATGTTTCGCCAACTCGCGCTCAGATTTGGCCTCCACCAGGTTTTTGGCCCAATGCCATCTGTTGACATGATTGTGAATGAGCTAGCCCGAAGGGCCAGGGACATTCAGGCCCTCCTACCTCTGAAAAGCCCACTTTCAGTTCAGGATTGGAATGTTTCCCCTCAGTCATGGTTCTTACCTGGCAACTGGTTCTTTACTATTGATAATCCTAATTGGGGGAATAATGCTGAAGCTTCCAGCTCCTCTGGTGGTCGCCAGCCAAGGCTCCAACTGTTGAGCTCTCCCTCCTCAGTCACTGATCCTCCTACTGACCCTCAACCTCTGCTCACTATGGGTGAGGGTTTAGGAGTGGTCAGAGGTTCATCTTCCACCGATTTTGAGATTCAACCTCTGAATTTTGCTTATGATGGCATGGAACAAGGGAACCAGGTCACTGGTTCTGTAAACACCCCCTCAGTCAGGAAGAGGAGAGCCAAAGCAAATACTCCAATTGTGGATGATGAAGTCAGGAGATGCTCAAGATTCAAAAGAGGTGCAATTCAGGAGCATATTCAGCTGGATAATGAACCCAGAAGGAAGAAGGGAGCTGCTAAGAAATCTGTTTCCTTCACAACAGTTGCTGATCTCAAAACTGCCATTGTCAGCAGAAGTCTCGAAGAGGACATGGATGAAGCTGCAATTGATGCCATTCCTGAAGCTGTCTTAGTGGACTGTGGTAGCTCTTTCTGTGGCGTGCCTCCTGCGGAGCTGAATCTGGCCACCCTCCAGCACCAAGAGAAAGACAATGTTAATGTCTAATTTATATGTTGTGGTTTGGTGGTGTCTGTTCTTTATCTCTTATGTTACTATGTCTATCCTGATACTCCTATTTTGTGGTGATGGTTTGCAGTGGTGGCTATGCCCCACTTGGCTTTTTATGCTCTACCTCCTTCTGTTAAAATGAATCATCGTTCTTGGAATGTTTTGTGTTGGAATGTGAGAGGGGTAAATGACAGAGATAAATGGGACCCCATTCGAAATAAAATTGAGGAGTGCAATGCAAACATCTTTTGTCTTCAGGAAACCAAAAGGGAAAGCTTTGATCTTGCTTTTATTAGAAAATTTGCCCCAAAAAGATTTGATAAATTTGATTATTGTCCCTCCTCTGGTGCCTCTGGTGGAATTTTAGTCTGTTGGGCTTACAATTATTTTTCTGCTATCACTCTTGAGAAACAACCCTTTGCCATTAAGCTAACCATCACTTCTGTTCACAATCTTCTGTCCTGGACCTTAGTAGTGGTGTATGGTCCATGTAGACAACCTGCTAGGGATCACTTTGTCAATTGGCTTAATAATTTGGAAATTGATGATGAGGAGCTCTGGTTGCTTGTGGGAGATTTTAATTTCTACAGGTTTGCTGAAAATAGAAATAAGCCTGGTGGTAACTTCAATGATTGTCTTATCTTCAATAACATTATCAGTCATCTGGGTCTTATTGAACTGCCCATTAAGGGAAGAAGCTACACCTGGAGTAATATGCAAGATTCCCCTCCCCTGGAACAAATAGACTGGTTTTTCTCTTCTGTGGCTTGGACTTCTCAGTTTCCCATGACCATGGTTTTGCCTCTGGCTAAAACCACTTCAGACCATCTTCCTTGCAAGATCCAAATTGGTACTAATATCCCCAAAGCCAACATTTTTAGATTTGAAAATTTCTGGTTTCGGCACCCTAGTTGTATGGAACAGAGCTCCAATGCTTGGCTTGCCCCTGTGCATGTTAGCAATAGTGCTCATGTAATTAGTGCTAAATTTAAGCTCCTTAGAAGAATTTTGAAGCTTTGGTCCAAGAATCTGTCCAACCTTGCCAAGTTTATTGCCAACTGCAATATGACCATTGCTTTCTTTGATAAGTTGGAGGAAATTAGAGGTCTTTTCTCCCAGGAAGTTAAGTTCAGAGTCATAGTGAAAGATCATATAAAAAATTTGTTGGCTATGCAGAGGGAATATTGGAGGCAAAGATTTAACCAGAGAGTTATCCAAATTGGGGATGAAAACACAAAATTTTTTCATGCAATGGCTACTGAAAGGTATAGGAAAAATGTTATTAGTCAAATTCAGGATGACTCTGGTAGAATGGTTACAGACCATAGTGAAAAAAGTGCTCTTTTTTTTCCAAGAGTTCAAGAAAAGACTTGGCACAACAGTGGGTACTAGTTTACAGTTTGACCTTCAGGCTCTTATTGTTCCCCATCCCAGTCTTGATCATCTTTGTCTTCCCTTCAGCAAAGAAGAAACTGACAGCACTATTCTGGATCTCCCCAATGACAAAGCCCCTGGTCCTGATGGTTTCAACAACACCTTCTTCAAAAAAGCTTGGCACATCATCGGGAATGACATATACAAGCTTTGTGAGGATTTCTACCACCACCAGGTTGATCTCAAGAGTATCAACTACTCCTTCATTACCCTTGTCCCTAAGAAAGACAATCCTGAGATTGTCAATGATTTTAGGCCTATCTCTTTGGTCAACTCTGCTCCAAAGCTGATCTGTAAACTCTTGGCCAATAGATTGCAGAATGTTATCTTAGAGATTGTCCATGAGAATCAATATGGATTCATAAAAGGGAAAACAATTCAGGACTGCCTTGGATGGGCTTTTGAGTACTTGCACCAGTGTCATCACTCCAAAAGAGAGATTATTGTGTTAAAACTAGATTTTGAGAAGGCTTTTAACTTGATTGAACATTCTTTGTTGCTGGATATGTTGAGGGCTAAAGGGTTCCCTGACAAGTGGCTGCTCTGGATCACTGATCTTTTTGGTTCAGCTACCTCCTCTGTCTTGTTGAATGCTATTGCTGGTAAAGAATTTAAGTGCAAAAGAGGAGTTAGGCAGGGTGATCCCCTTTCCCCTTTGTTGTTTGCTATTGCTGCGGATTTGATTCAATGTGTGATCAATCATGAATATACTATGGGAAATCTGCACCCCCCTTTTCCTCAGGATTCCAATACTCCTTTTCCTGTAGTTCGATATGCTGATGATACCATTCTGGTCATGCAAGCCAATGAAGAGCAGCTCATCCTTCTTAAAGAAATTCTTCACAAAGTTACCCTTTCTAGTGGGCTCAATGTTAATTATCATAAGTCATGTTTGGTGGCCATTAACATCTCTCAAGAACAAGCTGGCTCTCTTTCCTCTGCTTTTGGATGCTCTGTTGGGACTTTCCCCTTTACTTACTTGGGTCTCCCCCTAGGTCTCACTAAGCCACTTGTCAAAGATTATGCTCCACTGATCTGTAGAATTGAAAGAAGACTCTCTGCCTCTTCCTTATTCCTATCTCATGCTGGTAGGCTGCAATTAGTTAACTCGGTTCTCTCCTCTCTGCCTACTTATTATATGTGTACTCTAAAGCTGCCTGTTACTGTCATTGAGATAATTGATAAGCATAGAAAGAATTGCTTATGGAGAGGAAAAAAATTCAGAAGTAAAGGTTACAACCTTGCTGCTTGGAATCTGGTCAAAATGCCAAAGGACAAAGGTGGTTTAGGGGTTACAAATTTAAGTGTGCAAAATGATGCCCTGTTATTGAAACACTTGGATAAATTCTATAAAAAAGCTGATGTTCAGTGGGTCAAGCTGGTCTGGAGCAAGTATTATAGTAACAATGTTCCTCATCTGGCAAAAGAAAAAGGCTCTTTTTGGTGGAAGGACATCTTCAGGCTTAACATTATTTTCAGGGGCATTGCTTTCTGTTGTCCTTCCAAAGGGGACACAATCAGTTTCTGGGGTGATTTAATAAATGGTGAAATTCTTTCTTCTACACTTCCTAATTTGTTTGAATTTGCTAAAGACTCTCACATCTCTTTTTGGAAGATAAGACAATTTGGTAATCTCCTTGAGAACTTTAGAATCCCCATGTCAAGAGCAGCCTATAATGAATTCGTCCTTCTGCGGAACAGCTTTACTGAACTTCCTGCTCCTCAGCAGGAGGATATTGATACTTGGTCTTTCATTTGGGGGAGTTGCCTCTATTCCTCTAGCAAGTATTATCAGTTCAGTTTTAGAGAGCTCCATCCAGAAAATTCCATTATTTGGATTTGGAAATCCGGTTGTGTCCCCAAAATCAAACTATTTGCTTGGCTGCTTTTAAATGACAAGCTAAACACCAGGAACATGCTTAGGAGACGAAAGAAACACCTGGAGGATGGCTACAATTGTGTGCTTTGCCAGAATGGGGTGGAGGAAACCATGGAGCATTTATTCTTTGATTGCCCTTCTTCAGTGAGTCGGTGGTATGCCATTGGAATCCTTTGGGATGAGGACGCTAATATTCATCATAAAATTTACATGGCCAAGCATAGCCAACCTTTCTTCATGGAAATCTTTATGATTGGCGCCTGGACTATCTGGAATGAAAGAAATGGCTACATCTTCAAGCACTTGCCCCCTAGCTTTGCTCGGTGGAAGGCTTCCTTCAGGGCTGAAGTTAGAGATCACTTCTTTAGAATCAAGAGTGCACTTCACCATTCCATCAACATCTGGCTTGATTCGTTGTAGTGCAGTTGGATTTTTTTAGCCTTTTCTATTTTTTTTTCTTGAGGCAGGGCTCTTCCCAACTTCTGGTTGGGCGTCTCTCTTTTGTTGTTGTGCTGCTGTAATCCTTTTATTTGTTTAATATATGCTTGTTGCCGGGGGGCTTTGCCCCACGGTTTTCGCTCAAAAAAAAATACCAATTCAGAAGAAAAAGCATTTGACAACGTACAACAATAATTCTAAGTCCAACTCTTTTAAGTCTATTTAATTTCCTTGGGCAGTTATCCTGTTACGTTTACGCACCTGACCCCTGACAGTCGCATCCGTAGCGCAGGGAGCTGGCCGCATGCACGCGTGGGAAGTGTAGGCGTGGGGTCGAGGTTTCACGGTTTAAGGCGTGTGCTCCCCGAGTACTTTTAGCGACTTATGCGAGAGAGGAAAAAAAAGTAAGCTGACGAAGAGAAAGTACACGCGCGTGCTACGCCTGTTGGCCGTGGCCCGGCTGCTCGTGTAGCGCTCGAGCTGTATATGCAGTCGGGGTCATGCCAAGAGTAGCCGGCGGTTACCCGGGGACACGCGCCGAGGTATGTAGTAATCGGAAAATGGTGGTATTAGAACAATATTTAGCTCGATTTATATTCGCATCGGGGGAGTCGGCATGTCGTCCTTGGGTCGGGTCTGATAGCCCCGTGCTTCATGTTGCCTGTTGCGGCCAAGCGGGCAGTTGCCAGCGAGATCGGCGAGCGGTTCTGGTCATTGTTCGTCGGGGACGGCGTGGTCGTCGACGGTCCGGAAGACGGGCGGCCGGAGTTGGAGGAAGCGGGAGTCGACGGAGAGGGCGTTGTGCCACCGGTCGTGGTGGACAGAGGAGGGAGCGCTGCACCAGCTCGATTCGTGCGACCCCTTTTTACGTCTTCGAGTAGTATTGGTCGAGTGGTACCTCTCCAGGCGGCCACTTGATTCGCACAACTTGTTTTGCCCGTCCCCGAGTAGTTTCCCGGAGTAGGCTCGCTCGCACGACCCGTTTCCATCAGTCCCCGAGTAGGCTCCGCTCATACGAGTAGTTTCCGTCCAGCCCTGAGTAGGCTCTGATTCGCACGAGTTGTTTTCGTCCAGCCCTGAGTAGGCTCGCTTCGCTCGAGTAGTTCCGTGTCCATCCCTGAGTAGTTTTCTGATTTCGCATGAGAAGTTATGTCCGCCTCTGAGTAGTTTCTCCGAGCACAACGTTTGAGCACTGGTCCGGTAAAAGCAAAAAAAAAATGCGCCCCTCGAGGGGGGTCGGCTCACCGCAGGGGATGAAGACACGAGCTCGCTCGGCCGTGGGGGACCGCTGCCACGGCCCTGTTTCACCCATCTCGTCGCCATGGTCCAACCCCACCCGTCTCGCCGTCGGGCCTCGCCTTTTCCGGCCTCGAATCGCGGGGGTGGCGCAGGGGAGAGGCAGCCGCCAGTCGTCGAGGAGGAGTCGGGGCGGTGGGCGCCGGGCCGCCACGCGTCGACGAGCGGAGGTGGACGTCGGCCGCGATGCGTTGCGGAGGAGGCAGAGCGGGTCCGCGTCTCCGTGGTGGCCGGTGGAGGCGGGGCTGCGGGTGCCACGCCGCGGGCCGCCGGTGGAGAGGCGGGGCAGGGTCGCCGCCGTCGTGCCGAGGTGAAGAGGAGCCGCGTCGCCTGTCGTGCCGAGCTGAAGAGCAGGGGCGCCGTGTCGCCGGCCGCGCCGAGGTGAAGAGCAGGGGCGCCGTGTCGCCGGCCGCGCCGAGGGAGAGGGAACCGCGTCGTCCGCCGCACCGAGGTGAAGGGCGGGGGCGTCGAGCCGCTAGCCGTGCCGAGACGAAGGGGAACCGTGCCGCCTGCCGCACTGAGGTGGAGGGAGCCGCGTCGCCCGCCGCGCCGAGGTGAAGGGAAGGGGCGTCGAGCCACCGGCCGCGCCGAGGCGAAGGGGAACCGGGCCGCCTACCGCGCTGAGGTGGAGGGAGCTGTGTCGCCCGCCGCGCCGAGGTGAAGGGAAGGGCGTCGAGTCGCCGACCGCGCCGAGGCAAAGGGGAACCGGGACGCCTGCCGCGTTGAGGTGGAGGACAGGGTCGTCGCGGTGGTCGGAGCCAAAGGAGAAGGCCACGCTGAGGTGCCACTTCGCCCGCCACCGCCGCGTCCTCTGCCCGGTGCGTCACCGTCGAGGGGGAGTCGCCGACCGGAGGGATTCGCGCCCCCTGTGTTGGCGTTGTCGGCTCTGCCTCCATCACCGTTAGGAGCGCATGGGGAGGCCCGATGCGCCGCCGCCTCGCCGGGAGGTCGCGGTTCTGCGTGTTTCGTTGCTGTCGTGTACGTGGGAGGTGGAGCAGCGAGTCCATGCCATCGGAAGGAGGAAGACGCCGGGAGGCCGCGCGCCGCGGACGTCGGCGGTTCCCGCCAGGAAGCCGTGATGCTGCTTGGGACGCGGTGCCGAGCCTAGACTGCTGGCCGGAGAGCGTCAGGGAGAGATCGTCACCTGTGCCCAATTTTGCCTCGTCCGAGTAGTTTTTCGTTCCGCCCGAGCGTTGGTTCGCCCGCCCAATTATTCGTCTGAGTAGCTTTCGCCTCGGCCGTCGTTGGTAGCGTCGGCGTTGCCGTCGGTGTCCCTGCGGCCGCCAGTGCCGTCATCGTTGCCGGTGTCGTAGGTTGTCGTCGACGTCGTTACGACCGTTGACACCGCTGCCGCCATTGTCGTCATGGTCGGCCATCCGAGACCTGCAAAAAATGTCGTGACACGCAAAAGGCCCCTATCTGGCGCGCCAACTGTCGGGGTTATGTAACCGCCGGCTAGTAAATTTCTCGGATTGCGTGTCGGGCCTCGGATGGTTACGCAAAAGGGGGTACAAAAGGATTTATACTAGTTCGGGCCTCCGTAGAGTAATACCCTACATCCAATTCGCGCTGTCTGTGTTATTTGCACTGATTTGTAGTAGGGGTACAAATGAGCGAGAGAGGGAGCTCGGTCCCAAGTCTTTGTAGTGTGTGGGGAGCCATGTCTGGCTGAAGGTAGAAGAAGAACAAAAAATGGGAGAGAGAGAGCTCCTCCCGAGAAGAGAAGAAAGAAGTAAAAAAAAGTCCCCCCTTGGGAGGTCCCTGCTCTCCCTTTTTATATGACAAGGGGAGCAGGTCCCATGATTGAGATAGTACAAGCTAGAAGGAGAGAGAGAGCGCGCACTTGGTCAAAAGGGAGTAGGGGGGAGCTTTTGCCCCATGTTGCGGGTCCCGCTGTCCCTGGTTCCTGTTCGCTACTGTTGCCATGCGTGGTTGCCTGTGGTAGGTCCTGGTGCCATGCTTTATTGCTTTTCCACGCAAGTGGCCTGGCCAGTGAATGCCTCTGACACCTGGTACATGCATGCAGGACTACTCGGGATGGCATCCAACTAGTCAGAAGTTGCATGGCTGGAGGGCACGTGAGGTCATGGCCCTGATTTGTGACTGTTTTCCTCCATAAGAATAATTCCTAGAACACCACTTGATTTGGGGTCGTTTTCCTTTATAAAAATAAATCCAGAAAGCTAAAAAAATACTCCAGGGGCCATCGTGGCTGTGAGATTCGCTCGTATTCGCTGTATTTGGGTACCCGTTATACTGGATACCTATATAATTAAACTATGTATTGCTTACCTGACCCTCCTCTATATAAAAATTCTGGCTACGTCACTGGTCATCTCCCTCCTTGATTTCACCACATCCGCAGAGGTGGCTCATTCGGATCCACCTTATCGCCCTGCTCGTAGTCATCCTCGAGGTGACCGCACTTGTTACAATTTCCCGTTTTTGGAGTATCGACCCTCCGAGTACAAAAGACTCGCACACAATTGTGTCACTTATCCGGGTACTAGGCCACTGTCGCACCATGCCTTTGCAACAACATTGCGTACGAGGGTCAGTAGGGGCCATGCCCCCCCCCCTCCCCCCGCGCGCAAAAGTTGTTTAATCCTCCAATTTAGTTGTGGAGAAAATTGACATGCTAAGTTGGAGCGACAACATAGCTTGTGGGACTTTAGTAAGTTGGCTGGGAACAAAGTACACACCATATTCTGCACTATTAAAATACTTGAGGGATGAAAATACACTTGCGCCCCCCCCTCCCCGCCCCCACCCCACACACACACAAACACACGCGGGGCTTGGCTGTCATGGTCACAAGGCTATCAGTTCGGGGGCTAAAGACGACATTCAGTACAGTCATTATCATTACTATAGAATTCCAAACGGGCCGCCCGGTCCTAACCCTAAATGGCCCGGCACCATGCGGCCTGACACTATGCGGCCTGATGGATTCTTCGTACCGGGCTAGGCCTTGATTATCATCATTATTATAGTATTCCAAATGAACCGGTCACAATTGGCAAATGGGCAATCATTTGAATATACACGATCATTCATTATGATAGTCAAGGTAACAACTTGTATCGCACCATGTCTAAAAATGATACCGCAGTGACGTGCACGGTCGCCCCGACGACGGCGTGGCGTGGGACTTACACGTCAGCCCCGTGGTGTCCTCGTCCGTGTGAAGATGTCGCACGGGCACAGCGAGGAGAGCCGGCAGAGGGGGGGCCTCACACTCACCGTCATCTGACCAGAAGGTCCGCGTCTGCAGCTCCACGCGTCCGTGACGAGTAGCTCGAAGCCGGCAGCGGTTACGTGGATGGGGAGGAAGGCGCACCAAATCAACATGAGCTTGGGGGTTGGGGCTCCACGGCGTGGGCGATGGATAGCCAGATTGGCCGATGGGAGGAAGAGACCGGAGGTGACGTGGCCGGTGAAGGTGTTGCAGACGCGCAGGTCGCTCCTGTCAATCTCAGTGTAGTGTCGTCCCGGGATGGGCGCTTTGGTGGCAGCCACCGCCATAGGACGAGGAGCTCGAAGCGCGCCGACTTGAACGAGTGTGATCGCAAGAGGCTGCTGTCGAGCCGGAGGCGCCTGGTTGTCTCGATGACGTCGTCGTCGTCGCAGCTGCTGTCACTGTGATTGACGATCTCATAAGGCCAGTCTTAGTGGAGTTTCATGAAGAGTTTCATTGTATTAAATATGCTGACGTGACGAAGATAGAGAATGTGAAAATTTCATAGGATGTGAGGAGAGTTTCATCACCATGAAACTCCACTGGCACAGTTACCTAGTTTTTAGTCTAGGTAATTGTGCCTATGAAACTTGCACTGAGACTGGCCTAAGAGGTTGCCACGATGGGGCCGGGCGGCGGGCCGCCGATCACCGTGGCGCGCGGAGGTCTCGAGCAGGTGGCGGAAGGACGGGTCGAGGATGCCGGGGCGGCGGAGGTGCCTGGAGGTGGAGGCCGGACTTCTGATGAATGCGAGGCTTAGGTGAAAGGATTTGGCATCCTGCCTGGCTCACCTCGTGCTCGTGGCTCCAAAATATTTTGATGTTGCTCGTTGGATGACACCGACCGGCAATATCCGTGGATTTCGGTTCGAATTACAGGTTAGTTAGTGCTGCTTTGTTGTGAGAGAAAAATATCGCGACTGGTTGCTGCCTTGCTGGTGTTGATTGCTGCCTAACTGATTTGGAGCCGAACAAGTCCGGTCAGAGACGGGGGAGACGGCATAAGGGATGTACTATGCACCCAATGACCCACCCAATGCTGCTTCGGTCCAATTCAATTTTGATGAGTTCAGAGTTGCCGCCAAGACCGTAGCACCCGTTTCCAAAATGATGTGTGACATGCTGAGTTCTGCCACATGTTAGTTGGAGGTCGTTGAGTGTCGCTAAATGCTTCCATTTGCAATTCCTCCTATCTCGCACCAAAAGTCCCCAGCCACTGGTGCTGATATCCTCTGGTATATATTGATCTTTTAGGTATCCTCTGGTGGTGGCTTCCATGGTTTTTGCAGGCCTTCCTGGCCTGCAGTTCATCATATTAAGACTAAACTCCGAATTCTGCTGCACTCAACATACTACCCCCCCACGTACCCCCCTCATTTACCTTGTTTCTTATTTTTTTAATAAAAATTGCCTAACTCCTCCTAAGTTGATATTTACCTTATTTCTTACTGACCACTATCTCCACAATTGTACAACCTCGTTGATATATGAGAAAATTAGAGATGCTGATGAGGCTAATAAGTTTGTTAAAGGAAAATTATTATTTATCTTAGAAAATATGAGAAATGCCTCAAAATACATACCCTTCATTGATATTTGGTCATTGGAGCACAATGCAATGTTTCATTTCATTCTTGATACCAATTCTACAAGTGTCAATCAACCCAGCATTCCACAACAATATAGAAATATTTTTTTCTACTTTTACTAAAGGATTTTGCCACCCATCACATGAATATGCCATGGTCATTTGAGATTACTGAAATTCTATTTATACTAAAAGGTATACATAACGATTTCGTTGCACATTCTTATATATGATAAAAAATTATAAATGATGGTGATATTTGCCACACATTATAGTACGTGAAATCGACAATTCTTTAGCAAAAGTATATGATGCGCATTCTTCTTAACCATGTGTTCAGACATAGATACTTGAACTTAGACAAAATTTATTTATACTAATGAATATTGCAATGCGTGAAATTGATATTTCTTCGCCTAGAAGTATACGAGGCAAAATATTATTTTTTTAGAAAAAGCTCGCCACGCGTCGGATGACAGACACTTCAGCGTTACTTCTCTAATGGTATCCGAGGCAACTTTCCCCTCTATATAATGACTTCGTCGGGAAGGGGAGAACCCACCTCAACAATAGCCAAGAACCAGCATTGGCTTCAAAGACATTCTCCGTAGGGAAATCTTTCTTCGATCGATAGATTTCACTCTTCACTGTCCATCTGCGATAGATCACCACATACCAGGTAACTTTCTTTGATTCGACAATTTTTGATAGATCACCACATCCTAGGTAACTTCCTAAGATTCAACAAGTTGTGCTTGGTGATTGCGTGATAGATCACCACATAGTAGTTATTACTTCTTATGATCCGCAAGTTTTGCTCGGGAAATATGGAATAAATCGCCACATATTAGGTAACCTTTTAGATTCAACTATAGCGTTTTATGGAATGAAGTTGGATGTATACCTATTTTCTAATATATTGAGAAGGATTTCCTCTAAGTGATCCTGAAATTTTTGTTTAATTTTTGCAGATGGCAAGGTTTCTTGATCGTGTTATCTTATTTGTTGTAAGCTGGTGGGCAAACAACCAAGATCCACAACAAAACGAGAATAATGAAGCCCGTGGTGAGGCTCAGCGCCGAGGATCAACTGCCACTGTTGTTCCTGCTGGTAGTTGCCACATCATGTCTGCCAACATTGATGCTGCTTCTTCTTCCTCTCACCATACGGAATCTCCAATAGGTGAATAATGCATCATTCCTTGCTTGCACAATAATTCGTTTTTAAAGTTAATAATTGCCGTTTCTTAATTTCTGAATTGTGTTTATGTCTGTGTTCAAATATGAATTGTGACATAAATTAGATGATGACTTCGTTCCTTAAAAGAATGAGTTCCACACATAATAGTCATCTTTTTTTTACTCAGTTAAGAACTTTGTGATTTTTAAGCTTTTATTTCTCGCCATGCGAGTGTCATGTTAGGTTTCAAATCTGAAGATATGCATATCTATCTCCTACTATGTCTATTTGATTTGATTATTACTGTTGAATTTATTCATTAGATTTCCGAAGGTATATCTTCTACAGATTGCAAGCAGAAAGATGTTTGAATATTGCTGCCTTACTATCAAACAAATCTTGGAGAAAGAAAATTAGTGTGTAAACGTTACAAGTAGACTGGCCCCACTTTTTCGGTGGCACATATATCACTGCTACAAAATCTTCAAGATAGAAAGATGTTGCTTAGTTGTTATTGTATCACTGTCAAATAAATCCAAGAGATATAAAGCTGGTGTGAATAATACTAATTAATATAGATGGGCCCACTAGTGGCCGAACAGAACTAACAGCTGTAAACTACAGTACCAAACAATCTTAGAGATAGAAATTTGTTGCTTGATTGTCATGACTCATTGCCTCACTGGCACACTCCCTAGTGATCTTAGAGATACAAATTTTGCATGTGAACGTTACAAGTAGATAGGCCCCACACAAAATTGTTTATTGTTTTACTACGTTACAATCTTATAGATAGAAAGCTCCAGCTTGATCTTTATTGTTTTACTACTAGACAATCTTAGAGATAGAATCCTGCCATGCTGGCATGTAGAAATTACTAGTATATGGGCCCCACTCATAAAGGCACACAACTTTTTGTTGTGGCCCTAGCTAATTATCTTAAAGATTTAAGTTTTTGTTTGGACTTGCTACTGAATAATCTTAGAGATAAAAAAAAGATGCTAAGTAACTTTACTAGTATTGGCATCACTAGTAATATTGTAAATCACCTGGGACACATACACAACCAAATAATCTCAAAGATGGAAATTTGTTGGTTGGTTGTCAGTTGTCACTGTCTCATGAAAAAACAATCTTCTTGCAGATACTTTGTAAATACTATTGGTAGATTGGCCGAACTTGTGTGGCAACTGGTAAATAACTCCAAAAATTTTAGAGACTGCTTCTCATTTTGACAGCAAGAATTAGCTGTTCTGTTACTGCAGCCCCCAGGGGCCTATAAATGGAGCACCTGCTTCCTGGCTTGCTTTGACACATTTGTGGGTCTGAGAGCATGTTATACAACATCCAGTAGCATTGTCAAAGGGATTTTCCCTTGCTGGTTTTGCGGATTTCCGCAGCATTCCATAGCATTTTCAGTGAGGTTCGGTGAACATTTTGTGCATTTCCTTTCTTGGTTTCTTGTACTGTTTATGTTGTCGAATTCATCAGCGTGTTTGTGGTTTAGTTTTCTCTCTCGATAGTTTAGGCTCATTCAAGTTTTTAATCATTCATCCAACCTGTCTTTGCAATTTTATAGTTTCATGTTTCGGGAGATTAGGATTGTTTTGCAACCGTCCGGGTTGTTGTACACTTGTACGTGCATCTGAAAGTTTGCACAACTTTGTGGGAAAAGAATGGAGCGTTATTTTTCTGAGGAAGGAATGAATTATTTGGTGGCACCATATAGATCACTAAAGCTTGCCTTGTCGAATGAATCCTGAAGCTGCTTTTTTTTTTCTTTCTGCTTGGTTGGTTTGATCATCGTGGGCAAAGCAGAGGATCCGATGGAGATGATTGACATGAAGGCGGAGGGGATAACCCACCCTCCCCTGGATCAGCTGCAAAATATGAAATACTGCGTGGACTCCAACCCGTCCTGGGGTAAGTACTCAAAGTGCCTAGGCTTGTACGATTCACTCAGCTTACTGTGTTGTGTCTTTATGGTATATAAATCTGTGTCTGCTTGATGGTGCAGCTGGGGCTATTTTGCTGGGCTTCCAACATTTCATCCTTTGTTTGGGGACGGCGGTTATGATCCCCACCATTCTGGTTCCTCTCATGGGAGGAAATGCAGTAAGAATCCTTTCGTCGTTCAATTTTGTTGCTGTGAATAGATGATGTCATATTTGAGTGTGTTTTTTTGTCATATTGGTGTTTATATTGAAATAAAATGTTAAAATCCAGTAGTTAGATTTGATTATAGATTATCAATGTCATTTGTAAGCACAGGGACTTGTCTTTGAAATCGTCGTCTAGTCTGAATATGTAATAAGGTTTCTGGTACTAGTAATGTTATTTTCATTTCATATGTAGTATATGCAAATTTACTACATACTTGGTAGTATTTAATGTTATAGAATTAATAGTCTTGATGTTTATAGCTAATAGCATATCTCCTGTCATTTCTGAACATCTTTGATGTTCAGAAATATGTCAGCCTTGTGCCATGGTAATGTGTTCACAATATTGCATCACTTGTGTGTATCCATAGTTCATCTTTTTTGGATAATGGTGTATTGTTTATGTACTGTTTCCCAGTGAGTCCATCCTGATTGATATTTTTTTCTGTTTGTTTGCTTCCAGCATGATAAAGCACAGGTGATACAGACCATGCTTTTTGTGACTGGCATAAATACAACGCTCCAAACTTTGTTTGGAACTCGCCTGCCGATCATCATCGGTGGGTCATATGCATTCACAATCCCGATCATATCAATAATCAGTGACCCTTCATTGATTCAAATCTCTGATGACCATACGGTAAGCATGAAATGATTATTATTCTTCTAACGAATTACTCAATCAGGTCAGTAAAAAAAGCTGTTGTTTAATTTCTGACTGGAGAAAAACAAGCAGCAGCAATCTAAATTTGCTGCTGTAAACAGCTTTTCTTTGCCGGAGGGAGTAGTTACTAGCTATAGCCATCTCAATACCACAACTCACATGCTCTCTTATTGCAGAGGTTTAAAATGACCATGAGAGCCATACAGGGTGCCTTGATAATATCCTCCTCCGTTCAGATAATGCTTGGCTACAGCCAATTCTGGGGGATATGCTCAAGGTACATATGGAATCTATTCAGTTGATGTATCATTCATGTCATCTAATTTTCAAAACTGAAATTAGTGAAATACTGAGATTAGCCAAAAGTAATGGGACATGGCTGCAACCTTTGAATTTGCAACAGGAATCTTAAGATGTTCTTTTTGATGTACACCTGTTGCAGGTTCTTCAGCCCACTTGGGATGGTTCCAGTTGTTGCACTGGCAGGGCTTGGACTTTTTGAGAGAGGATTCCCAGTGGTAAAAGCTCTAGTTTTTGCTTGTACTATTAGAACATATGTTTCTTACCCATAATTTTCAAGAAGTTCATTCAGATCATATAAATTCTGTTACTATATATGCCAGGACTACAGCATACATATGGGCATTTAAATTTTGCAACATCAGTTTTCTTCCCTGAAGCTAATTAATCGATTTGATGTTCTTAGATGGGAACATGCGTGGAGATTGGTCTTCCGATGCTCATCCTGCTCGTGGCACTTTCACAGTATCTGAGGCATGTACAAATAGGCCATGTTCGGATACTGGAGAGGTTCTCGGTGCTCATCTCCATTGCAGTTGTCTGGGCATATGCCCACGTCCTCACTGTGAGCGGGGCACACAAACATGATTCGCTGCTCACTCAGCTCAACTGCAGAACTGATCATGCCAACCTCACGACAACTGCGCCATGGTCTGAACTCTATAGACTGATTGATGCCTTAACCACTGCACTTTTTTTCCATCTCTTTCTATCATGCTTAGGGATTTAACTTGTCTGAACATTTCCTCAGGATTGGTGTTCCATACCCACTGCAGTGGGGTGCACCGACTTTCAGCGCAGATCATTCATTCGGCATGATGGCTGCTGTGGTGGTGTCTTTGATCGAGGTAACATTCCATTGCTACTATGTGATTTTCTAGCAGCTTACACAATACAGCTAGGTGATCATGCTGGTCTGATTTGTCTGACAATATTTTGATGTGTGTTGCAGTCTACCGGAGCATTTCAGGCGGCTGCCCGGCTGGCAAGTGCGACGCCCCCACCACCACTTGTCTTGAGCAGGGGCATTGGATGGCAGGTTAGTTCTTTGCCATATGCTAAGTAGGTTTTTTACGGTACACAATACGACCCAACGGTCGTACGGTCGTATTATCGGTTTTTCTCTATGGGTAAAATGGTAATTTGATAGATATATATTATTTGGAAAAAAATTCCCTGCTGCCCCCTTATACTATCTAAAACATTTCATATATTTCATTTACTATATTGCAATAATACCATTTTACATTTTGGATAATACCCTTATACTACCCATACGACCTTTGAATACTACCGTACGACAACCAAAAAAACCAGTCGTATAGAATTAATCTCAACCGTCGGATCTTTACATATAAGTCCTTTTCTATTACATACGAGTCCTTTTTCAACCGGTCGTACAGGTCGTATTGTGTACCGTAAAAAACCTTATGCTAAGAAGCATTGAAAAATGTCTTGCTGGTGTTTAATTTCCTTTGTTGAAAAGATTAATGTATTTTTTTGCCCTCTCTCTTCTAACATATATATGTGAAAAAAATCAGGGAATTGGGCTGCTATTCAACGGGCTATTTGGTACTGTGAGCGGCTCTACTGTCTCTCTGTAAGCTTGTGTCTGCTTATTTGTGCCACCAAGTTTGCAACCAGACCTTTTCCAGTGCCATGTTGTGTCTAACATTGTGTATATTAATTTGCCCAATACAGGGAGAACGTTGGCCTCCTAGGAGAAACAAGGATTGGAAGCAGAAGAGTGATCCAGATCTCCGCTGGTTTCATGATCTTTTTCTCCATCCTAGGTAGAAAATTATATTCAGTTTTTAAAATGATGCCATACCAATCATTCTCTGATTGTGAACTCATTTTTTAAAATGAAATTTGATCTCATTTTATGATTTCAGGGAAATTCGGAGCTCTGTTCGCCTCAATTCCATTCGCACTGTTTGCCGCTGTATACTGTGTATTGTTTGGCTATGTTGGTACGTACTTTCAGATGTCAAAAGAAAATATCTTCCTTTCATAGTACTCCATTCTCCAACTTTTATGGAAATAAAATTTTTTTGAAGGAGGGAACTACTCCAATTTTCTCTCCACAGTTTGTCATTGTGTTTTGCAGTTTCACCAGATTTTGTTAGCTCTCTAATTTGTGTTTTGTCATTGTCTTCTGTGGTGTTTTCAGGCGGCGTGGGGCTCTCCTTCATTCAGTTCACCAACATGAACTCGATGCGCAACCTCTTCATCATCGGCCTCTCGCTCTACCTTGGCTTATCCATCCCGAACTACTTCTCCCAGTTCACGATGATCTCTCACCACGAACCGGCACACACTGGAGCTGGATGGGTATGCAGCTAGCTCTCACTCCCCAGCTCACTGAAACTTATCGCCATAACCTGAAAAAACTGAAGCTCTGATGAACTGAACCTGAACCATTTTTTTTTGGCAAAATATGCAGTTCAATGACCTGATCAACACCATCTTCTCCTCGCGCCCGACCGTCGCGTTCATCGTCTCGGTGGTCCTGGACAGCACCCTGGAGGTGGAGAAGAAAGTCGAGGACAGTGGGATGACTTGGTGGGCGAGGTTCAGGTCGTTCGGCGGTGACAGCCGGACCGTGGAGTTCTACAACCTGCCATTCAACCTCGACAGGTTCTTCCCGCCATCGTAAATTAAAGCTGCTGGAGCACCGATTCAGCACTAGGATTTCGGTGCAAATGAAGCCAAGCCCTAGAGTGAATCTAGACACCAGTATCATTGTAATTAGGGTTTGGCTTCCATAAACTGGACTTGATATGAACTAGAGCGAATAATGCAGAACTGGATCAGAAATCGCTTGCTGTCTTGCCAGCAAGGAAGTAAGGATTTGTTGGTTGTGCTGGGAGGTTCAGCCTGACATAGCGCCGCGCCATCCTCGACGACCCAGCTTCGACCGGACCCTCTTCGCGGCAGTCTCCGCGAAACGCGAACACGTTCACCACCGTCAGTGCATAATCCGAAGGCGTCGTGCTGCCGGAAGCGGCCACAGCCGTGGATCCCTGCTTGTGCTCCTCCCACATCCGCCGGCAACGCGCCCCCGCCGTTTCGCCCTCGTCGCCGTTGACCTCACCGCCCCGGCCTCGTCCTCTTTCTCGAGGTGGTGGTGGGATGGTGGAGGTAGGCTACTGCATTACATTTGTCTTCAATTTACTGAAGGTGGCCAGCATCCTCTACGTCTCCCCGCCGGCCTCCGGTGCTCGCCGTGCCCCTGCGCCCGCGAGGGTGATCGCTGCAAAACTGTGGGTCCATTTTAGGGAGTTCTCTGAAAATATTCGGATCGGGTTTTGTGAAATTATTTGGATCGCGATTAATAGTTGCGATCCAAATCAGGGGGTCACGTGTAAATATTCCGCCCGCCCCGCTCTGCCGAGATCGCCATGGCTCGCCTCTCCCGCCGCCGCCGGCGACCCAACCACATGCGCCGCGCGCTCCCCTTCCGCTCCTCCGCCGTCGCCCGCGAGCAGCAGGCGGCCCCCGACCGGCGCCTCCGCCAGTATCCCCAGTGGCCTTTGATGAAGCCGCAAACGTCCGAGGCTCACCTGATCCTGGCATTCATCAGATGCCCACCAGACGCGTGCAGGCCTCACCCACATCCGGTGCAGCCCGCGGTCTGCTGCATGCGTGGCGTGTCTATTAGCGAGGCTGGCACATCAACTTTCTGCTCCTTAATCTTGCTTTGGAGTTTTGGCTGCTGCCTAAACTTTTCTCTCCTTTCCTCCTTCAGTTACTATAGTTTGTTACTGTATTTTATTAGCAGAAATCAACTTTTTCGCTAAAACACCCAAACTCTGCTCCCTTTTTCTGTTAGTTTGTTGGTGTCTTTTAGCTAGCGGTAACTCATTTTCTCGTGCTCTGTTTTGAAGTTCACCTCACAGTGGCAGACATTCTGTCTAGGTTCGTGCAAGTACGTCCAAGTCTCTTCTGAACTTTTCTTTGATTCGACCGCCCAACGGGTATTAAGAGATTTTTTTCCAGTAGACTATGGGTGATAGTTTGTGTGTTGTTGTTGCAGGCCCAGTTTGTAATACACGTGTAAAAGATTAGAAGGAGCAAGGCAAGCGAATAGAACAGATAGGCTGGCACCACTGCGTATTGCAATTATGTTTTGCTTATCACACATTAGAAAAGATAAAACTCTATGGAGGGCATTAACACATTTCTTAAAAAAGGTGTATATTGGGGTAGTGCTAATAGTAGCATATCTTTGGAGATTTGGCATTTAATTAATGCAATAATAAAATATCTCCGGAGATTTTCACGACCAATGCATAATTATTTTTTTAACAATTCAATGCTACAGCCAGAGATAGACATGATGCATGGTCTGCTATGGCTAAAAAGATGCCATTTTATTAAGTGCTGAAAAACGATAATTTGGAGAGAAAGGTTCATAAAGTTTCATAAGGTTTATAGGTATCAAATTCAAATCATGCAAAAAACATATGCATATACTATCAAATTCAAATCATGCAAAAAACATATGCATATACTATATAGCAAAGATTTTGCAAGTCAACCACCACATACATTTGAATTTTTTTTTTACCTCTACAATTCATTGCTTCGGCTAGAGATTGACATTCATGGTCTGCTATATTGCTATAGCTAGGCTGATGTCATTTAAGTGCTGAAAATAGGATTCATAGACTAGTGCTAGTGTTTGACTATATTCACAGGACTAATATTCGATTCCCACAAATTTAATATATGTAGATATACGAAGAGTTTGCAAACCAAACTGTTACGCTCATTTTTATACACAATTCATTGCCGATTTGCCTGCTAGAGATAGAAATAAATAAATGGTCTGCATACTAGAGATAGAAATAAATAAATGGTCTGCATATAGCTACACTATGTATGCCATAATAATTTCTTCATATGCTTGCTAAAATGAAATACAATACAAAGAAGCGGAGATTAAAAAGTATAGTGCTACTGCTTGTATATTTCACCATGAAAATAGAATTCAATTCGCAAACATAGATGCATATATCTACAACAGATTCATAAACAAACACTAAATATTATTTTCTCCGACAATTAATTGCTGCAGCCGGAGATATATCAAATTGCACGGCCTGGACCGGCTGCAGCGGGTTGATGTCAAAACATATCCAAGTGCTAAATAATAAGAAAATCTATGGAGAAGAAATGCTTTTTATATATATCTTTTTGCAGGATTAGCATTTAACTCATGTAAATATAAGAACATCTGCCAATAATAATTCACAAACCAAAGAACTGCATTGATTTTGTTGCTACAGTACATTGTGACCGCTAACTAGACTTAGAGCATCTCCAAGAGACTCTCTATATTCTTTCTAAATGATAAAATAGAGATTTTAGTGAAAAAAATATCTTCCAACAACTTATCTAAATGGTCATCCAAATATAGTCATCTTCTATTCCAGATTTTTCGCTAATCAAATATAGACGATGAGAATGACTCTGTAGAGTGCGCATAAGAAATAGAAAAGCTGTTGAAAAGTAAAAAGATATAGAAAAAGATTTTTATGCAATGACTTTCTAAATGACGAAAAAAAATCCATTAACCGCACAATTGATTAACCCAACCGACGAAGTTTGTCTTAAAAAACCCAACCGACGAAGGTTTGGGCTCAGCTAGTCAGATGAGCCGCATGGACCGATCCACATCACTTGCCCACACACAGTAGTCGTAACTGGGCCTTACCATCCACCAAAGGACAATATAAAATGGATTAAGTCCTTTTGACCCCCCTCATGTATTGGGTGAGTTCGGTTTCCCCCCCTGATGTCCTAAATCGGGTATTCGAGGCCCCTCATCTCTTGAAACCGTTCATTTTCCCTCCCTCACCTGTTTTGCAGAGCGGTTTTGATGACGTGGACGCCACGTGGTGGTGGGGTCCACTTGTCAGCGTCACCCCATCTCTCTTCTCTCGGTTTCCCTCTTTCTCTATCCCAGGGTTTTTTCCCAACCGTTACCAGGCCGGTAACCGCGGTTACCGATTTTACCGGTCCGGCCAGGTAACAGTTCCGACCGGTTTAAACCGGTGGAGATTCAACATTTTCAATTCCGTCGTGGGGGAAACCGGCGCCTAGGTACCGAAACCGTGGAAAAAACACATGAACCGGCTTTAAAACGAGTCAACCGGAGAAAAACCAGGTCCAAAACCGAATAAAACCAGAACTCTCGAAAACCGGGCGCCCAACCACCGCGTGGTGCGCACCGGCCCACGACGGAAACACCCTCGACCGACCCTCCCAGTCCTCCCGTGGGCTGTGGGGGCATCCGGTATTGGGTGCGGCAGCTTCGGTTTAAACCGGTGGAGATTCATGTATTGACCACGTGGCGTCCACGTCATCAAAACCGCTCTGCAAAACAGGTGAGGGAGGAAAAATGAACAGTTTCAAGAGATGAGGGGCCTCGAATACCCGGTTTAGGACATCAGGAGGGAAACCGAACTCACCCAATACATGAGGGGGGTCAAAAGGACTTAATCCATATAAAATTGAGCCGTCCCGAGGCAGGGAAGCCCACTAGCCCCGTCCCGTCGTCCGTCTTCTCCGGAACAATCACGAATCGTGGTCGGGCCCACTCAGGTTCCCGTCGTCTTTCTCGCCTCTTCTTCTTCTTCCTCCCCAAGAAGAAGACGACCACGGGACCGACCCCAACTCGCAGCCGGGACCCGCCTCGGCCTCCACTCCTCCCTTTCTTGCCGCGCAAGAACGCGCGCCGCTTTTATCTTCCGCCGCCTCCGCCCGCCCGCACGCATACCAGTCCGTCCACCGCGCGCCGCCACTTCCCCGTTGGCTGAGCTCCTTGCGGCCTGCCTTCCCCGCATCCCCCCGGCGGCGTCTTAACCACCCGTTGGTCGCTTCCCTCCACCGCCTCCTCGAGCTGGAAGCACCGGACGCCGGCCGACCCGCGGCTCGACCCCTCGAGCTCGACATGGTACGACTCCGCTCTCCTTACGCCGCGCAGTTCTATTCATACCGTTACGGTTTCGATTCTGCTTGCGGAGTTGCGGTGCTCGATGCGATGCTACTAGCGCGGGCAAGTCTGCGGTTGGAATCTCGCAACCCGATCCGAAGCACTAGATCGGGGAGTCTTGTCGCCCCTGCTCTTCCGTTTCATGTTGTGCGCTCCGTATTTTTGTGCTATGTCCCCTTCATGCAGTAGTAGTCCAGTGGTCCTTGCAAATACTACTAGCGGTACAATCGGTGTCTGGTCCTATGTATACGAGCTCAGGATAGGTGTTGTAGATTGGGCCTGGTGTGGTTGGGTCGAATTAATTGGTTCGGTGACAAGAGAAAGATGAGAATTGGGATCTTACATCGTGCTCTGCTCAAATGTATGTTAAACTGGAACTGGAAGAATTCACAGCTTGTTTGCACCTCACGCACAGTTGTGCAATTGTATTCAGATATTCTTCGTGTTGTCCGAAGGTTGAAGGCTAGTAGCAGGGTACCTATTGTAGTATTTGTTTTCCTGCCAGACTAAGACTTTGGGAAGCAGAGCTGAATTAGTTTAAGAGTCAGGTCTGGATTGTGTTCATGCCAATTGCTCATTTTCTTTATTCTCAAGACTGTCAAGAGTCCCTGAACTTTGCATAACTTTGTTAATCATCAACCCATCATTTTACTCTGAACTTTGTGTTGTGGTCTGACCCTTTTTGCTGGGGCATTATCTGATACCAACAGGCTACTCCCCTGATCGCTGGGTTGTCAGTGGCTGCTGCTGCAATGAGTGGAAGATACATGATTAGAGCATGGCAAGCCTTCCGAACTCGGCCGCCGTCGGTGCGCCGGTTCTATCCTGGTGGATTTCAGGGGCAAATGAACAGAAGAGAGGCCGCCTTGATCCTTGGTGTAAGGTGATCTTTTTCTTAAGTATATCTGCCCTTGTCAACTGGATGCGTCTTTCCTTATTTCTGTAGTAGAAAAAATGGAGAGAACTACTGCCATGTACTACGGTTGGTGCTAATTATCTATGTATATCCTTTCATGTTGTTTCATTCAGGGAACGTGCTACAATTGACAAGATTAAGGAGGCTCACAAGAGGGTCATGGTAGCTAACCACCCGGATGCTGGCGGCAGCCATTATGTTGCTTCGAAGATAAATGAGGCAAAGGATATACTGATGGGAAAAGGGAAGTCAGGGTCTTCCGTCTTTTAGTTGATACGAATGATGTTCATTTTAGTGATCGATATGACTTAACTTTTTCAAAGGAACGGCAGCAGCACGTTTTCACCTTTTTATAACACTGCTGTGCTGATTGTACCATAGAAGTAGATCTGAACAAGACCCTGCTCAAGAAAGTAATTTTTTGTCTGGGATCATAATTATTGTTTGAGCTGATTGAACAGAGTATCTGTGTTTCCCGGAGCTTCCAATTCTTGCATATTCTTACATTCTGTTTCTTGAACATCTGATACATAGTTGTGTTGCTTCCTCTAAGATGAAAGTATTATTAGGTTTTGACTTCCTATACATGCTGTCATAACGCATAAGTGAGGCAACATCTTGGCTCATAGATGAGCATTGGAGGACTATTCAATTCATGGCATGAGGGAGCATTTCTAGGCAGCTAGCAAACACTTTAAAATATGTGAATAGAATTTCTTGAACGTGTGCCAGCTGCTTTGGAATCTAGATGATCATTCCTCCATACTAGAATGGTGCTTCATTAAAACTCTTAAACAGACCACTGGGGTCGTCGGTCCATGGAGTCTTTCAACAGACCCTAAACCCTAATAACTGCAGTCTCCAATTCAACTTTGAATCATTGACATTGTTATGGTGTCTTTTGGTAGGCATTCGTTGTTGTGTTTTTATAATCGTTAGATAGGTTTACTCTGAAATTTGATAAAATCTTGAAAGACTGCAGCAATCAGCATCCAGCCTTCCAATTCACAACTTTCAAGACTTTCAATGTTTAACAGGTGCCATTCTTTCATAAACTTCTATTGAATTGTGATTACAGATTAGCTGGTGAATCTTATAACTGTATGCATTTGGGAACAATATTGAAAAGGTTGAATATCACATGTATTTGATGGAGCTATTACCTATTGCTCTTTTTCTTTGTGAAGTCACCGTATATTGTCGTCTTTGGTCCAGCCCCTTTGCCTTTCTCTAGAGTTGTTATCACTATAGAGTAGCAGCCATATGTTTGCTTTAACTCTGTTCGCTAACATCGCCATGAATGTACCTGGAAAGACAGCAAGTGACTCATTCAACCTTTTCATTATGACAAAATGTTAAAATGCAAATAAGCTTCTGATGTCAGATTGGTTTTGGAGCCTAATAAGTTCGGGGATGATTGCACGTGGGCTGATAAACACTTTGCTTCATCCTTTCAATTGGAATTACACAGATCCTGAAGCAATTGCAATGGTTGTCATCAGACATCACCTGCATACATCTAAAAACTACCCATGCCTGTACCAATTCATGACACAGATACAGTTGAATTTTAACCTTACATCAGGTCTTACGAAATAGACCTTCCATCTTGTTAGTCTCAAGACCAATTCACAGCAATTTGTCACAAATCAAACTGCCCATCCATATGTGAATTAAACCCAACTCACTTTGTTGTTTGCCGTTTCACAACATCAAAGTTGCCTACCAGCCTTGAAAAACAGAGGGTGGATAGCCTGTCAGGACAAAACATCTTCTCCTGGAAGTCCAAAGTTGACAACACAAGGTCCTATGGTACAATGCATTTAACTCTTGCCAGTTCCAGTCAAAGGTATAACTGTTTTAGAGTCGGATGCAACTGCAACTCCTAAATACTAGCAACCATGTGACCCTGGACCAGCAGAAAAAAGGCCAACAAAGTGGCCCTACCTTTTGAACTGCATTTCTTGCAGCTACTGTACTTGAGATGGCTGCGTAGCTTTGCGAGAAATAAGGACACAAGATTCATGCACAATGCAGTACCAATCATATTCAGAACTGAGCTAAAGCAGACCTGAAAATAGTCGATGGAGTTGTGAGATCTTCACTTGGCTATGTTGTAGCAAGAACTGCAGATTGAAATCTCAAAAAAAAAAAAAGAACTGCAGATTGAAAGGTTCAGTCCAACTTGAGAGGAATAATCCTGCTCTGAACTATGGATGGATGCTTCTTCCTCTGTACTATGAATGTGATGGTTGGATAAACTGTGGCTGCTTAAGACTTTCATATTACTGTGGCAGATATATTTTTCTGTACATCATTACTTATGCCATTGCTGTTGTCCTTGTAGCATTTGTTTCTTCTGACCTAACATTGATATTCTGCAATATCTAGAGGCAATCATGAAAATGAAATGAACGTTTTGAACCATTGCGAGAACAGTCAGCACTCTGCAGCACCTGGTTCATCAGGACAATTAGCTGTGTCTTCTGTTGCGAAGCGTCCAATATGCGAAGTCAAGAATGCTGTTCCACAGACTGCCATCTTCCAGGAATTATATACAGGTACAAAAAGTCGACATTTGTTGGTGACTGTGTTTATAATTTTGGGAATGCTTTTGAGCTTGTTTGTTATAGGTTTGTTGGACAGAAAGGCTTTAAAGGTCAACTCACTACTGTAGTGGCAAGACTAGCTAAAGTGAAGAACAATTTTAACCACTACAGCTGCGTTCCTTTGGTTCAGAGAAAACAGCATGCTGATCTTCTGGAAAAGAAGGCTGCATGGAATTCCACTAGTAGAATATTTGCAATGTCTAACTACAAAACAGGGTCAAAAAAATAAAAATAGAAATCAATGGATATATATTTTTTGAAGGCCATCAATGGATATATTTGGTTGGTGATTCTACTATCTGGTTGGAGTTTATTTGATTAGTAGTAGTCCAGGATTCTTTTCCTACAACCAAATCTTGAAGTTAATTATTTGTCATATTGTGATGACAAATCTTCTCCCTAAATCATTGGAACATAAGTTTCAAAGTTTACCAAAGACTTGAAGGCGCGATGGTGGATAATAATCAACACGTTAAAAAACTTCTTTAAACATTTCAATCGCTTGAGGAATTATCCGAATGAAGCTTGTGATCTGCCCATGAAAACTCCAAAAATTCCACATAGTCCAAGAAACACCTACGCTTGGTAAAACAGATAAAAATTGCTTCAAACCTGACTTCCTTTTTCCCCACTTGGAGTCCATCTCTAATACGTTTGTTAGGTATAATTGTATCACTTTCAGAAAAGAAAAGGGCATAAACTGTAGACCCAGTTGGACAGACACCTGAAGAAATGGTGCATTTATAAGTTTATTACTTAAGTCCTAAGGATTACATTTGGCAGCCTGGTAGGCGAGTTGCAACTTGCTAACAAGAATACAACATTGGCAAAAATTCAGGTATCCATCATTTTCTTTAAACATGGCAACGAAATATCACAATTTTTGCTTACGTTAGGAAATCACATGCGGGACGAATGTGCCAGCAGGTTTAAAACTTTGTTTGTCCTTAGGCAAGTAAGAATTGAGCCACCCAAATTCATTTTGTAATGCCGGTGTTTATTCGTTTCTTGTTTTGCAGTTATACAACAGAATAGTAGGGTGACCGTTTGACAAGGAATAGAATCAAGTACAACACTACATAAATCATAGACTTGAGACAGTAGACTTCTGTTCTTTCATTCAAAAATTAATGAAACGGTGTGGTATATCTTCCTTTTCTCCTGTGCCAACTCTCTTCGGATTTAAAGCATGCATAATGTCCTTCTGTTGACTAGCGAGCCGTTCAAAGTCTCATTCAGGCACCATATTTTCTCGAAAGTTTCAAAGGGGATGAGGCTTCTGACAACAGAAAGCTGATGTGGGGGGAGAAAGGGTTCAGTCAGTGCCGCTACTATAGTAGCACTGCAGTAGCATATATGCCGATAAGGGACATTGAGCCATGTAGCAGAGCTAGTGTTCATGGGAACGGGTAGAGATTCCAAGTTCCCAATTGGCTGCCCATTTGCCTTAAAAAAGGGGGGTTGCCCATTCCAAGAAGCAAATGGATAGTATCATGCAGCTGTCGGCTATCAAGAAGCTTACAGCATGGCTGCTTGCGTATATTAAGTCAATTAGATTTACTTTTATTTTTTGTTTTTAACGGATCTCGATTTCATGTGTCACTCTCTTACTATATACTTTTCGCCGTTTTTATTGTTGTTTGATTTAGGAAGGAAACGTTGCTTACTTTCTTATAGTACTTTTGACGTTGAATCTAATAATGCCACCTTCATGTAAAAAAAATCAAATATTTTGATGAAAAATAGAAAAAGGCTTTGGAAGTTTGACCGCAAATTTAGAATTCACTGGTTTAGGACTGAAAAACACACAACTTTTACAACCGCTGACAGGGGGAAAATTTAAAAGAGAGCCATTTCTTTGTCCAATTCTGTAATATGAGGTCCATATGTTTGCAAGAGATGCGAGCAGCGATCTCAGTCGATTCAACAATAGACATCCTGTGGAATTTATGAATGAAAATGTGAACAAGGTAAGACTAGAAGGGAAGAAAAGGATGCAAATTCTGTTCATACTTATGGTTAATAATCTAGCAATAATGCAACGTTCTGGGTAGTCACAGTTCTGAAAAAAAATATTATATCAGGTTTCGCGTCTCAAAGGAATTAATCTGTAAGATTTTTCTTATGTGATTTAACTGATTTGCATTGTGTAGGTCATTCTCAACAGCTGAGATACACGCTGATACGCAACTCGATCATTTGGCTACTGCAAAACACAAGAAAGCGTGTGGATGATGAGAGCCCTGAATCATCAATTCTCCGTTAGCTTAGTAGCTAGGGTTTCTGCGGCTGCTTGCTGCCGGTCTTCTGCACGTGTATTGACAGCACAGCAGAAGCCATGGAACTGTGGCCGGCCTGGCAGTGGGGCCCACTGTAGGGAGGAGACAGGACGGAACGGAACGGAACGGCGGCTGACCTATAGCGTAGGCCATATACAAGATGAGGAATGAGGTTCTTGTTGTTCGGAATTCAGTCGCTTTCAAAAACTCGTAACATTCTTCTGGCATCTGCTCTTCTGTGTTGTCTCTTATTGATTCTTGAATCTTTGGTTGAGCTCATCTCCTTTGAAGGCAAAGCATGGGTTTCGCCACTGACAAGTGGGGCCCGTCATTTTTTAAACGGATCCTCGGCGGCGATCGAAAGAAATTGAGCCGCCTTTGGCAGGACCACACCTGCATAAGGTATCTCTCGTGTCGGCTGCGCACGCAAGCTAAGGTATTCTAGATTGCTGCTAAACGTCCAACCCCAATCAAAGCTTCTGAACAGTTGTGTGTGGTTTTTATGCAGGAATCCATGAGAATTCGTAGCTAGCGACATGATTAATTTGTCTGTCCTTGTTTTTTCTTTTTGAAAAAATAGTAATGTCGTCACTTTCTTGGTAGATGGTAATAGTACACATGTTCATCACAACTGAAACATCTCGTGCTGCTTGTGGTCGCCTTTGATAGTTTGAACAGATTAAGAAATAGGGAGCACAGAAATCTGATTTATATGAAATTCTTGCGGACCGACCGAGCATCTCCTGATGAATTTATCAGTGATCGAGCATGTTACGGAGAAATGCCTGCTGCACCTACCCCCTTGATCTTCACCTGCAGGAATAGATGTAAATCCTCTTCCGTTATGCATCTTCTGGAAGATGCATGCGTGCTACCATACGTGTTATCGATCCTCTGATCTCAGCCATGACTTTCCACACAAAAAATCGATTCTCTAATAATCGTATAAAAATGACTTGATTAAATACTACACTGCTTCTGTGGTGTTTCTTTTTCCACTTGTCAGCCTCGCAGCTTGTGTTCAGAATTCAACCGAGCTTTAACTCGCGTTAATCACAACTAGGAACAGTACGTCTCCGTCATCTTTAAATTCCTATTGTGCTAATCACATCCACTGTAACAAATCTCCATCCATCTCTCGTTCAACCTGCTTTTAGCAAAAACACAAAGTCCTTTTGTGTTGTAATAATCCGTAAATCTTCCTTTCCCTTCACACATACAGGGACCGAGTCAAACTATGAGCTCACCTCCTTTTGATTTCTCAGCAACCTTACACCGAGTGACTTGGACGTGGCGTGAACTAGAGCTGCATGGGGCTACACCAAGTCGCACGTAGCTTTCGAACACAAACAACAACCAGCCATCTTTCACAAGGGGGAAAAACAAACCACAACCAACCAACTGGTGAAAAGTAACAGAGACTATATAGTAACAAAGTGTCAGTAGTTGTACTTGTGAAGATTCGTCAAGATGGTAAGTAAAGTAATAGAATTCAAACATAGTGATCGACTTTGGACCCGAAATAAATCACACCCGTTTTAAGACCATGTCCAACCCCCTTTATAAAGGCCTGCTAATCCAGTTGGGAGTATGAACCACTACTGACTCCTTATCTCCTTTGGTGAGTGAAGATTGCATCTATCAAGAAGCATCGAACATAGGTCCCAATTCCAATCCCTAGTGAAAGTGCAAAGAGATCATGGTGGCCAAGGAGTTTGGGAGAGAATTAATGAGCATGGACAAGGTGAAGACGGACGGAGAAGCGCTGATGGCCGCCGGAGACGAGGAAGACGACGTGGTGCTCCCGGGGTTCCGGTTCCACCCGACCGACGAGGAGCTCGTCACGTTCTACCTCCGCCGGAAGGTGGCGAGGAAGCCGCTGAGCATAGAGATCATCAAGGAGATGGACATCTACAAGCATGATCCATGGGACCTCCCTAGTAAGTGTGCACACACACATGCTGATCTCATCTTATGTGATGTCGAATTTGGATTCCTGGCAATCGATCATACATCCTAGAGGTTTGGAATTCGAGAGTAATTTGGGTTGATGCTAGCTTATGTATGAATTGAATTGAAATTAGTTCGCAAAAAAGAAGGAATTAAATCGAAATTGCTAACTATAATATTCAGAGGCGAGCACGGCTGGTGGAGAGAAGGAATGGTACTTCTTCTGCCTGAGAGGGAGGAAGTACCGGAACAGCATCAGGCCCAACAGGGTCACCGGCTCCGGGTTCTGGAAGGCGACCGGCATCGACCGCCCCATCTACTCCGCCGCCAACTCCGGCGACTCCATCGGCCTCAAGAAGTCCCTCGTGTACTACCGCGGCAGCGCCGGCAAGGGCACCAAGACCGACTGGATGATGCACGAGTTCCGCCTCCCGCCGGCCGCCGCCGACGCCAATGCCTCCCCGAGCATGCAAGAAGCTGTAAGCTCCATGCTCATCTACACTCTGTTCCCACCAATTCACGCTGCATTTCCATGCATTCAGTGACATGCTCATCGTGTGTCTGAAAATGCAGGAGGTGTGGACCATCTGCAGGATCTTCAAGAGGAACATCACCTACAGGAGGCAGCAGTCGCAGCAGGTGTGGAGGCAGCCGGCGGCCGCCAGCAACGCCCTGCCACCGGCCGACTCGAGCTCGAACACGGGGAGTGGCTTCGAGTCCGACGGCGGGGACGAGTACATGAAGTGCCTGCCGGGCGTTCTCCGGCAGCATCACTTCAGCAATCAGATCAACATGCTCAACGGCAGCGGCCGCGGCTTCTTCAGGGAGAGCGGCGTGCACAGCCAGCAGTTTCAGGGGCAGTGGTTCAACTCCATACCTGCGCCAGCAGCAGTAGAGCAGAAGCCGCAGCTGAACTTGCCGGCGATGACCATCGCGTTCCATCAGAACGATCAGAGCCTCGCCGCAAATGATTTCTGCAAAGATGGATACTGGGACGAGATTGCAAGGTTCATGGAGGTCAATGATCAAACAGTATTTCACGACTGTAGATATGCTTGATCAACAGGGAGGTGCCTAGCTTCGTCTTCGGAGTTTAGACTCCCAAGTAGGATACACAGTAGTATTCGCAGACCAGGAACTCCAACTCCAGTGTGTAAGACTGACATGCAGGGCCCGCTATGCAGAGGCCGCTAATCAGTCAGATTTTGCCTGCAATCTGCACCCAACCGCACTTATGGTTTCTTTTCCTGATCTTATATAATACATCATATGCGCTGTGACCAATGTATGATTTATGTGTGCACTTGCTGGATATAGTAGGTATGAGTAACAAAATAAACATGTTTGGGCCAGGAAGCCTCCTGTTAAGCTCGGATCGATGCATTACAAACATCTGTTACTGTCTTACTGATGACAGTTTGTAAGTTGGCTACGATTTTGAGATACCAACCAAAAGGGTACAACTCAAGCACTTCGCCCATAATTTAACCAACATGTACCATTTTGTCATAATCCTTGTCACTTTCATTGATAGATGATGTGAAGAAGCAGACACCCTAGATGAGCATTTTTACCAGTCCCTGGATAGATTTCATGCCCACAAGTCACTCAAAGCTGCGCAAGAGATGCCTCGGCACTCGACCATGTGTGCTTGCGTGTGCAGTTTAGACATTTTGATCAGATACAAATTTGTCATTAGAGGACAAATATATCATCTGTGGTTTTAATTGCCTAAACAAAGCAGGAATCATTTTCAACGTTTCTTGTGCTGACCCCCAACTTTGACCCTTGCAGAACCCCAGAGAGGGGAACAGATCAATTACTCCCAAGTTGATGCTGCAATTCAATGTATCTGAACCATTGAAGCATGGCAGGGGGTGAATTTTAGTATTTTAATCAATCTAATCTGAATAAGAAGACCTCTTGGTACAATAAGTTGTAACAAAAGAGTGTAAACAACATTCTAGAGGCTAAAGTGACTTCCTAGGTGACAAAGCAGCCGTCTTTAAATTCTACAGACAGTAACACGAATATGGCATGCAGGAAACAATCACAAAAAGAAGCACTTTTCCCATGGTAATTAACCATTGGTATTATAGTATTGATGTGTTCTTATCACTGTGCCTGGATGATCAAGAAAACAGACAACCCAATTTTCGGTTTTCCTGACCAATGAAACAACATAGTTTTTGTTCAATGTTCAAAATGCAAAGATAATAAAATGACCGGGTAGAGGTGTTAGTCTGTTAGACCAGAAATAGTCCAAACCAAAACTACAGAATCATATTTTCATAATTAAAGATCTAGTAGGGACCTTCCCTACTGTTTCATAAGAAAAACTATAGAACCATTAGCCACAAGGACAAAGGGGTAAATTTCTAGTGTGCAAACTAGGCGACAATCAAGAGATAATAATTTCAGTTAGGTTAAAGAGTTAGTCAGAGATAATAATTTACAAACACAAGCACTTATTTCTTGTATATGAGTTAACAACTTAACGTGATATATGAGACAACTAGGATTGGCAGGTGAGGCTTGACAATCAGGCAGGAAGCCAGGAATGCAAGCAAAACAGAACAACAGAAGGTACCAAAAATACTTGTGAACGACAGCAGCAACTATATCAGTGTTGATTTTATCTTAAACCATTGAGTTAAACACAAAGCAATCAACTGAAACATCACATCCGGATGCTACCTACTGAAGGACAGAGGGCTGTGCAAATGCCATCATTAAGGAGCATGACAGCAGGAAATATTATACTGAGCTTCTGTAACTCGTGGAGCACAGAATTTTCATGCATAAGCAGCAGCATATAGACGGTTAGATTCAGCAGTATCGCTCTCCTCGCCTTCCACTCCCAAAAACTGAGATGGCTTTCCACTCGAGCAGTTCCTGTTGGAGCATTGAAATGGGCAAAAATAAGGCTACAAAATTAAGGGGTCAACGAAATGCAAAGTTCAAAGAAAAATTTGAAAATTAAAAAGTTCAAAGTAAATCTAAAAACCTTTCAGAGAGTAACTTCTCTTCAGATAAAGCCTTCTCAAGCCTCTCTTCAAATGGTGTTGCATGCCAACTCACCTTTTGATCCTGCCCATGTAATACATTATTTAATTCCATTTTTACTTGAGCGTTTGTAGAAAGCAAGAAAAATAGAGGCAGACTTTACTTCTTTGTACTTATTTGTCGAATTGGGGATGCCATTTCCATCAAACCATTTGGGGGTAAAATTTTCTGGCGCTTTATCTTTCCAGTGTGCTGCAACCATTCCTATAATAGGCCTGTCCTCATCCAATTTTTTGGCTGAATTTGATCTGTCACCCGTCAAGGCCTCATCTCTGAATGGCTTCTTAGGATTTGGAGGCTTTAACCAATGTGATAAGCTTGGGAGCTCCATTTCTGAATCATTGTCCTTCAGTACCTTCTTTCCGGTAGCATGAATATTTGTCTCAGTTTCCAGGGACTTCTCCATAGATTTTGAGTTCACGCTGTCTCTTATCTTGTTAGAGGATGATATAGAACCCTCAGAGCTCTGGAAAAGGGAACATTCATCAGATATTGAGATTTCCATAGAGACCACATTGTCATTCTTTGCACACTTCGGATCCTCCTCTGATTGTTCAGGCTGTAAGAATTCTTCTTTTGAAACCCCACATTCCTCAAAACCCATGGCATTATCTAAAGCTTGGTGTTCTTCATCCTGCGCACAAGCTTCAGTATTGTTCTCATTTGTCAACACTTCCGAATTATTTGCAAGGGAAGTAGACGAAGACTGCAACTCATCATTTGTTTTTGAAGAACTGCAATGATGAAGAACAAACATCCAAAACGTCAAATTAGTTCAGCTACTACTTTGTACAATAGAGAAAGAAAGTAGCATCTTCAAAAGCAAGAATAGTTAAATTCCTTCTGCACTAATGTTATTAGTATCAGTAGCAAAAGGAACAAAGTTTACCTCATTGCATCTGGTACAGTGGAGCTCTGATGAGACCTAGGAGTTTCACAATTCTTAACCTTAAGTGCTTCCATGAAATGCACATCATCAGACATGGCAGGAAGACATCCTGAGTGTGTTTCTTTCTGACAAACTGAGTCTGCATTTTTGGGCTCGCTTTGGGTTGCATTTGTAGTTTCCAGTGGTGCACCACAGCTTTCATGGATAGCCTGTTATCAATTATCACAGTGAAAATTTAGTCTGCAGCTAGGAACCCAGGACCATTTGGTGTATATGCTATATATCTGATAGAATTCACCATTATGCAGCTGTTATTGATTAACTACATCACATATGAAAAATATAAATACAAGGCTATCTAAAACAAAAACCAGATCTATTTTTAAAAAAAAGAGTAAATTGTGTATATACAACCAATTTAGGTGCCGTGTTGTTCGTAATTCTTTACCAAAGTTCAACAAATAAGCAATGGATAAACTAGCAACTGTTGTGCGAATTTATGTTTAGGTAAAGTTGACATGCCAGCATCCTAAAGAAATTAGCATGCCCACGTGTGCATATTATTTCAATAACACTGACAAGCAAAATGTATGTGAACTTTTTGAAGGGAACATGTCACATATAACAAGGAATTGGAAAAAAACTGGAGGTAGCAGGACCCAAAATTATTAATTAACCAAGGATCCCCTACTGATATGCTGGTCCTAGACATGTGAATTCAGCAGAACTGAAACGATGAGATACAGCACCTATAATTAAGCGAATGGAGAAAACATATGGTCACAAACGAAAAGGGGATAAACCAGCTCCGAGCCCCATTTTGACAATGGCCGTACCTGGGATTCAGGCTCAGGCTCCCGATCCATCCCCTTTCTCAAATCGCCCTGGTCGGCCCACGAGCTCGTCGTCTGCTCCGCCCTCAATCCCTCATCTTCAACCAAACAACACAAGTCAACATGACCAGAAAATAGATAGAAGCAGAAGCAATCCCCACCACCCTACTCAACAGTGAGCCAAAAGAGAACGAATTACAGAAGGAAAAATAATTATTAAAAAAAAAGCGGGACACCTTCTCGCTGGAACACGGCCGATAGCGCGTTCCTCGACGGCGGCCTCGTCCTCCTCCCGGCAGCATCCTGACGAACAGCAACAGGAATCAGCACAGTTAAGCAACCCCGGCTGCAATTCCCATCCCGCACAAATCCACACCCCCATCCACCGCGGCGAATATCGGAGGAGCACCACCAAAAGCTGGTTCCGCGAGAGGGCCTAAGTGGACCCACCTTGTGGCTCGTCGCCGGGGCCAGGGACGGAGGCACGAGCTGGCCGCCGCCGCCGTCGCCGCCGCCCTTCACCTCGCCGCCGTCGCCGGAGACGCGGAAGCAGCCGAACAGGCACCCCATCATCGCCCCCGCTCCTCCCTCCGCCGCCGCACGGCCGGGGGCCCGCCCGCTTCGAGGAGGAGGAGGAGCCGCGCCTCGTGGCAGCTGGAGAGAGGAGCGGGGCAGACACGAGGTTTTTAGGGGGAGGAGGAGGAGTGGGTGGGAGGGGTTTGAAATTTAAAACGGGGGAGAGAGAGGGAGCAGGACTGCAGGAGGAGGCGGAGGCGGAGGCGACGAAAAAGAGAGAGAGAAGGCGGGCGGGGTCAGCGCAGCAGAGTGGGCGGACGGCCCGGCCCGACCGGGCCCCTGTCTCGCTCTCCGCCTGCGCGACCGCATGCGTGGGCGTGGCTTTTTGAAATGGAAATGATTTTTATTCAGTGGGGAAAGCTGGCGCGGCGGGCTAGCACTGGGAGAGTCTATGGGCTCTCTGGCTTTGATTTCCTGATTTGAATTGAAGGGAAAGGGAGCAATTCTAGGAGGCATTCAAATGGTGATGCTGGAAAATTATTGTTAAAAGGGAAAAGTCCGATTTACAACTTTGAACTAGCACACAAGTCTGGGTTTCAACCTTAAACTACAAAACCAGACATAAAAGGCCATCCAACTATCAAAACCGTGCAAGTTTCAACCTTTGAGCGGTTTTGGAGGTGGTTTTCCATTTTGTGAAAATGTTAAAAAAAATGATTTCATCTAAAAAATCATAACTAATTCATTTTAAATCAGAAAAATATGGAACTTATACCCAAAGTTTTATAAAAATGTCACCTATCTATTGGTGAACTATTTGGAGTCATCTGCATCTTATTATTCATATTCCTAGTATTTTTAGAAAAAAGCAATAAAAACTAGAAACTTGAACATATAATATTAAAAAAACTCCAAATAGTGCACCAATAGATAGGTGACATTTTTATAAAACTTTGGGTATTAGTTCCATATTTTTCTGATTTAAAATGAATTAGTTATGATTTTTTAGATGAAATCATTTTTTTAACATTTTCACAAAATGGAAAACCACCTCCAAAACCGCTCAAAGGTTGAAACTTGCACGGTTTTGATAGTTGGATGGCCTTTTATGTCTGGTTTTGTAGTTTAAGGTTGAAAACCAGACTTGTGTGCTAGTTCAAAGTTGTAAATCGGACTTTTCCCTTGTTAAAATGAGTAGGAATATATGGTAGCAGTGTGTTAATCCTCATAAATGTTGCTGGATATGCTGCCTTTTATGCTCTTAATCACATTTGTCAAATTGTCTTACGGCCTGGGTGCAATTTGACGGGAAACAATTCCATCATATGAATTGACAAGTTTTGAATGAACGGGGAAAAAATATCAAAATTGTAGCAAAACCCAAGGTGCCAGGACATTCGAAATTTCTGATTTGGTGTGCCACAGCCCACGGTGCCAGTGTGGCTGGCAGCCTGCCACCAAGGACTCGTGGACAATGGAAGTTCAACACTTCAATTTCCCAAACTATCTCCCCTGAGTTTTTTCCTCTTTCTTTTTGGGTGATTTTATCATTTGAGCATCAACATTTGCAATCTACAGTCAAGATTGCATAATGGCCCATGAGATCAGACCATGACACTACTTCCAGTCCTCACAAATGGTAACAGTTTCAAATCACAAACAAACCGAACCAAAACTGCAGACAACTTATTTATCACTACCATCATACACAGGTAATTTTTTTTTTCTTTTCTTTTAACATCCAGACAATTTCATCATCCACAAACAATAATTCTTCCTTTTTAGAACACCAGATAATAACTAATGAAACCTTCATGGTCTAAATGCAGATTAGTGTCATCCTATAACCATCTCAACACAGTGCTCACAAACAGCAAGGGAAATATACAACAGACTGAATATAATTTTACTATGGACAGGTAAGCCCGTGGCATAAGTCTGGCAACAGGAAAACCACTTGTTTCCTCTAGCAACTCAAGCCTTTTGTGGGCGGTATTTGCAACGTGATGCCTGTTGCTACACAAATGTATCCAGCACCGTCTGCTAGTGTATTTGATTTACTACTTTAGGTGTGCCTTGTGTTCTCGGGTTTCCATCCTAGTGCCCGAGCCCTTTGCTCCCACAAAGAAGTCAGTTTCCTTTGTTCGACCAATGCTTCTGCTGACTTCTCCCTAGCTTCTTCACAGGTATCCATGCCGGAGCTGCATTTGTCAGCCTCCTTTTGATACTGTGAAGCTAACTTTTTGGCCTCGAGCAACTTCACATCAGCCTCTTGCTGAGCTTGTGTTGCTTCCTCTTCTCTCTGCCTCAGTTCTTCTATAAGCAGCTCTGTGAAACTCTTTTCTGTTTCTTCACCGGACGCACGACTCTTAACGCCTTTGAATTGTTTGGCACAGTCTGGAAACAAGAAAGTAGCCAATATCAATTAAAGTGCAGTAACTGGAAAATTGAGGAATATAGTTAAAAGTATAAGGCGTTCCAGGGTACTCCAATTTTGTCATCACAGAAGTAACTAGGCCCTTTGTTTCTTGACAAGACAATTCAAATATACCATGGCTCAAGAATAACAGTCTACAATGACATATGGGTTATGTCTTGCTCTCAACATTGCATTTCAGTTAACGTAACATCTTTTGAACAAAAAAAAAAGACACACAACACTTGCTATTTGGCAATACAGTAATATATAACATGACAGAGATAAAACAGAGAAAATAGTAAACAACATAGTGGAAACTTTTTAAGTTCCACGGCTAGCATCTAGGCTTCCTTGATATAGAGCATCAGACTAACTGATCTCACATGGTTCCCAAGTTCATCATTAAGCCAATATTTCAGTGGATGCTTGTTCAAGTTCTAGATAGGTAGTGCCAATTTAAAACTTTAGAACGGCATGGACAATTGAAGTCAAAAGAGGTTGACTCTGGTTTCAGTAGTGATCATAAGTCATAACATGCATAGGCCGGTACTTAAAAGTTTAGTAACAACACAAGATGAGCATAATTGGTAATTGTAATGCATGATGTTGCTATACACCAACTAGCTGGCCGAATCATCTGATTGCCAAGTGCCAAAAGAATATCTGATGCATATGGGTTGGAAATTTGTGGAAGCAAAACATTACAGACCTGGAGATGCTTGGCTACCTGATAGTAATGTACAGATCTCTGAATCTAAAAATTGTTGATAATTTTAATTGCCAACCTATCATCCACTAATCATAAAATGTCTTGAGTATAGCAAAATCTGATAGTAACTCACTGCTACCTAAGGCGTAAGCACTGCTCGCCCCGAAGATGATAACAGAGCAAAGCACACGGAAGCAAAATCGAATCGCGTCGGATCTAAAAGCTGGGCAGCGCCAAGATCTGGCAAAGCGGACCGGGACGGACCTTCCGGGAGGTCGAGGAGCGGGCGCGCGTCGCAGTTGCAGTCGCAGGCGGGGCACGCCCCGGCCGCCGTTAGCGCCTCGGCGGCGTGCCAGTAGAGCTGCGGACCCACGATGTAGGCGGCGAGGCCGAGCCCCAGCAGCGCCACGAGCGCGGTCACCAGCGCCGGGCTCGGGCCCCACGCCGACGACGCCCCGGCTCCCGCCATTGAGCTGCCGCGCGTGGAGAGCAGTGGAGCGGGGGGGGGGGGTGGTGAACCGGTGGAGAGGCCAGTCGCCGGCGCTGCGCCGGGGTTAAAGGAGGAGCTGGAAGGCGGCGGTAGGAGTGGGGCGGGCGAGTGAAGGAGTGGGTCAGTGGAGGCCGAACGGACGCGGAGGTGGAGACGAGCCCGAAATGGTTGGTGATGTTGTGGTGGGTTTGGCAGGGCCAGGGGTTGGGCTGACCGACACTTTTTTCGAGCCGTGGTGCATCTACTGCTGCTTGTGAGTACTCGCGATGAATTTAAAAATGCTTTGCTATGCTGTTTTTTTTTATAAATACTCTGCTATGTAATTTATGTAGTTTATGTAGTTATCATTTTTTTTGTTCGATTTAGATTTGTTTGTATCCGTCCAAGTAAACCATTAGCTGAAATTTGCTAGGTGAACTAGCAAAAGGGATAGTTGCTATCTCTATCTGGTAACTAGAAGAACATTAGACGGACTTGCATCCATCTAACTAAAATAAAATTTAAAAACCCATTATTTGGTCTGAAATGGGATCTTAGTTTTTCCTAGGAACCAGCATAAGCTAGTACCAAGAGAAATGACAACAGTAAAATTATGATTAAAGAAATATAGACATGTGTTAAAATAAAGATCATAACGTATCTTACCCAAAAACCTACTCGCTCCATCCCCAAATATGTGTGGTTCTAGCTCCAGTATCACGTTCTGAATTAAATGTCATATAGACTACTGTATATAGATTCCACACCTAACGATCATCTCTACAGCCTTTATCCTGTCACCTCATCCCACCTTCTGCCTGTTCTTAGGACTTCAGCAATGTATATGTACACCCCTGAACCTTAGCTGGAGCCCACCATTGATGCGACCTCAACTATCGTGTAAGTCACAAGGAAAGGGACCAGCACCGCATCCATAGGTGGGTTTTGTAGGACTAAAAAAAAATCTCATGTCGCTTTTCATCCGGTGTTGTTGGTAGTTGGAGGTTGTCGGACATGTGTCAGGTTTTTTATTTCTTTATTTGTTAGGACCTGGATCCATGTATGGATTCTGGATCTTCATGGAACCGGACACACAATGTTTATGACCTAGATCCATAGGTGCATTAATTGTATATGATCATGTTTTCTTGCACATTGGAGAGGGCCCTTATTAGTTTATAGCACCGTAGTGCAGAAACACCAGAGGAGAGACAGCGCAGGAACACCTACTAGTACCCATTTCATAGAGCTATCTTGGTCTTCGTGCATAATTTGGAATGACTGATAATTTGAGACAGAGAGAGTTCTCTTTTTATCCATTTTATTTTTTATCTGGTGTTAATGGGTGAGTCATCATGGCTATTGTTGAAAGTTTGCCAAGAGCACCTTAATGTAAAAGATGGGCTTTCACTTGGCAATCTTTCAATTCTATCTCTTCAACGAATTGAATGGTCTTCATAGAAAGGAAAATTTTCACAATGCTTATGCGAAAGACCATTTAATTTGTTAAAGAGATGATACATTTACATAGTCCTGTTCGTTTGGCTTATCAGCCACCAGCCAGCAGTACTTTTCTCTCAGAACAAACCAGCCACCAACAATCAGCCAGCAGTACTTTTCTCTCAGAACAAACCAGCATCAGCCACCAGCCAAACGAACAGGCTGATAATTTCCGAACTCTGAGACCAGTCTCAATGGAGAATGTCATGTAACTATCATACCACGTCAGTAAATTTATGAGGAGAGAAGAAAAAGTGTCACAGGATGGGAGAGAAGTATCATCATCATGACACTACATTAACACAGTTCTCAAATTTTCAATCTTGTTAATTATGCATGACACTCTCCACTGGTACTAGCGTGACTCCGGAACGGGAGTTCCGTTTGTTGTCCTTACCATGTCAGCAGTCAGCACTCGTGCATCCCTATGTCAGGTGGGCCCGACATCCCGATCCCCACAAAATCCATCCATCCATCCAGCAAAGAAAAGAAAGAAAAATGCCGCGCCGGCCGTGCCACGGAACGGAGCGCCAGGCCCAAACCCCCCGCATCGCCTCCGCCTAGAAACCCCCGTCGACGGCGACGACTTCGATCCATTCTCAATTTCCATCACCACCTCCTGCCGTCAACGCCGAATCCACCGATTCGCATGGACCCAGCGCGGGAGCCGCTCGCCGGCGGCGGCCTCCAGCGCCGGCCCACGGCCGCCGCGAGGGCCGGTGGGGGGCTGCAGGAGCCGTCTCGGCGCGGGCGCAGCGTCATCCACGCCGACGTCGACCCGCAGCCGCGGCCGTGGCCCTGGATGCAGAAGTTAGCCATCGCCGCCATCGTGGTGCTCGGGTGCCTCCAGTTCCTGCCGGCCACGCACATCCGGGACCCCAACGACCCGCACCGCAACTGGATCCCCGTCAGCGGCTCGCGCAACCCGACGGTACGGCGCTGCGCGCCACGCCCACGCCTGCCTCGCTCTCTGCCCGTGTGCTTTGCTTTGTTGGATGTGGAATTGGGGAAGCTGTGTGCTATGCTGATCAATTTCTCGTTGCTAGTGCTAGTAATATGCAACGGAAATGCTAGAGGTTCCATTTCTCACGAGATATACGAAATATCACCTCCATCACGACTATCTTAACGTTTTTGTCTCCCACAGAACTATCTGTTCTAGCAGAACCACAACTTCTGGCAAAACCTGCGTCTCTGCGAGAATTTTTCTAGTTCTGTGGCATCAGATGTCATAAAGGTTGTAGTTCCTTTATATATACCTTAAAGTTGTTTGCGGTAATCATTTCAAAATAGTTGCTGAACTTTTTAATTTATTTGTATATTCTCCATATTTGAACCTTGGTATGCGGAAAGCTGGAAAAAAACTAGCATCGATGAAGGGTTACGATTTAAATCTTGTAGTATTGGTTTGCAATGCTTTACTGGGATGTCTCATGAGTTGATGGCGGAGGAACTGATAGCTCAGTTGGGTTAGGGTGTGGAACTGTGGATTTACGCCGAGACCAATCAAATTCAAATCCTCGTCTAGGCGAATTCGGTGCCTATTTTCTTCTAAAATAAACTTTCCCAGTTCCCCTATGTTAGTTTGGTTTCTTTTCTCTCTCTTAATTCTGGATTCATGGCATTGCTTTGTGGTGATTATTGATATATGTGTGTTAGCTTGCATGTTAGTCTGAGTTGACATGGGCTTTTGGGAAAAGGTCTGAACTGACATTAGGATAAGTGAATTTCTTAATGAGCTACTGATTTTTACTGCAGGATTCATTAGATGTGGTTGGAAGTGTCGATGTCTTCTCTTGGATAAGCTGTCTAGATCTTCGTACTCTTGCTGCACTAGCAAATTCCACGCTGTCCAGCTCAAGGTTCGGTATTGTGTATATTGATTACAGTCAGCTGTATAAAAAACCTTATTCATTAATATAGAATAAATATACAGAGCATCATAAGTATTTCTTTCTGCATAATCATTTCAAATTCCATATGATGCTGAACAATTTTGCGTCTATGTTAGTACACCTAAAATAGAAACAAAATGTTGAATGAATTTTGTCAGCACTCAGCAACATAACTTTTTTTCATTTGTTTGGCAGTGATCCACAGAATATATCTTTCCATTTCTTGATACCCGAAGGAGACGATCATAAAAAACCCTTCCACAAGTTAAAAGTAGTGCTACCTGATTCAGATCTCACTGTTAGTAGGTGAGCACACAAATTTAGCATCCTTGTATCTTTTACATTGTGGCCATTCTAACACTTGTATCCCCTGCAGTCAGAGGCAAATCAAGGACAAGCTAAATGTTGCCACTCCAGAAGGAAACTTTCTCTTTGGTTATTTCACAAGGAATTGTCACCCCTCCTTATCGCAAAATCTCAGTTGTCCAAAAAGCGATATCTTTATATCTCTGCAGACTCCATCATAAAGGTATTGGACATCCATTTATACATCAACTACATATACTAAAGGCGCCGGGATTGGCGAGCAGCTAGGGGTCTTGCACTCTTGCTACTGTATATGGTCACTGATATGTGGAGCCCACATCTATTTTATTTTCAAGTTGCAGCATCCGCCCGTCCTCCCCTCCAGGCTTCGCTTTCAGTTTCGGTCATGCTCTCCCACCATCTAGACTCCAAGCAATGCCTCTAACACTTAGCACATCCATCCTCCATTCCCAACAAATCTGAATCACCGCCTCCATGGGACTCGTTGAAAAACTATACTTGAACTGATAAAGGAAAATTACATAAGCATTTCTTCTCACGAAGCATCAATGCTTTGTTGGGTGGGCACGGCATTGTACAAGAAGATAGCCCCATTCAGTCGCAAATCCTTTTGCCTCTACAAAGCACCTCATGTTGCTATGAACTTGTCTTCGGATTCTTTCTTATGTCCTATGCTGCTTTCTGTGCTCAATCAATTTGGCTGTGACCGTGACCAATTTCCTGATAGTTTAGAGAGAATTCCTGAGATGCGTTCAATGTGTGCATCTCAGGAATTCTCTCTAAACTACCAGGAAATAGCATGATTGAATACTGACATGTTCTCAATCGTAGCTTTTAGACAATGAAGCAAAGCAAATTGAAAACCTGGATTACAATAGAAGTTCTTCAGGGATATCTTGGCAGAAATTTAGAAAGTATTGTTGTATCCATAGTCAATTCATGCACTCATGAGTTGAAAGTGTAGCCAGAGTGAACAAACAAAGCATTTTATCAACTTTGGATTACCTGACGTGAAACATTGATTTTTGTCCCCATCCACAGGGCAAAATTGAAGATCTTGGTCGCATGGATTTAGGCACTTATGCCATTGCTGCCACTGAAGATTGCAGCAAGCGCTTTGGTGATTATGTCAGTATGGACGTTCTGAGTGCCATACAAAGAACAGCGGCAAAAAGTTTGGTGTCTAAAGAGCCTTTTGACATGGATACATGTCTACTTGACTTTGATGTGCTCTTGGTAGAACCTCGTAAGCTGGAGAAGAACCTGGTTAATTCAATTATGTTGTGGGCTGGAGGAGTTAATTTAGCCAATCCAAGGTAAGTGCCATTCTATTTTATGTGTGGCCAAACATTCCGAAATAATTTTTAAGTTTACTTACTGTGCATTCACAACTTCCTTGGTCTTGTTAAAAATCCATTTGTAGGGATAACATTAGGTTGGCAGTTTCCCTTGCGCTCTTTGACAAGTATCTGAAGCTACCTTCGATTTGGAAGCGAGGTGATGCTAATGCGGGCATTCTCAACTACGACGGGCCACATAAGGTTTGCTCTGAAGATGGTCGTCAGCACGAGCAATCAAGCTACGGGGAGAACTGGAGGCAATACGTTCATCAGGAATCTGATCCCATTCTGAAAGCCTAACTTCATCCTACATTTTTTCCATTGTTCGCCTGAGAGCCGACTCTTTTGTATAACGTGGGCAATTTACTAACTTGTAAAGCCCAGCATAGAATGCATTTTGTTCTCCTACCATTTGGTCACTTGATGTTGTACTACGGATTATTTTTTTGCTGCATGGCAGAACTTAAGAATGCTTTCATTTTGGGAAAAAGTTAGATCAACTGACCCAGAAAAACATTCTATCTGACATTGGTTAGGTTGTTTCTTCCTATTCTAGTCCCACTGAAATGTTGCCCCAAAGGTAGACGGGTCAGCTATTGCCGCAATCTTAACAGTCTGTTCGGCATATTTTGAAGTGAGTAAAGTGCAACTCCGGTCCATAAACTTTCTATGTTGTGTCAACCCGGTCCATAAACTATTAAAGTGTGTTATTACTGTCCCTAAACTCGATTTGAGTCTCTAATCAGTCCGTTAACGGGTCTTCCTCGCGTCAGGCACCTATAAATATAACAAAAAGCCCTCTTATTCATTTTGCGTTTAAAAAATAGTCCTCCCGACTAGGGACAGGAGCACCTGGAGATTCGCGGTCCTTGAGCCGGTGGCTGCCGATGATGGCGCGCATGACGGCGACGGCATGCAGGAGGGGCGGAGCTCGTCCTCACGGACGGGGCGGAAGGACTGGGCGGCGCAGACGCGTCGGAGCTGGCACACGCCATAGGGCGCCCTGGCCCCTGGAACCAGAGCCGGGACACGAACGCCGCGTCCAGTCCTTCCGCAACGAATTCTCGACCAAAGATAATTTGCTCTTTTGTTTTCACGTGCAAAGACAGAACAGACCCGGCGCTACATCCAGTGAAAAGATCAAGCATTGAAGCGCAAGCTACAACTCTCGCTCTACTGCGTAGCTTGTGCTTCGCGTCCTGGTGCCTCAAATCCATGCTGTACTGTGGCCTCGGCACGCCATGCTCGAATCCTGGCAACGCCGGCGAGAATGCTAGCGGCAGGTAGTCGATTGCAGTTCGTTCCCACCACCGCTACTTCTTCAATCTCCACTCGGCGGCGATCCTGAGTCCTTCCCACCATCGTTTCCCGCTCTTTGGTTACCGACGCGACGGCGCTGCCGCTCGAACATCTCCGGACGAACTAGCAGCTAGCGGAGGTGGTTTAATGCTTGATCTTTTCACTAGATGTCGTAGCGTCGGGTGTGTTCCTGTTTTTTGCACGTGAAAACAAAGGAGCAGATTATCATTGGTCGAGGATTCCTTCGCGTCCCGGCTCTGGTTCCAGGGCGCCCTATGGCGACGCCTGGTGCCCTACGGCGACACTTGGTGCCAGCTCCGACGCGTCTGCACCTAAGAGCTGCTCAGCGCACGCCGCGCCCAGTCCTTCCGACCCATTTGTGAGAACGAGCTCCGCCCCTCCTACGCGCCGTCGCCGCTGCCGCCGCTCAAGGACCACGACACGTACCTTCTCCCTAATCTGGAGGACTATTTTTTAAATGTAAAATGAATAAGGGGGCTTTCTGTTATATTCATAGATGCGTGACGCGAGCTAAGACCTGTTAACGGACTGATAAGATGCCCAAATTGAGTTTAGGTACAGTAATAACATACATTAAAAGTTTATAAACCGGGATGACACAACATAAAAAGTTTATGAACCGGAGTTGCACTTTACTCTTTTGAAGCAGTTTCTGCTGATTACGGTTTGATTTAAATACTGTGCAAAGCAGAGATACTGTAGCAGAAAACTAATGAACCCAAAACATCCCGTTCCAATTTCCCATGCTCATTTCATTGACAAACATGATGAGCAAGCCAGAGATGTTTCACCATTATTGAATATTACATAATTTACAACTACACTGCTACATTGGCATACATTACATCTACACATTATACATCACAGGAAATCCCATACTGGAATGGTGTATTGGCCTTGATCCGTAGTCTGGTGCCCCAGTTGAGGATTGCTGCTAAGAAACTGGAGCGACTGTATGTCTGGAGGTGGAACCTGCAGCAAAAAGATAACCAAACGACTGTTATTTTTACATGCTCAACCTGTCCAAATCCATGGTAGGTCATCTGCTAGTTGCAAAAAGGTATTAATAAGTTCATGCCACGATTAATGAATCTCAGTTACTTCAGCGATGTCTGCATAAAATTTCTCCATGTATGGAGATGGACATAGGAGTAAAAGCTGTAACAGATATGGATTAAGCTTTCAACAGTAATTACCTGCGGGATTTGAGGACCATTATGAAAGGGTGGTGGTTGCAGATGAGAATGTTGTTGAAGAGGTGTTGGTTCTTGAATCTAGCAACATGTAAATTTGCAGCACATGAGTAAAAAAGCATATATTTGCATTTAGCTTCAAAAAAGTATGGTATCCAAGTTACCTGCCCAAATGGTGACATGCCTGGGAATCCCTGGAGAGAACCAAGACCAAACTGCTGGGCAACATATGGTGCCTACAAATGCAAATGTATGAACATATCATTTCTTCAGTATGTGCAGTAACTGCAACTCATGTAACCATCTACCTTCACGTCTGTTAGTTGATTCATATGGAAAGCGCATACAGGGCACAAATCTTACCTGCATTATGTGGCTTGGTGTAAGAAATTGATTGGTTGGAGTTCTCAAATGATTTGGAACATCATTTGATACTGTGGGAGGAACAGTCCTGAGTGGAATTTCGATTTCCTCAGGCTCCAATAGACCTGCAACAGATCAATCAGATCATGCATTGATCATATAAAATCAAATACTGGAGCAGCGTAGGAGACAAACAAACCTTGTCTAGCCTTTTTCTTTTTCTTTGAATCTAGAGGACTTTGCTGCTGGCGACGAGGCTCCACATTTTTATTTTTCTTACCAGTTGCTCTGCGAGGTTCACTGTTGCTAACCTCACTCTGAAGCAAATGTGGCTGATGTCCTTTTAGGATAGTGTTTAAAGAAGATTTATCATGCAACCTTGCTTGCAAAAGTACCTCCACTTGTTCCACAAGCTGTTCATATTGGTTCTCCAGGAATGCATAAGCTTCAATGCTTTCTGAAGATTTTTCTGCAATTTTATATAAAGTTCGGTACAACGTATTGTAGCGCCTTGACAATGAAAACCTGGGATCTTCCTCTACGGCCGCATAGCCATAGCTCTCCCCTGGAGACTCGCTTCGAGCATCTTTTCTCCATCTTTTCAGGATATAGTGTGGTGGAAGTTCCTTAATATTTCTGAGTTCAAGAATTTTCAAAACATGGCAACATGGAAGACCCATGAATTCAAACTTCTTACAACTACAAACAGCCACACATTCTGTTGAGTCAAACCTAACAAACTGAGCCCGAGGCTTGTCTTTGGCAGTTACCTGGTACTCAGATATAGGTCCAATCTCACCGCAGCTGTAGACCATGCAGTTTGAGATTTGTTCAAATTCCACCCTGAACATCTCAAAAAGGGTTGGAGTATATGTACTAGCAGCCTGCCAAAGCAGCCGCAGCGGTGCGACCCTTTGCATCATTTGCACCCCAAGGTAGTCAGCTTGTTGTTCAGCTAGACGTTTTTCCTCCAAAAATTTATCGTAACTGTTGAAGAAGTTTCGAAGATCTACTTCTGGTTTAAGGAGATCTTTCAGGATAGTATCTGTGTTATCACTTCGTAGTGTGGCAGCAATATCTGCACAGAATGTATCACGCCCATATGGTGAACCCCATATTTCTCTATCCTCATACAATTTATTTAGCCACTCATTATCCTTTAGATTGTACTTCTCTGAAAGAATTTCCCAGCTTGAAATGAAGTCCTCCTCCTCATAGTCATATAGCCACCTACTAAAATCAAGTGCAAAAGTTTCTGAGGCTTGGAAGTTATCCCTTAATACCTTGCTAGCAGTCAGATGTAGATGTGACAATGAGAAGCGGTGGGTGGTCCCAGGCCAAACAGAAGAAATTGCATCACTAAGTTCTGTAGACCGATCTGACAAAACTGTTTTTGGCTGCTTTCCACTCATAGCTGATTTGAAGGTCTCAAACAACCATCTAAATGATTGAACTGAGTCTTCATAAATCAATGCTGTACCGAATATGATTGGCTGCTTATGATGGTTAACACCAATAAACAGCAGTAGCGGTCTCCCATAATCACTTGTGCAACATCTTGTGTCGATACACACTACATCGCCAAAGTAATTGTAATCCATTATTGATTTAACATCAGCCCAGAATACATTTGTAAATTGGTCATCGTCGTCCACTTGAACGGCATAAAAGAAAGAAGGATTCTCACCTTTCATCCTTCGAAAATATTCACTGATGGCCTGGGCATCACCTACCTGCATATCTTTTATGCGTTTTGTCCTTGTGTAATTTTTATATTCATTTGGAATCAAAACAACTTTTGGTGGATCAGGAGGCTGTTGTACTTTTGCCAACAATTTTTGTGACTTCAAAATCTGAATGTCCACCAAAGGAGCTTCACGCTCATGATTGTGATCAGACACAAACTCAGTCACTACATATTTTCCACTTGCTGTAATTTTAATAGTCATGTGTGCCTGGCAACCAGTTCTTGTTTCTGGCCGTGGCTTCTTTGATTCAGAAGAAATACTTTTTGGACGAAATCCCTCCCTGGAACAAACATATGATCGAGATTTTGTAACATTCTTTGCTGTTTTGTCCAAACAGCCTTTTCGGACACTGAACCCTTCAGCTCCAGCATAGTTGACATAGAATTCATAGGCCTTATCCTCATCCAGGAAAACCATCCCTGTCTTTGGTTCTCCTCCAGGTCCAGCAACTACTTCTTCTTCTGGATCTGGTTCAGCTTCAATTATTTCATCTTCCTTGCTCTCAGCCTGGATAAAGGAAAATTCTAAGTAGAGAATTGAATATAACATATGCAATTGCAGCTGCTCATATGTTGTAAAACTCAACAGAAAGCTAGACACATAAAGTTAAGTATTATTCCTGTACAATACAAACTAGCGGAGTTTTTTCTTCTTAAAAAAAGGTATGCAGCTAAGCGGGTGTTTGGTTCAAGGGATATACCCATCCTAGATGGTGACTAACTAGGTCTCAAACATGAATTTTGCTAGGATCCTCAACGGGTAAAAACAGTAAATTACACTGATCATGTGCTTGTGTGCAATGAGATGGTGATGGATCAACCCACTGATTCCTAGCTCACAAAAAAAAAACACCCCACTGATTCCTCAAACCAAACAAGTGGGAAGGTCTGGAGTTAGGACTTGATGGTCCATTACCACTTCATTACTCAAACCAAAGGTCTATACATTTCTGGTGGATCTTACCTTCTCTTCCATTTTGAGACTTTGATTCTCAAGACGTTTGGAACGTCTTTCTGAAGGTTGCCCTGAAGTCTGCAGAACAAAAGATTAAGTAAAGATAAGAATGGTAGATAATTTTCATGTGTAAAATTCTTCACTTGCGGAAGCCTTGTAAGTAAATGGGAGCAAGTTAGCGCCTACTGATTAAGAGAATCTCATCCAGTTCACCAGAGATCACAATAATGAATGCTTGGCAGATTAGAAAGTTACAAATATGGGAGCTTACAGACATAGTGAAGTAACTGGTAAGATTACCCAGAATTCATATTTTGTAAGTTAACCAAAGGTCCAATGAGAAGAGTGGCAGAATACATCTCTTTTTTATATAAAAAAACATTCAAAGTGCCAGGAAAACAACTCCATGTTCCATAAAAAAAATAAAAACTAGATACGCAATTAAGGTAACAGTATATATTTTCCCATCACAAAAAAAAACATACCATGGGTTAGTTCATCAATTTTTTTCCATGTGTGAGTATCATTAGGCATAAAGTATGTTCTAATTAATCTGTTCAATGGATCAATAAACAATGAATCAAAGTTATGCTAACAATGGAAAGCATTCAAAAGTATTACTTATAGGCAACATGGCCAGAAAGTCACCTGATGTCCTTCACTTGAAAGGAATCTACCTCCATCACCACGCTTACGCCTTTCAGCCAAAGCTTGTCGTGAGGCAATCTAAAAGGACAAGACCATGTTGCAGCACGTGGGAGTAAGTATTTGTAGAAAAAAAAGGTGTACCAACTAATTTAGTATGTGCCTCAACACTTTGAAGCTTCTAATACATCTCTGTGTGTTAATACTGCTTATTGCTTAAAAAAATATTTAGAAGCTCCACAATCTTTCGAAATAGATTTTTGTCATTTTGTCCTTCATCCAGCTATGTTGAAATATAAGATTCCTTTATGTTGAAATACGCTAGATCATCCTTCTACTTTCTAACATCCTGTTTGGTAGGGCTCCAGCTTACAACTCCACCAAGGATCTCACCATAGCCCCCATTCAAAAATTTGTAGAGCAGCCAACTCCTTGGAGTTTAGGCCCTCGCAGTGCAAATTGGTGGAGCTATCGCAAGGATCTTCCACTGGGGATCTATGGTGTGGAGCTCTGCTAAAGAGGCTTAAGCAGTCTCTTTAAATGCTTCACTAACTGTCTCCTAATATCTTGGAAGTACTATTTATACATACTATAAACAAATTTACCGTGCCCTAGACACGGCTACCACAGCACATGTTGGATGAAATTATGGAGTGGATTCAGTTTCAAACATGATGACTTTCATGAGCTGCCAATGACAGTTAATCACAATTTTCGGAAGGCTCAAGAAAAATGTCAGAATTGCTTCATTCTAATCCAACACCAGAGAGAACATACTAAGCTTGAGCAAAGAAGAGGAACCAAACAAACGCACTTCCATACTGTTGCCAAGCTTAGAAATGGCTAACCGCGAAGAGACACCTTCGACCTTAATCCCATCCCAAAAGAAAAGAAAAAAAAATCTGCACATGAGATCTTGAAGATTCCATCTATACAATGGTCTTTGTCCTCTCATGTCATCAAAATAATAATCAGTAACTCTTCACTTTGTTTGCACAATTGTTGCAGCTAACAGTGATCAGACAGCTATATATGGTGGAAAAAATTATATGTGGCATATTGCTTCGCATATGAGAAGGAACGGATAGCTGTGCTCTTAACAATGGAATAAGAGAGCTTGTTTAAGTTTTTCCATGAGGGAACTGATAGCTCTGCTCTTAACAATGGAATAAGAGAACTTGTTTTAAGTTTTTCCGCTTCTATTAAAAAGATGGAAAATAGCCATTGCAAATTTCCACGAGCCGAGTATCACAATTTCATCATATTCACAATGCCTACATACATTCTACTATACAGTAGACAGTATCAGTATAAAAATTTATATGTGCCCTTCGTCGCAACCGGTAGCAAATTCTAAGGTGTTTACCTTGGTAGGCCTGCTTGAGGCAGGTCTGCTCTGTCGCTTTGAGAGGTACTTAGTGAGAATCTTCTTCCTCTCCTCGTTATTGTACTGTGACGCCCTCACGCCGAGCTCCCTCAACGCACGTGCCTGCTCGGCATTGTCCTCTGCAACAGCCTTCCTGGGCCTCCCCCTCCCTCTCTTCACTTCCACCTGGACCTCCTCTTCCAGTCCCTCCTGATCCTCCCTTTCACCCTCCTCTGCCTCCTTATCATCAGGAGGGGGAGCAGAAGCATCTTCTACCACATCCTTCTCCGCCTCCAACCCAGCAACAGACTCATCCTGCTCCACCGTGCCTTTCTTACTCCGACCCTTCCTGGAACCCCTCCCATTCACAGAACCTCCCATCCTAGCACCCTTCGCCACCTCAATGACTTCAGCATCCTTCTTCACAGGATTGCAGCTCCTCGTCTTATAAGGCTCTCTCTTCCTCTTCTCCACGGTGGTGGCAGCAGCAGCAGCAGCCTCCACCACCTCCTCTGTTTCCTTCCCCTCATCCGAATCCTTCCCTTTAGTCCTCTTGTTGGCGTAATTGCCCTTCCAACAGAGGAACCGCTGCATGATCTTCTCGCCGTCGCCCACCGAGCGGCGGTTGGAGCCCGTGCGCGCCTTGAACCCCACCCGCTCGCCGTACCCGTAGTAGAACTCCTTGGCGGCGTCGGCGGAGTCGAACTCCATCCCGAGCGCCGGCACGGTCGCCGCGACATCGCCGGGTGCCACCTGCAGCTCGTGGTTGTGCTCCACCACCAGCCTGGACACCTTCCACTTGCCCCCCGCGCCGTCCTTCGCAACCACCTCCATCATCGCCAGGCACCGCTCGCCCGGGGCCCCCGCCGGCGAAGCCGAAGCGTCCTCCTCCTCATCAGCGTCGCCGGCCTGCTGCGGAGGAGGCGGGGGGCCCGCTGCCGCCCTCGCCGGAGCGTCCTCCTTCTCATCGGCGGCGCCGACCTGCCGTGGCGGTGCGCCGGGCTCCGGCGGCGGGTCCGAGCTCGCCGCCTCCGCCGGCACGGCGGCGCGATCGACCATGCGAGGCGGAGGGTCTAGGGTTCGAGCGGGATTTGAAATGGCGCGGGTTTGCGCGGCAAGCGAGGCGTGGAGGTTGGAGGTGGTGGGGTTTACGTAGCGATCGGAGGTGGAAGGGGAGGGCGAGGGGGAGGGGGAGATCGGGTGTGGGGAGGAGGCGTCTTGCCTTGGCTGCGGCGGCCGGCGAGACAGCGGAGTGGGATGTGCGGGGGTTGGGGGAAGGGCCGGGAGCGGCGGGGCCTGTGGGGATCCGATGGAAGCCCAGGACGGAGCCGCGCTAGTGGCTGCGCGCACCGGGGATCCGTCACTGAGTGGTGGGCCTAGCAGAGTTATGGCCCGCATGTCTGTGTGAGAGGTGTCGCTGGTGATTGTGACGCTAGAGGGGCTCTTGATGGGGGTCGTGGCGGCCATCGGATGAGGGCGACAGTGCGGTGCCAGTGAGCGTACGACGCGTGTGCCGTGGCGCGCGCGTCGATGGAGCTTGAGGCGCTCAATGTGGGCCTAGCTGTCAGTGACGGTTTGCAACTGTCAAACTGCCGACGGATGCGGTTATACAGCGTGGCAGTCAGAGGGGTCAACAGGCTGTTGGCTGGTCCACGTAGGAGCCAGCCGGACTCGAGTACGGTTTAAAACGAGCTACGACTACGAGCCCGTGCACGGAGAGTGGTGTCGATCAGTGATCAACTCATGCGCTCTACTGTTCCCAAAAAAAAAAACTCATGCACTCTGCTCCTTCCTTTCCGTCTAAGAAAAAATGCAATTCTAATTTGTTGCGCACATACCAATAATAACAAGGTAAAACGCCACTTTTTGCCCCCACACTACACACGTGACACGTGGTGTGGATAAAACTAAAGCAAAAGAGTGCGTAAGTCAGTTGTGAGAGGAACCAATTAAATATTGCCTCGTACAGTGATCGGATGCTGCTTCGAACGCCACATCACTACAGCGAACATTACGGGAATTTCATGGAACCTTTGATGGAAATATCAACAGCCTTGAACCCACCCTTTCCCCTCCTCTTTAGCCTATAAAACGTTGCTAGTCAGAGCTTCAACGTCCTTTTTCTTCTTCTTCCACACATCATCCATGGCTTTAGATCTCGACAAACCACCACAAGTTGCAGAGTTCTTGCTAGACCTCAACAAACCACCAACGGATGAATGGATGATGAAGAGTTCTTGCCAGACCTCAATGAACCAATAGATGATGAAGAGCTTTTGCAATACCACCGTGACCTTGATGGACCTGTTTGGTGGAGGCAACAATTTATAATTATCTCATGACTTGATCTCTCTATTATATGAACAGACTAATACATGATGAAGATTATTATACAAACCGATGTCCTTACGTTCTTTGCCTTCTTGCCTTACGGTGATGAACCACACAAACTAGTTGAGAGAGAAGAGGTCTTACCAGACCTAAACAAGCAACATGCACATGAGGAGGAACTTTTCCATATCAATGGCTCACAAGAACAAATCAACCTAGGTAATGTACTCTCATGACTTCAATACTTGCTGCATGGTTCAACATATTTTTATGTTAACATATTTCGTGGATAGTATTTGAAAGCTACAAAGTTATTTGGCAAGTCTATTGTTTTTTGAGGAAACTGACAAGCCAAATTTGAAGAAGAGAAAAATAAAAAATCCCTAAAAGATCAAGTATCTCCTTTGTTTCAAATTGTAGATTGTTTTGTCATTTAAAAGTTCACCATTTTTGTTATGGATCTAAATATATACTTGTTTCTAGATACATAATAACAACTATAAATCCAAGTTTGCCAAAACAACTACAATTTGGAATGGAAGGAGTGCACGAAACACTAAGAAAAAAATTATAGCATGCCGTAGTGCTGCAGTGCCGCACATGAATCTAGATTTGCCAAAACGATTTACAATCTGAAACGGAGAGAATAGTTAGCTACAGGTTTTGTCGTCTTCTTTGAGTTTTGCGGAAAATCTATGTCGGCATTGCCTGTTAGCACCCATAGGAGTATTTTGAACACTTATTTTTTACTTGGATGACCATTTAATAAGTCTTACAATTTTCAATCTTTATATAATAATTTGACTGTAGTCCATAACAAATTTGAGGACCTGACATGGCAAAAGCTTTTCCCCTCTCAATGAAAACAAGCACTCAAACGTTTATTGCCTCTGCCTGTGAAATCATTGTGGCCTGCTAAAGATGAGGTGGATTCTTCTGAATATGTTAGTTCCTCTGCTAAAGATGAGCAATTGTTTAAGGTGTGTTTTGTCTTGAGAAAGTAAAAATGTTATGTTTTGGGTTTAATTTTTGACTGATAAAAATGTATATTTCTCCATGAAACGAAAATACATTGAACCTAGACCTATCAAGATTTTGACTGTGAAATCATTGTTGATTTCTGATGAACGTGTTCTGACTTTAATTTATCGATGCAAAAGCAAAGATATTTGCAGTTTTGCACTGATGAACTCAGTCCAAACCGGCAGCTCGATGTTTCCATTTAGTTAACACTCGAGCTTCTCTGCTTTTTTTCTCTAATTAATGGAGAACTGATACCTCGTCACTGATGGCTATAATATGCAAAATGGCAAGGCAATGCAAAAATGAAGATGTTTCTCAAGAATTTTCAAGAAGGTGAATACACATAAGAGAGAGGCACAGTTATACAAGGCTTCATCCAGTTTCTTAAGTACAACAGAGCTTCCATTCCTCCATCATCCTATCAGCTCCTACACCACAAATCCATCTGCTTCCACCACGCAGTGCTGCTCAGCTGCAACAAATTAAGCAGCAAACAAGAACACAAGACATGTTAATCTTCCATTATTTATCATCAGCTTCAGCTAAATAACACAACCAGCACACTCATGGATGGGATGCTTTGCCTCACCAGCAGCAGTGCAAGGCGTACTTAGTAGTAGCCGATGTCCTTGTCGTCGACGACGAGGTCTCCGTTGATGAGCTCGCGGTATGCTGCAACGGGCCAGATGAAGCCCCTGGGGAGGAGCCGCGTGGCGAGCTCGACGTCGATAATGATCTCCCTCATGGCCGGCTTCTTCTCGCCGCTGATGGCAATGAGGTAGCTCCTGCCGACCCACCCGATCCAGCCGGCGATGTAGAGGAAGAGCAGGCCCGGGGTGATGAACTCGCCCCAGTGCCGCTGGTCGCCGCTGACGATGAGGTGCGGCAGGCCGTCGGCGCCGCAGAGCAGGCCGAACTTGCCGTAGTTCTCGAAGCGGCGCTTGGTCTTCTCGATGGTAGCGTTGATGGCGAGGGCGGGCGCGCTGTCGGGGGCGTACTTCTTGAGCGAGGATTCGAGCTTCTTGATCGAGTTCTTCTCGCGCTTGGCGAACGCCTTGGATTCCTTGCACGGGGTGAGGCCGGCGATGTCGGCGGCGGCGGGCGGAGGGGAGGTGGCGGCGGAGGAGAGGAGGACGGAGGACAGCGCCAGCGCGGCGGAGAAGGTCTTGACGGAGGAGGCGAGCGAGACGCTGTTGCCGTCGCCGCCGGTGGCGGAGCAGGCCACGGAGTAGCGCGCGCGGGGAAGGCGCGGCTTGGCGGCGAAGGCTGCCGTGGAGGAGGCGGCGAGGGCGGCCATCTCTGCTGCTGGTGCGCGGACGCTGCGATCGCTAGGCGCGGGTGGAGCCGAGGGGGAGAAAGAGACGACGACCTCTGCGATCGGGCGGCGGCGAGCGGGGATTTGGGATCAGAAAGAAACGAGCTTGGGATAAGGGGCGCGGCGCGAGTGGGTGAGGGTGGGATAAGGGGGAGTGAGGTGGGCGCCGGGGATTGGCGCCGGGGCATCCGCCGTGGCCGCGCCGACGCGGGAGCACAGATTTTGTGGGGTCGCCGGCTTCTTTCTGGGCTTGTGGCTGCGGTGAGGCTGCTGCGGTGAGGGATTGATTTCCGGGTGGGTTGGGCCGTGTGCTGGCCATATGCCACGCGCAGGTCTGGTCTATCTTGCTACTTTTTGGGTTTCTGGTGAAACTTTTTGGATTTCCTTAGATAAATTGCAAAAGAAAGCTTCCAGCTTCAACGATCTTTGCTCAGAAGATGTATCAGCTAATTCATATACAGAGGGAGCACTAATTTTTAATCACGTCTCATATTCCAGTAAGAGCTTTGAAATAATTATTGCAAACAAAGGATCTTGTTCAGAAGATGTATCAGCGTACAATTATTATTATTTACAAAGATGTTGCAAAAGTCACACAAACCACCAACACGTGGTAAAGTACACAATCTAGAGTAAAGAAAGTTTTGTTATTATTGACCGACGTCTAGTTTGAACCATTTTATGCATGAACCAAATAATCCATGCAACCAAACACATCCTAAACAAACTCAATCCATGCGAGGATAAAACTTATTTTTTTGGACCTTCACAATTATCATGGGAAGAAGCTTTTTATTATTTTTCAGAACAGAAAGATAACTTGATTTGCCCCCACTCCGTACGAGTGCACATCATCTTAGCAATTTGCCGGTGAAGTGAATAATAGTAACAAAGGTGAATTACAAAGTTCAGACCTCGCGGGGCAATGTTCCGGGGATGGCACATATCCAGTAGCAGGTTCAAAGCCTTGCCGAACCTTGCGGAATGTCATGTCTAGTTTCCGTATGTCTCGCATTCCAAAGCAGCTCATACGTTCATCATATATTCATATGGAGTGCCAAGAGTCTTCATCTTGTGGAGAAACGGGGACACAAATACCCGGAGGGTGGAGGCGACAACAAATAAGAAGCTTCATCATGGACTCATTGAGTGGATGTGATATTAACCAGAGTAACTGTCGCTGTCAGCCTATATCTCAATGCACTCTCCCAACTGACCCCATGAAAGCTTTTGGCAAGCATGTCTCACAATATATAGCAGCATGAGATGAATGGTAGTTAAAGACACATTATTGGAGGAGCTCGCTCGAGGGATGCATAAATAGGGCAGAAGTATAGTGGTGCTAGTGCAGTTCATGTCGAAAGCTCCCCTATCAGCAGATTTTTGTACACTACTACAGAATCGACCGGTACTAAATGCCACCACCACCATGCACCTTTTTCCATTTATATTTCTTTTTTCCTTTTCATTTTCTTTTCTTTCCTTTTTACTTTTCACACCTGTCAGGGCATCACAAGCACAAATTTCACATCACAAAATTTACTAAATCACAGTCACAAATGTTACGAAAATTACTCAACATCATCATAAATGATGAGCCAAACTATAGCATGAACAACAACAAATTGAAAAACCGCAAACTGTTATTTTTGACTCTCTACACAAATCATCCAGATCCAATGGTAGCTGTACCTCTGGTTGGAGAAAATAAAATAAGAATCGCATTCGAGAAGTTTCAGCAATTTAGTACCGGCCGATGGTTTCAACCGGTACTAAATTGCATTGCTACCATTTAGTACCGGTTGAAGCTACCAGCCGGTACTAAATTGCATTTTGTTTTTTCGCGATGCGTTCATTTAGTACCGGCTGAGGACACCAGCCAGTACTAAATGTGACACAAGAGTATTGTTCTTTCTTACAGGTACTAATTGGTGTGTTAATACTGGCCACAATCGTGACCAGTACTAACGTGTTTGGATGAATGCCAGATTGTGTAGTAGTGGTAGGAAACATGTGGTCATATTTCTAAAGGTAAACCAGAGTAAATAAAAATTAATATAGATAAAAAATGCAGCTGTCCTATTTTTGTTGCAATGTTTCATTCCGCCTCTGTCTAAACTATTTTTTTTTGTAAAGTTCATTTTTTAACCATCCTTGATATTTTCAAATAATTTTTATCATCACGCATAACAAAAAAATATGTCATCTAAGCAAATATGTCACCCACATACGAACACATATGCTCATCAGAGGTAACTACATCTCAATCATGTAAAAATAGGCAAAAGTTAGGGAATGGCATCCCTTTGTCCTTTCGAAAATAACATAAAAAGAGATTGTTGAAATTGTTACCTTTTGTAATTCCATATACTTGTAATAGAGCATAATGTTATTTGGAAGCAAGGTTCCTCTGAGTTGTTATTTCTTTTTAATTTGACTTTCCTGTTACAATTTCGTTAACAAATTGTCCCCAGTATGATTTACTTCTTAATAAGTATGTAGATTGTAAAGCTTGAACAATAACGTCTCCCCTTAGAATTTTTTTAAATCTTAATTGTCCCACTCCCACACTAACTAACTAGGCACTAAAGTGGAACTCCTGGTGTCATCCTTTTACCATCGCTGCAAGATCAATCTTCTGTGCCAATTGTTACATTTACAACAGGCGGCAGTAATTCATCGTGTTGTTTCCGCCTCACGATGCTGCTTGTTCCACGAGATGTTGTAACAGATGTTGTAGCATCGCTTTGACTCCTACTTGATGCTGGTAGTATATATGTCCATAATCGATTCAAGCGTTTCAGCCAATATTTGCAAGGAAGCTGAGTTGCAAAGCTTAGTTGGAAAGTGTCGATCACAAGTAGTCAGTGACACAAACTGCAATGTCCCACTCTGTTATGAAATTGTCATGTCTGGTTTCCCTATGCCTCTCATTCCAAAGCAGCTCACGCGCTCATCACACATGAATGAAAACCAAGAGGCTTCATCATGTACCACACGGAGTGTATGTAATTGACTAGAGTAACCGTCAATCTACGCACTCTCCCATGAAAATGGCACCACGGAAGCTTTCGAGCAATGGCGTGTCTCAGCAATATATAGGGGCATGAGACTTAAGACATCGGAGGAGGGAGCTCTATCGCACGGAGCAGGTGGTGCATAAATAGGGCAGATTGAAGTGTAGTGATGCAAAAACGTGCCAAGGCACAATCGCAAAAAAAAAGTGTAGTGATGCGTAGAGGAGGACTACGTATTTAATAATCTTCTGTCAGGTTTAGGCATAGAGTCACGGTGCAGCACACATAAATGGCAGAAGCTTCATTCATCAACCATAGGCAGGTCACTGCCCGATCAACTAACCGCTGGCCGCCTGGAGATTTTGTTTTGAGTAGCAAATACGGTGTCGTTTTTCTAAGCTAAACCAGAGTGATTAATTAATAATATTAATACCGCCGTTCCAAATCTTTGGGGTGTTTTATTCTGCATCTATGTAAATTAACTATCCATTCATACCATTTCTTAAATAAGTAATTTCTTTTCACCATTATTAAATTTGCATGCCAAATTAAAAAAAGTAGAAGGGAGAAAGCAGCAATTTAGGAAAAAAAGAATAGGGTGCGCACGGTGCGCACCGCGGCCACCATGCGCACCCCTCGCGATGCCTTCTGTGTTTTGATCCGACGCTCAGTGATCCCTACCCTTCGTGATTTCTATGCCCTCCACGTCTCAAGATCCCTACACTCCATGATCCCTCCCTCGCTCGGACCCATGTCGCAGCCACACAGGGAAGAGTCATTTACGTATATGCCATTAAGAAAATTGCCGGTTACGTACATGCCATAAAAAAGTTTATAGATACCTGTATGCCATGCACTCAAAGTTCGTTGACGTGTATGCCATTCCGTCCATCTTCTCAGTGTAAGGAATCGGATGCTTGTAGCCTAAGAGGGGGAGGGGGTGAATTAGGCAAACTAAAAACCTTAACATATGGCTTCACTACTTTTGCATAAAGATAAACTAGAACATACTATCTAGATGTGCAACTAGGGTTGTTCTAGTGTGAAACTCCCATCCCAAAACAAGGTTTGCAACCTATAGCCAATCCTAGCAAGATACTACTCTAGGAAAGTGAAGGCAAGCAAAGATTGCAATAGAGTAAATGCGGAAACGTAAAGGGGATGAGAGGAAGCAAACTCTTGACACGCGATTTATCCCGTGGTATCGGTAGGCACTAAGCCACCCCTAGTCCACGTTGTTGAAGCACTCACACAAGAGTATTGCTTCCCGGTCACCAAGTCTCTCCCAAGAGCACCACTTGACTTGCCACAAAGGCTCGCCACTTAGGCACTCGCCAAGCTCCCTTGGTCACCTTGATGTCGCCTCCACTAAGGAGCTTCTCCACCAAGGAAGGGGGTCTCCACGTCCCCCGCACAAAGTGTCCTCGCCACTCCACACCAAGCTGGAGGGTCGAAGACGATTGCCGGTGAGCCACTTAGGCCCCAAGGCTTCCGGCGAACCTTGTACACCTTGATTCACTCAAGAATCACCTCACAAGGTTAGCACAACCTTACACTCACTCAGCTCTAAGCTAAGCCTAGCACTAAGCACATACACTAAGCATATGTAAGTCTATGGATGAGCAATTAAGCACTTGGATGGATTGGATATGATCTTCTAGGTGTCTTGCACTCCTCTGCACTTCCACACAATCTAGCAACCTCAAATGGGTGAGTGGAGGGGGTATAAATAGCCCAAGGCACTCAAAGAACCGTTGGCTAACGACCACTGAAAAAGGTAGCGTCGGATGAACTGATGCTATGCTTTTCCAAGGCGTTGGTTCATCCGGTGCCCTCCACGTCACTTAGCCGTTGCAGCTCTGCTGACACAACTGTTCCGACGCTATACACCGACGCACCGTCGGTTCATCCGGTGCTGAAGATCTCGCGGCCAAAACGTCTCTGTATGCTGCTTCGTGACCGTCGGATAGACCGATGCTTCCACTTGACCAAGGCGTCGGTTCATCCGGTGCTGAAGAGGCTGTCTTGGCGCGTCTCTGTCTTGATTCAAACTGAGCGTCGCATAGACCGACGGTGTCCTTTCTCAGACCGTCGGATCATCCGGTGCTACTGTCTTCGCTACTCCTCCTCTGCAATTCATCCGGCGCATCTAGAAACTGGACCGTCGAATCATCCGACAGTGTCATCTTCATTTTGCCTGCTACGCAGTGTACCAAGTACACCGATGGTACCGTCGGTTCATCCGACGGTGTTAATTTCCTTCCTTTTCTTCCGCGGTTTTGACCCTTGAAAAATAGACTATCTTCTCATTTTTGGCATGTGGTATTTTTGCATCCTTGGGACCTAGAAATGTATATAAAGATATGCTAAACAATATGGTTAGTCACATTGATCATGTTGTCATGAATCACCAAAATCATACTCGAACTAATGGCATATGAGGCCATGTTCGCTACAATCTCCCCCTTTTTGGTGATTTATGACAACACAATCAAAGCAAGCATAAATTTGCAAAAATTGACAAAATTAGAGCCACTTACACTTGCTTGGATGCTTACCATCATCCAAACTCCCCCTAGATCAAACTTCCCCCTTTTTGATCTTCTCTTCCTATGTTCACACATAGCTTGCTTCTTCCCACTTTGAAAACACTAGTTTACTTTGGTCCCACATTCTCCCCCTTTGGAATAAAATCTCCAAAAAGTTTCCAAAACAAAATGTCTTCAAGGAAATTTAGCAAGTCCTAGCAAACATAGCTCAAAGAGAAATGTTAAATACAAGGGAGAAAGCCGCATGAACCATGATCCATATGTATGATTTCAATGAAGATACCATATGTGCGAATAACTAAGGTGGATCACAAGCTCATGAGACTAGCATGATACAAACTAAGCTCCCCCTAAGTGTGTGCACAATATGATAGTGTGAAAAATCAAGTGCACAACTACAAACTTGTAAGGCAAGGAAGCTTAGAGCATATCATGCAATGAGGTAGCTTAAAGGACAAGAGATAAGACAAATGGGTTCTTGTTACATTATCACTTGTAGATATCACTTGTAGTCTTTTGATCATTGCATACCTCCGGGGGTTGATCCTCTCTACCTTGTTGGCACCACATTGAGATGAGCCACTTGGAAATGATATCACTAGAGGGTGACACCACTTGAAAGAAGCTTGCATACAAGACACTTGTGGTACCACAAGGATTAGGAATGTATGAGTACATTGCCTTTGAACTTATATATAGACATAAGCTCGCAAGGACATGACTCAATAGCATGAAGCTCATATTGCTATATTCACTCTTTTAGAGATGTTAGATCACATTGAGAGTGAAATAGCGTTCTCTTAGAATGAAGTACCGCACCGGAACACGTCGCCAAGGGACTACATAAGATAAGCTTGAAACAATGTTAGTCCCATAACCAAACCATAGGATGAGCTCCCCCTAAATGTGTGCATTTAGTGTTTGAATCACCAACCAAATGTATGCACATTGTTTATGACAACAAAAGGGAAGCTAACCCTATAGCTTGCTCATGATGCAAAGAGATATATATGAAAACATGCACCATGAAAGAACAAGTGTAGCTTTCCTACACACTAATCAAACCATGTAGGTTGCTCATGGGTTAGCACATGACACAAGCAACCTACCATATGTAAACAACTAGGCATATCAACAAATGCAAACCTAGTGTCGGTGTTAGGATTAGTCCCGACACTAACTAGTAAGTTACGCTGTGATCGGCTTCTCGATGGTTGGTGCAAATGACAACACAGGGACACGGGTTTATCCTGGTTCCGACCGCGGGGTCGTACGTCCAGCAGATTTGCGCGTGCGCGCTGTATTGATTCGCACCAGTGGTGCCTGTAGAGGGGGGCTACAAGCAAGGCGGGAGAGGAGGAGAGGCCTCCAAGTCCCTGCTAAGTGATTGAGGCAAAGTGCCAATATCAAAGGGAACGAGTATGCAGGTGAGTGTGGGTGTGAAGTGATGATCTCGTCCCCCCCGCGGCTAGGGGACCGCCTCCTCCTTTTATAGACCAAGGGGAGGCTGTTTACAGTCATACCGCATAGCTTTAGGCACGGTGTGACGGCATGGCGCACAGTGCCGGCGATTCGATGGCCGTCCTGGCGAATCTTGCTCCTGGCAGGTGTCGTGGTGACTACTGTGTCCGTCCAGGAGTGACTTCGAGGGTAGTAGCACTGGAGCTCTTTGTTTGATCGACGTCCGTACACCGGCTCGAGGTCCTAGCTGACGGAAGACCGGAGGCTGCATAGCGGCGGGCGTGGTGATGTCCTGTCAACCTGGATCCCTACAGTACGGGGGATGGCCCAGCAGTGCCCGAGATGGGGGCACAGTGGCGGGGATGGCCGCTCAGGGCCGGAGGTGATGGATGCGACGCGCCCCGCCGGCCTTGCGTCACTGCGTCGTCCCAGGCGGGCGGGGAATTGGTGGCCGTACCCCTTTCGAGGGTGTCGCCGTCCTCTTTCGAGGGGCGCGACATGGAGGAGGTACGGGAGTAGGTGGCACAGTGTCACGGAATGATACCGGCCTTCCCGCACAGCACCCGCACAGCGCCGGGGATGGCTGCACAGTGCGGGTTGGTCGAACAGCGCCGGGATCTGATTCCCAGGCGGTGTCAGAGGGCCGGCGTGGCGGGGATTCGCCTTTGACCCGGGCGCCCGTGACGTGCCAGAGCATTCAATGCTCCGGTCGTGGGAGCAGGTATGGTGTCGCGGCTCGGAGGCGGCCTCGAGCGAGGCGGAAACTCGCTCGAGGGGCTGGGTCCCTCGAGTGAGTCGGGAACTCACCTGAGGGAAAGCCGAGCCCTCGAGCGAGGCGGAGACTCGCCCGAGGGGGCGTCCCACCCTCGAGCGAGGCGGAAACTCGCCCGAGGGGGCGTCAAGCCCTCGAGCGAGGCGGGAACTCGCCCGAGGGGGCGTCAAGCCCTCGAGTGAGGCGGGAACTTCGCCCGAGGGGGCGTCAAGCCCCCGAGCGAGGCGGAGGTTTCGCGGCACGGCGCCCGGCCCTCGAGCGAGGCGGAGGTTTGCTCGAGGGGTGTCGGGGGTCGGCTGTTCGTTGGGCCGGTGAGGTTTTTTGGGCCGTGGGCCATTCCTTGCCCTGGGCCGCTGCCGTGCGTGGTGTGACTTGCGGTTTGTGAGTTTTTGGTTGTTTGCTTTTGTTATTTTTCAAAAATAGGGGGGATTTCCCCCGTTATTAGGGGACCCTTGTGGCTGTCCCCGACAGTAGCCCCCGAGCCTTTGCAACGGTATCCGTAGGAACCTGCAAAGGCTGGTGCTTTCTGATGGGACTTTCTTCCCTCCTGGGCGTTGTGACGTTCCGTGGGGGCGCGCTAGCGCACCCGCGGGTGTAGCCCCCGAAGCCTTGGAGGAGTGCGTGCATTCCTGCAAGGTTTTTCGCAGCGTGCGGCCGGTGCGCGAGGTGTTTGTTTCAGCCGGCCTCGGCGTTATTTCAGCCGGCCTCGGCGGTGCCATGCGCGCGTACCGGTATTTGCTTGCGTTCGGGCACGTCCAGGAGGTGTAGCCGTGCGTCGAGCCCCCGAGCCTGGGCCCGCTCAAGGCGATCGGGGCGAGCTCTCCGACTTGTCTGTGCGCCCCTTCGCCGCCCCTTCGCGGGGCGGAGGGGTGAGGTGCTCATGACTCCCATCGAACGGGTCGCGAATCATGGGTCCCTCGTCGAGCTGTTAGCGGGAGGTTCAAGTGGACGTCCGTGCCCCGTTCGATAAGGGTCGGCTCGTGGTCCGAAGACACGTCCATAAGAGCACTTACGCGGGTGTGCTAGGCAGGGCTCGGTCCCGTTCGATTGGGACCGAGGGCGCGGAAGCTCTCCCTCGGTGGGATCCCTCGACTAGCTGCCCTCGTTGGCCTTGAACACGAACTATGGGGCGCCCCCGAGCCCTGGTCGTCCCTGACTCTGTCAATCTGAGGCGCCTGTTCGAACCCTTCGAGGGTCAGGCTTCGAACCCCTGATTAGTAGGGCCTTTGCGGGGTGGCACTAAAGTGCCGCCGTCTTGGCTTGATCTGTGGAGCCCGCTGGGCTGTGGTCGAGCCGATCCTCGAACCACTGATCAGTAATCCCTCGGATCGAGGGCATCTGCGGCACCTACCCTCGACGGGCAGGTCTTGGAACCGCTGATCAGTAAGTCCCTGCCTGAGGGGCATCTGCGGTGCCCACCCTCGACGGGCAGGTCTTGGAACCGCTAATCAGTAAATCCCCGCTCGAGGGGCATCTGCGGTGCCTACCCTCGACGGGCAGGTCTTCGAACTGCTGATCAGTAAATCCCCGCTCGAGGGGCATCTACGGTGCCTACCCTCGACGGGCAGGTCTTCGAACCGCTGATCAGTAAATCCCCGCTCGAGGGGCATCTGCGGTGCCCACCCTCGACGGGCAGGTCTTCGAACCGCTGATCAGTAAACACAGCGTTCGAGGGGCCCGACCCTCGAGTTCGTTTGGTGAGCCGCGGCTCCACCCATTTTAGATCGGGGCATCGATCGCACCCGCGAGGGGTCGATCCTTGAGCTCTTGGCTCTAGTTTCGTGAGGGGGTCATCCTTACTCAGGAAGGAACCCAGCCATTTAATGGGCGCGGATCGTGGACGCAGATCGTGCGAAGCGGGCGCGCCTTTTCAGGCGGCACACCGCAGGCGTCGTGGGTGACGTGGGGGGCGGACGGGACGGGGCGCCGCGCCCCTTCGGTTATTATGTCGTAATGATAGCGTGTGCACGTGCGCACGACCGTTTCGGCGCGGCCGGGCCCATCCGCCAGCGACGTAAGGCACCGCCCGCATTAATTGGCGCTGCGCGCGGAGTTTTCGGGGGCGTTGCTCCCCTAGATCTTATAAATCACGGGGGGGGGGGGGCAGAGGCGAGGTCCCTTACCTTGCCATTCGCATCCATCCCCGCACGCAGCTCGTCTTCCTTCCAGTTGTGCGCTCCGCCGCTTCGGATCTGCTCGTGTTCCTTGCGCCTCCGCCGTAGTCCTCGCTTCTCCCCCTTGTCTTCCATGGCGCCTCCGACTCGGGTGCTGGAGCCTTTCCCATGGCCCCGGTCGACGGTGACACCGCTGGCGCTGAACGAGCTGGTGAACGGCAGGCAGTTGGCGCCGACCGGCGACGGCCTATACCCGGCGTGGATGGTCCCGCCGGCGACGGACAAGGAGCCCAACCCCCCGCACGGCTAAGTCGTCAGCTTCGCCCGTCTTCACGAGCGCGGCTTCACCGCCCCGGCGAGCCGGTTTATGCGGGGGCTGTGCCACCACTACGGGGTGGAGCTGCACAACTTCGCCCCCAACGCCATCTCGCAGGCGGCTTCCTTCGTCGCCATCTGCGAGGGATTTCTGGGGATCCCGGCGAACTGGGACCTCTGGGTCCATCTCTTTCGCGGCGAGCTCCACACCCTCGCCACGGCCGAGAGGGGGACGCGCCGGGCGGTTCGCGCCGGCGGCCTTACGCTCGTACTGCGGGACACGCGCAAGGAGCTGTACCCGCTGTGCACCATGACCTCCAACAACGCGGATTGGGAGAAGGGGTGGTTCTACCTCCGCAACGACGGTGTCGGCCTTCCGCCGTACACCGGGAAGGTGCTGATGGGGAAGCCCGACGCCTGGTTTCACGGCGTGTCGCCCCCTTCGCGGCAACGGAGGCTGGAGTCCCTCACCACCACCCTGCGCCAGCTGGCGGACGCCGGGCTGGGGGTGGCTTCGATCATCGCCAACTTCTATCACCGGCGGGTCATCCCCCTCATGGAGAGGGAGCTCCGCATCTTCGAGATGACTGATGCGGCCAACCCCACGTCGTTGGCGCGCTCGTGACTGCTGCAGGAGCGTCTCCCCCAGGGGTATGCGGCCACGCGGGCGAGGCGCGCGATCAACCTCAAGGTGGTGCCGCACAGCGACGACGACCTTTGGTCGTTCGTGATGCTCCCCGACGCCGGGCCGGTGAGCATCGTTTTTCTTTCCCTTTTTGTCTCTTGTTTCGCGTTGTTCATTCGTCCTGACAATCCCTGCCCACAGCTGGTGACTGTCGATGCCGCCCGATCGGACCCGCCAACGCCTCGGTGTCAGGCCACCGGTCGCACCGCGCAGCAGTGGGAGCGGGACCGGGCGGCCCTTGCGAAGGAGAAAAGGACCAAGGCGCTCAAGTTAAGGACATCCTTGACGATCGGGCGGCGCTCGGAGAGGGCGCCACGGGCGGCGGTGATCATGGCGGCGGCGGGCGAGCCATCGCGCGCCCCGACCATGGCCGCGGGGTCGCAGCAGGAGGCGGCGGTGGTGGCCGCGATGCCGTAGCAGGCGCTGGTGCTCCGCGACCCTCATCAAGGGAGCGGGCTGGTTCATTCGGAGAGCCGGTCCATCAGGGGCCACGAGACGGCCGAGGCCCCTGCTGGTGGTGATTCCGCCCCCAGGAGGGGCCGGTCGGGGAGGTCATCCGGGCCAGCCCCCGAGCCTACGCCCGAGGTGCTGGTGATGCGGACTGACGGCTGCGTGATGTCGCAGCGGCCGACGCACGACGCCGGGGCGTCGACGTCCCATGCCGCGCCGCCAGCACCTAACGCCGCCGCGTCGCAGTTGGAGCAGGGGCTGCGTCGCCCGGGGGTGCCGCGTACCCTGCTCGACGAGGCCCAGGCCGAGCAGGCGCTGTGGCAGGAGTTTCGTGAGCACGGCGCCTCCCTCAACGCTGCGCTGGCCGAGGCGCTCCGACTCCACGGAGGCCGGTCGTTCCAGCTCTTCGAGGTGAGCGTCTTTGCTTGATTCGAGCTCGCTTTCCCGTCTCTTTTTCGTCTGAGTGTTTCACGTTCTGATTCCTCTCTCCGCCCTTTGGTTGCTGCTCGCAGGAGCTGCAGGGCCAGGCGCGCGAGAAGTACAACCGCCTCTCCCAGTTGAGCTCGGACCTCGACTGGTACCGGGGGCAGTACGAAGCCTTGGACGCCCTGGTGGAGGCCCTGCAGACGGACAACAGCTGGCTGGAGTACCGGCTAAGGACCGTGCAGGACACGCTCCTGGACCAGCGTGCTCTGACTGCAGAGGGCACAACTGCGGTCGACAGGGTGAAGGCTGTGCTCCTGGAGAAGGAGGAGGTGCTGGCTACAGCGAACGGGGAGCTGTAGAAGGCGCGCGCTGCCCTGGCCGAGGCGCAGATCTCACTGGCGCAGAAAGAGACTGCCCTCGTCGCAGCGCAGACCCAGCTCCAGCAAGACCGCACCGCCCTCGAGGGGGTGAGGTCCTGGCAGGCTCAGGCCGAGCAAAAGGCCCAGGAGGCCGAGAAGCTGAGCGCTGATCTGCAGGAGAAGGTCACGTCGCTTGCCGCGGTGGACGAGCAGCTCCGCCAAGAGCGGAGCGCGCGTCAGCAGGCGGAGGGCCAGCTTCAGCAGGGGCGGTCCGCCCTCGAGGAAGCTCAGGCCGCACTCCAGCGTGAGCGCTCGGCTCGGGAGGAGGCGCAAGGCCAGCTGCAGCGGGAGCGCACCGCGCTGGGGGAGGCCCGGGCCACACTCCAGCTCCAGGACTCAGAGGTCGCGCGGCTCACCGGGGAGTTGGTCCAGGAAGCCGTGTCGTTTGAGGAGCTGTGGCAGGCTGGCGAGGAGAAGGACGCCGCTATCCTCGAGCTGCAACAGGCGCCCGAGACCGCGCGCGGCCCTCGAGACAGAGAAGAAGCAGGTCGAGGGTAAGTCGCCTCTCTTAGATTCTTCGTTTGTTGCTTGGGTTCGTCGAGATCCGCTCTCAACTTATCCGTCTTCCGTTTTTCAGGCTTGCGGGCTGCTCTCGAGACGTCAACGACGCAGGCGGAGGTGCTCCAGGCGGCCTACAATTCCTCCCAGCAGGAGCTGGGGGTTCTGTAGGAGGCAGCCCTCGAGGCGTGCCAGAGCGTCGACGAGGGCGACGGGCAGGCCGGGAGCACTGTGGCAAGTCGCCTCCGGGCCTTGGGCGGCCACGTCGCCCGGCGTATGCGTGGTGCGCTCCGCCTGGGGATCCAAAAGACTCTTGGTGTGGTGCAATCGCACTACCGGGTTGACCTTGCGGCGTTGGCTACGGGATACATTGTCACTGACGACCTCGACGACGATGGTGCGGAGGCCGAGGCGAACCGCTTGGACGCGCTTGCCGCTCCTGCCGCCGACATCCTCACCGACGACTTCGCGGAGATCCTCTTCCCGGACGCTCCCCCCGCCGGGCCCCTCGAGCCCTGAAAGTAGCTGGGCACTTAGGCCCTTAGATTGTAGTTAGGAATCGAGCCTCGTGGCTTTATGTAATAAATACAGTTTGCTTGAAGTACTTGTAGGTTTTAGTGCCATTTCGTTTTTTGTGATTGCGCCGTTCCGTCTCTCCCTGTCGTTTAGGCGAATTTCAGCTGGAATCGTTCGTTTTCACGAGTAGCGCTCAGGCAAAGTGGTGAGGGGGAAGGGCCGTATCCTGCCGCGAGGCGTAGGCTATCCCCGACTCACCCGTCTTCGCCCTTTGGCCATTCGCGTCCCGCGTCATTTCGCTCAAACTCCCGGGTCAAGACGTACTTGGCGCTTTTGAAGTAAAGATTTTTTGCGAAAAAATGGGACCGTTTAGGGGGGGTGCCCCCGCAGTAGCCCCCGAGGGGGACTTGGTTTTCAGGGATAAAGCCGAGTCGCCCTTGACTTTATCGAAAAGAAAACTTTACATTTGTACAGCCGACTGGGGCGTCGGATATGTGCAAAAAGACTTGGAAATCCTTTCTAAGGGTAGAAGCGACGTAGCTGTTGGATGTTCCAAGCGTTGGTGAAGACTTCGCCTTGCTCGTTCGCCAGCTTGTACGTGCCGGGCTTGAGCACCTCGACGACGACGTAGGGCCCCTCCCATGGTGGTGACAGCTTGTGGCGGCCTCGGTTGTCCTGGCGCAGCCTTAACACTAGGTCGCCCTCGTTGAGGTCTCGATGCCGGATTTTCTGAGCTTGATACCGCCTTAGCGCCTGCTGGTATCTCGCCGATTGCATCATGGCCACGTCACGGGCTTCGTCTATTTGATCCAGCGAGTCTTCACGAGCTCGCTGGCTCGAACCTTCATCGTAGCCCTTAATCTTGGGCGATCCGTATTCCAAGTCCGTGGGGAGAACGGCCTCTGCACCATAGACTAGGAAAAACGGCGTGAATCCCGTAGCTCTGCTCGGAGTGGTCCTGAGGCTCCAAATGACCGCCGGGAGCTCTTGAAGCCATTTCCGGCCGGACTTGTTCAGTCTGTCGAAGATCCTGGGCTTGAGGCCTTGTAGTATCATGCCATTGGCACGTTCTACTTGGCCGTTGGTCTGTGGGTGTGCGACGGCCGCCCAGTCCACGCGGATGTGGTGGTCGTCGCAAAAATCCAGGAACTTCCTGCCGGTAAATTGGGAGCCGTTGTCGGTGATGATGGAGTTTGGCACTCCGAACCTCGATCCACTTCGAAAATTTATCCACGGCGACCAGCAGGTGGGTGTAGCCCCCGGGCGCCTTTCGCAAGGGCCCGACGATGTCCAACCCCCACACGGCGAACGACCATGTGACGGGTAGGGTCTGGAGAGTGTGAGCTGGGAGGTGGGTCTTGCGCGCGTAGAATTGGCACCCTTCGCAGGTGCGTACGACCTCGTTGGCGTCGGCGACCGCGGTGGGCCAGTAGAAGCCTTGGCAGAACGCGTTGCCCACGAGGGTGCGCGGTGCCGCGTGATGACCACACACGCCTGCGTGGATGTCGCGGATGAGCTCCCGGCCGTGGGGAATGGGGATGCACCGCTGCAGGACGCCGGACGCGGCGCGCTTGTACAGCTCGGCGTCGATCACGGTGAATGACTTGGCTTTCCTAGCGATGCGCCTAGCCTCGGTCCGATCCGAGGGGAGTTCTCCTCGATCGATCCAGGCAAGGTACTTGGTCCGCCAATCCTCGGCGCGGGGGGCCTCCTCGGTCACCATGGCCTCGGCCTCGTCCATGCCGTACCCCTCGAGTAGGGAGAGCACGAACGCCTCGTTCGAGGGGTCCTCGTCCATGGGTTCCACACCCGCAGGACTCGAGGGAGCCCCCAAGGGTTCCTCCTGATTCGAGGGGGGCGGACTGAGGTCGACGGACGGTTTGGCGACGTCTCGCGCGAAAACATTTGGGGGAACGGTGATTCACCACGACGCGATCTTCGCGAGCTCGTCCGCCTCCTCGTTGTACTTGCGGGGGATGTGATTGAGCTCGATGCCGTAGAACTTGTCCTCGAGGGCGCGTACGGCATTGCAATAGGCCTCCATCTTCTCGTCGTGGCAGCTCGCATTCTTCATGACCTGATCGATTATGAGCTGCGAGTCTCCCCTGATGTCGAGGCGCTTGATGCCGGTCTCGATGGCGATTCGGAGGCCGCAGAGGAGGGCCTCGTACTCCGCCATGTTGTTCGATGCGGGGAAGTGCAAGCGCACTGCGTACCTCATGTGTTCCCCGAGGGGCGAGATGAAGAGCAGGCCCGCGCTCGCTCCGGTTTTCATCACCGACCCATCGAAATAGAGGGTCCAGCACTCGACCTGGATCTGCAACGGGGGCAGCTGTGTGTCCGTCCACTCGGCGACGAAATCCGCGAGGATCTGAGACTTGATTGCCTTGCGCGGCGCGTAGGTGAGCGTCTCGCCCATGAGCTCTACGGACCACTTTGCGATCCTGCCCGCAGCGTCCGGGTTGCGGATAATCTCTCCCAACGGGAATGATGAGACCACCGTGACCGAATGGGCCTCGAAGTAGTGCCGCAGCTTGCGCCGCGCGAGCACCACTGCGTAGAGCAACTTCTAGATCTGGGGATACCACGCCTTGGTCTCGGACAGCACTTCGCTGATATAGTACACCGGCCTTTGAACTGGTAGGGCGTGCCCTTCCTCTGCTCGCTCCACGACGATGACCGCGCTGACCACCTGGGTGGTTGCCGCGACGTAGAGGTACAGAGGCTCGCCGCCTCGAGGCGGCGTGAGGATTGGCGCGTGTGCGAGCGTCACCTTGAGCTTGTCGAGTGCCTCCTGGGCCTCAACGGTCCAGGAGAAGCGTTCGTACTTCTTCAGGAGTCGGTAGAGGGGCAGTCCCTTCTCGCCGAGCCGTGAGATGAAACGGCTCAAGGCGGCCAGGCAGCCCAACACCTTCTGCACCCCTTTTAGGTCTCGAATCGGGCCCATTCGGTCGAGGGCGGAGACCTTCTCGGGGTTGGGCTCGATGCCCCGCTGAGAAACAATGTATCCCAGCAGCATGCCGCGCGGCACCCTGAAGACGCACTTCTCGGGGTTTAGTTTCACCCCGTTTGCCCGTAGGCAATCGAACGTGACGCGCAAATCGTTAACCAGGTCGTCCGCCTTCCTGGTTTTGACGACAATGTCATCTACGTATGCCTCTACGGTTCGCCCGATGTGGTCCCCGAAAACGTGCTGCATACATCGCTGGTACGTAGCGCCCGCGTTTCGGAGACCAAACGGCATTGTTACGTAGCAAAACATGCCGAACGGTGTGATGAAAGAGGTCGCGAGTTGATCGGACTCCTTCATCTTTATTTGGTGGTAATCCGAATAGGCATCAAGGAAACATAAGAGTTCACACCCCGCAGTGGAATCTACAATTTGATCGATTCGTGGCAAAGGAAAAGGAACTTTGGGACATGCTTTATTTAAACCAGTGTAGTCTACACACATCCTCCACTTCCCATTCTTTTTCTTAGCTAGTACAGGATTAGCTAGCCACGTAGGGTGGAAAACTTCCTTGATGAATCCGGCCTCGAGGAGCTTCCGCAACTCCACTCCGATCGCTCGACGCCTTTCTTCGTCGAAGCGCCGCAGCCGCTGTTGCACGGCTCTGGAGTGAGGTAGGATGTCAAGGGAGTGCTCGGCGACCTCCCACGGTATGCCTGGCATGTCCGAGGGGCTCCACGCGAAGATGTCGGCGTTGGCGCGGAGAAAGTCTACGAGCACCACTTCCTATTTCGGGTCGAGGGTGGAGCTGACCCTCAACACCTTGCCCTCGAGGGCGGCGGGGTCGAGGGGTACCTCCTTGGTCTGCTCGGCAGCCTCGAAACTGCCTGCGTGCTTGGCGGAGGAGTCGGGGCCCTCGTTGGCCAGCTTCTCCATGTCCGCGACAAGCGTTTCATCGAGCACCAGGGCCTCGGCGTGCTCGACGCACTCGACGTCGCAGTCGAATGCGTGCTCGATCGACGAGCTCATGGTGATGACGCCTTTTGGCCCCGTCATCTTCATCTTGAGGTAGGTGTAGTTTGGGACCGCCATGAACTTGGCGTAGCACGGACGCCCAAGGATGGCGTGGTACGCACCCCAAAACCCCACCACCTCGAAGGTGAGGGTCTCCTTGCGGAAGTTGTCTGGCGTGCCGAATCAGACCGGCAGGTCGATCTGCCCGAGGGGCTGGACGCGCTTGCCTGGCGCGACACCATGGAACGGCGTCGTGCTGGGCCGCAGCCGGTCCAACCCGATCCCCATCAGCCGTAGGGTGTGGGCGTAGAGGATGTTGAGGATGTTGAGGCTGCTGCCGCCGTCCATCAGCACCTTGGAGAACCGCGCGTTGCCGATGACGGGATCGACGACCAACGGGTACTGGCCCGGGTTGGGGATGCGGTTCGGGTGATCCTCGCGGCTGAAGGTGATGGCATCCTCCGACCAATCGAGGAAGGAAGGAGGAGCCCTCTCCGCGGCGAGGACCTCGTGCCGCTCTCGCTTGCGCCGGCTGGTGGACATGTCCACCGTCGGTCCCCCGAAGATGAAGAAGACGTTCTCCACCGCGGGGAAGCCATCAGCACCTCCGTCACCCCCGTCCTTCTTGGCCTCGTCCTCCTTCGCAGCGACGCGGCTGTAGTACTTCTTGAGCATGTCGCATTGCTCGAGGGTGTAGTGGACCGGGGTCTTGTGGTATGGGCAGGGCTTCTTCAGCATGTCGTCAAACACGCCGGGGCCTCGAGGGGGCCCTCGAGGACCCTTACGGGTAGGGTCGACGGCGAAGGCCTCGTCGTCGTCTTTGCCGCGCCCCTGCGCGCGCGCGCGTCATGGTGGGGCTTCTTGCCCTTCTTGCCCCCGCTTTTGCTTCTTCGCGGGCTCCTTGGACTAGCTGCCCTCCGCGGGCGCGTCGTCCATGCGCTTGCCTTTCTTGCCGTCGAAAATGGCCCCCACCGCCTCGTCTCCGGAAGCGAAGCTGGTGGCGATGTCGAACAGCTCGTTGGAGTCGACCGGCGGGCTCCGCCCGAGCTCACGCACGAGGTCCCGACAGGTCGTGCCCTCGAGGAAGGCGTGCACGATCTCGGACTGAGCAACGCTCGGGAGCTCAGTACAGCGCTTTGAAAAGCGCCGTATGAAGTCCCGGAGCGACTCGCCGGGCTTCTGGGTGCACGCCCGCAGGTCCCAGGAGTTCCCAGGGCGCACGTATGTGCCCTGGAAGTTCCCCACGAACGTGCGGACCAAGTCATCCCAGCTGTGGATCTGGCTGGGTGGCAGGTGCTCGAGCCATGTTCGGGCCGAGTCCGCGAGGTGCAGCGGCAGATTGCGGATGATCGCCGCATCGGTGGTGGCGCCGCCCAGCAGGCAATCCAGGCGGTAGTCGTTGAGCCACACACGAGGGTCCGTCTCCCCTGTGTACTTGCCGATCGAGGTGGGCTGTCGGAAACGCTGAGGGAAACTCGCCGTGCGGATCTCCCGGCTGAACACACGGGTTCCCGGGGGTTCCGGTGTTGGCGAGCGGTCCTCCCGGCTGTCGTAGCGACCACCTCGCCGAGGGTGGTAGCCCGCCGCTGTCCGTGCCTCCGCGTCGCCCCTCTTCTTGGCGTTCAGGACGTTGCGGGCATCGCCGTCGTGGGCCTGGCCGCGCGTGTCAAGGATCTGCTCCCTGACAGGCGTCCTGTCCCGGTTTGCCGGCTGTCCCACCGCGCCGTCCGCGTGGACGGATGCCTCCTGGTCCTGCGCGCCACCGTCGCCCCGCGCGCTGGACTGGTTGCGCATGCGGGACGTGGAGCTCTCGGCCTGCTGCACGGTCGCCTGCTCGATGAGAGTCTGCGCCTCGCAGCGCAGGTTACGTGCCTCGGGCGTCGATGGCTCGGGCATGGCCCGAAGTAGTGTCGCCGCCGCGATGAGTTTTTGGCTAGCCCGAAGTGGCGTGTGTGGGTCGTCCATGCTGAAGTCGGCGTTGATGCACTCGCGAGCCTGCCTTCCGGCTTCTCGGGCGCGTTCGCCGCGTGCCGAGGCTTCCCCTGCGATGGTAGCACGCAAGAGCCGCACCTGCCGGTACTCTTCCGCGAGCTTTGCCTCGAGCTCGCGCGCCTGGGCCAGCTGCGCATTAATATCCGCATTGCCCGCTGGTGGGGCCGGTGGCGGGTTTGCTCTGGATGCTGGGCCGCGTCCCCGTCGCCTGCTCCGTTCGCACCGTCAGCATGCTTGTTGGCGGCGACAACGAAGCACTCGCGCGAGGGATCGTAGCTCCCTTCGCTGGAGTCGTCGGAGGAACCGAACCAGTAGTCCGCGGCGTCAAGGAACCGCTGGAATACCACAGGGTCCGGTACGCCGGAGAAGTCCCACTCCGCGTAGCCATGCGAGGTCGAGGGCGGCAGCTCGCTGGGCGAGCCGTGGTACGACTCGTCGTTGGTGGTGGCGATGAGGTTCTGGGCTGACAGCAGGTGATGGCCCGGGAGATCCTCGTATGCGGCCATGTCGGTGCTGACGGATGAGGCGTACGTCGCAGCAGAGTTGCGCATCCCGTAGGGGAACTGCGGCCCCGCGGCCGCGTGCTCCCTTGCAGGGTGCGCTGTCGTGTCGTTCGGTGGTGGCGCGTCGCTCCGGGCCGCGTCGCGTGCTGCCCGGCGTCGGGACGTCGAGGCAGCTGCCGTCGTGGGTTCCGACGCTGGGACGTCGAGGCAGCTGCCGTCGTGGGTTCCGGCGCTGGGACGTCGGTCGTCGACGTGGCGGGGATCGGTCCCGGCCCGGTGGACCGCCACCGGTGGAGTTCATCCCGATTGGTAAGGCGCATGTGGTAGCCGTTCCCCGTAGCCTGAAAGTTCAGGCTCCCGAACCGGATTTCGAATCCGGCAGGGAAAGGGTCCGAGCTACCCATGGCGTACCTCTGGGATGTCATCTCGGTGCGAATCACCATCGAGACTGCTGGTGAGGGGTTGATCACAGCGCGAAACCCCCTACCCGGCGCGCCAACTGTCGGTGTTAGGATTAGTCCCGACACTAACTAGTAAGTTACGCTGTGATCGGCTTCTCGATGGTTGGTGCAAATGACAACACAGGGACACGGGTTTATCCTGGTTCCGACCGCGGGGTCGTACGTCCAGCAGATTTGCGCGTGCACGCTGTATTGATTCGCATCAGTGGTGCCTGTAGAGGGGGGCTACAAGTAAGGCGGGAGAGGAGGAGAGGCCTCCAAGTCCTTGCTAAGTGATTGAGGCAAAGTGCCAATATCAAAGGGAACGAGTATGCAGGTGAGTGTGGGTGTGAAGTGATGATCTCGCCCCCCCCCCCCGCGGCCAGGGGACCGCCTCCTCCTTTTATAGACCAAGGGGAGGCGGTTTACAGTCATACCGCATAGCTTTAGCCATGGTGTGGCGGCATGGCGCACAGTGCCGGCGATTCGATGGCCGTCCTGGCGAATCTTGCTCATGGCAGGCGTCGTGGTGACTACTGTGTCCGTCCAGGAGTGACTTCGAGGGTAGTAGCGCTGGAGCTCTTTGTTTGATCGACGTCCGTACACCGGCTCGAGGGCCTAGCTGACGGAAGACCGGAGGCTGCATAGCGGCGGGCGTGGCGATGTCCTATCAACCTGGATCCCTACAGTACGGGGGATGGCCCAGCTGTGCCCGGGATGGCGGCACAATGGCGGGGATGGCCGCTCAGGGCCGGAGGTGATGGAGGTGACGCGCCCCGCCGGCCTTGCGTCACTGCGTCGTCCCAGGCGGGCGGGGAATTGGTGGCCGTACCCCTTTCGAGGGTGCCGCCGTCCTCTTTCGAGGGGCGCGACGTGGAGGAGGTACGGGAGTAGGCGGCACAGTGTCACGGAATGACATCGGCCTTCCCGCACAGCACTCGCACAGCGCCGGGGATGGCTGCACAGTGCGGGTTGGTCGAACAGCGCCGGGATCTGATTCCCAGGCGGTGTCAGAGGGCCGGCGTGGCGGGGATTCGCCTTTGACCCGGGCGCCCGTGACGTGCCAGAGCATTCAATGCTCCGGTCGTGGGAGCAGGTATGGTGTCGCGGCTCGGAGGCGGCCTCGAGCGAGGCGGAAACTCGCTCGAGGGGCTGGGTCCCTCGAGTGAGTCGGGAACTCACCTGAGGAAAAGCCGAGCCCTCGAGTGAGGCGGAGACTCGTCCGAGGGGGCGTCACGCCCACGAGCGAGGCGGAAACTCACCCGAGGAGGCGTCAAGCCCTCGAGCGAGGCGGGAACTCGCCCGAGGGGGCGTCAAGCCCTCGAGCGAGGCGGGAACTTTGCCCGAGGGGGCGTCAAGCCCCCGAGCGAGGCGGAGGTTTCGCGGCACGGCGCCCGGCCCTCGAGCGAGGCGGAGGTTTGCTCGAGGGGTGCCGAGGGTCGGCTGTTCGTTGGGCCGGTGAGGCTTTTTGGGCCGTGGGCCATTCCCTGCCCTGGGCCGCTACCGTGCGTGGTGTGACTTGCGATTTGTGAGTTTTTGGTTGTTTGCTTTTGTTATTTTTCAAAAATAGGGGGGATTTCCCCCGTTATTAGGGGACCCCTGTGGCTGTCCCCGACACCTAGACAAGGCAATGGAGCTACAAAGATACATGAAATGGGTTATAGTTTCCATTACCTCAACCGGGGATCTTGGGCAACACATGTCCAACTTGCAAGTTTGGCTTCTAGGCTTGAAACTTCACATCTTCTTTGTGCCAAGCCTCCCAAGTCCCCGCTCTCATGGCCTTCAAGTGGCCTTAGGAACCCACACCATTTGAGGCTCTTTCATGTTGGTGATGACTTCCTTGGGCACCCAAATGGGTTGGTTCCAACCCCGCTCTTCCTGCATCTTCCCAACCTTGTGTGCAACCACCTTGCCATTAGCCTTCTTCTTGATGACGTAGGTGTTGCTCTTGGTCTTATTCTTGCGGTTGGGCTTGGTGTAGATGAGGGAGCTCTTGATGGTAGGGTTCAACTTCTTCTTTTCGCCCTTGTCCATCTTCTTGACAAATTGAGGGTATTTGTAGAACTTGTGCCCTTCTCTATGACACTTGTAGCAAGTCACGGTTGAACCCTTCTCAAGCTTCTTCACCATGGGATCACGGTTATCTTGAGAAGGTTGGACTTTGCTCTTCATGTCTTGAGAGATGTCCACTTGTTCCTCATTGTTCTTGTCCTTGCCCATCAAACTTGCCAACCTCTCTCGGAGCTATTTCACTTCTTGCTTAAGCTCATCATTCTTCTTGCCTATGAGGGAATCACATGTTTCTACAACAACATTCTCATTGCAAGATGGTGAGCAAGATTCATCAATTAAATCAATGCAAGAAGTTGAATCATCTACCTTGGAGATAGGAATAGCACAAGTGATAGATGATTCATCAAGCTCAAAGGAATTACTTGTTTTAGTCTCATTGCTCTCAAGCTTAGATTTTAGCTCATCACACTCCTTGCTAAGCAATTTGAATTTGCACAACAAATATTCATAATTTGTAGCAAGGGTTGCACTAAGATCATTGAGAGCATTGAGTTCTTTAATTTCATTAGCTTGTTTCTTAAGCATTCCTTTTTGCTCATGGACTAGCTCAACAAGATCATCGAGAGAGGTGGTGTCGGATTCATCATCACTTACATTGCTCTCCATACCTTGGGCCATAAGGCACATGTGTAGTGATGATGAAGGACCTTGCATGAAGCGGGTGGTGAAGTTCTTTCTTGATTCATCACTTGCGCTAGAGGATCTTGATTCTCCACCACTTGTCCACTCACGGACAACGACATTTGCTTCTTGCTTTGGTCTCCTCTCCTTGACCACCTTCTTCTTGGGCTTGTGCTCGATTTTGGTGAACTTGATGTGTTGATGATGATGCCCTTCTCTCAAGTGGACGTTGTAGCCGTACATGTTGACTTTCTTCACATACTTGAAGATCTTCTTCACGTACTCGGCCACCATGGATTCAACCTCTTCATCACTTGAGGAATCTTCATCGTCACCATCATCTTCGCTTGAGCTTCCATGAGTAGCCATCCTACTCATCACCTTCTCTTGTTGGCTTGAGAGGGCATGACTTGTGGTTGGAGAAGATGGTTCTTGGGGCACCTTCTTGGACTTGGGCATGATTTGAAGCTCATGTGCCATGATCTTGCTCAAGATATGAGATGGCTTCAATTCTTCGAGCTTCTTCTCATAGATGAAAGCTTTCACCAAGTCATAATCGGGCTTTCGAAGACTTTGAAGGATCTTGCGGTTGATGTTCAAGTCTGTGATGTTCTTCACACCTAAAGCATTGATCTCATTGACAAGCACATTTAGGCGTGAGTACATAGATTCGACATTTTTATTTGCAAGTTGCTTAAAGCTATTGAATTCCTCAAGGAGACAACCGTAGCGTTCATTAGCAACTTCTTTTGAACCCTCATTTTGCTCCTTGATGGTTTTCCATAGCTCATGAGCATTTTCACAATTAAAAACTCTATTGAAAACGCTTACATCTAGTGAGGACAAAATGATACTCTTAGCAATCACATCAAATTGCTTTTCCTTTTTAGTACCATTTTTCATGCCCTCATCGGTGACTCTCCAAACATCAAGGTCCTTTGCTTGGAGATAGGCCTCCATGAGAACCTTCCACCGAGGATAGCCCGTGCCATCGAAATGTGGAGCCAAACCTAAGGTATCCACCCCTTTCATACCTCTATAGAGCAACTCACTAGGCGGTGAAGCCTAACCGTTCCAATGAGCCGGTTTTCACAATTTACCAATCGAATTGGTGTTTCCTTGTGAAGGAAGTGAGTCCCGGCTCTGATACCACTTGTAAGGAATCGGATGCTCGTAGCCTAAGAGGGGAGGGGGTGAATTAGGCAAACTAAAAACCTTAACCTATGGCTTCACTACTTTTGCATAAAGATAAACTAGAACATACTATCTAGATGTGCAACTAGGGTTGTTCTAGTGTGAAACTCCCATCCCAAAATAAGGTTTGCAACCTATAGCCAATCATAGCAAGATACTACTCTAGGAAAGTGAAGGCAAGAAAGATTGCAATAGAGTAAATGCGGAAACGTAAAGGGGATGAGAGGAAGCAAACTCTTGACACGCGATTTATCCTGTGGTATCGGTAGGCACTAAGCCACCCCTAGTCCACGTTGTTGAAGCACTCACACAAGAGTATTGCTTCCCGGTCACCAAGTCTCTCCCAAGAGCACCACTTGACTCGCCACAAAGGCTCGCCACTTAGGCACTCACCAAGCTCCCTTGGTCACCTTGATGCCGCCTCCACTAAGGAGCTTCTCCACCAAGGAAGGGGGTCTCCACGTCCCCCGCACAAAGTGTCCTCGCCACTCCACACCAAGCCGGAGGGTCGAAGACGATTGCCGGTGAGCCACTTATGCCCCAAGGCTTCCGGCGAACCTTGTACACCTTGATTCGCTCAAGAATCACCTCACAAGGTTGGCACAACCTTGCACTCACTCAGCTCTAAGCTAAGCCTAGCACTAAGCACATACACTAAGCATATGCAAGTCTATGGATGAGCAATTAAGTACTTGGATAGATTGGATATGATCTTCTAGGTGTCTTGCACTCCTCTACACTTCCACACAATCCAACAACCTCAAACGGGTGAGTGGAGGGGGTATAAATAGCCCAAGGCACTCAAAGAGTCGTTGGCTAACGGTCACTGAAAAAGGTAGCGTCGGATGAACCGATGCTATGCTTTTCCAGGGCGTCGGTTCATCCGGTGCCCTCCATGTCACTTAGCCGTTGCAGCTCTGCTGACACAACTGTTCCGACGCTATACACCAACGCACCATCGGTTCATCCGGTGCTGAAGACCTCGCGGCCAAAACGTCTCTGTATGCTGCTTCGTGACCGTCGGATAGACCGATGCTTCCACTTGACCAAGGCGTCGGTTCATCCGGTGCTGAAGAGGCTGTCTTGGCGCGTCTCTGTCTTGATTCAAACTGAGTGTCGGATAGACCGACGGTGTCCTTTCTCAGACCATCGGATCATCCGGTGCTACTGTCTTCGCTCCTCCTCCTCTGCAATTCATCCGGCGCATCTAGAAACTAGACAGTCGGATCATCCGACGGTGTCATCTTCATTTTGCCTGCTGCGCAGTGTACCAAGTACACCGATGCTTGCACCGATGGTACCGTCGGTTTTGACCCTTGAAAAATAGACTATCTTCTCATTTTGGCATGTGATATTTTTGCATCCTTGGGACCTAGAAATGTCTATAAAGACATGCTAAACAATATGGTTAGTCCCATTGATCATGTTGTCATGAATCACCAAAATCATACTCGAACTAATGGCATATGAGGCCATGTTCGCTACACTCAGCTAACGATGTCAAACCGACGGGTGAAATGACCATTTTACCCTTGTGGGTCCCACCACTCTTCCTCCTCCTTCCCTTCTCCTTTCTCCCGCTGGCTCCTCCTCCGCCGGCGTCTCCAGTCCCGTCGGCCCTCCTCCGCCGCCGGCCACACAGCCTCCCGACGGCGGAGGAGCTCCCCGCGGTGCCCCAGCCCCTTCCCCTGCTCTGCAGCACCTCGATTCGGCCTCGATTCCTTCTCCTCGGCGACATCAAGGCTCTGCGCCGTCGGAGACGGAGGCGGAGGCGGAGAGCACGTCCTCCTGGCCACCCGGGGCGCCGTCGGCCCCGGCGCCTGGCCGCCCGGGGCACCGCCGGCCCCTGCGTCTGGCCGCACGGGGCGCGTCCGGCCCCTGCGCCGGGCCGCACGGGGCGCGTTCGGCCCCGCCCGGCCGCACGGGGGCACCGCTGATCCCTGCGCTTGGCCGCACGGGGGCGCCGTTGGCGGGCCCCTGCGCCTAGATCTGGCCGCCGGCGGTGACGAGGCGGGCGTGGTCGGGGAGGAGCTCAGCGAGGGAGATGAGGATGTCCTCCAGGATCGCCTGGTCGAGCTGCATGCCGATCCGCTTCTCGAGGTCGGCCCTGCAGATGCTGGACGCGGACATCGTCTCCTGCTTTAGCCCCTTGGCCTTCACCGCGCGTAGTTGATGAGGATCCGCGCCACCGTCTCCTGCTTTAGCCCCTTGGCCTTCACCGCGGAGAGCAGCCGCTGGAAGAAGTCGAGCCCGAGGCCGGCCACCGACTTTCCCCACCAGTCGCCCGGCGAGTCGAGCTCCACGAACGCCGCCGCCGGCCTGAGCTGCGCGCACTGGTCCAGCTTGGAGAGCCCCGATGTGAGCTGCTCCTTGCACACGTTGCTGGCGATTGCGGCGATGAGGCGCGCGACGAGGTTGACGTCCTCGGCGGCCGGGAGCAGCGCCTCGCAGCTACGGAGCACGGCGACGGAGCTGGCGATGCTGGGGAGCACGGCGTCGCGGAGGAACGCCTCAGCGCGGGGGGGGGAGGGGGGGTTCCTGCAGTCACCGGGGATCTGGCTGGCGGTGGGGACTCCCGGCGGCGCCGTCAGGGGAGGGAGGCGATTTTTTTTTCAGGCCGCACGCGAACAGGGATAGTGTTAGGGGCAAAATAGTCATTTGTATACGTGGGTCCCACATGTCAGATCGGTGGAACCGTTATGTTCTAACAGAAGTTGGACGGAATGGCATACGCGTCAACGAACTTTGAGTGCATGACATACAGGTGTCTAGAAACTTTTTCATGACATGTGCGTAACCGGCAACTTTTTTAATGGCATGTACATAAATTACTCCACAGGGAAGGGGTGCGCACGGTGGCCAATTTGTTTCCGCAATTTTATGCTTAGCTCGAAATCACACTATCTACGGGCAAATGGGGAACTATCACGGCTGAGATCTACCACATTTTGTGGAGGAGCCATCTTGTTAAACTAATGTCCTTCTGCTCGGTGTCTTATCCAATAGGCCCAATAAATTGATGTATCAACTCATTACTCAGCCATGTTTCATTTATACGTTGAAAATTTAGGAGTACTACTAAACAAGTAAAAAGATTTTTAAAACACGCTGCTGTAGTGCTGCCTGCTAGCCTGTTGTGTTCTCAACCCTACTGCAGAAACTGCTGGGGTGCTGCCTTGCAGCTCCACGCGTTCAGCTACGAGGAGAGTGTTGCGTTGGGCCAGCCCAGAGGCCTAGAGCCACCAGACCGTGGACAACTACCTGATCCTTGGAAAATGGATGTGGGGGTATAATTAAAGGGGGATTTGGACCACGTCTATGGCCATGGCCCTAGTGGCCTTAGGCCTAAATCCGCACCGGTCACAAAGCATGTCTGCATTGTGTCCTTTGGTGTAAGCGGATCAGTCATCAGTCATTAGGTGCCTCTCCCTGATGCCACTCATTTCCAAGCACAAAATTAACGTGAACTGCAGCCTACTGTCTACTGGAGTTGCAATCGGCAGAAGCAGCAACCGTGTCTAGCAAGTAAGTCTGTCCATGCAGCATATTGATCGTGATCGCCCAGAGTATCTCTTACACGCACTACTCTCCCATTTTTTTCTCGAATACGCATATCATTGTATTAAGCAGAAAATTAGTTTGTTACAACAGCGCGTGGTCGACAGACGCACACCAAAACACCTGCTAGATATTACAGAAAGTGTGACCTAGGGTGGACACAAGAACGCAATGGGACTACTACTCGCTAAACGGGCAACCTAGGTGTGGAGGATGCAGCTCAGATAATGAGCACTTCCTCCCGGGCCTTACTGGCATTTGCCTTCCACGAGGGGAAAGCGTCCAGGACCTTACCGGCGAGTCCACCTGACAGGCCGGAACTGAAGGCACCGTTGAGAGCACTCGATGTCATGTCGAAGCGCCGCATGAGAAGAACTTCTCCACGGCGGGCGATTGGGATCCCCGCTAGCTTGTTGTTGGAGAGCCTTGAACTGTTGCGTTTGGGGGCCGCAGATGGGGTCGGCGGCACCGACGGACGAGTTGGGGCCGCGAGAAGGGGGGAGGTCGGCTTCTTCTGGATCACATCCAAGAAGAAGTCGAGGCGATCTTCAGAGGAGGTAGGCGAGGCGGGCACAACGCTGTCGCCGATGGGCTCGTCTTGGGCCGTCGGTGCGCCTGCCTGAACCGTGGCCACATCCGAAGGTGGTGATGTGTCCGGCGCCGACCAGGTAGCCCTCGGCGGTGGAGCCGAGAAGCAAATCTCCCGCTCAAGCAGCATCGGGTCAGAGGCCCCAACCATGGACGTATCCCTCTGCAACAAGAAGCATACAACGGCGGCATCCAGCTGCAGTGGTGGTGGTGGGGAGCGACTCAGTGGCGGGGAAGGTGTCGGCCCGGCGGCGGCGCCCTCGCGGGAGGTCACATCCTCCCTCGGCGTCTCCCTCGGCGTGGAAGTCGTCGTCTTGGAGCTGCGAGGCATGCCCGCGGAGAAGACCTCACAGCGGCGGCGCACCTCGCGCCGCGGGGAGCGGACAGCCCCGACAGCAGTGCTGTCGGTCGGTGGCTTGCGCGGACACTTGCAGTCCCTGGCGATGTGGTGAAGGTTGAAGCAGCGCATACACCGCGTGGGACGAGTGCAGGTGGCTCGGCGGTGACTGGAGGACAGACAGTTGAGACAACGTCCGTCGAGCTGCGCCGGAAGGCTGCGCCGCGAAGCAGGGTACTGCCGAGGTGCCGCGGAGTGCGGCCGCGGGGTTCCGGAGACCTGGCGGGGAAGGACTTCACTCCAGCCCTCAGCGTCTGGCGGGGAGAAGCGACGGCGTCGGGGCTGGCACGCGACGGCATCGGGCACCCGCGGCCCGAGGCGTAGGTGCACAGGGATGCGGCCGTCCGCCGCGCCTTGAGTGCACTTGTGGACGGGAACGCAGCCAGCGGCTTCCCCCCGCGGGCCGAGGCGCAGGTGGATGGGGATGCTGCCTGTAGCCGTCCCCCGCGGACGTCGAGGGTGGCGTGGCGGAGGCGGGGGGGACACCTGCCTGGACGGCCGCCCGTGGTGCGGCAGGCCGACGACGAGCTCTGGCGCACGGCGCGCACGGCGACGGGTCTTCCGAGCGGGGTGTTGGCGGCGACGACCGTCGCGGTGCGGTTGGCCCTGCACCTCGGTGAGAGGAGCCTGCCAGGCGCCGCGCGGAGGTGAGGGGTCTGACGGCGGTAGGGAACGGCGCGCCATATCGAGGTAGGAGGCCGGCACACAGATGTTGAAGCCGTTGTCACCGACGGTGTCGTCGACGTCGTGGGCGTCGTCGTCCAGGAGCAGGTCGTCGGCGTCCTCGTCGTCGGAGTCCGCCCAACGCAGCTCCTTGGGGCGGCCGTTGAGGGCCGGCGTCGGGAAGAAGGGCGCGGCCGTGGGGGAGAGGAAGCTGGACGGAGACACGCAGCCCGAAGCGAGTACGGGTGCCGGCGTCGGGATGGAGGGCGCCGACGTGGTGGAGGTGGCCGGCGCAGGAGAGGTGGCGGCGTGGGCGACGACCGGCGCATGGGAGGCGGCGGCGCAGGCAACGTCCGGCGCAGGGGCGGCGGCGGCGTGGGCGACGTCCGGCGCACGAGAGGCGGCGGCGCGGGTGATGTTCGGCGCAGGGGAGGTGGCGGCGTGGGCGGAAGCGGTGGGGATGGAGCCCACGCCGCCGAGGAGGTCGCCGCCGTCGAACTCAGGCTCGCGGGGCGCCGGCAAGGCGAAGCGGCGGCCGGAGTCGATCTCCATGGCCACAACACGAGGGGAGATGAGACAAGGACGAATGGAGAGAGGACGTCGAGGGGAGCACGGATCTGAGCTCGGATGGGAGAGAGGACGCCGGAGCCGGGAGAACGGGCGGCGGCGGCGGCGGCAGCCGCGGGAGAGCCCTAGGCGGGTCGCCCCCCGCGACGCTCCGGTGTTGGGCTCATGCGGGCCTTTCTGTCTTTTTATCCACTACTCTCCCATGAAATGGCATGTCTCACCAATATATAAATATACATAGGGCCATGAGATAACAGTTCATTGAAAATTAAATGAGGATTGAGGCAGAACTCAGAAGTGTAGTGGTGCACCGTAGAGGCTCTTCACGTTTGGAGGAGATAGTCACGGTGCAGCACATTATAAAAGCTCATCCATCAGCAGGTCTGGCTGGCCATCGACTTATTACAATTTTTGCGATGTCTGTGTACTTTGAAACGATTCTTGATATTCTACAAGTAATTTTATTTGCCGTCATTTGCATGCGTAACAAGAAAAACAAAGTGCAACAAAACCTCTCGCTCTGTTCGGTCTGTCTGTCCGAGTCTCCTGGATGATCAGCAGTAGCGGAGTACCATGAGGATGGCTAGCTTGAGATTTTCGTTCACAGTTCTGTTGGGCACGTAGACAGCACAAATTAACATTCGTTTAATTGTTCACAACACTTTTTAACGATACAGACACTCCCCAGGAGAGGAACCTCTGCCTAATGACACCTACAACATCAGGAGGAGCAAAGGCAACATATATAAAAACTCCAAAAACTCATTTTAGACACCAGCTACCTGCATATCCTGCTTAAGTACCAACGAGAGGCTGAACCGCAGCCGAACTGGTTACAAAAGTTGTAGCAGAAAAGGCTCGATCACAGCTGGTCACGAAGGTTTAACGATCCTGTAGCTTTCACCTTGTTGATACTGTCCGTCCTCCCCTGTGTCGCTATGTGATCGTCATGTCTGGTTTTCCAATGTCTCACATTCCAACGTTCACATTGAGTGCCGAGAAGCCTTTAATGGAATCATCGTGTCGATGTGATGAATCAATCGCTGAGGGGAAAACTACATGGAGTCTTTCTCTATTCTCTACACATATACTCCCACGAAATGACTCCCTGCAGGGAAGCTTTTGGTAACGACGACACATCTCAGTATCTCACCAATATATATAGGGGCATGCAATGGGAGTATGTAAGGAATCGGATGCTCGTTAGCCTAAGAGGGGGAGGGGGTGAATTAGGCAACTTAAAACCTTAACCTATGGCTTCACTAATTTTGCGGAAAGGTAAACTAGAACATGCTATCTATATGTGCAACTACGGTTGTTCTAGTGTGAAACTCCCATCCCAAAATAAGGTTTGCAACCTATAGCCAATCCTAGCATGATACTACTCTAGAAAAGTAGAGGCAAACAAAGATTGCAATAGAGTAAATGCGGAAACGTAAAGGGGATGAGAGGAAGCAAACTCTTGACACGCGATTTATCCCGTGGTATCGGTAGGCACTAAGCCACCCCTAGTCCACGTTGTTGAAGCACTCACACAAGAGTATTGCTTCCCGGTCACCAAGTCTCTCCCAAGAGCACCAACTTGACTTGCCACAAAGGCTAGCCACTTAGGCACTTGTCAAGCTCCCTTGGTCACCTTGATGCCGCCTCCACTAAGGAGCTTCTCCACCAAGGAAGGGGGTCTCCACGTCCCCCGCACAAAGTGTCCTCGCCGCTCCACACCAAGCCGGAGGGTCGATGACGATTGCCGGTGAGCCACTTAGGCCCCAAGGCTTCCGGCGAACCTTGTACAACTGGATTCACTCAAGAATCACCTCACAAGGTTGGCACAACCTTGCACTCACTCAGCTCTAAGCTAAGCCTAGCACTAAGCACATACACTAAGCATATGCAAGTCTATGGATGAGCAATTAAGCACTTGGATGGATTGGATATGATCTTCTAGGTGTCTTGAACTCTCCTGCACTTCCACACAATCCAGCTTTCTCAAATGGGTGAGTGGAGGGGGTATAAATAGCCCAAGGCATCAAACTAGCCGTTGGCTAACGTCCACTGAAAAAGGTACCGTCGGATGATCCGACGCTATATTTTCCAGGGCGTCGGTTCATCCGGTGCCCTCCCACGTCACTTAGCCGTTGAGGTTCTCTGACACAACTGCTCCGACGCTATGCACCGACGGTGCGTCGGATCATCCGGTGCTGAAGACTCCGCGCTCAAGTCGCCTCTGTTAGCTTCCAATCGACCGTCGGATAGACCGACGCTTCTCCTTGTCCAAGGCGTCGGATCATCCGGTGCTGAAGGCTTCGTCTTGGCGCGTCTCTGTATGAATTCAAACTGAGCGTCGGATAGACCGACGGGGTCCCCACTCAGACCGTCGGATCATCCGGTGCTACTGTCTTCCTTGCTCTTCCTCTGCAACTCGTCCGACGCTACTAAATAATGGACCGTCGGTTCATCCGACGGTACCTAGGGTTTGACCCTGTGTACCAACTCGTCCGACGATTGCACCGACGCTTGTATTTGAGGGACCGTCGGTTCATCCGACGGTGTCTTTTCTTTTCCTTTTCTTGCTCGGTTTTGACCCTTGAAAAATACACTATCTTCTCAATTTGGCATATGGTTTTCTTGCATCCTTGGGACCTAGAAGTGTCTACAAAGACATGCTAAAACAATAGGGTTAGTCCCAATGATCATGTTGTCATGAATCACCAAAATCAAACTCGAACTAATGGCATATGAGGCCATGTTCGCTACAGAGTAAGACACATTGGGGGAGAGCTTGCACGAGGCATGCAGGTGTGGTGCATAAATAGGGCACAAGAGTGTAGTGGTTCGCAGAGGACTAATCTTCGGTGAGGTTTATATATGGAGCCACGGTATACCGTGCAGCACTGACTGTGCCGTTCCTAACTTTTTTGGGATGTTTTTAGTTTCTTCTTCTGAAGATAATAAAGTGTTTTCTCGAACGATCGTCATTTGCATGGATAACAAGACAAAAGAAAGTGCTACTGTACAAATTAAAACCTTTCAGTCTCCTAGCTAGAATGTCTCCTCATGGATGTGAATGTGAGTCATTCTGTTGAGAAAATGCTCCTCTGTTCCCTGATTTTTCTGGAGTGCGCTAGCTGCCTGAACCCGCTGCCTGCCTGCCAATGAGGATCAGAATAGCATTGGCGTAAAGTCTCGTAGGCGTTGGTTGGGCTGTGTGTAAAGCTGATCAGACATTAGGTGCCTCTAGCTTCCTGCTGCCGCTCATTTCCAGAGATATACTACTGAATTCTTGTGTAAAGCTGATCGATGGAAGCACCCAGGCCAGCATGTGTGGCTGATCGAGCGACGGTCAGGTGCTTGCCAGTTTGCCACGGATCGAGAGACTTTGGCGACTTGGTCTAGTGTGTGGGTGAATCCTGTCGAGTAGGAGTTGCGAGTTCGAAAAATGCAGGGGGGTGAGCCTTGAGCTACCGGGGACTTCTTTTTTATAGACTAATAATGGTACATATGTTTATCATCGACTTAAAGCATTTTGTCCAGCAGTAGCAACGAAACCCAACTACAATAAAGTTCGAGTCGAACAGGATGCATCACAATTAATAAAAAGAGAATTTTAAGCACCCTGCCTCGTGCCCCCTGTACTTTCCCCATGGACGCCGTGACTGCCCAAAAATGGGACATCAATTTGATGGAATGAAGCAAGTTCAGGTGGGCTTCTGGCCGCCGTTGATTAAAAAAAAAAGATCTTAACCACTCCGCCTGGAATCCTCATAACAGTCCTGGGTGTTTGAATCTGAGAAACTTATAATAAATTCTGTCACATCGAATGAGATGAAGCTATTTAGGAGGACTAAATGTAATTTAATTATAAAACTAATTGAGTAAGTACTAGGTTTTTCGCGAGACGAATCTAATAATTATAATTAATCCATAATTAGCACATGTTTACTGCCATATCACATTACCTAATTATGATCTAACTAGGCTTAATAGATTCGTCTCGTGAAAAAAATTAGGATTATAAATTTGTTATCATTTATCTATATTTAATACTTTTAATTAGTCTCTTAGTATCCGCTGGTGAAGTGAATAACATTAACAAAAAGCTGAATTACAAAGTTCAGACTTCAGAGAGCTGATTATTCGCGAAGAGTTTGGGCTTGCACTTCGAGTAGCAAGTTCAATTCATCAAGCCGGTAGGGATGTCCTTTTTCAATCCTACCAGTTTTCTTTAGGTGAAGATGAGTTAAACAAACTTGTAGCAGAAAAGGCTCTACATACTAGTATTACCATCGATGAGCAAAGTTTAACGCTCAACAACCTTGGCGATCGCTGCAGACCTGTCCTTTACTCTTCTGAACTTGTCATGTCTGGTTCCGTATGCCTCGCACTCCAAAGCAGCTCATTTTATCATCATACATATGTGGAGCGCCAGGAGCTTCATCATGTGGAGAACACAGGAGTACAAATACCCGTCGATCGGCGACACCAAAGAAGAATCATCATGATCGCAGAGTAACTCTCAGTCTATATCTCAATAATGCACTCTCCCATGAAATGAAACCATGCATGGAAGCTTTCGGCAATGGCTTTGCCTCACAATATATAGCGGCATGAGACCATATGCAGCGCAGACCGGCATCCATTGCGGTAAACCGCGTACCGTAGAAAATCTGCTGCAGCGCGGCACGACATAGTCTACGACACGAGAGCGTAAAGACAGATTCACGACACTCCCACCGTAAATGAAGACTTACGGCACAGACGCCGCAGCCCAACTGCCCCTTTCTTCGCGCGCATGGATGGAAGAAGAAGCCGGAGGGAAGCCCCGCCGCGGCGGGGGAGGGAGAAGACGCGGTGCCGGAGATGCGAAGATGGAAGAAGCTCGCAGGGATGGAAGAAGCGGAGGTGAAGAAGAAGCCCCTTTGCGCTCACCCGAATCCCCTTTGCGCGCCGCTGGCGATTCTGGTGGTGGTGGTGCCGCAGCTCGGGTGGCGGCGCGCGGACGACGGCCCAGCTCCTCCGCCGCCGTCGCGAGGCCGTGCGGGGCCCTTCTCCTCCGTCCGCACGGGCCACCGGGGAGGAAGACGTGGGCAGAGGCGCCGGATGTGAAGAAGCCCGAGAGAGAGGACCGGTGGCAAGGCTGGTGGGCGGTGGCCGCCGGGAAGGCCTTTGTCGCCGACCGGGGAAGGGAGGGAGGGAGGCGCTCGCCGGCCGGGAAAGGGAAGGAGGGAGAGGGAGGCGCTCGCCGGTCGTCGGCGGATCGAACTACTGTGGTAGAAACAGGGAGAGATGGGGGAGAGAGACGGGAGGTAGAAGATAAGGCTTCGTTTGTTCTGTTTTGCCCCTTGATGTTTCTAACAATTATATTTTAGTCCCTAGAGCTTCTATTTTCTTTTATTCTAATCTCTAGATTTTATATTCTTGACATTTTAATCCTTGAAGAGGTAACAAATGAACATTTAATCAAAGATGGTAGTTGGAGGTGGATGAATAAAATATATGGTTGTTAGATATAGAGCAATTATATAGAGTTACAGGAGTGCGGGAGAAGTTGATTTAGAGTAAAGATGCTTACTGATGTGGCTGGAATATTCTTTTTAGAGCAAATGTATAGAGCAACACGAGTGCAGATGGTTTGAGAGATGAAAAAGTGGTTACGGCATGGGAGGAGCTCGCACGTGGGGTGCATATATATAAGTAGGGCACACAAGTGCAGTGGTACGGTGCTGGTGCAGCACATGGCAAAAGTTCCTTCGGCTGATAGTCAACAATATACTACATGACCAGAGTAACCGTCAATCTACGCACTCTCCAAATGGCACCACGGAAGCTTACGGCAACGGAGTATCTCATGAACCGTACTCCTTCTGTCCCACAAAAACCGTTCGTTTAGAAAATGTAGAACATACTAGTAGTTGTAATAAATGATCTTGTTGCCCCTAATTAATCATGCATTGGAACTTGAAACGAAGCATCAAATAAGTATTTTATTGGCTCCATGTGTTTCTCAATGCAATATTTTCTTGGTACTTGGTATTAGTTTAATGAGAAAAGCATTTAATACGAGCTAAAAAAACACTTTTTGTGAGACAAATTTTGAAAGCTATATGAACAGTCTTTGCGGGACGGAGGGAGTACTAGTTAAGACTTACTCCCTCCCTTCTCGTTTATTAGGCGTCTCACAATTTCTCACTTTTTCCTATTTGTAGGGTGCGGTACCACGTAAACCTCCCATGACCTCGGTACTCACTAGAATTAACTCGCGAGAATCCAAAACGCTTCCTCTGGCTGTGCGAGATGCATGAAAAAACAGCTTGCTACCCAATAAACAATACGTATGTGGCCATCTGCAGTAATACGAGCCTTGGAAGTGGATGCGTGCGCTGTGCATTAATACACGTCTTGGTTCCTGGAGCAAACACTGATACACCTAAGGCCAGTCTCAATGGAAGGGTCATAGGCATTAAATAGGGTGTCACATATGCAAACAAGATGGCATGGCATGATATTTAATAGGAGAGAGAGGAAATCAGGGTTATCTTCATGACCCCGGGTCGGCGCGGAGTCCTAGGAATGACACCCCCATGACCCTCCTACTGAGACAAGTTGACACAATTTTTAAGCACAATTGACCAACCAACATGCAGCAATTAAATATGTAGAAGAACCTATGAAACTATGCTATGACCCTATGCATTAAGAGAGAGTAGGTCATCCCGCAAACCAATACAGTAAAGATGATGTATCATTTTTGAAAACTCCCCCATGACCCCTTCCACTGAGACTGGCCTAATAAACGAGAAGGGAGGGAGTACTAATAAGAGTACTTAAGACGACAACGAAAAGGGGAACTTTCACCGCTATGCTCATAGCAACACGATCCAGTACTCCAGTTCGTGGAGGAGCCATCTTGATCTTGTTAAACGTCCTTCTGCTTGGTGCCTTGTGTGGACTGTGGAACACGTGTGGGGAACCCGTCCCACGCATGATCATACCTTGCACAAGCATGATTCCTCACAAAGCAGGTACGCTTTGCGACTGTTAGGTGCCTCTCCCTGATGCCACTCATTTCCAACAAGCACAAAATTAATGTGATTAGCCTAATACTGTTACTAGACTTGCAATCAGCAGAATCAAGCATGTCGATCTAGCAAGTAATTAAGTCTGTCCATGCATACTAGTGGTTGCGCCCAGAGTAACCTTCAATACGTCTCTCTCTATTACGACTCTACACGCACGACTCTCCCATGAAATGGCACCTCGAAGCCTTCAGCAACGGCACGTCTAATATAAGCAATATATATGGCATCACCAAGCTTGAACGATGCAAGTGGTGCATAAATGAGGATTGAGGCAGAACACGTACAGAAGTGTTTTTGACAAGAAGGACTCTGTTACGTTAGGGAGGAGAGTCACGGTGAAGCACATATTATAAACGAGCTCTTTTACGGTGGACCCCACCACCAGGTGGTGGTATGCAGTATGACTATTTTTTGTAAGGGTAAATAGGTAATTTCTGCAATCTTTTAATAAATTTGGCAACCTCGAGCCGAAAAAAAAATTGTATATGCCACAAGGAAAATTTGAAAATTTTTCGTTTCTAAAATTTGAATTGAAAATTTTTGTTTTTGAATTTTGAAAAAAATTGGCCATACCACCAAAGGGAAATGTAAAAAATTATAAAAAATCGATTTTGAAATTTGAAAAAAATTGACCATACCACCAGAGGGAAATGAAAAAAATGAAATATGCCAAATTTGAAGTAAAAAAATTCGAAAATTTTCATTTTTGAAATTTGGAATGAAATTTTTTGAAAATTTTCATTTTTGAAATTTGAAAATGAAACTTTCTGTTTGAAATTTGAAAAATAATTTGGCCATGTCACTAGAAGGAAATGAAAAAACAATTGAAATGAATTTCGTTTATGCCACCGAGATAAAACTTCCAATAATACCCCTATACCACCTATGTCTACCACCCAATACCATAGGTGCAAGTTGTGGTGGTATACAATTAATCTTAACCATCAGATTCTTTCATACTGATCCTTTTCCAACAGTAGTATAGAGTGATATGGTCCACCGTAAAATAGTCCTTATTAAAAGCTCATCCATCAACAGGTCTGGCTGTCCATCAAATTTAAATTTTTGCGATGTCTGCGTAAACCAATTCTTTTAATTCTTTCTTGAAACATGTTCTTGTTATTTCAACAATGCAAGTAATTTTCATGGCGTCATTTGCATGCATAATAACAAGAAAAAGAAGTGCAACAAAACCTCATGTTCGCTGCTACTACTCTGTTCGGTCGTCTGTCTGTCCGAGTCTCCTGGATGATCAGCAGTAGCACACGAGGGTGGCTTGAGATTTTCTTTCACAGACGTCTGTTTTGATTCAGCTCCTACTCTGTTCCTTCTTCAGATACTAATAGAGTGTTCACAATCGTATGTTCACCTACAGTAGCAATGTTCCTTCTTCAGATACTAATAGAGTTGTAGCAGAAAAGGTTCAATCACCGGTCATCTCGAAGGTTTAACAGTGATGAACCTTCCAGCTTGTTGATATTGACTGTCCTGTCCTGTACCGTAATTGTCATGTCTGGTTTTCTAATGTCTCGCATTCCTACGTTCACATTGAGATGGAGTGTGCCAAGAGGCCTTCAATTCATCGTGTCGATGTGATGAAGAATGATCGCTGAGGAAAAAAAAACTAGTTCATATATATGGAGTACATACATAGATGCGGTTTACTAGAGTAGTAACCGTAGTCAGTCTTCTCTACACACAGTCACACACTCCCACGAAATGGCTCCTGCAAGGAAGCTTTCGGCAACAGCACACATCGTCTCAACAATATATAGGGGCATGCAATGGGACGAACAGTAGTTAAGACACATTGCGGGAGAGCTTGCACGAGGCAGGCGTGGTGCACAAATAGGACACAATAAGTGTAGTGGTGTAATCTTCAGGTTTATATGCAGCCGCTTGGTATACCGTGCACCACTGACGGTATCGTATTTCTAATGTGAAATCAGAGTAATTAAGAATAACTAGTATCAACCTGTGTATTTGTACGAGCTAGTATTTTAAACGACATATAATAAATATTATAAGTTAATATTTAGATTAGAGAGAATAATCAATAATATTTTTTTATTTAAATGACATATAATAAATATTATAAGTTAATTAGTACTTTTAAAGGACTAATTAATCTTATGGCAGGTTGTTTATGTATGGAGTCACACGGTGGAACACATGGCAGAGTAATTAATTAAGAGTATAAATTCCACCGTTTCATAATTTTTAGAGCTTGAGCCTCCAACTGATTGAGAACGAGCTTTCAAAAAGCAATACCAACAAAAGAAATAATAAGGCCAATTACAAACTACGCCTATTATATGACAATCACCCGTGCTTGGCGCAAACCTCCATAGCCACAGTCACCAACATGTGACATGCATGCTTCAAACTCGATCTGTCTTTCTCCTTTTGAAGGATGGTCTAGAACCACGTCCAATAAGTAGTCCTGAAAATAACATACAAATAAGAATATAATTTTTTTCTCATAAAAAACCGCATCATTGCGGCACAACCAGATAGACCGAAAAATTGCACATACTCCTACACAAACTTGAGTTCGCATTTTTCGGGTTTTTTTTGGAGCCAAACCCCGGAAATATTCGCTATATTAATTAGTTGGTGCTTGTAAACCAAATACAAATTGAACCACTCTCCAAACAAATTGTGCAACATGGCAACCAAAGAATAAATGATGGATGGTTTCCTTGTTGTTACAGAAACAACATTTGTCATCACCTCTCCAATTCCTCTTTAGCAGGTTGTCTTTAGTTAAAATGATCCCCTTTAGCACAAACCAAACAAATACCTTAATTTTGAGGGGTATTTTCAGTTTTCATACTGATTTATTTAGAGGAAAAGCAATCTGGTTTACCGGATTTTTGTACATTGATTGCACTGTAAAAGTTCCTTGTTTTGTGATATTCCATTTAATGGAGTCACGTTGGTCATCTAATTGCACAAATGAAACTTTTGCGACTAACTCATTCCACCTCTGTAGTTTGTCCCCACTAATGCTCTTCTAAACGTTATGTTTAGTGGTGCAGACCTAAAAACATGAGCAACTGATATGTACTTCTTTCTTGCAATGTTATATAAAGATGGGTATTGTTCTTTGAGAGTAAAGTTTCCCAACCACTTGTCCTCTCAAAACCTAATTTGTTCACCATGAATATTGAAAGTAGAAGATTTCAGCAAATGGTCTTTAGCCTTCATAAGGCCCAACCAGATCAATGTGAATCTCCCGGGTTCCAACGAACTTCACCAATTATTTTATTTTTAAGTACTTCTTCCTAATAAGCTCTCTCCAAACCCCATCTTCATTTATTAATTTGAATAGTCATTTACTAAGCAGACAAATATTCTGTACCTCTAGGTTTATAATAACTAAGCCACCTTGTTCTTTTGATAGGCATAAAATTCCCTATTTTGTTATATTTTTTCTTATGATTGTCCCCTTGGCAGAAAAAAATTTGATCTGTAAAAGTCTAACTTCTTAAGAATACCTTTTGGTACTTCAAAGAAAGATATCATATACATAGCAAGGCTACTCAAAACTGCGTTGATCAAAACTAATCGACCACCATAAGATAGGAGTTTTCCCTTCTAGCTACTTAACCTTTTTTTTTGAAAGTGTTATTCCACGGCTTTTCAATCCCTGTTACTAAGTTTTTTGTGGTTCATTGGAATGCTTAAGTACCTAAAAGGGTACTGACCCATACCACAACCAAAATATGTGAATATTGGTCTGAACAGTTCTTAGCCTCCCCATAACAAAACATTTCACTCTTATGGAAATTACTTTTAACCCTGAAAGTTGTTCAAAAGCACGTAGCGAGTCCAAAGCCTTCTGCTGACCTTGACGAGCATTTCGTAAGCGTCAGTTCATGGGTAAGCGGATCGAAAATTAGGCACCTCTCCTCTCCCTGATGCCGCTCATTTCCATCCTTCCAAGCCCAAAATGTGACCAGATCTTGCTGTCTGCTGGAGTTACTAGCTAAGAATGAATACGGAACTATGCATGGACTACAACTATATCCTTGTGGCCATATACGCAAAGATAATCATAGGCTATATATAGAGCCAGTTTCCTTACGACATGAAATTCCTGCTTGTGCCTAGCTATCTATATAGTAATGAGGGTTTGGTAAAGCAACATGGATGTGAAAGGATCACACGTACAACTACACTGACATGCAGTTAACATGCCGTCTTTTTTTTCCTCGGATTATTAAAGTGAGTTTGGCTAAAAAGATGTCATTGTTGTTTCAAAAGGAACATGGCAAAGTTAATTGCAGCAGCTTGGATTGCATTGTATAGGCAGAGTCTGATCATGAAGGCGTGCATCTGTATCATGTTGCCGGTGTTTGGCCCCTGCTACCCAATAAATAAGCGAAGAGTGGTCCTTTTTAGAAAAGAAAAAATAAAAGGGTGTTTGGATTCCAAGTGCTAAATCAAACTCCTCTAAAGTTTAGATAGTTTAGGGACTAAAATACCAAACAACCTATCTAAAAGGTGTCTAAAACGTTTTAGCACCTTTAGACACCAAAGAGGTGCTAAAAGGAGGAGTTGCCTCTCCATGCCCCTCATTTAGACAGTTGACACTTTGTTTGGAACTTTAGACCCTTTTAAACACTCAATAGACACTTGATCCAAAGTCCAAACAGAGGGTGTCTAAAATTTAGACACCTCTTTTACACACTTTTATTTTAGGCCCCTAATCCAAACAGACCCTAAGACACATGCTTTGGGGCATTTCTTCTTTTTTGAAGACAACAATATTAATTATGTGGACTAAACTGTTAGAGAGCGCAGCGGAATCCGGCCCGGGAATTTATACCCACGAGCCGGCGTCTCAACAGGCCTAGGTCCAACGGAGTCCACAACAACAAGGATTTGGGCCTAACTCAACCCAAAAGACTAGCCTGATGGGTGAGGACTGCCCTCACTTTTATGTTGTGCTTCCCCACTATCAATTTTCGATATGGGACTAATCTAATAATCTCCCCCGTCACACATCGAGCCCAACTCTTCCATCACATGACAACTCATGTGCACAACATGGAAGGTTATTACAGGTTCAGAGTACAATTCTCCCGTCACAAGGATTTTCGTGACCTTACGGAGACATTAACAGGCTCCCCCGTCAACGTGTGACCCAGAGATATTTTCACATATTTTTTCGACATTCGGCTCTGATACCACTTGTTAGCAAATAATGCGAAAACAAGATCGAACACGAGACACGATTTTTACGTGGAAAACCCTTGCGGGAAAAAATCACGGGCGCCAATTGGCGATCTTCACTATGATGAGAGAGTTACAACGCAGGGAATACAATGAGCCCTCTCGCTCTTCCGTGCGGCTTACAAGATGTATATATATATGGTGGACTAAACTGACTGCAGTCAAATACGGAAAAAAAAAGCTAAACACATAACCCGAACCGTGGGCCCTCCAGGCGTCCCCACAAGACTCACGTTAAGAATTCGGATCATATCCAACATAAACAATTAAATATGTTTTTTCAGTGTGTGCTGCACACGACACGACTAAAGCCAACGAGCGAAATAAGACACGCTGAAGATGCAAAGGCTTGAATCAACTCAGGGGGCTGCACGGCAAACTCAAACTGAAGGCCCATTAAGAAAAGCTTCCTCCAAATAAAAAAATAAAATAAAAATAAATTCAAGAAGCTTGCTGGGTAGTGAATTCGAAAACAGGAGGCGAGTCTTGAGCTTTTCTTACAACTCAATTGGGAGCATCGATCGCTTTGACTCCTACCTGATGCTGGTAAAATGGCCATAATCGATTCAAGCGTTTCAACCAATATTGGCAACGAAACTGATCAATCGGGAAAAGTTCTAGTTGGAAAGTGTCGATCACAAGTGCTGTGAGAAGATTCACCTCCAACGAACTTCTAACTTGTTGACACTCAATGCAATGTCCCGCGCTGTTATGGAATTACCATGTCTAGTTTTAAATTGTCATGTCTAGTTTCCCTATGTCTCTCATTCCAAGGAAGCTCACACACTCATCTCTCGTAAAATGCCGGAGTTATCATGTGGAACCACAGGTTGAAATATCCAAAACAGAGGGAAAAATCCACTGCCTGGATCGGAGTACATGGATTGGATGTGAGTCAAGAGTAGCCGTCAATCTATCTCTGCACACGTACACACTATCCCAAGCGAGGCTTTCGGCTAGGGATGGATGGGATGGATTTGGATGTCTGGATATCCAAATTATCCAAATTTGTATTCGACAAAATCATCAATATGGATATCCATATTCGTATTTATTTTTAATGTGAATGTTAAATGGATGCATCTGTATTCGATTTCCAATTTTTTCTCTATCCGGTTTTAGATTCGTATTGGACAAAAATGTGGAGTATTCGACACTATCCGTGTCCGTGTAGAACAAAGTACTTATAAAATCTTCTAAAACTTAATTTGATGACTAATTAGTAATTACAAAATGATCTTTTTGATGACAACTAACTAATTATGTTAACCTAATATTACTAAACTATATAATGATCTTTTTAAATTAATTTTAATGTGTCTAATCATAGTAATTTTAAGGGTTATTTGGTTTGGTACCATTACAATTCTTCAAGTTTTGAAAAACGTCATTACAATTCACCTATTAGGAGAAGTACCATTACAACTTTGAGATTCTTTGAACCATACCATTATGTACGTATGCAGCGCCATCGGGTCCACTGGCAGGTGTATATAGTTGATATGTTCTTTCGTATGGACCAAAATACCCCCACTGTCTCTCCTTCTCTGTCTCACTGACGTGCGGGCCCCCCATGCGTCATCCCTTTCCTCACTCTCTTCCCCATTGATGCAGGGCGCATGGGAGGGACAAGCCGTTGTGCGGCTCCTTCTCTCTCCCCGCGCGACTCCTCCTTCCCCTCCCTTCCTTCCTCGGTCTCTCCCCTGCTCGCAGTTCGCCGTCCCCGCACGGAGAGCAGCTGCCGCAGGGCGGCGTTGAGGCCGCCGGCGGGCGGCGGTGGCGAGCCGCGGGAGCGAGGCTTGGCGGCGGGCTCTAACTGGCTGCGGGAGCGAGGCTTCCTCCGCTGCCGCCGGCGCGGCTTCCTCGACGACGACGCCCACATGCCAAATCGAGCTCCGCCGAGCTACGGGCACGCACGTCGATCGAGATCCGCTCCCGTCCTGACGGCTTCCTGCTCCGTGTTGACTGGGAGCAGACGCGGGTGTGTGGGTCCGGCCCCTGGAGGTCCGCCGCCGCACCACCAGGAGCTGGAGCGCCTCCATCTGGATGCGCCGCTCGGAGCTCCAGCCGTGCCTCCGGCCGGGATCCGGCCAGCCGCGGGAGATGCAAAACGCCGTGTCGGGCGACCACCGCTCGTGGCCTTGCCCTCACCGTCGGGGTCGCTACCACTCACCGGTGATGGACAGGGGGTCTCTCCGGCCGCCTGTGAGGAGAACGGGACAGGTGGAGAGAGACAGCACGTCGCGAGGAAGACGAGCCGGAGGTTGAAGGCGAAACTGATGTGTGGGCCCCATCAGTCAGTGAGTGGATGGAGAGGAGTACCAAGGGTCTTTTGGTCCATACGAAAGAATGTATCAGCCATATACACCTGTCAGTGGGCCTGATGATGCTGCATACATACATAATGGTATGGTTCAAAGAATCTCAAAGTTGTAATGGTACTTCTCCTAATAGGTGAATTGTAATGGCGTTTTTCAAAATTTGAAGAATTGTAATGGTACCGATCCAAATAACCCTAATTTTAAATACATGATATTATTTAGCAAATAAATAAATTATATTTAAATGTTGTTATGTATGTATTTTTACTATTAAAAGATGTTTATATATTTAAAAATACCTATTTTATCTTTATTGTGATATATTAATTAATTAATCAATAGATATTTTATTTGCAATAAGATATCTATTATGTACAATCATCACAATATATTTACTCTCTACTTGTAACATGATTTGATCTGTTATAAAACCATTTACAAATGAAACTGATACTCGTTATGATTCTATGCTATAAATCGAGTAAGTATTCGAATGTGAATCCGAATTCGAAATATCTGTTTTGTATTCATATTCGTATCCGAATTTGAATTAAAATGTGGTAAATAGTGACATCCGAATTCGTATCCGATCCAAATCCATCCCTACTTTCCGCAACAACTAGCATGTCTCAGTAATATATAGTTAATTAAGGGAGCTCGGTTGCACGAGGCAGGTGTGGACGTGTGGCGCATAAATATAGGGTAGAAGCCTTATTCATCAGTCGTCAGCAGACCTGATCATGGGTCGGGTCGTGTCGGGTTCGGGTCGGGTCGTGTCGGGTTGCCGGGTCATAATTCTTGGCCCGCGCCCGACTCGTGACACGGTTGGGTCGGGTTGGGTCGGGTTCGGGTTCTTTGGTTATAATTTTCGGGTTGAGTTGGGTTTTTTTCTTAATGCGGGTGAAAATTTTGGCCCATGCCCGACCCGTCGCATGGTCGGGTGTTTTTCGAGCGGGTTGGGTCGGGTTTATCGGGTCAGACGGCCTATGAACAGGTGTAGTCGTCAGCAGGTCTGGCTGCCCAACAAACCGCTGGCCGCCTGGAGATTTGTTTCGAAGGAAACACACTGTCTTATTTTTAAGACTAAACTGGAGTAATTAATTAAGAAATATTAACTTGTACACGCTGCTGTTCCAACTTGTTTTTCACCATTATTCGCATGTAAAAAAAAAGTACTCCATCCGTTTCAAATTAACGTTTTGGGTTTTCTAAATTCATAAATATTATGATACATATAGACATAGTGCATATCTTAAATGCACAACATCATCTATGATCTAATAAAATCAAAATGATTTATAATTCGGAACGGAGGGAACAGAAGAGAAAGTCCCAAGACGAAGCCACAGTCCAATAGCTTGAGTGCTCGACCTCAAACTAATCTATGGACAAAATGGGGAACTGCTACGTTCATAGGACTACGATCTATCTTATAGCTTGTTGCGCAGAGCCATCTTGTTAATAGTCCATCTCTCCGAGTCTACCACATTATAACAATAACTACTAGGATCGACGATAATAATATTGTAGTTTAGGGATACACGGGGCGAGGATCTCCCCGACGTTCCTCGAGCACGAGCTCGCCGCTGTCAAGCTCTCCTCCCTCCCTTTGGCGATTGCTTCTCTCTACACAACGAAATCCCAACCAAAAGAAGGCACCTCATAGGGCCACGTCAAGCGCAGCCACGACCGTCGGATCACAGCTATCGACGGCCCAGATCAGGTGAGCAGCGGCAATTTTGCAAAAGACCCCTCAAATCTCACTGAAATCCCAACCGCTGTCCTCCTCGGCGTCCGCTCCTCCACCGCGCGCCGTCCAACTCCTCACCGGTGGCAAGCGACCTTCAGCGGAGGGGGCGGCCTCCCCGAGCTCCAGCAGTGCGCGGATAGCCTAGCCTCTCCGGCCGGAGACAGCGACCGGAAGTGGCGCGGGGAACTCCCCGGTCTCAGCAGCGCTGCGGAGCAGTCTCCAGCGGTGGCGGCGGCCTCCCCGACCTCCTGCGGCGCGCGGAGAGCCCGACCTCGCTGGCCAGAGACAGCACGCGGTGGCTCGCCTCCCCGGCAAGAGGCAGCGCGCGGGGCCCTCCCCGAGCTCCGCCGGTCCTGCTGCATCCGCGCGCCGCAGGCACAGCTGCTGCCCCGCGCCTTTCTGGGCGGGTGGCCGGTAGTGCGAGCGCGAGCTCGTCTTTCCCCGCCGACGCTCTCTACCTCGCCGGCTCGCCGCATCTCGTATGTTCCATGGCCTTTCGTGCTTCTGCTCTCCGATGCACAATCGAGCTACTCTATCTTCCGTGACAATTTGATAAGAAGATGGGCGAGGGGATTGCAGTGAGAGAAGTGGAGGTGTGATGCTCAGCATGTGCTCGACGATTTTTCTATGAGACCTGATGTTACTGATACTCCTCCCCCATGTTGGGCAGCAAGCCAGCAAGTGCAAAAGCGAGCCTAATTATGTGCTAGCAGTGCCACATCAAAGTTCAGCTTGGGTTCAAGCAAAGGTGTAGGGTGTTCTGCCTTCTGCGTGCCTTTCTCAATCCGCTGGTCCCACGCCTTCAACCTCAGCGCCCTCTGCCCTGCCTTCTCGGACACCAAATATTGCCGATATCTCTTTACCACTGCTTGCCCTTCCTCTACCGCTAGCAGCCTAGCACCATGGCAAGTCTTAAATTTAAAATAACAAACTTCAGAGGTTTTGGAATAACACCTGTTTCTTTCCCGCTGTTATCTCAAGTTACAAAAATAGCTTTCTACCACTCCAACAAGAAGCAGGTGTAACTGTCTATTTTGTTGAGTCCACAAGCAGCAGCCTGTCAGTTTCTACCATACTCAGGCAACCTACATGCACCGATAATAGGATTTTCATACTCACTTTGACAAAGCTTCAATCTTAGCTTGGTTTGGGTAACCACATAATGCTCAACTACTGCTGCATTTTTTGTTTTATATCATCGGAGAACAATATAAAATGATTTCCATTAGTGGTCATGTCAACAGGATCAAAGTCGGCCTGAACCAGAGGTGGTAAATCTCTACACTTAGCATAGTACTATTCTTGAAACACTTAGTTGTTGCATTAATTTGTCTTTCTACAACTGGTTTACCAAAACTACTCCTGATCGCGGCACGTAGTTTCTAGTACAGGCTGATTTCCCCAGCCGCCCAAGCCATGAGTCACTGACGTGCCCAATCCGGCCCACTAAAGCGAGAGTTGGGCTTCCTGGCCCGAGTCGTGTTTCGGTCGGCCGCCCGTCGATGACACGCGTCGTGCTTGCAGGCGTTCTCTTTGCTGGTGCAAGTGGACTAGACATTAGGTGCATGCCTCTCCCTGATGCCCCTCATTTCCAATGACCACTAAATGTGATATCAGCCTGCTGTCTACTGGAGTCACAATTGAGCAGAAGCAAGCAAGTGATCTATCCATGCATATTATTGACCAGAGTAAGTCTCTACACGCATGCTCTCCCAAGAAATGGCACCACCGAAGCTTTCGGCAACGGCATGTCTCAGGGGCCTGAGATGAACCATTCTAGTTAATAAGGAGCTCGATCGCACGGGGCAGGTGGTGCATAAATAGGGCAGATTAAAGTGTAGTTATACGTAGAGGACTATATAGTACATATGTATTTAATAATCTTCTGTCGGGTTTATGCATGTTTTGAGTAGGAAACAGGGTGTCGTTTTTGTTAGATATTGTGTCTAATATTTGTACAGTCTGGTTACGATTGGACTTGAGTTGTGTTAAGCAGTATAGGGTAGAGTCCGTGTCATACTCTGTAACCCGAGCCTCCTCATAAATATGAGAGGGGGGCTGCTGTTGTAACCATGATGACATAGCGACAGGCTCGCAGGGGAAGGCGGCGTATTGCCGGGATCCGGAGCGGCCGGTGTTGCGGTTGGGGAGGAGCGCCCGTAGTCATGCCCCGGGGATGTAGGCTTCGGCTGAACCTCGTTAACAAAGATCGTGTCTCCGCTGTCGTCTGTGATCGTGCAAGTTCGTCTCGGTGGATTCAATCGTCGTTCCGCTGCGTGGAGATTAGCAGGCAGCTCGTCGCCGCGGAAGGCTAATTTCTTACAATTGGTATCAAAGCTATGGTTAGATTGGATCTAGAGACACTGCGGAAGATCACCTGGAGATTCGAGAGTTGTGCATCTACAAGGCGTCGGGCAACGTGCAGTTGGTGCGGAGCAGATATGACGCAAGGTGGAGCATGGTTGCGACTATGATCGCAGCGGGTCGGCGTTGCGTCGACGACTGCTAGAGTTTTAGCCGAGAATTATTATCGAGTCAGGAACATGGCGTCAGATGCAATGCTACGGAGGCATCGTTGCAGGCTGTGGACAAGATCGACGTCGCGTGGTGCAGAAGGACTAGGACACTACTCGGTCCTGATTGTGGGCAGCTGGATGTACTGGCGTGGGTTCGGACGAAAGCAAAGTCGAGTACCACACGAGGCTGGACAAGCCACGGCCTCGGAAGCGAGGAGACTTTAGGTGGTCGTTAGTCAGTTTGACTTGGATACGATGCTGGAGTTTTACTTGGAGGTGTGGCCGAGCTGCAGCTTGTTTGTTGGTGGGCACGTGAAGGTCCATGGATATCCTTGTCACGGGTGGAGACTGGTAGGAGTGGTAGGCATGCATGGAAATCAAGTAAAAATTGAGCAGGAGCCTTTTTTACGCAGGAGGAAGGTGTGTTGCCCATCTCTCTGGTACGTGGCTAGTTTATTATTATTTTTATTTGGTCAACAGATACTTGCGTGCTTTTGTGTTTGGTCTCGGAAGTGTTCAGGGCTATGGTTGGGCCACCAATCGTGACTACAAGGTAGCTAGCTTGGGAATGTGGTGGAAGCTCGACTTGGCGTAAGATGATTTGACAATTATGGAATTTGGCTATGAGCCTAGGCAGACAATTCACGACAAGGTGTGGATAGTCTGGCGATCGACGGACCACGTCGGTCGGATCAGTTTATGGTGACAAGGTGTGTCGTGTGGGAGCTCCCACAACGGAGCTACAAGACACGACTGAATGTCATATAAAGCTGATGGAAAATTGCAACAGGCGACGAGGAGAGGTAGCGGTTGGCGACCAGACCTCAGGCTGGTGTTGTGGGCTCGTTGGCAACGAGCGGATGCTATCGATGGTGTTCAGTTGTGGCGCGCATGACGACTGATAGGAGATCGATGGCGGTTCAGTCTGTGCTCATGGAGCGACGGAGTCAGGTGGCAGGTTGACAGGGTCGAGGTGAGCAGCTCGCTGGGGTCTACCTATGATGGATAGACTGGGCCGAACAGTTCGCAGGGCACATAGCGGACAGTTCACGATGGCTGGCGGACAATTCACTTGGAGGGTGAACATACCGTGGTGCATGGCGGAGAGACTGGCGGCAACAGGCCAGTCAGACCGCGAGTCAGAGGCAATGACAGGATCAGCGATGACGACATAGGAGCGTGGCGGCTGATGGAGTTATTGTTCTCTGTGGCGTGGCGACACATGGCGTAAGCTCAGGATGCAGGTTTGCATGGGAGAGTTTGCGTGCTTCCAAATCAGCAAAGGCGCGGATCGATTCGAGTTGCACGTGCGGGGTACTGAAGCATGAATCGAAAGGCGCGAAGAAGCTTCAAGGGCTGAACTGGAAGGAAGTATAGACGGTGATATGTCTGTACTTGCAACTGGAGTAATCTGGTTGGACAAGGCTGCATGAGACTACGGTGTAAGACGTCCGGCGTAGTATGGCAGCAGTAATGGAAGGACAATGCTAGGGTGGCAATTCTGATATGTGACTTGTTGGCGATTGTGAGGTTCTCAGTATCATGGATGCAGTCTGGTAGAGCATGGTGTTAGATTCAGTTGTTGTTTAGCTGGAGATGAATCTAATTTTGCTTGGCAGAGATTGTTTGATAGAAGAGAAGGGTGCACAGTTGCAGGTGGAGTCACGGAGTTGGGAATTGCAGGGACAGCAGTGTTTCTTCGGGCATCTCTTAATAGAGCGGCAATGGTGACTGTGACTCAAGTCTGGTGTACATGGAGGTTCGCGCAAGACAAATTCAAGGTGGCGGGATATTCGCCAAGGTGGAGTTTGTTAGATATTGTGTCGAATATTTGTACAGTCCGGTTACGATTGGACTTGAGTTGTATTAAGCAGTATAGGGTAGAGTCCGTGTCATACTCTGTAACCCGAGCCTCCTCATAAATATGAGAGGAGGGCTGCTGTTGTAACCATGATGACATAGCGACAGGCTCGCAGGGGAAGGCGGCGTATTACCGGGATCCGGAGCGGCCGGTGTTGCGGTTGGGGAGGAGCGCCCGTAGTCAAGCCCCGGGGATGTAGGCTTGGGCTGAACCTCGTTAACAAAGATCGTCTCTCCGCTGTCGTCTGTGATCGTGCAAGTTCGTCTCGGTGGATTCAATCGTCGTTCCGCTGCGTGGAGATTAGCAGACGGCTCGTCGCCGCGGAAGGCTAATTTCTTACAGTTTTCTAAGCTAAACTAATAGAGTAATCAATTAAGAATATTAATACCACCGTTCCATAATCTTTGAGGTGTTTTATTCTGTATCTGTGTAAACTAACTCTTTTTAAAAAAAGTTTGGAACCATTCATATTATTTCTTAATTAAGTAACTTCTTTTCACCATTATTTGCATGAAAAAAAAGTAGAAGAGAAATCACCAAGATTATGCTACACCAATAGCTCGAACTCAAACTATCTAGGGGCTGTATGCGGAACTTTCACTGCTATGCTCATAGGACTACGCAATGTTGATATTACACTCAACCATACGAAACCAAACTCACGGTCGACATCACACGCAACCGCAGCTCCAATACACACCACGCGTGGCCCTACCATCATTTCTCCCCCCACCCTCTCTCTCCTGCAGTCCTCCATTCCTTTCCACCTTCAACCATTCCTTTTCTCCTCCTCCTTCAGATCCATGGTGGCGGCGGCGGGCTCGGTGCCAGGCAGCACGGCGAGCTCCGCCGAGGAGGCTCGGCGATGACGAGAGGCGAGGCTGCTGCCCCAGGGGCCAGGCCGCCAACGCACCTCGCAGTTGCGAGCGCGCGGCGAGTCAGTGAGGCTGCGCCCTGGGGCCCGGGCGACGGTGAGGCTCCGCCCCCGGGAAAGCTCCCAAGTGGCGGTGGCGCGCTCGCTTGCAATAGCGCTGACCTAGGAGAGGAGCGGCGGCGGCGACACCTTCCCCGGACGACCTCCTGATGGTCGTAGCGGCGGTGTGAGCTCCCGGGGACTGCGGCGCTCGGTGATTTTTTTTGTCATTTTTATGCTTTTGTTTGCAAAACTTTCTTTCCATTTATAGAAATTTTTCTCCAAACTTTTCTGAAAAATTGGTGTCTCACGTTTTCCTTTCATACTTTTTCCAAAACTTTCTTTTCAATTTTTTTCATTATTTTGTTAAAACTTTTCGATACATTTTTTCAAAGTTTTTTCATTATTTTGTTTAAAACTTTTAGATAATTTTTTGACAAAATACTTTGTGCCTAAGTTTATCTTCATTTTTTTCCAACTTTTTTCACACTTTTTCAAAAAAAATTCAAACAATTATTTTTTGTTTCAAACTTTTTCCAAATTTTTTCGTTGCAAATTTTTGTTTTGTTTCAAACTTTTGGTCTGATTTCTTTTCTACAACTTTCTCCGGATTCTATTTTCATTTCCAAATTTTTTTGTCTTAATCTTTTTCTTTTACAGCGGGGCAACTGCATCTGCGCGTGTGCGCACATGGTGGGACTGTAGAAGCCATCCATGCGGGCGCCCGTAAATTTGCAATGCTACGATCTACTTCAGCATGGTGAGCATAGCCATCTTGTTAAACGTCCTTCTGCTCGGTTCCTCGTGGACGGTAGAACTCGTGTGCGGAACTCGTAGCAAGAGCAGATCTTGCACAAGCATGATGCCTCACAAAGCAGGTAGGCGTTGTGGCAGTTGGTGTAAGAGCATCAGTCATTAGGTGCCTCTCCCCGATGCCACTCATTTTTAAGAGCAACTTCAGTGGTGATCTGCAACACTTCTAAAAATTATTTGCAGACCTAACTACAAAAAATAGAGGCTTACAGTTAAAGAGCTTGATAGCACGAGGCAGGTGTGGACGTGTGGTGCATAATAAATATATATAGGGCAGAAGCCCCATTCGTCAGCAGGTCTGGCTGCCCAACGAACCGCTGGCCGCCTGGAGATTTTATTTTGAAGGAAACACATTGTCGTATTTCTAACGCTAAACCAGAGTAGTTTAATTAAGAAATATTAATCTGTACACGCCGCCGTTCCAAAATCGTTGGGGTGTTTCTGTTGAAATTTTAGTCAATTTCCAGATTAAAATCAGAATATAAATCATGACAAACTGAGCAACTAGATTAAGCATGTGTAGAAAACTCATATCACAGATCATAGCAACTAGTGTAAGCACGATTCGTACACTAGACAGACAAGACAGATTGATCATGATGAACAAATAAAACCACAGCAAGATGAGAGTGTACCCAAAGGCGGGGCGGTTGCCGGAGGCAACCGATGCGCCGTTATCCTCTGGATTAGCCATACTAATCGTGGGAGGACCTCAGTCGATGTAGTCGTACGATTTGATGCAGGAAGATGTACGCAGTGAAGTCCCTCGAACGGTCACCAGGACGTAGATGTCACCAAGACGTAGATGAAGTAGTCGTTTGGGAGCAGTCGCGCGAAGAGCGCTTCCCAAAAACCTTATTCGCCTTCTCCCGGTGCAGGATCGCAAAGACGACGGTTCTGGAGACCTGCTCACCCAGTCGCAGGTGCACGCGAACGATCGGGTTGAAGTCTTGGCGACGGCGGCACATCAACGAGAAGAGGCAAAATCTAACTCGTATAGATCACCTTAGGGATACCCTTACTTGGGGGCCTTCCCGTGTGGTAGTCTATGATGCGTCCTTTTCATGAGGGGTTCGTCCATATTAATTAGGAGAAAAACTCCCAACACCCTTGTCTATTAGCAATGTAGAACTAATAGATGGTGTACCCCTTTAACGCTAATGGACCTTTGAGATTTATTTAGAATTATTTATATGGGCCAGGTCCATATATCTAACAGTTTCATTCTGCATCTGTGTAAACTAATTGTTTTTGTTTTGAGCGATTCATATTATCTCTTAATCAACTTGTTTTCACCATTACTTGCATGCAAAAGAAAAGGTAGAAGAGAAAGTCCCAAGACGAAGCCACAGTCCGATATATATAGCTCAAGTGCTCGACCTCAAAGTAATCTACGGACAAAATGGGGAACCTTCACTTCTACGGTCACATGACTACGATCTATCTTGTTAATCGTCCATCTCGCCGGGTCTATCACATTACAACACACTAGCTACTAGGATTCATGATAATGTAGCTTATAATAGGGATACAGGACTGTTGGGATCTCTGATCCCAGCAGGAAGAAGAAAGATAATGTGTGAAGCAAAAAACCCTCCTCCTCCTCCTCCTCCCAGCCTTCCCCCCTCTTGTATAGGGACGAGGTGGGTCTTTATATTATTTCCACCGATGAAGTCTTAAATTACAAATAGGTTCTCAATTTTTACAATGACACCCTCAGACCCCTCTTTTAGCCTCTTTTACACATAAGGGGGTCCTAGCCTTAGGCCTCCTAAGGCGCACCCCCAACACTTCAAAGGAAGAAGAAGGTCGCCGAAGATGCCCTTGAGAGTTCAAAGAAAGATCTTGAGAAATTAAAGAAGACTCATGACGACGACTTAAAGTTAATTGAAAATCTTCGCAAAGATTGTGACAAATCTTCTAAAGCTGCTGATGATCTTCGCGTCAGCAATGCTGATCTCTCAACGAGGAATTCCGATCTTGCGAAGACTCTGAGCAGTAAAGAACAACAAATTCAGGACCCGGAAAAGGCTTTATCCGAACAAAGCCAAACCTCTGGACATGCTGTTAATGATATCAAGGAAAAGTTGAAGCTCTTGTTTGAGGAATACAGGAAAGCTTTGAGGGATTTCGGTGTTCGCCCAGGTCCCCTTCCTGAGAGTGAAGAGATCTCCGATCTGTTGAATTGGATTGAAACTGAATTCAAAGCACTTCCTGGTGTTATCTCAGGTGCTAGCGACTTTGCCGCTGCCTTCTCCGTGGAGAGTATCTTGAAATTGCTCCACAACTTCGACTGTGCTGATCTTGCGAAGTTTCGTGAAAAACTTACGCGCTTTCCTGATGCTGGAAGTACTTCTATTATCCGTCCTAATGAGGATGTCCAAGCCATCAAGATAAGATTCACAAGGGAGTTCTGGTTTGCGAGTGGAAAAGAATTCGCGAAAAAGGTTGCTCGTGTTAAACTAGATCAGGTTAGTTTTTGGCAGACATCGTCAGTTTTTTGTGACTTTGCGAATATTCCTATCTTGATTTCATTGAGTCTTTTCTTTCTTTGGTGTTTCTTCAGTTGATCCAGAAAGAGGTTCGTGGCAAAGCTGTCGAAGTTGAGGAACTGTCTTCTGAAGAAGACGACGATGCTGAGGATGAAGAAAATGGTTCGAGAACTGAGAGCAGTGGCAGCGGCAACAGCAGTAGCGATGACGGCCAAGAAGATGGGGACGAGGCGAGCCCTGAACACGACGCAAGCTCTCCGAAGGTTGATGTCGTCGGCTAAATCTAGACTTGTTGAAACATTTGTTAATGATGTCATTGTAAACACTTGTAAATTCGTGGGTTGCGTCCCCTTCTCTGAACGGTTGTTTTGTAAACTTTAACCTGCGCAGGTCCTTCAAGGTGGGCCTGCGCAGGATGTGATACCTTTACGGATTCATCGTGGAAATCAAGTAGTTAGCGGTGAAGCTTGGCGGTTGTTTAAAGAAGCTTATCCCAAGCGCAAATTCTCTGATTTCTGGCTTAAGTGTTGCCAGGATTTTTCGATGCGTAGTTTTCAGCTTACTTGGTTCTTTCTTCAACGCGACGGCTATGCTCTTGCCACCGAAGCTTCGAGCCCTCGAACTTTCGTGAAGACGGAGCCCTTTAGCCCCAAAACTGACGATTACGACTTCGCTTATGCTAGTGATACTGCTGAACATAGTGGTCGCAACCCAGGCCATATTGTTGAAATTTCTTATTGATTTTCGAGCTCCCTGAGGCTATGTAATAATTTTTGTACGAAATTTTGTATGTAATGAAGGCAATAAACATGTTTTTCTTGAGAAAAAACGTCACCCTCCCCACCTTGCCGTTTTGCATGCAAAATTTCGTGAATGTCGAAAATTGAAAGTTCCCTTGTAATGTTTTTGTTTCGCGATTTTTGTGTGAAATGTTTCACGAATTTCGAAATTACGAAACTTCTAGTGTAAGTCGACAAAATTTGTTTCACGAATTTTGTGGACTTGCGCCCGCTTGGCATACTTGCCGGGGTTGATACCGCAACCTTCAGTTGCTTCAACCTTCTCTTTTTTTTACGAACGCTATCCTTCGGAGATATTTGAGCCCCTTGGCCCTTCACACCTTTTCACACATAAGACTCAGAATAAAAACGCATATGTTTTTCTCGTTCAGGGTAGAATCTAGGCCACAACTTGCTGTTGTCTCAAGCCTTTTCGGTAGGAATCCCTTTGACGGTGGGATTTAGGCCACAACTTGTTGTTGTCTCAGGCCTTTTCGGTAGGAATCCCTTTGACGGTGGGATTTAGGCCACAACTTGTTGTTGTCTCAGGCCTTTCGGTGGGAATCCCTTTGACGGTGGGATTTAGGCCACAACTTGTTGTTGTCTCAGGCCTTTCGGTGGGAATCCCTTTGACGGTGGGATTTAGGCCACAACTTGTTGTTGTCTCAGGCCTTTCGGTGGGAATCCCTTTGACGGTGGGATTTAGGCTTTCACGGAGCCTTCGGCTATCAAGGAGCCTCTTTCTCGAAACATTTCTTTCTCTTTTCATGGAACTCAGGCTATCACGGAGCCTTTCACGGTGGAATTTCTTTTCTTTTTTCTTGGAATTCAGGCTATTACTTAGCCTTTCACGGTGGAATTTTGGCTATCACGGAGCCTTTCTCAAACTTTCACGATTTCTTTCTTACGATGGAATTCAGGCGATCACAGAGCCTTTCTCAAACTTTCACGATTTCTTTCTCACGATGGAATTCAGGCTATCACGGAGCCTTTCACGATGGAATTCAGGCTATCACGGAGCCTTTCTCAAACTTTCACGATTTCTTTCTCACGATGGAATTCAGGCTATCACGGAGCCTTTCACGATGGAATTCAGGCTATCACGGAGCCTTTCTCAAACTTTCACGATTTCTTTCTCACGATGGAATTCGCAAGACACATCATTTGGGGGAAGACTCTTTTCATATATATCACAAAGAGTATTTACATAGGATCCGCCTCGTTAAAAACCTTGCCTCTTGATTTAGAGCCCCCTTTGCAAGGAAAAGAGTACGGTCCTCCTTATTCTAAGTTAAGTGCGAAAGAGTAAATGTTTTTTTCCCGAAACCACTTATAGACTCGTGATTCAGATTTTTGCATTTTTACAATATTTAAACTTGCGAAAAGAAATGCTGAAAGATAAATCTAACTAATTTCGAGATTCTCAAGGGTAGTACCTCTTCAGGCTGTCCGCATTCCATGAATGCGGTAGCTCTTCGCCAGTTTGGTCCAGCAAGCGGAAAGCCCCTGGCATGTTTGTTTCCTTAGCTATGTAGGGTCCCTCCCATGGTTCTTGAAGTTTCCCGGGGTTCTCCCAATTTTTCTTTCTTTTCAGAACTAGATCACCAGTCTTGATATCTTTCCTGACCACTTTTTTATCCTTCCATGCCCTAGTTTCTTTCTGATATTTCTCGATGTTTTCAGCAGCTTCGAGGATCGTTAGCTCGATCATGTCTTTCTCTACTTTCATGTCGATTTCTTCGATCTCTCTTGCCTTCTGCACTCTCATCCTCTCATTCTTGATTTCTTCTGGTGTCATTGCTTCGGTGCCGAACAACAAACGAAAAGGTGTGAAACCAGTTGCTCTTGACACTGTGGTATTATGCGACCAGATCACTTTCGGCAATTCATCCGTCCACTTGCCTTTCTTCTGATCGTACAAACACTTCTTGATTCCCGAAAATATCAAGCCGTTCGCTCTTTCAACAGCCCCATTGGACTGCGGGTGGTAGACTGAAGAAAACTTCGCATGAGTGCCCAGAGTTCTGCAATATTCCTTGAAGGAGTAACAGTCAAATTGCTTCCCATTATCAACGGTCAGCTCTCTTGGTACCCCGAATCTGCAGATTATGTTTTGCCAGAAGAATTTCTGGATTGTGGGTGCTGTGATATTCGACAATGCCTTTGCTTCCACCCACTTGGTGAAGTAATCGACGGCTACTGCTGCGAATTTGCAGTTTCCTTGAGCTGTTGGCAATGGGCCAACCAGATCCATTCCCCACCTCTGCAAAGGCCATGATGGAGGAATTAGATGAACTGGCATTGATGGCAAATTTTGCTGATTCGCTGTTTTTTGACATGCTTCACATTCTCGAACGAGCTTCTTCGCATCAATGTTTATGGAGGGCCAGTAAAATCCTTGCTTTATTGCTTTGCTTGCTAAAGCTCTTGTGCCTATATGTGCACCACAGAATCTACTATGGATTTCTTTGAGAAGTTCCTGACCTTTTTCGGAGGTTATGCATCTCAGCCATGGTTCGGTAACCCCAGATTTGTAAAGTTCTCCATTGACTACAGTGTAGCCCCTTGCCCTTTGCTTCAATCTTTTCTCTTCTAGCTCTTCTTGTGGTTCATAGTGGCCCCTCAGGTATGCCATTATTTCGGCCCTCCAATCGCGGGTTTCCACAATGTTCACGATTTTTGGCTTTGATTCTGTGATAGACGGTTCTTTGATGATTTCGAAGAACACGTCAGGAGGCATTGCTTGATTTCTGGCTGCTGCTTTCGCCAGTTTGTCTGCCTCATTGTTGTCATCTCTTGGTATGTGCTGAACTGAATAGCCCTTGAAATGCTTTTCCATTTCTCTGACCTTTTCGAGATACTTCATTAAAATAGGATATCTTGCTTCGCTCTCCTTCTCGATATGTTCCTGAATAACTTTGGAGTCTGTTTTGATGATGAAGGTTTGCTAACCCAGAGCTTTCATTTTTCTTAGAGCTAGAAGTAGAGCTTCATATTCGGTTGTGTTGTTTGTAGAGTGCACATCATCCGCGAAGATAAGTCGAGCAGCGTATCTTATCACGATTCCTGTCGAAGATGTTACAACTGCTGATATTCCAACCCCTTTGTGGCACCAAGCCCCATCACACTGCACCACCCATGGTGTGAGCATGTCTTCACCAGGATTATGAGTTGGCGATGTCCAGTCTACGACGAAATCTGCCAAGACTTGCGATTTGATTGCACTTCTTCTCTCAAAGTCAACAGTGTATTCTGATAGTTCAGCACCCCACTTGATGATTCGGGTAGATGCTTCTTTATTCGTGAACAGGTCATTCAGTGGTTGATTCGTGATAACCCTTATTCTGTGACCCTCGAAGTAATGCCTTAATTTTCTCGCGGTCATTACAACTGCATATGCTATATTTTCCAACTCAGAGTAGAAAAGTTTGGATCCTGAGAGAGCTTCTGAAGCAAAGTATACCGGGATCTGTTTGAGCTTTCATTCCTCTTCTTTCTCTTGCACTAGCACAGCACTTACAGCCGAATTTGAGGTAGACAAATACAGCAGGAGTGGTGATTTTGGCTCAGGAGGGCATAACTTAGTCATGTTTGACAGATAGTCTTTGAGTTCTTGGAAAGCTTGTTTCTGGGATTCGGACCACTGAAAGTTCTTGGTACTTTGGAGAACTTGGAAGAAAGGCAAGCTTCTCTCTGCAGCTCTAGGGATAAACCTGTTAAGAGCAGCAACTCTTCCTGTCAACTTTTGCACATCTTTCACTGAAACTGGGTCTTGCATTCCAATTAGAGCTTTGATTTTGTCAGGATTTGCCTCAATGCCTTTTGTCGAAACCAGGCATCCCAGCACTTTTCCCTTGTGAATGCCGAAGACGCATTTCTCCGGATTTAATTTGAGATTCGCAGCTCTGAGGTTCGCGAAAGTTTCTGCCAAATCGCTGATGTGGTCTTTCCTCCGAATGCTCTTGACGACTATATCATCGACATATGCTAGAATGTTTCTCCGAAGCTGAGTATGGAGAACTATTGCTATCATTCTTGAGAAAGTGCATCCTGCGTTTTTCAGCCCTTCTGGCATTCTGACGAAACAAAAAGTTTCGAAAGGAGTAATGAAACTTGTTTTCTCCTCGTCTTCCCTTCGCACTCTTATCTGATGATATCCTGAGAACATGTCCAGGAGTGAGAGCATTTCGCTGTTGGCAGCATCGTCAACTATCTTGTCTACTCTTTCTAAAGGAAAATCATCCTTCTTGTAGGCCTTATTTAGATCTGTGAAGTCTACACACATTCTCCACTTCCCATTTTTCTTTTTTACTGGAACAGTGTTAGCTAGCCAAACAGGATACAAAACTTCTCTGATCACTTTTGCGTCATGAAGCCTTTGTACCTCAGCTTCTACTGCCTTCACTTTTTCTTCAGACATTTTCCTGAGTTTCTGCTTTTTCGGGGTTATTTTTTCATCTGTCTCTAGAGTATGTTCGATGATTTCTCTGTCGACGCCTTGCAGATCTTTGGCTGACCACGTGAAGACATCTTTGTTCTTGTTCAAGAATTGCACAAGCTCTTTTTCTTCCTCGGGGTTAAGATGAGCCCCTATCACGACTGCTCTGTCGGGCATGTCATCTAAGTACACTTTCTTGGTTTCACCATCTGCAGCTATCTCGATCTTTTCTTTGTCTCGTTTGGCCTCAATATATGGCTCTTTTCTGTCCTCGGTAGAGTTCAACTGATGCAAGTTGGTTTGCCCTGGGGTGTGACCCTTTTCAATGTTTCGGGCTTCTTGCTGATCACCGAACACAGTGATAACTCCCTTGGGAGCTGGTATCTTCATACATAAGAATTGCTGCCTTATCACAGCATCAAACTTGTTCATGAAACCTCTGCCGAAAATCGCGAGATATGGGTGGTACATGTCGACCACATCGAACGTAAGTGTTTCGGTTCTGGCATTGTCAAGATCTCCGAATGATACGGGCAGAGCTATTTTTCCCACTGGTTTGATTGGTTTCCCTCCAAAGCCCAGCAGCGGGTATTCTGGTGGATGCAGCATGTGTTGACTCAAATTCATCTTCTCGAAAGTTTTCAAGAATAAAATGTCTGCCGAACTTCCATTATCCACTAGAATCTTTCCGATAATCCATCCGGCTATGTTTACCTCGATGACCATGGCATCGTTGTGGTTTGTAGACTTCAACTTGAAATCTTCTTCAGTGAATGTTATCGGCACTTTGGCCCATTCTGGCCGTGCGGCTGGGCCATCATTGATGACAGTGTTCACAGATCTGAAGTAATTGTTCCTTTGCCTTTTGGTGTCGAACTCCATTGTTGAACCTCCAGTTATGGGCATGATTGTCCCGAATGATGGCAATGCTTTTGGATTGTGGTTTCTTGAACTTGGCTCGGGTCTTGATGAATTATCGGGAGGTGGTGGCAATATTTCTTGAATTGGCTGTGGCTGCTGAATAGCTTGGATTGCCTGAGATTGAGGATAGAACTGCTGAGAAGGCTGCCAGGCTGACTGGGGCTGCTGAAACTGTTGCACCGTGACTGGATTTGGTTGAGTACCCATGAATTGTGGTTGCCAGAAGCTTGGGCGAAGTTGGTTCGGCATTGTGGAGGCAATGTCCATCATGGCTTTCTCTTGCTGAATTCTAGCGATGTTCTTTTTGGTTTCTGGGCACGCTTCGGTGCTATGGCCTCTTCCATGATATTGGCAGTAGAAGTATGGGTCTTTTGGGTCATGATTCTGAATTTTCGAGGGTCCTCTTCCCCTAGATGCAAGACCTCCTCTTGTGCTAGGTCTATTGTCCTGATTGAACTGAGGGTTTTCCACGTTGTTGATGTTTCGTGGATTTTGAAAGTGAGGTCTCCACGTCGTTCCTCTGTTGCCTTGCCTTGCTTCATTTCGTTCGGCAACTCTTCTGCGATGATCTTCATCGGACTTGATGTATTCTTCTAGTTCGTGAAAAAGTTCGTCAATGCTTTTAGGTTTGTTTCGGGTCAGATGTGAGGCTGTCGGTCCTGGAGTCAGACCCTTGATCAGCGCCTGTATCGTTGTTTTATCATCTGCTTCGGGAATCTGGGATCTCTGTTGCATGAACCTTCTTACAAAGTTCCGCAATGGCTCCCTATCTTTCTGCTTGCAGTTGTACAGATCTGATGACTGAGTTGTTGTTTCATGAAATATCTGGAATGCCTGAATGAACTTTGTCTTGAGATCAACCCAGCTGCAGACTGAGTGGGGTTGTAGCAGAGAGTACCAATTGAGAACTGGGCCTTCACACGCAATGATGAAGGATTTGGCCAGTGCGACATCATCTCCTCCTGCTGAATTCACGGCTGATTCATATCTCATAAGGAACTGTCTGGAGTTTCCGAAGCCGTTGTATTTCGGGAGAGAGACTGGCTTGAACTTTGGTGGCCATGGTGCAGTTTGCAACCCAATTGAGAGTGGTGAGTCTGGATCCACGAACTGAGAGATTCCGTTACCCACGAAGAAATTTTCTTTCGGGGTTCTTCTGTTCTGGCCGGAGTTCTGATGTGGTGAATCATTCCACAATGAACTATTTTCTTGTTCTTTCATTTCTTCAATTTCTCTTTGCATTTTTTCAATTTGTTCTTTTGCCTGGTTAAGTTTTTCTAGCTTTTCCGAAGCCTTTCTCTTTGCTTCCAGCTGGTTCGCAAATCTGTCTTTCTCTTTCTGAAGCTGCTGTACCTTTTGCTGTACTCTCTCCAATTCTCTGTCAATAGCCTCATCATCTTCTTCATTAGCTTCTTCCTCAGCAAATGCTTCCAAAGTGTGCGCTGTTTTCTCAGCTCGTGCTTTCTGTAGGGCTTCAAGTTTTGCTCTCCTCTCCTGGTCTGAAGTCTGCGAAGGATCTGCAGTGAGAGAGTTTCCATTGTCCTCTGCGATGTGATGATCTTCCTGGTTAGCCTCAGTGGGTGTGTTCTTCTTGAACTTTTTCTGTGGAGGCATCGTGAGTTGTTTTTCGGCTGAAACCACAGTGGGCGCCAATGTTGGGGGGTCCAAAAATCGGATGGAGTCCCCAAACACAAGATTCCAGAACGAATGCACGAAAGTTACGAAAAGGTAGGGGACAAGGAATCCCCGAAAGCCTGTACTCGCCTCAAAAGTTGTGAATCCCTTTACACGTACCCTTGGACCCCCTTTTATAGGAAGACGAAGGGACTTTTACATTCCGAGATTACCCTCGAATCTTAGAGAATATTCCTAGTGTGAACATGTACATGAACGTCTTTTACATCCCGTGATTTGCGGGGCTGATTTCGTACATTTACAGGTCTGTCACTAGTTCACACTTCAAACCCGGACTTTTGAAGAGACGTCTTTGACTGCTTCTCCTTAACCTCCGAAGGTTCATTTATGAAATTCACCACTTATTGAAGTTCCCGAACAGAGGCTCCTCTAGACTTCCGAACTTCGCGGGTTCTTGGTCTCCTGAATTTCGCCAGTTCCCAATCATCCTGAAACAGACAGCAGACTCGCGAACTGAAGCCAATTCGGTTATTATTTTCGCATATCGTTAGAAGGTTAGCGAAATGTATGTAATTCATCAGGATCTTTTCATGAGTGTTTCCTTGTCACGAAACAGAACTTTCCATCCTGCGGCTAATTTACGAACATACTCACGATTTCGGCAAATCCGACGTTTCGAGGGTGAAAGGTTTTTGCCCAATTCCCCGACACTGACGCCCACCGTGTTAGAGCTGAGAAAAAAATCCACGAGGACCACCGCTTCCGGATCGCGCCGCCGCGCCGTGGTCGATCCGCCCGTCACCGCCACCCTCGCCGCCGGCTGCTCACCCACCTGCTGCTCATCCCCCCGCTCGAGCTCCTCCACGGCCGCCTCACGCTCCTCGCCACCGCCGACCCGCCGCTCACGGCCCTCGCCGCCGCCTGCTTCGAGCTCGCCTGGCGCGCCGACGCGCTCGTCGCGCAGACGCTGTCGTACCTGGCCTCCTGCGCCTCCTCCACATCCAGTTCATCGCCGTCGACCTCGGCTCCTCCAGCTCATCTCCATCAGCACCTGCTCAACCGGTTCATCGCCCTCGGTCTCCGGCTGCTCCAGATCGACTACAACCTCACCGCCAGCTGCTGCGATTCAGTGATTCTGCCGTTGTTCATCGTCAAATTAGGAATCCTGCGCTGACCAAGGGGTGGGTGCGGCCACATCCTCATCGATCTTCCTACCTGCGAACGGCCTGTCCATCACGTCGTCGGCCTCCCCGACGACCTCAGCCTCCACGTGAACAAGCAGGGAACCTGCAACCTTCTTTCCCGATCTGCTACTTTGGGATTTCTTCCCCTTTTTATTTTTTGCCGCTGCCATCAGAGAGAGGAAATTTGCAGTTAAGGAGGAGGCTGCTGCCGGGAACGCAAGCCACGATGATTTCGCTACTGGAGTGCCATCCACTGATCCACCTCGTCCATAACCCGCTTGATGAAATGCGCCAACAACAAACTGCACACTAATGTCTGGAAGCTACTGCTCCCTCGCGGCCGCCGTCCGCGGCAGCAACGGCAAGAGGGGGAGGGCACTGAAAGAGGAGTAGGAGCGGCTGCAGCAGCTGCATCGTCGCCTGTTGCTGTTGGGCGGTCGCCGTCAGGCCGGCGTGTTTCTGTTGCTCAACGTCGCGTCCACCTCTCGAGCTGCTGCTCTGCGCACCTTCTCTGGATCAAGACGTGCTTCTTCTTTTGGAGCTCAGGTTTTTCTCCCTCTCGCCCATCGCTGAGGTTATCGTCGTCGTGGTTCGATTTGGCCCCGTGAGGTATGCGTTTCCTAAACTGATTGCAGGTGTTGCTTCTCTCGCTCAAGGTATGTGCACTGCCATCCCCTTGCCCTGCCTTAGATCACCATATATTGCTTAATTGTGCAACAGCCAGTGCCAGCTTTTCATGTCTATTAGCTTTTATGTAACAGACATCTGAAATATTTACCCTGTTTGGATCCACGGGCTAGAGTTAGTTTTGGTTAGTTGGAGCTCAACTAGCCACAAAGTATCCAAACATGAGGGCTAGATTGAGCTAGTTTGCATCTAACCCACCCCAAAAAACTATCCCACCCAAGAGGTGCTTATTGGGGCTAGTTCATGTTGGGTCCACCAAAAAGTGACTTTTCTCTCTCCCTCCACCCACACCTAATGATTAAAAAAGTACATTTAATGGCATTCTAACCCTTCCATCCAAACACCTCTAGAGCTAGAGTTAGTTTAGAGCTAGAGCTAGAGTTAGAAACTAACTCTAACTCTAACCCTGCTGGAGTATCCAAACAGGGCCATTGTGTTTCAACCAGGACAAACATATGCGTTTTATCTAGTTTCCATCTAAAATCTGATTGCAATTAGATTGTTGGCACACGTCTCTTTAATTCAAAATATTGCTGCTGCACATGCCTTAGATTGTTGTGTTCCATCGCATCTATATGAGAGGTCAATTTCATATGAGTTATTTTGCTGCCCGTTACCTTTTGTTCTTGGCACAACAGTAGTTTATCTTGTTTTAGGCATTGAGTTCGGTCTCCTACAGAAGCTTGCGTTCATCTAACGGCAGCTGCGTTCATGCACCTGAACTCATTTCTTTCTAATGTGATCCTACTCGGCTTCACTGAGAAGCCGCAGCTCTGTATCAGTCATATCGCAGGTCAGTGTATTCCATTTCCTATGGTTGCTAACAGAAGCAGTATAGTAAGGAAGTAGAACACTACAGTTTATGCTAAATGCTGAGTTTGTAATCTAGTTTAACCAAGACAACCACCCTGCAGGTCCTCTTACCATAGCAAGATTCGGACTGACTTTGTTATCCAACCTGAGTTTGGCTGCTAGATTAATATAATGTAAAACATGTTACATTGTTTATTTAAGCATCATTATGATTGTATCATTTAACAACTGAATATATTTGCATAACCACGTGCATTTGTGTATCGCTGATCTGTTTTTGGTCATACCTGAGAGTTTACTTCTGAAGCACATGTGTTTGCCTAACCGCTATTGATTAAACACTTGCATCTCACAAGTTTCTGCCATTGAGTGATACATGCCACCCATGAGCTTATATACTGTTTTTATAGGGAGTGTGGTATATTGTGCATCACTGTACCATTTTTTTTATAATTGGATCAGTACCAATTTGGATCGAGATGGCTAACTTGCAGGATCTTACTAAATGGTGTAAAACAATCAGAGGAGTGGAAGTTTGGGAGGAACGCCGTGCCTCTCCCTGGCCGGCGGCTTCGTGTTTATATATTGAGGAAGAGCCCCTCAAGTGGCTTGTACATCAAGGAACTAGATACACCGGCCGGTGGTTGAGATATATCAAGTTGTTACAACAATCTACAAAGATCCTAATCTAAACAACTCAACCGACCGGTGCATATCTAGGCATACATATCAATTACATTATCTAACACTCCCCCTCAATCACAACCGTGTGAGGTTGAGATTGTTCTTAAAATTTTCTAATTGTCTTACAGCCAAAGCTTTGGTGAAACCATCTGCCACTTGATCTCCAGTTGGCACAAAATCTATTTGCAATTGATTGCTCAAGACCCTTTCTCTGACAAAATGAAAGTCAACTTCAATATGCTTAGTTCTAGCATGGAACACTGGATTTGAGGATAAATACTTGGCTCCCATATTATCACACCATATTCTCGCCATCCTGGGACTTGATATTCCAACCTCCTTGAGTAAAGTTTGAATCCACATGATTTCAGCTGTTGCATTAGCCACAGCTTTATACTCGGCCTCAGTGCTGGACCTAGAGACCGTAGCTTGCTTCCTTGCACTCCATGAGACCAGATTTGCTCCAATAAAGATAGCAAATCCACTAGTCGACCTTCTGTCATCCACTGAACCTGCCCAATCAGCATCTGAAAAACCACTTATCATCATAGAATTAGACTTCTGAATTTTGAGTCCTATCCTTGTATTTCCTCTCAAATACCGCAATATTCTCTTAACTGCAGCCCAATGTACATCAGTAGGTGCATGGAGGAATTGGCAAACTTTATTAACTGAGAAAGCAATGTCAGGTCTGGTGAGAGTTAAATACTGCAATGCCCCCACAATACTTCTGTACCTTGTTGCATCATTTGGCCCTAGTCGAGTGCCTTCATAGACCGACAGCTTCTCACTGGTTGAGAGAGGAGTACTCACTGGTTTGCAACTAGACATGTTGACCTTCCTCAATAAATCCGAGGCATACTTATCCTGAGTTAACTTTAGACCACCTGCATCTTTGTTAACTTCTATGCCCAGAAAGTAATGCAATTCTCCCAAATCTTTTAGTGCGAAATCTTGCCTTAAGCTATGTAAGAGACCAGATGTAGCACTCGGAGTAGAATTGGCTACTATGATATCATCAACATATATTAACACAAAAATTGTAACACCATGCTTGTTAAAGTAGAAGAGTGAAGTATCAACCTTGGAAGGGATAAAACCAAGAGCAATGAGCTTAGCACTAAGCCGTGCATACCACGCGTGTGGCGCTTGCTTCAAGCCATACAAAGCTTTGTCCAACTTGCACACAAAATCAGGCTGTGACTTATCTATGTATCCAGGAGGCTGCCTCATATAAACTTCCTCTTCCAATATTCCATGAAGAAAGGCATTTTGCACATCTAATTGCCTTAAACTCCAACCCCGTTGTTGACGGTCAATTTTGGTACACCTAGATATGAGTTTACTGTCAACATTTGCACGTATTTGATATTCTAACTAATGGTACTAACCCCCCGGAGGTATCAAGTTCACTCTTGCTTGTCGATTTTGGAGTTTATTGTCTACGCAGGAAAATAACGTTAAAGAGGAGACTTTCGGGATAAGTTCATCAAGCACTTCAAGAGAAGATCATGAAGCCCGTCACAAGTCAAGACACGAAGTGAACAAGACTCCAAACAACCCAAGGACCGAAGCATCAACACGTAAAACTCCGGGGACTTGGATGTTTACCAACGAGATCAACTCAGCCCGAGAGATATTCTCGCAGCCCAGGACAGCATGATCTTTCGGTGCAGATTCGGAGACTTAAACGGCCTCTAATGGCAAAAGTTTGACTACCAAAGTTGTGGGCCTCGACGATACCTTCGATTTGGACATGTGGAAGGCCCAATTCGGGTCAAGGAGCTAGGAGATATGACCCCCGAAATCCCTGTTGCGCAGTCAGTCCGAAATCAGAACAGATTATCTTCCAAGGCCGATTTGGAGATCTTATCTTCGTTTCCAAGGAAAGCAATGAATACCAAAGTTGGAGGAAATTTCGTGCCATACAACCAGGACACCGAATTTGCATTATTTGGAGTCCAGACGTGGGAGATATGGCGTCGGCAAGGCAGGGATACAAAACAGGAAAGTCTGGACGAGGCTGATTTTATGGAAACCAAGTTCCCTTCTCTCCCAAGGAAGATCTCGTGCAAGGCAAGGTGGAGCACGCCCCAAGGCTCCCCAAGGGCATAAATACAACCCCTTGGGCGCCCAAGGAGGGGTGATCGATCCATCCATTCATCAGAGAGTCGCCAAAACAAAGGAGAAGCACCGGGAGGCAGACGACGGCCGCCGCGAGTCCTCGAAGTTGTCTAGGAGATGGCCTAGGCCTACCCTAGCCGCCATGGCCGCCTTGCACGGTTGAGCCATGGCGGAGTTCCGGAGCTAGTTGAGGTCATCAATGGTATGTACTCGGTGGAGATGATCTAAACATATTTATTATGTGAGTAAAGTACTTCATGTCATCCGATCTTTTAGCGACTCGATTCCTCCTTTTATGATTTTGCTCTCGCTTGGCTATGCTTCATCTTCAATCTATTCTAGATAGATTGCTTGGGGTGCTCTTGTAGTCATGGTGGCTAGAGGTGCATACCGGATCGACCAAGTGTTTTCAACTTGTTCTTCTTGAACTCGCCCTAGGCTAACCCGCACGAATAGGAGTGCGTTGTGACAGGACGGTGGCTCCAAAAGGCGGGCGTCTTCGGAATCGGACCGGAGGATAGTAGTTTAAAGATGGCTTTGGATGAGATGCATGTCGCGCTTGCTCTTTTGGCTAGAACTACGACTAGAAGACGATAGGCCTTAGTTTCCCTTGCTTGCTCCTTACCTTGTCGACGTTCATGGATGCGATCAACCTTATCCTATAACTCATATATCTTTAAGGTTTATCTTCTTATGCAATCAATGCTTCGTGTTAGGTTAGATCGATAGGTTAGATGGAGAATCCTGGGAGTTTGCTTCCGATCCTTGGATTGACAAATCTAGGGAGGACCCTCCTTGGTGAAAAAGGCACCAAGTCACCCGTAGGCTTGCGGTGAACTTGAGCACGGTTTTGAACCGTCAACACCCGTGAAACAGCAATAGACAAAATGACACGAATGGTAGACATTTTAACCACTGGACTAAAGGTATCTTCATAGTCTATTCCAAACCTTTGTTTATACCCTTTAGCTACCAAACGAGCTTTATATTTGTCTAGTGTACCATCAGCCTTGAGTTTAACTTTAAAGACCCATTTGCAATCTATGATATTACTCCCTCTCTTAGGTGGAACAAGATGCCAAGTATTATTTTTCACCAAAGCATTGTACTCAAAATCCATAGCTTCCTTCCAATTTTTATTTCCCAAAGCTTCTTCTACCGTACTAGGTTCACCAGTTGTTGTCAAAAGACCATAACATATAGTACCATCAGTGTATACCTTAGGCTTGCGAATTCCACCTTGAAGACGCGTGCGGGGACGAATCTGTTGTTCCTGCTGCTGCTGTGTTTCCGACGCAGAAGATCCAGCTGCGCCATCCGCAGAAGATCCGGCTCCAGCTTCCGAAGCAGATCCGCTTGGCGCAGGTTCTGCCGCCGCAGGGGCAGCTGTGTCCCCCGGGTGCGCTGAGGCGGAGGGCGTGGCCGTCAGCGATTGGTGCGGAGTGGCAGCGGCTGTCGGGGATGTGCCCTGGTCGGGCCACGCGTCACCAGCAGAGAGATGCGCCGGCGCTGGTGTCTCCGACCCGCCTGAGGAGCCGCACGTGTCGTCGCCTGAGTGGGGCGTCGTCGCTGCTGAGCTGCCGGGCGCGCCAAGGCCACCTGTGCCAATGATTGGCACAAATCCCGGAGCAGATCCGTGTAGGTAATCAACTCCGATGCCAGCGCCCAGCCTTGTTTCTTCCTGCAACTCATTATTTCTTGTACCAAAATTTTCAGGATTAGCACTATTAATCATAGAATCATCTACAGATTCATCCCCATTTGATGGATTTAGAGAGTCAGATGGTAAAAGAAGGATTTCAGACCTAAGTCTAGCTCCAGCATTGGGATGAAGCTTTGAAAAAGGGAAAACATTCTCATCAAAGACAACATCTCTTGAGATATACACCCGGCCTGTAGATATATCTAGACATTTGAACCCCTTGTGAAGATTACTATATCCAAGAAAGGCACATTCTTTGGATCAAAAAGAAAGTTTATGATTATTATAGGGTCGCAGATTAGGCCAGCAAGCACATCCAAAGGTGCGAAGGGATCCATAATCAGGTTTTATATGAAACAGGCGCTCAAGGGGTGTGTCAAAATTGATAACTTTGCTAGGTATTCGGTTAATCAAATAGGTAGCTGTGAGAAACGCTTCATCCCAGAATTTTAGAGGCATATGTGCATAGGCGAGTAAGGAAAGACCAACTTCCACAATGTGCCTATGTTTTCTTTCGGCAGCACCATTTTGTTGATGTGTATGAGGACAGGAAACTAAGTGAGTTATGCCTACTTTGGTGAAGAAGGAATTCAACTTCTCATACTCTCCACCCCAATCAGACTGAACAACAACAATTTTCTTATTAAAGAGCCGCTCAACTAGATTCTGAAAATCATGGAATTTTTGAAAGACTTCAGATTTGTTCTTTAGCAAGTAGACCCAAGTAAATTTACTGAAGTCATCAATAAAACTCACATAATATTTATATCTCCCAACCGAATTGATGGCTGGCCCCCACACATCAGAGAAGACAAGTTCCAAAGGTTGGGTAGAAATACTTGTGGAAATAGAATAAGGAAGTTGATGACTCTTGGCTTGTTGACAAGCACCACACACTGAATGTTTATTTGATTCTAACAAATGAGGAAGCTTATTATCCCTAAGAACTCTCTCAACTATGGGAATAGCAGGATGCCCTAGACGACTATGCCATCTATCAACGGACACTTTATTGACTCCAAACACTTGCTTCGACGACGAAGGAGGAAGAGGGTAAAGTCCCTTGCGGCATGGCCCCTCAAGAAGAGTGCTCTTCGTGTCCCGATCCTTAACAAGAAAGTAATCAGGATGAAATTCAAGTAAAACATTATTGTCGGAGGCAAGTCGATGAACAGAAATAAGATTCTTTTTAGTAGATGGAACATGTAGAATATCTCTAAGATGCAGATTGCGAGATGGGGTATGAATTGTAGATTGACCCATATGACTAATGCGCATACCTGCACCATTTGCAGTGTGAATTTATTCCACACCATTGTACTTGTCACGAGTCGTCAGCTTCTCCAACTCTCCCGTGATGTGGTCGGTGGCGCCCGTGTCAGTGTACCAATTGGTGTCGACGTTGTAGGAGTTCATGGCCGCCGACACGTGCTTCTCTTCAGGGACGTAGTTCTCCTCAAACCGGTGCCAGCACCGATCTGTAGTGTGTCCGGTTTCGAAGCACACCTGACAAACATGCTTGCTGTTGTTGCCGCCAGCGCCAGAGGTCCTGAAAAAATTGCCACGTCCAACGCCACCATTGTTGCCTTGGCGTTGGTTGAAGTTGCCGCGTCCATTGCCACGGCCTCCACCATTGTAGCCACGACCGCCGCCACTGCGACCGCCGTTGTTGTAGCCGCGCCCAGCATTGTTCCCGCGACCACCACGATTCACCGTGTTGACTGAAGAACTAGATTTGCCAAGACCTAGCATATCCATACGAGTTTCAAATGCAAGTAGCTGCTGGAACGCTTCACTTACAGTTACCGTCTCCTTCCTGGTGATGAGGGCAGAGACAATCGGGTTGAAATCTTCGTCGAGTCCTGTGAGGATGTACTCGACTAGCTCTTCTTCTTCAAGTCGCCTTCCAGCAGCTATCATCTGATCTCCAAGCCCCTTCATCTTCCCGACGTACTCAGAGATCGTCGAGGTGCCCTTCTTCGTGGTTGCGAGGGCGAGGCGAGTGTTGAGCGCACGCGCACGGTTCTGCGAGGAGAACATGTCTTCAATCGCAGACCAAAGGGCCGCCGCCGTTTCCTTGGCAGCGACCTGGGAGAGAACTTCCTGGGCCAATGACCCAAGAACGAAGCCAAGGACCTGTTGATCCCTGGAAAACCACTCTTCATAAGCCGGGTTGGACACCTTAGCATCCTTCCCATCAGGGCTTTTGCCATCAATCTCCATGTCAGGCGCTGGTGTAGCGCCGGTGAGGTGTCCTTCAAGGCGAGCTCCTCGGACAGCAGCGAGGACTTGAGGCTTCCACATGGCATGATTGGTGCGAGATAGTTTCTCGGACACCGTCACGCCGAAGAACGGGTTGGCAATGGCTCTGGGCATATTTATGCATGTTCTACTTATGTGATCTTAAAAATTCAAAGCAATACTCTGTCACGTACTTATATGTTTATGAGAATCCATGTTTATGAGATCCAAATGTGAAGAATGATTCCATGAAAAGGCTCCGTGATAGCCGAAATCCCAAAGTGAAAGAATGATTCCATGAGAAGGCTCCGTGATAGCCGAAATCCCAAAGTGAAAGAATGATTCCATGAAAAGGCTCCGTTATAGCCTGAGTTCCATCGTGAGAAAGAAAAAGTTCGTGAAAAGGCTCCGTTATAGCCTGAGTTCCATCGTGAGAAAGAAAAAGTTCGTGCAAAAGGCTCCGTTATAGCCTGAGTTCCATCGTGAGAAAGAAAAAATTCGTGAAAAAGGCTCCGTTATAGCCTGAGTTCCATTGAGAGAGAAAAATTCGTGAAAAAGGCTCCGTTTTAACCTGAATTCCACCATGTGAAAGAAAAATTCGCGAAAGGGCTCCGTGATAGCCGAGAAAAGAAGAGAAAGAAATGTTTCGAGAAAGAGGCTCCTTGATAGCCAAAGGCTCCGTGAAGGCCTAAATCCCACCGTAAAAGGGATTCCCACCGAAAGGCTCGAGACAACAACAAGTTGTAGCCTAAATCCCACCGTAAAAGGGATTCCCACCGAAAGGCTTGAGACAACAACAAGTTGTAGCCTAAATCCCACCGTAAAAGGGATTCCCACTGAAAGGCCTGAGACAACAACAAGTTGTGACCTAGATCCCAGAGTAAAGGGACATCCTATGAAAGGGCCTGAGACAACAATAAGTTGTGGCCGAAATCCCAGAGTAAAGGGACGATTCCACCGAGATCCCAGAGTGAAGGGATGATTCCACCGAGATCCCAGAGTGAAGGGATGATTCCATGAAAAGGCTTGAGACAACAATAAAACTACCTTATTTTGGAAGGTTGATGACATGATATAACCAACTATGAAATATATCTTGGCTTGGCATGTGCATACATTTCATTCATTTGCATCAAGACATGCATCAAAAGCATTGCATTGCATGAGATTTATCTCAGTTTTACTTTCCAAATTGAGCCAAAAGGAAGCAACAAGTTGAGGCATGAGTTATCCTTCCATCCCGAGCCAAAGGCAACAACGAGTTGCGACATCAATTTAACTTTTCACCAGTTTAACTTTTCAAGCTATTCGGAGCAAAAAGTGACAAGTTTTAGCATCAACTTTCATTTCGGTATACACTTGTTTTTCCTCTAACCTTGCAGGATTTAAAATTACATAGTGGAAGCAAAAAAGGTTGTGAAATTTAACAATAATCATCAAGTACCATATATTTAACATTACCTATATGATTTGGATCTAAGGATGCTTATGGGAAATAATGATTGGATCATTCTTTGTGCTATATATATACAACCCCTTTCAGGTGAAAGCTGTTGGGCCAACCTGACCTAAGTTGCAGATTCAACAAGGCTCGACGCTAGAGGGGCTCGACCTCATCATCTTCAACAACTTCGTGTCTTCCGCTGCACAGGCTCAGGGGGCTCAACCCGGCATCATCCTCAACTTCGCATCTTCTACTACGCGGCTCAAGGGGCTCACCCTCGACATGCTTCAGTATCACCATGTACCTCGACTACTTCGACGACATCATCTATTTCAAGTGTGATTCAACCTCGACCACCTCGACTACTTCGACTACTACACGCGAAGCTTCTCTCACGAACACCGGCCAAGAGGGGCTGGGGCTGCACTGGAGAACCAGTACATCATCATTGTCCGGTGCTCGTGAGAGAGTTTGAAGATATTGTAGCAAGCATCGATGACGAGCACTTCAGCTACATTGACTCTTGAAGCAAGGTGTGAAGCCGCACGAAGAGCGAAGCATGTACAAGGCACTTGGAGGTAGTTACCAGCACTTGAAGGCAAAGTAACTGGAGTCGGTATATGTAAATCCAAGATTGTGCGTGCTCTTTTCTCCATGTCCTTTTTTCCCATTGGGTTTTTGGGATGGAGTTTTTAGTGAGGCGCACATGGGTAGGTTGCTAAGGGCGTTCCTTGCAACCAAAGTTGGAGTTGTATTTTGGCCTCTTTTAAACATGAGCAACTATTAGGTCTTGTTGTGCCGACCAAGACCAAATAGTTGAGGGGCTAGTGTTGGGGTGCGCCTTAGGAGGCCTAAGGCTAGAACCCCCTTATGTGTAAAAGAGGCCAAAAGAGAGGTCTGAGGGTGTCATTGTAAAAATTGAGGACCTATTTGTAATTTAAGACTTCATCGGTGGAAATAATATAAAGACCCACCTCCTCCCTATACAAGAGGGGGAAAGGCTGGGAGGAGGAGGAGGATGTTCTTTTGCTTCACACATTGTCTTTCTTCTTCCTGCTGGGATCAGAGATCCCAACAGGGACGACGATCTCGCCGTTCCTCGAGCACGAGCTCGCCGGCTCGACGCCATCAAGCCGACAAGATCCAAATCAAGTTTCTCCTCCATCTTGCGATTGCCTTTTACAGGCTGATCTCCCCAGCCTCCCATGCCGTTACATGCATGAGCATGAGCTGTTTGTTTTTTTTAGGAAACAGGAGGGGTGACCCCCCTACTAATTATATATTATAATAAAGAGAAGACACAAATGCGCAGAACAAGTTCAGGAAACAAAGAAAGAGAGAAAGAAAATCAAAGAAATTACAAAGCTGATGCTATCCATGAAGACATATTTGATTTCCAACTTTGTTTTGCCCTTAGAACAACTAGTCGTCGTCCTGTTTGTTTAAAGCGAGAGTTGGGCTTCCTGGCCCGAGTCGTCGTTCTTTCGGCCGCCCATCAAAACAGTCGCACAAAGCATCATGCATGCTTCACATCGCTTTTGTAGGCGTTCTCTCTGCTGGTGTAAGTGGATCAGACATTAGGTGCATCTCCCATGCCGCTCATTTCCAATAAGCACTAGATGTGACCAGCCTGCTGTCTACTGGAGTCACAATAGGGTAGAAGCAAGTACACGTCCATGCATATTACTGGCTAGAAACAGAAAATGGGGAACTTTCACCGCTCTCCTCCTCATAGGACTTCGCTCTACTTCGTCATCTTGGAAAGCAGCAATCTTGTTGAACGTCCTTCTGCTCGGTGCCTTGTGGACGGTGGAACACGTGTGCGGAACCCGTCCCAAGTGAAGAACATGCACGCGTTGTGTCCTTTGGTGTAAGCGGATCGGTCATTAGGTGCCTCTCCCTGATGCCACTCATTTCCAAGCACAAAAATTAACGTGATCTGCAGCCTACTGTCTACTGGAGTTGCAATTGGCAGAAGCAAACATGTCTAGCAAGTAAGTCTGTCCATGCACAGTGATTGCCCAGAGTAACCTTCAGTCTATTTCTACACGCACTCTCCCTGAAATGGCACCACGAAGCCTTCGACAACGGCATGTCTTAGCAATATATATAGGACGGCCATGAGACGAACAGCAGTTTAAGACATACTATTGGGGGAGCTCGAACGATACAGGGACAGGGTGGTGCATAAATTAAATGAGGATTGAGGCAGAACTCGGAAGTGTAGTGGTGCACTGATGCGCAGAGGACTCTGTCACGCTATGGAGGAGAGTCACAATGCAGCAGCACATTAAAAGCTCATCCATCAGCAGGTCTGGCTGGCCGTCGATCTACTACAATTTTTTGCAATGTCTGTGTAAACCAATTCTTTTTAAAAAATTTAAATGACTCTTGTTATTTCTACGAGTAATTTTGTCGTCGGCATTTGCATGCATAACAATAAAAAAAAAGTGCAACAAAACATTTCACTACCATGTTCACTGCGTACTCTGTTCGGTCCGTCTGTCCGAGTCTCCTCGATGATCAGCAGTAGCGGAGTAGCACACGAGGATATATGGCTTGAGAGATTTTCTTTCACAGCTCTGTTGGGGACGTCTATTTTTTAATTGTACCTTTTTTCACATACTAGTAATACATAGAGTGTTCACAAGCGTTTTAAGCACGTCCACCTACAGTATAGTAATATATGCAGCCGAACCGAACTACATCCAATTAAAGTTGTAGTAGAAAAGCCTCGATCACAGCTGATCATGAAGGTCCAACGATTCTGTACCTTCCAGCTTGTACCAGCCCATCCTGTGCCTTGTTCTTCATTCACCGTCATTCCAGGTTTTCCAATGTCTCGCATTCCAACGTTCATACGGAGTGCCAAGAGGCCTTCATCGTGTCGATGTGAATATGTGATGAATGATCGCTGATGAGGGAAGAAACTACATGCAGTAGATGGATGCGCGCGGCCGGTTTACCAGAGCAATCCTCGTTCTATGCCTACACACACTCACACGAAACGGCTCCTGCAGGTGCTCTGGGCAACGGCACAACTCAGCAACGGGCATGCAATTAATCACAATGGGACGAACAGTAGTTAGACATTGTGTGTGTGTGTGGGGGGGGGGGGGGGTGCACGAGGCAGGTGTGGTGCATAAACGAGGGCTGTTTCATCAAAAAAAAAAAGAGGGCACAAATGCAGTGGTGCGCAGAGGACAAATCTCGGGTCAGGTTTTTATATATATATGAAGCCACTGTATAATGTACGTGCAGCACTCACGGTGTCATTTTTCCAATATGAAACTCGAAATTAGAGTAATTAAGAATAAAACACTAACTTTTTGGATGTTTTCAGATCGAAGTAATTCTGGTTATGCGTGCAAAAAAAAATGCTACAGATTAAAACCTTTCATCAGTCTCCTAGCTAGAATGCGTCCTATTGGATGTGAGCCATTCTGTTGAACAAATGTTCATCTGCTCCTTGATGTCTGAAGTGCGCTGGCCGAACCCGCTTCCTGTTGAGGAATAGCATTAGCGCAAGCCTTGAGCTTTTCTTACAACGCTACCACCTACCGGGAGTCCGGGATGACTGTTTTGACTTGCACTTAGCTTGCACCCTACATACTACGGGACATCTGTTTGATGGAATGAAACAATGTTCAAGCCGGCTCCTGCCCGCCGTTGATTCCAAAAAAGGACTTAACCACTCTGTCTGTGATCCTCTGGAACACTCGTGCCTGGTTTCCCTATGCCTCCCACTCCAAAGTGGCTCACACACATCCTGGGATGAATCGATTCTCGCAGAGCGAAAAAAAACTACCTGGAGTGGATGTGATTGACGAGACACCAAGTAACCATCAATCTATGTCTAGATATATGCATGACTCTCCAAAGAAATAACACCACTGAAGCTTTCAGCAATGTCATTTCTCAGCAATATATATAGCGGCATGAGATGAATATAGCAGTGACTAGTGAAGTATGTAAGATGGACTGCAGGAGCTCGATTGCAGAGGCAGGTACAAGTGTAATGGTGCATAAAGGTCGTTTATGCATGGAGTCACGGTGCAGCACATGACAGAGTAATTAATTAATAAGAGTATAAATACTGCCGTTCCATAATCTTTGGGATGTATCATTCTGCTGTAAACTGTTTTTTCCATCAACTTTTTTCATTTTGAAACCATTCACGTTATTTCTTAAGGATTTTCTTGCATTAATATAAAATTGCCACAATTTCCATGCATTAAAAAGAAGAACAAAAGGCACTACTCTAACTCGAAGGAAGAAGGCGAAGCCATTCCAGCTGTAGCTCAACTCAAATTATTTATGAAAAAAAAAGGGAAAACCCACCGCTGTATGTGTTCATTAAAACTATGATCTATCTAGGTAGATATATAATCTGCAGAAGCGGAGAGTTGGAAGCCATCTTGTTGGATAGATGCCTTTGCTGGGTACCTAGCTAGCTCTCATGTCGAATCTGCATAGTGAAGACAACTAGACTGGCCCGAGCCCCGAGGCCTCCTGCTGACCTTGACGTTGACTAGCATCTTGTAATAAGCGTTGTGATCCCCGTGGGTAAGCAGATCGGAAATTAGGTGCCTCTCCTCTCATCTCTCTAATGCTGCTCATTTCCATCCTTCCAAGCACACAATGTGATCAGAGCCAGCTGTCTGCTGGAGTTACTAGCTAAGAATTAATATGGAACTATGCATATGGGGCTACAACTATATATCCTTTGAACTATGCATGTACCTAGCTTATAAGAATTAATATGGAACTATATGCATAGCCATGCTTATTACACGAGATATTGATAATAGGAAAACAGAGAGAGAATCGAAGGAATGGAAATATGAAATATCCGGACTCACCAAAGGTAGAGTTATATATAAATAACTAGGTTACAATAAGCAGCAATTTCATCGCAATATCAAAATCAAACCATCCAAGCTAATATTGAAAGGACTCATTATTATTCTAAGGCAACAGGAAATTAAAGAAAACTTAACAAAGAGAGATCATCGAAATATCCGACAGCCATTAGCGGTGGAACAAGAGGAATCCAAAGCCTTCTTCTTCGGGAGTAGCGTGTGTATTTTCTTCTCACGATGTGCCAGAGATTGGACTTGTATATGACCCAACTCGCACGCCTTCTGTGCAAAATTAGTTTTGTTAAAATGTGCCAAGACGACCACCTACCATGGATGAATTAATTAATCTATCTTATAGCTTGTTGCGCAGAGCTAACATCTTGTTAATCTTCCATCTCGCCGGATCTACCACATTGTACTAACTAATAACTACTAGGATTCACGATAATGTAGTTTAGGGATACACGGGACGAGGATCTTCCCGATGTTCATCGAGCACAAGCTCGCCACCATCAAGCTAGCCAGTAGCCGACATGATCCTAATCGAGTTTTCCCACCCTCTCGCGATTGCTGTTACATGCTGATTTTCACAGCCACACATGTGCGAAACCTGTGTCGATCGCGAACAATAACTGCACAAGCATCATGCCTCACACCGCTTGTAGGCGTTCTCTATCTGCTGGTGTAAGTGGATCAGACATTAGCTGCCTCTCCCATGCCGCTTAGGTACTGGTGCTCCGCCCCCATCCTCTCCCCCTCCGGCTCTCTGCCCTCACTTGGATTTGGCGGGAGAGGAGAGGCGAGCGTGGCGCGGGCGCATGGGGTCCCTCACTCCGTCGGCTGGGGACGACGGCGTGGTACAGTGCAGTGTGTGCGGGCGTCGCTGATCAGGCGACGGGAACCCTATCTATGGGCGTCGGCGGGGTTTTTCTTGCAAAATGACCATCCTAGCAACGCCTACTAGCTAGGATGGGCTGCACATGCCCTTAGGTGCTTGCTTCTCCCTGATGCCGCCCATTTCCATTAACCACTAAATGTGATCAGCCTGCTGTCTACCGGAGTCACAATAATTGGGCAGAAGCAAGCAAGTATGTATATGCATAGTGATGCATCACGGAAGCTTTCGGCAACACGGCACGTCTCAGCAATATATAGGGTCATGAGACGAACAATAGTTAAGACCAACAATAATAATATTTCTTCAGGTTAATTATGGAGGAGAGTCACGCACTCACGTAACGTGCATGCAGCACCTAGCTGCACACTATTTTTTGAGGAACATTGGCAGGTGCTCTGCCTTCTCATTGAAGAAGGGGAACAGCAAAAATTACATGTTAGCCTAGTAGCCTTGACAAGTTGCCAGGCTGAAAATGGTTAAATGAAAAACTACCGGCCTAAATTACATTTGCCGGTCTGTCAAGCAACAAATTAAATAAAACGGACTATTCCAGGAGCATTGTTTTCCTTTGGCTCCTACTCCAACGGAAGCTACTGATCACGGACAGAATCCTTAAGTGTGATGGCCAGGTATATCCCCTCGAACAGTCATGCATGGTTTCCCTATGTCTCCCACTCCGAAAGAAGCTCTACCTGCTGGAGTACGTGGATGTGATCGATTGACCTCTCCAAAGAAATAATGGCACCACTGAAGCTTTCAGCAATGGCATTTCTCAGCAATATATAGCGGCATCTTACTATTACTAATTAGAGGTATCTTTTGAGGCCTTCACGTGATGCCACCTAGGATCCTAGGTGGACAGCCTAAAAAAATAGAGAAATCCTTTAAATTCTCACAAAAATCAGAAACATCCGGCCATCAATTCAACATCTCTAATCATAATAGCCATTAGATCTGTTATCTTTCTAATAAATTACCCACCTCTGCCATTATGAAAATAGACCAAAGTAACCCCCTAAACATGTATGTAAATTACCCACATATGCCATTATAAAAAATAATGTAAATTAACCCTTATTTTTCATGTAAATTACCCTGCCACTTATGCTACTATAAAAACAATATCAAATAACCCCCTAAATTTGCATATAAATTATCCACTTATGTTCTTATTAAATTTAAAATAACCCCTAAATCTGAATCTAAATCATATAGTTATAATAAGATCTTAAAGTGCATCAATATAAAATTTTAAATTACTTTTTCTATAATTATTAATATATTATTTATGTTTTTCAAAGAAAATATATTATTTATGTTATTGTTTATATAAAAAATACTTTCCATAATGTGTGTCGTCATATACTCATATTCATGAATGAGAGACAGATAAGAATATCAAATTTCATGTTGTTTATGGCTTAAGTGTTCCATTAGATACAAATCAAACACACATGGAGGTGCTATGCTAAGGGATAAAACTGTTACTAACTAAACATATTACAATCATTAGAATATGTAATAGATGAATGAGAGTATGAGATAGATAATTATAATTATTAGCTATTTTTAACTAGCCCGTGCGGGGCACGGGTTGATAGACTAGTGAGATGAATAATAGGTAAGGTAGATTGCAGCTGGAGCTCGATTGCAGATGTAGGTGGTGCATAAATAGGGCAGATACAATTGTAATGGTGCGTAAAGAAATAATTAATCTTGTGTCATGTTGTTTATGCATTGAGTCACCGTGCAACACATGGCAGCGTAATTAATTAAGAGTATACACATACTGCCGTTCCATAATCTTCGGGATAATGTTTCATTGCGCGCCTCTCTGTGTAATAAACTAATCTTTTTTGAAACCATTCATGTTACTTATTTCTTAAGTATCTTCTTGTATTAACGTACTGTCACAATTTTCATGCATGAAAAAGAAGAGCAAGCACTACTCTAAAATCATTTCAGATGTAGCTCAACTCAAACTATGATCATTAGAAAAGTTTTTAAAGGGAAATAACCCACCGCTGTGTGTGCTGATCTATCCTAGCTAGATAATCTGCAGAAGCGGAGTTGCAATCCATCTTGCTGTAGATGCCCATTTGCTCGTGGTACCTCTCGTGCCGAATCTGCATCGCGAAGAGAACTAGGCGAGCGCGAGGCCTCCTGCTGACCTTGACGGGAATTTCGTAAGCGTCAGTTCGTCGCCCGTTGGTAAGCGGATCGGAAATAAGGTGCCTCTCCTCTCCCTGATGCCGCTCATTTCCAACTTTCCAAGCACAGAATGTGACCAGCATATAGAACAATGAATGGACTACATATATGATATATCCTTGTGGCCATATATACACAAAGACAATAATCATAGCACATATGAAGTCACCAGTTTCTTTACGACATGAAATTCCTGCTTGTCCCTGCTATTTATATATAGCTCTACCTCTCGTAATACAAGCCAGAACCCATGTAATACTAGTAATGAAGGATTGGTAAAGCAACATGAATGTGAAGGAATACACGTACAGCTACACTGGCATGCAGTTAACATGCCGTCCTTTTTTTCTCAGATTAAATAAAGTGAGTTTGGCTAAAAAGATGTCATTGTTGTTTTGAGAAGGAACATTATGGCACAGTCTGATCACGAAGGGCGTGCCTTTGCCCCCCCCCCCCCAGTCCTTTTCAGAAAAGAAAAAAAATAAGACACAAGCTTTTGGATATATCTTCTTTTTTTCAAGACAACAATTTTAATTATGTGAACCGAATAATTAAATATGTTTTTGTTCAATGTACTGAGTATTTCCTTTCGAATGTCCGGGCACACGGCTAAAGACAACTGGAGGGCACCAAAAAAAGCAATAGCAAAAGTATCGAGTGCAGTTCAATTAAGACAACAATTACTATTGGCATCTTACTCAAAACTACAGTACTATGCAGTTTGGACGATCTTAATTAATATGCAGCAAGGAAAGATAACATTTTTTAACAAAAAGATAATTTCATTTTGTCCTATTCATCTAATGAACAAAGAATGTGAGTCCATGTTGATGGCAGAAAAAGGTGAATTCCTCGGCATTGTACCGATAGAATGCCTGAGAAAAACTCGAATAATGTGCATGCTGATAACGTATGTAATTGTAAAAAAAGATCGGCAATTAGCTATAATTGTGGATGAATGGACTGATTCATTTACCAGAACGTAGTACAAGTACAATAAATAGAAGTTTTAGTGAATCCGTACGTGGATCCAGGTGCATGGGAGAAACCGCATGCATTGGGTTGGTTTGGAGTCCGCGGATGAGATCACCCGACCTTTGTTTTGTACAGTACAGTACTTGACACAGAGAGTTTGGGCTTTATGGCAAATTAACCAGTGCTGAACTACTCAAGGCTCGAGTAAGCTTGTCGAGTAGTATCTAGTCCAAGCAGAAACTCAGCAAACAAAGGCTGCAGAAGAATACAAAAGTTCTAGCAAAAAAGGCTCGATCACAACTGAGAGGTAGAGTTCAACATCTCTGGCACCTCTGGCGACACCGACATCGTCCTGCACTCTTCTAGATTTGTCATGTATGGTTTCCCCATGCCTCGCATTCCAAACAGCTAATCATGTGGAGCCACTGCACAACAGGGTAGAAATAATCCGACGGCGACAGGCCGGCAGCAAAGACCAGAAGCTAGCAGGGATGAATGGTGGCAGAGGGGAGAATGAAGTTGCTATATACATGGAGCAGATGTGATTTCACCGGCTCAACCGTCGATCAATCTCTACATGCACTCTCGTACGAAATGGCACCAAGGAAGCTTTCAGCAACGGCATGTCCCAGCAATATATATGTATGTAGCGGCATGAGATGAACTGTAGTTAAGGCAGATTGGGGGAGCTCGATGGCACGAGGCAGGTGGTGCATAAATTTAGGGCAGAAGTGTGTATTGTGCGAGGGGACTAATTAATGAGGTTTATGGAGCCACGGTTGCTAACACTAGTTAGTCGAAAAAATAATATTTCTAACACTAAACCAGAGGGGTCAAGAATAGAGATAACCAATACTGCCGCTCCAAACTTTTTGTGTGATGTCTCGTTCTGGCTTTGTGTAAACTAATTCTGTAAAAAGAAACCCTTTCATTAACCATTCTTTGTTATTTTTGAAGTAACTTTCCTGCCATCATTTGTACCAGAACGAAATAGAGTGCTATATTACCTTTACTACTATGTTCCTAGAACTACGACACTCGGTCTATCCTCGATGACTGCAGAAACAGGGCAGCAGAATGCGACTCCTAACGTTCATTCTGCTATACCTCTTTTTTCATACTTCGGAGTGCTCCAATTTTCAACAAAAAAAAACTGGTAGCTGCTAACGAAAATAGTGCACACCTAGCACAAGAACAGCCTCATCACGATCAAAGGATCCAGTGCTCCTCATCTACTAATATAACACTTGTGAAAGGATCGGAGGAGCTTGAGATCAAGAAGCATCGGAGAACCTAGCGGCAAGTCGGCACCGAAAGCACCAACGCATGGTTGTTTCCAGCGCGACGTACGGGTGGATGCGGTGGGATGCAATTTCCCAACGCCCCTCAATCCCAAGCCACACTGTTTCTTTTTTGTATCAACGAAAAGGCCACAACATTAATTTCTTTTTAAAAAAATTTCCCCACGAAAAGGCCACACAATTTTGTGTCTCCACCACTCCACTGCACGATGACTGATGTTTAGCCTTTTAGTAGCTTCACTTGTTGGGTGGGCATTTGGTCATACACTCATATGAATGTATAGTTGATCTTCACAACTTGAGTTGCAAGCCATCTTGTGTGAGATCTTTTGCAGCCCTTGACGAGCATGCGTTGCTTGGTCCGCTGGTGTAAGCGGATCATCAGACAGTAGGTATCTCTTGATGCCGCTCATTTCCAAGCACAAAATGTGATCACTAGCCTGCAGCTATCTGCTGGAGTTAGAACTGGCAGCAGCGAGAAAATAGTATGCCAAACACAAAATAAATATGCAACTATATATGGATGGCCTACAACTTATCCTTGCAGCCTATATGTACGAGCTCCCCTTCACATGAGTATGAAGTAGTATATATATTTGTGATGAGAATTGGCCGGTAGATGAAATGAGTTAAAATAGCGGCCTTTAAAAGAGCGGTCACACTCTCACCGGAGCACGGACACACATAGTTCATATATAATGACATGTTGGGAGCTACTAGGCTTTTGCTTTAATTTATGTGTTGTTTGATGCCATTATTGTCAGCAAATCAAGGTGTTTATTAAGGTACATATGCTTTTGGTCTCTGTTTGGTTGCTTTAACGATCGTTGTAGCGTTCATCTACTAGAGGAGGTTGCCTTTTAGTTTTTACACTACACTAGCACACTAGCACGTAGCACCAGATCAGTAAAAGAAAAGGTCGTTAAGAAGGTACAACCCTGGCAGCAGGCACGCAGTACGTGCTCCCAATGTGATGCTGCGTTAGCCTTCTTAAGTAAATAAACTTGAGATTTTCTTAATGAAATACACGTGAAAGTTCTTCTGCTTTAATTTCCATCCTGATCCTGATCCTGATCATCTCAATGAGCAGGAGAGTGTATTAGGGTTTTGCACTGTAACGCAAACGGAGCAGTGTGGAAATCAAGGCCCCAGTAAGCTTGCAGTTGGCGAGTTTGAACTTACATACAGTCCAACTGGGGGGGGGGGTGTGACTGTCTCGAGTCTTGACCTACCCTTCTTTTCACATACTAATAGTATGTTAAATGTTAACCAATTCATCTTCCAACTGCTATAACGAGGCTGAACCGCAGATTTCTAGCAGAAAAGGCTCGATCGGGCACACTATTGTTTGTAAAGTTTAACTTGAAGAAATTATCCACCTTGCTTGTCCCTACTACCTCGTCTTGCACTCAATGCTAGAGGTGTCACCTCACCAAAGCTCCTCTAGTCTACTTGGTTAGAGGGGCTGAGGTATGGTCGCAACCAGGAGACCCAGGTTCAATTCCTCATTGCAGCGAATTATGGAGCTGGTTTTTTTAAAAAAAAATCTGCCGATGAAACCTGGGTTCAGAGGTTTTCTAGGCCCGGAGAAGGTTCCTTCTTCTTCGTGAAAACCCGTGGGGCGGTTTTATCCCACCAGGCCTAGTTAGAGGTGTCACCTCTGGTTCTCCTATATATATATATATATATATATATATATATATATATATATATATATATATATATATATATATATATAATGTAGCTCATATGTTCATCACGAGTGCCAACTGTCAAGAGGTTTCATCATGTGGAGCCACCACAGGTAGCAATATCCAACGGCGACAGGAGATAAAGAAGCCGGCTGATATGAATAATGATAGTTGAGGGAAAGAAGAATATATACTACACGTAGATGTGACTGACCATGATAAACCGTCGAATTATTTTTAGAAACCTGTTTTTCGAATTATTATTATTGTTACTTCCTCCATACTTAAACATATATATGACGACTCTTAAAACAAATGAATTAGTTGTCATCATTGTGTGCATGACAAAAATCAAGGCTACAAAACCTTTACTACTGTCGCTCCAAACTTTTTGTGATGTTTCATTCTGGCTTTGTGTAAACTAATTCTCTTAAAAAAACCTTTTAAATCATTCTTGTTATTACTCAAGTAACTTCTTGCCATCACTTGTACCAGAACAAATGCTATTGCTGTAGTACCCTTACTACTATGTTCATAGAACTATACGTTCGGTCTGTCCTTGATGACTTCAGAAATGGTTTAGCAGAATAATGCATCTCCTAGTACGTTGATTCGGCTACATACCTCGTTTCATACTTTGGAGTGCTCCAACTTTCAAAAAAAAGAAAAGAAAAACTAGTAGTGATTCTTACAAAATAGTAATAAAAGGTTCCAGTGCTCCTCATCTCTACTTATATAATACTTCCCCCATCCAAATTACAATTCCTTTTAACTTTTGTAGATCCATCCATATATCTGTCTGATATGCACCTAGATATATATACAAAATTCAAAATGAATAGTAATTTGGGACCAGCGGTGCCTAGACCGGTTGGTTGAGGCACTAGCATGGTATGCCGCTGGCCACGGTTTGAACCCCTTCGGGGCAAATTTGTGGACGCGAGTTGTGCACATTTAGTGCGTGTTGTAAAAAAATCTCCTCATCTATCCCATGCCACAAGTTTAAGGTCAGCCTCATCTCACGAGTGTTGCGATGCAGTTGTATATGGGTGGGGTAGGGGTTTGAAAATTTTCTCGATCTATGTGAGAAGGCCCCCAGGAGCAGCAATGCAGGGTTGTTTGTTTCCAGTCCAATGGACGGAAGCTGCAAAACGCAATTTCCCAACGCCCCTCATTCTCAGGCCACACTATATATTGTTTCTTTCAACGAAAAGGCCACACAATTTTGGGTCTCCACCCCACAATGACGACTGATGTTTAGTAGCTTCAGTTCTTGGGTAGTAGGCATTTGGTCGAGAGTATATATTGCGATAACCGCCGCAAGCTAGCAATTAATAAGACGGCAGCTTAAAATTCACTGAGCTTGTGGCATGCATATATATGGCGTGTATTTGCATTGCACAAATACTGCAATATTTTGCCACAAATTGAACAGTAGTTATGACAGGTTGGAGGAGCTCGATCGCAGAGGCACTGACACTGAGGCACAGGTGGTGCATAAAAACATGGCAGATAGAAGTGTAATGGTGCGTACTAATTAATTTTATATGTCAAGTCGTTTATGCATGGAGTCACGGTGCAGCACAACCACATGGCAGATAAGCTCATTCAACAATATAATCATCAGAATATAACGCTGCAGGTGCAAGATCTTTGGGATGTTTCATCCTGACTCTCTATCTAAAGAAGCGAAAGTGATACCCTAACTCGAATGAAGAAGATACAGCCAGTCCAGCAGCTCGCGGAGTCAAACTATCTAAAAAATTTTGGGAAACCTTGACACCTAGAGTATGTGCATATAATATTTTTTTTTGTATGTGCATATAATTATAAATAGGGCTATGACCTATCTGTCTCAAAGCTAGCTGAATGATCTGCACAAGCGGAGTTGCAAGCTAGCCATCTTGTTGAACAAATGTCCATATCTGCTCTGTGCCTCTCGTGGACTCTACATGTGGCCAACGCAGATTTGCTTCTTGAAAAGAAGTGGCAGTAGCTAGCGCAACCTCCTTTTCCGACCTTGACGAGTATGCGTTGGTCCGTCGGTGTAAGCTGATCAGACAGTAGGTGCCTCTTCCTGATGCCGCTCATTTCCAATTACAAAATGTGACCATCAGCCTGCTATCTGCTAGCTAGAGTTAGAAACTGGCAGCAGCGAGCAAATAGTTTCGCAAGCAGTCAAGACAAAATATGCAACTATGTATGGCCTACAACTTATCGGCCTTAGCACGAGCTCCCCTTCGTTCACATGAGTATATATAGGTATATATAGAGAGTTGGCCGTGAAGTCATGAAATTAGTTAAATAGCAGCCTTTACAAGAGCGGTCACGCACTCACACTGGAGCACGTACGTGTTCATATATAATATAACATGTTCGAATGCTTTTGCTCTATGTGTTGTTTGATGCGATTGTCAGCAAATAATCAAGGTGTCTATGTAGGTAGATATGCTTTTGTTCTCTGTTTGGTTGCTTTAATGATCGATATAGAGGAGGTTGCTTGTTACACCACATTATTAGCACCAGATCAGTAAGGAAAAGTTGGTTGAGAAGGTACAACGACCCTGCAGGCAGCAGACACGCAGTACGTACGTGCTCCCAATATGATGATGGGTCATTAGTAAACTTGAGATTTTCTTAAACGCATAGGCGTGAAATTAAGTACTTCTGCCAAGCACTGCTTTCCCTCCTGATCGTCCTGATCCTACTACAAGCTCAATGAGCACGAGAGTGTAAGCATATAGCAATAACCGCCGCAAGGTGGTAATTAATAAAACGACAGCTAGCTTAAAAATCACCGAGCTGGTGCATTGCATGTGGGGTGTCTATTTGCTGCATATAAACTGCGTATAATCCCGTGGTTTAATTTGGTGGTGGAGTAACTTCTTTGGCCCCCCACTGGCCACTGTGTTGTTCCATTTGCTTCAGTTACATGCTTGCAAATCTGGCAGCCTGCATGCATGTCAGGAAATTGCTACCACCCATCGCCCAAGTACATACCGTCGGAGCTTTGATATTGGCACAGCTTTGTATGTCTCAATGGCGAGAAGAAATCCACGACTGGCCCATTCTCGTGGTACTACCAACTATTCTGAAAGCAACCTTAATGTGTAGCTGTTCGAGGTTGAAAATATATATTTTACTTTAAAAATTAAAACACATGAGTTGTGCTTATCTTTGTCTTCCTTAAATTGAAATAATTAAAGCAAACTACGACTTTGAGATCTATAACAGCTTCCCAAACAGTGAGATGAATTAACACGATGGATATACCGAAACAGAAGAACAATATGTACATTTCAAACAAGTTGTCGTAGTTGTGCGTTCGAGAGCAGGATGGAGGCCACACACAACAAATGTCGAGTTGCAATATGTGCGAAGCACCCGACAGAAGTCTTCGTCACCAACGACACCCACAAGACATGCATCTAGCGAAAATGTGTGACACATTCGCATTGAAAACACCTCGTTCGGAGGAGTTTGGAGGAGCTTGATACTAGTCCACTCGTCGACCGGCACAGTGGCCCAAGGTGCAAGCTCCGTGCCATATCATGTTTTCCCGATGCCACTCATTCCGAAATACTTGGCGGGTTGGCACACCGCTGTTCAGTTTATGTGTCACACACTAGTTTTCGGATGAGAGCGCAAGATAATGGCATGTAGAGGGAGGAACATGGTGGAGATAGTCATATAGGCAGGCTAGCTGTTGTTTATACACACACACACACCAATGTTTGCCTCATGGAACTAGCTTTTCTGAAAATAAAATTTGCCTTGTGGAGGGGCAACATGTGCAAACATTATTGCGAGTTGTTATCGCAAAATGAATGTATATAGCAAGGTGGTACATACACTTTTCGTAACTTTGATTTGGTGGTTTGGCACTAAGAGTTGCTCCTTAAAAGTGTAGTATGTATACAACAGCTCCAGAGTGGTTTTGGGCTGTATGGCAAACTGACCAGTGTGGAATTCAAGGCTCGAGTAAGCTTGCTGATCGAGCAAATAGTTCAAGCAGTTGGCGAGCTTGGGCTTCCATACAGTTCAACTAGGGGATGTTTGTCTTGACTCCTACCCTTCATTTCAGATACTAATAGTGTGTTAAACAATTCTTCCAACAGCAACGAGGCCGAACCGCGAAGTTCTAGCAGAGAAGGCTCGATCGGTCTCAATTGATTTGTAAAGCTTAACTTGCAGAAATTATCTGCCTTGTAGTTAGTTCCCCACTAGGGTGCGTTTGGCACATCTATGCCGGTGGCTGGAGTGGATTCTCTGGTAAAGCTGAAACTGTCTTAGAAAAATGTTTGGCAAACCAACTTCTTCCGACTGTGTAACGTGGATAAGAGGATAAAATATCCATAATGCTCTTTCATTTTCTTTTTTTATTTCTTTATTTTATTTTCCTATTTTCTTTTTCTCTTTCTATTATTTTTTTCTTTTTTTTCTTGTTATTCTTTTTCCCTTCTCTTTTCTTCTCTTATCCACTCGGCTGCCTCCGTCCCGCCTCATATCGCAGTGCCGCCAGCCTATCACCTCCCTCCCTCCCCGACGTCCTCCCGACACGGATGACTGTCTTGACTCATACCTTTCTTTTCAAACAGTGTGTTAACCAATTCTTCCAACAGCAACAACGAGGCTGAACCGCAAAGTTCTAGCGAGAAGGCTCGATCAGTTACAATTGTCTTGCGAAGCTTAACTCGGAGAAATTATCGACCTTGCTGACCCTCACTACCTCGTCCTGCACTCTTCTAGAGGTGTCACCACTGGTTCCCCTATGTCTCGCGTTCCAAATATCAGCTCATGTGTTCATCACGAGGGCCAACTGCCAAGAGGTTTCTTCATGTACTGGAGCCACAGATAGAAATATCCAACAACGACAGCAAAGAAGCCGGCTGGGATGAATAATGATAGCACTACATATAGCAAAGGGAAAAAGAATAGGGCTCTTTTACAGTGAATCATACCACCATATACCACTTTTTGCAAAGGACCGGTACATATTTTCTATGATGAAGCTTAATTTGGGCATGCGCATGCCTCAGCATTCAGTAATATGAGGAGGAGCTCGCACATCATTCTGGTGGTGCATAAATAGGGACTAGGGAGTAGTGTAGCAGAGGGGCTAATCTTCTGTCACGTTTATGTTATGGGTGGAGCACATGGCAAATTAAAAGCTCATTTATTCATTCATTAGCAGGTCTGGCTGGCTAACAACTTCAATTGTCCAACGCCGTCTGGCTACTTTGTTTTGATTGGAAAACACCCTATCGTATTTGTAACGCTAAAGCAGAGTAACAGATAATATAGATAAAATCATAAAATTAATACTGCCGCTCCAAATTATGTCTCTCTGTAAATTAATTCTTTTTTAAAACCTGTTTTTGAAACCATTATTGTTATTTATTAAGTTGCTTGTTGTCATCATTATATGAACCATTATGTTGATAGAACCACAGTCTATCCTAGCTAATCCTGCAGAAGCAGAGTTCTATCAAGTTTTGGTAAAAAAAAAAACTATTCTAACGAGTTCAACCTACTCAGAGTTCATATATTTGAATATGATCTCAACGATGATAGTGCAGTGACCCGGAAATCAAATTTGCAATTTTTTTGAACGGAACGGTAAGAGAATTGCCGTAATTTTTATTAGAAGATAAAAGGTACAAGAAACCCCCAAAACAAAAAGATTAAAAAAAGGCAACTACAACTCTATACAGCTATAAACAACTAAGGGTAACAACTATAGCACGAAGAAAAAACAAAGAAAAGGAAAATTGGTAAAGCCCCTGGACAACTAAATTGGGACGGCGTCCATCACTGCTTGTGCTGGAGTCGTCGATGGGAAATCATGAACGTCGCTTATGATGAGAGAGGCTACTTTTGCTGTATCCATAGAGGTGTGCTCAAAAGTCCTTATATTTTGTTTTTCCAGATGTTCCACCAAATGTAGAGAATTAGTCCATCAACTAAAGGCCTTTGCTTCTTGTCATACGGTCATCGTAGGCATTTCCACCAGCCATTAATGGTGCGTGTGGATGGTTGTTGTAGGTCCTGTCGTTGAAGCTGTGTGGTGAGAAGCATCCATACCGCCCTAGTAAATGGGCAATCCATGCATAGGTGTGTCGATGTCTCAGGAGAGGTTTGGCACAATTTGCATACCAGGTCATGCGGCCATCCACGTTTAGCAAGGTTATTAGCAGTAAGTATTTTATGTTGAAGGAGGATCCAGGCGAAGATTCGACATTCAGGCTCGGCTTTCGTTTTCTAAATCGGTGTGGAGGCTAGCTTCTTATATCGAGCCCTGAATCGTATTTGATATGCGCTTTGTGTGGTGTATTATCCATCAGATGTCCATTTCCATTTAATCCTCATCTGCTGCTTCCTCCATTCTTGCTACTGTTGTAATTTCTCCCCAAAGTCGGATGAACTCATTTAGCTCGTCAGCTGTGAGAATTGGAGTGATGTGACTGACCCATTTGTTGTTTTGAAAGGCCTTTAGCACCATAATCTTTTCCCTCCTCGTTCTTTGGAATAAGAAGGGAGCCAAGTTTTTAGGTGCTTGTCCGTTGATCCAGTTTGAGTTCCAAAAACTGGCTTTGTCCCCTTTCCTCACTGTAACTTTTGTAGATGTGTCAAAGGGGTCTCTGTCCGTCTTATCACATGGGATATCAAGTCCAGTCCAAGGTCGGTCAGCTTGCTTCCATCAAACCAAAGCCATCGCAAACGTAAGGCTCACACAAATCTCTCTAAGTCCAATATGCCAAACCCCCCAAGCTCTTTGGGTGTACACACTATTGGCCAATTTACCAAGCAGTGTCCTCCGCTAACTTTATCATGTTCCTCTCATTTCCAAAGGAAACTCCTTCACATCCTATCAATCTGTTTCAGCAGCCATTTTTGCATCGGGAATATCGTAAGGTGGTAAATCGGCTGTGACGAAAGCATGCTCTTGACCAAAGTCTCCCTGCCGGCCATTGACAAGAGTTTACCATTCCATCCCGGAATACGCCCTCCGATCTTGTCTAGTAGTGGTTGCACGTCGACACGTCGTAGCTTTCGTGTATGGAGGGGCAGGCCCAAGTGGTTTCCAGGGAATTTCCCAATATTACCAGGGAAGTCTGTTAAAGCTTTGGCGATTGTTGTTTCACCACATCTTATGAGAAATATCTGTGTCTTGTTTAGATTCACCCCGAGACCTGAGTAGTTACCAAAAACATTTAGTATTTGCGATATGTGACACTGGTAGAGAGAGGACCTACGGTCCCGGTTGGTAAGGGCATTAGGTCCCTATGTGACCAACCGGGACTAATGATGAGAGACAAAGTGGGGGGGGGGGGGGGGGGGGTTAGTCCCCGGTGAACCAACCGGGACTAAAGGGGGGCCTTTTGTCACGGTCGCAAATGTAAGGCTCGCACAAATCTCTCTAAGTCCAATATGCCAAGCCCCCCAAGCTCTTTGGGTGTACACACTATTGGCCAATTTACCAAGCAGTGTCCTCCGCTAACTTTATCCTGTTCCTCTCATTTCCAAAGGAAACTCCTTCGCATCCTTTCAATCTGTTTCAGCAGCCATTTTTGCATCGGGAATATCGTAAGGTGGTAAATCGGCTGTGACGAAAGCATGCTCTTGACCAAAGTCTCCCTGCCGGCCATTGACAAGAGCTTACCATTCCATCCCGGAATACGCCCTCCGATCTTGTCCAGTAGTGGTTGCACGTCGACACGTCATAGCTTTCGTGTATGGAGGGGCAGGCCCAAGTAGTTTCCAGGGAATTTCCCAATTTTACCAGGGAAGTCTGTTAAAGCTTTGGCGATTGTTGTTTCACCACGTCTTATGAGAAATATATGTGTCTTGTTTAGATTCACCCCGAGATCTGAGTAGTTATCAAAAACATTTAGTATTTGTGATATGTGACACTGGTAGAGAGAGGACCTACGGTCCCGGTTGGTAAGGGCATTAGGTCCCTATGTGACCAACCGGGACTAATGATGAGAGACAAAAAAGGGGGGGGCTTTAGTCCCGGGTGAACCAACCGGGACTAAAGGGGGGCCTTTTGTCACGGTTGATAATACCAACCGTGACTAAAGGGGGGGCACGCCAGGGTTAAAAAAATATTTGAAAATCCCCGGGAGGCCCTCACACACACGCAAGTCACAAGTCACGCGATTTTTCACGCGAAATATACGCGTGTGCGGGTGCGGGGATTCAAACTCGTGACCTCCAGCCTCGTGCGTAGCTTCCTCACCATCTCACCTACATAGCACATCTGACTGAGTAGAGGATGCTATCCTCTTATAGTAACTCGTGGGAGACCCTTTAGTCCCGGCTGGTAACACCACCCGTGACAAAAGACCCCCCTTTAGTCTGGGTTGGTGTTACCAACCGTGACAAAAGGGTGACCCTCCCTTTAGTCTAGGTTCGTGTTACGAATCGTGACAAAAGAGGGGGGGGCTTTAGTCTCAGTTCGTAACACGAACCTAGACTAAAGGGGGTGACCCTTTTGTCACGGTTCGTAACACGAACCTAGACTAAAGGGGGTGAGCACTCATGGCATTAGCGGCCACGTCGATGAAACCCCTTTAGTCCCGGCTCCAAAGTTGAACCGGGACTAAAGGGGCGTACCAAAGGGTCTTTCTATACCAGTGTGATGAAGCTCATTACAAGCTAGGTTTGCAAGGATGGCCGCATCATCCGCATAAAGGGAGCACCGTAGCGAGGCCTCGATCTGCTGCCAACTCAATCAGTCGATGAAGAGAGTCAATTGCCAGGATAAAAACCATGGGTGATAGCGAATCCCCTTGTCGCAAACCTCTAGCATGCTTGAATTGCCTTCCTGGAGTACCATTTAAAAAAATTTTGGATGATGAAGTGGCCAGCAGGGTGGCTATCCAATCTCGCCATCTCTGTCCAAAACCAAGCGCTTGCAAAGTTTCCATGAGGAAAACCCAACTGACAGAGTCGAACGCCTTAGAAATGTCTAACATGATGAAAACTGATGGACGCTTAGCTATATGCAAGGCTTTGATCACACTCTGTACATAAATGAAGTTGTCATGGATACATCTGTTTTTGATGAAAGCGTTTTGACATCATGATACTAAATCCTGTAGTCGGGGTGCAAGTCGGTCAGCTAGGATTTTTTTAATAATTTTCGCCAAACTATTTATCAGGCTGATCGGGTGAAAATCTGTAATGGTGGCTACCACATTAGCTTCGTTAATTAAATCCAGCCACTGCATTCTAAATGAGTGGAAAGCTCTTAGGGCTGCTATCAGGTCTTCCTGGATGATCGTCCAACATTTTTTGTAGAACAAACCCATAAATCCATCCGAGCCTGGGGCTTTTTCACCTAGTAACTGCATAATCGTTTGCTTAATTCCTCCTGTTCAAACGGGCCTTCAAGCTCGCTGAGGTCATGTTGTTCGTAGCCCAAATTGTTCCAGTTGAGGCTAGCAGTTCTCACTTGTGTTTGGCCGAGCAGATTGACAAAATGGTCAAAAACGACCTCTTCTTTTTGTTGCTGAGTAGTCGCTAACCCATTATTTATTTTAAGTGAAGGGATGAATAATTTACGTGTTCGATTACTTGCATGCAGCATGAATAATTTTGTACATGCGTCTCCCTTTCTAAACCAAGTGAGCATGGAGTGCTGGCGTGCTTGTGATCAGATAATTGCTGCAATGCCCACTGATTTTGCTTTAAGGTAGCTCCGAAAGCTGAGCTTGTCGTGGGTTAAATTTCTCTGTTCCTGCTCAGCATCCATGAGGAGTAGGAGTTGCTTAGCTATCTCTAAACGCAGGGGAAGGTTGCCCAAGGATTGCCTTCGCCACAGCTTGCGAGCTTTGGCAGTGCGTAGCAATTTTACATGCATGCGAAGGATGCTGTCCTGGGTGTTAACCGGTTGCGACCATGAGGTTTAAACTGTTTCATAGAAGCCTGGCATGTTGACCCAAAACGCCTCAAATCGGAACCCATAAAAATTTTGCCTAGCCACATCGCCGTTGAGAAGTAGAGGGGCGTGGTCTGATCCCATGGTAGGAAGCACCTGGAGGTCAATGTTGGGAAGTAACAAGTGCCACTCCGGCGAGCCGAAGACGTGATCAATTCAGGTAAAAGTAGGATCATTTTGTTCATTGCTCCACGTGAAATTTCTGCCACGTAATTGCAATTGAAGCTCTTGATATTATTACTGGTCAATACAACAACACCAAGTCATCCGAATGCCGCTCATTCCCAAGGACAAACTATGTGATAATACGTATTGTTTACGATTAATATAATCAACCTGCTAGAAATAACAGCACGTTGATGGCCTGCTAGTGGCGGAGCAAAATTACTGCGTCCAATGCCGCCGTCACCTCAACCTTCTCTGAGTCTCCAACGTCAGTATCCGGCACTGGCAGGGGCGAAGCTGCATTGCATGGAGCCGACAGGGCCGCCGGAACCCGACGAAATTTGTCAAAATCAATGAAAACACTGTTTACAACTGTTCATACATGCAGCCGACCCCAACATTTGGTGCATCCGACCCGGTGGCTTTCTCGTCTGGCTTCGCCCTTGGGCACTGGCAGCACACCATATTTCATAGCACCGGCCGTCATTGCCAGCTTCGGCACCATCTCGATCCTCCAGGACGAACTTGCAACAACAAATCGACGTCTCTGCCATGTTTGCTCCGACCAGCACGATGCCGTGGAACTTCACAGGTTTCAGCTTCAGTTTTTGTCATGTTTCTTTTCCTGATACCGCTCATTCCAAATCCAGAACGCACATTCTTCATCACATACATCTAATGGAGGTGAGCTGCTCGTCATCGAAACCTACCTAGCTATATATACACACTTTCAATGACGTATAGACGAACAATCATGTATATATATAAGATTAGCAGGATAAATGGAGTGAATATTCATTAATTGCTAATCCAACAACTTATTTTAAAAGGCTTTCTTTATGTGTAGTTTTTTTTAGGTCCGATGCATGAATGGCTCACAACTAGTACATGGGAATTGTATATTTCCACCATGTGAAAAAAAATTGTGCTATATATATATATATATGAAAAAAGTATGTATTATTTTTAAAAACACATAAGTTGTGATACAAACTACTTTGGGATCCATAACAATCCAAATCACGAGACTGAAATTTGGTCATAATAATCGTGTTGGCCTCATCATCGAAAAGCTGTGCTGCAATCCATACAAGTTGCCATGGTTGTGCATGGGCGAGCAGATACATCTGATCTTTAAGCAGTCTACTGATGAATGGATGCCAAGCACATGGTCACCGAGTTGCAATATAATCCATGCGAACCACCTGCCCAACAGAGGTCTTGAGAAGCAATAACCACAAGAGAAACACCCATCAAAATTGGTTGACGCCCTCGCATGATAATACTCTCGTTCGGAGGAACGTGCATTGATACTTGGCCAATCGTCGACTGGCCAATCGGTCCTAAGCTCAGCCTTGTCACCGAAGCATGTTTTCTTAATGCCGCTCATTCCAAAAAGCCATGGTCGATCGTGTGCCCAACCCTTGGCACTAGGCACAGCAGCAACTGCCTCGTCCTCCATTTTTTGTAGAGGTGTCACCTCTGGTTCCCCTATGCCTCGCATTCCAAAATAGTAGCTCTGTTCCTATGTTCATCTCGAGTGCCAACTGCCAAGAGGTTTCATCAGCCTTGTTTGGTTCCAGGTGTTACTTTTTTAACACCTCCTTTGACCCTTAATTAAGGGTATTAAATAAAGTCAGTTTACAAAACTAACTCCACAACCTCCCGGTTAAATCGCGAGACGAATCTAATGAGGTCTTTGACCGCATGATTAGAGAATAATTACTGTAGTAAATCATGGATTAATTAGGCTCATTAGATTCGTCGCGTAAAGTTGCACTCATCTGTGAGAAGGTTCTGTAAATAGACTTCATTTGGTACTCCATGCATACAAGATTCCCAGGTGTTAGAAAACTAACACCTGTAACCAAACAAGGCCATCATGTGGAGCCACAGGTAGAAACATCCAACGACGGCATATTTTTTATGATGAAGCTTTGGGCATGCGCATGCCTCAGCATTCATCAGCAATATGAGGAGGAGCTAGCTCGCACATGAGGCCAGGATTCAGGTGGTGCATAAATAGGGAGAAGTAGTTTTTTTTTGAAGTAAAGGGAGAAGTAGTGTAGTGGTGCGCAGAGGACTAATCATGTCACGTTTATGTTATAGCGGTGAAGCACGTGGCAAAAGCTCATTCATTCATTAGCACGTCTGGCTGGCCAGCAACTTTAGTTGTCCACCGCCGTCTGGCTATTTTGTTTGATGGAAAACACGCTGTCGTAACAGAGAAAATAAATAAAATTAGTACTGCCGCTCCAAATTAGAATGTCTCTGTGTGTAAATTAATTCTTTTTACAAACTTGTTTCTGGAACTCTCAACGATGATAGTGCAGTGACCCGGATATATAAACTTGTTTTTGAAGCTCCAGATATTATTACTGGTCAATACAACAACACCAAGTCATCCTGATGCCGCTCATTTCCCAAGGACAAAATATGTGATACGTACTGTATTTGTTTAAGACGTAATCAACCTGCTAGAAAGAACATTACACGTTGATGGCAGGGCACATGACACCAAGCGCTGAGTAATTTATATGAAAGAGTGCTTGTGCTGCTCCTCCTTGTAGCAATCTGATGCACCACACATGCCGTTGAGATGGATGTTTGCGTTACAATGCTGGGTTGCTGGCCAGTCAGAAGAAAGGATCTCAACGTGGAACGCCGTTGCCCTGTTGGTGGCGGAGCAAAATTACTGCGTCCAATGCCGCCGTCACGTCCACTTGCTCTGAGTCTCCAACGTCGTCTCCAGCAGAACACCAGATTTCATAGCAGTGGCCGTCATTGGCCAACTTCAGCACTATCTCATCCAGGAACTTGCAGCAGCAAATCGACGTCTCCGCGATGTTTGCTCCGACCTGCATGATGCCGTGGAACTTCACAGGTTTCAGCCTCTGTTTGTGCAATGTTTTTAGATAGAGGGCTTTAGATAGAGGGCCAGATCGGCCCGGCTTTCTCAAAAAGCAAGAGGCATACTGGGGATGCCAGTTTGTACAGAGGAGCGCAAAGCGCGAGATTACAAGCCATAGGCTGAAAAGAAACAAAATATGCTTGAACCTCCCCACTCTAAACTCGCTCTAGAGGACAATAAAACAGACCAGGTATGTAGCAACCGAATTCCACGAACACAAAATAAAGGAAAAGAAAACAGGTAGAAAGCTCCTAGTTCTTCCTCCCAGACTACCCTTCAGACCCTAATGATGACAGTCGATGTTTTAGCTTGATGATCACCGAATCGACCCAAAGTTGTTCCTTCTCCCTGAGCAGCACTCTCCACGTCTGCATAAAGGATAAAGTTCGAAACATACTAACATTTGGAGAAGAAACCAAGATATTGTTACAAACAAAATCGTTTCTAATAAGCCATAAGCTCCAGGAAAGACATCCAAACAGAAAGACAAAATTTCTACTCGTTCTATTAGAACCCTCTATCAATTTCCCATGCAGATCCTCCAAGCTAGCAGGGAAAGAATCCCACTCTAGTACATCTCTGAACACACTCCAGCAGAAGTTTGCCAATACACATTGCACAAAAATATGTTCAGTACTCTCCACTTGGCCGCATAACTTGCTCTCAATTGGGCCAGGCCAATTTTTCTTCCTTAACTGTTCTGCTGATTGAACTTTGTCATTGCATACTTGCCACAAAAACATCTTAATTTTTAGAGGTAGTTCTGCTGCCCAGATGTTATTCATCCATTTGTTCTCCATTCCAGGGTAGGTAAGTGCCTTATAGAGTGAGGAAGTAGTAAATTTACCAGATTTCTCCAAACACCACCGGACTGAATCTGAATCTTGAGAAAGACTCACCCCCTCGGGAGTAATACAAGGTCATTCCACTCTTTCTCTTCCACCTCTCCAAAAGTCCTCCTAAAAGTTAAGTTTATATTCCCACCTCTCATAACTTTGTACACTGACCACTCCTTTTGGTTACAATGTCAAAAATCCCATTAAACACAATCTTCAGTGGACATTTGTCTCCAAATATCGTGCCAAATCCAGAACACATGTTCCTTACATTCATCTAATAGATGTGAACTGCTCACCGTCAAACCTACCGAGCTATATATAAACTTTCAATGACGACGTATAGACATCCAATCATGTGTGTGTGTGTGTATGTATATGTATGTATATGCATGTGTGTGTGTGTGTGTGTGTGTGTAAAAGATTAGCAGCAGGATGAATGGAGCGAATATTCAGCAATTGCTGAACCAACAACTATTTTAAAAGGCATTCTTAATGTGTCGTAGTTTTTCAGGTTTGATGCATACATGGCTCACTACTACGACATGGGAATTGTATGTTTCCACTTTGTGAAAAAATGTGCTATATATATGATGGTGGTGGTAGAATGAAAGTATGTGTTCTTTTTGAAAAGAAACACATAAGTTGTGCTGATTTGTGTTCTTCCTCAAATTGGAATACAAACTACACACTTTGGGATCGATAACAACTTCTAAACCATGAGACTCAAATTGGGGCATAATATATAAGCTTATTGCTGGCCTCATGATGGAGATGGTGGATACCGCTGCGCTGCAATCCATACAAGCAAATTGCCATGGTTGTGCATACGCGAGCACAGAGATCTGATCTTCAAGCACATGGATGTCAAACACATCACTGAGTTGCAATCCATGCGAAGCACCTGCCCGACAGAGACCTTGAGCAGCAACGCCCACAAGAGCAAAGCACCCATCAATTTTTTTTACTCGAATTTTTTTTGAAGAGAAACAGGAGGGGGGGGGGGGCACCCATGAAAGGAATCGGATGCTCGTAGCCTAAGAGGGGGAGGGGGTGAATTAGGCAACTTAAAAAACTTAACCTATGGTTTCACTACTTTTGCATAAAGATAAACTAGAACATGCTATCTAGATGTGCAACTAAGGTTGTTCTAGTGTGAAACTCCCATCTAAAAACAAGATTTGCAACCTATAGCCAATCCTAGCATGATACTACTCTAGGAAAGTAAAGGCAAGCAAAGATTGCAAGATAGTAAATGCGGAAACGTAAAAAGGGATGAGAGGAAGCTAACTCTTGACACGCGATTTATCCCGTGGTATCGGTAGGCACTAAGCCACCCCTAGTTCACGTTGTTGAAGCACTCACACAAGAGTATTTCTTCCCGGTCACCAAGTCTCTCCCAAGAGCACCACTTGACTCGCCACAAAGGCTCGCCACTTAGGCACTCGCCAAGCTCCCTTGGTCACCTTGATGCCGCCTCCACTAAGGAGCTTCCCCACCAAGGAAGGGGGTCTCCACGTCCCCCGCACAAAGTGTCCTTGCCACTCCACACCAAGCCGGAGGGTTGAAGATGATTGCCGGTGAGCCACTTAGACCCCAAGGCTTCCGGCGCACCTTGTACAACTTGATTCACTCAAGAATCACCTCACAAGGTTGGCACACACACAGCTCTAAGCTAAGCCTAGCACTAAGCACACACACAAAGCGTGTACAAGTCTATGGATGAGCAATCTAGCACTTGGATGGATAGGATATGATCTTCTAGGTGTCTTGCACTCCTATGCACTTCCACATAATCCAGTAACCTCAAATGGGTGAGTGGAGGGGGTATAAATAGCCCAAGGCACCCAAGGAGCCGTTGGCTAACGGCCACTGAAAAAGTAAGCGTCGGATGAACCGATGCTATCCTTTTCAGGGCGTCGGTTCATTCGGTGCCCCTCCCACGTCACTTAGCCGTTGAGGTTCTCTGACAGAACTACTCCGACGCTATGCTCCGACGCACCGTCGGATCATCCGGTGCTGAAGACCCCGCGGCCAGATCCTTACTGTTAGCTTCCACGAGACCATCGGATGAACCGCTGCTGACCCGTCGGTTCATCCGGTGCTACTGCATGAATCTTGGTGTGTCTCTGTCTTGTTTGAACTTGATCATCGGATAAACCGACGGTTCCCTCCAATGGACCGTTGGTTCATCCGACGCTACTGTCTTCGCGGCTTCTCTTCTCTAATTCATCCGACACAACTAGGATATAGACCGTCGGACGGTGTCAAGTTGATTCCAGTCGCTGCGCAGTGTACCAAGTGCTCCGACGCTCGCCTCCAGGATACCGTCGGTTCATCCGACAGTGTCTTTTCTTCCTTTTCTTCGCGTCTTCAACTTGGATCTTTGTTTCAACTTAACATACTTAACATACTTAACATGCCATCACTTATAGCCCCAAAATATATACTAAGTCCTCATTTTTGCTATAAGTAACTTAACATGTGCATGATATGTTAACTTGTGGTAACATCCATGAGACCTAGGAATGCCTACAACGACATGCTAGACAATGTGGTTAGTCCCATTACTTGTGTTAGCATGAATCACCAAAATCAACTCGAACAAATGTCAAATGGGGTCATGTTCGCTACAACCCATCAAAATTGTTTGACAGACTCCCTTGATACCCATCTCTTACGGAGGAACTTGATACTAGTTCAATCGTCAATTGGCTCAGTGACCCAAACCACAGCCTCTGCACTGGAAAGTCATGGTCGCATGCCCAAGGCTTGGCACTGGGCACAACAGCAACTGCCTTTCGGTTTTTGCGACCACATGCCAACTTTGTTACGAGAGCGCTAGCTAGCTAGGTGGATCGGAGGAGGACACAAGAGGTGGATATATAGATCGAATGCTTTTTATATACACCAAGGTGTGTCTTGTCTCTCGTGTTGAGGGTCGTTGGCAGGTGGAAACAATAGTACTGTGAGTTTTGTGAAGAGGAAACACACCAACTACTTTGCTACGCTGTCGCGAATCCCGTGTGATTCTCGAGGGTCGGCTTAGCTTGATCGGGCAAGCGTGGCTAGCTGTAGGACTTGGACGGCGAAACACTTTCGTGCATCAATTCAGGCGCCAATAACCATCGTAGCAACCGTCCATCCATCTGTCTACACAGCTTAACCCTGCAGAGCAAACCAATGCTGCGGAATACAATGCAATTTCCCAATGCCTCTCATCCCCAGACCAGCACACTCTTTCATTCGATCGGGTCTCCACGACTCCACGAGTGAGGTCCAGCTAACTTATCAGTAGATTTTTGGAACTTTTTGGGCATTCCCGGGCAACCATTGCTGCACGCGCTGCATGAGTTGGCAAGACGATGGGCTTAGAAGTTCACAGTGCTGGTTGCTGCTAAGAGCTTTGAGAGGCAAGTATGCATGTCGTTCGTGTCTACTTATAATGGTGAGGGGAAAGTAATGGTGAGAGGAAATTGTAGCAAACATGGCCCCCATCAAGTGGTTACTACCAGAGCATGTTTAATTGATTTGCACATGCCACACAGTATGGACAACGAGCTCTTTTATGGTGGATCATACCACCCTATACCACCGTTGGCAAGGACCAGTATGGAATGATCTGACGGTTGAGATTAATTGTATACCACCACGGCTTGACATGTGGTATAGGGTGGTATGCATAGGTTGTATAGCTAGGTGGTATAGGGGTATTATTGGTAGTTTTTTCTTGATGGCATAAACGAAATATATGATTTTTTTATTTCAATTTTTTCATGTCCCTATGGTGTTATGGCCATTTTTTTCAAATTTCAAAAATGAATTTTTTCAAATTTTTTTCATTTCAAAATTTTCTTGATGGCACAAACGAAATATGTCAAAATTTTTTCATTTCTCTCTAGTGGTATGGCCGATTCTTTTCAAATTTCAAAATGAAAATTTTCATTTCAAATTTCAAAAATGAAAATTCAAAACTTTTTCGTTTCCCTGTGGTGGTATGACCAATTTTTTTTTCAAAATTCAAAAACAAAAATTTTCATTTCAAATTTCAAAAATGATTTTTTTCAAATTTTTCATGGTAGCATAAACAAAAAATCTTTCTCGGCCCGAGGTTGCCAAATTTATTTAAAATTTACAAAAATTATCTATTTACCCTTACCAAAAATAACCATATACTGCATACCACCACGTGGTGGCATGGTCCACCGTAAAAGAGCCTATGGACAACTAAACTGCATTTAGTACTCCAATTTTCAAAAGACTTAAAAAGACACTAGTAGTGGTGCTTGCAAAAATCACTACGGGAAATGGACAATATGTTGCAAGTCAAGCGCTCACGGCAAAGCCTAGAATACCGTCGGCAAAAGGTTTGTTGATGGCCTCCCTCGGCGGCATACTTCAACCGGCAAAGGGCCCCTTCGCCGTGAGCCGAAACACGGGCGCATGACAAACGTCTGTCGTGCGTGCTCCTAGGCTCTCGGCAAACTTTATTGCAAAAAAATAAAAAAAGAAAAGAAATCCCACAGGTCGGGCACTGCGCCCCCAACCGGTCGACTGCCATGGTTCTCCACTGCCGCCCCCTCCCTGCACCGGCCGTCGTACGCCACCACTAGGCCGCCACAATACCTATTTTGCCGTGAGTCCTGCTTTTACCGGAGTTTTCTTCATGTCCGTCAGCAAAATGGTATTTTTCCATGAGTTTGATAAAAAGCTCACGGAAAAAAGCAAAGCTCACGACAAACTTTGATTTCCCCGTAGTGAATAGTACACCTAGGACACGAACAACCTCCTCATCAAAGGATCCAGCAGTTCTCCTAACCTACTAACACTTCCTAAAGGAGGTATCAATGGTAACATGTCATGCCAAAGTTTGAGCTCGGGAGAAGCATGTCAGTTCGATACATATATGGATGTAGATAATTTACATGCCAGATCAGTAAAAGAAAAGGTGGTTGAGAATGAACCCTGACAGCAGGTACGGACCTAGTATATGCTCTCAATACGATTGATGTGCCCGCATTATTTAGTGAACTTCTTCGTTACGCTCTCAATATTTAATTACTTAACCACATACACGTTGAAGTTCTTCGTTATGTTCTCCCTCCCGTTTATATCTCCTACTGATGCTGATCGATCATGCAACAAACTCCATGACTGTTTCTATCTCCGTAACAAATAACCAAAGTTTGAGCTTCGAGAAGCATGTCGGTTCGATACACATGGATCTGGATATTACATGGCAGATCAGAAAAAAAAATTGGTTGAGAATGATGAATCGTGGCAGCAGGCAGGCACCTAGTACACGCTCTCAACGTGATTGATGTGCCATCAGTGTATACCTTAGGCTTGCGAATTCCACCTTGAAGACGCGTGCGGGGACGAATCTGTTGTTCCTGCTGCTGCTGTGTTTCCGACGCAGAAGATCCGGCTCCAGCTTCCGAAGCAGATCCGCCTGGCACAGGTTCTGCCGCCGCAGGGGCAGCTGTGTCCCCCGGGTGCGCTGAGGCGGAGGGCGTGGCCGTCAGCGATTGATGCGGAGTGGCAGCGGCTGTCGGGGATGTGCCCTGGTCGGGCCACGCGTCACCAGCAGAGAGATGCGCTGGCGCTGGTGTCTCCGACCCGCCTGAGGAGCCGCACGTGTCGTCGCCTGAGTGGGGCGTCGTCGCTGCTGAGCTGCCGGGCGCGCCAAGGCCACCTGTGCCAATGATTGGCACAAATCCCGGAGCAGATCCGTGTAGGTAATCAACTCCGATGCCAGCGCCCAGCCTTGTTTCTTCCTGCAACTCATTATTTCTTGTACCAAAATTTTCAGGATTAGCACTATTAATCATAGAATCATCTACAGATTCATCCCCATTTGATGGATTTAGAGAGTCAGATGGTAAAAGAAGGATTTCAGACCTAAGTCTAGCTCCAGCATTGGGATGAAGCTTTGAAAAAGGGAAAACATTCTCATCAAAGACAACATCTCTTGAGATATACACCCGGCCTGTAGATATATCTAGACATTTGAACCCCTTGTGAAGATTACTATATCCAAGAAAGGCACATTCTTTGGATCAAAAAGAAAGTTTATGATTATTATAGGGTCGCAGATTAGGCCAGCAAGCACATCCAAAGGTGCGAAGGGATCCATAATCAGGTTTTATATGAAACAGGCGCTCAAGGGGTGTGTCAAAATTGATAACTTTGCTAGGTATTCGGTTAATCAAATAGGTAGCTGTGAGAAACGCTTCATCCCAGAATTTTAGAGGCATATGTGCATAGGCGAGTAAGGAAAGACCAACTTCCACAATGTGCCTATGTTTTCTTTCGGCAGCACCATTTTGTTGATGTGTATGAGGACAGGAAACTAAGTGAGTTATGCCTACTTTGGTGAAGAAGGAATTCAACTTCTCATACTCTCCACCCCAATCAGACTGAACAGCAACAATTTTCTTATTAAAGAGCCGCTCAACTAGATTATGAAAATCATGGAATTTTTGAAAGACTTCAGATTTGTTCTTTAGCAAGTAGACCCAAGTAAATTTACTGAAGTCATCAATAAAACTCACATAATATTTATATCTCCCAACCGAATCGATGGCTGGCCCCCACACATCAGAGAAGACAAGTTCCAAAGGTTGGGTAGAAATACTTGTGGAAATAGAATAAGGAAGTTGATGACTCTTGGCTTGTTGACAAGCACCACACACTGAATGTTTATTTGATGCTAACAAATGAGGAAGCTTATTATCCCTAAGAACTCTCTCAACTATGGGAATAGCAGGATGCCCTAAACGACTATGCCATCTATCAACGGACACTTTATTGACTCCAAACACTTGCTTCGACGACGAAGGAGGAAGAGGGTAAAGTCCCTTGCGGCATGGCCCCTCAAGAAGAGTGCTCTTCGTGTCCTGATCCTTAACAAGAAAGTAATCAGGATGAAATTCAAGAAAAACATTATTGTCGGAGGCAAGTCGATGAACAGAAATAAGATTCTTTTTAGTAGATGGAACATGTAGAATATCTCTAAGATGCAGATTGCGAGATGGGGTATGAATTGTAGATTGACCCATATGACTAATGCGCATACCTGCACCATTTGCAGTGTGAATTTATTCCACACCATTGTACTTGTCACGAGTCGTCAGCTTCTCCAACTCTCCCGTGATGTGGTCGGTGGCGCCCGTGTCAGTGTACCAATTGGTGTCGACGTTGTAGGAGTTCATGGCCGCCGACACGTGCTTCTCTTCAGGGACGTAGTTCTCAAACCGGTGCCAGCACCGATCTGTAGTGTGTCCGGTTTTGAAGCACACCTGACAAACAGGCTTGCTGTTGTTGCCGCCAGCGCCAGAGGTCCTGAAAAAATTGCCACGTCCAGCGCCACCATTGTTGCCTTGGCGTTGGTTGAAGTTGCCGCGTCCATTGCCACGGCCTCCACCATTGTAGCCACGACCGCCGCCACTGCGACCGCCGTTGTTGTAGCCGCGCCCAGCATTGTTCCCGCGACCACCACGATTCACCGTGTTGACTGAAGAACTAGATTTGCCAAGACCTAGCATATCCATACGAGTTTCAAATGCAAGTAGCTGCTGGAACGCTTCACTTACAGTTACCGTCTCCTTCCTGGTGATGAGGGCAGAGACAATCGGGTTGAAATCTTCGTCGAGTCCTGTGAGGATGTACTCGACTAGCTCTTCTTCTTCAAGTCGCCTTCCAGCAGCTATCATCTGATCTCCAAGCCCCTTCATCTTCCCGACGTACTCAGAGATCGTCGAGGTGCCCTTCTTCGTGGTTGCGAGGGCGAGGCGAGTGTTGAGCGCACGCGCACGGTTCTGCGAGGAGAACATGTCTTCAATCGTAGACCAAAGGGCCGCCGCCGTTTCCTTGGCAGCGACCTGGGAGAGAACTTCCTGGGCCAATGACCCAAGAACGAAGCCAAGGACCTGTTGATCCCTGGAAAACCACTCTTCATAAGCCGGGTTGGACACCTTAGCATCCTTCCCATCAGGGCTTTTGCCATCAATCTCCATGTCAGGCGCTGGTGTAGCGCCGGTGAGGTGTCCTTCAAGGCGAGCTCCTCGGACAGCAGCGAGGACTTGAGGCTTCCACATGGCATGATTGGTGCGAGATAGTTTCTCGGACACCGTCACGCCGAAGAACGGGTTGGCAATGGAGGAAGTCATGGTTGTGGCTCGAGATTATGAGTAGAGATGTATTTGGAGATGTGTTTCTGGCTCTGATTACCATGTAAAACAATCAGAGGAGCGGAAGTTTGGGAGGAACGCCGTGCCTCTTCCTGGCCGGCGGCTTCGTGTTTATATATTGAGGAAGAGCCCCTCAAGTGGCTTGTACATCAAGGAACTAGATACACCGGCCGGTGGTTGAGATATATCAAGTTGTTACAACAATCTACAAAGATCCTAATCTAAACAACTCAACCGACCGGTGCATATCTAGGCATACATATCAATTACATTATCTAACAAATGGGTCACAATTATTAATTATCAGTTCATAGCCTAGATAATAATCTCTGCAGTGCTGTGACCATAATGGCACCAGGACTTATTTATTGTTCAAGTAGTAATGATTATTTAGCTGACCTGAAGTAGAATGCTCTATTACATTGCTTTGTTAACTTACCAGTCTTAGCACATTGACATTGTTTTTCACGGACTATAATGATATACACATGAGAGAAGATATCAATGCATTTGCTTTTTTGGTTTCAACTCGTTTTTTTTTGTTTAATTTTGAAGAAGCTTGTGTCCAGCCATATATTCACAACAGTCACAACAGCTAGCAAGCCATCAGTTCTGAGTTAGAAGAAGTACAGGTTTTTTGTGCCATAGTCGTTGCCCTAAGCCTGATTTTCCTCTCACTCGGTTTACTGAGAAGCTGCAATCCGGTATTAGACTACAGGTTGGTCTGTTTTCATTGCATATTGCAGCAAACTCTGGTATTCAGTCCAACAAAAGCAGTTTGGCGAGTTAGTTATTCAGGAGGTACAATGACCAATGAACACTTGGACATCACATGAATCAACCCATCCATTAATTGATGCAAGTGTGCACATGCTACATATGAGGCCTTCAACCCAGTTTATATTATCATTCTCAATCAAGATGAGAAACTTTGTGGATGTCATCTCACAGCTATGTTCTACTGATTGGAAGCTAAATCTGGGGCTATATTTCAAGCTAAATTGGTGCTATGTAAATATGCTGAAATTTCACCTCAAAAATATTGATATACAGAGTGGAGGCTTTGTCATCTGAACTCAAGTATCGCTGTCCAAAATCTATCTTCTGTATCAACAGGTGATATTGCTACACTTGAGATGCCTATTCAGCTATATTTTCTTTCTTCATATCCTTTTATCATTCATTTTCTCACTGCAACATTAGTATATGTACTCCAAGAGTGTTTGTCTTCCATACCAGTGTACCACTAGTGATTTATACTACTACTGTATTGCTTCCCTCGTTACAAAATATGCCTCTGTTTGTGATAACCATACATACATGGTTTATCGTTTTTTTTCTTTTCCTCACTGAATGTAATGGTTTGATAAACCATTTATTAGTCCTCTTGTATGTATGCTACAATTTATATCCTTATGTATCTGATACGTTATTGTACCTTAGTATAAAGTTTAAATAATTAGTCTTACTTGGTCTTATCACTTCCAATGCCATTTGATATCTAGCTAGCACATACACAATAGCATTATGCTACATTTTCAGGCATAGAGTTTCCTTCAGATATATAACACCCATGTCAAGCTTTTTTTGCTAGTTTTAGACGTCATGATGTTATCTTATATATATACATGTAAGGCATATAGGCTCCAACACAAAAATGAGTGGGAATGATGAAAATTACAAAGTGGCATATATTCCTGGAGATCAACCGGTTTGGTTTGGATAAGAAACAGTAAGAGTGTTCTAGTTACAATGCGGCTGTTAATTTCTCTATATGATCACTCTTAAATAGTTTTACAATGAGGAGGAAATGCTATCTGGATAGCTGAACATGCAGTTAGCTTTGAATGATTGTTTTTCTTCCAAAGCTGCTGATGTCTAACGCTGTAACGCAGATCGAAACAGAAAAACAGTTAGGAAATTTCCACAAGCTGGCTTGCTTGCTGCCTATCATGTTAGAAAATTGGATAGGCTACCTTAGATTTTTAGAAAACTTTGGACATGTGGTGTAGCTTTAATTGTTGGACTAATTACGATCAAATAGAACCATCTGTTGCAGCGAGAGCTAGCTTCTACTTTACTCCTCTCCGGATTTTCAGTAATAGCCTTTTTTAACTCATTATCACATTTAGTTGGCGTGTAGCAAAGATTGTGCCAGGTTTGCAGAGTTCTACCGATTGCACAATAAGGTAACCCCCCTTTATAGTTATCATGCTCTTGGGTATCACAAGTCCACAACCAGTTCATAAGCATTTCCCACTCACTCGAATGAGTTATGCTATCTACACCATAATCAGTCTTTTACTACAATAAGCCTAGTATATTAAATGTGAGCTATAACTAGCACGAACTGATTTTCTTGTTGCAACTTAGGTGGTTCCTGTTTACTATTCCAAGAGCCCTAGAGGGGCTAATCATGAAAACTCCTTTTTGCCTCTTAGGTTCCTCTAACTTGCAGCACTTCACTAATGTCAGTATTGCTTTATCTATATAGGCTAACTTTGTTAATCATGTGATTACTCTTGCACTACTCATATATCCACTAATGAATTTTACCAGCATGTTATTACCATATTCAAACTATGACTCATTTTCAACGCAATGTTTTATACTCTGTGAGACTTAAGTCCAAATCATTAGTCGAAGCAACTGAAAGTTGCGATATCGACTAGAGCATGACGCTCAGGAAGTAAGTCCACAAAAGCTTGAGCATGAGCAAGCTTTTGTCGACTTATCTGCTTATTTTGTGTTGTTACTATACCACGGTTGAATGAGACATATGACCTTTGATTGAGACATCTTTCCAAAAATACAAGTTATTACATCTTTTATATATCAAAATCTCTTCCCTTGCAGGATTTCACCACTGTAAGTATCTCTTCACTTGCTCAAGACTAACCCGTACATGCTAGACCTTTGCGTTTTCCTTTGCAGGTACATTGGTTTTCATCACCTAACTAAGTCAAAAATTAGTGCATGATATGTTGGTTTTCATAGTGTCATGATCTTCAAAACATAATATATCATATGGACATTCTGGACATTTGGATATCACCATCTATTGAAATCACCACTTTTGGCATTCATCAATCATTAGTCTCTCACTATAATGGTTCTCAAAAAACAATAGCTCTATCTTGCTCTATCTTCACCTCCGACTTTCATCAAAATACAAGGTAACTGCTTCCATCCCCTCCCCTCTAACAACGGATGTCTTTTCGTTGCATAGTAATATTGTTATTACTTTTACTACTATCGAAATACCTTGATCCAAGCTATAACCACTTTCAAGCTGTCAGTATATGTTTCAAGTGATCATCTTATCCTTCATATCTTGATTCACATGCCTATTCAGGAGGTTTGTGAATGGGCAAATCTAGGCTCTGGGCATATTTATGCATGTTCTACTTATGTGATCTTAAAAATTCAAAGCAATATTCTGTCATGTACTTATATGTTTATGAGAATCCATGTTTATGAGATCCAAATGTGAAGAATGATTCCATGAAAAGGCACCGTGATAGCCGAAATCTCAAAGTGAAAGAATGATTCCATGAGAAGGCTCCGTGATAGCCGAAATCCCAAAGTGAAAGAATGATTCCATGAAAAGGCTCCGTTATAGCCTGAGTTCCATCGTGAGAAAGAAAAAGTTCGTGAAAAGGCTCCGTTATAGCCTGAGTTCCATCGTGAGAAAGAAAAAGTTCGTGCAAAAGGCTCCGTTATAGCCTGAGTTCCATCGTGAGAAAGAAAAAATTCGTGAAAAAGGCTCCGTTATAGCCTGAGTTCCATTGAGAGAGAGAAAAATTCGTGAAAAAGGCTCCGTTTTAACCTGAATTCCACCATGTGAAAGAAAAATTCGCGAAAGGGCTCCGTGATAGCCGAGAAAAGAAGAGAAAGAAATGTTTCGAGAAAGAGGCTCCTTGATAGCCAAAGGCTCCGTGAAGGCCTAAATCCCACCGTAAAAGGGATTCCCACCGAAAGGCTCGAGACAACAACAAGTTGTAGCCTAAATCCCACCGTAAAAGGGATTCCCACCGAAAGGCTCGAGACAACAACAAGTTGTAGCCTAAATCCCATCGTAAAAGGGATTCCCACTGAAAGGCCTGAGACAACAACAAGTTGTGACCTAGATCCCAGAGTAAAGGGACATCCTATGAAAGGGCCTGAGACAACAATAAGTTGTGGCCGAAATCCCAGAGTAAAGGGACGATTCCACCGAGATCCCAGAGTGAAGGGATGATTCCACCGAGATCCCAGAGTGAAGGGATGATTCCATGAAAAGGCTTGAGACAACAATAAAACTACCTTATTTTGGAAGGTTGATGACATGATATAACCAACTATGAAATATATCTTGGCTTGGCATGTGCATACATTTCATTCATTTGCATCAAGACATGCATCAAAAGCATTGCATTGCATGAGATTTATCTCAGTTTTACTTTCCAAATTGAGCCAAAAGGAAGCAACAAGTTGAGGCATGAGTTATCCTTCCATCCCGAGCCAAAGGCAACAACGAGTTGCGACATCAATTTAACTTTTCACCAGTTTAACTTTTCAAGCTATTCGGAGCAAAAAGTGACAAGTTTTAGCATCAACTTTCATTTCGGTATACACTTGTTTTTCCTCTAACCTTGCAGGATTTAAAATTACATAGTGGAAGCAAAAAAGGTTGTGAAATTTAACAATAATCATCAAGTACCATATATTTAACATTACCTATATGATTTGGATCTAAGGATGCTTATGGGAAATAATGATTGGATCATTCTTTGTGCTATATATATACAACCCCTTTCAGGTGAAAGCTGTTGGGCCAACCTGACCTAAGTTGCAGATTCAACAAGGCTCGACGCTAGAGGGGCTCGACCTCATCATCTTCAACAACTTCGTGTCTTCCGCTGCACAGGCTCAGGGGGCTCAACCCGGCATCATCCTCAACTTCGCATCTTCTACTACGCGGCTCAAGGGGCTCACCCTCGACATGCTTCAGTATCACCATGTACCTCGACTACTTCGACGACATCATCTATTTCAAGTGTGATTCAACCTCGACCACCTCGACTACTTCGACTACTACACGCGAAGCTTCTCTCACGAACACCGGCCAAGAGGGGCTGGGGCTGCACTGGAGAACCAGTACATCATCATTGTCCGGTGCTCGTGAGAGAGTTTGAAGATATTGTAGCAAGCATCGATGACGAGCACTTCAGCTACATTGACTCTTGAAGCAAGGTGTGAAGCCGCACGAAGAGCGAAGCATGTACAAGGCACTTGGAGGTAGTTACCAGCACTTGAAGGCAAAGTAACTGGAGTCGGTATATGTAAATCCAAGATTGTGCGTGCTCTTTTCTCCATGTCCTTTTTTCCCATTGGGTTTTTGGGATGGAGTTTTTAGTGAGGCGCACATGGGTAGGTTGCTAAGGGCGTTCCTTGCAACCAAAGTTGGAGTTGTATTTTGGCCTCTTTTAAACATGAGCAACTATTAGGTCTTGTTGTGCCGACCAAGACCAAATAGTTGAGGGGCTAGTGTTGGGGTGCGCCTTAGGAGGCCTAAGGCTAGAACCCCCTTATGTGTAAAAGAGGCCAAAAGAGAGGTCTGAGGGTGTCATTGTAAAAATTGAGGACCTATTTGTAATTTAAGACTTCATCGGTGGAAATAATATAAAGACCCACCTCCTCCCTATACAAGAGGGGGAAAGGCTGGGAGGAGGAGGAGGATGTTCTTTTGCTTCACACATTGTCTTTCTTCTTCCTGCTGGGATCAGAGATCCCAACAGGGACGACGATCTCGCCGTTCCTCGAGCACGAGCTCGCCGGCTCGACGCCATCAAGCCGACAAGATCCAAATCAAGTTTCTCCTCCATCTTGCGATTGCCTTTTACAGGCTGATCTCCCCAGCCTCCCATGCCGTTACATGCATGAGCATGAGCTGTTTGTTTTTTTTAGGAAACAGGAGGGGTGACCCCCCTACTAATTATATATTATAATAAAGAGAAGACACAAATGCGCAGAACAAGTTCAGGAAACAAAGAAAGAGAGAAAGAAAATCAAAGAAATTACAAAGCTGATGCTATCCATGAAGACATATTTGATTTCCAACTTTGTTTTGCCCTTAGAACAACTAGTCGTCGTCCTGTTTGTTTAAAGCGAGAGTTGGGCTTCCTGGCCCGAGTCGTCGTTCTTTCGGCCGCCCATCAAAACAGTCGCACAAAGCATCATGCATGCTTCACATCGCTTTTGTAGGCGTTCTCTCTGCTGGTGTAAGTGGATCAGACATTAGGTGCATCTCCCATGCCGCTCATTTCCAATAAGCACTAGATGTGACCAGCCTGCTGTCTACTGGAGTCACAATAGGGTAGAAGCAAGTACACGTCCATGCATATTACTGGCTAGAAACAGAAAATGGGGAACTTTCACCGCTCTCCTCCTCATAGGACTTCGCTCTACTTCGTCATCTTGGAAAGCAGCAATCTTGTTGAACGTCCTTCTGCTCGGTGCCTTGTGGACGGTGGAACACGTGTGCGGAACCCGTCCCAAGTGAAGAACATGCACGCGTTGTGTCCTTTGGTGTAAGCGGATCGGTCATTAGGTGCCTCTCCCTGATGCCACTCATTTCCAAGCACAAAAATTAACGTGATCTGCAGCCTACTGTCTACTGGAGTTGCAATTGGCAGAAGCAAACATGTCTAGCAAGTAAGTCTGTCCATGCACAGTGATTGCCCAGAGTAACCTTCAGTCTATTTCTACACGCACTCTCCCTGAAATGGCACCACGAAGCCTTCGACAACGGCATGTCTTAGCAATATATATAGGACGGCCATGAGACGAACAGCAGTTTAAGACATACTATTGGGGGAGCTCGAACGATACAGGGACAGGGTGGTGCATAAATTAAATGAGGATTGAGGCAGAACTCGGAAGTGTAGTGGTGCACTGATGCGCAGAGGACTCTGTCACGCTATGGAGGAGAGTCACAATGCAGCAGCACATTAAAAGCTCATCCATCAGCAGGTCTGGCTGGCCGTCGATCTACTACAATTTTTTGCAATGTCTGTGTAAACCAATTCTTTTTAAAAAATTTAAATGACTCTTGTTATTTCTACGAGTAATTTTGTCGTCGGCATTTGCATGCATAACAATAAAAAAAAAGTGCAACAAAACATTTCACTACCATGTTCACTGCGTACTCTGTTCGGTCCGTCTGTCCGAGTCTCCTCGATGATCAGCAGTAGCGGAGTAGCACACGAGGATATATGGCTTGAGAGATTTTCTTTCACAGCTCTGTTGGGGACGTCTATTTTTTAATTGTACCTTTTTTCACATACTAGTAATACATAGAGTGTTCACAAGCGTTTTAAGCACGTCCACCTACAGTATAGTAATATATGCAGCCGAACCGAACTACATCCAATTAAAGTTGTAGTAGAAAAGCCTCGATCACAGCTGATCATGAAGGTCCAACGATTCTGTACCTTCCAGCTTGTACCAGCCCATCCTGTGCCTTGTTCTTCATTCACCGTCATTCCAGGTTTTCCAATGTCTCGCATTCCAACGTTCATACGGAGTGCCAAGAGGCCTTCATCGTGTCGATGTGAATATGTGATGAATGATCGCTGATGAGGGAAGAAACTACATGCAGTAGATGGATGCGCGCGGCCGGTTTACCAGAGCAATCCTCGTTCTATGCCTACACACACTCACACGAAACGGCTCCTGCAGGTGCTCTGGGCAACGGCACAACTCAGCAACGGGCATGCAATTAATCACAATGGGACGAACAGTAGTTAGACATTGTGTGTGTGGGGGGGGGGGGGGGGGTGCACGAGGCAGGTGTGGTGCATAAACGAGGGCTGTTTCATCAAAAAAAAAAGAGGGCACAAATGCAGTGGTGCGCAGAGGACAAATCTCGGGTCAGGTTTTTATATATATATGAAGCCACTGTATAATGTACGTGCAGCACTCACGGTGTCATTTTTCCAATATGAAACTCGAAATTAGAGTAATTAAGAATAAAACACTAACTTTTTGGATGTTTTCAGATCGAAGTAATTCTGGTTATGCGTGCAAAAAAAAATGCTACAGATTAAAACCTTTCATCAGTCTCCTAGCTAGAATGCGTCCTATTGGATGTGAGCCATTCTGTTGAACAAATGTTCATCTGCTCCTTGATGTCTGAAGTGCGCTGGCCGAACCCGCTTCCTGTTGAGGAATAGCATTAGCGCAAGCCTTGAGCTTTTCTTACAACGCTACCACCTACCGGGAGTCCGGGATGACTGTTTTGACTTGCACTTAGCTTGCACCCTACATACTACGGGACATCTGTTTGATGGAATGAAACAATGTTCAAGCCGGCTCCTGCCCGCCGTTGATTCCAAAAAAGGACTTAACCACTCTGTCTGTGATCCTCTGGAACACTCGTGCCTGGTTTCCCTATGCCTCCCACTCCAAAGTGGCTCACACACATCCTGGGATGAATCGATTCTCGCAGAGCGAAAAAAAACTACCTGGAGTGGATGTGATTGACGAGACACCAAGTAACCATCAATCTATGTCTAGATATATGCATGACTCTCCAAAGAAATAACACCACTGAAGCTTTCAGCAATGTCATTTCTCAGCAATATATATAGCGGCATGAGATGAATATAGCAGTGACTAGTGAAGTATGTAAGATGGACTGCAGGAGCTCGATTGCAGAGGCAGGTACAAGTGTAATGGTGCATAAAGGTCGTTTATGCATGGAGTCACGGTGCAGCACATGACAGAGTAATTAATTAATAAGAGTATAAATACTGCCGTTCCATAATCTTTGGGATGTATCATTCTGCTGTAAACTGTTTTTTCCATCAACTTTTTTCATTTTGAAACCATTCACGTTATTTCTTAAGGATTTTCTTGCATTAATATAAAATTGCCACAATTTCCATGCATTAAAAAGAAGAACAAAAGGCACTACTCTAACTCGAAGGAAGAAGGCGAAGCCATTCCAGCTGTAGCTCAACTCAAATTATTTATGAAAAAAAAAGGGAAAACCCACCGCTGTATGTGTTCATTAAAACTATGATCTATCTAGGTAGATATATAATCTGCAGAAGCGGAGAGTTGGAAGCCATCTTGTTGGATAGATGCCTTTGCTGGGTACCTAGCTAGCTCTCATGTCGAATCTGCATAGTGAAGACAACTAGACTGGCCCGAGCCCCGAGGCCTCCTGCTGACCTTGACGTTGACTAGCATCTTGTAATAAGCGTTGTGATCCCCGTGGGTAAGCAGATCGGAAATTAGGTGCCTCTCCTCTCATCTCTCTAATGCTGCTCATTTCCATCCTTCCAAGCACACAATGTGATCAGAGCCAGCTGTCTGCTGGAGTTACTAGCTAAGAATTAATATGGAACTATGCATATGGGGCTACAACTATATATCCTTTGAACTATGCATGTACCTAGCTTATAAGAATTAATATGGAACTATATGCATAGCCATGCTTATTACACGAGATATTGATAATAGGAAAACAGAGAGAGAATCGAAGGAATGGAAATATGAAATATCCGGACTCACCAAAGGTAGAGTTATATATAAATAACTAGGTTACAATAAGCAGCAATTTCATCGCAATATCAAAATCAAACCATCCAAGCTAATATTGAAAGGACTCATTATTATTCTAAGGCAACAGGAAATTAAAGAAAACTTAACAAAGAGAGATCATCGAAATATCCGACAGCCATTAGCGGTGGAACAAGAGGAATCCAAAGCCTTCTTCTTCGGGAGTAGCGTGTGTATTTTCTTCTCACGATGTGCCAGAGATTGGACTTGTATATGACCCAACTCGCACGCCTTCTGTGCAAAATTAGTTTTGTTAAAATGTGCCAAGACGACCACCTACCATGGATGAATTAATTAATCTATCTTATAGCTTGTTGCGCAGAGCTAACATCTTGTTAATCTTCCATCTCGCCGGATCTACCACATTGTACTAACTAATAACTACTAGGATTCACGATAATGTAGTTTAGGGATACACGGGACGAGGATCTTCCCGATGTTCATCGAGCACAAGCTCGCCACCATCAAGCTAGCCAGTAGCCGACATGATCCTAATCGAGTTTTCCCACCCTCTCGCGATTGCTGTTACATGCTGATTTTCACAGCCACACATGTGCGAAACCTGTGTCGATCGCGAACAATAACTGCACAAGCATCATGCCTCACACCGCTTGTAGGCGTTCTCTATCTGCTGGTGTAAGTGGATCAGACATTAGCTGCCTCTCCCATGCCGCTTAGGTACTGGTGCTCCGCCCCCATCCTCTCCCCCTCCGGCTCTCTGCCCTCACTTGGATTTGGCGGGAGAGGAGAGGCGAGTGTGGCGCGGGCGCATGGGGTCCCTCACTCCGTCGGCTGGGGACGACGGCGTGGTACAGTGCAGTGTGTGCGGGCGTCGCTGATCAGGCGACGGGAACCCTATCTATGGGCGTCGGCGGGGTTTTTCTTGCAAAATGACCATCCTAGCAACGCCTACTAGCTAGGATGGGCTGCACATGCCCTTAGGTGCTTGCTTCTCCCTGATGCCGCCCATTTCCATTAACCACTAAATGTGATCAGCCTGCTGTCTACCGGAGTCACAATAATTGGGCAGAAGCAAGCAAGTATGTATATGCATAGTGATGCATCACGGAAGCTTTCGGCAACACGGCACGTCTCAGCAATATATAGGGTCATGAGACGAACAATAGTTAAGACCAACAATAATAATATTTCTTCAGGTTAATTATGGAGGAGAGTCACGCACTCACGTAACGTGCATGCAGCACCTAGCTGCACACTATTTTTTGAGGAACATTGGCAGGTGCTCTGCCTTCTCATTGAAGAAGGGGAACAGCAAAAATTACATGTTAGCCTAGTAGCCTTGACAAGTTGCCAGGCTGAAAATGGTTAAATGAAAAACTACCGGCCTAAATTACATTTGCCGGTCTGTCAAGCAACAAATTAAATAAAACGGACTATTCCAGGAGCATTGTTTTCCTTTGGCTCCTACTCCAACGGAAGCTACTGATCACGGACAGAATCCTTAAGTGTGATGGCCAGGTATATCCCCTCGAACAGTCATGCATGGTTTCCCTATGTCTCCCACTCCGAAAGAAGCTCTACCTGCTGGAGTACGTGGATGTGATCGATTGACCTCTCCAAAGAAATAATGGCACCACTGAAGCTTTCAGCAATGGCATTTCTCAGCAATATATAGCGGCATCTTACTATTACTAATTAGAGGTATCTTTTGAGGCCTTCACGTGATGCCACCTAGGATCCTAGGTGGACAGCCTAAAAAAATAGAGAAATCCTTTAAATTCTCACAAAAATCAGAAACATCCGGCCATCAATTCAACATCTCTAATCATAATAGCCATTAGATCTGTTATCTTTCTAATAAATTACCCACCTCTGCCATTATGAAAATAGACCAAAGTAACCCCCTAAACATGTATGTAAATTACCCACATATGCCATTATAAAAAATAATGTAAATTAACCCTTATTTTTCATGTAAATTACCCTGCCACTTATGCTACTATAAAAACAATATCAAATAACCCCCTAAATTTGCATATAAATTATCCACTTATGTTCTTATTAAATTTAAAATAACCCCTAAATCTGAATCTAAATCATATAGTTATAATAAGATCTTAAAGTGCATCAATATAAAATTTTAAATTACTTTTTCTATAATTATTAATATATTATTTATGTTTTTCAAAGAAAATATATTATTTATGTTATTGTTTATATAAAAAATACTTTCCATAATGTGTGTCGTCATATACTCATATTCATGAATGAGAGACAGATAAGAATATCAAATTTCATGTTGTTTATGGCTTAAGTGTTCCATTAGATACAAATCAAACACACATGGAGGTGCTATGCTAAGGGATAAAACTGTTACTAACTAAACATATTACAATCATTAGAATATGTAATAGATGAATGAGAGTATGAGATAGATAATTATAATTATTAGCTATTTTTAACTAGCCCGTGCGGGGCACGGGTTGATAGACTAGTGAGATGAATAATAGGTAAGGTAGATTGCAGCTGGAGCTCGATTGCAGATGTAGGTGGTGCATAAATAGGGCAGATACAATTGTAATGGTGCGTAAAGAAATAATTAATCTTGTGTCATGTTGTTTATGCATTGAGTCACCGTGCAACACATGGCAGCGTAATTAATTAAGAGTATACACATACTGCCGTTCCATAATCTTCGGGATAATGTTTCATTGCGCGCCTCTCTGTGTAATAAACTAATCTTTTTTGAAACCATTCATGTTACTTATTTCTTAAGTATCTTCTTGTATTAACGTACTGTCACAATTTTCATGCATGAAAAAGAAGAGCAAGCACTACTCTAAAATCATTTCAGATGTAGCTCAACTCAAACTATGATCATTAGAAAAGTTTTTAAAGGGAAATAACCCACCGCTGTGTGTGCTGATCTATCCTAGCTAGATAATCTGCAGAAGCGGAGTTGCAATCCATCTTGCTGTAGATGCCCATTTGCTCGTGGTACCTCTCGTGCCGAATCTGCATCGCGAAGAGAACTAGGCGAGCGCGAGGCCTCCTGCTGACCTTGACGGGAATTTCGTAAGCGTCAGTTCGTCGCCCGTTGGTAAGCGGATCGGAAATAAGGTGCCTCTCCTCTCCCTGATGCCGCTCATTTCCAACTTTCCAAGCACAGAATGTGACCAGCATATAGAACAATGAATGGACTACATATATGATATATCCTTGTGGCCATATATACACAAAGACAATAATCATAGCACATATGAAGTCACCAGTTTCTTTACGACATGAAATTCCTGCTTGTCCCTGCTATTTATATATAGCTCTACCTCTCGTAATACAAGCCAGAACCCATGTAATACTAGTAATGAAGGATTGGTAAAGCAACATGAATGTGAAGGAATACACGTACAGCTACACTGGCATGCAGTTAACATGCCGTCCTTTTTTTCTCAGATTAAATAAAGTGAGTTTGGCTAAAAAGATGTCATTGTTGTTTTGAGAAGGAACATTATGGCACAGTCTGATCACGAAGGGCGTGCCTTTGCCCCCCCCCCCCAGTCCTTTTCAGAAAAGAAAAAAAATAAGACACAAGCTTTTGGATATATCTTCTTTTTTTCAAGACAACAATTTTAATTATGTGAACCGAATAATTAAATATGTTTTTGTTCAATGTACTGAGTATTTCCTTTCGAATGTCCGGGCACACGGCTAAAGACAACTGGAGGGCACCAAAAAAAGCAATAGCAAAAGTATCGAGTGCAGTTCAATTAAGACAACAATTACTATTGGCATCTTACTCAAAACTACAGTACTATGCAGTTTGGACGATCTTAATTAATATGCAGCAAGGAAAGATAACATTTTTTAACAAAAAGATAATTTCATTTTGTCCTATTCATCTAATGAACAAAGAATGTGAGTCCATGTTGATGGCAGAAAAAGGTGAATTCCTCGGCATTGTACCGATAGAATGCCTGAGAAAAACTCGAATAATGTGCATGCTGATAACGTATGTAATTGTAAAAAAAGATCGGCAATTAGCTATAATTGTGGATGAATGGACTGATTCATTTACCAGAACGTAGTACAAGTACAATAAATAGAAGTTTTAGTGAATCCGTACGTGGATCCAGGTGCATGGGAGAAACCGCATGCATTGGGTTGGTTTGGAGTCCGCGGATGAGATCACCCGACCTTTGTTTTGTACAGTACAGTACTTGACACAGAGAGTTTGGGCTTTATGGCAAATTAACCAGTGCTGAACTACTCAAGGCTCGAGTAAGCTTGTCGAGTAGTATCTAGTCCAAGCAGAAACTCAGCAAACAAAGGCTGCAGAAGAATACAAAAGTTCTAGCAAAAAAGGCTCGATCACAACTGAGAGGTAGAGTTCAACATCTCTGGCACCTCTGGCGACACCGACATCGTCCTGCACTCTTCTAGATTTGTCATGTATGGTTTCCCCATGCCTCGCATTCCAAACAGCTAATCATGTGGAGCCACTGCACAACAGGGTAGAAATAATCCGACGGCGACAGGCCGGCAGCAAAGACCAGAAGCTAGCAGGGATGAATGGTGGCAGAGGGGAGAATGAAGTTGCTATATACATGGAGCAGATGTGATTTCACCGGCTCAACCGTCGATCAATCTCTACATGCACTCTCGTACGAAATGGCACCAAGGAAGCTTTCAGCAACGGCATGTCCCAGCAATATATATGTATGTAGCGGCATGAGATGAACTGTAGTTAAGGCAGATTGGGGGAGCTCGATGGCACGAGGCAGGTGGTGCATAAATTTAGGGCAGAAGTGTGTATTGTGCGAGGGGACTAATTAATGAGGTTTATGGAGCCACGGTTGCTAACACTAGTTAGTCGAAAAAATAATATTTCTAACACTAAACCAGAGGGGTCAAGAATAGAGATAACCAATACTGCCGCTCCAAACTTTTTGTGTGATGTCTCGTTCTGGCTTTGTGTAAACTAATTCTGTAAAAAGAAACCCTTTCATTAACCATTCTTTGTTATTTTTGAAGTAACTTTCCTGCCATCATTTGTACCAGAACGAAATAGAGTGCTATATTACCTTTACTACTATGTTCCTAGAACTACGACACTCGGTCTATCCTCGATGACTGCAGAAACAGGGCAGCAGAATGCGACTCCTAACGTTCATTCTGCTATACCTCTTTTTTCATACTTCGGAGTGCTCCAATTTTCAACAAAAAAAAACTGGTAGCTGCTAACGAAAATAGTGCACACCTAGCACAAGAACAGCCTCATCACGATCAAAGGATCCAGTGCTCCTCATCTACTAATATAACACTTGTGAAAGGATCGGAGGAGCTTGAGATCAAGAAGCATCGGAGAACCTAGCGGCAAGTCGGCACCGAAAGCACCAACGCATGGTTGTTTCCAGCGCGACGTACGGGTGGATGCGGTGGGATGCAATTTCCCAACGCCCCTCAATCCCAAGCCACACTGTTTCTTTTTTGTATCAACGAAAAGGCCACAACATTAATTTCTTTTTAAAAAAATTTCCCCACGAAAAGGCCACACAATTTTGTGTCTCCACCACTCCACTGCACGATGACTGATGTTTAGCCTTTTAGTAGCTTCACTTGTTGGGTGGGCATTTGGTCATACACTCATATGAATGTATAGTTGATCTTCACAACTTGAGTTGCAAGCCATCTTGTGTGAGATCTTTTGCAGCCCTTGACGAGCATGCGTTGCTTGGTCCGCTGGTGTAAGCGGATCATCAGACAGTAGGTATCTCTTGATGCCGCTCATTTCCAAGCACAAAATGTGATCACTAGCCTGCAGCTATCTGCTGGAGTTAGAACTGGCAGCAGCGAGAAAATAGTATGCCAAACACAAAATAAATATGCAACTATATATGGATGGCCTACAACTTATCCTTGCAGCCTATATGTACGAGCTCCCCTTCACATGAGTATGAAGTAGTATATATATTTGTGATGAGAATTGGCCGGTAGATGAAATGAGTTAAAATAGCGGCCTTTAAAAGAGCGGTCACACTCTCACCGGAGCACGGACACACATAGTTCATATATAATGACATGTTGGGAGCTACTAGGCTTTTGCTTTAATTTATGTGTTGTTTGATGCCATTATTGTCAGCAAATCAAGGTGTTTATTAAGGTACATATGCTTTTGGTCTCTGTTTGGTTGCTTTAACGATCGTTGTAGCGTTCATCTACTAGAGGAGGTTGCCTTTTAGTTTTTACACTACACTAGCACACTAGCACGTAGCACCAGATCAGTAAAAGAAAAGGTCGTTAAGAAGGTACAACCCTGGCAGCAGGCACGCAGTACGTGCTCCCAATGTGATGCTGCGTTAGCCTTCTTAAGTAAATAAACTTGAGATTTTCTTAATGAAATACACGTGAAAGTTCTTCTGCTTTAATTTCCATCCTGATCCTGATCCTGATCATCTCAATGAGCAGGAGAGTGTATTAGGGTTTTGCACTGTAACGCAAACGGAGCAGTGTGGAAATCAAGGCCCCAGTAAGCTTGCAGTTGGCGAGTTTGAACTTACATACAGTCCAACTGGGGGGGGGGGGTGTGACTGTCTCGAGTCTTGACCTACCCTTCTTTTCACATACTAATAGTATGTTAAATGTTAACCAATTCATCTTCCAACTGCTATAACGAGGCTGAACCGCAGAGTTCTAGCAGAAAAGGCTCGATCGGGCACACTATTGTTTGTAAAGTTTAACTTGAAGAAATTATCCACCTTGCTTGTCCCTACTACCTCGTCTTGCACTCAATGCTAGAGGTGTCACCTCACCAAAGCTCCTCTAGTCTACTTGGTTAGAGGGGCTGAGGTATGGTCGCAACCAGGAGACCCAGGTTCAATTCCTCATTGCAGCGAATTATGGTGCTGGTTTTTTTAAAAAAAAATCTGCCGGTGAAACCTGGGTTCAGAGGTTTTCTAGGGCCGGAGAAGGTTCCTTCTTCTTCGTGAAAACCCGTGGGGCGGTTTTATCCCACCAGGCCTAGTTAGAGGTGCCACCTCTGGTTCCCCTATATATATATATATATATATATATATATATATATATGTATATATATATATATATATATATATATATATATATATATATATATATATATATATATATATATATATATATATATATATATATATATATATATATATATAATGTAGCTCATATGTTCATCACGAGTGCCAACGATCAAGAGGTTTCATCATGTGGAGCCACCACAGGTAGCAATATCCAACGGCGACAGGAGATAAAGAAGCCGGCTGATATGAATAATGATAGTTGAGGGAAAGAAGAATATATACTACACGTAGATGTGACTGACCATGATAAACCGTCGAATTATTTTTAGAAACCTGTTTTTCGAATTATTATTATTGTTACTTCCTCCATACTTAAACATATATATGACGACTCTTAAAACAAATGAATTAGTTGTCATCATTGTGTGCATGACAAAAATCAAGGCTACAAAACCTTTACTACTGTCGCTCCAAACTTTTTGTGATGTTTCATTCTGGCTTTGTGTAAACTAATTCTCTTAAAAAAACCTTTTAAATCATTCTTGTTATTACTCAAGTAACTTCTTGCCATCACTTGTACCAGAACAAATGCTATTGCTGTAGTACCCTTACTACTATGTTCATAGAACTATACGTTCGGTCTGTCCTTGATGACTTCAGAAATGGTTTAGCAGAATAATGCATCTCCTAGTACGTTGATTCGGCTACATACCTCGTTTCATACTTTGGAGTGCTCCAACTTTCAAAAAAAAGAAAAGAAAAACTAGTAGTGATTCTTACAAAATAGTAATAAAAGGTTCCAGTGCTCCTCATCTCTACTTATATAATACTTCCCCCATCCAAATTACAATTCCTTTTAACTTTTGTAGATCCATCCATATATCTGTCTGATATGCACCTAGATATATATACAAAATTCAAAATGAATAGTAATTTGGGACCAGCGGTGCCTAGACCGGTTGGTTGAGGCACTAGCATGGTATGCCGCTGGCCACGGTTTGAACCCCTTCGGGGCAAATTTGTGGACGCGAGTTGTGCACATTTAGTGCGTGTTGTAAAAAAATCTCCTCATCTATCCCATGCCACAAGTTTAAGGTCAGCCTCATCTCACGAGTGTTGCGATGCAGTTGTATATGGGTGGGGTAGGGGTTTGAAAATTTTCTCGATCTATGTGAGAAGGCCCCCAGGAGCAGCAATGCAGGGTTGTTTGTTTCCAGTCCAATGGACGGAAGCTGCAAAACGCAATTTCCCAACGCCCCTCATTCTCAGGCCACACTATATATTGTTTCTTTCAACGAAAAGGCCACACAATTTTGGGTCTCCACCCCACAATGACGACTGATGTTTAGTAGCTTCAGTTCTTGGGTAGTAGGCATTTGGTCGAGAGTATATATTGCGATAACCGCCGCAAGCTAGCAATTAATAAGACGGCAGCTTAAAATTCACTGAGCTTGTGGCATGCATATATATGGCGTGTATTTGCATTGCACAAATACTGCAATATTTTGCCACAAATTGAACAGTAGTTATGACAGGTTGGAGGAGCTCGATCGCAGAGGCACTGACACTGAGGCACAGGTGGTGCATAAAAACATGGCAGATAGAAGTGTAATGGTGCGTACTAATTAATTTTATATGTCAAGTCGTTTATGCATGGAGTCACGGTGCAGCACAACCACATGGCAGATAAGCTCATTCAACAATATAATCATCAGAATATAACGCTGCAGGTGCAAGATCTTTGGGATGTTTCATCCTGACTCTCTATCTAAAGAAGCGAAAGTGATACCCTAACTCGAATGAAGAAGATACAGCCAGTCCAGCAGCTCGCGGAGTCAAACTATCTAAAAAATTTTGGGAAACCTTGACACCTAGAGTATGTGCATATAATATTTTTTTTTGTATGTGCATATAATTATAAATAGGGCTATGACCTATCTGTCTCAAAGCTAGCTGAATGATCTGCACAAGCGGAGTTGCAAGCTAGCCATCTTGTTGAACAAATGTCCATATCTGCTCTGTGCCTCTCGTGGACTCTACATGTGGCCAACGCAGATTTGCTTCTTGAAAAGAAGTGGCAGTAGCTAGCGCAACCTCCTTTTCCGACCTTGACGAGTATGCGTTGGTCCGTCGGTGTAAGCTGATCAGACAGTAGGTGCCTCTTCCTGATGCCGCTCATTTCCAATTACAAAATGTGACCATCAGCCTGCTATCTGCTAGCTAGAGTTAGAAACTGGCAGCAGCGAGCAAATAGTTTCGCAAGCAGTCAAGACAAAATATGCAACTATGTATGGCCTACAACTTATCGGCCTTAGCACGAGCTCCCCTTCGTTCACATGAGTATATATAGGTATATATAGAGAGTTGGCCGTGAAGTCATGAAATTAGTTAAATAGCAGCCTTTACAAGAGCGGTCACGCACTCACACTGGAGCACGTACGTGTTCATATATAATATAACATGTTCGAATGCTTTTGCTCTATGTGTTGTTTGATGCGATTGTCAGCAAATAATCAAGGTGTCTATGTAGGTAGATATGCTTTTGTTCTCTGTTTGGTTGCTTTAATGATCGATATAGAGGAGGTTGCTTGTTACACCACATTATTAGCACCAGATCAGTAAGGAAAAGTTGGTTGAGAAGGTACAACGACCCTGCAGGCAGCAGACACGCAGTACGTACGTGCTCCCAATATGATGATGGGTCATTAGTAAACTTGAGATTTTCTTAAACGCATAGGCGTGAAATTAAGTACTTCTGCCAAGCACTGCTTTCCCTCCTGATCGTCCTGATCCTACTACAAGCTCAATGAGCACGAGAGTGTAAGCATATAGCAATAACCGCCGCAAGGTGGTAATTAATAAAACGACAGCTAGCTTAAAAATCACCGAGCTGGTGCATTGCATGTGGGGTGTCTATTTGCTGCATATAAACTGCGTATAATCCCGTGGTTTAATTTGGTGGTGGAGTAACTTCTTTGGCCCCCCACTGGCCACTGTGTTGTTCCATTTGCTTCAGTTACATGCTTGCAAATCTGGCAGCCTGCATGCATGTCAGGAAATTGCTACCACCCATCGCCCAAGTACATACCGTCGGAGCTTTGATATTGGCACAGCTTTGTATGTCTCAATGGCGAGAAGAAATCCACGACTGGCCCATTCTCGTGGTACTACCAACTATTCTGAAAGCAACCTTAATGTGTAGCTGTTCGAGGTTGAAAATATATATTTTACTTTAAAAATTAAAACACATGAGTTGTGCTTATCTTTGTCTTCCTTAAATTGAAATAATTAAAGCAAACTACGACTTTGAGATCTATAACAGCTTCCCAAACAGTGAGATGAATTAACACGATGGATATACCGAAACAGAAGAACAATATGTACATTTCAAACAAGTTGTCGTAGTTGTGCGTTCGAGAGCAGGATGGAGGCCACACACAACAAATGTCGAGTTGCAATATGTGCGAAGCACCCGACAGAAGTCTTCGTCACCAACGACACCCACAAGACATGCATCTAGCGAAAATGTGTGACACATTCGCATTGAAAACACCTCGTTCGGAGGAGTTTGGAGGAGCTTGATACTAGTCCACTCGTCGACCGGCACAGTGGCCCAAGGTGCAAGCTCCGTGCCATATCATGTTTTCCCGATGCCACTCATTCCGAAATACTTGGCGGGTTGGCACACCGCTGTTCAGTTTATGTGTCACACACTAGTTTTCGGATGAGAGCGCAAGATAATGGCATGTAGAGGGAGGAACATGGTGGAGATAGTCATATAGGCAGGCTAGCTGTTGTTTATACACACACACACACCAATGTTTGCCTCATGGAACTAGCTTTTCTGAAAATAAAATTTGCCTTGTGGAGGGGCAACATGTGCAAACATTATTGCGAGTTGTTATCGCAAAATGAATGTATATAGCAAGGTGGTACATACACTTTTCGTAACTTTGATTTGGTGGTTTGGCACTAAGAGTTGCTCCTTAAAAGTGTAGTATGTATACAACAGCTCCAGAGTGGTTTTGGGCTGTATGGCAAACTGACCAGTGTGGAATTCAAGGCTCGAGTAAGCTTGCTGATCGAGCAAATAGTTCAAGCAGTTGGCGAGCTTGGGCTTCCATACAGTTCAACTAGGGGATGTTTGTCTTGACTCCTACCCTTCATTTCAGATACTAATAGTGTGTTAAACAATTCTTCCAACAGCAACGAGGCCGAACCGCGAAGTTCTAGCAGAGAAGGCTCGATCGGTCTCAATTGATTTGTAAAGCTTAACTTGCAGAAATTATCTGCCTTGTAGTTAGTTCCCCACTAGGGTGCGTTTGGCACATCTATGCCGGTGGCTGGAGTGGATTCTCTGGTAAAGCTGAAACTGTCTTAGAAAAATGTTTGGCAAACCAACTTCTTCCGACTGTGTAACGTGGATAAGAGGATAAAATATCCATAATGCTCTTTCATTTTCTTTTTTTATTTCTTTATTTTATTTTCCTATTTTCTTTTTCTCTTTCTATTATTTTTTTCTTTTTTTTCTTGTTATTCTTTTTCCCTTCTCTTTTCTTCTCTTATCCACTCGGCTGCCTCCGTCCCGCCTCATATCGCAGTGCCGCCAGCCTATCACCTCCCTCCCTCCCCGACGTCCTCCCGACACGGATGACTGTCTTGACTCATACCTTTCTTTTCAAACAGTGTGTTAACCAATTCTTCCAACAGCAACAACGAGGCTGAACCGCAAAGTTCTAGCGAGAAGGCTCGATCAGTTACAATTGTCTTGCGAAGCTTAACTCGGAGAAATTATCGACCTTGCTGACCCTCACTACCTCGTCCTGCACTCTTCTAGAGGTGTCACCACTGGTTCCCCTATGTCTCGCGTTCCAAATATCAGCTCATGTGTTCATCACGAGGGCCAACTGCCAAGAGGTTTCTTCATGTACTGGAGCCACAGATAGAAATATCCAACAACGACAGCAAAGAAGCCGGCTGGGATGAATAATGATAGCACTACATATAGCAAAGGGAAAAAGAATAGGGCTCTTTTACAGTGAATCATACCACCATATACCACTTTTTGCAAAGGACCGGTACATATTTTCTATGATGAAGCTTAATTTGGGCATGCGCATGCCTCAGCATTCAGTAATATGAGGAGGAGCTCGCACATCATTCTGGTGGTGCATAAATAGGGACTAGGGAGTAGTGTAGCAGAGGGGCTAATCTTCTGTCACGTTTATGTTATGGGTGGAGCACATGGCAAATTAAAAGCTCATTTATTCATTCATTAGCAGGTCTGGCTGGCTAACAACTTCAATTGTCCAACGCCGTCTGGCTACTTTGTTTTGATTGGAAAACACCCTATCGTATTTGTAACGCTAAAGCAGAGTAACAGATAATATAGATAAAATCATAAAATTAATACTGCCGCTCCAAATTATGTCTCTCTGTAAATTAATTCTTTTTTAAAACCTGTTTTTGAAACCATTATTGTTATTTATTAAGTTGCTTGTTGTCATCATTATATGAACCATTATGTTGATAGAACCACAGTCTATCCTAGCTAATCCTGCAGAAGCAGAGTTCTATCAAGTTTTGGTAAAAAAAAAACTATTCTAACGAGTTCAACCTACTCAGAGTTCATATATTTGAATATGATCTCAACGATGATAGTGCAGTGACCCGGAAATCAAATTTGCAATTTTTTTGAACGGAACGGTAAGAGAATTGCCGTAATTTTTATTAGAAGATAAAAGGTACAAGAAACCCCCAAAACAAAAAGATTAAAAAAAGGCAACTACAACTCTATACAGCTATAAACAACTAAGGGTAACAACTATAGCACGAAGAAAAAACAAAGAAAAGGAAAATTGGTAAAGCCCCTGGACAACTAAATTGGGACGGCGTCCATCACTGCTTGTGCTGGAGTCGTCGATGGGAAATCATGAACGTCGCTTATGATGAGAGAGGCTACTTTTGCTGTATCCATAGAGGTGTGCTCAAAAGTCCTTATATTTTGTTTTTCCAGATGTTCCACCAAATGTAGAGAATTAGTCCATCAACTAAAGGCCTTTGCTTCTTGTCATACGGTCATCGTAGGCATTTCCACCAGCCATTAATGGTGCGTGTGGATGGTTGTTGTAGGTCCTGTCGTTGAAGCTGTGTGGTGAGAAGCATCCATACCGCCCTAGTAAATGGGCAATCCATGCATAGGTGTGTCGATGTCTCAGGAGAGGTTTGGCACAATTTGCATACCAGGTCATGCGGCCATCCACGTTTAGCAAGGTTATTAGCAGTAAGTATTTTATGTTGAAGGAGGATCCAGGCGAAGATTCGACATTCAGGCTCGGCTTTCGTTTTCTAAATCGGTGTGGAGGCTAGCTTCTTATATCGAGCCCTGAATCGTATTTGATATGCGCTTTGTGTGGTGTATTATCCATCAGATGTCCATTTCCATTTAATCCTCATCTGCTGCTTCCTCCATTCTTGCTACTGTTGTAATTTCTCCCCAAAGTCGGATGAACTCATTTAGCTCGTCAGCTGTGAGAATTGGAGTGATGTGACTGACCCATTTGTTGTTTTGAAAGGCCTTTAGCACCATAATCTTTTCCCTCCTCGTTCTTTGGAATAAGAAGGGAGCCAAGTTTTTAGGTGCTTGTCCGTTGATCCAGTTTGAGTTCCAAAAACTGGCTTTGTCCCCTTTCCTCACTGTAACTTTTGTAGATGTGTCAAAGGGGTCTCTGTCCGTCTTATCACATGGGATATCAAGTCCAGTCCAAGGTCGGTCAGCTTGCTTCCATCAAACCAAAGCCATCGCAAACGTAAGGCTCACACAAATCTCTCTAAGTCCAATATGCCAAACCCCCCAAGCTCTTTGGGTGTACACACTATTGGCCAATTTACCAAGCAGTGTCCTCCGCTAACTTTATCATGTTCCTCTCATTTCCAAAGGAAACTCCTTCACATCCTATCAATCTGTTTCAGCAGCCATTTTTGCATCGGGAATATCGTAAGGTGGTAAATCGGCTGTGACGAAAGCATGCTCTTGACCAAAGTCTCCCTGCCGGCCATTGACAAGAGTTTACCATTCCATCCCGGAATACGCCCTCCGATCTTGTCTAGTAGTGGTTGCACGTCGACACGTCGTAGCTTTCGTGTATGGAGGGGCAGGCCCAAGTGGTTTCCAGGGAATTTCCCAATATTACCAGGGAAGTCTGTTAAAGCTTTGGCGATTGTTGTTTCACCACATCTTATGAGAAATATCTGTGTCTTGTTTAGATTCACCCCGAGACCTGAGTAGTTACCAAAAACATTTAGTATTTGCGATATGTGACACTGGTAGAGAGAGGACCTACGGTCCCGGTTGGTAAGGGCATTAGGTCCCTATGTGACCAACCGGGACTAATGATGAGAGACAAAGTGGGGGGGGGGGTTAGTCCCGGGTGAACCAACCGGGACTAAAGGGGGGCCTTTTGTCACGGTCGCAAATGTAAGGCTCGCACAAATCTCTCTAAGTCCAATATGCCAAGCCCCCCAAGCTCTTTGGGTGTACACACTATTGGCCAATTTACCAAGCAGTGTCCTCCGCTAACTTTATCCTGTTCCTCTCATTTCCAAAGGAAACTCCTTCGCATCCTTTCAATCTGTTTCAGCAGCCATTTTTGCATCGGGAATATCGTAAGGTGGTAAATCGGCTGTGACGAAAGCATGCTCTTGACCAAAGTCTCCCTGCCGGCCATTGACAAGAGCTTACCATTCCATCCCGGAATACGCCCTCCGATCTTGTCCAGTAGTGGTTGCACGTCGACACGTCATAGCTTTCGTGTATGGAGGGGCAGGCCCAAGTAGTTTCCAGGGAATTTCCCAATTTTACCAGGGAAGTCTGTTAAAGCTTTGGCGATTGTTGTTTCACCACGTCTTATGAGAAATATATGTGTCTTGTTTAGATTCACCCCGAGATCTGAGTAGTTATCAAAAACATTTAGTATTTGTGATATGTGACACTGGTAGAGAGAGGACCTACGGTCCCGGTTGGTAAGGGCATTAGGTCCCTATGTGACCAACCGGGACTAATGATGAGAGACAAAAAAGGGGGGGGCTTTAGTCCCGGGTGAACCAACCGGGACTAAAGGGGGGCCTTTTGTCACGGTTGATAATACCAACCGTGACTAAAGGGGGGGCACGCCAGGGTTAAAAAAATATTTGAAAATCCCCGGGAGGCCCTCACACACACACACGCAAGTCACAAGTCACGCGATTTTTCACGCGAAATATACGCGTGTGCGGGTGCGGGGATTCAAACTCGTGACCTCCAGCCTCGTGCGTAGCTTCCTCACCATCTCACCTACATAGCACATCTGACTGAGTAGAGGATGCTATCCTCTTATAGTAACTCGTGGGAGACCCTTTAGTCCCGGCTGGTAACACCACCCGTGACAAAAGACCCCCCTTTAGTCTGGGTTGGTGTTACCAACCGTGACAAAAGGGTGACCCTCCCTTTAGTCTAGGTTCGTGTTACGAATCGTGACAAAACGGGGGGGGGGGGGGGTTAGTCTCGGTTCGTAAAACCAACCTAGACTAAAGGGGGTGACCCTTTTGTCACGGTTCGTAACACGAACCTAGACTAAAGGGGGTGAGCACTCATGGCATTAGCGGCCACGTCGATGAAACCCCTTTAGTCCCAGCTCCAAAGTTGAACCGGAACTGAAGGGGCGTACCAAAGGGTCTTTCTCTACCAGTGTGATGAAGCTCATTACAAGCTAGGTTTGCAAGGATGGCCGCATCATCCGCATAAAGGGAGCACCGTAGCGAGGCCTCGATCTGCTGCCAACTCAATCAGTCGATGAAGAGAGTCAATTGCCAGGATAAAAACCATGGGTGATAGCGAATCCCCTTGTCGCAAACCTCTAGCATGCTTGAATTGCCTTCCTGGAGTACCATTTAAAAAAATTTTGGATGATGAAGTGGCCAGCAGGGTGGCTATCCAATCTCGCCATCTCTGTCCAAAACCAAGCGCTTGCAAAGTTTCCATGAGGAAAACCCAACTGACAGAGTCGAACGCCTTAGAAATGTCTAACATGATGAAAACTGATGGACGCTTAGCTATATGCAAGGCTTTGATCACACTCTGTACATAAATGAAGTTGTCATGGATACATCTGTTTTTGATGAAAGCGTTTTGACATCATGATACTAAATCCTGTAGTCGGGGTGCAAGTCGGTCAGCTAGGATTTTTTTAATAATTTTCGCCAAACTATTTATCAGGCTGATCGGGTGAAAATCTGTAATGGTGGCTACCACATTAGCTTCGTTAATTAAATCCAGCCACTGCATTCTAAATGAGTGGAAAGCTCTTAGGGCTGCTATCAGGTCTTCCTGGATGATCGTCCAACATTTTTTGTAGAACAAACCCATAAATCCATCCGAGCCTGGGGCTTTTTCACCTAGTAACTGCATAATCGTTTGCTTAATTCCTCCTGTTCAAACGGGCCTTCAAGCTCGCTGAGGTCATGTTGTTCGTAGCCCAAATTGTTCCAGTTGAGGCTAGCAGTTCTCACTTGTGTTTGGCCGAGCAGATTGACAAAATGGTCAAAAACGACCTCTTCTTTTTGTTGCTGAGTAGTCGCTAACCCATTATTTATTTTAAGTGAAGGGATGAATAATTTACGTGTTCGATTACTTGCATGCAGCATGAATAATTTTGTACATGCGTCTCCCTTTCTAAACCAAGTGAGCATGGAGTGCTGGCGTGCTTGTGATCAGATAATTGCTGCAATGCCCACTGATTTTGCTTTAAGGTAGCTCCGAAAGCTGAGCTTGTCGTGGGTTAAATTTCTCTGTTCCTGCTCAGCATCCATGAGGAGTAGGAGTTGCTTAGCTATCTCTAAACGCAGGGGAAGGTTGCCCAAGGATTGCCTTCGCCACAGCTTGCGAGCTTTGGCAGTGCGTAGCAATTTTACATGCATGCGAAGGATGCTGTCCTGGGTGTTAACCGGTTGCGACCATGAGGTTTAAACTGTTTCATAGAAGCCTGGCATGTTGACCCAAAACGCCTCAAATCGGAACCCATAAAAATTTTGCCTAGCCACATCGCCGTTGAGAAGTAGAGGGGCGTGGTCTGATCCCATGGTAGGAAGCACCTGGAGGTCAATGTTGGGAAATAATAAGTGCCACTCCGGCGAGCCGAAGACGTGATCAATTCAGGTAAAAGTAGGATCATTTTGTTCATTGCTCCACGTGAAATTTCTGCCACGTAATTGCAATTGAAGCTCTTGATATTATTACTGGTCAATACAACAACACCAAGTCATCCGAATGCCGCTCATTCCCAAGGACAAACTATGTGATAATACGTATTGTTTACGATTAATATAATCAACCTGCTAGAAATAACAGCACGTTGATGGCCTGCTAGTGGCGGAGCAAAATTACTGCGTCCAATGCCGCCGTCACCTCAACCTTCTCTGAGTCTCCAACGTCAGTATCCGGCACTGGCAGGGGCGAAGCTGCATTGCATGGAGCCGACAGGGCCGCCGGAACCCGACGAAATTTGTCAAAATCAATGAAAACACTGTTTACAACTGTTCATACATGCAGCCGACCCCAACATTTGGTGCATCCGACCCGGTGGCTTTCTCGTCTGGCTTCGCCCTTGGGCACTGGCAGCACACCATATTTCATAGCACCGGCCGTCATTGCCAGCTTCGGCACCATCTCGATCCTCCAGGACGAACTTGCAACAACAAATCGACGTCTCTGCCATGTTTGCTCCGACCAGCACGATGCCGTGGAACTTCACAGGTTTCAGCTTCAGTTTTTGTCATGTTTCTTTTCCTGATACCGCTCATTCCAAATCCAGAACGCACATTCTTCATCACATACATCTAATGGAGGTGAGCTGCTCGTCATCGAAACCTACCTAGCTATATATACACACTTTCAATGACGTATAGACGAACAATCATGTATATATATAAGATTAGCAGGATAAATGGAGTGAATATTCATTAATTGCTAATCCAACAACTTATTTTAAAAGGCTTTCTTTATGTGTAGTTTTTTTTAGGTCCGATGCATGAATGGCTCACAACTAGTACATGGGAATTGTATATTTCCACCATGTGAAAAAAAATTGTGCTATATATATATATATATATGAAAAAAGTATGTATTATTTTTAAAAACACATAAGTTGTGATACAAACTACTTTGGGATCCATAACAATCCAAATCACGAGACTGAAATTTGGTCATAATAATCGTGTTGGCCTCATCATCGAAAAGCTGTGCTGCAATCCATACAAGTTGCCATGGTTGTGCATGGGCGAGCAGATACATCTGATCTTTAAGCAGTCTACTGATGAATGGATGCCAAGCACATGGTCACCGAGTTGCAATATAATCCATGCGAACCACCTGCCCAACAGAGGTCTTGAGAAGCAATAACCACAAGAGAAACACCCATCAAAATTGGTTGACGCCCTCGCATGATAATACTCTCGTTCGGAGGAACGTGCATTGATACTTGGCCAATCGTCGACTGGCCAATCGGTCCTAAGCTCAGCCTTGTCACCGAAGCATGTTTTCTTAATGCCGCTCATTCCAAAAAGCCATGGTCGATCGTGTGCCCAACCCTTGGCACTAGGCACAGCAGCAACTGCCTCGTCCTCCATTTTTTGTAGAGGTGTCACCTCTGGTTCCCCTATGCCTCGCATTCCAAAATAGTAGCTCTGTTCCTATGTTCATCTCGAGTGCCAACTGCCAAGAGGTTTCATCAGCCTTGTTTGGTTCCAGGTGTTACTTTTTTAACACCTCCTTTGACCCTTAATTAAGGGTATTAAATAAAGTCAGTTTACAAAACTAACTCCACAACCTCCCGGTTAAATCGCGAGACGAATCTAATGAGGTCTTTGACCGCATGATTAGAGAATAATTACTGTAGTAAATCATGGATTAATTAGGCTCATTAGATTCGTCGCGTAAAGTTGCACTCATCTGTGAGAAGGTTCTGTAAATAGACTTCATTTGGTACTCCATGCATACAAGATTCCCAGGTGTTAGAAAACTAACACCTGTAACCAAACAAGGCCATCATGTGGAGCCACAGGTAGAAACATCCAACGACGGCATATTTTTTATGATGAAGCTTTGGGCATGCGCATGCCTCAGCATTCATCAGCAATATGAGGAGGAGCTAGCTCGCACATGAGGCCAGGATTCAGGTGGTGCATAAATAGGGAGAAGTAGTTTTTTTTTGAAGTAAAGGGAGAAGTAGTGTAGTGGTGCGCAGAGGACTAATCATGTCACGTTTATGTTATAGCGGTGAAGCACGTGGCAAAAGCTCATTCATTCATTAGCACGTCTGGCTGGCCAGCAACTTTAGTTGTCCACCGCCGTCTGGCTATTTTGTTTGATGGAAAACACGCTGTCGTAACAGAGAAAATAAATAAAATTAGTACTGCCGCTCCAAATTAGAATGTCTCTGTGTGTAAATTAATTCTTTTTACAAACTTGTTTCTGGAACTCTCAACGATGATAGTGCAGTGACCCGGATATATAAACTTGTTTTTGAAGCTCCAGATATTATTACTGGTCAATACAACAACACCAAGTCATCCTGATGCCGCTCATTTCCCAAGGACAAAATATGTGATACGTACTGTATTTGTTTAAGACGTAATCAACCTGCTAGAAAGAACATTACACGTTGATGGCAGGGCACATGACACCAAGCGCTGAGTAATTTATATGAAAGAGTGCTTGTGCTGCTCCTCCTTGTAGCAATCTGATGCACCACACATGCCGTTGAGATGGATGTTTGCGTTACAATGCTGGGTTGCTGGCCAGTCAGAAGAAAGGATCTCAACGTGGAACGCCGTTGCCCTGTTGGTGGCGGAGCAAAATTACTGCGTCCAATGCCGCCGTCACGTCCACTTGCTCTGAGTCTCCAACGTCGTCTCCAGCAGAACACCAGATTTCATAGCAGTGGCCGTCATTGGCCAACTTCAGCACTATCTCATCCAGGAACTTGCAGCAGCAAATCGACGTCTCCGCGATGTTTGCTCCGACCTGCATGATGCCGTGGAACTTCACAGGTTTCAGCCTCTGTTTGTGCAATGTTTTTAGATAGAGGGCCAGATCGGCCCGGCTTTCTCAAAAAGCAAGAGGCATACTGGGGATGCCAGTTTGTACAGAGGAGCGCAAAGCGCGAGATTACAAGCCATAGGCTGAAAAGAAACAAAATATGCTTGAACCTCCCCACTCTAAACTCGCTCTAGAGGACAATAAAACAGACCAGGTATGTAGCAACCGAATTCCACGAACACAAAATAAAGGAAAAGAAAACAGGTAGAAAGCTCCTAGTTCTTCCTCCCAGACTACCCTTCAGACCCTAATGATGACAGTCGATGTTTTAGCTTGATGATCACCGAATCGACCCAAAGTTGTTCCTTCTCCCTGAGCAGCACTCTCCACGTCTGCATAAAGGATAAAGTTCGAAACATACTAACATTTGGAGAAGAAACCAAGATATTGTTACAAACAAAATCGTTTCTAATAAGCCATAAGCTCCAGGAAAGACATCCAAACAGAAAGACAAAATTTCTACTCGTTCTATTAGAACCCTCTATCAATTTCCCATGCAGATCCTCCAAGCTAGCAGGGAAAGAATCCCACTCTAGTACATCTCTGAACACACTCCAGCAGAAGTTTGCCAATACACATTGCACAAAAATATGTTCAGTACTCTCCACTTGGCCGCATAACTTGCTCTCAATTGGGCCAGGCCAATTTTTCTTCCTTAACTGTTCTGCTGATTGAACTTTGTCATTGCATACTTGCCACAAAAACATCTTAATTTTTAGAGGTAGTTCTGCTGCCCAGATGTTATTCATCCATTTGTTCTCCATTCCAGGGTAGGTAAGTGCCTTATAGAGTGAGGAAGTAGTAAATTTACCAGATTTCTCCAAACACCACCGGACTGAATCTGAATCTTGAGAAAGACTCACCCCCTCGGGAGTAATACAAGGTCATTCCACTCTTTCTCTTCCACCTCTCCAAAAGTCCTCCTAAAAGTTAAGTTTATATTCCCACCTCTCATAACTTTGTACACTGACCACTCCTTTTGGTTACAATGTCAAAAATCCCATTAAACACAATCTTCAGTGGACATTTGTCTCCAAATATCGTGCCAAATCCAGAACACATGTTCCTTACATTCATCTAATAGATGTGAACTGCTCACCGTCAAACCTACCGAGCTATATATAAACTTTCAATGACGACGTATAGACATCCAATCATGTGTGTGTGTGTGTATGTATATGTATGTATATGCATGTGTGTGTGTGTGTGTGTGTGTAAAAGATTAGCAGCAGGATGAATGGAGCGAATATTCAGCAATTGCTGAACCAACAACTATTTTAAAAGGCATTCTTAATGTGTCGTAGTTTTTCAGGTTTGATGCATACATGGCTCACTACTACGACATGGGAATTGTATGTTTCCACTTTGTGAAAAAATGTGCTATATATATGATGGTGGTGGTAGAATGAAAGTATGTGTTCTTTTTGAAAAGAAACACATAAGTTGTGCTGATTTGTGTTCTTCCTCAAATTGGAATACAAACTACACACTTTGGGATCGATAACAACTTCTAAACCATGAGACTCAAATTGGGGCATAATATATAAGCTTATTGCTGGCCTCATGATGGAGATGGTGGATACCGCTGCGCTGCAATCCATACAAGCAAATTGCCATGGTTGTGCATACGCGAGCACAGAGATCTGATCTTCAAGCACATGGATGTCAAACACATCACTGAGTTGCAATCCATGCGAAGCACCTGCCCGACAGAGACCTTGAGCAGCAACGCCCACAAGAGCAAAGCACCCATCAATTTTTTTTACTCGAATTTTTTTTGAAGAGAAACAGGAGGGGGGGGCACCCATGAAAGGAATCGGATGCTCGTAGCCTAAGAGGGGGAGGGGGTGAATTAGGCAACTTAAAAAACTTAACCTATGGTTTCACTACTTTTGCATAAAGATAAACTAGAACATGCTATCTAGATGTGCAACTAAGGTTGTTCTAGTGTGAAACTCCCATCTAAAAACAAGATTTGCAACCTATAGCCAATCCTAGCATGATACTACTCTAGGAAAGTAAAGGCAAGCAAAGATTGCAAGATAGTAAATGCGGAAACGTAAAAAGGGATGAGAGGAAGCTAACTCTTGACACGCGATTTATCCCGTGGTATCGGTAGGCACTAAGCCACCCCTAGTTCACGTTGTTGAAGCACTCACACAAGAGTATTTCTTCCCGGTCACCAAGTCTCTCCCAAGAGCACCACTTGACTCGCCACAAAGGCTCGCCACTTAGGCACTCGCCAAGCTCCCTTGGTCACCTTGATGCCGCCTCCACTAAGGAGCTTCCCCACCAAGGAAGGGGGTCTCCACGTCCCCCGCACAAAGTGTCCTTGCCACTCCACACCAAGCCGGAGGGTTGAAGATGATTGCCGGTGAGCCACTTAGACCCCAAGGCTTCCGGCGCACCTTGTACAACTTGATTCACTCAAGAATCACCTCACAAGGTTGGCACACACACAGCTCTAAGCTAAGCCTAGCACTAAGCACACACACAAAGCGTGTACAAGTCTATGGATGAGCAATCTAGCACTTGGATGGATAGGATATGATCTTCTAGGTGTCTTGCACTCCTATGCACTTCCACATAATCCAGTAACCTCAAATGGGTGAGTGGAGGGGGTATAAATAGCCCAAGGCACCCAAGGAGCCGTTGGCTAACGGCCACTGAAAAAGTAAGCGTCGGATGAACCGATGCTATCCTTTTCAGGGCGTCGGTTCATTCGGTGCCCCTCCCACGTCACTTAGCCGTTGAGGTTCTCTGACAGAACTACTCCGACGCTATGCTCCGACGCACCGTCGGATCATCCGGTGCTGAAGACCCCGCGGCCAGATCCTTACTGTTAGCTTCCACGAGACCATCGGATGAACCGCTGCTGACCCGTCGGTTCATCCGGTGCTACTGCATGAATCTTGGTGTGTCTCTGTCTTGTTTGAACTTGATCATCGGATAAACCGACGGTTCCCTCCAATGGACCGTTGGTTCATCCGACGCTACTGTCTTCGCGGCTTCTCTTCTCTAATTCATCCGACACAACTAGGATATAGACCGTCGGACGGTGTCAAGTTGATTCCAGTCGCTGCGCAGTGTACCAAGTGCTCCGACGCTCGCCTCCAGGATACCGTCGGTTCATCCGACAGTGTCTTTTCTTCCTTTTCTTCGCGTCTTCAACTTGGATCTTTGTTTCAACTTAACATACTTAACATACTTAACATGCCATCACTTATAGCCCCAAAATATATACTAAGTCCTCATTTTTGCTATAAGTAACTTAACATGTGCATGATATGTTAACTTGTGGTAACATCCATGAGACCTAGGAATGCCTACAACGACATGCTAGACAATGTGGTTAGTCCCATTACTTGTGTTAGCATGAATCACCAAAATCAACTCGAACAAATGTCAAATGGGGTCATGTTCGCTACAACCCATCAAAATTGTTTGACAGACTCCCTTGATACCCATCTCTTACGGAGGAACTTGATACTAGTTCAATCGTCAATTGGCTCAGTGACCCAAACCACAGCCTCTGCACTGGAAAGTCATGGTCGCATGCCCAAGGCTTGGCACTGGGCACAACAGCAACTGCCTTTCGGTTTTTGCGACCACATGCCAACTTTGTTACGAGAGCGCTAGCTAGCTAGGTGGATCGGAGGAGGACACAAGAGGTGGATATATAGATCGAATGCTTTTTATATACACCAAGGTGTGTCTTGTCTCTCGTGTTGAGGGTCGTTGGCAGGTGGAAACAATAGTACTGTGAGTTTTGTGAAGAGGAAACACACCAACTACTTTGCTACGCTGTCGCGAATCCCGTGTGATTCTCGAGGGTCGGCTTAGCTTGATCGGGCAAGCGTGGCTAGCTGTAGGACTTGGACGGCGAAACACTTTCGTGCATCAATTCAGGCGCCAATAACCATCGTAGCAACCGTCCATCCATCTGTCTACACAGCTTAACCCTGCAGAGCAAACCAATGCTGCGGAATACAATGCAATTTCCCAATGCCTCTCATCCCCAGACCAGCACACTCTTTCATTCGATCGGGTCTCCACGACTCCACGAGTGAGGTCCAGCTAACTTATCAGTAGATTTTTGGAACTTTTTGGGCATTCCCGGGCAACCATTGCTGCACGCGCTGCATGAGTTGGCAAGACGATGGGCTTAGAAGTTCACAGTGCTGGTTGCTGCTAAGAGCTTTGAGAGGCAAGTATGCATGTCGTTCGTGTCTACTTATAATGGTGAGGGGAAAGTAATGGTGAGAGGAAATTGTAGCAAACATGGCCCCCATCAAGTGGTTACTACCAGAGCATGTTTAATTGATTTGCACATGCCACACAGTATGGACAACGAGCTCTTTTATGGTGGATCATACCACCCTATACCACCGTTGGCAAGGACCAGTATGGAATGATCTGACGGTTGAGATTAATTGTATACCACCACGGCTTGACATGTGGTATAGGGTGGTATGCATAGGTTGTATAGCTAGGTGGTATAGGGGTATTATTGGTAGTTTTTTCTTGATGGCATAAACGAAATATATGATTTTTTTATTTCAATTTTTTCATGTCCCTATGGTGTTATGGCCATTTTTTTCAAATTTCAAAAATGAATTGTTTCAAATTTTTTTCATTTCAAAATTTTCTTGATGGCACAAACGAAATATGTCAAATTTTTTTCATTTCTCTCTAGTGGTATGGCCGATTCTTTTCAAATTTCAAAATGAAAATTTTCATTTCAAATTTCAAAAATGAAAATTCAAAACTTTTTCGTTTCCCTGTGGTGGTATGACCAATTTTTTTTTCAAAATTCAAAAACAAAAATTTTCATTTCAAATTTCAAAAATGATTTTTTTCAAATTTTTCATGGTAGCATAAACAAAAAATCTTTCTCGGCCCGAGGTTGCCAAATTTATTTAAAATTTACAAAAATTATCTATTTACCCTTACCAAAAATAACCATATACTGCATACCACCACGTGGTGGCATGGTCCACCGTAAAAGAGCCTATGGACAACTAAACTGCATTTAGTACTCCAATTTTCAAAAGACTTAAAAAGACACTAGTAGTGGTGCTTGCAAAAATCACTACGGGAAATGGACAATATGTTGCAAGTCAAGCGCTCACGGCAAAGCCTAGAATACCGTCGGCAAAAGGTTTGTTGATGGCCTCCCTCGGCGGCATACTTCAACCGGCAAAGGGCCCCTTCGCCGTGAGCCGAAACACGGGCGCATGACAAACGTCTGTCGTGCGTGCTCCTAGGCTCTCGGCAAACTTTATTGCAAAAAAATAAAAAAAGAAAAGAAATCCCACAGGTCGGGCACTGCGCCCCCAACCGGTCGACTGCCATGGTTCTCCACTGCCGCCCCCTCCCTGCACCGGCCGTCGTACGCCACCACTAGGCCGCCACAATACCTATTTTGCCGTGAGTCCTGCTTTTACCGGAGTTTTCTTCATGTCCGTCAGCAAAATGGTATTTTTCCATGAGTTTGATAAAAAGCTCACGGAAAAAAGCAAAGCTCACGACAAACTTTGATTTCCCCGTAGTGAATAGTACACCTAGGACACGAACAACCTCCTCATCAAAGGATCCAGCAGTTCTCCTAACCTACTAACACTTCCTAAAGGAGGTATCAATGGTAACATGTCATGCCAAAGTTTGAGCTCGGGAGAAGCATGTCAGTTCGATACATATATGGATGTAGATAATTTACATGCCAGATCAGTAAAAGAAAAGGTGGTTGAGAATGAACCCTGACAGCAGGTACGGACCTAGTATATGCTCTCAATACGATTGATGTGCCCGCATTATTTAGTGAACTTCTTCGTTACGCTCTCAATATTTAATTACTTAACCACATACACGTTGAAGTTCTTCGTTATGTTCTCCCTCCCGTTTATATCTCCTACTGATGCTGATCGATCATGCAACAAACTCCATGACTGTTTCTATCTCCGTAACAAATAACCAAAGTTTGAGCTTCGAGAAGCATGTCGGTTCGATACACATGGATCTGGATATTACATGGCAGATCAGAAAAAAAAATTGGTTGAGAATGATGAATCGTGGCAGCAGGCAGGCACCTAGTACACGCTCTCAACGTGATTGATGTGCCATCAGTGTATACCTTAGGCTTGCGAATTCCACCTTGAAGACGCGTGCGGGGACGAATCTGTTGTTCCTGCTGCTGCTGTGTTTCCGACGCAGAAGATCCGGCTCCAGCTTCCGAAGCAGATCCGCCTGGCACAGGTTCTGCCGCCGCAGGGGCAGCTGTGTCCCCCGGGTGCGCTGAGGCGGAGGGCGTGGCCGTCAGCGATTGATGCGGAGTGGCAGCGGCTGTCGGGGATGTGCCCTGGTCGGGCCACGCGTCACCAGCAGAGAGATGCGCTGGCGCTGGTGTCTCCGACCCGCCTGAGGAGCCGCACGTGTCGTCGCCTGAGTGGGGCGTCGTCGCTGCTGAGCTGCCGGGCGCGCCAAGGCCACCTGTGCCAATGATTGGCACAAATCCCGGAGCAGATCCGTGTAGGTAATCAACTCCGATGCCAGCGCCCAGCCTTGTTTCTTCCTGCAACTCATTATTTCTTGTACCAAAATTTTCAGGATTAGCACTATTAATCATAGAATCATCTACAGATTCATCCCCATTTGATGGATTTAGAGAGTCAGATGGTAAAAGAAGGATTTCAGACCTAAGTCTAGCTCCAGCATTGGGATGAAGCTTTGAAAAAGGGAAAACATTCTCATCAAAGACAACATCTCTTGAGATATACACCCGGCCTGTAGATATATCTAGACATTTGAACCCCTTGTGAAGATTACTATATCCAAGAAAGGCACATTCTTTGGATCAAAAAGAAAGTTTATGATTATTATAGGGTCGCAGATTAGGCCAGCAAGCACATCCAAAGGTGCGAAGGGATCCATAATCAGGTTTTATATGAAACAGGCGCTCAAGGGGTGTGTCAAAATTGATAACTTTGCTAGGTATTCGGTTAATCAAATAGGTAGCTGTGAGAAACGCTTCATCCCAGAATTTTAGAGGCATATGTGCATAGGCGAGTAAGGAAAGACCAACTTCCACAATGTGCCTATGTTTTCTTTCGGCAGCACCATTTTGTTGATGTGTATGAGGACAGGAAACTAAGTGAGTTATGCCTACTTTGGTGAAGAAGGAATTCAACTTCTCATACTCTCCACCCCAATCAGACTGAACAGCAACAATTTTCTTATTAAAGAGCCGCTCAACTAGATTATGAAAATCATGGAATTTTTGAAAGACTTCAGATTTGTTCTTTAGCAAGTAGACCCAAGTAAATTTACTGAAGTCATCAATAAAACTCACATAATATTTATATCTCCCAACCGAATCGATGGCTGGCCCCCACACATCAGAGAAGACAAGTTCCAAAGGTTGGGTAGAAATACTTGTGGAAATAGAATAAGGAAGTTGATGACTCTTGGCTTGTTGACAAGCACCACACACTGAATGTTTATTTGATGCTAACAAATGAGGAAGCTTATTATCCCTAAGAACTCTCTCAACTATGGGAATAGCAGGATGCCCTAAACGACTATGCCATCTATCAACGGACACTTTATTGACTCCAAACACTTGCTTCGACGACGAAGGAGGAAGAGGGTAAAGTCCCTTGCGGCATGGCCCCTCAAGAAGAGTGCTCTTCGTGTCCTGATCCTTAACAAGAAAGTAATCAGGATGAAATTCAAGAAAAACATTATTGTCGGAGGCAAGTCGATGAACAGAAATAAGATTCTTTTTAGTAGATGGAACATGTAGAATATCTCTAAGATGCAGATTGCGAGATGGGGTATGAATTGTAGATTGACCCATATGACTAATGCGCATACCTGCACCATTTGCAGTGTGAATTTATTCCACACCATTGTACTTGTCACGAGTCGTCAGCTTCTCCAACTCTCCCGTGATGTGGTCGGTGGCGCCCGTGTCAGTGTACCAATTGGTGTCGACGTTGTAGGAGTTCATGGCCGCCGACACGTGCTTCTCTTCAGGGACGTAGTTCTCAAACCGGTGCCAGCACCGATCTGTAGTGTGTCCGGTTTTGAAGCACACCTGACAAACAGGCTTGCTGTTGTTGCCGCCAGCGCCAGAGGTCCTGAAAAAATTGCCACGTCCAGCGCCACCATTGTTGCCTTGGCGTTGGTTGAAGTTGCCGCGTCCATTGCCACGGCCTCCACCATTGTAGCCACGACCGCCGCCACTGCGACCGCCGTTGTTGTAGCCGCGCCCAGCATTGTTCCCGCGACCACCACGATTCACCGTGTTGACTGAAGAACTAGATTTGCCAAGACCTAGCATATCCATACGAGTTTCAAATGCAAGTAGCTGCTGGAACGCTTCACTTACAGTTACCGTCTCCTTCCTGGTGATGAGGGCAGAGACAATCGGGTTGAAATCTTCGTCGAGTCCTGTGAGGATGTACTCGACTAGCTCTTCTTCTTCAAGTCGCCTTCCAGCAGCTATCATCTGATCTCCAAGCCCCTTCATCTTCCCGACGTACTCAGAGATCGTCGAGGTGCCCTTCTTCGTGGTTGCGAGGGCGAGGCGAGTGTTGAGCGCACGCGCACGGTTCTGCGAGGAGAACATGTCTTCAATCGTAGACCAAAGGGCCGCCGCCGTTTCCTTGGCAGCGACCTGGGAGAGAACTTCCTGGGCCAATGACCCAAGAACGAAGCCAAGGACCTGTTGATCCCTGGAAAACCACTCTTCATAAGCCGGGTTGGACACCTTAGCATCCTTCCCATCAGGGCTTTTGCCATCAATCTCCATGTCAGGCGCTGGTGTAGCGCCGGTGAGGTGTCCTTCAAGGCGAGCTCCTCGGACAGCAGCGAGGACTTGAGGCTTCCACATGGCATGATTGGTGCGAGATAGTTTCTCGGACACCGTCACGCCGAAGAACGGGTTGGCAATGGAGGAAGTCATGGTTGTGGCTCGAGATTATGAGTAGAGATGTATTTGGAGATGTGTTTCTGGCTCTGATTACCATGTAAAACAATCAGAGGAGCGGAAGTTTGGGAGGAACGCCGTGCCTCTCCCTGGCCGGCGGCTTCGTGTTTATATATTGAGGAAGAGCCCCTCAAGTGGCTTGTACATCAAGGAACTAGATACACCGGCCGGTGGTTGAGATATATCAAGTTGTTACAACAATCTACAAAGATCCTAATCTAAACAACTCAACCGACCGGTGCATATCTAGGCATACATATCAATTACATTATCTAACAAATGGGTCACAATTATTAATTATCAGTTCATAGCCTAGATAATAATCTCTGCAGTGCTGTGACCATAATGGCACCAGGACTTATTTATTGTTCAAGTAGTAATGATTATTTAGCTGACCTGAAGTAGAATGCTCTATTACATTGCTTTGTTAACTTACCAGTCTTAGCACATTGACATTGTTTTTCACGGACTATAATGATATACACATGAGAGAAGATATCAATGCATTTGCTTTTTTGGTTTCAACTCGTTTTTTTTTGTTTAATTTTGAAGAAGCTTGTGTCCAGCCATATATTCACAACAGTCACAACAGCTAGCAAGCCATCAGTTCTGAGTTAGAAGAAGTACAGGTTTTTTGTGCCATAGTCGTTGCCCTAAGCCTGATTTTCCTCTCACTCGGTTTACTGAGAAGCTGCAATCCGGTATTAGACTACAGGTTGGTCTGTTTTCATTGCATATTGCAGCAAACTCTGGTATTCAGTCCAACAAAAGCAGTTTGGCGAGTTAGTTATTCAGGAGGTACAATGACCAATGAACACTTGGACATCACATGAATCAACCCATCCATTAATTGATGCAAGTGTGCACATGCTACATATGAGGCCTTCAACCCAGTTTATATTATCATTCTCAATCAAGATGAGAAACTTTGTGGATGTCATCTCACAGCTATGTTCTACTGATTGGAAGCTAAATCTGGGGCTATATTTCAAGCTAAATTGGTGCTATGTAAATATGCTGAAATTTCACCTCAAAAATATTGATATACAGAGTGGAGGCTTTGTCATCTGAACTCAAGTATCGCTGTCCAAAATCTATCTTCTGTATCAACAGGTGATATTGCTACACTTGAGATGCCTATTCAGCTATATTTTCTTTCTTCATATCCTTTTATCATTCATTTTCTCACTGCAACATTAGTATATGTACTCCAAGAGTGTTTGTCTTCCATACCAGTGTACCACTAGTGATTTATACTACTACTGTATTGCTTCCCTCGTTACAAAATATGCCTCTGTTTGTGATAACCATACATACATGGTTTATCGTTTTTTTTTCTTTTCCTCACTGAATGTAATGGTTTGATAAACCATTTATTAGTCCTCTTGTATGTATGCTACAATTTATATCCTTATGTATCTGATACGTTATTGTACCTTAGTATAAAGTTTAAATAATTAGTCTTACTTGGTCTTATCACTTCCAATGCCATTTGATATCTAGCTAGCACATACACAATAGCATTATGCTACATTTTCAGGCATAGAGTTTCCTTCAGATATATAACACCCATGTCAAGCTTTTTTTGCTAGTTTTAGACGTCATGATGTTATCTTATATATATACATGTAAGGCATATAGGCTCCAACACAAAAATGAGTGGGAATGATGAAAATTACAAAGTGGCATATATTCCTGGAGATCAACCGGTTTGGTTTGGATAAGAAACAGTAAGAGTGTTCTAGTTACAATGCGGCTGTTAATTTCTCTATATGATCACTCTTAAATAGTTTTACAATGAGGAGGAAATGCTATCTGGATAGCTGAACATGCAGTTAGCTTTGAATGATTGTTTTTCTTCCAAAGCTGCTGATGTCTAACGCTGTAACGCAGATCGAAACAGAAAAACAGTTAGGAAATTTCCACAAGCTGGCTTGCTTGCTGCCTATCATGTTAGAAAATTGGATAGGCTACCTTAGATTTTTAGAAAACTTTGGACATGTGGTGTAGCTTTAATTGTTGGACTAATTACGATCAAATAGAACCATCTGTTGCAGCGAGAGCTAGCTTCTACTTTACTCCTCTCCGGATTTTCAGTAATAGCCTTTTTTAACTCATTATCACATTTAGTTGGCGTGTAGCAAAGATTGTGCCAGGTTTGCAGAGTTCTACCGATTGCACAATAAGGTAACCCCCCTTTATAGTTATCATGCTCTTGGGTATCACAAGTCCACAACCAGTTCATAAGCATTTCCCACTCACTCGAATGAGTTATGCTATCTACACCATAATCAGTCTTTTACTACAATAAGCCTAGTATATTAAATGTGAGCTATAACTAGCACGAACTGATTTTCTTGTTGCAACTTAGGTGGTTCCTGTTTACTATTCCAAGAGCCCTAGAGGGGCTAATCATGAAAACTCCTTTTTGCCTCTTAGGTTCCTCTAACTTGCAGCACTTCACTAATGTCAGTATTGCTTTATCTATATAGGCTAACTTTGTTAATCATGTGATTACTCTTGCACTACTCATATATCCACTAATGAATTTTACCAGCATGTTATTACCATATTCAAACTATGACTCATTTTCAACGCAATGTTTTATACTCTGTGAGACTTAAGTCCAAATCATTAGTCGAAGCAACTGAAAGTTGCGATATCGACTAGAGCATGACGCTCAGGAAGTAAGTCCACAAAAGCTTGAGCATGAGCAAGCTTTTGTCGACTTATCTGCTTATTTTGTGTTGTTACTATACCACGGTTGAATGAGACATATGACCTTTGATTGAGACATCTTTCCAAAAATACAAGTTATTACATCTTTTATATATCAAAATCTCTTCCCTTGCAGGATTTCACCACTGTAAGTATCTCTTCACTTGCTCAAGACTAACCCGTACATGCTAGACCTTTGCGTTTTCCTTTGCAGGTACATTGGTTTTCATCACCTAACTAAGTCAAAAATTAGTGCATGATATGTTGGTTTTCATAGTGTCATGATCTTCAAAACATAATATATCATATGGACATTCTGGACATTTGGATATCACCATCTATTGAAATCACCACTTTTGGCATTCATCAATCATTAGTCTCTCACTATAATGGTTCTCAAAAAACAATAGCTCTATCTTGCTCTATCTTCACCTCCGACTTTCATCAAAATACAAGGTAACTGCTTCCATCCCCTCCCCTCTAACAACGGATGTCTTTCCGTTGCATAGTAATATTGTTATTACTTTTACTACTATCGAAATACCTTGATCCAAGCTATAACCACTTTCAAGCTGTCAGTATATGTTTCAAGTGATCATCTTATCCTTCATATCTTGATTCACATGCCTATTCAGGAGGTTTGTGAATGGGCAAATCTAGGCTCTGGGCATATTTATGCATGTTCTACTTATGTGATCTTAAAAATTCAAAGCAATATTCTGTCATGTACTTATATGTTTATGAGAATCCATGTTTATGAGATCCAAATGTGAAGAATGATTCCATGAAAAGGCACCGTGATAGCCGAAATCTCAAAGTGAAAGAATGATTCCATGAGAAGGCTCCGTGATAGCCGAAATCCCAAAGTGAAAGAATGATTCCATGAAAAGGCTCCGTTATAGCCTGAGTTCCATCGTGAGAAAGAAAAAGTTCGTGAAAAGGCTCCGTTATAGCCTGAGTTCCATCGTGAGAAAGAAAAAGTTCGTGCAAAAGGCTCCGTTATAGCCTGAGTTCCATCGTGAGAAAGAAAAAATTCGTGAAAAAGGCTCCGTTATAGCCTGAGTTCCATTGAGAGAGAGAAAAATTCGTGAAAAAGGCTCCGTTTTAACCTGAATTCCACCATGTGAAAGAAAAATTCGCGAAAGGGCTCCGTGATAGCCGAGAAAAGAAGAGAAAGAAATGTTTCGAGAAAGAGGCTCCTTGATAGCCAAAGGCTCCGTGAAGGCCTAAATCCCACCGTAAAAGGGATTCCCACCGAAAGGCTCGAGACAACAACAAGTTGTAGCCTAAATCCCACCGTAAAAGGGATTCCCACCGAAAGGCTCGAGACAACAACAAGTTGTAGCCTAAATCCCATCGTAAAAGGGATTCCCACTGAAAGGCCTGAGACAACAACAAGTTGTGACCTAGATCCCAGAGTAAAGGGACATCCTATGAAAGGGCCTGAGACAACAATAAGTTGTGGCCGAAATCCCAGAGTAAAGGGACGATTCCACCGAGATCCCAGAGTGAAGGGATGATTCCACCGAGATCCCAGAGTGAAGGGATGATTCCATGAAAAGGCTTGAGACAACAATAAAACTACCTTATTTTGGAAGGTTGATGACATGATATAACCAACTATGAAATATATCTTGGCTTGGCATGTGCATACATTTCATTCATTTGCATCAAGACATGCATCAAAAGCATTGCATTGCATGAGATTTATCTCAGTTTTACTTTCCAAATTGAGCCAAAAGGAAGCAACAAGTTGAGGCATGAGTTATCCTTCCATCCCGAGCCAAAGGCAACAACGAGTTGCGACATCAATTTAACTTTTCACCAGTTTAACTTTTCAAGCTATTCGGAGCAAAAAGTGACAAGTTTTAGCATCAACTTTCATTTCGGTATACACTTGTTTTTCCTCTAACCTTGCAGGATTTAAAATTACATAGTGGAAGCAAAAAAGGTTGTGAAATTTAACAATAATCATCAAGTACCATATATTTAACATTACCTATATGATTTGGATCTAAGGATGCTTATGGGAAATAATGATTGGATCATTCTTTGTGCTATATATATACAACCCCTTTCAGGTGAAAGCTGTTGGGCCAACCTGACCTAAGTTGCAGATTCAACAAGGCTCGACGCTAGAGGGGCTCGACCTCATCATCTTCAACAACTTCGTGTCTTCCGCTGCACAGGCTCAGGGGGCTCAACCCGGCATCATCCTCAACTTCGCATCTTCTACTACGCGGCTCAAGGGGCTCACCCTCGACATGCTTCAGTATCACCATGTACCTCGACTACTTCGACGACATCATCTATTTCAAGTGTGATTCAACCTCGACCACCTCGACTACTTCGACTACTACACGCGAAGCTTCTCTCACGAACACCGGCCAAGAGGGGCTGGGGCTGCACTGGAGAACCAGTACATCATCATTGTCCGGTGCTCGTGAGAGAGTTTGAAGATATTGTAGCAAGCATCGATGACGAGCACTTCAGCTACATTGACTCTTGAAGCAAGGTGTGAAGCCGCACGAAGAGCGAAGCATGTACAAGGCACTTGGAGGTAGTTACCAGCACTTGAAGGCAAAGTAACTGGAGTCGGTATATGTAAATCCAAGATTGTGCGTGCTCTTTTCTCCATGTCCTTTTTTCCCATTGGGTTTTTGGGATGGAGTTTTTAGTGAGGCGCACATGGGTAGGTTGCTAAGGGCGTTCCTTGCAACCAAAGTTGGAGTTGTATTTTGGCCTCTTTTAAACATGAGCAACTATTAGGTCTTGTTGTGCCGACCAAGACCAAATAGTTGAGGGGCTAGTGTTGGGGTGCGCCTTAGGAGGCCTAAGGCTAGAACCCCCTTATGTGTAAAAGAGGCCAAAAGAGAGGTCTGAGGGTGTCATTGTAAAAATTGAGGACCTATTTGTAATTTAAGACTTCATCGGTGGAAATAATATAAAGACCCACCTCCTCCCTATACAAGAGGGGGAAAGGCTGGGAGGAGGAGGAGGATGTTCTTTTGCTTCACACATTGTCTTTCTTCTTCCTGCTGGGATCAGAGATCCCAACAGGGACGACGATCTCGCCGTTCCTCGAGCACGAGCTCGCCGGCTCGACGCCATCAAGCCGACAAGATCCAAATCAAGTTTCTCCTCCATCTTGCGATTGCCTTTTACAGGCTGATCTCCCCAGCCTCCCATGCCGTTACATGCATGAGCATGAGCTGTTTGTTTTTTTTAGGAAACAGGAGGGGTGACCCCCCTACTAATTATATATTATAATAAAGAGAAGACACAAATGCGCAGAACAAGTTCAGGAAACAAAGAAAGAGAGAAAGAAAATCAAAGAAATTACAAAGCTGATGCTATCCATGAAGACATATTTGATTTCCAACTTTGTTTTGCCCTTAGAACAACTAGTCGTCGTCCTGTTTGTTTAAAGCGAGAGTTGGGCTTCCTGGCCCGAGTCGTCGTTCTTTCGGCCGCCCATCAAAACAGTCGCACAAAGCATCATGCATGCTTCACATCGCTTTTGTAGGCGTTCTCTCTGCTGGTGTAAGTGGATCAGACATTAGGTGCATCTCCCATGCCGCTCATTTCCAATAAGCACTAGATGTGACCAGCCTGCTGTCTACTGGAGTCACAATAGGGTAGAAGCAAGTACACGTCCATGCATATTACTGGCTAGAAACAGAAAATGGGGAACTTTCACCGCTCTCCTCCTCATAGGACTTCGCTCTACTTCGTCATCTTGGAAAGCAGCAATCTTGTTGAACGTCCTTCTGCTCGGTGCCTTGTGGACGGTGGAACACGTGTGCGGAACCCGTCCCAAGTGAAGAACATGCACGCGTTGTGTCCTTTGGTGTAAGCGGATCGGTCATTAGGTGCCTCTCCCTGATGCCACTCATTTCCAAGCACAAAAATTAACGTGATCTGCAGCCTACTGTCTACTGGAGTTGCAATTGGCAGAAGCAAACATGTCTAGCAAGTAAGTCTGTCCATGCACAGTGATTGCCCAGAGTAACCTTCAGTCTATTTCTACACGCACTCTCCCTGAAATGGCACCACGAAGCCTTCGACAACGGCATGTCTTAGCAATATATATAGGACGGCCATGAGACGAACAGCAGTTTAAGACATACTATTGGGGGAGCTCGAACGATACAGGGACAGGGTGGTGCATAAATTAAATGAGGATTGAGGCAGAACTCGGAAGTGTAGTGGTGCACTGATGCGCAGAGGACTCTGTCACGCTATGGAGGAGAGTCACAATGCAGCAGCACATTAAAAGCTCATCCATCAGCAGGTCTGGCTGGCCGTCGATCTACTACAATTTTTTGCAATGTCTGTGTAAACCAATTCTTTTTAAAAAATTTAAATGACTCTTGTTATTTCTACGAGTAATTTTGTCGTCGGCATTTGCATGCATAACAATAAAAAAAAAGTGCAACAAAACATTTCACTACCATGTTCACTGCGTACTCTGTTCGGTCCGTCTGTCCGAGTCTCCTCGATGATCAGCAGTAGCGGAGTAGCACACGAGGATATATGGCTTGAGAGATTTTCTTTCACAGCTCTGTTGGGGACGTCTATTTTTTAATTGTACCTTTTTTCACATACTAGTAATACATAGAGTGTTCACAAGCGTTTTAAGCACGTCCACCTACAGTATAGTAATATATGCAGCCGAACCGAACTACATCCAATTAAAGTTGTAGTAGAAAAGCCTCGATCACAGCTGATCATGAAGGTCCAACGATTCTGTACCTTCCAGCTTGTACCAGCCCATCCTGTGCCTTGTTCTTCATTCACCGTCATTCCAGGTTTTCCAATGTCTCGCATTCCAACGTTCATACGGAGTGCCAAGAGGCCTTCATCGTGTCGATGTGAATATGTGATGAATGATCGCTGATGAGGGAAGAAACTACATGCAGTAGATGGATGCGCGCGGCCGGTTTACCAGAGCAATCCTCGTTCTATGCCTACACACACTCACACGAAACGGCTCCTGCAGGTGCTCTGGGCAACGGCACAACTCAGCAACGGGCATGCAATTAATCACAATGGGACGAACAGTAGTTAGACATTGTGTGTGTGGGGGGGGGGGTGCACGAGGCAGGTGTGGTGCATAAACGAGGGCTGTTTCATCAAAAAAAAAAAGAGGGCACAAATGCAGTGGTGCGCAGAGGACAAATCTCGGGTCAGGTTTTTATATATATATGAAGCCACTGTATAATGTACGTGCAGCACTCACGGTGTCATTTTTCCAATATGAAACTCGAAATTAGAGTAATTAAGAATAAAACACTAACTTTTTGGATGTTTTCAGATCGAAGTAATTCTGGTTATGCGTGCAAAAAAAAATGCTACAGATTAAAACCTTTCATCAGTCTCCTAGCTAGAATGCGTCCTATTGGATGTGAGCCATTCTGTTGAACAAATGTTCATCTGCTCCTTGATGTCTGAAGTGCGCTGGCCGAACCCGCTTCCTGTTGAGGAATAGCATTAGCGCAAGCCTTGAGCTTTTCTTACAACGCTACCACCTACCGGGAGTCCGGGATGACTGTTTTGACTTGCACTTAGCTTGCACCCTACATACTACGGGACATCTGTTTGATGGAATGAAACAATGTTCAAGCCGGCTCCTGCCCGCCGTTGATTCCAAAAAAGGACTTAACCACTCTGTCTGTGATCCTCTGGAACACTCGTGCCTGGTTTCCCTATGCCTCCCACTCCAAAGTGGCTCACACACATCCTGGGATGAATCGATTCTCGCAGAGCGAAAAAAAACTACCTGGAGTGGATGTGATTGACGAGACACCAAGTAACCATCAATCTATGTCTAGATATATGCATGACTCTCCAAAGAAATAACACCACTGAAGCTTTCAGCAATGTCATTTCTCAGCAATATATATAGCGGCATGAGATGAATATAGCAGTGACTAGTGAAGTATGTAAGATGGACTGCAGGAGCTCGATTGCAGAGGCAGGTACAAGTGTAATGGTGCATAAAGGTCGTTTATGCATGGAGTCACGGTGCAGCACATGACAGAGTAATTAATTAATAAGAGTATAAATACTGCCGTTCCATAATCTTTGGGATGTATCATTCTGCTGTAAACTGTTTTTTCCATCAACTTTTTTCATTTTGAAACCATTCACGTTATTTCTTAAGGATTTTCTTGCATTAATATAAAATTGCCACAATTTCCATGCATTAAAAAGAAGAACAAAAGGCACTACTCTAACTCGAAGGAAGAAGGCGAAGCCATTCCAGCTGTAGCTCAACTCAAATTATTTATGAAAAAAAAAGGGAAAACCCACCGCTGTATGTGTTCATTAAAACTATGATCTATCTAGGTAGATATATAATCTGCAGAAGCGGAGAGTTGGAAGCCATCTTGTTGGATAGATGCCTTTGCTGGGTACCTAGCTAGCTCTCATGTCGAATCTGCATAGTGAAGACAACTAGACTGGCCCGAGCCCCGAGGCCTCCTGCTGACCTTGACGTTGACTAGCATCTTGTAATAAGCGTTGTGATCCCCGTGGGTAAGCAGATCGGAAATTAGGTGCCTCTCCTCTCATCTCTCTAATGCTGCTCATTTCCATCCTTCCAAGCACACAATGTGATCAGAGCCAGCTGTCTGCTGGAGTTACTAGCTAAGAATTAATATGGAACTATGCATATGGGGCTACAACTATATATCCTTTGAACTATGCATGTACCTAGCTTATAAGAATTAATATGGAACTATATGCATAGCCATGCTTATTACACGAGATATTGATAATAGGAAAACAGAGAGAGAATCGAAGGAATGGAAATATGAAATATCCGGACTCACCAAAGGTAGAGTTATATATAAATAACTAGGTTACAATAAGCAGCAATTTCATCGCAATATCAAAATCAAACCATCCAAGCTAATATTGAAAGGACTCATTATTATTCTAAGGCAACAGGAAATTAAAGAAAACTTAACAAAGAGAGATCATCGAAATATCCGACAGCCATTAGCGGTGGAACAAGAGGAATCCAAAGCCTTCTTCTTCGGGAGTAGCGTGTGTATTTTCTTCTCACGATGTGCCAGAGATTGGACTTGTATATGACCCAACTCGCACGCCTTCTGTGCAAAATTAGTTTTGTTAAAATGTGCCAAGACGACCACCTACCATGGATGAATTAATTAATCTATCTTATAGCTTGTTGCGCAGAGCTAACATCTTGTTAATCTTCCATCTCGCCGGATCTACCACATTGTACTAACTAATAACTACTAGGATTCACGATAATGTAGTTTAGGGATACACGGGACGAGGATCTTCCCGATGTTCATCGAGCACAAGCTCGCCACCATCAAGCTAGCCAGTAGCCGACATGATCCTAATCGAGTTTTCCCACCCTCTCGCGATTGCTGTTACATGCTGATTTTCACAGCCACACATGTGCGAAACCTGTGTCGATCGCGAACAATAACTGCACAAGCATCATGCCTCACACCGCTTGTAGGCGTTCTCTATCTGCTGGTGTAAGTGGATCAGACATTAGCTGCCTCTCCCATGCCGCTTAGGTACTGGTGCTCCGCCCCCATCCTCTCCCCCTCCGGCTCTCTGCCCTCACTTGGATTTGGCGGGAGAGGAGAGGCGAGCATGGCGCGGGCGCATGGGGTCCCTCACTCCGTCGGCTGGGGACGACGGCGTGGTACAGTGCAGTGTGTGCGGGCGTCGCTGATCAGGCGACGGGAACCCTATCTATGGGCGTCGGCGGGGTTTTTCTTGCAAAATGACCATCCTAGCAACGCCTACTAGCTAGGATGGGCTGCACATGCCCTTAGGTGCTTGCTTCTCCCTGATGCCGCCCATTTCCATTAACCACTAAATGTGATCAGCCTGCTGTCTACCGGAGTCACAATAATTGGGCAGAAGCAAGCAAGTATGTATATGCATAGTGATGCATCACGGAAGCTTTCGGCAACACGGCACGTCTCAGCAATATATAGGGTCATGAGACGAACAATAGTTAAGACCAACAATAATAATATTTCTTCAGGTTAATTATGGAGGAGAGTCACGCACTCACGTAACGTGCATGCAGCACCTAGCTGCACACTATTTTTTGAGGAACATTGGCAGGTGCTCTGCCTTCTCATTGAAGAAGGGGAACAGCAAAAATTACATGTTAGCCTAGTAGCCTTGACAAGTTGCCAGGCTGAAAATGGTTAAATGAAAAACTACCGGCCTAAATTACATTTGCCGGTCTGTCAAGCAACAAATTAAATAAAACGGACTATTCCAGGAGCATTGTTTTCCTTTGGCTCCTACTCCAACGGAAGCTACTGATCACGGACAGAATCCTTAAGTGTGATGGCCAGGTATATCCCCTCGAACAGTCATGCATGGTTTCCCTATGTCTCCCACTCCGAAAGAAGCTCTACCTGCTGGAGTACGTGGATGTGATCGATTGACCTCTCCAAAGAAATAATGGCACCACTGAAGCTTTCAGCAATGGCATTTCTCAGCAATATATAGCGGCATCTTACTATTACTAATTAGAGGTATCTTTTGAGGCCTTCACGTGATGCCACCTAGGATCCTAGGTGGACAGCCTAAAAAAATAGAGAAATCCTTTAAATTCTCACAAAAATCAGAAACATCCGGCCATCAATTCAACATCTCTAATCATAATAGCCATTAGATCTGTTATCTTTCTAATAAATTACCCACCTCTGCCATTATGAAAATAGACCAAAGTAACCCCCTAAACATGTATGTAAATTACCCACATATGCCATTATAAAAAATAATGTAAATTAACCCTTATTTTTCATGTAAATTACCCTGCCACTTATGCTACTATAAAAACAATATCAAATAACCCCCTAAATTTGCATATAAATTATCCACTTATGTTCTTATTAAATTTAAAATAACCCCTAAATCTGAATCTAAATCATATAGTTATAATAAGATCTTAAAGTGCATCAATATAAAATTTTAAATTACTTTTTCTATAATTATTAATATATTATTTATGTTTTTCAAAGAAAATATATTATTTATGTTATTGTTTATATAAAAAATACTTTCCATAATGTGTGTCGTCATATACTCATATTCATGAATGAGAGACAGATAAGAATATCAAATTTCATGTTGTTTATGGCTTAAGTGTTCCATTAGATACAAATCAAACACACATGGAGGTGCTATGCTAAGGGATAAAACTGTTACTAACTAAACATATTACAATCATTAGAATATGTAATAGATGAATGAGAGTATGAGATAGATAATTATAATTATTAGCTATTTTTAACTAGCCCGTGCGGGGCACGGGTTGATAGACTAGTGAGATGAATAATAGGTAAGGTAGATTGCAGCTGGAGCTCGATTGCAGATGTAGGTGGTGCATAAATAGGGCAGATACAATTGTAATGGTGCGTAAAGAAATAATTAATCTTGTGTCATGTTGTTTATGCATTGAGTCACCGTGCAACACATGGCAGCGTAATTAATTAAGAGTATACACATACTGCCGTTCCATAATCTTCGGGATAATGTTTCATTGCGCGCCTCTCTGTGTAATAAACTAATCTTTTTTGAAACCATTCATGTTACTTATTTCTTAAGTATCTTCTTGTATTAACGTACTGTCACAATTTTCATGCATGAAAAAGAAGAGCAAGCACTACTCTAAAATCATTTCAGATGTAGCTCAACTCAAACTATGATCATTAGAAAAGTTTTTAAAGGGAAATAACCCACCGCTGTGTGTGCTGATCTATCCTAGCTAGATAATCTGCAGAAGCGGAGTTGCAATCCATCTTGCTGTAGATGCCCATTTGCTCGTGGTACCTCTCGTGCCGAATCTGCATCGCGAAGAGAACTAGGCGAGCGCGAGGCCTCCTGCTGACCTTGACGGGAATTTCGTAAGCGTCAGTTCGTCGCCCGTTGGTAAGCGGATCGGAAATAAGGTGCCTCTCCTCTCCCTGATGCCGCTCATTTCCAACTTTCCAAGCACAGAATGTGACCAGCATATAGAACAATGAATGGACTACATATATGATATATCCTTGTGGCCATATATACACAAAGACAATAATCATAGCACATATGAAGTCACCAGTTTCTTTACGACATGAAATTCCTGCTTGTCCCTGCTATTTATATATAGCTCTACCTCTCGTAATACAAGCCAGAACCCATGTAATACTAGTAATGAAGGATTGGTAAAGCAACATGAATGTGAAGGAATACACGTACAGCTACACTGGCATGCAGTTAACATGCCGTCCTTTTTTTCTCAGATTAAATAAAGTGAGTTTGGCTAAAAAGATGTCATTGTTGTTTTGAGAAGGAACATTATGGCACAGTCTGATCACGAAGGGCGTGCCTTTGCCCCCCCCCCCCCCCAGTCCTTTTCAGAAAAGAAAAAAAATAAGACACAAGCTTTTGGATATATCTTCTTTTTTTCAAGACAACAATTTTAATTATGTGAACCGAATAATTAAATATGTTTTTGTTCAATGTACTGAGTATTTCCTTTCGAATGTCCGGGCACACGGCTAAAGACAACTGGAGGGCACCAAAAAAAGCAATAGCAAAAGTATCGAGTGCAGTTCAATTAAGACAACAATTACTATTGGCATCTTACTCAAAACTACAGTACTATGCAGTTTGGACGATCTTAATTAATATGCAGCAAGGAAAGATAACATTTTTTAACAAAAAGATAATTTCATTTTGTCCTATTCATCTAATGAACAAAGAATGTGAGTCCATGTTGATGGCAGAAAAAGGTGAATTCCTCGGCATTGTATGTGACAGAACCGCCCAAAATAGTTCCGTATTATCGCCTAAGCCTGTCCACGTGGCCATTAAGCGATAATAAAGAACTATTCTGTCGCCTCTGCCGGGTCATGCCCGGTAAATCACTTACACAGGATCAAATTATGCGCTAAGCCCACACGAAGGCGGGACCAGAGTACAACATTACATTACATAAAAGATCAAGTACTTAAAATTACAAACCAAGTTTTGACTACATAAAAGTAAAGGTGATTCAGAGTTTAAACAGCGGAAATAAAACTAGCGGAAGATACACATGGGAGGCCATCCATGGAGTATCACTCATCAACATCGTTTTCCCACTCAAGTTTCCAACCATCTGGAATAGATCCAGGCCAGATGAAATTACCTGAAAACAACAACAACAGCAAGGCTGAGTATACTAATACTCAGCAAGACTGACCCGACAAAAATAAAAGACACAGCTAGATATGCAAGGCTTTTTGGCTGGTGGGTTTGTTTTGCCAAAAGCAACTAAGAGTTGATCCTTACTTTCAAATTTTAGCTCAAGTTCTAGTATGTTAACCATTCTAGGTAAGCACCTAGCTAAGCAAGCATGGTTGTACAAACAAGATTAATCATCCAACAATATTAATCCGAAATGTTCCATAAATAAACATGGGGTAGCCAGTGGTCAAGCCGACTCAGATAACGGCGAGTGACCGACGATCGATCGATTTATATCCTTGCAAGGTAAACCCAAGATACACGGAAGAAGGCAGACCAAGTGCAGTGTCTACCCCAACCAGGCGGTTCCCGTCATTCCTCAGATTAGGGACAGGCGCAACAGTCCTAAGTACAAGGTTACTGGAACGCCCTCACACGGCACGTCCAGGATCACACTTGCACTACCGGGAGCAAACCGGGAGAAGCATCTCAGGAGTAGTAACGATAAAGTCCCCGCACTGGTTCATTAGGTACTAGGCTTACCGGTCCCATTCCCAACAAGCACTTGGTACGTTCAATAGCTTAGACCAGCACCATGCTACTCGGTCGAGACCGAACCCATTGCTCTTACCACATGAGCGAGTCAATTTATCCAACTTATGATTCCAACATAAGCATCCTATATCTCGCGAGCAATGAGTCATTACTCGACTTGTACCGTGTCCTTAGAGCATGGCACTAGCGTTCCTATCGTACTAGTAAAAGAGTATAGGAGTCCTAAGGATCATGCATCTAGGTTTCAAAGCAACTCCTGAAACTTAAATGCACAAGTAAACAATAAATACTAAAATGTAAAAGGTATGAACTTTTAAACCAAAAAGGTTAGATGAAGCCGGTGCTTGCCTTCCTCTGACTCAACACTAACACTAGCCTTGGGCTCTTCTGGACTTTGGTCCAGGTCTTGCTGCACACCAAGCTGGTTCACCTCCTTGCTAGCTGCTCCCTCCTCCTCCTGGGTGAGCGTGTACGTACCGACCAACAAATCTACACGAAATGCATATGCATTAGATTAAGGTGAGTTTTGGTGGTGATTGTGTACACATCTAAGCAAATTGAGCTACTTAACTTCACCCAACAGTAAGGGGGTGTTTTTAAATTATTAAAAACAGGAACAAAACATGATTTCACAATTTAGCACTTTTAATTTCCATTTCTTTCTTTAATTACTTAAAACGAGCCTTTCAACCATAAATCCAAATTAAATCAAAAACACTTCAAATGAGCCTAATCTTTTGCACACAGCAACATATGCCTATTTTAAGCTCTCAAACCAAAATATAGCTTAAGATCATTTATAAATTAATTTATACGAAAAAGACAAATTTCAGCCTAGTAAATCAACATTAATTCATATAAAAAGATTTAATAAACTTTTTGATCTCAACTTTCTCCTACAGGTCATGTATGCCAAGAATGAGTTTCTGACCAAAGCATGCTTGCAGATTCAAATTATTTTTCAGATTTTGAATTTAAGCTCCTACACAAGATTAAATACAAAACCTTTATCAAAGCACATCCTAAAATCACATCCATCCTACTAGAGGTACTACTCATCAAGGCAAAGCCCTAGGGTGCACTGGTGCTCAAAGAAAAGTTCATTAAAGAGGCTATAAAAGCATCAAACTTAATCTAGCATAAAGCTTAAATAAATTATAACTGAACATATATACATCAAAATCATGCAAACTTTTTCCACAGATCTAGACATGCCATAAAGAGAAACATATCCAAAATTCAAGTCCATAGAATGTGTATATTTTAAACTACACTAAAAACACCTCAAACTGAGTTTGAATTTTCATTCAAAAACTACACAGAAAAACCCTATACATGATTTCTAGAAAAGGTAGGTTTCTTCACCAGGAACCCAACAAAATTGGATTTGCATTTTTCTGATTTTTGTATGATTTTTAATGAATTTTCGAAGTTGCTGCTGTAACCCTAAAACTACTTTTACAGACAGACCCTCGAACTTATTTTCCAAAATTACGCAGAGGTCCCTGGTTTACGAAAACAACCCTAGACAGAAATAAAACGTCGCAATTGGGTCCCCGCCGGTGGGAGGAGTTCGCCGGCGGCGGTTCCTTCGCCGGAGCTCGACGGGGAGCGGCCCTAGGGCTGATTGGTACCTCCACTGGCCGATTTGGAGTGGGGCACGGGCTTGATACGGAGTCGACGGGCGCCGGCGGCGTGGCACGCCCGGTGCGGCCGCTGCGGCCGTCCGTGCACGGCGCTGCCGCATCCCGGCGGAGGAGCAGCGGCGTGGTGGTGACGAGGATGTCCAGGCGGAGCTCTAGGGGGAGAACTAGGCGGTGCAAACGGGGTGGAGACGGCGGGCCCAGAGGGAAAAGCGCGCGGTGGATCGGCAATGGAGCGGCGGCGGCGGCGGCTCTGCTCGCCTTGGGCAGAGGACGGCGGCGCGCGAACGAAGAGACTAGAGTGTGTGCGTGCACGAGGAGACCGAGGCGAGGCAATGCGGCTTAGCGCGCGAGGCACGGCCAGCTGGCCTGCCCTGCATGCGCGCCTGCTGGCGCGGGCGCGTCCGCGCACGGGCGCGTGGCGTTCCCGGCCCTCTGGCACGCGTGGGCGCGGTGTACGGCGCGGTTGCGGGCGGAGGCACCACGGCACGCTCTTTGGTCCACAGCGACGGCTCTAGGAGTCCGTACGCCGGAACGCGGTCCGCGCGACACGTGGGCGGCGCGGGCAGACCACGCGCGCGCGAGGGCGCGGCGTCGCCGGCGCTAAGCGCCTGTTCCATTCACTTTGACCGTGTAACAAAAGATGGAACTCAAAAGTTTTGAATAAAACTTGAAAATATCCAAAAATAAAAGTTGTAGAGGATCCATAGATCTACAACTTTCCCAAAGGGCGTCATATGTTTTGATCAACCGTTTGCCCGGGAACGTCGACCGAAGTTGCAGATTTTCCACGGCTCGAATTACTGTTCACAGCGCAGTCAAACCGATTTTTGGCCAATTTTCACTCAAAATTGGAATGTCCGCAAATTATGAAAAATGTGTTCCCAGAAACAACGAACAACTTTCGTATTGGCCGATTTTGAACTTCTATAGTGAAATTTGGAGAACGCGCAAGAAAACCATTTCAGCCTTAAAGGAGATCTAGGGTTTGACCGTGGTTTGAGATTTTGACCAAGGTCTTTTGTGCAAAAGTGTGTGAGATCAAGTCAAACATGCTTAGGAGCTAATTAACCTTGATTAACCACTTTAATCGAGGTATTTATCATTAATAAACACCTGGGGTGTTACAGTCTACCCCCCTTAAAAGAAATCTCGTCCCGAGATTTGACAACAAGATTAGAGGAAACCTCCAGGAGAGATAACAGGCTTGATGAGGAAATCAATGTCGCTCATGAGGGAGCGGTCAATGAATGTATACATGAAAAGCTAAAAACAGGCATAGCAGAGGTGCAAAACAGAAGTACACTATCGCTATGTCCCAGCACTCTGAATCACACATTTTGAGAAAACGATCCATAGTTGGTGATGTGGGATTGGCTCCCTCTTGTAGCTCTCTTCTCGAGCTTCTTCTTTGTGATGTTGGCACCAACCTTCAGTGGACGAGCTTCATGGAAAGGCTCGGACTGACACGAACAGCTGGAGGAGCTTGACTCTTCTTCACATTGCTGGGGAAGATAGAGGAAAGAGCTTAATCGACAAGGAATGCCGTAAGCGGCGAAAGTGGCCGATGTGCGCTCAAAGAAATATTTGGAGAGAAGGGAGGGCGACGAAAGGTGGTGGCTCAACTGGATGCAACTCTGAGTGGTGAGAGTCGACGAGGAGATGCTCCTTTTATTGATGTTCACCGTGATGTAGTGGCGGTGGTGCTCGCGCCACTTGGGTAGGGGCCGGTGGCAAGGAGGTGTGGTGGCGGTATGTGGCACGATGGTGGCCGGCATTGGATGCCTTGACGACAAGACGGCCACGATCAGCCGCAGCACAGAACAGGCGAAGCATGGATATGGAGGAGTCAAATTGGCCCTCAAGAGGATTGACCGTGACTTTGGGAGAAAGAGAAGAGTTGGGGTATCTACCATCCTAAATTGGGATTATACCAAGGAAAACCTATCAAAGGATTTTGCCCATCCTTTATTTACTGGTATCCCGGTTCCTTTGATTAGGAGGAAACGTGCTAAAGGACCAAAGATTACTGACTCAGTAGAAGGCTCTTCTTATCTTAACTTTTGGAGAACTTGCTCATACTCCTTCAACCAGCTTAGTTGAGTCACTACCAAGTGAATTTTGAAATTTAGAAGGAAGAAGACCAAGTTGAAAGGTTCCAAAAAGATTCCCATAAAGAAGGGAAACCTCAAATATTTGGGTAAATTTGTTTACAGAGGTTCATGAATTTGCTTTTAGGAGATCAATAAAAAGGTTAACTCCTAGAGTATCCTGGAAAGTACAATTGTCAATGGCAAATGACAAGATTTTGGAAACAAAATTGGGATGGGAGTGAAGAACATACCCTTGCTCAAGGTTTATCTTAATGAAGTATTTTAATTACTTTATGCACCACACCAGGGCGTAATGATTTTGAGCTGAAACTCATGCACTTGGTGAGTCATGGGATGACAATGCTTATGCATATGGGAAATGACTCATGCAACAATGGGATGGTGCACATGTGGATGCTCATGATGCAGTGCATATAGTATGATGTATATGTATATGAGCATATGATGTTTATGCATATGAACTTACAGTGTATATGTCATGGTGCATAGTGAGAGCTGCACATGATATGTATATGATGAGGTGCATGCATGATGATGCACATGTTTATGAATGCGTGATGCGTATGCTCATGAGATATGGTGCTCATGATGCAGTGTCAGCATGATTTGCATTATTCACGAAATTAGACAGTGGCTTGGAGGACTGAGAAAAAATTAGGATCCGGGGTGAGTCGCATTCTCACAAACAAAGATACCTAGCGTGCTCCTAGTGGTTATCACATGGCTGCAGCACACATGATACACTAGGTTCCATCGCGGCACCTTCGTTCATGGATCAACAACATCACCACCATAAAGAGAATAGAGTAGAAAGGGTGAAACTTTCAGTGTGTATGCATGTTAGTCCAACCCAGGTTTCCAGATGCACATGTCGTGTAATGCATTTCCATGCTCATGAATTATGTTGTTAGAGATGCAGCATATGCATGCTGGAATGATGCTCATTATGCATACCAACAGATTTTTGATGCCTTGTAACCATGTTCTCATTTATTTGTTTGTGAGCAAGCATAAGGATTTCATGGTCAAGGATAGAAAAGTGAGAGTGATAAGCGTAGAGACATCAATGCCAGAAAATTTGGGTGATCGACATTTTCTGGACAACGGAAATTGAGGAAATGCTTATAAACTAGTGAAAGTGTATAGAAGCAACAAAAAGAGTACAACGGGATTCCAGTTGACTTGATAAGGATATGATTATGCTTCTATTAGAAACCATCCTAAGAGAAGAAGGGGATAGATGGATCTTGCACTGATTGTATTCATCCGTGGATAGAAACTTCAAAAACATACGTGGAGCATTCCTCCACCACCTAAATATCATCATCTTTAGGCAGGGGATGTAAAATCTCGTGCCTTCCAATATTGGTATTCAACCTAGAGATAATGCTGAGGCTATCATGCCCGAAAATTCAGATATCGCTTTGCTGTCAGGGCTGTTGGACAGCAGGCCGAGGGTCACTAAAAATTCCATATCTCTCAGCTCAAAACTGTAACGATGCTGAAATTTTACGAGCATGCAGAATATGAAATTCTAAACAACTTTGGTATTCAAGGTTTGCTCTGGATTTCAAAGGAAGATGACCTAAAAATTTGAATTTCAGAGATCACTAGTTCTGAAATTCAGCAGGGCAGAGACCTAATGTTTTGGGCATATCTCCCAAACTAAAAATCTAGTGACCTTGAGATTTCTACAGGAGGTAGATAGATACCTAAGGAGCATTCTTGGTATTCAAGGGTCGAACCAATTCAGATTGGAAAAGGGTCTAACTGATCAATTTTTAGAGTGCTATTGCCCAGAAATTTCAGCAGGACAGTGCTTCACTAAAAAGATCATATCTCAAAAATTGAGAACCCTATGACCATGAGGTTTTTACAGCACAAAGTAGGTTATATATGGAGCATATTTGTTATAGATTCCCTGGTCAAATTCTTCTTGGAACTAGGTGTAAAAAAAAATTCAAGTTTTCAGCTTAACTCAGAAATTTCAACAGCATTTCAGCATGATCTTGCCTAACAAAATTGATCCTAACTTCAGTTTTAAGCATCCTAAAATCATGAGAAATTTAGAGAGCAATTTTAACTAGGTGATGAACAATTTCCCTAAAGAGCATCTAGCTAGAAAATTTCTAGATCATCCTTAGAAAAATTTGGACAGCATCTAGTTAGAATCTTTGCTTAACACCACTTCAAAGCATCAAACTAGCATGATTGGTCCTTAAGAATCACAAATTAAATAGAGACCAAGCAACACATGATTTGAGTTCAGTTTTGGTTTGATAGCTTTTACATGATGCAAAAAGCGTCCTAAACTTCCTCACAAAGCTTTTAAGCTTAAAAATCGAAGTTAGTGCCGGTGGCAAGGCATACATATACGTCTCTCCTTATAATAGCTAGTCGAAAGCTACTCGTTTCTTAAATTACCGTTCCTAACAACCGTGGTTAGTGTACCTGCAGAAAATCACAGATATTCAAGACCTTTTGTGCCAGCACTCACAAAAGCGTCCACATTCATTACCGTTCACTATAGAAACGGTATCCATGCGTAAAGCCGCTGCATGGACAGCGTCCAACCTCGGACACCTCCGTTTGAATGGAGTTGTCCTTTCCGCCTATTGCGGGTTCGCACATGTATGGCAAAACATGGCTAGACACAGACGCGACGTGAGTGCCCATTGGAATAGGCCTCACTCATCCCTCACGGACTTTCCCGTGGTACCATCACGTATGGCAAAACGTGACGAGACGCAAACGCGACGTGGCACCCATTGGAATAGGTCCCACTAGTCCCTCACAGGACTTCCCTGTGGTACCACCACGTATGGCAAAACGTGATGAACTAGTATGGTTGTGCAAGAAAGTAAGTTTTGACAGGAATAAAATGTGCTGGAAGTCAGATTAAATACACCATAGAGTACTAGCCACCTGAAAGAACCCAAAATTTCCCTCTAGGGCCTCTCGGACTAGATCAGACCTTAACGTCCTACTCACTTAGCAAGATTATTAATCTTGGCAAATTTTATTCCAAAAATAAGTTTGTTAAGTTATTTTAATTACTCTGGTGCATAACTCGCTCTGATACCAGCTGTGACAGAACCGCCCAAAATAGTTCCGTATTATCGCCTAAGCCTGTCCACGTGGCCATTAAGCGATAATAAAGAACTATTCTGTCGCCTCTGCCGGGTCATGCCCGGTAAATCACTTACACAGGATCAAATTATGCGCTAAGCCCACACGAAGGCGGGACCAGAGTACAACATTACATTACATAAAAGATCAAGTACTTAAAATTACAAACCAAGTTTTGACTACATAAAAGTAAAGGTGATTCAGAGTTTAAACAGCGGAAATAAAACTAGCGGAAGATACACATGGGAGGCCATCCATGGAGTATCACTCATCAACATCGTTTTCCCACTCAAGTTTCCAACCATCTGGAATAGATCCAGGCCAGATGAAATTACCTGAAAACAACAACAACAGCAAGGCTGAGTATACTAATACTCAGCAAGACTGACCCGACAAAAATAAAAGACACAGCTAGATATGCAAGGCTTTTTGGCTGGTGGGTTTGTTTTGCCAAAAGCAACTAAGAGTTGATCCTTACTTTCAAATTTTAGCTCAAGTTCTAGTATGTTAACCATTCTAGGTAAGCACCTAGCTAAGCAAGCATGGTTGTACAAACAAGATTAATCATCCAACAATATTAATCCGAAATGTTCCATAAATAAACATGGGGTAGCCAGTGGTCAAGCCGACTCAGATAACGGCGAGTGACCGACGATCGATCGATTTATATCCTTGCAAGGTAAACCCAAGATACACGGAAGAAGGCAGACCAAGTGCAGTGTCTACCCCAACCAGGCGGTTCCCGTCATTCCTCAGATTAGGGACAGGCGCAACAGTCCTAAGTACAAGGTTACTGGAACGCCCTCACACGGCACGTCCAGGATCACACTTGCACTACCGGGAGCAAACCGGGAGAAGCATCTCAGGAGTAGTAACGATAAAGTCCCCGCACTGGTTCATTAGGTACTAGGCTTACCGGTCCCATTCCCAACAAGCACTTGGTACGTTCAATAGCTTAGACCAGCACCATGCTACTCGGTCGAGACCGAACCCATTGCTCTTACCACATGAGCGAGTCAATTTATCCAACTTATGATTCCAACATAAGCATCCTATATCTCGCGAGCAATGAGTCATTACTCGACTTGTACCGTGTCCTTAGAGCATGGCACTAGCGTTCCTATCATACTAGTAAAAGAGTATAGGAGTCCTAAGGATCATGCATCTAGGTTTCAAAGCAACTCCTGAAACTTAAATGCACAAGTAAACAATAAATACTAAAATGTAAAAGGTATGAACTTTTAAACCAAAAAGGTTAGATGAAGCCGGTGCTTGCCTTCCTCTGACTCAACACTAACACTAGCCTTGGGCTCTTCTGGACTTTGGTCCAGGTCTTGCTGCACACCAAGCTGGTTCACCTCCTTGCTAGCTGCTCCCTCCTCCTCCTGGGTGAGCGTGTACGTACCGACCAACAAATCTACACGAAATGCATATGCATTAGATTAAGGTGAGTTTTGGTGGTGATTGTGTACACATCTAAGCAAATTGAGCTACTTAACTTCACCCAACAGTAAGGGGGTGTTTTTAAATTATTAAAAACAGGAACAAAACATGATTTCACAATTTAGCACTTTTAATTTCCATTTCTTTCTTTAATTACTTAAAACGAGCCTTTCAACCATAAATCCAAATTAAATCAAAAACACTTCAAATGAGCCTAATCTTTTGCACACAGCAACATATGCCTATTTTAAGCTCTCAAACCAAAATATAGCTTAAGATCATTTATAAATTAATTTATACGAAAAAGACAAATTTCAGCCTAGTAAATCAACATTAATTCATATAAAAAGATTTAATAAACTTTTTGATCTCAACTTTCTCCTACAGGTCATGTATGCCAAGAATGAGTTTCTGACCAAAGCATGCTTGCAGATTCAAATTATTTTTCAGATTTTGAATTTAAGCTCCTACACAAGATTAAATACAAAACCTTTATCAAAGCACATCCTAAAATCACATCCATCCTACTAGAGGTACTACTCATCAAGGCAAAGCCCTAGGGTGCACTGGTGCTCAAAGAAAAGTTCATTAAAGAGGCTATAAAAGCATCAAACTTAATCTAGCATAAAGCTTAAATAAATTATAACTGAACATATATACATCAAAATCATGCAAACTTTTTCCACAGATCTAGACATGCCATAAAGAGAAACATATCCAAAATTCAAGTCCATAGAATGTGTATATTTTAAACTACACTAAAAACACCTCAAACTGAGTTTGAATTTTCATTCAAAAACTACACAGAAAAACCCTATACATGATTTCTAGAAAAGGTAGGTTTCTTCACCAGGAACCCAACAAAATTGGATTTGCATTTTTCTGATTTTTGTATGATTTTTAATGAATTTTCGAAGTTGCTGCTGTAACCCTAAAACTACTTTTACAGACAGACCCTCGAACTTATTTTCCAAAATTACGCAGAGGTCCCTGGTTTACGAAAACAACCCTAGACAGAAATAAAACGTCGCAATTGGGTCCCCGCCGGTGGGAGGAGTTCGCCGGCGGCGGTTCCTTCGCCGGAGCTCGACGGGGAGCGGCCCTAGGGCTGATTGGTACCTCCACTGGCCGATTTGGAGTGGGGCACGGGCTTGATACGGAGTCGACGGGCGCCGGCGGCGTGGCACGCCCGGTGCGGCCGCTGCGGCCGTCCGTGCACGGCGCTGCCGCATCCCGGCGGAGGAGCAGCGGCGTGGTGGTGACGAGGATGTCCAGGCGGAGCTCTAGGGGGAGAACTAGGCGGTGCAAACGGGGTGGAGACGGCGGGCCCAGAGGGAAAAGCGCGCGGTGGATCGGCAATGGAGCGGCGGCGGCGGCGGCTCTGCTCGCCTTGGGCAGAGGACGGCGGCGCGCGAACGAAGAGACTAGAGTGTGTGCGTGCACGAGGAGACCGAGGCGAGGCAATGCGGCTTAGCGCGCGAGGCACGGCCAGCTGGCCTGCCCTGCATGCGCGCCTGCTGGCGCGGGCGCGTCCGCGCACGGGCGCGTGGCGTTCCCGGCCCTCTGGCACGCGTGGGCGCGGTGTACGGCGCGGTTGCGGGCGGAGGCACCACGGCACGCTCTTTGGTCCACAGCGACGGCTCTAGGAGTCCGTACGCCGGAACGCGGTCCGCGCGACACGTGGGCGGCGCGGGCAGACCACGCGCGCGCGAGGGCGCGGCGTCGCCGGCGCTAAGCGCCTGTTCCATTCACTTTGACCGTGTAACAAAAGATGGAACTCAAAAGTTTTGAATAAAACTTGAAAATATCCAAAAATAAAAGTTGTAGAGGATCCATAGATCTACAACTTTCCCAAAGGGCGTCATATGTTTTGATCAACCGTTTGCCCGGGAACGTCGACCGAAGTTGCAGATTTTCCACGGCTCGAATTACTGTTCACAGCGCAGTCAAACCGATTTTTGGCCAATTTTCACTCAAAATTGGAATGTCCGCAAATTATGAAAAATGTGTTCCCAGAAACAACGAACAACTTTCGTATTGGCCGATTTTGAACTTCTATAGTGAAATTTGGAGAACGCGCAAGAAAACCATTTCAGCCTTAAAGGAGATCTAGGGTTTGACCGTGGTTTGAGATTTTGACCAAGGTCTTTTGTGCAAAAGTGTGTGAGATCAAGTCAAACATGCTTAGGAGCTAATTAACCTTGATTAACCACTTTAATCGAGGTATTTATCATTAATAAACACCTGGGGTGTTACATTGTACCGATAGAATGCCTGAGAAAAACTCGAATAATGTGCATGCTGATAACGTATGTAATTGTAAAAAAAGATCGGCAATTAGCTATAATTGTGGATGAATGGACTGATTCATTTACCAGAACGTAGTACAAGTACAATAAATAGAAGTTTTAGTGAATCCGTACGTGGATCCAGGTGCATGGGAGAAACCGCATGCATTGGGTTGGTTTGGAGTCCGCGGATGAGATCACCCGACCTTTGTTTTGTACAGTACAGTACTTGACACAGAGAGTTTGGGCTTTATGGCAAATTAACCAGTGCTGAACTACTCAAGGCTCGAGTAAGCTTGTCGAGTAGTATCTAGTCCAAGCAGAAACTCAGCAAACAAAGGCTGCAGAAGAATACAAAAGTTCTAGCAAAAAAGGCTCGATCACAACTGAGAGGTAGAGTTCAACATCTCTGGCACCTCTGGCGACACCGACATCGTCCTGCACTCTTCTAGATTTGTCATGTATGGTTTCCCCATGCCTCGCATTCCAAACAGCTAATCATGTGGAGCCACTGCACAACAGGGTAGAAATAATCCGACGGCGACAGGCCGGCAGCAAAGACCAGAAGCTAGCAGGGATGAATGGTGGCAGAGGGGAGAATGAAGTTGCTATATACATGGAGCAGATGTGATTTCACCGGCTCAACCGTCGATCAATCTCTACATGCACTCTCGTACGAAATGGCACCAAGGAAGCTTTCAGCAACGGCATGTCCCAGCAATATATATGTATGTAGCGGCATGAGATGAACTGTAGTTAAGGCAGATTGGGGGAGCTCGATGGCACGAGGCAGGTGGTGCATAAATTTAGGGCAGAAGTGTGTATTGTGCGAGGGGACTAATTAATGAGGTTTATGGAGCCACGGTTGCTAACACTAGTTAGTCGAAAAAATAATATTTCTAACACTAAACCAGAGGGGTCAAGAATAGAGATAACCAATACTGCCGCTCCAAACTTTTTGTGTGATGTCTCGTTCTGGCTTTGTGTAAACTAATTCTGTAAAAAGAAACCCTTTCATTAACCATTCTTTGTTATTTTTGAAGTAACTTTCCTGCCATCATTTGTACCAGAACGAAATAGAGTGCTATATTACCTTTACTACTATGTTCCTAGAACTACGACACTCGGTCTATCCTCGATGACTGCAGAAACAGGGCAGCAGAATGCGACTCCTAACGTTCATTCTGCTATACCTCTTTTTTCATACTTCGGAGTGCTCCAATTTTCAACAAAAAAAAACTGGTAGCTGCTAACGAAAATAGTGCACACCTAGCACAAGAACAGCCTCATCACGATCAAAGGATCCAGTGCTCCTCATCTACTAATATAACACTTGTGAAAGGATCGGAGGAGCTTGAGATCAAGAAGCATCGGAGAACCTAGCGGCAAGTCGGCACCGAAAGCACCAACGCATGGTTGTTTCCAGCGCGACGTACGGGTGGATGCGGTGGGATGCAATTTCCCAACGCCCCTCAATCCCAAGCCACACTGTTTCTTTTTTGTATCAACGAAAAGGCCACAACATTAATTTCTTTTTAAAAAAATTTCCCCACGAAAAGGCCACACAATTTTGTGTCTCCACCACTCCACTGCACGATGACTGATGTTTAGCCTTTTAGTAGCTTCACTTGTTGGGTGGGCATTTGGTCATACACTCATATGAATGTATAGTTGATCTTCACAACTTGAGTTGCAAGCCATCTTGTGTGAGATCTTTTGCAGCCCTTGACGAGCATGCGTTGCTTGGTCCGCTGGTGTAAGCGGATCATCAGACAGTAGGTATCTCTTGATGCCGCTCATTTCCAAGCACAAAATGTGATCACTAGCCTGCAGCTATCTGCTGGAGTTAGAACTGGCAGCAGCGAGAAAATAGTATGCCAAACACAAAATAAATATGCAACTATATATGGATGGCCTACAACTTATCCTTGCAGCCTATATGTACGAGCTCCCCTTCACATGAGTATGAAGTAGTATATATATTTGTGATGAGAATTGGCCGGTAGATGAAATGAGTTAAAATAGCGGCCTTTAAAAGAGCGGTCACACTCTCACCGGAGCACGGACACACATAGTTCATATATAATGACATGTTGGGAGCTACTAGGCTTTTGCTTTAATTTATGTGTTGTTTGATGCCATTATTGTCAGCAAATCAAGGTGTTTATTAAGGTACATATGCTTTTGGTCTCTGTTTGGTTGCTTTAACGATCGTTGTAGCGTTCATCTACTAGAGGAGGTTGCCTTTTAGTTTTTACACTACACTAGCACACTAGCACGTAGCACCAGATCAGTAAAAGAAAAGGTCGTTAAGAAGGTACAACCCTGGCAGCAGGCACGCAGTACGTGCTCCCAATGTGATGCTGCGTTAGCCTTCTTAAGTAAATAAACTTGAGATTTTCTTAATGAAATACACGTGAAAGTTCTTCTGCTTTAATTTCCATCCTGATCCTGATCCTGATCATCTCAATGAGCAGGAGAGTGTATTAGGGTTTTGCACTGTAACGCAAACGGAGCAGTGTGGAAATCAAGGCCCCAGTAAGCTTGCAGTTGGCGAGTTTGAACTTACATACAGTCCAACTGGGGGGGGGGGTGTGACTGTCTCGAGTCTTGACCTACCCTTCTTTTCACATACTAATAGTATGTTAAATGTTAACCAATTCATCTTCCAACTGCTATAACGAGGCTGAACCGCAGAGTTCTAGCAGAAAAGGCTCGATCGGGCACACTATTGTTTGTAAAGTTTAACTTGAAGAAATTATCCACCTTGCTTGTCCCTACTACCTCGTCTTGCACTCAATGCTAGAGGTGTCACCTCACCAAAGCTCCTCTAGTCTACTTGGTTAGAGGGGCTGAGGTATGGTCGCAACCAGGAGACCCAGGTTCAATTCCTCATTGCAGCGAATTATGGAGCTGGTTTTTTTTAAAAAAAATCTGCCGATGAAACCTAGGTTCGGAGGTTTTCTAAGGCCGGAGAAGGTTCCTTCTTCTTAATGAAAACCTGTGGGGCGGTTTTATCCCACCAGGCCTAGTTAGAGGTGCCACCTCTGGTTCCCCTATATATATATATATATATATATATATATATATATATATATATATATAAAGTAGCTCATATGTTCATCACGAGTGCCAACGATCAAGAGGTTTCATCATGTGGAGCCACCACAGGTAGCAATATCCAACGGCGACAGGAGATAAAGAAGCCGGCTGATATGAATAATGATAGTTGAGGGAAAGAAGAATATATACTACACGTAGATGTGACTGACCATGATAAACCGTCGAATTATTTTTAGAAACCTGTTTTTCGAATTATTATTATTGTTACTTCCTCCATACTTAAACATATATATGACGACTCTTAAAACAAATGAATTAGTTGTCATCATTGTGTGCATGACAAAAATCAAGGCTACAAAACCTTTACTACTGTCGCTCCAAACTTTTTGTGATGTTTCATTCTGGCTTTGTGTAAACTAATTCTCTTAAAAAAACCTTTTAAATCATTCTTGTTATTACTCAAGTAACTTCTTGCCATCACTTGTACCAGAACAAATGCTATTGCTGTAGTACCCTTACTACTATGTTCATAGAACTATACGTTCGGTCTGTCCTTGATGACTTCAGAAATGGTTTAGCAGAATAATGCATCTCCTAGTACGTTGATTCGGCTACATACCTCGTTTCATACTTTGGAGTGCTCCAACTTTCAAAAAAAAGAAAAGAAAAACTAGTAGTGATTCTTACAAAATAGTAATAAAAGGTTCCAGTGCTCCTCATCTCTACTTATATAATACTTCCCCCATCCAAATTACAATTCCTTTTAACTTTTGTAGATCCATCCATATATCTGTCTGATATGCACCTAGATATATATACAAAATTCAAAATGAATAGTAATTTGGGACCAGCGGTGCCTAGACCGGTTGGTTGAGGCACTAGCATGGTATGCCGCTGGCCACGGTTTGAACCCCTTCGGGGCAAATTTGTGGACGCGAGTTGTGCACATTTAGTGCGTGTTGTAAAAAAATCTCCTCATCTATCCCATGCCACAAGTTTAAGGTCAGCCTCATCTCACGAGTGTTGCGATGCAGTTGTATATGGGTGGGGTAGGGGTTTGAAAATTTTCTCGATCTATGTGAGAAGGCCCCCAGGAGCAGCAATGCAGGGTTGTTTGTTTCCAGTCCAATGGACGGAAGCTGCAAAACGCAATTTCCCAACGCCCCTCATTCTCAGGCCACACTATATATTGTTTCTTTCAACGAAAAGGCCACACAATTTTGGGTCTCCACCCCACAATGACGACTGATGTTTAGTAGCTTCAGTTCTTGGGTAGTAGGCATTTGGTCGAGAGTATATATTGCGATAACCGCCGCAAGCTAGCAATTAATAAGACGGCAGCTTAAAATTCACTGAGCTTGTGGCATGCATATATATGGCGTGTATTTGCATTGCACAAATACTGCAATATTTTGCCACAAATTGAACAGTAGTTATGACAGGTTGGAGGAGCTCGATCGCAGAGGCACTGACACTGAGGCACAGGTGGTGCATAAAAACATGGCAGATAGAAGTGTAATGGTGCGTACTAATTAATTTTATATGTCAAGTCGTTTATGCATGGAGTCACGGTGCAGCACAACCACATGGCAGATAAGCTCATTCAACAATATAATCATCAGAATATAACGCTGCAGGTGCAAGATCTTTGGGATGTTTCATCCTGACTCTCTATCTAAAGAAGCGAAAGTGATACCCTAACTCGAATGAAGAAGATACAGCCAGTCCAGCAGCTCGCGGAGTCAAACTATCTAAAAAATTTTGGGAAACCTTGACACCTAGAGTATGTGCATATAATATTTTTTTTTGTATGTGCATATAATTATAAATAGGGCTATGACCTATCTGTCTCAAAGCTAGCTGAATGATCTGCACAAGCGGAGTTGCAAGCTAGCCATCTTGTTGAACAAATGTCCATATCTGCTCTGTGCCTCTCGTGGACTCTACATGTGGCCAACGCAGATTTGCTTCTTGAAAAGAAGTGGCAGTAGCTAGCGCAACCTCCTTTTCCGACCTTGACGAGTATGCGTTGGTCCGTCGGTGTAAGCTGATCAGACAGTAGGTGCCTCTTCCTGATGCCGCTCATTTCCAATTACAAAATGTGACCATCAGCCTGCTATCTGCTAGCTAGAGTTAGAAACTGGCAGCAGCGAGCAAATAGTTTCGCAAGCAGTCAAGACAAAATATGCAACTATGTATGGCCTACAACTTATCGGCCTTAGCACGAGCTCCCCTTCGTTCACATGAGTATATATAGGTATATATAGAGAGTTGGCCGTGAAGTCATGAAATTAGTTAAATAGCAGCCTTTACAAGAGCGGTCACGCACTCACACTGGAGCACGTACGTGTTCATATATAATATAACATGTTCGAATGCTTTTGCTCTATGTGTTGTTTGATGCGATTGTCAGCAAATAATCAAGGTGTCTATGTAGGTAGATATGCTTTTGTTCTCTGTTTGGTTGCTTTAATGATCGATATAGAGGAGGTTGCTTGTTACACCACATTATTAGCACCAGATCAGTAAGGAAAAGTTGGTTGAGAAGGTACAACGACCCTGCAGGCAGCAGACACGCAGTACGTACGTGCTCCCAATATGATGATGGGTCATTAGTAAACTTGAGATTTTCTTAAACGCATAGGCGTGAAATTAAGTACTTCTGCCAAGCACTGCTTTCCCTCCTGATCGTCCTGATCCTACTACAAGCTCAATGAGCACGAGAGTGTAAGCATATAGCAATAACCGCCGCAAGGTGGTAATTAATAAAACGACAGCTAGCTTAAAAATCACCGAGCTGGTGCATTGCATGTGGGGTGTCTATTTGCTGCATATAAACTGCGTATAATCCCGTGGTTTAATTTGGTGGTGGAGTAACTTCTTTGGCCCCCCACTGGCCACTGTGTTGTTCCATTTGCTTCAGTTACATGCTTGCAAATCTGGCAGCCTGCATGCATGTCAGGAAATTGCTACCACCCATCGCCCAAGTACATACCGTCGGAGCTTTGATATTGGCACAGCTTTGTATGTCTCAATGGCGAGAAGAAATCCACGACTGGCCCATTCTCGTGGTACTACCAACTATTCTGAAAGCAACCTTAATGTGTAGCTGTTCGAGGTTGAAAATATATATTTTACTTTAAAAATTAAAACACATGAGTTGTGCTTATCTTTGTCTTCCTTAAATTGAAATAATTAAAGCAAACTACGACTTTGAGATCTATAACAGCTTCCCAAACAGTGAGATGAATTAACACGATGGATATACCGAAACAGAAGAACAATATGTACATTTCAAACAAGTTGTCGTAGTTGTGCGTTCGAGAGCAGGATGGAGGCCACACACAACAAATGTCGAGTTGCAATATGTGCGAAGCACCCGACAGAAGTCTTCGTCACCAACGACACCCACAAGACATGCATCTAGCGAAAATGTGTGACACATTCGCATTGAAAACACCTCGTTCGGAGGAGTTTGGAGGAGCTTGATACTAGTCCACTCGTCGACCGGCACAGTGGCCCAAGGTGCAAGCTCCGTGCCATATCATGTTTTCCCGATGCCACTCATTCCGAAATACTTGGCGGGTTGGCACACCGCTGTTCAGTTTATGTGTCACACACTAGTTTTCGGATGAGAGCGCAAGATAATGGCATGTAGAGGGAGGAACATGGTGGAGATAGTCATATAGGCAGGCTAGCTGTTGTTTATACACACACACACACCAATGTTTGCCTCATGGAACTAGCTTTTCTGAAAATAAAATTTGCCTTGTGGAGGGGCAACATGTGCAAACATTATTGCGAGTTGTTATCGCAAAATGAATGTATATAGCAAGGTGGTACATACACTTTTCGTAACTTTGATTTGGTGGTTTGGCACTAAGAGTTGCTCCTTAAAAGTGTAGTATGTATACAACAGCTCCAGAGTGGTTTTGGGCTGTATGGCAAACTGACCAGTGTGGAATTCAAGGCTCGAGTAAGCTTGCTGATCGAGCAAATAGTTCAAGCAGTTGGCGAGCTTGGGCTTCCATACAGTTCAACTAGGGGATGTTTGTCTTGACTCCTACCCTTCATTTCAGATACTAATAGTGTGTTAAACAATTCTTCCAACAGCAACGAGGCCGAACCGCGAAGTTCTAGCAGAGAAGGCTCGATCGGTCTCAATTGATTTGTAAAGCTTAACTTGCAGAAATTATCTGCCTTGTAGTTAGTTCCCCACTAGGGTGCGTTTGGCACATCTATGCCGGTGGCTGGAGTGGATTCTCTGGTAAAGCTGAAACTGTCTTAGAAAAATGTTTGGCAAACCAACTTCTTCCGACTGTGTAACGTGGATAAGAGGATAAAATATCCATAATGCTCTTTCATTTTCTTTTTTTATTTCTTTATTTTATTTTCCTATTTTCTTTTTCTCTTTCTATTATTTTTTTCTTTTTTTTCTTGTTATTCTTTTTCCCTTCTCTTTTCTTCTCTTATCCACTCGGCTGCCTCCGTCCCGCCTCATATCGCAGTGCCGCCAGCCTATCACCTCCCTCCCTCCCCGACGTCCTCCCGACACGGATGACTGTCTTGACTCATACCTTTCTTTTCAAACAGTGTGTTAACCAATTCTTCCAACAGCAACAACGAGGCTGAACCGCAAAGTTCTAGCGAGAAGGCTCGATCAGTTACAATTGTCTTGCGAAGCTTAACTCGGAGAAATTATCGACCTTGCTGACCCTCACTACCTCGTCCTGCACTCTTCTAGAGGTGTCACCACTGGTTCCCCTATGTCTCGCGTTCCAAATATCAGCTCATGTGTTCATCACGAGGGCCAACTGCCAAGAGGTTTCTTCATGTACTGGAGCCACAGATAGAAATATCCAACAACGACAGCAAAGAAGCCGGCTGGGATGAATAATGATAGCACTACATATAGCAAAGGGAAAAAGAATAGGGCTCTTTTACAGTGAATCATACCACCATATACCACTTTTTGCAAAGGACCGGTACATATTTTCTATGATGAAGCTTAATTTGGGCATGCGCATGCCTCAGCATTCAGTAATATGAGGAGGAGCTCGCACATCATTCTGGTGGTGCATAAATAGGGACTAGCGAGTAGTGTAGCAGAGGGGCTAATCTTCTGTCACGTTTATGTTATGGGTGGAGCACATGGCAAATTAAAAGCTCATTTATTCATTCATTAGCAGGTCTGGCTGGCTAACAACTTCAATTGTCCAACGCCGTCTGGCTACTTTGTTTTGATTGGAAAACACCCTATCGTATTTGTAACGCTAAAGCAGAGTAACAGATAATATAGATAAAATCATAAAATTAATACCGCCGCTCCAAATTATGTCTCTCTGTAAATTAATTCTTTTTTAAAACCTGTTTTTGAAACCATTATTGTTATTTATTAAGTTGCTTGTTGTCATCATTATATGAACCATTATGTTGATAGAACCACAGTCTATCCTAGCTAATCCTGCAGAAGCAGAGTTCTATCAAGTTTTGGTAAAAAAAAAACTATTCTAACGAGTTCAACCTACTCAGAGTTCATATATTTGAATATGATCTCAACGATGATAGTGCAGTGACCCGGAAATCAAATTTGCAATTTTTTTGAACGGAACGGTAAGAGAATTGCCGTAATTTTTATTAGAAGATAAAAGGTACAAGAAACCCCCAAAACAAAAAGATTAAAAAAAGGCAACTACAACTCTATACAGCTATAAACAACTAAGGGTAACAACTATAGCACGAAGAAAAAACAAAGAAAAGGAAAATTGGTAAAGCCCCTGGACAACTAAATTGGGACGGCGTCCATCACTGCTTGTGCTGGAGTCGTCGATGGGAAATCATGAACGTCGCTTATGATGAGAGAGGCTACTTTTGCTGTATCCATAGAGGTGTGCTCAAAAGTCCTTATATTTTGTTTTTCCAGATGTTCCACCAAATGTAGAGAATTAGTCCATCAACTAAAGGCCTTTGCTTCTTGTCATACGGTCATCGTAGGCATTTCCACCAGCCATTAATGGTGCGTGTGGATGGTTGTTGTAGGTCCTGTCGTTGAAGCTGTGTGGTGAGAAGCATCCATACCGCCCTAGTAAATGGGCAATCCATGCATAGGTGTGTCGATGTCTCAGGAGAGGTTTGGCACAATTTGCATACCAGGTCATGCGGCCATCCACGTTTAGCAAGGTTATTAGCAGTAAGTATTTTATGTTGAAGGAGGATCCAGGCGAAGATTCGACATTCAGGCTCGGCTTTCGTTTTCTAAATCGGTGTGGAGGCTAGCTTCTTATATCGAGCCCTGAATCGTATTTGATATGCGCTTTGTGTGGTGTATTATCCATCAGATGTCCATTTCCATTTAATCCTCATCTGCTGCTTCCTCCATTCTTGCTACTGTTGTAATTTCTCCCCAAAGTCGGATGAACTCATTTAGCTCGTCAGCTGTGAGAATTGGAGTGATGTGACTGACCCATTTGTTGTTTTGAAAGGCCTTTAGCACCATAATCTTTTCCCTCCTCGTTCTTTGGAATAAGAAGGGAGCCAAGTTTTTAGGTGCTTGTCCGTTGATCCAGTTTGAGTTCCAAAAACTGGCTTTGTCCCCTTTCCTCACTGTAACTTTTGTAGATGTGTCAAAGGGGTCTCTGTCCGTCTTATCACATGGGATATCAAGTCCAGTCCAAGGTCGGTCAGCTTGCTTCCATCAAACCAAAGCCATCGCAAACGTAAGGCTCACACAAATCTCTCTAAGTCCAATATGCCAAACCCCCCAAGCTCTTTGGGTGTACACACTATTGGCCAATTTACCAAGCAGTGTCCTCCGCTAACTTTATCATGTTCCTCTCATTTCCAAAGGAAACTCCTTCACATCCTATCAATCTGTTTCAGCAGCCATTTTTGCATCGGGAATATCGTAAGGTGGTAAATCGGCTGTGACGAAAGCATGCTCTTGACCAAAGTCTCCCTGCCGGCCATTGACAAGAGTTTACCATTCCATCCCGGAATACGCCCTCCGATCTTGTCTAGTAGTGGTTGCACGTCGACACGTCGTAGCTTTCGTGTATGGAGGGGCAGGCCCAAGTGGTTTCCAGGGAATTTCCCAATATTACCAGGGAAGTCTGTTAAAGCTTTGGCGATTGTTGTTTCACCACATCTTATGAGAAATATCTGTGTCTTGTTTAGATTCACCCCGAGACCTGAGTAGTTACCAAAAACATTTAGTATTTGCGATATGTGACACTGGTAGAGAGAGGACCTACGGTCCCGGTTGGTAAGGGCATTAGGTCCCTATGTGACCAACCGGGACTAATGATGAGAGACCCAGTGGGGGGGGGGTTAGTCCCGGGTGAACCAACCGGGACTAAAGGGGGGCCTTTTGTCACGGTCGCAAATGTAAGGCTCGCACAAATCTCTCTAAGTCCAATATGCCAAGCCCCCCAAGCTCTTTGGGTGTACACACTATTGGCCAATTTACCAAGCAGTGTCCTCCGCTAACTTTATCCTGTTCCTCTCATTTCCAAAGGAAACTCCTTCGCATCCTTTCAATCTGTTTCAGCAGCCATTTTTGCATCGGGAATATCGTAAGGTGGTAAATCGGCTGTGACGAAAGCATGCTCTTGACCAAAGTCTCCCTGCCGGCCATTGACAAGAGTTTACCATTCCATCCCGGAATACGCCCTCCGATCTTGTCTAGTAGTGGTTGCACGTCGACACGTCATAGCTTTCGTGTATGGAGGGGCAGGCCCAAGTAGTTTCCAGGGAATTTCCCAATTTTACCAGGGAAGTCTGTTAAAGCTTTGGCGATTGTTGTTTCACCACGTCTTATGAGAAATATATGTGTCTTGTTTAGATTCACCCCGAGATCTGAGTAGTTATCAAAAACATTTAGTATTTGTGATATGTGACACTGGTAGAGAGAGGACCTACGGTCCCGGTTGGTAAGGGCATTAGGTCCCTATGTGACCAACCGGGACTAATGATGAGAGACAAAAAAGGGGGGGGGGGGGGCTTTAGTCCCGGGTGAACCAACCGGGACTAAAGGGGGGCCTTTTGTCACGGTTGATAATACCAACCGTGACTAAAGGGGGGGGCACCCCAGGGTTAAAAAAATATTTGAAAATCCCCGGGAGGCCCTCACACACACGCAAGTCACAAGTCACGCGATTTTTCACGCGAAATATACGCGTGTGCGGGTGCGGGGATTCAAACTCGTGACCTCCAGCCTCGTGCGTAGCTTCCTCACCATCTCACCTACATAGCACATCTGACTGAGTAGAGGATGCTATCCTCTTATAGTAACTCGTGGGAGACCCTTTAGTCCCGGCTGGTAACACCACCCGTGACAAAAGACCCCCCTTTAGTCTGGGTTGGTGTTACCAACCGTGACAAAAGGGTGACCCTCCCTTTAGTCTAGGTTCGTGTTACGAATCGTGACAAAACGGGGGGGGGGGGGTTAGTCTCGGTTCGTAACACGAACCTAGACTAAAGGGGGTGACCCTTTTGTCACGGTTCGTAACACGAACCTAGACTAAAGGGGGTGAGCACTCATGGCATTAGCGGCCACGTCGATGAAACCCCTTTAGTCCCAGCTCCAAAGTTGAACCGGAACTGAAGGGGCGTACCAAAGGGTCTTTCTCTACCAGTGTGATGAAGCTCATTACAAGCTAGGTTTGCAAGGATGGCCGCATCATCCGCATAAAGGGAGCACCGTAGCGAGGCCTCGATCTGCTGCCAACTCAATCAGTCGATGAAGAGAGTCAATTGCCAGGATAAAAACCATGGGTGATAGCGAATCCCCTTGTCGCAAACCTCTAGCATGCTTGAATTGCCTTCCTGGAGTACCATTTAAAAAAATTTTGGATGATGAAGTGGCCAGCAGGGTGGCTATCCAATCTCGCCATCTCTGTCCAAAACCAAGCGCTTGCAAAGTTTCCATGAGGAAAACCCAACTGACAGAGTCGAACGCCTTAGAAATGTCTAACATGATGAAAACTGATGGACGCTTAGCTATATGCAAGGCTTTGATCACACTCTGTACATAAATGAAGTTGTCATGGATACATCTGTTTTTGATGAAAGCGTTTTGACATCATGATACTAAATCCTGTAGTCGGGGTGCAAGTCGGTCAGCTAGGATTTTTTTAATAATTTTCGCCAAACTATTTATCAGGCTGATCGGGTGAAAATCTGTAATGGTGGCTACCACATTAGCTTCGTTAATTAAATCCAGCCACTGCATTCTAAATGAGTGGAAAGCTCTTAGGGCTGCTATCAGGTCTTCCTGGATGATCGTCCAACATTTTTTGTAGAACAAACCCATAAATCCATCCGAGCCTGGGGCTTTTTCACCTAGTAACTGCATAATCGTTTGCTTAATTCCTCCTGTTCAAACGGGCCTTCAAGCTCGCTGAGGTCATGTTGTTCGTAGCCCAAATTGTTCCAGTTGAGGCTAGCAGTTCTCACTTGTGTTTGGCCGAGCAGATTGACAAAATGGTCAAAAACGACCTCTTCTTTTTGTTGCTGAGTAGTCGCTAACCCATTATTTATTTTAAGTGAAGGGATGAATAATTTACGTGTTCGATTACTTGCATGCAGCATGAATAATTTTGTACATGCGTCTCCCTTTCTAAACCAAGTGAGCATGGAGTGCTGGCGTGCTTGTGATCAGATAATTGCTGCAATGCCCACTGATTTTGCTTTAAGGTAGCTCCGAAAGCTGAGCTTGTCGTGGGTTAAATTTCTCTGTTCCTGCTCAGCATCCATGAGGAGTAGGAGTTGCTTAGCTATCTCTAAACGCAGGGGAAGGTTGCCCAAGGATTGCCTTCGCCACAGCTTGCGAGCTTTGGCAGTGCGTAGCAATTTTACATGCATGCGAAGGATGCTGTCCTGGGTGTTAACCGGTTGCGACCATGAGGTTTAAACTGTTTCATAGAAGCCTGGCATGTTGACCCAAAACGCCTCAAATCGGAACCCATAAAAATTTTGCCTAGCCACATCGCCGTTGAGAAGTAGAGGGGCGTGGTCTGATCCCATGGTAGGAAGCACCTGGAGGTCAATGTTGGGAAGTAACAAGTGCCACTCCGGCGAGCCGAAGACGTGATCAATTCAGGTAAAAGTAGGATCATTTTGTTCATTGCTCCACGTGAAATTTCTGCCACGTAATTGCAATTGAAGCTCTTGATATTATTACTGGTCAATACAACAACACCAAGTCATCCGAATGCCGCTCATTCCCAAGGACAAACTATGTGATAATACGTATTGTTTACGATTAATATAATCAACCTGCTAGAAATAACAGCACGTTGATGGCCTGCTAGTGGCGGAGCAAAATTACTGCGTCCAATGCCGCCGTCACCTCAACCTTCTCTGAGTCTCCAACGTCAGTATCCGGCACTGGCAGGGGCGAAGCTGCATTGCATGGAGCCGACAGGGCCGCCGGAACCCGACGAAATTTGTCAAAATCAATGAAAACACTGTTTACAACTGTTCATACATGCAGCCGACCCCAACATTTGGTGCATCCGACCCGGTGGCTTTCTCGTCTGGCTTCGCCCTTGGGCACTGGCAGCACACCATATTTCATAGCACCGGCCGTCATTGCCAGCTTCGGCACCATCTCGATCCTCCAGGACGAACTTGCAACAACAAATCGACGTCTCTGCCATGTTTGCTCCGACCAGCACGATGCCGTGGAACTTCACAGGTTTCAGCTTCAGTTTTTGTCATGTTTCTTTTCCTGATACCGCTCATTCCAAATCCAGAACGCACATTCTTCATCACATACATCTAATGGAGGTGAGCTGCTCGTCATCGAAACCTACCTAGCTATATATACACACTTTCAATGACGTATAGACGAACAATCATGTATATATATAAGATTAGCAGGATAAATGGAGTGAATATTCATTAATTGCTAATCCAACAACTTATTTTAAAAGGCTTTCTTTATGTGTAGTTTTTTTTAGGTCCGATGCATGAATGGCTCACAACTAGTACATGGGAATTGTATATTTCCACCATGTGAAAAAAAATTGTGCTATATATATATATATATGAAAAAAGTATGTATTATTTTTAAAAACACATAAGTTGTGATACAAACTACTTTGGGATCCATAACAATCCAAATCACGAGACTGAAATTTGGTCATAATAATCGTGTTGGCCTCATCATCGAAAAGCTGTGCTGCAATCCATACAAGTTGCCATGGTTGTGCATGGGCGAGCAGATACATCTGATCTTTAAGCAGTCTACTGATGAATGGATGCCAAGCACATGGTCACCGAGTTGCAATATAATCCATGCGAACCACCTGCCCAACAGAGGTCTTGAGAAGCAATAACCACAAGAGAAACACCCATCAAAATTGGTTGACGCCCTCGCATGATAATACTCTCGTTCGGAGGAACGTGCATTGATACTTGGCCAATCGTCGACTGGCCAATCGGTCCTAAGCTCAGCCTTGTCACCGAAGCATGTTTTCTTAATGCCGCTCATTCCAAAAAGCCATGGTCGATCGTGTGCCCAACCCTTGGCACTAGGCACAGCAGCAACTGCCTCGTCCTCCATTTTTTGTAGAGGTGTCACCTCTGGTTCCCCTATGCCTCGCATTCCAAAATAGTAGCTCTGATCCTATGTTCATCTCGAGTGCCAACTGCCAAGAGGTTTCATCAGCCTTGTTTAGTTCCAGGTGTTACTTTTTTAACACCTCCTTTGACCCTTAATTAAGGGTATTAAATAAAGTCAGTTTACAAAACTAACTCCACAACCTCCCGGTTAAATCGCGAGACGAATCTAATGAGGTCTTTGACCGCATGATTAGAGAATAATTACTGTAGTAAATCATGGATTAATTAGGCTCATTAGATTCGTCGCGTAAAGTTGCACTCATCTGTGAGAAGGTTCTGTAAATAGACTTCATTTGGTACTCCATGCATACAAGATTCCCAGGTGTTAGAAAACTAACACCTGTAACCAAACAAGGCCATCATGTGGAGCCACAGGTAGAAACATCCAACGACGGCATATTTTTTATGATGAAGCTTTGGGCATGCGCATGCCTCAGCATTCATCAGCAATATGAGGAGGAGCTAGCTCGCACATGAGGCCAGGATTCAGGTGGTGCATAAATAGGGAGAAGTAGTTTTTTTTTGAAGTAAAGGGAGAAGTAGTGTAGTGGTGCGCAGAGGACTAATCATGTCACGTTTATGTTATAGCGGTGAAGCACGTGGCAAAAGCTCATTCATTCATTAGCACGTCTGGCTGGCCAGCAACTTTAGTTGTCCACCGCCGTCTGGCTATTTTGTTTGATGGAAAACACGCTGTCGTAACAGAGAAAATAAATAAAATTAGTACTGCCGCTCCAAATTAGAATGTCTCTGTGTGTAAATTAATTCTTTTTACAAACTTGTTTCTGGAACTCTCAACGATGATAGTGCAGTGACCCGGATATATAAACTTGTTTTTGAAGCTCCAGATATTATTACTGGTCAATACAACAACACCAAGTCATCCTGATGCCGCTCATTTCCCAAGGACAAAATATGTGATACGTACTGTATTTGTTTAAGACGTAATCAACCTGCTAGAAAGAACATTACACGTTGATGGCAGGGCACATGACACCAAGCGCTGAGTAATTTATATGAAAGAGTGCTTGTGCTGCTCCTCCTTGTAGCAATCTGATGCACCACACATGCCGTTGAGATGGATGTTTGCGTTACAATGCTGGGTTGCTGGCCAGTCAGAAGAAAGGATCTCAACGTGGAACGCCGTTGCCCTGTTGGTGGCGGAGCAAAATTACTGCGTCCAATGCCGCCGTCACGTCCACTTGCTCTGAGTCTCCAACGTCGTCTCCAGCAGAACACCAGATTTCATAGCAGTGGCCGTCATTGGCCAACTTCAGCACTATCTCATCCAGGAACTTGCAGCAGCAAATCGACGTCTCCGCGATGTTTGCTCCGACCTGCATGATGCCGTGGAACTTCACAGGTTTCAGCCTCTGTTTGTGCAATGTTTTTAGATAGAGGGCTTTAGATAGAGGGCCAGATCGGCCCGGCTTTCTCAAAAAGCAAGAGGCATACTGGGGATGCCAGTTTGTACAGAGGAGCGCAAAGCGCGAGATTACAAGCCATAGGCTGAAAAGAAACAAAATATGCTTGAACCTCCCCACTCTAAACTCGCTCTAGAGGACAATAAAACAGACCAGGTATGTAGCAACCGAATTCCACGAACACAAAATAAAGGAAAAGAAAACAGGTAGAAAGCTCCTAGTTCTTCCTCCCAGACTACCCTTCAGACCCTAATGATGACAGTCGATGTTTTAGCTTGATGATCACCGAATCGACCCAAAGTTGTTCCTTCTCCCTGAGCAGCACTCTCCACGTCTGCATAAAGGATAAAGTTCGAAACATACTAACATTTGGAGAAGAAACCAAGATATTGTTACAAACAAAATCGTTTCTAATAAGCCATAAGCTCCAGGAAAGACATCCAAACAGAAAGACAAAATTTCTACTCGTTCTATTAGAACCCTCTATCAATTTCCCATGCAGATCCTCCAAGCTAGCAGGGAAAGAATCCCACTCTAGTACATCTCTGAACACACTCCAGCAGAAGTTTGCCAATACACATTGCACAAAAATATGTTCAGTACTCTCCACTTGGCCGCATAACTTGCTCTCAATTGGGCCAGGCCAATTTTTCTTCCTTAACTGTTCTGCTGATTGAACTTTGTCATTGCATACTTGCCACAAAAACATCTTAATTTTTAGAGGTAGTTCTGCTGCCCAGATGTTATTCATCCATTTGTTCTCCATTCCAGGGTAGGTAAGTGCCTTATAGAGTGAGGAAGTAGTAAATTTACCAGATTTCTCCAAACACCACCGGACTGAATCTGAATCTTGAGAAAGACTCACCCCCTCGGGAGTAATACAAGGTCATTCCACTCTTTCTCTTCCACCTCTCCAAAAGTCCTCCTAAAAGTTAAGTTTATATTCCCACCTCTCATAACTTTGTACACTGACCACTCCTTTTGGTTACAATGTCAAAAATCCCATTAAACACAATCTTCAGTGGACATTTGTCTCCAAATATCGTGCCAAATCCAGAACACATGTTCCTTACATTCATCTAATAGATGTGAACTGCTCACCGTCAAACCTACCGAGCTATATATAAACTTTCAATGACGACGTATAGACATCCAATCATGTGTGTGTGTGTGTATGTATATGTATGTATATGCATGTGTGTGTGTGTGTGTGTGTAAAAGATTAGCAGCAGGATGAATGGAGCGAATATTCAGCAATTGCTGAACCAACAACTATTTTAAAAGGCATTCTTAATGTGTCGTAGTTTTTCAGGTTTGATGCATACATGGCTCACTACTACGACATGGGAATTGTATGTTTCCACTTTGTGAAAAAATGTGCTATATATATGATGGTGGTGGTAGAATGAAAGTATGTGTTCTTTTTGAAAAGAAACACATAAGTTGTGCTGATTTGTGTTCTTCCTCAAATTGGAATACAAACTACACACTTTGGGATCGATAACAACTTCTAAACCATGAGACTCAAATTGGGGCATAATATATAAGCTTATTGCTGGCCTCATGATGGAGATGGTGGATACCGCTGCGCTGCAATCCATACAAGCAAATTGCCATGGTTGTGCATACGCGAGCACAGAGATCTGATCTTCAAGCACATGGATGTCAAACACATCACTGAGTTGCAATCCATGCGAAGCACCTGCCCGACAGAGACCTTGAGCAGCAACGCCCACAAGAGCAAAGCACCCATCAATTTTTTTTACTCGAATTTTTTTTGAAGAGAAACAGGAGGGGGGGGCACCCATGAAAGGAATCGGATGCTCGTAGCCTAAGAGGGGGAGGGGGTGAATTAGGCAACTTAAAAAACTTAACCTATGGTTTCACTACTTTTGCATAAAGATAAACTAGAACATGCTATCTAGATGTGCAACTAAGGTTGTTCTAGTGTGAAACTCCCATCTAAAAACAAGATTGGCAACCTATAGCCAATTCTAGCATGATACTACTCTAGGAAAGTAAAGGCAAGCAAAGATTGCAAGATAGTAAATGCGGAAACGTAAAAAGGGATGAGAGGAAGCTAACTCTTGACACGCGATTTATCCCGTGGTATCGGTAGGCACTAAGCCACCCCTAGTTCACGTTGTTGAAGCACTCACACAAGAGTATTTCTTCCCGGTCACCAAGTCTCTCCCAAGAGCACCACTTGACTCGCCACAAAGGCTCGCCACTTAGGCACTCGCCAAGCTCCCTTGGTCACCTTGATGCCGCCTCCACTAAGGAGCTTCCCCACCAAGGAAGGGGGTCTCCACGTCCCCCGCACAAAGTGTCCTTGCCACTCCACACCAAGCCGGAGGGTTGAAGATGATTGCCGGTGAGCCACTTAGACCCCAAGGCTTCCGGCGCACCTTGTACAACTTGATTCACTCAAGAATCACCTCACAAGGTTGGCACACACACAGCTCTAAGCTAAGCCTAGCACTAAGCACACACACAAAGCGTGTACAAGTCTATGGATGAGCAATCTAGCACTTGGATGGATAGGATATGATCTTCTAGGTGTCTTGCACTCCTATGCACTTCCACATAATCCAGTAACCTCAAATGGGTGAGTGGAGGGGGTATAAATAGCCCAAGGCACCCAAGGAGCCGTTGGCTAACGGCCACTGAAAAAGTAAGCGTCGGATGAACCGATGCTATCCTTTTCAGGGCGTCGGTTCATTCGGTGCCCCTCCCACGTCACTTAGCCGTTGAGGTTCTCTGACAGAACTACTCCGACGCTATGCTCCGACGCACCGTCGGATCATCCGGTGCTGAAGACCCCGCGGCCAGATCCTTACTGTTAGCTTCCACGAGACCATCGGATGAACCGCTGCTGACCCGTCGGTTCATCCGGTGCTACTGCATGAATCTTGGTGTGTCTCTGTCTTGTTTGAACTTGATCATCGGATAAACCGACGGTTCCCTCCAATGGACCGTTGGTTCATCCGACGCTACTGTCTTCGCGGCTTCTCTTCTCTAATTCATCCGACACAACTAGGATATAGACCGTCGGACGGTGTCAAGTTGATTCCAGTCGCTGCGCAGTGTACCAAGTGCTCCGACGCTCGCCTCCAGGATACCGTCGGTTCATCCGACAGTGTCTTTTCTTCCTTTTCTTCGCGTCTTCAACTTGGATCTTTGTTTCAACTTAACATACTTAACATACTTAACATGCCATCACTTATAGCCCCAAAATATATACTAAGTCCTCATTTTTGCTATAAGTAACTTAACATGTGCATGATATGTTAACTTGTGGTAACATCCATGAGACCTAGGAATGCCTACAACGACATGCTAGACAATGTGGTTAGTCCCATTACTTGTGTTAGCATGAATCACCAAAATCAACTCGAACAAATGTCAAATGGGGTCATGTTCGCTACAACCCATCAAAATTGTTTGACAGACTCCCTTGATACCCATCTCTTACGGAGGAACTTGATACTAGTTCAATCGTCAATTGGCTCAGTGACCCAAACCACAGCCTCTGCACTGGAAAGTCATGGTCGCATGCCCAAGGCTTGGCACTGGGCACAACAGCAACTGCCTTTCGGTTTTTGCGACCACATGCCAACTTTGTTACGAGAGCGCTAGCTAGCTAGGTGGATCGGAGGAGGACACAAGAGGTGGATATATAGATCGAATGCTTTTTATATACACCAAGGTGTGTCTTGTCTCTCGTGTTGAGGGTCGTTGGCAGGTGGAAACAATAGTACTGTGAGTTTTGTGAAGAGGAAACACACCAACTACTTTGCTACGCTGTCGCGAATCCCGTGTGATTCTCGAGGGTCGGCTTAGCTTGATCGGGCAAGCGTGGCTAGCTGTAGGACTTGGACGGCGAAACACTTTCGTGCATCAATTCAGGCGCCAATAACCATCGTAGCAACCGTCCATCCATCTGTCTACACAGCTTAACCCTGCAGAGCAAACCAATGCTGCGGAATACAATGCAATTTCCCAATGCCTCTCATCCCCAGACCAGCACACTCTTTCATTCGATCGGGTCTCCACGACTCCACGAGTGAGGTCCAGCTAACTTATCAGTAGATTTTTGGAACTTTTTGGGCATTCCCGGGCAACCATTGCTGCACGCGCTGCATGAGTTGGCAAGACGATGGGCTTAGAAGTTCACAGTGCTGGTTGCTGCTAAGAGCTTTGAGAGGCAAGTATGCATGTCGTTCGTGTCTACTTATAATGGTGAGGGGAAAGTAATGGTGAGAGGAAATTGTAGCAAACATGGCCCCCATCAAGTGGTTACTACCAGAGCATGTTTAATTGATTTGCACATGCCACACAGTATGGACAACGAGCTCTTTTATGGTGGATCATACCACCCTATACCACCGTTGGCAAGGACCAGTATGGAATGATCTGACGGTTGAGATTAATTGTATACCACCACGGCTTGACATGTGGTATAGGGTGGTATGCATAGGTTGTATAGCTAGGTGGTATAGGGGTATTATTGGTAGTTTTTTCTTGATGGCATAAACGAAATATATGATTTTTTTATTTCAATTTTTTCATGTCCCTATGGTGTTATGGCCATTTTTTTCAAATTTCAAAAATGAATTGTTTCAAATTTTTTTCATTTCAAAATTTTCTTGATGGCACAAACGAAATATGTCAAATTTTTTTCATTTCTCTCTAGTGGTATGGCCGATTCTTTTCAAATTTCAAAATGAAAATTTTCATTTCAAATTTCAAAAATGAAAATTCAAAACTTTTTCGTTTCCCTGTGGTGGTATGACCAATTTTTTTTTCAAAATTCAAAAACAAAAATTTTCATTTCAAATTTCAAAAATGATTTTTTTCAAATTTTTCATGGTAGCATAAACAAAAAATCTTTCTCGGCCCGAGGTTGCCAAATTTATTTAAAATTTACAAAAATTATCTATTTACCCTTACAAAAAATAACCATATACTGCATACCACCACGTGGTGGCATGGTCCACCGTAAAAGAGCCTATGGACAACTAAACTGCATTTAGTACTCCAATTTTCAAAAGACTTAAAAAGACACTAGTAGTGGTGCTTGCAAAAATCACTACGGGAAATGGACAATATGTTGCAAGTCAAGCGCTCACGGCAAAGCCTAGAATACCGTCGGCAAAAGGTTTGTTGATGGCCTCCCTCGGCGGCATACTTCAACCGGCAAAGGGCCCCTTCGCCGTGAGCCGAAACACGGGCGCATGACAAACGTCTGTCGTGCGTGCTCCTAGGCTCTCGGCAAACTTTATTGCAAAAAAATAAAAAAAGAAAAGAAATCCCACAGGTCGGGCACTGCGCCCCCAACCGGTCGACTGCCATGGTTCTCCACTGCCGCCCCCTCCCTGCACCGGCCGTCGTACGCCACCACTAGGCCGCCACAATACCTATTTTGCCGTGAGTCCTGCTTTTACCGGAGTTTTCTTCATGTCCGTCAGCAAAATGGTATTTTTCCATGAGTTTGATAAAAAGCTCACGGAAAAAAGCAAAGCTCACGACAAACTTTGATTTCCCCGTAGTGAATAGTACACCTAGGACACGAACAACCTCCTCATCAAAGGATCCAGCAGTTCTCCTAACCTACTAACACTTCCTAAAGGAGGTATCAATGGTAACATGTCATGCCAAAGTTTGAGCTCGGGAGAAGCATGTCAGTTCGATACATATATGGATGTAGATAATTTACATGCCAGATCAGTAAAAGAAAAGGTGGTTGAGAATGAACCCTGACAGCAGGTACGGACCTAGTATATGCTCTCAATACGATTGATGTGCCCGCATTATTTAGTGAACTTCTTCGTTACGCTCTCAATATTTAATTACTTAACCACATACACGTTGAAGTTCTTCGTTATGTTCTCCCTCCCGTTTATATCTCCTACTGATGCTGATCGATCATGCAACAAACTCCATGACTGTTTCTATCTCCGTAACAAATAACCAAAGTTTGAGCTTCGAGAAGCATGTCGGTTCGATACACATGGATCTGGATATTACATGGCAGATCAGAAAAAAAAATTGGTTGAGAATGATGAATCGTGGCAGCAGGCAGGCACCTAGTACACGCTCTCAACGTGATTGATGTGCCATCAGTGTATACCTTAGGCTTGCGAATTCCACCTTGAAGACGCGTGCGGGGACGAATCTGTTGTTCCTGCTGCTGCTGTGTTTCCGACGCAGAAGATCCGGCTCCAGCTTCCGAAGCAGATCCGCCTGGCACAGGTTCTGCCGCCGCAGGGGCAGCTGTGTCCCCCGGGTGCGCTGAGGCGGAGGGCGTGGCCGTCAGCGATTGGTGCGGAGTGGCAGCGGCTGTCGGGGATGTGCCCTGGTCGGGCCACGCGTCACCAGCAGAGAGATGCGCTGGCGCTGGTGTCTCCGACCCGCCTGAGGAGCCGCACGTGTCGTCGCCTGAGTGGGGCGTCGTCGCTGCTGAGCTGCCGGGCGCGCCAAGGCCACCTGTGCCAATGATTGGCACAAATCCCGGAGCAGATCCGTGTAGGTAATCAACTCCGATGCCAGCGCCCAGCCTTGTTTCTTCCTGCAACTCATTATTTCTTGTACCAAAATTTTCAGGATTAGCACTATTAATCATAGAATCATCTACAGATTCATCCCCATTTGATGGATTTAGAGAGTCAGATGGTAAAAGAAGGATTTCAGACCTAAGTCTAGCTCCAGCATTGGGATGAAGCTTTGAAAAAGGGAAAACATTCTCATCAAAGACAACATCTCTTGAGATATACACCCGGCCTGTAGATATATCTAGACATTTGAACCCCTTGTGAAGATTACTATATCCAAGAAAGGCACATTCTTTGGATCAAAAAGAAAGTTTATGATTATTATAGGGTCGCAGATTAGGCCAGCAAGCACATCCAAAGGTGCGAAGGGATCCATAATCAGGTTTTATATGAAACAGGCGCTCAAGGGGTGTGTCAAAATTGATAACTTTGCTAGGTATTCGGTTAATCAAATAGGTAGCTGTGAGAAACGCTTCATCCCAGAATTTTAGAGGCATATGTGCATAGGCGAGTAAGGAAAGACCAACTTCCACAATGTGCCTATGTTTTCTTTCGGCAGCACCATTTTGTTGATGTGTATGAGGACAGGAAACTAAGTGAGTTATGCCTACTTTGGTGAAGAAGGAATTCAACTTCTCATACTCTCCACCCCAATCAGACTGAACAGCAACAATTTTCTTATTAAAGAGCCGCTCAACTAGATTATGAAAATCATGGAATTTTTGAAAGACTTCAGATTTGTTCTTTAGCAAGTAGACCCAAGTAAATTTACTGAAGTCATCAATAAAACTCACATAATATTTATATCTCCCAACCGAATCGATGGCTGGCCCCCACACATCAGAGAAGACAAGTTCCAAAGGTTGGGTAGAAATACTTGTGGAAATAGAATAAGGAAGTTGATGACTCTTGGCTTGTTGACAAGCACCACACACTGAATGTTTATTTGATGCTAACAAATGAGGAAGCTTATTATCCCTAAGAACTCTCTCAACTATGGGAATAGCAGGATGCCCTAAACGACTATGCCATCTATCAACGGACACTTTATTGACTCCAAACACTTGCTTCGACGACGAAGGAGGAAGAGGGTAAAGTCCCTTGCGGCATGGCCCCTCAAGAAGAGTGCTCTTCGTGTCCCGATCCTTAACAAGAAAGTAATCAGGATGAAATTCAAGAAAAACATTATTGTCGGAGGCAAGTCGATGAACAGAAATAAGATTCTTTTTAGTAGATGGAACATGTAGAATATCTCTAAGATGCAGATTGCGAGATGGGGTATGAATTGTAGATTGACCCATATGACTAATGCGCATACCTGCACCATTTGCAGTGTGAATTTATTCCACACCATTGTACTTGTCACGAGTCGTCAGCTTCTCCAACTCTCCCGTGATGTGGTCGGTGGCGCCCGTGTCAGTGTACCAATTGGTGTCGACGTTGTAGGAGTTCATGGCCGCCGACACGTGCTTCTCTTCAGGGACGTAGTTCTCAAACCGGTGCCAGCACCGATCTGTAGTGTGTCCGGTTTTGAAGCACACCTGACAAACAGGCTTGCTGTTGTTGCCGCCAGCGCCAGAGGTCCTGAAAAAATTGCCACGTCCAGCGCCACCATTGTTGCCTTGGCGTTGGTTGAAGTTGCCGCGTCCATTGCCACGGCCTCCACCATTGTAGCCACGACCGCCGCCACTGCGACCGCCGTTGTTGTAGCCGCGCCCAGCATTGTTCCCGCGACCACCACGATTCACCGTGTTGACTGAAGAACTAGATTTGCCAAGACCTAGCATATCCATACGAGTTTCAAATGCAAGTAGCTGCTGGAACGCTTCACTTACAGTTACCGTCTCCTTCCTGGTGATGAGGGCAGAGACAATCGGGTTGAAATCTTCGTCGAGTCCTGTGAGGATGTACTCGACTAGCTCTTCTTCTTCAAGTCGCCTTCCAGCAGCTATCATCTGATCTCCAAGCCCCTTCATCTTCCCGACGTACTCAGAGATCGTCGAGGTGCCCTTCTTCGTGGTTGCGAGGGCGAGGCGAGTGTTGAGCGCACGCGCACGGTTCTGCGAGGAGAACATGTCTTCAATCGTAGACCAAAGGGCCGCCGCCGTTTCCTTGGCAGCGACCTGGGAGAGAACTTCCTGGGCCAATGACCCAAGAACGAAGCCAAGGACCTGTTGATCCCTGGAAAACCACTCTTCATAAGCCGGGTTGGACACCTTAGCATCCTTCCCATCAGGGCTTTTGCCATCAATCTCCATGTCAGGCGCTGGTGTAGCGCCGGTGAGGTGTCCTTCAAGGCGAGCTCCTCGGACAGCAGCGAGGACTTGAGGCTTCCACATGGCATGATTGGTGCGAGATAGTTTCTCGGACACCGTCACGCCGAAGAACGGGTTGGCAATGGAGGAAGTCATGGTTGTGGCTCGAGATTATGAGTAGAGATGTATTTGGAGATGTGTTTCTGGCTCTGATTACCATGTAAAACAATCAGAGGAGCGGAAGTTTGGGAGGAACGCCGTGCCTCTCCCTGGCCGGCGGCTTCGTGTTTATATATTGAGGAAGAGCCCCTCAAGTGGCTTGTACATCAAGGAACTAGATACACCGGCCGGTGGTTGAGATATATCAAGTTGTTACAACAATCTACAAAGATCCTAATCTAAACAACTCAACCGACCGGTGCATATCTAGGCATACATATCAATTACATTATCTAACAAATGGGTCACAATTATTAATTATCAGTTCATAGCCTAGATAATAATCTCTGCAGTGCTGTGACCATAATGGCACCAGGACTTATTTATTGTTCAAGTAGTAATGATTATTTAGCTGACCTGAAGTAGAATGCTCTATTACATTGCTTTGTTAACTTACCAGTCTTAGCACATTGACATTGTTTTTCACGGACTATAATGATATACACATGAGAGAAGATATCAATGCATTTGCTTTTTTGGTTTCAACTCGTTTTTTTTTGTTTAATTTTGAAGAAGCTTGTGTCCAGCCATATATTCACAACAGTCACAACAGCTAGCAAGCCATCAGTTCTGAGTTAGAAGAAGTACAGGTTTTTTGTGCCATAGTCGTTGCCCTAAGCCTGATTTTCCTCTCACTCGGTTTACTGAGAAGCTGCAATCCGGTATTAGACTACAGGTTGGTCTGTTTTCATTGCATATTGCAGCAAACTCTGGTATTCAGTCCAACAAAAGCAGTTTGGCGAGTTAGTTATTCAGGAGGTACAATGACCAATGAACACTTGGACATCACATGAATCAACCCATCCATTAATTGATGCAAGTGTGCACATGCTACATATGAGGCCTTCAACCCAGTTTATATTATCATTCTCAATCAAGATGAGAAACTTTGTGGATGTCATCTCACAGCTATGTTCTACTGATTGGAAGCTAAATCTGGGGCTATATTTCAAGCTAAATTGGTGCTATGTAAATATGCTGAAATTTCACCTCAAAAATATTGATATACAGAGTGGAGGCTTTGTCATCTGAACTCAAGTATCGCTGTCCAAAATCTATCTTCTGTATCAACAGGTGATATTGCTACACTTGAGATGCCTATTCAGCTATATTTTCTTTCTTCATATCCTTTTATCATTCATTTTCTCACTGCAACATTAGTATATGTACTCCAAGAGTGTTTGTCTTCCATACCAGTGTACCACTAGTGATTTATACTACTACTGTATTGCTTCCCTCGTTACAAAATATGCCTCTGTTTGTGATAACCATACATACATGGTTTATCGTTTTTTTTTCTTTTCCTCACTGAATGTAATGGTTTGATAAACCATTTATTAGTCCTCTTGTATGTATGCTACAATTTATATCCTTATGTATCTGATACGTTATTGTACCTTAGTATAAAGTTTAAATAATTAGTCTTACTTGGTCTTATCACTTCCAATGCCATTTGATATCTAGCTAGCACATACACAATAGCATTATGCTACATTTTCAGGCATAGAGTTTCCTTCAGATATATAACACCCATGTCAAGCTTTTTTTGCTAGTTTTAGACGTCATGATGTTATCTTATATATATACATGTAAGGCATATAGGCTCCAACACAAAAATGAGTGGGAATGATGAAAATTACAAAGTGGCATATATTCCTGGAGATCAACCGGTTTGGTTTGGATAAGAAACAGTAAGAGTGTTCTAGTTACAATGCGGCTGTTAATTTCTCTATATGATCACTCTTAAATAGTTTTACAATGAGGAGGAAATGCTATCTGGATAGCTGAACATGCAGTTAGCTTTGAATGATTGTTTTTCTTCCAAAGCTGCTGATGTCTAACGCTGTAACGCAGATCGAAACAGAAAAACAGTTAGGAAATTTCCACAAGCTGGCTTGCTTGCTGCCTATCATGTTAGAAAATTGGATAGGCTACCTTAGATTTTTAGAAAACTTTGGACATGTGGTGTAGCTTTAATTGTTGGACTAATTACGATCAAATAGAACCATCTGTTGCAGCGAGAGCTAGCTTCTACTTTACTCCTCTCCGGATTTTCAGTAATAGCCTTTTTTAACTCATTATCACATTTAGTTGGCGTGTAGCAAAGATTGTGCCAGGTTTGCAGAGTTCTACCGATTGCACAATAAGGTAACCCCCCTTTATAGTTATCATGCTCTTGGGTATCACAAGTCCACAACCAGTTCATAAGCATTTCCCACTCACTCGAATGAGTTATGCTATCTACACCATAATCAGTCTTTTACTACAATAAGCCTAGTATATTAAATGTGAGCTATAACTAGCACGAACTGATTTTCTTGTTGCAACTTAGGTGGTTCCTGTTTACTATTCCAAGAGCCCTAGAGGGGCTAATCATGAAAACTCCTTTTTGCCTCTTAGGTTCCTCTAACTTGCAGCACTTCACTAATGTCAGTATTGCTTTATCTATATAGGCTAACTTTGTTAATCATGTGATTACTCTTGCACTACTCATATATCCACTAATGAATTTTACCAGCATGTTATTACCATATTCAAACTATGACTCATTTTCAACGCAATGTTTTATACTCTGTGAGACTTAAGTCCAAATCATTAGTCGAAGCAACTGAAAGTTGCGATATCGACTAGAGCATGACGCTCAGGAAGTAAGTCCACAAAAGCTTGAGCATGAGCAAGCTTTTGTCGACTTATCTGCTTATTTTGTGTTGTTACTATACCACGGTTGAATGAGACATATGACCTTTGATTGAGACATCTTTCCAAAAATACAAGTTATTACATCTTTTATATATCAAAATCTCTTCCCTTGCAGGATTTCACCACTGTAAGTATCTCTTCACTTGCTCAAGACTAACCCGTACATGCTAGACCTTTGCGTTTTCCTTTGCAGGTACATTGGTTTTCATCACCTAACTAAGTCAAAAATTAGTGCATGATATGTTGGTTTTCATAGTGTCATGATCTTCAAAACATAATATATCATATGGACATTCTGGACATTTGGATATCACCATCTATTGAAATCACCACTTTTGGCATTCATCAATCATTAGTCTCTCACTATAATGGTTCTCAAAAAACAATAGCTCTATCTTGCTCTATCTTCACCTCCGACTTTCATCAAAATACAAGGTAACTGCTTCCATCCCCTCCCCTCTAACAACGGATGTCTTTCCGTTGCATAGTAATATTGTTATTACTTTTACTACTATCGAAATACCTTGATCCAAGCTATAACCACTTTCAAGCTGTCAGTATATGTTTCAAGTGATCATCTTATCCTTCATATCTTGATTCACATGCCTATTCAGGAGGTTTGTGAATGGGCAAATCTAGGCTCTGGGCATATTTATGCATGTTCTACTTATGTGATCTTAAAAATTCAAAGCAATATTCTGTCATGTACTTATATGTTTATGAGAATCCATGTTTATGAGATCCAAATGTGAAGAATGATTCCATGAAAAGGCACCGTGATAGCCGAAATCTCAAAGTGAAAGAATGATTCCATGAGAAGGCTCCGTGATAGCCGAAATCCCAAAGTGAAAGAATGATTCCATGAAAAGGCTCCGTTATAGCCTGAGTTCCATCGTGAGAAAGAAAAAGTTCGTGAAAAGGCTCCGTTATAGCCTGAGTTCCATCGTGAGAAAGAAAAAGTTCGTGCAAAAGGCTCCGTTATAGCCTGAGTTCCATCGTGAGAAAGAAAAAATTCGTGAAAAAGGCTCCGTTATAGCCTGAGTTCCATTGAGAGAAAGAAAAATTCGTGAAAAAGGCTCCGTTTTAACCTGAATTCCACCATGTGAAAGAAAAATTCGCGAAAGGGCTCCGTGATAGCCGAGAAAAGAAGAGAAAGAAATGTTTCGAGAAAGAGGCTCCTTGATAGCCAAAGGCTCCGTGAAGGCCTAAATCCCACCGTAAAAGGGATTCCCACCGAAAGGCTCGAGACAACAACAAGTTGTAGCCTAAATCCCACCGTAAAAGGGATTCCCACCGAAAGGCTCGAGACAACAACAAGTTGTAGCCTAAATCCCACCGTAAAAGGGATTCCCACTGAAAGGCCTGAGACAACAACAAGTTGTGACCTAGATCCCAGAGTAAAGGGACATCCTATGAAAGGGCCTGAGACAACAATAAGTTGTGGCCGAAATCCCAGAGTAAAGGGACGATTCCACCGAGATCCCAGAGTGAAGGGATGATTCCACCGAGATCCCAGAGTGAAGGGATGATTCCATGAAAAGGCTTGAGACAACAATAAAACTACCTTATTTTGGAAGGTTGATGACATGATATAACCAACTATGAAATATATCTTGGCTTGGCATGTGCATACATTTCATTCATTTGCATCAAGACATGCATCAAAAGCATTGCATTGCATGAGATTTATCTCAGTTTTACTTTCCAAATTGAGCCAAAAGGAAGCAACAAGTTGAGGCATGAGTTATCCTTCCATCCCGAGCCAAAGGCAACAACGAGTTGCGACATCAATTTAACTTTTCACCAGTTTAACTTTTCAAGCTATTCGGAGCAAAAAGTGACAAGTTTTAGCATCAACTTTCATTTCGGTATACACTTGTTTTTCCTCTAACCTTGCAGGATTTAAAATTACATAGTGGAAGCAAAAAAGGTTGTGAAATTTAACAATAATCATCAAGTACCATATATTTAACATTACCTATATGATTTGGATCTACGGATGCTTATGGGAAATAATGATTGGATCATTCTTTGTGCTATATATATACAACCCCTTTCAGGTGAAAGCTGTTGGGCCAACCTGACCTAAGTTGCAGATTCAACAAGGCTCGACGCTAGAGGGGCTCGACCTCATCATCTTCAACAACTTCGTGTCTTCCGCTGCACAGGCTCAGGGGGCTCAACCCGGCATCATCCTCAACTTCGCATCTTCTACTTCGCGGCTCAAGGGGCTCACCCTCGACAAGCTTCAGTATCACCATGTACCTCGACTACTTCGACGACATCATCTATTTCAAGTGTGATTCAACCTCGACCACCTCGACTACTTCGACTACTACACGCGAAGCTTCTCTCACGAACACCGGCCAAGAGGGGCTGGGGCTGCACTGGAGAACCAGTACATCATCATTGTCCGGTGCTCGTGAGAGAGTTTGAAGATATTGTAGCAAGCATCGATGACGAGCACTTCAGCTACATTGACTCTTGAAGCAAGGTGTGAAGCCGCACGAAGAGCGAAGCATGTACAAGGCACTTGGAGGTAGTTACCAGCACTTGAAGGCAAAGTAACTGGAGTCGGTATATGTAAATCCAAGATTGTGCGTGCTCTTTTCTCCATGTCCTTTTTTCCCATTGGATTTTTGGGATGGAGTTTTTAGTGAGGCGCACATGGGTAGGTTGCTAAGGGCGTTCCTTGCAACCAAAGTTGGAGTTGTATTTTGGCCTCTTTTAAACATGAGCAACTATTAGGTCTTGTTGTGCCGACCAAGACCAAATAGTTGAGGGGCTAGTGTTGGGGTGCGCCTTAGGAGGCCTAAGGCTAGAACCCCCTTATGTGTAAAAGAGGCCAAAAGAGGGGTCTGAGGGTGTCATTGTAAAAATTGAGGACCTATTTGTAATTTAAGACTTCATCGGTGGAAATAATATAAAGACCCACCTCCTCCCTATACAAGAGGGGGAAAGGCTGGGAGGAGGAGGAGGAGGTTCTTTTGCTTCACACATTGTCTTTCTTCTTCCTGCTGGGATCAGAGATCCCAACAGGGACGACGATCTCGCCGTTCCTCGAGCACGAGCTCGCCGGCTCGACGCCATCAAGCCGACAAGATCCAAATCAAGTTTCTCCTCCATCTTGCGATTGCCTTTTACAGGCTGATCTCCCCAGCCTCCCATGCCGTTACATGCATGAGCATGAGCTGTTTGTTTTTTTTAGGAAACAGGAGGGGTGACCCCCCTACTAATTATATATTATAATAAAGAGAAGACACAAATGCGCAGAACAAGTTCAGGAAACAAAGAAAGAGAGAAAGAAAATCAAAGAAATTACAAAGCTGATGCTATCCATGAAGACATATTTGATTTCCAACTTTGTTTTGCCCTTAGAACAACTAGTCGTCGTCCTGTTTGTTTAAAGCGAGAGTTGGGCTTCCTGGCCCGAGTCGTCGTTCTTTCGGCCGCCCATCAAAACAGTCGCACAAAGCATCATGCATGCTTCACATCGCTTTTGTAGGCGTTCTCTCTGCTGGTGTAAGTGGATCAGACATTAGGTGCATCTCCCATGCCGCTCATTTCCAATAAGCACTAGATGTGACCAGCCTGCTGTCTACTGGAGTCACAATAGGGTAGAAGCAAGTACACGTCCATGCATATTACTGGCCAGAAACAGAAAATGGGGAACTTTCACCGCTCTCCTCCTCATAGGACTTCGCTCTACTTCGTCATCTTGGAAAGCAGCAATCTTGTTGAACGTCCTTCTGCTCGGTGCCTTGTGGACGGTGGAACACGTGTGCGGAACCCGTCCCAAGTGAAGAACATGCACGCGTTGTGTCCTTTGGTGTAAGCGGATCGGTCATTAGGTGCCTCTCCCTGATGCCACTCATTTCCAAGCACAAAAATTAACGTGATCTGCAGCCTACTGTCTACTGGAGTTGCAATTGGCAGAAGCAAACATGTCTAGCAAGTAAGTCTGTCCATGCACAGTGATTGCCCAGAGTAACCTTCAGTCTATTTCTACACGCACTCTCCCTGAAATGGCACCACGAAGCCTTCGACAACGGCATGTCTTAGCAATATATATAGGACGGCCATGAGACGAACAGCAGTTTAAGACATACTATTGGGGGAGCTCGAACGATACAGGGACAGGGTGGTGCATAAATTAAATGAGGATTGAGGCAGAACTCGGAAGTGTAGTGGTGCACTGATGCGCAGAGGACTCTGTCACGCTATGGAGGAGAGTCACAATGCAGCAGCACATTAAAAGCTCATCCATCAGCAGGTCTGGCTGGCCGTCGATCTACTACAATTTTTTGCAATGTCTGTGTAAACCAATTCTTTTTAAAAAATTTAAATGACTCTTGTTATTTCTACGAGTAATTTTGTCGTCGGCATTTGCATGCATAACAATAAAAAAAAAGTGCAACAAAACATTTCACTACCATGTTCACTGCGTACTCTGTTCGGTCCGTCTGTCCGAGTCTCCTCGATGATCAGCAGTAGCGGAGTAGCACACGAGGATATATGGCTTGAGAGATTTTCTTTCACAGCTCTGTTGGGGACGTCTATTTTTTAATTGTACCTTTTTTCACATACTAGTAATACATAGAGTGTTCACAAGCGTTTTAAGCACGTCCACCTACAGTATAGTAATATATGCAGCCGAACCGAACTACATCCAATTAAAGTTGTAGTAGAAAAGCCTCGATCACAGCTGATCATGAAGGTCCAACGATTCTGTACCTTCCAGCTTGTACCAGCCCATCCTGTGCCTTGTTCTTCATTCACCGTCATTCCAGGTTTTCCAATGTCTCGCATTCCAACGTTCATACGGAGTGCCAAGAGGCCTTCATCGTGTCGATGTGAATATGTGATGAATGATCGCTGATGAGGGAAGAAACTACATGCAGTAGATGGATGCGCGCGGCCGGTTTACCAGAGCAATCCTCGTTCTATGCCTACACACACTCACACGAAACGGCTCCTGCAGGTGCTCTGGGCAACGGCACAACTCAGCAACGGGCATGCAATTAATCACAATGGGACGAACAGTAGTTAGACATTGTGTGTGTGTGTGGGGGGGGGGGGGGTGCACGAGGCAGGTGTGGTGCATAAACGAGGGCTGTTTCATCAAAAAAAAAAAGAGGGCACAAATGCAGTGGTGCGCAGAGGACAAATCTCGGGTCAGGTTTTTATATATATATGAAGCCACTGTATAATGTACGTGCAGCACTCACGGTGTCATTTTTCCAATATGAAACTCGAAATTAGAGTAATTAAGAATAAAACACTAACTTTTTGGATGTTTTCAGATCGAAGTAATTCTGGTTATGCGTGCAAAAAAAAATGCTACAGATTAAAACCTTTCATCAGTCTCCTAGCTAGAATGCGTCCTATTGGATGTGAGCCATTCTGTTGAACAAATGTTCATCTGCTCCTTGATGTCTGAAGTGCGCTGGCCGAACCCGCTTCCTGTTGAGGAATAGCATTAGCGCAAGCCTTGAGCTTTTCTTACAACGCTACCACCTACCGGGAGTCCGGGATGACTGTTTTGACTTGCACTTAGCTTGCACCCTACATACTACGGGACATCTGTTTGATGGAATGAAACAATGTTCAAGCCGGCTCCTGCCCGCCGTTGATTCCAAAAAAGGACTTAACCACTCTGTCTGTGATCCTCTGGAACACTCGTGCCTGGTTTCCCTATGCCTCCCACTCCAAAGTGGCTCACACACATCCTGGGATGAATCGATTCTCGCAGAGCGAAAAAAAACTACCTGGAGTGGATGTGATTGACGAGACACCAAGTAACCATCAATCTATGTCTAGATATATGCATGACTCTCCAAAGAAATAACACCACTGAAGCTTTCAGCAATGTCATTTCTCAGCAATATATATAGCGGCATGAGATGAATATAGCAGTGACTAGTGAAGTATGTAAGATGGACTGCAGGAGCTCGATTGCAGAGGCAGGTACAAGTGTAATGGTGCATAAAGGTCGTTTATGCATGGAGTCACGGTGCAGCACATGACAGAGTAATTAATTAATAAGAGTATAAATACTGCCGTTCCATAATCTTTGGGATGTATCATTCTGCTGTAAACTGTTTTTTCCATCAACTTTTTTCATTTTGAAACCATTCACGTTATTTCTTAAGGATTTTCTTGCATTAATATAAAATTGCCACAATTTCCATGCATTAAAAAGAAGAACAAAAGGCACTACTCTAACTCGAAGGAAGAAGGCGAAGCCATTCCAGCTGTAGCTCAACTCAAATTATTTATGAAAAAAAAAGGGAAAACCCACCGCTGTATGTGTTCATTAAAACTATGATCTATCTAGGTAGATATATAATCTGCAGAAGCGGAGAGTTGGAAGCCATCTTGTTGGATAGATGCCTTTGCTGGGTACCTAGCTAGCTCTCATGTCGAATCTGCATAGTGAAGACAACTAGACTGGCCCGAGCCCCGAGGCCTCCTGCTGACCTTGACGTTGACTAGCATCTTGTAATAAGCGTTGTGATCCCCGTGGGTAAGCAGATCGGAAATTAGGTGCCTCTCCTCTGATCTCTCTAATGCTGCTCATTTCCATCCTTCCAAGCACACAATGTGATCAGAGCCAGCTGTCTGCTGGAGTTACTAGCTAAGAATTAATATGGAACTATGCATATGGGGCTACAACTATATATCCTTTGAACTATGCATGTACCTAGCTTATAAGAATTAATATGGAACTATATGCATAGCCATGCTTATTACACGAGATATTGATAATAGGAAAACAGAGAGAGAATCGAAGGATTGGAAATATGAAATATCCGGACTCACCAAAGGTAGAGTTATATATAAATAACTAGGTTACAATAAGCAGCAATTTCATCGCAATATCAAAATCAAACCATCCAAGCTAATATCGAAAGGACTCATTATTATTCTAAGGCAACAGGAAATTAAAGAAAACTTAACAAAGAGAGATCATCGAAATATCCGACAGCCATTAGCGGTGGAACAAGAGGAATCCAAAGCCTTCTTCTTCGGGAGTAGCGTGTGTATTTTCTTCTCACGATGTGCCAGAGATTGGACTTGTATATGACCCAACTCGCACGCCTTCTGTGCAAAATTAGTTTTGTTAAAATGTGCCAAGACGACCACCTACCATGGATGAGTTAATTAATCTATCTTATAGCTTGTTGCGCAGAGCTAACATCTTGTTAATCTTCCATCTCGCCGGATCTACCACATTGTACTAACTAATAACTACTAGGATTCACGATAATGTAGTTTAGGGATACACGGGACGAGGATCTTCCCGATGTTCATCGAGCACAAGCTCGCCACCATCAAGCTAGCCAGTAGCCGACATGATCCTAATCGAGTTTTCCCACCCTCTCGCGATTGCTGTTACATGCTGATTTTCACAGCCACACATGTGCGAAACCTGTGTCGATCGCGAACAATAACTGCACAAGCATCATGCCTCACACCGCTTGTAGGCGTTCTCTATCTGCTGGTGTAAGTGGATCAGACATTAGCTGCCTCTCCCATGCCGCTTAGGTACTGGTGCTCCGCCCCCATCCTCTCCCCCTCCGGCTCTCTGCCCTCACTTGGATTTGGCGGGAGAGGAGAGGCGAGCGTGGCGCGGGCGCATGGGGTCCCTCACTCCGTCGGCTGGGGACGACGGCGTGGTACAGTGCAGTGTGTGCGGGCGTCGCTGATCAGGCGACGGGAACCCTATCTATGGGCGTCGGCGGGGTTTTTCTTGCAAAATGACCATCCTAGCAACGCCTACTAGCTAGGATGGGCTGCACATGCCCTTAGGTGCTTGCTTCTCCCTGATGCCGCCCATTTCCATTAACCACTAAATGTGATCAGCCTGCTGTCTACCGGAGTCACAATAATTGGGCAGAAGCAAGCAAGTATGTATATGCATAGTGATGCATCACGGAAGCTTTCGGCAACACGGCACGTCTCAGCAATATATAGGGTCATGAGACGAACAATAGTTAAGACCAACAATAATAATCTTTCTTCAGGTTAATTATGGAGGAGAGTCACGCACTCACGTAACGTGCATGCAGCACCTAGCTGCACACTATTTTTTGAGGAACATTGGCAGGTGCTCTGCCTTCTCATTGAAGAAGGGGAACAGCAAAAATTACATGTTAGCCTAGTAGCCTTGACAAGTTGCCAGGCTGAAAATGGTTAAATGAAAAACTACCGGCCTAAATTACATTTGCCGGTCTGTCAAGCAACAAATTAAATAAAACGGACTATTCCAGGAGCATTGTTTTCCTTTGGCTCCTACTCCAACGGAAGCTACTGATCACGGACAGAATCCTTAAGTGTGATGGCCAGGTATATCCCCTCGAACAGTCATGCATGGTTTCCCTATGTCTCCCACTCCGAAAGAAGCTCTACCTGCTGGAGTACGTGGATGTGATCGATTGACCTCTCCAAAGAAATAATGGCACCACTGAAGCTTTCAGCAATGGCATTTCTCAGCAATATATAGCGGCATCTTACTATTACTAATTAGAGGTATCTTTTGAGGCCTTCACGTGATGCCACCTAGGATCCTAGGTGGACAGCCTAAAAAAATAGAGAAATCCTTTAAATTCTCACAAAAATCAGAAACATCCGGCCATCAATTCAACATCTCTAATCATAATAGCCATTAGATCTGTTATCTTTCTAATAAATTACCCACCTCTGCCATTATGAAAATAGACCAAAGTAACCCCCTAAACATGTATGTAAATTACCCACATATGCCATTATAAAAAATAATGTAAATTAACCCTTATTTTTCATGTAAATTACCCTGTCACTTATGCTACTATAAAAACAATATCAAATAACCCCCTAAATTTGCATATAAATTATCCACTTATGTTCTTATTAAATTTAAAATAACCCCTAAATCTGAATCTAAATCATATAGTTATAATAAGATCTTAAAGTGCATCAATATAAAATTTTAAATTACTTTTTCTATAATTATTAATATATTATTTATGTTTTTCAAAGAAAATATATTATTTATGTTATTGTTTATATAAAAAAAACTTCCCATAATGTGTGTCGTCATATACTCATATTCATGAATGAGAGACAGATAAGAATATCAAATTTTATGTTGTTCATGGCTTAAGTGTTCCATTAGATACAAATCAAACACACATGGAGGTGCTATGCTAAGGGATAAAACTGTTACTAACTAAACATATTACAATCATTAGAATATGTAATAGATGAATGAGAGTATGAGATAGATAATTATAATTATTAGCTATTTTTAACTAGCCCGTGCGGGGCACGGGTTGATAGACTAGTGAGATGAATAATAGGTAAGGTAGATTGCAGCTGGAGCTCGATTGCAGATGTAGGTGGTGCATAAATAGGGCAGATACAATTGTAATGGTGCGTAAAGAAATAATTAATCTTGTGTCATGTTGTTTATGCATTGAGTCACCGTGCAACACATGGCAGCGTAATTAATTAAGAGTATACACATACTGCCGTTCCATAATCTTCGGGATAATGTTTCATTGCGCGCCTCTCTGTGTAATAAACTAATCTTTTTTGAAACCATTCATGTTACTTATTTCTTAAGTATCTTCTTGTATTAAGTACTGTCACAATTTTCATGCATGAAAAAGAAGAGCAAGCACTACTCTAAAATCATTTCAGATGTAGCTCAACTCAAACTATGATCATTAGAAAAGTTTTTAAAGGGAAATAACCCACCGCTGTGTGTGCTGATCTATCCTAGCTAGATAATCTGCAGAAGCGGAGTTGCAATCCATCTTGCTGTAGATGCCCATTTGCTCGTGGTACCTCTCGTGCCGAATCTGCATCGCGAAGAGAACTAGGCGAGCGCGAGGCCTCCTGCTGACCTTGACGGGAATTTCGTAAGCGTCAGTTCGTCGCCCGTTGGTAAGCGGATCGGAAATAAGGTGCCTCTCCTCTCCCTGATGCCGCTCATTTCCAACTTTCCAAGCACAGAATGTGACCAGCATATAGAACAATGAATGGACTACATATATGATATATCCTTGTGGCCATATATACACAAAGACAATAATCATAGCACATATGAAGTCACCAGTTTCTTTACGACATGAAATTCCTGCTTGTCCCTGCTATTTATATATAGCTCTACCTCTCGTAATACAAGCCAGAACCCATGTAATACTAGTAATGAAGGATTGGTAAAGCAACATGAATGTGAAGGAATACACGTACAGCTACACTGGCATGCAGTTAACATGCCGTCCTTTTTTTCTCAGATTAAATAAAGTGAGTTTGGCTAAAAAGATGTCATTGTTGTTTTGAGAAGGAACATTATGGCACAGTCTGATCACGAAGGGCGTGCCTTTGCCCCCCCCCCCAGTCCTTTTCAGAAAAGAAAAAAAATAAGACACAAGCTTTTGGATATATCTTCTTTTTTTCAAGACAACAATTTTAATTATGTGAACCGAATAATTAAATATGTTTTTGTTCAATGTACTGAGTATTTCCTTTCGAATGTCCGGGCACACGGCTAAAGACAACTGGAGGGCACCAAAAAAAGCAATAGCAAAAGTATCGAGTGCAGTTCAATTAAGACAACAATTACTATTGGCATCTTACTCAAAACTACAGTACTATGCAGTTTGGACGATCTTAATTAATATGCAGCAAGGAAAGATAACATTTTTTAACAAAAAGATAATTTCATTTTGTCCTATTCATCTAATGAACAAAGAATGTGAGTCCATGTTGATGGCAGAAAAAGGTGAATTCCTCGGCATTGTACCGATAGAATGCCTGAGAAAAACTCGAATAATGTGCATGCTGATAACGTATGTAATTGTAAAAAAAGATCGGCAATTAGCTATAATTGTGGATGAATGGACTGATTCATTTACCAGAACGTAGTACAAGTACAATAAATAGAAGTTTTAGTGAATCCGTACGTGGATCCAGGTGCATGGGAGAAACCGCATGCATTGGGTTGGTTTGGAGTCCGCGGATGAGATCACCCGACCTTTGTTTTGTACAGTACAGTACTTGACACAGAGAGTTTGGGCTTTATGGCAAATTAACCAGTGCTGAACTACTCAAGGCTCGAGTAAGCTTGTCGAGTAGTATCTAGTCCAAGCAGAAACTCAGCAAACAAAGGCTGCAGAAGAATACAAAAGTTCTAGCAAAAAAGGCTCGATCACAACTGAGAGGTAGAGTTCAACATCTCTGGCACCTCTGGCGACACCGACATCGTCCTGCACTCTTCTAGATTTGTCATGTATGGTTTCCCCATGCCTCGCATTCCAAACAGCTAATCATGTGGAGCCACTGCACAACAGGGTAGAAATAATCCGACGGCGACAGGCCGGCAGCAAAGACCAGAAGCTAGCAGGGATGAATGGTGGCAGAGGGGAGAATGAAGTTGCTATATACATGGAGCAGATGTGATTTCACCGGCTCAACCGTCGATCAATCTCTACATGCACTCTCGTACGAAATGGCACCAAGGAAGCTTTCAGCAACGGCATGTCCCAGCAATATATATGTATGTAGCGGCATGAGATGAACTGTAGTTAAGGCAGATTGGGGGAGCTCGATGGCACGAGGCAGGTGGTGCATAAATTTAGGGCAGAAGTGTGTATTGTGCGAGGGGACTAATTAATGAGGTTTATGGAGCCACGGTTGCTAACACTAGTTAGTCGAAAAAATAATATTTCTAACACTAAACCAGAGGGGTCAAGAATAGAGATAACCAATACTGCCGCTCCAAACTTTTTGTGTGATGTCTCGTTCTGGCTTTGTGTAAACTAATTCTGTAAAAAGAAACCCTTTCATTAACCATTCTTTGTTATTTTTGAAGTAACTTTCCTGCCATCATTTGTACCAGAACGAAATAGAGTGCTATATTACCTTTACTACTATGTTCCTAGAACTACGACACTCGGTCTATCCTCGATGACTGCAGAAACAGGGCAGCAGAATGCGACTCCTAACGTTCATTCTGCTATACCTCTTTTTTCATACTTCGGAGTGCTCCAATTTTCAACAAAAAAAAACTGGTAGCTGCTAACGAAAATAGTGCACACCTAGCACAAGAACAGCCTCATCACGATCAAAGGATCCAGTGCTCCTCATCTACTAATATAACACTTGTGAAAGGATCGGAGGAGCTTGAGATCAAGAAGCATCGGAGAACCTAGCGGCAAGTCGGCACCGAAAGCACCAACGCATGGTTGTTTCCAGCGCGACGTACGGGTGGATGCGGTGGGATGCAATTTCCCAACGCCCCTCAATCCCAAGCCACACTGTTTCTTTTTTGTATCAACGAAAAGGCCACAACATTAATTTCTTTTTAAAAAAATTTCCCCACGAAAAGGCCACACAATTTTGTGTCTCCACCACTCCACTGCACGATGACTGATGTTTAGCCTTTTAGTAGCTTCACTTGTTGGGTGGGCATTTGGTCATACACTCATATGAATGTATAGTTGATCTTCACAACTTGAGTTGCAAGCCATCTTGTGTGAGATCTTTTGCAGCCCTTGACGAGCATGCGTTGCTTGGTCCGCTGGTGTAAGCGGATCATCAGACAGTAGGTATCTCTTGATGCCGCTCATTTCCAAGCACAAAATGTGATCACTAGCCTGCAGCTATCTGCTGGAGTTAGAACTGGCAGCAGCGAGAAAATAGTATGCCAAACACAAAATAAATATGCAACTATATATGGATGGCCTACAACTTATCCTTGCAGCCTATATGTACGAGCTCCCCTTCACATGAGTATGAAGTAGTATATATATTTGTGATGAGAATTGGCCGGTAGATGAAATGAGTTAAAATAGCGGCCTTTAAAAGAGCGGTCACACTCTCACCGGAGCACGGACACACATAGTTCATATATAATGACATGTTGGGAGCTACTAGGCTTTTGCTTTAATTTATGTGTTGTTTGATGCCATTATTGTCAGCAAATCAAGGTGTTTATTAAGGTACATATGCTTTTGGTCTCTGTTTGGTTGCTTTAACGATCGTTGTAGCGTTCATCTACTAGAGGAGGTTGCCTTTTAGTTTTTACACTACACTAGCACACTAGCACGTAGCACCAGATCAGTAAAAGAAAAGGTCGTTAAGAAGGTACAACCCTGGCAGCAGGCACGCAGTACGTGCTCCCAATGTGATGCTGCGTTAGCCTTCTTAAGTAAATAAACTTGAGATTTTCTTAATGAAATACACGTGAAAGTTCTTCTGCTTTAATTTCCATCCTGATCCTGATCCTGATCATCTCAATGAGCAGGAGAGTGTATTAGGGTTTTGCACTGTAAGGCAAACTGAGCAGTGTGGAATTCAAGGCCCCAGTAAGCTTGCAGTTGGCGAGCTTGAACTTACATACAGTTCAACCGGGGGATGACTGTCTCGAGTCTTGACCTACCCTTCTTTTCACATACTAATAGTATGTTAACCAATTCATCTTCCAACTGCTATAACGAGGCTGAACCGCAGAGTTCTAGAAGAAAAGGCTCGATCGGGCACACTATTGTTCGTAAAGTTTAACTTGAAGAAATTATCCACCTTGCTTGTCCCTACTACCTCGTCCTGCACTCAATGCTAGAGGTGTCACCTCACCAAAGCTCCTCTAGTCTACTTGGTTAGAAGGGCTGAGGTATGGTCGCAATCAGGAGACCCAGGTTCAATTCCTCATTGCAGCGAATTATGGTGCTGGTTTTAAAAAAAAATCTGCCGGTGAAACCTGGGTTCAGAGGTTTTCTAGGCCCGGAGAAGGTTCCTTCTTCTTCGTGAAAACCCGTGGGGCGGTTTTATCCCACCAGGCCGGCCTAGTTAGAGGTGCCACCTCTGGTTCCCCTATATATATATATATATATATATGTATATATATATGTATGTATGTATATATATATATATATGTATATATATATGTATATATATATGTATGTATGTATATATATATATATATGTAATGTAGCTCATATGTTCATCACGAGTGCCAACGATCAAGAGGTTTCATCATGTGGAGCCACCACAGGTAGCAATATCCAACGGCGACAGGAGATAAAGAAGCCGGCTGATATGAATAATGATAGCTGAGGGAAAGAAGAATATATACTACACGTAGATGTGACTGACCATGATAAACCGTCGAATTATTTTTAGAAACCTGTTTTTCGAATTATTATTATTGTTACTTCCTCCATACTTAAACATATATATGACGACTCTTAAAACAAATGAATTAGTTGTCATCATTGTGTGCATGACAAAAATCAAGGCTACAAAACCTTTACTACTGTCGCTCCAAACTTTTTGTGATGTTTCATTCTGGCTTTGTGTAAACTAATTCTCTTAAAAAAACCTTTTAAATCATTCTTGTTATTACTCAAGTAACTTCTTGCCATCACTTGTACCAGAACAAATGCTATTGCTGTAGTACCCTTACTACTATGTTCATAGAACTATACGTTCGGTCTGTCCTTGATGACTTCAGAAATGGTTTAGCAGAATAATGCATCTCCTAGTACGTTGATTCGGCTACATACCTCGTTTCATACTTTGGAGTGCTCCAACTTTCAAAAAAAAGAAAAGAAAAACTAGTAGTGATTCTTACAAAATAGTAATAAAAGGTTCCAGTGCTCCTCATCTCTACTTATATAATACTTCCCCCATCCAAATTACAATTCCTTTTAACTTTTGTAGATCCATCCATATATCTGTCTGATATGCACCTAGATATATATACAAAATTCAAAATGAATAGTAATTTGGGACCAGCGGTGCCTAGACCGGTTGGTCGAGGCACTAGCATGGTATGCCGCTGGCCACGGTTTGAACCCCTTCGGGGCAAATTTGTGGACGCGAGTTGTGCACATTTAGTGCGTGTTGTAAAAAAATCTCCTCATCTATCCCATGCCACAAGTTTAAGGTCAGCCTCATCTCACGAGTGTTGCGATGCAGTTGTATATGGGTGGGGTAGGGGTTTGAAAATTTTCTCGATCTATGTGAGAAGGCCCCCAGGAGCAGCAATGCAGGGTTGTTTGTTTCCAGTCCAATGGACGGAAGCTGCGGAACGCAATTTCCCAACGCCCCTCATTCTCAGGCCACACTATATAATGTTTCTTTCAACGAAAAGGCCACACAATTTTGGGTCTCCACCCCACAATGACGACTGATGTTTAGTAGCTTCAGTTCTTGGGTAGTAGGCATTTGGTCGAGAGTATATATTGCGATAACCGCCGCAAGCTAGCAATTAATAAGACGGCAGCTTAAAATTCACTGAGCTTGTGGCATGCATATATATGGCGTGTATTTGCATTGCACAAATACTGCAATATTTTGCCACAAATTGAACAGTAGTTATGACAGGTTGGAGGAGCTCGATCGCAGAGGCACTGACACTGAGGCACAGGTGGTGCATAAAAACATGGCAGATAGAAGTGTAATGGTGCGTACTAATTAATTTTATATGTCAAGTCGTTTATGCATGGAGTCACGGTGCAGCACAACCACATGGCAGATAAGCTCATTCAACAATATAATCATCAGAATATAACGCTGCAGGTGCAAGATCTTTGGGATGTTTCATCCTGACTCTCTATCTAAAGAAGCGAAAGTGATACCCTAACTCGAATGAAGAAGATACAGCCAGTCCAGCAGCTCGCGGAGTCAAACTATCTAAAAAATTTTGGGAAACCTTGACACCTAGAGTATGTGCATATAATATTTTTTTTTGTATGTGCATATAATTATAAATAGGGCTATGACCTATCTGTCTCAAAGCTAGCTGAATGATCTGCACAAGCGGAGTTGCAAGCTAGCCATCTTGTTGAACAAATGTCCATATCTGCTCTGTGCCTCTCGTGGACTCTACATGTGGCCAACGCAGATTTGCTTCTTGAAAAGAAGTGGCAGTAGCTAGCGCAACCTCCTTTTCCGACCTTGACGAGTATGCGTTGGTCCGTCGGTGTAAGCTGATCAGACAGTAGGTGCCTCTTCCTGATGCCGCTCATTTCCAATTACAAAATGTGACCATCAGCCTGCTATCTGCTAGCTAGAGTTAGAAACTGGCAGCAGCGAGCAAATAGTTTCGCAAGCAGTCAAGACAAAATATGCAACTATGTATGGCCTACAACTTATCGGCCTTAGCACGAGCTCCCCTTCGTTCACATGAGTATATATAGGTATATATAGAGAGTTGGCCGTGAAGTCATGAAATTAGTTAAATAGCAGCCTTTACAAGAGCGGTCACGCACTCACACTGGAGCACGTACGTGTTCATATATAATATAACATGTTCGAATGCTTTTGCTCTATGTGTTGTTTGATGCGATTGTCAGCAAATAATCAAGGTGTCTATGTAGGTAGATATGCTTTTGTTCTCTGTTTGGTTGCTTTAATGATCGATATAGAGGAGGTTGCTTGTTACACCACATTATTAGCACCAGATCAGTAAGGAAAAGTTGGTTGAGAAGGTACAACGACCCTGCAGGCAGCAGACACGCAGTACGTACGTGCTCCCAATATGATGATGGGTCATTAGTAAACTTGAGATTTTCTTAAACGCATAGGCGTGAAATTAAGTACTTCTGCCAAGCACTGCTTTCCCTCCTGATCGTCCTGATCCTACTACAAGCTCAATGAGCACGAGAGTGTAAGCATATAGCAATAACCGCCGCAAGGTGGTAATTAATAAAACGACAGCTAGCTTAAAAATCACCGAGCTGGTGCATTGCATGTGGGGTGTCTATTTGCTGCATATAAACTGCGTATAATCCCGTGGTTTAATTTGGTGGTGGAGTAACTTCTTTGGCCCCCCACTGGCCACTGTGTTGTTCCATTTGCTTCAGTTACATGCTTGCAAATCTGGCAGCCTGCATGCATGTCAGGAAATTGCTACCACCCATCGCCCAAGTACATACCGTCGGAGCTTTGATATTGGCACAGCTTTGTATGTCTCAATGGCGAGAAGAAATCCACGACTGGCCCATTCTCGTGGTACTACCAACTATTCTGAAAGCAACCTTAATGTGTAGCTGTTCGAGGTTGAAAATATATATTTTACTTTAAAAATTAAAACACATGAGTTGTGCTTATCTTTGTCTTCCTTAAATTGAAATAATTAAAGCAAACTACGACTTTGAGATCTATAACAGCTTCCCAAACAGTGAGATGAATTAACACGATGGATATACCGAAACAGAAGAACAATATGTACATTTCAAACAAGTTGTCGTAGTTGTGCGTTCGAGAGCAGGATGGAGGCCACACACAACAAATGTCGAGTTGCAATATGTGCGAAGCACCCGACAGAAGTCTTCATCACCAACGACACCCACAAGACATGCATCTAGCGAAAATGTGTGACACATTCGCATTGAAAACACCTCGTTCGGAGGAGTTTGGAGGAGCTTGATACTAGTCCACTCGTCGACCGGCACAGTGGCCCAAGGTGCAAGCTCCGTGCCATATCATGTTTTCCCGATGCCACTCATTCCGAAATACTTGGCGGGTTGGCACACCGCTGTTCAGTTTATGTGTCACACACTAGTTTTCGGATGAGAGCGCAAGATAATGGCATGTAGAGGGAGGAACATGGTGGAGATAGTCATATAGGCAGGCTAGCTGTTGTTTATACACACACACACACCAATGTTTGCCTCATGGAACTAGCTTTTCTGAAAATAAAATTTGCCTTGTGGAGGGGCAACATGTGCAAACATTATTGCGAGTTGTTATCGCAAAATGAATGTATATAGCAAGGTGGTACATACACTTTTCGTAACTTTGATTTGGTGGTTTGGCACTAAGAGTTGCTCCTTAAAAGTGTAGTATGTATACAACAGCTCCAGAGTGGTTTTGGGCTGTATGGCAAACTGACCAGTGTGGAATTCAAGGCTCGAGTAAGCTTGCTGATCGAGCAAATAGTTCAAGCAGTTGGCGAGCTTGGGCTTCCATACAGTTCAACTAGGGGATGTTTGTCTTGACTCCTACCCTTCATTTCAGATACTAATAGTGTGTTAAACAATTCTTCCAACAGCAACGAGGCCGAACCGCGAAGTTCTAGCAGAGAAGGCTCGATCGGTCTCAATTGATTTGTAAAGCTTAACTTGCAGAAATTATCTGCCTTGTAGTTAGTTCCCCACTAGGGTGCGTTTGGCACATCTATGCCGGTGGCTGGAGTGGATTCTCTGGTAAAGCTGAAACTGTCTTAGAAAAATGTTTGGCAAACCAACTTCTTCCGACTGTGTAACGTGGATAAGAGGATAAAATATCCATAATGCTCTTTCATTTTCTTTTTTTATTTCTTTATTTTATTTTCCTATTTTCTTTTTCTCTTTCTATTATTTTTTTCTTTTTTTTCTTGTTATTCTTTTTCCCTTCTCTTTTCTTCTCTTATCCACTCGGCTGCCTCCGTCCCGCCTCATATCGCAGTGCCGCCAGCCTATCACCTCCCTCCCTCCCCGACGTCCTCCCGACACGGATGACTGTCTTGACTCATACCTTTCTTTTCAAACAGTGTGTTAACCAATTCTTCCAACAGCAACAACGAGGCTGAACCGCAAAGTTCTAGCGAGAAGGCTCGATCAGTTACAATTGTCTTGCGAAGCTTAACTCGGAGAAATTATCGACCTTGCTGACCCTCACTACCTCGTCCTGCACTCTTCTAGAGGTGTCACCACTGGTTCCCCTATGTCTCGCGTTCCAAATATCAGCTCATGTGTTCATCACGAGGGCCAACTGCCAAGAGGTTTCTTCATGTACTGGAGCCACAGATAGAAATATCCAACAACGACAGCAAAGAAGCCGGCTGGGATGAATAATGATAGCACTACATATAGCAAAGGGAAAAAGAATAGGGCTCTTTTACAGTGAATCATACCACCATATACCACTTTTTGCAAAGGACCGGTACATATTTTCTATGATGAAGCTTAATTTGGGCATGCGCATGCCTCAGCATTCAGTAATATGAGGAGGAGCTCGCACATCATTCTGGTGGTGCATAAATAGGGACTAGGGAGTAGTGTAGCAGAGGGGCTAATCTTCTGTCACGTTTATGTTATGGGTGGAGCACATGGCAAATTAAAAGCTCATTTATTCATTCATTAGCAGGTCTGGCTGGCTAACAACTTCAATTGTCCAACGCCGTCTGGCTACTTTGTTTTGATTGGAAAACACCCTATGGTATTTGTAACGCTAAAGCAGAGTAACAGATAATATAGATAAAATCATAAAATTAATACTGCCGCTCCAAATTATGTCTCTCTGTAAATTAATTCTTTTTTAAAACCTGTTTTTGAAACCATTATTGTTATTTATTAAGTTGCTTGTTGTCATCATTATATGAACCATTATGTTGATAGAACCACAGTCTATCCTAGCTAATCCTGCAGAAGCAGAGTTCTATCAAGTTTTGGTAAAAAAAAAACTATTCTAACGAGTTCAACCTACTCAGAGTTCATATATTTGAATATGATCTCAACGATGATAGTGCAGTGACCCGGAAATCAAATTTGCAATTTTTTTGAACGGAACGGTAAGAGAATTGCCGTAATTTTTATTAGAAGATAAAAGGTACAAGAAACCCCCAAAACAAAAAGATTAAAAAAAGGCAACTACAACTCTATACAGCTATAAACAACTAAGGGTAACAACTATAGCACGAAGAAAAAACAAAGAAAAGGAAAATTGGTAAAGCCCCTGGACAACTAAATTGGGACGGCGTCCATCGCTGCTTGTGCTGGAGTCGTCGATGGGAAATCATGAACGTCGCTTATGATGAGAGAGGCTACTTTTGCTGTATCCATAGAGGTGTGCTCAAAAGTCCTTATATTTTGTTTTTCCAGATGTTCCACCAAATGTAGAGAATTAGTCCATCAACTAAAGGCCTTTGCTTCTTGTCATACGGTCATCGTAGGCATTTCCACCAGCCATTAATGGTGCGTGTGGATGGTTGTTGTAGGTCCTGTCGTTGAAGCTGTGTGGTGAGAAGCATCCATACCGCCCTAGTAAATGGGCAATCCATGCATAGGTGTGTCGATGTCTCAGGAGAGGTTTGGCACAATTTGCATACCAGGTCATGCGGCCATCCACGTTTAGCAAGGTTATTAGCAGTAAGTATTTTATGTTGAAGGAGGATCCAGGCGAAGATTCGACATTCAGGCTCGGCTTTCGTTTTCTAAATCGGTGTGGAGGCTAGCTTCTTATATCGAGCCCTGAATCGTATTTGATATGCGCTTTGTGTGGTGTATTATCCATCAGATGTCCATTTCCATTTAATCCTCATCTGCTGCTTCCTCCATTCTTGCTACTGTTGTAATTTCTCCCCAAAGTCGGATGAACTCATTTAGCTCGTCAGCTGTGAGAATTGGAGTGATGTGACTGACCCATTTGTTGTTTTGAAAGGCCTTTAGCACCATAATCTTTTCCCTCCTCGTTCTTTGGAATAAGAAGGGAGCCAAGTTTTTAGGTGCTTGTCCGTTGATCCAGTTTGAGTTCCAAAAACTGGCTTTGTCCCCTTTCCTCACTGTAACTTTTGTAGATGTGTCAAAGGGGTCTCTGTCCGTCTTATCACATGGGATATCAAGTCCAGTCCAAGGTCGGTCAGCTTGCTTCCATCAAACCAAAGCCATCGCAAACGTAAGGCTCACACAAATCTCTCTAAGTCCAATATGCCAAACCCCCCAAGCTCTTTGGGTGTACACACTATTGGCCAATTTACCAAGCAGTGTCCTCCGCTAACTTTATCATGTTCCTCTCATTTCCAAAGGAAACTCCTTCACATCCTATCAATCTGTTTCAGCAGCCATTTTTGCATCGGGAATATCGTAAGGTGGTAAATCGGCTGTGACGAAAGCATGCTCTTGACCAAAGTCTCCCTGCCGGCCATTGACAAGAGTTTACCATTCCATCCCGGAATACGCCCTCCGATCTTGTCTAGTAGTGGTTGCACGTCGACACGTCGTAGCTTTCGTGTATGGAGGGGCAGGCCCAAGTGGTTTCCAGGGAATTTCCCAATATTACCAGGGAAGTCTGTTAAAGCTTTGGCGATTGTTGTTTCACCACATCTTATGAGAAATATCTGTGTCTTGTTTAGATTCACCCCGAGACCTGAGTAGTTACCAAAAACATTTAGTATTTGCGATATGTGACACTGGTAGAGAGAGGACCTACGGTCCCGGTTGGTAAGGGCATTAGGTCCCTATGTGACCAACCGGGACTAATGATGAGAGACAAAGTGGGGGGGGGTTAGTCCCGGGTGAACCAACCGGGACTAAAGGGGGGCCTTTTGTCACGGTCGCAAATGTAAGGCTCGCACAAATCTCTCTAAGTCCAATATGCCAAGCCCCCCAAGCTCTTTGGGTGTACACACTATTGGCCAATTTACCAAGCAGTGTCCTCCGCTAACTTTATCCTGTTCCTCTCATTTCCAAAGGAAACTCCTTCGCATCCTTTCAATCTGTTTCAGCAGCCATTTTTGCATCGGGAATATCGTAAGGTGGTAAATCGGCTGTGACGAAAGCATGCTCTTGACCAAAGTCTCCCTGCCGGCCATTGACAAGAGCTTACCATTCCATCCCGGAATACGCCCTCCGATCTTGTCCAGTAGTGGTTGCACGTCGACACGTCATAGCTTTCGTGTATGGAGGGGCAGGCCCAAGTAGTTTCCAGGGAATTTCCCAATTTTACCAGGGAAGTCTGTTAAAGCTTTGGCGATTGTTGTTTCACCACGTCTTATGAGAAATATATGTGTCTTGTTTAGATTCACCCCGAGACCTGAGTAGTTATCAAAAACATTTAGTATTTGTGATATGTGACACTGGTAGAGAGAGGACCTACGGTCCCGGTTGGTAAGGGCATTAGGTCCCTATGTGACCAACCGGGACTAATGATGAGAGACAAAAAAGGGGGGGGGCTTTAGTCCCGGGTGAACCAACCGGGACTAAAGGGGGGCCTTTTGTCACGGTTGATAATACCAACCGTGACTAAAGGGGGGGCACGCCAGGGTTAAAAAAATATTTGAAAATCCCCGGGAGGCCCTCACACACACGCAAGTCACAAGTCACGCGATTTTTCACGCGAAATATACGCGTGTGCGGGTGCGGGGATTCAAACTCGTGACCTCCAGCCTCGTGCGTAGCTTCCTCACTATCTCACCTACATAGCACATCTGACTGAGTAGAGGATGCTATCCTCTTATAGTAACTCGTGGGAGACCCTTTAGTCCCGGCTGGTAACACCACCCGTGACAAAAGGCCCCCCTTTAGTCTGGGTTGGTGTTACCAACCGTGACAAAAGGGTGACCCTCCCTTTAGTCTAGGTTCGTGTTACGAATCGTGACAAAACGGGGGGGGGGGGGGGGTTAGTCACGGTTCGTAAAACCAAACAAGAAAAAAGGGGGTGACCCTTTTGTCACGGTTCGTAACACGAACCTAGACTAAAGGGGGTGAGCACTCATGGCATTAGCGGCCACGTCGATGAAACCCCTTTAGTCCCAGCTCCAAAGTTGAACCGGAACTGAAGGGGCGTACCAAAGGGTCTTTCTCTACCAGTGTGATGAAGCTCATTACAAGCTAGGTTTGCAAGGATGGCCGCATCATCCGCATAAAGGGAGCACCGTAGCGAGGCCTCGATCTGCTGCCAACTCAATCAGTCGATGAAGAGAGTCAATTGCCAGGATAAAAACCATGGGTGATAGCGAATCCCCTTGTCGCAAACCTCTAGCATGCTTGAATTGCCTTCCTGGAGTACCATTTAAAAAAAATTTGGATGATGAAGTGGCCAGCAGGGTGGCTATCCAATCTCGCCATCTCTGTCCAAAACCAAGCGCTTGCAAAGTTTCCATGAGGAAAACCCAACTGACAGAGTCGAACGCCTTAGAAATGTCTAACATGATGAAAACTGATGGACGCTTAGCTATATGCAAGGCTTTGATCACACTCTGTACATAAATGAAGTTGTCATGGATACATCTGTTTTTGATGAAAGCGTTTTGACATCATGATACTAAATCCTGTAGTCGGGGTGCAAGTCGGTCAGCTAGGATTTTTTTAATAATTTTCGCCAAACTATTTATCAGGCTGATCGGGTGAAAATCTGTAATGGTGGCTACCACATTAGCTTCGTTAATTAAATCCAGCCACTGCATTCTAAATGAGTGGAAAGCTCTTAGGGCTGCTATCAGGTCTTCCTGGATGATCGTCCAACATTTTTTGTAGAACAAACCCATAAATCCATCCGAGCCTGGGGCTTTTTCACCTAGTAACTGCATAATCGTTTGCTTAATTCCTCCTGTTCAAACGGGCCTTCAAGCTCGCTGAGGTCATGTTGTTCGTAGCCCAAATTGTTCCAGTTGAGGCTAGCAGTTCTCACTTGTGTTTGGCCGAGCAGATTGACAAAATGGTCAAAAACGACCTCTTCTTTTTGTTGCTGAGTAGTCGCTAACCCATTATTTATTTTAAGTGAAGGGATGAATAATTTACGTGTTCGATTACTTGCATGCAGCATGAATAATTTTGTACATGCGTCTCCCTTTCTAAACCAAGTGAGCATGGAGTGCTGGCGTGCTTGTGATCAGATAATTGCTGCAATGCCCACTGATTTTGCTTTAAGGTAGCTCCGAAAGCTGAGCTTGTCGTGGGTTAAATTTCTCTGTTCCTGCTCAGCATCCATGAGGAGTAGGAGTTGCTTAGCTATCTCTAAACGCAGGGGAAGGTTGCCCAAGGATTGCCTTCGCCACAGCTTGCGAGCTTTGGCAGTGCGTAGCAATTTTACATGCATGCGAAGGATGCTGTCCTGGGTGTTAACCGGTTGCGACCATGAGGTTTAAACTGTTTCATAGAAGCCTGGCATGTTGACCCAAAACGCCTCAAATCGGAACCCATAAAAATTTTGCCTAGCCACATCGCCGTTGAGAAGTAGAGGGGCGTGGTCTGATCCCATGGTAGGAAGCACCTGGAGGTCAATGTTGGGAAGTAACAAGTGCCACTCCGGCGAGCCGAAGACGTGATCAATTCAGGTAAAAGTAGGATCATTTTGTTCATTGCTCCACGTGAAATTTCTGCCACGTAATTGCAATTGAAGCTCTTGATATTATTACTGGTCAATACAACAACACCAAGTCATCCGAATGCCGCTCATTCCCAAGGACAAACTATGTGATAATACGTATTGTTTACGATTAATATAATCAACCTGCTAGAAATAACAGCACGTTGATGGCCTGCTAGTGGCGGAGCAAAATTACTGCGTCCAATGCCGCCGTCACCTCAACCTTCTCTGAGTCTCCAACGTCAGTATCCGGCACTGGCAGGGGCGAAGCTGCATTGCATGGAGCCGACAGGGCCGCCGGAACCCGACGAAATTTGTCAAAATCAATGAAAACACTGTTTACAACTGTTCATACATGCAGCCGACCCCAACATTTGGTGCATCCGACCCGGTGGCTTTCTCGTCTGGCTTCGCCCTTGGGCACTGGCAGCACACCATATTTCATAGCACCGGCCGTCATTGCCAGCTTCGGCACCATCTCGATCCTCCAGGACGAACTTGCAACAACAAATCGACGTCTCTGCCATGTTTGCTCCGACCAGCACGATGCCGTGGAACTTCACAGGTTTCAGCTTCAGTTTTTGTCATGTTTCTTTTCCTGATACCGCTCATTCCAAATCCAGAACGCACATTCTTCATCACATACATCTAATGGAGGTGAGCTGCTCGTCATCGAAACCTACCTAGCTATATATACACACTTTCAATGACGTATAGACGAACAATCATGTATATATATAAGATTAGCAGGATAAATGGAGTGAATATTCATTAATTGCTAATCCAACAACTTATTTTAAAAGGCTTTCTTTATGTGTAGTTTTTTTTAGGTCCGATGCATGAATGGCTCACAACTAGTACATGGGAATTGTATATTTCCACCATGTGAAAAAAAAATTGTGCTATATATATATATATATGAAAAAAGTATGTATTATTTTTAAAAACACATAAGTTGTGATACAAACTACTTTGGGATCCATAACAATCCAAATCACGAGACTGAAATTTGGTCATAATAATCGTATTGGCCTCATCATCGAAAAGCTGTGCTGCAATCCATACAAGTTGCCATGGTTGTGCATGGGCGAGCAGATACATCTGATCTTTAAGCAGTCTACTGATGAATGGATGCCAAGCACATGGTCACCGAGTTGCAATATAATCCATGCGAACCACCTGCCCAACAGAGGTCTTGAGAAGCAATAACCACAAGAGAAACACCCATCAAAATTGGTTGACGCCCTCGCATGATAATACTCTCGTTCGGAGGAACGTGCATTGATACTTGGCCAATCGTCGACTGGCCAATCGGTCCTAAGCTCAGCCTTGTCACCGAAGCATGTTTTCTTAATGCCGCTCATTCCAAAAAGCCATGGTCGATCGTGTGCCCAACCCTTGGCACTAGGCACAGCAGCAACTGCCTCGTCCTCCATTTTTTGTAGAGGTGTCACCTCTGGTTCCCCTATGCCTCGCATTCCAAAATAGTAGCTCTGATCCTATGTTCATCTCGAGTGCCAACTGCCAAGAGGTTTCATCAGCCTTGTTTGGTTCCAGGTGTTACTTTTTTAACACCTCCTTTGACCCTTAATTAAGGGTATTAAATAAAGTCAGTTTACAAAACTAACTCCACAACCTCCCGGTTAAATCGCGAGACGAATCTAATGAGGTCTTTGACCGCATGATTAGAGAATAATTACTGTAGTAAATCATGGATTAATTAGGCTCATTAGATTCGTCGCGTAAAGTTGCACTCATCTGTGAGAAGGTTCTGTAAATAGACTTCATTTGGTACTCCATGCATACAAGATTCCCAGGTGTTAGTTTTCTAACACCTGCAACCAAACAAGGCCATCATGTGGAGCCACAGGTAGAAACATCCAACGACGGCATATTTTTTATGATGAAGCTTTGGGCATGCGCATGCCTCAGCATTCATCAGCAATATGAGGAGGAGCTAGCTCGCACATGAGGCCAGGATTCAGGTGGTGCATAAATAGGGAGAAGTAGTTTTTTTTTGAAGTAAAGGGAGAAGTAGTGTAGTGGTGCGCAGAGGACTAATCATGTCACGTTTATGTTATAGCGGTGAAGCACGTGGCAAAAGCTCATTCATTCATTAGCACGTCTGGCTGGCCAGCAACTTTAGTTGTCCACCGCCGTCTGGCTATTTTGTTTGATGGAAAACACGCTGTCGTAACAGAGAAAATAAATAAAATTAGTACTGCCGCTCCAAATTAGAATGTCTCTGTGTGTAAATTAATTCTTTTTACAAACTTGTTTCTGGAACTCTCAACGATGATAGTGCAGTGACCCGGATATATAAACTTGTTTTTGAAGCTCCAGATATTATTACTGGTCAATACAACAACACCAAGTCATCCTGATGCCGCTCATTTCCCAAGGACAAAATATGTGATACGTACTGTATTTGTTTAAGACGTAATCAACCTGCTAGAAAGAACATTACACGTTGATGGCAGGGCACATGACACCAAGCGCTGAGTAATTTATATGAAAGAGTGCTTGTGCTGCTCCTCCTTGTAGCAATCTGATGCACCACACATGCCGTTGAGATGGATGTTTGCGTTACAATGCTGGGTTGCTGGCCAGTCAGAAGAAAGGATCTCAACGTGGAACGCCGTTGCCCTGTTGGTGGCGGAGCAAAATTACTGCGTCCAATGCCGCCGTCACGTCCACTTGCTCTGAGTCTCCAACGTCGTCTCCAGCAGAACACCAGATTTCATAGCAGTGGCCGTCATTGGCCAACTTCAGCACTATCTCATCCAGGAACTTGCAGCAGCAAATCGACGTCTCCGCGATGTTTGCTCCGACCTGCATGATGCCGTGGAACTTCACAGGTTTCAGCCTCTGTTTGTGCAATGTTTTTAGATAGAGGGCTTTAGATAGAGGGCCAGATCGGCCCGGCTTTCTCAAAAAGCAAGAGGCATACTGGGGATGCCAGTTTGTACAGAGGAGCGCAAAGCGCGAGATTACAAGCCATAGGCTGAAAAGAAACAAAATATGCTTGAACCTCCCCACTCTAAACTCGCTCTAGAGGACAATAAAACAGACCAGGTATGTAGCAACCGAATTCCACGAACACAAAATAAAGGAAAAGAAAACAGGTAGAAAGCTCCTAGTTCTTCCTCCCAGACTACCCTTCAGACCCTAATGATGACAGTCGATGTTTTAGCTTGATGATCACCGAATCGACCCAAAGTTGTTCCTTCTCCCTGAGCAGCACTCTCCACGTCTGCATAAAGGATAAAGTTCGAAACATACTAACATTTGGAGAAGAAACCAAGATATTGTTACAAACAAAATCGTTTCTAATAAGCCATAAGCTCCAGGAAAGACATCCAAACAGAAAGACAAAATTTCTACTCGTTCTATTAGAACCCTCTATCAATTTCCCATGCAGATCCTCCAAGCTAGCAGGGAAAGAATCCCACTCTAGTACATCTCTGAACACACTCCAGCAGAAGTTTGCCAATACACATTGCACAAAAATATGTTCAGTACTCTCCACTTGGCCGCATAACTTGCTCTCAATTGGGCCAGGCCAATTTTTCTTCCTTAACTGTTCTGCTGATTGAACTTTGTCATTGCATACTTGCCACAAAAACATCTTAATTTTTAGAGGTAGTTCTGCTGCCCAGATGTTATTCATCCATTTGTTCTCCATTCCAGGGTAGGTAAGTGCCTTATAGAGTGAGGAAGTAGTAAATTTACCAGATTTCTCCAAACACCACCGGACTGAATCTGAATCTTGAGAAAGACTCACCCCCTCGGGAGTAATACAAGGTCATTCCACTCTTTCTCTTCCACCTCTCCAAAAGTCCTCCTAAAAGTTAAGTTTATATTCCCACCTCTCATAACTTTGTACACTGACCACTCCTTTTGGTTACAATGTCAAAAATCCCATTAAACACAATCTTCAGTGGACATTTGTCTCCAAATATCGTGCCAAATCCAGAACACATGTTCCTTACATTCATCTAATAGATGTGAACTGCTCACCGTCAAACCTACCGAGCTATATATAAACTTTCAATGACGACGTATAGACATCCAATCATGTGTGTGTGTGTGTATTTATATGTATGTATATGCATGTGTGTGTGTGTGTGTGTAAAAGATTAGCAGCAGGATGAATGGAGCGAATATTCAGCAATTGCTGAACCAACAACTATTTTAAAAGGCATTCTTAATGTGTCGTAGTTTTTCAGGTTTGATGCATACATGGCTCACTACTACGACATGGGAATTGTATGTTTCCACTTTGTGAAAAAATGTGCTATATATATGATGGTGGTGGTAGAATGAAAGTATGTGTTCTTTTTGAAAAGAAACACATAAGTTGTGCTGATTTGTGTTCTTCCTCAAATTGGAATACAAACTACACACTTTGGGATCGATAACAACTTCTAAACCATGAGACTCAAATTGGGGCATAATATATAAGCTTATTGCTGGCCTCATGATGGAGATGGTGGATACCGCTGCGCTGCAATCCATACAAGCAAATTGCCATGGTTGTGCATACGCGAGCACAGAGATCTGATCTTCAAGCACATGGATGTCAAACACATCACTGAGTTGCAATCCATGCGAAGCACCTGCCCGACAGAGACCTTGAGCAGCAACGCCCACAAGAGCAAAGCACCCATCAATTTTTTTTACTCGAATTTTTTTTGAAGAGAAACAGGAGGGGGGGGGGCACCCATGAAAGGAATCGGATGCTCGTAGCCTAAGAGGGGGAGGGGGTGAATTAGGCAACTTAAAAAACTTAACCTATGGTTTCACTACTTTTGCATAAAGATAAACTAGAACATGCTATCTAGATGTGCAACTAAGGTTGTTCTAGTGTGAAACTCCCATCTAAAAACAAGATTTGCAACCTATAGCCAATCCTAGCATGATACTACTCTAGGAAAGTAAAGGCAAGCAAAGATTGCAAGATAGTAAATGCGGAAACGTAAAAAGGGATGAGAGGAAGCTAACTCTTGACACGCGATTTATCCCGTGGTATCGGTAGGCACTAAGCCACCCCTAGTTCACGTTGTTGAAGCACTCACACAAGAGTATTTCTTCCCGGTCACCAAGTCTCTCCCAAGAGCACCACTTGACTCGCCACAAAGGCTCGCCACTTAGGCACTCGCCAAGCTCCCTTGGTCACCTTGATGCCGCCTCCACTAAGGAGCTTCCCCACCAAGGAAGGGGGTCTCCACGTCCCCCGCACAAAGTGTCCTTGCCACTCCACACCAAGCCGGAGGGTTGAAGATGATTGCCGGTGAGCCACTTAGACCCCAAGGCTTCCGGCGCACCTTGTACAACTTGATTCACTCAAGAATCACCTCACAAGGTTGGCACACACACAGCTCTAAGCTAAGCCTAGCACTAAGCACACACACAAAGCGTGTACAAGTCTATGGATGAGCAATCTAGCACTTGGATGGATAGGATATGATCTTCTAGGTGTCTTGCACTCCTATGCACTTCCACATAATCCAGTAACCTCAAATGGGTGAGTGGAGGGGGTATAAATAGCCCAAGGCACCCAAGGAGCCGTTGGCTAACGGCCACTGAAAAAGTAAGCGTCGGATGAACCGATGCTATCCTTTTCAGGGCGTCGGTTCATTCGGTGCCCCTCCCACGTCACTTAGCCGTTGAGGTTCTCTGACAGAACTACTCCGACGCTATGCTCCGACGCACCGTCGGATCATCCGGTGCTGAAGACCCCGCGGCCAGATCCTTACTGTTAGCTTCCACGAGACCATCGGATGAACCGCTGCTGACCTGTCGGTTCATCCGGTGCTACTGCATGAATCTTGGTGTGTCTCTGTCTTGTTTGAACTTGATCATCGGATAAACCGACGGTTCCCTCCAATGGACCGTTGGTTCATCCGACGCTACTGTCTTCGCGGCTTCTCTTCTCTAATTCATCCGACACAACTAGGATATAGACCGTCGGACGGTGTCAAGTTGATTCCAGTCGCTGCGCAGTGTACCAAGTGCTCCGACGCTCGCCTCCAGGATACCGTCGGTTCATCCGACAGTGTCTTTTCTTCCTTTTCTTCGCGTCTTCAACTTGGATCTTTGTTTCAACTTAACATACTTAACATACTTAACATGCCATCACTTATAGCCCCAAAATATATACTAAGTCCTCATTTTTGCTATAAGTAACTTAACATGTGCATGATATGTTAACTTGTGGTAACATCCATGAGACCTAGGAATGCCTACAACGACATGCTAGACAATGTGGTTAGTCCCATTACTTGTGTTAGCATGAATCACCAAAATCAACTCGAACAAATGTCAAATGGGGTCATGTTCGCTACAACCCATCAAAATTGTTTGACAGACTCCCTTGATACCCATCTCTTACGGAGGAACTTGATACTAGTTCAATCGTCAATTGGCTCAGTGACCCAAACCACAGCCTCTGCACTGGAAAGTCATGGTCGCATGCCCAAGGCTTGGCACTGGGCACAACAGCAACTGCCTTTCGGTTTTTGCGACCACATGCCAACTTTGTTACGAGAGCGCTAGCTAGCTAGGTGGATCGGAGGAGGACACAAGAGGTGGATATATAGATCGAATGCTTTTTATATACACCAAGGTGTGTCTTGTCTCTCGTGTTGAGGGTCGTTGGCAGGTGGAAACAATAGTACTGTGAGTTTTGTGAAGAGGAAACACACCAACTACTTTGCTACGCTGTCGCGAATCCCGTGTGATTCTCGAGGGTCGGCTTAGCTTGATCGGGCAAGCGTGGCTAGCTGTAGGACTTGGACGGCGAAACACTTTCGTGCATCAATTCAGGCGCCAATAACCATCGCAGCAACCGTCCATCCATCTGTCTACACAGCTTAACCCTGCAGAGCAAACCAATGCTGCGGAATACAATGCAATTTCCCAATGCCTCTCATCCCCAGACCAGCACACTCTTTCATTCGATCGGGTCTCCACGACTCCACGAGTGAGGTCCAGCTAACTTATCAGTAGATTTTTGGAACTTTTTGGGCATTCCCGGGCAACCATTGCTGCACGCGCTGCATGAGTTGGCAAGACGATGGGCTTAGAAGTTCACAGTGCTGGTTGCTGCTAAGAGCTTTGAGAGGCAAGTATGCATGTCGTTCGTGTCTACTTATAATGGTGAGGGGAAAGTAATGGTGAGAGGAAATTGTAGCAAACATGGCCCCCATCAAGTGGTTACTACCAGAGCATGTTTAATTGATTTGCACATGCCACACAGTATGGACAACGAGCTCTTTTATGGTGGATCATACCACCCTATACCACCGTTGGCAAGGACCAGTATGGAATGATCTGACGGTTGAGATTAATTGTATACCACCACGGCTTGACATGTGGTATAGGGTGGTATGCATAGGTTGTATAGCTAGGTGGTATAGGGGTATTATTGGTAGTTTTTTCTTGATGGCATAAACGAAATATATGATTTTTTTATTTCAATTTTTTCATGTCCCTATGGTGTTATGGCCATTTTTTTCAAATTTCAAAAATGAATTGTTTCAAATTTTTTTCATTTCAAAATTTTCTTGATGGCACAAACGAAATATGTCAAATTTTTTTCATTTCTCTCTAGTGGTATGGCCGATTCTTTTCAAATTTCAAAATGAAAATTTTCATTTCAAATTTCAAAAATGAAAATTCAAAACTTTTTCGTTTCCCTGTGGTGGTATGACCAATTTTTTTTTCAAAATTCAAAAACAAAAATTTTCATTTCAAATTTCAAAAATGATTTTTTTCAAATTTTTCATGGTAGCATAAACAAAAAATCTTTCTCGGCCCGAGGTTGCCAAATTTATTTAAAATTTACAAAAATTATCTATTTACCCTTACCAAAAATAACCATATACTGCATACCACCACGTGGTGGCATGGTCCACCGTAAAAGAGCCTATGGACAACTAAACTGCATTTAGTACTCCAATTTTCAAAAGACTTAAAAAGACACTAGTAGTGGTGCTTGCAAAAATCACTACGGGAAATGGACAATATGTTGCAAGTCAAGCGCTCACGGCAAAGCCTAGAATACCGTCGGCAAAAGGTTTGTTGATGGCCTCCCTCGGCGGCATACTTCAACCGGCAAAGGGCCCCTTCGCCGTGAGCCGAAACACGGGCGCATGACAAACGTCTGTCGTGCGTGCTCCTAGGCTCTCGGCAAACTTTATTGCAAAAAAATAAAAAAAGAAAAGAAATCCCACAGGTCGGGCACTGCGCCCCCAACCGGTCGACTGCCATGGTTCTCCACTGCCGCCCCCTCCCTGCACCGGCCGTCGTACGCCACCACTAGGCCGCCACAATACCTATTTTGCCGTGAGTCCTGCTTTTACCGGAGTTTTCTTCATGTCCGTCAGCAAAATGGTATTTTTCCATGAGTTTGATAAAAAGCTCACGGAAAAAAGCAAAGCTCACGACAAACTTTGATTTCCCCGTAGTGAATAGTACACCTAGGACACGAACAACCTCCTCATCAAAGGATCCAGCAGTTCTCCTAACCTACTAACACTTCCTAAAGGAGGTATCAATGGTAACATGTCATGCCAAAGTTTGAGCTCGGGAGAAGCATGTCAGTTCGATACATATATGGATGTAGATAATTTACATGCCAGATCAGTAAAAGAAAAGGTGGTTGAGAATGAACCCTGACAGCAGGTAGGGACCTAGTATATGCTCTCAATACGATTGATGTGCCCGCATTATTTAGTGAACTTCTTCGTTACGCTCTCAATATTTAATTACTTAACCACATACACGTTGAAGTTCTTCGTTATGTTCTCCCTCCCGTTTATATCTCCTACTGATGCTGATCGATCATGCAACAAACTCCATGACTGTTTCTATCTCCGTAACAAATAACCAAAGTTTGAGCTTCGAGAAGCATGTCGGTTCGATACACATGGATCTGGATATTACATGGCAGATCAGAAAAAAAAATTGGTTGAGAATGATGAATCGTGGCAGCAGGCAGGCACCTAGTACACGCTCTCAACGTGATTGATGTGCCATCAGTGTATACCTTAGGCTTGCGAATTCCACCTTGAAGACGCGTGCGGGGACGAATCTGTTGTTCCTGCTGCTGCTGTGTTTCCGACGCAGAAGATCCAGCTGCGCCATCCGCAGAAGATCCGGCTCCAGCTTCCGAAGCAGATCCGCCTGGCACAGGTTCTGCCGCCGCAGGGGCAGCTGTGTCCCCCGGGTGCGCTGAGGCGGAGGGCGTGGCCGTCAGCGATTGGTGCGGAGTGGCAGCGGCTGTCGGGGATGTGCCCTGGTCGGGCCACGCGTCACCAGCAGAGAGATGCGCTGGCGCTGGTGTCTCCGACCCGCCTGAGGAGCCGCACGTGTCGTCGCCTGAGTGGGGCGTCGTCGCTGCTGAGCTGCCGGGCGCGCCAAGGCCACCTGTGCCAATGATTGGCACAAATCCCGGAGCAGATCCGTGTAGGTAATCAACTCCGATGCCAGCGCCCAGCCTTGTTTCTTCCTGCAACTCATTATTTCTTGTACCAAAATTTTCAGGATTAGCACTATTAATCATAGAATCATCTACAGATTCATCCCCATTTGATGGATTTAGAGAGTCAGATGGTAAAAGAAGGATTTCAGACCTAAGTCTAGCTCCAGCATTGGGATGAAGCTTTGAAAAAGGGAAAACATTCTCATCAAAGACAACATCTCTTGAGATATACACCCGGCCTGTAGATATATCTAGACATTTGAACCCCTTGTGAAGATTACTATATCCAAGAAAGGCACATTCTTTGGATCAAAAAGAAAGTTTATGATTATTATAGGGTCGCAGATTAGGCCAGCAAGCACATCCAAAGGTGCGAAGGGATCCATAATCAGGTTTTATATGAAACAGGCGCTCAAGGGGTGTGTCAAAATTGATAACTTTGCTAGGTATTCGGTTAATCAAATAGGTAGCTGTGAGAAACGCTTCATCCCAGAATTTTAGAGGCATATGTGCATAGGCGAGTAAGGAAAGACCAACTTCCACAATGTGCCTATGTTTTCTTTCGGCAGCACCATTTTGTTGATGTGTATGAGGACAGGAAACTAAGTGAGTTATGCCTACTTTGGTGAAGAAGGAATTCAACTTCTCATACTCTCCACCCCAATCAGACTGAACAGCAACAATTTTCTTATTAAAGAGCCGCTCAACTAGATTATGAAAATCATGGAATTTTTGAAAGACTTCAGATTTGTTCTTTAGCAAGTAGACCCAAGTAAATTTACTGAAGTCATCAATAAAACTCACATAATATTTATATCTCCCAACCGAATCGATGGCTGGCCCCCACACATCAGAGAAGACAAGTTCCAAAGGTTGGGTAGAAATACTTGTGGAAATAGAATAAGGAAGTTGATGACTCTTGGCTTGTTGACAAGCACCACACACTGAATGTTTATTTGATGCTAACAAATGAGGAAGCTTATTATCCCTAAGAACTCTCTCAACTATGGGAATAGCAGGATGCCCTAAACGACTATGCCATCTATCAACGGACACTTTATTGACTCCAAACACTTGCTTCGACGACGAAGGAGGAAGAGGGTAAAGTCCCTTGCGGCATGGCCCCTCAAGAAGAGTGCTCTTCGTGTCCTGATCCTTAACAAGAAAGTAATCAGGATGAAATTCAAGAAAAACATTATTGTCGGAGGCAAGTCGATGAACAGAAATAAGATTCTTTTTAGTAGATGGAACATGTAGAATATCTCTAAGATGCAGATTGCGAGATGGGGTATGAATTGTAGATTGACCCATATGACTAATGCGCATACCTGCACCATTTGCAGTGTGAATTTATTCCACACCATTGTACTTGTCACGAGTCGTCAGCTTCTCCAACTCTCCCGTGATGTGGTCGGTGGCGCCCGTGTCAGTGTACCAATTGGTGTCGACGTTGTAGGAGTTCATGGCCGCCGACACGTGCTTCTCTTCAGGGACGTAGTTCTCAAACCGGTGCCAGCACCGATCTGTAGTGTGTCCGGTTTTGAAGCACACCTGACAAACAGGCTTGCTGTTGTTGCCGCCAGCGCCAGAGGTCCTGAAAAAATTGCCACGTCCAGCGCCACCATTGTTGCCTTGGCGTTGGTTGAAGTTGCCGCGTCCATTGCCACGGCCTCCACCATTGTAGCCACGACCGCCGCCACTGCGACCGCCGTTGTTGTAGCCGCGCCCAGCATTGTTCCCGCGACCACCACGATTCACCGTGTTGACTGAAGAACTAGATTTGCCAAGACCTAGCATATCCATACGAGTTTCAAATGCAAGTAGCTGCTGGAACGCTTCACTTACAGTTACCGTCTCCTTCCTGGTGATGAGGGCAGAGACAATCGGGTTGAAATCTTCGTCGAGTCCTGTGAGGATGTACTCGACTAGCTCTTCTTCTTCAAGTCGCCTTCCAGCAGCTATCATCTGATCTCCAAGCCCCTTCATCTTCCCGACGTACTCAGAGATCGTCGAGGTGCCCTTCTTCGTGGTTGCGAGGGCGAGGCGAGTGTTGAGCGCACGCGCACGGTTCTGCGAGGAGAACATGTCTTCAATCGTAGACCAAAGGGCCGCCGCCGTTTCCTTGGCAGCGACCTGGGAGAGAACTTCCTGGGCCAATGACCCAAGAACGAAGCCAAGGACCTGTTGATCCCTGGAAAACCACTCTTCATAAGCCGGGTTGGACACCTTAGCATCCTTCCCATCAGGGCTTTTGCCATCAATCTCCATGTCAGGCGCTGGTGTAGCGCCGGTGAGGTGTCCTTCAAGGCGAGCTCCTCGGACAGCAGCGAGGACTTGAGGCTTCCACATGGCATGATTGGTGCGAGATAGTTTCTCGGACACCGTCACGCCGAAGAACGGGTTGGCAATGGAGGAAGTCATGGTTGTGGCTCGAGATTATGAGTAGAGATGTATTTGGAGATGTGTTTCTGGCTCTGATTACCATGTAAAACAATCAGAGGAGCGGAAGTTTGGGAGGAACGCCGTGCCTCTCCCTGGCCGGCGGCTTCGTGTTTATATATTGAGGAAGAGCCCCTCAAGTGGCTTGTACATCAAGGAACTAGATACACCGGCCGGTGGTTGAGATATATCAAGTTGTTACAACAATCTACAAAGATCCTAATCTAAACAACTCAACCGACCGGTGCATATCTAGGCATACATATCAATTACATTATCTAACAAATGGGTCACAATTATTAATTATCAGTTCATAGCCTAGATAATAATCTCTGCAGTGCTGTGACCATAATGGCACCAGGACTTATTTATTGTTCAAGTAGTAATGATTATTTAGCTGACCTGAAGTAGAATGCTCTATTACATTGCTTTGTTAACTTACCAGTCTTAGCACATTGACATTGTTTTTCACGGACTATAATGATATACACATGAGAGAAGATATCAATGCATTTGCTTTTTTGGTTTCAACTCGTTTTTTTTTGTTTAATTTTGAAGAAGCTTGTGTCCAGCCATATATTCACAACAGTCACAACAGCTAGCAAGCCATCAGTTCTGAGTTAGAAGAAGTACAGGTTTTTTGTGCCATAGTCGTTGCCCTAAGCCTGATTTTCCTCTCACTCGGTTTACTGAGAAGCTGCAATCCGGTATTAGACTACAGGTTAGTCTGTTTTCATTGCATATTGCAGCAAACTCTGGTATTCAGTCCAACAAAAGCAGTTTGGCGAGTTAGTTATTCAGGAGGTACAATGACCAATGAACACTTGGACATCACATGAATCAACCCATCCATTAATTGATGCAAGTGTGCACATGCTACATATGAGGCCTTCAACCCAGTTTATATTATCATTCTCAATCAAGATGAGAAACTTTGTGGATGTCATCTCACAGCTATGTTCTACTGATTGGAAGCTAAATCTGGGGCTATATTTCAAGCTAAATTGGTGCTATGTAAATATGCTGAAATTTCACCTCAAAAATATTGATATACAGAGTGGAGGCTTTGTCATCTGAACTCAAGTATCGCTGTCCAAAATCTATCTTCTGTATCAACAGGTGATATTGCTACACTTGAGATGCCTATTCAGCTATATTTTCTTTCTTCATATCCTTTTATCATTCATTTTCTCACTGCAACATTAGTATATGTACTCCAAGAGTGTTTGTCTTCCATACCAGTGTACCACTAGTGATTTATACTACTACTGTATTGCTTCCCTCGTTACAAAATATGCCTCTGTTTGTGATAACCATACATACATGGTTTATCGTTTTTTTTCTTTTCCTCACTGAATGTAATGGTTTGATAAACCATTTATTAGTCCTCTTGTATGTATGCTACAATTTATATCCTTATGTATCTGATACGTTATTGTACCTTAGTATAAAGTTTAAATAATTAGTCTTACTTGGTCTTATCACTTCCAATGCCATTTGATATCTAGCTAGCACATACACAATAGCATTATGCTACATTTTCAGGCATAGAGTTTCCTTCAGATATATAACACCCATGTCAAGCTTTTTTTGCTAGTTTTAGACGTCATGATGTTATCTTATATATATACATGTAAGGCATATAGGCTCCAACACAAAAATGAGTGGGAATGATGAAAATTACAAAGTGGCATATATTCCTGGAGATCAACCGGTTTGGTTTGGATAAGAAACAGTAAGAGTGTTCTAGTTACAATGCGGCTGTTAATTTCTCTATATGATCACTCTTAAATAGTTTTACAATGAGGAGGAAATGCTATCTGGATAGCTGAACATGCAGTTAGCTTTGAATGATTGTTTTTCTTCCAAAGCTGCTGATGTCTAACGCTGTAACGCAGATCGAAACAGAAAAACAGTTAGGAAATTTCCACAAGCTGGCTTGCTTGCTGCCTATCATGTTAGAAAATTGGATAGGCTACCTTAGATTTTTAGAAAACTTTGGACATGTGGTGTAGCTTTAATTGTTGGACTAATTACGATCAAATAGAACCATCTGTTGCAGCGAGAGCTAGCTTCTACTTTACTCCTCTCCGGATTTTCAGTAATAGCCTTTTTTAACTCATTATCACATTTAGTTGGCGTGTAGCAAAGATTGTGCCAGGTTTGCAGAGTTCTACCGATTGCACAATAAGGTAACCCCCCTTTATAGTTATCATGCTCTTGGGTATCACAAGTCCACAACCAGTTCATAAGCATTTCCCACTCACTCGAATGAGTTATGCTATCTACACCATAATCAGTCTTTTACTACAATAAGCCTAGTATATTAAATGTGAGCTATAACTAGCACGAACTGATTTTCTTGTTGCAACTTAGGTGGTTCCTGTTTACTATTCCAAGAGCCCTAGAGGGGCTAATCATGAAAACTCCTTTTTGCCTCTTAGGTTCCTCTAACTTGCAGCACTTCACTAATGTCAGTATTGCTTTATCTATATAGGCTAACTTTGTTAATCATGTGATTACTCTTGCACTACTCATATATCCACTAATGAATTTTACCAGCATGTTATTACCATATTCAAACTATGACTCATTTTCAACGCAATGTTTTATACTCTGTGAGACTTAAGTCCAAATCATTAGTCGAAGCAACTGAAAGTTGCGATATCGACTAGAGCATGACGCTCAGGAAGTAAGTCCACAAAAGCTTGAGCATGAGCAAGCTTTTGTCGACTTATCTGCTTATTTTGTGTTGTTACTATACCACGGTTGAATGAGACATATGACCTTTGATTGAGACATCTTTCCAAAAATACAAGTTATTACATCTTTTATATATCAAAATCTCTTCCCTTGCAGGATTTCACCACTGTAAGTATCTCTTCACTTGCTCAAGACTAACCCGTACATGCTAGACCTTTGCGTTTTCCTTTGCAGGTACATTGGTTTTCATCACCTAACTAAGTCAAAAATTAGTGCATGATATGTTGGTTTTCATAGTGTCATGATCTTCAAAACATAATATATCATATGGACATTCTGGACATTTGGATATCACCATCTATTGAAATCACCACTTTTGGCATTCATCAATCATTAGTCTCTCACTATAATGGTTCTCAAAAAACAATAGCTCTATCTTGCTCTATCTTCACCTCCGACTTTCATCAAAATACAAGGTAACTGCTTCCATCCCCTCCCCTCTAACAACGGATGTCTTTCCGTTGCATAGTAATATTGTTATTACTTTTACTACTATCGAAATACCTTGATCCAAGCTATAACCACTTTCAAGCTGTCAGTATATGTTTCAAGTGATCATCTTATCCTTCATATCTTGATTCACATGCCTATTCAGGAGGTTTGTGAATGGGCAAATCTAGGCTCTGGGCATATTTATGCATGTTCTACTTATGTGATCTTAAAAATTCAAAGCAATATTCTGTCATGTACTTATATGTTTATGAGAATCCATGTTTATGAGATCCAAATGTGAAGAATGATTCCATGAAAAGGCACCGTGATAGCCGAAATCTCAAAGTGAAAGAATGATTCCATGAGAAGGCTCCGTGATAGCCGAAATCCCAAAGTGAAAGAATGATTCCATGAAAAGGCTCCGTTATAGCCTGAGTTCCATCGTGAGAAAGAAAAAGTTCGTGAAAAGGCTCCGTTATAGCCTGAGTTCCATCGTGAGAAAGAAAAAGTTCGTGCAAAAGGCTCCGTTATAGCCTGAGTTCCATCGTGAGAAAGAAAAAATTCGTGAAAAGGCTCCGTTATAGCCTGAGTTCCATTGAGAGAAAGAAAAATTCGTGAAAAAGGCTCCGTTTTAACCTGAATTCCACCATGTGAAAGAAAAATTCGCGAAAGGGCTCCGTGATAGCCGAGAAAAGAAGAGAAAGAAATGTTTCGAGAAAGAGGCTCCTTGATAGCCAAAGGCTCCGTGAAGGCCTAAATCCCACCGTAAAAGGGATTCCCACCGAAAGGCTCGAGACAACAACAAGTTGTAGCCTAAATCCCACCGTAAAAGGGATTCCCACCGAAAGGCTCGAGACAACAACAAGTTGTAGCCTAAATCCCACCGTAAAAGGGATTCCCACTGAAAGGCCTGAGACAACAACAAGTTGTGACCTAGATCCCAGAGTAAAGGGACATCCTATGAAAGGGCCTGAGACAACAATAAGTTGTGGCCGAAATCCCAGAGTAAAGGGACGATTCCACCGAGATCCCAGAGTGAAGGGATGATTCCACCGAGATCCCAGAGTGAAGGGATGATTCCATGAAAAGGCTTGAGACAACAATAAAACTACCTTATTTTGGAAGGTTGATGACATGATATAACCAACTATGAAATATATCTTGGCTTGGCATGTGCATACATTTCATTCATTTGCATCAAGACATGCATCAAAAGCATTGCATTGCATGAGATTTATCTCAGTTTTACTTTCCAAATTGAGCCAAAAGGAAGCAACAAGTTGAGGCATGAGTTATCCTTCCATCCCGAGCCAAAGGCAACAACGAGTTGCGACATCAATTTAACTTTTCACCAGTTTAACTTTTCAAGCTATTCGGAGCAAAAAGTGACAAGTTTTAGCATCAACTTTCATTTCGGTATACACTTGTTTTTCCTCTAACCTTGCAGGATTTAAAATTACATAGTGGAAGCAAAAAAGGTTGTGAAATTTAACAATAATCATCAAGTACCATATATTTAACATTACCTATATGATTTGGATCTACGGATGCTTATGGGAAATAATGATTGGATCATTCTTTGTGCTATATATATACAACCCCTTTCAGGTGAAAGCTGTTGGGCCAACCTGACCTAAGTTGCAGATTCAACAAGGCTCGACGCTAGAGGGGCTCGACCTCATCATCTTCAACAACTTCGTGTCTTCCGCTGCACAGGCTCAGGGGGCTCAACCCGGCATCATCCTCAACTTCGCATCTTCTACTACGCGGCTCAAGGGGCTCACCCTCGACATGCTTCAGTATCACCATGTACCTCGACTACTTCGACGACATCATCTATTTCAAGTGTGATTCAACCTCGACCACCTCGACTACTTCGACTACTACACGCGAAGCTTCTCTCACGAACACCGGCCAAGAGGGGCTGGGGCTGCACTGGAGAACCAGTACATCATCATTGTCCGGTGCTCGTGAGAGAGTTTGAAGATATTGTAGCAAGCATCGATGACGAGCACTTCAGCTACATTGACTCTTGAAGCAAGGTGTGAAGCCGCACGAAGAGCGAAGCATGTACAAGGCACTTGGAGGTAGTTACCAGCACTTGAAGGCAAAGTAACTGGAGTCGGTATATGTAAATCCAAGATTGTGCGTGCTCTTTTCTCTATGTCCTTTTTTCCCATTGGGTTTTTGGGATGGAGTTTTTAGTGAGGCGCACATGGGTAGGTTGCTAAGGGCGTTCCTTGCAACCAAAGTTGGAGTTGTATTTTGGCCTCTTTTAAACATGAGCAACTATTAGGTCTTGTTGTGCCGACCAAGACCAAATAGTTGAGGGGCTAGTGTTGGGGTGCGCCTTAGGAGGCCTAAGGCTAGAACCCCCTTATGTGTAAAAGAGGCCAAAAGAGGGGTCTGAGGGTGTCATTGTAAAAATTGAGGACCTATTTGTAATTTAAGACTTCATCGGTGGAAATAATATAAAGACCCACCTCCTCCCTATACAAGAGGGGGAAAGGCTGGGAGGAGGAGGAGGAGGTTCTTTTGCTTCACACATTGTCTTTCTTCTTCCTGCTGGGATCAGAGATCCCAACAGGGACGACGATCTCGCCGTTCCTCGAGCACGAGCTCGCCGGCTCGACGCCATCAAGCCGACAAGATCCAAATCAAGTTTCTCCTCCATCTTGCGATTGCCTTTTACAGGCTGATCTCCCCAGCCTCCCATGCCGTTACATGCATGAGCATGAGCTGTTTGTTTTTTTTAGGAAACAGGAGGGGGTGACCCCCCTACTAATTATATATTATAATAAAGAGAAGACACAAATGCGCAGAACAAGTTCAGGAAACAAAGAAAGAGAGAAAGAAAATCAAAGAAATTACAAAGCTGATGCTATCCATGAAGACATATTTGATTTCCAACTTTGTTTTGCCCTTAGAACAACTAGTCGTCGTCCTGTTTGTTTAAAGCGAGAGTTGGGCTTCCTGGCCCGAGTCGTCGTTCTTTCGGCCGCCCATCAAAACAGTCGCACAAAGCATCATGCATGCTTCACATCGCTTTTGTAGGCGTTCTCTCTGCTGGTGTAAGTGGATCAGACATTAGGTGCATCTCCCATGCCGCTCATTTCCAATAAGCACTAGATGTGACCAGCCTGCTGTCTACTGGAGTCACAATAGGGTAGAAGCAAGTACACGTCCATGCATATTACTGGCCAGAAACAGAAAATGGGGAACTTTCACCGCTCTCCTCCTCATAGGACTTCGCTCTACTTCGTCATCTTGGAAAGCAGCAATCTTGTTGAACGTCCTTCTGCTCGGTGCCTTGTGGACGGTGGAACACGTGTGCGGAACCCGTCCCAAGTGAAGAACATGCACGCGTTGTGTCCTTTGGTGTAAGCGGATCGGTCATTAGGTGCCTCTCCCTGATGCCACTCATTTCCAAGCACAAAAATTAACGTGATCTGCAGCCTACTGTCTACTGGAGTTGCAATTGGCAGAAGCAAACATGTCTAGCAAGTAAGTCTGTCCATGCACAGTGATTGCCCAGAGTAACCTTCAGTCTATTTCTACACGCACTCTCCCTGAAATGGCACCACGAAGCCTTCGACAACGGCATGTCTTAGCAATATATATAGGACGGCCATGAGACGAACAGCAGTTTAAGACATACTATTGGGGGAGCTCGAACGATACAGGGACAGGGTGGTGCATAAATTAAATGAGGATTGAGGCAGAACTCGGAAGTGTAGTGGTGCACTGATGCGCAGAGGACTCTGTCACGCTATGGAGGAGAGTCACAATGCAGCAGCACATTAAAAGCTCATCCATCAGCAGGTCTGGCTGGCCGTCGATCTACTACAATTTTTTGCAATGTCTGTGTAAACCAATTCTTTTTAAAAAATTTAAATGACTCTTGTTATTTCTACGAGTAATTTTGTCGTCGGCATTTGCATGCATAACAATAAAAAAAAAGTGCAACAAAACATTTCACTACCATGTTCACTGCGTACTCTGTTCGGTCCGTCTGTCCGAGTCTCCTCGATGATCAGCAGTAGCGGAGTAGCACACGAGGATATATGGCTTGAGAGATTTTCTTTCACAGCTCTGTTGGGGACGTCTATTTTTTAATTGTACCTTTTTTCACATACTAGTAATACATAGAGTGTTCACAAGCGTTTTAAGCACGTCCACCTACAGTATAGTAATATATGCAGCCGAACCGAACTACATCCAATTAAAGTTGTAGTAGAAAAGCCTCGATCACAGCTGATCATGAAGGTCCAACGATTCTGTACCTTCCAGCTTGTACCAGCCCATCCTGTGCCTTGTTCTTCATTCACCGTCATTCCAGGTTTTCCAATGTCTCGCATTCCAACGTTCATACGGAGTGCCAAGAGGCCTTCATCGTGTCGATGTGAATATGTGATGAATGATCGCTGATGAGGGAAGAAACTACATGCAGTAGATGGATGCGCGCGGCCGGTTTACCAGAGCAATCCTCGTTCTATGCCTACACACACTCACACGAAACGGCTCCTGCAGGTGCTCTGGGCAACGGCACAACTCAGCAACGGGCATGCAATTAATCACAATGGGACGAACAGTAGTTAGACATTGTGTGTGTGTGTGGGGGGGGGGGGGTGCACGAGGCAGGTGTGGTGCATAAACGAGGGCTGTTTCATCAAAAAAAAAAAAAGAGGGCACAAATGCAGTGGTGCGCAGAGGACAAATCTCGGGTCAGGTTTTTATATATATATGAAGCCACTGTATAATGTACGTGCAGCACTCACGGTGTCATTTTTCCAATATGAAACTCGAAATTAGAGTAATTAAGAATAAAACACTAACTTTTTGGATGTTTTCAGATCGAAGTAATTCTGGTTATGCGTGCAAAAAAAAATGCTACAGATTAAAACCTTTCATCAGTCTCCTAGCTAGAATGCGTCCTATTGGATGTGAGCCATTCTGTTGAACAAATGTTCATCTGCTCCTTGATGTCTGAAGTGCGCTGGCCGAACCCGCTTCCTGTTGAGGAATAGCATTAGCGCAAGCCTTGAGCTTTTCTTACAACGCTACCACCTACCGGGAGTCCGGGATGACTGTTTTGACTTGCACTTAGCTTGCACCCTACATACTACGGGACATCTGTTTGATGGAATGAAACAATGTTCAAGCCGGCTCCTGCCCGCCGTTGATTCCAAAAAAGGACTTAACCACTCTGTCTGTGATCCTCTGGAACACTCGTGCCTGGTTTCCCTATGCCTCCCACTCCAAAGTGGCTCACACACATCCTGGGATGAATCGATTCTCGCAGAGCGAAAAAAAACTACCTGGAGTGGATGTGATTGACGAGACACCAAGTAACCATCAATCTATGTCTAGATATATGCATGACTCTCCAAAGAAATAACACCACTGAAGCTTTCAGCAATGTCATTTCTCAGCAATATATATAGCGGCATGAGATGAATATAGCAGTGACTAGTGAAGTATGTAAGATGGACTGCAGGAGCTCGATTGCAGAGGCAGGTACAAGTGTAATGGTGCATAAAGGTCGTTTATGCATGGAGTCACGGTGCAGCACATGACAGAGTAATTAATTAATAAGAGTATAAATACTGCCGTTCCATAATCTTTGGGATGTATCATTCTGCTGTAAACTGTTTTTTCCATCAACTTTTTTCATTTTGAAACCATTCACGTTATTTCTTAAGGATTTTCTTGCATTAATATAAAATTGCCACAATTTCCATGCATTAAAAAGAAGAACAAAAGGCACTACTCTAACTCGAAGGAAGAAGGCGAAGCCATTCCAGCTGTAGCTCAACTCAAATTATTTATGAAAAAAAAAGGGAAAACCCACCGCTGTATGTGTTCATTAAAACTATGATCTATCTAGGTAGATATATAATCTGCAGAAGCGGAGAGTTGGAAGCCATCTTGTTGGATAGATGCCTTTGCTGGGTACCTAGCTAGCTCTCATGTCGAATCTGCATAGTGAAGACAACTAGACTGGCCCGAGCCCCGAGGCCTCCTGCTGACCTTGACGTTGACTAGCATCTTGTAATAAGCGTTGTGATCCCCGTGGGTAAGCAGATCGGAAATTAGGTGCCTCTCCTCTCATCTCTCTAATGCTGCTCATTTCCATCCTTCCAAGCACACAATGTGATCAGAGCCAGCTGTCTGCTGGAGTTACTAGCTAAGAATTAATATGGAACTATGCATATGGGGCTACAACTATATATCCTTTGAACTATGCATGTACCTAGCTTATAAGAATTAATATGGAACTATATGCATAGCCATGCTTATTACACGAGATATTGATAATAGGAAAACAGAGAGAGAATCGAAGGAATGGAAATATGAAATATCCGGACTCACCAAAGGTAGAGTTATATATAAATAACTAGGTTACAATAAGCAGCAATTTCATCGCAATATCAAAATCAAACCATCCAAGCTAATATTGAAAGGACTCATTATTATTCTAAGGCAACAGGAAATTAAAGAAAACTTAACAAAGAGAGATCATCGAAATATCCGACAGCCATTAGCGGTGGAACAAGAGGAATCCAAAGCCTTCTTCTTCGGGAGTAGCGTGTGTATTTTCTTCTCACGATGTGCCAGAGATTGGACTTGTATATGACCCAACTCGCACGCCTTCTGTGCAAAATTAGTTTTGTTAAAATGTGCCAAGACGACCACCTACCATGGATGAATTAATTAATCTATCTTATAGCTTGTTGCGCAGAGCTAACATCTTGTTAATCTTCCATCTCGCCGGATCTACCACATTGTACTAACTAATAACTACTAGGATTCACGATAATGTAGTTTAGGGATACACGGGACGAGGATCTTCCCGATGTTCATCGAGCACAAGCTCGCCACCATCAAGCTAGCCAGTAGCCGACATGATCCTAATCGAGTTTTCCCACCCTCTCGCGATTGCTGTTACATGCTGATTTTCACAGCCACACATGTGCGAAACCTGTGTCGATCGCGAACAATAACTGCACAAGCATCATGCCTCACACCGCTTGTAGGCGTTCTCTATCTGCTGGTGTAAGTGGATCAGACATTAGCTGCCTCTCCCATGCCGCTTAGGTACTGGTGCTCCGCCCCCATCCTCTCCCCCTCCGGCTCTCTGCCCTCACTTGGATTTGGCGGGAGAGGAGAGGCGAGCGTGGCGCGGGCGCATGGGGTCCCTCACTCCGTCGGCTGGGGACGACGGCGTGGTACAGTGCAGTGTGTGCGGGCGTCGCTGATCAGGCGACGGGAACCCTATCTATGGGCGTCGGCGGGGTTTTTCTTGCAAAATGACCATCCTAGCAACGCCTACTAGCTAGGATGGGCTGCACATGCCCTTAGGTGCTTGCTTCTCCCTGATGCCGCCCATTTCCATTAACCACTAAATGTGATCAGCCTGCTGTCTACCGGAGTCACAATAATTGGGCAGAAGCAAGCAAGTATGTATATGCATAGTGATGCATCACGGAAGCTTTCGGCAACACGGCACGTCTCAGCAATATATAGGGTCATGAGACGAACAATAGTTAAGACCAACAATAATAATCTTTCTTCAGGTTAATTATGGAGGAGAGTCACGCACTCACGTAACGTGCATGCAGCACCTAGCTGCACACTATTTTTTGAGGAACATTGGCAGGTGCTCTGCCTTCTCATTGAAGAAGGGGAACAGCAAAAATTACATGTTAGCCTAGTAGCCTTGACAAGTTGCCAGGCTGAAAATGGTTAAATGAAAAACTACCGGCCTAAATTACATTTGCCGGTCTGTCAAGCAACAAATTAAATAAAACGGACTATTCCAGGAGCATTGTTTTCCTTTGGCTCCTACTCCAACGGAAGCTACTGATCACGGACAGAATCCTTAAGTGTGATGGCCAGGTATATCCCCTCGAACAGTCATGCATGGTTTCCCTATGTCTCCCACTCCGAAAGAAGCTCTACCTGCTGGAGTACGTGGATGTGATCGATTGACCTCTCCAAAGAAATAATGGCACCACTGAAGCTTTCAGCAATGGCATTTCTCAGCAATATATAGCGGCATCTTACTATTACTAATTAGAGGTATCTTTTGAGGCCTTCACGTGATGCCACCTAGGATCCTAGGTGGACAGCCTAAAAAAATAGAGAAATCCTTTAAATTCTCACAAAAATCAGAAACATCCGGCCATCAATTCAACATCTCTAATCATAATAGCCATTAGATCTGTTATCTTTCTAATAAATTACCCACCTCTGCCATTATGAAAATAGACCAAAGTAACCCCCTAAACATGTATGTAAATTACCCACATATGCCATTATAAAAAATAATGTAAATTAACCCTTATTTTTCATGTAAATTACCCTGCCACTTATGCTACTATAAAAACAATATCAAATAACCCCCTAAATTTGCATATAAATTATCCACTTATGTTCTTATTAAATTTAAAATAACCCCTAAATCTGAATCTAAATCATATAGTTATAATAAGATCTTAAAGTGCATCAATATAAAATTTTAAATTACTTTTTCTATAATTATTAATATATTATTTATGTTTTTCAAAGAAAATATATTATTTATGTTATTGTTTATATAAAAAATACTTCCCATAATGTGTGTCGTCATATACTCATATTCATGAATGAGAGACAGATAAGAATATCAAATTTTATGTTGTTCATGGCTTAAGTGTTCCATTAGATACAAATCAAACACACATGGAGGTGCTATGCTAAGGGATAAAACTGTTACTAACTAAACATATTACAATCATTAGAATATGTAATAGATGAATGAGAGTATGAGATAGATAATTATAATTATTAGCTATTTTTAACTAGCCCGTGCGGGGCACGGGTTGATAGACTAGTGAGATGAATAATAGGTAAGGTAGATTGCAGCTGGAGCTCGATTGCAGATGTAGGTGGTGCATAAATAGGGCAGATACAATTGTAATGGTGCGTAAAGAAATAATTAATCTTGTGTCATGTTGTTTATGCATTGAGTCACCGTGCAACACATGGCAGCGTAATTAATTAAGAGTATACACATACTGCCGTTCCATAATCTTCGGGATAATGTTTCATTGCGCGCCTCTCTGTGTAATAAACTAATCTTTTTTGAAACCATTCATGTTACTTATTTCTTAAGTATCTTCTTGTATTAACGTACTGTCACAATTTTCATGCATGAAAAAGAAGAGCAAGCACTACTCTAAAATCATTTCAGATGTAGCTCAACTCAAACTATGATCATTAGAAAAGTTTTTAAAGGGAAATAACCCACCGCTGTGTGTGCTGATCTATCCTAGCTAGATAATCTGCAGAAGCGGAGTTGCAATCCATCTTGCTGTAGATGCCCATTTGCTCGTGGTACCTCTCGTGCCGAATCTGCATCGCGAAGAGAACTAGGCGAGCGCGAGGCCTCCTGCTGACCTTGACGGGAATTTCGTAAGCGTCAGTTCGTCGCCCGTTGGTAAGCGGATCGGAAATAAGGTGCCTCTCCTCTCCCTGATGCCGCTCATTTCCAACTTTCCAAGCACAGAATGTGACCAGCATATAGAACAATGAATGGACTACATATATGATATATCCTTGTGGCCATATATACACAAAGACAATAACCATAGCACATATGAAGTCACCAGTTTCTTTACGACATGAAATTCCTGCTTGTCCCTGCTATTTATATATAGCTCTACCTCTCGTAATACAAGCCAGAACCCATGTAATACTAGTAATGAAGGATTGGTAAAGCAACATGAATGTGAAGGAATACACGTACAGCTACACTGGCATGCAGTTAACACGCCGTCCTTTTTTTCTCAGATTAAATAAAGTGAGTTTGGCTAAAAAGATGTCATTGTTGTTTTGAGAAGGAACATTATGGCACAGTCTGATCACGAAGGGCGTGCCTTTGCCCCCCCCCCCCCAGTCCTTTTCAGAAAAGAAAAAAAATAAGACACAAGCTTTTGGATATATCTTCTTTTTTTCAAGACAACAATTTTAATTATGTGAACCGAATAATTAAATATGTTTTTGTTCAATGTACTGAGTATTTCCTTTCGAATGTCCGGGCACACGGCTAAAGACAACTGGAGGGCACCAAAAAAAGCAATAGCAAAAGTATCGAGTGCAGTTCAATTAAGACAACAATTACTATTGGCATCTTACTCAAAACTACAGTACTATGCAGTTTGGACGATCTTAATTAATATGCAGCAAGGAAAGATAACATTTTTTAACAAAAAGATAATTTCATTTTGTCCTATTCATCTAATGAACAAAGAATGTGAGTCCATGTTGATGGCAGAAAAAGGTGAATTCCTCGGCATTGTACCGATAGAATGCCTGAGAAAAACTCGAATAATGTGCATGCTGATAACGTATGTAATTGTAAAAAAAGATCGGCAATTAGCTATAATTGTGGATGAATGGACTGATTCATTTACCAGAACGTAGTACAAGTACAATAAATAGAAGTTTTAGTGAATCCGTACGTGGATCCAGGTGCATGGGAGAAACCGCATGCATTGGGTTGGTTTGGAGTCCGCGGATGAGATCACCCGACCTTTGTTTTGTACAGTACAGTACTTGACACAGAGAGTTTGGGCTTTATGGCAAATTAACCAGTGCTGAACTACTCAAGGCTCGAGTAAGCTTGTCGAGTAGTATCTAGTCCAAGCAGAAACTCAGCAAACAAAGGCTGCAGAAGAATACAAAAGTTCTAGCAAAAAAGGCTCGATCACAACTGAGAGGTAGAGTTCAACATCTCTGGCACCTCTGGCGACACCGACATCGTCCTGCACTCTTCTAGATTTGTCATGTATGGTTTCCCCATGCCTCGCATTCCAAACAGCTAATCATGTGGAGCCACTGCACAACAGGGTAGAAATAATCCGACGGCGACAGGCCGGCAGCAAAGACCAGAAGCTAGCAGGGATGAATGGTGGCAGAGGGGAGAATGAGGTTGCTATATACATGGAGCAGATGTGATTTCACCGGCTCAACCGTCGATCAATCTCTACATGCACTCTCGTACGAAATGGCACCAAGGAAGCTTTCAGCAACGGCATGTCCCAGCAATATATATGTATGTAGCGGCATGAGATGAACTGTAGTTAAGGCAGATTGGGGGAGCTCGATGGCACGAGGCAGGTGGTGCATAAATTTAGGGCAGAAGTGTGTATTGTGCGAGGGGACTAATTAATGAGGTTTATGGAGCCACGGTTGCTAACACTAGTTAGTCGAAAAAATAATATTTCTAACACTAAACCAGAGGGGTCAAGAATAGAGATAACCAATACTGCCGCTCCAAACTTTTTGTGTGATGTCTCGTTCTGGCTTTGTGTAAACTAATTCTGTAAAAAGAAACCCTTTCATTAACCATTCTTTGTTATTTTTGAAGTAACTTTCCTGCCATCATTTGTACCAGAACGAAATAGAGTGCTATATTACCTTTACTACTATGTTCCTAGAACTACGACACTCGGTCTATCCTCGATGACTGCAGAAACAGGGCAGCAGAATGCGACTCCTAACGTTCATTCTGCTATACCTCTTTTTTCATACTTCGGAGTGCTCCAATTTTCAACAAAAAAAAACTGGTAGCTGCTAACGAAAATAGTGCACACCTAGCACAAGAACAGCCTCATCACGATCAAAGGATCCAGTGCTCCTCATCTACTAATATAACACTTGTGAAAGGATCGGAGGAGCTTGAGATCAAGAAGCATCGGAGAACCTAGCGGCAAGTCGGCACCGAAAGCACCAACGCATGGTTGTTTCCAGCGCGACGTACGGGTGGATGCGGTGGGATGCAATTTCCCAACGCCCCTCAATCCCAAGCCACACTGTTTCTTTTTTGTATCAACGAAAAGGCCACAACATTAATTTCTTTTTAAAAAAATTTCCCCACGAAAAGGCCACACAATTTTGTGTCTCCACCACTCCACTGCACGATGACTGATGTTTAGCCTTTTAGTAGCTTCACTTGTTGGGTGGGCATTTGGTCATACACTCATATGAATGTATAGTTGATCTTCACAACTTGAGTTGCAAGCCATCTTGTGTGAGATCTTTTGCAGCCCTTGACGAGCATGCGTTGCTTGGTCCGCTGGTGTAAGCGGATCATCAGACAATAGGTATCTCTTGATGCCGCTCATTTCCAAGCACAAAATGTGATCACTAGCCTGCAGCTATCTGCTGGAGTTAGAACTGGCAGCAGCGAGAAAATAGTATGCCAAACACAAAATAAATATGCAACTATATATGGATGGCCTACAACTTATCCTTGCAGCCTATATGTACGAGCTCCCCTTCACATGAGTATGAAGTAGTATATATATTTGTGATGAGAATTGGCCGGTAGATGAAATGAGTTAAAATAGCGGCCTTTAAAAGAGCGGTCACACTCTCACCGGAGCACGGACACACATAGTTCATATATAATGACATGTTGGGAGCTACTAGGCTTTTGCTTTAATTTATGTGTTGTTTGATGCCATTATTGTCAGCAAATCAAGGTGTTTATTAAGGTACATATGCTTTTGGTCTCTGTTTGGTTGCTTTAACGATCGTTGTAGCGTTCATCTACTAGAGGAGGTTGCCTTTTAGTTTTTACACTACACTAGCACACTAGCACGTAGCACCAGATCAGTAAAAGAAAAGGTCGTTAAGAAGGTACAACCCTGGCAGCAGGCACGCAGTACGTGCTCCCAATGTGATGCTGCGTTAGCCTTCTTAAGTAAATAAACTTGAGATTTTCTTAATGAAATACACGTGAAAGTTCTTCTGCTTTAATTTCCATCCTGATCCTGATCCTGATCATCTCAATGAGCAGGAGAGTGTATTAGGGTTTTGCACTGTAACGCAAACGGAGCAGTGTGGAAATCAAGGCCCCAGTAAGCTTGCAGTTGGCGAGTTTGAACTTACATACAGTCCAACTGGGGGGGGGGTGTGACTGTCTCGAGTCTTGACCTACCCTTCTTTTCACATACTAATAGTATGTTAAATGTTAACCAATTCATCTTCCAACTGCTATAACGAGGCTGAACCGCAGAGTTCTAGCAGAAAAGGCTCGATCGGGCACACTATTGTTTGTAAAGTTTAACTTGAAGAAATTATCCACCTTGCTTGTCCCTACTACCTCGTCTTGCACTCAATGCTAGAGGTGTCACCTCACCAAAGCTCCTCTAGTCTACTTGGTTAGAGGGGCTGAGGTATGGTCGCAACCAGGAGACCCAGGTTCAATTCCTCATTGCAGCGAATTATGGAGCTGGTTTTTTTTAATAAAAATCTGCCGATGAAACCTAGGTTCGGAGGTTTTCTAAGGCCGGAGAAGGTTCCTTCTTCTTAATGAAAACCTGTGGGGCGGTTTTATCCCACCAGGCCTAGTTAGAGGTGCCACCTCTGGTTCCCCTATATATATATATATATATATATATATATATATGTATATATATATGTATGTATGTATGTATATATATATATGTATATATATATGTATGTATGTATATATATATATATATATATGTAATGTAGCTCATATGTTCATCACGAGTGCCAACGATCAAGAGGTTTCATCATGTGGAGCCACCACAGGTAGCAATATCCAACGGCGACAGGAGATAAAGAAGCCGGCTGATATGAATAATGATAGCTGAGGGAAAGAAGAATATATACTACACGTAGATGTGACTGACCATGATAAACCGTCGAATTATTTTTAGAAACCTGTTTTTCGAATTATTATTATTGTTACTTCCTCCATACTTAAACATATATATGACGACTCTTAAAACAAATGAATTAGTTGTCATCATTGTGTGCATGACAAAAATCAAGGCTACAAAACCTTTACTACTGTCGCTCCAAACTTTTTGTGATGTTTCATTCTGGCTTTGTGTAAACTAATTCTCTTAAAAAAACCTTTTAAATCATTCTTGTTATTACTCAAGTAACTTCTTGCCATCACTTGTACCAGAACAAATGCTATTGCTGTAGTACCCTTACTACTATGTTCATAGAACTATACGTTCGGTCTGTCCTTGATGACTTCAGAAATGGTTTAGCAGAATAATGCATCTCCTAGTACGTTGATTCGGCTACATACCTCGTTTCATACTTTGGAGTGCTCCAACTTTCAAAAAAAAGAAAAGAAAAACTAGTAGTGATTCTTACAAAATAGTAATAAAAGGTTCCAGTGCTCCTCATCTCTACTTATATAATACTTCCCCCATCCAAATTACAATTCCTTTTAACTTTTGTAGATCCATCCATATATCTGTCTGATATGCACCTAGATATATATACAAAATTCAAAATGAATAGTAATTTGGGACCAGCGGTGCCTAGACCGGTTGGTCGAGGCACTAGCATGGTATGCCGCTGGCCACGGTTTGAACCCCTTCGGGGCAAATTTGTGGACGCGAGTTGTGCGCATTTAGTGCGTGTTGTAAAAAAATCTCCTCGTCTATCCCATGCCACAAGTTTAAGGTCAGCCTCATCTCACGAGTGTTGCGATGCCGTTGTGTATGAGTGGGGTAGGGGTTTGAAAATTTTCTCTATCTATGTGAGAAGGCCCCCAGGAGCAGCAATGCAGGGTTGTTTGTTTCCAGTCCAATGGACGGAAGCTGCGGAACGCAATTTCCCAACGCCCCTCATTCTCAGGCCACACTATATATTGTTTCTTTCAACGAAAAGGCCACACAATTTTGGGTCTCCACCCCACAATGACGACTGATGTTTAGTAGCTTCAGTTCTTGGGTAGTAGGCATTTGGTCGAGAGTATATATTGCGATAACCGCCGCAAGCTAGCAATTAATAAGACGGCAGCTTAAAATTCACTGAGCTTGTGGCATGCATATATATGGCGTGTATTTGCATTGCACAAATACTGCAATATTTTGCCACAAATTGAACAGTAGTTATGACAGGTTGGAGGAGCTCGATCGCAGAGGCACTGACACTGAGGCACAGGTGGTGCATAAAAACATGGCAGATAGAAGTGTAATGGTGCGTACTAATTAATTTTATATGTCAAGTCGTTTATGCATGGAGTCACGGTGCAGCACAACCACATGGCAGATAAGCTCATTCAACAATATAATCATCAGAATATAACGCTGCAGGTGCAAGATCTTTGGGATGTTTCATCCTGACTCTCTATCTAAAGAAGCGAAAGTGATACCCTAACTCGAATGAAGAAGATACAGCCAGTCCAGCAGCTCGCGGAGTCAAACTATCTAAAAAATTTTGGGAAACCTTGACACCTAGAGTATGTGCATATAATATTTTTTTTTGTATGTGCATATAATTATAAATAGGGCTATGACCTATCTGTCTCAAAGCTAGCTGAATGATCTGCACAAGCGGAGTTGCAAGCTAGCCATCTTGTTGAACAAATGTCCATATCTGCTCTGTGCCTCTCGTGGACTCTACATGTGGCCAACGCAGATTTGCTTCTTGAAAAGAAGTGGCAGTAGCTAGCGCAACCTCCTTTTCCGACCTTGACGAGTATGCGTTGGTCCGTCGGTGTAAGCTGATCAGACAGTAGGTGCCTCTTCCTGATGCCGCTCATTTCCAATTACAAAATGTGACCATCAGCCTGCTATCTGCTAGCTAGAGTTAGAAACTGGCAGCAGCGAGCAAATAGTTTCGCAAGCAGTCAAGACAAAATATGCAACTATGTATGGCCTACAACTTATCGGCCTTAGCACGAGCTCCCCTTCGTTCACATGAGTATATATAGGTATATATAGAGAGTTGGCCGTGAAGTCATGAAATTAGTTAAATAGCAGCCTTTACAAGAGCGGTCACGCACTCACACTGGAGCACGTACGTGTTCATATATAATATAACATGTTCGAATGCTTTTGCTCTATGTGTTGTTTGATGCGATTGTCAGCAAATAATCAAGGTGTCTATGTAGGTAGATATGCTTTTGTTCTCTGTTTGGTTGCTTTAATGATCGATATAGAGGAGGTTGCTTGTTACACCACATTATTAGCACCAGATCAGTAAGGAAAAGTTGGTTGAGAAGGTACAACGACCCTGCAGGCAGCAGATACGCAGTACGTACGTGCTCCCAATATGATGATGGGTCATTAGTAAACTTGAGATTTTCTTAAACGCATAGGCGTGAAATTAAGTACTTCTGCCAAGCACTGCTTTCCCTCCTGATCGTCCTGATCCTACTACAAGCTCAATGAGCACGAGAGTGTAAGCATATAGCAATAACCGCCGCAAGGTGGTAATTAATAAAACGACAGCTAGCTTAAAAATCACCGAGCTGGTGCATTGCATGTGGGGTGTCTATTTGCTGCATATAAACTGCGTATAATCCCGTGGTTTAATTTGGTGGTGGAGTAACTTCTTTGGCCCCCCACTGGCCACTGTGTTGTTCCATTTGCTTCAGTTACATGCTTGCAAATCTGGCAGCCTGCATGCATGTCAGGAAATTGCTACCACCCATCGCCCAAGTACATACCGTCGGAGCTTTGATATTGGCACAGCTTTGTATGTCTCAATGGCGAGAAGAAATCCACGACTGGCCCATTCTCGTGGTACTACCAACTATTCTGAAAGCAACCTTAATGTGTAGCTGTTCGAGGTTGAAAATATATATTTTACTTTAAAAATTAAAACACATGAGTTGTGCTTATCTTTGTCTTCCTTAAATTGAAATAATTAAAGCAAACTACGACTTTGAGATCTATAACAGCTTCCCAAACAGTGAGATGAATTAACACGATGGATATACCGAAACAGAAGAACAATATGTACATTTCAAACAAGTTGTCGTAGTTGTGCGTTCGAGAGCAGGATGGAGGCCACACACAACAAATGTCGAGTTGCAATATGTGCGAAGCACCCGACAGAAGTCTTCATCACCAACGACACCCACAAGACATGCATCTAGCGAAAATGTGTGACACATTCGCATTGAAAACACCTCGTTCGGAGGAGTTTGGAGGAGCTTGATACTAGTCCACTCGTCGACCGGCACAGTGGCCCAAGGTGCAAGCTCCGTGCCATATCATGTTTTCCCGATGCCACTCATTCCGAAATACTTGGCGGGTTGGCACACCGCTGTTCAGTTTATGTGTCACACACTAGTTTTCGGATGAGAGCGCAAGATAATGGCATGTAGAGGGAGGAACATGGTGGAGATAGTCATATAGGCAGGCTAGCTGTTGTTTATACACACACACACACCAATGTTTGCCTCATGGAACTAGCTTTTCTGAAAATAAAATTTGCCTTGTGGAGGGGCAACATGTGCAAACATTATTGCGAGTTGTTATCGCAAAATGAATGTATATAGCAAGGTGGTACATACACTTTTCGTAACTTTGATTTGGTGGTTTGGCACTAAGAGTTGCTCCTTAAAAGTGTAGTATGTATACAACAGCTCCAGAGTGGTTTTGGGCTGTATGGCAAACTGACCAGTGTGGAATTCAAGGCTCGAGTAAGCTTGCTGATCGAGCAAATAGTTCAAGCAGTTGGCGAGCTTGGGCTTCCATACAGTTCAACTAGGGGATGTTTGTCTTGACTCCTACCCTTCATTTCAGATACTAATAGTGTGTTAAACAATTCTTCCAACAGCAACGAGGCCGAACCGCGAAGTTCTAGCAGAGAAGGCTCGATCGGTCTCAATTGATTTGTAAAGCTTAACTTGCAGAAATTATCTGCCTTGTAGTTAGTTCCCCACTAGGGTGCGTTTGGCACATCTATGCCGGTGGCTGGAGTGGATTCTCTGGTAAAGCTGAAACTGTCTTAGAAAAATGTTTGGCAAACCAACTTCTTCCGACTGTGTAACGTGGATAAGAGGATAAAATATCCATAATGCTCTTTCATTTTCTTTTTTTATTTCTTTATTTTATTTTCCTATTTTCTTTTTCTCTTTCTATTATTTTTTTCTTTTTTTTCTTGTTATTCTTTTTCCCTTCTCTTTTCTTCTCTTATCCACTCGGCTGCCTCCGTCCCGCCTCATATCGCAGTGCCGCCAGCCTATCACCTCCCTCCCTCCCCGACGTCCTCCCGACACGGATGACTGTCTTGACTCATACCTTTCTTTTCAAACAGTGTGTTAACCAATTCTTCCAACAGCAACAACGAGGCTGAACCGCAAAGTTCTAGCGAGAAGGCTCGATCAGTTACAATTGTCTTGCGAAGCTTAACTCGGAGAAATTATCGACCTTGCTGACCCTCACTACCTCGTCCTGCACTCTTCTAGAGGTGTCACCACTGGTTCCCCTATGTCTCGCGTTCCAAATATCAGCTCATGTGTTCATCACGAGGGCCAACTGCCAAGAGGTTTCTTCATGTACTGGAGCCACAGATAGAAATATCCAACAACGACAGCAAAGAAGCCGGCTGGGATGAATAATGATAGCACTACATATAGCAAAGGGAAAAAGAATAGGGCTCTTTTACAGTGAATCATACCACCATATACCACTTTTTGCAAAGGACCGGTACATATTTTCTATGATGAAGCTTAATTTGGGCATGCGCATGCCTCAGCATTCAGTAATATGAGGAGGAGCTCGCACATCATTCTGGTGGTGCATAAATAGGGACTAGGGAGTAGTGTAGCAGAGGGGCTAATCTTCTGTCACGTTTATGTTATGGGTGGAGCACATGGCAAATTAAAAGCTCATTTATTCATTCATTAGCAGGTCTGGCTGGCTAACAACTTCAATTGTCCAACGCCGTCTGGCTACTTTGTTTTGATTGGAAAACACCCTATCGTATTTGTAACGCTAAAGCAGAGTAACAGATAATATAGATAAAATCATAAAATTAATACTGCCGCTCCAAATTATGTCTCTCTGTAAATTAATTCTTTTTTAAAACCTGTTTTTGAAACCATTATTGTTATTTATTAAGTTGCTTGTTGTCATCATTATATGAACCATTATGTTGATAGAACCACAGTCTATCCTAGCTAATCCTGCAGAAGCAGAGTTCTATCAAGTTTTGGTAAAAAAAAAACTATTCTAACGAGTTCAACCTACTCAGAGTTCATATATTTGAATATGATCTCAACGATGATAGTGCAGTGACCCGGAAATCAAATTTGCAATTTTTTTGAACGGAACGGTAAGAGAATTGCCGTAATTTTTATTAGAAGATAAAAGGTACAAGAAACCCCCAAAACAAAAAGATTAAAAAAAGGCAACTACAACTCTATACAGCTATAAACAACTAAGGGTAACAACTATAGCACGAAGAAAAAACAAAGAAAAGGAAAATTGGTAAAGCCCCTGGACAACTAAATTGGGACGGCGTCCATCGCTGCTTGTGCTGGAGTCGTCGATGGGAAATCATGAACGTCGCTTATGATGAGAGAGGCTACTTTTGCTGTATCCATAGAGGTGTGCTCAAAAGTCCTTATATTTTGTTTTTCCAGATGTTCCACCAAATGTAGAGAATTAGTCCATCAACTAAAGGCCTTTGCTTCTTGTCATACGGTCATCGTAGGCATTTCCACCAGCCATTAATGGTGCGTGTGGATGGTTGTTGTAGGTCCTGTCGTTGAAGCTGTGTGGTGAGAAGCATCCATACCGCCCTAGTAAATGGGCAATCCATGCATAGGTGTGTCGATGTCTCAGGAGAGGTTTGGCACAATTTGCATACCAGGTCATGCGGCCATCCACGTTTAGCAAGGTTATTAGCAGTAAGTATTTTATGTTGAAGGAGGATCCAGGCGAAGATTCGACATTCAGGCTCGGCTTTCGTTTTCTAAATCGGTGTGGAGGCTAGCTTCTTATATCGAGCCCTGAATCGTATTTGATATGCGCTTTGTGTGGTGTATTATCCATCAGATGTCCATTTCCATTTAATCCTCATCTGCTGCTTCCTCCATTCTTGCTACTGTTGTAATTTCTCCCCAAAGTCGGATGAACTCATTTAGCTCGTCAGCTGTGAGAATTGGAGTGATGTGACTGACCCATTTGTTGTTTTGAAAGGCCTTTAGCACCATAATCTTTTCCCTCCTCGTTCTTTGGAATAAGAAGGGAGCCAAGTTTTTAGGTGCTTGTCCGTTGATCCAGTTTGAGTTCCAAAAACTGGCTTTGTCCCCTTTCCTCACTGTAACTTTTGTAGATGTGTCAAAGGGGTCTCTGTCCGTCTTATCACATGGGATATCAAGTCCAGTCCAAGGTCGGTCAGCTTGCTTCCATCAAACCAAAGCCATCGCAAACGTAAGGCTCACACAAATCTCTCTAAGTCCAATATGCCAAACCCCCCAAGCTCTTTGGGTGTACACACTATTGGCCAATTTACCAAGCAGTGTCCTCCGCTAACTTTATCATGTTCCTCTCATTTCCAAAGGAAACTCCTTCACATCCTATCAATCTGTTTCAGCAGCCATTTTTGCATCGGGAATATCGTAAGGTGGTAAATCGGCTGTGACGAAAGCATGCTCTTGACCAAAGTCTCCCTGCCGGCCATTGACAAGAGTTTACCATTCCATCCCGGAATACGCCCTCCGATCTTGTCTAGTAGTGGTTGCACGTCGACACGTCGTAGCTTTCGTGTATGGAGGGGCAGGCCCAAGTGGTTTCCAGGGAATTTCCCAATATTACCAGGGAAGTCTGTTAAAGCTTTGGCGATTGTTGTTTCACCACATCTTATGAGAAATATCTGTGTCTTGTTTAGATTCACCCCGAGACCTGAGTAGTTACCAAAAACATTTAGTATTTGCGATATGTGACACTGGTAGAGAGAGGACCTACGGTCCCGGTTGGTAAGGGCATTAGGTCCCTATGTGACCAACCGGGACTAATGATGAGAGACAAAGTGGGGGGGGGGGGGGTTAGTCCCGGGTGAACCAACCGGAACTAAAGGGGGGCCTTTTGTCACGGTCGCAAATGTAAGGCTCGCACAAATCTCTCTAAGTCCAATATGCCAAGCCCCCCAAGCTCTTTGGGTGTACACACTATTGGCCAATTTACCAAGCAGTGTCCTCCGCTAACTTTATCCTGTTCCTCTCATTTCCAAAGGAAACTCCTTCGCATCCTTTCAATCTGTTTCAGCAGCCATTTTTGCATCGGGAATATCGTAAGGTGGTAAATCGGCTGTGACGAAAGCATGCTCTTGACCAAAGTCTCCCTGCCGGCCATTGACAAGAGCTTACCATTCCATCCCGGAATACGCCCTCCGATCTTGTCCAGTAGTGGTTGCACGTCGACACGTCATAGCTTTCGTGTATGGAGGGGCAGGCCCAAGTAGTTTCCAGGGAATTTCCCAATTTTACCAGGGAAGTCTGTTAAAGCTTTGGCGATTGTTGTTTCACCACGTCTTATGAGAAATATATGTGTCTTGTTTAGATTCACCCCGAGACCTGAGTAGTTATCAAAAACATTTAGTATTTGTGATATGTGACAGTGGTAGAGAGAGGACCTACGGTCCCGGTTGGTAAGGGCATTAGGTCCCTATGTGACCAACCGGGACTAATGATGAGAGACAAAAAAGGGGGGGGGGCTTTAGTCCCGGGTGAACCAACCGGGACTAAAGGGGGGCCTTTTGTCACGGTTGATAATACCAACCGTGACTAAAGGGGGGGCACGCCAGGGTTAAAAAAATATTTGAAAATCCCCGGGAGGCCCTCACACACACGCAAGTCACAAGTCACGCGATTTTTCACGCGAAATATACGCGTGTGCGGGTGCGGGGATTCAAACTCGTGACCTCCAGCCTCGTGCGTAGCTTCCTCACTATCTCACCTACATAGCACATCTGACTGAGTAGAGGATGCTATCCTCTTATAGTAACTCGTGGGAGACCCTTTAGTCCCGGCTGGTAACACCACCCGTGACAAAAGGCCCCCCTTTAGTCTGGGTTGGTGTTACCAACCGTGACAAAAGGGTGACCCTCCCTTTAGTCTAGGTTCGTGTTACGAATCGTGACAAAACGGGGGGGGGGGGGGTTAGTCTCGGTTCGTAACACGAACCTAGACTAAAGGGGGTGACCCTTTTGTCACGGTTCGTAACACGAACCTAGACTAAAGGGGGTGAGCACTCATGGCATTAGCGGCCACGTCGATGAAACCCCTTTAGTCCCAGCTCCAAAGTTGAACCAGAACTGAAGGGGCGTACCAAAGGGTCTTTCTCTACCAGTGTGATGAAGCTCATTACAAGCTAGGTTTGCAAGGATGGCCGCATCATCCGCATAAAGGGAGCACCGTAGCGAGGCCTCGATCTGCTGCCAACTCAATCAGTCGATGAAGAGAGTCAATTGCCAGGATAAAAACCATGGGTGATAGCGAATCCCCTTGTCGCAAACCTCTAGCATGCTTGAATTGCCTTCCTGGAGTACCATTTAAAAAAAATTTGGATGATGAAGTGGCCAGCAGGGTGGCTATCCAATCTCGCCATCTCTGTCCAAAACCAAGCGCTTGCAAAGTTTCCATGAGGAAAACCCAACTGACAGAGTCGAACGCCTTAGAAATGTCTAACATGATGAAAACTGATGGACGCTTAGCTATATGCAAGGCTTTGATCACACTCTGTACATAAATGAAGTTGTCATGGATACATCTGTTTTTGATGAAAGCGTTTTGACATCATGATACTAAATCCTGTAGTCGGGGTGCAAGTCGGTCAGCTAGGATTTTTTTAATAATTTTCGCCAAACTATTTATCAGGCTGATCGGGTGAAAATCTGTAATGGTGGCTACCACATTAGCTTCGTTAATTAAATCCAGCCACTGCATTCTAAATGAGTGGAAAGCTCTTAGGGCTGCTATCAGGTCTTCCTGGATGATCGTCCAACATTTTTTGTAGAACAAACCCATAAATCCATCCGAGCCTGGGGCTTTTTCACCTAGTAACTGCATAATCGTTTGCTTAATTCCTCCTGTTCAAACGGGCCTTCAAGCTCGCTGAGGTCATGTTGTTCGTAGCCCAAATTGTTCCAGTTGAGGCTAGCAGTTCTCACTTGTGTTTGGCCGAGCAGATTGACAAAATGGTCAAAAACGACCTCTTCTTTTTGTTGCTGAGTAGTCGCTAACCCATTATTTATTTTAAGTGAAGGGATGAATAATTTACGTGTTCGATTACTTGCATGCAGCATGAATAATTTTGTACATGCGTCTCCCTTTCTAAACCAAGTGAGCATGGAGTGCTGGCGTGCTTGTGATCAGATAATTGCTGCAATGCCCACTGATTTTGCTTTAAGGTAGCTCCGAAAGCTGAGCTTGTCGTGGGTTAAATTTCTCTGTTCCTGCTCAGCATCCATGAGGAGTAGGAGTTGCTTAGCTATCTCTAAACGCAGGGGAAGGTTGCCCAAGGATTGCCTTCGCCACAGCTTGCGAGCTTTGGCAGTGCGTAGCAATTTTACATGCATGCGAAGGATGCTGTCCTGGGTGTTAACCGGTTGCGACCATGAGGTTTAAACTGTTTCATAGAAGCCTGGCATGTTGACCCAAAACGCCTCAAATCGGAACCCATAAAAATTTTGCCTAGCCACATCGCCGTTGAGAAGTAGAGGGGCGTGGTCTGATCCCATGGTAGGAAGCACCTGGAGGTCAATGTTGGGAAGTAACAAGTGCCACTCCGGCGAGCCGAAGACGTGATCAATTCAGGTAAAAGTAGGATCATTTTGTTCATTGCTCCACGTGAAATTTCTGCCACGTAATTGCAATTGAAGCTCTTGATATTATTACTGGTCAATACAACAACACCAAGTCATCCGAATGCCGCTCATTCCCAAGGACAAACTATGTGATAATACGTATTGTTTACGATTAATATAATCAACCTGCTAGAAATAACAGCACGTTGATGGCCTGCTAGTGGCGGAGCAAAATTACTGCGTCCAATGCCGCCGTCACCTCAACCTTCTCTGAGTCTCCAACGTCAGTATCCGGCACTGGCAGGGGCGAAGCTGCATTGCATGGAGCCGACAGGGCCGCCGGAACCCGACGAAATTTGTCAAAATCAATGAAAACACTGTTTACAACTGTTCATACATGCAGCCGACCCCAACATTTGGTGCATCCGACCCGGTGGCTTTCTCGTCTGGCTTCGCCCTTGGGCACTGGCAGCACACCATATTTCATAGCACCGGCCGTCATTGCCAGCTTCGGCACCATCTCGATCCTCCAGGACGAACTTGCAACAACAAATCGACGTCTCTGCCATGTTTGCTCCGACCAGCACGATGCCGTGGAACTTCACAGGTTTCAGCTTCAGTTTTTGTCATGTTTCTTTTCCTGATACCGCTCATTCCAAATCCAGAACGCACATTCTTCATCACATACATCTAATGGAGGTGAGCTGCTCGTCATCGAAACCTACCTAGCTATATATACACACTTTCAATGACGTATAGACGAACAATCATGTATATATATAAGATTAGCAGGATAAATGGAGTGAATATTCATTAATTGCTAATCCAACAACTTATTTTAAAAGGCTTTCTTTATGTGTAGTTTTTTTTAGGTCCGATGCATGAATGGCTCACAACTAGTACATGGGAATTGTATATTTCCACCATGTGAAAAAAAAATTGTGCTATATATATATATATATGAAAAAAGTATGTATTATTTTTAAAAACACATAAGTTGTGATACAAACTACTTTGGGATCCATAACAATCCAAATCACGAGACTGAAATTTGGTCATAATAATCGTATTGGCCTCATCATCGAAAAGCTGTGCTGCAATCCATACAAGTTGCCATGGTTGTGCATGGGCGAGCAGATACATCTGATCTTTAAGCAGTCTACTGATGAATGGATGCCAAGCACATGGTCACCGAGTTGCAATATAATCCATGCGAACCACCTGCCCAACAGAGGTCTTGAGAAGCAATAACCACAAGAGAAACACCCATCAAAATTGGTTGACGCCCTCGCATGATAATACTCTCGTTCGGAGGAACGTGCATTGATACTTGGCCAATCGTCGACTGGCCAATCGGTCCTAAGCTCAGCCTTGTCACCGAAGCATGTTTTCTTAATGCCGCTCATTCCAAAAAGCCATGGTCGATCGTGTGCCCAACCCTTGGCACTAGGCACAGCAGCAACTGCCTCGTCCTCCATTTTTTGTAGAGGTGTCACCTCTGGTTCCCCTATGCCTCGCATTCCAAAATAGTAGCTCTGATCCTATGTTCATCTCGAGTGCCAACTGCCAAGAGGTTTCATCAGCCTTGTTTGGTTCCAGGTGTTACTTTTTTAACACCTCCTTTGACCCTTAATTAAGGGTATTAAATAAAGTCAGTTTACAAAACTAACTCCACAACCTCCCGGTTAAATCGCGAGACGAATCTAATGAGGTCTTTGACCGCATGATTAGAGAATAATTACTGTAGTAAATCATGGATTAATTAGGCTCATTAGATTCGTCGCGTAAAGTTGCACTCATCTGTGAGAAGGTTCTGTAAATAGACTTCATTTGGTACTCCATGCATACAAGATTCCCAGGTGTTAGTTTTCTAACACCTGCAACCAAACAAGGCCATCATGTGGAGCCACAGGTAGAAACATCCAACGACGGCATATTTTTTATGATGAAGCTTTGGGCATGCGCATGCCTCAGCATTCATCAGCAATATGAGGAGGAGCTAGCTCGCACATGAGGCCAGGATTCAGGTGGTGCATAAATAGGGAGAAGTAGTTTTTTTTTGAAGTAAAGGGAGAAGTAGTGTAGTGGTGCGCAGAGGACTAATCATGTCACGTTTATGTTATAGCGGTGAAGCACGTGGCAAAAGCTCATTCATTCATTAGCACGTCTGGCTGGCCAGCAACTTTAGTTGTCCACCGCCGTCTGGCTATTTTGTTTGATGGAAAACACGCTGTCGTAACAGAGAAAATAAATAAAATTAGTACTGCCGCTCCAAATTAGAATGTCTCTGTGTGTAAATTAATTCTTTTTACAAACTTGTTTCTGGAACTCTCAACGATGATAGTGCAGTGACCCGGATATATAAACTTGTTTTTGAAGCTCCAGATATTATTACTGGTCAATACAACAACACCAAGTCATCCTGATGCCGCTCATTTCCCAAGGACAAAATATGTGATACGTACTGTATTTGTTTAAGACGTAATCAACCTGCTAGAAAGAACATTACACGTTGATGGCAGGGCACATGACACCAAGCGCTGAGTAATTTATATGAAAGAGTGCTTGTGCTGCTCCTCCTTGTAGCAATCTGATGCACCACACATGCCGTTGAGATGGATGTTTGCGTTACAATGCTGGGTTGCTGGCCAGTCAGAAGAAAGGATCTCAACGTGGAACGCCGTTGCCCTGTTGGTGGCGGAGCAAAATTACTGCGTCCAATGCCGCCGTCACGTCCACTTGCTCTGAGTCTCCAACGTCGTCTCCAGCAGAACACCAGATTTCATAGCAGTGGCCGTCATTGGCCAACTTCAGCACTATCTCATCCAGGAACTTGCAGCAGCAAATCGACGTCTCCGCGATGTTTGCTCCGACCTGCATGATGCCGTGGAACTTCACAGGTTTCAGCCTCTGTTTGTGCAATGTTTTTAGATAGAGGGCTTTAGATAGAGGGCCAGATCGGCCCGGCTTTCTCAAAAAGCAAGAGGCATACTGGGGATGCCAGTTTGTACAGAGGAGCGCAAAGCGCGAGATTACAAGCCATAGGCTGAAAAGAAACAAAATATGCTTGAACCTCCCCACTCTAAACTCGCTCTAGAGGACAATAAAACAGACCAGGTATGTAGCAACCGAATTCCACGAACACAAAATAAAGGAAAAGAAAACAGGTAGAAAGCTCCTAGTTCTTCCTCCCAGACTACCCTTCAGACCCTAATGATGACAGTCGATGTTTTAGCTTGATGATCACCGAATCGACCCAAAGTTGTTCCTTCTCCCTGAGCAGCACTCTCCACGTCTGCATAAAGGATAAAGTTCGAAACATACTAACATTTGGAGAAGAAACCAAGATATTGTTACAAACAAAATCGTTTCTAATAAGCCATAAGCTCCAGGAAAGACATCCAAACAGAAAGACAAAATTTCTACTCGTTCTATTAGAACCCTCTATCAATTTCCCATGCAGATCCTCCAAGCTAGCAGGGAAAGAATCCCACTCTAGTACATCTCTGAACACACTCCAGCAGAAGTTTGCCAATACACATTGCACAAAAATATGTTCAGTACTCTCCACTTGGCCGCATAACTTGCTCTCAATTGGACCAGGCCAATTTTTCTTCCTTAACTGTTCTGCTGATTGAACTTTGTCATTGCATACTTGCCACAAAAACATCTTAATTTTTAGAGGTAGTTCTGCTGCCCAGATGTTATTCATCCATTTGTTCTCCATTCCAGGGTAGGTAAGTGCCTTATAGAGTGAGGAAGTAGTAAATTTACCAGATTTCTCCAAACACCACCGGACTGAATCTGAATCTTGAGAAAGACTCACCCCCTCGGGAGTAATACAAGGTCATTCCACTCTTTCTCTTCCACCTCTCCAAAAGTCCTCCTAAAAGTTAAGTTTATATTCCCACCTCTCATAACTTTGTACACTGACCACTCCTTTTGGTTACAATGTCAAAAATCCCATTAAACACAATCTTCAGTGGACATTTGTCTCCAAATATCGTGCCAAATCCAGAACACATGTTCCTTACATTCATCTAATAGATGTGAACTGCTCACCGTCAAACCTACCGAGCTATATATAAACTTTCAATGACGACGTATAGACATCCAATCATGTGTGTGTGTGTGTATGTATATGTATGTATATGCATGTGTGTGTGTGTGTGTGTAAAAGATTCGCAGCAGGATGAATGGAGCGAATATTCAGCAATTGCTGAACCAACAACTATTTTAAAAGGCATTCTTAATGTGTCGTAGTTTTTCAGGTTTGATGCATACATGGCTCACTACTACGACATGGGAATTGTATGTTTCCACTTTGTGAAAAAATGTGCTATATATATGATGGTGGTGGTAGAATGAAAGTATGTGTTCTTTTTGAAAAGAAACACATAAGTTGTGCTGATTTGTGTTCTTCCTCAAATTGGAATACAAACTACATACTTTGGGATCGATAACAACTTCTAAACCATGAGACTCAAATTGGGGCATAATATATAAGCTTATTGCTGGCCTCATGATGGAGATGGTGGATACCGCTGCGCTGCAATCCATACAAGCAAATTGCCATGGTTGTGCATACGCGAGCACAGAGATCTGATCTTCAAGCACATGGATGTCAAACACATCACTGAGTTGCAATCCATGCGAAGCACCTGCCCGACAGAGACCTTGAGCAGCAACGCCCACAAGAGCAAAGCACCCATCAATTTTTTTTACTCGAATTTTTTTTTGAAGAGAAACAGGAGGGGGGGGGGGCACCCATGAAAGGAATCGGATGCTCGTAGCCTATTAGGGGGAGGGGGTGAATTAGGCAACTTAAAAAACTTAACCTATGGTTTCACTACTTTTGCATAAAGATAAACTAGAACATGCTATCTAGATGTGCAACTAAGGTTGTTCTAGTGTGAAACTCCCATCTAAAAACAAGATTTGCAACCTATAGCCAATCCTAGCATGATACTACTCTAGGAAAGTAAAGGCAAGCAAAGATTGCAAGATAGTAAATGCGGAAACGTAAAAAGGGATGAGAGGAAGCTAACTCTTGACACGCGATTTATCCCGTGGTATCGGTAGGCACTAAGCCACCCCTAGTTCACGTTGTTGAAGCACTCACACAAGAGTATTTCTTCCCGGTCACCAAGTCTCTCCCAAGAGCACCACTTGACTCGCCACAAAGGCTCGCCACTTAGGCACTCGCCAAGCTCCCTTGGTCACCTTGATGCCGCCTCCACTAAGGAGCTTCCCCACCAAGGAAGGGGGTCTCCACGTCCCCCGCACAAAGTGTCCTTGCCACTCCACACCAAGCCGGAGGGTTGAAGATGATTGCCGGTGAGCCACTTAGACCCCAAGGCTTCCGGCGCACCTTGTACAACTTGATTCACTCAAGAATCACCTCACAAGGTTGGCACACACACAGCTCTAAGCTAAGCCTAGCACTAAGCACACACACAAAGCGTGTACAAGTCTATGGATGAGCAATCTAGCACTTGGATGGATAGGATATGATCTTCTAGGTGTCTTGCACTCCTATGCACTTCCACATAATCCAGTAACCTCAAATGGGTGAGTGGAGGGGGTATAAATAGCCCAAGGCACCCAAGGAGCCGTTGGCTAACGGCCACTGAAAAAGTAAGCGTCGGATGAACCGATGCTATCCTTTTCAGGGCGTCGGTTCATTCGGTGCCCCTCCCACGTCACTTAGCCGTTGAGGTTCTCTGACAGAACTACTCCGACGCTATGCTCCGACGCACCGTCGGATCATCCGGTGCTGAAGACCCCGCGGCCAGATCCTTACTGTTAGCTTCCACGAGACCATCGGATGAACCGCTGCTGACCCGTCGGTTCATCCGGTGCTACTGCATGAATCTTGGTGTGTCTCTGTCTTGTTTGAACTTGATCATCGGATAAACCGACGGTTCCCTCCAATGGACCGTTGGTTCATCCGACGCTACTGTCTTCGCGGCTTCTCTTCTCTAATTCATCCGACACAACTAGGATATAGACCGTCGGACGGTGTCAAGTTGATTCCAGTCGCTGCGCAGTGTACCAAGTGCTCCGACGCTCGCCTCCAGGATACCGTCGGTTCATCCGACAGTGTCTTTTCTTCCTTTTCTTCGCGTCTTCAACTTGGATCTTTGTTTCAACTTAACATACTTAACATACTTAACATGCCATCACTTATAGCCCCAAAATATATACTAAGTCCTCATTTTTGCTATAAGTAACTTAACATGTGCATGATATGTTAACTTGTGGTAACATCCATGAGACCTAGGAATGCCTACAACGACATGCTAGACAATGTGGTTAGTCCCATTACTTGTGTTAGCATGAATCACCAAAATCAACTCGAACAAATGTCAAATGGGGTCATGTTCGCTACAACCCATCAAAATTGTTTGACAGACTCCCTTGATACCCATCTCTTACGGAGGAACTTGATACTAGTTCAATCGTCAATTGGCTCAGTGACCCAAACCACAGCCTCTGCACTGGAAAGTCATGGTCGCATGCCCAAGGCTTGGCACTGGGCACAACAGCAACTGCCTTTCGGTTTTTGCGACCACATGCCAACTTTGTTACGAGAGCGCTAGCTAGCTAGGTGGATCGGAGGAGGACACAAGAGGTGGATATATAGATCGAATGCTTTTTATATACACCAAGGTGTGTCTTGTCTCTCGTGTTGAGGGTCGTTGGCAGGTGGAAACAATAGTACTGTGAGTTTTGTGAAGAGGAAACACACCAACTACTTTGCTACGCTGTCGCGAATCCCGTGTGATTCTCGAGGGTCGGCTTAGCTTGATCGGGCAAGCGTGGCTAGCTGTAGGACTTGGACGGCGAAACACTTTCGTGCATCAATTCAGGCGCCAATAACCATCGCAGCAACCGTCCATCCATCTGTCTACACAGCTTAACCCTGCAGAGCAAACCAATGCTGCGGAATACAATGCAATTTCCCAATGCCTCTCATCCCCAGACCAGCACACTCTTTCATTCGATCGGGTCTCCACGACTCCACGAGTGAGGTCCAGCTAACTTATCAGTAGATTTTTGGAACTTTTTGGGCATTCCCGGGCAACCATTGCTGCACGCGCTGCATGAGTTGGCAAGACGATGGGCTTAGAAGTTCACAGTGCTGGTTGCTGCTAAGAGCTTTGAGAGGCAAGTATGCATGTCGTTCGTGTCTACTTATAATGGTGAGGGGAAAGTAATGGTGAGAGGAAATTGTAGCAAACATGGCCCCCATCAAGTGGTTACTACCAGAGCATGTTTAATTGATTTGCACATGCCACACAGTATGGACAACGAGCTCTTTTATGGTGGATCATACCACCCTATACCACCGTTGGCAAGGACCAGTATGGAATGATCTGACGGTTGAGATTAATTGTATACCACCACGGCTTGACATGTGGTATAGGGTGGTATGCATAGGTTGTATAGCTAGGTGGTATAGGGGTATTATTGGTAGTTTTTTCTTGATGGCATAAACGAAATATATGATTTTTTTATTTCAATTTTTTCATGTCCCTATGGTGTTATGGCCATTTTTTTCAAATTTCAAAAATGAATTGTTTCAAATTTTTTTCATTTCAAAATTTTCTTGATGGCACAAACGAAATATGTCAAATTTTTTTCATTTCTCTCTAGTGGTATGGCCGATTCTTTTCAAATTTCAAAATGAAAATTTTCATTTCAAATTTCAAAAATGAAAATTCAAAACTTTTTCGTTTCCCTGTGGTGGTATGACCAATTTTTTTTTCAAAATTCAAAAACAAAAATTTTCATTTCAAATTTCAAAAATGATTTTTTTCAAATTTTTCATGGTAGCATAAACAAAAAATCTTTCTCGGCCCGAGGTTGCCAAATTTATTTAAAATTTACAAAAATTATCTATTTACCCTTACCAAAAATAACCATATACTGCATACCACCACGTGGTGGCATGGTCCACCGTAAAAGAGCCTATGGACAACTAAACTGCATTTAGTACTCCAATTTTCAAAAGACTTAAAAAGACACTAGTAGTGGTGCTTGCAAAAATCACTACGGGAAATGGACAATATGTTGCAAGTCAAGCGCTCACGGCAAAGCCTAGAATACCGTCGGCAAAAGGTTTGTTGATGGCCTCCCTCGGCGGCATACTTCAACCGGCAAAGGGCCCCTTCGCCGTGAGCCGAAACACGGGCGCATGACAAACGTCTGTCGTGCGTGCTCCTAGGCTCTCGGCAAACTTTATTGCAAAAAAATAAAAAAAGAAAAGAAATCCCACAGGTCGGGCACTGCGCCCCCAACCGGTCGACTGCCATGGTTCTCCACTGCCGCCCCCTCCCTGCACCGGCCGTCGTACGCCACCACTAGGCCGCCACAATACCTATTTTGCCGTGAGTCCTGCTTTTACCGGAGTTTTCTTCATGTCCGTCAGCAAAATGGTATTTTTCCATGAGTTTGATAAAAAGCTCACGGAAAAAAGCAAAGCTCACGACAAACTTTGATTTCCCCGTAGTGAATAGTACACCTAGGACACGAACAACCTCCTCATCAAAGGATCCAGCAGTTCTCCTAACCTACTAACACTTCCTAAAGGAGGTATCAATGGTAACATGTCATGCCAAAGTTTGAGCTCGGGAGAAGCATGTCAGTTCGATACATATATGGATGTAGATAATTTACATGCCAGATCAGTAAAAGAAAAGGTGGTTGAGAATGAACCCTGACAGCAGGTAGGGACCTAGTATATGCTCTCAATACGATTGATGTGCCCGCATTATTTAGTGAACTTCTTCGTTACGCTCTCAATATTTAATTACTTAACCACATACACGTTGAAGTTCTTCGTTATGTTCTCCCTCCCGTTTATATCTCCTACTGATGCTGATCGATCATGCAACAAACTCCATGACTGTTTCTATCTCCGTAACAAATAACCAAAGTTTGAGCTTCGAGAAGCATGTCGGTTCGATACACATGGATCTGGATATTACATGGCAGATCAGAAAAAAAAATTGGTTGAGAATGATGAATCGTGGCAGCAGGCAGGCACCTAGTACACGCTCTCAACGTGATTGATGTGCCATCAGTGTATACCTTAGGCTTGCGAATTCCACCTTGAAGACGCGTGCGGGGACGAATCTGTTGTTCCTGCTGCTGCTGTGTTTCCGACGCAGAAGATCCAGCTGCGCCATCCGCAGAAGATCCGGCTCCAGCTTCCGAAGCAGATCCGCCTGGCACAGGTTCTGCCGCCGCAGGGGCAGCTGTGTCCCCCGGGTGCGCTGAGGCGGAGGGCGTGGCCGTCAGCGATTGGTGCGGAGTGGCAGCGGCTGTCGGGGATGTGCCCTGGTCGGGCCACGCGTCACCAGCAGAGAGATGCGCTGGCGCTGGTGTCTCCGACCCGCCTGAGGAGCCGCACGTGTCGTCGCCTGAGTGGGGCGTCGTCGCTGCTGAGCTGCCGGGCGCGCCAAGGCCACCTGTGCCAATGATTGGCACAAATCCCGGAGCAGATCCGTGTAGGTAATCAACTCCGATGCCAGCGCCCAGCCTTGTTTCTTCCTGCAACTCATTATTTCTTGTACCAAAATTTTCAGGATTAGCACTATTAATCATAGAATCATCTACAGATTCATCCCCATTTGATGGATTTAGAGAGTCAGATGGTAAAAGAAGGATTTCAGACCTAAGTCTAGCTCCAGCATTGGGATGAAGCTTTGAAAAAGGGAAAACATTCTCATCAAAGACAACATCTCTTGAGATATACACCCGGCCTGTAGATATATCTAGACATTTGAACCCCTTGTGAAGATTACTATATCCAAGAAAGGCACATTCTTTGGATCAAAAAGAAAGTTTATGATTATTATAGGGTCGCAGATTAGGCCAGCAAGCACATCCAAAGGTGCGAAGGGATCCATAATCAGGTTTTATATGAAACAGGCGCTCAAGGGGTGTGTCAAAATTGATAACTTTGCTAGGTATTCGGTTAATCAAATAGGTAGCTGTGAGAAACGCTTCATCCCAGAATTTTAGAGGCATATGTGCATAGGCGAGTAAGGAAAGACCAACTTCCACAATGTGCCTATGTTTTCTTTCGGCAGCACCATTTTGTTGATGTGTATGAGGACAGGAAACTAAGTGAGTTATGCCTACTTTGGTGAAGAAGGAATTCAACTTCTCATACTCTCCACCCCAATCAGACTGAACAGCAACAATTTTCTTATTAAAGAGCCGCTCAACTAGATTCTGAAAATCATGGAATTTTTGAAAGACTTCAGATTTGTTCTTTAGCAAGTAGAACCAAGTAAATTTACTGAAGTCATCAATAAAACTCACATAATATTTATATCTCCCAACCGAATCGATGGCTGGCCCCCACACATCAGAGAAGACAAGTTCCAAAGGTTGGGTAGAAATACTTGTGGAAATAGAATAAGGAAGTTGATGACTCTTGGCTTGTTGACAAGCACCACACACTGAATGTTTATTTGATTCTAACAAATGAGGAAGCTTATTATCCCTAAGAACTCTCTCAACTATGGGAATAGCAGGATGCCCTAAACGACTATGCCATCTATCAACGGACACTTTATTGACTCCAAACACTTGCTTCGACGACGAAGGAGGAAGAGGGTAAAGTCCCTTGCGGCATGGCCCCTCAAGAAGAGTGCTCTTCGTGTCCCGATCCTTAACAAGAAAGTAATCAGGATGAAATTCAAGAAAAACATTATTGTCGGAGGCAAGTCGATGAACAGAAATAAGATTCTTTTTAGTAGATGGAACATGTAGAATATCTCTAAGATGCAGATTGCGAGATGGGGTATGAATTGTAGATTGACCCATATGACTAATGCGCATACCTGCACCATTTGCAGTGTGAATTTATTCCACACCATTGTACTTGTCACGAGTCGTCAGCTTCTCCAACTCTCCCGTGATGTGGTCGGTGGCGCCCGTGTCAGTGTACCAATTGGTGTCGACGTTGTAGGAGTTCATGGCCGCCGACACGTGCTTCTCTTCAGGGACGTAGTTCTCAAACCGGTGCCAGCACCGATCTGTAGTGTGTCCGGTTTTGAAGCACACCTGACAAACAGGCTTGCTGTTGTTGCCGCCAGCGCCAGAGGTCCTGAAAAAATTGCCACGTCCAGCGCCACCATTGTTGCCTTGGCGTTGGTTGAAGTTGCCGCGTCCATTGCCACGGCCTCCACCATTGTAGCCACGACCGCCGCCACTGCGACCGCCGTTGTTGTAGCCGCGCCCAGCATTGTTCCCGCGACCACCATGATTCACCGTGTTGACTGAAGAACTAGATTTGCCAAGACCTAGCATATCCATACGAGTTTCAAATGCAAGTAGCTGCTGGAACGCTTCACTTACAGTTACCGTCTCCTTCCTGGTGATGAGGGCAGAGACAATCGGGTTGAAATCTTCGTCGAGTCCTGTGAGGATGTACTCGACTAGCTCTTCTTCTTCAAGTCGCCTTCCAGCAGCTATCATCTGATCTCCAAGCCCCTTCATCTTCCCGACGTACTCAGAGATCGTCGAGGTGCCCTTCTTCGTGGTTGCGAGGGCGAGGCGAGTGTTGAGCGCACGCGCACGGTTCTGCGAGGAGAACATGTCTTCAATCGTAGACCAAAGGGCCGCCGCCGTTTCCTTGGCAGCGACCTGGGAGAGAACTTCCTGGGCCAATGACCCAAGAACGAAGCCAAGGACCTGTTGATCCCTGGAAAACCACTCTTCATAAGCCGGGTTGGACACCTTAGCATCCTTCCCATCAGGGCTTTTGCCATCAATCTCCATGTCAGGCGCTGGTGTAGCGCCGGTGAGGTGTCCTTCAAGGCGAGCTCCTCGGACAGCAGCGAGGACTTGAGGCTTCCACATGGCATGATTGGTGCGAGATAGTTTCTCGGACACCGTCACGCCGAAGAACGGGTTGGCAATGGAGGAAGTCATGGTTGTGGCTCGAGATTATGAGTAGAGATGTATTTGGAGATGTGTTTCTGGCTCTGATTACCATGTAAAACAATCAGAGGAGCGGAAGTTTGGGAGGAACGCCGTGCCTCTCCCTGGCCGGCGGCTTCGTGTTTATATATTGAGGAAGAGCCCCTCAAGTGGCTTGTACATCAAGGAACTAGATACACCGGCCGGTGGTTGAGATATATCAAGTTGTTACAACAATCTACAAAGATCCTAATCTAAACAACTCAACCGACCGGTGCATATCTAGGCATACATATCAATTACATTATCTAACAAATGGGTCACAATTATTAATTATCAGTTCATAGCCTAGATAATAATCTCTGCAGTGCTGTGACCATAATGGCACCAGGACTTATTTATTGTTCAAGTAGTAATGATTATTTAGCTGACCTGAAGTAGAATGCTCTATTACATTGCTTTGTTAACTTACCAGTCTTAGCACATTGACATTGTTTTTCACGGACTATAATGATATACACATGAGAGAAGATATCAATGCATTTGCTTTTTTGGTTTCAACTCGTTTTTTTTTGTTTAATTTTGAAGAAGCTTGTGTCCAGCCATATATTCACAACAGTCACACCAGCTAGCAAGCCATCAGTTCTGAGTTAGAAGAAGTACAGGTTTTTTGTGCCATAGTCGTTGCCCTAAGCCTGATTTTCCTCTCACTCGGTTTACTGAGAAGCTGCAATCCGGTATTAGACTACAGGTTGGTCTGTTTTCATTGCATATTGCAGCAAACTCTGGTATTCAGTCCAACAAAAGCAGTTTGGCGAGTTAGTTATTCAGGAGGTACAATGACCAATGAACACTTGGACATCACATGAATCAACCCATCCATTAATTGATGCAAGTGTGCACATGCTACATATGAGGCCTTCAACCCAGTTTATATTATCATTCTCAATCAAGATGAGAAACTTTGTGGATGTCATCTCACAGCTATGTTCTACTGATTGGAAGCTAAATCTGGGGCTATATTTCAAGCTAAATTGGTGCTATGTAAATATGCTGAAATTTCACCTCAAAAATATTGATATACAGAGTGGAGGCTTTGTCATCTGAACTCAAGTATCGCTGTCCAAAATCTATCTTCTGTATCAACAGGTGATATTGCTACACTTGAGATGCCTATTCAGCTATATTTTCTTTCTTCATATCCTTTTATCATTCATTTTCTCACTGCAACATTAGTATATGTACTCCAAGAGTGTTTGTCTTCCATACCAGTGTACCACTAGTGATTTATACTACTACTGTATTGCTTCCCTCGTTACAAAATATGCCTCTGTTTGTGATAACCATACATACATGGTTTATCGTTTTTTTTTCTTTTCCTCACTGAATGTAATGGTTTGATAAACCATTTATTAGTCCTCTTGTATGTATGCTACAATTTATATCCTTATGTATCTGATACGTTATTGTACCTTAGTATAAAGTTTAAATAATTAGTCTTACTTGGTCTTATCACTTCCAATGCCATTTGATATCTAGCTAGCACATACACAATAGCATTATGCTACATTTTCAGGCATAGAGTTTCCTTCAGATATATAACACCCATGTCAAGCTTTTTTTGCTAGTTTTAGACGTCATGATGTTATCTTATATATATACATGTAAGGCATATAGGCTCCAACACAAAAATGAGTGGGAATGATGAAAATTACAAAGTGGCATATATTCCTGGAGATCAACCGGTTTGGTTTGGATAAGAAACAGTAAGAGTGTTCTAGTTACAATGCGGCTGTTAATTTCTCTATATGATCACTCTTAAATAGTTTTACAATGAGGAGGAAATGCTATCTGGATAGCTGAACATGCAGTTAGCTTTGAATGATTGTTTTTCTTCCAAAGCTGCTGATGTCTAACGCTGTAACGCAGATCGAAACAGAAAAACAGTTAGGAAATTTCCACAAGCTGGCTTGCTTGCTGCCTATCATGTTAGAAAATTGGATAGGCTACCTTAGATTTTTAGAAAACTTTGGACATGTGGTGTAGCTTTAATTGTTGGACTAATTACGATCAAATAGAACCATCTGTTGCAGCGAGAGCTAGCTTCTACTTTACTCCTCTCCGGATTTTCAGTAATAGCCTTTTTTAACTCATTATCACATTTAGTTGGCGTGTAGCAAAGATTGTGCCAGGTTTGCAGAGTTCTACCGATTGCACAATAAGGTAACCCCCCTTTATAGTTATCATGCTCTTGGGTATCACAAGTCCACAACCAGTTCATAAGCATTTCCCACTCACTCGAATGAGTTATGCTATCTACACCATAATCAGTCTTTTACTACAATAAGCCTAGTATATTAAATGTGAGCTATAACTAGCACGAACTGATTTTCTTGTTGCAACTTAGGTGGTTCCTGTTTACTATTCCAAGAGCCCTAGAGGGGCTAATCATGAAAACTCCTTTTTGCCTCTTAGGTTCCTCTAACTTGCAGCACTTCACTAATGTCAGTATTGCTTTATCTATATAGGCTAACTTTGTTAATCATGTGATTACTCTTGCACTACTCATATATCCACTAATGAATTTTACCAGCATGTTATTACCATATTCAAACTATGACTCATTTTCAACGCAATGTTTTATACTCTGTGAGACTTAAGTCCAAATCATTAGTCGAAGCAACTGAAAGTTGCGATATCGACTAGAGCATGACGCTCAGGAAGTAAGTCCACAAAAGCTTGAGCATGAGCAAGCTTTTGTCGACTTATCTGCTTATTTTGTGTTGTTACTATACCACGGTTGAATGAGACATATGACCTTTGATTGAGACATCTTTCCAAAAATACAAGTTATTACATCTTTTATATATCAAAATCTCTTCCCTTGCAGGATTTCACCACTGTAAGTATCTCTTCACTTGCTCAAGACTAACCCGTACATGCTAGACCTTTGCGTTTTCCTTTGCAGGTACATTGGTTTTCATCACCTAACTAAGTCAAAAATTAGTGCATGATATGTTGGTTTTCATAGTGTCATGATCTTCAAAACATAATATATCATATGGACATTCTGGACATTTGGATATCACCATCTATTGAAATCACCACTTTTGGCATTCATCAATCATTAGTCTCTCACTATAATGGTTCTCAAAAAACAATAGCTCTATCTTGCTCTATCTTCACCTCCGACTTTCATCAAAATACAAGGTAACTGCTTCCATCCCCTCCCCTCTAACAACGGATGTCTTTCCGTTGCATAGTAATATTGTTATTACTTTTACTACTATCGAAATACCTTGATCCAAGCTATAACCACTTTCAAGCTGTCAGTATATGTTTCAAGTGATCATCTTATCCTTCATATCTTGATTCACATGCCTATTCAGGAGGTTTGTGAATGGGCAAATCTAGGCTCTGGGCATATTTATGCATGTTCTACTTATGTGATCTTAAAAATTCAAAGCAATATTCTGTCATGTACTTATATGTTTATGAGAATCCATGTTTATGAGATCCAAATGTGAAGAATGATTCCATGAAAAGGCACCGTGATAGCCGAAATCTCAAAGTGAAAGAATGATTCCATGAGAAGGCTCCGTGATAGCCGAAATCCCAAAGTGAAAGAATGATTCCATGAAAAGGCTCCGTTATAGCCTGAGTTCCATCGTGAGAAAGAAAAAGTTCGTGAAAAGGCTCCGTTATAGCCTGAGTTCCATCGTGAGAAAGAAAAAGTTCGTGCAAAAGGCTCCGTTATAGCCTGAGTTCCATCGTGAGAAAGAAAAAATTCGTGAAAAAGGCTCCGTTATAGCCTGAGTTCCATTGAGAGAAAGAAAAATTCGTGAAAAAGGCTCCGTTTTAACCTGAATTCCACCATGTGAAAGAAAAATTCGCGAAAGGGCTCCGTGATAGCCGAGAAAAGAAGAGAAAGAAATGTTTCGAGAAAGAGGCTCCTTGATAGCCAAAGGCTCCGTGAAGGCCTAAATCCCACCGTAAAAGGGATTCCCACCGAAAGGCTCGAGACAACAACAAGTTGTAGCCTAAATCCCACCGTAAAAGGGATTCCCACCGAAAGGCTCGAGACAACAACAAGTTGTAGCCTAAATCCCACCGTAAAAGGGATTCCCACTGAAAGGCCTGAGACAACAACAAGTTGTGACCTAGATCCCAGAGTAAAGGGACATCCTATGAAAGGGCCTGAGACAACAATAAGTTGTGGCCGAAATCCCAGAGTAAAGGGACGATTCCACCGAGATCCCAGAGTGAAGGGATGATTCCACCGAGATCCCAGAGTGAAGGGATGATTCCATGAAAAGGCTTGAGACAACAATAAAACTACCTTATTTTGGAAGGTTGATGACATGATATAACCAACTATGAAATATATCTTGGCTTGGCATGTGCATACATTTCATTCATTTGCATCAAGACATGCATCAAAAGCATTGCATTGCATGAGATTTATCTCAGTTTTACTTTCCAAATTGAGCCAAAAGGAAGCAACAAGTTGAGGCATGAGTTATCCTTCCATCCCGAGCCAAAGGCAACAACGAGTTGCGACATCAATTTAACTTTTCACCAGTTTAACTTTTCAAGCTATTCGGAGCAAAAAGTGACAAGTTTTAGCATCAACTTTCATTTCGGTATACACTTGTTTTTCCTCTAACCTTGCAGGATTTAAAATTACATAGTGGAAGCAAAAAAGGTTGTGAAATTTAACAATAATCATCAAGTACCATATATTTAACATTACCTATATGATTTGGATCTACGGATGCTTATGGGAAATAATGATTGGATCATTCTTTGTGCTATATATATACAACCCCTTTCAGGTGAAAGCTGTTGGGCCAACCTGACCTAAGTTGCAGATTCAACAAGGCTCGACGCTAGAGGGGCTCGACCTCATCATCTTCAACAACTTCGTGTCTTCCGCTGCACAGGCTCAGGGGGCTCAACCCGGCATCATCCTCAACTTCGCATCTTCTACTACGCGGCTCAAGGGGCTCACCCTCGACATGCTTCAGTATCACCATGTACCTCGACTACTTCGACGACATCATCTATTTCAAGTGTGATTCAACCTCGACCACCTCGACTACTTCGACTACTACACGCGAAGCTTCTCTCACGAACACCGGCCAAGAGGGGCTGGGGCTGCACTGGAGAACCAGTACATCATCATTGTCCGGTGCTCGTGAGAGAGTTTGAAGATATTGTAGCAAGCATCGATGACGAGCACTTCAGCTACATTGACTCTTGAAGCAAGGTGTGAAGCCGCACGAAGAGCGAAGCATGTACAAGGCACTTGGAGGTAGTTACCAGCACTTGAAGGCAAAGTAACTGGAGTCGGTATATGTAAATCCAAGATTGTGCGTGCTCTTTTCTCTATGTCCTTTTTTCCCATTGGGTTTTTGGGATGGAGTTTTTAGTGAGGCGCACATGGGTAGGTTGCTAAGGGCGTTCCTTGCAACCAAAGTTGGAGTTGTATTTTGGCCTCTTTTAAACATGAGCAACTATTAGGTCTTGTTGTGCCGACCAAGACCAAATAGTTGAGGGGCTAGTGTTGGGGTGCGCCTTAGGAGGCCTAAGGCTAGAACCCCCTTATGTGTAAAAGAGGCCAAAAGAGGGGTCTGAGGGTGTCATTGTAAAAATTGAGGACCTATTTGTAATTTAAGACTTCATCGGTGGAAATAATATAAAGACCCACCTCCTCCCTATACAAGAGGGGGAAAGGCTGGGAGGAGGAGGAGGAGGTTCTTTTGCTTCACACATTGTCTTTCTTCTTCCTGCTGGGATCAGAGATCCCAACAGGGACGACGATCTCGCCGTTCCTCGAGCACGAGCTCGCCGGCTCGACGCCATCAAGCCGACAAGATCCAAATCAAGTTTCTCCTCCATCTTGCGATTGCCTTTTACAGGCTGATCTCCCCAGCCTCCCATGCCGTTACAAGCATGAGCATGAGCTGTTTGTTTTTTTAGGAAACAGGAGGGGGTGACCCCCCTACTAATTATATATTATAATAAAGAGAAGACACAAATGTAAGGAAACAAAGAAAGAGAGAAAGAAAATCAAAGAAATTACAAAGCTGATGCTATCCATGAAGACATATTTGATTTCCAACTTTGTTTTGCCCTTAGAACAACTAGTCGTCGTCCTGTTTGTTTAAAGCGAGAGTTGGGCTTCCTGGCCCGAGTCGTCGTTCTTTCGGCCGCCCATCAAAACAGTCGCACAAAGCATCATGCATGCTTCACATCGCTTTTGTAGGCGTTCTCTCTGCTGGTGTAAGTGGATCAGACATTAGGTGCATCTCCCATGCCGCTCATTTCCAATAAGCACTAGATGTGACCAGCCTGCTGTCTACTGGAGTCACAATAGGGTAGAAGCAAGTACACGTCCATGCATATTACTGGCCAGAAACAGAAAATGGGGAACTTTCACCGCTCTCCTCCTCATAGGACTTCGCTCTACTTCGTCATCTTGGAAAGCAGCAATCTTGTTGAACGTCCTTCTGCTCGGTGCCTTGTGGACGGTGGAACACGTGTGCGGAACCCGTCCCAAGTGAAGAACATGCACGCGTTGTGTCCTTTGGTGTAAGCGGATCGGTCATTAGGTGCCTCTCCCTGATGCCACTCATTTCCAAGCACAAAAATTAACGTGATCTGCAGCCTACTGTCTACTGGAGTTGCAATTGGCAGAAGCAAACATGTCTAGCAAGTAAGTCTGTCCATGCACAGTGATTGCCCGGAGTAACCTTCAGTCTATTTCTACACGCACTCTCCCTGAAATGGCACCACGAAGCCTTCGACAACGGCATGTCTTAGCAATATATATAGGACGGCCATGAGACGAACAGCAGTTTAAGACATACTATTGGGGGAGCTCGAACGATACAGGGACAGGGTGGTGCATAAATTAAATGAGGATTGAGGCAGAACTCGGAAGTGTAGTGGTGCACTGATGCGCAGAGGACTCTGTCACGCTATGGAGGAGAGTCACAATGCAGCAGCACATTAAAAGCTCATCCATCAGCAGGTCTGGCTGGCCGTCGATCTACTACAATTTTTTGCAATGTCTGTGTAAACCAATTCTTTTTAAAAAATTTAAATGACTCTTGTTATTTCTACGAGTAATTTTGTCGTCGGCATTTGCATGCATAACAATAAAAAAAAAGTGCAACAAAACATTTCACTACCATGTTCACTGCGTACTCTGTTCGGTCCGTCTGTCCGAGTCTCCTCGATGATCAGCAGTAGCGGAGTAGCACACGAGGATATATGGCTTGAGAGATTTTCTTTCACAGCTCTGTTGGGGACGTCTATTTTTTAATTGTACCTTTTTTCACATACTAGTAATACATAGAGTGTTCACAAGCGTTTTAAGCACGTCCACCTACAGTATAGTAATATATGCAGCCGAACCGAACTACATCCAATTAAAGTTGTAGTAGAAAAGCCTCGATCACAGCTGATCATGAAGGTCCAACGATTCTGTACCTTCCAGCTTGTACCAGCCCATCCTGTGCCTTGTTCTTCATTCACCGTCATTCCAGGTTTTCCAATGTCTCGCATTCCAACGTTCATACGGAGTGCCAAGAGGCCTTCATCGTGTCGATGTGAATATGTGATGAATGATCGCTGATGAGGGAAGAAACTACATGCAGTAGATGGATGCGCGCGGCCGGTTTACCAGAGCAATCCTCGTTCTATGCCTACACACACTCACACGAAACGGCTCCTGCAGGTGCTCTGGGCAACGGCACAACTCAGCAACGGGCATGCAATTAATCACAATGGGACGAACAGTAGTTAGACATTGTGTGTGTGTGTGTGGGGGGGGGGGGGTGCACGAGGCAGGTGTGGTGCATAAACGAGGGCTGTTTCATCAAAAAAAAAAAAGAGGGCACAAATGCAGTGGTGCGCAGAGGACAAATCTCGGGTCAGGTTTTTATATATATATGAAGCCACTGTATAATGTACGTGCAGCACTCACGGTGTCATTTTTCCAATATGAAACTCGAAATTAGAGTAATTAAGAATAAAACACTAACTTTTTGGATGTTTTCAGATCGAAGTAATTCTGGTTATGCGTGCAAAAAAAATGCTACAGATTAAAACCTTTCATCAGTCTCCTAGCTAGAATGCGTCCTATTGGATGTGAGCCATTCTGTTGAACAAATGTTCATCTGCTCCTTGATGTCTGAAGTGCGCTGGCCGAACCCGCTTCCTGTTGAGGAATAGCATTAGCGCAAGCCTTGAGCTTTTCTTACAACGCTACCACCTACCGGGAGTCCGGGATGACTGTTTTGACTTGCACTTAGCTTGCACCCTACATACTACGGGACATCTGTTTGATGGAATGAAACAATGTTCAAGCCGGCTCCTGCCCGCCGTTGATTCCAAAAAAGGACTTAACCACTCTGTCTGTGATCCTCTGGAACACTCGTGCCTGGTTTCCCTATGCCTCCCACTCCAAAGTGGCTCACACACATCCTGGGATGAATCGATTCTCGCAGAGCGAAAAAAAACTACCTGGAGTGGATGTGATTGACGAGACACCAAGTAACCATCAATCTATGTCTAGATATATGCATGACTCTCCAAAGAAATAACACCACTGAAGCTTTCAGCAATGTCATTTCTCAGCAATATATATAGCGGCATGAGATGAATATAGCAGTGACTAGTGAAGTATGTAAGATGGACTGCAGGAGCTCGATTGCAGAGGCAGGTACAAGTGTAATGGTGCATAAAGGTCGTTTATGCATGGAGTCACGGTGCAGCACATGACAGAGTAATTAATTAATAAGAGTATAAATACTGCCGTTCCATAATCTTTGGGATGTATCATTCTGCTGTAAACTGTTTTTTCCATCAACTTTTTTCATTTTGAAACCATTCACGTTATTTCTTAAGGATTTTCTTGCATTAATATAAAATTGCCACAATTTCCATGCATTAAAAAGAAGAACAAAAGGCACTACTCTAACTCGAAGGAAGAAGGCGAAGCCATTCCAGCTGTAGCTCAACTCAAATTATTTATGAAAAAAAAAGGGAAAACCCACCGCTGTATGTGTTCATTAAAACTATGATCTATCTAGGTAGATATATAATCTGCAGAAGCGGAGAGTTGGAAGCCATCTTGTTGGATAGATGCCTTTGCTGGGTACCTAGCTAGCTCTCATGTCGAATCTGCATAGTGAAGACAACTAGACTGGCCCGAGCCCCGAGGCCTCCTGCTGACCTTGACGTTGACTAGCATCTTGTAATAAGCGTTGTGATCCCCGTGGGTAAGCAGATCGGAAATTAGGTGCCTCTCCTCTCATCTCTCTAATGCTGCTCATTTCCATCCTTCCAAGCACACAATGTGATCAGAGCCAGCTGTCTGCTGGAGTTACTAGCTAAGAATTAATATGGAACTATGCATATGGGGCTACAACTATATATCCTTTGAACTATGCATGTACCTAGCTTATAAGAATTAATATGGAACTATATGCATAGCCATGCTTATTACACGAGATATTGATAATAGGAAAACAGAGAGAGAATCGAAGGAATGGAAATATGAAATATCCGGACTCACCAAAGGTAGAGTTATATATAAATAACTAGGTTACAATAAGCAGCAATTTCATCGCAATATCAAAATCAAACCATCCAAGCTAATATTGAAAGGACTCATTATTATTCTAAGGCAACAGGAAATTAAAGAAAACTTAACAAAGAGAGATCATCGAAATATCCGACAGCCATTAGCGGTGGAACAAGAGGAATCCAAAGCCTTCTTCTTCGGGAGTAGCGTGTGTATTTTCTTCTCACGATGTGCCAGAGATTGGACTTGTATATGACCCAACTCGCACGCCTTCTGTGCAAAATTAGTTTTGTTAAAATGTGCCAAGACGACCACCTACCATGGATGAATTAATTAATCTATCTTATAGCTTGTTGCGCAGAGCTAACATCTTGTTAATCTTCCATCTCGCCGGATCTACCACATTGTACTAACTAATAACTACTAGGATTCACGATAATGTAGTTTAGGGATACACGGGACGAGGATCTTCCCGATGTTCATCGAGCACAAGCTCGCCACCATCAAGCTAGCCAGTAGCCGACATGATCCTAATCGAGTTTTCCCACCCTCTCGCGATTGCTGTTACATGCTGATTTTCACAGCCACACATGTGCGAAACCTGTGTCGATCGCGAACAATAACTGCACAAGCATCATGCCTCACACCGCTTGTAGGCGTTCTCTATCTGCTGGTGTAAGTGGATCAGACATTAGCTGCCTCTCCCATGCCGCTTAGGTACTGGTGCTCCGCCCCCATCCTCTCCCCCTCCGGCTCTCTGCCCTCACTTGGATTTGGCGGGAGAGGAGAGGCGAGCGTGGCGCGGGCGCATGGGGTCCCTCACTCCGTCGGCTGGGGACGACAGCGTGGTACAGTGCAGTGTGTGCGGGCGTCGCTGATCAGGCGACGGGAACCCTATCTATGGGCGTCGGCGGGGTTTTTCTTGCAAAATGACCATCCTAGCAACGCCTACTAGCTAGGATGGGCTGCACATGCCCTTAGGTGCTTGCTTCTCCCTGATGCCGCCCATTTCCATTAACCACTAAATGTGATCAGCCTGCTGTCTACCGGAGTCACAATAATTGGGCAGAAGCAAGCAAGTATGTATATGCATAGTGATGCATCACGGAAGCTTTCGGCAACACGGCACGTCTCAGCAATATATAGGGTCATGAGACGAACAATAGTTAAGACCAACAATAATAATCTTTCTTCAGGTTAATTACGGAGGAGAGTCACGCACTCACGTAACGTGCATGCAGCACCTAGCTGCACACTATTTTTTGAGGAACATTGGCAGGTGCTCTGCCTTCTCATTGAAGAAGGGGAACAGCAAAAATTACATGTTAGCCTAGTAGCCTTGACAAGTTGCCAGGCTGAAAATGGTTAAATGAAAAACTACCGGCCTAAATTACATTTGCCGGTCTGTCAAGCAACAAATTAAATAAAACGGACTATTCCAGGAGCATTGTTTTCCTTTGGCTCCTACTCCAACGGAAGCTACTGATCACGGACAGAATCCTTAAGTGTGATGGCCAGGTATATCCCCTCGAACAGTCATGCATGGTTTCCCTATGTCTCCCACTCCGAAAGAAGCTCTACCTGCTGGAGTACGTGGATGTGATCGATTGACCTCTCCAAAGAAATAATGGCACCACTGAAGCTTTCAGCAATGGCATTTCTCAGCAATATATAGCGGCATCTTACTATTACTAATTAGAGGTATCTTTTGAGGCCTTCACGTGATGCCACCTAGGATCCTAGGTGGACAGCCTAAAAAAATAGAGAAATCCTTTAAATTCTCACAAAAATCAGAAACATCCGGCCATCAATTCAACATCTCTAATCATAATAGCCATTAGATCTGTTATCTTTCTAATAAATTACCCACCTCTGCCATTATGAAAATAGACCAAAGTAACCCCCTAAACATGTATGTAAATTACCCACATATGCCATTATAAAAAATAATGTAAATTAACCCTTATTTTTCATGTAAATTACCCTGCCACTTATGCTACTATAAAAACAATATCAAATAACCCCCTAAATTTGCATATAAATTATCCACTTATGTTCTTATTAAATTTAAAATAACCCCTAAATCTGAATCTAAATCATATAGTTATAATAAGATCTTAAAGTGCATCAATATAAAATTTTAAATTACTTTTTCTATAATTATTAATATATTATTTATGTTTTTCAAAGAAAATATATTATTTATGTTATTGTTTATATAAAAAATACTTTCCATAATGTGTGTCGTCATATACTCATATTCATGAATGAGAGACAGATAAGAATATCAAATTTTATGTTGTTTATGGCTTAAGTGTTCCATTAGATACAAATCAAACACACATGGAGGTGCTATGCTAAGGGATAAAACTGTTACTAACTAAACATATTACAATCATTAGAATATGTAATAGATGAATGAGAGTATGAGATAGATAATTATAATTATTAGCTATTTTTAACTAGCCCGTGCGGGGCACGGGTTGATAGACTAGTGAGATGAATAATAGGTAAGGTAGATTGCAGCTGGAGCTCGATTGCAGATGTAGGTGGTGCATAAATAGGGCAGATACAATTGTAATGGTGCGTAAAGAAATAATTAATCTTGTGTCATGTTGTTTATGCATTGAGTCACCGTGCAACACATGGCAGCGTAATTAATTAAGAGTATACACATACTGCCGTTCCATAATCTTCGGGATAATGTTTCATTGCGCGCCTCTCTGTGTAATAAACTAATCTTTTTTGAAACCATTCATGTTACTTATTTCTTAAGTATCTTCTTGTATTAACGTACTGTCACAATTTTCATGCATGAAAAAGAAGAGCAAGCACTACTCTAAAATCATTTCAGATGTAGCTCAACTCAAACTATGATCATTAGAAAAGTTTTTAAAGGGAAATAACCCACCGCTGTGTGTGCTGATCTATCCTAGCTAGATAATCTGCAGAAGCGGAGTTGCAATCCATCTTGCTGTAGATGCCCATTTGCTCGTGGTACCTCTCGTGCCGAATCTGCATCGCGAAGAGAACTAGGCGAGCGCGAGGCCTCCTGCTGACCTTGACGGGAATTTCGTAAGCGTCAGTTCGTCGCCCGTTGGTAAGCGGATCGGAAATAAGGTGCCTCTCCTCTCCCTGATGCCGCTCATTTCCAACTTTCCAAGCACAGAATGTGACCAGCATATAGAACAATGAATGGACTACATATATGATATATCCTTGTGGCCATATATACACAAAGACAATAATCATAGCACATATGAAGTCACCAGTTTCTTTACGACATGAAATTCCTGCTTGTCCCTGCTATTTATATATAGCTCTACCTCTCGTAATACAAGCCAGAACCCATGTAATACTAGTAATGAAGGATTGGTAAAGCAACATGAATGTGAAGGAATACACGTACAGCTACACTGGCATGCAGTTAACATGCCGTCCTTTTTTTCTCAGATTAAATAAAGTGAGTTTGGCTAAAAAGATGTCATTGTTGTTTTGAGAAGGAACATTATGGCACAGTCTGATCACGAAGGGCGTGCCTTTGCCCCCCCCCCCCCCAGTCCTTTTCAGAAAAGAAAAAAAATAAGACACAAGCTTTTGGATATATCTTCTTTTTTTCAAGACAACAATTTTAATTATGTGAACCGAATAATTAAATATGTTTTTGTTCAATGTACTGAGTATTTCCTTTCGAATGTCCGGGCACACGGCTAAAGACAACTGGAGGGCACCAAAAAAAGCAATAGCAAAAGTATCGAGTGCAGTTCAATTAAGACAACAATTACTATTGGCATCTTACTCAAAACTACAGTACTATGCAGTTTGGACGATCTTAATTAATATGCAGCAAGGAAAGATAACATTTTTTAACAAAAAGATAATTTCATTTTGTCCTATTCATCTAATGAACAAAGAATGTGAGTCCATGTTGATGGCAGAAAAAGGTGAATTCCTCGGCATTGTACCGATAGAATGCCTGAGAAAAACTCGAATAATGTGCATGCTGATAACGTATGTAATTGTAAAAAAAGATCGGCAATTAGCTATAATTGTGGATGAATGGACTGATTCATTTACCAGAACGTAGTACAAGTACAATAAATAGAAGTTTTAGTGAATCCGTACGTGGATCCAGGTGCATGGGAGAAACCGCATGCATTGGGTTGGTTTGGAGTCCGCGGATGAGATCACCCGACCTTTGTTTTGTACAGTACAGTACTTGACACAGAGAGTTTGGGCTTTATGGCAAATTAACCAGTGCTGAACTACTCAAGGCTCGAGTAAGCTTGTCGAGTAGTATCTAGTCCAAGCAGAAACTCAGCAAACAAAGGCTGCAGAAGAATACAAAAGTTCTAGCAAAAAAGGCTCGATCACAACTGAGAGGTAGAGTTCAACATCTCTGGCACCTCTGGCGACACCGACATCGTCCTGCACTCTTCTAGATTTGTCATGTATGGTTTCCCCATGCCTCGCATTCCAAACAGCTAATCATGTGGAGCCACTGCACAACAGGGTAGAAATAATCCGACGGCGACAGGCCGGCAGCAAAGACCAGAAGCTAGCAGGGATGAATGGTGGCAGAGGGGAGAATGAAGTTGCTATATACATGGAGCAGATGTGATTTCACCGGCTCAACCGTCGATCAATCTCTACATGCACTCTCGTACGAAATGGCACCAAGGAAGCTTTCAGCAACGGCATGTCCCAGCAATATATATGTATGTAGCGGCATGAGATGAACTGTAGTTAAGGCAGATTGGGGGAGCTCGATGGCACGAGGCAGGTGGTGCATAAATTTAGGGCAGAAGTGTGTATTGTGCGAGGGGACTAATTAATGAGGTTTATGGAGCCACGGTTGCTAACACTAGTTAGTCGAAAAAATAATATTTCTAACACTAAACCAGAGGGGTCAAGAATAGAGATAACCAATACTGCCGCTCCAAACTTTTTGTGTGATGTCTCGTTCTGGCTTTGTGTAAACTAATTCTGTAAAAAGAAACCCTTTCATTAACCATTCTTTGTTATTTTTGAAGTAACTTTCCTGCCATCATTTGTACCAGAACGAAATAGAGTGCTATATTACCTTTACTACTATGTTCCTAGAACTACGACACTCGGTCTATCCTCGATGACTGCAGAAACAGGGCAGCAGAATGCGACTCCTAACGTTCATTCTGCTATACCTCTTTTTTCATACTTCGGAGTGCTCCAATTTTCAACAAAAAAAAACTGGTAGCTGCTAACGAAAATAGTGCACACCTAGCACAAGAACAGCCTCATCACGATCAAAGGATCCAGTGCTCCTCATCTACTAATATAACACTTGTGAAAGGATCGGAGGAGCTTGAGATCAAGAAGCATCGGAGAACCTAGCGGCAAGTCGGCACCGAAAGCACCAACGCATGGTTGTTTCCAGCGCGACGTACGGGTGGATGCGGTGGGATGCAATTTCCCAACGCCCCTCAATCCCAAGCCACACTGTTTCTTTTTTGTATCAACGAAAAGGCCACAACATTAATTTCTTTTTAAAAAAATTTCCCCACGAAAAGGCCACACAATTTTGTGTCTCCACCACTCCACTGCACGATGACTGATGTTTAGCCTTTTAGTAGCTTCACTTGTTGGGTGGGCATTTGGTCATACACTCATATGAATGTATAGTTGATCTTCACAACTTGAGTTGCAAGCCATCTTGTGTGAGATCTTTTGCAGCCCTTGACGAGCATGCGTTGCTTGGTCCGCTGGTGTAAGCGGATCATCAGACAGTAGGTATCTCTTGATGCCGCTCATTTCCAAGCACAAAATGTGATCACTAGCCTGCAGCTATCTGCTGGAGTTAGAACTGGCAGCAGCGAGAAAATAGTATGCCAAACACAAAATAAATATGCAACTATATATGGATGGCCTACAACTTATCCTTGCAGCCTATATGTACGAGCTCCCCTTCACATGAGTATGAAGTAGTATATATATTTGTGATGAGAATTGGCCGGTAGATGAAATGAGTTAAAATAGCGGCCTTTAAAAGAGCGGTCACACTCTCACCGGAGCACGGACACACATAGTTCATATATAATGACATGTTGGGAGCTACTAGGCTTTTGCTTTAATTTATGTGTTGTTTGATGCCATTATTGTCAGCAAATCAAGGTGTTTATTAAGGTACATATGCTTTTGGTCTCTGTTTGGTTGCTTTAACGATCGTTGTAGCGTTCATCTACTAGAGGAGGTTGCCTTTTAGTTTTTACACTACACTAGCACACTAGCACGTAGCACCAGATCAGTAAAAGAAAAGGTCGTTAAGAAGGTACAACCCTGGCAGCAGGCACGCAGTACGTGCTCCCAATGTGATGCTGCGTTAGCCTTCTTAAGTAAATAAACTTGAGATTTTCTTAATGAAATACACGTGAAAGTTCTTCTGCTTTAATTTCCATCCTGATCCTGATCCTGATCATCTCAATGAGCAGGAGAGTGTATTAGGGTTTTGCACTGTAACGCAAACGGAGCAGTGTGGAAATCAAGGCCCCAGTAAGCTTGCAGTTGGCGAGTTTGAACTTACATACAGTCCAACTGGGGGGGGGGGGGTGTGACTGTCTCGAGTCTTGACCTACCCTTCTTTTCACATACTAATAGTATGTTAAATGTTAACCAATTCATCTTCCAACTGCTATAACGAGGCTGAACCGCAGAGTTCTAGCAGAAAAGGCTCGATCGGGCACACTATTGTTTGTAAAGTTTAACTTGAAGAAATTATCCACCTTGCTTGTCCCTACTACCTCGTCTTGCACTCAATGCTAGAGGTGTCACCTCACCAAAGCTCCTCTAGTCTACTTGGTTAGAGGGGCTGAGGTATGGTCGCAACCAGGAGACCCAGGTTCAATTCCTCATTGCAGCGAATTATGGAGCTGGTTTTTTTTAAAAAAAATCTGCCGATGAAACCTAGGTTCGGAGGTTTTCTAAGGCCGGAGAAGGTTCCTTCTTCTTCGTGAAAACCCGTGGGGCGGTTTTATCCCACCAGGCCGGCCTAGTTAGAGGTGTCACCTCTGGTTCTCCTATATATATATATATATGTATATATATATGTATGTATGTATGTATATATATATATATATATATATATATATATATATATATATATATATATATATATATATATATATATATATATATATATATATATATATGTAATGTAGCTCATATGTTCATCACGAGTGCCAACTGTCAAAAGGTTTCATCTTGTGGAGCCACCACAGGTAGCAATATCCAACGGCGACAGGAGATAAAGAAGCCGGCTGATATGAATAATGATAGCTGAGGGAAAGAAGAATATATACTACACGTAGATGTGACTGACCATGATAAACCGTCGAATTATTTTTAGAAACCTGTTTTTCGAATTATTATTATTGTTACTTCCTCCATACTTAAACATATATATGACGACTCTTAAAACAAATGAATTAGTTGTCATCATTGTGTGCATGACAAAAATCAAGGCTACAAAACCTTTACTACTGTCGCTCCAAACTTTTTGTGATGTTTCATTCTGGCTTTGTGTAAACTAATTCTCTTAAAAAAACCTTTTAAATCATTCTTGTTATTACTCAAGTAACTTCTTGCCATCACTTGTACCAGAACAAATGCTATTGCTGTAGTACCCTTACTACTATGTTCATAGAACTATACGTTCGGTCTGTCCTTGATGACTTCAGAAATGGTTTAGCAGAATAATGCATCTCCTAGTACGTTGATTCGGCTACATACCTCGTTTCATACTTTGGAGTGCTCCAACTTTCAAAAAAAAGAAAAGAAAAACTAGTAGTGATTCTTACAAAATAGTAATAAAAGGTTCCAGTGCTCCTCATCTCTACTTATATAATACTTCCCCCATCCAAATTACAATTCCTTTTAACTTTTGTAGATCCATCCATATATCTGTCTGATATGCACCTAGATATATATACAAAATTCAAAATGAATAGTAATTTGGGACCAGCGGTGCCTAGACCGGTTGGTCGAGGCACTAGCATGGTATGCCGCTGGCCACGGTTTGAACCCCTTCGGGGCAAATTTGTGGACGCGAGTTGTGCACATTTAGTGCGTGTTGTAAAAAAATCTCCTCGTCTATCCCATGCCACAAGTTTAAGGTCAGCCTCATCTCACGAGTGTTGCGATGCAGTTGTATATGGGTGGGGTAGGGGTTTGAAAATTTTCTCGATCTATGTGAGAAGGCCCCCAGGAGCAGCAATGCAGGGTTGTTTGTTTCCAGTCCAATGGACGGAAGCTGCGGAACGCAATTTCCCAACGCCCCTCATTCTCAGGCCACACTATATATTGTTTCTTTCAACGAAAAGGCCACACAATTTTGGGTCTCCACCCCACAATGACGACTGATGTTTAGTAGCTTCAGTTCTTGGGTAGTAGGCATTTGGTCGAGAGTATATATTGCGATAACCGCCGCAAGCTAGCAATTAATAAGACGGCAGCTTAAAATTCACTGAGCTTGTGGCATGCATATATATGGCGTGTATTTGCATTGCACAAATACTGCAATATTTTGCCACAAATTGAACAGTAGTTATGACAGGTTGGAGGAGCTCGATCGCAGAGGCACTGACACTGAGGCACAGGTGGTGCATAAAAACATGGCAGATAGAAGTGTAATGGTGCGTACTAATTAATTTTATATGTCAAGTCGTTTATGCATGGAGTCACGGTGCAGCACAACCACATGGCAGATAAGCTCATTCAACAATATAATCATCAGAATATAACGCTGCAGGTGCAAGATCTTTGGGATGTTTCATCCTGACTCTCTATCTAAAGAAGCGAAAGTGATACCCTAACTCGAATGAAGAAGATACAGCCAGTCCAGCAGCTCGCGGAGTCAAACTATCTAAAAAATTTTGGGAAACCTTGACACCTAGAGTATGTGCATATAATATTTTTTTTTGTATGTGCATATAATTATAAATAGGGCTATGACCTATCTGTCTCAAAGCTAGCTGAATGATCTGCACAAGCGGAGTTGCAAGCTAGCCATCTTGTTGAACAAATGTCCATATCTGCTCTGTGCCTCTCGTGGACTCTACATGTGGCCAACGCAGATTTGCTTCTTGAAAAGAAGTGGCAGTAGCTAGCGCAACCTCCTTTTCCGACCTTGACGAGTATGCGTTGGTCCGTCGGTGTAAGCTGATCAGACAGTAGGTGCCTCTTCCTGATGCCGCTCATTTCCAATTACAAAATGTGACCATCAGCCTGCTATCTGCTAGCTAGAGTTAGAAACTGGCAGCAGCGAGCAAATAGTTTCGCAAGCAGTCAAGACAAAATATGCAACTATGTATGGCCTACAACTTATCGGCCTTAGCACGAGCTCCCCTTCGTTCACATGAGTATATATAGGTATATATAGAGAGTTGGCCGTGAAGTCATGAAATTAGTTAAATAGCAGCCTTTACAAGAGCGGTCACGCACTCACACTGGAGCACGTACGTGTTCATATATAATATAACATGTTCGAATGCTTTTGCTCTATGTGTTGTTTGATGCGATTGTCAGCAAATAATCAAGGTGTCTATGTAGGTAGATATGCTTTTGTTCTCTGTTTGGTTGCTTTAATGATCGATATAGAGGAGGTTGCTTGTTACACCACATTATTAGCACCAGATCAGTAAGGAAAAGTTGGTTGAGAAGGTACAACGACCCTGCAGGCAGCAGACACGCAGTACGTACGTGCTCCCAATATGATGATGGGTCATTAGTAAACTTGAGATTTTCTTAAACGCATAGGCGTGAAATTAAGTACTTCTGCCAAGCACTGCTTTCCCTCCTGATCGTCCTGATCCTACTACAAGCTCAATGAGCACGAGAGTGTAAGCATATAGCAATAACCGCCGCAAGGTGGTAATTAATAAAACGACAGCTAGCTTAAAAATCACCGAGCTGGTGCATTGCATGTGGGGTGTCTATTTGCTGCATATAAACTGCGTATAATCCCGTGGTTTAATTTGGTGGTGGAGTAACTTCTTTGGCCCCCCACTGGCCACTGTGTTGTTCCATTTGCTTCAGTTACATGCTTGCAAATCTGGCAGCCTGCATGCATGTCAGGAAATTGCTACCACCCATCGCCCAAGTACATACCGTCGGAGCTTTGATATTGGCACAGCTTTGTATGTCTCAATGGCGAGAAGAAATCCACGACTGGCCCATTCTCGTGGTACTACCAACTATTCTGAAAGCAACCTTAATGTGTAGCTGTTCGAGGTTGAAAATATATATTTTACTTTAAAAATTAAAACACATGAGTTGTGCTTATCTTTGTCTTCCTTAAATTGAAATAATTAAAGCAAACTACGACTTTGAGATCTATAACAGCTTCCCAAACAGTGAGATGAATTAACACGATGGATATACCGAAACAGAAGAACAATATGTACATTTCAAACAAGTTGTCGTAGTTGTGCGTTCGAGAGCAGGATGGAGGCCACACACAACAAATGTCGAGTTGCAATATGTGCGAAGCACCCGACAGAAGTCTTCATCACCAACGACACCCACAAGACATGCATCTAGCGAAAATGTGTGACACATTCGCATTGAAAACACCTCGTTCGGAGGAGTTTGGAGGAGCTTGATACTAGTCCACTCGTCGACCGGCACAGTGGCCCAAGGTGCAAGCTCCGTGCCATATCATGTTTTCCCGATGCCACTCATTCCGAAATACTTGGCGGGTTGGCACATCGCTGTTCAGTTTATGTGTCACACACTAGTTTTCGGATGAGAGCGCAAGATAATGGCATGTAGAGGGAGGAACATGGTGGAGATAGTCATATAGGCAGGCTAGCTGTTGTTTATACACACACACACACCAATGTTTGCCTCATGGAACTAGCTTTTCTGAAAATAAAATTTGCCTTGTGGAGGGGCAACATGTGCAAACATTATTGCGAGTTGTTATCGCAAAATGAATGTATATAGCAAGGTGGTACATACACTTTTCGTAACTTTGATTTGGTGGTTTGGCACTAAGAGTTGCTCCTTAAAAGTGTAGTATGTATACAACAGCTCCAGAGTGGTTTTGGGCTGTATGGCAAACTGACCAGTGTAGAATTCAAGGCTCGAGTAAGCTTGCTGATCGAGCAAATAGTTCAAGCAGTTGGCGAGCTTGGGCTTCCATACAGTTCAACTAGGGGATGTTTGTCTTGACTCCTACCCTTCATTTCAGATACTAATAGTGTGTTAAACAATTCTTCCAACAGCAACGAGGCCGAACCGCGAAGTTCTAGCAGAGAAGGCTTGTCCGTTGATCCAGTTTGAGTTCCAAAAACTGGCTTTGTCCCCTTTCCTCACTGTAACTTTTGTAGATGTGTCAAAGGGGTCTCTGTCCGTCTTATCACATGGGATATCAAGTCCAGTCCAAGGTCGGTCAGCTTGCTTCCATCAAACCAAAGCCATCGCAAACGTAAGGCTCACACAAATCTCTCTAAGTCCAATATGCCAAACCCCCCAAGCTCTTTGGGTGTACACACTATTGGCCAATTTACCAAGCAGTGTCCTCCGCTAACTTTATCATGTTCCTCTCATTTCCAAAGGAAACTCCTTCACATCCTATCAATCTGTTTCAGCAGCCATTTTTGCATCGGGAATATCGTAAGGTGGTAAATCGGCTGTGACGAAAGCATGCTCTTGACCAAAGTCTCCCTGCCGGCCATTGACAAGAGTTTACCATTCCATCCCGGAATACGCCCTCCGATCTTGTCTAGTAGTGGTTGCACGTCGACACGTCGTAGCTTTCGTGTATGGAGGGGCAGGCCCAAGTGGTTTCCAGGGAATTTCCCAATATTACCAGGGAAGTCTGTTAAAGCTTTGGCGATTGTTGTTTCACCACATCTTATGAGAAATATCTGTGTCTTGTTTAGATTCACCCCGAGACCTGAGTAGTTACCAAAAACATTTAGTATTTGCGATATGTGACACTGGTAGAGAGAGGACCTACGGTCCCGGTTGGTAAGGGCATTAGGTCCCTATGTGACCAACCGGGACTAATGATGAGAGACAAAGTGGGGGGGGGGGGTTAGTCCCGGGTGAACCAACCGGGACTAAAGGGGGGCCTTTTGTCACGGTCGCAAATGTAAGGCTCGCACAAATCTCTCTAAGTCCAATATGCCAAGCCCCCCAAGCTCTTTGGGTGTACACACTATTGGCCAATTTACCAAGCAGTGTCCTCCGCTAACTTTATCCTGTTCCTCTCATTTCCAAAGGAAACTCCTTCGCATCCTTTCAATCTGTTTCAGCAGCCATTTTTGCATCGGGAATATCGTAAGGTGGTAAATCGGCTGTGACGAAAGCATGCTCTTGACCAAAGTCTCCCTGCCGGCCATTGACAAGAGCTTACCACTCCATCCCGGAATACGCCCTCCGATCTTGTCCAGTAGTGGTTGCACGTCGACACGTCATAGCTTTCGTGTATGGAGGGGCAGGCCCAAGTAGTTTCCAGGGAATTTCCCAATTTTACCAGGGAAGTCTGTTAAAGCTTTGGCGATTGTTGTTTCACCACGTCTTATGAGAAATATATGTGTCTTGTTTAGATTCACCCCGAGACCTGAGTAGTTATCAAAAACATTTAGTATTTGTGATATGTGACACTGGTAGAGAGAGGACCTACGGTCCCGGTTGGTAAGGGCATTAGGTCCCTATGTGACCAACCGGGACTAATGATGAGAGACAAAAGGGGGGGGGGGGGCTTTAGTCCCGGGTGAACCAACCGGGACTAAAGGGGGGCCTTTTGTCACGGTTGATAATACCAACCGTGACTAAAGGGGGGGCACGCCAGGGTTAAAAAAATATTTGAAAATCCCCGGGAGGCCCTCACACACACGCAAGTCACAAGTCACGCGATTTTTCACGCGAAATATACGCGTGTGCGGGTGCGGGGATTCAAACTCGTGACCTCCAGCCTCGTGCGTAGCTTCCTCACTATCTCACCTACATAGCACATCTGACTGAGTAGAGGATGCTATCCTCTTATAGTAACTCGTGGGAGACCCTTTAGTCCCGGCTGGTAACACCACCCGTGACAAAAGGCCCCCCTTTAGTCTGGGTTGGTGTTACCAACCGTGACAAAAGGGTGACCCTCCCTTTAGTCTAGGTTCGTGTTACGAATCGTGACAAAACGGGGGGGGGGGGGGGGGTTAGTCTCGGTTCGTAACACGAACCTAGAAAAAAGGGGGTGACCCTTTTGTCACGGTTCGTAACACGAACCTAGACTAAAGGGGGTGAGCACTCATGGCATTAGCGGCCACGTCGATGAAACCCCTTTAGTCCCAGCTCCAAAGTTGAACCGGAACTGAAGGGGCGTACCAAAGGGTCTTTCTCTACCAGTGTGATGAAGCTCATTACAAGCTAGGTTTGCAAGGATGGCCGCATCATCCGCATAAAGGGAGCACCGTAGCGAGGCCTCGATCTGCTGCCAACTCAATCAGTCGATGAAGAGAGTCAATTGCCAGGATAAAAACCATGGGTGATAGCGAATCCCCTTGTCGCAAACCTCTAGCATGCTTGAATTGCCTTCCTGGAGTACCATTTAAAAAAATTTTGGATGATGAAGTGGCCAGCAGGGTGGCTATCCAATCTCGCCATCTCTGTCCAAAACCAAGCGCTTGCAAAGTTTCCATGAGGAAAACCCAACTGACAGAGTCGAACGCCTTAGAAATGTCTAACATGATGAAAACTGATGGACGCTTAGCTATATGCAAGGCTTTGATCACACTCTGTACATAAATGAAGTTGTCATGGATACATCTGTTTTTGATGAAAGCGTTTTGACATCATGATACTAAATCCTGTAGTCGGGGTGCAAGTCGGTCAGCTAGGATTTTTTTAATAATTTTCGCCAAACTATTTATCAGGCTGATCGGGTGAAAATCTGTAATGGTGGCTACCACATTAGCTTCGTTAATTAAATCCAGCCACTGCATTCTAAATGAGTGGAAAGCTCTTAGGGCTGCTATCAGGTCTTCCTGGATGATCGTCCAACATTTTTTGTAGAACAAACCCATAAATCCATCCGAGCCTGGGGCTTTTTCACCTAGTAACTGCATAATCGTTTGCTTAATTCCTCCTGTTCAAACGGGCCTTCAAGCTCGCTGAGGTCATGTTGTTCGTAGCCCAAATTGTTCCAGTTGAGGCTAGCAGTTCTCACTTGTGTTTGGCCGAGCAGATTGACAAAATGGTCAAAAACGACCTCTTCTTTTTGTTGCTGAGTAGTCGCTAACCCATTATTTATTTTAAGTGAAGGGATGAATAATTTACGTGTTCGATTACTTGCATGCAGCATGAATAATTTTGTACATGCGTCTCCCTTTCTAAACCAAGTGAGCATGGAGTGCTGGCGTGCTTGTGATCAGATAATTGCTGCAATGCCCACTGATTTTGCTTTAAGGTAGCTCCGAAAGCTGAGCTTGTCGTGGGTTAAATTTCTCTGTTCCTGCTCAGCATCCATGAGGAGTAGGAGTTGCTTAGCTATCTCTAAACGCAGGGGAAGGTTGCCCAAGGATTGCCTTCGCCACAGCTTGCGAGCTTTGGCAGTGCGTAGCAATTTTACATGCATGCGAAGGATGCTGTCCTGGGTGTTAACCGGTTGCGACCATGAGGTTTAAACTGTTTCATAGAAGCCTGGCATGTTGACCCAAAACGCCTCAAATCGGAACCCATAAAAATTTTGCCTAGCCACATCGCCGTTGAGAAGTAGAGGGGCGTGGTCTGATCCCATGGTAGGAAGCACCTGGAGGTCAATGTTGGGAAGTAACAAGTGTCACTCCGGCGAGCCGAAGACGTGATCAATTCAGGTAAAAGTAGGATCATTTTGTTCATTGCTCCACGTGAAATTTCTGCCACGTAATTGCAATTGAAGCTCTTGATATTATTACTGGTCAATACAACAACACCAAGTCATCCGAATGCCGCTCATTCCCAAGGACAAACTATGTGATAATACGTATTGTTTACGATTAATATAATCAACCTGCTAGAAATAACAGCACGTTGATGGCCTGCTAGTGGCGGAGCAAAATTACTGCGTCCAATGCCGCCGTCACCTCAACCTTCTCTGAGTCTCCAACGTCAGTATCCGGCACTGGCAGGGGCGAAGCTGCATTGCATGGAGCCGACAGGGCCGCCGGAACCCGACGAAATTTGTCAAAATCAATGAAAACACTGTTTACAACTGTTCATACATGCAGCCGACCCCAACATTTGGTGCATCCGACCCGGTGGCTTTCTCGTCTGGCTTCGCCCTTGGGCACTGGCAGCACACCATATTTCATAGCACCGGCCGTCATTGCCAGCTTCGGCACCATCTCGATCCTCCAGGACGAACTTGCAACAACAAATCGACGTCTCTGCCATGTTTGCTCCGACCAGCACGATGCCGTGGAACTTCACAGGTTTCAGCTTCAGTTTTTGTCATGTTTCTTTTCCTGATACCGCTCATTCCAAATCCAGAACGCACATTCTTCATCACATACATCTAATGGAGGTGAGCTGCTCGTCATCGAAACCTACCTAGCTATATATACACACTTTCAATGACGTATAGACGAACAATCATGTATATATATAAGATTAGCAGGATAAATGGAGTGAATATTCATTAATTGCTAATCCAACAACTTATTTTAAAAGGCTTTCTTTATGTGTAGTTTTTTTTAGGTCCGATGCATGAATGGCTCACAACTAGTACATGGGAATTGTATATTTCCACCATGTGAAAAAAAAATTGTGCTATATATATATATATATATGAAAAAAGTATGTATTATTTTTAAAAACACATAAGTTGTGATACAAACTACTTTGGGATCCATAACAATCCAAATCACGAGACTGAAATTTGGTCATAATAATCGTATTGGCCTCATCATCGAAAAGCTGTGCTGCAATCCATACAAGTTGCCATGGTTGTGCATGGGCGAGCAGATACATCTGATCTTTAAGCAGTCTACTGATGAATGGATGCCAAGCACATGGTCACCGAGTTGCAATATAATCCATGCGAACCACCTGCCCAACAGAGGTCTTGAGAAGCAATAACCACAAGAGAAACACCCATCAAAATTGGTTGACGCCCTCGCATGATAATACTCTCGTTCGGAGGAACGTGCATTGATACTTGGCCAATCGTCGACTGGCCAATCGGTCCTAAGCTCAGCCTTGTCACCGAAGCATGTTTTCTTAATGCCGCTCATTCCAAAAAGCCATGGTCGATCGTGTGCCCAACCCTTGGCACTAGGCACAGCAGCAACTGCCTCGTCCTCCATTTTTTGTAGAGGTGTCACCTCTGGTTCCCCTATGCCTCGCATTCCAAAATAGTAGCTCTGATCCTATGTTCATCTCGAGTGCCAACTGCCAAGAGGTTTCATCAGCCTTGTTTGGTTCCAGGTGTTACTTTTTTAACACCTCCTTTGACCCTTAATTAAGGGTATTAAATAAAGTCAGTTTACAAAACTAACTCCACAACCTCCCGGTTAAATCGCGAGACGAATCTAATGAGGTCTTTGACCGCATGATTAGAGAATAATTACTGTAGTAAATCATGGATTAATTAGGCTCATTAGATTCGTCGCGTAAAGTTGCACTCATCTGTGAGAAGGTTCTGTAAATAGACTTCATTTGGTACTCCATGCATACAAGATTCCCAGGTGTTAGTTTTCTAACACCTGCAACCAAACAAGGCCATCATGTGGAGCCACAGGTAGAAACATCCAACGACGGCATATTTTTTATGATGAAGCTTTGGGCATGCGCATGCCTCAGCATTCATCAGCAATATGAGGAGGAGCTAGCTCGCACATGAGGCCAGGATTCAGGTGGTGCATAAATAGGGAGAAGTAGTTTTTTTTTGAAGTAAAGGGAGAAGTAGTGTAGTGGTGCGCAGAGGACTAATCATGTCACGTTTATGTTATAGCGGTGAAGCACGTGGCAAAAGCTCATTCATTCATTAGCACGTCTGGCTGGCCAGCAACTTTAGTTGTCCACCGCCGTCTGGCTATTTTGTTTGATGGAAAACACGCTGTCGTAACAGAGAAAATAAATAAAATTAGTACTGCCGCTCCAAATTAGAATGTCTCTGTGTGTAAATTAATTCTTTTTACAAACTTGTTTCTGGAACTCTCAACGATGATAGTGCAGTGACCCGGATATATAAACTTGTTTTTGAAGCTCCAGATATTATTACTGGTCAATACAACAACACCAAGTCATCCTGATGCCGCTCATTTCCCAAGGACAAAATATGTGATACGTACTGTATTTGTTTAAGACGTAATCAACCTGCTAGAAAGAACATTACACGTTGATGGCAGGGCACATGACACCAAGCGCTGAGTAATTTATATGAAAGAGTGCTTGTGCTGCTCCTCCTTGTAGCAATCTGATGCACCACACATGCCGTTGAGATGGATGTTTGCGTTACAATGCTGGGTTGCTGGCCAGTCAGAAGAAAGGATCTCAACGTGGAACGCCGTTGCCCTGTTGGTGGCGGAGCAAAATTACTGCGTCCAATGCCGCCGTCACGTCCACTTGCTCTGAGTCTCCAACGTCGTCTCCAGCAGAACACCAGATTTCATAGCAGTGGCCGTCATTGGCCAACTTCAGCACTATCTCATCCAGGAACTTGCAGCAGCAAATCGACGTCTCCGCGATGTTTGCTCCGACCTGCATGATGCCGTGGAACTTCACAGGTTTCAGCCTCTGTTTGTGCAATGTTTTTAGATAGAGGGCTTTAGATAGAGGGCCAGATCGGCCCGGCTTTCTCAAAAAGCAAGAGGCATACTGGGGATGCCAGTTTGTACAGAGGAGCGCAAAGCGCGAGATTACAAGCCATAGGCTGAAAAGAAACAAAATATGCTTGAACCTCCCCACTCTAAACTCGCTCTAGAGGACAATAAAACAGACCAGGTATGTAGCAACCGAATTCCACGAACACAAAATAAAGGAAAAGAAAACAGGTAGAAAGCTCCTAGTTCTTCCTCCCAGACTACCCTTCAGACCCTAATGATGACAGTCGATGTTTTAGCTTGATGATCACCGAATCGACCCAAAGTTGTTCCTTCTCCCTGAGCAGCACTCTCCACGTCTGCATAAAGGATAAAGTTCGAAACATACTAACATTTGGAGAAGAAACCAAGATATTGTTACAAACAAAATCGTTTCTAATAAGCCATAAGCTCCAGGAAAGACATCCAAACAGAAAGACAAAATTTCTACTCGTTCTATTAGAACCCTCTATCAATTTCCCATGCAGATCCTCCAAGCTAGCAGGGAAAGAATCCCACTCTAGTACATCTCTGAACACACTCCAGCAGAAGTTTGCCAATACACATTGCACAAAAATATGTTCAGTACTCTCCACTTGGCCGCATAACTTGCTCTCAATTGGGCCAGGCCAATTTTTCTTCCTTAACTGTTCTGCTGATTGAACTTTGTCATTGCATACTTGCCACAAAAACATCTTAATTTTTAGAGGTAGTTCTGCTGCCCAGATGTTATTCATCCATTTGTTCTCCATTCCAGGGTAGGTAAGTGCCTTATAGAGTGAGGAAGTAGTAAATTTACCAGATTTCTCCAAACACCACCGGACTGAATCTGAATCTTGAGAAAGACTCACCCCCTCGGGAGTAATACAAGGTCATTCCACTCTTTCTCTTCCACCTCTCCAAAAGTCCTCCTAAAAGTTAAGTTTATATTCCCACCTCTCATAACTTTGTACACTGACCACTCCTTTTGGTTACAATGTCAAAAATCCCATTAAACACAATCTTCAGTGGACATTTGTCTCCAAATATCGTGCCAAATCCAGAACACATGTTCCTTACATTCATCTAATAGATGTGAACTGCTCACCGTCAAACCTACCGAGCTATATATAAACTTTCAATGACGACGTATAGACATCCAATCATGTGTGTGTGTGTGTGTGTGTATATGTATGTATATGCATGTGTGTGTGTGTGTGTAAAAGATTAGCAGCAGGATGAATGGAGCGAATATTCAGCAATTGCTGAACCAACAACTATTTTAAAAGGCATTCTTAATGTGTCGTAGTTTTTCAGGTTTGATGCATACATGGCTCACTACTACGACATGGGAATTGTATGTTTCCACTTTGTGAAAAAATGTGCTATATATATGATGGTGGTGGTAGAATGAAAGTATGTGTTCTTTTTGAAAAGAAACACATAAGTTGTGCTGATTTGTGTTCTTCCTCAAATTGGAATACAAACTACATACTTTGGGATCGATAACAACTTCTAAACCATGAGACTCAAATTGGGGCATAATATATAAGCTTATTGCTGGCCTCATGATGGAGATGGTGGATACCGCTGCGCTGCAATCCATACAAGCAAATTGCCATGGTTGTGCATACGCGAGCACAGAGATCTGATCTTCAAGCACATGGATGTCAAACACATCACTGAGTTGCAATCCATGCGAAGCACCTGCCCGACAGAGACCTTGAGCAGCAACGCCCACAAGAGCAAAGCACCCATCAATTTTTTTTACTCGAATTTTTTTTGAAGAGAAACAGGAGGGGGGGCACCCATGAAAGGAATCGGATGCTCGTAGCCTAAGAGGGGGAGGGGGTGAATTAGGCAACTTAAAAAACTTAACCTATGGTTTCACTACTTTTGCATAAAGATAAACTAGAACATGCTATCTAGATGTGCAACTAAGGTTGTTCTAGTGTGAAACTCCCATCTAAAAACAAGATTTGCAACCTATAGCCAATCCTAGCATGATACTACTCTAGGAAAGTAAAGGCAAGCAAAGATTGCAAGATAGTAAATGCGGAAACGTAAAAAGGGATGAGAGGAAGCTAACTCTTGACACGCGATTTATCCCGTGGTATCGGTAGGCACTAAGCCACCCCTAGTTCACGTTGTTGAAGCACTCACACAAGAGTATTTCTTCCCGGTCACCAAGTCTCTCCCAAGAGCACCACTTGACTCGCCACAAAGGCTCGCCACTTAGGCACTCGCCAAGCTCCCTTGGTCACCTTGATGCCGCCTCCACTAAGGAGCTTCCCCACCAAGGAAGGGGGTCTCCACGTCCCCCGCACAAAGTGTCCTTGCCACTCCACACCAAGCCGGAGGGTTGAAGATGATTGCCGGTGAGCCACTTAGACCCCAAGGCTTCCGGCGCACCTTGTACAACTTGATTCACTCAAGAATCACCTCACAAGGTTGGCACACACACAGCTCTAAGCTAAGCCTAGCACTAAGCACACACACAAAGCGTGTACAAGTCTATGGATGAGCAATCTAGCACTTGGATGGATAGGATATGATCTTCTAGGTGTCTTGCACTCCTATGCACTTCCACATAATCCAGTAACCTCAAATGGGTGAGTGGAGGGGGTATAAATAGCCCAAGGCACCCAAGGAGCCGTTGGCTAACGGCCACTGAAAAAGTAAGCGTCGGATGAACCGATGCTATCCTTTTCAGGGCGTCGGTTCATTCGGTGCCCCTCCCACGTCACTTAGCCGTTGAGGTTCTCTGACAGAACTACTCCGACGCTATGCTCCGACGCACCGTCGGATCATCCGGTGCTGAAGACCCCGCGGCCAGATCCTTACTGTTAGCTTCCACGAGACCATCGGATGAACCGCTGCTGACCCGTCGGTTCATCCGGTGCTACTGCATGAATCTTGGTGTGTCTCTGTCTTGTTTGAACTTGATCATCGGATAAACCGACGGTTCCCTCCAATGGACCGTTGGTTCATCCGACGCTACTGTCTTCGCGGCTTCTCTTCTCTAATTCATCCGACACAACTAGGATATAGACCGTCGGACGGTGTCAAGTTGATTCCAGTCGCTGCGCAGTGTACCAAGTGCTCCGACGCTCGCCTCCAGGATACCGTCGGTTCATCCGACAGTGTCTTTTCTTCCTTTTCTTCGCGTCTTCAACTTGGATCTTTGTTTCAACTTAACATACTTAACATACTTAACATGCCATCACTTATAGCCCCAAAATATATACTAAGTCCTCATTTTTGCTATAAGTAACTTAACATGTGCATGATATGTTAACTTGTGGTAACATCCATGAGACCTAGGAATGCCTACAACGACATGCTAGACAATGTGGTTAGTCCCATTACTTGTGTTAGCATGAATCACCAAAATCAACTCGAACAAATGTCAAATGGGGTCATGTTCGCTACAACCCATCAAAATTGTTTGACAGACTCCCTTGATACCCATCTCTTACGGAGGAACTTGATACTAGTTCAATCGTCAATTGGCTCAGTGACCCAAACCACAGCCTCTGCACTGGAAAGTCATGGTCGCATGCCCAAGGCTTGGCACTGGGCACAACAGCAACTGCCTTTCGGTTTTTGCGACCACACGCCAACTTTGTTACGAGAGCGCTAGCTAGCTAGGTGGATCGGAGGAGGACACAAGAGGTGGATATATAGATCGAATGCTTTTTATATACACCAAGGTGTGTCTTGTCTCTCGTGTTGAGGGTCGTTGGCAGGTGGAAACAATAGTACTGTGAGTTTTGTGAAGAGGAAACACACCAACTACTTTGCTACGCTGTCGCGAATCCCGTGTGATTCTCGAGGGTCGGCTTAGCTTGATCGGGCAAGCGTGGCTAGCTGTAGGACTTGGACGGCGAAACACTTTCGTGCATCAATTCAGGCGCCAATAACCATCGCAGCAACCGTCCATCCATCTGTCTACACAGCTTAACCCTGCAGAGCAAACCAATGCTGCGGAATACAATGCAATTTCCCAATGCCTCTCATCCCCAGACCAGCACACTCTTTCATTCGATCGGGTCTCCACGACTCCACGAGTGAGGTCCAGCTAACTTATCAGTAGATTTTTGGAACTTTTTGGGCATTCCCGGGCAACCATTGCTGCACGCGCTGCATGAGTTGGCAAGACGATGGGCTTAGAAGTTCACAGTGCTGGTTGCTGCTAAGAGCTTTGAGAGGCAAGTATGCATGTCGTTCGTGTCTACTTATAATGGTGAGGGGAAAGTAATGGTGAGAGGAAATTGTAGCAAACATGGCCCCCATCAAGTGGTTACTACCAGAGCATGTTTAATTGATTTGCACATGCCACACAGTATGGACAACGAGCTCTTTTATGGTGGATCATACCACCCTATACCACCGTTGGCAAGGACCAGTATGGAATGATCTGACGGTTGAGATTAATTGTATACCACCACGGCTTGACATGTGGTATAGGGTGGTATGCATAGGTTGTATAGCTAGGTGGTATAGGGGTATTATTGGTAGTTTTTTCTTGATGGCATAAACGAAATATATGATTTTTTTATTTCAATTTTTTCATGTCCCTATGGTGTTATGGCCATTTTTTTCAAATTTCAAAAATGAATTGTTTCAAATTTTTTTCATTTCAAAATTTTCTTGATGGCACAAACGAAATATGTCAAATTTTTTTCATTTCTCTCTAGTGGTATGGCCGATTCTTTTCAAATTTCAAAATGAAAATTTTCATTTCAAATTTCAAAAATGAAAATTCAAAACTTTTTCGTTTCCCTGTGGTGGTATGACCAATTTTTTTTTCAAAATTCAAAAACAAAAATTTTCATTTCAAATTTCAAAAATGATTTTTTTCAAATTTTTCATGGTAGCATAAACAAAAAATCTTTCTCGGCCCGAGGTTGCCAAATTTATTTAAAATTTACAAAAATTATCTATTTACCCTTACCAAAAATAACCATATACTGCATACCACCACGTGGTGGCATGGTCCACCGTAAAAGAGCCTATGGACAACTAAACTGCATTTAGTACTCCAATTTTCAAAAGACTTAAAAAGACACTAGTAGTGGTGCTTGCAAAAATCACTACGGGAAATGGACAATATGTTGCAAGTCAAGCGCTCACGGCAAAGCCTAGAATACCGTCGGCAAAAGGTTTGTTGATGGCCTCCCTCGGCGGCATACTTCAACCGGCAAAGGGCCCCTTCGCCGTGAGCCGAAACACGGGCGCATGACAAACGTCTGTCGTGCGTGCTCCTAGGCTCTCGGCAAACTTTATTGCAAAAAAATAAAAAAAGAAAAGAAATCCCACAGGTCGGGCACTGCGCCCCCAACCGGTCGACTGCCATGGTTCTCCACTGCCGCCCCCTCCCTGCACCGGCCGTCGTACGCCACCACTAGGCCGCCACAATACCTATTTTGCCGTGAGTCCTGCTTTTACCGGAGTTTTCTTCATGTCCGTCAGCAAAATGGTATTTTTCCATGAGTTTGATAAAAAGCTCACGGAAAAAAGCAAAGCTCACGACAAACTTTGATTTCCCCGTAGTGAATAGTACACCTAGGACACGAACAACCTCCTCATCAAAGGATCCAGCAGTTCTCCTAACCTACTAACACTTCCTAAAGGAGGTATCAATGGTAACATGTCATGCCAAAGTTTGAGCTCGGGAGAAGCATGTCAGTTCGATACATATATGGATGTAGATAATTTACATGCCAGATCAGTAAAAGAAAAGGTGGTTGAGAATGAACCCTGACAGCAGGTAGGGACCTAGTATATGCTCTCAATACGATTGATGTGCCCGCATTATTTAGTGAACTTCTTCGTTACGCTCTCAATATTTAATTACTTAACCACATACACGTTGAAGTTCTTCGTTATGTTCTCCCTCCCGTTTATATCTCCTACTGATGCTGATCGATCATGCAACAAACTCCATGACTGTTTCTATCTCCGTAACAAATAACCAAAGTTTGAGCTTCGAGAAGCATGTCGGTTCGATACACATGGATCTGGATATTACATGGCAGATCAGAAAAAAAAATTGGTTGAGAATGATGAATCGTGGCAGCAGGCAGGCACCTAGTACACGCTCTCAACGTGATTGATGTGCCAGCATTGATCTTTAGTGAACTTGATATTTGCTTAATCACGTACATGTGAAAGTTCTTCGTTACTTTCTCCCTATTGTTTTTCTCTCCTACTGATCCTGATCATGCTACAAACTCGATCCATAACCCATATGTAAAGAGAACCAAGCTCAACGGAGGTATTGCAGTAACTCCCGTGCATGCACACTGTGCACTGAGTCTTGGAGCCATGAATTACCGAGGGCTGGAGACCAAGAAGCATGCAAGATCTATCGAACCTGGTGGTAGCAACGTGACCACCGGAAGCATCAATGTAGGAATTGGAAGATGGAACAGTTTCCATATCAGTGCGTTAGTTCCGGTGCCAACAATAGGTGGTCATCCATGCGTCCGTCTACATAGCTTAGCCCAGGGATCCACAGATTGAGGCCGCGGAACACAGTTTTCCAATGCCCCTCATTCCCATGGCATAATATTTGCGTGAAAAGGCAACACTATTTCAGGTCTCTAATCTCCACAAATTCATTTGATCAGGAGAGTATATATATGGCAATTACCGCTGCAAGTTAGCAATTAATACATTGACAATTTAATATGAAGTCCGATGCATGGCTCTGTTGGGTTTTCACACAACAGAACTTAAAGACCAAGCATGAACTCCCACTTTACTTCTCCAAAATCAATTGCCCCCACACAATTAAAGGGGTAGGCGGTCCTTTTTATAGTGCCCGATGGTCTATTTTAGATACCGATTTTGCTCTTACAACTCTAGCATCTTTAGGGAATATACGGGGTATAAATGTCCAAATAAGTCATGCTTGCAACGTGACTACCTACTTTAATTACAGAAATGCCATTGGAGGTTCAGGTTTCTCATGCTGCCTTAATTTGTCGTGTGGAACACACCACCTTCTACGTGTTGATGACGCTTTGATTGAGTCGTTGTGCGGGAGGTATATATGAAATCCCCAAGCTCCGATCTCCCTGGAGCTTCTGCTTTCATGCCCTTGATGGAATGCACACTTCCTTGGCTTTGATACTTCTGTAGAGGAAAGTCAAGCTCAACAAACCCAAATAATCCCTCCATTATTCTTAAATATATGACGTCGTTGACTTTTTATTCCAACTTTAACCACAAGTCTCCATTGAACAACTTAGCTAACTAAAGTAAAATATACACCATTATGTCTATTGTCAGCTGTACTTTAGATTCAATTTGTAGTTTTATCAATTTACAAAAATATTTGCAGAAAAGACGAATAGCCAAATGAATGAAAAAAAGTTAATGGTGTCATATATGTAAGAACGGTGGTAGTATTAGGATTAACATCTTCCTTCTGCGCCCCGCAACCCTGATTCCCGTGAGACGACTGTCATATCAAAACTGTGGGCTCCGCTCTTGACACAGAGCTGGAGAATACCGTGGGAAGCGACATATATTGCTCGGAGCTAGCCTACTTTCGACCGAACGCGCTGTCCCTTGAAGCTGCCACTTTTCCCATCATTCTGCCACAACGAAATTCTCAATTGCAAGACACGTTCTTTTTCCTTCCGAGCTGAGAGGACATGTAAAATTGTAAATTCCTACCACATGAAATAGACAAATCTTACTGTAATGGTGGTGGGAGGTCGAAATGATATAGTATTTTTAAAAAAATTAAACACACACACATAAATTGTGCTGATTTGTGTTATTGCCCAAAATGAAATACAATCAACTTTGGGATCATAATAACTTGCAAACCAGGAGACTAAAATATAGGAATAAGCTTATATATTAACATCATCGTGGACATGCATAAGAGATGAGAACAAAAGAATGCGTCAATCTATAGAAGCCGCCATCGTTATGCATGCATGAGCAGAAAGATCTGATCCTAATTAATGCACTTTTTTGCTGATGAATGAAAGGCAAGCACAACATGAAGTTTCAAGCACCTGCGACAGATGTTTTCAACATCGATGCCCACAAGAGAAGAACCCATCAAAATTGTGTTACGCACTTGCATGATAAGTATCTCATTATTTGGGGGAAACTTGATACTAGCTAGTTTGGCATCGACGCTATACGTTCCAAAATGCCATGGCCATGTGCCCATGTGTGCCCAAACGTTTGGCATCAGGCACACAAATAGTAATAGAGGAATGAATATGGTGGATACATATAGACTGCTTTTTATATACACCAAGGTGTGTCTGGTGGAGGGACAGCATGTGGAAACATTAGTGTGAGTTATATACTTATATGAACACTTAATTAGTCATAAATGAATATAGCAAGCTAGGTGGCACACTTTGTGTGTGGTAACTCTCTGATCACGGTTGTTTGCCGCTTTGAATTTTGCCTTAAAAGTGTATGTTACAACAATTCATAGTAATTTTGGTAGATACTAGGAAGAGTACTGAGGCGTACTCATTATCAATTTGTCCTTTGGAACACTGCTATTCATTTCGCCATCCCTCGACTTTTCTCACTTTCAAAAAAAGACGATAATGACAATAGTAACACAACTGTAGCGCTCAAACAGCCTGCTTTTGTAGTACTTACACAGTTGCACTGAGATCTCTAGAACACAAGGCTCCTAATGTACACTTGGAAAAGACTTGATGCATGCTGATGACTCGATAATTACAGCAGATCAAGCAAGCATGTTGATCAAATATGTTTCTCCGATGTCGCTCATTCCAAATTCATGAGTGCATTCTCATACATGCATACATATCTATCTCCTCTTGGAATTGAGATTGGTCCTCGATCTGCTCACCACAGAATAGTGTAGATGTTAAAGAAGCACAGAATAATATAAATGGCGAACGCGGGGGCATAGTTGTCACATCTCATTTGAGCTACCACCAGTACCGGCCTGATCTGCCTAGTGGGCAAGATGTGAAACTGACAACACATATAATTGATAGTTATGGACGAATATATGGTTTGTAACGCAACAATGAGCTTTTTATGGTCGGTGCGTAATGATAAAAATCAACACGTCATAACTCATGCACATAAAAGAAACAAACAGACAAGCAGTCCTCATCATCAGAGGATACGATCCATGCATGACAGAGCCCAAATGTGATGATGCGCTAGTCCATGAATTCGATCATGATCTGACCAGACTTGGACAGAAGAACGCTCAAGTGCATCAGTACAGGCGCCATGCATCGGCACCCATCCTTTCGTCCGTATACACAGCTTAGCAAACCGCACCATCCAGCTTAGCACACACTTTCCCAACACCACTCATTCTCAGACAATACTATTTCGTTCGGATGGGTCTCCACAGCGGAAGAGGTCTAGTCTAGCTTATTAGCAGAGCAGATGGGTTGGACACTTGACCAGGACACTGCTGACCATATATACTAGCAACGATTGCTACAGGCTGCACAACTAGCTAGTAGATGACGGAATAATGCTGCATGTGGTGCAATTTACTTTTGCATGCTGACCGAATAATGGAGGCTACACGTCGGTAAGCAAATGGAGGATACTGCTTCAACATTATAGACAAAATGTTGATGATAGTCTATCTGAATTATTGTTGAACTATATTTTAGAAAATGTTCAACCTAGAATTTAAAAATGATCAACCTATAGCTGTATATCTATTCAATTTTTTAGCTTAAAATGGCAAAATAGTACAATCAGCATGCTGGATTATTTTTTTTTCTCAGAATGAATTGAACTAATATCACCGTACATCGTAGTGTATAGTTAGGTAATAGCTAGGACAATTAGAAAAGAAAGAAAACAAAAACATGTATGCTGGTGTGGGCATGTATCACGCACATCTACAGCGTGCGTGTGTTAGGGACATGGACTTTAAAGTTACAAAGTCCATGTTCTTGTTCTTGTTCTTCAATCTCCCCCTCTCTGGTCTCCCATGTTCTTGTTCAATCTCCGTCGTCATTGCAGTTCCATGCATTTTGCAAAACTTCCAGGGCACGTGAATTAGGCGGCAGGCTCAGTGGTAATTTTGCAAAACTGGATGGGTAGCAAATTCAGGGTTGGTCTGGCATATATATGTTTATCTCCTTTTACATATCATCAAAAGCATCGCACCATTCGGTTCTTTCGTACTTGCATTATTGAAATTTCTCAGAAGCTTCTTACAGACCAAATCAGCTTCACACAGATGAACAAGGAAGGAAACAATGCTTGTTCAACAGATTATCAAATGATGGTGGTGCTAACCAATCTTAAGAAACACTGGATTGCAATGCGAAGCACCTGTCAGAGGCCTCTAGCTAGCAGCGTGACACCCACAAGGCCACAACGATCAAGGACCCGGCGTCGGAGTTCTGTAACGAACTCGCCGATCAGCTACTTGATCCGGAGGAACTTGATGGTAATCCACTCGTTGTCCGCCACGGCAGCCCAACAGGGGTTGCCAGTTTCTGGAACACATCTTCCTGATGCCGCTCGTGCCGAAAAGCCATAGTGCATCCGAGCTCTTGACATTCGGAACAGCAGTAGTGTGTTGAGTGGAAATTTGGAGAATATCTATATATAAGGCAGGCAACTACAGCTGCAGCAGTTGGCAATTAAGTTGACAGCAGCTTAAATTCACTAGGCTGGAGGCTGGTGGGGTAGATGTAGAGCAAGCTAGCAATAGCTATGACGAACATGGTGGGTATAAAGAGAGACTTTTGTTTATCTACACCAAAAGATTAATTAAACTCATGGAGAAATTAAAATAAAATTAGTAGGAAGGAACATGATCGGCATGTGGAAGCATTATATTAGTGTGAGTAGAGTGAAAACTTTGCTGGCAACCCTGATCTGGTGGTTTTAATTTACTATAAACACTTGCGCCTTAGTTAAAAGTGTTGGGCTCTTTTACAGTGCCACAAGTAGTGTTATGCAGTATATGACTATTTTTGGTAGGACTCTTTTACGGTGGACCATACCACCAAGTAGTGGTATGCAGTATATAACTATTTTTTGCAAGGGTAGATAGATAATTTTGCAGTTTTATCTGATTTGGCAACCTCCTGATTCCACCCCACCCCCACCCGTACCCCGTCTTTTCTGCCGATCCAGCCGCCCTATGTACTACAAATCTGATCCATAGTGATTTTCTGGCAAATTGTCCTTTCTAAACGTTGCACTTCGTTTCACAAACTCTCACCCCTCAATTAATTTTTCCATGATTCCATAAAGGAAGAAAGAACAATAGTGGCACAATATCACACCTCGAACCTTCAAACAGTGTCGATCTCCATGGTGTTAGATCACACCCAATGGTGTATTAATGGTAGTTTCTATACCTATTAAATAGCTTGTACACTAAGTAAAATGATGATGTAACAGCCTAATTAACGAGGAAAGAGCATATAAATCATAGAAATGGTTTCCTCATAGAGAAACTATGTCTACTCTTGACCCAATGCACAAGAAACCTTGAATTTGCCATTGGGAAAAAACCACTAGTTTCTATGGGATTAATACAACGCTCCACATTGGTCAAATCGGGAGAGAGAAAGAGAAAATAATTATTACATAAAGACACTACCACTGTGGAGTATAGTTTCTATATGCTATGAAAATCATGTCAGTTTCCTATTTTGGGACTGCCCTTAGACAACTGAGAGATCTTTGCTCTTTGCACGAGGTTATAATTAAATGTAAACTTGAAAAAGCTAGCATCCAAGCATTACATGATTTAGATGTAGAGGAAGCTAGCAATAGCTATGAACATGGTCGACCATTACATTCAAATAGTTCGTGCGTGCACAGGATCCATCCAAGCATGGTTTCCATTCATATATACCTGACAGCTCGAGAGACCTCGAGGCATGTCAGCCTATTTCCGGCAACACGTACAGCTGTTGGTCTGTTGGAAGCACCAACACCCATTGATGGTGTAGTTCATGGATGCCACTGATTGAGCCAGCGTTGCTGGAAGACTTGGAGGGCAATTCATTCCGAGTGCGTTAGCTTAGGCACAAATTAACCTCATGCTCCATTTGTGTGTCCATCTACACTACACTGCTTACACCGCGGAACGAGTGAATCGTGTGGCCGCGGAACACAGTTTCCCAACGCTGCTCATTCCCACGCCAAACTATTTCGAGTCTCCACGGCTGATGAGGATCGGATTATTACAAATACTCCTACATGGCTATATTTGAGCGGGCACTAGGTAAAAAGAGTAAGCAACTAGCTTATATAAGTACTCCCTCCGTATCGAAATACTTGTCGCCGTTGATTTTTTCTTACAACTTTGACCATTCGTCTTATTCAAAAAAATTATCGCAAATGTGTAAAATGATAAGTCAACCTTAAAATACCTACAATAATAAAGCATGTAGCAAGCAAAATAAATGATAATTGCATACTTTTTTGAATAAGACGAATGGTCAAAGTTGTGAAAAAAATCAATAGCGACAAATATTTGGATACGGAGGGAGTATATAGCAACGACTGCTGTGGTTGGCAATTAAGACGGCAGCTTAAATAAATTCAACAAGCTGGTGGTGGCTGCGCGCATATGGCTTTATGATGTTGTGGATCCATCACGATGGGAGGTTGAGATTATTTTCAAGAGGTCTTTTACAGATGCATGATACTACCGACTTTTCATATGGGTTAAATTGTAATTTGCACGAATTATATTATTTTGATTTTTTCTTCTTTTTCTCCCCGCTCAATTAAGAAAGACTTATAAATTTCACTAATGTCATTTCATAATTTTCCAATTATACCCTTATAGTACACTCTAAAATTTCTCACACATACTACCCATACATACTCTACCTATACTGCAACTTAAAATTTAAGTAGTATACAATTAAGCTTAACCATCAGATCCTTTCATACGTGTTCTTTTCAAACAGTAGTATAAGGTAACATTGTGCACTGCAAAAATTGTTCTGATTTTTTTCTTTCTCAAGAATTTCAAACTACTTTTGGATCTGTAAGAATTACAAGCTAAAAATAATGTGAGCTATAAAATAAATGAATAAACCCATGAGATAACCCGGATTTAGGATTTAGAGATGCGGGTACAGGTATTGGTAGTTTAACCATATTTTCTTAATATATTCCTCGATATTTTCATTCAGAGTAATGTGCCAAGAAGTCTAAAGACAGGCTCGATCGTGTGACATTCTTCTCACACATATATGAAAATGTGACATTCCACACCCCAAGGTGAATGAGCTGCACGCGCCTCTTGAGCTCCAAGAGAAACATAGCTATAATATATGAGGCTTCATGGGTCTCGACAGTTCCAGTGTTAGGTTTTGCAGCGTGACCTGACACGTTTGTTGCATTCTCAATGCGCAAGATGAAAGAAAGGCTCGCATGTGGAGCGTGAGGCTTGTTGTGCAATATAGGAGAAGCTCCGATCCAAAGGATCCACAAGCCGACCAGCATCTTCAGGATCATGATCTTACCTAGTAGGTGCAGTGGTGTATTATAGTAGTGAAGCCTCCATCTATGTGTCTATCTACACTGCTTACCCCACTGATCGACTGACTGCGGGACACAGTTTCCCAACGCCTCTCATTCCCACGCCAAACTATTTCGAGTCTCCATGCATGGCTTTACAAAATATACTAGCTTGTTGAGAGGGCATTTGATAAGGAGAGTTAAGCAGCTAGCTTATATAAGTACTATATAGCAACTACGACTGCGGTTGGCTGGTGGTGGCTGCGCGCATGGCCTTTGGGGTGGATTTATGATTTATGATGCCGTGGATCCATCACGGTGGGAGGTTGAGATTATTTTCAAGAGTACTACCGATTTTTCATATGGGTAAACTTGTAATTTGCACAAATTATATTATTTTGATTTTTTTTCTTTTTTCTCCCCGCTCAATTAAGAAAGACTTATAAGTTTCAATAATGTCATTTCACAATTTTTCAATTATACCCTTATACTATACCCATGCATACTACCTACTCCCTCTGTCCTTGAAAGATGGTCGTGGAAGCTACAGAATTCAGTCCCAGAATAATTGTCGTCGGCAGCAGCACCTGCACCCTAAAACCAGCAGCACCATAGGCCTGCCTCTAGTCCTACCACCAGCGCCGTAATAATTGAAGCGGTATTGCATCTCCGTGGCTCGTCTCGTGAACACACATCCACGCGCAGTAAAGAAATCAAACATACACTCATCTTTGTTTCCTAGGGCTATCAGTGTCTTTGGCCACTTGCATGGCCCCTGCTGCAAAAATTTTCCGACGACTGTCTTTCCGGGATGGAGGGAGTATGCTACAACTTAAGATCTAAGTAGTATACAATTAATCTTAACCATCATATTCTTTCACACGAGTCCTTTTTGAACATTAGTATAAATTAATATTGTGCACCGTAAAATTTGTTCTGTTTTTTTCTTCCTCAAGAATTACAAACAGCTTTTGGATCTGTAAGAAGTACAAGCTATAAATAATGTTAGCTAGAAAATAAATGAATAAACCCATGAGATAACCCGGATTTAGGATTTAGAGGCGACTGCAGGTATTTGTAGTTTAATCGCATTTTTTCAATATATTCCTCGATCTTTTGATTCATAGTAATGTGCTAAGAAGTCTAAAGACATGCTCGTGTGGCATTCTTCTCACACACATCTTAAAATGGGACATTCCACACCCCAAGGTGAAGAAACAAAACTCTAATAATGCAGAGGCAATAATTCATGGGTCTCAACAGTTCCAGTGTCAGGGTTTTGCAGCGTGACCTGACGCGTTCGTTGCATTCTTGGTGCGCAAGATGAAAGCAAGGCTCGCATGTGGAGCGTGAGGCTTGTTGTGTGATATAGGAGAAGCTCCAAAGGATCCAAGCCAACCATGCATCATCTTCGGGATCACGATGTTTACCTAGTGGGTGCAGTGGTGTAAAGTAGGGAAGCCGTCTGACCCGATTGCCAACATATTTCCTCCGATGCCGTGTCTTGGGGCGCTATTGATGCCACACATGCTACAACAGCTCGAACAAACCATATTTTCCGACGCCATATTTTCCCGACACCACCCATTTCTGAAGTTGTGGTTGTTGTTATTGTAGGTACAAGAATATGGGGGGATCCAGGGGGCATGCATCATGTAATCTGACTACCGAGTTGCAAGTGAATACGATGAATGGTAGATGATGGAGATGTGCTTTTATAGCTAGATGCATCACACATTTCTAAGGCTCTTTACCAGGTTCAATAATGGCTCTGTCAACATGTGGCTAAAATATACTAATTGCACAAAAAAATTTATGAAAATGGGACGACCTTGTACCACATCTAGCTGCAAATGCTGGCACAACAACCTTAATCCAAAGACGGGGCGCTACAAAAATATATCCCATTTCATGGTTTTGCAGCCCAAGGCGGTTCTAGAACTGTCACAACGTAACCCAACCGATGCTACATGTGTCCCAGTCTATATGTTTAATTTGTACATGACTAATCGTTGCATTATTGGCGCGCAAGACAGAAGCAAGTGGGTCACACATGTGGATCACGAGGTTGGTGGTGCAATATATGCCAGAAGCTCGAATGGATATCGGATCCAATCCGACCAGCATCCTCAGCATGATCAGCATAATCGGTGGGCAGTGGTGCACAACAGGGAAGCTGTGTGATCTAGTTGCCTACTTCTTTTCTCTGACGCCGTGCCTTGGTGGCCCATAGATGCAGCACCCGGTACCTTAGCTCGGAAAACTCTTGTTGGGCGAGGCCACATTTTCCTGACACCACGCCCATTTCAAAAAAAACTTAATTTGCATCAGTTTCATCAAATGTAGTGGCTAGATCATCTCACTCCCTCGAAACTGTTCACATTGTAGGTTCTATATGTATAGTATATATTGCAAACTTTTATCTGACAAGCAAGGAAACAAAACAACAAGCTGCAACACATGGGAGTTGCGAGAGCAGTGGAGTCAAGTTAAAGTTGGGGATGGAGCAGGGAGGGTTATTAGCTAGCTTATATACTTTTTTTTCTTTCGAATACGTAGGAGAGCTGCATATCATTGCATTATTTTCCAGTATATTAAGAAGAAATAACAAATTACAACGCGTGGCCGAAGCACAGGGAGAGCAGGGAGGGTTAGCTTATATACTGGAAAGGGTAATGGGTACAGGATTATTAAGTGGCCATCAGCCACAGGAGCACGACACTGCACTAAAGAGACACTACTGACAGGCCAAGTGCAGTTTACAGGTGTCACGCGAGGATCGAACAAAGCCAGTGGATGGTCGTGTGCCGGCATCAACGAACAGTTCTCAAATACTCTCCTTCCTATGATGTTGTTATAGTAGGAGTGAATGCACATTTTATTTTTCCATGAACAAAGTGAGGCTAATTACTTGGTAGAGATAGCATCAATTTGCATTGGGCTGCTGCTGAAGTTTGTACTGTTGAGGGGTGTTTAATAGGACCAACCAACTTGTAGCCACAGCCACCATTGTGCCTATGAATTATACCGTCTTTTGACACTGTTCCCATCAGAACCACGATTTTCAATCTCCTGTATACGTATGCTGGCGCACTTGATTGCTATATTGGACTTTGATCATAGTGTTGAACAGCTGACCTGTGGGATATGATATCCTGGTGCTGCTCATTCCGAAGCAAACAAACGGACGATGGAAATATCACCCTTTGACCTCTTCTTTTTCTCCCCAAAGAACCTCAGGACACGAGTGGATGTACTACTACTGTAGGGTGGATTTTATCAGTGTTAGCTTGACTTGATGGCAGTGTGCCGTGTAGACGTAGTCATGCATGCATCAAGAATTATTGCGCCATGGGCCGGTGACTGTTGATTTGCTCGATCGTCAGGCCGAAACACAAAATGGCGGGACTAAAACTTACCACCTTGTACCACCGGTTGAAAAAGGTCTATATGTAAGGATCTGACGATTGAGATTAATTCTGTACCACCAGATTTTTTGTGTGGTATGGGTGGTATTCATAGGTGGTATGTGTCGTAGTATATGAGTATTATCGGAAAAATGCAAAATGGTATTGTTATAATATATGAAATGAAATATATGAAATGGTTTAGGTATTGTAGGCGGTATTTTTCCAAATAATGTACATCCTACAAATTACCATTTTACCCATAGCAAAAAAACAGAAAAACCCGATAATACCACCGTACTACCGCTGAGTGGTATTGTGTACCGTAAAAGACTTCAAAACTGATGTGCGCGTCGCGAAGCTGATTTTTTGCTGCCTTTTAGTTCATTGAAGTGGATGAACTGGCCATTTCAAAAAAAAAAAGTGGATGAACACTAGGACAACACATTCTTTTCCATTTCATCTTTAAAAGACAGCCACTACTAATTGCTTGTTCGATTTTTAGTGCGCATGCAACTGATCAGATTTCTTGCGCCATGGCTCCCCATTGTTCAATTTTTACAACTGATGATCAGCCTACGATGAAAACACGGAGTACAGCAGCAAATTAAACTCGCGGTCGATATCACTCCGGGTATCATCGTTTGGCCATTGACGCCATGCAAGAATGGCAGGCTCAATCTCAGCGACAGACAGATGACTGAACCAAACTGTTTCTACTCTCTTTCTCCTTGGGTCGGGCCTGGGCGGACGGTTTTGCAATGACAAGTGCCCATGAACCTGGAACATATTTTGCTGAAGCCCCTCATTCCGAATAAGCCAATCAGGCCAGCAGGGATCCATGGAGTAGTCGACAGAATTGGGGGAGAAGTCTTATGCTACATAAGGTTGTGCTGCATGTACACCTGTGTGCAGCCCATTGAAGTATGATTATGAGGAAATCCAAAAATGTGAAGGATGTAAAAATTCAATGCCACAAGTAAGGGCATGTACAACGCGTCGGTATACCCCGTCGGTATACCGACACATTTTCATTTTGCCCCCCGCGCCTGCCTACAGACGAGACCCGCGTCGCCTCGCGAAGGGCATGTACAACGCGTCGGTATACCCCGTCGGTATACCGACACTTTTTCATTTTGCCCCCCGCGCCCGCCTGCAGACGGCGCCCGCGTCGCCTCGCCAAAGGACGACTCCGTCCCGTTCCCCAACCTCCTGCAGACGACGAACCGACGCGCTGTAGCTCGCGTCTCCTCCAGGCGACGGCCAGCGGCGGATCCCGCGTGCCCGCGCTCTCCCCTCCCCCAATTCCTTCGCGCGCGCCAAATCCAGCATCTTCACCCGCCAAAACCAAGAGGTCCCGAGCTTTGCCCCACCCCCAACCCGCCACCTGCTATTCCCAAGCCTCGCACTCTGCTCGCTGGTGCCGAGCTTACCCTTGGCCTCTTCTCGCCGGAGTTCGGTGCGTCAAGATGTCCATGGCCGCCGCAGCTCGGAGGAAGAACGGATCGACATCGGCGTCCTTGGGTGCGGCGGCGACGGCGGCTCCAAGCCAAACCCTAGGTCGCGGTGTCGGGGCGGCGGCGGCGGCGGGTCTCTCCTTCGGTCGTGGTGCCCACTCAACAACGTCCGCCCGTGGTGTTGGGTTAGCACCACCGCCCCGTTCTAGAGGACGTGGTGGCGGGTCAGCGGCCACCCTCCCGGCGACGGCTCCATTCTCCATCGACGGCAATGTCTCCAGTAGCTCGTCGGCGTCCATGGTTTTCCCGTTCCCTCCTTCACCATCTGCAGTTCGTTTTGATGCCGCCGGCGATGACTACTCTCCTGAATCTTGGTAATCCCTGATTAGCTTGCTAATTTTTTTTGTTCAGAGAATATTGCTATTCTAATTTGTTGCTGGACAAAACTTTGTTCTCATGAAGTTATTTGTTCAGAGAATATTGCTATGGACAAAACTTTGTTCAGAGAATAAGTGTAGCATTTGTTTGTGTTGTAAAAGTTATTGTCTATCAGTCTTTTGGATATAGATTTGAGAGAAACTTCACCTGCTTGCTGACAGGAATACATGTTGAACATAAAAGTATATGAGTGATCACAGTTTATTTTTTGTTTAGACAGTAAAATAAATCTTATAGTGTTAGCATGTTTGCTGTTATGCTGCTACTTATCAGAAGCTCAAATGGTTGCTGTTATGCTGCTACTTATCTCATGATCAATATTTGCCTGATTAGACAGAAAACTCAAATTGATGCCTATTTTTTTTATGTACGTGGATAACAAGTTATTGTTGTCGGTGTCGATTTCTGATTGTTGCATCAGCTCGGAGTTGTACTTGTCAATTACTCAGGATAGCATCGTAGTTAAGTGCTGGTTGATAAATATCAACAGGAAATGGTACATTGCCGGCTCCATATGAAGTGCAGCATTTGTTTGTACTGTAAAAGTTATTGTCTGTCAGTGTACTCTTTATGCATTATGCAAATGAATGGAAGCGCAGGATGCTACTACTAGTACTAGAATAAAAAAAATGCCCTTCCAAATTAGGCATAGGAAAGTTGCCCCCTGGTAAATCTAAGTTGTTCTGCCGGTAGGGCGGTAGGCAGCGCCTCTAATGCCTGGAGGAGCATGCTACCTCATCCTCATCAGGTTGATGCAGGATTGCTGTGCTTCCTTGGTATTTTCCTTGCTCTGCATCGTCATTCTGACATGCTATAAATTGGGTTATCAGTTTAGTGCTACAGCAAAGATTGGTAAGTGGTAACCTGAGCTAAGTCTTGTACAAGTGATTTGCATCAACACCCGTGAAGCAAACCAACCCTTTGTAATTCCTAGCAAACATCTTTTCCTTCAGTCTTTCACATTGTGCATTTTGTTTGTGCTGTATCAAGACAAAATGGGGATAGCCGTAGTCTTGTTTATGTTTTCACAAGACGAAATAGGGATCATACTTTGCTGTTTCCCTTGCGTCCACCAAAGGCCAGGTAGAGCCAGCTGAGTTGGTTTTGTCAGTTTATGTCTAAAGCCAGTCTGCTCATATTTGGGCGTCAGTATATAGTAGATTTGATCAGTGTGGTTTAGTAAAAAAAATGTTTACTGAATAAGAGATCTGTTTATGAAATGAGCTGAAATGAGTTCATGTGGTCAATCTTTATATTTTCTATTTATTTCCATGAAAACATATATATAGTATGTTCTGTAATACCTTGTGGTTTCCTGTAGGGATAATACACATCCATCTGGTGGTTTCATGAGTTACTTTAGTAGTCAGCCACACAACTCTCACTTGGTTGGTGCAATGAATCAGCCACAGAATAATATTGGTAGTTCACCACCTGAAGTGGAAATATTGGGGAACGCTTCAAATGAGAAAGATACTGTTAGAACTGAGAAGAGGATCTTGTGGAATCCGGATGAGGATGTTAGATTGATGAGTGCTTGGATAGAACATTCAACCGACTCTACCTGTGGAGCAGACAAGGGTGGCGGCCAATATTGGGGTGAGGTTGTCGAAACGTACAACAAGACTACCGCCCCACTTCGAAGAAGAAGTGTGAAGCAATGCAAGGATAGATGGCACAAAATTAATAAGTGGACAGACCTCTTTGAGTGTGCTTATGCTAAGGCTCGTAGGGTATTCACAAGTGGATATTCAGCTGAAATGTGGCTTGATTCAGCACACAAGTTCTATGTGGATGACAACAAAGATAACAAAGATGTTACTGGACCCTATACATTGATGGAGGTTTGGAAAGTTTGCCGAGATGTGCCAAAGTGGAAAACATACAATGAAAATCTGAAGAATGCGCGCAAAAGGAAGTCATTTCACATGGAAGGAGACTCCGAGGAAAATGAGGACACTGTTGATGAGATGCCAAAGCGACCAATGGGTCAGAAGGCGGCTAAAAAGGCAGCTCTAGAAGCAAAAAAGGGCAATTTAAAGGGCTCTAGCAGTAGTGATGATGGGAGCTCAAAGGAGTCTCCTATTGTGCTAGACAAATTTGATAGGTACAGCAAATTCCAGGAGGTGAACAATGAGCAGCGCATGAAGCAATTGGACAGACAGGAGAAGATCACTTCCGAGAAGCTAGAGGCCACAAAAATTGCCCACCTTGCAGCACAAGATTACAAAGAAGGAAAGAAGTTTGAGAAAGAGACAAAGATGATGGAGGCTTATAACAGCCTCGCCTTACAAGATACAAGTTCAATGTCTGGTGAGGAAAGGGCGCAGCGACTAAGTATGTTGAAGAAGCTTGAGAAGGCTCTTTTCCCTGAGACTGACTGAACAGGTAAACAAATGTCTTACGAAATTATCTGAAAATTGTTAATTGTGCCTCTGAATTTTGCATAATGTCAGCCTTATTTCATATTCTGCCATTCCAACAGTTCAAAACAATATGATGGATTTGCATTAATTACCTCAGCAGTGAATCATTTTACTATAATGTAGTTTGTAGCTATATGTTGTCCAGCTGTTCTGAAGTGCTTTCTTTTGTAAATGAATCACTTTACCAGTGTCTGATCCCTTTGTTGGAATCTTTTGTAAATGAACCATTTGCCTGCACTGTAAGGGGAAAAAAACTAAGTGATCTTGACATACTGTGAATGATGTTGCAATCCTGTTACATACAACATCACTCTCATAGCTAGCTGAATGCTGGTTATCTGAATTATCTGAATTGTTAAGTTATCTGAATGCTAGCTGTTTATCTGAACTTTTAATTATCTCTTTGCAGTGCTGCATGTCAACTTCTCTGAAATTATTATTTTTTAACAGGTTCTACTATATTGGTGAAGAGGGGTCATAGTTACCATCTGGCAGTTATCTGTACTGAATTTTGGTGAACCTCTTAACTTACTACTTTATTTGAATGTCATCTCAAACTGTGCGTAGTATCCCAATAGTGCTGCATGTATCCCACTAGTTTCTGAATGTGACCGTGACAGTTCCTGCTTGTATCCCACTAGTGCTACATGTGTTATTGCATGGTGCGTCAGTTTTCTAAATTTAATTGTGAATGGCACTAGTAACTGAATGTGAAAGGTGCGCCGGCGATCCACTAGTGCTCCACTACCTGCTGTTTTTTTTCTGAATGTGAATGGTGTGAGCGAATGTGAATGGTCATCTATTTTTTTATATAAAGTTGTGAGGTGCTGCTTGCCTCTGTACACTTCGAAAGCCATCCCCCACTTGCATCGTTGCCTCTGTACATTTCAAAGCCATCCCACCACTTGCATCGTGTCCTTGTGAATGGAGCCGATAGAACAAATAGTAGCTGACTTGATTGAAGATCAATTAGTTGAAGATGTCGACGACTTCGAAGTGTTCACTGTGGAAGATATGCTAGCAGAGGATGAGATATTTGAAGAGTTGCTGGAAGAAGAAGTCAAGGCCGCAGGTGATGGAGAAGCTTCATCCGTATCTCGCCGTCGTCGACAGAGTGGACTAAGGAGGTACATACCAAGAAATCGTGAACAAGCTCATGATGATCTTGTCGCTAATTATTTTTCCGCAAATCCTATCTACACGGATGAGATGTTTCGTAGAAGATTTAGAATGTATAGGCCTTTGTTCCTTCGTATCGTGGATGGGCTTAGCAATTGGTCCCCTTATTTCACTCAAAGAGTCGATGCAATTGGTAGACAAGGTCTTTCACCGCTTCAGAAGTGTACGGCGGCTATTAGGATGCTTGCTTATGGAACCTCGGCTGATCAACTCGATGAGGTCTTGAAAATAGCTGCAAGCACTTGTTTGGACATACTAGGAAAATTTGCTGAAGGTGTTATTGAAGTATTTGGTGGCGAATATCTACGGCCTCCAAGACCCGATGAACTTGAACAAATCTTAAAAGAGAATGAGGCTCGTGGTTTTCCTGGATGCACGGGAAGCATCGATTGTTGTCATTGGCCGTGGAAGAATTTTCCGAAAGGTTGGGCGGGACAGTTTACAAGTGGTAAAGAAGGTGTTCCTACTATGATTCTTGAAGCAGTGGCATCAAAGAATCTTCGGATATGGCATGCTTTCTTTGGTACCGCCGGGTCTCAAAATGATATCAACGTTCTAAACAAGTCACCGCTATTCATTGAAGCAATAAGAGGGGAATCTCCAACGGTGCAATATACTGTGAATGGAAATCAGTATGACATGGGTTATTACCTTGCCGATAAAATATATCCGGAATGGGCGGCATTTGTGAAGACAGTTAATGCTCCTCAATCAGCGGAAGACAAATTATTTTCACAGAGGCAAGAAAGTGTGAGAAAAGATGTCGAGAAGGCATTTGGTGTTCTGCAGGCACGCTTTGATATTGTTCGTCGACCAGCACGTCTATGGAAGCAAGCGGACGTTGTCAATATAATGCAAGCTTGTGTTATCTTACACAATATGATAGTGGAAGATGAGAAGGAAGCAGTTACAGATGTCTTGGATTTGAATGAGAATCCAAGTGCGACGATAGTGATCCCGCCGGAAGTGCGTACAAATGACAATCCGGATCCAACCTATGCAGAGGCACTTCGTAGAAATTTGGCTATCAAAGCTCGGCCAACACATAGGCAACTCAAGAAGGATCTAATCGAGCACATATGGCAACGCTATGGAAACAAAGAAAATTAGATACAAAGCGTTGTAACTATATATATAATATAATTATTAGTTTATGATTCCTAAAAATTATTGCAATCATGTTTATATTATTTATGCTTCATATTATTCAATCAAATAGCCACACAATGGTATACACAAATGCATTTGTAGTTGATCCTAATCTCCATGCAAAACATTAAACAGCTTGCAGACAGCTTCTCTGTCTGTGGGTTGTATGAGTTGTCTGTACGCCTGTCTGTATGCGCAATTCGAGATTCTGCAGACGACTGCCCGTCTGTGGGTTGTACATGCTCTTAAGCACGAAGTATCTCTGTGCAGCCCATTAAAGATATGAGGAAATCCAAAAATTTAAGGATGTAAATTAAATGCCACAAATAAGCATGAAGTATCTCCAAAACTAGTAGTAATATAATGCGAGTAAGGAATTTTATTTTTCTCTGGCTGTTTCGTCATGAATATATGCATGGAAGAGATCCAATACGATCCGGCTGTTATAGGGTCGAATTAGTTTTTTTCTTTAGAAATTAGAATTATCTCCAACATTTGTAACCGCACACAACCAAGTTCTTACAGCAAATTTAGCTTAAAAGCTGATCACTGAAGTGAAAATAAAAGTTCACTAAAGGGATCAAATTAGCTAGGATTGATTCATTGTTATTCCCTGATTAGTTTTCATCTCTATCTCTAGGATCTATATAAATAGTCTGTTAGCAGTAATTCTGTGCTTGTATCAGTCATCGTCGTCTCTGTCAATAAGCCAGCCCAAGTTAGTTAGCGGTTGTGCCATGCGAGTCTGTCGGAGGCTCGGAGCTCAGCGCATGACAGCATGAACAGCGCGTCTCAGGAGGTGCGCGGCGTGGTCGTTGGACGTGGGATGGCGCATTCAGAGCAGCGGCGTGCCGTGCACGTAGATAGGGCAGCATTGCCACGATTAGGGAGTCAGTTAGAATCTGTAAATTTCTCTTAATATTCTAGCAATCAAGGTTGAAAACGCTGCTAGCTCGCGGCACAAAACTACTCTGTGTTCATCCTCTATTCTTGAGTCTGTGAGTGTGCCTCTGGGTGAACGTCGGCGGCGGGAGCTCGTCGGGTTCTCAAACACAGTCCACGAGTCTCATTACAGATTATCCAATATTCATTGTATTCATCTTCTTCACGCATGCAGATAACTTGATTCACTTTAGAAAACTTACAGAACCTGAATTTTTGTTCAGTCTGAGTTCTCAGATGATCTTAGTCACATAGCCACTTTTTTTTTTCTGAGAATTAGTCACATAGCCACTTGAAGGTATCACCTAGCTATCAGCACAGGAGAACCTACTCCTCAAATGGAACTGCGACTGTTCTCAGCACTTTGTTCCAGCACTGCCGCATATGACTGAAAATCTGGACTTTGACCATGGTGGTTAACTGGCTCCATGATGAAGAAGGCCATTGAATAACTAGGCACTAATTAAAGTGGATCCCTGGTGGCATTCCTTTTATCACCGTTGCATGATCTAGTCAAGTGCGTACAATTACCATCACTGCAAGAGCAATCATCTGTGCCAATGGTTACATTTACAACAGGCGGCAGCTACTCGTGTAGTCGTGTTTCCGGCTCAAGAATCAAGATAATGCTGCTCATTCCAAGAGGTGGTGTTCCCATGGATCATAGGCCAAAGCCAGTTCATATGCATGGCTTTTCAAAATTCGCTTATATTATTATGTCCTTCCTGATGCGCCTCGAGGGATTGATTTTGGGGCCGGACCGTGTGCTTGGCTGCATGCTTGCTTGCCGCGCATGATGAACGGTTGGTGGGGGTGCACGGCAAATTCAAGGCCCGTCAAGAAGAGCTTCATCCAAAAATCAAAATAAAAATAAATTCAAGAAGCTTGCGATGCTGGGTAGTGAATTTGAAATTAAACAGGAGGCGAGTCTTGAGCTTTTCTTACAACTCAATTGGGAACATCGATCGCCTTGATTCCTACCTGATGCTGGTAATTTTTTTTTGACAACAGATGCTGGTAATTAAAATGTCCATAATTGTTCCAATACCTGTTGTTCTGGTGCTCCGGTGGACTTAGGCCTGGTAAGGCATCGACTCGTGAATATAGCGGGTCGGACCGGATTCTGCTGCGCCGCTCTAAAAGTTGCAAATATTAAACCAAGAGGGACCAAGAATAATATAAATATAACCAAATACTGCTGCTCCAAATTTTTGTGACGTTTCATTCTGGCTTTGTGTAAACTAATTCTTTAGAAACCTTTTTTAATCATTATTGTTACTCCTTGATGATATGCAGAAAATCAGTACTTCACACTAGCGAAAGGAGCTTTGAGATCAAGAAGAGCCTGGCGTCAAATCGGCAACTAGGACACCGGAAGCACCGAAGCAGGGTTGTTTCCAGTGCAATGGATGGATGCGGCGGAACGCAATTTCCCAACACCCCTCATCCCCAAGTCACGAAATGTTGGGAAGCCCCTCATCCCCAACATGTCACCATTTCTTTTTTCCCTCACGAAAAGGCCACACAATTTTGGGTCTCCACTCTCTTAGTCTCCACGATGACTGACGTTTATAGCCTTTTAGTAGCCTTTTAGGACAAAGAAATTAGTTTATTTTTGAACTGATTACAGCTTATCCTAAACGTCATATATTTAAGGAAGGAGGTAGTATCTAAAAAATGTTGGGAAGCCTTCACAACAGCTGGAGTATGTTCATAGGGCTATGACCTATATATGTGTCCCAAAGCTAGCCAGAGGATCTTCTAAAGCGGAGTTGCAAGCCATCTTGCTGAACAAATGTAAGCAGCTGTCAACGGTCAGCATGTATTATGTCACAATGCAATGCTAATCCGATGAGCCTTCTTCTCCAGGAAACACGCCGCCCCGACACTTACAGCAGATCTGCCTGATGCGTGCACTGAGCAAGAGCATAATAATTTACTGAAGAACAGCATTTTGCTTTGTCATGAACTGAATATTTGCATGCATGGTGATAACTTTTCAGAATTGTGCACAGGGAATCGCCTGCAGAATCTTCACTGTTCAAAACAAAGTCCCTGAGTGGATTTACAACACTATGACACCAACAAAATTAGGAGTTCGGTAGCATGGGTTCGCCTAAAGTGTTTAATTGCCACCAACCAAGCTAACATTTTTGTACCATACGAGTCTGAAACTTGCAATCAGATAACCAGAAGACTTTGGGGACATACAGGACAGAACAGGGGATACACCAGAAGACGGATTGGATCTCTCAGAGTCAGAGGTCAGGCGGCATCGCCATGGCCGATAGGTTCTGTAGCTTCCTATTCAGCGACCTTGCAATCGCCTCGCCGTGTATGTGGGGAGTAGAAAATTTTTTGAATTCCAATTTCAATTTGAACGTCACTTTGCCTACAAACCTAGCCGCTTCCTATATAACTCTGAAACTTCTTCAGAAATGTTTGGGTTTCTAAACATCATTCGTGATAAAATGTGCGAAACTCACTCAATTTTTTACCACAATCTCTTTGTATGATATCATGAGATATTGGCAAATCTCATGATTTTCAGACTTCATTTGGGTTTTTTAGAATTTTGAAATCATTCGGACGCGCGTCTTTCACCTTGTTTCCTGGATGATATGTTCGAAATTTCTTTTGATTTTATGGCTAAGGTCACAAATTTGGCTAAATGACATGAATATCATTTTGGCACTCCTTTTATTATATTATTTGAATCACTTGCAGTTCAAATCTAACTTGACCCAAAAAATTGCTTGAAAAGCAATTAATTAGCTAAATAAGGCAAATAAAGGCAGAAAATTACCAATTTTTATTACGGAGTACCACATATTATTTGCAAAGAGTAGAAAAAAATTTGAATTCAAATTCTTTCAATATCATTTGGCTACAAATTCATTTTGCGAGGGGAAGAAGGTATTTTACCGTCAGCTATAAAAGGGCTCACGGCAAAATAGTTTGTTGCCGAGAGCCACTCTCAGGAAACAACATTGCCGTGAGCCGACCGACCTTGAAGCTATTTTGCCGTGAGCCTTCATCATGGCCGTGGCAAAAATGCTTTTTTGCCGTGAGCCCGACTTTTAGCTCACGGCAAAAAGCAGAACTCACGGCAAATCTGCAGTTTCCGGTGGCGCAAGAAGCCAAGAATGTGGTGGCACGTGTGACCACCGGAAGCACCACCAATGCAGGACTTGGACTATACTGATCAGATAATCGTCGTTGCAGGACTTGGAAAATGGATGATGCTTCAATACCAGTGCGCTAGTTCTGGTGCCAACAATTGGAGCTCATCCATGCGTCTGTCTACACATCTTAGCCCGCGGCTTCACAGATTGAGGCCGCACAACACATTTTTCCAATACCCCTCATTCCCATGGCATACTATTTTCGTGAAAAGGCAACACTGTTTCAGGTCTCCAATCTCCACAACTGCATTTGATCAGGAGAGTGTGTATATAGTATATAGCAATAAGCGCTGCAAGTTAGCAATTAATACCCAATCATGTGGTAGAGGAATGAATATGGTGGATACAGTAGACTGTTTCTTTTTATATACATCAAGGTGTGTCTGGTGGTGGGACTGTACAGCATGTGGAAACATTTTTTTTTTGAGCATGTGGAAACATGTGGAAACATTAGTGAGAGTTATTATAACTTAATCAGTCATAAAATGAATGTATATAGCAAGGTTTATTTGCCGCTACAAATTTCGCCTTAAAAGTGTATGGTACAACAATTCAGAGTTATTTTGGTAGATATCAGGAAGAGTGAGGTGGTATACGGAGGGGAAAAAATCAGTTTGTTCTTTTAGGTAAAATCTTATCAATTTTTCCTTTTGAAACACTGCCCGTTCATTTCGCCATCCTTGACTTTTCTCATTTTCTAAAAGGAGAAGAAGACGATAATGACAATAGTCGCCCTGTTCGTTTGGCTTATCAGCCACCAGCCAGCAGTACTATTCTCTCAGAACAAATCAGCCACCGGCTACCAGCCAGCGGTACTTTTCTCTCAGAACAAATCAGCGCCAGCCATCAGCCACCAGCCAGCCGAACAGGGCGAATAACACAAGTCGAGCACTCAAGCGGTGTGTTTCCGTAGTACTCTCGCACTGAGAGCTCTAGCACACAAGGCTCAATATATATATATATATATATATATATATATATATATATATATATATATATATATATATATATATGTATGTATGTATGTATGTATGTATGTAAACTTGAAAAAGACTTGATATGCATATCTGATGACTGGATGAATACCGCTGATCAAGCAAGCATGTTGATCAAAGATGTTTCTCCCATGTCGCTCATTCCAAATTCATGAGTGCATTCTCATACATGCATACTACATATCTATCTCCTGTTGGAATTGAGATTGGTCCTCGATCTGCTCACCACATAATAGTAGATGTTAAAGAAGCACATCTCATATGAAACTGAGCTACCAGTACAGTACCTGATCTACCTAGTGGGCAAGATGTGAAACTGACGACACATATAATTTTGATAGTTATGGACGAATATGGTGCGTAGCGCAACAGTTAACGACACATATAATTCGCAGTAGGACTTGGACTGAACAACACTCGCGCGAAACAGTACATCAGGCGCCATGCATCCGCACCCATCCTTTGCGTCCGTCAAGACAGCTTAGCAAAAATCAGGGGTTTAGGGGCTAAGCTTCGTGGCGTTCATGGATTTTTACATATGAACCCCTGAACTTTCAGGAAAATATGTTTGTAGTTCATGATTTTACATGTAAACCCCTAAACTTTCGAGAAAATATGTTTGCAGTCCATAATTTTTCAAAAAAAGGACCTCGAACTTCGTAATAATCCACCTGAAAACCCCATTGTCTATGAATTTTTACGTATGAGCCCTTAAATATTTGAAAAAAATTGCAATCCATAATTTTTTAAAAAAGATCTCAAACTTCGATGCAACTCACTCGTAGACCCCGGACTTTTAAAAAAAGCCTTCAATTTCCCACAAATTAACTGAACACTCAAACATAAACGCTGGCCTCTCCCGACCGTCGGATCGGCCACACGGACAGCCCAGAATGGTCGAGCAACAGTCATTTTGCAAAAAAAAAACCTTCCACTTAGCAAAAATCATGATCGCGGTCCACAGATTTTTACATATCAACCCCTAAACTTTCAGAAAAATATGTTTGCAGTCCATGATTTCCCAAAAAGGACCTCGAATTTCGTAACAATCCACCAAAAAACCCCACTGTCTATGAATTTTTGGGCCAAACTTTTGGGCAAAAAAATTGCAGCCCATAATTTTCCAAAAAAATACCTCAAATTTCGATACAACCCACCCGTAGACCCTAGACTTTTACAAAAAAACCTTCAACTTCTCACAAATTAACAAAACACCCAAACATAATCAAACAATCTCAAACTTTACAACCACCACTCCATACTCCACACTGTCAACACTGTCAGAAAGAAGGTGTGGCCGAATCAATGGACACTAGCCTCACGCGGCAAGGCCGCGTTCCCTTTTCTAGTATCAACCGAGACCGCAGAACAAACTTTCCCGACACCACTCATTCTCAGACGATGCTACTTTGTTCAGGCGGGTCTCCACAGAGGAAGAGGTCTAGTAGCTTAGTATTAGCAGATGGGCTGGCCATTGACCAGGACATCTCTCTTATTAGTAGTCTAGGCTAATAAGGAGGCCATGAAGCTAGCCATGTCGCCAGCAATTCTCGGCCGTCGGATCGGGTGCGCAGATGGTCCGGATCGGCCAAGCAACGGTCATTTTTCAGAAAAGCCCTTCCATTTAGCAAAAATCATGCCCGAGGTTCATGGATTTTTACATATGAACCCCTGAACTTTTAGAAAAATATGTTTGTAGTTCATGATTTTACATATGAACCCCTAAACTTTCGGGAAAATATGTTTGCAGTCCATAATTTTCCCCAAAAAAAACCTCAAACTTCGTAATAATCCACCCGAAAACACAACTGTCTATGAATTTTTACGTATGAGCCCGTAAATATTTGAAAAAAATTGCAGCCCATAAATTTTTAAAAAAGATCTCAAACTTCGATGCAACCCACCCGTAGACCCCAGATTTTTTTAAAAAAAGCCTTCAATTTCCCACAAATTAACTGAACACCAAAACATAATCGCTAGCCTCTCCCGACCATCGGATCGGCCACAGGGACAGCCCATAATGGTCGAGCAATAGTCATTTTGCAAAAAAACCTTCCACTTAGCAAAAATCATGATCGCGGTCCACGGATTTTTACATATCAACCCCTAAACTTTCAGGAAAATACGTTTGCAGTCCATGATTTCCCAAAAAGGACCTCGAATTTCGTAACAATCCACCAGAAAACCCCACTGTCTGAAATTTTGGGCCTCTAAACTTTTGGAAAAAAATTGCAGCCCATAATTTCCCAAAAAAAAATACCTCAAATTTCGATACAACCCACCTGTAGACCCTAGACTTTTACAAAAAAACCTTCAACTTCTCACAAATTAACAAAATACCCAAACATAATCAAACAATCTCAAACTTTACAACCACCACTCCATACTCCACAATGTCAACACTGTCAGAAAGAAGATGTTGCCGAATCAATGGACATTAGCCTCGCGCGGCAAGGCCACATTCCCTTTTCTAGTATCAACCGAGACCGCAGAACAAACTTTCCCAACACCACTCATTCTCAGATGATGCTACTTTGTTCGGGCGGGTCTCCACAGAGGAAGAGGTCTAGTAGCTTAGTATTAGTAGATGGGCTGGCCATTGACCAGGACATTATTTACTATATATACTACCTCCATTCTTGTTTATTTGTCGTTGTCTAGTGCAATTATGAGCTAATGGACGTCAAATAAAAGAAAACAGAGGGAGTACTACTCCCTCCGTTTCAAAATAATTGTCATTCAGGCTTTTCTAGATACATTCCCTTTATTATGTATGTGGATATACTAACTATCTAGATGCATAACAAAGTGAATGTATGTAGAAAAGCTAGAATGAAAATATTTTGAAACAGAGGGAGTAGCAAAGATTGCTACAGGCTGGTTAGATTCACTGAGCTAATTGCTTTTTGCTTCGCACATGCTGCATGTGGTCCAATTTACTTTTGTATGTTGACTGAATGGAGGATATATACTCGTCAGCAAACAAATGCAGGAGGCAGAGGAGAATCCCACTTGGTTTCAAAGTTCAAATGCATTTTTTTACTTAAACCCTTCGTTAATCCGTTTTGAAATCCGTTTGAAACTATTGTGTTATTTGAAATTAATGTAAAAAAATAAGATCCAATATATATGGGTATATCTTTAGGGAAATTTTTTATATGTATTTTTAAATCAACATTTGGAAGGTGTTGTTTCAACAATTTTGAATAACTACAACATTTTGGACATGCTGCTTCAACATTTATACACAAAATGTTGATTTAGTCTATCCGAATTGTTGAACTAAATTTGAAAGAGTGTTGAACCTAGCATTTAAAAATGTTGACTGCATTACTTCAGCTTTAGTTATATCTATTCAATTTTTAGGCTTAGAATGGCAAAATAGTATAATCCGAATTGTTCTTATTCTTGTTCAATCACCCCCCGGCCCGCTCCGGTCTCCCATGTTCTTGTTCAATCTCCGCCATTACAGTTTCATTTCGCAAAACTGCCAGGGCACGTGATGAATTCGGCGGCAGGCTCGGTGGTAATTTTGCAGAACTGGATGGGGAGCAAACTGGGGATTGTTCTGACATATATGTTCATCTCCTTATACACATCAAGAGCATAGCACCATGCAGTTCCTTTCTACTTGCATTATTGAACTTTCTCATCATAAGCTTCTTACAGCCCAAACCATCTTCACACACAGTGGACAAGGAAAGGAAATCGTGCATGCTTGTCGAACCAAGGTGATGACAGGTGGTGCTAATAACCAACACCGTGAACAACATTGGATCGCAATGCGAAGCTTCTGCCCGTCGGAGGCCTCTAGCAGCGTGACACCGTACCCACAAGGCTACAACAGTTCAGGACCAGGCGTCGAATTCGTGCGCAACTCACTCGCAGAGCAGGCACTTTATATATCCACACGCTGTTCGCCCACCGCCACGGCAACCCAGTGCTTGGTTCCAGAACACATCTTGCTGATGCCGCTCGTTCCGAAAAGCCATGACGAATTGACGATGATCGTGCATCCAAGCCCTTGACATTGAGCACACCTGCATGCTTTTCAGTTTCGGCGCCGACGCGGCCTGAGCCTTCTTCGAGGCTGCGGAACAGCAGTAGTGTGTTGCATTGAGTGGGCATTTGGAGAATATCTGTATATATAGCAGGCAACAACAGCTGCAGTAGTTGGCAATTAATTAAGGTGACAGCAGCTTAAATTCACTAGGCTGGAGGTTGATGCGTAGATGTAGAGTGACTGCTGTTTAGTATATACACCAAGAGATTTGTCAGAAAATTATGAAGGAACATGGTCACAGCATGTGGAAGCATTATATTATAGTGTGAGTTGAGTGAACACTTTCCTGGCAACTCTGATTTTGTGGTTTTAATTTGCCACAAACACTTACGGTGCACAATACTACCCTATACTACCGTTTGAAAAGCACTCGTATATAATAAAAAGGACCTATTTTGAAGGATCTGACGGTTGAAATTAATTTTATACTACCGGTTTTTTTTCCGGTAGTATATGTAGTATTCATAGGTAGTATGAGTAGTATAAGGGTATGATTGGAACTATAAAAATAAGGACAAGACTATTTTACAGCCGGCTGTAATATAGCTTAGGGTACAGCCGGCTGTTTTTTTAGCAAGTTTGACTATATGTTACATGACCCACGTTGGTCAGTTCTCCCGGTCCACGTTTTGCTTCCCCGGGCCCACATTTTCTGACGCGAAACACATGGCGCGGAGGCAACGGTATCCAGACAAAAACGCGGTTTGAAAATTCGAAAAAAAATCTGTTCGAAAAAAGTAGTTCCACATTATCCTTGATGAATTTCACAGCACAAAAAATTCATAAAATTCCACCCGGCTGGTAGAAAAATCGCCAGCAAGTTTCACAGTTTTTAACCAAAGGGACGAGATTAAGTTCTAGATCCAGGATTGCAAACTGGTGCATACACACGACATAAAATTGGTTTTGTTGCCTGCATGATCAGGATTTGTTGTAGCTGAGTCCTAGTAACGGCTGGTAGCATATGTACGTTAGCTTCACTTGCCAATCTGCACAATCTTGTCTCTCTTACCACCTAGCTGCCTGTATATTGACTATATTCACTTGCCAATCTGTGCAATTTTGTCTCTTCCACCTCCTAGCTGCTTGTAAATTTACTTGCAAAAAGTCTGCAAAAATAGAGGAAGCAACCATATGGTTAGTTGACACAATGCTGCAGGAAAGGAAAAAAAGAGAAAAAGATATGGTGATTGCTGGAAACCAAAAAGACATAGAGAGGACATCATTGTATAGTTGGCTAGATTGGTATACAAACATGCCTGCATGTTTTTGTTTCCCAAGCTGGTAACATTGTTGGTCAGATTAGTATATTAACATGCCTTCATGTTTTTATTCTTTTGGCTCTTTATACATAAACCCATGTTCTACTTTTAATCTTTGGTTGATTAAGTTGCTTTTTCAATCATCTGAATTTGTGGCTAAAATATGCTGATTTGTGTACCAAACAATACTAAGTTGCTGTCCAACAACACATGCTATACTTGAAGCTAGTTGTATATATATGGTTGTATGAAAATTATGCTATAGTTAATTACCTAAAAGACCATGCAGAATACAAGAGATAGAAGTAAGCGTATGACTGAATACGCTTACAAAAATGATCCTGTTGCCATTCACGTATGCACGGACATGACGTTAACACATCCAACTGCACACAGAAAATCTGAACTGAACCAGATCATGCGACCAGAGAATACGTCCTGCTTGATGCCCAACAGGATCCAGTACTCAGAGAGAGAGAGAGAGAGACAGAGAGGAATGCCCGGCAGGATCCCAGATGCGTCCATGCCACGCTCCTGGCACGACATGCTTGATTGAGCAGGACATATAACATTACTTTGCCAGACTAATAATAGTAATTTACTTATCTAAGTACACCGATTTGCCTAAAACATATAAAATAATATGTATAATATAATTTCCTATTGAACTTGTTTCCCACAAATCCACAACACAAATAATTTGTAATCATTCGATTGTCACTGTCAATCCCACAAAATATCGTATTAGTAAGTGCATCAAGTAGATATTAGCAAGCTATAGTATTATGAAAAAAAACTAGCGGTAATAGAGGACAGCTAAAAAGGCATATGTAACATCATAAAAGTTGTGCTAGCTATAATGGTCAGCTGATAATAGTTTGTGAAAGCAAAGCATTACATATTTAATAAAGAACAATATGGAAAAGAAAATGATAATAATATTGAGTATCATTGTTTTTGCTTCATGATTCTCAACAGGTAGATACAAGCATCCAGTTGATCAATAGAAAAACAAAACATATGGCAGATTGTCATATCATTAAAAATGCTTAAATCAGAAGACAAGAATGCTAGATTAAAATGAATAATTTGGTAGTTTATTTAGCATATGTTGCTTGCAAGATGAAATGTGTGACCTCAAAGTGACAAAGAGGACATGCTGTGTATTGAATCCAGCAACAATTGTTCGGTAGTTCTATGTGACCCTAGTATTAAGGCAGCCAATCAATATGACTTATGAAATATAGTCCAATTTAAATCTTAACAAGGGGTATGAATACATGTTATAAGTTCTGGTTCTATTGCAGAATCCTAATAACTGCTACAAAGTGTCAAACATGCTAATTGATGGTACTCACCATAGGGAATGTTTTTTCTGCAGCTTGCTAAGGCTACATGGCTTGACGGATTCAGTGTCACACATTTCCAATTCAGTTCTACAATAAAAATTACAATAAGAAACTTTTTGGAATATCATAAGAAAGTTATGAAAAGAATCTAAGCAAATTAGATCATGAACCATGCCAAGTTTTATCTATTTTTTCAGCGCATAGTATTTGTCAAAAATGGTAAGCTACTCCTAAACAACTAGGCAACATCTATCACTGATAAAAAACAAGTTGGCTTATGTCCTTTTAGTTATTGACATCAATCTTCCAATCTACTCAGGTTAGATTGGAAGGAGGTACACAAGCTTAAATGCATGAACTATTATCTATTCGCCACTACCCCGTATGCTACTAAAAATTTTTCAATGAAACTTAAGAGCTAAACCATTTGCAAAAGGGATGAACATATGAAAAAGTTCCCAATTTTACTTTGTACCTCTTATTTGAGAACTATAAGGTAGACTGCATACTACAAATGTCTGAACTAGTACTAAAAGAAGCCATATGGAGCGGTATTGGTTACTATACCACAGGCTCTGCATGATTTAGCGGTTGCCTTTGCGACTAAAACATGCAAAGGTCACCAACTGAGGGAAAATCTCAGTTGATTTCTACATTTGAATTCTGTGTTATGGCAGAAACAATTCAATTATTCCTTGATTCCATCTAGTTCTAGTTCTAGATTTTTTTCAATAAAGGTAAAAGTCTATGGCGTATTTCTCTTCTCGTAATAAATGGCCCACAACGTGATGTAAAATGCACATAAGCTTGTCAGTTCAACTACCATGCCAACACATAGCAGTAATGCACATGAACCAGGATTACACTGGAACAGCTTTATCCACAATCAATTAAACTGTGTTTCTAAGAAATTGTCAATATCTCAGTAAGCAAACATTGTTAAATTTTGGTCTACTCCTATAGTGCAGGAAAGAATCAAAGACTATTCTGACATTAAACAGACTTCTAGGAACTACAGATCGCACAAAATTCATTGATTCTGGAGCAAATTTTGGTAGTAATGACACTAGACACCTTTCTTTTCAGTTAATAGTGAAAATGTCACCACAGATTTACAAGATCAGGGTGAGTGAATCCTGCTCAAGTCATCTATGTGATACTTTTGGTATAGAGCTGATCAGAGCTACTGTGTAGGAAAGTTCGTAATAGAGAGTGGCTTACCAGATTTGGTCTAGCATATGACTAACATGAACATTATTGTGCTGCAAAGCAGAGAAAAAAAGGTGGTGGTGTTATACTAAACCCTTTCACTAAACCCAGACTACATCTCATTGTGCCACCATATATAATACATCGTCTATGTAGCACAGTTTCAGAACAATTAAAATTCTACTTTGCCAAAGCAAAACTAAGTCCATTGACCTGTTAAGATTGTGCAATTTTGGTTCAAGTTTTAGTTAACCAAGTCCAAGTATACTACATTGCTCCAATAGAATTCCTAACTTAATCACTTAGCATACAACCATGACATGAAAAGCAGTATACAAAAAGGTAACCTGGAACTACACTAACCCAACATGAACATTCTACGGTCTCCACAACCTAATTGGTCAGTGGACATGAACAAACCAGGGGAAAACCCATCGGCGGCGAGGTGTGGGTCAGGGTGCGGTGTGCGTTCGCCTGCGCGCTTGGTGCTACTCCATCGTCGGAGCGCCGCCGCGCGTCGGTCTCCTTTGTTGGGGAGACCGGCCGCCCGCCCGCCAGGGAAGAAGGGACCGCGCTGGGAAACAGCCGGCCCACTGCTGCTGTGCTTCGGGAACCGCCTCCACCAGGTCGGGGAGGGGGCCGCCACCTCGGGCCCCTCCTGGAACTGCCGCGCCTGGGTCAACACAGCGTCGCCTGCCTCGATCCGCGGGAAAGGGGGCAGCCTTCGCCCGATCTGCTTGCAAGAAGAGGAAGGAGAGGGTGGCCAGCGGCCGGATCCAGTCGGGGGCAAGGCACCGTGCCGAGATTTGGTCGGGATTTGGAGCGCGCGGTTTGTCGCCGGGTAGAGGAGCTCGAGCGCACGGGAGAGTTTACGAAACCCTAGGCAGCGAGAGTGAGCATGGGTCAGGTTAGGGGCGAGAGGAGGAGGATCCTAGGAGGCCTCACCTTGCCGGCGCAGTGGCTGCTGGGGAGCTCGCCGGGGGACGCCGTTGCCGCGCCCCTCGCTGCCGCAAGCGCCGCCCTCGGTGTCTCCATCCGCAGCGAATGGAGCGAGAGAGAGGAGCGCGATGGAACGGATGCAAGGAATGAAGCCCACCGGGGGCATACGTGCGGATGGATGTGGTGAGATAAGGTGGGCCCCCATGCGGCTGTGATTTTTTTCTCCCTACAGCCGGATGCACCGAAGTCTTTACCTAAAAATAATATTATTGTAATATATGAAATCAAACATATGAAATGTTTTATGTAATCTTATCTCACGTTGGTTAATATATTTCGAGCAAATTAGCATTTAAAAATTCGAGCAAATTACCATTTTACCCATAGCAAAAAACTGATTATACTACCGTACTATTGCTGGGTAGTATTGTGTACCGGAAAAGACCTCTTGATTTTTCCATGATTCCAAAAAGAAAGAAAAAGAATAATAGTGACACAATATCACAGCTCGAACCCTCAAGCAGTGTCTCCTTGGTGTTTGGACTGAGAGGTCGTTGCTCTTTGCACAAGGTTATAAATGTAAACTTGGAAAAGATAATGGGGGAGACAAGGGAAAATAGGTGATCAAGTAAACATGGTCGATCATTACATTCAAATAGTCTGCGTGCACAACATCCATCCAAGCATGGTTTCCATTTATGCGTGACGGCTCGAAAGACCACGAGGCATGTAAAAAAAACTAAGCTAAGAGAAGGGAATCTAATCCCGATTTAGAAAATCCTTGAACCCGGCTTCATCGGTGAGGTGAATTTTTAAAAATCAGTCATGTAAATTCACTCAATATAAGGTAATATTGTTTATCATAAAAGTTATGCTGATTTTTTTATTGCTCAAGAATTACAAACTACTTTTTGATCTGTAAGAAGTACAAAGGATTCAAGCCGACCAGCATCTTCAGGATATCATGATCTAACCTAGTGGGTGCAGTGGTGTATAGTAGGGAAGCCGTCTGATCCGGTTGCCAACATCTTTCCTCCGATAATGTTGTGTCTTGGGGCGCCATCGATGTGACACAGGACACAATTGCTCAAACAAAGCATGAGGAGCGACACCATATTTTCCCGACACCGCTCATTTCTGAAGAGAAGTGGAGTCTTTTACGGTACACAATACGACTCAGCGGTCGTACGATCGTATTATCGGTTTCTTTGGTTGTTTCTCTATGAATAAAATGGTAATTTAATAGATATATATTATTTGGAAAAAAATTCCCCACTGCCCCCTTATACTATATAAAACATTTCATATATTACAACAATATCATTTTACATTTTTGATAATACCCTTATACTACCCATACGACCTTTGAATACTACCGTACGACAGCTTAAAAAACTGGTTATATAGAATTAATCTCAACCGTCAGATCCTTTTATATAGGTCCTTTTCTATTACATACGAGTCCTTTTTCAACCGGTCATACAGGTCGTATTGTGTACCGTAAAAAACCTCGACTGAAGTTGTGGTAGTTATTATAGGTAGAGGGGGATCCACGGGGCATGCATCATGTAATCTGACTAGTGAGTTGCAAGGGAATATGATGAATGGTAGATTGGTAGATGATGGAGATGTGCTTTTATAGCTAGATGCATCAAAGATTTCTAAGGCTCTTTTCCAGGTTCAATAATGGGTGTTGGTAGCTGATGACTTGAAGATGGAAAACGTCATTACTCAACTGCCTAAGAAAATTAACAATAGCCATCTCAAGGAAAAGCAAGTAGGTCACACACTCACGGAAGCAAGTAGGTCACACACGCACTCACATATGTCGAGCACGAGGCTAGCTGGTGCTGCAATATAGGCCAGAAGCTCGAATGGATATCGGATCCAATCCGACCAGCATCTTCAAAATGATGAGCATGATCGGTGGGCAGTGGTGCACAACAGGGAAGTCGTGTGATCCACTTCTTTTCTCTGAAGCGGTGTCTTGCATTGGTGGCCCGTGTAGACGCAGCACGCGGTACTTGCTCGGAAAACTCTTGTTGGACGAGGCCACATTTTCCTGATGCCACCCATTTCTGAAGTTGTGGTTGTTGCAGTTAAAAAAAAACTTTGCATCAGTTTCATCAAGTGTAGTGGCTAGATCATCTCATCACTCCCTCGAAAACTTTTCACGTTTCCAGCTGGTGCTATATATATGTATAGTATATTATTGCAAATTTTGATCTGACAAGGAAAGAAAACAACAAGCTGGAACATGCGAGTTGCGAGAGTGGAGTCTAAGTTAAAGTTGGGGAGCATGCAGAGGGAGCGTCGTTAGCTTATATAGTGGAAAACTAAATGAACTAGTAGCTGGCGAATAAAAGGGTTATGGGAACTGGATTGTTAATTGGCCATCAGCCACGTACACGAGCACGTACGATTGCCCTAAAGAGACTACGACTGATCGACGGCCAGAGGCCAAGTGCGAGTTCTCAATGCTTATAGTATGAGTGAATACACAATTTATTTTTCCATGAACAAAGTGACGAGGCTACTAATTACTTGGGAGTGATGTTATGGTGCTTGAAATTTCCTCCCATTTCCTCCACCCAAAGTATTTTCCTCCCGCAAAGGGTAATTTGGTCATTTCGCGTTTGTAGGTCGTCCCCCAACCCGCGGCCCCCGCGGCCCGACCCACGTCCGCCCCCTCAGACGACGCGCACGCATCACGCGAACCGAGAGGCGAACGCCATAGACTGCGGCGACGGCTCCTCCGGCGAGGATATCGAACGGCGGCCCTCCCTCACGCATCCCTGCTCCGTAGCCAACACAGCCCTCATCTCTCGCTCCCTCCAGCTCCCGCCGGCGCCCTCGCAAGGCGTCGCACCGGTGGCCTGCCGCGCCACCGCCTCAGGACGCCATCGACTTCTCCCTGCCTCACCGGACGACGAGCCCCGGCGGCAAGGCCGGCCGACACAGTCTTCTTGCCTCAAGCGCCCATCCCCATCGGACCCTGTTCTTCTCGCCGGTGAGTCAAGCAACCACGCCTTTCTCCTCATCTCTCCCGTGCTTTTTAGGGTTTCTTGATTCATGAATAAGAACCTTGCAGATGTAGTATTTCTTGATTCATTTACAAGTTATTGATCTAGTGTAGGCACCCCCAGTAGATAGATGCAGTAGTTCTTGATTCGTTTTCTAGATCTTGTAGATGTAGGTGCCAAATTAGTTGTTCAAGTCATACTCCAAATTACTAGATCTTGCAGGCAGCAACACTTGCTCTGAATTCTTTTCTTTTCAGGCGGAAATGTCCAATGATGATTCTTTGCTGGAGTACAATGAAATAGTTATGAAGATGTTTAACAGTGAGGATGAAGGATTTCAGTTTTATAACAACTACGCTTATGAGAAGGGATTTAGTGTGAGGAAGGATTACTGCGAGTGGAACAGGGACCTGAATGAGAGGAACCTTCGCAAGTTTGTTTGCAGCAGTGAAGGTTTCACCTTAGGAGGGAGATCAAGTTGCGGAGGTCGCGGAATGTCACTCACTTTGGTTGCCGTGCTAAATTTGTGATTGCACTAGATTATGACACAGAGCAGTGGTATGTGAAGGATTTCATCAACGAACACAACCATCCGATGATTCCACCAGACCTATCTTGTTTCATGCGTTCTCACAGAAAAATTACTGATGAGCAGAAAGCAGAGATTGTGCATATGCAGGTTTCTGGAATCCGCAAACACCAGATAATGGACAGTATGCTGAAGCGGCACAGTGGTTATGATAAGGTTGGATTTACAGTAAGGGACCTTTACAATTTCTACCATCGCAATAAGTTGCAGATGCTCTCCGCCGGTGATGCCCAAACAATCATGAATTACTTGATAGCTCAGAAACATAGAGATCCAGATTTCTATTTCGACCACAAGAGAGATGGGGGAGGGCATATGACGGGAGTGCTTTGGTGCGACTTCCAATCTCAGATGGATTATAGAGCATTTGGTGATGTCGTCGTATTTGATGGCACTTACAAAACCAATAAATATAACCTGCCTCTTGTTCTTTTTGTTGGGGTGAATCATCATAAAAATACAGTTCTTTTTGCTTGTGGAATTGTTGCTCATGAGGATACTCAGTCCTATGTGTGGCTGCTTAGGGCATTCACTAAAGTCATGTCTCAGAAACATCCAGTATCTGTGATCACTGACGGAGACCTTGCTATGCAAAATGCAATCAGTATTGTGTGGCCGAATGCATCGCATAGGCTATGCGGATGGCATATTGAGAATAACATTGTGAGTAATATTAAGGACGATGATGTGAAGGAAGGGATTAGGTGCTTTCTTTATGATTGTTGCTCTATAGAAGAGATTGAGTTGAAATGGATGGTTTTCTTGAAGAAGCATGAGGTCACAGATGAGAACTCGTGGCTATATCAGATGTATGAGAGGAGGGAATCCTGGTGCGCTGCGTATCATGCTGGTAAGTGCTATTTAGGATTGAGGAGCAACCAGCGTAGCGAGAGCCTACACTCTAGGATCCAGTTTAATCTAGATCGGAAAATGACACTGGTAGAGCTGTTTCAACACTTTGACAACTGTCTTGTAAAGCTGCGAACTAGAGAAGCGACTCTGGATTTTGTATCCAATTACAAGCCATGCTTGGAACCAGATGCTTCGTTTTTTGTGCATGAGGCTGCAAAAAGGTTCACAACAAGTGTTTTTTATGATGATGTGCTATACAGTCTGAAAGCAGCCGAGAAGTGTTATGTGATTGAGGAAATGGATAGCTATGACACTGTTGTGTATAAAGTTGGAAGGGTTGATAAAGGAGAAAAATGATACTCTGTGAGCTGTGACATACGTGTTGATGAGGATAAGGTCAAGGAAATTTCATGTTCTTGTCTAAAGTTACAGTCCCTTGGAACCCCATGTTCACACATCTTCTTTGTGTTGGGCTATCGCGAAGAAAGTAAGCTTCCAGACTGTTGTGTTTTGGAAAGGTGGACGATTTGTGCCAAGCGTGGATTTCCTCCTACAAGGAAGAGCACAATGTATGACTATTCTGATAGCGTACAGAGGTACAATGACCTACACAATATCAGTCGAACGGCAGCCTTCGCATCAGCTCAATCACAAGAAGCATTTGAACGGCTCAAATGCGTTCTTGAAGAGGAAGCTGCTATGATTCCTGGAAATATAGGAGAGGGTGGACGTAAGACGTTTGGTCCTGTGCTCCCACAAGCCCTGGATGTTGAATCTGCGGAGTGCTGCAATGTATTAGATCCCATACGCGTGCCTGGCAGAGGGGCCCCGAAGAAAAAGTTGAAGTCAAGTTCAGATAGATCTGACAAACATTGTACCCTATGTAAAGATCGGGGTCACAATCGGCGAACATGCTACTTGAGAGATGAGGTAAGCTAAGAGTAATTGTGATCAAAGTTTAAAATTGATTGTCTGTGAGACATGTGTAGTTTTTGCTAATGTCCCTCTTCATTTGTAGGATAAAATGTTCCCTGAGGATGTGTTGGATAAATGATCTGGCAAAGGTATACATTCCAACAAAATTCTAGATTCCTGTATATGACTTCTCTTTCTCTAGTACCTGTGGGTTCTTGTTTGGCTTCATGAAATCAAGCTGAGTTTGTGGGGGTGAGTTATGTTCTTGGCAAATTTCATTCTCTTAATAATTATCATTGTTCCTGCCTTCATTGTGCCTATTTTGTTTGTGGCTTTTTTTATGAGTGCTTGCTGTATCGATTGTTCAACTCTTACTGAGCCAAGAAAAGATTTAACTAGGATTGGGTCATTAACCTGGTCATACCAGTTTTGAAGCATTCGGATGCATCATTGTACTCAATAAAAGCACTCGGACGAAGCTAAAAGCACTCGGATGAAGGTAAAAGCACTCGGATGAAGCTAAAAGCACTCGGACGACGCTAAAATTGTAACCAGGCGGTTCACTCCAAGAGTCTTTGTAACCTTTGCAATGCGGAATTTATCATTTGACATGTGGATCATGTTTTCGTTTCGGTTGCTGCATTTCTTGTTGATTGAGAGTGCAAAAAGAACGTTAATATACCGTCGTTACGTTAACATGTAATGTATGGATCGGCAAGTTACCATGACATGGAAAACAACATATTGTCGGCAAGTTAAGATGCCATAACACAGCATTGTATAAGCTAACGTAACATAACATGCCGTAACATAACATGCCACAGATAGGGGCCACATTGTAGCTAGCGCACCGCAAGTTAACATACCATAACATTGGTTAACATAACATGTCAAGTTAACATATCATCGTTTAAATTGCCATGTCACAGAGAGGCGGCGTGCCGTCGAGTTAACATACCACGTCAAGTTAACATACCGCGTCAAGTAAACATACCACGTCAAGTTAACATACCATGTTAGCATGTCCCAAATAGCCTATCCATGGTTTTAAAAAAAACATTTCATGACAATGTTAGTGGTCACAAAATGACTCTTCATTCATAACTAACAGCATGAAGCTGTTAAAACCATTACACTGTTAAAGGTTACAAGCTGGAGTGCACACAAAAGAGGGCACCCATGAGAATGTCTCAGATTACTGCATAATGTGGAAAGACACTTGTAGCAACTGAGTCTGCCATCTGGTTTTGAGCTCTGGGTATGTTGTGGACCCTGGAGGAACCTGTCAAAAAGGCAACAATAGACTGGGAAAAGGGTTTGGTGCTCCAATCCGGTGCATCAGAGGGATTAGCTGCATTGATACAGTTGGCAAACTGATTATCAGTGAAGAATTGAGTGTATTGGAGACCCATGATAACGCTGAAGTCCATTCCAATGTTGGACCATAAAACCTCACTATTTACTGTTTTTTTAGTTGAACTGGAGCTTATACTTGTATCTGGTTGAACTTTTTGTTTTAGTTACTTGTACAGTGTATAGAATCCCTGACAGATCAGCAGGAGATGCAAGAAATGGGAGAGAAATTCAATGAATACCCCTGGGAATGGATGGGGCTTACAAAGAGAAACATATAGGCTGGCCCGGGAAGAGCAGTACAAAAACTTCTCATACCTAATTCTAGGGAAATAGCAATGAAGGTACACCCTATAATCCAACTTACTTTACATAGGAAAAAGTACCCATCACATTGTGTTTTATTCTGGTGTTCAAGCAGGCATGCAAATATACTGAGATGGGGGGAACATATTACGAATTCAGACAAAATACTAGATGAGCAGAAGCACTCAGAAAGCTTATTTTAAGGATTTTCTCATACTTAGATCAGTACCATGGCTAATATGCAAAGAACGATCAAGCTTTTCATTGACATGCATGATTGAATTGTGATCACCCATACAAAACATATGCATAAAGCGATTAAGTGCGATAAAGTTCAACACATGGTCCCAATATTACATTAGTGGATTGGTGATGAGGATCACCATATATACAGACTAGTCCATACTGCTGATTACTTGCTTAATTTGTACACAACTAGCAAAGACCTCCTGATTAGCCTTGAGATGGAACATAGCATACCTGAGAATTCCTAAATAGTAACAGGCGGGGAAGATGCTTTAGTGTCGAACTTGTGCCGCCTGAGCCTCGGCAGTTCCAGGCGAGGTGTGTCTTGGCGCCTCGGCAGTTCCAGCCTGAGCCTGACCCTGACCCGAACCTGGTCCATCAATCATATCCCACAACAGGGACCCCAGCAGCATGCAGGTCTTGATGAAGAACACCACCTGCACTCTGATCACCAAGATTGGCTTGGGAGAAAGGGTGAAGAGGGAGTACAGCAAGATCCAAAAAAAATTGGTCGAGGTTCCGCTGAGCAGCAACACCATCAGGAACTGGCGCAACCACCGATTGAGCAGCGACTGTGCCGGCCGGGAAGTAGAGATGGGCAGAGGGGGGGCCATGTTGCGCCGGACCCATCGCTGACGAATGGGCGCCAAATGCCTCTCCCATTTAATCGTCAGGATAGAGGCGAGTGCAATGGCAAAGGCTGTCTGGAGAGGACTCCTGACAAAATCGTGTATCTCAATGGTGCGGCCCAGCGTAACCCAATGTCCCAGAAAGGGAGCGGATATCTCAACCGCATGAGCTGTGCTCCATCCCCCAGAGAGAATACCGAAAGTGACCTCTGTGATGCGGGGTAGGGGATCTACCTCTGGCGGCGGCGGCGGCGGCGGAGACTGCTGAGTCGACAGCGGCGGCGGAGGAGACTGGTCAAGTAGCAGGGGGGGTCCAGGCGAGCCTCCTCGCGCTCGTGCCGGCGTCGGCGCCCCTAGATGCGGGGGCCGACATCGATGCGACCGCCATCGTCTCCTCCTCCTTGTTGACCTGGCGGCCGGTCAACGTCGATGGCGCAGATCTGAGGAGGGGGGATCTCGGGCGGAGCTGAGGGCGCAGATCTGCCGTGAGATGGTGGTCAACCTGTGGAGGAGTGCGCAGGAGATGGGGGTTCGGAAGGCCGAGGTGGGGGAGCTCAGGGTGTAGGGGCACAGGGGCGACCTGATGCGGGTGGATCTGCGGGAGCACTGCCTCCAGGTGGTATTCCGCCATGGATAGGAGGATGCAGTGGAGGAGGATTGAGACGAGGAGATGAAGGAGGACGGGGAGGAGGTGGAGTTGCAGGCCGCGGAGGAAGGGGATTGAGACGGGTGAGCTGCGATGGTGCGGAAGGAGGAAGTGGAGAGGGATGAGTGACAGTTGGTGTAGGAAGAAATCCCGGCGGCGAGGAGAGGTGATGGATATTTGGGAGCCTTCTGAGAGTTTCGCCATTGGAATGGTGCTTGCGCTGCATCCTCGCTCAACTGCAACATATTGGAAGCCTTCTGAGAGTTTCGCCATTGGAATGGTGCTTGCGCTGCATCCTCGCTCAACTGCAACATAGGAGTATTTGTGGGCCCATTATACGAGAGAGGATTATAAATATCTGGGTCTAGGGCATGCACGAGCGCATCTGAGGGTCCCTCTTCAATTACCTTTTTGCCCTTATCATCCTGACAGGGTGCGCGCGGCAGAGATGGGCCCTGCTGTGAATGGGGGAGTAAGGCCGAGGTGGCCTGGCACTGGCACGGTCAGGCCCAGCCCTTCTCTGACAACTTTTTAACACCAATGCAGCGTTCGGGAGGGCTTTTTTTGGCTGGGCTGTATTCTATCGAGTGGGGCAGCCCAGGAAGTAGTGTTCGGGAGACATTTTTTAGGCTTGGCTGCCGGCTGGTGATTCAGCAGATGAGCCGGCAGGTGTTTTTTTTTGTGTGTGTGACAGCGGCTGTTGTAGGGTGCATAATCACATTTACGATATAAATTAAAAAAGAAAGGACTCCCTATCAAATTCGCCGCACCTCCACAATTACTGTCACTTGCACACATTGCTTGATTACCCAAACATATAAGGATGAATGATTGGTAAAGAACACGAAATCTTTGTTCTAACACACGCATCTTAAATAAATATAAGATAATCAAACTTCAACCGAACTTAATGGAAAGGCATAACACACTTTGTCCAATTTCGAACAAAAAGATAATGCAACCTAACAAGTTTGTAACCCACGCCTAGTTGAACAAGGAAAGCCTGCTTAGATGCCGTCACCACTATCCCCACTTCTCCGTCATCTTAGTACCCCATGTACGTCATGTCCTGCATTAAGTTGTTGACATGTTATTGGTTGTATTAAGGGGAATATTTGTGAATAGAAACCAATACTCACTTCTTCAGGTCCCACTATGTAGAGATGACAAATCTTGGTACCATCATGAGCGAGCACCATTTCATTCACCTCTTCTTGTCCTCCTAAAATCTTTATTAACCCATACCCAATTGATAGCTCATTCCCTCCTGCAGCGGGATTCATGTAGTACAACTCTGCGCCTCCGTTGTATCCAAAAGGCCTCAAAGCCTCTGACATCACGACCCACTCAATAGTAGTGGCTGGATGTACAATGGTAAACATGCCAATGTTACCTTCTTCCCCATTGTCATAGTACTTGTTCAGATCCGGATAAAGTTCCTTCACTGTGTACACCTTAAATCGCATTACAACATCCTAGATGTATATAGATTACACGAATAAATATCATTTGGCTGAAAGGAGTTTGTAAACATTAAGAAAGAAAAAAATTTACACATACCGAACGACATTCGTTGTCCATTAACATACGCAGGTTCCATTTCGATATGCAGATCTCATCTTCTTCCTAAAAGGGCAAATGTTGACGTGGCTATCTATACAATACATAATATTAATATTATAAAATAAAATACTCTGGTGGGTACCTCGACTGCGTTATTGCCAGGGACCTCCTGTTGTTCAATCAAGGGGATCAAGTTCTGAATCATACCCTTCAACATTGAGATGTCATTCTCCAACTCTTGGAAATGTATCCTTACCTGGTTGGTGAAGGTATCAATACTTTGTTCGTGTTTTTGTATGATCTCATCTTTTTCTGTACGGGTCTTCTGCAAGACATTATGTGCAATAGCACGTTCATGTTCTTTCAATCCGTCAAAGAGAGCACAGTGTTCCTGTAGCACTTTCTTCAACTGGGTAGCATGTTCTTTTTCAATTCTTCTGGCTACTTCAGAAAGCTCTTTCTCTTGTTCTTTTTCCAACTGGTCACGCTCATCACTCATGTCTTTCTCAGTTTTTTCTTCTTCCTTCATCTTCTGGATGTAAGATCTGGTAAGTTGAAGCATGACCTTCGAATACTCATCCTCAAATTCCTTCTTGCGTATGGTTGCCTTCTCCTCGATCTCTTGGAGGGACCTCTTAACTTGATCCATGACACCTAGCAATTTACAACATAGAATAAGTTATATGGAAAAAATAAAATTAAAAAGCAACAACAAAAAACCGTGCAGAAGCATCCAGATCCATCGTTCTAAGTTCAACCCTAGCAACGCACATCCAGTGCCTAGTGCCATAATCTAAAACAAGTCAGTATGACCGTGTTTTCTAAATAAACATTAAGAAAATTGTACTTGAAAACAAGTATGTACTTATTTAATAATGTACTTGATCCAAGCAGTATGGGAAATCTAACGTTGCTCTACTACGCACGGTAATCAATCATTGGAAAGGCCACTGGTAACCCCACTGAATGCAAAATTTTCAGGATAAAAAATTAACCCAAGAATAGTATTTGCACTGTTTAAATGTCGCAGGTAACATTACTGTTTTTCCTTTTGTAGATTCGAACTTGAAGACTTTGAAAAGAATTAGATCCCAGATGTAAACTATATGGAAGATTGCTCACCTCGCAATGTATGACGTGGAATGGGTCTCGTGGCCGGCAACGCCGTCAAAGCGGACATCAGAGGCGGAGGCGGCGGCGGTGGCTTGGGGTCGACCTCCAAGTGCGTCGGCTAGGGTGGTGCACGGGCTAGGTCTAGGGCTACTGGCGGCGACCTTTAATGTTCGGCAACCGTCTTGGTTAGGAGTGCGGGAAAGGGGCGCGGAAAACGCGTGTGAGAAACTACACCGAGATAATGTGGGGTTAGAGGTGCAGTTAATCTCGGAAACAAATCAGGGGGGCAACACGGCTGAACATTTTTGGAATGTTTGCAAAACGGGCACGGAAACCGCGCGTGAGAAACTTAGCACTATCCGCAATTAATCATAAGATGCAAAATGCAAAGTAGCAAGAAGAGTTGAAACAAATTCATCTCCAAAGCGGATTAACACGAAAGTACTCGGACCTACTAGCCCTTAAGTGCAGACAAATACTAATTGTTTTTCCACCACTTTTACATGGTCAAAGCACCAGTCGCAGGGGCGCCATCATCATCGTCGTCGTCGTCGTCGTCGTCTGGAGACACCACGTCGTCAGCCAGCTTGGTCGCCACATCCTTCACCTCCACGTGCAGTTTGCTGATGCGCGTACTGGTGGTGCCATGCGCGTAGCCGCCCATTATCCTGTTCAGATCCATGGCTGGGTAGAGGGACTTGAAGATGGCCAGCACATGGGTGGTGCTCGCCAAGCTGATCGTCCGGATGTACTCACGAAGCCGGTCCGGGAGCTGCTGCAGCCGCTCCAGCATGCTGACTTGGTGCGGTCTGGGATCTCCAAACTGGCGAGGCTCCGAGGGCTCCGCCACCGGCACCAGCTCATCGACCAGTGGCCGAATAGCGTCCTCAAGCGCATCAGCTCGGGCGCGCTCAGACTGCACGCGCACCTCAAGATCTGCAAATTGGGTAAGGATTTTGTGCTGATATGCTGTTTTCAGGTCAGCAGTACATACAATCAGGCAATTAAAGACCCAAGGCGATGCACTCACCAGCGAACATCTTCTTCACCATGGAAGCCTCGGCGGAGTACTCCTCGACCTTGGCCGCGAGCGTCGTGGCCTTGTCCACCAGAGCCTTTGCCTCCTCATAAGCCTTGGCACGCTCCTCCTTTTGAGCTGCGGCCTCCGCCTCTTGTGCTAAAATGCATGACAAGTCAACCACAGGAACCACTCGGGATAGGTTGAGAACACTCGGCTGATCAGGTACTCACCTTTCCGGAGGGCTTCCGCCTCTTCGCGTGATGCGGCAGCAGCAAGCCTGGCCGCAGCGGCGTCGCGGTGCAGTTGCTCGAGCTCCTTGCTGGACACTGCCCGCTTCTCCCGCGCCTGCTCCTCCAGACGTCGCACCCGAGCCCGCAGAGTTTTGTTCTCCACATAGCTGGAGGCCATCTTATCCAGCACATCGCTCTTTCGAGCGGAATGGGTAACCACGCTCTGCGACATACAACATGCTAAAACACTTTCTATCAACAAAAATGACCCAAAAATCAAGCTTCGGTACTCACCTTGGCGATACGAGTGGCCTCCGACAATGCCTCCACCAGTTTTTGGCTCTCAGTGGTGTCGTTCTCTGCGTCGTCAAGGAACTCCTCCGCCACATCATTATAGATGTAGGCTATACGCATCTGTCGCGGCGGAGATTGCTCCTGCTGCCTTGGCGCCTGATGGATCTCCTCTATCTGTGCCGTCCCTGAGTGCTCCACAGCACTCGGCTGAGGCATGGCCGGGGAGATGGATGGCTCCAAAGCACTCGGCTGAGGCATGGCCGGGGATATGGATGGCGCGGCCACATCCCCCTCAGGAATAGGATCGTCAGATGCTTCCCTGCGCAAAAAGATACGCACACAGCACAACATTTCATCACACAATATATACACAAGAAGAACAAGGCAGCTGGATCGCGTAGTGTTACTTACTGGGTTGACACGCGGATCTTGGTGCTCTGCCGGAACAAGCCAGCAAGCGGCGCCCGCCGCTTTGTGCTGCCTGCGCCACTCCCCGCGCTCTCCGCGTCCGCCGCCGTTTTCACAAGACTCGGAGCAGATCACCCCAGCAGCGGCGGCGTCTGGGTGGTCGCCCCAGCAGCGGCGGCGTCTCCCCCAGGAGGCGTCTGAGATTGAAGAGACGGTCGAGGAGAAGGAAGAAGAGGCTCACCCAGGTCCTCCTCGGGCGCCGCCTGCTCCCTGAGCGGTGAGTGCACCGCGGTCTCCTGCCACAGCGGATCTGCGCGCGGCAGGTCCTCCCAGTCCTCCTCCTCTGAGTCATCTGGGATCACCAGCTTACGCCGTTTCACCGGCCTCAGCTTCAGCGTGCCGGGTGGCGCCCGTCGCACCTCCGGCCTCTTGGTGACCTTGGGCTCCTTCCCCTTCGCCGCGGTCTCGCTGCCGCCTCCTGCATCACCACTCTGCGGCTCGGTCGCCTTTGCGCGCTCCATCTCCTGGAGCTCCCGCAGCCTCCTAGTCTTGGTGTCCTTCCCCTGGACGGTGTGCGGCAACGGAGCCTCCGAGGTAAATGCCGGACGGGCCTTTCAAACAAGAGACATTTTATCAAACATCTGGCAGGCATAATGTCCAATGCCCCTATGGCCGAATGCAGGAAGCCTGAAAGGAAACTCACCTCTGGCCGCGGCCGTGTAAGGTTGAACGGCGGCGGCGCCCCGCGGGAGGTAATGTGCGTCCCGGGCGCGAAGCACAAGCGGATCCGATCCAGTAGCTCCTGGGCCGGAGCCGGCTCCGGCACCTCACGCGTCGTGTCGTAGTCCGGACCGGCGTAGTCGTACACGAAGTGCGCGCGGTCCTTCAGCGGCTGCAGGCGACGGCTGGCGAAGTTGATCATCATTGCCACGCCGGTCAGGCCTCTCACCCGCAGATCGCGGATGAGCGGCAACAGTTCCCGCACCAGCGGCATCGCCTGCTCGTCGGGATCTTGATCCCAGTGCTTGCCTAAAACGGGGCGGCAGTCGACGTCGCACGGGACCCGCGGCTCGTGGTTGTCCATGTAGAACCACTCGTTATGTCATCCCTTGTTGGAGGACTTAAGGGGCACGGAAATGTACTCCGCAGAATGTTTCTGCTTGAGCTGAAATCCGGCCCCACAGACCACCTTCGGGCTCTTGTCGCTCGGGTGACCCTTGAGGCAGAAGAAGTAGTGGAAGAGTTCGAAATGGGGAGCGATGCCGAGGTACGCCTCGCAGAGATTCATGAAGATGGCGATGTGAAGAATGGAGTTAGGGTTGAGATTGCACAGCTGTAACCCTAAGTAGTAGAGGATGCCGCAGATGAAGGGATGAGTCGGGAGGCCGAGCCCCCGCAGGAAAGCCCACTCGAAGACGACCACCTGCGTCATCTCCGGCATCGGGAACTCCTCCCCGGCCGCAGGATGCCACGCGCCAGTCGCCTTGTCCGGGAGGACTCCCTCCCAGACGAGCCGGTTGAGGTGCTCCTCGGTGCAGATCGAGGGCACCCACTCCTCGTCGCGGACGGGCGGCGACGGCTGCTGCAGAGGCGGTGGCATGGGTGTTGGCGACCTCGCCGGCTTAGATCCGCGCCTCAACGTCTTTCGTTGCCCCTGCTTCGGACTCATCACCATCGCGGGCTACGCGCTGACGCAGCGACTCACTCCCAAACTACGCGGCGGTGGAGGCGGCAGCGGAGGCAGCGGCAGGTCTGGATCTAGGGTTTCCCCTGGCCGGAACTCAAGAATCGGCGGCGGAGCGAGATTGAAGAGCACGGGCGGAGCTAGCAAGAGCGGCAATGGAGGTGCATTCGCGGTTTCCTATGGAATGCGAAGCGGCTCACGTCGCTGGCCTGCTCACGCCTTAAATGTGAATGACGGAAAGGGGAAAGTGGCGGGCCCTGCCCGTCCAATCACCCCACCACGTTCGCGGACGGTGCGGTCCGGTTTCTCAAGAGATGGACGTGCGCGTTGACTGGCCTCCACGCGCTTTCAAGCCTGGGGGATGAGGTTCCTCTAACGTTCAACCTCTGCAGTTCTATCACTGCCATGTGGGGTCCGTCGGCATGGGGCCCGCACGGCAGTTACACAACTGCAGGGGTGGGAACGGCAGAGGATCTCGTTTGCGGGGGTGACTGTACACACTCCGCTTTCTACGAGAGTAAGCCCGTCATTGGGGAGGGTATGGACAAATCTACTCTTGTTCATACCCAAATCCAAATAAATATTATCCACTTCTTACCCTCCCCAATCCCACCCATACCTAATGGATAATTAGGCCTTGTTTAGTTGGCTAAAATTTCTAACCTTTTCTCCACTCTCTCTCCATCACATCACATTAAATACGCCAAAAGACATATGTTTGGAGTATTAAATATAGGTAAAAAATAACTAATTACACAGTTTGGATGTCCTTTGCGACACGAATCTTTTGAGCCTAGTTAGGCCATGGTAGGATAATATTTACCACAAACAAACGAAACGTGCTACAGTGTGCTACAGGAGTTCCAGCAGTTGAAAAGGCAAAATTTTCAACCAACTAAACAAGGCCTTAGTTTTGTACTAGATTCTATACATACCCAATCGATTATTTGTACCCTCCCCACACCCTACCCTCCCCATTTCTTCAATGGATAATAATTTTCTACTCATACCATCCCCATTTGAGGTGGGTGTGGATTTGAATATGGACAATGGATAAAAAGAACAGGCTGATACGAGAGTGTGTGAACCAAATCCTCTGCAGTTGGTCCCTCTGCCATTGGGTCCCTGTCACGTGGGCCTGGCCCCACATGTCAGTGTCCCAATGGCAGACACCCAACGGCAGGCGAGCCTCGTCAGTGAGCCTCGTCGGTGTAAATCACAGGTCTAATCAAGGGGGGATCTCTCGACCTCCCAGCAACCGCGAGACAAGGACCAAACCACTTGGCTGCGCTGCAAAACCAGATAGATGAAGGAATGGGTCATTAACCTGGTCAGAATAGTTGTAAAGCATTCGGATGGAGCATGGTACTCCATAAAAGCACTCAGATGAAGCTAAAAGCACTCGGATCACTCTCAACAAAATAACATGCTCGTTGTGTGAACGAGCGTTGTGATTGGTTGCCAGAAGTTCAACACACAAAAATCATGCAGTCATGACGCCACTAAGTGTGCAAATTATGAACCTACATAGGCTGATAAGGGCTTTTTAGGAGTTTTCCTTTTGAACCCATCCGTTTACTAACGCGAGCAGAGATAGCTTCTGGAGTGAAATCTTCCCTCACAGTACGAGGAGCACTGCCAGCTGTTCTCCTCAAGGGTTTTGCTCTTTTTCTAGATGCAGCTCCTGCACCATTTGAAGTTCCTTGAGCAACTCCTGTAACTGTTGCGGCTCCATCATCAACCATAGTCTTTCGCGGTCGTCCTCGTGGTCTTTTTGTCTTAGATTTTTCTGAGGCTGCATTTGCTTCTTCTTTGCTTCGAGTTCCCGTTACCACAGGATCGTCTACATCACTATCCTCTCGATGCCCCACTCCTTCTTCCGGGTATTTCAACAAGTAGGCTTCCTTCTATGTAATCATGAACACAACATGTTAAACAAGATTATTTGATGACGCAAGTAACAAGCTGCGTAAACATTTTTTTTACAAATGTAGTAAATGCACATACCATGATAGGTTTTTCGTATGATTCCAAACGACGTCTATTGCGATCAGAATGTAGCAGCTTCGTGCATATCCTGTAGCAAAAACTTTCCATTTGTTGATGTACATGAGAAATGTAGTGCACATAGTCACATAACACCTTTCATTGCAATTTGTATAAATTTTTGAATTGAAAAAAACTCTAAGACTCACACTTGTGAATTCATGAGCCAGTTTCTCTCCATCCCATGCCAGAATATATTGTATTACGAACGCCGCACATGTAAAACTGCAACGTTGTACCATAACATGAGTAACTGAATTACATCGTTAATATACAAAATGAAAAGAGTACCCGTTGGCTTGTCTCGGGATTTGTAGATATGGTAGTATTCGCCAGTCGCGAATGTCAAATGGAATCTCAAATTTAACCCAGCCTTTCTTGGACGAATAGTCAACGCAAGACTGTATGCTTTCCACCTACAGCGAATGGGTACATACATGTGAAGTTTGATCATGTGCTCGTCCATGAGTACATAAAAGTTGCTACATATACTTACCAATGTCTTCTCTTTTTCTTCATCTCGCATGCCTAAAGATTCAAGAATCTGTACATGTTCCTTTTCAAAGTTTAGGACCAGGAGACCCCAGTGGTTGCCATTAATGTTCATTGGAGCGAAGACCTGTTGAAAGATGTATGAATGCATGGCTCCAAACCAAAAAGGAAATCATGAGATACTAACACAGATAAATACACAAAACAAAATCAATATTGCATACCAAATGTTTTCCCACACATTTTTCTGCTATACGCTTCATATACTTTTCGCTTATCCCCCGTTCTGGTTGCGTCAACTTTTGAACATCAAACGTATGTATGAATGATGTTGAGTCATTCTCAACGTTGCTGAAATCGACATATGTATTTATTACTTGCAAAATGTGGATTAAGTAAATATTAGGTGTGCGCATGTGTTTACTGACGACATGGATGTGAAAGAATATTACCTCTCCAAATATAAACTGCTCTGAGACATTTCCGACCAATTCTCCCGCTTTAAGCGAGTGGTCGTCTATGTATACAACCACAGCATCCTCGTAACTCTGAACTAAGAACTTGGCAGCTTCTCTGTCAACTGGTCCTATATTGAAATCGTTGTCGATAATTGGTTCTCTTCGTTTGAGTCCTGTTTTAGGGGGGTCGCCGTGCTGCTTCATGGTCGTATCATTTTTGGAAATGCCTGGTTCAGCGTATATTTTATCCTGCGCCACTTGGAAACGTGTGCGTGGCGTTACCTGCAATTGGTGATGTTTTTTCGATTACAAAGTATCATTTCTATCATGAAACACGAACAATGATAAAACAAGTGAACATACAATACCTCAACATATGTAGATGAAGGCATATGTTGTCGAGCATGGGCAGTTTGAGGTGTCGTTTGCTCTATAAGTTTGCCCAATAGGTCACGGAGTTCCTGTTAGTTGAGACATTGTTGAAGGTTAAAGCATTATAGTACGTTAAATTGAATAATATCACCCTGGTTACCTGCAACTCCGTTCGTGTTTGTTCCTGATCTGCCTGTACCTTCGCTTCTAGCCTATTGAACCTATCTTCCAGAATGTTGTCATTTCTAAACAAAGCAAATTCCTTCTTCTGTTCCAGAATCTTCTTATCCTGTTTGTGTTCCAATTCAAGAAGCTTCTGCTCCACATCTAGTTTAAGCTCAAATTTCGTTGCTTTCATCCAATGTTCAAGGCTTTGCCCCTGCCAATTTACTAAATTGTGAATTAACCACACAAATGAAATACGACACTTAAACATATGTCATACTTACTTCTAGGTTGCTGCTTCGACCCTCGTGTGCGTAATTTGCTTTTTTCGATTCTGACACAGTTGCTTCTCGTTTTTCTTTGGTTTGTGAAGCGACAGCCAAATTAAGCTATAAACAATTGAACTAGTTAAAGATGTGCGTAACAACAGAACCGTCTATATATGTGTTATGTTTGCAAACTTACCGTTTCTTTCGTCAACCTTCCATTCTCCCAAGCAATTTGTCTACGCTTGGCATTTTCTTCATCCCAGAAGACCATAACTGGTGGTTGGGTTCTCCTTTCATCAGCATAGTTGATGTGATAACAGTTGTCCACTCTAACTCGCTCATAGTACCAAAACTATTTAAAAAATAAGCACATTAGTATGTCAAAAAATAAACATTATTTAAAGAGTTTGATGTACAGTAAAGAACTCACCTGTAGAAGAACCAAATTACCCTTCAGAGTTCTTCCCCCATTCTTGAAAGTAGAGATTGCTTCTAATAGATAATTCAAAGTAAATTGGCCCCAGTTGAAATGTCAAATTTGTCGTACATCTCTAACAACTTCTATATAGCTCGCACTGATGGAGGTCCCTGTGGGTGATGCTATGATGACACCAATCGTGAACAAGATGAAGGCTCTCAGAAAGTCTTCGTCCGCAGGTCGATCTTTGTGAAGCATGTTTTCCAGCCCTGCTAGCTCGAGCTTGTGGTTATCACTGCTTGCAAACCTATTGAAAAGTTCAGTGACCACAGTTTCATTTGCACTATTCGGTTTTCTGTTTATATGTTCCGTTACATCATTGCCTCCGGTCTCGAGTCCCATTATATGGTGCACATCATCCAAAGTAACCCTAACCACTTGACCTAATATCATGAAACCTTGGTCGCTGGTGTCGTATGCATCTACAATGTCCTGTATCATTTGTTTCCTCAAAGCGACATTAGGCATTTGAAGCAATCCACCAAAGCCAATAGACTCAATAGCGTCTACGTGCGGTTTAGAATCCTTGAAATTTGCCTCGGCTTTATAAAATCTCGTAGGAGAGTGCGTCAAATGCATCTTACTGTGCTGCAGCAACCAGTTGGCGATGCTAAGTTGCTATAAAAAAATAGGCAATGTAAAGGAAAATAAAACTTCATACCGTGCTGATGGACCCATCGTGGTCGTTGTTAGTGCGATACTTGCTACCATTCTCACCTGCATAAATGTTGCAAACGAGAAATCTTCAATTTGGCATCACGGGAGAACCCAAAATCACACCATTTTATTGTACCATGCAAAGAAAATAGTACCCACCCCGCTCCAAACTTCATCATGTACAACCCGATCCGCACAAATGCAATCATGCTTTCCTAGCATAAACCTCAGATTCTACCCATTGAAAACCCATTACGGAGCCTAAACCTGTTTGCTGCACCTAAACCCTCTACACAAGCGCGCAGACGAGCTCCACGCAATGGCCGTGTCAACTCGTCGCCCTAGCTGTGCTCCTCGTGGCCGCAGCGCTGCGAGGGATTTGCCGATGAGGCCGTCAACTCGTCGCCGCCGCCGTTCGCCGGATCCTACCAACTAAAACCACTAACACCAATCCAACGTACCTCTCCCATTATTGTTGATCGGCGTAGCGGGCGTCCGCTCTCCAGCTCCTGATGTGTCCATGGTTCCTGGGCCGTGTACTAGATCGCAGAGCAACGGAGAGAGAAACGACGAACAGCAGGCGGCTTCTGTAGTAAGGAAAAGAGAAATTTAGATCCTATAATTACGGGTCATGCGATGTAAGATACACCGCCAAATCCCGCGCATGGTTTCTCCCTCGACACACACACACCCCCCACGTCGCGCCCAAATGGGCTTTTCCTTCGAAGGAAGTCCTATTTACCTCCCTGAATGGTGCGCCGAGGACTTGTTTCGTCTCTCGACTCCAAAATCATCTGTTATCTCTCCTCGAATATCCTACAGTAAGATTAGTAAAAAAATGTAAAAACTTGCATGGACACACCATTTTGGTTTGTAGTCACGATAAAATAATCAATTGATTCTGACAAAGTGGTGGTGCACACCCTCACAACTGCATACATATCCCACTACGACCAACGTTACTATGTCAGATATGTCGCCACATGTGATATGTGTACGACAACTATCTCCAAATCTTTTGTAAATTTACTAGGATGTACATGGAGACAAACTAAGATGTCGTGTGCACATTACACAAGTAAATAAGTTGAATTTTTATCAAACACAAGCAAACTTATTGATGAACACGGATGATACTATGATAAACAGAACATCAAAGTTACTTGTCATGGGGCCACTTAGGGCACTAGTACCTAAAGTATTACCGAGTTTCAACAAGCCACATTGCACTGATCATATATAATTACAAGCAAAAGCAACCAAGCATAACAAAAGGCGTCCTTCTCAATCCTTGCTCTCATTCTTCTTCAGTTCCTTCACTGCCTTCTTCAGTTTAAGAATGGCCTTGTCATACCCCTTACCCATCTCCTCCAGCATGCGGATCTTGATACTATTCTTAATGTTCCTTTCCTCCAGTTGCTCCACCTTGTCCATAAACTCTTTATTCGGTATTTTTAGCTCATTGTCGACGTAGTTGCAACAGCCGCAATCCTGACATGTCATAAATAGGAACATGAATTAGTACACATCGTCATTCCTTTTTAGGCACATGAAATGCTGAATTTTATTGTTAGAGTAATTGAACAATATGAACTGAAAAAGCCAAAGATTGAACCTTGTGGATGGCCGACGAGGATGAGGAAGAACCGACGGCGCCCTTGGGAGTGACCGTCTCGAAGCCCGGTGGGACATCATGTCCGATGTCGACAGCGCCGGCGGCGCCCTTGGGATTGACCATCTCGAAGCCCGGTGGGACATCAGGTACCATGTTCTCAACGCCGGCGGCGGCCTCCCCTGGCGGAACCCCTTCAACGCTGGCAGCGGTGCCGGAGGCGGCGGAGGCCCTGGTGAACCTACCGGACGACGGGTCGCACCTCTGGTTCCTCGCACGACCGGACCGAGCCTTGTTCTTCTTCCCCTCCTTTGTCATCTTCCCGGCGTCGGCGACTGCGGTGAGGTCGCAAGGGTCCCGAGGTGGTGGCCGAGGCGCCGGCGCAAGCGGATGACTCGAGGTGATGGCGGACGCGGCGGCGGAAGCGGAGTAGACGAGGAGGCGGTTATTAGATGAAATGATGCGGCGGGATGGTAAAATTAGGGGGTCATTGTCACGAATTAGGGATATGCCTGTAACCATCACACGGTTTTTCTCCCTTGACACATCCCACGTCGCGCACAACTGGCCTGTGGCCCAACTCGACGGCCCATCACATTCTCCTGGCCTTTTGCTTTGAAACAAGTCCTACCTACCTCCCTCGACTCCAAAACCAACTGTTCTAGCTCCTCGAACCTCCTACCATAAATTTTAAAACACCCAAACCTAAGTACAAAAATCTAAAAGTTTCTTTGATAACTTATTTTGGTGTATGATCATGACATAAAAATGTCAGATGATTTTGAGAATGTTGGTCACACACATCGTTCATGTGGTTTGCTCATGGAGACAAACTAAGATGATGTGTGCATATGTGCAATTTTGCAGAACAATTTTTCCTTTTTATTTTGTAAATTTTAGTTGATTTACTAAAACATAAATTTTAAAATTCCCTACGCTAAGTTGAAAAATCTAAAACTTTCATGGACAAACCATTTTGTTGTATATACATGAAACAAAAGTTTCAATTAATTATGACAAAGTGGTGATACACATCCTCATGACTGTATACATGTCTCACTACGACCAATGTGACTATGTGAGAGATGCCGTACAACTATCTCAAAATCCTTCACAACCAAGAACATGTCTCACATAGATTCATGTGACTTCAGTGAGAGTCGTTCATGGGTGTGATGGATGCGTAGTGTAACTTTGACATAATCACAAAAGTTTCAATTGATTCTGACAAAGTGGTGCTACACATCCTCACGACTGCATACATGTCTCACTGCGACCAATGTGACTATGTGAGAGATGCCGTACAACTATCTCGAAATCCTTCACAACCAAGAACATGTCTCACATAGATTCATGTGACTTCAGTGAGAGTCGTTCATGGGTGTGATGGATGCGTAGTGTAACTTTGACATAATCACAAAAGTTTCAATTGATTCTGACAAAGTGGTGCTACACATCCTCACGACTGCATACATGTCTCACTGCGACCAATGTGACTATGTGAGAGATGCCGTACAACTATCTCGAATCCTTCACAACCAAGAACATGTCTCACATAGATTCATGTGACTTCAGTGAGAGTTGTTCATGGGTGTGATGGATGTGTAGTGTAACTTTGACATAATCACAAAAGTTTCAATTGATTCTGACAAAGTGGTGCTACACATCCTCACGACTGCATACATGTCTCACTGCGACCAATGTGACTATGTGAGAGATGTCATATATATATGTGTACCACAACTATCTCCAAATCATCTGAAACTTGGCTAGGATGTTCATGGATCCAATATGAGGTGTCTATGCAAAAAAAAAATTTATAGGACATAGAGAAAAAATAAAAACAAATAATTTAAAACAAATAATGTTCAAAAAATATCCTCCCCTAGGTTTCGAACCGGGGAGTCGGGGGTTTAGAGTCGGTGGGTCCTACCATTGGACTATGTAAGTATGTTGGGTAATGACATAGATATATTATATTTAAACATAAACTCTTTTAAAAATTGAATAAGAGCAATGGAGGCCACTTGTCAGCACCGTATTATTATATTCTCCTCCTCCACTGAGCGCTCGCGGGAGCCAAAACCGCAGTACCATTCTAGTAGGGCCCTCTCTTGGGAGTGAAACCGTGCCCGTGATTATCATTATCCTTCACTGCCACGAAGTTTTCAGCCGCGATTACAGGGCGCCTGACCACGCTCCTAGCCCCACCGCCCCCGCTTCTCCCGCAAATATTATAGGATCAGAAGCAACTTACATGGAATTGGCGGCGGCCATATCGTAATTTTAGGATCCTTCCTATTTTGTTGAGCCCGGCATCGCCCTACCACGATATAAGGTGGGAAGCCACGTCGGTTGTGCCCCTTCCCCTACGCACTCCCATCTCTCTCCTGCATCCCCAAACCCCACACACCTCCCATCTCTCATGCCCACAGATCGATATGGCAGATGCCCGCAAACAACAGAGCACAATCTTTCAGGGGCTACGCCCTCCCCCATGCAGTCAGTGCATAAGCCGATGCTAGCATTACTTATGCCCTAACTGTGCAATATATCTCTCGCCATGAAAATCTCCAATCGGTGGCCTCAGAAACCCGAACGCGGTGTGCTGCAACTGCTGGTGTGCAGAGGTACGCAGATGCGTCATGGATTGTAATCTCTCGGATTCGAGTTCCGACGACGACGTCTCAGATTATGAGGTAATCTTCGGGCAAAGCAACATTGACTTTTGTACTACACAATCCACATGCCACATTACTGCTTCTAATTTGTTGCACAGGCATTAGGTTTTTCACGTTAAGTTTCCTCTTCTCAGTCATGGAAATTGCAGATGCTTAAAAGGAAGGCCCGGGCTACAAAAAAGAAGCTTGGTGCTATGAAAAATGAACAAATCTACCACGCAAGGCAGATTTACAAAATGTCCCAGACTATTGCTGATCTCAAAAAGACTATCGCTGATCTCAGAAGGATGGTTGAAGCCAGGCCTGCCCACATTTAGAAGCAATGGCAAGTTAGTGTCTCACATTGAATTACTTCTGTACCACTTTGTGGCTTGTTTGTTTCCATTGCTCAAACGATGTTGATCTTCAGTATCATGATACTTGGTTTGCAGGTTATCGACTGATGCATGGAGCTCTCGCCCACCAACCTGTTGCAGTCAGTAGGGAAGTCTTCTTCAATGTCAGCCTATCTCGGCGTTGCTGCTGACGCTGCGCGTTGGCCTCTGGACGCTGTCTCTTCCTCTACATGTAGCAGTAGTAGTTCCTCTAGATGCCTTGGCTGTTGAGTGATATGTCATAAATTTCCTTGGTCTTGTGAGACAGAAGCATGACAATTTATAAAATATTTTTTTGAACTATTCAGTTTCAGTTCTGGAAACTTGTGCTACCTTAAAGCTGCTGCAACTTGAGAATGTTTACATGTATACTTGCCTTGGAAGATAATATATGTCACATGGAACATTTTCTGGCGAAACAAAGGGTTTGTAGCTAGATCACACTGTATGACAAAACAATGTTCAGGTTTTGTGGTTATATAGTAATTTTATTCTCTTAATAATTTTCATTGTTCCTGCCTTCATTGTGCCTATTTTGTTTCTGTCTTTTTTCACGGAGTGTTTGCTGTATCGAGTGTTCAACTCTAACTGAACCAAGATAAAATTTAACAAGTACTGGGTCATTAACCTGGTCATACTAGTTCTGAAGCATTCGGATGGATCATGGTACTCAATAAAAGCACTCGGACGAAGCTAAAAGCACTCGGGTGTAAAAGCACTCGGACAAAGCATTGCACAAGTTAGACAAACGATGTGGGACAAAACTCCCACCCACAAGAAATTTTTGGTGTAACCATATGTTTTCTGATATGGTACCTTTCAGATGGTGCAACTTGAGAATTTTTACATGTATACATGCCTTGCTAGCTGTTGAGTTTCTTGCATCGATGATAATATCTGTCACATGAAACATTTTCTGGCGAACAAAAAATGAAATGACAACAAATAATAAAAAAAGGATGACAAACATAAAAAAAAGGGGCAATAGGGTCAGGTGCCACATGTTTGGGATCAACCTAACGAGGAAAACCGAATCACTTGACTACTAAAGGAAATGTGTTGGTAATTTCAATCCAGTGCGCAAGCCTTTCTATATAATTTAGGTAGCATCCACCTGGGAAGGTGAGGTGATACTATCTGTGGTACTATCTCCCGCGCCAGGAAGGTTTGTTGTCATTCGGGCCGCATTGGGCTGATCTCATGAACAATTTCGACCCAGACTAACAGTGGGCCCAATCGGGAGGCGGGAGCGCGCCGCATCAGTCTCCGACATGTGGGGCCCACGTGTCGGCGCCCATCCTAACGTTATGTTCTTCGCTGAGTTCATGTAATTCCACTCTTTTTGTTTTTGATTCGTATTTAAAATTTCAAACTTGTTTTTCTTCGTCTTCCGAACTCCAAATGAGTTGATTTTTTTTCCTACAAACTTTTAAAAGTACTCTCTACCAACTAAACGCATTCCATTTAGCTTTCAAAGTTACATTATACATTAATAATGAAAACCATTTAGTGGTGACTTTTTTATTTTCTCAAATTTTTTCTAAAGTCGCAATCGAAACGAAATTTGTCCTGATTTTTTTTTGTAATGACTTACCTTGTTCATAGACACAAGAACAATTTTTTGTAACTAATTTGCAAATGTTTACATTTGATTTGATTCATCTCATTGCATGCTTGTGTTCAAGTTTCATATCACATGTAGCTCGGTGTCCCTTTAGAATACATTTTTTTCTCAAAATAAAAAAAAATATATCTAAAAATATAAGCATGATAGGGATGGTTTGAAACCTCTACACAACAATTTTGAGTTCAAAATTCATTATATTTTTTGAAATAAAAATAGTCAAATTAATTCAAAAAAGCATTTTAAATTTATTATTTTTGTATCTGCCAAAATAGTTTTGATTTGAATGCGAATTTAGGTATACAGATCTGTTACATTCATGAGGAACTGCACCAATTTTGGTTCATTTTTTTTCAAATGTTAATCTATGTACAAGGTTTAAAAATTCATGGAATGATTTTGAATTGAGTCACTGGCATGTGGGGCCGTCAATTGATTTACGTCTTCTTGACACGGAAACGTACTTTGGTACTCTCAAAGACAGGTGGGACCTCCTCGGCTCCTCTCGTCCCATCCGTGCCCACAAGTTCCAGCCGAGTTCCCCCCTTCTCCTCCCCGTTCCAGTTAGGGTTTCGCCGCCGCCGCTTCCGCCTCCATCTCGAAGATGGGCAAGGTTGGGAAGAACCATGTCCAGTCAGCACGCGCCTCTCGACAAAAGCGGGACGCATCCGGTAAGTTCACCCGGGGATCCGGCGTCGACGTGGCGCCTGAGGCCAGCGGGGGCCGGGAGATCCCCTCCGCCGCCGAGCGCGCGCCTGAGGCCAGCGCGGGATGGGAGATCCCCTCCGCCTTTGAGCGTGCGCTGAGAGCCATCGTGCGGCGGGAGATGCGCTCCGGCTCCGGCGTCGTGGCCAAGAAGACCATGGCCGGCACCACCGCGTCCTCGTCCTTGTCGCCGGAGCACAATGTGAGTACGATTTTTCTCCACCACTTTCCCTCTCTAATCCGTGTCCCACTATCATCTCCGGCTAAGTTAGGGTTCCGGATTAGTGTTCCGGATTATTGTTATTGAGGGGTTGTGTCCTCATTCTCCATCTGATGTAATATATAAAATGTTTTTTTGCATGCAGCTAAGAGCAGAAGAGCAAAGCAAGTTGGATGCCGGGGTGGCGCGAGTCACAGAATGGCTGATGCAATTTCAGGAGAGTCCGAAGGAAAAACCACCGGTCGAGGACATCTTCTGAAAGGAGTGTAGGGGATTTAGCTTGTGCTGTTTGTATGATTCGTTTTAGGCTTTCCTGTTTTTGTAAGCTTTGGCTGCTATCAGCCCTAGTTTTCTCTCAGTGGTCTTTATGTGCTAGAATCTGTAAGCTGGCAACCCGTACTCTCTTATATGCTAAGCAGTGCTTTTGTAACAGATGGTCGATGCTTGTGGTTGTTGCTGCAGTCGAGAAGGCAACAAACAACAAGTAGTGCTTTTGTGTTGACTGTGTCTGTAAATAGGGATGAAATTCCAGTAGTTATGTGAACTACTTCTTCTGAATCCCGTACTAATGTTCAGTATGTTAAATACTTGTGGTTTCAGCTGGTGAATGGAATTGTCTGTGTCTGACATTTTACAGTTTTGATCTTTCGATGTGAAATGCCTACGATATTTGGTTCAGCTTGTACATATGAAAATTTTTACATGTATACATGCCTTGGCTGTTGAGTTTCTTCTATGGATGATAATATCTGTCACATGGAACATTTTATGGAGAAATAAGTGGTTAGGACATTTTTCATTATTCCTGCCTTCATTGTGCCTATTTTGTTTCTGGATTTTTTCATGGAGTGCTTGCTGTATCAAGTGCTCAACTCTGACTGAACCAAGATAAAATTTAACAAGGACTGGGTCATTAACCTGGTCAGACCAGTTCTGAAGCATTCGGATGGATCATGGTACTCAATAAAAGCACTCGGACGAAGCTAAAAGCACTCGGCCGAGTGCTAAAAGCACTCGGACGAAGCTAAAAACATGCATGTACAAATGCCCGAAATTAGATGATATTTGTCATTGAGATTGTACAAATGGTTGTGTCAGGCAATTGGTGCCTGATGAATCTCAAAAGGATATCATTCTGTCTGTTTGTTACTAGATAGATCAGCAGTCGTCGATCTGATGCCTTTCCCTGTACCAGTCCACAAAGCCACAAATTTAGGTTTCTTTACTAATGTATAAACACTATCATTTCAGCACCAGCTACAAACAATTATGTTTCCACAACGTCACAGGTGAGAACGATCATCAAAGATAAATGCAAGAACGCAGATCTACCAACATCACCTAACAAAAGCTCATCACATGGTACCTCACTTCATAGTGCAATCTATCACATAATTTGCAGTGTTCATTCAGCTGCAAAAACTGAATTCATGACCCAGGGATCACTTCACATTCAATCAGCATCATTCGTGGCATCAATATACTTCAATGTCAGTCACACTGAATGCAATTACTATTCAAATGATATATATTATTTTGCATAGTAATTCAGTTAACCAGAACAAGAACAGACACAAAATTCATTAACCATGTCATTCCTTTACATGATCTATGCAGCATAATAGACAGTATTTGCCATCCAGTTATGGTTTTCTACAGTCACAATGACTGAATCACCGGGTCTGTACACCTCCTTATGTCTCTGCAGCTTCAATGTTGGGGATAATTGCTGCTTGGCAGCTGAAGGGACCTTCTAATCTTCTAACCATCCAGCACTTTTCATGAAACAAAACCCTTGCGGGAGTTGAAGTTTCAGTAGCTCTAATATGATAGATTTTTCCACCACTCCATGAGAATAGGATAATACAGGTCAAGCCATCAGTGAAGCCATCCTGAGTCCCTGAAATTTCAACGTGCCATGCAAGTTGAGCTTACAAGTTATGTGAAAATGGGAGCAAAGATTGAACAACTTTTCATCATGCAATGCTAATTGTAAACCTGTACTACACGACCATCTGCTCTTGAAAACATCTAAGCAGCTGTCTTCATCTTCTATCAAAGCATTCATGAGACATTATCAAGTTGCAATTCAGGGAGTTGGTTGTGAGGAGGGGCAGTAGTGGTAACCTCTGGATCCGCCGGCATAGAGCCGCTCGAGCAGGGGCGCCGGATGGGAGCAAGGCGGTCGCCGGGGGGGGGGGCTTTGCTGCTTGGAGGAAGGAAACGGCCTGGATCTGCAGGGCTGGCGGGGAATGGAGCCGCGCCGGCCCTCGGCCTTGCCCCGCCGCGATGGAGAGGCACCCGCCGCCGCCGTCTCCGCTCGATCGTGTGCAAGAGGAAGAAGGGGAGGGAGAGGTCGCTTGTGCTCCACTTAGGTGGAGGCTGGCCGGAGCTGCGGACTGCGGCCATCCCCACTCGCGGCGCCCTCCGTCTGCCGCCGGCGGCGAGGACCTGTCGCCCTCCGTCTGCCGGCGGCGGCGAACTGAAGCGCTACAAACCCTAACCATCTAAAAAAGAAAAAACTTTAGTAAACGAGTTATACATCTCAACTATATTACTAAAAACATTATTTTCACGTTTATGAAGTGACCATTATACCCTTGTTCAAAAATAAGAACCACAAAACTGCAATTAATGTCATCTCCAAATCCCCACATTTGTGGAGGAAATGGGAGGAAAATTTTTCCTCCTCCTATCTCTATGACGAGTGGGCCTAGGAGGAAAAATTTTCCTCCATCACATTTCCTCCTAGCCTCATAGCCGTCCGATCGACCGCTCTCTCACGATGTGAGCCAATCATTTTTTCCCCAAGGATAATAAAATTTTTCATTACTTGGTAGATAACATCAATTTTGCATTGGGCTACTGCTGAAGTTTGTACTGTTCAGAGGTTTTTATAGGACCAACCAATTGAACTATAGCCACACCCACCATATTGTACCTATGAATTATACCGTCAAATCAATGAAATGGCATTGACACTGTTCAATTCCCATCAGAACCACGATTTTCAATCATGTATATGCTGGCGCATTTGATTGCTAGATTGGACTTTGACCATAGTGTTGAAGAGCTGGTTCAAACCAACATGTGGGATATGATTTCCTGGTGCTCCTCGTTCCAAAGCAAACAAACAGACCTTAACCTCCTGTTTTTCTCCCGGCCCAAAGAACCTTAAGACATGAGTGGATATTATATATATTTTTTTTCGAAAGAAGAGGCGGATGTTATATCAGTGTGTTAGCTTGACTACCTTGATGGCAGTACGTTGATGGGATGATGACAGAGACACCCAACCTTCTGTGTGCATTATTTACAGCCAGAACTGAACGTCATGCGTGCGAATTGGCCCGGCCCAGCGCGCAGAGTGAAATCGTGAACGACTTGCCGTACGTGTGCAGTTCTAGTTGTGGAGAACGCCGTCACTGCAGGAAATCCTTTGATCCATGACGAAATTCTCATGATGTTTTTTGATTTCGTCACAGATCACACTACATCCATGACAAACAGTCAGATTTCGTCATAGATTCACAGTGTTGGATATGAAGCCCGATATGAAATCCAAACACTATGACATTTTGCCAATTTCGTCATAGATTTCAACACAGATTACACTGCATCCATGACAAACAGTCAGATTTCGTCATAGATTCGCAGTGTTGGATATGAAGCCCGATATGGGTCCAAACACTATGACGTTGTGCCAATTTCGTCATAGTTCGACCCACGATGTGTTTCAGCATTTCGTCATGATCGATAAATTATAGAAAAACTTTCATATACCGTGTGAAAATAAATATACATCATCCTGATAAATAATTAAAAAACTTAAGAAAAAAATAGAGTGATGTATGAAAAAACAGAGAAGACAAAAAAAAATTGAAGAGGTCAAGGTTCGTACCGTGCACCTCTTGCCTCAACTAAACAAACTTTACCACTACACTACATACAAATTTATATTTTTCAATTGCATTCAACATTTTTTAACTTGATTTTGCCACCGGCCAACCGCGGCCGTGCTCAGCCGAGCCCCCGCCGGCCGCAGCCTCCCGCGCCACAGCCCCAGCCGGCCGCAGCTTCCCACGCCAAGGCCGTGGCTGGCCGCGGCCGGCTGCACCAAGGCCGTGGCTGGCCGCACCCTGGCCGCGGCCGGCTGCACCAAGGCCGTGGCTGGCCGCGGCCGGCTGCACCAAGACCGTGGCTGGCCGCGGCCGGCCACGCAGCAGCCACCCTCAAGATTAATGGAAAAATCAAAAAAAAATTGTGGCCCAACATGGGTTCGAACCCTGCACACCAAGGAAGGAGTAAAAGCACTTCTACCAACAAACCACCTCCTCTCATGTGGTAACTTGTGATATTTAAATTTACTTATAAGTGTACAATTGTGAAAAATGTATACTGTCACTTTATTGAAATCATTTAAATTTTTTATCATATACTTGTGACCGTAAAATATGTCTCCACACAAAATTTCAATTTTGTTGACCAAATTTGCATATTATTCTATTTACTATGAGGTAATTTTGACATAAAAGTTTGATTTGCCCCTAGAAGAGAATTGGATTTTTCATCAATCTTCTAGATGTGGGATAGAATGGACCATAGAATGCTAAATATAATTTTTTTGAATCTTATTAGAGGTACATATAGGTCAATTTGGAATTACTTTCGGTAAACACGTAGAAATTCATTTAAATGATAGAAAATAGCAAATCTACTCAAAAATTCTTGAAACTCTTAGGTGACAACTTATATGTTGTATTTTACATTAGAAAAATGTGTTGGGGGCATATAAGATAAATATTTTGCAACTTACTTCACAAGAGTGTATTCATTAGTGGTTTGAAAAATAGAAAAATATCTCTTTTGCACAACAAATGGCAATGTGAATCCCCATATGTTAATATAAGAGTAAATATTAGGTTATGTCCATAATTGAGGTGTATACGAGCAAGAAAATAATTTATGGTAAACAAACTTTAAAGTTTAAGTTGAGTTGTATGAAACAATGTGAGAGACCTATATAGTTTGTGAACAATGTATACTCCAATTTTCACAAAATCTTATGAAACTTTTTTTGTAAGCTTGTACATCTATAAAATGATTCTATGCGAATTCACATAATTTTCTGAGAAGTTTTAGATATTATTATCATTATTTTACAATGAGGTGACTAGTACAAGTTTGACTTTTCCCCATAAGTCAATTGAATTCTTTGTCAAAATCCAAGACATGGGCATAATGTAAGATAGTATCCTAAATATAATTTTTTAGGATTTTAAATAATATTATTTTACATACATGTGGTTCAAAATTTAATTATTTTCAATAAACACATAGAAATTCATTTAAATGATAGAAAATAGAAAATCTACTTACAATTTTTTGAAACTCCTAGGTGACAACTTATATGTTGTATTGTACATGTGAAAAATGTTTTGAGGGTATGTAAGATAATAGTTTTTAAAGTTACTTCACAAGGGTGTATTCATTAGTGATTTTAAAAAATAGAAAAATAACTTTTTTGCACAACAAGTGCTAATGTAAATCCACAAATGTTAATAACATGTTAAAAATAAGGTTTTGTCCAATTTTGAAGTGTGTATGAGTCTAAACATGTTATAAGGTATTCAAATCTTGAAGTTTGAGTTGAGTTGTATGAAACAATGTGAGAGACTAGCTAGTTCATGAACAATGTATACTCCAATTTTCATAAAATCTTATGAAACTTTTTTGCCAATCTTTTACATCCATAAAATGATTCTATGCCAATATACATAATTTTTGGAGACATTTTAGGTATTATTATCATTATTTTATAACACGGTCAGTAGTAGAAGTTCGAGTTTTCCCTATAAGTCAATTGATTTTTTCTTCAATCTCCAAGATGTGAGCTAGAATGGACCATATGTGCCTAAATATAGTTTTTTTTAATTTTCTTGAAACCATTTTTAATGTCTTAGAATTTAGTACATTTATACCATCAAAATAAAAAAATAAATGTTAAATTTGCTAAATAGGCCAAAAGACCAATTTCTGGACTGTTTTTGGGCTGAGTTTGCACGGCCCATCTCTTTTCAACCGTTCATCAATGATTCGACGGCTCAGATCATGTTGCCATGGTATATAATGCCGGCAAAACCTAAACCTAACTCATCCTCCTCCCGCAGCCGCACACTACCTCTCCTCCCTCTCTCCCTCACTTCCTCTCCTGCCCGGCTCCCTCTGCCTCCTCCTCGCCTCCGGTGGTGGCCCTTGAGCTGCGCCCGTCTCTCCTTCCCTTCCAACTCCCCCTGCCCCGCCGCACCCCTCTCCCTCCCCAGATCCCACTGGTCCCCAGATCCGCCCACTCCCTCTGCCTCCCAGCGACCCCAGATCCGCCTCCCTCCCTTGCCTATCAGGGCGGCTCCTCCACCTCAACCGCCGGTCCCTGGCGTCCTCCCTCCCCTTCGCCAGCTCCTAGCGCCCTCCCTCTCCTCCCTTCTTCCTCATCTCTTCCCCCGGTCGTGGAGCAGTAGTGGTCCGGTCGAGGCAGAGCTCGTCCCGGGAGCCCGGCGGCGCGCTCGATGGGTGGTGCGGCTAGCCTGGGGGTGCTGCTTCCTAGTGAGCGGCTCGACCGGCCTGGGGTCGGCCTGCCCGGCGGGCGTCGCGGGGTGCCAGGCCGGCCTCCTAGTGCGCGCGGCGGCGCGGGTGCCAGGTCGACCTCTCGGCTGCGGCGCGGGGTAGCTGCAGGCCAGGGCGCGGCCTCCCGGCGGGCGGCACACGGGGCCTGGCCGGCCTCCCAGCGCGTGCGGCGGCACCGGTCAGTCCGGCGAGGGGGCGCAGCTAAGCTAGGGTTACTCTTCCTTCTCCCTCTTCCTCTGCTCTGAATCTTTGGCCTATATTACTTATTCGTTTATGGATCTTAACTTGCATATCCTGTTGCGGTGTCATATGCTTCCATGTGTTTACTGAATGTACCTTCTGCTTATGCGATGTCAGTAGTCAAGTAGTCAATAATGGATGTATCTTCTGAAGCATTTCCTTACCCGCACTTTGGTAACCATGCAATGTCTAGATGCTAGATAACATTGATGCTATGATTAGAAGCATGTGGGTTTCATCATAAAATTGGGGGCACTTTGGACTCCGAATTTCAGTACTGTCATGTGCTAAACTGATTGTGTGAGATAACTCTGTTACTATTACCTTTGTCAGTGTATGTCTATGATATTGGTCTCTGTTTGTGTTGAGTTAACATATCCTTCTCTGGATCGACAAGCTACTTGATGCCTCTTATACACCTATCTTGTGATACTTTTCAATGGTACTTTTTTAGTTAAAAATTTGTATAATTGGTATACTCCAAAACATAAAAAGGTTGACCACCAATCTCTGCTATACTAGATTTAGATATGTTGATGAACTCAATTTTTTAGATTAATCTTCTATTCTCTGCAATTGTTTGAGGCCATAATTGTGTGTGTCCTTTTGCAAGATTGAGTAATCCCCATCTACTTGCAAGCCCAACTAAGGTCATTATATGCAGTGCGCACTTCAGTGAATAAGCATGTCATTGAACTTTTCTTTTCCGTATGCTTCTTACTTTCCTGATATTTGTGGTTCCTGTTTGTTGGATGATAAATAACCTGGACTTAGTATTTTATTGTTTCACATGTGGTAGTTGTCGATCCACTTGTTTAACCATCTCGTTGAAGTTCATGCTTATCACCTTGTAACAGTTCTAGGAGAATACAGAACATCCCTCTGAAGTCTGAACAAATATTTTTTACTGCTCCGTTTTCTTAAGTATTGGGTTACATAATTTGTATAAGAAAACTACCTGTTCCTACAATTTAGATGAATCTTTTTAATATTCACTTTTGTGCAACTAATATGCATCACTGTGATGTGCATATGATTACTTTTACTATGTATGGCATGTCTAGTGATATGGAATATTTTTGAGGAAATAGTGATATGGATACTTGATATTAGCTCATCATCACATTCAGTTCTTATATCCTGCTTGTCTAGCTCTCACGGTGCTTTCTCAAGTGTAAGTTGCATTCTATGACTTGACCACAGTTCTGTCACCTTCTTTTATTTCTTCATTTTTCCTGCCTGTGGTCTGAAAATGTTGCTTTGCTTGGCTCCCCATCGCAGTATGAACCAGAGCTCTTCCCTGGCTTAATCTATCGAATGAAGCAACCGAAGATTGTCCAGCTGATTTTTGTTTCAGGCAAGATTGTTCTGACCGGAGCTAAGATTAGAAGTCATTTCCCATATGTTCCTTATTGTATCAGAGTATACCCGAGCTATTCACTTTCCTGATTGTATTTGCAGTATATCTAAGCTTTTCTCTTTCTAGGTGAGAGATGAGACGTACACATCCTTTGAAAATATTTATTCTGTCCTCACAGAGTTCAGAAAAGTCTAGCAATGGTATGTGGTCCCCAAGTACATGTTCAATGGGCTTGCCTTAATAAGATTGTTATTGTAGAGTACTTTCTGCTCAGTGGTTGTGATTCCTTGTTTTTTTTTTGTTTATGGCTGATCGCATTTTCAGAGAACTTATGGTTGCCACTCATGTGCAGACAACTCGACAAGTGAAGGTGTGCGGTATCATGTGCAGGTGTGTAGTCAAAAGATGTGAAGAATTTGAACATTGAGCTCCTCCTTGAAGCTTTTTTTTGTAATATTGTGAGATCTTTTGCTAGATTAACTAGAGTTATAATTATTTGATGCTGATGAGATGCTTGAAAAACATTGATATGGTATTTTGATGTCATGCTGGACATGAACATGATTCATGGAAGTATTTTAGAAATGATGTGTTTTTTTTGGGATTTTGGATTTGGATCTATTTGGATAAATTTGTTGGGCTGAAATGTATATGGGCTGTGGCTGAAATGTATTTGAGTTGGGTTGACATGTATGGGCTGTGGAAGAAATTTATATAGGCTGAAATAGTTGTCCAATTTTAGGCCCAACTTGAATTCGGCCTGTTAACAAATGGCACATGCTGACGTCAGCATTAGCCACATCATCTGCCACGTAATCATGTGCCATGTCATCATCCACGTCAGCCGCCAACTCAGCGTCCAAGTCATCCAAAAAGTGAGGTGGCAACTTAATCTATGACGGTCAACTTCGTCACAGATTTTAGGCTTTGGGCTGGGTTCAATAGGCTTTAGACAAATCTATGACGGCTTGAGAACGTCATGGATCACGCTAATCCATGACGAAAACTTAAGGACGTCACGAGAAGGGATCCGTGACGCTCAATACATGACCTTCTCAATTTTCGACATAGATGCTATTTTATGACGAATTTTTGATGATCCATGACGAAAGTGGCACGTACTACAACATTGTTTTGTAGTGCGTTGTCGTCGTGGCGTGCATTGCTTAGAAGAGAGAAATGAAAAAAAAACAAGAGAGGTTGCTCCGGCATAAACAGCAAAAACAGGAAAAAGAAAAGGAGCATCACTAATCTAATGGAACAAGCTCATTATTATTTTGTTCAGTTTGTTTTTCTTGTAGCGCGCGGCTTGTACGACGGTCGCTATTAGCTAGGTGCCGTGTAGACCTCATGCATGCATCAAGAATTGCGCGATGGGCTATGAAGTATCTCTAAAACTAGCAGTAATATAATACTATAATAAGGAATTTTATTTTTCTGGCTGTGAATATGGAATAGATCCAATAGGGCAGGTCTTCTGCAGATTTGTATGGCAGATTTGTTGTATGAGAAAAGTAATGTGTGCAGAAGAAGTCAGCAGATTTGTTATGAGAGAAAAACACTATAGAAGAAGCCTGAATAAGGCATGCCGAACGCTCATTGTTATCACCTGATTGTCATTTTTCATCTTCATATCTAGGATCTCTTAAGATCTAAGCCACCATATAATACATAAACAGTCCACGAGTCTCATTACAGATTATTCATCTTCTTCTCGCATGCAGATAACTTGATTCACTTTGGAAAACTTAATTACAAAACCTGAATTTTTGCTCAGTCGTCTGACCTTCTCGGATGATCTTAGTTACATAGCCACGTGAAGGTATCACCTAGCTATCAGCACAGGAGAATCTACTCCTCAAATAGCATTGCTACTGTTCTCAGCAGATCGACTCACCATGCATTGAACTTGTGCTTGTATGCAAAATCAAGAATGGTCAAATCAGCACATCGTTCCTTCTCTGCATGCCGCATACGATTGAGGGTGCGTTTGGCACGGCTCCCAGCCGCTCCGCTCCGCGTGCGAAGCGAGGAGCCGTGCCAAACGGGGGAGCAAAACAGCTCCACGAGGGAAGCTGCCCGAAAACGCGCTCTCTGGAGCGTTTCTCGGCAGGTGGAGCCAAAAAAGGCAGCTTCCCCCGCTCCGCCTGGGGCTCCTCCTGCGATTCCCCACCCTGCCCTCGAGGGACTCACGGCCGATGCCAGAGACAGAGGTTGGTGAGGAAGTGAGAGGGAGAGAGCAGAGCAGGGGAAGGAGGACGGTGATGGCGCTGGCGTCGTCGGCGGGCGCGGTGGGGCGGCAGCGGCTCACCCGGTCCTCGATCCGTCGGCGGGCGAGGTGGGGGCCGACGTAGGCCGGCCGGTGACAGACACGGTGGGGTTGAAGGCCGGGCACGGAATGCGGTGTGCGGCGATGCGGAATCGCGGAGGCAACGAGGGTGTTGAAGCCTTGAACGGCGGCCGCCTCTTGCCTACGAGAGAGAAGAAGGAATAGATTAGGGTTAGAAATGCAATGGGCTAACAGGGCTCTATTGGGCTGCATTATGTTGATGGGCTATATTGGGATAAGGCAGGGAATGTGCATGCCGTGGGGAGACGAGGGAAGAGAGAAGAAAATGAGAAGAAAAAAAATAAAAGGAAAAAAGAAAAATAAGAGGAAAAAAGAGGAAGTAAAAAAAGAAAAGGGAAGGGTATTATGGACATTTCACCCTTCACACAGTCAGGAGGAGCTGTTTCGCCAAACATTTTTCCAAAACGGATTCAGCTCCACCACAGAATCCGCTCCACCAGCACAGCCACAGCCAGAGCTGCCACAGCCGCAGCCACAGCTGTACCAAACGCACCCTGAAAGTTTGGACTTCGACTGAAGAAGGCCGCTGAATATGTTTTCCTGGTGTCGCTCACTCCGAAAGAAGTTTAAAAAAACACGGATGCCCAATATCTTAGCCGTATGATGCAGTGCTTGGGGCCGGGTGAGAGAGAAGGTTCAGGAACAGAGAAGATAAAGGGCAGGAGAGAGCACGAGAGTTAAAAAGCATATGGATAGGCCGGTAAGGACGATGGTACTACAGTACACGTATATAGTCATGGACATTAATTAGTATTATAGTATATAGTCAGAGGGAAAACATTTTGCATGTGGAACCAGTTATTTGTGGCAGCAGCTAGCATGGAACAGCAGATCGAGCTGAGTTGTGAATGTCAGTCACCATATTTTTCGGCCACCTTGCCGGCGAGCTGAAGGATAGCACAAGGTGTGAAAACACTGAATGTGGTCCGTCTACGTAGGCCTGCTAATGGGGCAAACCCGCCCCAAATCCACCTCTCCTCATACTTAATAATTAAATTATGTCAACCCAACCTGTCCCACCCCATTTAACTTGCTACCCAGCCCACCCGTCCCATTATGTGTGAGTGGAAATGGGTTGTAGTTATTTGCTTATATTGCTTGTAGCATCTACATTAAGAGTCGGACCTTAAAACTAAAACCTCGCGTTCACACCTTAAAATTTTAGAGAAATTGGCTGAAATTTATGCAGATGACTCAATTTGATGGTCCGCTACTTTGTGCAAAGTGGTGAGGCTGACTTATACGTGGGCCCCACGTCAAGAACCGGACCCTAAAACTAAAACCTCGCGTTCACACCTTAAAATTTTAGAGAAATTAGCTGAAATTTATACAGATGACTCAATTTGATGGTCCGCTACTCTGTGCAAAGTGGTGGGGCTGGACTTATACGTTGGCCCCGCGTCAAGAACCGGACCCTAAAACCTCGCGTTCACACCTTAAAATTTTAAAGAAATTGGCTGAAATTTATGCATATGACTCAATTTGATAGCCCACTACTCTGTGCAAAATGGTGCGTCTGAACTTATACGTGGGCCTCGTGTCAAAAGCCGGATCTTAAAGTCTCACATTCAACCCACCCCAACCCGCCCCAACCCGCATTTGTCTTATACCCAACCAGCCCCAACCCATTAGATATAAAAACTCATTTCCACCCATCCAAACACACCTCATGAAACAACCCGCACCATAAAACCCATTACAACCCGCCCCATTAGCAGGCCTACGTCTACGTAGGTTACCAGAATTCAGGGCAAAGGGAGCTATTCGGACCTCGACCACAATTACATTTCAGACATTTTTATGTCAACAATGAAAGATGGTACTTTCCTGGCTTCGAGAGAGGATGCACTGTACATCATGTCTGGAATGAACCTGAATCAGGGCAATATGTGCATATCCAGAATTCGCAAAATCAGGGCAGGTAATTGCACACAGCATTACAAGATGAAGGCATTCTTTTGTGATCCAAAGCATCATTATCACCGCTAGCTCCAGACTCCTATATCATTGTCGACTGTGTTTTACTGGTGTCGCTCATTCATAATGTAAGATTGTAAGCCACCAACAAAAAGATTTCATGGTCCTGATGGAAAATGTTTAAGAACGAACCCGGCCAGGAGGCGAGAAAAGCAAGGCAAGAGCTAGCAATGTAGTGGCAAGCAATCTGAAGGACCTTACTTCATACTAGTAGTAGTAGTGTCGACTGTCGAGTAGTCTATATATGCTTTGTATGTATAGCCCAACAATGAGTATGCCATTTTATTGGTTCGAAAAAAAAAGTATGCCATTTTATTTTGATCATTTATTTGCTAGTAAAAAGTGGACATAACGTGTGTGTATATATATTGTCAGAATAGTCTAATAAATTATCAATGCAAACGGCTCTCCTAATTAGTGGCGAAGCTAGACTCAACAGGTAGGAGGGGCTCCATGGCGCAACCAGCGGTAAGGGGGTTTCAGCCCCGACAGCCCCACCGATAGCTCCGCCACTGCTCCTAATTTCAACAACTACTATGTATATATGTGGTTTGGGCACCACCGTAGGCACGACCTCATCATGCTTGCCTATGACTTGTAGTTGTAGAGTATAGAGTTGAACCATTCATTACAGCATCTCTAAAACTTGAAGTGATGATAAGAATGCATGGTGGAGAACTCAACATAGCAGCATAGGTCTCCAGTATATTTTCCTGGTGCTACTCATTCCCAAGCACGCGGGTGGCATGTGACCAAAGCCTCATCAAGCATGCAGCAAGATTATTTCAGAGGCGGTGTAGTGTGTACTGTCGCAACTTTTTGATTAAGGATGAAATCCGACCTCTATACCCACATGGTGGACAAATACAGACAATGGGCCAACGTTACAAAGAGTTCTTACACTCAATCCTCAACGATGATGAGGAGCGCAAAACACAAAAAGAAAATTATAAGACAAAAAGAAAAGAAGACTAAGCTTTCTTCTTCGTCGTCCATACTTCATTCTTGTGTTATCTGTATGCAATACCAAGCAATCACATCCTTTGTTTTCTAAGAAATTTGATGCCGAACTGGGAATACTCATCTTCTATTGCTCGGACAACATCGCTCGCACACCGGATTCCGTCTTAGGTAACGAAAGGTCAGGCTAAAGGACTTCGGAAGCGACACCTCCAAGAAGTGCGTGACGTCAAAGACGCCATCGTCCCCCTCCGACAAGCAGAATAAGGTTTTCACCTAGAAGACCATTGATCTTGCAGAGAGCACCACAACAAACGCTTACATGAAGGAAAATGACACCCACACGAAGGAAAACGACGCCAATTTAGCATAGTACATTCTAGTTTGATTCGTTTCACATAAGGTCATTTTTGGAATGTAAAAAGCCCGCTCGTCTCCCTATATAAGGAGGCCGACCGGCACTTGTAAAGGGAATCGACTTTTAAGAATTACACTGTTTGAGATTTTGTCTTACACCTTTCCTATCAGTTATTCAAGTTGTTTCCCTTATTGTTCGTGTTAGACTTCGCTATAGCACAACAAAGAGAAACCTGTTACAAGGAACTAAATTTGTGGACCAGTACCAAATATTTACGGGTCCGGAACTAACTCTGAAACTGAAGAAAAGGGTAAACCCGTCGCAAACAAAGTCATATATAGGCAATTCTGGCGACACCGTCGTCACTCCTACATCCGGCGCTGCCGCATCGCTCGGCTCTGCCTCATTCACTCCCGTGCCGCTGGTGCTCATCCCCCTTCCTGGCTTCCTGCCGCATCGAGGCCGAGGGACGGAACTACGTGCAGCAGCGGCAGCTGCTCTGCAGGTTCGTCGCCGGAGGAAAGCAGGGCAGGATCCACAACTGCCGTCCGCCGACCACCGTCACACGGCCTGCCCTTTCCAGGCCAGACGAAGGTGGAGACGACGACAGATTTTTTTTCCCCGATCTGCTAGCTCTCGGCGAACTGTAGTAAACCGTAAAAAATAATTAGGAAAGAGTCAAATTACTATAGTACCCTTGTTTACAAATTAATTACCATCGGAGGAACCTGAGGTTCCTTCCAAGCATAGTAACAAAGCTCGTAAGTATATAGTATTGCATTGTCCTTTCAGGTATATCTCGCCAGCAAAACATAAGGGGACATCTCATATTATTCATAACATTGAAATTGAATTTATTTTCTGATGTGTCAAAAGTGAGCCTCACTGACTTGATAAAAATGCTTACGTTGGGTTTATACCTATTTATAGTAGCAGCAGTTAGAGCGTAACATGCTGCACATGTTCTAAACTATAACCAGCTCTGCATACCAACATATATTCCAAGGCATTCCATGCATTAATTTGCCTGGAGATTATGTATCCCACTCACTAGTAGCCGCCACATGTATTCATTTGCGCCCACTGCGGCATGCTATAAATTTTTCTTGAGGTTTTTTACGGTACACAATACGACCCAGGGTCGTACGGTCGTATTATCGGTTTTTCTCTATGGGTAAAATAGTAATTTGATAGATATATATTATTTGGAAAAAAAATCCTCACTGCCCCCTTATACTATCTAAAACATTTCATATATTTAATTTCCTATATTACAACAATATCATTTTACATTTTCGATAATACCCTTATACTACCCATACGACCTTTGAATACTACCGTACGACAGCTAAAAAAACCAGTCGTATAGAATTAATCTCAACCGTCGGATTCTTACATATAGGTCCTTTTCTATTACATACGAGTCCTTTTTCAACCGGTCGTACAGGTCGTATTGTGTACCATAAAAAACCTCATTTTTCTTAGTATTTCGTAGTGCTCACTGTCCTCCCGTTTTGAAGTGTAGATCGTTTTGGCAAATCTAAATTTATATTTTTATTATGTATCTAGACACAATCTAAATGTATGAAAAAATAGTAAACCTGTGCTTCAAAAAAATAGTAAACCTTAAAATGTCAAAACAATTTGGAACGAAAAAAGTAATAGTGTATTGTTGAATTATTTTATTTTGAGCACAACTTGTTTTCCCACAAAGGCAGCAAAAGCTGATTTGCCCTTGAATTGAAACTTCCGTCCCATGTCGAAGCTGCTGGCTCCGCCAGGGTTTCATCTCATCACCTTCCTGCTCGCCATTGCTGGGAATTTGCCCAGTAGCATCTGTCGTGCACTGATCAGCATGCTTGATCAACCAGCCATGGTGTCAAATTGCCAACACTCACTCATTCCCAAACTGTCAACATGTCATATTGATCTCGACTGAGTGCTGGCTGTTGAGAAAATTAAAGGTAGTAGAGAGGAATCGAGGAGGCGAAGGAGAGCACACAAGCGAAATGGCACGCAAGAGCTGTGTAGAAGCAAATGGATATGTCGATGTGATATGGGTGAAAAAAGAAGGGAGGAGGCAAATGCTCCTATATATAGCACTAGGTACTGTAATGCTTAAAGAGTACTGCGATTCTAGTCCATCGCCTTCTCTCAAAATGTACTAAATATATGTCCATCTCTATCCCTATAGTTCCCTACTTTGCACACTAATCAATACAATGCAATACATTCACTACGGCAGTCACTTGCTTCCAAAAGCACTCGGGGAAGCCTTCCCTGAGTGCAACACTCGGGGAAGAGCTTTTGGCTATACCTCTCACGGTGAAGAGGCCTTCCCCGAGTGCCAAAAATCGCGCACTCGGGGAAGAATTAACATCATTGGCACCGTCCACCTTTTTCTCAAAAAAACCCTCTTCCCTGAATGCAACACTCGGGGAAGAAATTTGTTTTTTTAAAAGACCCCTCTTCCCCGAGTGCAACATTCGGGGAAGAGATTTGTTTTTTTAACTCTCTTCCCCGAGTGCAACACTCGGGGAAGAAATTTGATTTTTTTTTAAAAAAAAAATCCTCTTCCCCGAGTGCTTGTCCTAAACCCTTCCACGAGTGTCAGATCAGGGTGCTCGGGGAAGAGGCCTCGTTCCCCAAGTGCAAGAGCAGGGCACTCGGGGAAGATGTTACCTTCCCCGAGTGCCAGAGCAGGACACTCGGGGAAGAACTTTTTTAAACGGTTCCGTCCACCATGACCGTCAATTGACAATTTCTTTTCGCGAATGCCGCTCTTCCCCGAGTGTTGCACTCGGGGAAGAGGCTTTCCCGAGTGCAATTCTTCTCCCGTAGTGATTTTCCACCCATCTTAACTCTAGTTGATGGACAACATACTACTTTGTGCAAAAATTATAAATGCTAGTCTTGTATTAACACTTAACGTTGTGCCAAAATATAAAGGACCTTCTATTTGAGATTGGATGAATTATTTGACTTGATTAATATTTACCTTTTTAGATCAGGCTAACAGGCCGGGTCAGCAGCCACAATTGAAAGGCGTGGAATGCATCACCGTGCCATATATCGTTGAATAATCTTCTGTGTTTTGTAAAATTGTGGTTCGTCTGCTTTCATGTACTCTCTTCTCTCTATCAATGAAATAGGCACACACTTGTGTCCGTTCGTTCAAAAAAAATAATTGAATAATTGCCGGTCCATAGTTTGGTTAGCGCACTCGCTCGACTGTCCCCTATGGTTGTTAGACAAAATATTTGGCGGGGCGCCAAACCGAAAGATTCCTTAAGTAGTTAGCACCGTCGCGGTCATCACAACAACCCACAATTGCGCTCCCCCATGTTTCTTCGCGAAATCAGTCAAGCTCCTACTGATGTCGACCCTATGGAATGTGTTTTCCTGATCCCGCTCATTCTAAACCAAATTAAGCGACACACTGGTGCACGTATTATCACGTATATTGTTGATCTCAATCAGTTGCTTTTGTTCGCCGTGGAGAGAGAGAAATGCGAGAGAGGAGAGCGCCCAAGAGAGGCAAGATCGACGGAACGCAGCTAAATACTGAACTAGTCCGTATCAGTGTATAGCAAAAGCAAGCTGAAAGTATATATGGAACTAGCGAGGCGACATAAATTTAGCTCAAATACATATATGCACAATAGTCACACAACACAGGAGTGATGTTTCTCTTTTTAACTGCACAACATATTGCACATTGCTGTGTGTCTTGTTGACACGGGAACGAAGTATCCCGTTTAACAGCACAACATAGCACTACTATGTGTGGATATGATGAATCATGTGACTGAACTGATGGGAATTAGTGAGTCTGATCATCGCGATGGCGTAGTAGCAGGCATGGCACTTACTGTGCACAGTGATGACTGAAGAATCAAGCGTTGGCTAAGCCTTCAGGTTCTGTCCATGTCTCGAGTACTAATGACTGAATTGCTCTGTCCCTAGTACCCCAAACTCTTTCGCCCTACTCCCTGCCTTAAACACGGATATGCCTAATGTTTAAGCTGCATTCCATGATCCTACCAGCACATGGATTTTCAAATTTGAAGAAACGTTCTTGCAAAAAATGATGGTTGCAGAGTGTGAAGAACCAACCAAAGAACCTGGTCTCTGCGTCACATTTGTGATCACACTGCTTGCTTGAAATTACAATACATGCGAGGAGAATTCTGCCATGATTTTCTTTGTAGCTCAAACACACCGAATTATATGGCAGTCAACAGCTCTTCTTCTGAACTTGCGCATTGCGATGACCCTCAAACTGAAAGTCCCTGCCTGAAGCCCTGAAATCCACGGTACTCTGCAGGAGGCTGCGGGCAGCAACTACGTTTTCCGCCGGCGATCCGACGTGGACATTTGGAAGCGAGGGATGGCCGGACAGAGTGCGGCGCAGTCGTGTCCGCAGCTCCGGCGAGGTGCGCGCGGCGTGAAGCCAGAGGCGGCGTTTCCTGCCAGCCCGGAGACAGATCAAGTGGGAAGCGACCCCTGGCCTGAGGCGGAGCTCCGGCAGCGGCGAGAAGCCGCGGAGGAGCGGATCGCCCGATCGGGAAGTTTACAAAGGCCCCCCTGGATTGGATCGCGATTACTGATCGCGATCCGATTATTTTCAAAATACCCCTCAATTTTTCATTTAAACCCCTAATTTGCATCGCGATTAATAATCGCGATCCGATATTTTGCAAAATGCCCTTAGTCTTTTTTCATATAGGTACCAGGTTCAGATCAGGTCCTCTTTCTCCTGTCCTTCCGGCACCGCCTACCGCCGTCGCCGCCGCCGTGAGGAAGTGCTTAACCCCACCCATATGCCGCACTGCCTGGTGGGTACGGCGATCTCAAGCGGTGGCGGGGACCCTGGTGAGAGTTCGTGGTTCGTGGAGATACGCCTCACCAGGTTGGTCTCCGACGGGACTGCCGCCGAGAATCGCCGCCTGCAGAAGAAGCTGCTCTCTCGGGTGATGAAATGCTGCAGCAGTCATGCAAGAACGCACAGTTGTCGCTGGAAACTGTCAAGAAAAATTCTTAAATTCGACCAGACGTGTTGCTGCGCAGCGAAGAGAACTGAAGAATACTGGAGATGAAAATGAATCCCAAATTGCATAGGCAGACTCTGTGCTCAGAGCTCATACTAGCATCATGTGTGTATAGCATCCACTACGTGCCTCACCTGACCTGATGTCAATTAGTGAATTCGATCATCGTGATCTTGTAGTAGCAGGCAATTGATTAGTGGGCAGTGTCGACTCTGCTTCTTTCAGATCCGCAGATTCTCTCGCTCTTTACTCCCCAAGCCCTAGATCTCGATCTGCAGTGGAAGGAGTCTTGGCTTGAGAGCAATGTTTTCAAATCGTATTATCGAACCTTCGTAAGGGTACCGATAAAACGATTAATCGTGATAAGTCGTCGATAAGCCTGAATAATCGAGGCTAATCGACCTGATCAGTAGTATAATCGTCCTAAGGAGTACAGGACTAATATACATACCATATGGTATATACCATACAATTTTGAAGGCCGGGCAACTAGCCAACATAGCAGGCAGCAAACACATAATTAAACAAGATCTCAAATGATGACAACATGAAGTCTAAATGTCTAATACATCAAAAGTTGGGCGCCCAGATAACCAACAGTACAACCAATTAGCAGTACAACACATTTAAAGTATAAGCAAGTAAAGTTTCATCTAAAGCAAAGCCCTCTTCGTCTCCATGTGTATTTCAACCCTGCAATTTTGTCCCTCAAAACTAATCGTCCTCAATCTAATCGGACGATTTATCACGATAAGTGGGTGATTTATCAGACGATATGATTTCTAATCGCGCAACTCGGGTTGATGGTCCTTATTGGTATGCACTGAGCGATAAAGGCGATTAATCGCGATAAACCGGACAATTTGAAAACATTGCTTGCATTGAGAGAAAATCGCCTCTCTACTGTTCACTCGGACACTCGAGAAGGCAGACTTTTCCGTATACAGGACGAACAGTTTCCATCAACCTTGGGGCTTGCTTGTTGAGTGCTGAACTGCTGATACGACTATACGAGCATCATCTATGGCGGCGAATTGAACTGCAGGCACAAACACATAAGCATAACGTTCTTTCCTGACTCCACTCATTCACATCGGTGGGGGATGCAAAAAGTGATAATAATAACTAGCTAGAGTTGGTACAGCCGTGGAGGACATGCTACAGGCTGAACCGCTGAATGGTCAGTGCAGAACATTTTGGCACAAGATAGGAGTATATGTAGAAGCTCTGAAACTCCTAAACTAAAAATGACCGCACTACATGTTATATTTATCTTGATCGTGTGCTTGCATAGTAGTGAGAAAATAGGCAAAAAATGACCGCACTACATGTTATATTTTGGTGGCCTATGTTTTGAACCTAATTTGGTCCTGGAACAAGGAGTCATCATCTTGCGGCTTATTATTTACCAGGTAGAAAATTGTTTTAAACTCAATTTTTTGTTCAGTTGAAGATAATGCTTGACTACATGTCACTTCTCTGTTGATAAAAATGTGATTATATTTCCTTAAAAAACATCGACTCTCATTTTTAAAGAAAACTTCTCATTTATTTATAGATAATGTGTAGAAAATCAAGCTTGGACCTCTCAATAAGGGTCACAGATAATCACATACGTAGAGTTGTAGACAAGACTTCATGATCTCAAACAAAGTTTTGAGAATAAGCAAGCATCGTCTCAAAAGCTAATACTGAACTGAAAGGGCGCCTCATCTTTTATTATATATAATTGTTGAATCTCATGGTTCATATATGACCCCAAAACAGGTTATTATCAGCTACAAAATCATGGAGCAATTTATTACTCTTTCATCATCCCATTCCACATATATAGACTTCATTTTTCTTCACAAGCTAGCATGTATTTGTTGACCCACATTGCCACTCACGGCCTCCTCCGTCAACAAGACTCAACCTAGACGCTATCCGTGTGCCCTATGTCACCGCGCCAAGCCTTTTCCTCTGATACCTTTCCCGGATGCTTCCCATTCGTAGACGAATCAAGTGCACATATATATACTATTCCGGTTCCGTATTAGAAGTCGTTTAGGACAGTGACACGGTCACCAAAGCACAACGTTGACTTCTCTTTTCTATAAAAATATTTATTGGAAATTTATATATGTATATTCCTATAAAAATAATTTTCAAGACAAATCTATTTATATGATTTTTACATTTTCAAACTCAACGACCTAAAAGTTATTCATGATTTATATTCCTAATGTTTGACTCAAACCTTGTCCAAAACGACTTCTAATAGAGAACCGGAGGGAGTATTCACCTTGAATATCGATAAGTGCTTGGTAGTGAGGAGAAGAAAGAATATATAGAGGAGCACACGACTACACAAGCGATGGCAAAGATGTGAAGGTGTTGGTGCTTACCTGGCTGTACTTTTTCTTAGCAACATGAGTAAATATGTAGTGCAAACCACCTATCAGGTGAAATCATGAAAACTCGGTAGTTACAACTTGAAGTGTACATCAATTGTGACTAGAATCACTAACCTGCTGTAACAGAAGGAGAAGTGTACAATACTAGGTGGGGATGTACAGTACTAGACGGGGGTTATATGAAAAATATCACGAGGGTCCGAGTTGTAATTGGCCAGTGGTTTGAGTTGCAATCGATGTACACTCCGAGCAGAAAAAAAATTGAGTTTACATGATTCCACCTAATAGGTTATTTGCACTACATATTTTCCCTAGCAATGCAAGCAATCAAAAGTTAGTGTAAGGTTACTGTCACATGATGAGAAAACGAAAAAGTATTTTCAGTTACGGCACATGATAATCTGCTATTCATGAGATGAACTTAATGTCATATGCTTCCTTCAAGCGCAGTACAAGGATTTTTCTTGGCTGCCTTATTGGCACAATTAGCAGCACTAGTGTGCCAATTGCAGGACACAGGATTAATTGCTAGATGGAGTTCCTCCGATTGGACCACGAGGTCGTTGATAATGCCCCCCTGCTTTTGCCAAGATTTCAGCTTTGTAGTGGCAGCGCTGCACACCTATATTCGCTTTCTCGTGTTCCAATCGACCATGGTGAAGAACTCTCACAAACAAGAGAAACGTTGGATATGTTCTCCCAATGCAACTCATTCCGAAGCGACACTGGGCGGCACACATGTCACACAGCATAGATTGGTTCAGTGCTTGGCGGTTTACAATTAAAGAAAGGGTAAATGAACTGACGAGAGGTAGACGAGGAGCCCTATAGTACTATATAAATTAGCAGCCCTATAGTACTATGCGTACAAGTCAGCATTAACTTCACAGTGCAAAATTATTTACAGCGGTTTTATTTTTCACGGCCGGCGGGTAGGTGCAGAAAATTGCATCACCTTGCGGCGTTGGCTGTGGCAGTTTGCCAGTTTCACTCACTCCCTGCAAGGCTGATGACTGGCCAAACTGGAACGTCTCCTGCTGCTTTGGCCAAACTGCATATCGATTAGAGTATAAAAAAGAAACTGCATCGATCAGCGGATTTAATTTAGTTCAAGAATCATGATTCAGAGTATACTTCTCCGTAGTACAAAGTCATCTTGCAAAGTGAAAATTTACTGTTTTTAGATCAATTATTTGTTTCTGATTCTTGCATTTGGCTCTTCGTAGCGAACATGGCCTTTTAGCCAAGTGTTCGAGTATGATTTCGGTGATTCATGACAACATGCTCAATGGGACTAACCAAATTGTCTAGCATGTCCTTGTAGGCATTTATTTTTCAAGGTTATAAAACAGTGGTAAGATGGCTCCAAGAGGTGGCAAGTTGAACCAAAGTCAAAGACGCAAGAAAACAGGAAATGACACCGTCGGATGAACCGACGGTACCCTAGAGGCGAGCGTCGGTGCACTTGGTACACTACGCAGAAGGCCAAACAAAATTGGCACCGTCGGATGAACCGACGGTCCATTTTGTAGTTGCGTCGGATGATTGGAAGGAGCAGTGCTGCAGAAGATAGTAGCACCGGATGATCCGACGGTCTAAGTGGGGACACCGTCGGTCTATCCGACACTCAGTTTGAATCAAGACAGAGACGCGCCAAGACAGCCTCTTCAGCACCGGATGAACCGACGTCTTGGTCAAGTGGAAGCATCGGTCTATCCGACGGTCACGAAGCAGCATACAGAGACGTTTTGGCCGCGAGGTCTTCAGCACCGGATGAACCGACGGTGCGTCGGTGTATAGCGTCGGAGCAGTTGTGTCAACAGATCTTCAACGGCTAAGTGACGTGGAGGGCACCGGATGAACCGACGCCTAGAAAAAGCATAGCATCGGTTCATCCGACGCTAACTTTTTCAGTGGCCGTTAGCCAACGGCTCTTTGGATGCCTTGGGCTATTTATACCCCCTCCACTCACCCATTTGAGGTTGCTGGATTGTGTGGAAGTGCAGAGGAGTGCAAGACACCTAGAAGATCATATCCAATCCATCCAAGTGTCTAATTGCTCATCCATAGACTTGCATATGCTTAGTGTATGTGCTTAGTGCTAGGCTTAGCTTAGAGCTGAGTGAGTGCAAGGTTGTGCCAACCTTGTGAGGTGATTCTTGAGTGAATCAAGGTGTACAAGGTGCGCCGGAAGCCTTGGGGCCTAAGTGGCTCACCGACAATCGTCTTCGACCCTCCGGCTTGGTGTGGAGTGGCGAGGACACTTTGTGCGGGGGACGTGGAGACCCCCTTCCTTGGTGGAGAAACTCCTTAGTGAAGGTGGTATCAAGGTGACCAAGGGAGCTTGACAAGTGCCTAAGTGGCTAGCCTTTGTGGCGAGTCAAGTGGTGCTCTTGGGAGAGACTTGGTGACCGGGAAGCAATACTCTTATGTGAGTGCTTCAACAACGTGGACTAGGGGTGGCTTAGTGCCTACCGATACCACGGGATAAATCACGTGTCAAGAGTTTGCTTCCTCTCATCCCTCTTTACGTTTCCGCATTACTTTCTTGCAATCCTTACTTGCTTTTATTTTCCTAGAGTAGTATCATGCTAGGATTGGCTATAGGTTGGAAAACTTGTTTTGGGATGGGAGTTTCACACTAGAACAACCATAGTTGCACATCTAGGTAGTATGTTCTAGTTTTACTTTATGCAAAAGTAGTGAAATCATAGGTTAAGATTTTTAGAAGCCTAATTCACCCCCTCCCCCTCTTAGGCTACGAGCATACGATTCCTTACAAGTGGTATCAGAGCCGGGACTCACTTCCTTCACAAGGAAATGCCAATTCGATTGGTAAATTGTGAAAACCGGCTCATTGGAACGGTTAGGCTTCACCGCCTAGTGAGTTGCTCTATAGAGGTATGAAAGGGGTGGATACCTTAGGTTTGGCTCCACATTTCGATGGCACGGGCTATCCTCGGTGGAAAGTTCTCATGGAGGCCTATCTCCAAGCAAAGGACCTTGATGTTTGGAGGGTCATCAATGAGGGTATGAGAAATGGTACTAAGAAGGAAAAGTAATTTGATGTGATTGCTAAGAGTATCATTTTGTCCTCACTAGATGTATGCGTTTTCAATAGAGTTTTTAATTGTGAAAATACTCATGAGCTATGGAAAACCATCAAGGAGCAAAATGAGGGTTCAAAAGAAGTTGCTAATGAACGCTACGGTTGTCTCCTTGAGGAATTCAATAGCTTTAAGCAACTTGCGAATGAAAATGCCGAATCAATGTACTCACGCCTAAATGTGCTTGTCAATGAGATCAATACTTTAGGTGTGAAGAACATCACGGACTTGAATATCAACCGCAAGATCTTTCAAAGTCTCCGGAGGCTCGATTATGACTTGGTGAAAGCAATCATCTATGAGAAGAAGCTCGAAGAATTGAAGTCATCTCAAATCTTGAGCAAGATCATGGCTCATGAGCTTCAAATCATGCCCAAGTCCAAGAAGGTGCCCCAAGAAAAGCCTCAAGAACCATCTTCTCCAACTACAAGCCATGTCCTCTCAAGTCAACAAGAGAAGGTGATGAGTAGGATGGCTACTCATGGAAGCTCAAGAGAAGATGATGGTGATGATGAAGATTCCTTAAGTGATGAAGAGGTTGAATCCATGGTGGCTATGTACGTGAAGAAGATCTTCAAGTATGTGAAGAAAGTCAACATGTACGGCTACAACGTCCACTTGAGAGAAGGGCGTCATCATCAACACATCAAGTTCACCAAGATCGAGCACAAGCCTAAGAAGAAGGTGGTCAAGGAGAGGAGACCAAAGCAAGAAGCAAATGTCGCCGTCCGTGAGTGGACAAGTGGTGGAGAATCAAGTTCTTCTAGCTCAAGTGGTGAATCAAAAAAGAACTTCACCACCCGCTTCATGCAAGGTCCTTCATCACCACGTCACATGTGCCTTATGGCCCGAGGTATGGAGAGCAATGTAAGTGATGATGAATCCGACACCACCTCTCTCGATGATCTTGTTGAGCTAGTCCATGAGCAAAAAGGAATGCTTAAGAAACAAGCTAATAAAATTAAAGAACTTAATGCTCTCAATGATCTTAGTGCAACCCTTGCTACAAATTATGAATATTTGTTGTGCAAATTCAAATTTCTTAGCAAGGAGTGTGATGAGCTAAAATCTAAGCTTGAGAGCAATGAGACTAAAACAAGTAATTCCTTTGAGCTTGATGAATCATCTATCCCTTGTGTAATTCCTATCTCCAAGGTAGATGTTTCAACTTCTTGCATTGATTTAATTGATGAATCTTGCTCATCATCTTGCAATGAGAATGTTGTTGTAGAAACATGTGATTCCCTCATGGGCAAGAAGAATGATGAGCTTAAGCAAGAAGTGAAATGGCTCCGAGAGATGTTGGCAAGCTTGATGGGCAAGGGCAAGAACAATAAGGAACAAGTGGACATCTCTCAAGACATGAAGAGCAAAGTCCAACCTTCTCAAGATAACCGTGAGTCCATGGTGAAGAAGCTTGAGAAGGGTGCAACCGTGACTTGCTACAAGTGTCATGGAGAAGGGCACAAGTTCTACAAATGCCCTCAATTTGTCAAGAAGATGGACAAGGGTGCAAAGAAGAAGTTGAACCCCACCATCAAGAGCTCCCTCATCTACACCAAGCCCAACCGCAAGAACAAGACCAAGAGCAACACCTACGTCATCAAGAAGAAGGCTAATGGCAAGGTGGTTGCACACAAGGTTGGGAAGATGAAGGAAGAGCGGGGTTGGAACCAACCCATTTGGGTACCCAAGAAAGTCATCATCAACATGAAGGGGCCTCAAATGGTGTGGGTTCCTAAGGCCACTTGAAGGCCATGAGCTCGGGGACTTGGGAGGCTTGGCACAAACAAGATGTGAAGATTCAAGCCAAGAAGCCAAGCTTGCTAGTTGGACATGTGTTGCCCAAGATCCCCGGTTGAGGTAATGAAAATTAGAACTCATCTCATGTATCATTGTAGCTCCATTACCTTGTCTAGGGTTGCATTTGTTGCTTCGCCTAGTTATTTACATATGGTAGGTTGCTTGTGTCATGTGCTAACCCATGAGCAACCTACATGGTTTGATTAGTGTGTAGGAAAGCTAGACTTGTTCTTTCATGGTACATGTTTTCATATATATCTCTTTGCATCATGAGCAAGCTATAGGGTTAGCTTCCCTTTTGTTGTCATAAACAATGTGCATACATTTGGTTGGTGATTCGAACACTAAATGCACACATTTAGGGGGAGCTCATCCTATGGTTTGGTTATGGGACTAACATTGTTTCAAGCTTATTTTGTGTAGTCCCTTGGTGACACGTTCCGGTGCGGTACTTGATTCTAAGAGAATGCTATTTCACTCTCAATGTGATCTAATATCTCTAAAAGAGTGAATATAGCAATATGAGCTTCATGCTATTGAGTCATGTCCTTGCGAGTTTATGTCTCTATATAAGTTCAAAGGCAATGCACTCGTACATTCCTACTCCTTGTGGTACCCCAAGTGTCTCCTATGCAAACTTCTTTCAAGTGGTGTCACCTAGTGATATCATTTCCAAGTGGCTCATCTCAATGTGGTGCCAACAAGGTAGAAAGGAACAACCCCAGAGGTATGCAATGATCAAAAGACTACAAGTGATATCTACAAATGGTAATGTAACAAGAACCCATTTGTCTTATCTCTTGTCCTTTAAGCTACCTCCTTGCATGATATGCTCTAAGCTTTCTTGTCTTACAAGTGTTTGTAGTTGTGCACTTGATTTTCACACTATCATATTGTGCACACACTTAGGGGAGCTTAGTTTGTATCATGCTAGTCTCATGAGCTTGTGATCCACCTTAGCTATTCACACATGTGGTATCTTCATTGATATCATACATATGGATCATGATTCATGCGGCTTTCTCCCTTGTATTTAACATTTATCTTTGAGCTATGTTTGCTAGGACTTGCTAATTTCCTTAGAGACCTTTTGTTTTGATCACTTTTTGGAGATTTTATTCCAAAGGGGGAGAATGTGGGACCAAAGCAAGCTAGAGTTTTCAAAATGGGAAGAGGCAAGCTATGTGTGAACATAGGAAGAGAAGATCAAAAAGGAGAAAGTTTGATCTAGGGGGAGTTTGGATGATGATAAGCATTCAAGCAAGTGTAAGTGGTTCTAATTTTGTCAATATTTGTAATTTTATGCTTGCTTTGATTGTGTTGTCATAAATCACCAAAAAGGGGGAGATTGTAGCGAACATGGCCTTGTAGCCAAGTGTTCGAGTATGGTTTCGGTGATTCATGACAACATGCTCAATGGGACTAACCAAATTGTCTAGCATGTCCTTGTAGGCATTTATTTTTCAAGGTTATAAAACAGTGGTAAGATGGCTCCAAGAGGTGGCAAGTTGAACCAAAGTCAAAGACGCAAGAAAACAGGAAATGGCACCGTCGGATGAACCGACGGTACCCTAGAGGCGAGCGTTGGTGCACTTGGTACACTATGCAGAAGGCCAAACAAAATTGGCACCGTCAGATGAACCGACGGTCCATTTTGTAGTTGCGTCGGGTGATTGGAAGGAGCAGTGCTGCAGAAGATAGTAGCACCGGAGGATCCGACGGTTTAAGTGGGGACACCGTCGGTCTATCCGACGCTCAGTTTGAATCAAGACAGAGACGCGCCAAGACAGCCTCTTCAGCACCGGATGAACCGACGCCTTGGTCAAGTGGAAGCATCGGTCTATCCGACGGTCACGAAGCAGCATACAGAGACGTTTTGGCCGCAAGGTCTTCAGCACCGGATGAACCGACGGTGCGTCGGTGTATAGCGTCGGAGCAGTTGCGTCAGCAGATCTTCAACGGCTAAGTGACATGTAGGGCACCGGATGAACCGACGCCTAGAAAAAGCATAGCATCGGTTCATCCGACGCTACCATTTTCAGTGGCCGTTAGCCAACGGCTCTTTGGATGTCTTGGGCTATTTATACCCCCTCCACTCACTTATTTGAGGTTGCTGGATTGTGTGGAAGTGCAGAGGAGTGCAAGACACCTAGAAGATCATATCCAATCCATCCAAGTGCCTAATTGCTCATCCATAGACTTGCATATACTTAGTGTATGTGCTTAGTGCAAGGCTTAGCTTAGAGCTGAGTGAGTGCAAGGTTGTGTCAACCTTGTGAGGTGATTCTTGAGTGAATCATGGTGTACAAGGTGCGCCGGAAGCCTTGGGGCCTAAGTGGCTCACCGACAATCGTCTTCGACCCTCCGGCTTGGTGTGGAGTGGCGAGGACACTTTGTGCGGGGGACGTGGAGACCCCCTTCCTTGGTGGAGAAACTCCTTAGTGAAGGTGGTATCAAGGTGACCAAGGGAGCTTGGCAAGTGCCTAAGTGGCTAGCCTTTGTGGCGAGTCAAGTGGTGCTCTTGGGAGAGACTTGGTGACTTGGAAGCAATACTCTTATGTGAGTGCTTCAACAACGTGGACTAGGGGTGGCTTAGTGCCTACCGATACCACGGGATAAATCACGTGTCAAGAGTTTGCTTCCTCTCATCCCTCTTTACGTTTCCGCATTACTTTCTTGCAATCCTTGCTTGCCTTTATTTTCCTAGAGTAGTATCATACTAGGATTGGCTATAGGTTGCAAAACTTGTTTTGGGGTGGGAGTTTCACACTAGAACAACCATAGTTGCACATCTAGGTAGTATGTTCTAGTTTTACTTTATGCAAAAGTAGTGAAACCATAGGTTAAGGTTTTTAGAAGCCTAATTCACCCCCTCCCCCTCTTAAGCTACGAGCATACGATTCCTTACACTCTTTCCCCTTTACTAGCTGCTATACTACTACATTATCCTTTCACTCTTGTTTTTTAGATGAGAATATACCTTTTATGACAATTAATTTTACATATGTGAACATATGAGTACGAGAAATACGTACAAGACCAAATTCAGTGGCGACAAGCAGTTTGGAAGAGCTAAGCTATCTCAGCTCAGTTGGGCACCTTGGCCGTCTCGCATCAACTAAATCAACCGAGAATGCTAGCACCGCCATCTCGTACGTACCCTTCCCCATCCACGAGCTTGCTGACTGAGCTCGTCGACGTTGGACAAGTCGTCCGGGATGCCCACCGTAGACGCCGTAGACTCGTAGAGTAGGGACTGTCCCGTGCTGTCCGCCGGCGGCAGGGCGTGGAGCACGAACACGTTGTTGACCTCCCTGTAGGTAGATGACGAAGACGACCTCTAATAAAGCCCTGGTCGACGAGCGATCTACCATTAGATGAAACCCCGCGCGTTGATACGTGAATTTTTTAATAAAATTTTAAGTTAAAATGTGGAAGTAGAAATATCAAAGTGATTACGTGGCAACAATCATTTGTAAACAACATTATGTATGACAGTATGTTATTTTGTTGAGAGTGAACTATTCTAAAATGATTGATCATACATATATTTCAACTGCGGGAATTTTGTGGTATGTTACTCACAAATACATGCTATTGACCACAGAAAATCAGTTGAAGACTTAAATAGATGGTCTGGTGGATGTGATGACATGACGTATAGTGAATATTGACATAACATGACGTATAGGGTTATGATGTGAAATGCTTGCATGTTGAGAGAAATAGTTAGTGGGTTCCATCTATATAGTTATATATGATTTCTCACATATTTGTGCTCAAATTTAAGTTTCTACTCGGGCACACCTGACTCTATAGCTCACAGGCTAAGCTGGGAGCTCTTCCAGTGGATTGCATTCTTCTGATACCGCTCATTCCGAAACTAATCTTGCAGATGCACATGTCAGATCAGCCACCTCTCTCTGTGTGTGATCTCGAGGATAAAAATATGCGAGAGAGTTGAAGGAGAAGGCACGTGATTGCAAGAGGTGGAATGTCGTCTCAAATGATCGCCCTCGATGAAACTACTAGTAGTTACAGGAAAGAGGTGAACGTACATCGGAAGCAAATTGTGGATTTACAAGCGACAATTGCTGGCGATGACTGAATATAATAGGTCACAAACTGTCATAGGTGTAAGATTCTGTACTTGCAATATATACGAGTGAATACACAAATTATTTTTCCATGAACAAAGTGAGGCTAATAATTACTTGTTGGTAGATAACAGCAATTTGCATCGGGCTGCTGCTCAAGTTTGTACTAGCCGCAGCCACCATTGTGCCTATGAATTATACGGTCAAATCAATGAAATGGCATTGACGCACCGGCAACTTCTCGTGTGTTGGGGAATTAGGTAAAAACCTTTCACCCTCGAAACTTCGGAGCAGTTTGGACTCTTACGAATTCGTGAAAGCATTCGTGAACAAACCTTCGCGTCACTGCTCTGTTTCATAGTGAGAAAGAATTCGCGAAGGTGTTTTGTTATTTTTGTATGATTCACTAATCCTCCGATATTATGCGAAATGATCGCCAAATGAGCGTCGGATCGCGGGTCTGTTCCCTGTTTCAGGACAGCGGGAACCTGTCGGTTTCGGGGATTATGACGGAGGAAACTTCGGATATCACTGCTGATTCAAGGATCTCTTCGGAATTCGGAGAGTCTTTACTTCGGGACTGACTTCGGCGATTCGAGACAGGGATCTCAACAACTGGATGTCTTCGCAGATATGAAGCGGAAGCCATGAACAAGCTAAGTCAAAGGGGCGGTGCCAAAAGTCCGGGTTTCAAGTGTGAATAGATGACAAGCTTGTAAATATGTGAAATTAGCCCCGCAAATCACGGGATGTAAAAGACGTTCATGTACATGTTCACACCGCGAATATTCTCTAGACTCGAGGGTAATCTCGGAATGTAAAAGTCCCTTCGTCTCCCTATAAAAGGGGGCTCAAGGACACGTGTAAAGGGGTTCACAACTTTTAAGGCGAATACACACTTTCGGGGATTCCTTGTCCCCCCTTTTCGTTCTTGCTTTCGTGCATTTATTCCGGAGTCTCGTGTTCGGGGATCCCTTCCGATTTTCGGACCCCCCAACATTGGCGCCCACCGTGGTCTCAGCCGAAGAACAACCCACGATGCCTCCACAGAAGAAGTCCAAGAAGAACACACCCACTGAAGCTAACCAGGAAGATCACCACACCGAAGTAGACAATGGAATCTCTCTTACTGCAGAACCTTCGCAAATTACAGACCAAGAAAGAAGAGCAAAGCTTGAAGCTCTTCAGAAGGCACGAGCTGAGAAAACGGCACATTCTCTAGAACCATTCACTGAAGAAGAAACTGATGAGGAAGATGACCAAGCTGTTGACAGAGAGCTAGAAAGAGTGCACCAAAAAGTACTGCAGCTTCAGAAAGAGAGAGAGAGATTCGCGAACCAGCTGGAAGCAAAAAGAAGAGCTTCGGAGAAGCTGGAGAAACTTAATCAGGCGAAAGAGCAAATAGAAAGAATGCAAAGAGAAATTGATGAAATGAAAGAATAAGAAAAAAATTCACTGTGGCGTGATTCACCACACCAGAACTCTGGCCAGAACAGAAGAACTTCAAGAGAAAACTTCTTCGCGGGTAACGGAATTTCGCAGTTCGCGGATCCAGATTCACCACTCTCACTTGGGTTGCAAATAGCACCGTGGCCGCCGAAGTTCAAACCAGTCTCTCTCCCGAAGTACAATGGGTATGGAAACTCTAGACAGTTCCTCATGAGATATGAATCAGCTGTGAATTCAGCAGGAGGAGATGATGTCGCACTGGCCAAATCCTTCTTCATTGCTTGCGAAGGTCCAGTCCTCAACTGGTACTCTCTGCTACCACCACACTCGATCTGCAGTTGGATTGACCTCAAGACAAAGTTCATTCAAGCTTTCCAGATATTCCATGAAACTGCGGCAAAATCATCAGACTTGTACAATTGTAAGCAAAAAGATAGAGAACCATTGCAGAGCTTCGTAAGAAGATTCATGCAGCAAAGATCTCAGATCCCGAAAGCAGATGACAAGACAACAATACAAGCATTGATCAAAGGCCTGACTCCGGGACCAACAGCTTCGCACTTAACTCGAAAGGAGCCCAAGAGTTTTGACGAACTCTTTCACGAATTGGAAGAATACATCAAGTCTGACGAAGATCATCGAAGAAGAGTTGCTGAGCGAAATGAAGCAAGGCAAGGCAATAGAGGAACAACATGGAGACCTCATTCCCAAACCCTACGAAACATCAACAATGTGGAAAATCCTCAGTTCAACCAGGACAGCAGATCGAGCACAAGAGGAGGTTTTGCGTCAAGAGGAAGAGGAAGGGGAAGAGGACCCCCGAAAGTTCAGAATCATGATCCAAGAGATCCATACTTCTACTGCCGATATCATGGAAGAGGCGATAGCTCGGAAGCGTGCCAAGAAACCAAAAAGAACATAGCAAGAATCCAACAAGAGAAAATCATGATGAGCATTGCCTCCACAGTGCCGAACTGAAGGACCGAAACGGCGAACCAGAGAGGGGGGAGTGGATGGGAGCCGATAAAAATTCTTCTCGAAGGAGATAGAGACTCCAACAAGATGAACATGGCTTCCAACACACGTCTCCGACTCAACTACCCAAGTTGGCCAAGACCACGTAGCCACTGGAGTGCTACTGGTCCTAGGAACCAACAACTCAACCAACCGAACCAAACACCCCAAACGCACAGCGGAAAACTGAGCAGCCTGTTGTCTGTGCCTCACCGGTCAGACCGATGGCTCCTGCCGGTCAGAGCGATGGCACCGGTCAGACCGGTGGACTCTGCCGGTCAGGCCGGTGGCGAACAGTAGATGCACAGCAAAGTTCCAGGAAGCCTCAGTGACTCCTCTAGGCCCTGGAACAAAAACCACCACCAAAGAACAACCTGCCAAGAAGAAAAACCCCTCACAAAGCCTAACAAGACAACTCCAAACGAGCCAAGAACTGAACAGCAGGACCACGGGACAAAACCACACGAACACAGTAGTTCCCCGAGACAAAACCCACCAGGGACTCGCACCGGTCAGACCGGTCAAGAGCACCGGTCAGACCGGTCACACCTGGGCAGCTCGGGATGAACAGCACCCGCGGGTCAACTCCCCCAAATCCAACTCCCGATCTCCCGATTCGCTCCACGGATTCGCACAAGACTTTGGGGATAGTAGGAACACCTCATGGGCACTCCATAGCCAAGATTTGGTCCATCAAAACTCGTTGAATCAAGAGGAATCGAAGGATTTCCGCCAAGAACACCATGAACCCTAGAACCGCGAAAACCCCAAAATTGAGCCCCTTTACTCACGGATTTGGGAGGGAAATCAAAGGGAAAAGAACCACGAGGGGTTCATGCATACATCCCCCACCAAATCCCAAAGAGAAAGGTCTCAAAACCGCCGCAAGAAATTCGCCAAGAAAAGCCTCTGAAAATCACCAAAAGGGAGAAACGGGAAAGACACATCCAAGCCTTGAGGAACCACGCCGAATCATCTATACATACCAAAGAGGTTCATACAAGGTCTACCTTGCCGCCCGATCATCCTTCCCTCTCACAAGATCTCACCATGAAGCTCTCAAGCTAGTCCTACAAAAATCCTAAGGAAAATAGGAAGAGAATAGGAAAACCAAATGAGCTAGGGTTCCAAGAGATGGCTGCCATCCTCTCACCCCTTGGGTTATATGGAGGCAACCGAAAGACTAAAATACACTTACTAGCTAACTAGGGATACATGCCCCTCAAGGGCGAATTTGGAAGTCTTTGTCTTCGCACCATCGGACGGATGCCCAGCGACCGCAAACTTGCTTAGCCTCGACGCATGCCTTGCGATCCCGACGCGTGCCCTCCGCTTCGAAGATTCCGGACTGCGTCGTCGCACACCGGTCAGACCAATGCTCCTCACCGGTCAGACCGATACCCACCGGTCAGACCGGTTAGACCGGTCCGATGCTGCTGCACCTCCGTCTTTGGTTCTTCGGTCTTGGCTTTGTGGATCAACCAAGGAACCCAGTGGTTTTCTGGTGAACCACCGGAAACCCCGCGAACTTGGTGTAGCCTCCACCAATCACCACTCATGACTCGGCTCCCACGTAGTCCCGGCTCGACCTTGGTTTTGAGGCTCAACCAAGAAACCGTCCATGACTTCATCTTGTTGTTCTTGCCACCATGCGGCCCGCACTTGACCCCGCTGGCCACCGGGTCCCTCGAACCAAGCCTACTTGTATTCTCCACACCTGGAGGCCTCACCGGCAATGACCTTTCGCGCTTGTTCTTCACCTGCACCAACACCAGTCAAGCCGCAACCTGCACCTGCAATACTTAGCCAAGAATCAGTCCACACCACATTGTCAATCACTCATCACTCCAGGAAGCGACCATCCACCGGTCCTCGAACCACACATGGCTCTCAATCTCCCCCTTGATGAGTGCATTGACAACACACACGTTTTGGTAACCAAGAGAAAAGAAAAAGAAAAGAAACGACTAAAAAAAACTCCAACAAGCGATCGAAAGCTAAAGAAAAGGCAAAGAGTAAGATCACTTGAAGAAGACAAGTCTCGGACCCCTTAGGCAAGGGCAACGGCTCGACACATCCGAGACAAAACATGCTCAAGCAAAGACCACAAACCACCAATCCAAAGCTCGAAAACCACAAAGAGCTCCCCCTGCACACATGCAAGCTTCCCTTGAACCAATGCAACTCCCCCTGGACGAATGCATGCAAACCACTTGACGAAACAGAGCAGCTGCATCAGCTCAGCTCTGACCGGTCAGACCGGTCAGCACCACCGGTCAGACCGGTGCCCAACAAATGAACAGAACCAGCACTCTGACCGGTCAGACCGGTGACCTCAACCGGTCAGACCGGTGACAAACAGAGCCCAGAAATGGCTCGAAACCACCTGAAAACCCTCCAAATGCATTCAGTAGACCAAAACATGCTCAAACTTCTCCCCCTTGTTGACAATGCATGAATCAAGCCAAAATTAAGAAAATTTTAACCTAGAGCTTCTCAAATAGACAAAGTTCAACAAGGAATGCTACACATATCCAAATGAGCAAGTTAGATACTCTATAGCTTCGTATGGACAAAAACTACAAGATCACCAAGTTTCACAACCAATGGACGAAGCTAAGATAGAATTGAGCATTTTTACAAAAAAATCCCTCTCATGAGCAAAGTCCTAAACATGATCAAAACATATCAAAATGGCAAAGCCACACAAACTTTATGCTAGGACAACCATTCTAAGCATAAGACCATCATAAACACCCACAAGCACCTCATGTCATGTCAAAGCATACCGAGTCATGTGCTTACTTCTATGTATGAGACTTCTCATTGGTAAGCAACATGCAACGGTTTAGCACCCAAAGCTATAAAAATAAGCACATATGACATGGGAACACATTTTCCAAGCAATTTACATTTCATTTTCAGATTCATATTTGGTACATGAAATGTCTTTGCGACAAAAAAGGAACTTATGCCCCTCCACAAGATGAAGCATGGGGGCTAAACATTTATGATGGCAAATGAGCCTTTGGCCCCATATGATCAAAATAAGCTATCCAATCACAAATTAAGCATAGCCAAGCCACAAAAATATGTCAAGATCATATAAAGGCATTTACTCACAAGAGAGCACACATGTGACATTTTTCAAAAACATAGCCATCAACCATGGATATAAATCAAGATCATCAAGAGCTAAGTCAAACTAACCATAGCTTACCAAACTAGCTCACAAGGACATATATATCATACCATGGTGAACAATGTATATAGGAGAAGTTTTTCCTAAACAATGCATATGATACAATATGCATGCAACCTAAGATACAAAGATGCCTATACATCATGTTACATATGCCATGCCAAATGCAAGAAATGCACAAAGGAAATCTATACATATGCTACAAAGGGGCTCCCACACACAAAGCTCACAAACGACCGGCTCCTCGAGGGGAGGCAAAAAGGGCTCGACACCACCAGCAAAAGAGCAAAGGAGCGCAAAACTAACAAGCTCCCCCTAAATACATGCACTAGGGCCAAGGAGCATACAAAGCTCACCCTAAGCACACATGATAGAGCAAAGAGCACACTAAGCACACAGGCTCCCCCTAAACTCATGCATTAAGGTCAAAGAGCATACAAAGCTCACCTTACACACATGAGATAGGGCAAGGAGCGAAACGAACCAAGTGGCTTGACCAAAGCCACACACTTGAAGGTCACAAATTCACTTACCTTTATCATTTCTTCAGAAGTCACTCATCCTTGTCCACCATACCCAAAAGTGATGTATCTCCATGTCACCACTAGGGTATGAGGCCGGAGAACCACCCCCAATATCAACCAAATGTTCTCCGGGCCTCCCACCTGCAACTCAAAACCAAGAGCGAGAGCGAGCAAATGACTCAACACTAGGGTTAGTACCAAAGGTGTCAAACCAGTGCCGAGCCATCTCCTCAAAAGTAGGATTAGCAACATCCATCCTACCGCACCTATCAAAACTGCGATCCGTCCTCTCAAACCTATCAAACCTGGAACCACCATGGGAAAACCACTCCCGTCTCACTGGAGGAGTACGAGCACCACGAAAAGGAAAGCGTGGTCTGTAGCCCCTCTGAGACTCAAAGCTGCGACTTCTCCCAAACTTGTATTGATCACGAGGTGGAGAACGTCCAGCAAACTCAACACCACCATACTCAAAGCGCCTACCATCTGTTCCACGACCGAAAGGGCTGAACCCTCTAGCATCACGGCCTCGAAAACCAAACTATCCAGCACTCTGCCTAGCACCGGTCTGACCGGTCACTCTGACCGGTCTGGCCGGTGGTCCTCGGCCAGCAAACTTGCCTCCACCTGAAGCTCTCCTATCTCTCCATGCTGGAACTGTATGCACAACACCCTTTCCCTTAGGTAGTGGCATACGAGACTCAGACACACCATGAGAAAGGTGGTACCTGTCCTTGTTTGCCCACTCCTTAGCCATTCTCGCCTCTCTCCTTCTCTTATAGCAAAACTCTCTCTTGTGACCATCCTTTCCACAAAACTCACAATGGAAACAGGTTGGTCTTGGCTTAGGCTTGGGGTGAGGCTCTTCACACGGCTTCTCACTAGGATTTCCACTTGGTTTCTCACTAGGCTTTTCACTTGCCTTCTCACTTGGTTTCTCTCTCGGTTTAAGCAACTGGTTTGGATTGGGTGCAAACTTATCTTTAGGTGTGGGTTGTGGTGGGACTGGAATATTCCCAAATTTCCCTTCTCTCTCACCACTGCTCTCACTAAACTTAACAGATCCCAAAGCCCAACCATCAAAGCGCTTATAACCGGCAATCATCATGCCAAGCTGAGGTTCCTGACTAGACAACCAACTTAGCACTTCACGCAACTTACTGTTCTCATCCTGCAAATGATCAACACATTGTGCAAGTTCCAAATTCTTCACAGCAAGCAATTCACAGGTAGAGCAAGAAGTAGGAATAGGCACTTTCAAATCAGCCTCAAGCGAAACAATGTGAGAACGAAGCTCAGCAATTTTTTCATGCAAACCAGGGCAAGAAGTGCATGCACCAAGCAAAGTGGGTCTAGATTGCAGCTCAGCCAACTCAACCCTAAGCACATCTAGTTCCTCACACTTGGAGGTATGCTTTTCCCTAAGAGCAGTCAAATCAGCTAGGAAAACAGAGCAATCAGCACAATCAACCTCATCCGAAACCACAGGACTAGCCTTAAGCGAATCAATTTCAAGCTTGCCATCAAGAACCTGTGTTTCTAGCTCAGCCACTCTAGTCCTAGCATCTTCAAGCAAAGCTCTAAGCTCCTTCCTAAGCTTCTTAGCCTCTCTAAGCATGTGATCGCGATTATCAAGCAAGTCAACCAACTCCTCATTCTCCTTGCGCAAAGAAGAGAGCTCATCATATACCTCATCCTCGGAGTCTGAGTCTGAGTCTGAGGCGTTCTTCTGGCTTCTCTTGCTGCCGGAGCTGCGTGCCATGCCGCAAAGACCATCCTTCTTGTTGTGGCTTCTCGAAGTCTTGCTTGCGGAACAGCAAAGGCCGTTCAAGTACTTGCCGAAGTCCTTCTTCTTCTTCTTCTTGTCTTTCTTCTTGCTATCCTCTTCTTCTTCATCACTCGAGCTTGATGACGTCTCCTCGGAGTCGGACTCGATGTCGCTCAATCTCTTCATCTTCTCTCGAGACCGCGTCTTCTTACCATGTCCATGATCCTTCTTCTTGGACTTCCTCCTCTTGTTCTTGGACTTGTGCTTGTCGTGGTTGTTCACCTTCGGACACTCGGCGAAAAAGTGTCCGGTCTTGCCGCACTTGAAACACGCCCTCGAGTTCCTCCTTGAGTTCAACCGGTTATCGTGCATCCTCTCGAATCTCTGTGTCAACAACGCCAGCTCGTCCTCTCCAAGTACATCGAACTCCTCGTCTGGCAAAGACGTCAAAGAGGACAGAGTACATCCTGGAGGATGGGTTAGCATTAGTCTTAGCACCTGAGCCACCGACGAGAGCAAGACTATGAGGATCAGTCGGGCTCTCAAGATGGGCTATCATACCACGGTCCAACTCAGCCGACTTGAGCTTCGAGAACAGCTCGTTCACGGTCAAGGTGTCATACTTCTCGGACTCAAGGATAGCCTTGACCTTCCCGTCCCATACGGTACGATCCAACGAGTGCAAGAGCTTCACGGCTCTATCATGATCATCGTATGGGAGCACGGCCACATTGGCTCTCATGTTGTTCACAACGAATGTAAACCGCTGGAAAAGGGCATCGACGGACTCGCCGGGGAGATGAGTGAAGTTCTCGTACTCTCTCCGGTAAGTCGCATACATCCGAGCCTGAACCTGAGCATTCCCAGCATGTGCATCCTTCAACTGCTCCCAAATCCTACAAGCTAAGTCCTTTGTCTAAACCCGATCGAATTCGGACTGACACAGAGCACGAAACAAGTAGTCAACTGCCTTGTTGTTGGCGTTGAACATATCCCTCGATCCTGGAGCAAGGAAGTTAATCGGATGAACATAAGCTGTGTTCACCGTAACGTCCCAAAGGATCAGACCCTTACCGCGGAGGAACGCCGCCATCCGCCTCTGCCACATCTAGTAGTTTTTGCCATCGAAATGCGGAGGACCCGAACCCCGTTCCTGGTATGCCATCCTTGGATCTTAGACTGGTTAGAATCCGAAGATACGTAACCGGCTCTAATACCACTTGAAGGACCGAAACGGCGAACCAGAGAGGGGGGGAGTGAATGGGAGCCGATAAAATTTTTTCTCGAAGGAGATAGAGACTCCAACAAGATGAACACGGCTTCCAACACACGTCTCCGACTCAACTACCCAAGTTGGCCAAGACCACGTAGCCACTGGAGTGCTACTAGTCCTAGGAACTAACAACTCAACCAACTGAACCAATCACCCCAAACGCACAGCGGAAAACTGAGCAGCCTGCTGTCTGTGCCTCACCGGTCAGACCGATGGCTCCTGCCGGTCAGACCGATCGCACCGGTCAGACCGGTGGACTCTGCCGGTCAGGCCGGTGGCGAACAGCAGATGCACAGCAAAGTTCCAGGAAGTCTCAGTGACTCCTCTAGGCCCTGGAACAAAAACCACCACCAAAGAACAACCTGCCAAGAAGAAAAACCCCTCACAAAGCCTAGCAAGACAACTCCAAACGGGCCAAGAACTGGACAGCAGGACCACGGGACAAAACCACACGAACACAGCAGTTCCCCGAGACAAAACCCACCAGGGACTCGCACCGGTCAGACCGGTCAAGAGCACCGGTCAGACCGGTCACACCTGGGCAGCTCGGGATGAACAACACCCGCGGGTCAACTCCCCCAAATCCAACTCCCGATCTCCCGATTCGCTCCACGGATTCGCACAAGACTTTGGGGATAGTAGGAACACCTCATGGGCACTCCATAGCCAAGATTTGGTCCACCAAAACTCGTTGAATCAAGAGGAATCGAAGGATTTCCGCCAAGAACACCACGAACCCTAGAACCGCGAAAACCCCAAAATTGAGCCCCTTTACTCACGGATTTGGGAGGGAAATCAAAGCGAAAAGAACCACGAGGGGTTCATGCATACATCCCCCACCAAATCCCAAAGAGAAAGGTCTCAAAACCGCCGCAAGAAATTCGCCAAGAAAAGCCTCTGAAAATCACCAAAAGGGAGAAACGGGAAAGACACATCCAAGCCTTGAGGAACCACGCCGAATCATCTATACATACCAAAGAGGTTCATACAAGGTCTAGCTTGCCGCCCGATCATCCTTCCCTCTCACAAGATCTCACCATGAAGCTCTCAAGCTAGTCCTACAAAAATCCTAAGGAAAATAGGAAGAGAAAATAGGAAAACCAAATGAGCTAGGGTTCCAAGAGATGGCTGCCATCCTCTCACCCCTTGGGTTATATGGAGGCAACCGAAAGACTAAAATACCCTTACTAGCTAACTAGGGATACATGCCCCTCAAGGGTGAATTTGAAAGTCTTTGTCTTCGCACCATCGGACGGATGCCCAGCGACCGCAAACTTGCTTAGCCTCGACGCAAGCCTTGCGATCCCGACGCGTGTCCTCCGCTTCGAAGATTCCGGACTGCGTCGTCGCACACCGGTCAGACCGGTGCTCCTCACCGGTCAGACCGGTCAGACCCACCGGTCAGACCGGTCCGATGCTGCTACACCTCCGTCTTCGGTTCTTCGGTCTTGGCTTTGTGGATCAACCAAGGAACCCAGTGGTTTTCTGGTGAACCACCGGAAACTCCGCGAACTTGGTGTAGCCTCCGCCAATCACCACTCATGACTCGGCTCCCACGTAGTCTCAGCTCGACCTTGGTTTTGAGGCTCAACCAAGAAACCGTCCATGACTTCATCTTGCTGTTCTTGCCACCATGCGGCCCGCACTTGACCCCGCTGGCCACCGGGTCCCTCGAACCAAGCCTACTTGTCTTCTCCACACCTGGAGGCCTCACCGGCAACGACCTTTCGTGCTTGTTCTTCACCTGCACCAACACCAGTCAAGCCGCAACCTGCACGTGCAATACTTAGCCAAGAATCAGTTCACACCACGTTGTCAATCACTTATCACACTAGGAAGCGACCATCCACCGGTCCTCGAACCACACATGGCTCTCACGAACCAATTCCATCCAAACTTCTGGCCACCACAATTCATGGGTCCTCAACCAAATCCAGTCACAGTTCAGCAGTTCCAACAGGCACAGTCATCCTGGCAGCCTCCTCAGCAATTCTATCCTCAGTCTCAGGCAATTCAAACCATTCAGCAACCACAACCAATTCAAGAAATGTTGCCGCCACCACCAGATAATTCATCAAGACCAGAGTCGAGTTCAAGAAGCCATAACCCGAAAGCACTGCCCTCTTTCGGAACTATCATGCCTATCACAGGAGGCTCAGCCATGGAGTTCGAAACAAAGAGGCAAAGAAACAACTATTTCAGATCTGTGAACACAGTCATCAATGATGGTCCAGCAGCGCGACCAGAATGGGCCAAAGTACTAATAACTTTCACCGAACAAGATTTCAGATTGAAGTCAACAGATCACAATGATGCCATGGTCATCGAGGTGAACATAGCCGGATGGGTCATTGGAAAAGTTCTGGTGGATAATGGAAGTTCGGCAGATATACTGTTCATGAAAACTTTGAGAAAATAAGCCTGAGTCAACACATGCTGCAGCCTCCAGAGTACCCATTACTGGGTTTCGGAGGAAAGGCAATCAAGCCGGCAGGAAAGATATCTCTTCCAGTATCCTTCGGAGATCTGGACAATGCTAGAACTGAGACTCTAACTTTCGACGTAGTCGACATGTATCACCCCTACTTCGCGATTTTCGAAAGAGGGTTCATCAACAAATTTGACGCCGTGATAAGGCAACAGTTTTTGTGCATGAAAATCCCGGCACCCAAGGGAATCATCACAGTGTTCGGTGATCAACAAGAAGCCAGAAACATTGAGAAGGGCTTCACACCAGGTCAAAGCAATGTGCATCAGTTGAACTCCACCGAAGAAAAGAAAAAACCTTATGTTGAGGCCAAGAGGGATAAAGAAAAAATTGAGATAGCTGCTGATGGCGAAACCAAGAAAGTGTACTTAGATGACATGCCCGACAGAGCAGTCGTGATAGGGGCTCAACTTAGTCCCGAAGAAGAGAAGGAACTTGTTCAATTCCTCAATTAGAACAAAGATGTTTTCGCTTGGTCAGCCAAAGACTTCCAAGGTGTTGATAGGGATATCATTGAGCATGCCTTGGAAACAGATGAGAAAATAACCCCGAAGAAGCAGAAACTCAGGAAAATGTCTGAAGAAAAAGTCAAAGCAGTAGAGGCCGAAGTGCAGAGGCTTCAGGACGCCAAAGTGATCAGAGAAGTCATGTACCCTGTTTGGCTGGCTAATACTGTACCAGTGAAGAAGAAAAATGGGAAGTGGAGAATGTGTGTAGACTTCACAGATCTGAACAAAGCTTGCAAGAAGGATGACTTCCCCTTAGAAAGGGTAGACAAGGTCGTTGATGACGCCGCAAATAGCGAAATGCTGTCACTCCTAGACATGTTCTCAGGATATCATCAAATAAGGGTGCGAAGAGAAGACGAGGAGAAAACAAGTTTTATCACTCCTTTCGGAACCTTTTGCTTCGTCAGAATGCCAGAGGGTCTAAAGAATGCAGGATGCACATTTTCAAGAATGATAGCAATAGTTCTTCATCCCCAGCTTCGAAGAAATATTCTAGCATATGTCGACAATATAGTCGTCAAAAGCATTCAAAGAAAAGACCACACCAGTGATCTAGCAGAAACATTTGCGAACCTCAGAGCAGCGAATCTCAAGCTGAATCCTGAGAAGTGTGTTTTCGGCATTCACAAGGGGAAAGTTTTGGGATGTTTGGTTTCGACAAAAGGCATTGAGGCGAATCCTGACAAAATCAAGGCTTTAGTCAAGATGCAAGACCCTGTTTCAGTGAAAGATGTGCAAAAGTTGACAGGGAGAGTGGCTGCCCTAAACAGATTCATTCCCAGAGCTGCAGAGAGAAGTTTGCCTTTCTTCCAAGTTCTCCGAAGTTCCAAGAACTTTCAGTGGTCCGAATCTCAGAAACAGGCTTTCCAAGAACTCAAAGGCTATCTGTCAAATATGACTAAGCTATGCCCTCCAGAGCCAAAATCACCGCTCCTACTGTACTTGTCTGCTTCAAATTCAGCCGTAAGTGCTGTACTAGTGCAAGAGAAAGAGGAAGAAGGAAAGCTGAAATAAATTCCAGTATATTTTGCTTCGGAAGCTCTTTCGGGATCTAAACTCTTCTACTCTGAATTAGAGAAGATAGCGTATGCTGTCGTGATGGCTGCAAGAAAACTAAGGCACTACTTCGAGAGTCACAGAATAAGGGTTATCACGAACCAACCGCTGAATGACCTGTTCACGAACAAAGAGGCATCAACCCGAATCATCAAATGGGCTGCTGAACTATCAGAATACACAGTTGATTTCGAAAGAAGAAGTGCAATCAAATCGCAAGTCTTGGTAGATTTCGTCGTGGACTGGACATCGCCAACACATAATCCCCGCGAAGACATAGTCACGCCTTGGGTAGTGCATTGTGATGGGGCTTGGTGCGATAGAGGAATTGGAATATCAGCAATCGTAACATCTCCGGCAGGAATCGTGATAAGATACGCTGCTCGGCTCGATTTCACGGATGATGTGCACTCTACGAACAACACAACCGAATATGAGGCTCTACTTCTAGCCTTGAGAAAGATGAAAGCCCTGGGTCAACAAACCTTTATCATCAAGACAGACTCTAAAGTCATTCAGGAACACATTGAGAAAGTGAGCGAAGCAAGGAATCCTGTTTTAATGAAGTATCTTGAGAAGGTTAGAGAGATGGAAAGGCACTTCAAGGGCTATTCAGTTCAGTACATACCAAGAAATGACAATAACGAAGCAGACAAACTGGCGAAAGCAGCAGCCCAGAATCATGCAATGCCCCCAGATGTGTTCTTCGAAATCATCAAAGAACCGTCCGTCAAAGATCCAAAGCCAAAAACTGTGAACATTGTAGAAACTTGTGACTGGAGAGCAGAAATCATGGCATACTTGAGAGGTCACTATGAACCACAAGATGAATTGCAGGAAAAAAGACTAAGGCAAAGGGCAAGGGGCTATGCTATAGTGGACGGAGAGCTCTACAAGGCCGGAATCACCGAACCATGGTTAAAATGCATTACCTCCGAAAAAGGTGTAGAACTTCTCAAGGAAATTCATAGTGGATTTTGTGGTGCACACATAGGCACAAGAGCACTGGCAGGCAAAGTAATAAGGCAAGGATTCTTCTGGCCTTCGATAAATTTTGACGCAAAGAAGCTCGTTCGGGAATGTGAAGCATGCCAGAAAACAGCGAATCAGCAAAACTCGCCATCCATGCCAGTTCATCTAATCCCACCAACATGGCCTCTGCAAAGGTGGTGAATGGATTTGGTCGGCCCACTGCCAACAGCCCAAGGAAATTGCAAGTTCGCAGCAGTAGCAGTCGATTACTTCACCAAGTGGGTGGAGGCAAAGGTATTGGCAAATATCACAGCATCAACAATCCAGAAATTCTTCTGGCAAAACATAATCTGCAGATTCGGAGTACCAAGAGAAATAACTGTTGACAACGGAAAACAATTCGACTGTTATTCTTTCAAGGAATATTGCAAAACTCTGGGCACTCATGTGAAGTTCTCTTCAGTCTATCATCCGCAGTCTAATGGAGCTGTTGAAAGAGCAAACGGGCTAATCTTTTCAGGAATCAAGAAGTGCCTATATGATCAGAAGAAAGGCACGTGGACAGATGAATTGCCGAAAGTAATCTGGTCTCACAACACAATAGTGTTAAGAGCAACAGGTTTCACACCATTTCGCTTATTGTTCGGCACTGAAGCAATGTCACCAGAAGAGATCAAGAATGAAAGCTTAAGAGTACAGAAAGCAAAAGAGATCGAAGAAGTCAAAATGAAAGTAGAAAAAGACTTGATCGAGTTAACGATCCTCGAAGCCATAGATAACATTGAAAAGTACTAAAGGGAAACCAAGGTGTGGAAGGATAAGAAAGTGGTCAGGAAAGATATCAAGAGTGGTGACTTAGTCATAAAAAGAAAGAAAAACTGGGAGAATCCCGGGAAACTTCAAGAATCTTGGGAAGGACCTTACATTGCAAAAGAAACTAGCATGCCAGGAGCTTTCCGCTTAACAGACCAAACCGGCGAAGAGCTGCCGCATTCGTGGAATGCAGACAGCATAAAAAGGTACTACCCTTGAAAATCATGAAAAGTAACTAGATTTATTATTCAACATTTCTTTTCGCAAGTTTAGATTCCATAAAACTGTAAAAACCCGAATCACGTAACTATAAGTGATTTCGGGAACAAAAATATTTGCTTCTCGCATTTAGTTTAGAATAAGAAGGACCGTACTCTTTTCCTTGCAAAGGGGGCCCTAAATCAAGGGGTAAGGTTTTTAACGAGGCGGGTCCTATGTAAATACTCTTTGTGATATATATGAAAAGAGTCTTCCCCCAAATCATGTGCCTTACTAAGTCCCATCGTGAGAAAGAAGAAGTTTGTGAAAAAGGCTCCGTCATAGCCTAAGTTCCATCGTGAGAAAGAAGAAGTTCGTGAAAAAGGCTCCGTCATAGCCTAAGTTCCATCGTGAGAAAGAAGAAGTTCGTGAAAAAGGCTCCGTCATAGCCTAAGTTCCATCGTGAGAAAGAAGAAGTTTGTGAAAAAGGCTCCGTGATAGCCTGAATTCAATCTAGAGAAAGAAAAAATTCGTGAAAGGGCTCCGTAATAGCCTGAGTTCCACCATGAGAAGGAGATATTCGTGAAAGGCTTCGTTACAGCCTAGTTCCAGCTGTGAGAAAGAAAAATTCACGAAAGGGCTCCGTGATAGCCAAGATTAAAGAAGAGAAAGAAAAGTTCTGTGAAAAAGGCTCCTTGATAGCCAAAGGCTCCGTGAAAGCCTAAATCCCACCTTAAGGGGATTTCCTACCGAAAGGCCAGAGGCAACAACAAGTTGCGGCCTAAATCCCACCTTAAGGGGATTTCCTACCGAAAGGCCTGAGACAACAACAAGTTGTGGCCTAGATCCAACCTTGAAGGGACATCCTACCAAAAGTACGGGAACAACTGAAGGTTGTGGCCCTGGAAGTACAAACATTTTTGTTCGGAATTTTTTGTGTAAAAACTATAAAGTAAAAGTCAAAGTTACTTCGGTTGAAAGAGCAAATAAGAATGGTAGAGAACATTCATGAAGAATTATACGAACTTTTTAAGGAAAATTGCTCTAGCCAAGAACATTCTTCCAAGGGCCAAGGGGCTCAATCATCCCCGAAGATTGGTATTCACAAAGAATGGTTGAAGCAACTGAGGGTTGTGATATCAACCTAGGCAAGTATGCCAAGCGGGCGCAAGTCCACAAAATTCGCGAAACAAATTTTGTCGACTTGCATTCGAGGGGAATTATCAATTCTCGGGCACCCACGAAATTTTGCATGAAAACGGCAAGGTGGGGAGGGTGACGTTTTTTCTTAAAAACGAGTTTATTGCCTTAGTTTCATACAAAATTTCATAAAAGAAAAATTACATAGCTCCAAAGAGCTGAAAAGTTCAAAAAGGAAGTTCAACGATACGGCCTGGTTTACGACCCCTTTCTTCGGCAATGTCACTAGCATAAGCAAAACTAAAGTCGCCAGTTATAGGGCTAAGGGGCTCCGTCTTCACGAAAGACCGTGAACTTGAAGCTTCACTGGTAAGAGCATAATCATCTCGTTGAAGGAAAAACCATCTAAGTTGAAAACTACGCATCGAGTAATACTGACAACATTCAACCCAAAAGTTAGAAAATCTGCGTCCAGGATTAGCTTCTTTGTACAATCGCCAAGCTTCACCACTAACTATCTGATCCTGGCGATGGATTCGCAAAGGTATCACATCCTGCACAGGCCCACCTTGCAGGACCTGCGCAGGTTAAAGATTTACAAGACAAATGTTTAGAGGGGGGGTCGCAGCCCACGAATATACAAGTTGCAGTGTTTCAGCATCAAAATCAACAAACTAGAACAAGTGTAGCTTCATCCAACGATGTCAACCTTAGGAGAGCTGGTCTGACGGTCAGAACTTTCTTCCCCTCCATCATCCTGGTCATCACCGCTACTGCTATCGCCACAACCAGCACTTCCCGAACCATCTTCTCCATCGTCGGCATCGTCATTCTCCTCAGATTCGGAGGATGATTCTTGACTCTCCATAGCCTTAGCCTACTCCTCCTTCCGAATCATCTGAAATAACACGAAAAGAAGTTCGTAGGAATCAAGAAAGGGACGCTAATGAGGTATCACAATTTCAACAAAATCTACAAAGAGCAACCTCTTCAAGTTTGTCGTGAGCAATCTTCTTCGCGAACTCCTTCCCGCTTGCAAGCCAGAATTCTCTTGCAAATTTAATCTTTACAGCTCGAACATCTTCGTTGGGACGAATAGACGAAGTGCTTGCGGCGCCCGGAAATTGCGAAAGTGCCCCACGAAATTTTACGAGGTCAACACAGTCGAAATCGTAGAGAAGCTTCAGAAGACTTTCCACTGAGAAAAGAGCAGCAAAATTACTGGCTCCTGAGATAACATCGGGAAGAGCTTGGAATTCTTTCAACATCCAGTCCATAAGATCAGAGATTTCTCCACTTTCAGGGAGTGGGCCTGGACGGACACCAAAGTGCTTCAAAGCTTCCTTGTACTCCTCAAATAAACGTTTCAGATTTTTCGTAATCTCATTAACATCTTTACTTGAAGTTTCATTCCGTTCAGAAAGAGCCTTTTCAAGATCCTGAATCATCTGTTCTTTGGTGCTCAAAGTTTTCGCGAGCTCAGAATTCTTCGATGAAAGATCTTCAACAGTTTTGGCATTCTTATCAGATTCTTTGCAAAGATTCTCAATCATCGTCAGATCATCTTCATGAGTCTTGTTAAGCTTCTCAAGATCTTTCTTTGAATCCTGAAGGGCAGCTTCAGCGAGCCTTTTTTCATCTTGGCATTTTTTCAAAGAATCCACCAGCTCTGCGATTTGGTTTTCCAAATCAAGGCCCGAAGCCTGAGCTTTGTTCAGTTCACGCTTTAACTTCTTAGATTCACCAGAAAGCTTCCCAACAAGCTCTTCCTTTTCTAGGAGCCGTTCAGAGGTAACTTTCCCAATGATAGATGCTTTCAGGTCATAGGTTTTGCAGAAACTTGCAAGGTCAGATGACGAAAGTTTTCGAATGGCTTCTTCAAAACCTACGAAAACCACAAGAGGACACAACAACAAGTTATATGAAGAGAACAAGAAAAACGGCAGAATATAAAGAAGAAAGCAACATATAAACCTTTTCTGTTAAGTGTCCCTAGAGGAACTTGAACTATGGAGTCAGAAATCATCACAGATTTCTGAAGGGAAGAAGAAGTTTGCTTCTCGGCACCACAAACTGTCTTGCCAGACAGTCGAAGTTTCTTCTTCGGAGCATCTCCTCCTGTTTCACCCATGAGTTTAGGGGATTTCCACGGCAAAGAAAACTCGGGAATACCACCATTCGCACCAATCACTTCACCGCTAACACTCAACAGTTCACCTCTAAAAGACGTACCAAAGCTTTCGTTGTAAGCCGTAATCGACAGGTTAGGATCTTCATCTTCGGGAATCTCTTCTCGATTTTCAATTTGTAAAGGGTTTTCATCCAGGTCACCGTCTTTCCTCACTGTGCATTCCAATTCTTCAGTGAACTTCGGAGAAGCCTCGTCATTAGTAACAGGAGCCCCGGAACAACCAGCCTCAGCCTCAGCACCAATCGTAGAATCCACATGAGTATCCCGAACTTCGGGGACAATATCTGAAAATGTTTCAACATCAACAAATTCATTCTCAGAATTTGGAGTATAGATAGGATGAACCCCGAACCTCAACGCACAACACAAGCAAGAAGAGAAACCTGTTTGGTGAGGCTCATCAATCATCTCTTCATCGGAAAAAGCCGAAGGAACGCGTTGAACTATAGCAGCAGCAACCTTCTTCACAGCTTTCTTAGCCTTTTTCTTGCCCAGCTGAGCAAGACTTGAAGCTGCTTGAACCTCAGCATCAGAAACATCCTCGAAAGTTTTCCGTTTCCTCTTGCTGGATTCCAAGACTTAGTCTTCTCGGGACGAATGCTGGAAGAAGAGATTTCACCTGCATTGCTTTTTCCTTTTCCTTTCTTCGAAGCTCTTTTTCTTGGGGCCTTGGGTGGAGCAGCCGAGCAAACCGCGACGGCAACAGCTGGAATTTTCTTGTCCATGCCTGGTGGACGAGATCGGAGAGTAGTATCAGCACCAAGTTCTGAAAACACTCGGTTAACCCTCCTCTTGTGCTTCACAATGTTCTTGTAAGATTTGTACTCGTTGAGAGTAGATTCGCCAACCATTGCATTAACTCTTTCTTCAACTTCAGCAATAAAATCTTCGAGACTTTGACCATCCTTGAGTCGCAAGTCGAATTGTGGAAACGGCACTTTCTGCGATGCCCAGTCCACATCCAGGAAAATAATATTAGAAGGTTTCCAGCCATCTGATATCGGCCAAACTTCGGCTGCAACAAATTCTTCAATGGCGTCGCGACCTTCGAGAATGGTACTGGCCAAGAAGAAAGCATTTTCGCAACTTTTGAAACCGATAGTGCGGCTGTTGTACGAAGAAGTGCAAACAGCAGTCACTGGTGCCATAGGTGAGTAGAAGGGGTAAGCCGGCCCAGTGTAGCCAGAAACCTTAGACATATCAACCTTTACATAAAACCAGTATGAGCTCCAATCTTTGGAGAAGTTGGTCTTGCTGCAGGGTGCAAGTTGGATTCGGGTGAGGCTTTTTTGCGAATTTTTTCTTCGGGTGTTGAAAGTACAGCATGCATAGTGCGCTTCATAGTACTTCCCATCGTCAAGCTTGAGAATATCCTTCTCAATCACAAGCTCGAATAGACGAGCGAATATGTCAGCACCAAAGGTGCACTTGAAGGTCTTCATGATCCAAAAGAACTTTGAAAGTTCCATAAAAGAGTTCGGTGTCAATTGATGAATTTTCACAGAAAACTTCTCAAGAATGGAAGGCAGCTGAGGATCGCAAGGAAATCTGAGTCCACAGGTAAAGAAGTCCCTAAACACAACAACTTCGTCGGCTTCAGGAGCAGGGACCTCTTCACCAGAAGGAGGACGTCCATCACCAGCAGGGAAAAATCCGGCCTCTTCATATTCCTTAATAACTTCGGCTGTAACTTTTGATTTGCCAAAAACAAATGCTGGTGGATAAGACTTAGCCTTGATAGCAACAAGCTCGCTAAGATCAACTTCAACATTGGAGAGATCCTCGTCACCATCAGATCTATTTTCAGACCTTATCTCCCCGTCTTCGTGACTGCCAGAATCGCGAATGCTTTCGGCAATCGGATCATCTGTACGAGACGGAATGTCTTCTCCGGTTGGCGGAAGACCAGCAGCAGCTAATTCCTCAGAAGTCATCGGTCTAGCAGTGCTTTTAGTACGAGCCACCTACTCGACAGTAAAGCAGTTGCGAAACACATATCAATCTATAAGAAACGAAAACCTACGAAATAGTAGACTAATGAACGAGAAAAGAAAAGAAAGCAAAATACCTTCGAAGACCAAAGAAGCTCCCGAACTTCGGGTGTCCTGAAACTTTACGCTGCAAATGCCTTCGAAAATCGGGAAGTACGACGGAATGGTGAAATAAAATTACCGCGCCCGGCCTCTATTTATAGGGTAGGAGGGGGTAGTTTCAAGAAACCGTCTCGAGATGACCGTTGCGCGTTTTAAGGGGGGCGCGTGTATACTCTGACGTTCCGAGGGTGACGTTTTTTACCGAAATTCTAAGAGTCGTTCGTGGAAACGGATCGTCGGAGTCAACCCGCTTCCCTGAGGGGCTAGTGTTGGGGAATTGGGTAAAAACCTTTCACCCTCGAAACTTCGGAGCAGTTTGGACTCTTACGAATTCGTGAAAGCATTCGTGAACAAACCTTCGCGTCACTGCTCTGTTTCATAGTGAGAAAGAATTCGCGAAGGTGTTTTGTTATTTTTGTATGATTCACTAATCCTCTGATATTATGCGAAATGATCGCCGAATGAGCATCGGATCGCGGGTCTGTTCCCTGTTTCAGGACAGCGGGAACCTGTCGGTTTTGGGGATTATGACGGAGGAAACTTTGGATATCACTGCTGATTCAAGGATCTCTGCGGAATTCGGAGAGTCTTTACTTCGGGACTGACTTCGGCGATTTGAGATGGGGATCTCAACAACTGGATGTCTTCGCAGATATGAAGCGGAAGCCATGAACAAGCTAAGTCAAAGGGGCGGTGCCAAAAGTCCGGGTTTCAAGTGTGAATAGATGGCAAGCTTGTAAATATGTGAAATTAACCCCGCAAATCACGGGATGTAAAAGACGCTCATGTACATGTTCACACCGTGAATATTCTCTAGACTCGAGGGTAATCTCGGAATGTAAAAGTCCCTTCGTCTCCCTATAAACGGGGGCTCAAGGGCACGTGTAAAGGGGTTCACAACTTTTGAGGCGAATACAGACTTTCGGGGATTCCTTGTCCCCCCTTTTCGTTCTTGCTTTCGTGCATTTATTCCGGAGTCTCGTGTTCGGGGATCCCTTCCGATTTTCGGACCCCCCAACATCCTGTATGCTGCATATATTCTGATGACGCACTTGATTGCTAGAGACTTTGACCATAGTGTTGAACATGCAGCTGGTTCAGACCAACCTGCCGTGGGATATGATTGAGTGAATTCCTTGGATGCCACAGAAATTTGGATGGCTTCCTTGTATGCCAAAAAAAATTTCGGACGGTCTTCCGTGCTATAAAAATTTTCACTTATGCCATGTACGCCGTTCCGTCCTCATTTCTGTCTGCGTGTTGTTAAACACACGTGAAAAGATGGTTTTGCCCCTCCTGATATGGGTCTCACATGTCATCATATCATATACAACTATATAAAAGGAAACCACTAACTATTCCTCTCAACATGCAATCATTCCACATCATAACACACATACGTCATGTCAGTATCCACTATACACCATGTCATCATCCATCAGACTATCTATTTACGTCTTCAACCGATTTTTTGTGGCTTATAGCATGTAATTGTGAGTAACACACCACAAAATTCCTGCAGTTGAAATACATGTAGGATCAATCATTTTAGAATGATTCACTCTCAACAAAACAACATGCTTTCATATATAATGTTGTTTACAAATAAATGTTGGTATTTCTACTTCCATATTTCAGTTTAAAATTTTGTTTAAAAAATTACCGCAGCAATGCGTGGGTATCACCTAGTATTTATATATTCCCCCCACCCCTCTTCCCACCCAAGCTCAATGTGTGGCTGTCGGCCGCTCCTGTTCGCCGGCCAAATCCGCCATGCTCCAACCACTGACGGCCAATAGCCCTGTCATAACCCTCGACCACCTCCATAGATCCCTCCTCCACCACCACTTGGCCGCCGTCATGGCCCTGGGAAGCCGGGGATTGAAGATCCCGCGGCCGTCTGTGGCCCATGCGCCCCACACAACCTCAACGTCGACGAGCATCCGACCAACGTCCACGTTGAGCGACACCTCAAAGCCGAAGCTCTACGAGTCCCCGGTTCTCCCACCCCTGTTTCCGAGCCTCCTCCGCATGCACTATCGTCAGGTAGTCGCCGCCTCTCACCGCCTGCCGTGCTCTGGCGGCGCTCGGTTTGACTCGACGCTCCGAGGCGGCACGACCTCTGTGGCGCGTCGGAGGGGAGCGGCGGTGGGGACGAGAACCCGGGCGCAAGGAGGGGGTGGCGTCTGGGAGGAGCTCCAACCTCCAAGACTGATCGGAGGAGAAACGACGATGGGGATGAGGTCCCTCGCGGGCGGAGACGGGGGAGGCGGCGAGAGCTTCGGGCCGACGTGCAGGGTGGAAGGGTTGGCGTGCTCTGGTGGTGTCAATTACCAGAAAATGACAGGGAGGTGAGGGAGAGCGAAGAAGAAGAAGAAAATGACAGGTGGGCCCCATATCAGGAGGGGTGAAACCGTCATTTCACGCGTGTTTAACAGCACACTGACAGAAATGGGGGGATCGAATGGCATATAAGGCACAACTGGAAAATTTTGTGGCACTGAGGGCAGTTCGAAAATTTTTGTGACATACAGGGAAGGCATCAAAATTTTTGTGTCATACAAGGAATTCACTCGATATGATTTCCTGGTGCTGCTCACTCCGAAGCAAACAAACAGACCTGTACTATAAATCGATGTAGATTTTATATCAGTACGTGTTAGCTTATTGACTTTGATGGCAGCGCAGTTCTTGATGGGATGACTGACACCCAACCTGAACGTCATGCGTGCGAATTGGCCCAGCGCGCAGAGTGAAATCGTGAACGGAACAAGCTCTTCTTGCTTCTAGCTGCATCCGTCCTCTTTTCCTCTGCGAAAAATCTAGCTCCGCTCCCTGATTGCACACCCTCGTCTATATGAAGGCATGCACCCCCTTGGGGGCGTTGGTTGAGAGCCTCCCTGCTTGGTCTTTGTTTTTCCAGATGAAAACCTTTCTTCGGCTGACCGGAGGGGCGGCGACGGCGGCTTCGACGTCGTTTACTTCTTGGAGGCGTCGTCTTGGAAATCAAGTGATCGGCTTCAACTGTAGAGGAACGGTTTGGTGGGTGGTTGGAGGTTTGATTGGAGCATGGAGGGAGAAGAAGATTGAAGCTTAGTCTTCCTTTTTCTTTTTGTTAGTGTGTTTTTCTTGTTGTTTCTTGGCTTACCTCGGTGTGAGGTTTAGAGTTTAAGCACTCTGTTGTGGTGTAACCTTTGGCCGCCCTTATGGATATAGAGGTTGGGATTTTATCCCTTAATCTAAAAAAATGAAGGCATGCAGTATTCTGCAATAAGAAGGATGACCGGCGTGTTTAGACACCCCCGTCAGCTTTGTCACCAAAGTCGTTTTCCTCATGCCGCTCATTTCTAACCGGAGTGGTCGACCCGTGATAGAAAAAGCTATGAACCTATAGCTAGGAGGCAAAGAGAGAACTATATATCTGAACATACACGACTTAGCTAGCAGCGTAGCAAGTTCAGTATGTACGTAGGGGGTGATTGGTAGACTGCATATAAGCTATCCAGGCTTGTGTAATGCAGTTCGTTGGTGTTTGGTAGCCCGCATAGGAGGATAGCCAGGCTTACGCAGTGCAAAAAACATTGTACAAGCTGCATAGTGGGAAACACAAATCAGTTGCGTTTCCCATAGTGCAGGCTTGGTGGAGCTCCAGGCGCGCGCTAGGATCACCCGCGGTGGACCGACGCCCGCGGCGGAGCTCGCCTCCAAGGCCGGCGGCGGCCTCCGCGCCCGCGGCGGAGCTCGCTTCCACACCGGCCGGTGGCGGCGGCCCCGCGCAACGGAGCCCGGCGACGACGACGGCTGCCACCTTGGCCAAGACGGCGGGCGACGACGCCGACCTCAACATCCTCCTCGTCGCTGCCCGCGCCTTCTCCCCGTAGAGCGCCTCGATCCGCCTCCCCGGATGCGCGAGGCCACCACGGCCGGCTGGGGCGACGGAGACAGGGAGATCTCCTCCCGCAGCAGCACGCGGAGCGCGAAGAGAGATAGAGCGGCGAGCCGGCGGCGGCAGCGGCGACAGGCGTAGGCACCGGCGAGGAAGTGGACACGGAGACGGCGGGCTCGGGCGAGGCCGACACGGCCTTGCAGGAAAGCTGTGGCGGCGGCCCCGCGGCAAAGCCCGCAAGGATGGTGACGAGAGGAAGATTGGGGAGAGATAGGAGATGGTAAACTAACCTGGGCCATGCAATTGGTGAGGCCACCCACATATACAACCTACCAATCACATGTTTGCATAGACCAAAACTCTTTATGCACTCTACCAAACACGGGCCAAAATGCTAGATGTAGCCAGGCTTGGGCTGGCCCTGAACTTATGGTAGCCAGGCTCCAACTTATGCACCCTGCCAATCACACCCGTAGTGACTCCATATATAGTCCATACTAGTTTTTTTACATTAAGGAATAAAAATTCCAGCCTCTATATCCACGTGTGGATATATACGGCCAAAAGGTAACACGACAACAGAGTACATATACTCTAAACCTCACACCGAGGTAAACCAAGAAACAGGAAGAAAAACGCACAAGCAAAAAGAAAAAGGAAGACTAAGCTTCAATCTTCATCTCCGCCCATGCACCAATCAAACCTCCATCCGCTTCCCAAACCATTCCTCCATAATTGAAGCCGATCACTTGATTTCAAAGACGACGCCTCCAAGAAGTAAACGACGTCGAAGCCGCCGTCGCCGCCCCTCCGGCCAGGCGGAGAAAGGTTTTCACCTGAAAAATCAAAGACCAAGCAGGGAGCCCCACAACCAACGCCTCCAAGGAGGTTCACGACATCCGAAGACGCTGTCGTAGCTGACCCCGACACCAGTGCCGGGATAGACTTTCGTCTGAAGCTCCGCCGAATGCCGGCTCGGCGACGAAGAGCAATATGAACCACAACTCTGGCCGCAACCGCCGGTATCGTGAGGGGCGAGCACTTAGGCTCCCCTCGACCCCACCCCAACGAAAGACACGAGAGTCGTGACACCCTGCTCAGCTCACCGGCGCCCCGACACAGACCGATGAGGCCCACCCCATCCCACGGGGATGACGATGAAGAAAGCAACCCGCAGCAGCCGCCAACCGCTACCGCCACCGCGCAGCCCGCTGACGGACCTCCGCTGCACTTAGGCCCCGGGAAAATCCGCACACGGGAACGCGACACCGGTCGAAGCCAACGTCTCCCACACGCCACCTCCGAACTCCCTTCGGGAACAATCACCGGAGACCAAATCCTTCCCCAGCACTTAGTCTGGTTAAGGTAGGCCCCGAGAACCGCTACCCGACAGCGAGCCATCGCCGCCCACGCCGCCACCCACCATGAGCAGGCCACGACTCCGCAGATCTGAGCAACCCGACCGCCACCTATTCCATTCATGGAAGAACTCGGAGAGGCCCGAGATGACCCTGGCGCCGCCGGACAGACCCGCCAACACCAGAGGACCCCAGGCTCCGCCGCCCGCCGACAGCCGGCTCGACGTCGCACCACCGTCGCCGCCGAAGCCCGCGCCACGCGGGTGGCCGCCACAAGCATGCAGCGCCGACCAGCCGCCCCGCGCTCGCCGCGCCGCCGCCATCCGGAGCCGCCGTCGCCGCTGCCCCGGTCCGGCCTCCATCCCACCGAAACGAAGAGCTTCTTCCATGCAGGCCCCAGAACCGGCCAAGGCCCCACCGGATCCGAAGACCACACCGCCCACCGCCGCCGGGGACGGCCCGCGCCGGCGAGCCCCGCCGCCGTGCCCGAGCGGCCGCACCCGCCCCAGCCCACCAACGAGGAGAGGAAGAAGGCCACGCCGCCGCCTTCCCCGCGGGTCGGCCGAGATGCCGGCGACCCGCTCTGGCAGCGGCGCGGCGAGGGGAGGGAGGTAGCGGCGGCGGCGGACTAGGGTTTGGCGTGGGCGGCCGCGTCGCCCGAGCGGGAGCGACGGGCCGCCCCTTCGGTTTTCCTTTCTCCCACCCGAAGGCAGCTTGGTTCCTATAGTCCATACTAGTACGTAGTAATAATGTATATGCGCACATATATAGCACGTACACGAATGAGTGTGACATTTTATTTTGTTCAGTTTGTTTTGCTTGTAGCGCGGCTAGTACGACGACGGTCGGCGCTAGCTATAGGTGCCGTCTAGCAGACGTAGTCATTCATGAAAAATATTATTAGCCTTCGGACTCAGTCATCCGATCCACCGAGATGTGCTCCTCGATGATCGAAGCTGAATTTTTTGCTGCTTTTTCGTTTTCATTGTAGTGCGCAACTGATCAGATTTTTTGCACTACTATTGGCTCTTCCATTGTTTAATTTTTACAGCTGATCAGCCTACGATGAGAACGGAGTATACAACAGCAAATCAAAGTCTCGGAGTCATCAGTTGGATCAGCAGGCGCGGACGATAGCACTGCCTCTCAAATTAATGGGAAGGCAGTGGCACTCCGGGTATCATTGTTTGGCCATTGACGCCATGCATGGCTGGCTCAATCTCAGCAACAGATAGAGGAGCTTTCTCCTTTGGGTCGACCATCCTTTAAAGTCATGGAACCCATGCGCACTCGTCGAATAATCTTCCTCAGGGTCCAAACCTTCCTCTACACTCATCGATTTGTGCAAATCAAACACAAAGCCATCGTGGTACTAGATCACATCTTCCTGGGGCCTCTCACTCCGAAGCCAACGATCACATGCTATGCTGAACGCTTTGCACTGGGGCTCTTTTACGGTGGACCATATATACCACCCTATATCACTGTTGGAAAAGGATCAGTATAAAAGGATCCAACGGTTGAGATTAATTGTATACCACCACAACTTCATCTGTGGTATAGGGTGATATACATAGGTGGTATAGAGGTATTATTAGAAATTTTATCTCGGTGGCATAAACGAAATATATGATTTCTTCATTTCAAATTTTTTTCATTTCCCTCTAGTGATATGGCCAGCTTTATTTTCATTTCAAATTTCAAAAATTAAAAATTTCAGATTTTTTCATTTCAAATTTCAAAAATGAAAATTTTCCATTTCAAATTTCCGTGGCATATTTCAATTTGTTTCATTTCCCTCTGGTGGTATGTGCAATTTTTTTCAAATTTCAAAATCGATTTTTTTTTAATTTTTTCCATTTCCCTCTAGTTGTATGGCCAATTTTTTTTCAAAATTCAAAAACAAAAAATTTCAGTTCAAATTTCAAAAACGAATTTTTTTCAAAATTTGTCATTTCAAATTTTCCTTGTGGCATAAACGGATTTTTTTCCTCGGTCCAAGGTTGCCAAATTTAATAAAAGATTGCAAAATTACCTATTTACCCTTACCAAAATTAGCTGTATACTGCATACCACCACTGGTGGTGGGGTCCACCGTAAAAGAGCCCTTGGCACCTAATGATCTCGGTTTCCACAGCCTAACTCTTCAGAACCATGATGTGCAATATCTAGTGCTAGCAGGGAATTTCATCAAAATAAATAATGATAATAAGCAACCTGATTTTCTATTTGCCAGGATGTACTCATTCTTAGCTTGCATTTCAGGATGTCAGTAGGTGGAGCACTGGTGGCTGTGTCAGTATGGCTCAATAAGCTTTATGACAGACTAAAAGGAGATGAAGATCTTCCACAGTTGGCATCTGTTGTTGTATTTTAAGTTTTTAGCCTAAGATTCAAATGTTACTTTCGTATTATTGCCTTATGTTGCTCTGTTTGGTGTATTCTTGAATTTCCTCCATAATCAGCTATTCAGTTGTTTTGGTTCATATATTCACAGAAATGCAAATTGATTTTAAGCTAATTTTGATAGTTTTGAACTTTACATGAAGAGAGGATATTTGAGGGCATAACTGGATATTTTTTGCTGCAAGTGAAACTGAAGGCCAAACTTTTTCATAGGATAACAATGCTTCATAGGCATTATTTGATTTTTTTTATTCAAATAAAATAATATGTAACTGTTTTGCACTGTTATCAATTTAAGTGAATATTTTCCTTCTTGATTCAAGAAAAGAAAATATTTTTCCTTGTAGACTATTTTGCTCTGTCTGATAGTTCTTCTATATCCACCTATCCAGGAGGGGACAAATGGAGAAAAGCACAATTACAAGAGAACTGCCAACTGCAAAAGTTGTCTACTCCTTTCTAAATGACACATTATCAGCGTCCTTCCATTTTCCAAAATGGAATAAGGGGCGAATCATATGCCTGAAGTCGCAATTGAAAAAGTAGCAATCAGCCATAGATTCCTCAAATGGATCTGCAGTTTCGTCCCCATGATGAACTCCCATTTGCCATCACCTGGTACCAAGATATATACTAGGGAGGCCTGTATGTATGTACACCGCCGTTGCATTGTTCAGACGAGGAAGAACTGGTAACAGCAATGAAGCCAATCAGAAGAATACTCAGAGATCTATTGAATTCATATGAGTTCCTGCACACCGGAAACAAACTAATTAAGCATGTGATGATGTAAATGAATAGACATAAATTCAATCTGCATATTCTTCAGCTGAGTTGTTGTATTCAAGTCATGCTACAATATCTTTTCTTGTTCATAATTGCACATTGTAATGCAAAAAATAAAGGTTGACTGAGGAATAAACATGTCCAAAATTCATCCTTGTGTTATTATACTGGACTAAGTTTCCCAGTTATAGAAGATGTCTTTTCCTGCCCTGATCAGGGTTCTGGGATTCGGTCCGAGACCACCGAAATTCGTCCATCTCGGGAGGGTCCGAAACGAGGTTTGAGCTTCAAAATTCAAGTATTCTTGGAATCTACTCTGAATTTCGACCGAGATTGACCGAATTTCGCCCGTTTCGGTTGGGACCGAATTTTTTTCCCAACCGAATCCCAGAACCCGGCCCTGATAATGAGCCTACAAAGCATTCACCGTAAAGAGCAAATGCTGCTCTCATGGCAAAATTGCTTGCTGGGTACCATTAACAATGCTTTCAGCACACTATTTTTTGTTTCATGCCTTTCACATTAAACTGCAGAGTATACATGTGTAAGATTTTCCGCAAGAACACCTAAATTCCAATTCTAACAAAAAAAATCAAGAAGTGGTCAACTTCGATGAGAACAAGTCCAAGTGCATTTTAATAACTTAGGAAAAACATGAAGAAAAAATGTACATTCATAAAGAAAAAAGCACACATTATTTACCCCAATGAACTGAACAACTTCATAGTCTACCAGTGATCAAAAGCCTTACTTGTCCAATTTTTCCTTTAAAGCTTTAATTTTCTCTCTGGTGGCTTTAGCATCAGCTGCCCATTCAACTTCAAGAGCATCGAATTCAGCAATGATAGCTGCCTTTTCAGACTCATAAAAAGCTTTACTGACATTCGCCTTGTTAGCTTCCAAATCAGCTAGGAAAATTGCTTTTTGAGCTTGCCAATCAACAACACCCTTATCCGATGAACTAGAAGAAAAAGGTCGCTTCACTCCTCTAACAGAATCCAGACATGCAGGCTGTGCGGTGGGAAGGCATGCCAGTCATTGGGTTGCTCATTTTGGCAGCAGGGGAGAAGGATGGCAATGAGTTGAGGTATTTTGCAGCCTGCATTAGCCAGGGTCAAGAAGTCAGAATTTGAACAGGTTGTTTTATCAAAACAATGTGAAAAATTATTTAACCAGGCTAGAGAAACTGAGAGAGCAATACTGAAACATACGTATACGAGAAAAAAAAAATCAAGATTAGTAAACGGTGGGATGGACTACCGATCGGTTGGAAACATGCTTTTCCCAGCCATAGTATACCATGAGACTAATTAGTATGTCAACAAATGTGAACAGTTATTATTTAACCAGACTAGAGAAAGCAATACTGAAACATACATATAAGGAAAAAGTCAAAATTAGTTGGGATGGGACTAATGATCAATTGGAAACATGTTTTTCCCAGCCAGATGATAGCATAAGACTAACTATTACTTACATAGTCATGAACACCACAGTGTTTGAGAGCCAGCGTGCTAGGATGTGCAGACGGTCCAGGGAAAAGATCGGTGAGGCCTCTAATGCACCCTTCCTGAGATAGTGATAACAGTACAAGATTGATCATTCATTGATCTGAGAATGACAGAAAACAAGGAGGATGAGCTCGCGACTCACGTGGCTCCTGGGAACGACCGTGCAAGGATGTGCACAAGATCCATCAAAAAGCCTACCCAGGGTTCCAATACCACCTTCCTGAAAGGAGATACTCTGTTGCTGCAAAGGAGCAATTTTTGTGAAGGACACCAAGACACTATAAAAGCATAGCTTAAAGAACAAAATAAGCGAATGACACCAAGACACGATATTTGTTGACGAGCTTCGGCCAATGTGGCCTACATCCCCGGGGCAATGACTACGGGCGCTCCTCCCCGATAACAACAGCTTGACATTGTGTCATCTTACATCACACCGATGGTGCTAGCTCTTGTGTTTAGGTACTAAGCTACACTGTTATTGTACACCAAAAATCGCGTGCAGCTAATCAGCACACATGCATCAACTAGTTCTAGCCAGTGCTGAACATCAGAAGGCGAGTCCCTCAAAGAAGCCGACATCTGGTGGTGGTACCATTGCTGTCGGCGTGCTGCAGCATCTGCTGATCATGAACTCGTCCACGTTCACGTGGTAGCCCAGCAACTCACCGATGGTGAACTGAAACTGCTGCTCTTCGGCTGGCAACAGGGGCTGGACGTTGTGCTGAGACTGCTGCTCCTCGGCAGGCAACAGGGACTCGGCGTAGTGCTGGAACTGCTGCTCTTCGGCCGGCAACAGGGGCTCTTCATCCGAGAACAGGGACTCTATCATCGTCATCTGGTCGTCAGTGAGTTGCAGCATGTCACGATCCAAGAAGTCCAGATCGACGCTGGCGGAGGTCTGTGCGTTACTCATCTTCGTTGGCAGGGACTCAGCGGGGTCGCTCGCCGCCTTCCTCTTGCAGCCGGACAAGCGCTGGGTCGTCGGCTTCGACTTGGCTCTGGCGAGAGATGAAGACGAGCGGTAAATCTTGCAGAGGACGTGGTCGCCGCCGCCGCCGTGCTTGTCGTCGTACTCAAGCATACACCATCCCATGCGGTTGAACGATCTGCTGCTGGATCCTTCTTTGCGGCCGTAGGACAGATTGCAGACTGTGGCGCCTTCCAGATCCTTGACGGGCTTCGGGCTGGATTCTGAGTGCCAGCAGGTATTGCCTCCGGCGATCGATCGCTGTCTGTGCCCGTTGTGGTCGCCTCTGGCGTTCTTGAATCGCTTTGGGCTGTAGAAGAACCAGACGGCGTTGTAGCCGCCGTTGTCGAGATCGGTGCCCGGCGCCGGCTCCAGGTTGGCGACGAGGTCCTCGGGGGCGGCGGAGCAGGCGTCGGCGCGGTGGATGAAGCTGAAGTCGGCGACTCCGGAGCGGATGCTGCGAAGGAGGGCGATCGACGACGCGTCGTCGCGAGCGCAGAAGCCGCGGTCCTCCGCAGCCATGTGGTGGACGGAGTTGGTTCCCGGCGAGGGAAAGGGAGGTGCGGTGGTGGCAAGTTCTCGGCGGGCTTGGTTCCCGGCGAGAACTCGAGAGGAGGTGGGTGGGAGATGGAAATCGCAGGTGCGTGGCGCAGTGCAGTTCCGGCGGCGAGCTTATATGGAGACTTGGATGGTGTGGACGTGTGGTGAACTGGTGATCGAAGCCGGATTGGTTTAGGAACAGGAATGGCGTTGATTCTAAGCATGTATTCTGCTGGTTTTCTGTTGCTCGGTTGTCAAGTTGATTCAGATTCAGAATCGTTAGGATTGCACTGACCTGACCGCGCGAGCATCCGGACTCCGCCATGGCGCTGAGGAGGATTGACTCCGCCCGGCGGGGAACGATGATGCTGTACGCGTGCTTGCCGGCCCGGATGGACCCTGCGGCGGATCTCTCCCGCTCAGGCGAGCGCTCTGCTGGGGAGCCGGGAGCGGTGGAGCGAGTGGCCGCGGAAGTTTTTTTTAAGGGACTACGGCCGGCAAGGAGCCAGCCTGAACGTTTGTATTAACTGCACATGCACGAGTACAGAGTATTTGTGAACAATAGGGGGTGAGAGGGGTGCTACTCAACCCAGCTAATTTACATGAAAGAGGGAGAGCCACAGGTGAAGGGAGCGCCGATCCCTAGAAGCTAAGCGGTGGAGCCACAAGGTGAGGTCGAGCGTCACGTTGTGGATTACCACAGCTGGGGGAAGGTGAATAGCTTGGAAGACCCAGGAGTTCCTAGCCTTCCAAATGTTCCAGAGCAGAGCGATGATGATGGTGGAATGAACTCTTGTGGAGGCGGCACTTGGGAGCTCGAGGACGGTCCACAACTCTCTGAAGCTGCTGAGGTGTGGCACGACCGGCCAGCCGGCCGCCTTCCAGACCATGGCGGCGAGGGGACAATTCAGGAGGAGGTGATGTTGAGTCTCAGTCTGCCCGCAGTAAGCGCAGGCTGGGGCCTCAACAATGTTCCTGTAGCAGAGCAGGGCGGCAGTTGGCAGGCGTTCCTGGTGAGCCAGCCAAAGGAAGTGCTTCATCGTGGAAGGGCGCCACTGTCCCAGATGCAGGGGGCGAAGGGGTCGGCCGGCAGGGCCCCCCATGTGCCCCTCGTAGAAAAGGGACGAGGAGAAGGGCGCCATGGCGGTGCCCACTCCCCTGTAGTCTTCATCGCCGGAGGACGGCACGACGGATTGTAGCGCTGAGTGGATGGTGAGAAGCTCGGCTTCCGCCGCGGCAGAGAGGCGAGCATGCAGTCCCAGGTCCCAGGCGTCCCCCAGCTCGGTGCCAGCCGCCGCATCCTGGACGGTGATGTTAGGGCGACGGCAGTGGGAGTACAACGCTGGGAACAGGGTCGCCAACGGCTGCGGGCCGAGCCAATGATCATGCCAGAAGCTGCAGGCGGCGCCATTGCCCAGGTGAACCCTGGTGCCGACGCGGAGCATGGGGAGCACTTGCCGGATCACTTTCTAGGTAGGTGTGTTGAGGTGGTGAGGGTCGCCGAGATCGCGCCCAGCGGCGGTGCCGTAGAGGCGTTGGAACCACCGTTGCCAGTTGGTGGTTGGGGTGTGCTGCAGCTTGGCGGCGAACTTGCAGAGGAGGCCCCGGTTCTGGAGCGCGAGGTCCTTGACTCCCAGCCCCCCTGGATCGGTCCGGGCAGACCAGCTCCCAGGCGGCTTTGCACTGGCCGCCGTTGCAAGTGGACTCACCAGTCCAGATGAACGCGCGCCGGCGAGCATCAATGGCGTCGACGACGCCCTTGGGGAGCAGGATGGAGCACATGGCGCACACCGCCCTGGCGCCGAGGACGGCGTTGGCGAGGATGGTGCGGGCGCTGGCAGTGAGGGTGGCACCGCACCAGCCGGGGATGTAGCGGTTGACGGCTTGCACCAGCGATTGGAGGTCGGATGCCCTAACCTTGGATGGCGTCAAGGGGAGCCCCAGGTAAGTTTGGGGGAATAAGGCGACGGCGCACCCGAAATCCCCAGCAAGGGCGGCGGCCTCGGCCGCGTCAACCCCGATGGGGACGAAGGTGCTCTTCTCGTAGTTGATGTGGAGGCCGGTCATCGCGGAGAATTGCTGCAGCAGAAGCTTCAGCCGCGCTAGTTGGGAGGCGTCGGCTTTGACGACAATCAGGGTGTCGTCGGCGTACTGAAGGACCGGGCAAGGGAGGTTCGCGACCAAGGGGTGCTGGACGTCCCCTAGGAGAGATGCCCGGAGAATCATTTGCTGCAGGAGGTCGGCTACGAGGATGAAGAGGTAGGGGGAGAGAGGCCCTCCTCCTTGTCGCCGCCGTTGCAGGGGAGTGAACGAGGCCGTGCAGACGAGGAAGAAAATCTTTGAGTCTTTTACCTGTGTGGGGTAGCCCCTACAGAGCCACTGGCGTGCGGGGCCCACCACCTACCAGAGCAGAGCACTCAAACCGCCACAGCACCTACCAGAGCCCTGGAAGCAAGAGACGGCGCCGCCGGAGATGGAAACGGAGGCGGCTGCGGCGAGGCAGGCTAAGGAGTCCCTGGAGCTGGCGTTCCAGATGTCCCAGATCCTCGACACCGGCCTCGACCGCCACACCTTGTCGCTGCTCATGGCACTCTGCGACCGCGGCGCCAACCCTGAGGCGCTCGCCGCCCTCGTCCGCGAGCTATCCTATCGTCCGCCGCTCCCCCGACCGCCTCCGCGGCAGCTCCCTCTCCCGTGAGCAACGGCACCGCGTCGCCGGCCCCGGCAACAGCGTCACTGTTCCCCTCCGGCCTTCGCCGTCCCTAGGGTTTGTGATATCCCCTTCTTCCTCGGTAAAATTACTCAGCACTAGTCAACTAGATCCCACCATATGCATCTGGGCTCTAGCCGTTGTGAATTACTGAAATATGGCATATCCTTCGTCTGAGTAATTTTGCGTCCTAGCTTGTGATCCATGTGTACTTCCTATAGTGAGTTACTAGTTCAGGCTACAAAAATGTGCTGCGTCCTGCATTTGGAATTAAGATTCAAATCACAATGTGTTTGGGCTGGATAATAATTTTCATATGGTATCAGGCATTTCTACAAACAAAGAACAGGTATGGTGAGCTGTGGAGTGGAGGTAGGTGTTGTTTCCATGGAATGAGAACAATTGTGTTAGTTTCGATATCCTGTTCTTTATGCCGTTCGTTTAGCTATACTACCTTGAGTCGTGAATTGCCATGGTTACATGGTGTACTAGGTGTTTTGCAGCGACTAGTAGATTAATCAACTCTGTAGCACACCCAGTGACCAAACATATTCATACTGTAGTGGAGTGCTCACCCACAAGTTACTTGATCAGAATCTTAGAGTGCCACAACTTACTGCATCGCCCTTGGATATAATTGATCATATTTAAGGGTGACAAGCTGTTTGGTTTATTAGTTTTGATGTCATTATTTTTCCTGTGTTTTTGGCTGGAGCTCTGTCCATTGATTGAGTAGGAAGCAAGAGAGTTTCTTTTTCTCTTGCCTTTAACCGGAGAAACCAATAATGAGACAATAGTCAAATCGTTGTTGATTGCAATTGCATATGAGTTTGCTTGGAACATGGATAATCGAGCAATGTGATGCGTATGGTTTGTCTTTCTGCATGAACCATTTTCTTTTGTTTCCTAATGCTGGATAGGTCTAATAATTTGTTTATAAAACTTCTAACTCAAAACAAAACATGAAGTATCTCTAAAACTAGTAGCCCTCATAAGGAATTTATATTTCTGGATCATGTGTCATCATACATATGGAAGAGATCCCATAGAATCCGGTTGTATGAGGTACAATTAGCTAGGATATATTCATTCATTCATTCATTCATTCATTCATTCATTCATTCATTCATTGTGCCCTGATTAGTTTTGGTAGGTCTGAGTTCTCGGACGATCCTAGTTCCTCCAAAACTTAAGATCTAAGCCACAAAACTTACAGAACAAGAAGTTTTGGTAGGACTGAGTTCTTGGATGATCCTATTCCTAACTACATTATAGCCAGTTGAAGATCACTTAGCTATCAGCAGAGGAGACTTACTCCTCAAATGGCACTGCGACTGTTCTGAGAAGATCGACCCACCATTCAACTTGTGCTTGTATGCAAAATCAGCCTGTGGTAAAATCAACACGTTGTTTCTACCCTGCCGCAAGTGAATGAAACTTTGGACTTTGACCATGGTGGTTAACTGATCACATGAAGAAAGACGTTTAATATGCTTTCCTGGTGTCGCTCACTCCGAAAGAAGTTTAAAAAAACGCGGATGCCAATATCTCAATCATTGATGGAGTGCTTGGGGCCGGGTGAGAAAGGAGGTTCAGGAACAGAGAAGATAAATGGCAGGAGATAGCACAAGAGTTAAAAAGCATGGATTGGTAAGGACGATGGTACTAGTACACGTATATAGTTATGGACATTAATTAGTATATAGTCAGAGGAAAACATTTTGTATGTGAACCAGTTATTTGTGGCAGCAGCTAGCATGGATCACAAGGCGTGAAAACACTGAATGTGGTCCGTATATACGTATATAGGTTGCCAGAATTCAGGGCAAATAGGGAGCTACTGGGATCTCGACCACGATTACATTTCAGACATTTTTATTTGGGCAAAAGGAATGGAACTTTCCTTTGACCACCGTATAGGTACGGCCTCATGCTTGCCCATGACTTGCTGAGCTGAAGTGCTGAACCATACATTAGAGTATCTCTAAAACTTGAACTTTGAGTATGGGATGCATCCGGAATCAACTCACAAGATCCTGAAATGCAAGAACTGTATAGCCATTCCATGGTATGTAGCCCTTCTCTGTTGGCAGCTGAAGAGGCACGTCGTCCACGAGCACGGTCCCTCACTTTGTTGTAATAGTGTGTTGTTACAAATTTATTACAAGGTGAAAAACAAACAAAGGTTATTTGCACTTGAATTGAAACTTACGTCCCGTCTCAAGGCTGCTGGCTCCGCTGGGGTTTCATCTCATCACACACGAACATGGTGACGATCATATCATCCATGATGCGCGCTGTTGCTGCGTATTTGCTCAGAAGTTTATTAACATGTCTCGTGCACTGGTCAGCACGCTCCATCACCAGCCATGGTGTCGAACTGTGACGCACTAGTCCATAGGACAGTGTTTCCTGGTCCCACTCATTCCCAAACTGTGTCAACATGTCATATTGACCTCGACTGACTGTTAGCTGTTGCGAAAATAGGTAGTAGAAAGGAATCGAGGAGGCGACCGAAGGAGGGCACGCAAGCGAGATGGCACGCTAGAGGTGAATTCCACAAGTTTTCCCAACCCTTCTTTCAGAGGCGGTGTCTAAAAGCAAATGGATATATCTTCTGATGATGGATGAGAAATGAAGAAGGGAGGAGGCAAATACTCCTATATAGGAGTACAGCACTAGGTGTAATGCTTAAAGAATACTCCTTGGATTCTAGTCCCTCATCTTCTCTCAAATAGTCAGATGCACTGAATATATGTCCATGGTAGTTTTGATACACCTTTTTATTTTTTTCTCTATCCCTAGTTTCCTACTCAAAGGGCACACTAATCAGTATAACCCAATACACTTTTTCCACCCATCTTATTAACTCTAGTTGATGGACAATGTACTACTTTGTGCCAACATATAAATGCCACTCTTGTATTAACACATAACTTTGTGCCAATATAAATGCCCTTCTATTTGAGATTGGACGATGAAGTAATTTGACTTCATTAATATTTACTTTTTTACCTTTTGAAATCAGGCTAACAAAGAGGGTGTTTGGATCCAATTTTAGTCCCATGACTAAAATTAGTAGAGTAAAAATTTTTAGTCACACACTGTTTGGAGGGTGACTAAAATTAGTCAGCATTAAAGTTCTTTCTCTCTCCCTTTGCTCTCACCCCCTTCCCCCTGCCTTCCACTCTCTCCTCCTCTCCTCTCCTCTCTTGCTCCTGGCCGCCATTTCCCCGCCGACGCCCCTCCAGGTGCACTACTAGGAATTGACCCTTAAAGCACCAAACTTTTTTGCAACACCACGTATTTGGTTGCAATATTTGGTTTTATAGCAACCAACGTATTAATGGGTTGCGATATCTGGATCTTATGGCCACCAAAAATGTGGGTTGCGTCTGTTGAAACAGTCGTTGCAACAGGTTGGTGTTAATGCCACGGTGAAAATGGTGGTTGCCTTTATGGGTAGCTATTGCCACAACTAATTGTGCATTGCGATAGTATCGATTTAATGTTGCGATAGATATGTGTTTGTTGTCACGAATATTTAATTGGTTGCGATAATGCATGCCTATGGCCACGATGAAATTACATTGTCTAGAGTGTAACCTTTGTTGCGACAGCTCATGTGCCCGTTGCATCCAGAAACTCATTCGTTGTCTTTGATGTGTGTTTGTTGCCACGAACATTTAGTTGGTTGCGAATAGGCATGCTTGTGGCCACGATGAAATAATCTTGTTTAAAATTTAACCTTTGTTGCAATAGCTCATGTGGCTATTGCATCCAGCAAACAGTTTGTTGCATTTGATGTGCATTTGTTGCCACGAACATTTAGTTGGTTGCGAATAGGCATTCCTGTGCCCACGATGAAATAACGTTGTCTAAAATTTAACCTTTGTTGCGATAGCTCATGTGGCTGTTGCATCTAGAAAACAGTTCGTTGCATGAATTATGTTTTATTGCCATCAATGAATTATGTGAACTTGCATGTAACGTGTGAAAAGAAATATAGATCATCACGATCAATAATTAAAAAACTTAGGAAAAAATAGAGTGATGTATGAAAAAACAGAGAAAACAAAATTTTTTTTTGAAGAGGTCAAGCTTCGAACCGTGCACCTCTTGCCTCAAATAAACTATCCTTACCACTACACTACATACAAATTTGTGTTTTTTCTTTGCATTCAACACTTTTGTACTTGGTTTTGCCACCGGCCAATTGCAGCCGCGGTCGGCCGAGCCCCGGCTGGCCGCAGCCGCCCTCCAGCCTCCCGCGCCACAACCCTGGCTGGCCGCAACCTCCCACGCAACACAGCGGCCGCGCCATGGCCCCAGCCTCCCACTCAACGCAGCGGCTGCGCCTTGGCCACGCCACGGCCCCGGCCGGGTGTGCCAAGGCCGTTGCCGTTCCCGGATGGCCGCGCCAAGCCACAGCCACACAGCAGCCACACTCAAAATTAAAGGAAAAAAATCAAAAAATAATATGGTCCAACATGGGTTCGAACCCTACACCCCTTGAAAGGAGTAAAAGCATTTCTACCACTAGGCCACCTCCTCTCATGTGGTATGCTGTGTTATTTAAATTTACTTATAATTTTCCATTTGTGAACAATGTATATAGTGTCACTTTATCAAAATTATTTTAATTTTTTATCGTATTCTTGTGAGCCTAAAATATGTCTCCACACCAATTTTTAAATTTTTTGGACCAAGTTTGGATATTATTCTATTTACTATGAAAATTAAAAAAATTGGATGCAAAGATAGGATTCGAACCTAGGTCTTGGGCTTAAGACTCCCACGTCTTACCACCACACTACAACTTTAGTTATGAAAAGATTTGGTATTATATTATTTATACTATCAAGCAAAGATGACAACTACAACCAAGATTTTTTCACACTAAATGATGTCAAATGAAAAAGTGATGCATACCAAAGTTTCATATCTCATCAAGATCAACAACTTTGATATTGGTCATTTTCTCATCCGACAAAGTTACGATAAAAGTGTTCACAAATTTTTGTTGAGTTGTGAAACTTATTAATGCAATTATGTGGAAAAATTTCTTGTACGAGTCTTTTTGAACAATCTAATTTTTGAATTTCAAAAATTGACAACTACAAGCACGATTTTTTAATATTAAATGATGTCAAATGGAAAAGTGATGAATACCAAAATTTTATGTCAAGTTTAAACATCCATAAAATGATTCCATATCAATTTTTAGAATTTCCAGACAAGTTTTTAGTTTTATTATCATTATTTTATTATAATGTTGCAAGTAGAAATTTGAGTTTTATGATAATTTTATCATTATTACCAAGGCCGCTGCCGTTCTCGCCGGGCCGCGCCAAGGCCCCCGCCGGCCGCGCAAAAGAAAAAAATCAATAATAATTGGCAAAAGTGGGATTTGAGCACAAGTCTTGCAACTGAGATTCCCATGCCTTACCACTACGCTACAACATCAATTGTTAACAAGTTTGGTATTATATTATTTATACTATAAGGTAAAGGTTATAATTAAAAAAACTTTGTGCAAAGGAGAGAAGGTTGGGATTCGAACCCAGGTGGTAGAGACAAAAGACACAGCACCCTACCACTACGCCACGGCCACATTAGTGACCAAGCGTGGTAATAACTTGTTATTAATTGTGTTCATGTTTTATATCAAAAAATAAAAAGAAAGGTAAAATAAAATCATTCTTATGATTTGGAAGGTAAATGTAAGAATGAGTCAACATTTGAGATTCATATGAGTTAAAAAATGTTACAAGGTATTAAAATCCTAAAGTTTGACTTTACTTATAAGAAACTATATGAGACATGTATACATTTTATGAACAATGTACTTCAATTTTCAAAAAATCTTAAGAAACTTTTTTTCAAGTTTGTACATCCATAAAATGATTCTATGTCATTTTTTATAATTTTTGGAGAAGTTTTAGGTATTATTATCATTATTTTATAACAAGGTGACTAGTAAAAGATTGAGTTTTCCCTATAAGTCAATTGAATTTTTTGACAATCTCCTAGATTTGGGCTATAACGGACCATAGGTGCTTAATATAATTTTTTGAATTTTTAAAATCTTATTAGATATACGTATAGGTCAACATAGAATTACTTTCGGTAAACATACAGAAATTCATTTAAATACTAGAAAATAAGAAATCTAATTAAATTCTTGAAATTCCTAGATGAAAACTTATATATTGTGTTTTAAGTGTGAAAAGTATATTTAGGGCATATAAGATAACGATTTTACAACTTACTTCACAAGGGTTTATTCATTAATGATTTTAAAAAATAGAAAAACAACTTTTTTGCACAGCAAGTGCTAATGTAAATCCACAAATGTTAATAAGACGTTAAAACTAAGGTTTTGTTCAATTTTGAAGTGCATATGAGTCTAAACATTTTCTCATGACCAATAAATTTAAAAAAAAAACTTCCTATAACGTGTGAAAAGAATTTCGTCATAATTCGACCCACAATGTGTTTGGTAATGGACAATAAATTAAAATGGAAAAATTTAGAAAAAAACATACAAGTCAATTTGCGAATAATATATAGTCGCAATTTATTAAGATCATTATGAACATGCACAATTTTCTTTAAGCCGAAATTATAAGGAAGAAAAAACAACAAAAATTTATTCTAAACTGAAAATATTAGGAAAGAAAAAAGAGAACAAAATTGAGACACATCAAGGTTTGAAGTTTTGAACTTGGGTCTCTAGGTCCAAGCTGCATGGCATTTACCATTGAGCTACACACAATTTCAATTTTTTTTCTTGTCTTCAACCATTTTATTATTATCAAGTTTATGCACTTTTCTTGATGACCGCGGCCCTCGGCCACGTTAGCCACCGACCGATATTTTACCAAAACCAATTGGGGCCACAGTCTGGGGTTTCGAACCCAAGAACTGGGGCCACAGTCTGTAGCACCTGACCACTAAGCTATACCACTACAACACTTCTCTGTTCTCTCTTCATGTACATATATTGTAACACATGGATAGTTGGTATTTATTATTTTAATCTGGAATTAAATATTGAATAGAAAAATCATTTGTTTTGCACAACCATTACTAATGTAACTTTGTATTTCGTAATATTAAGGTAAACACGAGGTTATGATCAAGTTTGAAGTACGTGTGAATTCGAACATTTTGAAAAGTATGATAAACTTTAATGTTCAAGTAACATTACATGAAACTATGTGAGACATGTATCTATTTGTGAACAACGTATGTTACACCGTTATCGAAATCATTTGAAACTTTTATGACAAGTTCAGGGATGAAAATTATGTTACGACGTCAACTTGTAGAACCTTCAGACCATATTACGATATTATTAGAATTATTATATTGTAAATTTGAGATGTAGGTTTGAATTATCCCTAATAAACTTTTGAATATTTTAAAGATCTCCAAGACATGAGTTATAATGGAGCATAAGAGTATAAATATATTTTTTTCAAATTTTTGGAATCTTATTAGACGTAGACATAGTACAACTTTACAATTATTTCGAAGAAACACAGTAATTCACTTAAGTGACCAAAAGTACCAAACCTTTTCAAAAAAAAGCTTGAAACTCCTTCATGACACCTTAGATATCATCCTTTTCATGTCAAAATTTTACTGATAATATATAAGATAATTACTGTTCATGTTACTTTCGAAAGGATATATGCCTTAATTAAATGAAAATAAAAAACTAAACTGGTCGAAACTGGGCCGCTTTCACTGCATTCTTGCACGGCCCAATCATTCGTGTCCATTCATCTATAATTCGACGGTTCAGATCGCGTTTGTGTTCTATTATATTCCCCAAACTTATCCTCCTCGTCCGTTCGCTGCGCCAGACTCTTCCCCTCCCTTTCCAACCGCACAGACCGTCGCCGCCACCGCCACCCAGCCCGCCCCCAAGCGCCCCGGCGAGGCGGCGAGGCACTCGAGCCGCCTCCCCAGATCTGCTAGCTGGAGCCGTCAACCTCCCCCTCGGTGCTAGGCCAGGGCGAGCGCCGCCAAATTCCGTCCACGCCAGGCCAAGTCCAGGAGCCGCCGGAACCCATCGGCGCCTGGCCAGGAGCGACCATGCGAGCGCCGCCGACGCCGTTGGGTCCATGGTGGGGTGCCGCAGTTCCTCCTCCTCCTCCTTCCCTTGCTGTCACCACCGTTCAAGCACCCGCCCCTGCCTCCTGCTACTCTTTCCCCTTCCGTCGTGAGTCCAACATTTCTCTGCTTTCTCCTTGTCCGGTTCTTCCCTTCTCCCATATATCTCCCCATTTGATGATTCATCTGCTCCGTGTCTCTTGCGCCTCTTGTCAGGTCTAATGGCGAGTAGTAGGAATGCATCTACATCTACTGTTCGTGGTGAAAGTGAGGCCTGCACCCAGCGGGAGCTCCACCTAAGAAGCTGAAGACCGAGGAAGATAAGCTCATCTACAACCTTCTCAGGGTAAAGACGTCCCCAATTTTCCCTTCTCTCCAGCATGCTAGTGGTGGCGAGCAGGAATCCTTTGTCAATCCTAGGGTACTCCACTTCTTGTGGTATTGTGCTGAAAGTTTTGCTCACTAATGATTTGTGAAGAGGAATCAGGAATGTGTTGTGCAATTTTAAGAAAAGCTATGATATTAGGCATGGTACATGTAAATGCACACTGCAGAAAATAACTATCATATAGTTATATTGTTTTGGGTTTTGCTATGTGGAACTGAAGGCATCAAATAATTCTAGTGCTCTTGTTAGATTGACTTGCTCGCATGCTTGTCAACCAATCCCATTTTTTTTCATGGCATGTATTTCTGTGCATTTGTGATCTGTCTGTTCTTTAGATGCCCAAAAGGGCATGGTTATCCCAAATGGCATTAATTTCTAATTACATGACCGAAAAGAACTGCTGGAATGTATGTGCTTGCTTATTATTTCAAATTGACTATACACTGAATAAAGCTTACTTATATATCGATCGGTATCTTGAATAGATTTATAATCATTGGCCACTACTGGTTAATCTTTCTGATTTACAGGGCTAGTTTTAAAGATAATAATCTTACTTGTTAGTGAATAAGTTTCCTCTCTTTTTGTGAGCCTGCAGGATGTCGAGTTGCATAGCTTTAAGCTAACAGTGCCTAGAAGTGAAGGTACCTTGGCCATTACGCATGCGTGTAGAAAAAGAAATCAGAGTGCTTCTTGAGTGTTGTCTTGTTAATCTTCTGAACTGATAGGTTATGCTTTGAATTGAATGCCTTTGGTAGACTTGTAGAGATTGAATCGATGATCCATCTACTCATCTAAAATTATTTTTGTGACAGAGAGTTCTCCTTGATTCGACTCAATGTTGTGTCATGAATCATACACTGGTGCTGTTGTGTTGCCTCGCTTCTCCCATTTCCCAAGTCTGCACATATGCAAGGTTATCATAGACCTATGAAGCTCAGTAGCACACACATAACCTGTTTCTACATGCAGTCCATAGATACCTTGTGGTTTTCAAATAATTTATGCATTTGTCTTAGTACATTGCATACAGTCTATACTGACATATAATCATGCCGATGGAATATCAATTGCTTTGCCTTTGAATTGTTCAAGAAATAGTTAATTATATTTGAATATGTGATGTTACAACTAGATTAATTTCTATTCCTCGAAAAAAAACTAGCTTAATTTCTCTATGCAATTGGAAATGATATTGAGCAATAATCCATTTGTTGTCCTTCCTTTGATCCACTTACATATATCTCTGGTACGGGTTGTCATAGTCGGATGAACTTGACAGTACTAACTTGTATATGCAGCTACAATCTGTGGAGTTGAGCATGGATAAATGGGTACATGGTCTGATAAGCACTAGCGATTATGTCATACATGCCTTAGTCCTTGTATTTTTTATGCTGGTCTGTTTCTATTTCTGTTCTTTTGTTGAACTAGCACCGAGTGTTCTTTTTTTCGTCATCCATCCCGTGTTGAACCATTGCCTCTTTTGTTCAGTTCAAATGCAACCTCATCTGTCACTTGCTGTGGGTTATAACAGAATATGGATCTTCATTTTTCTTTCCTATATATACTTAAGATAAGGAGGAAATGCTTACTGCATTTGGATTGGTACAACCAATGTATATGTGCTGCTCAATTACATGTATGTTTAGTACATGTCTGGTGAAAATTGATTGAACTTTATTCTGAGCTTATTTTAAATTAGATTTGAGACTGGCATTTTAAAACTTTTGTGAAACACTAATATAGCTGTTAAGTTGACATCTACACATGTTGTGGTTCTGAAAATATCTTCATATATAAGTTTTTTAGTTTGGTTAAATGACAACTATGAACTTGTATTTATGATTGGTAGGTTGATGGGTGATTTAAGTTCATACAGAATCAGAGTGACTTTCTTCACTATAGTAAAGTGAGATGCACTTAATCTGTTAGGTCATGTAGAGTTCCTGTCATTCATGTTGGTATAGAATCACTGAAGGTAATATAGTTTATTAGCTATCAATCCTTAGTGTTGTTAGTTAAGTTTTCTCCAATTGAGGTTGCCTTATCTTTTATTTATTCATGTTATTTTACAGGAGAACCAGAACCTGCTGCTGAGGTGTACATACACAGGAATGCATTGGACCAAATTGTTTTTGGTCTTAACAATATACAATGGTGAGGGATTATGCCAAACTTATTTTAGTATGTCATGCAGATTTGTAATGACTTGAAATACATGTTGCAGCGATTGCACAAGGCTTATGAGGGCATGTAGTCTGTATAAGATGGTGATTAACATGCTATGAGCATGAGGCTGACTTGCCTGTTTTTTATCGTCTCAGGTAATTGCACAGCCATCCTTTCTATGATTGCTAATTACTCCATTAATTTAATCATATATATTTTCATGAATCGCAGAGAAACTCGGACAGCCAAAACAATTAGAGAAAGCTTCTATGGCTTAATGTTGATGGCAGACACCAACAAGAATGACAAGCAGCGAACTCATTTTTAGATTTATTTATTATGTGCTAAACAATGTTGTGAACTTAGTTAAATATGGTGTCTTTATTTTGTTGTGACCATGTTCTTTTAAGTTGAATTCTGGTCATTGTGTGTTACTTTGGTTTGAGACAGTTTAAATTAAAGAATGTATCAGTTATTATACGTGATGTGCATGCTATGAAAATAATTTAAAAACTACTATTCAAATTCCCCTCGTTGCGATAGAATAATAGACAATTATTGATTTTGGTTCCAATATGCATTATTGCAACGAACTTTATGTGTTGCATTACCATATCATCTGTTGCCACCAACAATTGTTTGTTGCATGTGCTCTTTATTACCACTGACACAAATTCGTTGCAACATATGTATATTACCTCGAAGACTAGTTCGTTGCATTACCATACCATCTATTGCCACCATATCTGATATGTTGCAAAAGCATTGTAATGCAATGGATCACAATTCGTGGTAATACGACCATGTGCCTACGTAGTTTTGGAGTGGCAATACTTTTCTATTGCAACACATTTGTTCGTGGCAATCATGAAATATTGCATCCTAGTGTTTGGTCGCAATAAAACCTTAGGCAACCAATGTAATCGTTGCAATATTTAATCTTGCAACCAAAAATTGGTTGCATTTCCTTTTTTGTTCGTTGCCATATTTGTTATTACAACCAAGTATTGGTTGCATTAGGCTTTTTTTACGTTGCAATATTTTTTCTAGCAACCAACTATTGGTTGCAGTAGGGTTTTTTGGTCATTGCATTAGCAAAATCTGTTGCAACGCAACATCTTATGGTTGCCTCAGGTTATTGCACCGTTCCAATTGCAACCATCTGTCGACCACCAGACTTCGATGCAACTGATTCCAGATGCAACCAAAACAACCATATTGCAACCATATATAGGCGTTGGCCAAGGCCTGATTCCTAGTAGTGGTGCCGCTCCGCCTTGCTCCCTCCACGGCGGATCGACGGCGAGCAGGGGACGTCGTGGCCGGCGGCGGCGCAGATCGAGCGAGCAGAGCAAAGGCGCGGCAAGGCGCGGCCCGCATCCGCCCTGCTCCCTCCACGGCGGATCGACGGCGAGCAGGTGACGTCGTGGCCGGCGGCGGCGCAGATCCCGGCGCCCGTCCTCCCCGGCGCCGGCCGCCGCTTCTCCCGGCGCCCATCCTCCCCGGCGCTGCGGACGAGACTGCGCGGAGGAGAGGGGCCCGTGCCCAATCCCGGGCGGCGGCGGAGATCCAGCGCCGCTTCTCCTCCTCGTCGTCGTACGCCATCGCCCACGCGGAGGCGGACTGCTCGGCGGCTATGGCGCCGGCGGCGGACTGCTGGGCGCGAGGAGGCGGGGAGCGCGGCAGGCTAGCGGTGGAGGAGGGGAGCGCATCGGCCGGAGGAGGGGGGCTTGCACGTCGCGGGAAGAGAGGGGCGCGGGGCGTTGGGAATCAGGACGAGGCGTTAATGAGGAGAGAGATGGGGTGTTTGACAAATTAGTCTCTCAAAGTGACTAAAATTAGTCAAGCTACCTGTAGTCACCTGGATCCAAACACTCTCAAAGTCAGCATCCATAATTGAAACTCTAAAAGTGTGGAACGCATCACCGTGCCGCCTTATATTGCTGAATGGCAGGTCCATAGTTTGGTTAGTGCCCTCTCTCAAATGGCCTCAATGTTTGTTAGGTAACAATAATTGCTGCCGCTGCACTTTAATCTCTACCGATTTGGCGGGGCCGTGTGTGCCAGATGCCGAACTGAATGATTCCTTAAATTTTTTTTCTCAAATACGCGCGGACCGTATCATTGTATTAAGCAGAAAAAATATTAGTACAATATTCGGTTACAACCCAAATGAAACGGACTCCAGATGGACACAAGCTGGCAAATCAGCTGAATACAACCCGAAACAAAAAAAACTCTAACATGAACTACTCACATCTCGCGCAACCACAACCTAAACGACTGGATCTAAGCCTAGCCCTCAGTCGACGCTCCATCCCACACGGGAGGGATCTTGGTCTTGTTCTTCAACATCGGAAATAAGACTTGCAGTGCTTCCATGCGGTGCGGCGGAGGCCCTTCGCGAAAGAAGTTGTCCACCGCTTCCTCCGCCGAAGCCACCGAAGCCGGAGGCGCGCGAACCTCACCGAGCGCGCCAACCTCACCGAGCTGCCGCGCCAGAAGCACCGTCCCTCGCTTAGCCGGCTTGACGACCGAGAGGGGATCCAAGGCTTGGCGACGGCTTCGCCTGAGGCCAGATGCCTCCGACGAAGGCAGCTGAGGAGGCGCGTCAACGAGGACAGGGTCAACTCGACGACGACGAGGTGGCATGTCCAGAAGAGGCGTCGGAACAACCTCCGTGACATTGGCGACGAAGGCTTCCAGCTTATCTGCTGCTGGATCATGGCGGCCCGAGACATCGGTGGCGCCTGTGGCGGCAGCGGGACCCTGCGGCGGAGTAGACGGCCGAGGTGGAGTGAAGCCCGAGGGCGTGTCGTCGTCGGCCAGCAGTGGGGTGAGCTGTAGGCCGCCATCCACCGCGCAGGGTTCAGGTGGCGGGCGATCGTCAAATGATTCCTTAATTAGTAGCACGATCGTGGTCATCACAGCATGCCTGGACTGTTGATGAAGCAGTGTGTCCCGCTCTTGCGAGCCAAGTCATGTGCTCTCTGATGTTTCGTCGCGACACACTGCTCCCCATTGCTCCCCCATGTTTCTTCGCGAAATCGTTCAAGCTCCTTAAGTTATTGACACCGTGTAATGTGTTTTCCTGATCCCGCTCATTCTAAACCAAATTAAGCGACACACGCAGATGCACGTATCACATTGTTGATCCCAACAAGGTGCTTTTGTTGGCCGTAGAGGGAGAGAAATGTGAGAGAGCGCCCAAGGAGGCAAGATCTAGGGGACGCAGTTAAATACACTGAACTATCAGTGTATAGCAATGCAAGCTCAAGTATATATGGAATGGAAGAGGACCTGACTAGCGAGGCGACATAAATTTAGCTCAACCACATGCACAATATAATCACAACACAGGATCTTTTAACTGCAGAAATCTTGCACATTGTTGTGTGCTTTGTTTGCACGGGAATACTAGTGGAGCTGTCTTGTTTAACAGCTACCACAAGATCTTGCACATTGTGTTGGCAAGCACTACTATGTGTGTATACGATGCACCATGTGCCCGAAGTGATGTCAATTAGTGAGTCTCATCATCACGATCGTGTAGTAGCAGACGTAACAGGCAAGGCAAATTACTGTGCAGACAGAAGGTTAACCGGCCAAATTGCACAGAGATAGGCACAGTGATGATTATAGAATCAAACATTGGCAAAGCTTTCAGCAGGTTCTGTCCATTTCTCGAGTACTGATGAGTGATGACTGAATTGCTTTGTCGTCCTAGTACTCCAACACTTTGGTCAATGGTCATCCTTCCGTAACACGGATGCTTAATGTTTAAGCTGCATTCCATCTTAGCACAAGGAATTTCTGCAGAGTGCGCATTTCTTACCACCTGCTTGCTTGCAATCGCGTGCGAGGAGAATTCTTCCATGATTTTCTTTTCAGCTGAAGAACACCTGAATTATGGGGCAGTCAGCAGCTCCTCCTCGTCTTCTTCTGGTCAGCTTCTTGTTCTGAACTTGCGCATTGCGATGGCCTTGAAACTGAAAGTGCCTGCCCGGCTGCCCCAAATTCACGGCACTCTGCCGGAGGCTGCGGTCAGCAGCTACGTTTACCGGAAATGGTGGACCATGCCTCCGGGGATCTGACGTGGACATTTGGAAGCGAGGGGCGGCCGGCCGGAGTGCGGTGCCGTCGTACGCACCGCTCCGACGAGCCACGCGCGGCGTGAAGCCAGAGGCAGCGTTTCCTGCAGTCAGCCCGGAGACAGACTGGAGCTCCGGAAACCGTTTGCTCCGCGCAAGCTGCTGCGACGCGACGCGTGCAGGAGGAAGAAGACGCACCCGAGGGAAGCGACTCCCGGCCTGAGGTGGAGCTCCAGCGGCGGCGAGGCGCCTCGGAGGAGCGGATCGCAGATCGGGCATTTTGCAAATGCCCCCTGGATTGGATCGTGATCCGGTTATTTGCAAAATACCCCCTATGTTTTACATTTAACCCCCTAACTGGATCGCGATTAATAATCGCGATCCGATTATTTTGCAAATTGCCCCCTATTATTTATTCATATAGGTACAGCCGTACAGGATCAGGGTCCTCTTCTCCCGTCCTTCCGGCACCGCCCGCCGCCGCCGCGAGGAAGTGCTTAACCCAACCAACTGACGCACCGGCTAGTGGCTACGGCGATCTCAAGCGGTGGCGGGAACCCCGAGGAGTTCGTGGAGAGACGAGACGACGCACCAGCTTGGGCTCCGACGGGACTGCCTCCGAGAATCGCTGACTGCAGAAGAAGCTGTTCTCTCGGGCGATGAAATGCTGCAGTAGGCATGAAAGGACGTACTGACGCACAATGGTGAGCTGAGCTGAGGTGATCGATTTATACTGTCACTGGTAACTGTGAAGACAGTTTGGCCAGATGTTGCTGTCCGGCGAATGGAAGATGAATCGGCCAAATTGCATAGACAGACTCTGTCATCATGTGTGTATAGCATCCACTATGTGACGCGCACCTGATGTCAGTTAGTGGATTCGATCATCGTGATCTTGTAGTAGCAGGCAATTAATTAGTGGGCAGTGGCTTAGCAGCTTTCAAGCCGTGTCCATGTCTCAAGTGCTGATGAGTGATGACTGAATTGCTCAGCACCCATCACTCCCAACTCTTTTTTTTTCTCTCTTTTAACTGCACAACCATCTTGCACATGGCCAGGTTATTTACAGCAGCTTCGATTGTGAGTGTGATAGACATAAGATGCACACACAGTTTAGCTATATATATAAATCTCCTATGCAGAGACTCTGCAGCTCGGATAGTTTTCCTAGAAACTGAAAACCAGTTGGTGAGCCTAATGCCAAGCGCTCGCACGCATCCGGATCATGGCTTTCGGAACCAGTGGCGTCGGGAAAACATGTTCCAGCACCTAGCTCGCTTTGCGTGCTAGTGTGCGGTCGACGAGTGGACCACCACCATGATCTAGTGCCACTGGATGAGAAGTTCCTACAGGGACGGGGAGTGTCCTACACACACAATTCTGACATGTGATTATGTTCTTTGGTAACTCTTCGACACAACTTCAAGGAAGAACACTCAAGTTGGACTCACTCCACAGCCGATCGTGTCGCAGTAGCTTTCTGTCTCCTCTTTTTATTGTTTTAGCTGTCGTTTTTCCGTCATTAGTAGCTCTTTCGTTGTGTCACGGCTCTGGTTCTCAGCGTTGTTTCCTGACTTGGTACTATGCACAACGTGGCTAGCTAATTTTGATTGCCAATATATGATAGTATATGTTTGGATCAATATTCTTTGCTAATCTTCCAAATGTTCTGAATCATGTGGTTCCTGAATTGTTTTTTAAAAAGTAGGATCCTGATAACTGGTGCCTGTGTGACCCTTTAAGCATATTTGTGGAACCCTTCTATTTTGATTAGCATAAACCTTTTGCAAATATGATTGATCAAAACTGAAATGTCTGCTGAATGATTTTCTTGGCAGAACATAACAGATGAGGAGGTACACAGTTCATGAAATTGGACATGCATGGAGGCATTCTACGAGTAGCTTACATAGTTATGTCACTGCAGATTGCATGATTCATTTCGTTGCCACATCAGTTGTCTCCTGTATGTCTAGCTTGCCTCTGAAACTGTCTGCAGGTATGCACTTTATCTCCTGTATGTTTATTGATCAGCCACTGAACCTCCTTCTGTCAATAGGTTTTGTAGTTGATGCAACCTGGATCCTTTTGCGACGGTTGTTGTTTTGTCCGGTGAATTTTGCTTGGCCCTTTGACCCAGCATTTCCATGTTCAATACAGGTAGCAGTCATCCACTGTGCAATGTTCTTTGGAAGTGTTATTAAAGTATTAAATTAGAATATTGTATCTTCCTCCTAATCATAAAGAGTATTGGATCCATTTTGTACTGCAGAGGAAAAAATTAGACAAATCAATTGAGTTTGAAACCAGAAAGGGATATCAAAAGAACCTGCAACAAAAGGTATGTGATTAAATAACTTGCAGAGTGAGATAAATATTTTTGATTTGGAATTTCAGTGTCAATGAATTTTTGAGTTTGAGAATATATAAATTTAGACTTTCTAAAGTTGAGGATCATGGTTACATTTTCTTTTGCAAGTAAAATTAAATGACTTTCAAGTGCAGAGCGCTTATAGGAAGTACAGATAATTAACTTTATGTTATGTCAAGACTGAGTGGATATCCCCGTTTACTTATTTTGCAGCTCTTAAATGTTTGGTTCAGTATGATAATATTGCTCTGTTCTTGTTCTTCTTGTACTGTTGCTAATTTGTCAGAAACATGAAACATGCTCTTGCTATGTTTTCTTATTCATCACAGTGTTATGTTGGTTATTGATTCTAATTCTGTTCTGAATTTTGAATATTTATCAAACTTTTTACACCATGAAGTCCTCATATGGGCTGCTGGTGAGGCACATGATGACACTGCATTGATCATGGAGGGACTTGATCCCAAAAACATTGTCTGCAGAGTGGTTCAAACCTATCCTCCGAGTCACTGCAGCAGTGTTGCCTCGCCGACCAATTTGTCCATGACTAGATGAGGATGAGCCAAAGTACATATGCTTTTGTGGGAGTTCGAGTCCACACTCTGGTCATCCTGTGTCACCACTCGCCACCGAGCTCAGGATGTGGAATAATCATGACCTCGGGAAGCAGAAGCTGTTGCTTGTGAGGATGGGTTCTTGCTTGTTGACTGAACTTTCAGTCCGTGAGGGTGTGCACTGCGCAAGTACAAGACGGTTTCTGTACATTGCATATGTGTATCTGTTGTTTTGTATTACTATCTCGTAAACATGCTTGTGAATTTGTTTTATACAACTATGTATTTATTTTGTGACCCAACACTTTATGTGTAAATTAAGAGAATGTATGTTATAAATCAATAAAAATTATTCTTATGTATCTAAAAAATCATTTTTTTTCATATTCTGTATATTTGTGCCAATTTTTTATTGCCCGTAGCAACACACGGGCACGATCCTAGTAAATAATAGGGGGCAATTTGCAAAATAACCGGATCGCGATTACAGTTAGGGGGTTAAATGTAAAACATAGGGGGTATTTTGCAAATAATCGGATCACGATCCAATCCAGGGGGCATTTGCAAAATGCCCGATCTGCGATCCGCTCCTCCGCGGCGCCTCGCCGCCGCCGGAGCTCCGCCTCAGGCCGTGGTTCGCTTCCCTCGGGTGCGTCTTCTTCCTCCTGCACGCGTCGCATCGCAGCCAAGGTTTTTTATACCGACCATTTTGACAAAACCGCCGGCCGACGGTAGCGGCTTACCGCAGCGGTATAAACGGTAACAGCTAAAAACCACTCAAATTCAAATTTCAAATCAAAATGGCTTATACAAACAGTTCATGGCGGTTTATCGGGCGGTGTGAGCGGTTTACCGCAACGGTTTAGATTTATACCGCTCCGGTTTGAATTTAAACCGGTGACTAAAAATTGGATCGATTTACCGGGTGGTTTGACCGGTTTACCGCAACGGTTTGAATTTATACCGCTCCGGTTTGGATTTATACTCATTCTATCCATGTCGCCACATTTCTTCCAAAGAAAGACTCCATCTCATTTTTGCACATCTGGAATTGGTACACAACCTCACACAAGTTTGGCTTCTCCCGATCACACAAGTTTGGCTGGTATTTTCTTTTTTCTTTTCTGATTTATCTTCTAATGCTCGTAAAATATGCTAAATCAACGAATTTTTGAATAATTTTGACACCATTAGAATCTACGCAACTCGAAGTATTTTTATGAATTTTTTGAGAATTTTATATTTTTAAAATTCAAATTTTAAATTTTGAAACCCTAGCGGTTTCAAACCGCACCGAACCGAAACCGTTCCGCGGTGGTTAGAGCGGTAACCGCGGTTTAAATTGCGGTTTCGGTTGGTATAAAAAACCATGATCGCAGCAGCTTGCGCGGAGCAAACGATTTTCGAAGCTCCGAGTGTTAAAAGTGACTGGACCACTAGCAGTAGATCTACACGGGTAATCACTTAATACATGAAGATGAACGAGTTCTAGATCTAGATCTACAACACCTAAAACTACTGACAAAAGGAACAGAGAGGGAGTAGAGACGCAGACCATCGGTGGTGGGTGCAGGAGTGGAGTCGGAGGCCATCTCGTCGGTCGTAGTCGCAGGGGCGGCCGCGGCTTGACGCAGAGGAGGCAGTGGCGGGTCAGGGACGACGGTGTCGCGGACGATGTGCTCGAGGGTCAGCCGGTGGCACCGTGTACGCCGGATCGAGGAAGACCGTGGCGGCGGCGGTGGCGGAGCTTCCCGCGCGCTCCAGTGCTCCCTTGGGTCAGTTAGGGTTGTGGGTGGGGTGTGTGGCAGCACGGTGAACCTCGTACTGCGAGCCGTGCCCCCCACCCTCTCTTTATAGCACTATGCGACGGGGGCCCACCAACCATGGATTGGTTGGGCGCCCCCGACCAGGGTGCGAGACCGAGCCCGTTACGGCCTTTGGGCCGTAACGGATGAGAGATCGAACTAACATTCTCCCTCTCGATCTCTTCTACAACATTTACTTAATCTCGAGTTCCTTACTTGGCATCCACTTCATCACAAATAAACATATCGAGCATGGGTCATCTAAATTGTAATCACAACCAGATTAACCAGCCACAATACACTTATCCATTTTAATAGGATCTTAACTTGGGCCCAGTCCAGGAATCATAGGCTTTGCCTTAAACCCATACCGGTAATGTGTTCTCCAAACACACTGGGTGGTAAGCCTTTTGTGAGCGGATCCGCAACATCTCTTTAGTACCTAAATGCTTCAGACTTATGGTTTTATCCGGACTCTGTCTTTCACCGCATAGAATTTTATTTCTATCGGTTTGGTAGCATTACTTAACTTGTTGTTGTGAGCATAAAACACTGTCGGCTTATTGTCGCAGTACAGCTCTAGTGGTTTATGAATGCTATCAACCACTCTTAAGTCAGGTACAAACTTCTTTAGCCACATCACCTGTCATGTTGCCTCATAACAGGCTATGAACTCTGCATACATCATGGATGTTGCAACTAGTTCTTGTTTGGAGCTTCTCCACGAAATAGCTCCTCCAGCGAGAGTGAATATTTATCCTGACGTGGATTTTCTATCATCTCTATCTCTCGCATAATCAGCATCTGAATACCCCTTTATCTCCAGGGAGTCAGATCTTCTATACGTTAGCATCAAATCCTTCGTGCCTTGTAGATATCGAAAAGCCTTCTTAACCATCATCCAGTGCTCTTTGCCTGGATTAGATTGATATCTACCAAGTACTCCCGTAACAAATGCTAAATCAGGGCGAGTGCACACTTGTGCATACTGCAAGCTACCAACTGCTGAAGCATATGGAACCATTTTCATTTGATCGATCTCATACTGGTTCCTTGGACATTGAAAAAGTCCAAACTTATCGCCCTTAATTATAGGAACAAGTGTGGCTTTACTCGCATGCATATTGTATTTCTTTAGTATCTTTTCCAGATATGCCTTTTGCGATAATCCTAAGACCCCATTCCTTCTATCTCGATGAATCTCAATGCCTAAAACATATGAGGTTTCACCAAGATCTTTCATATCGAATTTTGAGGACAAACTGTTTCGTTTCCTGTAGCAGTCTGACATCACTGCTAGCAAGCAGAATATCATCTACATACAGTATCAGGAAAATGAATTTCCCATTCTTAAACTTCGCATAAACACAGTTGTCCTCAACATTCGCTTTAAACACCCAAATTTCATAATAGTCTCATCAAACTTTAAGTTCCATTGTCTAGAGGCTTGCTTTAAGCTATAAATGGACTTTCTTAAATAGCATCCCATATGTTCTTTATCCTTCACAACAAAACCCTTGGGTTGAGTCAGGTAAACATCTTCATATAGATCTCCATTTAGAAATGTCGTCTTTACATCCATTTGATGTAATTCCAAATCATAGTGCGCCACCAAAGCCATTATGATCCTAAAAGAGTCTTTACAAGAGACTGGAGAAAACATCTCATTGTAATCTATCCCTTCTCTTTGCGTATAGCCCTTGGCCACAAGCCGTCCTTTATACTTTTCTATATTCCCTTTGGAGTCATATGTGATCTTGTAAACCCATTTACAACCTACTGTTCTGGCTCCTTTAGGAATTTCTTCTAAATCCCAAACTCTGTTGGTACTCATTGACTTCATTGCATCTTTCATGGCTTCTTGCCACTTGGATGCATCAGAATGACTCATGGCTTCTTCATAAGAAGAGGGATCACCTTCTATGTGAATTTCTTCACAATTATAAACTTCATAATCATCCGGGATAGCTGGCTTTCTTACTCTTTGAGACCTCCTTGGGGCCTCAGCGGCTGGCGCCTCCTGCAACTGGGGTTGTTGAGGTTCCTCATGTGTGCACCAGTTGTTTCTATAGGATCCTGATGAATAATTTCCTCATTCTCAATCACTGGTTGCACAGGGGAAGTAGCAATAGGTTCCGGCACCACATTGGGTTGCACTGTAGCTGTCGGAACTGTTAGTAGTCGCCGATGTGAGGGAAAGAGTAGTCTGCCAGGGAGTTAAGGTCGAGGGAGTCCATGCCCGTCAGGGTGGGCTGCACGCCACCGGTCAACTCAGCTTGGGAGGAGAAGTTGAATCCGCGGGAGGAGGTGCCACCCGCCGAAGGAAACAATGGCTCCAACCCGTCGTCGCCGGATCCCTCACCCTCCTTCTTCTTGGAAGACGACGGCAGCGCTGGGAGAGGGTGGCACGGAGGGCACCTGGAGGTGGATCTGGTGGCGGGTCGGAGCCCTCCCCCTCCTACCTGGGGGCGGCCGTGGGTGGGAGCCTCCTCCTCCTCCCTGGAGCGGCGGCGCCCTGGTGGGTATTCCCAGCGAGCTGCTGCGACCTTCCTGGTGGGTGTGTGTGGGAGCTAGCAGGAGACGTCAGGAGCGGGCTGGATCAGCGGCAGCGCATGTAGGAGTCGGGGCGGCGACGCAGTGGGAGTCGGGGCGGCGGCGGCGGCGTGTCTCCTCCGCACGGGAGAGCCGCGACCTGCGGGGAAGGGATGGGGATTGGGAGAGAGGGCGGGGCCCACCACAAATTTTCTCCAATTTGCTACTTTTTAGGGGTAAATGAAATTAGGGGGCAAAACATTTGTCCCACATGTTTGGCATCTTAGGGGTAAATTAGGGAAAAATTTGCCCCATTTACCCCTCCATCCAAACAGGCCCTTGATCACCAATGCAAAAAGGTCTAGTATGATTGCTGCCACTAGAGAAGAAAGTAATTTTATATCCTAGGGGTGACTGGCTGGACAAAACAACTCAAAGTATCCCTGCTTGGAGAGGATTAGAAGAGCATCTCCCCTATATAATTTTATATTTAGTTACAAATTCATTCAAGGACAGCTCTCGATCACCTAAAATTTGACCCTAAATGATGCAAATTCTTGCAAACCATGTGTAGCTGTATGTAACAGAATGACTCATATTACAGAATTCCAGTAACAAATAAGAGAAAATTACTTTTATAGCATCAAAAAAAAGTTGGCGTTCCTTTTGTAGCACCCAAACTTCAAATCTTCCTCATATATGCAGCACCTAAAATTTTCTTCGTCGTCTAGCACTTTTGTTAGTTCTACCATCCATTGCCATCAAAAAAAGAATGGACCCACTGACAAAAGATGAAAATACCCCTGCCTCCATGTATCTCCCTGACGAAAGCCACCCAAAATATATCCATCGACTCCTTTCTGTTGCCTACCTCCCCCACTCAACCCTAGATCGGGCGGCGGCGATATCCAGGCGGCGTCGGCAGCCTGGCCATGGCTGACCCAGGCGGCGCGGGTGCGGACGAGCCCCCAGGTGGACCTCCCACCGCTCTCCCTGCCTGCAGCTGCGGTGTCTCTCTTCGATCCCGAGCGTTGGCGGTGTGCGCTGGCCGACGGTTGGACGATTGAGATGAGGGAGAGGAGAGAGAATCCCTGAGTATGAGTGTGGGAAGGGTGGTAACTGCAAAATGGGGATGGAGGTGAGGGAGTTGTTGAAGGTGCTATAGTAACATTAGGTTGCTCATTTTGAAGGTGAGGGATGGGATGAGGGGATTGTTGTGGACAGTGTTAGGCCATACAATTCAAGTGTCCGTCCGTCCGTCCATTCCGCCATGAAAAATTGCGCCAAACATAGTACTCCACATTACCAACAATTTTGAAAACCATGGAGGGCAAAAATGTCTTTTCGTCTTGAAGTTAGCACCATTATATAGCAGAACTAACGGAAGTGCTAGAGGGGAAAGAAAATTTTAAGTGATGCTTACATGAGGAAGATTTGAAGTTTTGATGCTACAAAGGGAAGACCAACTTTTTTTTATGCTATAGAAGTAAATTTCTCAACAAATAAACCCTTTTTGGACAAACGGAGAGGAAAATTGTGAGCACCCCTTTCATTTTATATCAAATAATTCAGGTGTTCTTCTACATCATCTCTAAAGACCGAATGAGTCCAAGCTTGCACACCTCATAGGGCTACGTTACCAGTTGCCCACGGTCGTCGAATCGCGCGTATCGACATCCTACATCGGGCGAACATCGGCGATTTTGCAAATGACCCCTCGGGTTTCACCGAAATCCCTGTATCCCACACGTCATCCGTCCTTCTCTCGACCTCTCCATCTCACCAGGCCGACCGTCGCTCCTCTCTCTCTCCCCACGGCGGGCACCGCGTGCTGGTTCCTTCCTCTCTCCCCGTGCCGGCCTCCCTCTTCTCCCGTGGCGGGCGCAAGCGCGGGCCCCTACCTCTCTTCCCTAGCCAGCTCCGAGGAGCCCAGCCTCGCCGGCCGAAGGCGGTGCGCGGGGGCCCGCCTTCTCGGCCCGAGGCAGTGCGAGGGCCTGCCCGGCATCGGCAGTGCTGCGACTTCGACCGCAGGCAATGGCCTCCCGAAGACGGTATGTGGGAAGCCCAGCCTCGCCAGAGGCAACACGCGGCAGCCCGCATCCCGCCTCCCCAGCAAGAGACAACATGGAGGCGGCCAACTCTCGACACAGGGCCCTCGCGCGGGATGTGCCGGTAGAGCGACGGCACACCGATGAAGCAGGCGTGCTCTCAAGTTTCAATACAAACTCAGTGATATTCCTTTATCAAACTTGTAGCTAAATTGTAGGGCTTTAATTGATAGATTCGAAGTTTTTGCCCTGAAGCAACACAACTTGTGAATTTATGCCCTGAAATCGTGCCACTGACACTCGAGTACTTTAATCATTTTTGTAAGAAACCTACAACCATCCCGATGCCCCAAAGTTGACCTTCATTTCAGCCATCCCAATTCAATTTATGTTGCCCATCAATTACTAGAACCTTCTCAACATATAACAAGGATTCCATTTTTGCAGAATATAGATCAACTCTTACATACAAATTCTTCCAAAACCTCAAGCCAAAGTTAGTGATTTTCAACGGCCGTTCAGTTTTGTCAGTTAAAATTTGAGCTTCCAGTAAAATTTGATTTCCTTTCTTTCCTGGTCCAACCACATGGTCAAATTGTTTACTAGACCTTATAGCCCACTTAGGATCCAAAAAGTCTTTCAACAAGTATATGACTAATCTTTCATAATTGAATTTCAAAATTGCATAGTTCATTGTTTTCTGAGTTCCAGACGTAATTTTTGTCCTACATTCATGTACCACACAACAATTAAACTTTTGAGTCTTGATTTCAAATTAAACTTTCTATGTTTACTCAACCACTGGACGATGATTCTTGAACTTCCAAGTTGATTTGTAAACCAAAACCTATCAAATTTTCATATGAATCCTTCCAAGTATCAAGCTTTATTGTCCTTACTGATTCCCACACTTGGAAAGATAAAAAAATGCAGTCATTTGTGCTCAGCAAATCATGAGCTATTTTTCAGTTAAGCATAATTCAGTTGCAATGTAAAACTCAAAATGTATTTGCAGATTCAGTTATATAAACATGTAAAGCTGGAACTATATTGAGCCAGTGGTCTTTATCTTTTGCGTCTTTTAACTAATTTCACAATAGATCAAAGAGATACAAACATGCCATCTAACATCGGGCACACGGGCCAAACTCCGGTTAAGTGCGGCAACAGCTGCGCCAAGTTTCTGGTCTATTATAGTTTTCACTGCGTAAACATTTAAAAAGCAGTCCATTTCCGCGTGATATTGCACCCTAGCTGAATTTCAAGTAACAAGCCCAAAACAGATCAACAGCTAGACTACAGCATGCAAATCAATCCAACTCAGAGAAAATAAACACAATGTTCACTGAGTCTACTATCTGCTACTGTCGATGTGTTGTCTGTACAGAGCATTTTAAGTCCAAACCCAATTGAACCAATTGACCATGAGTCGCATGTACTGAACTTTAAAAGAAAGGGACCAAGCAAAAAAACATGAAAACACATCCTAAACATCCCAAACAACTACACAAGACCCAGCAAATTATCATCAGGCAAGGCACACAAACAATATTCATAGGAATCTCCCTGAAATAACAGGGCTACCATTAGGTCATATATGGAACAAGAAGCGATCAGATAAATTCATGCATGTTTAGTGCATCAAAGGTTAAGACACGAGCACAAATTAAGTTACGATAGATTTAAGTGACTGTCATAAACATAGCAGTGGAAAACTACAAAGCCCAGAAGCAAGCTCGAGAAGAGTCCAGATCTAGTAGAAGATGGATAACTCTCATCATAATGCCTTGCAGCATGTTCATCAGATGCTCTCTGGCTTTAGTCCCTCCATTTCTGCCAAATAAAACAATTGATGATAGAACAGTTAAGACAAAATGGAACATCATTACTGTATTCTGCAAGTATGATTCGCACAGTTGTGTAGAATCAGGACAATAGTAGGAATGCACAGTAAATATGAATGACATGCACAAGTTCAAATGAGGCGATGTACTAGTGGAACAACCTGAACACAGGACTGATCAGGGGCACATGGCTTCTCCTGGCAGCTTCATCTTGCTATGCAGGTACCTCTTGTGTGTTTGCCTTACGTCCTTGCCAGGCAGGTTCCTCTTGTGTGTTATGGTGATGAAATCACGAGGCAGGATAACAGAATGTTTGCCATACTCACGGGCAGTTCCAGACCACAGGAGACTCTTGTTGCACAGGTCAAAGCCACATAAAACACTGGGCTTTCCGGGCATGTTGGACAGTTGGAGGCAGAGGGAACTGCCTTGAATCAGGAGGGGGTACCGGGCCACCACATCCCTCACTTCAGCATAACTGATGCCGGCCTGCCTCCAGATCCCTTTCCAAGTGCATGGGAAGCCCTTGTGATCCTTCCACTGCCCGCTATTCAGGTCCAGATTCCACACGTTCACCGTGTGGCCACCAGGACTGGATGAGTGGCGGTCGATGCAGACGAACTGGATGCAGCCGCCAATGCAGCTAATGGTCCGTCCCATCTTCATTGGCTCCGGCGCATCGTACCACCGATCCACCACGTACTTGCAGGGCAAGCTGATGAAGCTGAATTGCACGGGAGATTCCCCGACAGGCAGGTGGCAGTACACGAGGCCCTGAGAGAGGTCGGCCCAGAAGAGCTTGCCTTGGAAAGAGAACACCTCGTCCACCCTCAAGGGGTGAGGGAGCTTCGGCCAGAAGCCCTCCCTTACCTTTACCTGCCACAGGCCGGTGCTGTCAGGCCCTGCATTCGCCCTTGTCTCCGGAGTGCACACGCAGACACGGTAGTTGTCGTTGGGTTGGAGCCATGTCCTGCGCGCCAGGAGGATGAGCTCGGGATCCCGGGCAAGGCCGGTGAAGCTGGGGACCGGCGCCTCCGTGAAAGAGTGGGTGAGACCAACCGGTATGCTGGGGATCATGCTGAGCGACGCGTCGGTGGAGTCGTAGACGAGGTAGTAGGCGCGTTCGCTGTAGGAGTGGATGGTGAAGGTGACGCTGAGGACGATGAGCTGCTCGGCCACGATCTCTGCGGTGCTCTGGGACGTCACCACGCCAGGGCCGGCGCCGGGGGTGACGCCGAGCTCCGCTTCGATGCTTCGACGAGCCACATCGCTCAGGCCGATGGACAGGAAGGAGTCGAGATCCGCAGAGGCGCTGTGCAGGTGGAGCTTGAGGCCCTCCAACAGCTTGCGGCCGTGGTGCCCGCACCCATGGGCCTTCTTGCGAGAGATCCGGATGCTTCTTGGCCGATCTTTCCCCGGAGCGACGGCTGCGCGCTCTTCTGCCGGCCTGACGGTGAGTCCGTGGACAGCCACGGCGCGCTTCAGCACCACGAAGGGAACCTCAGCAAACATGGCTGACGCACGGTGCTGGGGTGGTGGAGGAGGAGGAGGCGGCGGCGGCGGCGGGGGAAAGGAGATCGAAATCGAATAGATGGGGGCACGGCGCTGGTGAAGGAGAATAGATAGATGCGATCCCTAGATAGATTGGGGAAAGTTGGGCAAGCCGCGCCCGGAAAGGAGAGGAGACGGGCACGGCACGGCACGGCACGGAACTCACTCGTGAATGGAGATCCGTCGGATGCCCATTCACGCGGATCGTGTGACCGGTAACATATGCCCCGACTCCCACCGGCCAACGCGCCGCCGCCCCGACTCCTACACGCGCCGCCGCTGATCCAGCCCGCTCCTGCCGTCTCCAGCTAGCTCCCACACGCACCACCGGCAAGGTCGCAGCAGCTCGCCGGCAATACCCACCAGGGCGCCGCCGCCCCAGGGAGTAGGAGGAGGAGGCTCCCACCCACGGCCGCCCCCAGGCAGGAGGGGGAGGGCTCCGACCCGCCACCAGATCCACCTCCAGGTCCCCTCCGTGCCGCCCTCTCCCAGCGCTGCCGTCGTCTTCCAAGAAGATGGAGGGTGAGGGCTCCGGCGACGACGGGTTGGAGCCGTTGTTTCCTTTGGCGGGTGGCACCTCCTCGGCTCCTCCCGCGGCTTCAACCTCTTCTCCCAAGCTGAGTTGACAGGTGGCGTGTAGCCCGCCTAGACGGGCATGGACTCCCTCGACCTCAACTCTCAGGCGGACTATTCTTTCCCTCATATCGGCGACTTCCTTAGCACATCATCATCGGGGGCAGCCGCTAGTGACCGTGCCATTTCCTCCGTCGGGCGCAACAAGAGATCGTGCAATCAGAGGTCATGCTATTCCTCCGCTCAGCCCGAGGCCATCAGCGTGGAGCCTCTGCATCCTCAGGGTGGTGGTGGTCGTGCTCGTGCTCGTGGTCAAGGATTGCCAACAGGCAATTTCTAAGGATACGAAGGATATGAAAATGAAATCAAGTCATAGTCACTTCTCGAGAGAATTCGGTAAGAATTTGTCATGGCAATCAAATTTCTTCTGCTTATATACTGATTAACTTACATTGCTGATAACACTGATATTGCATTGTTCTAGAGTCTATGACAAAATACGTACAACTAGCTAGTTTACCCATTGTGTTAGTAGCAGTAGTACTAGCCGGTTGATATTTTTGCCAATAAACCACTGCCTTCTCTGCAATCTGAATGTTAGGATGCGGCCGAACTAGTTTGCTTTCTTTTGTATGCAAAGTGGAAGTGCCCTTTGAGGATGCTTGTTAATCTCTGTTTCTGTGTTGATTCCTGGTGGCCTTAATTAATAATTGCAGGGGACATACTGATAGTCATATAGATAACTATCAGAACATAATTGTCAATTTACTTATATATGAAAACTCGATGTATGTATGTATGTATTGATACACCAGTAGAGGTTTGATACACCATGGAGGCTTGGAATGCTATGTATGTATTGTACTGACCTTAGTCATTATTTTCCCCTAGGATTCATACTTACCATTTTGTTAAGATTTTGAGACAATTTTTTCTGATGTTCGTTGCCTTATGTGAGGGGTATTTAATGGAATTAGTTAGGGTGAGAAGATGGGCTTTTAGATGGGCTCGGCAATTTGGGCTGAAACATATTAATCAAGCGAAATAAATCGATAGCAGTTTATTTCGCGAAACTGGAACAAATGAATTAGACTATTTTTCCGGGAATGAATTAAATAACAAAGTATTAACCCGAGAAGCCGGAAATCATTGTCATAATTCAAATAAGCTATCGGGAATTTACTCCACTGAATTATAGTTTATTCCCCGAAATCAAATCATTCGCAAAGAATCAATTCGAAGAGTCGGAACATAATTCCATAATTCATTAATGGAATTCCCATAATTCAAAAGATTAGCGGATCCTCTGAGTTAGAAGATTAAAGAGTCCAAAGGTGGTTTAGACGGGTCCAGAAGTTAGATAGGATAGTTAGTTTAATTAGCATTTGATTCGTATTTGAATTTAAAATTCAAATACAAACCACACTCAAAGATTCAAGAAAAATTCAAGTAAGGACCAAATCACACTAACATGGAATTTATCCTTAGCACACAAGGCTATTTAATTAATTTTTATTACTAGGAATTGAGAGAGAACACAAGAAGACAGTCTTATGATTATAAGCAAACACATCAAGCACGATTTTTTTTTAAAATCCACATTTTTGTCAACATTAACATTCTGGAAAAATCCGGGATGTTACACCAGGACTCCAACACTTTGGTCATCCAGAGCGTGCATTTCTGAGTTCTGAGGGATTCTGCCATGATTTTCTTTGTAGCTGAAGAACACCGAATTATAGGGCAGTCAGCAGCTCCTCCTCTGCTTCTTGTCACCGTTTTGTTCTGAACTTGTGCATTGCGATGATTCTAGCTGAAACTGGAAGTGCCTGCCTCAAATTCACGGCACTCTGCAGGAGGCTGCGGTCAGCAGCTACTTTTACCCGAAATGGTGGACCGTGCCGCCGGCGATCCGACGCGGACATTTGGAAACGAGCAACAGCGACGGAGTGCGCCGCCGTCGTACGCGCCGCTCCGGCGAGCCACGCGCGGCGTGAAGCCAGAGGCAGCGATTCCTGTCAGCCCGGAGACAGACCGCCTCCCCTTGGCCCTCGGAGCTCCGGAAACCGTTTGCTCCGCGCAAGCTGCTGCGATGCGACGCGTGCAGGAGGAAGAAGACGCACCCGAGGGAAGCGAACCACGGCCTGAGGCGGAGCTCCGGCGGCGGCGAGGCGCCGCGGAGGAGCGGATCGCAGATCGGGAATTTTGCAAATGCCCCCTGAATTGGATCGCGATCCGACTATTTCGAAAGTACCCCTATATTTTACATTTAACCCCCAATTTGAATCGCGATTAATAATCGCGATCTGATTATTTTACAAAATGCCCCTATTATTTTCATAAAGGTACATGTTCAGGTGGGGTCCTCTTCTCCCCGTCCTTCCGGCACCGCCCGCCGCCGCCACGAGGAAGTGCTTAACCCCACCCATCTGACGCACCGGATGGTGGGTATGGCGAGCTCAAGCGGTGGCAGGGACCCCGACGAGTTCATGGAGATACGCCGCACTCGCTTGGTCTCCGACGACGCTGCCTCCAGGAATCTATCGCCGCCTGCAGAAGAAGCTGCTCTCTCGGCGATGAAATGCTGCAGCAGGCATGCAAGAACGCACAATGGTCAGCTTACTAGAGCTAAGGTGATTTATACTGTGTTGCTGGAAACTGTCAAGACAAACTCGACCAGACGTTGCCGTGCAGCGAAGAGAAGACTGAAGATGAAAATGAATCCCAAATTGCATAGGCAGACTCTGTCTTTAAAGCTCAGACTAGCATCATGTGTGTATTGTGACTCACACCAGATGTCGATTAGTGTATTCTATCATCGTGATCTTGTAGTAGCAGGCAATTAATTAGTGGGCAGTGCGTGGCTAAGCTTTCAAGCCCTGTCCATGTCTCAAGTCCTGATGAGTGATGACTAATTTGCTCAGCACCCATCACTCCCATCTCCCAACTCTTTTTTTTTCTCTTTTAACTGCACAACCATCTTGCACATGGCCAGGTTATTTACAGACAGCTTCGATTGTGAGTGTGATAGACATAGATGCACACACAGTTTAGCTATATATATAAATCTCCTATGCAGAGACTGCAGCTCGGATAGTTTTCCTAGAAACTGAAAACCAGTTGGTGAGCCTAATGCCAAGCGCTCGCACAAATCCGGATCATGGCTTTTGGGAACCAGTGGAGTCGGGAAAACATGTTCCAGCACCTAGCTCGCTTTGCGTGCGGTCGACGAGTGGACCACCACCATGCACCATGATCTAGTGCCACTAGATGAGAAGTTCCTACAGGGACGGGGAGTGTCCTACACAATTCTGACGTGTGATCATGCTCTTTGGTAACCCTTCGACACAACGACTTCAAGGAAGAACACTCAAGTTGGACTCGCTCCACAGCCGATCGCGTCGTAGTAGCTTTCTGACTCCTCTTTTTATTGTTTTAGCTGTCGTTTTTCCGTCATTGGTCGCTCTTTCGTTGTGTCACGGCTCTGGTTCTCACCGTTGTTTCCTGCTAGAAGTCCGAGTTGTAGGGGGTGTGGGGAGTTTTACCCCGTCCGATCGCACGGGCTGAGCGCTCCATCCGACCGGTGGTTCCGCCTTCCCACGTCCGCAGGGCCCACCGCATAACGATTCAGCCTCCTGATGCGCAAGGCTTTGTGTTACTGTGTACACCCGCTAGGGTCCACAACCCACCACGTGCATGTGTTGTGGTGCCGCTGGCCACGCACCTGAGCACGTTCATTTTTTCTTTTGTTTTTTCTTCTATATTATTTGTATTCAGGTGAAATATCCTATGTGTATAAGTTGCGCGTATAAATTGTTCAATGTTGTGTATAAGTCGTGCATATTACAAAAGTTATACTACAAACTTTATCACGCACGTCGTGTTAAAAAAAGTTATGTACATAATTATTTTTTAGGAAAAAGTTATGCGCATAACTCGTCGTTAGAGAAAAGTTATGTCCATAACTCGTTGTTAGTAAAAAAGTTATGCACATAACTCGTCTCTAGGGGAAAATTATGCGGATAACTCGTGGTTAGGGAAAAAATTATGCGCATAAGTAGTTGTTAGTAAAAAAGTTATGCACATAACTCGTTGTTAGGAGGAAAATTATGCGCATAACTCGTGATTAGGGAAAAGGTTATGTGCATAACTCGTCGTTCGGGAACAAATTATGCACATAACTCGTCGTTAGAGAAAAAGTTATGTGCGTAAATTGTCTTTTAGTAAAAAAAAGATTTATGCACACGAGTTGTCGTTACAGAAGAAATTGTGAGAAAAATTATCATAGCGAAAAAATTATGTACATTAATTATTCATCAGAAAATTTTGTGCACATAAATTTTATTAGGCGACGAAAACTAGTGACATGAGAGAGGGGATCAGGGCACATGTGGGTGGGCTGGCTCGCAGAGAAATGAACCAGCGGCGTGCAACAGGCTGACGTGGGGGAAGGAACCAGCGGAGTATTGTGGGCTGCTGTTAAAAAATCGATCGCTACCCTGGCTGCTGGCTCGCGCACGCTTATTAGCGAAACCTGTTTTAACCTGCCTTTTTTATGTGGTTTTTTTATGTTCTTTGTTTCGTTCTTTTTCTAATGAAAATTACGGCAAAACTTTCGTCAAGTCAATGTCATATGTCATATGAGGAACAGGTGCTTATAGCATGGATTGCAATTCGATACTCTGCTTTGATAACAGCCCCACCATCCTCAGCTTCTGAGGCAAGCATGCTTCCCTTTTCCTTGTCCGGTGTGAAGATAATTTAGGCTCCAAACAACTTCTCAGACAATTCAATGAAAGTACAAAAGGAACCAATGTTTCTCTTTTTAACTGCACAACAACATCTTGCACATTGCTGTGTGTCTTGTTTACACGGGAACGAGGCTATCCTGTTTAACAGCACAACATCTTGCACATTATGTTGGCAAGCATTATGTGTGGTATGTGACTGAACTGATGTCAATTAGTGACTCTGATCGTGGCGATCATGTAGTAGCAGGCATGACAATTACTGTGCACAGTGATGACTGAAGAATCAAGCATTGGCTAAACCTTCAGGTTCTGTATGTGTCCCTAGCTAACTACGATCCATTTGCCATGCAACAAGAAGTCCCACATCGATCTCCCGGTTCCACACAAGTGCACGGCAACTGGCGATCAGTACAACTCCTTTCTTTGTTGGTTCATGAACGTCATTATTAATTGCTGTTTTTAGTTGGCGTACATAAGCAAAACTTGACGTGATAATAAGGACTTGTGTATTTTTGGCTATGTCCAGCCTGTTTATTTGACTGGTGGCTGGTGCTGATTTGTTCTAAGAGAAAAGTATTGTTGGCTGGTTGTTAGTGGCTGGTTTAGTTTGAGAGAAAAGTACTGCTGCTGTTGGCTAATAAGCCAAACAAACAGGGCGGTCGTCTGTTATGTGTGTGGGTGTAGCCATGTGGAGGTCTTGGGTGCTGCGTTGTGTTTAAAACTGATACTAATGGATAACTTCCTTAATAAGGAATGACACTGCCTCAAAAGACCCCAAAAAAAAGACCCCCAGTTTGGTCTTGCTGCTCATCCTCCGGCGTCATAGGTGTTTTTTTTGCTTCCCCTGCTAGCTGTTGTAGTTGTCGTTCCCTCCTTTGATCGCTCTCTTGTTGTTTTTGGCTTCAGCCCTCATAGTTGTGTTCCTGCCGAGGGACCTGGTAGTGTTTTCTTTTGTTTTTCTTTTTGTGTTTTTTTCTCCGCTCTGTATTTGGTTCCTTTCTTCTCCTAATAAAAATTACGGCAAATCTCTTGCCGTTCCTTTCAAAAAACACTGCCTCAAAAGGACTTGCTACTCTGATTAAAAGTCTTCTGTCATTTTTCCTAGATATTCCACCAACAATAGATAACAAGCCTGTCAAAGAGCTGTCAGTTCTACATCCCAATCAATTTCATGCCTCGCTTCCACAAGTTGTGAATTTAGGATGTCACATTCCCTGTCGGTACGTGGTGTAGATCGAACCATGTAGCCAAAAGGTTCCACGCTGTAGCCATGTATTACAAGGAGTTCCATCTCATTAGACGCGAACAGGGTTCATCGTGACTGACTATATCAACAATGCTGCTGTCCTTGGGAATTAGCTCACAGGTGTATAGCAATTCTCGTGTACTGGTCAGCATGCTCGATCACAAGCCATGGTGTCGAACTGCCAACACTCACTAGTCCATAGGACAATATTTCCTGATCCCACTCATTCCCAAACTGTCAACATGTCATGTACTATTTCAGTTCTTCTTTATTTGACGCTGGATAGCGCAAATTCGAGCTAACAAGTGTCAAATATATGAGAACAGAGGGAGTGTATTGAGCCCCACTGACTGCTAGTAGTTGAGATGACATGCAAGAGCTGAATTATATTCCTTAAGTTTTCCCACCTCTCTTTCGGAAGCGGTGTGCAGAAGCAAATGGTTATATCGATATGATGAGTGAAAAAAGGAGGGAGGAGGCAAATGAGGATACAGGATGGGAGGAGGCAAATGCTCCTATATATAACACTAGGTGTAATTAATGCTTAAAGAACACTCCTCCCATTCTAGCTAGTCCATCACGTTCTCTCAAATACACTGAATACATGTCCCTAGTTTTAATGCACTTTTTTGCCTTATTTCCATCTCTATCCCTAGTTCCTTTACTTAAAGTGCACACTAATCAACATAATGCAATACATTTTCCACCCATTTCAACTCTAGTTGATTGACAGTATATATATACTACTTTGTGCCAACATATAAATGCTAGTCTTGTATTAACACTTAACTTTGTCCCAAAATCTAAATGACATTCTATTTGAGATTGGATGAAGTACTTGACTTCATTGATAATTACATTTTTTACCTTTTGAGATCAGGCTAACAGAGTCAGCATCCACAATCGAAAGGTGCAGAACCCCTCGCCGTGCCACCTTAATTATATTGCTGAATGGACGGTCCATAGTTTGGTTAGCACCCTCGCTCAAATGGCCCCAAATGGTCATTACGCAACGAGGTCTTTTACGGTACATAATACCACCCAACGGTGGTACGGTAGTATTATCGATTTTTTCAGTTTTTTACTATGGATAAAATGGTAATTTGCTCAATGTATATTATTTGGAAAAAAATCTCCCGCTGCTAAGATTACATAAAAAAACTTGATTTCATATATTACAACAATATTATCTTCTATATTTCCGATAATACTCATATCCTACTCATACCACCTATGAATACCACCCATACCATAGAATTAATCTCAACCGTCAGATCTTTACATATAGGTCTTTTTTATAACATACGAGTCCTTTACAATCGGTGGTACAGGGTGATATTGTGTACCATAAAAAACCTCTTAGGCAACAGTTGTTGCCGCTACACTTTAATCTCTACCGAATTAGGCCTCGTTCGGTTTGGCCGCATTGACCCGGAACAAGGCCCAATCCGGCGGATTGAAATGAGCCGTTTTCGTTCTAGGTTTGCACCAGATTGGCTGTTCGGTTCGACCTGGCCCGGAATGGAAGTCGACCCGGTTCCGATTTCCCCCTCAGCGGGCCTGGCCTGGACTGGATGATTCCTTAGCTAGCAACATCGCAGCCAGCACGACAAGCCGCGATTTCTGATGAAACAGCATGTCCTTGCGTGGAATGTGATTTCCTGATCCCGCTCATTCTAAACCAAGTTAAGCGACACACGCAGATGCACGCATCACATTGCTGATCTCAACAAGGTCCTTTTGTTGGCCGTGGAGAGAAATGCGAGAGAGGAGAGCGCCAAGAGGCAAGAGGGAAGGCAGCTACATACACTGGACTATCAGTGTACAGCAAAGCAAGCTCAAGTATATATGGAAGTGGGGCTGAGTTGCTATATTGTTTTTTTTATTAAAAAAACATGAGGGGTTCCCTGTACTGGTTATAGGAATTGAAATTGTTGTTGTGAATGAGTATTTATTTACTTACTTACCTGACATCGTCAAAGTTATTTACAGCAGCTCAGATATTAAGAGAGAGAGAGAGATGTGCGCACAGTTCAATGATGAATGCTGATACTAGTCACTGTGCACCTCAAGTCCATATTACTGTAAGGTTGCTGTGCATATCCTGATTATACAGAGCCGGATAGAATTTCAAGTCTTCGATGTAACAATTTTAAAATTAATAGAACTTTTATTTTTACAAAAAGAGACACCGTGCACCGTCCGCCCTTGTGTGCAACCACCGCCTAGCAGGCTTTATTTGACACTGTTGTGCTAAGGTGACAAGATACAAAGAAGTTTTGACTCCAAAGCAATTCATGTTCAAAATTGATGTTTATAAGCACGCTTCATTGAAACAAAATATAGCAAGTTCCATCTGCTGTCGACGAAAAAAGGTACATGATCAGAAGAGTGATAGCTGCAGCCAGCAAGATCTTTCAGTCAGGTGCATGTTTTGGTTCAGGAGGAGCAGTTCCATCAACACCGGGGCTTGCCTGAGTGCTGATACGAGCATCAACTATGGCGGTGAACTGCAGCCCTCAACATATTCGCATAAGAGCATGGCTAGTGGTTTCGCCCCGCGGCTGGCTGCAAGGCGCGGTGATGTGGCGTGCAGCGGTGGTGGACCCTGCTACCATTTAATGCACAGGAATAAGCTCAGCCAATAGGAGTTGCGGTTCCTCCTCTCCGCCGGCTTGAAGTGAGCGAGTTGCGAGACGTCCACCCATTTCTCTCTCTTCGTTTCTCTCTCTCCCACGCCTGATTTCGCCCACTTTTCGCCCATTAGTATACTTGCTCTAATGTTCTTTCCTGACTTCACTCATTCACATCTCGGTACGGGGATGAAAAAAAATTTACATTATTGGTCTTGATATATGGAGTGCTCGGCGACCAGTATGTATATAGTTGGAGGAACAAAGGCGATTTCACAATTAAGAAATACACCAGTGATAACTACCTGGAGTTGGTAGAAGAGACAAACTAGACATGCTAATGAATGGCTAGTGCAGAACAATTTGGCACAAGATGTGGAGTTATTTATAGAAGCTGATCAGAGACAGATCAATTTCACACCTACACCAGGTACCAATTCACCAAAATCCATCTAGAATTACTGATTATTAATTAAAAATGTGACAATGTTTTTAAAATGTTACAACAGTTTCTTTAAAAAATATTGAACCAACATTTTTCATAAAAAAGTTGAACCAATGTTCTTGAAAAAAGTTGTTCCAACATTTATTTAGAGAGTACGTTGAATCCAATATTTTTTCAAAATAGTTGCTCCAACATTTTTCTAGAAATGTTGATGAACAATTTGTAAAAATGTTTAACAAAATTTTTTTCAAAATAGTTGCTCCAACATCGCAGCAGGCAGCCAGCACGACATGTCGCGATTTCTGACGAAGCATGTCCTTGCGTGGAATGTGATTTCCTGATCCCGCTCATTCTAAACCAAGTTAAGCGACACACGCAGATGCACGCATCACATTGCTGATCTCAACAAGGTCCTTCTGTTGGCCGTGGAAAGAAATGCGAGAGAGGAGAGCGCCCAGGAGGTACGAGGGGAAGGCTGCTACATACACTGAACTCAGTGTATAGCAAAGCAAGCTCAAGTATATATGGAAGTGGGCCTGATTAGCGAGGCGACATAAATTTAGCTCATCAACATGCACAATAATCACAACACAGGACTGAAGTTTCTTTTTAACTGCACAACATCTTGCACATTGCTGCGTGTCTTGTTTGCACATTGTGTTGGCAAGCACTACTATGGCACCGTTTAGTTCAATGAAATTTTGGGAAAAGTGGTGAAAATTTTGCATTGGGAAACGTGTTCTGTGAGAAGTGGCACAGTCTGCGATGCAAAAATTTTGGGAACTTTTGGGGAACTAAACAGGGCCTATGTGTGGATACGATGAAGTATGTGACTGAGCTGATGTCCATTACGGTCGGAGTCTGATAATCGTGATCGTGTAGCAGCAGACGTAGCAGACAAGGCAATTACTGTGCAGCAAAGACAGAAGATTAACCGGTCGAATTGCACCGACAGGCATCAAGAATCAAACATTGGCAAAGCTTTCAGGTTGTGTCCATTTCTCGAGTACTACTGATGAGCGGTGACTGAATTGCTCTGTCCCTAGTACTCCCAACACTTTCGTCCTACTTCCGTAACACGGATGCTTTGTTTAAGCTGCATTCCATCTTCTTACCAGCACAGGGAATTCCAGATTGGAGAAGGAGAACCGTGCTTGAAAAAAAAAGGTTGCAGAGTGTGCATTTCTGAACACACTGCTTGCTTTCAGTTGCATGGGAGGAGAATTCTGAACTTGCGCATTGCGATGACCCTGAAACTGAAAGTACCTGCATCCACGGCACTCTGCAGGAGGCCGCCGGCGATTCGAAGCGGACATCTCCGATGTAGAGTCTCTGCAGCTCGGTTAATTTTCCTAGAACTGAAAAACAGTTGGTGAGCCTAATGCCAAGCGCTCGCACGCATCATGATCATGGCTTTTGGGAACTAGTGGCGTCAGGATAACAGCGTCCAGCACCACCAAAATCAAGTGCCTCCGGATGAGAAGTGCCTACTCGATAGGGGAGTGAGTTACACAATTCCGACGCGTGTTCATGTCCTTGGATGGGCAGGTGCTTAGCATGGATTGCAATTCGATACAGTGCATGTGTGCTTGGTCATCACCACCACATTTCCAAGCTGATTAGCGCCACTTCTTCGTCCTCGTGGTGAAATTCACAGAAATTAAGGCAACCGATCTTTCTTATAGATCTCGAATTAGTTCGCGTGATTCTTGAGCAAGAACACAAACCACAACAGTACTTTTTTAAAAAAAAAGAAAATGTTGCTAACCTGGAGAACTACACATTCAGACTGTGTCCAAAATATGTGATACAACTACGAACTAGCCGGACTGAAAGCTGCTGTTTGATTTCTCCTAGCCATGTATAGTCATAGTGTCTCTCAAGATTTGAAAACTAAATTTAATCGCAGTACGTGTCTTACCACACATCTCTTATACTTGAGCGAAGTTAATTATCGTGACCTAGCTGGTTGGTAAACTGCCGAGTTCTATATATATGCTTGTGCGCCCAAATCTAAGCTTTGACGGGAGTAGCGTGCTCGTTCTAGTTCGTTGGGCACTCTTGGCACACAAGTTGAGCACTGATCATATGGAGGCAGACCGATGAATCGCAAACAAAGCTCAATATGTTTCCCCGGTGCCACTCATTCCCAAGGTAGTAGCAACGAGCAGACACACTTGTCAGGTTAACCCCTGTCGAGCATTTACCGGTAGGAAAAACAGGGAGGACCAAGGAGATAAAAAAGGGCATGCAGGCACAACTTTAATTTGAAGGTGATGCAACGCGAGTAAGCTGCAGGTGGTTGCTATATTGTTTTTTTTTTTGAAAACATGAGGGGTTCCCTGTACTGGTTATAGGAATTGAAATTGTTGTTGTGAATGAGTATTTATTTACTTACTTATTTACTTACTTACCTGATATCGTCAAAGTTATTTACAGCAGCTCAGATATTAAGAGAGAGATGTGCGCACAGTTCAATGATGAATGGTGATACTAGTCACTGTGCACCTCAAGTCCATTTAATTTCTTTATATTATTGTAATAAGGTTGCTATGCATATCCTGATTATACAGAGCCGGATAGAATTTCAAGTCTTCGATGTAACGATTTTTAAATTAATAGAACTTTTATTTTTACAAAAAGAGACACCGTGCACCGTCCGCCCTTGTGTGCAACTACCGCTTAGCAGGCTTTATTTGACACTGTTGTGCTAAGGTAACAAGATACAAAGAAGTTTTGACTCCAAAGCAATTCATGTTCAAAACTGACGTTTATAAGCACGCTTCGTTGAAACAAAATATAGCAAGTTCCATCTGCTGTCGACGAAAAAAGGTACAGGATCAGAAGAGTGATAGCTGCAGCCAGCAAGATCTTTCAGTCAGGTGCATGTTTTGGTTAAGGAGGAGCAGTTCCATCAACACCGGGGCTTGCCTGAGTGCTGATACGAGCATCAACTATGGCGGTGAACAGCAGTCCAACACATTCGCATAATGTTCTTTCCTGATTCCACTCATTCACATCTCGGTGCGGGGATGAAAAAAAACTTTACATTATTGGCCTCGATATATGGAGTGCTCGGCAACCAGTATGTATATAGTTGGAGGAACAAAGGCGATTTCACGATTAAGAAATATACACGAGTGATAACTAGCTGGAGTTGGTAGAAGAGACAAACTAGACATGCTAATGAATGGCCAGTGCAGAACAATTTGGCACAAGATGGGGAGTTATTTATAGAAGCTGATCAGAGAGAGATCAATTTCACACCTACACCAGGTACCAATTCACAAAAATCCATCTAGAATTACTGATTATTAATTAAAAATGTTACAATGTTTTTAAAAATGTTACAACAGTTTCTTTAAAAAAAATATTGAACCAACATTTTCATAAAAAAGTTGAACCAATGTTCTAGAAAAAAGTTGTTCCAACATTTATTTAGAGAGTACCTTGAATCCAATTTTTTTTAAAAATAGTTGCTCCAACATTTTTCTAGAAATGTTGATCGCCTATTTGTAAAAATGTTTAACAATTTTTTTAAAAAAACAACATTTTATTTTTCTTTCTTCTACCTCCCAAAGGTCGGCGGCAGGCGGCGTGTGGCGGCCGGCCGGTAGCGCATCGGCGGTGCCACGGCCAGCTTGCCCCGCGACCGCCCACCGGTAGTGCAATCGCCAACGCACAGGTGCGCGGCGGTGGCGGGGCAGGCCCTGGTGGCGCTCGGCGCACGCTGGAGGCACGACGGCGTTGCCTACAGCGGGGGAAGGAAGCCTAGGAGGCCGGGGGGCAGTGACAGGGCGGGGCCTAGCCGCGACGCGGCAGTGGGGAGGAAAGGGACGACCGACGAGGAGGCGGGGACGGCCGGCGGGGAGGCGAGCTGGCAGCGCGGGTGGTCGTGCACGCCGTAAGGGCTGGAAGGCCAGGGACGACCGATGAGGAGGCGGGGACTTTTGGCGGGAGGCGACCCGGCAGCACGTGCGGTCGGGGTCCTGCGCAGGGTGGTGGCGCTAATGGGTCACAAGAGAGAGGGAGTTAGAGCTAGGGTTCATGGTGCAGATCCAAAAGCCTTTATATATGTTGCACGAATCTCAAATAGTGGAAAGTTCAACACCATACTACCTTCCGAAAGATACATAGGGGCCAAATTTGGTTGCCGGTATATAACCCATCTCTCGCTGGGCCGCGTAGGTGAGCCAAAAGATTTTTCATTTCCTTGAAGATTGGGAAGATTGATTTGTGTGGCGAGTCTAAATTTTTAAATAGGAATAGTAGGGTTTTGCCCTGGTTAATCCTGCCGATTTACCAGCCTGCTACCACCCCCATAAAGATTTGACTTGAGTTTTTTTTAGCACATCAAGATTTGCCGAGATTTTTTTTATTTTTTTAATCATTTTGCAAATTTATACGACCGTTTCGAAATTTATCAAAAATAAACATCCAACCGCCGTAACCCACGGCGGTAAGGTGACCGCCAACGGTCGGGTGCAGGGTGTGGGCCCCGCGGCACCTTACCGCCGTGCTCCACGATGGTTTGAGGTGGGGCCGCCGTGGGCCACGGCGGTAGGGCCTTCCCGCCGTGGCGGACGGCGGCAGCCGCGCCTATATAAAGGGTGACGGCGGCCGCCGTCCCCCATGCTGCCGCCGCCCCTCTTCCTTTGGCCGCCGCTCCAGGTATGTTCTCTTCTTTTTTTTAATTAATTTAATTAGTGTAATTAGTGTAGAAAATTAGATTTAGATTTAGAAAATTAGTTTTAAGATTAGAAAATTTAGAAATTAGTTAATTTAATTAGTTTAGATTTAGAAAATTAGTTTTTTAGTTTAGAAAATATAGAAAATTAGTTTATCAGTTCTAGAAATTGTAGAAATTATAGAAATGACTGTAGCTTGTTTAGAAAATATAGAAAATTAGTTTATCTGTTCTAGATATTGAAGAAATTATTTTAGCATATGTAGAAATTGTCGAAATTACTTTAGTTTGTTTAGAAAATATAGAAAATTAGTTTATCTGTTCTACAAATTGTAGAAATTACTTTAGCATGTGTAGAAATTATAGAAATTACTTTAGCATGTGTAGAAATTCTAGAAAATTAGTTTATCTGTTCAGGAAATTGTCAAAATTACTTAAATTTGTTTAGAAATTCTAGAAAATTAATTTATCTCGTTTAGAAAATATAGAAAATTAGTTTATCTGTTGTAGAAATTGTAGAAATTACTTTAATTTGTTTAGAAATTCTAGAAAATTAATTTATCTGTTCTAGGTATTGTAGAAATTATTTTAGCATGTGTAGAAATTGTCGAAATTACTTTAGTTTATTTAGAAAATATAGAAAATTAGTTTATCTGTTCTAAAAATTGTAGAAATTACTTTAGCATGTGTATATTGTTCAGGAAATTGTCGAAATTACTTTAATTTGTTTGGAAATTCTAGAAAATTAATTCATCTCGTTTAGAAAATGTAGAAAATTAGTTTATCTGTTTTAGAAATTGTATAAATTCTAGAAAATTACTTTATCTCGTCTAGAATAAATATTTTACCTATTCTAGAAAATGTAGAAATTACTTATCTGATTTTTTAATTGTATATTTAATTTTTGTATGCAGCTGCACCTATGGATCAGGCTCAGCACCAGGCTCAGGCCGAGGCTCAGACTCAGGCTGCTCGTCCTGAGGTTGAGGCATACGTGACGCCTGAGTTGTTGGACAGGGAGCTCGACCGCAGGCACCGCTCGTTCCTGTCCGCCGTCCTCGGAGAGGATGTTGGACACGTGCGTTCCCACACTACGCGCACGTTGCTGCCGATCCACGACCTTTGGGTTCCCAAGTACGTGAACTGATGTTATGTTATTGTTTGTACCTTCATTTTTCCTTTTGTTGTAAGTAATAAATTACCTTATTTGTTTCAGGTTATGCGCTGCAGGACTCCTGCCTGTAGCGTGGTTAGTCCAGGGGGACAGCCAGCGCCACGTGATTCCTCAGAAGGATCGCATGACACGCTTCCAGTATGACTTCTCCCTCCTCAGCGCGCTTCTGGACCACTGGAGGTCGGAGACCCACACGTTTCACTTCACTGTCGGCGAGATGACGGTGACTCTTCAGGACACGTCCCTGTTGATGGACCTTGCTTGTGAGGGCGAGCCGCTGGGGGCTGCGGACATCTCCGCTGAGTGGCGTACAGAGTTCCTCGCTCGGTTCGTGAACGTTCCTCGGAACGATCGCGCCCCCGCCCCGTACCAGGAGTTCGCGAACGCTCACGGACCCACCTTGACTTGATTGCAGCAGTTTAGCGTACGTAACTTTACCTCATATTTCTCTTCGTTTTTGAAGATATAGAACAATGTAACTAACGTTTGATTTTGTTTGTGCAGGCTGATTACCTAGCAGATGACGCCGAGCAGGAGACAGTCGACAGGTTCTTCAAGGCGTACCTGTTGTGGTTGTTTGGCTTCGTGTTGTTCTGCAGTTCGCAGGGTAACGCGGTGGTGAGGTACTTGATCCCCCACGCTCGGAGGATCGCCGACGCGACCTTGCACGCCATGCCCCAGATCAGTTGGGGCAACTCCGTTCTTGCGGGCACGTGCAGGGGCCTGTGCTCGGGGGTGTTGAAGGGTCATTCGGCGGAGCCGATCCTTCTCGGCTGTCCTCTCGTTCTTCAGCTCTGGTGCCACGAGCGGTTTACAATTGGTCGGCCAGTCGTCTCCCTCTACGCGTACGAGCCCCTGCCAGAGGGCCATGACCCGCGCGATCGTTTCACCATGGGCTCGTTGTGGTGCCTTCGGACGGTAATTTCTTACCTTTCACTTTCAATTTGTCTTTCCATTTTGTCTAGTTTGTTCAATCCATATTTAGGGTTCACATTTGGTTTGTATGCAGACCTTGTACGCCCACGACCAGACGAAGAGGGCGTATAAGGACTTCGTCGGTCAATTCGACGCTCTCACGGACGCGGACGTCAGGTGGACGCCCTACTCAGAGGAGGCTGTCGCGAGCCGTGCACTACAGGGACTCTCGTCTTTGTGCTTCCGAGACCAGCACTACTGGATGACGAGGACGCCGTTACTGTTCGACATGTACGTGGAGGAGTACGCCGTCCACAGGGTGTTGAGGCAGTTCAGCCGCTACCAGGAGTGGCCTGTGCCTGTGGTGCACACTGTTCCTAGCCCCCACCATAGGTGAGTTCTCGTTAATTTATAAATTTAATTCAGCGTTCGAAGATTTTAGCCGCTGACAAATATGTTTAATTCGTCATAGGTGGTCTCGGAGGGGAGTTGCGGGGCGCGTTTCTTGGGTTCAGAAGGTGCAGTCGTACGTGGACGGTTGGGCTGCCGTGTCGCAGAACGTCGTCACGGAGGATCGACCCCACGACGACACGGCGTGGGAGGCGTACATCCAGTGGTACACCCCGAGGACTCGGTCGCGTGTGATATACGTCCCACCACAGTCACTAGCGCCGGTTCTGGACGCGGCGAGGACGCTCGTTTCTAGTGTCCCGTACCCGGTGCGACGGGATCAGCACTACGACGCGGTGGTGAGTTTGAAAATTCAACTAATTTTTTGTAACACCCTGAAATTTTCAAATTTCAGGATGTTAATAGGAAGAGTAATTAAACAACAATTTTGTCATAATTTAAAAAAATTGTCCAACATTTATTTTCTTTACAGGAAATTCAGTATAGGAAAATCAATTAATTGTTTTTCTAAATTAAATAAAATGAATATGTGTATGTTGCATTCATATTCGTTGCATGGTTTTTGGATGATGTGTGTGGTTTCAAAAAAAAAGATCAAAAGTTCCAAAGTCCTAAAACCCACCCTAAACCCTTCTCCCTTTCTCTTTCTCTTTTTTTCAGCCCTACCGGCCCAGCTTCTTTCTCCCCTCTTTTTTTTCTCGCGGCCCAACTGCTTTCGCTTATTCCAAAGCATCTTCCGGCCCACCGCCAGCCCATCTTCTTTCCCTTCCTTCTCACCCGCTGACGGGTGGGGCCCGCCCGTCGGGGTCATCCCCTACCTCCAGCCGGCCTCCTTCACCATGGCTGTGCGCCGCAGCACCGCCTCCCCGGCCTCCCCAGCTCTTCCCCTCCCTCCACTGAGCACGGCATTCAATGCCTAGTGGAGCACGCACCCCGCCACCGCCTTTTCCCCTTAATTTCTCCCCCACCGAGCGCCTCCAAGCCATTCATGGCCGCCGGCCACCGAGCTCCCCCCACCGCCTCACCGCGCCCCCTCCCCTTCCCTCTCTGCCCTATAAAAGGCGAGCTCGAGCCCCTGCCACCCCGCACCTCTCCTCCTCTCTTCCACCCTCGCCTCACACCCTCTCCACGCGCAGCGCCTGTCGGTGTTAGGATTAGTCCCGACACTAACTAGTAAGTTACGCTGTGATCAGCTTCTCGATGGTTGGTGCAAATGACAACACAGGGACACGGGTTTATCCTGGTTCCGACCGCGGGGTCGTACGTCTAGTAGATTTGCGTGTGCGCGCTGTATTGATTTGCACCAGTGGTGCCTGTAGAGGGGGGCTACAAGCAAGGCGGGAGAGGAGGAGAGGCCTCCAAGTCCCTGCTAAGTGATTGAGGCAAAGTGCCAATATCAAAGGGAACGAGTATGCGGGTGAGTGTGGGTGTGAAGTGATGATCTCGTCCCCCCGCGGCCAGGGGACCGCCTCCTCCTTTTATAGACCAAGGGGAGGCGGTTTACAGTCATACCGCATAGCTTTAGGCACGGTGTGGCGGCATGGCGCATAGTGCTGGCGATTCGATGGCCGTCCTGGCGAATCTTGCTCCTGGCAGGCGTCGTGGTGACTCCTGTGTCCGTCTAGGAGTGACTTCGAGGGTAGTAGCGCTGGAGCTCTTCGTTTGATCGCCGTCCGTACACCGGCTCGAGGGCCTGGCTGATGGAAGACCGGAGGCTGCATAGCGGCGGGCGTGGTGATGTCCTGTCAACCTGGATCCCTACAGTGCGGGGGATGGCCCAGCAGTGCCAGGGCTGGCGGCACAGTGGCGGGGATGGCCGCTCAGGGCCGGAGGTGATGGAGGTGACGCGCCCCGCCGGCCTTGCGTCACGGCGTCGTCCCAGGCGGGCGGGGAATTGGTGGCCGTACCCCTTTCGAGGGTGCCGCCGTTCTCTTTCGAGGGGCGCGACGTGGAGGAGGTACGGGAGTAGGCGGCACAGTATCACGGAATGACACCGGCCTTCCCGCACAGCACCCGCACAGCGCCGGGGATGGCTGCACAGTGCGGGTTGGTCGAACAGCGCCGGGATATGATTCCCAGGCGGTGTCAGAGGGCCGGCGTGGCGGGGATTCGCCTTTGATCCGGGCTCCCACGACGTGCCAGAGCATTTAATGCTCCGGTCGTGGGAGCAGGTATGGTGTTGCGGCTCGAAGGTGGCTTCGAGCGAGGCGGAAACTCGCTCGAGGGGCTGGGTCCCTCGAGTGAGTCGGGAACTCACCTGAGGGAAAGCCGAGCCCTCGAGCGAGGCGGAGACTCGCCCGAGGGGGCGTCAAGCCCTCGAGCGAGGCGGAAACTCGCCCGAGGGGGCGTCAAGCCCTTGAGCGAGGCGGAAACTCGCTCGAGGGGGCGTCAAGCCCTCGAGCGAGGCGGAGGTTTCGCGGTACGGCGCCTGGCCCTCGAGCGAGGCGGAGGTTCGCTCGAGGGGTGACGGGGGTCGGCTGTTCGTTGGGCCAGTGAGGCTTTTTGGGCCGTGGGCCATTCCCTGCCCTGGGCCGCTGCCGTGCGTGGTGTGACTTGCGGTTTGTGAGTTTTTGGTTGTTTGCTTTTGTTATTTTTCGAAAAAGGGGTGATTTCCCCTGTTATTAGGGGACCCCTGTGGCTGTCCCTGACAGTAGCCCCCGAGCCTTTGCAACGGTATCCGTAGGAACCTGCAAAGGCTGGTGCTTTCTGATGGGACTTTCTTTCCTCCTGGGCGTTGTGACGTTCCGTGGGGGCGCGCTAGCGCACCCGCGGGTGTAGCCCCTGAAGCCTTGGAGGAGTGCATGCATTCCTGCAAGGTTTTTCGCAGTGTGCGGCTGGTGCGCGAGGTGTTCGTTTCAGCCGGCCTCGGCGTTATTTCAGCCGGCCTCGGAGGTGCCATGCGCGCGTACCGGTATTTGCTTGCGTTCGGGCACATCCAGGAGGTGTAGCCGTGCGTCGAGCCCCCGAGCCTGGGCCCGCTCAAGGCTATCGGGGCGAGCTCTCTGACTTGTCTGTGCGCCCCTTCGCCGCCCCTTCGCGGGGCGGAGGGGTGAGGTGCTCATGACTCCCATCGAACGGGTCGCGAATCATGGGTCCCTCGTCGAGCTGTTAGCGGGTGGTTCAAGTGGACGTCCGTGCCCCGTTCGATAAGGGTCGGCTCGTGGTCCAGAGACATATCCATAAGAGCGCTTACGTGGGTGTGCTAGGCAGGGCTCGGTCCCGTTCGATTGGGACCGAGGGCGCGGAAGCTCTCCCTCGGTGGGATCCCTCGACTAGCTGCCCTCGTTGGCCTTGAACACGAACTATGGGGCACCCCCGAGCTTGTGAGCTCGGGGTCAGGCTCGAATGTGCGCGCCCTGGTCGTCCCTGACTCTGTTAATCTGAGGTGCCTGTTCGAACCCTTCGAGGGTCAGGCTTCGAACCCCTGATTAGTAGGGTCTTTGCGGGGTGGCACTGAAGTGCCCCCGTCTTGGCTTGATCTGTGGAGCCCGCTGGGCTGTGGTCGAGCCGACTCTTGAGCCACTGATCAGTAATCTCTCAGATCGAGGGCATCTGCGGCGCCTACCCTCGACGGGCGGGTCTTCGAACCGCTGATCAGTAAGTCCCCGTTCGAGGGGCATCTGTGGTGCCTACCCTCGACGGGCAGGTCTTCGAACCGCTAATCAGTAAGTCCCCGTTCGAGGGGCATCTGCGGTGCCAACCCTCGACGGGCAGGTCTTTGAACCGCTGATCAGTAAGTCCCCGTTCGAGGGGCATCTGCGGTGCCTACCCTCGACGGGCAGGTCTTCGAACCGCTGATCAGTAAGTCCCCGTTCGAGGGGCATCTGCGGTGCCTACCCTCGACGGGCAGGTCTTCGAACCGCTGATCAGTAAACACAGCGTTCGAGGGGCCCGGCCCTCGAGTTCGTTCGGTGAGCCACGGCTCCGCCCGTTTTAGATCATGGCGTTGATCACACCCTTGGAGGGTCGGCTCTTGAGCTCTGGGCTCTTGTTGCGTGTGCGGAGTACCCTTGCTTGGGAAGGAACCCAGCCATTTAATGGGCGCGGATCGTGGACGCAGATCGTGCGAAGCGGGCGCGCCTTTTCAGGCGGCGCACCGCAGGCGTCGTGGGCGACGTGGGGGGCGGACGGGACGGGGCGCCGCGCCCCTTCGGTTATTGTGCTGTAATGATAGTGCGTGCGCGTGCGCACGACCGTTTCGGCGCCGCCCGCATTAATTGGCGCTGCGCGCAGAGTTTTCGGGGGCGTTGCGCCCCTAGATCTTATAAATCATAGGGGGGGCAGAGGCGAGGTCCCTTACCTTGCCATTTGCATCCATCCCCGCACGCAGCTCGTCTTCCTTCCGGCTGTGCGCTCCGCCGCTTCGGATCTGCTCGTGTTCCTTGCGCCTCCGCCGCAGTCCTCGCTTCTCCCCCTTGTCTTCCATGGCGCCTCCGACTCGGATGCTGGAGCCTTTCCCATGGCCCCGGTCGACGGTGACACCGCTGGCGCTGAACGAGCTGGTGAACGGCGGGCAGTTGGCGCCGGCCGGCGACGGCCTATACCGGGCGTGGATGGTCCCGCCGGCGACGGACAAGGAGCCCAACCCCCCGCACGGCTACGTCATCAGCTTCGCCCGTCTCCACGAGCGCGGCTTCACCGCCCCGGCGAGCCGGTTTATGCGGGGACTGTGCCACCACTACGGGGCGGAGCTGCACAACTTCGCCCCCAACGCCATCTCGCAGGCGGCTTCCTTCGTCGCCGTCTGCGAGGGATTTCTGGGGATCCCGACGAACTGGGACCTCTGGGTCCATCTCTTTCGCGGCGAGCTCCACACCCTCGCCACGGCCGAGAAGGGGACACGCCGGGCGGTTCGCGCCGACGGCCTTACGCTCGTACTGCGGGACACGCGCAAGGAGCTGTACCCGCTGTGCACCATGACCTCCAACAACGCGGATTGGGAGAAGGGGTGGTTCTACCTCTGCAATGACGGCGTCGGCCTTCCGCCATACACCGGGAAGGTGCTGATGGGGAAGCCCGACGCCTGGTTTCACGGCGTGTCGCCCCCTTCGCGTCAACGGAGGCTGGAGTCCCTCACCATCGCCCCGCGCCAGCTGGCAGACACCGGGCTGGGGGTGGCTTCGATCATCGCCAACTTTCATCACCGGCGGGTCATCCCCCTCATGGAGAGGGAGCTCCGCATCTTCGAGATGAGTGATGCGGCCAACCCCACGTCGCTGGCGCGCTCGCGGCTGCTGCAGGAGCGTCTCCCCCAGGGGTATGCAGCCACGCGGGCGAGGCGCGCGATCAACCTCAAGGTGGTGCCGCACAGCGACGACGACCTTTGGTCGTTCGTGATGCTCCCCGACGCCGGGCCGGTGAGCATCATTTTCTTTCCCTTTTTGTCTCTTGTTTCGTGTTGTTCATTCATCCTGACAATCCCTGCCCACAGCTGGTGACCGTCCATGCCGCCCGATCGGACCCGCCAACGCCTCGGTCTCAGGCCGCCGGTCGCGCTGCGCAGCAGCGGGAGTGGGACCGGGCGGCCCTTGCGAAGGAGAAAAGGATCAGGCAGCAGGAGCGCCTCGATCAGTACAACGAGGAGTACCGGCTGCGTGAGCAGCAAGGTCTCTCTCCTCCGCCGGCGTTGGCGAACTCGTCGTCGGATGAGGAGGAGAGCGACGGGGAGCGGGCCACCTCTGACAGGTGGGAACCCGCGCCCCGATCCCCACGGACCGAGGAGGCGGCCGTGGAATCGACCCCCGAGGCGGGCACGGAGCCGCCCGCCGCCGGGTCGTCGGTGGAGGTGCCGGCGGGCACCGCGGAGGCGCCAGCGGGCGCAGTGGAGGCGCCCCCAGCCCTCGAGGAAGAGGAAGCGGGGCTTCTCCAGTTTGAGGTAGGTAGTGTTTCTTCCCGCACACCCTCGATTTCGAAACACTGCCGCCCACCCCTCCCTTTCTTTCGTTGTCAGGGCGTCGCCGGCTGTCTCCGACCTTGCGCCCGTCAAGGCGCTCAAGTTGAGGACGTCTTTGACGACTGGGCGGCGCTCGGAGAGGGCGCCACGCGCGGCGGCGAGCGTGGCGGCGGCGGGCGAGCTGTCACGCACCACGACCGCGGCCGCGAGGCCGTAGCAGGAGGGGGCGGCGGTGGCTGCTTCGCAGTGGTCCCCCGCGACCCTCATCAAGGGCGCGGGCAGGCTCGCTCGGAGAGCCCGTCCGCCAGGGATCACGAGACGGTCGAGACCCCTGTTGGTGGTGATTCCGTCCCCAGAAGGGGCCGATCGAGGAGGTTACCCGGGCCAGCCCCCGAGCCCGCGCCCGAGGTGCTGGTGGTGCGGTCGGACGGCTGCGTAATGTCGCAGCGGCCGGCTCACAACGCCGAGGCGTCGACATCGCGTGCCGCGCCGCCAGCACCTGACGCCGCCGCGTCGCAGTTGGAGCAGGGGCTGCGTCGCCCCGGGGTGCCACGTACCCTGCTCGATGAGGCCCAGGCCGAGCAGGCGCTGTGGCAGGAGTTCCGTGAGCACGGCGCCTCCCTTAACGCCGTGCTGGCCGAGGCGCTCCGGCTCCACGGAGGCCGTTCGTTCCAGCTCTTCGTGGTGAGCGTCTTTGCTTGATTAGAGCTCGTTTTCCCGTCTCTTTTTCGTCTGAGTGCTTCACATTCTGATTCCTCTCTCCGCCCTTTGGTTGCTGCTCGTAGGAGCTGCAGGGCCAGGCACGCGAGAAGTACAACCACCTCTCCCAGTTGAGCTCGGACCTCGACTGGTACCGGGGGCAGTACGAAGCCTTGGACGCCCTGGTGGAGGCCCTGCAGATGGACAACGGCTGGCTGGAGTACCGGCTAAGGGCCGTGCAGGACGCGCTCCTGGTCCAGCGTGCTCTGACTACAGAGGGCACCACTGCGGTCGACAGGGTGAAGGCCGTGCTCCTGGAGAAGGAGGAGGCGCTGGCGACGGCGAACGGCGAGCTGCAGAAGGCGCGCGCCGCCCTGGCCGAGGCGCAGACCGCGCTGGCGCAGAAAAAGACTGATCTCGCTGCGGCTCAGACCCGGCTCGAACAGGACCGCACCACCCTCGAGGGGGCGCGGTCCTGGCAGGTTCAGGCGAAGCAGAAGGCCCAGGAGGCCGAAAAGCTGAGTGCTGACCTGCAGGAGAAGGTCACGTCGCTCACCACGGTGGAGGATCAGCTTCGCCAAGAGCGGAGTGCGCGTCAGCAGGCAGAGAGCCAGCTCCAGCAAGAGCGGTCCGCCCTCAAGGAGGCTCAGGCCGCCCTCCAGCGTGAGCGCTCGGCTCGGGAAGAAGTGTAAGGCCAGCTTCAGCGGGAGCGCACCACGCTGGGGGAGGTTCGAGCCACGCTCCAGCTCCGGGATTCGGAGGTCGCGCGGCTCACCGGGGAGTTGGTCCAGGAAGCCGTGTCGTTCGAGGAGCTGCGGCAGGCTGGCGAGGAGAAGGACGCCGCTATCCTCGAGCTGTAGCAGGTGGCCGAGACCGCGCGCGCGAGACAGAGAAGAAGCAGGTCGAGGGTAAGTCGCCTCTCTTAGATTCTTCGTTTGTTGCTTGGGTTCGTCGAGATCCGCTCTCAACTTATTCGTCTTCCGTTTTTCAGGCTTGTGGGCTGCTCTCGGGACGTCAACTACGCAAGCGGAGGTGCTCCAGGCGGCCTACAATTCCTCCCAGCAGGAGCTAGGGGTTCTGCAGGAGGCAGCCCTCGAGGCGTGCCAGAGCGTCGACGAGGGCGACGGGCAGGCCGGGAGCACTGTGGCGAGTCACCTCCGGGCCTTGGGCGGCCACGTCGCCCGGCGTATGCGAGGTGCGCTCCGCCTGGGGATCCAAAAGACCCTTGGCGTGGTGCAATCGCACTACCGGGTTGACCTTGCGGCGTTGGCTATGGGCTACATTGTCGCTGACGACCTCGACGACGATGGTGCGGAGGCCGAGGTGAACCGCCTGGACGCGCTTGCCGCTCCTGCCGCCGACATCCTCACCGACGACTTCGCGGAGATCCTCTTCCCGGACGCTCCCCCCGCCGGGCCCCTCGAGCCCTGAAAGTAGCTGGGCACTCAGGCCCTTAGATTGTAGTTAGGAATCGAGCCTCGTGGCTTTATGTAATAAATACAGTTTGCTTGAAGTACTTGTAGGTTTTAGTGCCATTTCGTTTTTTGTGATTGCGCCGTTTCGTCTCTCCCTGTCGTTTAGGCGAATTTCAGCTGGAATCGTTCGTTTTCACGAGTAGCGCTCAGGCAAAGTGGTGAGGGGGAAGGGCCGTATCCTGCCGCGAGGCGTAGGCTATCCCCGACTCACCCGTCTTCGCCCTTTGGCCATTCGCGTCCTGCGTCATTTCGCTCAAACTCCTGGGTCGAGACGTACTTGGCGCTTTTGAAGTAAAGATTTTTTGCGAAAAATGGGACTATTTAGGGGGGGTGCCCCCCGCAGTAGCCCCCGAGGGGGACTTGGTTTTCGGGGAGAAAGCCGAGTCGCCCTTGACTTTATCAAAAAGAAAACTTTACATTCGTACAGCCGACTGGGGCGTCGGATATGTGCAAAAAGATTTGGAAATCCTTTCTAAGGGTAGAAGCGACGTAGCTGTTGGATGTTCCAAGCATTGGTGAAGACTTCGCCTTGCTCGTTCGCCAGCTTGTACGTGTCGGGCTTGAGCACCTCGACGACGACGTAGGGCCCCTCCCATGGTGGTGACAGCTTGTGGCGGCCTCGGTTGTCCTGGCGCAGCCTTAACACTAGGTCGCCCTCGTTGAGGTCTCGGCGCCAGATTTTCTGAGCTTGATACCGCCTTAGCGCCTGCTGGTATCTTGCCGATTGCATCATGGCCACGTCACGGGCTTCGTCTATTTGATCCAGCGAGTCTTCGCGATCTCACTGGTTCGAACCTTCATCGCAGCCCTTAATCTTGGGCGATCCGTATTCCAAGTCCGTGGGGAGAACGGCCTCTGCACCATAGACTAGGAAAAACGGCGTGAATCCCGTGGCTCTGCTTGGAGTGGTCCTGAGGCTCCAAATGACCGCCGGGAGCTCCTGAAGCCATTTCCGGCCGGACTTGTTCAGTCTGTCGAAGATCCTGGGCTTGAGGCCTTGTAAAATCATGCCATTGGCACGTTCCACTTAGCCATTAGTCTGTGGGTGTGCGACAGCCGCCCAGTCCACGCGGATGTGGTGGTCGTCGCAAAACTCCAGGAATTTCCTGCCGGTGAATTAGGAGCCGTTGTCGGTGATGATGGAGTTTGGCACTCCGAACCTGTGGATGATGTCGGTGAAGAATTTTACGGCCTGCTCCGCTCTGAGGTTGGTGATTGGGCGTGCCTCGATCCATTTGGAGAACTTGTCCACGGCAACCAGCAGGTGGGTGTAGCCCCCGGGCGCCTTTCGCAAGGGCCCGACAATGTCCAATCCCCACACGGCGAAGGGCCATGTGACGGGTATGGTCTGTAGGGCGTGAGCTGGGAGAAGGGTCCTACACGCGTAGAACTGGCACCCCTCGCAGGTGCGCACGACCTCGTTGGCGTCGGCAACCGCTGTGGGCCAGTAGAAGCCCTGGCGGAACGCGTTGCCCACGAGGGTGCGCGGTGCCGCGTGATGGCCGCACACGCCTGCGTGGATGTCACGGATGAGTTCCCGGCCATGGGGAATGGGGATGCACCGCTGCAGGACGCCGGACGCGGCGCGCTTGTACAGCTCACCGTCAATCACGGCGAATGACTTGGCTCTCCTGGCGATGCGCCTAGCCTCGGTCCGATCTGAGGGGAGTTCCCCTCAATCGATCCAGGCGAGGTACTTGGCCCGCCAATCCTCCGCGCGGGGGGCCGGCTCGGTTTCCATGGCCTCGGCTTCATCCGCGCCGTACCCCTCGAGTAGGGAGAGCACGAACGCCTCGTTCGAGGGGTCCTCGTCCATGGGTTCCGCACCCGCTGGACTCGAGGGAGTCCCCGAGGGTTCCTCCTGATTCGAGGGGGCCGGACTGAGGTCGACGGATGGTTTGGCGACGTCTCGCGCGAAAACGTTTGGGGGAACGGTGATTCACCCCGACGCGATCTTCGCGAGCTCGTCCGCCTCCTCGTTGTACTTGCGGGGGATGTGATTGAGCTCGATGCCGTAGAACTTGTCCTCGAGGGCGCGTACGGCATTGCAATAGGCCTCCATCTTCTCGTCGCGGCAGCTCGCATTCTTCATGACCTGATCGATTACGAGCTGCGAGTTTCCCCTGATGTCGAGGCGCTTGATGCCGGTCTCGATGGCGATTCGAAGGCCGCAGAGGAGGGCCTCGTACTCCGCCATGTTGTTCGATGCGGGGAAGTGCAAGCGCACTGCATACCTCATGTGTTCCGGTTTTCGTCACCGACCCGTCGAAATAGAGGGTCCAGCACTCGGCCTGGATCTGCAACGGGGGCAGCTGTGTGTCCGTCCACTCGGCGACGAAATCCGCGAGGATCTGAGACTTGATTGCCTTGCGCGGCGCGTAGGTGAGCGTCTCACCCATGAGCTCTACGGACCACTTTGCGATCCTGCCCGCAGCGTCCGGGTTGCGGATAATCTCTCCCAACGGGAATGGTGAGACCACCATGACCGGATGGGCCTCGAAGTAGTGTCGTAGCTTGCGCCGCGCGAGCACCACTGCGTAGAGTAGCTTCTGGATCTGGGGATACCGCGCCTTGGTCTCGGACAGCACTTCGCTGATATAGTACACCGGCCTTTGAACTGGTAGGGTGTGCCCTTCCTCTGCTCGCTCCACGACGATGACCGCGCTGACCACCTGGGTGGTTGCCGCGACGTAGAGGTACAGAGGCTCGCCGCCTCGAGGCGGCGTGAGGATTGGCGCGTGTGCGAGCGTCGCCTTGAGCTTGTCGAGTGCCTCCTGGGCCTCAACGGTCCAGGAGAAGCGCTCGTGCTTCTTCAGGAGTCGGTAGAGGGGCAGTCCCTTCTCGCCGAGCCGTGAGATGAAACGGCTCAAGGCGGCCAGGCAGCCCAACACCTTCTGCACCCCTTTAGGTCTCGAATCGGGCCCATTCGGTCGAGGGCGGAGACCTTCTCGGGGTTGGGCTCGATGACCCGCTGAGAAACAATGTATCCCAGCAGCATGCCGCGCGGCACCCCAAAGACGCACTTCTCGGGGTTTAGTTTCACCCCGTTTGCCCGTAGGCAATCGAACGCGACGCGCAAATCGTTAACCAGGTTGTCCGCCTTCCTGGTTTTGATGACAATGTCATCTACGTATGCCTCTACGGTTCGCCTGATGTGGTCCCCGAAAACGTGCTGCATACATCGCTGGTACGTAGTGCCCGCGTTTCGGAGGTCAAACGGAATTGTTACGTAGCAAAACATGCCGAACGGTGTGATGAAAGAGGTCGCGAGTTGATCGGACTCCTTCATCTTTATTTGGTGGTAACCCGAATAGGCATCAAGGAAACATAAGAGTTCACACCCCGCAGTGGAATCAACAATTTGATCGATTCGTGGCAAAGGAAAAGGAACTTTGGGACATGCTTTATTTAAACCGGTGTAATCTACACACATCCTCCACTTCCTATTCTTTTTCTTAACTAGTACAGGATTAGCTAGCCACGTAGGGTGGAAAACTTCCTTGATGAATCCGGCCTCGAGGAGCTTCCGCAGCTCCACTCTGATCGCCCGGCGCCTTTCTTCATCAAAGCGCCGCAGCCGCTGTTGCACGGCTCTGGAGTGAGGTAGGATGTCAAGGGAGTGCTAGGCGACCTCCCTCAGGATGCCTGGCATGTCCGAGGGGCTCCACGCGAAGATGTCGGTGTTGGCGCGGAGAAAGTCGATGAGCACCACTTCCTATTTCGGGTCGAGGGTGGAACTGACCCTCAACACCTTGCCCTCGGGGGCGGTAGGGTCGAGGGGCACCTCCTTCGTTTGTTCGGCAGCCTCGAAACTGCCCGCGTGCTTGGCGGAGGAGTCGGGGCCCTCGTTGGCCAGCTTCTCCATGTCCGCGACAAGCGTTTCGTCGAGCGCCAGGGCCTCGGCGTGCTTGACGCACTCTACGTCGCAGTCGAATGCATGCTCGATCGACGAGCCCACGGTGATGACGCCTTTTGGCCCCGACATCTTCATCTTGAGGTAAGTGTAGTTCGGGACCGCCATGAACTTAGCATAGCACGGATGCCCAAGGATGGTGTGGTACATGCCCGGAACCCCACCACCTCAAAGGTGAGGACCACCTTGCGGAAGTTGTCCGGCGTGCCGAACCAGACCGGCAGGTCGATCTGCCTGAGGGGCTGGACGCGATTGCCCGGCGCGACGCCATGGAACGGCGCCGTGCTGGGCCGCAGCTGATCCAAACCGATCCCCATCAGCCGCAGGGTGTGCGCGTACAGGATGTTGAGGTTGCTGCTGCCGTCCATCAACACCTTGGAGAATCGCGCATTGCCGATGACGGGGTCGACGACCAGCGGGTACTGGCCCGGGTTGGGGATGCGGTTCGGGTGATCCTTGCGGCTGAAGGTGATGTCCTCCTTCGACCAGTCGAGGAAGGAAGGAGGGGCCTTCTCAGCGGCGAGAACTTCATGCCACTCGTGCTTGCACCGGCTGGTGGACACGTCCACCGTCGGTCCCCCGAAGATGAGAAAGACGTTCTCCACCGCGGGGAAGCCATCAGCGCCTCCGTCACCCCCGTCCTTCTTGGCCTCGTCCTCCTTCGCGGCGACGCGGCTGTAGTACTTCTTGAGCATGTCGCATTGCTCGAGGGTGTGGTGGACCGGGGTCTTGTGGTACGGGCAGGGCTTCTTCAACATATCGTCGAACACGCCGGGGCCTCGAGGGGGCCCTCGAGGACCCTTACAGGCAGGGTCAACAGCGAGGGCCTCATCATCTTCGCCGCGCCCCTGCGCGCGCGTGTCATGGTGGGGCTTCTTGCCCTTCTTGCCCCGCTTCTGCTTCTTCGCGGGCTCCTTGGACTTGCTGCCCTCCACGGGCGCGTCGTCCACGCGCTTTCCTTTCTTGCCGTCGAAAATGGCCCCCACCGCCTCCTCTTCGGAAGCGAAGCTGGTGGTGATATCGAACAGCTCGTTGGAGTCGACAGGCGGGCTCCTCCCGAGCTCGCGCACGAGGTCCCGACAGGTCATGCCCTCGAGGAAGGCGTGCACGATCTCCGATTGAGCGACGCTCGGGAGCTCGGTACAGCGCTTGGAAAAACGCCGTATGAAGTCCCGGAGCGACTCGCCAGGCTTCTGAGTGCACCCTCGCAGGTCCCACGAGTTCCGGGGGCGCACATACGTGCCCTGGAAGTTTCCCACGAAGGTGCGGACGAGGTCGTCCCAGCTGTGGATTTGGCTGGGCGGCAGATGCTCGAGCCATGTTCGGGCCGAATCCGCAAGGTGCAGCGGCAGGTTGCGGATGATCACCGCGTCGTTGCTGGCACCGCCCAGCTGGCAAGCCAGGCGGTAGTCGTTGAGCCAGACTCGAGGGTCCGTCTCCCCCGTGTACTTGGTGATGGTGGTGGGCTGGCGGAAGCGTTGGGGAAACTCGCCGTGCGGATCTCCCGGCTGAACACACGGGTTCCCGGGGGTTCCGGCGTTGGCGAGCGGTCCTCCCGACTGCTGTAGCGACCACCTCGCCGAGGGTGGTAGCCTGCCACCATCCGTGCCTCCGCGTCGCCCCTCTTCTTGGCGTTCAGGACGTTGCGAGCATCGCCGTCGTGGGCCTGGCCATGCATGTCAAGGATCCGCTCCCTGACAGGCGTCCTGCCCCGGTTTGCCGGCTGTCCCACCACGCCGTCCGCGCGAACGGATGCCTCCTGGTCCTGCACGTCGCCGTCGCCCCGCGCGCTGGAGTGGTTGCGCATGCGGGACGCGGAGCTCTCGGCCTGCTGCACGGCCGCCTGCTCGATGAGAGTCTGCGCCTTGCGGCGCAGGTTACGTGCCTCGGGTGTCGATGGTTCGGGCATGGCCCGAAGTAGTGTCGCCGCCGCGATGAGTTTTTGGCTGGCCCGAAGTGGCGTGTGTGGGTCGTCCACGTTGAAGTCGGCGTTGATGCGCTCACGAGCCTGCCTCCCGGCTTCTCGGGCGCGTTCGCCGCGTGCCGAGGCTTCCCCTGCGATGGTAGCACGCAGGAGCCGCACCTGCTGGTACTCTTCCGCGAGCTTTGCCTCGAGCTCGCACGCCTGGCCAGCTGCACATTAATATCCGCATTGCCCGCTGATGGGGCCGGTGGCGGGTTTGGCTCTGGATGCTGGGCCGCGTCCCCGTTGCCTACTCCGTTCGCACCGTCAGCATGCTCGTTGGCGGCGACAACGAAGCACTCGCGCGAGGGATCGTAGCTCCCTTTGCTGGAGTCATCAGAGCAACTGAACCAGTAGTCCGCGGCGTCAAGGAACCGCCGGAATACCACAGGGTCCGGTACGCCAGAGAAGTCCCACTCCGCGTAGCCATGCGAGGTCGAGGGCGGCAGCTCGCTGGGCGAGCCATGGTACGACTCGTCGTTGGTGGTGGCGATGAGGTTCCGGGCTGACAGCAGGAGATGGCCCGGGAGATCCTCGTATGCGGCCATGTCGGTGCTGACGGATGAGGCATACGTCACAGCAGAGTTGCGCATCCTGTAGGGGAACTGCGGCCCCGCGACCGCGTGCTCCCCTGCAGGGTGCGCCGTCGTGTCGCTCGGTGGTGGCGCGTCGCTCCGGGCCGCGTCGCGTGCTGCCCGACGTCGCTCCGCGCGCGCCTGACGCGAGCGCTGACCCGGGCGTATGCGGCGCCAGGACGTCGAGGCAGCTGCCGTCGTGGGTTCCGACGCTGGGACGTCGGTCGTCGGTGTGGCGGGGATCGGGCCCGGCCCGGTGGACCGCCACGGGTGGAGTTCATCCCGATTGGTAAGGCGCATGTAGTAGTCGTTCCCCGTAGCCTGAAAGTTCAGGCTCCCGAACCGGATTTCGAATCCGGCAGGGAAAGGGTCCGAGCTGCCCATGGCGTACCTCTGGTACGTCATCTCGGTGCGAATCACCATCGAGACTGCTGGTGAGGGGTTAATCACAGCGCGAAATCCCCTACCTGGCGCGCCAACTGTCGGTGTTAGGATTAGTACCGACACTAACTAGTAAGTTACGCTGTGATCAGCTTCTCGATGGTTGGTGCAAATGACAACACAGGGACACGAGTTTATCCTGGTTCCGACCGCTGGGTCGTACGTCCAGCAGATTTGCTCGTGCGCGCTGTATTGATTCGCACCAGTGGTGCCTGTAGAGGGGGGGGGCTACAAGCAAGGTGGGAGAGGAGGAGAGGCCTCCAAGTCCCTGCTAAGTGATTGAGGCAAAGTGCCAATATCAAAGGGAACGAGTATGCGGGTGAGTGTGGGTGTGAAGTGATGATCTCGTCCCCCCGCGGCCAGGGGACCGCCTCCTCCTTTTATAGACAAAGGGGAGGCGGTTTACAGTCATATCGCATAGCTTTAGGCACGGTGTGGCGGCATGGCGCACAGTGCCGGTGATTCGATGGCCGTCCTGGTGAATCTTGCTCCTGGCAGGCGTCGTGGTGACTCCTGTGTCCGTCCAGGAGCGACTTCGAGGGTAGTAGCGCCGGAGCTCTTCGTTTGATCGCCGTCCGTACACCGGCTCGAGGGCCTGGCTGACGGAAGACCGGAGGCTGCATAGCGGCGGGCGTGGCGATGTCCTGTCAACCTGGATCCCTACAGTGCGGGGGATGGCCCAGCAGTGCCCGGGATGGTGGCACAGTGGCGGGGTGGCTGCTCAGGGCCGGAGGTGATGGAGGTGACGCGCCCCGCCGACCTTGCGTCACGACGTCGTCCCAGGCGGGCGGGGAATTGGTGGCTGTACCCCTTTCGAGGGTGCCGCCGTCCTCTTTCGAGGGGCACGACGTGGAGGAGGTACGGGAGTAGGCGGCACAGTATCACGGAATGGCACTGGCCTTCCCGCACAGCACCCGTACGGCGCCGGGGATGGCTGCACAGTGCGGGTTGGTCGAACAGCGTCGAGATCTGATTCCCAGGCGGTGTCAGAGGGCCGGCGTGGCGGGGATTCGCCTTTGACCCGGGCTCCCGCGACGTGCCAGAGCATTTAATGCTCCGGTCGTGGGAGCAGGTATGGTGTCGCGGCTCGGAGGTGGCCTCGAGCGAGGCGGAAACTCGCTCGAGGGGCTGGGTCCCTCGAGTGAGTCGGGAACTCACCTGAGGGAAAGCCGAGCCCTCGTGCGAGGCGGAGACTCGCCCGAGGGGGCGTCAAGCCCTCGAGCGAGGCGGAAACTCGCTCGAGGGGGTGTCAAGCCCTCGAGCGAGGCGGAGGTTTCGCGGTACGGCGCCTGGCCCTCGAGCGAGGCGGAGGTTCGCTCGAGGGGTGACAGGGGTCGGCTGTTCGTTGGGCCAGTGAGGCTTTTTGGGCCGTGGGCCATTCCCTGCCCTGGGCCGCTGCCATGCGTGGTGTGACTTGCGGTTTGTGAGTTTTTGGTTGTTTGCTTTTGTTATTTTTCGAAAAAGGGGTGATTTCCCCCGTTATTAGGGGACCCCTGTGGCTGTCCCCGACAGCGCCGTCGCCGCTTGCAGGAAGCTCGGAGCGCCGTCGTCCCTGATCTCTTTGCTCGCCGTCTCTCAACCGCTGGTGAGCACACATCCCCACTCCTCTCAACCTCCTCTTTCCGTTTCGCCTCTTCCCGGACTCCTAGGTCGCCGGACCGGTGTCAATTTTGGCCGGCCATGGCTGCTCTGTCCGCCGACCATGGCGTCCAGGAGAAAGTCATCGGCATCTATCTGAATAGATAAGGTAGTTTTGCGTTTAGGTCCTCAAGAAATCCTGAAACAAAAACTGATATCTTGTGTCTTGCAACTTTTACCCATAACCCCCTAGAAAGATCCCACCTTTTGCACATAAATCCCACCCTGGCTCTTTTACCTGCTAGCCCCTGTCTTCCAACCTCATTGCGAGCACTATTTATAGTGTCTTGCATATCTTCTATGCCAGCCCCTGAGATCTATAGTTAACCGCGTTTAGATCCTTCCAACCTTGTTTCGTCCATAGATCTCGCGTTTTAGCTCCGTTTCGATCGTTTCAAGTTGCGTTAGGCTCATATAATCTCAAAGTACGTGTTAGGAGCAATATTGAATGTTCTCTATTTTATAATCTTCTTAAATATTTAAATATGATTAAATACTCATATACATGCTTTTCTAATTAAAATCTAATTAGAAATCAACACGTGTTTTCATAAGAATATTAATTTGGTAAATACTTATTTAAATAATATTTCTAATTAAAAGCTAATTAGAGTATATCTCGGTTTTTCATAATCAAACTTAAATTAATTAATGTTTGTCCAATTTGCTTTCTAAATAAAAGCAACATAGGTTCTATCCCGAGTTTCTAAATTAAATGTTAATTTGACTAAATCAAACATAAATATGAACACATACGTTTAGATGCTTCACATGCTTCTTTTCTAAACTTAAATGTTTAATTTGCATAAATTATACTTGAATATTTATAAATAAAATTTGACTAAGTTTACGTCGACTTTTCAAATAAATATAACTTGCTTAATTAAAAATAGGGTATTTATCTGAAATAGCCTATTCACATGACTTTGTTCAATTAAAATATACCAAGCACATAACCTTGTGTGATATAATCCAAATCTCCCGATAGCTTTGAGCGTTTCTTGCGTTTGCGTTCTTAGAACCGAACCCTGTTCTCTTTTTAAGCCTTTCTTGTATGGTGTATTGTTCTTAGTTGTTCATGTTTGTCTGCTTTACATGTGTTGTGCCCGATGTTTGCTTCGAGTAGAAGATCGAGCTGCTGATCGGAAGTTCTGAAGTTTAAGAGTTTCAAGAGAGCAAGAGCGGAAGAGCAAGAGTAGCTTTTCGTTGGAGAAAGGCAAGTGACCCTAACCATCCTTCTACCTATGCTTTAATACAAGAATACTATAAATTAATCGGAACATGGAGAACCACCCAGGAAGACAGTGCAACCACAGTCCATATGGCTCTGGCTTAGCCAATTAATTAGGTGTGCGATTGTACTGATGACCTTATCCGAAAGGAACACAGGGGGCTCCGGGTTGCAGGGGTATAGCCCGGTCCTCTTGGGGTAGCAGCCTTTGCTAAGGTGCTGACCACTAGGGAGGGTTATGGTCCGCCCTGAGCTGTAACTGTCGTGGGTTGTTGGTGCTTTTGCATGTCTTTGTAAAGGCTTCGTAGCGTCCCTATGCAATCACACCTCGGAAGTGTGGTATGATGCTTGGCCAGCATCACATGGTTGGGTTCAAAGTTCTTCGGAACTTCTACGTGAACTGTGGTGAAAGTGTACAACCTCTGCAGAGTGTAAAACTGATCGATCAGCCGTGCTCACGGTCAAGAGCGGCCTGGACCCTCAAATGATTAATGAACTTAAAGATGGATTTAATTTGCATTCTGGTTAATTTTTGTGGCCTTGCTGAGTACCAACCATAAGTGTACTCACCCTTGCTAAACCGCTGCTCAGAAAAAGAAGAAGAAGGTGTATGAAGTCCAGAAGATGGTGCTAGGCGTACGCGACACCCAGTCGATTGCCTGTGAAGTTCGGAGCCCTTGTTTCCCAGGATTCTGCTGTAAATCTCTGATAATCTCTCTTTCTTAACGTGATATTGTTTCTGTTATTCACTTATGATGTCACTATATGTATAAAACTTGATCCTAGCATACATATAGTTAAGCACTTGGTTTTCTTTGGAAAAACAGGTGTGACATTTTTCTTATGGTACTTTACATTCTACCATTTACTAATAATTTCTTTTGCAGTTCGACGTGATTGCGGACCTTGCAGGTATTATAGGGGAGTCGAAGGCGAGGCTGAACCTCATGTCACACCAGGAGATCGAGGAGACGTTTGAAAGTGCATCTAGGCCCCTAAGTGGATTTTGGTGAATTGAATGACAAAATGATTAAAGGTCTAACTTGCTTTGTCTAAAGATTGTGAGCAGGTTTTCAATATTTATTCATGAGCTACAATTGTTGTTTATTTAAATGGATACTATTTGGCTCACAATGATTAAAGGCAAGCAAGTGTGTGATCCTTATGCAAATTGGTTCATGTCAAGCAATAAGTGGAATTATATTTTGGGGATATTTTGCAAAGACGAATTACATGTCTCCAAGCAATATGGTAATTGAAAGAGGACACAAGGATGAGTATAGACTTAATGGTCCTTAAATGGAAACTTGCATATTCGTTGTCAGTCAAGATCAAGCATTTGAAGCGGGATTTCAAATGAAGGTCAAATTGTGGATTAAGCAAAGCCTAACTCAATGTGGATTGGATAAGTGATGAAGAGATCAACCGAGGTGTCTAGGGTGAGGGACTAAGCAATCTTTGGGGTCTTGGCCCGGCCGCCATTAGTGTTTTGCTAAGGTGAAGTTCTAGCATCCGTGGGGTCTTCAAGTATCATATCCAAGCCTTAACCGAGGGAAGCAATGCAACATATCAACAAGTTATGATTGGCAATATGGAGTGACTTAAGAATTAAAGTGAGCACTCTTATTCATAAAGGGGAAATCCTAAGTCACTAGCTCAAGTATGGATTTGCTCAAGACATTGGCTATGTTGGAAGCCCTCGAGTTGGAATTGCAAAAGTATGGCAAGATTGAAGATCTACAAGCTCAAGTGATCAACTCTGTCTTATCTTTATTCTTGAGTTTAGGAATGTCGTACTATCAAGAGGGGTGCAACATTAGCTCTAAGACAAAAGATCAAAAGTGCTCATTAGTTAACCTAAGTGAGAATTAGCCTTGAGAGAGCTCCTGAGTAGTCTAACAAATCTCTAACCCAACCTTAGCCACTCCAACACGTCTTGGAGTGCTTGTGAGAAGAGAGAAGGGTTTTTGGGCTCTATCTGCCTAGGGCGGTCTAACCGCCCCTGGCAGGCCAACGGCTAGTTTTTCAAACTGGCCGGAGGCAGGCGGTCTAACCGCCCTGACCAGGCGGTCCAACCGCCCTGGCCAGAGTTCTAACGGCTAGTTTTCCTTGTGAGGGGTATAAGTACCCCACGAGCTCCACTTGTTGGGGCTGCTGATTCTAGGGTTGTTGAGGTGCTTCCCCTGCTGTTTTTCATAAGCCAAAGCCATAGAAACACTCCCCAACCCTCTCTTTGTGAGATTTGTTTTTCAAGCCATATTCTAGTGTTGGGTTGAGAGTTTAAGCCTTTGTAAGCTTGTGTGAGATGAGCAAGAGCATACCATAGCTTGAGCACTTGTGGTTCGCGTCGGAAAGCCTTTGAAGCTTTTGTTACTCTTGGATGTTCGCCTCCTAGACGGCTAGGCGTCGCCGGCTAGCTCCCAAGGTTGTGGTGAGCAGCGGCAAGTTTGTGAGGGCTGTGATCTTGCCTCTTTGTGGAAAAGATCGCCTTAGTGGAAAGAGACCCGGCTTGTTGTGGGAAATTTCCCTTACAAGCTCCTCAACGGAGACATAGCCGTTTCTTAGTGGGTGGTGAACTTCGGGAAACAAATCCTCGTCTCCGCTTTGCAGTTTGCCTCACTCGCTTTGATTTCTAGCATATTCACTTTGCTTCCGCTCGATCTACTTGGGTGTGCTTGTCTTTGAGTGCAGGGATCATCACCCTGCTTGTGATCAACTACAGAAGCCACTCAAGAACTTAGGTACTTGTTAGAAGTCAAGAGAAGCTTGGAGTTGTCTTTTGCAGGTTCACTGGGTGGAGGCGGTCTAACCGCCCCAGGACCCGGTCTAACCGCCCCCCTCTGTGTTCAGTACACCAGGGGTGGTTCAACCGCCTGGCAGGGGCGGTCTAACCGCCTGTGCCAGTGAAGCTCAAGTTTCGGGGGGAAAGTTTTATTTGGTCGTCTCGCCTATTCACCCCCCTCTCGGCGGCATCAGGGTCCTTTCAACGTTCCACATGATGGATGCCATCACTACGAGGTTCCTTGCCGCGGTCAACTACCGCGGCAACCCGACTCTACCCCTATTTTCACGGTACCCCCAGTCGTCCTCCAGCTCCACCTCGACTGGTCGTTCCCACACGACACCGTCGTCCTCGTCACGGCCACCCTACCCGGCGGCTTTCTACCCGGCGCACCCTCCGGTGCATCCTCCCTTGAGGATGTCTCCTCTAGGGGGCCCTTCTCTCAGAGGTCCTGCACCTACACCAGCACCAGGAGGACCAAGACCAGCACCACGAGGACCTGCACCAGGACCTGCACCAGTAGCAGCAGCAGCACGAGCAGCAACACCGGTTCCTTCCTCGTCCACTGGCGTTGTTCTTGCGTCAGGTAATGACCTCAACTCTATCTCGAACCATATACAAATACTAGATTGTATTAGTTAGGATACGTGATTTAATAATACTATTTGTTCCAGCTTACGTCGGCAGCGGCGGCACTCCTGACTCCACCCTAGAGGACCAGACCGGAGGGTCCGGGTCCGGGTTCAACGACTTGGCCTTCGACTTCGACTTCTTGCAGGGTTTGCAATCGCAGGACGAGCTCGGAGGGTCGCAGCTAGGAGGCGCGCCACCCACGTGGACTCAGGAGGGAGCAGGGACGCAGCCAGGAGGCTCGCAGCTGCCAGGAGCGAGTGGTGGGACGCAACCAGGAGGGTCGCAGCTGCCAGGCGCGAGCGGTGGGGCGCAGTCGTCTCCAGGAGGGTTGCCAGGGTCGTCCCACGAGGTTGCAGGGTCGACGGCGGCGATGGCGACACCGCAGCCGACTGCTGATGCTAGGCGTCGGCAGATCCACCCACGTGACCCGTTGATGTACCCTCGCGAGCAGACGCACGCCGCTGTCCGGGCTGACAGGCTGCTCAAGAAGACCAGACAATGCTAGATTAGGTCGCATATTGTTTGTACAGGAGCATTATTATATATGATCATGACTATTTTTTAGTATGTCACTTTGCTTTTCTTTATTACCACCTATTTTTCTTTGTCATAAAGTTAAAAAACAAAAAATAAATCATTAAGTTAAAAAAAATAACCCGCCGAAAAGCAACCGCGACGGTACAGTAGGCAGTAGGTTCGAGATCGAGTATCATTGAAGTCGAAAAGCAACCGCCGTGGACCACAGCGGTAGATCCAACCGCCGTGGACTATGACGGTTGGTGGCGGATGCCGCGCTTATATAAAGGGTGACGGCACAAGCCGTCCTGCCCGACCCTGCCGCCGCCTCCCTCTCCCCACGGGCTGCTCCTCCCTCTTAGGTAAGTTTCCTCTCTTTATTTATTTTATGTAATTAGTTTAATTAGCTTAGAATACTATAATTAGTTAAATTAGTTATGATTTTGTGTAACTAGAGATGTCTACTTCTGCCGCCGGAGGGGGTGAGGATGATAATGGTGGTGGTCATCCGAAGGGGAAAAACACAAATGCGGCACCTGATCCGAAGAAAATGAGCACACTCGAAAGAGGCATGCCTCGATATATGCAAGGAAAAATTGCAGATGCCATTGCAAGAGGAGAGGAACCTCCTTGGGATGCTTTTTATGCTCCACCAGACATGCATCATTATTTGTAAAGAAAAACTGCAAATGCCATTGCAAGAGGAGAGGAACCTCCTTATGGTGGTCTTTATGCTCCGGGTGGCCTTTATGCTCCACCAGCAGACTCGTGTGTTGTTAATCCACCAGCTAAAAAAGGTACAAGGAAAGATAAACCTTCGTCATCACATCGCAAGAATGGCTGAAGTTTGTCATTTTTTAAGATGTTGTAATCTTTTCTGCAGTGCTGTAATATTTGAACTGGATACTATTGTGATTGTGTTGTAATAATCGAACCAGCAGTCCTTAATTTCCCTTGTTTAATTTTCTACTAGATTTAATAAAGTTTTATCAAAAAATTAAAATGACCCCAACCGTCGTGGCCCACGGCGGTTGGGCCTAGCCGCCGTGGCCCACGGCGGTTAGGTCCAACCGCCGTGGAGGTTCCCCCCAACCGCCGTGGACGGCCACCAATCGCCGTGGCCCACGGCGGCGCACGGCGGTTGGTGAACAAATCTGATAAATTTTCAAACGGTCGTATAAATTTGCAAAATGATTAAATATATATATATAAAAATTCTTTGCCGAGTTGGGGTATGTCGGCTCTATTTCGAGCCCCGGTATTGGTAACCATGGGCCTGCCTAGTGGTTCAGCCCAGAACATGGACAGTATTTTGGAGACAACCAGCCATGCTGAAAATTCACAATATCATCATAAATCAATGGATTTAAATAAATTGTTACAACTGCATATCCAAATATTTTTATTAATGTACACACTGCATATGGTTAAATTAGGATCATAAAAGACAGAAAAAAGGGGTCGCTCTCACAAGATGTTGCGATTCTGCTCGAGAAGCTTTTCAAAAAAAAAAATCCTGATTTTCATGTTCATGTGCAAAAATAAGCTAACATAGTCGCAGCTTAGTGCGCACTGGTAGCGCTGTTTTCTGTTAGATAAAGCATCAAACCTGGCGGCAAACCAATGGAGTTCCTACATCTTTGGACAAGTTTCACCAATGCTACTCATTCCCAAGCCACCAACTCATTCCTAATGCACAACGCTGATGGTGATGGGGCAGGGACGACAGAGATTGTTCAGAAACTCCTAAACTTAAAAAATGAGTGCAGTACATGTTATATTTATCTCGATTGAGTGCTTGAATAGTAGTGAGAAGATAGGCAAATGTTGGATAAATAAGGAGGTAAAGGAGGCCACACAAAGCGTGATAGCAAACGTACGGTAGAGTGTGCTAGATGTGAGCTGAACGTTGGCAGTAGTTTTTGTGGCCTGTTTTCTGAACCTAATTTAGTCCTAAAACAAGGAGTCAGATCAATATATATAGACAACTGGTTAAGAATAATTAAACTGAATTCGTTGAAGAGAATGCTTGACTAAATGTCACTTCTCTATTGACTGAATTTGATGATGGACGGTGAGCAATCTTTTATCTTCTTGTCCTTTTGAAAAAAATGTGTTATTTGGTTAATCCAATGGAGCTGACATCACTGCATGCATGCGGCGACAACTTTTAGCGCATCTGGCCACTGCTTTGAGGCTCGATGGATATACTGTTTCTCACATGTTTGTGCTCAATTTTAAGTTTTTGTTTGGGCACACCTGACTTTATGGGCTCTGTCTGACAAGCTGCGCTGGGGAACTATCTGTCGTGTTAAACCTGTCGAATGCATTCTCCCGATACCGCTCATTCTGAAACTAATAACTTGCATATGCACATGGTAAAAAGAACTTCCTGACATAAAAAATGGGTAAAAGAACTGATGAGGTAGAGGAGGAGCGCACACAAGAGATTGGAAGAACTGCAATGCAGGAAGTGAGTTGAAGATTGCAACCAGAGGAAACGCAAGGTTACTTTTATCGATTTGTGACATATATTAATCAGCATGCTCTACCATGACAATGCAAGTCAGCATTGATTGCTCACTGCAAAATTAGTATTCATGCCGGTCAGGGCCGGCTCTATGATTTCAAGGGGCCCAGAGCGAACTGGACATTTTGTGCCCTTTAGACCATTTTTTTCATTTGTAATATGGTAGGAGAGATGATAATAGTTAATAAAGTAATTCTATATTTAATTATTCAATGCAATATTACCTCATACTATACTATTTTGGTAGCACCTAAAACTTAAATTATTCAGGAAAGCAAAAATAGTGGTAACTGGAATCAAAAGGTTAAAACTGAATATTTTGCAAATAATAATTATTAAAATAACTCAATAACTCACTACTTATCAGCAGAAAATAGGGTACGGTCTTAGTCGGTAGGCAGGGCACATGGCTAGTGAGCAACTTGCGTTGCCATGATGCAGTGCTAGCTGGACTGGCTTGGCGGCCAAGAGCGAGGATAGCATGCAGAGAGGACGAGAGACGAGAAGACAGCAATGCAGATATATATGCAATTCGTTTCCAGAGACGACAATTAGTTCTTTTAAAATTTTTGCGGGAGAGACTGACGATAGATGGCATTTGGCAATTGACAAATCGTATTCTCGTTTGGCATGCCTACCCTCGATCCGGCCAAGGCCCCCGGCCGTCGGCCTCACCTGCATGGCCTCAAAAAGCCGGGCATGATGCCGGTTTTCATGTGGCCACAGTGGGCAGGTGCAAAATTCAAACTATGAACCGTGAACATGTGCATCACACCTTGCACCGTAGGCTGGTGGTTTCACTAATAACTCACTGATTGGCGGCACGGGCTCTTCTCGTCCTCCCCGCCTCCGGCCGAGATGCACCACCATCTGCAGGCTTCATGTATATACATCTATTGTGACATCAGCATATCTGTTTCCTGGATTGATCCATTTGAAACAGAGGCCAGTCCTGATTGCTACAACAGCACGCACGCCATTTCATTCTGATGACAAGAGCATCAGTCTGAGCAGCGGTCGATCGCCCAATGCATGCGCCGATGCGCGTGGTGGTAGCCATCATTGTCACAGCGTTGGGAGAGAGGATGCACTTGTTCACGAAGAACACAAATGCCCAGCTGTGGAGTTTGGCGCATAATCTTGTGCTTGTCGAATGCAGTCAGCCAGTCACGACTTGTTGGTCATATATGTCTTCCTAGTGCTACCTATTCTCAAGACGAGTGTGCACGGCGTACCCATATCTCGGTAGAATGTCTGCTTCAGGAAATAGGGACCTAGAGCCCATAGGTGTAGCGCAAGCTCTCTCTCCTTCGCTGTGTGTGGTGTGTGTGATACTCTATATATAGCCAGCAAACGATGTAAGGTAAAGCTATTATTAATTTGGAGGAACCTGCTTAATTTTTCTAGAGTTTGCTGATGGACGGTGTGCCTTCTTTTATCTTGCCGTCCTTTCGAAAAATGTGTTATTTGATTATTAATCCAACAGAGCCGGCGACAACGCTGCTAGCTTGCGACAACTTTTAGCGCATTTTGTCAGGCCACCGTAGTACTGTCAGTTTCGACGAAGCTAGTGGTAACATTTAGGGTGTGTTTGGCAGAGCTCCAACTCTAAAAAAACAGCTTCAGAGTTGCAGATCTACGGATCTCCACCGTGGAGTAGCTCCACCGTGGAGCTGAGATCCCGACAAGTGTTTGGTACAGCTTCAGATTTTCCACCATCCCTATGACATCTAGGACCCGCGTGTCAAGAGAATAAAAAATTGTTCTTTCTTCTTCCTCGATCCAGTACTGCTCCTTCCCTACCACACCCAGGCGCCTGTCTCGTCGGTGAGCTCCGCTCCGGCGGCCACAAGAGGAGGCACGGGAGGCCGGCAGCGGCGCGCAGAGGAGGCGCGGGAGGCCGGCGGCGGCACGCAGAGGAGGCGCGGGAGGTCGCCGGCGGCGCGCACGCGGCCTCGTCGTCACAGCCGGCAAGGCCTTGCCACCGGGCCTGGGCAGGCGCGCGGCCAGCGGCCTCGCCGCCGGCGGACAGGCGCAACCTCACATGGGCGGCCGCCCTTGCAGCAGGCCGTCCGCGAGCCAGCCGCTGGCCTCGCCACCATGACCACCCCGTCCCGTCCGTGGCAGCAAGTCGCGGCTCTGCTTCGCCGCACGCCAGGCCAAATCTCCCCTGCAGTGCTTCACCTGTGACCCAAGATCGACGAATTCCAAGCACAAACGCGGGGCGCGCACCACAATGTGGAGCAGCTGCCTCCGGCGGGCGGTGCCGGGGAGGGCGGCGGCCAGCACAGGGAGGACGGGCCGGTCACGGTATACTTGAGAGGGAATGAGAGAAAAAGGGAGAAATTGGAGAAAGAAGGCGGATCCGGTGCTGGGGAGGGCGGCGGTGGAGGGCAGGCCGGCGACCGGTTTCGGGGAGGGCGGCGGCCAACACAGGCACGGAGCGGAGGGCACGCCGACGGGAGGAAGAAGTAGCGACGAGGGGAGACGGGGGGGGAGAAAGAAAAAGAACGGATCATTTTTTTTTCACTAACGAGTGGCAGTGGTGGGTAATTTACCCAAACTCCATGAAACCTGAATTTGATGGAGCACCCCTTGAGGTACTCCACGAAATCCATGGAGTTAGGGCCTGCTCCACCCTATTTTTGGAGCAGATCCACGGTGGAGCCGCTGGAGCTAGTCATGTTTGGCTGGAAAAATTTGAAGCAGAGTTGGTTTTTTGGATCTGGAGTTGCGTGAAACTCTGCCAAACACACCCTTAGGGTTTCATGTATCTCAGGATTGTGTTTCGTTGTTTCGTGTCGGTCAGCAAGCAATCTTTGTCGCACGCATAATTGTAGTAAAGAAATGATACAAGATCCACCATAGTTAAAGCAACAGCACTGCCCTGCTATGAACAAAGCACCACCGTGTACAGGTCCATTTGGGTTACAAGATTGAAGCTATATATTTCGGTTGATCTAGAAAACCCCTGAATGGATGACATAGTTAATGTTGTGAAACAACACGACACTTGAATCTATGTGCAAGTACTCTCTTCCAACTAGGAAATGAAAACAGGGAAGGATTTGGATGCATCCCTTCTCAACATTATTGTTAACACAACAGAGTCTCAAGCTTTATCTAGGTCGTCACAACCATAAATCCTTTAGCAACCACCAAGCAGGGTTCACCAAACCGTGAACCGGCCGGTTTTTTGAACTGGGAAAACCGGACCGGTATACCGGTCAAACCGACCGGTTTACTGATAGGAGGATTTTATCAGGTTCGGTTAGCGAGTGGTATACCGACCGGTTTAGCTACCGGGCCGGCTCGGTAACCCTCAAAATCACGGTATACCGGCCGGTATGCCGCGAAATGGTGAACCCTGCCACCAAGTCCTATAGTTGTATAGTTGCAAGTGCTTACCAAACAGTAGTGGCTCAAATCTCCATTTGGGTGTCTAATAATGGTAAGGCTGAGCACCAACAGTTGCGGCGGCCAGGTGGGATACGTTTCCCCAATGCCATCCATACCCATGCAATATCCCGAGATGCGCGTGCCTGTTATCAAGTCGATCTCTGTCAAATGCTTTTTGTCGAGAAGTAAATAATAAGGAAAAATAATAATCATGTGGTAAAGGAAGCAATGCATGCTCCAAGAGCTAAAGTGATGGCTGTGAGGTTGGGTTCATATTATATACTCCCTTCGTGGTTCGTGCTTAAATATATGACGCTTAGAATAAGCAAATTAGTTCGAAATGAACTAATTTGTTTATCCTAAATGTCATATATTTAACCGATAGAGTAGTTATTATATCACACAATTAAAAAGATTTGGTAGGTGATTTTATACTTGTACAGTCTCTTAACTGCAGATAGGAACACCATGCACATGCCAATGTTATGACTCGAAGTCAGAATAGTCCGGGACAGGATGGACAGTTTATTTGTGAACCAAGTGACATCTAGCTAGAACTAGAAGACAGTCGAGTTGCTCATGTTTTTTTTCACAGCGTTCTATTGGGACAAATGGATTGGAGGAGGCAGCACATATGCATCCAATTTTTTAAGCCTTCGAGATCCAGTCGTAGTGCATCCTCAACTGATGTATTTTATCACATACTTTAACGATCAGAACCCTACAAATTAGGGCTCTTTTACAGTGGACCATATCACCCTATGGTGGTATGTAGTATAGGTCCATTTTTAGTAAGGGTAACCAGGTAATTGTTACAAATTTACTAGTTTTGGCAACCTTAATTCACCAGACTCCATCCCGCACGTCATTCTTGGCTACCGACGTTCGTGGCTGAGGCTGTTCGTGCCCGCCGCTGTTTCCTCGATTTACTAGTGCCGCCGTTCGTGGCCGAGGCCGTTCGTGGCTGCCGCTGCCGTTTCCTTGATTTGCAGCCGCCGTTGTGCTATAGATGGCCAAACGTGCGTGCCGTGCCGACGCGGCACGACACGGCTAGGCATGACACTATCAGGCACGCGTGCCTGCCGTGCCGTGCCTAGACGTGCTGGCGTGCCGGCATCACAGCCCAGGCACGGCACTAAGGAAGCTGGAGCGTGCCGTGTCGTGTTACTCGGCACGGCAGCCCAGCAGTGCCCGTGCCAGCCCAGGCACGATGCAGGTGCCCAGATTAAAACACAGCACACAGATTCACCAAGTGTTCAAACACAAAGATTCATTCATTCAAAGTCAAACACACAGAAAGAAAACACAAAATAGACAGAGATAACAAAAGATAGGAGTTGTGCAATGGCTGCCTCATTAAAACCCTCTCTAGGTAAAACTCAGCCTTGTGAGAAACCCTAGAGAGGGAAAAAGAGTACAGCCAGCTCCATAAGATAAATTGTTCATGAGTTCATTACATTACATCCAAGGTCCATCACCATCCAAGTCTCTAAAGTCTAATTAAGATTACAGATCCATTACATAAATGACTAATCAATCCAGAGCTGTTCAAAGGACTCCACCAGCTCCTTGTCCTCCATCATGTGTGTAGCCTTGACTCTGCAGCTTCCCAGTCTTTGATGCATGTGAGAGCCTCCACAGTCTCAGGGTTGAGCCTCCGCCGTCGTTCTTCAATGATCCTGCCAGTTGTGCTGAAAGTAACTTCTGAAGAAATGGTTGAAACATGCACACTAAAAACATCTTTAGCAAGGGTAGAAAGAACTGGATAAGTTAGTTTATGCTGATGCCACCAGTTCAAGATGTTGAAGTCATCATCTAATTGACTGACTGTGTCACAGTCCGGGTAGGCAGTCAGTTCAGAACCATTGTTAGTGTTAGAAGCTGCATGTAGCAAGGCAGTAGCAGGTATACTCCTAGACAAATCAAAATTAGAAGGAAGGACATCATCATCATCATCATATATTTCATCCCAAGCTGTTCTTTTCTTACCTGATAGGCTTGGAGGAACAGCCCTTTTCTCCCTAACAGAGCCATACAGATCATCATATTTATGATACAGCTTGAAAAGAAGAGTTCTAGTTTCCAACAACTTATTAGAATAATCAGCATCAGTAATCAGTTGTAACTTCCTAATCACTTTGTTAAAACCTTTAATTTTAGCTCTTGGATCCAAGATAAATGCAATGCAATAAAGTTCAGGTATTGTTCTCCAGTATTTATTATACTTATCAATCATAGGTTGGACAACAGCTCTAATATGCTCATCATTTTGATACTTGTGCAGGTGTATAGCAATCCTAACAATATGATGAATCATAAGATTAGCAGTAGGATAGTACACACCAGACAAAGCAACAGTTGAATCATAAAATAGTTCAAGGAATGCAAGAATTTTAGTTGCCATAGCCCAATGATCATGAGTCAACAGAAAGGGAGCACCTCTTGGTCTAGGATAATTAGATTCAATAAAAGTATGGAAAGTTTCCTTGTGGGGTAGCAGATGCTTAAGCATCAGATATGTAGAGGTCCACCTAACATCCATGTCCAATCCAAATTTCCTAGGTCTAATACCAGATGCCATGCAATAACTTTTATATGCAGCAATTCTTTGGTTGGATGAGTTAATAAATGATATTGCAATTCTAAAAGTATCAATCATAGGTTTAACACCAACAAGAGCCTCTTTAACTATCAGGTTTATGATATGACAAGCACAACGTTGATGCAAAAACAGATCAGCACCCAAATACTGCTTAAGTACAGGTTTCAGTGCATCCATGGCTTTGTTATTAGCAGAAGCATTATCCAAAGTTACAGAAAAAACCTTATGCAGTATTCCATAATCATTAAGCACATTACCAACACGTTCAGCAATGTTCTCAGCATTATGTGACACATCAATAAGCCTTAACCCAAGCACCCTCTTTTCAAGTTGCCAATCAGCATTAATGTAATGACCAACAACACTCAAGTAGTCTTCTTTAGCATTTCCAGACCAAATATCAGAAGTAACAGCAACAGAGGTAATTGCATTGCTCTTGAAAGACTCTATCAGGTTATCACTGAAAGGACCTTGATGTCGCCTAGAGGGGGGGTGAATAGGCGTGACGACCAAATTAAACTCTTCTTCCCCGATCACTTGAGCTGACAGTGTTCCACCGGTCAGACCGGTGGTGATGACCGGTCAGACCGGTCAAGCACTGGACTTCACAGGAGGCACCGGTCAGACCGGTGCACCTCACCGGTCAGACCGGTGTAGCACAGAGCACCTGCAAAAACAACTTCAAGCACCTCTTGACTTCTAGCACGAACCAAACTTGGTGAGTGGCCTTTGTAGATGATCACAAGCAAGGTAATGAGCCCTGCACACACAAGTAGCACACCCAAGTATATCGAAGCGGAAGCAAAACAAATATGCTAGAAAAACAACTTAGAGAGTCAAACCACACGAAGAAGCAAAGGATTTGTTTCCCGAAGTTCACCACCCACTAAGGAATGGCTACGTCTCCGTTGAGGAGCTTGTAAGGGACAATTCCCACAACAAGCCGGGTCTCTTTCAACCACTTTCCTCCTTTCCACTAAGGGGATCTTTTCCACGAAGAGACAAGATCGCAGCCCTTACAAACTTCCCGCTGCTCACCACAACGTTGGGAGCTAGCCGGCGACGCCTAGCCGTCTAGGAGGCAAACCTCCAAGAGTAACAAACGCTTCAAAGCTTGTAGACGCGAAACCAAAGCGCTCAAGCTATGGAAATGCTCTTGTTAGCTCACAAGGTCGCTCTTGAGCTCACTCTCTCAACCCAACACCAAGGATATGGCTTGAATCCACAAATCTCACAAAGAGAGGGTTGGGGAGAGCCACTAAGGCTTAGAGCTTGTTAGGAAAGGCTTGGGACCTCAGCAATGTCACTAGAAACAGCAAGCTTCAACTGAAGAAAGCTTGGGGTATTTATACCCCTCAAAGGAGAAAACTAGTCGTTGGTCCACGGGCGGCACCGGTCAGACCGGTGCCCCACACCGGTCAGACCGGTGTTCGAAAAACTAGCCGTTGGGGCTAGCGGCACCGGTCAGACCGGTGCCCCTGACCGGTCAGACCGGTCAGGCCCGAGACACCCCCAAAACCCTTTCTATGATACTAACACGTCACCAAAGAGATGAAGTGGCTCAGGTTAGGTTAGGAGGGTTTGTTAGCACACTCTTAGGCTAGATCTCACTTAGGTCAACTAATGAGCACTTTGACTTGGTCAACTCGCTAAGTTGCATCCCTCTTGATAGTACGGCATACCTATACTCAAGAATAACTAAGAACACTTTGTTGATCTCTTGAGCTTGAACATCTTCAATCTTACCATACTTGATCAATATCCACTTGAGGGCTTTCAACATAGCCTTTGACTTGAGCACGTCCATACTTGAGCTAATGACTTAGGATCTTTCCATCTAGCATAGGAATGCACACTTGAATCCATAAGTCACTCCATATTGCCAATCTTAACATGGTGATGACTTGCATTGCTTCCCTCAGTTAAGGTTTGGATATGATACTTGGAGACCCCACGGATGCTAGAACTTCACCTTAGCAAAACACGAAATGGCGGCTTAGCTACGGCCCCAAAGATTGCTTAGTCCCTCACCCTAGACATCTCGGTTGATCTCTTCATCACTTATCCAATCCACTTTTGAGTTCCACTTGCTTCATACACAATTAACCTTCATTTGAAAACCCGCTTCAAATGCTTGATCTTGATTGACAACGAATGTGCAAGCTTCCAAATTAGAACCATAATGTGTACACTCATCCTTATGTCCTCTTTCAACAAACACATGAAGCCTTGCATTTGACTTAGAGAATTACTATCTTCTCTTTTATGATCCTTGTAATTTTAATCAAGCTACGTCTTCATATGGAAGACCATGAATTGACCTTCTCAAATTATCCCAATATTTGTCTTCATTTATTACTTGATATTTGTCACTAATGCAATAGGATCATCCATATATTTGTCTTCTCCAATGTGAGCCATATAACATTCATCCATAAATAAATACTTCAATAATTGCTCATGAATATATAAATAAAACCTGCTCACAATCTTAGACAAATACATTAGTCCTTTAATCGTTTTGTCGTTCAATTCACCAAAATCCACTTAGGGGCCTAGATGCACTTTCAATCTTCCCCTTTTTGGTGATTGATGACAACTCGATTAAAGCTTACAAATAAAACATTAAAACGCATTTTAGATTCTTAGATATAGCTAGAGCTCCCCCTTAATTTGTGCTTAGAGTTGAATTTCAAAAATTTTGGCCTTAAATGCCAATTGCACAAATTTGGGAGAAAGCGCGTGTGAGCTCCCCCTATATCTTAGAAACAGTGGAGTGCAACATGTGTGAGCGATAAAATAAAAATCGTGATGCGTATGACAAGATATGCACAAAGCAAAGAACAAGAGTACTGACTAGGCAGCACCGGTCAGACCGGTGCCCCCGACCGGTCAGACCGGTCTGGTCCAGCCAGCACGCCTGACTAGGCGGCACTGGTCAGACTGGTGCCCCTGACCGGTCAGACCGGTCAGGTCCAGCCAGAGCACAAAGTAAAAGGTGTGCGTGCTATTTGGTCCAAGGTGATCAGGCCGGGGTTGCAAGCCAGCTTAGATTACTTTGCTCCGTTTAGCCAACACAAACAATACATCATTCAATACATGCATCACAATCTAGCAATAAAGTCACTTAATTATTACAATAAAGGTTCAAACACACAGTAGCACTCACACAAATGTTCTCAAGTCCACTAAGATAAGGTTCTAGCTTATTACACAGCTGCTCTCAACAGCCAGCCAGCACCGGTCAGACCGGTGCCCTGCACCGGTCAGACCGGTGCAACACAGACATCAACTCTGAGTTTAAGTCTTTAATCCAAATCTTCTCCCCCTTTGTCATCAAGCATCCAAGAAGGGCCTGGAGAAGAAGTAGCCGTCGATCACTGTCCCTGAGATCCGTCTCCTGGTTGAGAGCTCCCTCCATAGTAATATGGATTATATCCAAAGATCTCGGCGGAGAAGCGAGCGCCCCAATCTTGTCCTTGCTCGGAAGGTGGAGGAGGTGGAGGAGCTTGTTCTTGTTCCATGGAGTGAGAAGAACCAGGTACATCTGGGTGAGGGGGTACAAACGGTGGAGGTGGAGGAGCCGATGATAAAGACCCTTGTTCTTGCCCGGACTCAAAAAACATAGGTCCATATTGATTAAGCATGTCGGAGTTGACCCAACCTCTCATCCTATCCTCGAAGGAAGGTATCTCAACCTGTGGAGACTCAGGAGAGGGAGGAGAGCGGGGAGGTTCAAACCCTTGAGCGTTGTGCATCAACTTCATCGTGTCCCTCATTTGCTTGTTTGCCCTCCTAGACCTTTGTTGCTCCACCTGGATGTCATGCTGACTCCTACACATGCCAAATATGAAATTGAGGAACTTCCTCAATGGAGAAGAGGATCTGCGGGGCCTGTGCTGCTCCCAGCCTCCCCACCGGTCAGACCGGTGCTCAGCACCGGTCAGACCGGTGACAGCCTGAGGCCCTGTCTGTGCCTGATCTGACTGAGTAGTGCCCTCTTCTGTGATTCCATCCCCATGGCCAGGTGCTTGCTCTGCTCTAGGAGATGGAAGCCTTGGACTCTTGCTAGGATTGAGCTTCAACGGCTTGTGTGTCACATTTTTGGGAAACTCCGTCTTTGCAACCTTTTCAATCATATACATGATATAGGGACTGTAGCTGCAAATCTTTTTGGGGTCCTCTGATAGATGCTTGATTTCTTGCCAAATGAAATCCCCAACACTAAATTCCGGAGCTCCCGGCCTTAAAGCAACCATCAAGTTTTTCTGAAATTTTGTGATCTCAGAGGGATTCCCATCTCTCAGTGTAATAGACACCCTAAGGAGTCTATTAAGTGCAGCATAATAGGTATAGAGATTCTTCACCTTCCCATAATAAGTATGGTCACCTCTCGGGTACATAAGGTGCAAGGCACTTTTGTCAAGCTCCCCTTCATCATGGAGCTTCCTTAAGTCCTTGTCTCCCGCCATAATCCCAAAGCACCTCAAGAACCTGGGGAAAGTGATGGAATACCTCTGGGCATTGGTCATCCAAATCATAGCCCTCTCAGTACCAATGTGTCCAAAGTGCACGGTGGCATAAAACTGGGCTATTATCTCCTTGTTCCAATCTTGTCGGAAACCCATAAGTTCCTTGACCCTTTGCCTCTCACAGTTGCTTATGACTTCATTAAAAATGGGGTCATTCTTCCTAGCCATATGCCCCAATCCACATATTGTGCCTTATGAGTGATTTTGGGCTTTTTGATGATCACCGTAGCATAATAATCTTGCTGAAACTTAGCCCAAAACCTTGGATCGGATGCGGTCCTTGCCTCCTCATAAGGGTTCTTATCCCTCAACTTCTTTAGGGCTTTAGTCATGCCCGAACCATGGTACTTTACTGGCCTGTCAGGATAGATATAGGTGGGTGGCATGATTTTCAATCTACCCTGGTCATCATCATCCTCATCCATGGCATCCACATCCTCTTCTTCTTCCTCATCCTCCTCATCCTCATCCATTGCCTCGTCGGAGTCATCATCATCAGACCCAGCCTCCTGGTGCCTCTTCAGCTCAAACTGTCCCTGAAAGGTCTCATCCTCAACATTGTCATCACTGCTAGTACCGGTGTCACCTCCAAGGTCAGGTGCCTCTGCACTCTCTCGAGCTGAATGACGTCTCAACCTTTTGCCGATGACATTTATGGTGCTGCCCCCTTCCCCAAAGTCACCGGGGGCAGTTCCTCTGCGAGCATGCACCTCTTCTCTTCTCTTCTTAGCACCCTCCTTTTCCCTAACCATGACTGCTGTCCTTTGGAGAGAAGAACTTGAATGGAATCCAAAGAACTCGAAGGGGGAACTGAAGAGGGGCCTTGGGAGATCCTTTTGCTTCCAATCTTGTGGTCTTTCCTTGGTTGAATCTTCAAATCTCCATGGGAGAAGAGAGAGGTGGAAGGAGGGAGGAGAGGTGGTCTTCACGGTTTGGAGGAGATGAATGCTGGTGAATAATGGAAGAGAGAGAGAAGGAAGGGGGTAAAGGATGGATTCTTTTTACTGTAGGCCCACGGGTTGCAGTCGGGCGTCACCAGTCAGACCGGTGCGAGCCACCGGTCAGACCGGTGGCTACACTTGGTCGACCCAGTGAGCCTTTAGCGGTAGTTCCGACCCGTGCTCGGTAGTACCGAAGATTTTGATAATTTCAACAGAGAATCCATATCGGTAGAACCGACGTAGCCTCGGAAGTTCCGATCCTTCTTTCCCATTTTGCGAAAATTCCTCTGAAAACTTCTTCTGGTATTTTATAAGACACTTTGCATCCACTTAGGTCTCAGAAGAAGGAAGATGTGACTTCAGGGGTACCGCCGGTCAGACCGGTGGTGGGCACCGGTCAGACCGGTGCTCCCCTGAGAAAAAGACTTCGGGCCAAAAAGAGAGATTTTGATCCTAATTCTTTCAGAAGTTTTGGATAAGAGATAAAGAGTTGATATTGATCCAAAATTCATCAAGTCTTGAAAGAATGAAGGATAATCCAATTTATTTTGATAATTCTTGATTCTTCCAAGAGAGAGAGATAAAGATGGATTTAATGGACTTGAGAAAATCTCCTTAATTGTGACTAGCCATCAATCAAGCAAGGGGAACCATAGTCACAACTAAGTTGGTTGGGTCACAAAGACCAAGAATCGAATATTTTTCAAAAAGAGCACACTTCCTACACATACTAGTTGATTTTTCGAAAAGTTTATCCTATGTCACAAAGTGCATGCATCCACTTCAAATGAATGGCTTTTCAAGAATATTTGACTCATACCTTCAACCTCGAGACACAAAGACGAGAGAAAGCAAAGGTATCAACCAAATATTTAGAGAGGCACACAAAAATTCACTTGAAGCAATTGCATGCTAAGGATGGCACACTAGCATGGTATTATGGCCTAGATGCATTACGGTATTCAATGAGGTTCATGGAAACATACCTTTGCCTTAAGACCATTTCATTTGTGCATATATTTGAATTTTGAATGGTGCTAGCTCTTACTTATCTTTAGGGAGTTATACTTATCAAGAGCTCGCTTAGGGATGCACAAAAGAGTAAGACTACAAGATCACTTTGATGCCAAATCACCCTTTTTCTTGAAAGTTGGGTCGATCCCGGGTCACCCGGCCATAGGGGTCGGGTCACCCTGCAGCACACAGAGGCATACCGGGTCACCCGAGCACAGGTGCCGGGTCACCCACCCAACAGCCTCACTGAGCCGGCACCGGTCAGACCGGTGCTTGTCACCGGTCAGACCGGTGACCCCCAGTGGCCACTTCTTTGGTGATTTTCAATTTCTTGTCCCTTGATTAAGTGAACACATCACTAATTTGAAACCTGTAACAGAGACAAGGCAATGCTCTTCTAGAGAGCCATTAAAAGCATCGAATGGTATGAGAGTATAATTTCATAAAGATGTCAAAGTCACTACCTCATGTTTCACTCGTCCAAGATAAGTGTCACATGAGTGTTCACGAAGAACTAAGAGTGACTAAGACTCAACAAGGAGCACTAGTTACCGAGATGTCATTGAACTCAAGATTTAAATGAATTTGCCCTTCACATGGCCAATTGATCAAACGTGATTTCCATGCCTTCTAATCATGTGTTCAATGCATCTCTTTCAACCTGCAAGCTCAGCAAGCATTTCTTGGTACCCAATGCTTGTTGGGTCCTATGGGGTTAGCCACAAGATGCTTAGGAACCCAAATAGCTCTCATGCTATATTGAGGTGAACTAATCTCCCTCATAGCACAAGTTCCATTCTTATCGTTCCTAAGCTTATGAAAATCATAATGGACTAGATTTGATTTAGGAATATTACCATTTGGACAATCTTTGCCCATGTGACCCTTTTGACGGCATTCATAGCAAATGCGACTTTTGTTCTTGTTGGTCACACCATTCCTTATAGTTTCTTGTCCATGCTTGCTTCTGAGCCTTGTACTTAGAGAAGAAGTCTTCCTCGCCTTGTTTGCTTGAGGTGGGGCTGCCCTGGCCGGCACCGGTCTGACCGGTGGCATGCACCGGTCTGACCGGTCACGGTCAGTGCCACTGCCCATCTTCACACTTGGGCACGAGTCGGCAAAGTGACCTTTCTCTCTGCACTTGTAGCACACTCTCCATTTGTTTGAGCTTCTAGGCTTTCTAGAGAGCGATTCTTGTGCCTTGTGCTTGGTTGGACGAGGTTGGGACTTGACTTGCCCAACCTTGCTCTTTTCTTGAATCTTGTGCTTGTGAGTCCTTGTATGTTGTTGAGGGGTTGAGCTAGTGACGATTGATCCCTTCTCAAGCTTCTTCACCATGTCTTCACGGTTATCTTGAGAAGGTTGCACTTTGCTCTTCTCCTTCAACACATACAAGTCTTTTTGAAGCTTTTCAACCTCTTGCTTGAGTTCATCATTTTCTTTAGCAATGAGGTCATCACAAGATTCTACAAGTACATGCTCAATGCTAGATTGGCTTGCTTGAGACAAATAATCATTAGCGCAAGATAAATTAATTTGAACTTGTGAGCATGTGCATGTGTGAGATAGAGATTGCATAGATTTTACCGATGAAAGCACAACCTCATGGGCTATCTCTAGTGTTGCATAAGAATCGACAAGCTTCTCATAGGAGCACTCAAGTCCCTTGTGATCGGCTTGTAGAGCCATATGCTCACTAGTGAGTTTCGCTAGTTGGGCTTCTAGCTCATCATTGGTTTCTTCTTCTACTTTAGCTCTATATGAAAAAGATTTGATATCATGATCATATTTGTTAGCCAATGATTCATACTTACAAACCAATGATGCAAGCTCGGATTTGAGAAGTTCAAGTTCTCTTGTCGGAGAGCTTGATGCTTCAATCTTCTGGCCCTTAGCTCCCTTGGCCTGCCTCTTCTTCTTGCTCTTCTTTTCCTTCTTGGCCATCAAGCAAGTTGGTGTGCCTCTGTCGGCACCGGTCTGACCGGTGTGTGTCACCGGTCTGACCGGTCCCTGCAGAGGGACAGCGTCATCGCTTCTTTGATCTTCTTCTTGCTTGAGGGTTGATGCTTGATGATCAGTGGATGTTGTAGAGGCTGTGGAACATATCTCCACTGGTTCATCTTCATCATCACTCTCAATTTCATCCCATTTGGTGTGAACTATCTCAAATAGCAATTCCCAAATGAGATGAGCATCTTCGCTAATCTTTTTGCTCTTTAGAATAAGATGCTTTAGCTCTCTACATACACAACTACACAAAAGGTTAGTAATAACGGCATTGAGTCGCTTCTTCTCCAATTCCTTAGGAGAGACACAAGTCCCATCCTCCGGAAGGATACTCGCAACCATAATACCCTCAGCGGTAGGACCCAAAACCTTAAGTGCAATGAGAACATTGGAGCACCAAGAAGAGTAGTTTGAGCCATCTAGAGCTAGAGGCTCAAACGGTACCACACAAGTTGTCGACATCGAAGAACTCCAAGCGGTTAAGCTCGAATCGGAGAACCTGGCTCTGATACCAATTGAAAGGACCTTGATGTCGCCTAGAGGGGGGGTGAATAGGCGTGACGACCAAATTAAACTCTTCTTCCCCGATCACTTGAGCTGACAGTGTTCCACCGGTCAGACCGGTGGTGATGACCGGTCAGACCGGTCAAGCACTGGACTTCACAGGAGGCACCGGTCAGACCGGTGCACCTCACCGGTCAGACCGGTGTAGCACAGAGCACCTGCAAAAACAACTTCAAGCACCTCTTGACTTCTAGCACGAACCAAACTTGGTGAGTGGCCTTTGTAGATGATCACAAGCAAGGTAATGAGCCCTGCACACACAAGTAGCACACCCAAGTAGATCGAAGCGGAAGCAAAACAAATATGCTAGAAAAACAACTTAGAGAGTCAAACCACACGAAGAAGCAAAGGATTTGTTTCCCGAAGTTCACCACCCACTAAGGAATGGCTACGTCTCCGTTGAGGAGCTTGTAAGGGACAATTCCCACAACAAGCCGGGTCTCTTTCAACCACTTTCCTCCTTTCCACTAAGGGGATCTTTTCCACGAAGAGGCAAGATCGCAGCCCTTACAAACTTCCCGCTGCTCACCACAACGTTGGGAGCTAGCCGGCGACGCCTAGCCGTCTAGGAGGCAAACCTCCAAGAGTAACAAACGCTTCAAAGCTTGTAGACGCGAAACCAAAGTGCTCAAGCTATGGAAATGCTCTTGTTAGCTCACAAGGTCGCTCTTGAGCTCACTCTCTCAACCCAACACCAAGGATATGGCTTGAATCCACAAATCTCACAAAGAGAGGGTTGGGGAGAGCCACTAAGGCTTAGAGCTTGTTAGGAAAGGCTTGGGACCTCAGCAATGTCACTAGAAACAGCAAGCTTCAACTGAAGAAAGCTTGGGGTATTTATACCCCTCAAAGGAGAAAACTAGCCGTTGGTCCACGGGCGGCACCGGTCAGACCGGTGCCCCACACCGGTCAGACCGGTGTTCGAAAAACTAGCCGTTGGGGCTAGCGGCACCGGTCAGACCGGTGCCCCTGACCGGTCAGACCGGTCAGGCCCGAGACACCCCCAAAACCCTTTCTATGATACTAACACGTCACCAAAGAGATGAAGTGGCTCAGGTTAGGTTAGGAGGGTTTGTTAGCACACTCTTAGGCTAGATCTCACTTAGGTCAACTAATGAGCACTTTGACTTGGTCAACTCGCTAAGTTGCATCCCTCTTGATAGTACGGCATACCTATACTCAAGAATAACTAAGAACACTTTGTTGATCTCTTGAGCTTGAACATCTTCAATCTTGCCATACTTGATCAATATCCACTTGAGGGCTTTCAACATAGCCTTTGACTTGAGCACGTCCATACTTGAGCTAATGACTTAGGATCTTTCCATCTAGCATAGGAATGCACACTTGAATCCATAAGTCACTCCATATTGCCAATCTTAACATGGTGATGACTTGCATTGCTTCCCTCAGTTAAGGTTTGGATATGATACTTGGAGACCCCACGGATGCTAGAACTTCACCTTAGCAAAACACGAAATGGCGGCTTAGCTACGGCCCCAAAGATTGCTTAGTCCCTCACCCTAGACATCTCGGTTGATCTCTTCATCACTTATCCAATCCACTTTTGAGTTCCACTTGCTTCATACACAATTAACCTTCATTTGAAAACCCGCTTCAAATGCTTGATCTTGATTGACAACGAATGTGCAAGCTTCCAAATTAGAACCATAATGTGTACACTCATCCTTATGTCCTCTTTCAACAAACACATGAAGCCTTGCATTTGACTTAGAGAATTACTATCTTCTCTTTTATGATCCTTGTAATTTTAATCAAGCTACGTCTTCATATGGGAGACCATGAATTGACCTTCTCAAATTATCCCAATATTTGTCTTCATTTATTACTTGATATTTGTCACTTATGCAATAGGATCATCCATATATTTGTCTTCTCCAATGTGAGCCATATAACATTCATCCATAAATAAATACTTCAATAATTGCTCATGAATATATAAATAAAACCTGCTCACAATCTTAGACAAATACATTAGTCCTTTAATCGCTTTGTCATTCAATTCACCAAAATCCACTTAGGGGCCTAGATGCACTTTCAATCACGCTTATCAGTGAAGTACTTAAGCAGATCTCTAGTTGTAGTTTGCCTAGAAACAGTTTTATACCTAGGGTTATGAGCAGTTTTAATGTATTCCTCCCAGGCCTCAGTTTCACCAAGAATTAGAGGAAGATCTAGCCTAGCAAGCAAACGAACAAGCTGAACACGAGCTACCTCAGCAGAGTACTCCCAATTACGAACAGTACCATCCTTAGTGAAAGTAATGTGAGACTGGGACAAGCGAGTTTTCTCACGCTTTTTGGGGCACGCTTCCTGGTGACGGAGGAGAGTTCCAGTGCCACATCTGGAGTATGCAGAGTACTCCTTACCGCAATGAAGACAACGAGCACCATACCTGACCTAGTGACCGTTTATCGTTTTGTAGAGCTTCTCGAAATCGTCCCAGCAAGCAGAGGTAGCAGGGCGGTTAGAAGAAGGCTTGATGGAGCTGCCACCGGTGGCGGTAGCAGCGCCCTCGCCGGCGGTAGCAGCGGCCGCACCGGCGGAAGGAGCGGCCTCGCCGGCGGTGCCCGTCTGGCCCAAGATCTCCTCTGCCGCAGAGCGGCCAAGGAGAGCCTCAGCATCCCCAAGAAGATCATCCTCATCATCTCCGCGCATCCCAAAGAGGCGGAGCTCGTCGTTCGCGGTCATAGAATGACCGATCTCCTCCACCTCGTCGTCCGACATCTCGCTGCCGCCGGCCTCCGATCCCTCAACGGCTGCACAGAAGCTCGAGTTAGTTCCAGATCTAGGGGTTAGGGTTCAAGAAGAAGTAGTAGGGTTAGGGTTAGGGTTAGGGTTACAACTTACCTCTTTCACCGGAGCACCAGAGATGCCAGCGACATCGGCGACAGCGTCGACGCCCAGATCCGGCACCTTGGTACCTCAACGCGTAGTCACGGTCGAGGAGCCCCAAGGTTCCCGGATCTCGGCGAGCACGTCGACGAGGCAGAGACGAGGAGGATGAGGGAAAGGTGGAGAGGATGAGGCTACATCGCCGGTGAGGAGCGACGATGAGTGGTGGAAGATGCTAATCCACGCCGGTGCCGGCGGTGGAGGATGAGGGAGAGAGTGGAGAGAGCAACCGCCGCGAGAGAGGAGAGAGACGATGGGGGCGTGGAAATGAACTAAGGTTAGGGTTCGGGGAACGGCCGAGCGCCGCGGGCCTTTATATAGGAGGGGAGGGGAGGCCGGGATCCAACGGTCACGAGGGAGGGGCGGCCGGGATCCAACGGCTATCGTGCCTGCCCCCGTGCCGTCCGTTGGAGCGGGCCGTGCCCGTGTCGTGTTCGCGTGCTGGGATTCCAGCCCAACATGGGCACGAGGGCCGGGCCGTGCCAGGCACGAGCACGGGGCAGGCCGTGCCGTGTCGTTCGTGGGCCGTGTTTAAACGGGCCGTGTCCGTGCCGGTCCAACGGGCTGAGCCCATTTGGACATCTATACGTTGTGCAGCGTCGCCGCCTCGTCCTCCGTTTCCATGACTCAATTCCTAAGTTATCGTCCCTCCTCCTTCCTTCGCACGTCAGTGCCGCCGTCGCCTCCTCATCCATTTCAAGTCAGATGCCTCCTCCCTTCGCAATCTGTCGCAGTTTTTTTCGTCGATCTAGGCTGCCGGCGGCGGCGGCGTTTCTGGCTGTAGATGGGGATGTACCCTGCGTCAGCATCCGGTTGAGTCCCGTCCTCAGGCAGAAGTGCAGACCTCGGGATTCTTCCATGGCCTCGATCATCTGGCTCGAAATCAACTTCCTGCCTAGCCTGCTACTGATGGGCTGCCACCACATCTCCTTCTTGTTCGATCCAGCCAATCTGTTAAGCAAGTTTCATTCCTGTGACCCTCTGCTGATGCTAACTTCTGCAGTGTTCTGCTACATAATCTGATGAGAGCTTGTAAAGCCGAGAGCATAGCCTTAGCCGTCTTCAGAGCAACTCGAAGTGCTTGCAAAGCTGGATTACTAGACCACAGCTTGCAAAATTGCATCAGCAGCCTGGAGAAGACAGAAGTATTTACTACAAATGTTTCATGTTTGACTGATGGAGAGGTTCACTCTAATGGACAGCTAGACACAACAATAATGCGATTTCTTGCTATATACAGAAAGTCAACACAGATGGACTGGTGACATGTACTCCTGCAAGGCAGGGCTGAACAGAGTGCTTGTAATTATCCGTTCTAGTTATTGGCGAGTTTGCCATGTACTCCTAATCCCGTCCTTGTTGATCTGACAGATTTGAATTTGGTCTGATTTGAAATATGTCAGTGTTGTATATTTTTTTAAAGGAAAGGTCAAATAAGTTTTTACATAATAAAATAAATATACACGTCGATCATGACTGACCATAAACTTTCTCAATCATAAAATTATTAGACTGAAACTTGACCATTTCATTAAACATGAAAGTGAAACTGTTAGATTGAAATATGACCATTTAATTAAACTTCAAACTGAAATTGATACTCCATTACATGAAATTGAAACTTTGAGTAGCTAAATTTGAAAATTCAAAAATTAAAGTTATCCAAAGAATGACCATTAACTTTACTTATTCACAAGTTATCCAAAAATAAATTACATGAGTAACTAAAAACACATACACAAGAAGTAACTCAGAATAAAATACACATTGATTTTGTCATAGCAGCCTGCACTAATGCCACTTCACACTTTAATTGCAAAGGTAGCTCTCAATAAATTACACATCATATTTTTATATTGCCTCCAATGTTCCATTCTAGGTTTCAAATTTTCAATGCTTTCTTCTGACGTGGCATTATCAACATGAACTGCTGCTTCCCTTTGCCCGTAAGATCCATGGTCGCATTATCAACATGAACTGCAGCAGCGCGTCTCCGGGTCCCTGGTATCCCAAGTCTCCGAGTACCAGGTGCCCGCTCTGTCCTGCGCTTGGCCATAGGTGTCGCGAGGGATCCCTGCAACTTGAATAATAAAAAAATTGCAAACGAATGTATGCCTCTTCAGTACAATAGAACTAACACTATTTTTGTTTGTAATACGCAGAAGGATATGGACAGTTTCAGGCTGAAGCTAGCTGTCATACTAGTTAACTATGCTTGGAACAAAATCAAAGCAAGTCCAGGATTCAAAATTAGTGACGTCGAGGAGCCCTATAAGCTGGAAGAGACTGAAAAAAATATTTGATTTCATTTAGTTGTGTTTGATTATTTTTTGTACGTCAACAAATATTTCAATACTTCATGTTGAATAATTCTAGTGCAACTCTATCACCATTGCAATTAGTTTTCAGTTAGGAACTCAGGCGCATGGCTGAGTTATGGGCTGTTTTGCAGCACCAAAACATCGTAAGGTAAAAACATCAGGGGTGCAATGACAGGCTGGTGCTGTCACTCCAGTAAAATGGTGCCACGACCACTTTGATCTTATTTACTGAGGCTGAGGTGCATCGCATTTTGTAAAACTATATTCAAAGGTGAGAAAAATAATTTAAGATTGTACAGAAAAGCTTGTGCCTGCGAAATGACCACAATAGATAGCTGTTTAAAACAAACAACACAACACTAAGATGGGCATGTAAAGCTCAAAAGGGTAGAATTAAATATATGCATCAGCTACGGGAAGAAGCCCAAGATAGTTGGGATAGCTTTTTTTACACCATTATATTTGATTAGCATAGGTACCATCAGAGAAACAAAGATCTTCAACTAGTGCTTTGAATTCCATTTTTTGACTTCTATATTTTGTTGAACCTAATCTTTTGTGATAACTACCGCTAGTGCCAGATTTCATCTCCCATTCTTGCAGATGCAACTTTATTGTTTGATCCAATCAATGACTGACCATGCCAAGAAAGAGCCTTAACATAGTGAATCAACAACCCATACAATTTTACACCATCAGGATTAGCTTTGATTATTTTACTACATGCCAAAGGGAAGCATTAGCTATTAGGAAGTTCAACAGTTACAATCACACCACATTGCATTCACCTATTTCATCTTCATGTGGTTAACAGATGCCGCAGCAGAAAAATACTAAGTTTAAAAGAGTAAACAGAGCAACCAAAGAGGTTAAAATTGACTGAACACAACAGACAACACTAAAATGGCAGATTTAGCAATGTAATTGTCACCTATATGCTTCTAAATATTATAGATCCTACCCAACTAAAGAGCCTTCTGACTTCCAATCCAGAACAATTAATTCATGCTGGCATACTGTTGTCTGATTATAACGGTTTGTACAGCAAAATACACCCATTGTATTTCCATTTCAAGCAAGAATGCTGGTTGCATCTATCATTCACTTGACTAATTTCATGGGTGCCCTCAACCTCAAATCCCTCCAGTTCGGTGTCGAGTAACACTTACATCAGTCACCGGTGCTGGAGATTGTTCAGGCAGCGTCTGGATTGCGCCGCTGTGCTGCCCAGCCTCCACCGCTTCAACGAGAACCCGCCGCTTCACCGCCTCCACCCCTGCGGGTTGAGCCGGCGGAGAGGGTGCCCGGGGGCAGCGGGCGGGTGCAGATCGGAAAATATGTTGTATCTGCATTCACCAAATTCAACAACTTGATCAAAGAAAAAAAGTTTCATATGTTAACATAGACATAGAATTTGGGACTAGTGTCATACTCTGCTGGGCTATGCCTCTTGATGACAAGTCCTTTAGACAGCAATGTCTTCATGCAGCTCCAGCCTGTGTACCAGTCCTTCCCAAAACTCTGTTTTGCTTTACTTTTATTTATTCGGGCTGCTCAAAAGAGAACGCAATTACTTAATAATGCACCAAAAATAGCAGGTGCTATCTATAATAGCATATTTACTGCAAACCGTACCCAATCGCGTCTCGTGACAGACCACTGGCTTCAGCAGCATCGATGAGCTCTTGTTTCATCATAAATTTTTTCCCTTTCCCCTTTTCCCTGTACAAAAAGTCAATTGTTATAGTCTCTTGACCTCTTCCTGAAAACTTAGATATCTTTTTCCTGACTCCTACGATTGAACATCATTTTATTTGGTCTACGAAAATATACTTTTCTTCATGGGCAAAAAAAAGAGGTCAAAAATTGAAATATATGACAGGCTAATCTTACTCATGGAGTGTGATCAATATTGCATAAGCAGCAGAGTTCTTCCTTGGCAAATAACACTTCGGTCCTCTTGTTTTCTTTCCTGTAAGAATAGACAGCATTTTTCAAACTTCACAGAAGAATATGGATGGGTAGCAAAAAAGAGAAGGATTTAAAGGACATATAGTCAACCATATAAAAAAGTACACCCTCTCCTATGAGATTACCTTTTACGGGGGATTCCTGACTAGAGACTGCAAATAACCCTTCCATAAGCTTTATAAGCCATTGCCCTACCCCCTGACAACAATGATAGAACACAGCATATATTAGTACTTTAAGATGCAATACTACATTAAAAAATGCCATATGATGCAGAAAACATTTCAAATTATAGTCCTAATGTAGCATAAATGAAAAAAGCAAGCATTTCAGACCTATATCATCATATATAACTACCTTGCAAAATTTTAACCTTATAAAAAACTGGTGACCTGCAAATCGAATATGTTTACTGGAGGGAATCAAATCACAATGTGCAATACACATTGCGGCCTGACAAAGCTTGCAGTGTTGTTGAACATTGCAAACACAATCAAGTGACATTACATCCCAAGATGTGAAAATAACCGGTGAATCCCTGAGATGTTGGAAACGACCAGAACAAGGATGAGCCCCAGTTCTGATTAGCAAAATGAGCACCTCCGCATACCACCCCATCAACTGTGTCAGAGCGAGGGGACACAAGCAGAGAGAGAGAATACGTACTTGACCTTGGAGAAGTCACGCAGGGTCCTGATAGGCTCCTTAGCGGCACAGAGGCTTCGATTAGCGCTGGCGATCGTGAGGTAGTTGTTTTCCTGCGGGTTGAGCCGGCGGAGAGGGTGCCCAGGAGCGGTGGGCGAAGGCCAGCGCCTTGAGTCATGTGTTGCCGCACTTGGGGTAGCTGGCGAGGACCACGATGGTGCCCGGCACCCTGTGCTCCGGCAGCAATAATCCCTGGCACAGGCGCAGATCCAGGATGGACTGCTGCCGGCGCGGCAGCTCGGCCACGAGGTCGCCGAACTCCTTGGGAGTGTGGTGCCGCGCCGCCGAGGGGGTCGCGACGGACCCCGGTGCCCGCGCCGTTCCCCACTTCGCCGCGGGGGGGGGGGGGGGGTGTCGCGAAGGATCCCTCCCCCGGCGCCGCCCCGCCCCCCCCACGGGCCCCCGGCGCAGCCCCATGCGCAGGCGCCGCCGCCGCGGCCGCCACGGCCACCCGGCGCAGCCCGCAATTCGCCGCGGGGCTCCTCCTAAGCCGCCCCACACTTGGCCGCGGGTGGATCTAGGAACCCGCCGTCGTGCGGCTTCCTGCGGCGGCGCCTACGCAAGCCGCCGCCGCCGCAGCCACGGGCACCCGGCCTCCCTCTGATTCGAAATGAAAAGGTCAAATGATTGCTAACGTGTTTACGAGGGAAATAAAAAAATGAAAAAAAATCATTTATTTCATTTATGTCATCGAGAAAAACTTCCAATAATACCCTCATACCACCTATACCACCTATGCATACCACCCCATACCACAGGTGTAGGTTATGGTGGTATGCAATTAATCTCAACCGTCCGATCCTTCCATATTGATCCTTCTTCGAGAGTGATATGGGGTGGTATGATCCATCGTAAAAGTCCCCACAAATTAAAGTCGTTGATTCTTCAATATATACTCAATGGCAATTATTGTCTCAGTTGCTGTCACTAACATGGTACCAACAAACAGAGTGGCGTTTTAGAGCATACAACAAACCAGCAGTGTAGCATTGTGCCTAGGCTTATTGTTGTGTTTGAGACGATTATCAGTAGAACGATCACTATGTTGGAAATATGCCCTAAAGCCAACTGGATTTGATCCACTGGTGGGCTCAGATGGATTTGATCCATTATGGTGTAAAAGTCCTAATGGGCCACAAATGTTGTAAAACTCATTAGCGTTGGAAGGGGTACACCATCTATTAGTCCCGTATTGCTAATGGACGATGGTGTGAGGGGTTTTCCTCCCAATAAATATGGACCACACCCCTCCTGAAAAGGGACGACTCTCAAGCAGCAGCCGCGCCGCCAACACTCTCTCCTCGTCACACTCGCGGACCTAGCAGTCCGGCGTGTGACGCTTCCTTCTCCGTATGTGTGGATACCTTGGAGGTGCTGCATCTGGAGCACTTGGATCGGACGAGCCACACGTGAAGGACAAGAAGGACGTGAGCAACTGCACTGCCTGCTACCCTCGACGCGTTCGTCTACATCGAGACGGTTCCGCTGCATCTGCGCGTCTAGTGGTAATCTCGTGATCTATAACAGCAGTAGTTCCTGGTTTATGGGGTAGAAAATTTTGTTTTGCGCTAGCGTAGCCACCCCGTATCCCTTCAGTGGTACCAGAGCCGTAGCTGCTAAGTTTTAGATTCGGGATGTGTGCATATGGAGATATGCAGATGTAGATCAAAGTTTTGATCGGCTTCGTGTTCTTGCCGTGATGGTCGTGTAACGAATTACTCCTACCGGTCGGAATTCCGCCATCGGAGTTAAGTGATACACGTAAATCCAGTCACAACGAGAAGGAGATCAATTGGATTGGTCGAATCGAAGCTAGGTCAAGTGCCAGGCGCATGGGATGCGTGGCGGCGGCAGATTGGATCTGCTACCGGCCCGGGAAAACCAGAAAACATGTTGTTCGGTAAAATAGCCATAACTTTTCGTGGTTAACTCGGATGAAGACGTTTTCTATACAAAAATTGATCTACAGAAAATTTTACACATGTAATAAACCAGCTGTGCTGGTCTCGACGAAATTAGTTTTGCCAAATTCGGCTTGCAAGATGGTTTTTCGGGTGTTTTAAGTTTGGACGTCGGTATTGCGATAATCTGTTTTGCAGGTCTTGTGATCGGTATGGCCTATATGTGTATGTGATGCATGTGTGTAATTTTTCGTGACCTGTGTGTCACGCGTACGGCAATACGGCTGGAGCCACATGTATTGTCAAAATTAATGTAATGGTCTGCGCACCAATTTGTGATGATCTAATGTGCGATTGTGTAACTTTCATTACTAGCACGCGTTAGATAGTTCTTGGAGGACTCATCACATGGAGGATGGCACACACAGATCATGGAGATGGAGATCAACATGATGTACAGGTTAATGGAGATGGAGATCACCATGTGACAATGGGCCATACCATGTTACAACTGTGTGAATGTCGTTCTTACTATTCTACTTTTACATGCGACAATGGTTAACTTCTTGCGTGTGATGTTACGAGTAGAACGATCCCTTTAGAATTTTAAGTTAAACATGCCCTCCCAACACTTGCCACCATCCCACGTCTCGTACAATTAGTGGTGGGTCTATGAAATTAGGGTGCCACTAGTTTTCCTTGACTAGACGGGTTTGTATCGGATACTTACACACATAAGTGTTGGTTTGCTTATCAAAGTCATCTTAACGGTTAAGGACTCTGGGGCATAAAGGTTGGGAGCCTAGACATAGAGATGTCACCCAACAACAGGAGTCATATGTGATATGATTAGCAAAGAGTTGCTTACCGATCTACCTTGTTTACTAGCGGTGACGCAAAAGCTCACTAGTAGACTTGTTAGTTGTGGATTCTGAATCACTAAGTATCAATGTGGGGATACTGATTTTAGTGGGAGTAAATTCTTTTATTTTACTCAGTCATGGATATTTTGTCTTAGTATTTTGCATTTATTATTTTGTTGTAGATGTCACCTAGTAAGGAATTTTCTTTGCGTACGATCCTTGAGAAGGACAAGTTGAATGGAACGAACTATACAGATTGGATCCGTAACCTTAGAATTATTCTCAAGGCTGAGAAAAAGGAAGAGGTTCTAGACACCCCTTTACCAGAGGAGCCTGATGAAAATGCAACACTCGCTGAAAAGAACGCTTACAAGAAGGCATAGGATGTTGATCTTGAAGTGGACTGCCTTATGCTTGCGTGTATGGAACCTGACTTGCAAATGCAGTTTGAGTCAGTCCATGTGCACGATATGGTCGTGGCACTCAATGATATGTTCACCACACAGGCTAGGACTGAAAGGTTCAATGTCTCTAAAGCCTTTGTGGAGTGCAAGTTGGCAGAAGGCGCGCCAGTAGGACCACATGTAATCAAAATGGTTGGTTACGTTCAGAGGTTGGAGAAGCTAGGCTTCCCACTGGGCAAGGAGTTGTCCACTGACTTCATTCTCACATCTCTTCCACCTAGCTATGGGAACTTCATCTCGAACTACCATATGCATGGGGCAGAGAAGGGCTTGAATGAACTGTGTGGTATGCTAAAGACAGCAGAGAGTGACATCAAGAAAGGCGCTGGCAGCAGTCATGTGATGGCGATCCAAAACAAGCCGACCTTTAAAAGGAAGGGCAATTCCTGGAAGAAGAAAGGCAAGGCCAAGGATAAGATCTCCATGCCAAACCAGGCACCCAAGGCTAGTCCAGTTGCCAAGGCTGAATGTTTTCATTGTAAGGAAATTGGTCATTGGAAAAGAAACTGCAAGCTGTACCTAGCTTCTTTGAAGAACAAGGGAAGTAAGGGTACTTCCGCTTCAAGTACACTTCATGTTTACGTTACAGATCATATTTTCCTCGCTGATACTATTATTAATTCTTGGGTATTTGATACCGGATCGGTTGCTCACATTTGCAATTTGGTACATGGAATGATAAGAAGTAGAAGCGTGGAAAGAGGAGAAGTTGATTTCCGCGTGGGCAATAATGCAAGAGTTGTTGCGTTGACTGTCGGGACGATGCAACTCCACCTCCCGTCAGGATTTATTATGGAGTTGAATAATTGTTATTTTGTTCCTAGTTTGAGTCGAAACATTTTATCCCCTTCATGTTTGATGAAGGATGGTTATTCATTTGCGAGTGAAAACAATGGTTGTATGATCTCTAAGGATAATATGTTTGTGGCTTGTGCATCCATTGTGAATGGCTTATTTGTTTTAAATCTTGATGATTCACCTATATGTAACATAAGTGCTAAAAGGTCTCGACCTAATGATTTGAGTCCTACCTACATATGACATTGTCGTTTGGGTCACATCAGTGAAAAGCGCATGAAGAAGCTCCATAACGATGGACTTTTAACTTCGTTTGATTTTGAATCTTACGAGACATGTGAAGCCTGTTTGCTAGGCAAGATGACCAAGATGCCTTTCTCAGGTTTTCCTGAGAGAGCCTCAGACTTACTGGAACTCATACATACGGATGTGTGCGGACCAATGAGTACGACAGCTAGAGGTGGATACCAATACTTCATAACGTTCACTGATGATTTAAGTAGATATGGTTATGTCTATTTAATGAAGCACAAGTCTGAAACTTTTGAAAAGTTCAAAGAATTTCAGAGTGAAGTAGAAAATCAACGTGGCAAGAAAATCAAGACCTTGCGATCTGATCGTGGAGGTGAGTATTTAAGCTAGGAGTTTAGCAGTCATCTAAAGAGTTGCGGAATTGTTCCACAACTTACGCCACCTGGAACACCTCAGAGAAATGGTGTATCCGAGCGACGTAATCGAACCTTGTTAGACATGGTCCGATCAATGATGAGCCAGTCGGACGTACCATTATCATTTTGGGGTTATGCTCTAGAAACCGCAGCTTTCACTTTAAATAGGGTACCTTCTAAATTCGTAATTAAGACACCATATGAGATGTGGACCGGTAAGACTCCCAGTTTGTCTTTTCTGAAAATTTGGGGTTGTGAGGTTTATGTCAAGAAATTTCAATCAGATAAATTAACACCCAAATCGGACAAGTGCATATTCGTGGGATACCCAAAGGAAACCTTGGGATATTATTTCTACAACCGGTCGGAAGGCAAAGTGTTTGTCGCCAGGAACGGTGTTTTCCTAGAGAAAGAGTTTCTTAAAAGAGAGAAATGTAGACAGAAGGTGTATCTTGAAGAAGTTCAAGATGAGCCGCTTGGGCAAGATTTCACAAGTGATGATAATGTAGCTGAACGAGTTGAGATGCCCGTGGCAAGAGAAGCACCACCACAACCACGAAGGTCTGAAAGGGCATGTCGCGCAACTGATAAGCTCAATCTCATGATCACGGGAGAGCGCGACATATTGTTGTTAGACAATGATGAACCTATGACATATGCGGAAGCAATGATGGACCCAGATTCTGAGAAATGGCAAAGTGCCATGAGATCCGAGATAGATTCCATGGATGACAATCAAGTTTGGAACTTGGTTGACCCGCCAGATGGTGTTAAACCCATAGAGTGCAAATGGATCTATAAGAAGAAGAGAGACATGGTTGGAAATGTTCACATCCATAAAGCTCGACTTGTTGCAAAAGGTTTTCGACAAGTTCAAGGAGTTGACTACGACGAGACATTCTCGCCCGTAGCGATGCTTAAATCTATTCGAATCATTCTAGCTATAGCTGCATATTTCGATTATGAGATATGGCAGATGGATGTCAAAACAGCTTTCCTAAATGGGAATCTGACTGAGGATGTGTATATGACACAACCCGAGGGATTTGTTGATCCAACCAATGCTGGAAAGGTGTGCAAACTTCAAAAGTCCATTTATGGATTGAAGCAGGCATCTCGGAGTTGGAACCTTCGCTTTGATGAAGTGGTCAAAGGGTTTGGCTTCATTCAGAGTGAAGAAGAGCCTTGTGTTTACAAGAAGGCAAGTGGGAGCTCTGTAGTATTTCTAATCTTGTATGTGGATGACATATTGCTGATTGGAAATGACATTCCTATGCTTGAGGCCGCTAAGACCTCGTTGGAAAATAGTTTTTCGATGAAGGACTTAGGTGAGGCAACATACACTTTGGGCATCAAAATCTATAGAGATAGATCAAAAAGGCTTATAGGATTAAGCCAAGACACTTACATTGATAAAGTGTTGAAAAGGTTCAACATGGAAGAGGCGAAGAAAGGGTTCTTGCCTATGTCACATGGCATACATCTTAGCAAGACTCAGTGTTCTTCGATAACTGATGAGCGGGAACGCATGAGTAGAATACCGTATGCTTCGGCCATCGGATCTATTATGTATGCAATGATATGTACACGTCCAGATATTTCGTATGCACACAGTGTTACAAGCAGATACCAATCTGATCCAGGTGAGGGTCACTGGACAGCGGTTAAAAATGTTTTTAAGTACTTGAGAAGGACTAAAGGCATGTTCCTAGTCTATGGTGGTGAGGAGGAGCTCGTTGTAACGGGTTACACCGATGCTAGTTTCCAAACTGACCAAGACGATTCAAAGTCACAATCAGGATACGTATTTACGATAAACGGTGGTGCTGTGAGCTGGAAGAGTTCCAAGCAGGAGACAGTGGCTGATTCTACAACAGAAGCCGAGTACATCGCGGCTTCGGAAGCTGCAAAGGAGGGTGTTTGGATAAGGAAGTTCCTTTCTGAACTTGGTGTGTTTCCGAGTGTCTCTAGCCCATTGGATCTTTACTGTGACAACAATGGGGCTATTGCGCAAGCAAAGGAGCCAAGGAACCACCAAAAGAATAAACATGTACTGCGGAAATTTCATCTAATACGAGAGATCGTTAGACGAGGTGATATCAAGATATGCAAAATACACACGGATTTGAATGTTGCAGATCCTTTGACAAAACCCCTTCCACAGCCTAAGCATGAGGCGCACATGAGAGCTATGGGTATTAGATACATTCTAGATTAGCTCAAGTGCAAGTGGAAGAATGTTAGAAATATGTCCTATAAGGAATCATAGAGATGATTATATTTCATTGTATCCATGACACTTTGTTCTTTTATTGAATATCCATGAAAGGCGACTTGTATTTGATTGGCAATTATGTGAATTGTTTGTGAAACTCTTTTACTTGTATGGTTATTCAAAAGTTGTCCCTAGTATGAGTTAATGACTAGCACATGTATTAGTTGATGACTATGTTTCACAAGTCATGAACATGGAGATGTATAACTAATAATGTGGGCACATGTATGACATGGGGCTGGACTGACCCAATTTGAGACTTTGTTATGTAGTTCTCTGTTTACACAACGTATACGCTATGTCCTTAGACTTGAGATTGTCGCATGTACTCAAGATGTGAATTGACCTACTTAGGGGCTATCAACCGCTACTCCGTAACTGGGTAGTCATAAAGGTGGCTTTCGGGTTTGTCAGGAAGCATGCTGTGAGGCATGGTCAATCAAGATGGAATTTGCCCCTCTCTACTTGAGAGAGATATCTCTGGGCCCCTCGAGTGACCGGATCAAGAAATGCATGGCCGTGCTGGGTTAAGAGTTAACCCCTTTTAATGATCTGAATCACGGTATCGAGAAAGAGAGGTCAGCTTGGAGCTAGACCAAATATCGTGAGGCAAAGGGAATAGCATGTATGAAACGATGTGATGGTTTGTCTGATAAGATCTTTACGTATGCATAGGAGTTGACACGTCTTGCTAGAGGCCGCTATCAACTATTGGTCGAGTAGAAGTACTCGGGTCAAGTCTATGTGTACGTGAACCTATAGGGTCACACACTTAAGGGGTTGGAAGCCGAATGAGGATGAATATACTTGCATAGTTGACTCTAGTGCAAGTGGGAGACTGTTGGAAATATGCCCTAGAGCTAACTGGATTTGATCCACTGGTGGGCTCAGATGGATTTGATCCATTATGGTGTAAAAGTCCTAATGGGCCACAAATGTTGTAAAGCCCATTAGCGTTGGAAGGGGTACACCATCTATTAGTCCCGTATTGCTAATGGACGATGGTGTGAGTGGGTTTCCTCCTAATAAATATGGACCACACCCCTCCTGAAAAGGGACGACTCTCAAGCAGCAGCCGCACCGCCAACACTCTCTCCTCGTCACACTCGCGGACCTAGCAGTCCGGCGTGCGACGCTTCCTTCTCCGTACGTGTGGATACCTTGGAGGTGCTGCATCTGGAGCACTTGGATCGGACGAGCCACACGTGAAGGACAAGAAGGACGTGAGCAACTGCACTGCCTGCTACCCTCGACGCGTTCGTCTACATCGAGACGGTTCCGCTGCATCTGCGCGTCTAGTGGTAATCTCTGTTAGATAAACCTCATGAGTTGTAACAGGCGCACAAGATATTATCCTGGTTGTTAGTCAATGTTGGTTGTAGATGTATCTAATTGTTGTAATCTAGGGTATAGTCTATCTGTTGTGATCTCAACAAACCAACAACCAGAGATGAGTCTTGTGCGCCAAGATGTACACCACGCGATGGGGTTGTTCCTCGCCATATATTAACACGCACCGCCGGCGCCAAGGGCATGCACGGCGTTCCCATCCAAGCTACCGCTCCTCTGATTATTTCTCACATGGTATCAGAGCCACAAACTAAACACCATCTAGTTTTCCATGGGAGGTTCATCCGCCGCCGCCGCCACCATGATCAGCTCCGCCCTCCTCAATCCGATGATGGGCATCACCATCACGGAAAAGCTAGGCAAAGCCAACCACGCAATGTGGAAAGCTCAGATCCTCGCCGCTGTGCGTGGAGCACGCATGGAAGGGCATCTCACCGGTGCCTCCGTCGCCCCTACTACAGAAATTCCTGGCAAGGATAGCGACGGCAAGGAGACTACGGTCTCCAATCCAGCCTATGAGGTGTGGTACTACAGAGATCAACAAGTACTCGGCTTTATGCTGGGTTTCCTTGGGCGCGAGGTGCTCGCCCAGGTAGCTGCTCAAGACACTGCAGCTAAGCTGTGGGCTGCGATCGAAGGCATGTACGCGTCGCAGAACAGGGCGAGGGTTGTGAACACACGACTCGCGCTCGCTACCGCACAGAAGGGCACCCAGACTGTCACTGAGTACGTCGGAAAGATGCGTACCCTCGGTGATGAGATGGCTGCTGCGGGAAAGCCAATTGAAGACGACGAGCTCCTGACGTACATCCTCACCGGCCTCGACATCGAGTTCAATCCGGTGGTCACCTCCCTTCTGGCCAGGAAGGAATCAGTTACTGTAAGTGAAGCGTACTCTCAACTTCTTGCCTTTGAAACTCGTATGGAGATTATGGGCAATGGTAATTCCTCTGGCTCTTCGGCCAACTCGGCAAGCCGGGGAGGCCGTGGAGGTGCTGGTGGTCGGGGCCGTGGCAATGGTCGCGGTCGCGGTCAAGGAGGAGGACGTGGACGCACTGGCTTCAACAACAACAACTCTCAACGCAATGGAGGAGGTGTTGGCCGTGGCAATCAGGGCCGCAGTAATCCAGGAGGTGCAAGACCGGTGTGCCAGGTTTGTTTCAAATCTGGTCATACCGCTGACAGGTGCTGGCATAGGTTCGAGGAGGACTTCGTCCCCGAAGAAAGGCATGCTGGTGCTGCGATGAACTCCTACACGATCGACAACAACTGGTACACTGACACCGGTGCCACCGACCACATCACGGGAGAGTTGGAGAAACTTTCTGTCCGTGAGAAGTACAATGGTGCAGATCAGGTCCACACCGCCAATGGTGCAGGTATGATCATTAGACATATTGGTCATTCTACTATTCGTACCCCAGATAAAAACCTTGAACTTCGAAATATCCTTCATGTTCCCTCTACCAAAAAAAATCTACTTTCAGTTCATCGTCTTTCATCTGATAACAATGTGTTCTTTGAATTTCACCCTGATTTCTTTCTTATTAAGGATCGGGACACGAGGAGCACTCTACTTAGGGGGCCATGTCGAAGGGGGATGTACCCTCTTCTTTCTACACCAGCATCAATCAAGCAAGCTTGTGGAGTCAATAAAGTGCCACTTGATAGATGGCACAGTCGTTTAGGACATCCTTCTTTTCGTATTGTTGAGAGAGTTCTTAGAGATCATAAACTTCCATGTTCTTTTGATTTGAATAAAGATGCTGTGTGTGATGCTTGTCAGAAGGGCAAGAGTCATCAATTACCATACCCCACGTCAACTAGTGTTTCCTCTCAGCCGCTTGAACTTGTTTTCTCTGATGTCTGGGGCCCTGCACCTGAGTCGGCTAGTAGATTTAAATACTATGTGAGCTTCATAGATGACTACAGCAAATTCACATGGATATATCTCCTAAAATATAAATCTGAGGTCTTTGAAAAATTCAGAGACTTCCAAAACCTAGTAGAGAGAGCCTTTGATCGTAAGATTCTTGCTGTACAAACCGACTGGGGAGGGGAGTATGAAAAATTAAATCCTTTCTTTACAAAGATTGGGATTTCTCATCTAGTGTCATGCCCCCATGCTCATCAGCAAAATGGGTCGGCCGAACGTAAGCATAGACATATTGTGGAAGTAGGGCTATCCTTGTTGGCTCACGCACACATCCCCTTGAAATTTTGGGATGAAGCTTTTCTTGCTGCGACTTTCCTCATAAATAGAACTCCTAGCAAGATCATCAGTTTTGAAACACCTCTCCAGCGTTTATACCATATTCAACCAGATTATAAGTCCTTAAGGGTCTTTGGCTGTGCATGTTGGCCTAATTTGCGCCCCTATAATAAGCACAAACTTGCCTTCCGATCAAAGGAATGCGCTTTCCTGGGTTACAGTAATCTCCACAAAGGTTTCAAGTGCTTAGACATCTCCACTGGTCGGGTATATATCTCCCGTGATGTCACGTTTGATGAAAACGTTTTTCCGTTCTCTAAATTGCATGAAAATGCTGGAGCACGTCTTAGATCGGAGATTCTTCTTCTACCTAGTTCCCTTCGAAATCCGGGGGACGATTCAGTAGATGATCCTATGTCTAATGGTGATTGCACTAATAATTTCTGTGAAGAAACAGGTGAAGAAACAGGAGATTTGGCTACTGGAGCATCAAATACAAGTGCAGGCATGAGTACCGGAGGTGATCTGCTCTTTATTCCGAGCCAATCCGCATCGGGATCGCTACCTGCAGGCGATGCAATGCCAGCAGCAGGCGGATCCGCCTCGGCGACAAGAGGGGCTCCTCCGCTCCAATCTGGCACGGGCACGCGGCAGCCACCGGCGTCGTCTCCACCAGCGGCCTCTCCGGGCCAACCAGGAGGTGCCACACCACCTGCAGATCAGCAGCGGTCTGCGCCAGGGGGGGCAGAATCAGGTGACGCAGCATCTGCTTCCCCAGGATCTTCTGCATCAGATGGATCTCCAGCGCCGGCTGATGCTCCAGCAGCCCCGCTGGCTGATGCTCCAGCAGCCCCAGCAGCTCCTGAATGCCCACGGACTCGACTACAAGATGGCATTCGCAAACCTAAGGTATATACTGATGGTCACATTCGTTATGGTTTCTGTGCATCCACTAGTGAACCACGTAACATAGAAGAAGCTTTAGCCAGTAAACATTGGAAGGATGCCATGGATGTAGAGTATGATGCTTTGATGAAAAACAAGACGTGGCACTTGGTTCCACCAAAAAAGGGTATCAATCTCATAGATTGCAAATGGGTGTTCAAACTTAAATACAAAGCTGATGGGTCTTTAGACAAGTATAAAGGTCGATTAGTAGCGAAAGGGTTTAAACAAAGATATGGGATAGATTATGAAGACACTTTTAGTCCTGTGGTCAAAATGTCTACAATTAGAATCATTCTTTCTATTGCTGTCTCGAAAGGATGGAGTATGAGGCAGCTTGATGTACAAAATGCCTTCCTTCATGGTATTTTGGATGAAGAAGTATATATGAAACAACCTCCTGGATATGTAGACAAGACAAGGCCTAATTATGTGTGCAAATTGGATAAGGCATTGTATGGTTTAAAACAGGCGCCCAGAGCATGGTTTGCCAGACTTAGCAACAAATTAATTGCACTTGGGTTTTATGCATCTAAGGCCGACACTTCTCTGTTCTATTTCAACAAGGGATCAGTTACAGTCTTTGTGCTGGTTTATGTTGATGATATTATAGTTGTTAGTTCAACTCCAGAGGCCACTACAGGTTTGCTGCATGAATTAAAAAAGGATTTTGCTCTCAAGGATTTGGGCGAACTGCATTACTTTCTTGGTATGGAGGTGACCAAGGTACGTGAAGGTATAATTTTGTCACAAGATAAATATGCATCAGATTTGCTTAAGAAGGTGAATATGGTAAACTGCAAACCTGTTTCTACTCCTATCTCAACTAGTGAGAAGTTGTCAGCCTTTGTGGGAACTCCCCTGGGTCCTAATGATGCTACAAACTATAGAAGTGTAGTTGGTGCTCTTCAATATTTGACTCTCACAAGACCTGATATATCTTTTGCTGTTAATAAAGTTTGTCAATTCCTTCATGCTCCAACTGAAACACACTGGTCAGCAGTCAAAAGAATATTAAGGTATGTGAGGGCGAACACTAAGATTGGGCTGAAGATAAGCCGGTGTAAATCATTGCTAGTTAGTGGTTTTTCAGATGCAGACTGAGCCGGCTCTCTTGATGATAGAAGGTCTACAGGAGGATTTGCAATTTTCCTTGGTTCAAATTTGATTTCCTGGAGTGCTCGGAAACAAGCAACGGTCTCTAGATCAAGTACAGAGGCTGAATATAAAGCTGTAGCAAATGCAACGGCAGAAATTATGTGGGTTCAGATTTTGTTAAAAGAAATTGGAATACAAGCTCCTAAAGCTGGTAAGCTATGGTGTGATAATTTGGGTGCCAAATATCTATCTTCCAATCCAGTGTTTCATGCTAGAACTAAGCATATAGAAGTTGATTATCACTTTGTTAGAGAACGAGTCATGAGGAATTTGTTGCAAATAGACTTTGTTCCTACAGGTGATCAAGTTGCAGATGGTTTCACTAAACCTATCACGGTGCGACAATTGGAGAATTTCAAACACAATCTCAACCTTAGACAGGTGTGATTGAGGAGGGGTGTTAGATAAACCTCATGAGTTGTAACAGGCGCACAAGATATTATCCTGGTTGTTAGTCAATGTTGGTTGTAGATGTATCTAATTGTTGTAATCTAGGGTATAGTCTATCTGTTGTGATCTCAACAAACCAACAACCAGAGATGAGTCTTGTGCGCCAAGATGTACACCACGCGTGGGGTTGTTCCACGCATTATATCAACACGCACCGCCGGCGCCAAGGGCATGCACGGTGTTCCCATCCAAGCTACCGCTCCTCTGATTATTCTCACAATCTCGTGATCTATAACAGCAGTAGTTCCTGGTTTATGGGGTAGAAAATTTTGTTTTGCGCTAGCGTAACCACCCCGTATCCCTTCACACTATAGTCAAGAACACTTGATTACATACGAGGCTGAATATTAACCGTGGTGAGAACGAACTCACGCGCCGTCTCACTGCTGGTCGTGGAATGCATTTCCTTGATACCACTCATTCTGAATGAAACTAGTGACATCTGCATAAGCACATGCCATATCATCAGCCTCCACTGAGTATGCTGTGTTAAAAAAATAGGGTAATTAGAGAGAATTAGGGAGGTGGATCGGAGTGAAGAATCACTCGCGCAAGATCGCTAGGGCTAGAAAGTCTAAAGATGAGCCCGCTAGTTATAGCCAAGAAGTGAGCATTTTTTTTAGATTAAAGAACAGAGTTCCGGCCTCAACACTCCAGGAGTGCTTACGGCCAATGATTACAAGCTACAGCTACCCAGCTGCAAACCAAAGAAGTCAGCATACAAGTCATTTTATTTTTACTGCTAACTTATATAGTGGATGGCAGACTTGTGTGCCATGATGTTCTACTACCTCGGTCGATCGAGTATTGCTTGGCCCGGAGAAGATGAGGAATCCGCATTGGTGGATCCATTTTTACTTATAAGCGCACATCTCACAAATGATGAGCATCAACCTAGGTGCCCGACCGTTGAAACCTAGCTGGCCATGGAACATTCATGCCTGAGGCCTCTTATTCCGAAGGTAGCAAAGTGTGGAAGCACGACTTGCAATAGGTGGTGAGAGAACAGGTGAAAACAAAGTGTTAAAAGGAGCACGCACGCGCCATCGCGCAAAGTGTCAAGTGACGGCAGTGAACATGTAGTTCTGTTTTTCACCATTTATGATTTTTCAGACAGTGTGTTTTTGTTTATTTTGTTTCGATATTCATTTACCTTGATAGGTGACATAAATTAGGTAAATACAGTCATCGTAACACAACACTTGTTATGCTGGAGCACAGAGCAAAAGATCTATCAGCTGCTTCTTCGGTAAGACGGAGGCTATTATTTGGTTCATTAAAGTTCTGAAGAGTTTAATTTGTTTGCGTACATTATCTAGTGGCACACATCTATTGCGTATTTTAGAAAATAAAAGTTCTATTACATGGCGATACAACACTACACAGCTAGATACATGGCCTGACTTTGTTTTTTTTTTGGGTAAATTATATTAAGAGAGTGCTTTATTAATTAAACATCGATGTTGTTAATTACAATCTTGGTTGGTAAGGTCGAACATGCGCACACGCGTTTGCCTTAATTAAAATGTAGGTTTAGCTAATAATGAAAATTCATTTAATTTCTTTGCGACCTGGTTATACTCTTCACATGTTCGTCTATCTCCCACTCACCAACCAGCTGAGCCATTTCTCTTCCCACTGATACTCCAAAGGCAGTATCAGATTTATCTTTTTTTCTTCAGAGCACTTACTGCTCTGCTTTGCCTAGCTATCTAGTGGGATGCGTTTCCCTGATGCCGCCCATACTCAAAACAATAATGCCCTGATGCATGTGGTTAAGTTTACCTCTACCGAGTGCTTATAATAAGGTAAATAAAAGAAGCAATGCAGACTTGAAGATCTAGAGGGGTGGCATGCAGCGGCAGTGAGCTAGCTGTAGTTGTTATATAGTGCAATTGAGACTGATTTTATTAATTTGACAGATTTTATGTAGGAAGCAGCGCACGTGTAGTGCACAAGTCATGTACGTTCTACTGGAACCCTATAAGCCGTTGGTTTTTTCTCAGCTCGTATAGCTAAAAGGAGATGGATAAATAAAGGCAAACTTAAAAACTGAAATAAGTGCAGTGGATTTAATTTCAATATTTCCATAAATATAAATTGTATCATACTATCTATTTCTCTCTATTGGTTGTATGCATCCTATTAATGCAGAAGTCTGGAAAATAGTTTAAGAAATTTGTATTACTGTGAGACATGGGTACCCCTGGGTCCCCACCGACCAGGCTCACGGCCGTCCCCGACAAGTGGGTCCGGCCCACCAGAAGACTCGCCGACCTGACAGTGGGCCCAACCGACCTAGTTGGCGGCCCACACGACCTCCTAAAGACCTTCCAGAAGATTCCAGACGACCTTATCCGGAACGACTTCAAGACTTGGCGTGCAAGACAAGACATCGGTGGATTCCGACCAAGCAGATCGACGGATATGACAAGTGTTGTAATCAACTTGACTTAGGTCTCCTGGTCGTAACCGACCAGGAATCTGGGAACCGACCTTGTCCGGTGGCCAATATAAGATAAGGCGGGCAGGGCGACCCCTTGTACAATCACGCAATCCTCAAGCAATCTACACCAACAACTGGACGTAGGGTTTTACTCTCCGGAGGCCCGAACCAGTATAAACTCGCCGTGTTCTCTGTGTTCCGTGTGCTCGTGCGCAACCTTCGAGTTCTGAGCCTTAGATTCCCCCTCGCCGAACAACTAAACCACCGGGGTTGACCCCCCTGTGGGCTGTCTAGATCTAAACATCTGACAGTTGGCGCGCCAGTTAGGGGAGGAATCCAGGGTTCTTCGTGCAACTCGATGGCTTCGTCAAACGGTGTCATCTTCCCGGAGAGCATGGCGGACATCCTCGCCAACCCCATCGACATCTGCTTCGGCTCTATGCCGGCGGGATCCACCGTTCCAGCCGTGTGCCACATCATCGAAAGCGCTGCGGTCACCTCCAACCAGCAGGTCGGATCCGATCTGCTGGAGAAAACCCACCCACCCACACCTAGCGACCTGATCGCGGGGCTCGATCGCGTCGAAGACATGCTCTCTGACACGATCAATGTCTGTGAGCGCGTCAAACGCCCTCGCAGGATCCCTCCATCTTCATCCCGCATGCCCCTTGGTCTGCGGAACGCAACTCATGCAGCGTCTCGCAACATGAAGAATAAGCTTCAGATCCAACCTGAACCCAAGATCCCAGATCGTGGGAACTGCAGGGGTCACCTCGACGACCCTTGCCCTCGCCAGTGCCGTGTGCTCAAGAAGCTTCGCCGACCTCTCACCGCGGCTCATCGCCGCCAGTTTAACCGCGAGCCATCTCCGGACCGCCTCGCGTTTCAGATCGCTCATACGACCATCTCCCCGAACTATCCGGGAGAAGTGTTTGAGATCTCAGACCGAGAGGTCCTCGTGGTCTCCGCAGACGTACCCCCTCAACCCGGAGAGACAGATGAGCAGCGCATAGAGCGCGAGAACGCTAACGCCGCGCGAGCTACGCGTCGTCAGCAAGAACTCGAAGCAGCCGCAGGTCAGCCCGCGGGCAACGTCGTACAAGGTGCCGGCGACCAACCCGCAGGCAACGTCGTCAACGGGGCACAAGCCCCCGCAGCTCCAGCCGCCCCTTAGCAGCAACAGAATCGCAACGAGCCTCGTCGAAACTGCCTACGTGCCAGAGACCTCCTGAGGGACTTTGAGCAAGATGGTCATGAAGTCTATAACTCTCCCCAAGCAAACTTAGGCCCAGCCCTTGCTGCGCTGGGTCAACTTGAGGATACTCCTGCAATACGGCGCCTGCAAGCTCACATCCGCGTCGCTACCGCCCAGGTCGAAGAAAGGGGTCCAGGATACAGCAGATTAGCTTCAAGCTCCTACTCCAGGAGTAGGTCGGAATGACCTCGTCAGCAGCGCCACAACAACACCCCCCTTCAGCCCGTAGCTGAAGAGGGAGGAGGCGAAAACGAAGTCACACAGCCGGTCAACCCCGCTGCCAACTTCGCTACCAATCCAGCAGCTAATCTAGCTGCCAACACCGCTGGTAACGCTCCTCGCAATGCCCAAAACAACACCGCCAATGCGGCTGGCGCCCAACAGCAGAATGTTGCCGCCAACGCAAGACAGAACGCTAGAGCTCAACCTCCACCAGTACAAGCCAACCATGCTCAGAGCAGTCAACGTCAACGTGCACGAGACGAAGTGGAGATAGCACGCCGTGCCAACTACGACCGCGTCAACGGGGTCCCCAATCCCCTTGATGCCAATAACCCTATTCAAGCAACAGAACTCCGGCAGATGCACGACCAAGAGCTCCTACGACGTGCCCAGTACGACCAAGATAACGGTCCTCCAGATGACCTCTATGTCATCCCGACGGCCTATGCCCCATCAGCTAGTCCTGGAGCAATCAACAACTTCCCGGCGTTTTCACGTCATCTCAGGACAATCAGATACCCCAAAGACTTCAAGCCAGCCATCGAAAAATACGACGGTCGCTCCGACCCAAGTATTTGGCTCAAGATGTACAGCATCACGGCACGCGCCTCTGGAGGTAATGAGGATCACATGGCGGTATATTTTCCCCTTGTGATGGGCAAAGCGCCACTCCTGTGGCTCGACAATCTTCCTGCGGAGTGCATCACCTCGTGGGCGACTTTGTCATGGCTCTTCACGACCAACTATCAAGCAACCTACAACCACCCTGGCAACATGCATCACCTCGCCAAAGTGCGGATGAGGCGCGATGAAACTCTCTGTGAGTACACTAACCGCTACTTCGAGAATCGCAACACTCTTGCAGGTGTCAAAGACGAAGACGTCATAGCCTACTACAAGAAGGGGGTAACCAACATCAAGCTATTCGAGAAGATCCACGAAGCTGACACCCACACCATCGCCGACCTCATGGCCTACGTCGACAAGCTTGTCGACACTCAAGATGCGGTGATGCACGACTTCAAAGGAGAAGACCACGATGATGGTGGCAGCAGGTCGCGCAAGCGATCAGGCGTGGTCTATGCGACCGATCCACCCAGACCTTCTACCTTCCTTGAAGGCGACTTCAACATGGTCATGGACGACCAGTACCAGTTTCACCGCGACGCCAAGCATACCATGAGGGAGTGCGAACAGCTAAAGCGCGTCCTAGGGGTACCTCCAGAGCCCAAGAAGACCAAGAGCGGCAACAACGACGACCAGAACAGCAGCCGCCGCTACGACAACCGTAACCGTCGACCTGATCGACGTGATTACCATGACCGTCGACCCAACCGTCACAACGACGACAGGGATCGCCGTGACTATCAACGCGACTACCGCCGCGATGATTGACATAACGACTACCGCCGCGACGATCGCCGCGAAGACAACCGCAACGACCGGCGTGATGAGCACTGTTGACAATTCTTAATGCAACTTCCAAAGAATGGATCTAGAAACCATTCTAAGCAATGGCGCAAGAAACGTGATTGGTATAAGAGCCTACAGAAAAATTATGATAGATAATCCGCAAACGCACGGATACCGGTGAGCATTTCACCCGGGGTGATGGGTTTTAAAATATCGTATCCACAGGGAAGATGGATGGATGTAACAACAGACATAGGGATGGTCAATAGATTACTTTATGGACTTTGATGGAATGGCACATACTTTAACAGGGGTAAGCCAAATAATAAAGTAATGATAAATAGACAGGCAGAGGCACATGTGGAGCATAGCATAAACTATTCCTAGTCTAGATTAGAATTGGATTTACTTAAGAGAGACAATTCTATATAGCATACAAAGACTGAGTTTGTTCATCTATTCTAATGTAGCATATCATCATATATAGCATAGTCATGGATAACTGTGAACACCCCGAAGATTACCCAAGAGAATCAAGGACGAAACTTGATCTTCTCAAGAACCATTGTTCGACTAGTCTTATACTCGGGGGGTGGACTACAAAGGACTCAATAGGCCTGTCACGCCCACGATCTACCACACGACCCGGAGTATAAGGTGAACCCGCAAGTAAATTATATCTAAGCATCATGCTTACATACTTTCTACTACCTAGCATATGCGTATAAAATACTAGGAGCTCTACGAATAAGTGCGTAGACTTATCATTGATCATGACTATATCAAATATACTACTAGAATAAAGTAAGAACTTAGCAATTGCACACATGATATTGAAATAGCATAAAGTCATTGAGAAACAATATAAAAACTGAATCTTGATAACTTACAGATCTGAACTGGAGTAAAGCTCAACTCTACTCAAATTTGACTCTCTATCTAGAACTAGGTTCTTGATCTAGAAATTAGATCTTGAACTATGAAGTAGCTATCCTATCTCTGATGTATCCTCTTCTTCTCCTGTCTTGGCCTGATGATGATGATCTTTTGAGAGATGCATACCATGCCCTGGGGGGTCTGGGGTTGCTTATATAGTCCTGAGGGATAATCCATCGTCGTAGGATCAAACCGACCTAAACAAGTGGTTTTGATTAACCCTAAGAAGCGGTGGAGGAACCTTCCCGAAGCAGGGCCTGATCGGGGCCAGGGGGCCCGATCGGCCTCCCCACTGGGCCGGTCGGCCTGGGTTGGGCCCAGGCCGGGCTCCGCCTTCGCGTGTGGGCCTCTTGTCCCTTCTAGATGCGTATTTTCTGGGAGCCCACTTCGGTTGAGTTCGGGAGCCTTCTGGAGCCTTCTAGAATTCATTCTTTTCTCATTTTCCTGAATAGTTCCTGAAAATATATAATTCACCAAAACTCGTGGAATTCATTAGTCCAAGGCCCTATACTACTATTAATTTATCTTTTTGGTCCTTTTTCATGTATTGTTGATGCATAAAAATAAGAGTTAGTGAGCATCAACAACTCCCCCAAGCTTACCTCTTGCTAGTCTCTTAGCAAGACTCAGTGTTACCACAATAAATTCTTTTCCAAGGTAGGATGAAAAAGTCAGACTTTTAAAACCTGCTTATATTTGCTTGAGAACATGGGGCTTTTATCTGCACTTGGGTCTTGAGCAGTTGAAAGATACAACAATTAAGTCAAGCACCATATCTCAAGGTCATGGTTTCACTAAAATTCTGGAGTTTTGCAAAAGATGTTCAAGTTAAAGCTCAGAGTACTCCTGTATGACAACTTGATATGATAAAATTTTGAAAACTTTCAACTTTAGCCTGCTTTTGCTTCTTTTGTTCCTGAAATATATCTCTCTTTCTAGCAATAATCTTAAGAGAACCTTGGGTTACATGACATTAGGAGAGGTGGGCCCTACTCGCCCCGGACTTTTGTCCATTTTTCTCTCCTTAGAGATGTGGGCTCTTCTCGCCCTCGGACTTGTGTCTATTATTCATCTCTAATTTATTCTTTTTAGGGAGGTAGGCCCTTCTCGCCTAGTAGAACACTTGTTCGTTTCTCTCCCTCTCTCATCTCACTTTTTCCTCTCTTTCTTTCTTTTTTTTCTTTTTTTAATGTCATGCCCAAGTCTCTTTGAAAGCATAGAGAGATATAAAACTGGAACACTCTTAGCAAATTTTCAACAAGGCTTTCTCTTTTTTTTTAACAGGACATAACGTCTTATGTCATCCAGGAGACTCGTTATATATAAATCTTATGATTAAAAAGTGAATCTCCAGAATTTAGTGTTACTTTGAACAAGATAAACAACAGCTCAACTTAATCATGTCAATCAATCAATCACCTAGACTTAGATCAAGAAATTGCTCCCACAAGAATCTCAAACTCAAAGCATGTTTCAAAAATCTAAACAATTGTATCCATGTCTTGGGCGAACTTCAAACGATGGTAAGCTAGGTATTTGCAGAAATGAAGAGCATTTGTTTATCATGTCCATTTAGCATACTTCTCCAGTTCTTTATTTATTTTAAACAAGGGAAATTTTTATTTTATTTTATTATTATTTCAAACTTATCAAAATAAACAAAAACTTAAAATATAAAATATATAAAATAGATAGTGATACTTACCTTGGGGGCTTCTCCCCCAAGCTGCTTGATTCTACATCCCCCACTGGCGAAATCTTCTTGCCAGTAGTTCAGCGTTTGCATCTGCGGTTTCTTGTATGTCTTCTAATCGTTGTCCCGCCTGGTCCATCCACTGTTGATGTTGACGTAACATGTTGGTGTGGATATCCTGAGTGTTCATTTGCATCCTCATGTTGTCATGGACACCTTGGCGGAACATCGCAGTGTACTGATGGTCGAATCCTGAAAAAGAGTTACGGGCAGGTACAAAATTCGAAGATGATGCGTAAAACCTGCCACTTCCAAACTCCTGTCCTCCGAGGTTGCTTGGTCCCTGCGGTGGTAAATCTCCTCCTTGGTACGCGCGACGAGGGTATGTTGGCACGAAGTTCTCATATGATCGATACGCAGCGTCTTGGGGCAGTGGGTCAGCTCCGGCGTAGTTTGACGATGAAGCTCGAGCTGTCATTCGTGGATGTCGCTGCTGAACCGGTTGTGCCTGCTCATCAATCAGAAAAGATTACACAGAATATATACCCAATCCCGGGTTAGGTAACGGTATCGCGTTCTTATGGTGGATGTAGTGCAATTTTTCTTGAATTCTCTTGACCCATCTTCCTTGGCGGAAGTAATCGTAGCCGATGATCTCACGAGGAGTGTCAATGTCGATGATAGTGGCATCTCCAAGGATGCCCAAGTCATCGGCTATCCGGGTGATCAGAGAGGTGCAGCTTACGTCTCCAACTAGGTTGGGGAACGAAAGCCAGTGCTCTACTAGCATCTTGACAGGGGACACAGCTTGTCTTTTCAGGGCAGCATAAATCAGCTGCATATCCCCTACTCTCACGCTGATATTATCATTGCGTGGAAAAAGAACAAGGCTTATCCACTTGTGAAAGAATCGGAGAGTGGGATGCTGAATGTCATTGGTGCGCGGTTTGTGCGTGTTCTCTTTCCCTGTAACGTCCGTCCAGAGGATTAGCCTATCAAAATCTTCAAGAGATGAGTCTAAATCTAAGGCACATCCTTCTGCGAACCCTAAGGCGTTGCTCAGCTTTCTCCAAGATAGAGTGTGCTCTTGACGGAATAACCGAAAGGTTACCCCATCGTTAGAGGATTTCAAAGTGCAAAGGAACTCTAAAGTGAGGAGCCGGCTACCCCTTTCAGAAGTGTTATAAAAAGAGGTCCACCCCAACAAAGCAAGAATTTGGCTGAACTCAGAGTCCAAGCCTGCTTCTTGCATAAATTCTTCGCTAAACATGGGTGTAAGGACAAAAGAATGTTTCTTCAGTTTCTCATACCGTTCCTTCTCTTCTCCTCTCCTGATGTGCAAATGCACATCAGCGGTTAGGATCTTTCCTTGTGATTGCGATGCTGACGGAGAGGGGTTAGAGACCGGTGAGGGAGACTCCTGAGAGTCTACACTCATCGACCGTCGGGAGCTGGCTCTGGAGCTAGAGCGTCTAAGGATTCTCCCGAACGTGGTGTCTAAGGTTTTCAAGAAAAGTTTAGAGCTAGACTTCCCTTAGATTTCTTCTCCACTCTCTTCCTAAACTTCCTTTCTCTTGAGGCAGAACTGCAAAGGCTCGAAGGTGTGGTTTTCTGGGCTGTTGAGTGTGTGAAAAACTGGGCAGGAGGTGGCTGTTTTTATAGGGCTAAGGGGGGTGGCCGGTCGGCCTGCTGGTGGGGCCGGTCGGCCCCACCTGCCCTCCACTCGGGTGCTCTCTCCTCCATCCATTTCCTGCTGTCTTCCAACGCTAGAATAAATGCCTTGTGAATGGGAAAAAGAGGTGCTAGTGGAAGAAGTGATAAGATAAGGTAGGTAAAGATTTGATGTGTATTCCTATGACATGTGGGTCCCAAGTGTAAGGGTAATAGCAAATATAACAGCAAAAATATGGTAGTAAAAATATATTTTTATGCCACCACGAAAAATTATTATACGGGTTTTGACACACCGTAAAAATTATTTACCACGGGGCGTGAAAAAGTTTTTACTATTGCAAATGTGGAATTCAGAAATATATTTTTTTGTTTTTACCGGTTACCTTTGGCGAGGGTTCGGGACTTCCGAGTCTTCTAATCTTCAGATGCATTCTCCGTCTTCAGAGATGACGGTCCTTCTGACGATGTCTTTTCTTGATCGATTCTGTTCGCGTTGATGCTGAGCTCTGGTCTAGGTTTGAAAGCAAACTTCTCCTCCCTTCCATTGATCTCAAATGTGATCTCTCCTCCGCCTACATTGATGTGTGCATTGGCGATGCTCAGGAATGGTCGCCCGAGAATCAGTGAAACCCTGGAGTCCGGGTGCATATCCAATACCATGAAATCAACTGGCACCAAGAACTCTCGGATTTTCACTGGCACATTCTCGGCGATTCCTGATGGGTAGCGAACTGATTGATCTGCCAATTGGAGACACATTGATGTTGGAACCAAGGTAGGGTGCTTGAGCTTGTCGAAGACAACCTTGGGCATCACACTGACACTTGCTCCAAGATCACAGAGTGCATTGTTGAAGTATTGATTTCCAATGGAGCACTCTATAGTGGGGCATCCTGGATCCTTTTTCTTGATGAGCGATGTGTTCAGGATTGCCGCACTACATTCTTCGATCAACTTGATGATCTCCGTAGTTGGCAAAGGTTTCTTCTTATTCAGGATGTCTCGGATGTACTTGGCATATGTCGGAACTTGCATGGCATCCAATAGAGGTATGTTGACATAAAGCTTCTGGATGACTTCGACGAACTTCCCGAATTGATCATCAACTTGAGGTTTTCTCACTCTTCTTGGATATGGTATGAAGTTGGTGTCGTGGAAATCTTGTCTTGCTGAGTCTTGTTCTTCTTGCACGACTTCTTCTATGTTATTATCCTTCTCTGGAGCTTCGGCTGGTGCCACAGGTACTGCAGGTGTTGCAGGTGCTGTGTGTGTTCTAGCCGGTGGTCTTGCTGTGCCCTCGGGATATGGTGGATCTATTGTTTGCTTGCCACCTCTTGTTTGGACATTAAATACCTGCCCAGGGTTAGTGGCAATAGGTGCAACAGCAGACAATTTTGATAGCTTTGATTCTAGTTTAGCATTAAAGATAGCTTGATCTTTTAAGATTTCAGAAAAATTATCTATCTTAACATTTATGTCTTCTAGAATCTTATCATTAGCAACAAGCTTCTTAGAGAGATTATTGGTTATTTATCCTGTTCTTCAATTAACTCTCGTAGTGAGGGTCGCTTGGAATTATTACCTGTATACTTACCTGCGTAAGTCGGTCGTGGTTGTAGGTCTTTTTCTTGGGTTGGTGCTGACTTGTGAACCACTAAGCTTGAATTTCTTGAAGTATTCATTGAATCTTGTAAAGCTTGTCGATCCTTCTTGAAGTGGGCTCGTTCCTCAAGCCTGTTCAACAGCACGTCCATACTTGTTGATAGTTCTTTCAACTCTTCATCTTCTTGTACTTCTTCATTCTGATGATATTGTTGAGTGTTCTTCTGGGTCCAGCCTTGATTTTCAGATATCTTCTACATAAGTGTATTGGCTTGTCTCGTAGTGAGTGACAAGAATGATCCTTTAGCAGCTGCATCTAGATGCTCAGACGCTTTTTGATTTAATCCATGGTACAAGCTTTGTAGGAGCATCCATTCTTTTATTCCATGGTGAGGGCAATCTGATATATATTCTTGCAAACGTTCCCATGCCTCTGGAATTGACTCGCCTTTCTGCTGCTGGAAATTGGTGATTTTTCCACGTAAAACATTGGTTTTGCCTGTGGGGAAAAACTTTGATAGGAAGGTTGTAGAACATTCCTCCCATGTGTTGATTTCATTGGAGTAGAACCATTGTCTCGCCCTTCCCTTTAGTGAAAATGGGAATAAGCGGAGTAGGATCGTTTCCTTGGGAATGTCTTTGATGGAGATGGTGGCGCCTTTCTCCAAAAAGTTCTGGAGATGAGCACTTGCATCTTCATGTACCTTTCCACTGAATAAATCAGCCTGCTCCAAGTTGATGAGGCTAGGCTTAAGCTCGAATTCATGATCGATTGTTGGTCCAATGCGAATATTATTGATGTTTGGAGCAGAGAATTCCAACAATGTCTTCTCAGCCATGGCTTCAGAACTTGGTGTAAAGCTTCCTTGGTTGATTTGACTCGAATTATTGAAGTGTGGTGAATCACAATCAAACCTGTTAATACCCTGCAAATAAGATAGACAAAAACAAACAAGGGTAATTCTGTTTAAGCAGATGTGCCAAATTACAAAGTCTCATTAAAGTATCTAGCCATCGATTTTCTAAAGGTAGCCATCCAATCTTCCCCGGCAACGACGCCAGAAATGCTTGTTGACAATTCTTAATGCAACTTCCAAAGAATGGATCTAGAAACCATTCTAAGCAATGGCGCAAGAAACGTGATTGGTATAAGAGCCTACAGAAAAATTATGATAGATAATCCGCAAGCGCACGGATACCGGTGAGCATTTCACCCGGGGTGATGGGTTTTAAAATATCGTATCCACAGGGAAGATGGATGGATGTAACAACAGACATAGGGATGGTCAATAGATTACTTTATGGACTTTGATGGAATGGCACATACTTTAACAGGGGTAAGCCAAATAATAAAGTAATGATAAATAGACAGGCAGAGGCACATGTGGAGCATAGCATAAACTATTTCTAGTCTAGATTAGAATTGGATTTACTTAAGAGAGACAATTCTATATAGCATACAAAGACTGAGTTTGTTCATCTATTCTAATGTAGCATATCATCATATATAGCATAGTCATGGATAACTGTGAACACCCCGAAGATTACCCAAGAGAATCAAGGACGAAACTTGATCTTCCCAAGAACCATTGTTCGACTAGTCTTATACTCGGGGGGTGGACTACAAAGGACTCAATAGGCCTGTCACGCCCACGATCTACCACACGACCCGGAGTATAAGGTGAATCCGCAAGTAAATTATATCTAAGCACCATGCTTACATACTTTCTACTACCTAGCATATGCGCATAAAATACTAGGAGCTCTACGAATAAGTGCGTAGACTTATCATTGATCATGACTATATCAAATATACTACTAGAATAAAGTAAGAACTTAGCAATTGCACACATGATATTGAAATAGCATAAAGTCATTGAGAAACAATATAAAAACTGAATCTTGATAACTTACAGATCTGAACTGGAGCAAAGCTCAACTCTACTCGAATCTGACTCTCTATCTAGAACTAGGTTCTTGATCTAGAAATTAGATTTTGAACTATGAAGTAGCTATCCTATCTCTGATGTATCCTCTTCTTCTCCTGTCTTGGCCTGATGATGATGATCTTCTGAGAGATGCATACCATGCCCTGGGGGGTCTGGGGTTGCTTATATAGTCCTGAGGGATAATCCGTCGTCGTAGGATCAAACCGACCTAAACAAGTGGTTTTGATTAACCCTAAGAGGCGGTGGAGGAACCTTCCCGAAGCAGGGCCTGATCGGGGCCAGGGGGCCCGATCGGCCTCCCCACTGGGCCGGTCGGCCTGGGCTGGGCCCAGGCCGGGCTCCGCCTTCGCGTGTGGGCCTCTTGTCCCTTCTAGATGCGCATTTTCTGGGAGCCCACTTCGGTTGAGTTCGGGAGCCTTCTGGAGCCTTCTAGAATTCATTCTTTTCACATTTTCCTGAATAGTTCCTGAAAATATATAATTCACCAAAACTCGTGGAATTCATTAGTCCAAGGCCCTATACTACTGTTGATTTATCTTTTTGGTCCTTTTTCATGTATTGTTGATGCATAAAAATAAGAGTTAGTGAGCATCAACAAGCACCACGACGACCAGCGTGACGATCGTCGTCGACAAGACAACCACAACTGCAATGACACAGGCCGTAAGAAGCCTTCTCCGCCACCACCGCCAAAAGGGGGCAACCCCAATGGCGCGTTTCAGACCGCCAACTGGCAGATCAACTTCATCGTTGGAGGTCGTCAGGCAGCCAAGAGCAACAGACAGCAGCGATCAAACGCAAGAGAGATCGGCAAAGTCAACACAGAAACTCCACAACCTCTACGTTGGTCGGAGTACCCCATCACTTTCTTATGGAAAGACCATTGGGTCCACATACCTGACCTCGGGACCTACCCATTGGTCGTCAACCCCATAGTGGATGGCGCGTTATTGCCTAAGACCCTCATCGATGGAGGCAACAGCTTGAACATCATCTTCACAGAAATGCTGAGAAAGATGGACTTCGACTTCTCCAAGATGACCACCTGTGACGAACCCTTCTACGAGGTCGTGCCTGGCAAGGCTGCATACCCCATAGGTCGTGTATGCCTGCCGGTCACCTTCGGCAAACAGGAAAACTTCCGCACAGAGTACCTGACGTTCGAAGTCGCGGACTTCCGCTCCTCCTACCATGCCATCCTTGGTCGACCTATGTTGGTCAAGTTCATGGCCATACCACATCACACATACCTCATCATGAAGATGCCAGCACCAAACGGGATCCTTTTCGACCACGGTGACATCCTGGTCTCCTACAACTGCGAAAGCGACACTATCGACCTCTCCAAGGTCTCTGCGTGTAAAGCTGCTGCTACGGTCATGGTCGCTCAGGCCGCCAAGATCAATCAAACCACTCTGGAGGTGCCAGAACAGAAGCGAACAACCACTGCCTTGGACCCAAGTCCCGCTGTGAAGAAAGTTTGCCTCGGCCTGCCCGACGCATCCAAGGAAGTCACCATCGGGGCCAACCTCGATCCCAAATAGGAACTCGCGCTCACCAGTTTCCTCAGGGACAACGCCGACATCTTCGCATGGAGCCCGTCCGACATGCCTGGTGTCCCTAGGAGGCTGGCTAAGCACGCCCTCGAAGTAAGCAAGACCGCACGACCTATCAAGCAAAAGCTCCGACGATTTGCAAAAGATAGAAAGCAAGCTATAGAAGTAGAAGTCTGCAAGCTCTTAGCTGCAGGATTCATCCGTGAATGTAAACACCCGGTTTGGCTCGCAAACCCGGTCCTTGTACCTAAGAAGACTGGAGGATTAAGGATGTGTATCGACTACACCGACCTCAACAAGCACTGCCCGAAAGATCCCTTCCCTCTTCCTCACATCGACCAAGTCGTGGACTCCACGGCTGGTAGCGTTCTATTGTGCTTCCTCGACTGCTACTCAGGTTATCACCAGATAGCCTTGAATCCTGACGACGAAGACAAAACAGTGTTCATAACGCCTAATGGCATCTACTGCTATAAGGTCATGACCTTTGGCCTCAAAAACGCCGGTGCAACATACCAGAAGGCGATACAGAAGTGCCTGAAGTCGCAGATCGGGAAGAACGTAGAAGCTTACATCGACGACGTGGTCGTCAAGACCATCGAGCAAGATCAGCTCATCGCCGACCTCACCGAGACCTTCTCCAACCTACGCGAGTACCAGTGGAAGCTCAACCCGACCAAGTGCGTCTTCGGTGCCCCCTCCGGATTGCTCCTGGGCTTCATGGTCGAACACCGGGGCATCAAAGCAAATCCCGTGAAGGTCGACGCAATACGCAACATGGCCAAGCTATTTTGCAAGAAAGACGTCATGAAGCTCACAGGTATGATGGCGGCTCTAGGTCGTTTCATCAGCAAGCTCGGAGAAAAAGGTCTACCTTTCTTCAAGCTATTGAAGAAGGCAGATAAGTTCGTGTGGGACGAAGAAGCACAGGAGGCTTTCGAGGCTCTCAAAGAGTCCTTGACCACGCCTCCAATCATGACACCACCTATAACAGGGGAAACCCTCCTACTCTACATCTCTGCCACCACTCATGTGGTCAGCACAGTCCTCGTCGCAGAACGAGAAGAAGAAGGGCAGGCCTATCCTGTTCAATGACCTGTGTATTATGTAAGCGAGGTCCTTGCCGACGCTAAGACACGTTATTCACAGCCTCAGAAGTTGCTCTACGCACTCCTGATCATGTTGAGAAAGCTGCGCCACTACTTCCAAGCTCACAAGATCACGGTGCCATCATCGTTCCCGCTGGGGGAGATCATTCGCAACCGCGACGCTAACGACCGCATCGTCAAGTGGTCGGTAGAGCTTGGAGAGTTCGACATCGAGTTCTGCCCCAGGCAGGCGATCAAGTCCCAGATCCTAGCTGATTTTGTATCAGAATGGACAGAGATCCAGATGCCCCTCCCAAGGAGCGGCCTGAACACTGGATAATGTACTTCGACGGTGCCCTTAACCTCGAAGGCGTAGGAGCAGGAGTGCTGTTCATCTCTCCTCAGGGAGAGCAGCTCAAATATGTCCTGCAGATACACTACAAAGCCTCCAATAATGGAGCAGAATACGAAGCTCTAATTCATGGGCTCCGTATAGTAGTGTCCCTTGGCATCAAGCGACTACTAGCGTACAACGACTCCAAAGTCGTCATCGAGCAAGTCAATAAGGAGTGTGATTGTGTCAAAGACACAATGGATGCTTACTGTGCTGAGATCCGCAAGCTCGAAGGCCACTTCGAGGGAATTGAGTTTCAGCACGTGCCACGCAACAACAACGTGGCCGCTGACGTACTATCTAAACTAGGCTCCAGGCGAGCTCTAGACCCGGCGGGTGTGTTCGTCCAAGACCTACGCAAGCCATCAATCAAGCTGTTGGACCCGGACAACCCGAACCAAGCACAGCCCGACCCAACTCCAGCACCTCCCCGAGACGTGCTGATGATAGATAAAGAGGACGATTGGCGCGAGCCTTTCCTAGCCTTCCTACTCGACCAACGAGTCCCAGAAGACAAGGCTGAACGAGAGTGTATCACACGATGAAGTGCTAACTACGTCGTGATTGGTAACGACCTATACAGAAAAGCCGCCTCTACTGGCGTCTTGATGAAGTGCATCTTGCAATCAGAAGGTCTCCAGCTCTTGGCTGAGATTCATGGAGGTGAGTGTGGCTGCCATGCGGCATCTGCCAATTTGGTCGGCAAGGCGTATCGATCCGGCTTCTATTGGCCCACGGCCATGTCTGACGCTAAAGACCTCGTCAAGAAGTGCAAAGGATGCCAATTCTTTGCCAAACAGCAGCACCTGCCAGCTCAGGCCCTGCGCATAATCCCCCCATCTTGGCCCTTCGCCATGTGGGGCCTCGACTCCGTGGGTCCGTTCTGAACCGCTCCAGGCGGCTACAGGTATATCCTTGTAGCCGTCGACAAATTCACCAAGTGGATTGAGGTCCGACCTGTCGCAAAAGTCACGTCGGAGGAAGCGGCGAAATTCATGTAAGACATAACACATCGCTTTGGTGTGCCCAACAGAATCATCACCGACCTAGGGACGGCCTTTACAGGGTCTGCCTTTTGGGATTTCTGCCAAGACAACACGATTGACGTCTACTACTCCTCGGTCGTCCACCCCAGGTGCAACGGCCAGGTCGAACGTGCCAATGGCATGGTTCTTCAAGCTCTCAAAGATCGTATCTTTGACGACACTTCAAACTACGCCACCTGGTGGTTAGCCGAGCTACCACACGTGATCTGGGGTCTAAGGATCCAAGTCAGTTCTACCACGGGCTTCTCACCTTTCTTTCTGGTCTACGACTCAGAGGCCATCCTACCCACCGATGTTACCTTTGGAGCTCCACGCATACAGTTCTACGAGGAGGGAGAAGCCGAGCAGACTCGTCGTGTTGACCTCGACAGCCTCGAGGAACAAAGAATGGTAGCCGTTATGAGGCAAGCTCACCACGACCAGCAACTTCGTCGGTATCATGATCGCAACGTCAAGGAGACCTCCTTCAACGTTGGCGACCTAGTTCTAAGGCGTATCCAGAAGACCGACGGCATGCACAAGCTATCTGCCCCTTGGGAAGGACCCTTCATCGTCATTGAAGTCATCAGCCCATCCACATATTGCCTCTAGTGGGGCGATGGGCAAGGCGTACCCAACCCATGGAACGTGGAGCACCTACGACGGTTCTACCCGTAGAATAGATTTTATTACAGCTATGTATTTCTTGTCCTTGTACCTTTTCAGTTTAATAAATATTAATTAAAGCAGTCATCTGCTGTGTCCCGAGCTCTACCTTCTCCTCTTTCATGTCATGAACCCTCCCCCTCGACATGCTCGGGGGCTTAGCCAAAGCCAATACAAAGGTCGAAAGACCTAGGGGTTAAATCTCCTGCTCCTCCCCCTCGACATGCTCGGGGGCTTGGCTCAAGCCAACATAAGGGTCGTTCGACCTGAGGACGTCGTCCCTCATGACTACCTACTTTGTGTTGTTGCGAGCCTGCTTGGTCGTAAGGTTGCAAAACCAGGAGTCCTAGACTCCCTCCCGCGCACCGATCGCACGTAAGTCTCCCTACTGAGCTGTGATGGTCGGTAAGCCAGCCTCTCCGTGAGTAGTGGTTAGCGAAATATGATAAAGACACATCACTTTAAGGCTACCGAGTTCGCGCAAACACAAAACAAGTACGTCATGCAGGCCACAAGAAGGTTATCAAGTAACGTTTTACATGACTGGAGGAGGAAGGGGGTACAGCTCTAGGACTACGACTACTCTTCACCGTCGTCGCCCTCATAGTCAATGGCATCCATTACCGCCATAGTGGCCTCACGCACTTCAAGCTCCATGACCTTGGGATCCTTCGTCGCGTCTGGGCATTCTCCGACCTTGACCATGTCAACGTCAGGGTAGTGGGATTTCACCCGTACCAACGCCTCCGTAGCCGCCGCCAAGCTCGTCGCCTTCAAGAGGTCGAGCAGCTTCTCGGGCGCAGCCAGAAGACGGTCGATAGCTAGCTTGGGTCCTCCCCCTCGACCTGCGACACCACTATGTCCATTGCAAAGTGGGCAGCATTCTTCAAGTCGTTAAGCTCCACCTCTTGCCCTGCAATGATCAGCTGGTCATTCTGCAGCGCCTTCAAAGCTACCTCGAGACTGACCTCAAGGTCCCTTCGAGCCTATTTCTCATAAGCCAGCTTCTGAGATACAGCGTACTCACTGTCTATGGTGCCCTTCATCACTTGCTTCAGCTCTTGAGCACCGGCCTCAACCTCCCGTAGGTTCACCTCCAAGCTTCGGACTTTCTCCTTCGTATTCTTCAGCTCGTTTTTGAGGTCATCCTCTCGCCTGTGGAAATCTGCAATGTACAAGAAACCCTGAGGTCCAGCCCTCAGCAGTACAAGTCAATGATGTAAAAAGTTGCAAGAAAGTTGATCTTACCAATGCTCATAGCGTTGAACTGCGAATTGGCCTCTTGAGTCTTACACTTCTCCTCGGCCAGCTCGTCCTCGAGCTTCGTCTTGTCAGCCGCCGCTGTCTCACAGGCTTGCTTGAGCTCCTGCTCAAGCTCGACCACCCGCAGCTGTAGAGCTGCAGCACCCCTAAGCTGGTCGGCCCTGCCCTTGGCACGGTCGGCCAGTGACTATTGTGCAAAGATAAAACAGGTCGTTAGCTACATCCAGAAAGCAAGTCATTTATTCAACCAAAAACAATGGCTCACCGTGAGGGATTGGCGGAGGGTCAAGATCGCCCGGCGGACTGACCTCATGTCCTCTTCATCGTCAAAGATATCTCCCTCCCAGGGAGTGCCAGTCCAGTCAATGTCTTCACGCCCCAAACTTGGCCCCATTGACGTCGGACCTGATGCCTGCACACCGGTTGTTTCTGGGTTCTCCTGTGGCAGCTCGATCTGTACTGGGTCCGCAGTTGGGCCCTGAGCCGATGTGCTGGGCATCGAGTTGATGGGGTCTGCATCGACAATAGGCAGAGAAGACGACACCCTGACGTCACCAACGGAACCCTGTGCTCCGACCTCAGTGACAGGCGGAGGAGCCGCCGTCCCCACGTCGCCGACCGAGGCCTGTGTCCCGACCTCATGGTCAGACGACCTTGTCCGTGAAGGCGAATCTTGAGCACCCAAGGTGCTCTGAGGCTGGACATCCGACCTGCAGCAATCTTCATCAACACAATACGAGAACCAATGACAGTTAGCAAAAGAATCAACTTCAGTGCCAAGACCTTACCTTACAGTAGCCGGGGCACGCAACTTCGGCCTAAAGGGCCGAACTCGAACCTTCACAGGCATCTTCGCCTGCGCACTAGCGGCAGCCCGCTGTGCATCCCTCATCTGACGGAGGTCGTCTTCGTTCGTCTTCTGCTCTAATTCCCGTTGCCTCTTGGCCGCGGGACTCAACGACCTCCTCGCCGTGTGACCTTTAACAACTGGCGGATCATCGGTAGCCTCATCTTTATCCTCCTCGACCTCCTTGGTCAAAGGTGTAGGAATTATCGGCGTAGGGATCACTGGAGGAGGGCTCGCCTTCCTCTTCTTCTTGTCAGCCTCGAGCTTGGCGGTCTTCACCGTCTCGGCCTTAGCAGCTGCCCTCGAGGTCGACTGCTTTGCTGTTGTTGCCCTCGTCCTGCGCCTGGGCTTCGTGGCGCTGCTTGCCGCAGGGCGGCTCACCACATCGTCACCAACCTCCTGGTCGGTATCTTCATCAGCTTCAACTGATGAATCGGACTGGTAATTCTCCAGCAGCACAGCTACTGGAGGTTGGTACTCTTCCGACCTCAGCTTCCGACGTGGTTCCTCACCCTGTGCAAGGGTGCAGGACACCAAAACTGCATCTCTCGAACCTGCAACAAACGAGTACCAAACAATAAGATTGACGCAAGCAACTAAGCAAGACAAATGACCTAGTAGTCCCAGGACTTACAGGGTCAGCTGGTTGGGTCAAGGAGTGTGCTTTCGGGCACTTCTTGCCCCGGGCACCCCCGGTGTAGATCTGTGACACCCTGGCCACCATCTCCTCTTGGGAGACCTTGCGGTTCACCTCGCGCGTGGGGTCTGACTGCCCCCAATACTCATGCGCCGGATGCACCCGATCCTTGATCGGCTGGATCAGGCGATGACAGAATGACCTCACCACCGAGCCCCCTGTCAGCCCGTTCTTCTTGAGGTCGGCATGCCTCGGGTGGCTCTGCCAGACTCTTTGCAGCTATGCAAGATATCTGGGTGTCTCTACACTCCATACGTTTAATTAGCAACGGTTCCGGACATCATAACTTCAGCTACGACGTAATCGACGACCTTTCCCACAAGTGTGTGTTTCAAGATCCTGCTGGGTATCCTCGGATACTGGGCAACATTGATTTGAGGCCTCTTCGAGGTCGGTACGCCTACAAGGCCTCCCTGAGGTCGGCCCTGCTAGACTCCTTGCAGCCATGCTGGGAGATCTGGGTGCCTCTACACTTCGTTCGATCAAGACCATGACTCAGTTTTCTTCTCTTTTTTGAGCATCAAACCAGTCATGCTGCCTGCTTCAATGCTCGGGGACTACTCTATGAGAGCGTCTTCGACGCCCTCTTGATTTCTTCGTCGTACCGACCTGTTGGGAAATCTGTTTCCCATCACGTCGTTACTCGACCTACTTTTTTCTTTTTCTTTTTTGGATCACCATACCGGCCATCCTGCCCGCCACGAGGCTCGGATACTACTCTACGAGTGCATCCTTGATGCCCTCTGAAATTTTTTCATCGTCGTTCCGATTTATTGGAAGCCAACTTCCCATAAGATCGTCACTCAACCTTTCTTCGTTCGGCAAGACTACAAACAGGTCGGCTGCTAAGCTGATTTCTTTTCCTTTTTGGACTGATGTGCATGCTATTCGACCTGTCGATAGCTCTACGACTTCGTCAAGACCTTTATAAGGTCGCTGCGCCTACACCTCGCTCGGGGGCTTGTGAGACATGGGTACCCCTGGGTGCCCACCGACCAGGCTCACAGCCGTCCCCGACAAGTGGGTCCGGCCCACCAGAAGACTCACCGACCTGACAGTGGGCCCAACCGACCTAGTTGGCGGCCCACACGACCTCCTAAAGACCTTCCAAAAGATTCCAGACGACCTTATCCGGAACGACTTCAAGACTTGGCGTGCAAGACAAGACATCGGTGGATTCCGACCAAGTAGATCGACGGATATGGCAAGTGTTGTAATCAACTAGACTTAGGTCTCCTGGTCGTAACCGACCAGGAATCTGGGAACCGACCTTGTCCGGTGGCCAATATAAGATAAGGCGGGCAGGGCGACCCCTTGTACAATCACGCAATCCTCAAGCAATCTACATCAACAACTGGACGTAGGGTTTTACTCTCCGGAGGCCCGAACCAGTATAAACTCACCGTGTTCTCTGTGTTCCGTGTACTCGTGCGCAACCTTCGAGTTCTTAGCCTTAGATTCCCCCTCGCCGAACAACTAAACCACCGGGGTTAACCCCGCTGTGGGCTGTCTAGATCTAAACATCTGACAATTACACTACTGGAAAAATAGGCATTTGTACCAGTTCGTAACCCTCTGAACCGGTACAAAGCATCCGGTACAAATGTGGTGAAGCATTTGTACCGGGTGAGATACCCGGTACAGATGTAAACATTTTGTACCGGGGCGTGTTACACCCCGGTACAAATGTGTTTGCCTGCCCGAGCCCCCTTTTCCTTCCCTTTGTTTTTTTGTCCTTTTCTTTTCTTTTTCTCATCTCATCTCATCTCATCCATAGCAGGAACACAAGGTTCACAACAACTCCAAAATCACAAGAGTTCTAAACCACACAATCTCAATACATCTCACAATAATACATCACATCTCACAATCTCATACATCTCACAAGGAAAAAATGCAAGATTCACAGCACAATACGATTCACAGAATCAAAAAATGAGAAAAAGAAGAAGAGTTCTACCGGCCTCCGTGCCCGGCCGGCCTCCCAGGCCGCCGCGCGCTTTGCCTCCCGGGCGGTGTCGTGCTCCACCAGCGGGAGGCCACCAGCGTACCTTGCCCGCGCCGGGGAGGCCGCGCCCGCAGGGCCGCGCCGGGGATGCCGCGTCCGCAGGGCGGCCGCCCCCGCGCCCGGCCGCGCCTGGCGGGTCGCCCCCGTGCCACGGCGGGCCACCGTCCGCGCACCGGCAGGCAGGTAGACCGCCCCCTCCCAACTGCGCCCTGAGGTCCCCGCCGCCCCTGCAGTGCAAACACAGAGAGGGTGAGGATCTGGATGGAGATGAATGGTGAAGAGAAGAGAGAGGGAGGGAGGAACAGATCGAGAGAGATGGAGGCCAGGGGGCATCGAGAGAGATTTTTCTAAGTATGCAGTATGGAATGAAGGGGATGGATGGGGTGAAGATTTGTACCGGGTTGAGGTTTGGCCTGGTATAAATGTGCCCACATTTATACCGGGTGGTGGCTCCGCCCGGTACAAATGTGAGGCCATCACATTTATACCGGGCGGAGCCACCAACCGGTACAAATGTGAGGCATCTATACCGGTTGGGTTGGATCAGGCCCCGCCGAGGCTCTGTGAGAAGACATTTGTACCGGTAGGTGGCTCCAACCGGTACAAATGACATTTGTACCGGTGGGCAAAATACCCGGTACAAATGAAAAATTGGGCCTGGGATATATGTGCGATTCTCTAGTAGTGTTAGCTCGATGTAAAAAACCTTGAATTTAATAAAATTTCCCTTACCGAAAAAATCTAAATATACATCTAAGTTCAAATTCGGCCTTATTGTAAAACAAGAATTAGTGATCAGTTACACTAATTATGTTATCTAGATAAATATGTGATTAGTCTATGTAATTAGTGATGTCATTAGTGGTAACCGCCTTTTCTCAAAAAAAGGCCAGTTCCGAAGGGGCCAATCCCTTCCGAACAGACACACCAACATATGCCGCTTGGGCCAGTATATCTGTATATATATCATCTATGTAAAGAGAATCCCCCATCTCAATCATTCCATTTGACGTCGTTGTCATTCCATTTCATTCCATCTTCGAACTAGCCTGATTTTTTTTTTAATTTGGCCTATGCTTCCTTAGTTCCGTATGAGCTACTAAAGAATCATTAAATTCTGCTGGCAGAACCGGCACTAGGCCAGAAACGATTTGTCCTGGCGGCTAAAACTGGTCTTTGCTGGCGGGCGCAGCACCCGTCAGCAACTTTGAGCCAGTAGAAATGGCCCTCTGTGCTGTCGGGTGCCCCGCCCGCCAGCACAGAGCCATTTGTGCTGGCGGGTGGCTTAAACGCCTGCCAGCACAAAGGCCATCAGTGCTGGCGGTTTGTTAAGCAGCCCGCCAGCACAAAGGCCATCAGTGCTGGCGGTTCGTTAAGCAGCCCGCCAGCACAAAGGTCATCTGTGCTGGCGGTTGCTTAGGCCGCCCGCCACAGAAAGCATTTTCCCATTTGCTATATAATTCCCCATAATTGTTTATTATTTGTATATAATTTGTCATTTTCGTTTATTATTTGTATTTGGCCGTTATATTCGCCCGTATTTTTTTTTATATTTGCATTTGTAGGCCAAATTCACTTTAATTTATTGTAATTTGTATTTAACCGCCAAATCCAAATATGTCTGACAAACACATAATCCAAACTAAAATATAAAAATGTATACATAAGTCACATTACAAAAAAACATCGTACATAATAGATAACCCTAAGACACCCATCTACGTAACCTTTCTGCATCGTCTAATGTCAAGACTCCTTCTTTATCGAAGAATTCTCCATCCTCGTGGCAAATCTCACGTAGGATGAATCTCGCCATGTTGTAAGGAATCGGATGCTCGTTAGCCTAAGAGGGGGAGGGGGTGAATTAGGCAATCTAAAACCTTAACCTATGGCTTCACTACTTTTGCATAAAGATAAACTAGAACATACTATCTAGATGTGCAACTATGGTTGTTCTAGTGTGAAACTCCCATCCCAAAACAAGATTTGCAACCTATAGCCAATCCTAGCATGATACTACTCTAGGAAAGTAAAGGCAAGCAAAGATTGCAATAGAGTAAATGCGGAAACGTAAAGGGGATGAGAGGAAGCAAACTCTTGACACGCGATTTATCCCGTGGTATCGGTAGGCACTAAGCCACCCCTAGTCCACGTTGTTGAAGCACTCACACAAGAGTATTGCTTCCCGGTCACCAAGTCTCTCCCAAGAGCACCACTTGACTCGCCACAAAGGCTAGCCACTTAGGCACTCGTCAAGCTCCCTTGGTCACCTTGATGCCGCCTCCACTAAGGAGCTTCTCCACTTAGGAAGGGGGTCTCCACGTCCCCCACACAAAGTGTCCTCGCCACTCCACACCAAGCCGGAGGGTCGATGACGATTGCCGGTGAGCCACTTAGGCCCCAAGGCTTCCGACGAACCTTGTACACCTTGATTCACTCAAGAATCACCTCACAAGGTTGGCACAAACTTGCACTCACTCAGCTCTAAGCTAAGCCTAGCACTAAGCACATACACTAAGCATATGCAAGTCTATGGATGAGCAATTTAGCACTTGGATGGATTGGATATGATCTTCTAGGTGTCTTGCACTCCTCTGCACTTCCACACAATCCAGCAACCTCAAATGGGCGAGTGGAGGAGGTATAAATAGCCCAAGGCACTCAGCTAGCCGTTGGCTAACGACCACTGAAAAAGGTAGCGTCGGATGAACCGATGCTATACTTTTCCAGGGCGTCGGTTCATCCGGTGCCCTCCACGTCACTTAGCCATTGCAGCTCTGCTGACACAACTGTTCCGACGCTATACACCGACGGTGCGTCGGTTCATCCGGTGCTGAAGACCTCGCGGCCAAAACATCTCTGTATGCTGCTTCGTGACCGTCGGATAGACCGATGCTTCCTCTTGACCAAGGCGTCAGTTCATTCGGTGCTGAAGGGTTCGTCTTGGCGCGTCTCTGTCTTGTTCAAACTTGATCATCGGATAGACCGACGGTTCGGTCCAATTGACCGTCGGTTCATCCGGCGCTTCTGTCTTCGCGGCTTCAGCTCTGCAACTCGTCCGACGCAACTAGAATGTGGGCCGTCGGTTCATCCGACGGTGCCAATTCAGTTGGCCTTCTGCGTAGTGTACCAAGTACACCGACGCTCGCCTCTAGGGTACCGTCGGTTCATCCGACGGTGCCATTTCCTATTTTCTTACGTCTTTGACTTTGGTTCAACTTGCCACCTCTTGGAGCCATCTTACCACTGTTTTATAACCTTGAAAAATAGACTATCTTCTGAATTTAGCATGTGGTATTTTGGGTTACATCCATGGGACCTATAAATGCCTACAAGGACATGCTAGACAATATGGTTAGTCCCATTGATCATGTTGTCATGAATCACCAAAATCATACTCGAACTAATGGCATATGAGGCCATGTTCGCTACACATGTCCGCACAAATATTGGTGATTTCCTTGTCACCAAGTTGCCACCACGATCCCTCAATGGTAGGCATCTGCACGTAAACATAATAAATGAAGATTGTTATGCACTACCATCAGGACCATAATTAGCACATACATGGTTGTGTACAAACAAGAGGCTTACGTCTTCAGGATTCGTCCGGTACCTCCCATTATTTCTCAAAACCTCGCACACATAATATCTACATAGCACACTGCCAGGAGGTTGTTTGTAGCACTGCAAACAAATAAAAAATGATCGGTACTTATTAACAGAAGTGTACAACTCTGATAAAAATGATTGGTACTTATTAACAGAAGTGTTCTTACGCATTTGGCATGTCGTACCACCAATTTTTTCTTCTTTGGAGGGTGCTTCCCACCATTGACTATGTATAGCCTATACGCACTTTAAGGATACAAAGACATAAGTTAGTAATACAATTTGAACTATAGCCGATACACGCAATTGTGATTATATATTGCACTGAGTTGTCTTACTTTCTTATAATCTCAATGATTTTCCGGTAAGAAGCCTCTGAATAGTGTAATGAGTCGAAGACCCCCATAGTTCCAAACTTCGGACACATGTGAAAGCAAATGAAATGATCGCTGCATAAAATTAAAATAATTAATATAAATAGACTCAAAAATGAAAGCAAATGATGAAATAGTTATTTAAAGGATCTTACTCAAAATTGTAAGCACACTTGATAGAATCCTTATGTTGGTTTTTCCTCATTTCCCTTGCAATGTATATAGCCACCTCATGAAGTTTAGCTTTCTCGTAACCCTTTGTTAATTCTTCTTTCTCATGTGGTGTCTTTGCTTGTTCCTCTATTTGCTTTCTTAGATGATCCGACATTATGAATGTGTGTTGCGGCTTGCTTACTTGTTGCGGGTCCAGATATGCTACCTTCCACCTCCCATTTGTCTTCCTTTCATCCAACGCTTGCATCCTGCAAAAAATTTTACTTAGGATGGTAATAACAATACATATGGATTTGAATAGATTTGTATGTGGTATAGGGATGTTGACTTACATGGACCAAATGGTGATGAGATTGACGTCGAGTTTGTCACGACGGAACATCGCATGCAAATCGGAGAAATCGATTGCAACCTTCCGTTCTAGCGAGCTACTGAACACCCATTTCGGGACATTGACGGTGACAGTGTGAATGCCTTGCTTCATGGCGTGCATGATCCATCCATGTAGCCTCATCAATTCTGGCGGACCTTCGTTCAGTTGCCACCAAAAACAGAATGGTTTGCCATGCTCATACTTGTCGGGCACCTCATCCGACGAAAACATATTTATTTGCTCCTCCTTTTGTTTTTGAAAAGAGGTGTGGGTTAAAGATTTTTCATCTGGTACCTTCTTAAGTACTTGAACATCAGATGATTCTTTACCGGATGTTGGAGCCTGTTTAGGTTTATTCTTCAGTACTTTCAAGAACAAGTCAACATCAGATGATTTCGTCTTTGGTTCATATGAGTTTATCATCTCGTGTATTGCTGGCGTCTTGGTTGCTGGACATGGCGGAGGAGATGGTGGTCTTGGAACAGATTTCGGTGATGATGCCCCTTCATCGAGAGTTTGTTGGATGGGTGATTTGTTCTCATTGTTACCTCCCTGCTCCCCACCCATCGTAGGTTGTTCCGTGTTCCCAACGTCTGCTTGGAGGGGTGCTTGTGGCATGTTGTTGTCATTATTGTTAAGTCCCTGCTCCCCACCCATCGTAGGTTGTTCCATGTTCCCGACGTCTGCAACATCTTGGAGGGTCATGTTGTTGTCATTGTTACCTCCATGCTCCCCACCCATCGTGTACTCGACCATTGCAGCATCTGAATCCTGGGGGGGTTTCTTGGCTAGGTTGTAAGGGACTTGGTGATGCATTAAGAATGATGTCTCGACGATGCCACAGTATGTATTGGTTCCTCGCATCACCGAGAAGCTCGATCCCATCTTCAGTAGGGATATCAATCTCGCACGACTCATCAGACACCGAAACAACTTGAACCCATGCGTACTCTGGCGGTGGTGGATTCGGAAACACATGACCCATTAGTGCCATGGCTGTCCCAACTTCTCAAAACTTATCTAGTTTTCTTCCATATGGAATAACCAACTTGCATGGTGTATCCTCTACAATGTCATCTACAGGATGCTTGGCGATAGCAATAGAACCAGCACTACTTGGAGTCGGGATGGTTCCGATCTGGGCAAGTAGCACTACCAGATATTGCATTCTCTGCACTAGGCCCAACAGAAACTTGTTGTTGTTGTTGTATGAAGAAGCCTATCAACTCTTGCTTGGCGATTTCTCTCATCTTGTCTTCAAGGTGCTTCTTATAACGGTCCCGCTTCTTATAACTTGCTCGGTGTTCAAGAAATGCTTTACCCCAGGGCAACGTAGATGAAATCCCTCGAACACGGCCAGAGTGCTCAGGCGTTCCGATCGCGGCGGTTAGCATATCTTTCTCCCTGTCGGGCAAGAAAAGATCATTCTTTTGCATTTTTGCAAGTCCTTCCAGCTTCTCATAAATTTGTTCTGTTGTGGGCTTCTGGAATTTAACCTTGCCGTCAGGTGCTATAGCCGGAACTCGAGCAAGGCACCAATTCCTGCTACGCTCATCCATGCCTTCAAACAAAGCTGGTAAACCAGCTACCTTCCTTTCTTCTTCCTCCTTCCTCCATTTTGCCATTTTGGCAGCATATCCTCCTGAACCCAAGTGATGGGGGTTCTCAGCAGCTTTCATAGCCTTCTCCTTTTGTTGGACACTCAGAGCTACTGCTTCTGCTGTCTTCTTCTGTTCTACGAATTCTTCCCACACTGCTAGCGGAATGTACCATACACATCCCTAGCATCCTTACCTTTCTGGACAAATTCAGTATTAAGTGTAGACCTCCAATTCCTAAGAGCTCATCCACAGAGGCCCTCAGCAAAAGTTCTACCTGCATTTTCTGTTCCTTTCGGATAAGCAAACTTTTCTTTCACTTTGGCCCATAATACATCCTTCGTAGCCTTAGGCACAGTCTTCCAATTACTAGTTGTGATCCAAGACCCCAATTGGTCTCTGACAATAGCACCAACGATGTTCCGAAACCTAGCAGCTATCCCCTTAGGTTCGACGGGCTCACCTTTGTCACCCAACTGTTCTATCACAAGCTGTCCTCTTTCAGGGATCTGGTTTCTTCTTCTATGACCACGTTTCCTTTTCAGGTTACTACAAGTAGTAGTACTGAAGGTTGTGGTGCTGAAATAACTTCTGCCTCTTGGGCAAGAATGTTAGATGCTCTACGACGTCGTGGCGGGGATCGGTCATCGTTCTACACATAAAACATTATTTAAAGTATATCTTAATTTGAAAAACAAACATTAATTTGAGTGAATGTGCATGCAGACCTCATTATCGCTTGTTTCGTAATCAACATCATCGTCTTCAGGACGCCTACGAGGTCGTGGTTTGCTTGGTTCGTACTCAGATGGAGTTTCATAGTCTCCAATTATAGCACTATCACCGGAATCCTCCTCACCGTATTCTTCACTGTTAACAATTGATCATAGATATTTTACAATTCCTCCATACATTTTTTACAATTGATCATAGGTAATTGTTGTTTACAATAAAACTAATTAAATTAAATCCATAGTCCATTTTTATATAATAAATCTATTTAAACTAAATCCATAGTCCTATGATATAATTTACAATTCATCCATAGTCCATATTTGAATAGCTATAGTACACAATTCATAGTCCATATTTATACAATAAAACTATTTAAATTAAATCCATAGTCCATTTTTATATAATAAATCTATTTAAATTAAATCCATAGTCCTATGATATAATTTACAATTCATCCATAGTCCATATTTGAATAGCTATAGGATACAATCCATAGTCCATATTTATACAATTTTATCCACAATCCATAGTCCATATTTATACAATTTTATCCACAATCCACCATAGTCCATATTTTCTAAATTATAGGTAATTGCATTTTGAAAAAGAAAAAAAAACAAACCGAGCCTCCTCGCGGGGGGCGGTCGTCACGACGCCGCCGGCCCCATCCCCAGCCTCGATGCGTCCTGAGGAGACGAGCGGAGGAGACGGCGCTCGCCGAGAAGAGGAGCCGTCGGCGGCGAACGGGGGCGGGGGAGCTGTCGGCGTCGGCGGTTCGTGGGCGGAGGATTCGTTGGCGGCGGTTGGGGAAGCGGCCGGCGGGGAGGACGACGTCATCCTGCTAGGGGAAGAGGGGCGGCGGCACTCGGGGAGGAGGTCGGCGGGGCGCCCACGGACGACGGTGGCGGTCGCACGGGGAGAAGGGGCGGGGCGCTCGTGGACGACGGCGGGGCGCTCGTGGAGGTCGGCGGCGGCCGCGGCTTCGCGGAGAATGGAGGGGCACTCGTGGAGGACGGCGTGGTGGTCGGAGGGGCGGCGGCGCTCGGGGAGGACGGCGGCGGCGCTCCGGGTGGACGGCGCGAAATTTTGGCAGCCTGACGGCGTCGTTTCGTTTTCGCGCCGGGACTTAGAAAATTTTCAGGTCTTGGCTGCTATATATAACGGAAAGCAACACTGGCGGGCCGCATTAGACGCCCGCCAGCGGTGAGTCTGAGCGCTAGCACTGAGCCTCACCGCTGGCGGGCGCCTAATGCGGCCCGCCAGCGCAGTGTTTTTTAAGAATTTGACTCATTTGAATTAACATTTTCAAATCAGAACCTTTTCATATGAGAAAACACCTCATATACTTAAAGTCAAATATTTTAGGATAGGTTTGAAGGTTTCAATTAATTTTGAACTTTTTATACCACGATTTCAAATTTTCAGATTTTGGCAAACCACTGTGCTGGCGGTCGGCTTATGGGAACCGCCAGCGGTGAGGCTTAATGCTGGCGGGCACTTAAGACGCCCGCCACCATAGTTTTTTCCCCTCATTTGAAAAATTTGAAATCCTGGCTTAAAATGTTCAAATTTCATTAACTTTCAAAAGTATCCTAAAATATTTGAATTTAAGTATAGGAGGTGTGTCTCTTGTAAAAGAAGTCCTAGTTTGCAAAGGTTAGTTCAAATGGGACTCTAGGGTCATACACCTAATGAGTTATAGGTTGTTTGACCCTAGAGTCTCATTTGAACTAACCTTTTCAAATCAGAACCTTTTCATATGAGAAAACACCTCCTATACTTAAATTCAAATATTTTAGGATAATATTGGAAGTTTCAATGAATTTGGAAAATTTTAGGCCAGGATTTCAAAATTTTAGATTTTGGCAAACCACTGTGCTGGCGGTCGTGTTATGATACCCGCCAGCGGTGAGGCTCAATGCTGGCGGGCACTTAAGCCGCCCGCCAGCATAGTGTTTTTCCAGAATTTGAAAATTTTGAAATCCTGGATTAAAATGTTCAAATTTCATTGAAACTTTCAAAAGTATCCTAAAATATTTGAATTTAAGTATAGGAGGTGTGTCTCTTGTAAAAGAAGTCCTAGTTTGCAAAGGTTAGTTCAAATGGGACTCTAGGGTCATACACCTAATGAGTTATAGGTTGTTTGACCCTAGAGTCTCATTTGAACTAACCTTTTCAAATCAGAACCTTTTCATATGAGAAAACACCTCCTATACTTAAATTCAAATATTTTAGGATAATATTGGAAGTTTCAATGAATTTGGAAAATTTTAGGCCAGGATTTCAAAATTTCAGATTTTGGCAAACCACTGTGCTGGCGGTCGTCTTATGATACCCGCCAGCGGTGAGGCTCAATGCTGGCAGGCACTTAGGACGCCCGCCAGCATAGTATTTTTCCAGAATGTGAAAAATTTGAAATCCTGGATTAAAATGTTCAAATTTAATTGAAACTTTCAAAAGTATCCTAAAATATTTGAATTTAAGTATAGGAGGTATGTCTCTTGTAAAAGAAGTCCTAGTTTGAAAAGGTTAGTTCAAATGGGACTCTAGGGTCATCGAAACATCCAAAAGTCTCCTAAAATGATTGAAAGTCTTACAACAACATTAAATATATAAAGTCTTACAATTGATACATCAAGCCCGACTAATAAAAAGTGGAAATTTATCCTTTAACAATTCTCCCTTCACAGTCTGTACGTAACCATGGCTTCTCCGATTTAGGAATGCTGGCTTCATTTTTTTTATTCTTTTCTCATGATCTTTGAACAAGACTAGTTCCTCAAACTGATTGTAATCCTCAACATCAATTACACCTTCTACTCCTAGAATTCTTTGTTTTCCGGAGACGGCAATGTGCTTCTTTACATTCATATGATCAGCTATGTAGAAAACTTGTGCAACACGCTCGGCGAGTACCCATGGATCATCTTTGTAACCTACACTGGCAAGGTCTACAAGTGTCAACCCATAATTGTCATCGATGACGCCATTCGGGTGTTTGACCCATTGGCACCGAAACACGGGTAACCTGATATTCTATCCATAGTCAAGTTCCCATATTTCCTCTACGAACCCGTAGTAAGTGATGTTGTTTTTGAATTTATCAATCGCATCTATGCGAACACCACTGTTTTGATACGCGACACTCTTGTTGTCTTTCGCCTTCGTATAAAACGGAAAGTTTGTTAACTCTGTCAAGAATGTAGACGAATGTCTCCGTATGCCATACATCCATGCTCTATGTTCCATCTTAAACAACCTATAAAAGATAATTCTATTATAAACTCACGTATAATCAAAACTGAATTCTACAATTTCAAACTCAATTGTGTAACTTGCTTCAATTAATATGTAAAAATAGGAAACAAAACTAAATTCTATAATTTTAATTTATGAAGTTAATAATTTAAATGACAAACTAATAATTTAAATAATTTAATATGTAAATTTGCTTCTATAATTGCAATAATTATATTATGAACATTTAAATAATTTGCATTGACAAACTAATAATTTAAATAATTTATTATGTAACCTTGCTTCTATAATTGCAATTATTATATTATGAAAATCTAAAGCTATTTAAAAAATAAATCTCTAATTCAATATCTCTCTTCACTCCCCTCTTTCTCCTAGCTAACCCTAGGTCTAGATCTAGATCTCCATCTACATACAAATCATGAATAAAAGGAGAAAACTAAGGTTAAAATAGCACAAACTCACCTTATATAGCCACCTCCTCCAAGAAAATCAAGAGCAAAACCTTCCCCTCTAGATTTGGTGTTTTTTGAGCTTTTCCCGAGCTCCTCTCGGGCAAAGCGCCAATGGAAGGTTGCTGTGAAGAAGGGGCTGTTCTATATTTATAGAAGGTACAGTGCTGGCGGGTGGCATAAGCCAACCGCCAGCGGTAATCTCTGTGCTGGCGGTGCCTTATGTTGACCGCCAGCACTGTGTACATTTATGTTGGCGGGCGACTTAAGCCACCCGCCAGCATTAATATCTCTCCTGGCGGCCACTTAAGCCACCCGCCAGCACACTGGTCGGAATAAGTCCGGTCGGAACGGTCGTCAACACTCACTCACATGTACACTCGCTGCTTTGCTCCCAACCCTAGCCGCCGCCGCGAGCCCCGCCGCAGCCGCAACCGCCCGTGCCCCGCCACCGCTGCTCGTGAGCTTCGCCCGCGCGCCGCCCGTGTCCCACCACCGCCGCTCGTGAGCTTCGCCCGCGCGCCGCCGTCGCAAGCCGCCGCCTGAGCCCTGCCACCGCGCGCGCCAGCTCTCGTGCGCTGCTTCCGCCGTCGCAGCTTGCGGTGGAGGAGGAGCTCGGAGGCAAGCTGTCTACCCAATCTTCTACCTCCAGTTCCTCGACGGACGTCGAGCACCATCAGTGCCGCATGGCGAGCAGCTCCACGCAGAACCTTAGCCAGTTCGTGCCTCTCCCCCTAGTGGAATGCAAGTACTGCCGGATCCGGGTGGTTTGGTTCAAGAGCAAGGCAAATAACATCATCTACAAGTGCCCGAACAACCACCTGGTTTGATTTTCATCTCCTGCCCTAATTCAGTTGATTAGTAGTCACCTTAGGATTTGTTGATTATTAGTGATTCGGTTGATATAATATTAGTGATTCGGTTGATATAATTTTAGTGATTCTGTTGATTCGGTTTATGTCTAGATAATTATCCAATTTATTGATGGCAGCCACCTTAGGATTTGTTGATTGTTCTTGTAGATGATGTTAATCCGAAATCAATCTTGCCATATATAGATAATTATCAACTATGTTGCATTTGTTACTACCCTAATAACATAGTTGCATTTGTTGATTATTCTTGTAGGACGACCCTAATTCATGTCCGGAAGTTTGGTGGGAAGGTCAATACCTCTAACATTTGAGAGCAAATTACCCACATTTGGTGCCGGCAAACTATCAGATGTTCACCAGTATTGCTGCACCGCCACAAGCGGCACCACAAGCGGCACCACAACCGTCTAGTGTGGTGTATCCGCTGGGACAGGTGCAACCCGTGCCTGAAATTATGGATCAATTGAATCAGCTAAAGTTTGTCGTTTCTAATTTGAAGTTGGGGTTTAGTGATTAGAAGATGTCGCATAATGAAATGAGGCTGGAACTTGCAGAACAACGAGGGCAATTTACTGAACATTTGGCGAAGAATGCCTGTGGGAAGAAGCCCAAGAAAAATAAAGGATTATGCATGCAGGGCACCATCCTCGCTTTTGTGATCTTGATAATAGGTGTAGTGCTTGGTAGTTATCTCACTGGCGGACTGTCTAAGAACTGAGTGAGACAAGTTGTAGTTGACTTGTGAGTGAGGCCTCTATTGTAGTGTACTTTAATTTGTGTTTGTGTGCTTTGAAACATTTGTGATCATATTGTTTGTGTGAAATAAACCTTTCTAAGGTGCTGTTTGTGTTGATATTTCAGTTTGAATTTGACTTTTTGGTGAATCAATTTGACTTGTTGGTGCTGTCCGTGTTGAAATATTGATGATAGAAGTAACAAGTTTTATTTGCAGCTTCACTGTGCTGGCGGGTGCTTATGCCAGCCGCTAGTAGTAAAGATCCATGCTGGCGGTTGACATAAGCTGCCCGCCAGCATAAATGGGACCATTTGTGCTGGCGGGTGGCTTATGTCGCCCGCCAGCACTAATCCTTCAATGCTGGCGGTTGCTGGCCCGGCGCCCCTGCGCACCACTGTGCTGGCGGGTGCCACACGCTAATTTACTTGTGCCAGGACAAATCGTTTTTGGCCTAGTGCGGCATGCTGTAATCCCAGTCCAGTATCAAGCGTTGGCCGTCATCACGAACAGACTCTGAATTCTGGCAGAGCTACGACGATCTTGTCAGCTCCAACGCTTCTCTCATCTTTCGAAGGATTCAAGATATGCAGCACACTACCGTCTCTTCGAAGGTTTTTTTACGGTACATAATACCACCCAACGGTGTACAGTGGTATTATAGATTTTTTTTTCAATTTTTTACTATGTGTAAAATAGTAATTTCCTCGATGTATATTATTTGGAAAAAATTTCTCGCTGCCAAGTTTACATAAAAAGACTTGATTTCATATATTACAATAATATTATCTTGTATATTTCTGATAATACCCATATACTACCGATACCACCTATTAATACCACCCATACCACACTAAAAAAACCGGTGGTGCAGAATAAATCTCAACTGTCGGATCCTTACATATATGTCATTTTCTATTACATACGAGTCCCTTTCAACCGGTGGTACAGGATGGTATTGTGTACCGTAAAAAACCTCCTCTTTGAAATAGGGGTGTGCTTGACCGCCAGGTCTCAGCCCCCAGCCCAGATCACGTAGCTGTTGCTGTCAATGACACCATTGATCATGAAATTCCCGATGCATCTCATTCCGAGCAACACACTCTCGATGTGTCATGCATGCCAGTTGCAAGTTGTGCGTCATTCACCTTGTGCGCGCGGGCGCTTGCAAGAGGTTGAGTGTGTGTGATGAGAGGAGTGAATCTGAAGGTGATATAGTAGGCTAGTGCATGGCAGTGATTAATGAATTGGTGGGAAATAAAAGGTGCACGCACGCAGGCACACAAGAGTTGTGTAGTGCGAGGTGTTCTTCATGGACGCTTCCTCTCATGAACAAGAAGCACAGGCCGTGGTAGCAAATTATATGAGGCACTCACGCTACCGAACACACTTTCCCGATGCCGCTCAATCCGAAACTGGTAACTGGCTTTGTGCACGTCACATTATTGACTACTAATTAACATTCAGTGTGCAATGGTGGGAAAAGAGGTAGATGAAATGGTGAGGGCAAAATAAGCATGTATATATGCACACAATAGCTGGAATAATGTGAGGGGTGAGGCGCATATATATTTATATTGACCACAAGTGGATATACCCGTTTATTTATTGAGGCCTGTTACGGTGCTTGAGCGTTCCTCTGATTTTCTTTATGAAACCTGCACAAGGGTAGTTTTGTAATAAAAAATACCATCCTATGGCATTGCAGCAAGTAATATAAGATCAGGAAAATAATCTTCGCCTAGGACTGGACCGCCGTGTCTCGCCGTAGATCCAACTGCCCGGCCACCCCGTCGTCCATGCTCACCTGGCGAATCGTGTGAGTTTCCATGCTGGGTTGGTGAGATGGTGGCTCCATCGTGTGCGATGTAGTGGCAGGGGGCACCGCATCGGCGGCGGCTGGACGATGTGCACTGGCCGCGGAGTGACAGCGGGGACGTCAAAAGGATAAGGTGGTGTACCCCAATTACGGGGATATGGGCCGCCACAGAGCTAAATGGACTGACACGTGAATAGACCAATACACTCTTTTCTTTATTTTTAGTTGTAGTTCCTGACAATAAATATTTAGTACCGGTCCACAATTTTGGGTCTTTGTAATAGGTTTCTCTTTTTTTTAACCATCCAATCTGGACCGATGGATGGCTCCAAAAATCTTCAAGCATAGTAAAAAAAATATTTATTTTATTAATTAATTATTTGGTAGGATGGCGAGATATGTAATATGAATTTATTAGCAGCATTACTGCAGGTACAGTAGTTAAGAGTTAGATCTTTTTTAAAAAAGAAAAAAGCTCAGGGTATAACATGTTGCACGTGGCTAAGTAGTAAATTATGACAGATTGATCGAGGAGAGAGTTCAAGATGAATTTGGTGTTTATAGCATGCAATGTTTATGTTTTATAGCCTAAAATCTTCAAGCACCATAAAAAACTCTTAATTAATAAACAGGAAATAAACACTGATGCACACAATAAGACATGTATAGTTCATGAATTTTTTATCACTTATGATGCAAACATAACTTAAAGTAACTCCTTATTAAACTTGCATTTAAATTACATCCATTTGTCATTCTTAAAAAATGAGGTAATATTCTATTGTGGAAGAAGAGTGTGAGGTAATCCTAAATTTGACTCCAACGATTGTGGTGCCGAACCATGATCGTGACTGCAACCGCAGAATATGTTTCCTTCTGGCTACTCAATCATAAGACAGAAGCAAAATTAATGCACAGGTATGAAATCCATAGAGTGCGCGCTTGGTGGTGGAAGGAAAATGAGGATGCACAGCTTCCATTGAGTGCTTAATGGTGGAAGAGGACGGGTCGGAGAAAAACGAGGTAAAAAGGAGGTCATGCACCGCCGGCAGCTCCGCAGCTGTAAAAGTGGTTTATAGCACAGAAGTGGGATATGTCCTATTTTTGCTATATTTTGAGTAGATAAAATGCTTCACTACAAGAAACTATTTAATCTGTGACGCACTCTCCGCGACGTTTTCAAAAAACATCACAAAGAGCACTGCGTCTACGACGTATTCCTGTTTTTCGTCACGGATGTGCATTGATGGATATTGAAGCCCAAAACATTGTGACAATTTGTTAAATTCGTCACGATTCTACGAGGTGTTCCTTTTTTCGTCACGAATGTACATTGATGGATATTGGAGCCCAAAACATCACGACGATTTGTTAAATTCGTCGCAATCCGGCCCACAATGCCGTGACGTTTGAGCAGATTCGTCGCGATCGGTAAATAAAAAATAGTCATATTATGAATAGGAAAAATTGATAAGTTAAATTAAAAAAAATAAGAAGGTAAATAAAAAATAATTATGTTATGGATATGAAAAATTGATAAATTAAATTAAAAAATAGAAAAATAAGGAGGGTCAAAGACTTGAACTCACAACCTCTTGATCACCTAATAAAGGTATAAACCATTGAGCTACAAGTTGTCTCCGCTCGCAGCTCTGGACGCCACCTCAGCGCCACCTCCTCAACCGGACTCTGGGCTGACAACCGGCCCATTGGTGCAACGCCCAGACAAACGCAACGACCCATTAGTATAGAGCCCAGACAAATAGCCCACCCTGGCCTCCGGAATATTTGGCGCAAAAAATAGGGTGGAAGGGGGGACTCAAACCCACGACCTGCGGGATGGGAGGAAGTTGTGCTACCACTGAGCTACAAGTCGAGTTATGTTTGTTTGCAGAAGTTTATTTATATATACTTTAAATACTTGTTGCTTACGTGAATAATAAATAAACAAAAAAACTATGCAGCAAGGGGGATTCGAACCCTGCACGCAGGACTCAAAATTGAGAGCGCTTGCCATCAGACCAACTTCTAACTTATGCTATGATATGTTGTCTAGTTTAATAAATCTTTACAAATAGAAAAAACAAAAGCGCCCACGGATTTAATCCGGAGTTGGGGCAGAAAAAAGGAGGGGGTGGGGAGTCGAACCCGCGCCCTCACAAATCAAGAGCACAAATACTACCACTGCACCACTTTGTCAGTTGTGGTGGTTCAACGATAGTTTATTTCATATACAGAGTGGTGGAGCTTCGGAACCACGTGGCAACACTAGGATGGTCGAGTTGCTTCGCGGAGTCCACGTGGCGCACGCTGAGCTCGTTTCCCCCATCGTTTTTCCTTTTTAATCTATAATTAAAATTTGAAACTAGTGTTTCTCGGTCATAATAAAACCAAATTCATTGATTCTTTTTTCTGATTTTTTGTAAAATCATGATTTTTCATGTAATATCATTCGTTTGCATATTAATTGCTATTTCATTTATATTTTCTATACAACTTCTTTTCTTGTACTAAAAGAGAATAAATAAAAGATATTTGTCAATAACAAATGGTAACATAACTTCATATTTTCTAATGTTATGATAAATATAAGGTTGTAGCCAAGTTTGAGATGCATACGACTTTGAAAATGTAAATCACTACTCAAATCTCAAAGTCTGTGTTGAGTTATTAGAAACTATGTCACACATGTATCCATTTGTGAGCAATGTATCTCGTCACTTCCTTGAAATCACTTAAATTTTTTATGGCAAGATTGTGGACCAAAAGTATGTTGTTACGCCAATTTGTAGAATTTTTTGACCAAATTCAAATATTATTGTGATTATTATGTTGTACTTTTGACACAAAAGTTTGAATGTTCCTTAGAACTCAAATTGAATTTGTCATCAATCTCCAAAACATGACCTAGAACGGAACATAGAAGCCTAAATATGATTTTGTGAAATTTTTTCAGTTTTATTGGAGGTACACATAGGTCAACTTGGAATTACTTTTGCTAAGCACGTAGAAATTCAATTAAATGATAGAAAATAGCAAATGCATTCGAAAAATCTTGAAACTCCTATATTGCAACTTCAATGTTGTCTTTTACATGTGAAAAATGTGTTGGGGTATATAAGGTAAATAATTTTTGAGTTGTTTGAAAGGGTGTGTTACTTAGGTGTTTAAAAAAATAGAAAAACAACTTTTTTGCACAATAAGTGGTAGTGTAACTTCATATTTTATCATACTAAGACCAAAATAAGATTGTGACCAAATTTGAGGTTCATATGACTTGAACAATATTATGAGGTGTTCAAACTTCAAAGGTTTTATGAACAATATATACTCCAGTTTTCACAAAATCTTATGAAACTTTTTTTTCAAGCTTGTACATCCATAAAATGATTCTATGCCAATTTACATATTTTTTGGATAAGTTTTAGATATTATTATCATTATTTTATAACAAGGTGAGTAGTAGAAGTTCGAGTTTTTCCTATAAGTCAATTGAATTTTCATCAATCTCCTAGATGTGGGCTAGAATGGACTATAGATGCCTAAATATATTTTTTTTGAAATTTTTTGAATCTTATTAAAAGTACATATAGGTCAAATTGGAATTACTTTCGATAAACATGTAGAAATTCATTTAAATGATAAGAAATAGCAAATCTAGTTGAAAATTCTTGAAACTCCTAGGCGACAACTTATATGCTATCTACTACATGTGAAAAATGTATTGATGTTATTTAAGATAACTAATTTTTTAGTTGTTTCAAAGGGTGTGTTATTTAGGTATTTTAAAAAAAGAAAAACAATTTTTTTGCATAACAAGTGGTTAAGTAAGATGGCACTTATGAATTGGAAAGTAAAGGTAAGGTTGAGTCCAAATTTTTATGTTCATATGAGTTCAATAATGTTATGAGGTGTTCAAACTTCAAAACTTTGAGTATAGTTATAAGAAACTGTGTGAGAGATGTTCCTGTTTGTGAACATCTATTATCTCACTTTATTAAAATCATCTGATTTTTTTACAGCATGATTATATGCTTAAAATATGGTTCTTTGTCACTTTGTAGAATGTTTTGAAATTTTTTTAAATATTATTAAATTATCTTATGATAATTTGAAGAATAATGGTTGAATTATCTCTAACAAACAATTTAATTTTTCATCTATCTTTTGGACATGAACTTTAATCAATCATATGAGTCTAAATATAAATTTTCTCATATTTCTTGAATTTATTATGTGGTACATATAGTTCAAATTTGAACCTAAGTAAGCAATAAAAATAATGAATTGATTTGTTTAAATGGACTAAAAGTTAGCTTAGGCCGTTTTATGTTAAAGCTCATTTCATCCTTAGTCGTTCATCTCGAAACCAACAATTAATACTGATAGTCATATATATAAAAGGCCACCGAACCGAAACCTCGATCCCATTCAGCCTCCGACGCCGCAGCCGCATCCGCCCCGTCCTCTTTCTCCCTTCTCGTGCTTCGACACCGCCACCGCTCCCTCCTCGGCTCCGGCCCCTTCTCCTCCACAGTCGCCCCCTTCTCCACATCCGTGCGGCCATGGCGAGCCCAGACCTCTGGCTGCGCCCCCCCCCCCTTCACCTCCGCCGCCTCCTCCCCGTCCTCCGCCTCCACGTCCTGTGCCAGGTCGGCGTGTCCGGCGCCGTCGGCATCGACCTCGCACCGGTGTCACCGCTCGTCGTCCGGGGGGACTTCCACGCGACGGATCTGGGCAGCGCTGGAGACCGGAAGGCACACGCCTTCCCCCCGCAACCCCAATCCCCTCGCGCCGCTGGGAGGAGGCGGGGGTCGCGGCAGAGAAGATTCCCTCCGATTCGTCCGCTCCTAGGCCTTCCGATCTGCTCATGATGGCTCTGCAGCAGCAACAGCACGCGGTGTCGGCGTCCGGGTCGGCGTCGAGCTCCAGCTCGGGGCTGCACCCGCTCGCCTCGCCCTCGTCCTTCGCGGACACCACCCACACCAAGGTCTTCGTCGGCGGGCTCGCCTGGGAGGCCAATAGCGACAGGCTCCGCTGTTTCTACGAGCGCTTCGGGGACATCCTCGAGCGCCTCGATCTCACTCCTTTTTTTTTTTTTCTTTTTTTTTTTGCTTCTGGGCCTTTTGGTTTCTGCTGGTACCGTGAGGAGTTGTGTTCATTTGTTCTCTCCTCCTTCCAGTTGACATTCCGTGAACCCGATTCGGCGAGGAAGGCCTGCGAGGACCCGACGCCGGTGATAGACGGCAGGCAGGCTAATTGTAACTTGGTGTCGCTTGGTCGAGCTGAGCATCCCGTGCCCCTTGGTACTTACTCACTACTGCTTTGCACTTTGCTTGTTTTTTACAAGCGCATTTCGTAAGTGCTTAGAACCAACTGTAGTCTGTAGTCGGCCAAATTTGAAGGTGTGCTTCTGCTGTTGCTTGAGGTTTCGACATGTAGATGTTGTTTTCCAATCCATACTGTGTTAAGCACCCGTTAGTATAGTCAGAGGGATCTGTTGCTCCTTAGGGTTGCCCAATTCCTATTGCCCTGCATGCTGATAGGTTAGCTTTGATGAAGTTTAATGCTAATGACCTAGGATATATCTGAATCATATCAACAGTACTTAGTAACATTGCTCATATGGGTTTATCACTTTATCAGTTTAATATTGCCTGTCTCCCAGTCATTGGCTCATCAGTGCTTGAACCATCTTGTAGTTTACATGGTACAATTTATTTATTTTTATATCTGCCTGATACTTGTGTTAATATGCTTGTGTTTTGTCGGTCACTGCTATGATCTGAACATATGGGATTATCTGTTTATGCTTGATGATAAGCTTCCATTGAGAATTTTGCTTTGAAGTGAACTTGGATAGCTGCCACCGTTGTAGGCTGTAGTGTATAAAACATGTGCCTGGTTTATCAATTTAGGGTTGGATGTACCTAAATTTGGTTGCTTGTGTATATGACAGTCATTTGAACTTTTTTGTTATTGTGACAGCGTTGATGCCATGCTTGTCAGTGTCGAAGCTCCATCCTGCTAACAGCTTATTAGTAATTTTCTTTTGTGTTCCCCTGCTTCTTCATGGTAGCTTTACTAAGCGCTTTGATAAATTGATCTTGTTATCCATGTTTGCTTATAGAATTAAATTGATCTTTTCTTGCCAATTAGATCTAGGCTTTCAAGATACATATCTCTAAATGTGTCAGCAGTTGTCTGAAGTCTGAAGTGTTTAGCAATTTGCACTCCTGAAATAATACCTTCCATTTCCCTGGAAATCCATTGATTTTCCGAGAAAGGTCCTGCACATATATTTATATTGAAGAATTACCGTCACACATTGTACTATTCACCATTTCCCCAATTGCCACACACACAGCAAAGCTGCAGAACAAGTAGTTTTAGAGCAATGTTTATTGTGACAGTGTTGCTATAGCACTTAAGTGCACAAGAAATTTTATGATGTCAAATTCAATGGTTCATTACTGCAGGTCCTTGCATTCAGAGACATATCGCCGCAAGCTCCCATACATATTATAATCATACCCAAGGTTAAAGATGGGTTATCTAGGCTGTTGAAGGTACTTATATTCACCTCTTATTTTTCCCATTCAAATGGATTGTGCTGTGCCAATTCAGTACTGTAAAGTATGTTCAAGAAATTCAGTGAAAATAAGATCAATTTAACTGATGCTATCTATGCGTCTTGCACATTGGCGACTTCCATTATGCAGTACCAGATGCTTTAAAATAAGATCAATTTAACTGATGCTATATTTAATATATTTGATGATAGGAAGTATTTCAGAATGTCCTCACTTAACTGGTTGAAAAGTTTGTTTTTTTTTTGTGGTGATAAACCTAGCCGTACATGAGGGTTCACATTTCTTTGCCACTCATGTTTCTTATTTAGTCATCCCTGGAGCAGTTTTCGACACCTCATGTACATCCTAGAGAGTTTAAATCTAATGCATATATATCCATTTGTGGCCATAATTAGATCATTTTACCATTTATGTTCAAGCAGGAGCACTGCAATTCATTTAAAGCAGGAGCATTGCAATATTCTGGTGGTTCATGCAATGTTCTTCTATTCCCTGTCAGTAGTATAACTAGCCTTGTGTGTTCCCTATTGCTAGTATTTAATTCCTTAAGAGATTGCTTGTTCCATCCATTTTAAATATTTTTCTGTTCCTTTTTTGTTTTCACCAACAAGTTGGATACTCTTATTAGATTAAGCTCTTGTGATAAACAGTAACGTTACATTTGTTCTTTTAATTTCAGAAAAAAACTGGAGAACTAGAAGTGAGGTAAAGCTCTTGGTAGATGAAAACTTGTATGTGATGTGTTGGAAGAAAGACTTTGTATTTGATGTAATACAAGATGAACAATTAGTTTTTTTATGTGATGCTAGTTCTCTTTAATTTTGGAAATGAGATCCATGAGTTGGAATTGTAACCTTCAATTGGGCTAGTCAGAATTTGTTATGGGCTGTGCATCTAGTGGGCTGAAAATGTGATGACATCATCATTTATGTAAGCTGCCACATCGTCGTCCATGTAGGCACCCATGTGTCATCCATGTAGGATGCCACGTCATCGTCCACGTAGGATGCCAAATCATCGTCCACGTAGGACGCCATGTCATCGTCCACGTAGGACGCCACGTCATCGTCCATGTAGTTCATGTCAGCTGCCATGTCAGTATCAATCCGCGACGGTTTATTTTGTCACGGATAGTGGGCTATGGGTTGGGCTGCATGGGTTTTGGGCTACTCCGTGACAGTTCAGATACGTCACGGATTGTAACGTTTATTAAGAAACGTCGACAGATTTAATCAATGACGTTCATTCCACCACGAAAATTTAAATCGTCGCGAACGCTAATTTGCGACGAATTTTTAACGATCTGTGACAGAATGATTACATTACGGATTAAATAGTTTCTTGTAGTGCTTTATAATTCAGTTAATTGTTCGTTTGTTTGTTCCTCTTGGCATATATAATTATGCTAAGTTATGTGTGTATCAGTTAGAGCAGGACTTCTTCTAAATTAGATCGTACAAAAGCTTGTTGCGCATGGTTAACTAATAATTTATAGCAGTTTCTGAAGTTAGGATGAGAAAACGGGTAAGTGTTTGAGAATTGAGACTTTTGAGTTTTAGAAAGATGGGTTGTTGGTTTCTTTTGACCGAATTGGCTTACGTTGATTGAGCGCTTGTGGTGAAAGATAGTTTAAAGATGACAATGTATAGGCGCACACAATACCTCTCAAGGAATACACTAAAACAGGTCAGCTAAAGATTAGTACTCAACCAGTAGCATAGCCAAGATCAAAATCTACTATGGCGAAGTTACTGCTAGTAATTATAGATATAGTCATCAAATTTATATAAATATGCTAGATATCATCATGTGAATCACAATTGTATACAAATTTCAAATATTGATGTGAATAGTGGTAAACATACTATATAAGCACTAATTAAGTGCAGCGTCAAGAGTTAGCAACACATGCACTATGATGATCTTGGTCAGAGTGAGGTGATTCTATTTCCATGTCAAATTGTCCGAGGCAGACGCCGAAACAGCGCCTGACGGCTTGATGGCGAGGTGTGAAGAGATGATCAGAATTGAAGATCGAGAGGCAAGAGAAAAGAAGGCAGATAGAGAGGCAAGAGAAGAGATGATCATAATTGATGATCAGAATTGCTTTTTGTCTGATTTTTGCTACGCACAATATCATGTGGCTTAATCAATGATTTCTCCCGAGTATTTTGTGATCGTTTCATTCATTCGATCATTGCTTTGATTAAATATTTATCAAAATGTGTTAAGATTTTATTTATTAGGAAAACATTATACTAAAAAAATAGCACACACTATTAATATATATATATATATTTGATTATTATTAAAATCATATTTATCATGAGCATCTTCAGTCATTAATATGCTCAGGCACAAGCCTCCAAGGCTCCAACTAAACACAATATCTTTCAACTTGCTAGCTGGTTAGACAGATTTTATCAATTATAGTAAACTCTTAATAAGCCACATTTTTCACCAAGCAAGTCACTCACGACTCCAAACTCCATCCAAACAAGCCGTGCTTTCTGCCGGCAGGGATTGACCAAACGAACGCAGGGTTGACCTCGATGTAGACGAATGTGAACTCAAAGTTGTTGTCAATGAGCACCTCGTAGGCAGAGATGATCAGTACAACACTGCACATTCCTAAAGCACCATATCTATCAAAAGAGCATGAAGTGGACCCCGACGGCTCACAAGTACCATATGCTTCGTGGCCACTGCGGCTTTGAGGCTCGATGGATCTACTGTTTCTCACATGTTGGTGCTCGATTTTAAGTTTCTGCTCGGGCACACCTGATTGTATGGGCTATGGCTGACAGGCTGAGCTGGGGAACTATCGCTTGCCTTCAACCTGTGGAACGCATTCTCCCGATACCGCTCATTTCGAAATTAATAACTCGCAGGTGCACATGTCTGATTAGCCTCGTTAGATGAGTTGTGTGTGCGTGTAATGCCGAGGATAAAATATGTGACAGAGAATTCGGAGGTGAAGGAGAAGGCACGCGATTTGCAAGAGGTAGAATATCTCAAGTGAGCTCATGATGAAAACTACTACTTGCAGTAGTTATAGGAAAGAAGTGAAGGAACATGCTGCTTTACTTTTATATACTTTACTCATGTTTTTACGATCAAAAGTGAGACAACTAACATACATATATAAAGCACAACTACACTAGTCAAAGCAGGGCTCCTTTCTTGTAAACTACAGAGCAGAGCACATGACAAAGTTAATTATTAGGAGTCACTGTATTTGTGGTCACTAAATTTTAACAATCTTCAATCAAAGGTTGTAATATAAAAAAGTAAACATCTGATACACACTAGAGAATATCGTGTAGTGTAGTGTACTGTTAATATGGGAGCTCAATTCTCAAATGAAAAATCATGTATACTGCAGCATTATTCCTTAGAGCATTATCGCAAAAGATGTGCACACATTCACCTTAAACATTCTTTAGCGGTAGTGAGAAGAACACAAACGATCGCACAGAGCTGAAGATGTTGGGCAGACTAGGAACTGAGGATGCATGGATAAACGAGAGGTGAAGACTCAAAACAATTGCCAATGGGTATTTTAGAGTGGCAGAGGGGGGTTTGACTCTTTAGTAGTTTCCTCCTCTTAATGGGTGACGGTGTTTAAACTTAGACTATTCACTGTGAGTGGAAATGAATTCCACGCGACCACACCAACTATCACCGATCAGGAAATTCAGACCAGTGCACAAACGAACAGGCAAGGTCCCGTCGCTCACCTGCTGCCATCTGTCAGTATACATCCATCGCAAATCTCTGTAGCGTTAGGGCAATGCTGTGCAGACTGCAGTCACATGTGCTTCCTATATACATCTGTTGTGACATCAGCGTCTCTGTTCCTTGGATTTCGAAATTCAGAGGTCAGTCGTCATTGCTACAGCCACATGCATGCACCGATGCACGCCATTTCATTCTGATGACGAGATCGAGGAGCAATCCGAGCAGCGGTCCATGGCCCAAGCATGCGCCGATGCGCGTGGTGGTAATAACCATCATTGCCACAACGTTGGTAGGGAGGATGCACCTGTTCACGCATGGGCGGGACAGCGGGAACGCGGCGCGCCACCGCCGTAGCTTGGCACGGGATCTTGCCCTTGGAGCATGCAGTCGCAACTTGTTGGTCAGATACGCTTTCCTGATGCCACCTATTCTCAAGACGAGTGTGCATGACGTACTCATCTCGGTAGAAAGGATTGCATCTTGTCAAGTTGCTTGAGACTTCAATCAAGTTCTTTGTGGTGAGATGTAAATAAAAAGGGAGAAAATCCTATGGTAAATTAAGGAAGCAAGGCTCCGAAAGCTAAAGCGATATGGCTGTGTGAGTTTAGGTTGATATATAGATATAGTTGTTATATCACACAATTGATAAAGATTTGGTAGGTGATACTATACATGTACACTCTTAATTTTAACTTCAGGTAGGAACACCATGCACATGACAAATTCATGACTCAAAGTCAGAATAGTCTGGGACAAGATGGACAGTTTTTTTTAGGGAGTACGTGTCTAGTTGTTATATATCACACAATTGAGAAAGATTTGGATGGTGACTCTTAATAATTTTAACTGCACGTACGTAGGAACACCATGCACATGCCAAAGTCATGACTCAAAGTCATAGCCTGGGACAGGATGGACAGTTTATTTATGAACCGGGTGGCATCTAGAACTAGAAGCTCCTGGTTAGTTAAGAAACTTGTGATGAGTTGAATGAAGTAATTAAAGACAAAGAAGATTGAAGTTTAGTCTTTCTAGATATTTTCCTATCTTTTGTGTTCTCAATTTGAGATTGGAGTTTAAGTACTCTTGTAATGATTTAGAGTCTAAGTACTCTTTGTAACCTTTGATATATATATCTTTTTATGGATATAGAGACCAGATTTTCATCCTTTTAATCTAAACAAAGGAACTAGAAAACAGTCGAGTTGCTCATGTTCGTTTTTTTTGGAACATGCATTATATTGGGACAAATGGAGGCAGCACATATGCACCCAATTTTGTAAGACTTCAAGTCGTGGTGCATTCTCAACTGATGTATTTTATCAGTAGTACATATAGAGCCCTACAAATTAAAGCCGTTGATTCCTCAATACTCAATAATGGCAATTATATATTGTCTCAGTTGCTGTCACTATAACATGCATCGTCCCAACAAACAGCGTGGAGTTTTAGAGCATACAGCTACCCAGTGTGTAGCATTGTGCCTGGGCTTATTGTGTGAATTAGTTTGTGATTAGCAGTAACACGATCACTATACTGAAGATCACTTGATTACATACGAGGATGAATATTAACCGTGGTGAGAACGAACTCACACGCCGCACGCCTCGATCACCATGGAATGCATTTCCTTGATGCCACTCATTCTTCTGAGTGAAGCTAGTGACATCTGCATAAGCACATGCCAGATCGGCCTCCACTGAGATTTGACCATGATCTCCCTGGCTCAACCAAAAGTTCCTCTCATTTTCTTTCACTAAAATTAAGGCGCGTAAAGTGAAGCTATGCAACATGTCGTCCTTTACTTGAAATTAAAGCCATATGCCCGAGCACCAAATGTGATGGTCAAGTGTTGGCACCAACCTATCTGTTGATCACCGTTCATTTCCCAGAGACGATGTGGTGGTGTAGTCGTGTCGTACATTGTCACACGGACCTAGATTGAATGCTTGACAACACATCGTGCAAGATCAGCAATAGCGCTATTGAAGTGTGAGATCAAAGTTGGCGACATTGTTATGAGGCACACCGAAGTACGTCGGTAGATTGCACATGGAAAATTTTATTTAAGCAATACATATAGAAGCTACCATTGTGTACAAGCGGAACACTAAGGGCACGTACAACGGCTGTCTATTTGCCGTCTACGTGAGGGTAACTTTGCAAAAAACTCCCTGCTCGAGCCTGTAGACGACGACATCGTCGCCTCGCGAAACGAAGACAGAGGCTCGTGCTCCCAGGTCTTGTCGTCGCTCCTGGCACCGTTGTACGCCTCCTCCTGCTCCCAACTCGATCCCCTGCGTCGGTGTGGAGATGCAGCCCAAGATTAGTGTGTTTTTGGAGCGGTAGAACACGGAACCAAGTTTGAACAGATTGTTGTTGCTTTCCCCTTCGAATTGACTATCCTTTGGCAGATGCGAAACTCCACCAAGGAAGCTGCGGTGGCGCCGATGCAGAACGCCACCGGGGATCTGCGTCGTCTCCGTTGCGCCGTTGCGGACGACCGCAGGGCCGGTACTGAGTTTTCGGGGGGCCAGGGCAAAATTAATTTACGTTAGGGGCCCTTCGAAGCTAATATTACTGTAGTCTGTGCTATATTTACATACATATTGCTACATTTAACCAGCTATACCATAGCTTTTTACAAAAATAACATTAAAAAGTTGATTTGGATCCAATTTGTGTACAAGAAATAGGAAAAATGGAAGAATATACCATAAGGAACTAAATGCTAATCTAGTTAGTTGGGGGCTAATTAATCTTGTCTGTTAGTCATCACTGGTGCAAGGATGGACAGACGGTGGAGATGAACTACTGATTAGATGAACTTAGACCACTTGTTTACTTGTTTAAGTTGGGCACTTAGTATACATGAGCTATATGTAGTATACAAGTATACTTGATTTTGGGGGCCCTTACCATTTGGGGGCCCTGGGCAGTTGCCCCGCATGGATACACTACAGGGCCGGCACTGGACGACCGTCGGGGAGGTGCGGCAGCACCGAAGAAAATGAGTTCAGCCCGTGGGATGCCTGTGCCGGAACACAACGACACAGCTAATCTGCATCTGCCGGAGCGAGTGAGATTATTTCGTGCGGGGTGGCAGCGAAATCATCTTGAGCGCTCCTTTTCTCCCCTCCCGCAAATCCCGTACCTCCGCTACCGTGTGCAGCTCGAGCACCATGTGGCAAGAGAAGAAGCAAGCAGCTGTTGCGCTGGAGCACAAGAGATCCGGCCGCTGGAAATAGCCTGGTATTGCAGGGATTGCAACCAATTTTGCCTGTAACACATCTCTGCAGATGCAAGTAGATTAAGCAGATGTTTGATTCTTGTTCAATTAGAATGTATGTTTTCAATCTAGGTCGATTTCGTAGTGATTGCACATGTAATCGGTCTATTACTATTAGTTATATTTCATAAACTCAAGCTGAGTACAGGGAGAATTAGTTCAACTTGTTCAGTTCAAAATGCAAGTGACTAGGCAGGGTGCTCCGTTCTGTTGGACAAAATAATACTCTTACTGAAGGAACTTGTTTTCATTCAGTCAAGATTGATCTCATTTGTATTCTGTCAAGATATGATCGAACTCAGTTGTATTAGGTCTGGTGTAATCTTTAACGCATTACTACCATAGTGTTTGGCTACGGGAATTGCATACACCATTTCGTACTTTATTATAATACTGTATCATATATTATGAAAATCTATCCATAGGAATATATATTACATTTTTTTTCAAGTGACTCATGCAGATTATTTGAATATGTTGATCGTTCTCCCATGTAAGCACAAAAATAACTACAAAGATCAAATTATGTACTAGATCACCGTAATTTATGTGTCAAAGGGTGAATTAAATATCTTGCAGACAACTAAATAGACAATCTATTGTATAAGCTGTCGGTTTATCTATCTGCATGCACCAAATAGACAATAGCTGTCTAAACTGTTGTATTTGCCCTAAAGAGTATAATTTCATTGGCTATAGATTGAAGATATATTCACCAAATTAATTGTCCATATATTATCATTGTGTGTGCACCAACAACACTACACGTAATTACACTGCAACTTGAAGAAGACAGAAAAAAAATCATAAATGACTGCAATGTGCATACACTTTGAGTTGTGATGTTTTTAGATTAATTTGTTATTGTCTTGGTCATTTTGCACGTCAGTTAAGTAGCTGCAATATGATTAATTTAATCCAGCAACTTCATGTCAGCAGTTCGCCATATACCTCATATCCAATGCACTGCTGAGACCCATATATATTTTTAGAAATAGGATTAAAACCCAGACCATATAAACATGAACAATTCAATAATACAAAGGCATTACTCAGTCTGCAGCTACAGTCATAGACTCTAACACGTTCAGAAGACACAACCAACACACACTGAGTAGAAGCAAAGCAACAGTCCTGCTGTAAACATAACCGCTACATCAAACGACAAGCAGCCAACTAATTTGTTATCCTTCTTAACGTATTCCAGCCAAACTTGCTGAGCCCCATATATAGCTGCACATATGTTCGCTCTACGAGGGTGTGCCCTTTTCCATTTGGGTGGCATTGAAAGCTCGACCTGGTAGTAGACAACCAAGCTAGTAGTGGCGGGTGCCATCCCATATTGCTACTCATTCCCAAGCGATGGCAGACTCGATGATCGCGTGCCATGATATATATAGATGTTTTGCCTCAGTCGATCGAGTACTAGTGCTTGGCATTAAGAAGATGTGGAGCATAAAAATGATTGAAAAAAATCAAAAGGGTAGCAAAATGATATGTGGCCATGCATTTTGTTCACATGCGAGGTGCATATGCCCCAAAGCTTCTAAGGAAAATAAAAAATTTACTGGCGCTGGCAGCACCATATGCATGCATGGTTATGTGATAAAATAAAATAGGATTGACATGTCTTCTAAGGAAAAACTTACTGACTTATATATATCCCCGTGACCTGTAAGCCTATATCTCTCAAAAAAGTATTTTAATACTTGCGCATTTAGTGCATGTTGTAAAAAAATCTTCTCGTCTATCCCACGCCAAAGCACAGGTCTAAGGCCAGTCTCATATCACGAGTGTTGCGATGCCGCTGCGTATGGTGGGGTAGGGGTTCAGAGATTTTCTTGATCTGTGTGAGAAATTTTTCTTTCTGCTTAATACAATACCGTGGGGGCGGTCTTACTCCCCACAGGTCGAGTTTTTTTTTTACTTCCCTCACATGCATGCAAGATCCATCATTAACACCTCAATTGTAGAAAATAAGAGTTTGTTGCAATTATTTTTATTCTGATTGTGCCTGTCATAAAATAAAATAATTACAGGTGTGGATGATCCATTTGAGGTCATTAACATATATACACCTAGGGGTGGATAACGAGCCGGCTCGGCTCGCTCTAGCTCGTTACAATAACGAGCTGGCTCGGCTCGGCTCGTTATCTTAACGAGCTAAAAGTTGAGCTCGGCTCGACTCGTTGGCTCGAGCCAGCTCGCAAGCCAGTCAAGTGACGAGAACACACAGGGTGTACAACATCAGAGAGTCAGAGAAATGCTCAAATGAATGATGCAAAAGCTCAATCAACAAAAGTTCATGAATCACAACTCAAATCAGTCATTGCTTGACCGCAAGAAGCCAGAAGTGACGTTTCAGAAAAAAGAAGAAGCAAGAAGTGTCAAATGGCTTCAGGTTCTGATTTCTCACGGACTCACAATCCCAATTCACAGAAAGGGTAGCCAATACCTATGCAACCATGGCGGTCAACCACGGCACCTGCTTGTTCCAATGCTGTCAGATGCCAAAAGCAGGGTCATCTTGGTGGGTTACCCCTCGATTCCGCGTTAACAAGTAGTGCTGGAGGGCCGGACTGCCGGGATGAGTTCCGCGGCCCTGCGCTTGGGGCTAGCGTGGGAGCGTGGTGTGGTGCTTGCGACGGCGGGCGGCGGCGCGATGCATGACTGCGAGTGAATGTCGATTGCTTCACTAGGGTTTCGTTGTCTTGGACTCTTGGAGTTGGAGGTCGCATGTTGGGCCGCTTGTGGGCTTCGAAGTCTTGGACCACTGCTGGTGCTGGGAGGATTCTCTGCTCGTTCGGCTCGCGAGTTGCTCGAGCCAGCTCGTTAAATGTAACGAGCTAAAAGTCCTGCTCGGCTCGTTAACAAAACACCATGAGCCGAGCCGAGCCAGCCGCGAGCCGAGCGAGCTAACGAGTCACGAGTATTTTTTTTCCAGCCCTATATACACCCCCGGCCCTTATTTTATCACATAACCAAATCTGTGATGGTCTCGTCTTGGTCAGTAACATACACCCGCTAGGGCTTGTTTTCAGACCGCTTACTGAACAGACTAGACACCGGTCCGATCCCCTTCCGGCCATTCCAATTCTGAATGTCTTCTTGTTTCCACATTTCCAGAGTACAGTACTAGGTTCTCCAGATACCAGAGCAGGAATTGAATTCATGGTGCCACCAATTCCGAAGTCATACGTTTGAGAAGCAATGGAATATGTAAAAAACGGGAGACGGTAAAAGGTAATCAGGAAAGTAAGATTCAAGGTTGACGATATCTATAGTGTGTGCCTAGGCGTACTACGCTCGTAGCTGTATTCCACAGCACCAGACTGAGTTGGTAGGTACTAGGTAGACGATCGATATAAATCACTCTAGTACAACGTACGTAGATTGCTCATGGCAAAAGTTATTTACACCTAGTACACAGATGGCTCGGCACATTGTGTAAGTGTATTTACTCTGGCATCATTACAATGCACCGACACTGCACATAGTTACACTACTGATACTTTAAAATATGTACTTTGATTTTTTTTATTTCTTGATGTTTTAAAATTGTTATCACCTTGGCCGTTTGTACCAACAAGTGTCAGTAGTCCACTATGGGGCCATGCACATTTTGTCTTGGCTCGAAAGAAAATGCACACACACGCCAGTCGTCCCTGCCGTTGTGTCACCATGCTGTAAATTCGAAAATTATAATAAAACCAAATAGTAAAGATGTGGCTTCTAACCAGAGGTAAATTTTCCATGTGCAATTTACCCTAGCTCACTGCTGTTCTTTAGCATGGTGATTTATTTGACCTACCAACTCACTTTGTTACCGAAAATACAACAATGATACATGTTTTTTTCAAGGAAACAATGATATATATAGGCATGCTGCGTGCACTGGCCACCAGCAAGGCCACAACCTTATTAGTTTCCCTGCACTACGCACCTCTTGCAGTTGCTTGTGTGCTCCTTTTGCTTTCCTAGCTATCTTACTGTCGCCGCCATGCATTCGTCCAATCACTTAATCTAAGTCGTCAACCTCAACTAGCTTGGCCGACGCTGCATGTCATTCATTCAGAATGAGCTGCATCTGGAATTCACAATGAAACGCCACATTTTGCCTTGCAGTCAAGCACGCCCACGTTAGACTGACTCCAACAAAGAAATGCAAATTTGGAGAGGCATTCCCGAGTTTGCCTCGCCAACAGTGTTTGCATTGCTGCTGTAAAAATCCTTCTCTCCAACAGAGCGCACGCAGAAAAATCTCCTGCTCCACTCCTCCCTCTCCCTCGGCCGCTCCGTCGTCCCCTCCCTTCCCTCTCCCACGGCGGCTCCCCTCCAGTCCCTCTCCTCCGGTCCTCCCTTCCCTCTCCTCTCCTCCAGATCGTGCTTTGCTCCTCCAGATCGCGCTCCGCTCCCCTCGGCCGGATCCAGACGCACCGTCCCCTACTCCTTCCTCTCCTCGAGACGGGCCAGGTCCGCGGCGGGAGAAGGCGCCGGGGGGAGCGGTCAACGGCGGCGCGGGGCAGCTTCGCGGTGGGAGAAGGCGGCGCGACGGCTAGCTCCCTGCTCAGCCCGCTGAGCAGGGCGACTCCACGGCGATGCGAGGCGGCTCCATGGTGGCGCTGGGCAGCTCCAGCCCTGCCTGCGGATTGCGGCGGCCGGCGAGACCTCCTCCCGGCACCTCCTCTACCGGCATCAGGAGCAACGACATCGCGCGGACGGCCTCGGGAACGACGACAGGCGCGGGACCGCCTCCTCCGCCGGCTCTCTCCTGCCTGGCGGCGGCGGAGCTCCGCCCTTCCTCCCCGCGCTGGCCGCTGGAGCTCCCTCATCCGCCGAACGTGCTCACCGGCCCTCTCTCTCCCTACGACGGGCTCGAATGCCTTCGAGGAGGAGAGAGGAGATGCAATTTGCCTCCAAAGGCAATTTGCATTCCCCTTTGCCTCATCTGTTGGAAGCTTTTCCAGGGATGCACAGTAGCTGCGCATGAAGCAAAAATGCAAATGGCTTACCAATGACGACTGAGCTCAAATTCGCAAAAATGAAGTTAGATCACGTGTTCTTAAGTACTTGAAAAGTCAAGCCTGTAGTTGAATCCTCAATATGCCAAATAAGTTGAAGAATTAACTTGAAGTAAAAGTTTCCGTGCCAAGAGAGCTTGAAAGATTTGTATTCCACTTATCATGAACTTTTCGAACCATATGCAATTTGTACAAGAAAACTATGAAGAAGAAATATCATGTTCATGATGGATTTTTTGTTTAGAATTAACGAAACATATGTGTCAAATTGTTCTATTACACTTGTACCGTTAGCACGTGCAGTAGACTAATGGGTCATCATTTTGGATAGAAAATGGGTCACAACATTTTTAGACTGGTAATTGCCGCTGCTGTAAATTACTTGCGGTGCGCAAGAAGTTCCACTCTGATTCCCAGAAAAATTCTAATGTGCAAAATTTGTAAAAATCTCATATCAAACAACAATAAAGTAAAATGATATATTCATTCGGCTCTATGTGCTCTGTGTGTGTGTGTGTGCGCGCGCGCGCGCGCGCGCGCCTCAGTCCCGCACAACAACTCTTGTGTAGTTGTGTGCATGCGTGAGTGCTCCTTTTATGATCTCCTCTATCTACTTCCTTTATGTATTTACCAATTTACTAATCACTGCCGCTAGTATATTATTACCGTATCAACATGCAGTTCACTAGCTCCTCTCATCACACACTGCAGCTCTTGCAAGCGCCCGGGCGCACTCAAATCTAGCAAGGTGAATGAGGCAGCACTTGCAACTGACATGCACATGACACGTCGTCGAGTGTTACTCGGAATGAGATGCATCGGGAATTCATGATCAGCTTGCTGCACATTTGAGGCTGGGGTGGTAGTCAAGCACACCTACATTTTGAAGAGATGTTGCTGCTTATCTCCAAACCTGCGAAAGACGAGAGAAGCATTGAGGAGTAGACAAGGTCGGGGTGGCTCGTCCATGATTCAGCTCTGTTCCTGATGTCCAGCGCTTGACACTTATGTTCGATTTCACTCTTATTATAATAAATTTTGTCACATCAAATATTTAGATGTCATTAGAAAAGCTAAACATATAATTGAATTATAAAATTAATTGCATTAGCTTTTAGTTTTTCACGAGATGAATATATTAAGTCTAATTAATCTATTATTAGCACATACTTATTTACTATAAAATCATATATATATGAATTAATCACGAACTAATTAGATTTAATAGATTCGAACGTCTTGCCAAAAAAACCTAGAGGTTATGAAATTCATTTTGCACGGGGGAATGGGCCAAAAGTATGCGTGGAGGAAAATGATCCTTCATCATTTTTAAACTTATACTGACTCACGCGTGATTAGGAATGACATTTGTCTACCGATAATAACATGGATTAAATCACTGTACTGAGTTTGTATCCTCTTTAAAATTAGATATTTATGGCAATATTGAAAGCCACTTATTTAAGTTTTTAAGTTTGCCTTTATGCATCTCCTTTTTAGCTATACGAGCTGAGAAAAACCAATAATGGCTTATAGGGTGTACATGACTTGGAGTCTTCAATATGTTTGGGAGTTAGCTATGGGGCCTTGAAAAAGATTTGAAACCGCTAATTCTGCTAGGAGCGGCTGCTACTTGCTGGTCGTTGTGGTTTTGCAGAAATGATATCATCTTCAGGAACAAACATAACACTTTCCACTGCAGTTTATCTACTCGATTATACACTTGCTCCGTACATGGGCTATAATACAGAAGCCAACCTCACAGGATTTGGTTGCTGCGGCATCGCTACGTTTGGCGCGGGTGGTCAAGGAGTTCTTTACCCAGGCACATGGGTGGCGGTCTAGTCTTCGAATTGATTGTCATTAAAGTGTTTTGGGTTTCTCTCATCTTTTTAGACTGTGTGCATCACGCTATGCAGAGGTTGGGAGTATTTCAAGACATTGTATCAACTTGATGTAATGACCTTGAAATTTAATAAAAATCTTCCTTTATCGAAAAAAATGACTTGGAGTCTTCAAAGCTTGTGTGCACATGTGCTGCTTCCTACTATATACGTACATCCCAATCCAATGCTTATGTACAGTACAAACTAACAATCCCAAACAGTTTGCATTTTTTGGAACTCTGAATGGATCGTTCATTCTCTTGATCCTTCTCAGCTTCTATCTATATGCTCTCGTCATTTTACACTTTAGCCCCCGTATTACATCTGCATGCCTTGCTTACAAATACATACACCGACAGCACTGATTGTCTTCTAGATGGCACTCGTCCATGAATAAACTAGAATTCACATCTAGCTAGTGTCACCTATAAAATCAGTCTCAGTTGCATGCATGATAGATAACAACTATATACATCAACCCGAGCTCACTGCCATCTGCCCATATCCTAGCTCTTGAAGTTTGCAGTGCTTCTTTTATTTATATACAATTTTTTTCTTTTTATTTATGTGTCACCGCGAATTGAAGCACTCCGTAGAGGTAAACTTAACCACATGCATGTACATGCATGGGTATTGTCTTGAGTATGGGCGGTATCAGGGAAACACATCCCACAAGATATAGTGTTCAGAGTTAACGTCAAGCACCCAGACGACGAGCGGTGCCGCTTCTGTTGAGTTGAAATCTGCACACGCCATCAGTGATAGGAGTTGGTATGGTTGGAATAGTAGTTGTGGTGGTGATCTTTGCGGACAGACATTGACACTTAGAAGGGATGTGCCCAATCCTTCCCGGCCAATTTGGTTTTTAGATGGATTTTTGCGACACTCAGATTTGTGCGCGCGTACATCCTCTCATTCCACACCATTAGTCGTGCTAATCAATAATCATGCATGTAAGTATGTAACCCAAGGGAATCTGTACGATATGGTGGTGTTTGTTCAGAATAGGGCACACCATGTGGAGCAAATTAATTAATAGCTCTGCGCCCTTAACTTGCCATTCCTCATTTGAGCTCTATACACATAGAGGTTCGCACAAACGCATTCGCCTGCATGCCACACCTCTTCTACCAAGGTCTAAGTCTTTGGTAGGGCTCCAGCTTCTCCATATAAATAAGCTCCGGTTTTTCTAGAACTTCAGAGGTGTAGGTATTTTGTATCAAATTGTTTGGTAGCATTTCAGCTCGAGAAGCAAGAGAAGTCGAAGTTGGAGCTCTACCAAAAAAGACAGTGTTGTGGGTGCGTGAGTGGATCGAGATTTTAGAATGGGAGCACTAGGAAAGCATATCTGAGTGTCAAGACTGGTGATGAGCCAACGCGGCATTCATTTTCTAGCTAGAAACACCTGAATGATGCAGAACTCTTGGTGATCGATGGGTCGGTCTTCACACGTCCAATCCGGCCAGCAGGATAATCTTGAAGCATATATCACTGGAAAGAAAAACATGAGCGGATATAGCATTATTCAATCTTTCGAAAAAAAAAGATATAGCATTATTCTTTTGTGGTTGCTACTGTTTTTTTAAATTTCTTTAGCCTTTAGCATTCCGGTTTATGGAAAATGTTAAACTATGGCAAAGACACATGAAAGAGGCAAATGTTCTAATATCTGATGCATTCACCAAATTCAGAACAAACAATGAGATATTGCCTGGAAAAATTGAAATCAACAAGTTTATGGCATGTCAATATCAAACTTGACTACATGGAATGCTTTTTAAATTTTGACCGTGTGCATAATTATTCCTCTTGGGAGAAAAAAATTGGAGGCTATGTCATAAATTTACAAAATAAAATGTATATATATACAGCATGAAAATCCCCACATGTATACTGTACTATTTACCTATCAGCTATTATGATCCTGTGGAAATAAAGCTATCAACACTAAAATGTAAGACTTGTTCATGACATTATGTATTTATGTCAACATGGTGCAATTCCCCAATATTATTATCATCCCAATGACTCAAAACAAGGGAAAAAACATCATGTTGTCAGATTATGGCTGACTGATTATGGAAGATCCAAAAGTCAGATGACTCCAATATAATAATCCATAATCCAGAATCTATCTGGATTCAGAATTATGGATTATGAGAGTCATCAAATTTTCAAATCTCTCATAATCGGATCTTCAAAATCAGCCATAATCAGAAACAAACAGGGCCTATGTAAGCTTTTGCCACCACGTACACAAGACTACGTTGAGACTTCAAATTCACAAAAAAAACGTACAGTTTCAGTGACAACTGATCGATATAATTGTAGCTCCTATAATAAAAATATGATTATATCTGAATTAAATTATTATATTCAAATTAAGTACCGCACATTCTGTGGACATGAAGAAAAAAAAATGGGTCAGCTCACACATGGGCCCTTAAAGCCCTTAAAACTTTCTTATTCAAGTTCAAATTGGCATCTTACAGTTTTGAAGCAAAAAAAAGTCAGTTTGAAGAATTGGGTTATATTAGCCCCATCCAAGCGTGGCCATTTAGAGAAAACAGTCTTTGGATTTATCAGAACCACTCGCTCGAATGTTGCTACTGTGTTTCAGAAGAAGACGATTGTCCCTCCCGTGTAGACAGTGACGGATCTAGAAATAAATTTAGGGGGGCTTTCTTCTCCTTCTTCTTCCTCTAACCTCTCCTTCCCTCATTCTTCTTCCTTAAATTTGTAGAAGGGGTTTAGGGGGGGCTCCATTGGATTTCCAGCGGTAGGGGGGGCTTGAGCTCCGCCCGCCCCACCGTTGGATCCGTCACTGCGTGTAGATAGGTAACTTCAAGCTTGTGTAGCGGCGTGAGGTGTTCTTCATGGACGCTTCCTCTCGTGAACACCAAGCAAGGCCAGTTGTAGCAAACTGTCCTAGGCACTCATGCTACGGAATACACTTTCCCAATGCCGCTCAATCCGAAACCAGTGACGGCTTTGATTATATGTCACATTATTGACCAACATTCAGTGTTAATGGTGGAAAATTTAAAAAAGATGTAGACAAAATGATGAGGATAAATTGCGCATGTATGCACGCAGTAGCTAGAATGTGAGGCGTGAGGCTCATATCTATATTGATCACAAGTGGATATATCCATTTATTTTTTTATTTACTTATTTGGTAGGATGGCCCCACTTAACTCCCTGTAAAACTAAAGCGGCTTAATTATAGCGCAGAGGTGGAACATGTCGTATTTTTACCATTTTTTATTTGTTTGGGTAGATAAAATGCTTTATAACTCAATTGTTTGTTTGTCTTGGTGGCATAATTATGCTCTGTTATGTGTGTATCAGTGTTGGAGCAGGACTTTTTCTATATTAGACCGCACAGCAAAATATGATAGAAAAAAACTGTCCTTGAAGGTTTGAGTTCACTTCTCAATGAACGTAGTGCAGCAAGTCAGCTAAAGATTATACTCAACAGGCCACATCTGCTTTACCTACCTCATTTATGGGAAGGTCCCCCTATATATCCTTCAATTTTGAGTTCACTTCACTATCCTTACCCAAAAAAAAAAGGAAATTAGAGTTCGCTAGCTGTTTCACTTGCTAGCTAGCTAGTGACAGAAAAATCAGATGCATTGGAGACATATAACCCCATCCAAGCATAGCTCGTCAGGGCGAGTAGTTTAGCAGAACATCCTGTGCATAGTTAGCTGTTTCTCTCTTGTTCGTTTGGGAAGTTAAGCTCGGAGTAGCATAGCTGTTCACAGCAATTCCCAACAAGCTAAGGCATCACCCATGACAGAACACGGCGGCTTGTGGCGAACCGATGAAACAACTCTTACTATGTAATATGCTTTCTCGATGACTCGCGTTCCGATGTTAGCAGTGTGCTCACATGCCACATTGACCGCTACTGAGTATTTGTGGTGAATAAATCAAAATAAGCAAGAGAAATCCTTGCAACTTTGCAAGTTGCAACTATGCAAGAGCTGTTGTGTGGGGAGCGAGGGACATGTCAACGGTAGTTAGCAGTGAGCATATATATCATTTTGTAATAATGCATTTTTTTCATGAAAATCTTCATGATTGGTGCCTGGTATATGTGGAAAGAAAGAAATGATCTCATGTTTAATCATAAGCCCCCAAACGCTGTTGCCTGGAAAGCCTCTTTCAGAGCAGAAGTCATAGAGCATCTTGTCAGAATTAAAAGAGAGCTCCACCGATCCATCCTGTTATGGCTCGAGTCTCTGTAATCCCCCCCTAGCTTGCTAGTTTGGTTCTTAGGCAGTTAGGCTGTATGTCTTTTAGTTGTCATGTTGTTTTTGTTTCCTCCTTGCTAGCCCAAACTCTGGCTGGGCTTTTGTAAGTTCTCTTAACCTGTTTTTGCAATATATTTTTCTCTGTTGCCGGGGGACCTGTCTTCGCGGTGTTCACTCAAAAAAAATCTAAGTGGAATACGCATTTCCGATGCCGCTCAATCCGAATCTAGTTTGCGACACGCTGATGGCACTGGCCTCCATTGAGTGTTAACAGTGCAAAAATGGATAAAAAGGAATAAGGTGAACAAAATGCGTACGCAGCATGTAAGCAAGCATTGAAGTGTGTGGATATAGACAGTAGTTATATAGCACACAACTGAATATCTCGTTTTTTTTAAGTGAAAGTGAGGTAGGTTCAACTTATAAATATTAGCGTACTGCATGTACACTAGTCAAAAGTTGGGATTTTTTTTCTGAAAAGAATTCAGAAACGAACATCTTGCATATGGGCTATGCTAAGGTACTTCCTATGACCTTTTCTTACTTCTTAAGAGGTAAGAGTAAAAATAAATCAGAGCCTTTGATTTATATCAAAGAAACAATATTTATTTTTTGAATTTAAGAAAAAAACGACTTCTCCTTCTCGCATTGGAAATACTAGTCGATCTACCCGTGCCTCTGCACGGGCTAGCACTTTTTTTATTATTAGATGTTTTGTTCACTTTTGTTAGTTGCATTGTAATAAGATTTATACTATTTTTGCAAGGTGGACTGTAAATACACTATATTAATGGGCATTTGGCCAGCATAATTGGGGGACAAAGATCAATATAATTTTAAGATTGTATTGCATACTATGCTCAAAAAGTGATAAGTACAATTAACTCTGTTTTTATTTAAAGATGGACCACGTGTAGTTTGTGTCCCATTGTAGCAGTTATATATTATCAAGGCAATTTGAATATATCTATGCGCTGGAGGCCTGCCTTTTGGAATTCAACTACGCAAATATCAGAATTTCAAATGGCATCTGTTAATTTATCATTTGTTTTTGAATGATTTATAACTAACAGTCGTTTAGATCATTACCTACGGCTCCGCCATGCCTCATGATGTGCTTCATTTTTTTCTGGACCCATGGTACATTTGCTTTTTGATCTTCTGCGTCTTCAATGGTGTTGCACATAAATGACACAAATAGGTCAGGGTCTCCAGCCAAATGACATTACATCATAGCATCTTGGTAGTTTTTTCCATTCTAATTTGTGTGCCCTTGTAAGAAGATGGTAGTATTATCCTTTTTCCAACCTTACCAGCTCTTATGTCGCTCATTTCAACAGGATGCTCCGTGTTACAGTTCTTCCTATATTGGTCAATACATGTGTCAAATGGAATGGATGAAAACCGCTGCAATATGGAAATAAGAAGTTATATGGAGAAATTAGTGTGTAACATAGAAAGGTAAATGTATCTATAGCATCTTGCATACTCCCTCCGTCATAAAAAAATGATGTTTTAGGATTTTTCAGACAGATTAGTGGTGAATGTAAAAGACACATGTACCCTTAATTAGTTCAGTTTGCATATAGAAAATGAATGAAATGTGTTTCTATTTAATTTTGCATGCATGAAATCAATGTGTCAAATTATGCATGGATGAGATTTAATTCTAGAGCATCATTCTTTATGGGACATGGATGTAAAACCGATTCAATATAGGAAGAAGAAGTTATATGAAGAAATTAGTGTGTAACAGTGAAAGGAAAAAAGTATGTATAGCATCTTGCATACTCCCTCTGTCTAAAAAATGATGTTCTGCAATTGCTTTCCTGGTCTAATGTCACTCAAGATTTTGTTCACCATTGCAACTTGTTAAACTGCTTATGTAGTGGATGGTGATGGATCTAATTGAGCAATTTTTATATACAAAAGACATGATCTACAAATTCAAAATTTAACTGTACAAAAGTTATGGTACAAACACAAAAATCAATTAAAAAATATTTGGTCATGAAGATAGAAGTTTGAGAACAATTGTGAGAAGCATACAACTCACGAAGCAGGTCAGACAATAAACAAATGATTTAGAAGTAATAAAATATACCATGAAAAATTATTCTAATTGTAGAACCGGAAGGAAACAATACTTGAGGATTCAATACGTATAGCACTTTGAGAACAATGGTAAGAATCAAGTCACCTATACCACTCATGCAGTAGAAGTAATAAAATATACCATGAAAATTTAATCTAATTGTAGAAGGAGGAGGAAATAGTAATTGAACATTCAATACGAATAACAGGGCCAAGTAGATTGGACCTTTTTGTTGAATGGTAACAGGGTAACATTTTTTTGATGAAAGTAGCAGCAGACCCTATCTGATGGAAGCAGTACGCTACGTACACAAAAGATATGGTGAAAGACGGCAGCTATTTTTTTTATAGATGCATATGCAGCTAGGCCTTGGAGATAGATTTATTTATGATTTTTAAATATGGGAGAGAGATTCAAGGTAAGAGATATATTGTTGACTAATTTTGTACGCTTCTAGTTTGTTAGATATATATTAGCTAATTACTGCATGTGACTCGTAGATGATTTATGGAAAATTATTTTTTTGAAACGGAGAGATCTATTATATATGTTAATTATTGTCTCAGACTCTCAGCAGATTGTTTTGTTTAGATGTGACCCAACCACATGGCAGGACGTGGGCATATGTGGATAGAATATAGGAGGTATTTTGTTAATCATTTATAGTGGCGGAGGTGGATGTTTTTTTTTAGAATTTTCAGGATTTGGCTATTTTCTAGAGTGTTCACATAGGATTCTTAGGTGGCTTCATGTGGAGGCTTTTATTAGTTTTCTCTTTTTTAAGAGCATCCACCTAGGATTCCTAGGTGGCTTCTTGTGAAAGCTTCAAAAGGAACCTCCAATTAGTAATAGTAAGATGGTGCATGATAAAAAAAAATCATGTTACAATTCATTCACGTTATGCCACATTAGAAAAGCCTCATGTCACTTACTCACATTGGAGAAAAATGTTACTGATCCATGTTATGTTAGGGAAATACCACATTACCTCACATTAGGAAAAAAATACTTTGCTCACGTTAGGCACATTACAGTAAACAAAGATGTGATGTCGCTCATGTTAGGCACGTTAAGAAAATTAAAAAAAAAGTGAAATTGGTCACGATGTGGATAAAACACATGCTCTTCCTTGCCAAAAATACATGTCACGTTGATTCATAGTGAGGAAAATAGAGGTAGTTAGATCTAACTGGAGATATTTTGCCTATTTTCTGTTTCTCAAAATAAAAATATATCAATATGTATTTCTTCTATTACCTCCTTGGAGGTAATAACCGCTCAGATCTTCCCAAATGAACGGTCTATAGTTACTTTGGGAGTAACGTAGCAAAGCCCCTTGCATATTCTTTTTAGAAAAAGCAAACTGTTTCTGAAACTCTGCAACTGCAGGCAGCGAAGAACATCGTTTGCACATGGCCAAATCATATTATTAATTTGTGAGCATCCAAAAAAACATATATTTGGGAGGATATAAGTATGCGTGCATAAGGAGAGGATTGTGCTTCCTCCTCTCGTACTTTTTCTGTGAGAAATGAATAGGAAGGGGCAGAGTTTCTTAACTTCCCTGCATTTTCTTCAAGAGAAGTTTAAAGGGGATAGCCTGATAGAATCATGGCCTCTCAACGTGAAAGTGCGAAGCGGATCGAAGATGCCCTGGAATCTTCCGCTTGACGCACGCTGATGTGAATTGCTACCATGAGGCGCCATTCCAACTTCCAAGCAGGACTGTAGTATGTAGCTGTGCATCATATAGTCTCATGGACGTGCTTGTCGAGGAACAACCCACAGGATGACGGTAAACTTCGGAAGAAGAGTATTTGAAGTCGACTATGGTTTCTGTATTACATATATTTATACATGTGAGGTGCACTGGCTAAGCGGCACGCGAGAGCGAGTCGTTGGCGAGCGAACGGCGTGCGCGCGGCGTGGGCGAGAATGACGCGCTGGGTTGTTGCAGATGGCGCGGCGCTGGCGTGCGGAGCGCGTCCGCAGAGCGCGCGAGACCCGGTCTTGGAAGCAGACCGTTGCGCAGGAAGGCATGTCGACTAACACTATCAAGATCTTTGTGGTGGTAAAGGAGGAAACATATGCACCTCAGTGGAATATGCATTTCCGATGCCGCTCAATCCGAATCTAGTTTGCGACACGCTGATGGCACTGGCCTCCATTGAGTGTTAACAGTGCAAAAATGGATAAAAAGGAATAAGGTGAACAAAATGAGTAGGCAGCATGTAACCAAGCATTGGAGTGTGTGGATATAGACAGTAGTTATATAGCACACAACTGAATATCTCGTTTTTTTTTAAAGTGAAAGTGAGGTAGGTTCAACTTATAAATATTAGCGTACTGCATGTACACTAGTCAAAAGTTGGGATTTTTTTTTTCTGAAAAGAACTCAGAAACGAACATCTTGCATATGGGCTATGCTAAGGTACTTCCTATGACCTTTTCTTACTTCTTAAGAGGTAAGAGTAAAAATAAATCTGAGCCTTTGATTTATATCAAAGAAACAATATTTATTTTTTGAAGTTAAGAAAAAAACGACTTCTCCTTCTCACATTGGAAATTTGGTGCATGATAAAAAAAAATCATGTTACAATTCATTCACGTTATGCCACATTAGAATAGCCTCATGTCACTTACTCACATTGGAGAAAAATGTTACTGATCCATGTTATGTTAGGGAAATACCACATTACCTCACATTAGGGAAAAAATACTTTGCTCACGTTAGGCACATTACAGTAAACAAAGATGTGATGTCGCTCATGTTAGGCACGTTAAGAAAATAATAAAAAAAGTGAAATTGGTCACGATGTGGATAAAACACATGCTCTTCCTTGCCAAAAATACATGTTACGTTGATTCATAGTGAGGAAAATGGAAGTAGTTAGATCTAACACAGGAGGTATGTTACCTATTTTCTGTTTCTCAAAATAAAAATATATCAATATGTATTTCTTCTATTACCTCCTAGGAGGTAATAACCGCTCAGATCTTCCCAAATGACGGTCCATATAGTTACTTTGGGAGTACCGTAGGCCAAAGCCCCTTGCATGTTCTTTTAGAAAAAGCAAACTGTTTCTGAACTCTGCAACTGTACGCAGCGAAGAACATCTTGCACATGGCCAAATCATATTATTAATTTGTGAGCATCCAAAAAACCGTATATTTGGGAGGATCTAAGTGTGAGACTATGAGTGCATAAGGAGAGGATTGTGCTTCCCCCTCTCGTACTTTTTCTGTGAGAAATTAATAGGAAGGGGCAGAGTTTCTTGACTTCCCTGCATTTTCTTCAAGAGAAGTTTAAAGGGGATAGCCTGATAGAATCATGGCCTCTCAACGTGAAAGTGAGAAGTGGATGGAAGATGCCCTGGAATCTTCCGCTTGACGCACGCTGATGTGAATTGCTACCATGAGGCGCCATTCCAACTTCCAAGCAGGGCTGTAGTATGTAGCTGTCCATCATATAGTCTCATGGACGTGCTTGTCGAGGAACAACCCACAGGATGACGGTAAACTTCGGAAGAAGAGTACTTGAAGTCGACTATGGTTTCCCGATGCCGCTCATTCCAAACTTAGTAACGTGTTGACACACACACATGTCACATTGAACTTGGTGTTGAGAAAATAGCTAGGTAACATATATATGTAGGATTAAATATATGGGCATGCATGCACACCCATAAAAGAGCTGAGTATGTGGAAAGCAAGACGAGGGACGATAGTTATATAGCTTTACAAGTGATATCTTTTGTCATTGTATTTTGAGATACGAAAGTGAGGTATTTATGTGGCATAAATTAGCTTTACTGCATGTCGCCTTTCAAAGTTTGAGGAACTTTTTCGAACTTCTTTGGATAAATCAATTAATTTTAAACCTCAAGGTCGAACATAAGCTGCACAAGATCAAGTAATTGATACCATCTTTGACTACAAGTTTGAGAACAGAGTTAAATTAATTATGAACAGAGTTTGAGAACCGGTCTGGATGATCCCAAACTAGGGGGCCAAAATCATTGCAACGTTCGAACTGTTTTGGTGTTTGAGGGTCAGTAAACAACACCAAACCTCTCTGAATGCAATTGTCAGATTGATCCTCACACCTCGATTAGGAAAAGAAGGTCACCATTACAGAGCAACCTGAGGTAACGATCACCGGTAGGCGCAACTATTGTGAGGCCGGCCTTAGCACCTCAAGACATCACCCTGTCAGCATGACCAGCGGCACTGAACTTTTTTTTCGAACAGTAGGGGGGCGGGAATCCCCACGTACGTTTTTCGATTGATCGAAGAGATTGTTACAATACATTATCCTGGCATACCATCCTTAGCGCCACTGAACCTAACACGTCATGTCAAGAATTATAGTGCCGCATGCTGCGTGCAAACCTAAGCTTGGCATTACAGCACATTTCGAGCATCGACTGTAGTGCTCAACAATCCTACCCACTCGGAGAGCGGAACATGCTCCCATGATGCCACTCATTCCGAAGGCAGAAGCAAAATGAGGGTGCACGTTTTTTGTTGAGTGCTTTGTGGTGGAAAGAAATACTCCCTTCGTCCCAAAATAAGTGTCGCTGGAAAACCGTGTGCACAGATTCCGGACGACTCTTATTTTGGGACAGAGGGTGTAGGTAATAGAAACAACAATGGTGTGTGTGAATTGAGCCACCAGTTGGAAGTAGTTATAGCAACACATATTGTCCTATTTTTCCCATTTATTTGTCTTTGCAGATAAAATATTTGTAGAAACTTGAATTAATTGTTTATTTGGGTTGGTGGCAAAATTATGCTGTTACGTGTCTATCAGTTGGAACATGATTTCTTTTTAATATATTAGACTCCACAGAAAGAAAATTACAATAATATGATTGCGCTCTGTTATGTGTGCATATCGGTTGGAGCATGACTTGTAAAATAACTTTTCACATCGGCATATCATAATCAAAATCAAGAAGGTTAAATCAACAGCAATATTTCCTTTAAACTATTTAGGTGTCCTTCAGGTTTAACCATGCATTATTTGACTAAGAAATGAATTTGATGCTGTTTATTAACCCATGGGAGGAAAAGTCTACCAGCATGAAAAAAATCTCCACATATATATTGTTTTGATTCCACTATCGACACCCTCAAAGGCAAACCATTTTGCCAAGATGCTTGTAGGCAGAAGGAGACAGAGCAGTCAAGACGCCATCAGGAGACAGAGCAGTCAAGACGCCATCAGGATAAGTTGGTCTTGCTAAATCCTAATGCCACCAATTCCTAATTAATTAACCAAAAGTGCGGAGATAAAGAAGCACATAAACGACTTCTAATACTGAACCGGAGGGAGTAAGTGGGTCTCATCTTCCTAACGCCACCCATTCCTAATTAATTAATTGAAAGTGCATAGATGCGCGTATATAATTACATTCATCATCACGTGATTAGACACGGTCAGTGAGAAAATAATAGGGACAATTTAAAGAACCGAGAAGATAAAGAAGCACATAATAATTAGTGATCATCAAGAACTCAAAGTGCTCGATAGATAGACCGGGGGTTTGATTTGCTTTGAGGAAGCTGGAAGCATGGGCAGCGAGGTGCAGGTTCTATGTAGTCTTATTATATGGTACAAGACTGGGTCGATTTGTGGACAGTCCACGAATTAATAGGAAGTCAGAGGAGAACATGTCGCAAGTAGCAGTAGCAGTTAATTGCAAGGACATAATGTTTTTCGGAATGTACTTTTTCTACGAGAACTAGATAGGACGGACAGGGACAGAGTTCCATGACTTTTGCATTTTCTTGTACAAATGGAACAGTTGGGAGCTCATCTTTGATCTCTACTCTACCTCAGTCAGAGTCTCAGAGACCCAGCAACAACCTAACGTTTAACCGTCACTGGTACGGGGCAAACATATAACTGTCCTTCATGACAGTATAATTTCCTTTCTCGCACATACTCGATCTGTTACTGCTGTGGGATGAGAAAATGGAAATGTTTTTTTTTCAGAAAGATGCGATTCATGTTCAGGTTAATGTCTTTAGAGCATACATAATTATTGGCAGAATCGAACGAATGAGAACAACGATCTCAAGCTCTCTCTCTCATGTTTTCACACCTTACTACGTGGATGCTCTTGTTGGCGAAGAGCCATGGTGTGAGATCGCTGCAGCTTTTGATGTTCCTGTTGAATACGTTTTCCTGATGCCACTCGTTCTGAAGCCGAAGCGACAAACAACGACCACCCAAACCACATACTCACATCTAATCAATAGGCCGGACACGTCTTCAGACCTTTCGGTACTCTTGTATGCAACAGCTAGCTGTTGTGTGGGGAATGGGGAGCGACGTGTCTCGACAGTGCGTGGTTAATTAATAGCACACGAGTGAATAAAGGCAGTCCCAATGTAAACCTAAGTGCAAAATCCAAGACAACCACGTCAGTAAAAATTAACACTAGAAATCATCTACTACAATGGTACGAAGTCCAAGATAATAAATATAGTGAAATCATCTCCTACAATGGCAGGCGGGGCCGCGGCGGCGCAAGACTCCAGCCAGGTCTTCCCAATGGTGATTTTGCTAGGTCTTGCGGTCTTGATTCGCGTGAGGAGGTTGAGTCTAGAGGAAGAAATCAGGTCTTGTGTTTTCCTTCTCTTTCTTCATTAACTGTGCTGCGATGTCACCAATTTGCTGATGTGTCATCTCATTTATTAGGGATTGACTCCATCCTACGTGGATCATTGGGACTACCCTAAAAGTGTCATATTTATTTCAACCTCTGAGCTATGAAAGGAAAATACGTAACATAAGTTACATGTTGACCTCAAAGTAGGACATATTTCGCCCTCTATGGATGCATATATAGCACCAATTAGCCTAAAAGTAATCAAACAGAAGGGTTAGATTGAGCTAGTTTGCATCTAACACACTCAAAAAAACTATCACACCCGAGAAGTGCTAATTGGAAAGTGATTTTCTCCTGCATCGGGTCCCTCCCTCCCCTCTTGTGACCGTGTGTTTCCCTTCCACAGCACGGGCTCCCTGTTCCCCATTATCAGAAATGCATCGCACCCCTCGCCGGCCCTAGTCATGATGCACCGTCAGCCATAGCCCTCCGCTGGCCGAAGCCGGCCCTAGGCGCGCCCTCCGCCGCTCGCTCTTCACGAGCCTCCCAGCCTCTCACCATCCTTTTCCTCCCGGTCGTCGCCCCCAAGCACTCTGTCTCTCAGAGTTGGTGCAGGAGTGACTGCTTTGCGTGAAACCTGCCACCGCCGCTCACCCCCTTGCCACCACGCAATTCCGGCCAAGCTCCACCGCTACGCTACCTGGGAATAGCCTCTAGGCACCGTCTCTCACTTCGGCCATCTCTTCTTTTCCCCTGCCGCCGTTTGCTCCTTTTGCCGCCGCATGCCGTAGCACCTTTCTCCGACCGATTAGTTGCCCCTAGGCGAGACCCAGCTAGCCTTCTACCCCCTAGCACCCCTAGCTCGACCCCTAGGCAGTCAGAGCTCCGAAATTGGGAGATCTTGAGCTCACCCGCGCCTCTCCCATGGAGAACGGACGTGAGGTGGACGAAGCTTGGGTGCTAGGGATCTCTGCCATCGGGGATTTCCGTCGGCGCTAGGAGCCGATCGCCTCCCTCTCCCTGCTCACCCCGCCGCAGCTGAGCTCGATCCGGCACGCCTTGAGCTGCAACTGTGCCCAAACCGTGACAGATGCGTCCAGGTGCCGCCACGCGCACACCACGGCAGCGGATCTTGAGGAACTTCAGGGCGGAGACCTCGAGGAGGGTCCGACCGAGAGGAGGGGCGGTGTGGCCCCGCGGCAAGCCGGCCCCGCAGAGGGAGGAGGCTGGTCGGGCGCCGTCCTCCATCAACTTCACCTCCGTCGACGCCAAAGAAGAATAGAGGAGGATGCCGCGAGGGGATGGAGGGAGGGGGGAGCTAGCGGCGGCGGAGAATGGACTGACGGCGCCAGCGCTGGCGCCGGGAGGGAGGCCATCATAGGGAGCGAGGAGGGAGGCCGACTGGGGTGCAGTGGGGGTAGGTCTGGGAAAATACCCGATACCCACTACCCGTACCCGAATTACCCAAACCCGAGGTACCCGATCCCATGTTCGGATAGTGATACCTGAAATTAGTTTGGGTAATTCGGTTAATACACTCCGGTACCCAAAATTTGCCTTTGTCTTTGTATTTATTCATGTGTTGTTAGCTAAACACTTGAAATTGTCACTTTCTTAGAATATAATTCTCTTAATTTGAACAACTGACTATAGTATACTATTCTTGTCAACTTGTAGTTGAAATTGAACACAAATTACTGATGAATTTTTTTGTTAAAATTCTACTGAAATTTTGTGTAGTTTGTCATTTTTTGTAAATTCAGGTAGATCAGGTATACCCGAACCCGAATTATCGGGCACCCGAAATTTCGTGTAGTGTTATTTTGGGGCTAATATCGGGTAGTAGTTTTCATTACTCGAATTTTCAATTACTCGATCCGAAATAATCGGGTAACCCGAATGCCCAGACCTAGGTGGGGGTGTTAAAAAACATTGATATGCGGGTCTCACGGATGGCAGTTGGTACACGGGATGGAGTTTAGAGTTGAAAAAGTGCATTTATTCTCAATCTAATCATGTCATCCAAACAACTTTAGAGCTAGAGTTAGCTTAGGATTAGAGTTAGAGTATCCAAACATAGACTTTATGTAAACCCCGGCCAGAGCTTGTTGCAAGTGGCTAGAAGTAATTTACAGCAGATTCAATTTGGTTACAATGAGTTGTGAGGATTATTTGCGCATCGTGTGGGCTCATGGGCCGACCCAAATGACCATTTTACATCGTGTCCTTTATCATAATAATTATTGCAACAAGAAGTATACATCCATGTCAATATCACATTCCGCTCTACAATTTAAGATTTTCTTCAGGAAAAGTTTATCAGCATGAAAAAAAATCCCAAATGTATATATGTGTATTGGACTTAGTACCAACACCACACTCAAAGGTACGTAGCAGTAGCACCCACTATTCCTTGACATTGTATCCGGTTGTTGTAAATTTCAAACCATATCACCATTCTATTGTTATTTTTAAAAATCATTATCTATCAGTCCCCACTATTCCTTGACATTGTATCCGGTTGTTGTAAATTTCAAACCATATCACCATTCTATTGTTATTTTTAAAAATCATTATCTATCAGTCCAGCATCTATGATTATGCATCTTTTTTCGTTGTGTGAACCATATGCACCGCTGAGTCACCGGAGCCTAGCCACCATCTAGTAGTCGCTGCACACGGTCCACGACGATCATCAGCAAACAACATTGGAGCCTAATGCAATGCGCTGTCCGCCATGATCGTTGTAGTCCAAGGATCACCCACTGTGTAATGACAGCTTCAATCCTTAACAGCATGCATGCACTTGTCAGATGGACCAGCACGACTAATAAACCGAATGGGGCATGCAAATAGGGCATTACTGTACAACACTCTGAGCGTCGACTCTGGTTCTGAACAGACCGATCATCTATTCATCTCCATAAGCAGGACGTGTTCCCCTGATACCACTCATTCCCAAGGCAGCAGCAAAATGAGGATGCACGGCTTGAGTGTGTGTGAAGTGAGACACCAGCTGGTAATAGTAGTAGTTATAGCACAGAGCGAGGTCGCCGAGGTGGAACATGTTCTATTTTAGCCATTTAGCATTTATTTGTCTATCAGCAGGAGCAGGACTTCTTTTATATTGGACCCAATCAAAAAGTTGATGCACCTGACCAAGTTCAGTTATTGAACGCAAAAGGTTGTGCACATGGCTCATCAATCAAGATGACAAGAGTTAAACAAGACGTTGTGTCCATGATGATCAGCAAACAACATTGGAGAGTAATGCAATGCCCACATGCCGTCCGCCATGATCGTTTGTAGTCCCATGTTCACCCACTGTGTGATGACGGCTACAATCCTTCACGGAATGCATGCACTTGCTTAATTCTCAGATTAACCACCATGACTAAGCTGAATTTGGCATGCATCCATGTAAAATTCAGCTAGGCATTACAACATCAGTATTACTTGGACGCATATCATACCCACTCTGTATCGACTCTGGTGCTGAACTAGCTGTCAAATCATCTCCTTAAGTGGAACATGGTCCCCTGATACCACCCATTCCGAAGCAGCAAAAGGAGGATGCACTGCTTATATTGAGTGGTTAGTGGTGGAAGAAATAAAACATGTAAAGGAAACAACAGGTAAAAAGGAGCATGCGCCAACAGCTAGAGTGTGTGTGAACCACTGGCTGGTAAGCACAAAGCGAGAGGAAATTATATGGCGAAAGGGTTGAGTTAAATAGAGGCGTGCTTCATGTTCAGCCATTCAGGTAGATCATTTAATTTTTTGCAGAATTGGCTAGAGTACGACTGATGAGTTTTCTCATATGTTTTCACACACAAAAATTGAAGATGACATAGCAAGCGAAGTTGCACTACATACAACGAGCATCACCTTCCATTACTATTTACCTACGAACGGTAGAAGAGAGTTCATTCAATTACTGTGAATGATCTGTCGTGTGGGCAGAGACCTTTATGCTCTACGGACCAGCCCAAAATTTCTAGAATTATTGAAGGATCGGTAGGCGAAAATTTCATCGCCGAGGTGATCTCATGCTGGAGGATCAGGGAACAGCTAACCCTCAAAAGTAGAATGCAATATCAGATAAGCCATCATCATATTAAGCTTGCATTACGGCTGTGCAAGAAACAATCTCTACTACAAAGATGATAGCCACTTTTTTTAAAAAACAAATTGTTTCCGACCTCTGCAAGCGTACAAGTGATACAACCAAAAAATGATAGCCACTAGGCGCACCCACTGCAATAGCGGCGGTCTGAGTTCCTAAACTTGCATGCGCTTGTTCCATTTCAGTGAGGCCAGCCTTCATTACTGCACCGAGCGCGCCAAGCCGAGAACTGCACGGCCCCTTGGCATTACAGTATTGTTGTTTCTGGGATGTGCATAGTGAGCCTTGAGAGCATCAACCGTGGCGCTGAGCGTCGACTGAGACCTTGCTAGGGTAATACATTTGCCCGATGCCACTCATTCCCAAATCCAAAGGCAACGAAATGCGGAGGCGCGACTAGATTCCATCGAGTATGCTTGCTGCCTGATTTAGTGGTTGAAGAAGACGATAGGTGCAAAAAAATGCCGAGCTAATAAAAAAGAAAGGACTCGATTGCAAGAGCTAAGTGTGTGAAGTGAGCTATTGGTTTGACTTGTGTTCTTATAAGTAGTGAGATCACATAGCAAAAGATAGACATAAATGCATCCGATCTAGTTCAATTATTTATAGCAAAGCTTTGATTTAAATTTATGACGATGAATGATCAAGACAGGTGGTAGTGGACTGGTGGGCCGGGTGACTTACGGGACTGGCCCAACTAGCTTAGTGGGCCAGAATCGATGTCCTCCCAGGGCCCTGGCATCCATCATGCATGATTCTACCATCGACTGCAGTGCCGAACAGAACTGAGAAACCTACCTCTCGGCGCGGAACATGTTCTTGGTCGGTTTGCATTGGTGGCATAACTGCGCAATGTAATTAACAATGTGCGGCGTGGGAAGCAAGGTTTGTGCTTGAGTGTTGATAGCAGTAATCATGTCATATCATCATCATATCCACTAAGGAATTCTCTCAAACCACAGACATCCACGTCATTTGGTGACGTTATCCCCCACCCACCCACGCATCCTCCGCAATCTATCCCTGGCCCCTGCATCCTTAGTAACGTACAGAACTAAGGCAGCTCAAACGACAACACAACATCTATTACTCTCAAGTAGTTCAACCAGCTCAGGATACACTTCTTTAATATAATCGCATCACATCAGCTCAACCAACGGCACATGAAGAGCCTCCCATCTTCTTTAAAACATGGCCATCGTCTGTCCAGTTCAAACGATGACCACTAGTCTTGCCTGCTCGATCTTGCCATCATGGCGACCACCGGCACCACGGCGGGGTCGCTCGCCCGCCGTGCTCTTCAATTCTTGATTATCAGAGCTCCTACAAAGGTGTAGGTCGGCTCTGCCTCCTGGCCGGGGCGGCTGGACGGCGTCGAGAACAACGGTATGTATGCATGGATTGACATGTACTCCCGACAATCTTGATTGCAGATGTGGTGATGGCTACATGCTCTGCAGCTGATTATTTTGTGGACCTATATGTTAGCGCATTAGTGTTTTCTTTGGTTTGTGCATGATGATGAATCAAAGCCAGTATCTGTGGATTCAGGGACATAATGTTTTCTGTAATTTGGATTTAGGGTTCATGTCAAAAAGTCACCAAAACTTCACTTGCCTATATGTTGTTCACTTGCAATTAGGACAATGAAAATACCATGGTTCATGTAAAAAAGCTCAAAACTTCACAAATGTATCAAATGATCATAAAATTCTATGCAAAATATCCCGTAGCAACGCGCGGGAAGTTCACCTAGTACAACTATATAGGAGCAACCCACTAAGGGCATAGCTCTATTTCTCTCAACATGCAAGCATTCCATGTCATAACCCACTATACGCTATGTCACCGTCCACTATACGCCATGTCTTCTTCCACCAGACCATCTATTTATGTCTTCAACCGATTTTCTGTGATTAATAGCATGTATTCGTGAGTAGCATACCACAAAATTCTCGCAGTTAAAATACATGTAGGATCAATCATTTTCAAATGGTTCGCTCTCAACAAAATAACATGCTTTCATATATGATTTTGTTTATTGTCATGTGATCAGTTTGGTGTTTCTGCTTTCACATTTTACCTTAAAATTTTATTTAAAACTTTCCACGGCAACGCGCGGGGTATCACCTAGTTATATAGAAGCAGCCCTATTGTGAAAACTACACTAACTTAGCAGATTAGTGATAGCAAAAGAAATTAATTTTAACAAGAAAAATCAACCGGGATGTCAGTTTATTTACCAAGATCAACACATAGGCATCACAAATAATGAATGAATATCACCAAAGAGTGGTGGAACAATATTTAGAGGCACAAACCATGAGGATGAATCCCTTTTGCACTCTTGAAAGATCCCTCCAATCATCTTCTTTTTTCCTTTTTTTTCTCTTCTCTAGTCCACATGGTCGGTGTACATATGGGCATCGGATAGAGCCGAAGGGTACCTACCCCACAAGGATTTTGTGATGCGCAGGCAAATGGTGTGGCTGTGGTTTTGTGACGCTATAGCGACTCCACTAGAACTTGGTCTGAAACGATGATGGTGTCGTCCAGGAACCATCACCTTCTCTTGGTTGTTCATCACAAGCTTAGCAAAGAGTATCGAGTGTGGCGCCTGAAAGAAGGGGGTAGGACGTGGCTTCCTATCTTGGATAGCCCACGGTTGCATGTTAATTATATAGGGGCAAATCACCCAAGATTACAATGGTTGTTGTGATATGGTTTGATCTCCAAGATTACGCCATGAGCATAAGCATAAGTGGGTCTCATCTTACTAACGCCACTCGTTCCTAATCAATTAACTGAAAGTGTAGAGATGCACGTATATAATTACATTCATCATCACGTGATTAGACACGGACAGTGAGAAAATAATAGGGACAAATTAAAGAACCGAGAAGATAAAGAAGCACATAATAATTTGTGATCACCAAGAGCTCAAAGTGCTCGATCGATCAGAGCGGGGGTTTGATTTTCTTTGAGGAAGCTGGAAGCATGGGCAGCGAGGTGCAGGTTCTATGTAGTCTTATTATATGGTGTTGGGATTTGGGAATCGCGAACAAATAGAAAGAGAAGTATGAAGAAACTTGAGATCAATGAACAAGAGAGATTCTTGAATATCAAAGCCAAGAGTCCCCCTCCTCCACCCCTTGGGGTCCTATTTATAGGAAGAGGGGAGGCGGCTGTTTTTATTATTTCCATCGATGGGGCTGAGAATTACATGTAGGTCCCTAATATTTACATTTGTAGTCCTTCGGCTATTACAATTAGATCCTCAGCCCTTACAAATATATCCTTATACCTCCTATTGCCTCCTAAGGCGCACCCCAAATATATGGCATAACTTGTGCACAAGTTTGATTTATCGACCCTGTCCACAACATTGATTTGTTGTGGATGTCGTCGACGCTGTATTTGGAGTTGGCTGTCATGACCCACTATGGACCTCCGGTAGGAGTCAGAGGGGTTGAGTTCTGGGCCTGCATGAGTTTATATCTCATTTTGTAAGCTAGGTATTACAGCAACAAACATCACCCGCACTGTGAGCATCGACTCTGGTGCTGAACAGTCAAAGCATCTCCTTAGTGGAACATGTTCCGCTGATACCACCCATTCCGAAGGCAGCAGAAGAAAGAGAATGCAATGCTTCTATTGAGTGGTTAGTGGTAGAAGAAATAAAACAAGTGAAGGAAACAACATGTAAAATGGAGTGTGCGCCAACAGCCGGAGTGTGTGTGAAGTGAACCACTGCTGGTACTCCGTAGTAGTTATAGCATAAAGCGAGAGGTGGTGGAACATGTCCTATTTTTTCCATTTAGTATAATTTGTTTGTCTATTAGTTGGAGCAGGGACTTCTTTTATAAACAGAAAAAGAAAAAAAAAGATGATGCACCTGACCAAGTTCAGTTATTGAACGTAGGTTGCGCGCATGGTTAAGTAATTACCTATAGCAACTTCTGAAGTTAGCATGAGGAAATTATAAGGCGAAAGGTTTGAGTTAAAGAGAGGCGTGGTTGATGACTTTTGGCAGAATTGGCTAGAGTTATTGAGGATTGGTAGGTCAAAATTTCACCACCGATGCAATCTTATTCTCGAGGATCAGGAAGAACTAACTCTCAAGTAGAATGCAATATCAGCTAATCCATCATCATTAGCATCTTAAGCTTGCATTTCGGCCGTGTTACATTACGATCTAATCGAAAGATGATCGCCACTAGGCTGGCGCACCTACTACAATGGCAGCAGCGCCAGTCCCTAAACCTGCGCGCGGTTGATCCATTTCAGCGGGGGCATCCTTCACGATTGCACCAAGCGTGCCAGGCCTAAAACTATACACGACCTATTGCATTGTGCAAATCTAAGCTTGGCATTACATTATGATTGTTCCTGGGACGCGCATAATGACTTCTTCGAGGAGCATCAACCATGCATGGCGCCGAACTGCGCCGGAGACCATACTGGTGTAACTGTGTAATACATTTGCCTGATGCCACTCATTCCCAAATCCCAATGCAGCGAATTGCATGTTTTTTACGTAAACCCAAGCTCCAGCGTCATGTGCAGTGGTACGAGCCATGGTGGCAAACTAAGACATGTATCCCTTCAGTGTTGTACGCTTTCCAGATGCCGCTCGATCATCCAAAGCTAGCAATCGACAGGCTGATGTACTACTGGTCACATTGACCTCCGATCCATTTGAGTACGTGTTGCTGGGGTTAGCAGGAAAAATAGGGTTATTAAAAATGTTATTGTGATGTGTGGGAAGCAAAGGTAAATGGTTACAGAAATAAGCACTTCCTGCATTGCATCCATATATATAGGAGTAGCTTACCGAATGTATTGTTTAATACTTTTTTGCTATATATTGTATTTTGAGATCAAAGTGAGATAGGTTACACAAATAAGCACTTTCTGCATCCATATAAACTAGTCAGAGTTCGGAAGACTTTTGCACCTTAATTAAAGCAGGACATCTTGCAAGTTATGATTTATATGGGACTTTTATATCTCAGGACGTACGGAACATATGTGAACAAGGCTAAGTAACCCACAGCACGCAGCTTTGATTACAATTCACGTGCAAGTCTCAGATTATAGTTCATTCAATTATGAAACTATCTGCGCGGGTGATCGAGATGTTCACATGCCTCTCTGGATCAGCCCAAACTTTCCGGAAATGTTGAAGTACTGGCATGCCAATTGAAATGTCACCGGCGAGACGCTTAATTAATTTATTTTATTCATGATCGAGGATCAGCAAACAACACTCAAGCAGCTGAAAGCAATGTCAGATCGTCGTCCTCATCTTACTAGTATATATGCTGCTTGTTTCAGCTTCGGCAGGTCCTGCGCGATTGCACAGACGAGTGCACTTAAGACGTACTCAATCGACAATTAGAGCATCTCTCTTGCCGTGTGTAAACCTAAGCTTATCATTTCTACATGAGATCTTTTGTAAGCTGTCCGAGCATCACCGGCGAACTGTGAAAAGGCCGGCGGCGATGGAATGCATTTGCCTGGTGCCCGTCATTCCCAAGGAAGCGGCGACATGCATGAGGATGCACGACTTGGACTTCCCCTGAGCGCTTGCTGCTTTTAATTTAGTGGTGGAACGAAGAAAACATATATATGGAAGAAACAAGGAGGGGTGCAAGTTAAGAGCCGGAGTAACTAGCTAGCTAGTGTCTCAAGTGAGAAATGAGCCGGAAAGAGTAGCTGGTACTTCTTTTTTATAAGACCGCCAAGCAAAAATGACGCACTTGACTCAATGAAAATTGAAGGGAGGTTGGCCTGGTGCACGGCTGCTTGCAGCTGGTGGGGTTGCCGCCCCTGGTGCCGCGAGAATTGAACCAGGTGGTGTAGTCATTCATACGTGCAAACCAAATGTTGGTGTACTGCAGCATCGATGTCTCTTGGGCATGGACTGAGTCCTTAGAGTATCAATGCAACCGTGACGCCCAACTGTGTAGAGATCCCAAAAGGTGGAGTCGATCAATTTGCCTGATGCCACTCGTTCCTAAGGCTGCAAAATGCATGCAGAGTAGTGCTTGCTGATTTAGTGGTGGGAAGAAAACAGGTGAAGAAACAACGAGCTTTTACTAACAGCTGGAGTGTGTGAAGTGAGCTACATACTGCTGAGACCTTTTTTCTAGAGAGAGATGGCTAGAGTAGAGGTGGTAGGATCGACGTCTTTTTATAGCACCTGACAGCAAAGTTCAGATTTTATATATGATGATGCGCACCGGTGCCATACAGGACTCCTGCAGGGCCCGGTGAATATGCCAAAACCCAATGAATGATTTATGGCAATAATATCAAATTTCACTAATTTGAATGTTGGTTCACTACTTATTAGAATTAATCTTGTTAGAGCAACTCAAGAGCTTAGCTAAAATTCTGTCTAAATTTAGAATTTTAGAAGGTCTGTAAAAATATAAAAAATTCATAATAAGTCAATCCAACAGACTCTTTAAATACTATGGGTATCTATATTCAATCACTCCTTCACCAACACATTGACATGTGGGACCCACTCGTCATCCTCTTTCCTTTCACTTTATCCTCTTCCTCTCCCTCCCCGGCAACCCATCCTCTCCGCACTCTCATGTCGCCTCCTCCTCCTCTCGCGATCGCTGCCAGTCACGCCTCATCTCCCGGCACGTCATCGCCCTCCCCCCACCCCATCTCCCTCGTGCAGTCCAAGTCCACCTCCACAAGCACCGCGAGGGGCTCGAGAGGGACGGGCGGAGGCGCGGGAATTGAGGAATGAGGGTGATTGCGAGCCAATCTCTCTTGGCAAAGATGTCGAGAAGAGAGAGGAGAATGACGAGACTGATAGCAAACTGTGATGGATGGAGAGACTATTGATTGAGATTTGACCCGTGTTTTTTTATTTTTAGCTAATTAATTATGTTTAGCTATTCTCTTGGAGTTTCTCTTAAAGTTACTTGTGCACTATGTGACTTCATAGGAAAAATTGTCTATACGTAATAAAAATTCTCGAAAGTAAAAATTAATTGTTGTGACTGCGGGAAAGCCGCGGTTTGCCGTGCGCCTTATCTGACAACACGGCAAAGGCAAGAAAACGCACGGCAAAGTCTTTGCCGTGCGTTTTCTGTCGGGGCGCACGGCAAACAACGCACGGTAGAATTTTGCACGGTAAACAACTATTGCCGTGCGCCTTATCTGACAATGCACCGTGAACTATCTTTGCCGTGTGTCACGGGGAGGCGCACGGCAAACAAAAGGTACTGACGGCGCGCCCGAGGGAGACGGCGTCCAACAGACTTTAACGGCAAACAACAGCACCTTTGCCGTGCACCTCACTCTCGCACGCACGGCAAACAAAAGAAAAAAAATACAACAGCCCGCCGAACAGCCGGCATGCGGGCCATCACCGTGTCTGGAACGCCGCCCGTCGAGCCACCACCACATCCCCGGTTCTCGCCGCACGCCGCCGGTCGGAGTGGAGGGTGGCGACAGCCTCCATGCGCCACGCCCGCTGCTGACCACCGTCGGAGGGAGAAGGGGGGACCGTGCTCGCCGTGCACCGCCCCGAATCCGGCCTCTGTGTCATGGACGAGGAGGTAGGGCGCAGGGGCGAGGAGGCGACGGCGCCGGCCGCCACGCGCCGGATCTGGCCTCACACGCGCCGCAGCCGCAACCTGTAAGAGGGAGGAAGATGAGAGTGAGAGAGAGGAAGGGGAGAGAGACTACCTTCACCGGATCTGGGGAAGAGGGAGGGAGAGGAGCCAGCCGCACCGCCCATGGGGGCCGTCCTTGCCGCGGAGGAGAGCCGGCTGCACCGCTGTTGGGTGCCAGCCCTGCCACCTCGGGGCCGGCCGCGTCGCGCCTTGGGGCAAGCCACGGTTGAGGGGGACAGGGGGTGGGGAGCTGCGCCGGCCATCGGAGGAGCCGGCGCGCCGCAGGGGAAGGAGGAGTCGCCGGCCACAAGCAACACCGCCGCCTCTAGGCCTCCTCCGCCGCTGCCTCTAGGCCTCCGTCCACCTCGAGCTCAAGGTCGTCGCCCGGATCCGGCCGGCGAGGCAGACTCCCCGGATCTTGGATAGGGAGGGAGAGGAGGAGGTGCCGGCCGCGGATCTTGGAGGGGGAGGGCCAGTAGTCACCCCCCGAGCACCGGATCTGAAGAGGGAAGGGAGAGGAGGAGGGGGCGGGTTTGCGGGTGACTAGGGTTTGGGGGAGGTGGCCGGATTTTATATAAACTTCTCGTCGAATGATGACCGTCCGGTGGCGAGATCTACGGTTTTCAGCGGCTGGGGTGATAGTGGGCCGGCCGGAGCTTGTGGGCCGCTGGAAATATGCGCCGGTTTGTGGGCCTTTGCCGTGCGCAGGGAACCATGGCGCACGGCAAAGACTATTTTAAATTTTTTATGTTTCCATGAAAGCGATATTCAAATTTTCGCGAATGTATTCAAAATCAGATGAAGCTTTAAATTGTATTCAAAAACATGAACGTCATTTTTACAACTCATTTTTCTTTTTTTTCTTGAAGTTATTACTCAAATTCAATGCATGTCCATTTAAATTACTTAATTAGAGTTAATATTCAAAAATTAGCAAATGGATGCGAAAAATTACCATAAACTAACATGAGACAACATGTTGTATGTTCACTAGAGAAAAAGTTTTCAAGTCAAAAACCAAGTTCAAATTTTACTAAGACTACAAACCAAGTGAGATGACTCCAAACACTCTGAAACTTTGAGTTAGATGCTTCGGTTTCTAAACACTATGCATGACTAATTGTTCAAAAACTTTCTCTACTATTTTTCACAACCTTCCCATAGTATATCATGAGCTCTCAACAAATCTCATGACTTTCAAACTTCGTTTGCATTTTATACAATTAAAAAACATTTCAAAAACACGTGAATTTTCATTCTTCGCGAACAAAATATTTGAAATTTCAAGTAATTTCATGGGTAAGGTCTTAAAAAGGACTCAATTACACGAATATCATTTTTTCACGAACTTTACTCTATAATTTTATGCACTTGTAGTTCAAATTTGACTTAAACGAAAAAAATCCTTTCAATGAAATAAATTCGATAAAAATAGCAAAAATATCGAGATGAGTACCAAATTGAAATATATATCACAAAGTAATGTATTTGTAGTGCACAAATAGAATGAAGCCAAGAATTCATATTTTTTTGAAACTTTGCCGTGCGCCTCCACAAAACGCACGGCAAACATAAAACTTTGCCGTGCACCTTCGTAAAACGCACGGCAAAGTTTTATGTTTGCCGTGCGTTTTGTGGAGGCGCACGGCAAAGAATTTTTTCGTAATTATGTTTAATTCATAAAAATTATCAAACAAGTTTGAAAAATTCTTGAAAATTAAAACAAAATAAGTTATGTGTCTATTGCTTATAGAAAACAAGTTTGAAGTCAAAACGCAATTTGAATATATAACATGAATTTATTTTTTACACTCATTTTATTCTATTATTTGAATCACTTGCTGTTCAAATTTGATTTTTTTTCAAAAAATTGCTAGAAATAAAATTAGTTATTTAAATATAGCAAATCAAAACAAAAAATCATCCAAATTTTACAATGAAGTATGTCATGTTGTATGTATATAGGAGAAGAAATTTCAAGTTGAGAAGAATTTTTTCTTAGGAGCAATTGGATTTGGGACTTAGGGGACGAAAATACATTGTCGTGCGCCCAAATAAAAACGCACGGCAATGTATTTTTTTTAAGACGCACGGCAAAGGGAGAAAAAAATTTGTTTCCCCCTTCGTTGCTCACGGTTCCCCCCTCGGTGCTAACGGGGGTGACGGATGTTGGAAAAAAAATAGTTTGCCGTGCGATATAAAAAACACGGCAAACAATTTTGTACCGTGCGTTTTTTCTTTGCCGTGCGTTCTATATAAAACGCACGGCAAAGTATCTCTTTGCTGTGATTTTCACGCACGGCAAAGATGAGTTTTCCCGTAGTGACGTGAGGCGCATGACAGAAAACTGCCGAACGAACCAGCAACGTGGAGTATGATTTCCCGATGCCGCTCAATCCAAAGCTAGCAACATGACCTTACTTGAGTACTAGCAGTGGTGGTGAGAAAATAGGTAAATTAGGATTAAAAATGTGCCTTGCGGGGATCAAGGTGAGTGCCAATATAGCAGCTATTATATATAGAAGTAGCTTACAAAAGAATATATTTAACTTTTGTTATCATATTTTGAGGTGAAAGTGATGAGAAATGTGCATAAATGAGCAATCCCTGCATCTGCACTAGTGAAACACATCTTGCAAGTTATTTATGGAACTTCATTTTGGACCTCAGGGCGGAACATGTGGCACATGGCTAAAAGTAATCCACATCAGCTTCAATTACGATTTATATTACGTACAAGTCGAATAAGAGAACTCATTCTCAATTACGAAAATAATATAATTTGTGGTGTGGACGCGGGTGGCTTGGTGCCTCTCTCTGGACCAGCCCAAACCTTGAAGAAATGTTGTACAATGTGCTTGAGGATCAGGGAACAACCCCCACACGTAGCTAGAATGCAAATTCCAAACCAGATGTCTCCACATCTTCCATCTTGCCTATGCAAGTCTGTCACGAGTGGAGCGATCGATGTGATCCAAGGATCAGGGGATACGTGCACCCACGACAGCTCTTCAACCCACACACTTGTTTCCTCTTCGCCGCACAGGATGGGACGAGTCGAGAACTAAAAGGTCTTTGGCACCATGCAAATGTAAGCTTGGCATTACCCAATCAGTGTTTCTTGGGTGTAGATTTAGAACTCTCGTACCGTCAGCTGTGGCGCCGAGCTGTGTTGGGTTCACCATCCGTGGAATAGGTTTGCCCGATGCCACTCATTCCGAAGGCAGCGAAATCCGGATTGGTGACTTCATTTGAGTGCTTCCTGCGGGTTTTAGTGGTTGAAGAAAATAGAGGTGAAAGAAACAACGAGATAAAAACGAAAGGACCCAAGAGCTGACTGTGTGAAGTGAGCTACTGGTGGTATGACTTGTGTTTTTATAATAAGTATGGGCGGACACGTCTTTGTACGGTATGAAAACTTCCTGCATTTTTATATTGTGCTTAATTTAAACTGAGATTTTTAAGAATTAACACGCAGATCGAAAAACTGGCAGCGATAAACAGAAGCAATGAGTTATCAATACATTTCACCGTACGTTTGTCTAAAATTATGTGCATGCAGGTTATTACATCCATAAAGCTAACTTGCAAAATTTGTGGGCCAGTTCACATGCAAACGCTGAAATATTTCCATTCAAGTTCAGTTCAGTGGATAAACACTTCCGAGAAACAAAGCTACAAGTGAAACCTCCTGGAAGATAATTAGGAATGTTATTTCCAGAAACAAACCTACAAGTGAAACAAGAGTTTTGCTCAGGTGGTCCCTTTTAGAAAACTGCACGAATATTAAAGCGATCAGTTAATTAATTTTAATTAATTAATTTAATCCCAGGTAAAGTTTGGGCCCAGCCCGGTCTATCCGTGCCCAAACGGAATCCAGCTCGCGCAGGCGGCTATCCTGGGTGTGGAGCTAGCCGTCCCTGTATCGCTCGCTGCGGCACCATTATTCGCTTGCCGAGCTGACGGGCATGGCGACACCGTGCAGCACTGCGGCCGGCTTGGCTCTGGAGGGTGAGTATATCTATGTCGTCACGAAGTTGGCTAATTGCTGGCTTAATGTATCTGCACGCCACGACATCAATGACATTTTGCTCCTGCCCTCTTCCATGTCAGTGAATGCCTTGACCTTGACAACATCACTACTTGTAGCACCAAAACCACCAGATGGATTTGCTGTAAATCACCGGCAACTCCACTTACCTCCACGCCGCACCAGCACGCACCCTCGATGATCCCCATTGCAGTTTTCAGCATGACAGATATACTGCTCTATAATGAGATAGGTGTATGCTCCAAACCCCATGAGTGTTGGGAAGATATATGTACATGAGTATGACCAAATAGGCAGATATCGCGCCGTCCTGCAATCATTTACCGTCATGTGGATTTGTTGGCCACTCCCACTCACAATGTTCAGATCAATCTTTCACCATAATTTTGGTGCAGGAGTGGAATTAATGACATAGCCATTGAAGCTTCAAGCTTCTTTGCTAGCCTAACAAAAGAAGAATCTAACTATCTAAGTGAACAAGTGTCTTTCAGAAATACTACTCTGTACCACATGGACCTTCTTAAGGGTCAGTGCCACAATTATCAGAGTCGTGGTGATATTGCACGAGGGCGGCCAGTCGTCCACCATGGCTCGATTAGCATCGTCAATTTTGAACAAAAATCACTAGCGCCACGAAAGAAGAAGGGGTGATGCCGTTAGTGTTGTGGCTCGCACAGAATCTCGTGAGAAAGCCGATTCCACAGAGCTGTCGATGTAGCCTGCCGCCGTCGTCGTAGATTTGTGTCGCTCCTGATCGATCGAGCACCTCAGCCTCTCCCGTCCGCTTGTCATGTGCAGTTGTGAAGGTGCCGCCAGGCGCAACGGAGGGAGATCCTGAAGAAGCGATGGGTATGGATCGGATTTTGTTTGGGCGCGGATAGGGCCGGGCCCAATTATTACCCAAGACAAAATTAATTAATTGACCGCTTTAATATTCGTGTAGTTTTCATAAAAGGGACCATTGGAGCTAAACTCGTGAAACAAAGCTACAAGTGATGCCTCTCTGGGTCAGCTCAAAATTTCCAGAAATGTTGAAGTATTGGCATGCCAAAATGTCACCACCGAGACGCTTAATTAATTGATTCATGCCCAGACTCGAGGATCAGCAAACAACACTCAAGCAGAAAGCAATGTCAGATATCGTCGTCATCTTGCACCTTGGCTATGCTAGCTATAGCTAGTGTGGCATGAGAGAAGGGAGGGGCAATCTAATGGACTGATTCAAGGATCACCTAGACTATTATGCTAGTTTCAGCTTTGGCAGGTCCATGCGTGATTGCAAGGACCGACAGACGAGTGCACTAAACCGCGAGAAGTACAAGATCTCTTGCCGCCTGTATACCTAAGCTTAGCATTACTACATGAGAACTTCTTGGTCCTGCATTGTAAGCTGTTCTAGCATCACCGATGCCGACGAACCGCTGCCGATGTCGATGTCGTGGTGGAATGCGTTTTCCTGGTGCCCGTCATTCCGACAACATGCGGGTGCACGACTTCGATCGACTTCCCCTAACCCCAAGTGCTTGCTGCTTTAATTTAGTGCGTGGTGGAACAAAGGAGAGGTGTAAGATCGAGCCGGAGTACTAGCTAGCTAGTGTCTCAAGTGAGAAATGATGAGCCGGAGGGAGTAGCGGATACTTCTTTTATATAAGACAGCGCGAAGCAAACACGACGATGCACCTGACCAAGTTGACCAATATATGCAGGTCAACGTGTTCTCCCGCAAGCCGCCAGGGCACGCGCGCGCGACCCATGGGCCATGGCCACCCGAGTGGCAAGCTTTAATTGGGACTGTCTATAGCTCACCCATGTGATTTAGAGACCTTCCTCACACGAATTTTTGGACCGTCGAATCTCAGATCAGGGGCTCAGATCGAACCTTTCATTCTCTCTCCACCTTATCTCTTCACCTCCCTCTTCCCCCACCCACGCCGACCGCATCTTCCTCCTCGCGCCCGCCGTCTGCATCTTCCTCCTCGCGCCCGCCGCCCGCCACCCGCCGCCCAGGCCACCCCCACCCCTCCGGCGCCGGCGGGGTGACCCTACCCCGCCGGCGCCGGCCACCCTCGCGCCCCTCCCGCCGCCCCACCTCCGGTCCCCCGCCGGCGCAGCCGTGGCGCCCCCGCCCGACCCTAGCCCGACCGCCTTCCCCCGCCGCCCGGCCGGCGGCGCCCTCGCCGCCCGGCCTCACCGCCCCGCCGCCCGCCACCACCGCCGGGCCGGCCGGCCGCCGCCGGCCCGCCTTCCATGGCCGGTGGTGACAGCAGCCCCCCCAGCAACCCCGAACCCCTAACCCCGAACCCTAACCCGAACCCTAACCTCGCCGGAGTGTCGCCGGAGTTGGAGAAGAAGGTGGGTGGAGGTGAAGATGGAGGTGAGAAAAAATTCGTGTGAGGGAGGTCTCTAAATCACATGGGTGAGCTATAGCTTTCCCTTTAATTTATAGCATGCAAAGAAAAATTACAGTGAAGGAGTATATAGTAATAATAGGGCACAGTACAACAACAGTTTTAACATGACGACATCTCTAATTTGACGAGAATATTTATTGTTATTGCACTATACAATGCAAACCACTAGCAATTAAGGCACTAATAAGCTAGTAATAATAACCACGTCGAGATCTTCTAGTTTTTGACAGTAAGAGATCCCCATCTCAATGTGGCACAATACCGAGAAATACATACGCATGTACATATGCACCTGTACAAATGGCAGCTGCTAGCTGAATGTCTTTCTTCTACCGTTGCCTTTTTCTCCGACACAGCAACGACGCATCCGTGTTCTGTTGTTTTTAAGATGTGCAAAGCATGTTTTCATTAAGAGAAGAGAGAACAAAGTTTGAGTTGAACATTTACAAGGGTAAGCCAGCCGAAAGGAAAATAGACCGCGTAAGGCTAAAACAGAAATTACAACGGCCTCAAAAGCCGCACGCCAAGAAGGCAAGCAAGAGGAAGGAAGCCCGCGCGCGTCCAGGTCTTGGCCTCCTTCAAGATTGCCGGCGCGAGCGCCACCGGCATAAGCGCCTCCCGATCGTGAACGCGTCTGCTTGGCTCTCGCAGCCAGCTTGAACCGGAACTCAATGAAAATCGAAGGAAGGGCACTGGTGCATGCTGCTTTGTAGCTGGGGATGCCGCCCCTGGTGCCGAGAACCAAGGTGGTGTAGTCTTCATACGTGCAAACCTAATCTTGGCACTACAGGAACAGTGGCGATCTCTTGGAGAGTATCAACCGTGACGCCAAACTGTGTAGAGATCCCCAAAGGTGGAGTATATTTGCCTGATGCCACTCGTTCCCACAAGGCTGCAAAATGCATGCCGACGTGCCGGTGCAGTGCTTGCTGCTTTAGTGGTGGATGGGAAGAAAACAGGTGAAGAAACAACGAGCTAGCTGGAGTGCGTGAAGTGAGCTACGTACTGCTGGAGTGCTGGGACCTTCTTTCTAGAGAAAGATAGCCAGAGAGGTGGTAGGACATCTTTTTATATATAGCACTTGACAGCAAAGTTTCGATTTTATGATGATGCGGGCTGCGGTGCCATACAGAACTCCCTGCACGGCCGCGTGAATGCCAAAACCCAATATGAATGATTTATGGCAATATCAAATTTCACTAAATTGAAAGTCGGTTCACTACTTACTAGAATTAATGTTGTTAAGGTTACTCATGCATTATGTGAGTCCATAGGAAAAGTTGTCTATAAGGCATATAAAATTTCTCGAAAGTAATTATTTGTACAAAAGTTACACAGCCATAAAAGGTAACGTGCAAAATTTGTAGGTCAATTCGCATGCAAAAACTAAGATATGTTAACTTCTATTCTATATTCAAGTTGTTCAATTCAGTTGCTAGCTTTCAAGAAATAAAACTAACTACAGGCCAAACCTCCCAGCCGGCCGGTCCAATAAAGGAAAGGATGAATCCATCTCCGCAGCTCTTTACGGTTGCTTGTAACTACCATGTTCCCAGATTACCTCACATTATATGTAAATCCAAGCTCGCACGAAATGTGCAATTGATCGCCATGGTCTCTCATGGACACCACTTGATGACAAATCCTATTTAACGTGCGCGCGCTGCAACAACATAGCAGCGAACGCCGCACGTGCTTACCTAGTCGTCTTCTACCTCCCCCTGTGGTGCTTCCAAAAGCTTCACTCCGGCCATCTCAGGCGGTTGGTGGGCGGGGCGGATGACGGTGGGTTGCCATCGGCCACGGGCGGCGGTGGAGGCCGGCGGTCTTAGGGTTCGGGTTAGGGTTTGGGGGTTCGCGGTTGGAGAAGCTTCCATGGCCACCGGACCTAGAGGGATGGTGGGGGAGGCAGCCGGACCGGCGGTGGGGCCGGTGTGTGGGCGGAACGGCGGGCGGCGGCGGCGCCCGCCGCAGTGGTGGGGGATGGCGGCCGGGAAGGGCCGGCGGCGGGGGAAAGCAGTTGGAGAACTTAGGAAGGGTGGGGAAGCGGGTCGGGGCGGGAAGCGGGCAGACGGCACGACGGTGAGGTCGCTGCCGGTCGTGGGCGGCGGTGGAGGGCGGCGGCGGTGGGGTTGGTGCGGCGATGAGATCTGAGTTGGGGAGAAAGTGAAGGGGGAAGAAGAAAGCAAAAGGAAGAAGAAAGAGGAAGGGATGGAAAGAGATAAGATGGGTGGTGGGTCCCACTTGTGACTATTCGCTGCTACTGTAGAGGGCGCCCGCGCACCTGTTAGCGGCTCCCGCTTGATGAGGAAGCAACGAGCACGGCAAACTCTCCGAGAAAATACAAAGACGTGGACAACGCTTTCCCGACGCCTCTCAATCCGAAGCTAGAAACATGGTCATGCAAACCTCACGTACCGGATTTTTGTAGTGAGAAAATATGATAAAATATATAATGTGCGGTGAGGGAAGAAAGATGAGTACCGACAGTAGTTATACTGGAGTAATAGCTTACAAGCAAGTTACAAAGCCGATACTAGGCAATTATATATTGGCTTTCCATGTTGTAATTTCCTACCTACTGCTCCATCTTTTGCATAACTCTTAAACTATTTTCCATTTATTTTTAATATGTAATCATTAGGAACAGGAGCAATGCGGCATGCACAAGTCACATTGACCTTCATTTAGTATATATTAATATCGTAGTGGTGAGAAAATATATATAACAAAATTAAAAGTATATGCAAGGATTCTCAAGAGCTGGAGCGTGTGGGGGAAGCAAGGAGTGTCGAACTGTCGATTGTAGTTGTATAGCTTATATCGTTGAACATTTCTTCATATATTTTTTTGAGATATTACTTTTAAAACGTGCATGGTACAATTTTTTATTAAGAGGGAAAATAGAGTTGTACAGAGTTATGCAACCTGGTTAAAAAACATTACAAAGGCTAAATGGTACAAAACCACCACCAAAAACATGGTGGTTAACAACCACCAAAACTCAAATCTACAGAGTGAGGTGCATGACAGAAAACTTCAGTGGAATAGGTTTGCCTGATGCCACTCATTCCGAAGGCAGCGAAATCTCCGGATGCTTGACTTCATTTGAGTGCTTGCTGCGGCGGGCTTTAGTGGTTGAAGAAAATAGGTGAAAAATAAACAACAAGCTTAAAAAGAAAGGACCCAAGAGCTGAGTGTGTGAAGTGAGCTAGAGCTACTTGTATATGACTCGTGTTTTTATAGTAAGTGGTAGTGAGACTGCTGTGGGATTTGCGCATGATGGGCGGATACGTCTGTGTACGGTATGAAAACTTCCTGCGTGTGTATATATATTGTGCTTTGCACTGAGATTTAATTTGACAATTAACACGCAGAAAAAGTGGCAGCGAAAAACAGAATTGTGTGCATGCATGTTAGTACATCCATGATCCATAAAGCTAACTTGCAAAAATTGTGGGCCAGTTCACATGCAAATAAATACTGAAATATTTCTATTCAAGTTCAGTTTAGTGGATATAAAAAACTTCCGAGAAACAAAGCTACACCTACACCCTACAGGTCAAACCTCCAGGAAGAAAAGCTGGAAAAGGACATATATATAAACCCATCCAATGCAAAGCGTTGGCCATCATCACTGCACCAACCATTCAGTTCGTCAGAACAGTTTCCACTCGATCCAGTCTGCTCTTACAAACTCACGATGGACGTTTCTCTCATGTTTTCAAGTAAATCCAAGCTCCATCCGATCAGTGTGTACGTGCTGTTTGCATGGTCTCATGGGCGCCGTGGTCGGTGGAGTATGAGCACAATTGCACAAACACCATGGTGGCAAATACTGGGGGGCTGTGTTGTACGCTTTCCAGATGCCGCTCAATCCAAAGATAGCAATCTACAGGCTGATACACTCATCACGCTGACCTCCATTGAGTGTTAGCGGAGAGGTGACAAAAATAGGTTAAAGTAGAATTGAAAATGTGGCTGTGACGTGTGGGAAGCAAGCAAATGTAAGTTTAATTCTTGCTATTGCATTTTGAGATGAAAGTTAGATAGGGGACATACAGTATATAAATGACTACTCCCTGCATCTACACTAGTCAGCGTTTGGAATAATTTTTGTACCTTAAAGCAGGACATCTTGCAAGTTATTTATGGGACTTAATTGTAGACCTCAGGACAGAACATGTTTGCACATGGCTGAGTAATCCACAGCAACTTCGATTACAATTTCCGTACAACATGTTGATTAGTTCATTCAATTATGAAAACATCTGTGTGGTGTCGTGGCAGCAGGTTCGATCTGGTGCCTCTGTGGACCAGCCCAAACTTTTCGGAAATGTTGAAGCATTAATTGGTATGCCAACAAAATGTCATCTCCAAGATACTTTATTCACGCTTGAGGATCAGCAAACAACACTCAAGCAAAACGCAATATTAGATTGATCCTCATTTTGTGTCTTGGCTATGCTAGGGTGGCATAAGAAGGGAGTGAAGTGATTCAAGGATCTCTGGGTAGGCTCACCCGCTGCGAGCCTGCGATGCCAGCATCATTCCCAGTCCTCGACACATCGCTGGTTTCATCAGTCGATCCTACGTGATTGCACCGACAAGATTGGAATGGGTCGGGTCGACCCGTTGGGTAGTTGGACAGACCCAAAAATTCAAGGCCAATGGGTCATATGGGTCGGCCTCAAATGAAAAATGGGTCGATAGGGCCAGAGACTACTGATCGAGTGGGTAAGATGGGTCGACCCAAACTCAAAAAATATATATTTAATTTGCTTTTTAAACCACTAGCAAATATATCAATGGGTGGAAGAAAATCTTTGCACTTGTTGATTTTGCCACCAACGTATAATGACGAAGATGAAGCCCAAAAATAATAATACGAGCAAATGGTACAAAATAAATAGACGGTATGACATAAAATAAATGAGCAAATTTATGTATTTTACTCATCCACCTCCAACTATCATTTTCGATTAAAAGTTTGCTTGTTACCTCTCTAGGGATCAAATTGTGAGAAAAGTAGTTTTAGGTATTACAACGTGAGAAATTAGAAGTTCTTGGGACCAAAATAGAAATATTAGAAAAGAAAGGGACAAAACAAAAAGAACAAACCTTATCTCTGCATGTAATGACAATTTTTTTAGAAACAATTTATAACGATATTTGCTTTCATATCTCATATATCTCGAACAAAGAATGTTTGAATTAGCATATAGCAAGAAGATGAATGGGTCGACACGCGTGCTACCCATTGGGCCATCGAGGCCACAAACAAACTTGAAATTGGGTCGGCCCGTGGCCCCTAAAATTGTCCATGAGGCCACAGGGGCTGGGTCCAAGGCCGGGGCCGGGCCGACCCATTCTCGTCCTGAGCACCGAGTGCGCTATAGCGAGAACTACCAGTTCCCCATCCCTGTGTAATCCTAAGATTAGCAATACAACATCAGAGGACGTGCAATATAGTGAGCTGTTGGAGCAGCAACGGTGGCGGCAAATTGAGGAACATGTTTGCCCGATGACACTCATTCCGAAAGCAGCTGCGACATGCGGGTGTGCGACTTTGACTTTCGTTGAGTGTTTGATGCTTTATTAATTTAGTGGTGGGAGAAAACATATATATGGAAGAAACAAGGAGATGTGCAAGAGCTGGAGTGTCTGAAGTGAGAAATGAGCTACTATTGGTAGAACTACTTTTTTATAAGACCGCAGAGCAAAAAGGACGATGCACCTTACCAATAAGTTGATCAATATATATGTAGTGCAATGTGTGCTCCGGCAAGCTGGGGCACGAAGAAAACCATGGCCACTCGATTGGCAAACTTTAGTGACAGAAAGAAGAAAAATAGCATACACAAAATTTTTACATATTGCGATCACACAAATTATAGTAAAAGAGTAATCAAACAACAACATTTTTAAGATGGCGACGAACGACATCTCTAATTTGAAGAAAATATTCCGGACTGGGAATGATTCTAGGCATGAATCAAGGAAATTATTCCAAGCCAATTCCATACCATTACAGGGAACTATTGTTCGGTTAAGCCCAACATGATTTCAAACTCAGTCGATCCCGACCTTTCCACCTAGAATCAATCCATGAATCGCGAGGTGTGGAATCAGTCATGTTCTCTTGTTGTACCTATCTTGAGTATTTTGTTGCACTTAGTTCAGCTTTGGGATTGAATACATGTCCTACCAAACAAGATTTTTGGTGAACAGGTGATTAAACCTTTAGAGAATGAACGAAAACAGTGCTTGATCCTTGCTTGCAATCGTTACCGATCCGGAATGAATGCTATCAAACCAAACAAGACCTAATGGTGGAAGAAAATAGGTAAAAGAAACAACAACCAAGTAAAACAGTATGGTTCTCATATGTGAAGTTATATTTTTATAAATTATAACGTATATCCTTTATGTATACCTTAATTATTATATCATATGCCAATAGTTTAAGAAATAAAATATTATTTTAGAATCATATTTTAATTTATATTTTAATATAGGTCATTGGATTCAAAATTAAGGTTACCTCATGATTTTTTGCAAATTTAATAGGTTATTTTAAGTTATTTTTACGTATTAGTGGTGGCGCATCAGCCCAGAGCCTTGAGGTCACCGAGGCGGACGAATCGAGTTCGAATAAAGGTGCCGCATAGCAGAGCAGGGAAAGGGGCTGGAGCTTCGTGTTGCCACATCCACAAGCTGCACCGAGCTACCTCACATCTCCGCCACCACCCATCGTCATCGTGGAGCTCCTCCGCCACTGGCTGGAGCCCCGCACCACCGTAGCTGGGGAAGGGGAGCGAAGGAGCATCATGCCGTGGTGCAGCTCCCTCAGCGCCGACCGGAGCCGTGCGCCACTGGAGCAGGGGAAGGGGAGGGAGGGAGGGAGCACCACACCACGCCGCGTCGTGCGCCACTGCCATGCGCGTACAGGGAGTTCGACCACCGGGAGAGATGGCGGTGTAGAGAGCTCCTCTGCCGCCGAGGAAGGACTAGTGCTGGGCTGTTAGCCATCGGGCCCTCCGATGCGTCTGCCTTCTGTTGTTGCTGCCTGTTCTGCTCCTATGTGCCTCAGGAAGGGGGTGTCGACTGCTGCGGGATAGCTCCATGCACGCTGCCATTCTGAGCCCCGGAGAGAGAGGCCACTGGCGCAACGTATGGAGCGGAGCTCGGGACCGCCGGCGAAGGGAGGGAGGTCGCTGGTGCGTCGAGGGAGAGAACGTCGACGGTGAGAGCGAGGAGGAAGAGAGAGAGCGAGGGTGTCGACGAGGTGGGTGGGGAGAGGATAAATAATCCTGGAGTAAATTGTACCCACCATCCAACAACTTGTCATGTGGGTGCAAATTGATCCAACAACTTGTAATATGCTCAATCTACTACAGTAACTTGTCATGTGGGTGCGGATTGGTCCAACAATAAGTTGTAAAATGATCAATTTATTACAATAACTTGTCAGATGGGTGCAAATTGATACAAAATCGTGTAAAATAATCTATTTAGCACAACAAAAATGCTCAATTTAGCGTACTACCTTGGCAAAATGGTGCACCTATAGTCCAATATTACAAATGACAACATATTAAGCAAATCATATATCATTCAAATTTTCTTCCAACCAATATTTTTTGTTAATTAAGTTTCTAATCGTGAATTGACTGTGTATTTTACTTATTTGTTCATTAGTTAATATTGAATCAAATTTTAGATTTACACCATTAGATTACCGAGACTAAACCAGTACACATGAGACTTTAAAAATAATTAGGATAAACTTCTTAAAGGTATTAATTGTTAGTACATATTATCATATTTGACTTTTTAGCTGAACAAAAATGCATATAATCAAACTTGAAATCAATATTGAATATGGAATATTTTAAAATTTCCTAATCAGAATGTAATATTTGTATAAAAATAGTTAACAAAGACATAACAATAATTTTCTAAACACCGAAGGTTATACTCTTACCGAATATGTTGTCATCACTACAAGAATATCAATTGTCAAATAATGCATAATAACTTGTTCCAACACGAATGTACTCTAGTCCGATATTGAAAAATATATTGTTTGTGATAACATTTGGACATCAGATGCATCGATTTGAGCACTAAGTTAAGCATTTTACAAGTTCTTGGACTAGTTTGCACCCAACTATCAAGTTGATGTATTAGATTGATCATTTTATAAGTTGTTGGACTGATCCGCACCCACCTGACAAGTTATTGCACTAGATTGAGCCTATTACAAGTTATTGGACTAATCTACACCTACCTGACAAGTTGTTGTATGATAAACACATTTTACTCATAATCCTGACATGTGGGGTCGTGATGTGCTGTTGGTTGGTATATAGGAGAAGATTTTAAAGGAAGATGGGCGTGGGAAAAGTGAAGATGAAAGAAAGAATCTCAATGACTAGGATATAATTTTATGTTTTGAAGGAAGAAATCGAGGAAAATGAGTGGGGATAGTCTTAGGGCAAACTTGATAGCATGGACCCGACCCACTTCTTGGGCTACTAGTTTACTTTAGCTGGGCTGGAGATGCCACATGCCCACATTTTTCGAATTTTTATTTTTATATTTATTTTTTTCACGATTTTCCAAAAAAATGTCTCATTTCAAAATTTTCAAATCTATATACCACCACCACTGTATGATATGGCACTTGGGTCCATTTTTTTTGAAACAAAAGCAAGTGCAGAATAGAATAATTGAGCATGGGTCTTCACTGACCTTTTAACTGGGATATCCAAGTCAGCAATGTAGTGAAGGGTGAAGTTAATAACTTCCTGAAAATCACATGCAAATTTTAGCCGATCTGTAATTCAATCAATGGACAGAATAGAAGTTGCTTGTTCAATGTATTCTACTACTATCTGGCTGCAGTGTTACAGTAAGCTATTGCTGAAGGTTCAAGTCAACAACAGCGCATGCAAAAAATACATAGTTTTGTGAGTAATTAAGTACCAGCTATTTATCAACCTAGCCAATGTATTTTTCCTACTAATATCCCCCTTAACCAATGTACAAGTATTTTAATTTCACAAAAGCATACAATAGATAAACTTGCCAACAGCGAGATCAGCAGGAACAAGGTACCTGCAGAGGCAAAAGATGTTAATAATTAATTTACTTACAGTGATGTTTTAAGAATCCATCAAAAAAGAACATACATGCCAAGCACTTAATAAGTTAATAGTATTCTATCTGAATATGCTCCAAATTTCGAGTATGGTTGAGCACAGCGAGATGGTAAGCAAACAATATTTTTTTAACAGCTCTCAACAGATGCTGATACAACTTACTTCTTTTTATCAATCTCTGGGACATCAGTCTTGCCAGCTTTCTCAACAATCACCTGAGTGCATCGATCACAACATATATAATCAATGGAGCATGCATAAAGAAAATATGCATAGACAAATTGCTGAACATGTCTTACAGGAAATCTGTCTGGGTACTTGTCCCTGATAAATGGGGAGAACTAGACATTCCATTAAAAAAGGTGCAACTAGACCCTAAGGACACAGTTTGACTGCATTTATACAACACTTACAGTTACCTGTTACTAACTGGTCAAGATTTATCTGAATCAATGCAATATATCAACTAATCTCGAAACAGAGCACTGCGGAATTTTCAAACCAAACAACTAATTTGAGAAAAGATCCACCGACCAAACTTTTTCAATACCAAACAGGACAAGGCTAATCACATAATCACATGGTGGAGCTCCACAGAAATTATCTACCTGCCTCTTGATTGTAAACCACGACTAACCATAAAAAAATCCAATTTACTTCTAAAAATATCCAATCCACTAACATCAACAAGGTTGATCCAATCTGCTGCCACGGATAATCCGATAAAGTCAATCCAATCAGCTAGATAAGCTCAATCCAATCATGTATACTATTGTAAAGTTCACACTAATCTACTAAACCACTGGCAATTTCAACTAATTATTAACATCATCAATTCAATCTGCTGCCACCGACGATCTGATAAGGTCAATCCAATCAGCTAGGTAATGTCAATCCAATCATGCACTATTGTAAAGTTTGAACTAATCTACTAAACCACCGACAATTTCAACTAATTTGCAGCACCGTCGGCATCTTCAATCCAATCTACCACAGTCGAGAACCACGATTCTAGAGCAAGAAATTAACAGCAAGAGAGGCAAGTAGGAGACGCAAACAAACCTAGTTCGTGCTCCATCTTGAAGATCTCCAGTGGGCGGAGCGCATGTAGTACCGCCGCCTTCCCGCCGCCTTCCCGCAGGCAGATCCGGCCTTCCCCCATGCAGATCCGGCCATCTCCACACCATGGCCGGTGCCGCCTTGACCGGTGATCCACGCCACTGCAGCGGCTCCGGCGCGGGGAAGGCGAGGAAGGGGTGCACGAGAGGTGAGGAGGACGGCGGATCTGCTCACCTCGGATGGGAGTGAGTTGGCGGAGGCGGCAGCGGCGGCGGCAGCGGGGTGAGAGAGAGAAGAGGCGTCCGAAACGGGGAAGAGGAGAGGGGGCGAGAGGCCGAGAGAGGGGTGGCGAGTGCGGACACAAAGGGGCTAGGGTTGGGCGGACGCGAGTGCGAGAGAGGATAAGGGGCGGACGTGAGTGGGGACTAAATGGAATTGAAATGAAAATTCGGGTTCAGGAAACCGCAATGGTAACAGACATTCACGTGGTCTGTTGCACAAATATTTTAGGTAACGGGCGTTAACTGATACGCGTCGCCAATAAAACTGAGTTGTGGTCTGCAGATTTTACAGGTAACGGGCGTAAATTTATTGGTAACGGACTTTAATAACGCCCGTTAACTTTAATATTTTTTGTAACGGGCTTTATAGGTCCGTTACCAATGTTGCGTGACCTATTTGATATTTTCACGTAATGACACCTACTACAATGGCGGCAGCGCCAGTCCCTAAACCTGCGTGCGGTTGATCCATTTCAGCGGGGGCATCCTTCACGATTGCACCAAGCGTGCCAAGCCTAAAACTATACACGACCTATTGCATTGTGCAAATCTAAGCTTGGCATTACATTATCATTGTTCCTGGGACGTGCATAATGACTTCCTCAAGGAGCATCAACCATGGCGCCGAACTGCGCTGTGGAGCATACTGGTGTAATACATTTGCCTGATGCCACTCATTCCCAAATCCTAATGCAGCGAATTGCGGAGGTGCGACTTCCATCGAGCGTGCTCCAGCGTATGCATGTTTTAACGTAAACCCAAGCTCCAGCGTCATGTGCAGTGGTACGAGCCATGGTGGCAATGGCAAACTAAAGCAGGTATCCCTTCAGTGTTGTACGCTTTCCAGATGCTGCTCGATCATCCAAAGCTAGCAATCGACAGGCTGATGTACTACTGGTCACATTGACCTCCGATCCGATCCATTTGAGTGTTGCTGGGGTTAGCAGGAAAACTAGGCGCGGGTTATTAAAAATGTGAATGTGATGTGTGGGAAGCAAAGGTAAATGGTACCGGTAGTTACATATATATAGGAGTATACGTATAGCTTACCGAATGTATTGTTTAATAATTTTTTGCTATTGTATTTTGAGATCAAAGTGAGATAGGTTACACAAATAGCACTTCCTGCATCCATATAAACTAGTCAGAGTTCGGAAGACTTTTTGCACCTTAATTAAAGCAGGACATCTTGCAAGTTATGATTTATTGGACTTCATTTTAGAACTCAGGACGTACGGAACATATGTGAACAAGACTAAGTAACCCACAGCACGCAGCTTTGATTACAATTCACGTGCAAGTCTCAGATTATAGTTCATTCAATTATGAAACCATCTGTGTGGTGCGGGTGAGATGTTCACGTGCCTCTCTGGACCAGTCCAAACTTTCCGGAAATGTTGAAGTATTGGCATGCCAATTAAAATGTCACCGCTGAGACGCTTAATTAATTTATTTTATTCATGCTCGAGGATCAGCAAACAACACTCAAGCAGAAAGCAATGTCAGATCGTCGTCATCATCTTGAGTTCTTGACTATATATTATGCAATCTGATCGACTGATGAATCGAGAGTCACCTTGACTATTATATATGCTAGCTACTTGTTTCAGCTTCGGCAGGTCCTGCGTGATTGCACAGACGAGTGCAATAAGACTCAACCGAGAAGTAGAGCATCGCTTGCCGTGTGTAAACCTAAGCTTATCATTACTACATGAGATCTTTGAGGGCCTGCATTGTAAGCTGTCCGAGCATCACCGGCGAACTGTGAAAAGGCCGACGGCGATGGAATGCATTTGCCTGGTGCCCGTCATTCCCACGGAAGCAGCAACATGCATGCGGATGGACTTGGACTTCACCTGAGCGCTTGCTGCTTTTAATTTAGTGGTGGAGAAAACATATATATGGAAGAAACAAGGAGGGGTGCAATAGCCGGAGTAACTAGCTAGCTAGTGTCTCAAGTGAGAAATGAGCCGGAAAGAGTAGCTGGTACTTCTTTTTTATAAGACCGCCAAGCAAAAATGACGCACTTGACTCAATGAAAATTGAAGGGAGGTTGGCCTGGTGCACGGCTGCTTGCAGCTGGTGGGGTTGCCGCCCCTGGTGCCGCGAGAATTGAACCAGGTGGTGTAGTCATTCATACGTGCAAACCAAATGTTGGTGTACTGCAGCATCGATGTCTCTTGGGCATGGACTGAGTCCTTAGAGTATCAATGCAACCGTGACGCCCAACTGTGTAGAGATCCCAAAAGGTGGAGTCAATTTGCCTGATGCCACTCGTTCCTAAGACCAGTCTCAGTGGAGATGTCATGAACACGATTACCTAGAGTGACACATCATCTAAAAACATTTAAAACTACAATTAAACACCTCTCTCTCAATGCATAGTTTCATCTATTGTTATTTTCTAGGTTGCATGGAAGACACAAGTGTCGGAGACGGCCATAGGGGTCCCCTAAATAACGGGGAAAACCGCCCTCTCCTAAAAACAATCAAACGGTGTAATCACAAATCACCCACTAAACGACAGTCCGGAGGTGAATAAAGACCCACGGCCCACAAAGCCTCAATGGCCCACCAGGCCATCATCCCAAGACCCCCCTCGAGCGGGCCCCGTCTCGCTCGAGGGGCGGGCACCGCACCACGAAACTCCCCGCCTCGCTCGAGGGGCGGGCACCGCGTTACGGAACCATCGCCTCGCTTGAGGGTCTGGCGCCCCTTCTAATATATCTCCACCTCGGTCGAGGGCCTTGGCCCCTCGGACGAGTTTCCGCCTCACTTGAGGGGTCCGGCCCCTCGAAGCGAGCCTCCGCCCCGCTCGAGGCCTCCCTCAGCCCGCGGCGCCCCGCCTGCTCCCCCGACCGGGGCATTAAACACTCTGACACACCGCGGGCACTCGGGTCAAAGGCGAATCCCCGCCACACCGATCCCTGACACAGCCTGGGAATCAGATCCCGGTACTGTCCGAACAACCCGCCGCTGTGTGGCCATCCCCGGCGTCGTACCGGTGCTGTGCGGGATGGTCGGTGTCACTCCGTGGCACTGTGCTGCCCACTCCCGTCCTTCCTCCACGCTGCACCCCTCGAAGGAGGACGATGACGCCCTCGAAAAGCGTACGGCCACCAACTCGGCGCCCGTCCAGGACGACGCCGTGACGTAAGGCCAGCGGAGCGCAGCTCCTCCGTCACCTCCGGCCCTGTGCGGCCATCCCCGTCGCTGTGCCGCCATCCCGGGCACTGCAGGGCCATTCCCAGCACTGCGAAGACCAGAGCTGACGGGACGTCGCCACGCCGGCCGCTGTACAACTCAAGATCTCCCGTCAGCCGGACCCTCGAGCTGGAGTACGAACGACGACCAGGCAAGGGCGCCAGCATGACCACCCTCGAAGCCGCCCCTGGACAAGCACAGCAACCACTACGACGTGTACAGGGGCCGAGATTCGCCAGGACGGCCGTCAAATCGCAAGAACTATGCGCCATACCGCAGCACTACACCTAAAGCCATGCGGCACAACTGTAAACCGTCTCGCCTTGGTCTATAAAAGGAGGAGGCGGCCCCCTAGCCACGAGAGAGACGGGACACACACAATCGCTCGCCAATCCGCTCTTGCTCACGATATTGGCATTTGCCTCAATCAATTCACAGGGACTTGGAGGCTTCTCCTCCTCTCCCGCCTCGCTTGTAGTCCCCCTCTACGAGCACCACGGTGCCTTGCAATACAGCGCCACGAGCGCACCCCTGCTGGACGTACGGCCCACGGCCGGAACCAGGATAAACCTCGTGTCCCATTGTTGCTTAGCACCGGCCATCGAGAGACCGATCTCAGCGCATCTACTAGTTAGTGTCGGGACTACTTTCCGCACCGACAGTTGGCGCGCCAGGTAGGGGGGCGCGCTGAGATCAGCTCCTCACCAGCAGTCTCGATGGTGATTCGCACCGAGATCACGTCCCAGAGGTACGTCATGGGCAGCTCGGACCCCTTCCCAGCCGGATTCGAGATCCGGTTCAGGAGCCTGAACTTTCAGGCCACGGGGAACGACTATCTCATGCGCCTCACCAACCGCGACGAGCTTCATCTGTGGCGGTCGACTGGGCCAGGCCCGATGCCCGCCGCGCCGACGACGGACGCTCCGGCACCCGCCCAGGCGGCCACTGCGAGCACCTCGACACCCTGGCGCCGCAGGCGCTCCAGCCAGCGCTCGCGCCAAGCACGCGTAGAGCGGCGCCGGGCCGCGCACGCCGCGACGCGGGAGGACGCGCTCACCGATGCAGCAACGTCGCCCGCAGGGGAGCACGTGGCCGCAGGGTCGCAGTTCCCCTATGGGATGCGCAACGCTACCACGACATACACCTCGTCCGTCAGCACCGACGTGGCCGCGTACGAGGATCTTCCGGGCCACCACCTGTTGGCAGTCCGGAACCTCATCGCCACCACCAACGACGAGTCGTACCGCGGCTCGGCCAGCGAGCTGCCACCCGCGACCTCGCACGGGTACGCCGAGTGGGACTTCTCCGGCGTGCCAGACCCTGTGATGTTCCAGCGGTTCCTCGACGCCGCGGACTACTGGTTCGGCCGCTCCGATGACTCCAGCATCGGGAGCTATGACCCTGCGCGCGAGTGTTTCGTCGTCGTCGTCGACGAACACGCCGACGGTGCGAACGGAGCAGGAGACGGAGACGCGCCCCAGAACGCGGGGGCGAATCCGCCTCCCGCCCCGCCGGCGGGAGGCGCCGACATCGCCGCACAGCTGGCCCAAGCACGCAAGCTCGAGGCTAAGCTCGCGGACGAGTACCGACAGGTGCGGCTCTTGCGCGCCACTATCGCGGGAGAGGCCTCGGCGCGCGGCGAACGCGCGCGAGAGTTAGACAGGCAGGCCCGCGTGCGCATCAACGCCGACTTCAACGTCGATGACCCGCACACACCGCCCCAGGCAAGCCAGAAGCTCATCGCAGCGGCAACGCTGCTCCGGGCCATGCCCGAACCATCGACGCCGGAGGCACGCAACCTACGCCGCGAGGCGCAGGCCCTCATCGAGCAGGCGGCCGTGCAGCAGACCGAGAGCTCTGCGTCCCGCATACGCAATGAGTCCAATGCGCGGGGCGACGGCGACGCGTAGGACTAGGAAGCGTCCGCCCACGCGGGCGGCGCAGCGGGACGGTCAGCGAACCAGGGCAGGACGCCAGTCAGGGAGCGGATCCTTGACACGCGCGACCAAGCCCACGACGGCGACGCTCGCAACGTCCTGAATGGCAAGAGAAAGGGTGATGCGGAGGCGCGAGCGGCGGCGGGCTACCACCCTCGGCGGGGTGGTCGCTACGACAGCCGGGAGGATCGCTCGCCAACACCGGAACCCCCGGGAACCCGCGTGTTCAGCCGGGAGATCCGTACGGCATGCTTCCCCCAACGCTTCCGCCAGCCCACCACCATCACCAAGTACTCAGGGGAAACGGACCCTCGAGTGTGGCTAAACGACTACCGCCTGGCTTGCCAGCTGGGTGGCGCCACTAACGATGCGGTGATCATCCGCAACCTGCCGCTACACCTCGCGGATTCGGCCCGGACATGGCTCGAGCACCTGCCGCCCAGCCAGATCCATAGCTGGGATGACTTAGTCCGCACGTTCGTGGGGAACTTCCAGGGCACATACGTGCACCCCGAAAACTCCTGGGACCTGCGGGCATGTACCCAGAAGCCCGGCGAGTCGCTCCGGGACTTCATACGGCATTTTTCCAAGCGCTGTACCGAGCTCCCGAGCGTCGCTCAGTCGGAAATCGTGCACGCCTTCCTCGAGGGCACGACCTGCCGGGACCTTGTGCGCGAGCTTGGACGGAGCCCGCCGGTCGACTCCAACGAGCTGTTCGACATCGCCACCAGCTTCGCTTCCGTAGAGGAGGCGGTGGGGGCCATATTCGACGGGAAGAAGGGCAAGCGCGTGGACGACGCGCCCGCGGAGGGCAGCAAGTCCAAAGAGCCCCAGAAGAAGCAGAAGCGGGGCAAAAAGGGCAAGAAGCTTCGTCATGACACGCGCGCGCAGGGACGCGACGAGGACGACGACGAGGCCCTCGCAGTCGACCCTACCCGCAAGGGCCCTCGAGGGCCCCCTCAAGGCCCCGGCGTGTTCGACGACATGCTGAAGAAGCCATGCCCGTACCAGAAGACCCCCGTCAACCACACCCTCGAGCAATGCGACATGCTCAAGAAGTACTACAGCCGCGTCACCGCGAAGGAGGACGAGGCCAAGAAGGATGGTGGTGACGGGGGCGCCGGCGGTTTCCCCGCGGTGGAGAACGTCTTCCTCATCTTCGGTGGGGCAACGGTAGACATGCATGTCCAGCAGCCAGCGCAAACGCGAGCGGCACGAGGTCCTCGCCGCCGATTGGGCCCCTCCTTCCTTCCTCGATTGGTCGGAGGAGGCCATCACCTTCAGCCGCGAGGATCACCCGAACCGCATCCCCAACCCGGGCCAGTACCCCCTGGTCGTCGATCCCGTCATCGGCAACGTGCGGTTCTCCAAGGTGCTGATGGACGGTGGCAGCATCCTCAACATCCTCTACGCTCACACCCTACGGCTGATGGGAATCGGCCTGGATCAGCTGCGGCCCAGCACGACGCCGTTCCACGGCGTTGCGCCAGGCAAGCGCGTCCAGCCCCTCGGGCAGATCGACCTGCCGATCTGGTTCGGCACGCCGGACAACTTCCGCAAGGAGACCCTCACCTTCGAGGTGGTGGGATTTTGGGGCGCGTACCACGCCATCCTCGGGCGTCCGTGCTATGCCAAGTTCATGGCGGTCCCGAACTACACCTACCTCAAGATGAAGATGCCGAGACCAAAAGGCGTCATCACGGTGGGCTCGTCGATCGAGCACGCGTTCGACTGCGACGTCGAGTGCGTCGAGCACGCCGAGGCCCTCGCGCTTGACGAGATGCTTGTCGCAGACATGGAGAAGTTGGCCAACGAGGGCCCCGACTCCTCTGCCAAGCACGCGGGCAGCTTCAAGGCCGCCGAGCAGACCAAGGAGGTACCCCTCGACCCTACTGCCCCCGAGGGCAAGGTGTTGAGGGTCAGCTCCACCCTCGACCCGAAATAGGAAGTGGTGCTCGTCGACTTTCTCCGCGCCAACGCCGACATCTTTGCATGGAGCCCCTCGGACATGCCAGGCATCCCGAGGGAGGTCGCCGAGCACTCCCTTGATATCCTACCTCACTCCAGAGCCGTGCAACAGCGGCTGCGGCGCTTTGACGAAGAAAGGCGTCGGGCGATCGGAGTAGAGCTGCGAAGGCTCCTCGAGGCCGGATTCATCAAGGAAGTGTTTCACCCCACGTGGCTAGCTAATCCTGTACTAGTTAAGAAAAAGAATGGGAAGTGGCGGATGTGTGTAGATTACACCGGTTTGAATAAAGCATGTCCCAAAGTTCCTTTTCCTTTGCCACGAATCGATCAAATTGTAGATTCCACTGCAGGGTGCGAACTTTTGTGTTTCCTTGATGCCTATTCGGGTTACCACCAAATAAAGATGAAGGAGTACGATCAACTCGCGACCTCTTTCATCACGCCGTTCGGTATGTTTTGCTACATAACGATGCCGTTTGGTCTTCGAAACGCGGGCGCTACGTACCAGCGATGTATGCAGCACGTTTTCGGGGACCACATCGGGCGGACCGTGGAGGCATATGTAGATGACATCGTTGTCAAAACCAGGAAGGCGGACGACCTGGTTAACGACCTGCGCGTCGCGTTTGGTTGCCTACGGGCTAACGGGGTGAAATTGAACCCCGAAAAGTGTGTCTTTGGGGTGCTGCGCGGCATGCTGCTGGGATACATCGTCTCCCAGCGGGGCATCGAGCCCATCCCCGAGAAGGTCTCTGCCCTCGACCGAATGGGCCCGATTCGAGACCTGAAAGGGGTGCAGAAGGTGCTGGGCTGCCTGGCCGCCTTGAGCCGCTTCATCTCGCGGCTCGGCGAGAAAGGCCTGCCCCTCTACTGACTCCTGAGAAAGCACAAGCGCTTCTCCTGGACTGTCGAGGCCCAGGACGCGCTTGACAAGCTAAAGGCGACACTCGCGCACGCGCCGATCCCCACACCGCCTCGAGACGGCGAGCCACTGTATCTCTACGTCGCGGCAACCACCCAGGTGGTCAGCGTGGTCATCGTGGTAGAGCGAGCGGAGGAAGGGCACGCCCTACCAGTCCAAAGGCCTGTGTACTACATCAGCAAGGTGCTGTCCGAGACCAAGGCACGGTACCCGCAAATCCAGAAGCTGCTCTACACGGTGGTGCTTGCGCGGCGCAAGCTGCGGCACTACTTCGAGGCCCATCCGGTCACGGTGGTCTCGTCGTTCCCGTTGGGAGAGATAATCCGCAACCCGGACGCCTCGGGTAGAATCGCGAAGTGGTTCGTGGAACTCATGGGCGAAACGCTCACCTACGCGCCGTGCAAGGCAATCAAGTCCCAAATCCTTGCGGATTTCGTCGCCGAATGGACGGACACGCAATTGCCCCCGTTGCAAATCCAGGCCGAGTGTTGGACCCTCTACTTTGACGGGTCGGTAATGAAAACCGGAGCGGGCGCGGGCCTGCTCTTCATCTCACCCCTCGGAGAGCACATGAGGTACGCGGTACGCTTGCATTTCCCTGCGTCGAACAATATGGCGGAGTACGAGGCCCTCCTCTGTGGCCTCCGAATCGCCATTGAAACCGGCATCAAGCGCCTCGACGTCAGGGGAGACTCGCAGCTCTTAATCGACCAAGTCATGAAGAACGCGAGCTGCCACGATGAGAAGATGGGGGCCTACTGTAACGCTGTGCGCGCGCTCGAGGACAAATTCTATGGCATCGAGCTCAACCACATTCCCCGCAAGTACAACGAGGAGGCGGATGAGCTCGCGAAGATCGCGTCGGGGCGAATCACCGTTCCCCCGAACGTTTTCACGCGAGAAGTCGCCAAACTGTCCATTGACCTCGGCAAGGTATCCTCGAGTCAGGGAGAACCCTCGGGGGCTCCTTCGAGTCCAGCGGGTGCGGAACCCATGGACGAGGACCCCTCGAACGAGGCGTTCGTGCTCTCCCTCCTCGAGGGCTACGGCGTAGATGAGGCCGAGGCCATGGAGACCGAGGCGACCCCCCACGCGGAGTATTGGCGGAACAAATACCTCGCTTGGATCGATCGAGGGGAGCTACCCTCGGATCGGACCGAGGCCAGGCGCATCACCAGGAAGGCGAAATCATTCACCGTGGTCGACGGCGAGCTGTACAAGCACGCCGCGTCTGGGGTCCTGCAGCGGTGCATCCCCATCCCCCACGGCCGGGAGCTCATCCGGGACATCCACGCAGGTGTGTGCGGCCATCACGTGACACCGCGCACCCTCGTGGGCAAAGCGTTCCGCCAAGGCTTCTACTGGCCTACGGCAGTCGCCGATGCCAACGAGATCGTACGCACCTGCGAAGGGTGCCAATTCTATGCACGCAAGGCCCATCTCCCAGCTCACGCCCTCCAGACTATACCCGTCACATGGCCGTTCGCCGTGTGGGGGTTGGACATAGTCGGGCCCCTGCGAAAGGCGCCCGGGGGCTATACGCACCTGCTGGTCGCCGTGGATAAGTTTTCAAAATGGATCGAGGCACACCCGATCACCAACCTCAAATCAGAGCAAGTCGTCTCATTCTTCACCGACATCATCCACAGGTTCGGAGTGCCGAACTCCATCATTACCGACAACGGCTCCCAGTTCACCGGTAGAAAATTCCTGGAGTTCTGCGACGACCACCATATCCGCGTGGATTGGGCGGCTATCGCACACCCACAGACCAATGGCCAGGTGGAATGCGCCAATGGCATGATTTTACAAGGCCTCAAGCCCAGGATCTTCGACAGACTGAACAAGTCTGGCCGAAAATGGCTTCAAGAGCTACCGTCGGTCATTTGGAGCCTTAGGACCACCCCGAGCAGAGCCACGGGATTCACGCCGTTTTTTCTAGTCTATGGCGCGGAGGCCGTCCTCCCCACAGACTTGGAATATGGATCGCCTAAGATCAGGGGCTACGAGGAAGATTCAAACCGGCAAGCTCGCGAAGACTCGTTGGATCAGATAGACGAAGCCCGTGACGTGGCAATGATGCACTCGGCGAGATACCAGCAGGCACTAAGGCGGTACCAAGCTCAGAAAATCCGGGGCCGAGATTTCAGCGAGGGCGACCTAGTGCTAAGGCTACGCCAAGACAACCGAGGCCGCCACAAGCTATCACCGCCGTGGGAAGGGCCCTACATCGTCGTCGAGGTGCTCAAGCCCGGCACGAACAAGCTGGCGAACGAGCAGGGCGAAGTCCTCACCAACGCTTGGAACATCCAATAGCTACGTCGCTTCTACCCCTAGAAAGGATTTCCAAGTCAATTTGTGCATATCCGACACCCCAGTCGGCTGTATACATGCAAAGTTTTTGAATAAAGTCAAGGGCGACTCGGCTTTCTCCCCGAAAACCAAGTCCCCCTCGGGGGCTACTACGGGGGCACCCCCCCTAAACGGTCCCGTTTTTTCGCAAAAAACATTTATTCTAAAACGCTAAACACGTCCCGACCCGGGAGTTTGGGCAAAAAGGACGCGGGGTGCGAGCGGCCAAAGGGCGAAGACGGACGAGTCGGGGACAGCCTACTTCTCCGGCAGGATACGGCCCCTCCCCCTCACCACCTTGCCTAAGGGCTACTCGTGAAAACGACCAACTCCAGCCGAAATTTGCCTAAACAACGGGAAAGGGACGGAACAGCACAATAACATGAAACGAGTAACGCTTAATGAACAAGTTCTTAAAACAAATTGTTTCATTACAAAAGCCCTACGGCTCGAATTCTGACTACAATCTAAGGGCCAGAGTGCCCAGCTACTTTCAGGGCTCGAGGGGCCCGGCGGGGGGAGCGTTCGGGAAGAGGACCTCCTCGAAGTCGTCAGCGAGGATGTCGGCAGCAGGAGCAGCAAGAGCGTCCAGTTGGTCCGCCATGGCCTGCGCCCCGTCGTCGTCAAGATCATCGACGACGATGTAGCCCATGGCCAGCGCCGCGAGGTTGACCTGGTAGTGCGACTGCACCACGCTGAGGGCCTTTTGGATCCCCAGGCGGAGCGCGCCTCGCATACGCCCGGCAACATGGCCGCCCAAGGCCCGGAGGCGACTCGCCACGGAGCTCCCTGCCTGCCCGGCACCCTCGTCGATGCCCTGGCATGCCTCGAGGGCCGCCTGCTCTAGAAGCCCCAGCTCCTGCTGGGAGGAGTTGTAGGCCGCCTGGAGCACCTCCGCCTGTGTCGCCGACGTCCAGAGAGCGGTCCGCAGGCCTGAGAGCGAAAAGGAAATAAGTCGAGAGCGAATCTCGGCGAAACAAACCAATCGATAAGCAAAGGGTTCGGGGGGCGACTTACCCTCGACCTGCTTCTTCTCCTTTTCGAGGTCCGCGCGTGCGGTCTCGGCCGCCTGCCGCAGCTCCAAGATGGAGGCGTCCTTCTCCTCGCCGGTGATCCGCAGGTCCTCGAAGGCCACGGCCTCCTGGACCAGCTCCCCGGTGAGCCGCGTGACCTCCGACTCCCGGAGCTGAAGCGCAGCTCAGACCTCCCCCAGTGCGGTGTGCTCCTGCTGGAGCTAGCCTTGCGCCTCCTCCCGAGCCGAGCGCTCGCGCTGGAGGGCGGCCCGAGCGTCCTCGAGGGCGGCCCGCTCCTGCTGGAGTTGAGTTTCCGCCTGCTGGCGCGTGCTCCGCTCCTGGCGAAGCTGCTCCTCCATCGCGGCGAGCGACGTGGTCTTCTCCTGCAGGGCAACGCCCAGCTTCTCGGCCTCCTGGGCCTTCTGCTCCGCCTGGGTCTGCCAGGTCCGCGCCCCCTCGAGGTGGTACGATCTTGCTGGAGCTGGGTCTGCGCCTCAGCGAGAGCGGTCTCCCTCTGCGCCAGCGTGGTCTGCGCCTCGGCCAAGGCGTCGCGCGCCTTCTCCAGCTCGTCGTTCGCCGTCGCAAGCGCCCCCTCCTTCTCCTGAAGCACGGCCTTCACCTTGTCGACCGCGGTGGCGTTCTATGTCGTCAGAGTGCGCTGGTCGATGAGGGCATCCTCCGCGGCCATCAGCTTGTACTCCAGCCAGCCGTTGTCCGTCCGTAGGACCTCCACTAGGGCGTCCAGGGACACGTACTGTCCCCGGTACCAGTCGAGGTCCGAGCTCAGTTCGGCAAGGCGGTTGAACTTTTCGCCCGCCTGGCCCTGTAGCTCCTGCGGGCAGCAACAAAAAGGCGGAAGGGACAATCAGAACATAAAACGTCAAGGCGAGGAAGAAAACGAAAAAACAAGCGTCAGTAGGACAGAAATCCTTAGCTCGAAGATCTGGAACGACCTCCTCCGTGGAGCCGGAGCGCCTCGGTCAGGGCGGCGTTGAGGGAGGTGCCGTGGGCATGGAATTCCTGCCACAGCGCCCTCTCGGCCCTGGCCTCGTCGAGCAGGCTCTGTGGCACCCCGGGGTGATGTAGCTCCTGCTCCAATCGCGACGGGGCGGCGCCAGTCGCCAACGGCGCGGCGCGGGATGCCGACGCCTTGGCATCGTGCGCCGACCGCTGCGACATCACGCAGCCGTCGGACCGCACCACCAGCACTTCGGCCGCGGGCTGGCCCAGTCACCCCTCTCGATCGGCCCCTCCTGGGGGCGGAATCACCACCAGCAGGGGCCCCGACCTTGCAGCGCGGATCTTGTAGCAGAAACACTGTTGCATGAGGTACTCCTTGATACTGTAGCATGGATACTGTGCATGCCGATCTGACCATTGATCTTGTGATGGACGGCTTTCAGATGGTAGTAAGGCACCACAACAGTGCTCGGTGACTTGCCTTCAGCAAGTCACTGAATCTTCCTCCCTCGTCCCCCCCAAATCGCCCTTGCGCGGAGCCTCGCCCCTCCCGCTGGAGCGGGGTGGGCGGAGGAGGAGCTGGAGCGCGGGTCTGTACCGGCGCCGGAGCTCTCCACGGCAGCCGCGCCGCTTCCCCCCCTCGTCGCTGCCTCCGCCGTCTCCACCATGCTCTGCAGGCGAAGGTGCGCGAGTCCGCTGTCCATCCTTGCGTTTCCCCCGTCGCGTTTCTCTGTTGGGGCCCCTTCCGGTCTTGATTCGCTGAATCCCTTGTTCTCTCCTCCCAACAGATGCTTCGCGGCGGCGGCGGCGAATCGGATCCGGTCGCTCGCCAGGGCCTTCTGCGACGCGCCGGCTTCGCACGCGGATGCGTCGCCCGGCGGGTCCCAGGTACCCCCTCGAACTCTCTCCCTCCGTTTTCGGTTCTTCTGTAGGGTTTAGGAGAATCCGTCCTGTGTGGGCTTGTGAATTGTACAATTGCTCCGGCAGCTCAGCGGAAGTGGAATCGAGGTCTCATGTGCTCCTAGCGCGGGTGCCAGCACTGATTCCTCTCGATGAAACCTGTGTAGGGTCGCACCCAGGAGGTTGGTGGCGTGAAGGCTGCGCCGGATGTGCTCGACGTTGCTATCGTAGGTGGAGGCATGGTGGGCTTGGCCGTTGCTTGTGCATTGTGTAGGTATTGCTGTTCGTTGTGCTTTCTCCACCTCTTCAAGGCTCTGTCGCATTGTACCAGAAGATGTAGTTCCTCACCTGCTTGTGTGTCCTGTATTATGCAGCCAATATGCCGTTGACAAAACACCTCACAGGGTCACCATTATCGATAGCAACCCTGCATTGAAGTCAAGAAATCACCTGACTAAAAGCAGTATACCTGATTCTAGGGTCAGTACTGTTACCCCTGCAACCATTTCCTTCTTCAAAGGTATGATTCTTGATCAAACATTGTGCACTATAATTTGCGTACTTTCAACCGTGAGACGTCTCTCATACTGTAACAATATCTGCGCTGTTCAAGTTTGTCTTGTTTGTGTGTCATTTCATCTATATTGACCTTCCATGTTGTTTACACAGATGTTTACTCAATTGTATCACCATTTATTATGTTGATCAACTATACAATATGACCGCATTACAACTGTCCTCAGTTTGCCAAAACAGAACCTGGCTTGTTGAAACTTGATTGTTGGTTTCGTAATGGAGTAGTTGGTTGTCCTTAAGGTCGATTAGTATAGAAGTAGTGCTTGATAGTTCAGGGCAAAGTACCTTTCAGAGTAAAGTTCATATTGACATGCCATGTTATATTCCAACAGTTGGTGGGAATGTTTAGTATTGTGGTTCTTTCCTATATTTTAGATTTTCATGCTTTTTTCATTTAAGCTGATGGTTGCTAATTACTTCTTTTTTAAAAAATAATTTTTGGTCTACACTTGTGATATCAGTCTGACGGGAGGAACAAACAAGTGGCTGCATTTTTTCTCCCAATCTACTTCGATGATCCGCCTGCATGGTGGCACGATCGTCTGGATTATTTGTCAAGAGGGGATGCATGCATCCTACTCAGGTGTGCATAATGTCTTTACAACTTTGTTCTGATCCAAAATAGATTGGCTAAATAAAAGTTTGTACAGGGAGTTAAATTGGGCAACAAAGTTTACAGATGCATTTATATGCACCTCTTCATGGTGCAATTTAATTGATGTTGTGCATAGAGATTTCAGATACTAACATTTCAAAGCAAACTAAAGCTACTGTTTCTTTTGGCATCATAGTTTCACTCTCTGCTCTTGATAAGTCCACTTTCTACATGACTACATCATAGTTTATTGCAGATACCCTTATGTATAGAAAATGATTAGTGTACAATTAGTTTTTCAGATCATGGAATCAAAATTTTCTTATGAGGATGCTCGGAATGGGCAATCCAAGAGACTGTATATTTAAAAATTCATATCCGTTACTATGTTGCTCAGCACTGAACGATGACCATTTGCTTGCCTAATTTCCATCCTCCTTTTCACTGATTCCATGAGATCTATCCATTTCCCTCTCTAATTCATGACTGCACATATGTATGCAGCATATGGATCCGTTTTTTCTAAATTTTTTCAATTAGAGATTGTGCATCACAATAATAATAATCATAGCTTGTGAGAATCGCATCACTGGATAACTTTAACATGAAGTTTCATTTTTCAGAAAACCATGTACTCTAACCCTGTGGTGAATTATCATAAATTGTTTGCAAGAGGGGCTGACTTGAACAAGACTATGTTTCAACAAAGAAAAAACTGAAAGTGAGTTCTCATAATAGTATCAAATATTATGGTCATGAGTAGAAACAAGTTGATAGAATCAACATCTAATTAGAGATATGATGAGCCCCGTATGCAACGTTGGCCATCATCACTGCACCTGTGCACCAACCATTCAGTTCGTCAGAACAGTTTCGACTCGATCCAGTCTGCTGTTACAAACTCACGATGAATGCTTCTCTCATATTTTCAAGTAAATCCAAGCTCCATCTAGGTCTGGATAACGAGTCAGCTTGACTCGGCTCGGCTCGTTATCGTAACGAGCTGAAAGCTGAGCTCAGCTCGGTTTGTTAAAAGCTTAAGCTGGCTCGGTTCAGTTCGCGAGGCGACGCACTTTAGAAACAATCCACAAGCCCACGCATCTCACAAACTTATGCATACGTATGATTCGAAGGAACAAATCAGTTGCCGATCGATGTAGTTAAAGGCCGATTTGCGAAGCTTCAATGCCTCGACTCTGATCAGGTTCGTCCGGTGCTGTCAACGCCGACGGAGGCAGCAGGGACGGAAGGTGAGAAGGGGCGACAATGGCTCCGATCGAGCTTCCGCACGCGTTGGCTTGGGCTCCAAGTTGCTCAGCTGGTTCCAGGTTGGGCGCTTGACGGAGTGTGAGGGAGGCGGCGGTGCGTGAGATGCGAGCTCAGGAGCGAGCAGCTGAACGGGGGCTCATGCGTCCACTCCCTCGAATGGATAGGATTTGCTGATTTTTTATATATATATATTTTTTGATTTTCGAAAAATAAATAGACGAATCAAAAAATTTGAGAAATATACATCTGCTGCCGTACCCCACGGTCGGCTGACCTGCCAGGTGGGGCCAAACTCCTACCGCTGTGGGGCACGGCGGCAGGGAGCCCTGGCGCCGTGAGGCACGGCGGCAGGGTCACCCCTTTATAAGGGGGCGATGGCTGCCGCCACCGCTCCTCCGTCCCTCACTCTCTCCTCTAAATCTTCGGCTTTCAACCCTTCGAAGCACTTTTGACTAAGGTATATTTCTAAATTTAGTTTAGTTTAGTTAGTGTAACACCCTAATTTTCAGAAATTTGAATTTTATTAAAATTTATTAGCAACCTTAAATTTGTTCTTAAGGACTATAAGGTTTTCCTTAATTTCTTTTAGGCATTTAAAAATTTCCAAAATAAAATAAATTAATCATAGGAGTTTAATGTTGCATACATGCTGATGCATTGTTTTTATGTGTTCGAATTCAAATTTGAATTTGAATTCATTTGTTTGAAGCTCTTTTAAAATAGTTAAGCCTTTTTCCTTAACCTTTCTCCCTCCTTCCCCTTTCTGGCCCGTCTCAACTTTGAGCCCAAGCCGCAGAAGTCTGCAGCCGCCCCCTCTACTCCTCGTCCCGCACCGCTCGCCTCCAGCTCGGCCTGGCCCAGTTCGCCAGTGCAGCCCGTGATCAAGTTCACTGGCGCCCCCTCGTCTTCCCGACCCAGCTCGTCTTCGCCCGCTCAAGCCGCAGCCCAGCTTCGCTTTCGGCCCGCTGCAGCCCGCTCTCGCGCGCCGCTGCCCTCGGTCGCCGACACGCGGGGCCCGCCTGTCATCCCCCTTCTCCAGCCGTCTCCGCCTCGGACTCCACCGCGCCGCCCGAGTCCGCTCCGCGTACGCGTCTCCCTAGGCGTGGCCCGCACGCCAAGGATCGCCCGGCCCCTTTTTAAGGCGCCGCCGCCACCCCGGAACCCCTCACCCGAACCCTAGCCGCCACCCGAGCCTCCGCGCCGCGCCGCCCGCAAACCCTAGCCGCCGCCGAGCTCTGTCCGCTTCGCCGCCGCCTCCCGGTCGACGAGGAGCAGTCCAGGAGCTTCGCAAGGTCGTGAGGAAGCCGCCGGTGCTGTTGGTTCGCGTCGCCGACCCCTACATCGCCGGGACGCCGTCGCCGGAGTTTCGCCGCCGCCGCCGTCCGCCCCTTCGAGCTGTCCGCCGTCGTTGTTGCCTGTAAGATCCCGTCTTTGCCGTAGTTAATTTTCTTGCGTCGCGCACGTCGATCCAGTGCAGACCTCAGGCAAAATCGAGTGCCCCAACTCGATTTCGTCCTACACCGGCGAGCCCACCGCCTTGCGCCGCCGCAAGCCGCGTCGCCGCCGGCCAATCGCCGCCACCTGCCAACCCCGTGCGTCCGAGGCCGTCAGATCTGGATCCGACGGATCGGATCTGTCTTGACCGAAGTCAAGTAACGGTCAACCCAGCTATGCCTTGCAGTTTTTCAGTTAGGCCCCTGTGCTTTTAGATTTCACAAGACGATCCTTCCACCGTGTTAAAATCCTTACGAATAGGTCCTGTTTCTTGCGGTTTAAACCCTAGACTCTTTGGTTTTAGCGCCCGAGGTCCAAAGCTTTAAGTTTAGCACCGTGGCCCCTGTGTTTTTTATAAAATTATGTTTTAGCCCTTAGTTTCTCGCTGTTTAGTCCCTGGAAGTTTAGATTCCCTGCAGTTTAGTCCCTATATCTTGTTTTGGCCGTAGAATACGCGTTTTAGCTCCGTTTTTAGCGTTCTTTTTATCCACGCGGTCGTCTCGACGAGTAGAACAGTTTTATGCCTCTGTTTTGTCCTGTTAATACTGTTTGGTGATTGTTTCTTAATTTATTCTATTGTATGCTTTTATGTGAATGTGTGGAGCGTAGAGTACGAGCCGTTCGAGGATTTCGCTGCCGTTGAAGACTTTCAAGATCCTGAGCAGTTTCCGGAGCTGGTAGAAGGCAAGTCCTTGCTGCATTCCCGTTGATCCTATTACAACATGCATTTTAATTACACTGTATTTATTTATTGCTTTGCATTAATATGATGGGTCCGATTATTTAAGGTTCGCCTAGTGTTGTTTATCCTATGCCTTGATCAACATGGGTTTACTTTATGTTGGGTAGAACTTGCTAGCGCATTACTTGGCTTTGGGTGGTTTAATGAACATTTATCAATCTGGATTTATTTATGCTACTCATCCATGTAATGCAAGAACACCTTGTACCTGTTAATCGGAACATGGAGAACCACCCAGGAAAACAGTACAACCACAAGACAAATGGCTCTGTCTTGGCTTAGTAATTAGAAAACTTGGTGTTAGGCATGTTTTACCTGAAAGGGGTTGGGGGCTGACGGTAGATGGTGTATAGACCTGCTCTGGCGGGGAGTTGGGCTTAGCTAAGACACGGTACCCGCTAGGGAGCTTTATGCGCTGCACTGATTAGGTAACCTAGCGAGCAGCCTGCACTAGGGGATCTTTGTAAAGGCCTCGTAGCGTCCCTATGCAGCCACACCTCGGTAGTGTGGTATTATGCCTACTTTTGCACAGCATGGTTGGGTCTAAAGTTCTTCGGGACTTTTACGCGATTTGTGGGTAAAGATGTACAACCTCTGCAGAGTGTAAAACTGACTAGTTAGCCGTGCCCACGGTCAAGGGCGGCCTGGACCCTCACATGAGTAATTTATGAAAGATGGAACTTTTAAACTTGTGCATTGCATTCTATGGTTTCGTTGCACTTGTTAATTGAGTTTGGTATATACTTACACTTGTTAGTAACAGTTGCTTAATAAAACTTGACCAACTAAAATGCTGACTTGCTTTACAACCATCAGCTTCCACCATAAAGCCTTGCATGTTGTTATAGAGTTTTCCCTTGTTGAGTACGACATGTGCTCATGCTTGTTGTTTCTATATTGCATCTACACTACCCGGCTGCTGCTCAGATGGACGCTTTGAGGACTACCCTGGAGAGTTTGATGAGTTCTAGGCGTTCGTTCCTCCAGTCAACTGCCTGTGGAGGACTTCTACGTTTACTTTTCCGCTGTTAGCTACTCGAACGTTGGTTAATTTGAGACATTCGGTCTTGTAATAAATGTTTAATACCTTCTATACGCTTTTACACTGTGTTTTGGTATTCACTGAGTCGATGCATGTGTGTAACTTGATCCTGGCGCACATGTATTCTATGCATACGGGTTTGCCTTTAAATCCGGGTGTGACAAAGTGGTACCAGAGCCGTGTTGACTGTAGGACGTTAGCCTAGTTAGAAAATGGTCGAATTTAAGGATTATAAACTTAGAAGCCTTTCTTATCACCTGCTTGCTTTAATTCTGACTTAATAATCTACTCTTGCTTTTATCTCATCCTTGATTCATTCTTGCTCCTTTACCTTGTGCTTGCTATCTTTTATCTCTTATCCCCTTTTGTCTTACCTATCTCACTCTGCACGTGTGCACTACAGATGGTTCGTCGCTTGAAGACCTCACACGCAGGTGCTGTTCACCAGTATGCTCCCCAGAAAGATTACAACGACTACCATGAGGGTGACACTAATGAAGAGATATTGATGGAGGCACCCCCTGTAGCTGCCCCTGGGACCATCGTTTTGTCAGATGATGAGGAGGATCCCGAGGAGGTGATTCCAGAAGGAGAAGAGCAAGATGGCCAGCAAGACCAAGAAGAGCAGGCGCCAGGAGATGGACAAGATGATCACCATGAGCAAGTGGAGGAAGATGAAGTGCAAGAGCGAGCTGAACATCAAGACCCAACAGAAGGTGGACCAGCTGAAGCACTTTTGCCGCCACCGCTCCTCCGTCCCTCCCTCTCTCCTCTAAATCTTCGGCTTTCAACCCTTCGAAGCACTTTTGACTAAGGTATATTTCTAAATTTAGTTTAGTTTAGTTAGTGTAGTTAGTTTAGTTTGTTTAGTTAGTTAGTGTAGTTAGTTTAGTTAACTTAGTTTAGAAATTTCAAAAATTTTAGAAATAGTTATAATTCAAATAATTAGATTATATTAATATAAGGGTATTAAAAAATTATTTTAATTAACATAATTCGTTTAAATTGGTTTTAAATTCAGTAAGTCTGCGGCGACATCGTTAGTCGACAAGCTGCAGCCGTACGTGGACGAGTGGACGTCCGCGGCGCACGAGGAGAACGTCGTCACCGAGCACCGCCTTCACGACGGCGCGGCCTGGGTAGCGTACCTTCAGTGGTACCTCCCGAGGACGCGGACGCGAGTGACGTACGTGCCTGCTACCCCGCCACCGCCACCGGTCCCGAACCACGACAGGATCCTGCCGGACACCACGTACTCGGTGCGCCGAGACCAGACCGCTAACACAGCGGTAAGCTATGATACTGCAAACATATTACATTCATATGACTTTTCATTATAACATGTGTTACTAATTTTGTGAGCAGCACGACATGCTTGCTGAGATCGTGCGGCTCGCAGCGCCCGCGAGGGAGCAGTGCTTTACCTGGGGGCCTCAGCAGCACCAGAGCACGTACGACAGGATCGTCGATGCTGCCATGACGTACTCCGCCGTCGTGAACTACGCCGGGACCGTAGAGATTCCTCTCCTTCCGCGCCACCCAGCGTCGTCCTCGAGCTCCGCCTCGACAGCGGCTTCGCAGCCGACGCCTTCCACCCTTGTCGGTGGCTTCTCGGCTCCGATGGCACAGCAGCAGCCACAAGCGCAGGGCCCACACACCTACGTGCAGCGGCCGTTTGTTTCCCCCGGCACAGGTACTTTCAGTGGACCTTATTTTCAACTAATGCACGGAATTGTTGTGTGTTCCTATTATACTATATTCTAATCGTACAGGGTGACCGCCGCTTTTTCCGACAGCCGGAGACGACGACACCTAGAGCGCCGATCTTTCCGCTAGGAGGTTTCAGACCGCCGGTCTTTCAGTTTGCGGCGGCAGATATTACTTCCTCGTCCACTCCGCCTATGTTCCAGCCTGGTTTCGACGCGACCACCGAGGACCAGCTGGGCTGGGATGAGTTTGGGTACGGCGACATTCTCGCGACCATGGATGCCCCGCAACAGGCCGTGGAGGTTGGCCCGTCACAGTTGACACAGGCACCGGTTGGGACTCAGCCGACACAGCCAGTGGGCGGAGCGACCCCGGCGGCCGGCGGAGCGACACCGGCCAGCGGAGCGACACCGGCGGGCGGAGCGACACCGGCCGGCGGAGGGACACCGGATGCTGCAGGCTCGTCGCAGGCGGCCATGGCGACACCATCTCACGACCAGCTCGGACCGCGGGTGGTTAGGGCACCTGACCCTTGGACGTACGACCGGGACCAAACCTGGGCTGGCGCTAGAGCTGTTAGGCCGAAGAGGCACCGGCGCATTTAGATGTAGTAGTACTTTTACCATGATTTTGTATAAACTATTTGCATCTACTCGTTGATTATGATATGATCTTGTGATTATGCTTACACTTATCAGTTTGTTGTTTTTTAAAAAGGTTAAAAGTGTTTTAAAAATGAAAATTTTTTTAAAAAATAAAAATGGCCTTACCGCCACATGGCACGGCGGTAGGGACCTGCCGTCGTGGCGCACGGCGGCAGGTTCCTGGAGCCGTGGCACGTGGCCCTGCCGCCAGAGGTGCTCTCCTGCCGCCGTACCCCACGGCGGTAGGGACTTAACGCCGTGGGGCATGGCGGTAGGGATGCTGCCGCCTTGCGACACGGCGGCAGGTATTTCTCGAAATTTTTGGTTCGTCCATTTATTTTTCGAAAATCAAAGAAAAAAATATAAAAAAAATTCGGATTTGCTTGCTACGCTGGGGATGCTGGTTTACTGACTGCACAACTCAGCTCATTTAGCTCGCGAGCTGCTCGCGAGCTGCTCGTTATAGGTAACGAGCAAAAAGTTGCTCGGCTCGTTAAGAAAATACGTCGAGCTGAGCTACCATCGAGCCGAGCGAGCTAACGAGTCACGAGCGTTTTGTCTGGCCCTAGCTCCATCCGATCCGTATGTGCAGCTGTTTGCCATGGTCTCATGGGCGCGGTGGTCGGTGGAGTATGAGCACAAACCATGATGGCAAACACTGGGGGGCTGCCATTCCGTGTTGTACGCTTTCCAGATGCCGCTCAATCCAAAGCTAGCAATCTACAGGCTGATGCACTCATCACGCTGACCTCCATTGAGTGTTAGCGGAGAGGTGACAAAAATAGGTTACAAAATAGAATTAAAAATGTGGCTGTGACGTGTGGGAAGCAAGCAAATGTAAGTTTAATTCTTGCTATTGCATTTTAAGATGAAAGTTAGATAGGCGACATATACAGTATATAAATGACTACTCAGCTCCCTGCATCTACACTAGTCAAAGTTTGGAATAATTTTTGTACCTTAAAGCAGGACATCTTGCAAGTTATTTGTGGGACTTCATTGTAGACCCCAGCACAGAACATGTTTGCACATGGCTGAGTAATCCACAGAGCAAAAAGGACGATGCACCTTACCAATAAGTTGATCAATGTATATGCAGTGCAATGTGTGCGCCGGCAAGCTGGGGCACGAAGAAAACCATGGCCACCCGATTGGCAAACTTTAGTGACAAAAAGAAGAAAAATAACATACACAAAATTTTTTACATATTGCAATCACACAAATTATAGTAAAAGAGTAATCAAACAACGACATTTTTAAGATGGCGACGAACGACATCTCTAATTTGAAGAAAATATTCCGGACTGGGAATGATTCTAGGCATGAATCAAGGAAATTATTCCGAGCCAATTCCATACCATTACAGGGAACTATTGTTCGGTTAAGCCCAACATGATTTCAAACTCAGTCAATCCCGACCTTTCCACCTAGAATCAATCCACGAATCGCGAGGTGTGGAATCAGTCATGTTCTCTTGTTGTACCTATCTTGAGTATTTTGTTGCACTTAGTTCAGCTCTGGGATTGAATACATGTCCTACCAAACAAGATTTTTGGTGAAAAGGTGATTAAACCTTTAGAGAATGAACGAAAACAGTGCTTGATCCTTGCTTGCAATCGTTACCGAACCGGAATGAATGCTATCACACCAAACGAGACCTAATGGTGGAAGAAAATAGGTAAAAGAAACAACAACTAAGTAAAACAGTATGGGTCTCATATGTGAAGTTAATTAATATAACTAGTCCATGAGGTCGTGCTCCTCCACGGGCTATATTTTTATAAATTATAACGTATATCCTTTATGTATACCTTAATTATTATATCATATGCCAATAGTTTAAGAAATAAAATATTATTTTAGAATCATATTTTATTTTATATTTTAATATAGGTCATTCGATTCAAAATTAGGTTACCTCATATTTTTTTTTGCAAATTTAAAAGGTTATTTTAATTTATTTTTACGTATTAGTGGTGGCGCATCGGCCTAGAGCCTTGAGGTCACCGAGGCGGACAAATCGAGTTCGAATAAAGGTGCCACAGAGCAGAGCAGGGAAAGGGCTGGAGCTTCATGTTGCCACGTCCACAAGCTCCACCGAGCTACCGCACATCTCTGCCACCACCCAACGTCATCGTGGAGCTCCTCCGCCACTGGCTGGAGCCCCGCACCACCGTAGCTGGGGAAGGGGAGCGAAGGGAGCGCCATGCCGTGGTATGTAGTGCAGCTCCCTCGGCGCCGGCCGGAGCCGCGCACCACTGGAGCAGGGGAATGGGAGGCAGGGTGGGAGCACCACACCACGCCGCGTCGTGCGCCACTGCCATGCGCGCACAGGGAGTTCGACCACCGGGAGAGAGGGCGGTGCAGAGAGCTCCTCTGCCGCCGAGGAAGGACTGATGCTGGGCTGCTAGCCATCGGGCCTCCGACGCGTCTGCCTTCTGTTGTTGCTGCCTGTTCTGCTCCTATGCACCGCAGGAAGGGGGTGTCGATTGCTGCGGGATAGCCTCCACACACGCTGCCGTTCTGAGCCGGCGGAGAGAGAGGCCACTGGTGCAACGTATGGAGCGGAGCTCGGGACCGCCGGCGGAGGGAGGGAGGTTGCCGGTGCGTCGAGGGAGAGAACGTCGACAGTGAGAGCGAGGAGGAAGAGAGAGAGAGCGAGGGGGTGACGGGGTGGGTGGGTAGGGAGAGGACAAATAATCTTGGAGTAAATTGTACCCACCATCCAACAACTTGTCATGTGGGTGCAAATTGATCCAACAACTTGTAATATGCTCAATCTACTACAGTAACTTGTCTTGTGGGTGCGGATTTGTCCAATAATAAGTTGTAAAATGATCAATTTATTACAATAACTTGTCAGATGGGTGCAAATTGATACAAAATCGTGTAAAATAATCTATTTAGCACAACAAAAATGCTCAATTTAGCGTACTACCTTGGCAAAATGGTGCACCTATAGTCCAATATTACAAATGACAACGTATTAACAAATCATATATCATTCAAATTTTCTTCCAACCAATATTTTTTGTTAATTAACTTGCTAATCGTGAATTGACTGTGTATTTTACTTATTTATTCATTAGTTAATATTAAATCAAATTTTAGATTTACACCATTAGATTACCGAGACTAAACCAGTACACATGAGACTTTAAAAATAATTATGATAAATTTCTTAATGGTATCAATTGTTAGTACATATTATCATATTCGATTTTTTAGCTGAACAAAAATGCATATAATCAAACTTGAAATAAATATTGAATATGGAATATTTTAAAATTTCCTATTCAGAATGTAATATTTGTATAAAAATAGTTAACAAAGACATAACAATAATGTTCTAAACACCGAAGGTTATACTCTTACCGAATATTTTGCCATCACTACAAGAATATCAATTGTCAAATAATGCACAATAACTTGTTCCAACACGAATGTAGTCTAGTCCGATATTGAAAAATATATTGTTTGTGATGACATTTGGACATCAGATGCATCGATTTGAGCACTAAGTTAAGCATTTTACAAGTTCTTGGACTAATTTGCACCCAACTTTCAAGTTGATGTATTAGATTAATCATTTTATAAGTTGTTGGACCGATCCACACCCACCTGACAAGTTATTGCACTAGATTGAGCCTATTACAAGTTATTGGACTAATCTACACCTACCTGACAAGTTGTTGTATGATAAACACATTTTACTCATAATCCTGACATGTGGGGTCGTGTGCTGTTGGTTGGTATAGAGGAGAAGATTTTAAAGGATGATGGGCGTGGGAAAAGTGAAGATGAAAGAAAGAATCTCAATGACTAGGATATAATATTCTATTTTGAAGGAAGAAATCGAGGAAAATGAGTGTGCATAGTCTTAGGGCAAACTTGACAGCATGGACCCGACCCACGTCTTGGGCTACTAGTTTACTTTAGCTGAGCTGGAGATGCCACATGCCCACATTTTTCGATTTTTTTATTTTTATATTTATTTTTCACGATTTTCCAAAAAAATATATGTCTCATTTCAAATTTTGCAAATCTATATACCACCACTGTATGATATGGCGTTTGGGTCCAACCGCCATATGGTAGAGCGGTTGGAGGTGCTATAGTGTTCCAACCGATGTATCACACGGCGGTTATGAATAGTGCCCCGGTGCGGGTACTATAGCACCTGCAACCGCCGTATCACACGGTGGTAGAGTAGTTCGTTTTCAAAAAATCATAACTTTTTTTTATGAACTCAGATGGAGATAAACTTTATATGAAAATTGTAGCTTTTGATGAGATCTACAACTTTATGTCCAAAATTCTTTTCATTTGAAGTCATCTTCAAACTCAAATAATCAATATTCTACCTAGATCTCAGTTTTCGGTATCCAGATCTGGATAGTATATCGATTATTTGAGTTTGAAGATGACTTCAAATAAAAAAAAGTTTGAACTGCAAAGTTGTAGATCTCATCAAAAGCTACAATTTTCATATGAAGTTTACCTCCATCCGAGTTCATACAAAAAGTTACGATTTTTTGAAAATGAACCGACTCCTACCGCCATTTGATACGGCGGTTGCAAGCGCTGCAGTACCTGACGCGGGTACTGTTCACAACAGCAGTGTGATACGGCGATTGAGGTGCTACAGTGCCTACCCGTCGTATCATATAGCGCTAATGATATAATTTTGCAAAATTTGAGATGAGACATATATTTTTGAAAAATCAAAGAAAAAAATATATTAAAAAATCCTCTTTTCAGTTTGCCACAAGCAGGTTTGGACTGAAAATACATTAGACATAGCTATTGGGATGGGCCTCTAACTGGGTTAGGCCCTCGGCCGTCGCACATTTTCAGCCTAACGCAGAGCCGACCTTGGCAGGGCTGCGTGAATGCCAAACCCGAATGAATTATGTGTTTTTTAGTAAAAATTTTGAATCCACATCAATATCTATATTATTTCACTACTTAGAATCAAGAAGTTTAAATCTATTCATCTTGTCAGAACAATTTGCACTCTGGTCTGCTGTTACAAACTTAAGATGCATGCTTTTCTCATCTTTTAATATAAATCCAAGCTCCAGCACCGTGTGTCGCTGTTCTGCATGGTCTCATGGACGTGCTTGGGGAGGGAGAACAAACACAACCCATGGCGGCAAAATGTCATTACCTATCTGTGCTGTACGCTTTCCAGATGGCTCTCAATCCAAATCTAGAAAAGCTTTTGGGTTGGAAATAGGTAGAATATGACTAAAAATGTGACTCTAACGTGTGGGAACCAAAGCTTTTCTATTATATTTTTATAGATAAAAGTGAGGTGGCATGACTGAGCACTCACTGCGTCTGCAGTAGTCAAAAGTTTGGAATTACTTTTGTACCTAAAGCAGGACATCTTGCAAGTTATGGGACTTCATTTTAGACCTCAAGATGGAACAGGGTTGAACATGGCTAAGTAATCCACAGCAGCTTGGGTTACATACGAGTCTCAGAAGACAGGCTCATTATCAAACTTTTAGCCAATTAATCTTTTGTGCACGCTGGATTATGCAAGTGCACGTAAGCCAAATACACTGATTTTTTTCATTATTAGGGCGAAATACACTGATTCTGCATGCACTCAATTTCGAGGGGCGAAGCGGCTTGCAGCCAGCAATGCATCCGTTTTGGATGGCGCTCGCAGCCAGCAGACGACAACTCCAAGAAATTAGAAGAAGGGTACTGGTACTCGATGGCTTGTACCAGGGCTAGCCACCCTAATTCACCTACATCTACGATCTCTTGGTTCGTCCAAACCTCAGCTTGACACTACAGGATCAGTGGACCGTAGCGAGAAGATAAAATCAGTGGAGTACCTTTGCCTGATGCCACTCGTTCCAAAACTAGCTACTGAAATGTGGACCGCTGGATGCCGACTTCCATTGAGTGCTTGGTGCTTTTGGCGGTGGAAGGAAATAGGTGAAAGAAACAAACGACCTAAATAGCTTGGAGGGTGTGAGAGGGTGGGAGAGGTAAGAGCTACTGGTAGGAGTAGGAGTTCTTTTTATAGCACCTGACCAGCAAAGCTTTTTTTTTACAACTGCAATATATTATATTAAGCAGTCAGTTTATAGAAAAGTCCTCCTAAGAAGACTGAATTACATCTTGGTCCATTGACCGGATAAGAACGGCAACTACTACAGGGACGCGAACGACGACGAGCTCGCCGGTGGATAGCAGTAGAGGCTACTGCCGGATGGAAGGCCGTGCAAAGCAACGGTTGTAGACGGATTGATGGAGCCTTTGAGAAGCACGCCAGGCTACCAAAGGATGTGCGGATTGCCGTCGCCGGAGGTTATCGGATGAACTCCAGATCGAAATCCAGGGGGAAGACAAGTTCGTCGAAGCACCATCGGATGCAAAACTGCTTGGTGGTAGTCTCGGTCAACCGGATCTGAGGCTGCAAAGAAGCGGTGGTGGCGGCGGGCGAGACCAGGTTGAGGAGGAGGTGGGGGTCAGCACCTGGGAGCAGGTCCGCCCAACTAGGAGACGGATCTGAAGGCGCAGCCCTCAAATCGGCCTGGAACCCAGGCAGATCGGGGCGGCAAGATGGAACCTCAAGCACCGGAGGAGTGGGGAGGGCAGTGGCGGAGGTGCTTGAGGAGGCGAGTTTATTTTATTGAAGCATTCCTGATGAGGAGTGCCGATGGCGACGGAGTTGCCGGCGACAACGACTAGGACGACGAGAACCACCTTCCAGGAGCACAAGCCACGAAGGGCACAAGCCATAAAGGCACACAACTAAACTATACTAACAAAGCTAAGCTACTAGAGGCAGGGCCCCGCTCCCGCGCGCTCCGGGGAACTCGCCGGAGGCGGACGGGATGGGGCCTGATGGGAGGCGGCGAAGAGTCTAGGAGGCGAGCTTCCTTCCAGGAGAAGGAAAAAGGACCTGGCCTCAGCAAAGCTTTGATTTATGATGATTCAGAGGGAACTGCGTTAGCTACGCTGGTTGGCCGGTGCCTTGCGGAGTTACGGGTAGGGAACTAGGGATGCAAGTTCTAAATGTGGTCATTAGGTCGACTCAAAAAATGATAAAATGGACTAGAGTTACGGGTAGGGAACTAGGGATGCAAGTTCTAAATGTGGTCATTAGGTCGACTTAAAAAATGATAAAATGGACTAGAATGACATTCCATGTAATTAAGTTTGGGAAGGAAATAAACTAGAGTAGCATGCTATTGTAATTAATCAGCTGACCCAAGATATCCAAAAACCAACAGATAATCCAAAATCTTGGAAAAAACTTCATAAAACAAGAGCACAAAATACATCAGTACATCACACACTGTCCAAATTATTTGAAAATTATGCAACAATACAATTCAGCACACTAAGTTCAATAAAAGTAGAAAACACAAATCAACATCCATATATAGTCCTCCAAATGAATAACAGTGGAAAATTTATCATTCATCAATTATGGTAGAATCATCTTCACCCTATGAAATAAAAAGAGTTGCAAATGTCTTAAATGTTTAGAGGATTGTAAATTTAGTTGAGTATAGAAAGAAACAACAACAATATCATTTCTTCATCTTTTTCATCAAGACAAGTCATCAAAGCACAAAAAAAATATGTGGGATAAGAGCAAGCGACACTAAACTACAGTAGTGATCAGAAGAAATTCTCGCTCCGATTTCCCTTGATTGGGCTCAAATTGGCGGAGCTCCAATGGACATCCACGGGAACCCACAGTGTTGCGGATATCCGAATCAGCGAACCCGTGGGCGAAAATCTAAACCAAACCCACAACTCGCAGACCCAAAATCCGCGGATATCCACTCCAAACCCAACCCACTGCCATCCTTGCTTCCCGACTCATGAAAAGGACAGACAGTGAGGGGGTTAAAGGTTAGCAACATTTTTAAAAAACAAAAAAGGTAATTTGGTATGGTTTGTTTGAGTCATCAATTTATTCTTATGTGTTCAAAAATTTCTTCTTATTTTCTGCTACTATATGTGGATATCAATAAAAATAGTTCACTGGGAATGGACAAGTAACCCACACTCCCACACTTTTCTTATATTATAATTTTTACACAATAACATAAGAATAATATAAAAAATAGTGTTAAAATACTATAAAGCACATTTGAAAAGATAAAGCTTACTGAATCGGAGGAATTGGCAAAAAAATAATAATCATTTTAAGATCTAAGAAAAAAATTAAAATCATTCATCAAAACAGCCGATGGTCAAATTGAACGGTTTTGATAGTTGGATGGTCAAAGATAACTGGTTTTAAAGTTCGATGGCCAAAATCAAACTTTGGCGAGAGTTGAATGGTCAAAAATAGATTTTTTTCCTCTAAAATTTACATGTGAGTTTCATAAGAGAGTTCATCGAGTTATGAATGATGTGTGGTCTGGTGGTCCGGCGCCTCTCTGAAACCAGCCAAAACTAAATGTCACCAGGATCAGCAAACAACTCTGACGCAGAACAAAACATGCATCTTGGCTATGCCAATCTGTTGTATCCGTGGAGCGATATGATCCAAGGTTCTGAAACATATGCTTGACATTACAGCATCATCTTTTCTTTTATTTTTTGGACAAACGGAAGTGCAAGCTTCCATTAACCAGTGTCGTCTCTGCAGGGATCGCCAGAGACCACATGCATGGGATACGAAGCCTGGAGCATGGTACCTGATTACTAAGTTGTCAGCTGCTAAACAACCATACCTGATTACTACTACTACAGACCAGAGATTACACATTCAGCACACGCAAAGGGTCCTAATTCTACGCCGCTGATATGAGAGCATCACAAGGATTTTTGAGATGCGGGCCATTAGTGGCGTTGTCAGCATCTTTTGGGTGTGCATTCCAAAAAACATTGAGCATCAAGTGTGGCACCAAACAGTTCTCGTTCCGAAGGCAGCGAAATGCGGAGACACGAGTTCCATAGAGTGCTTGCTGCGGGCTTTAGTGGTGGAAAACAGGTGAAAAGGCTGCAACCTGCAGGGTGTGTGAACCTGGACCGTGAAGTGAGCGTAGTAGTAGGACACGTGCGCGCTTGTTCCATTTAAGCGGGACCAGCCTCCGCGACTGCACCGAGCGTGTCCAGCCAAGAACTACACGATATCTTGCATTGGGCAAAATCTAGGGCCCGTTTGGTTCCTCCGCTTCAGATTTCTCTAACTCTATTCCAACCTTATCTATCCAAACACCTCTCGCTCCTAAAACTCTCTAAAAAAAAGACGAAATTTTAGGCTAACTTCACGTTTTTCCTCGAGCACCTCAAAGGGTGCTCTACTAACTCACGTTTTCAACTTCCTCGCAGAGTTGGGGAAATATTACCCACCAATACCACTCATTACACAGAAAACGGTTCGTTTTCCTCTTTCTATCCGTCTTCTTCCCCTTCTCGTGTCGCGCTCCTCTCTCCCTCTACGGTCTACACCCGGCCTCCCTATCCGCCGTGGAGGGCCGCCGCCGCCGGCGCGGGCCACGGCGTGCGAGGTCGCGGGCTACCATGGAGGGCCGCCGACCACCCACCCTCGCTGAGCTGCGCCGCCGTGACGGAGATCGGTTGGGGCCTCTTCTTCCCTGCCGGTGCGGCGCGCGGGGTCGTCGGGACGTCGCCGCGATGGAAATTCGGCCGCTGCCCTCCTCAACCCCGTTGCGCTCGGCCCCACCCTCGTCGAGTCGCACCGCTGTGGATGCCGCCGCGACAGAGATCCGCATGGCCTCTTCATCCCCGTGTAGCGATGGGAGAGGATCTCCCCAACGGCGAGGACAGCAGCGCCACCACCGGTCGCGTCGCGCCCAGCTCGCTCCTTCCTCCCTACTCGCGTCCATGGCGGGCACCTTGGTTAAGAGGAGAACGAGGGCCTGAGGTCGCCGTCGTGGGGAGATCCGCCGGGGAATAGCGTGCGCCACCGGCCGCGTCCGCTCGGCCTCACCCTCCTCCCCTTGCCCTCGCCCGGACAGCAGCCACGCCCGGACCCGCCCTCGCCGAGCTTGAGGGCGCCGTCCTTAGCCAAGCTTAAGGGCGCCGCGGACGCCGTTGGTCATCGCTGGGGAGAGATACGACGGGGACGAGCACGCGCTGCCAATCGCATGCCTCTCCTTTCCTCCCCGCCCGAGCTCCACTGGTAGCGTTCGTCATGACCGGAGCAGGGGAGGACGAGGGGCATCGGAGGAAATCCTACCAAAACATCCTAAACACCAAAGCTGGAGCAGAGTTTTATGCCAAACATACACATTAGCTCTACAAACACCAAGGTGGAGTTGCTCCTTTGTGGAGTGGAGCGGAGCTGACAAACTGGGAGCAGAGTAGTTCCAAACAGGCTGTAAGATTGGCGTTGCATTATCGTTGTTCCTCATACGTGCATAATGAGCCCTCGGAGAATCAACCATGACGCCAAACTGCGTTTGACAGCCTAAAAGAAGAACAGAGGCCGGGAGGTCACCGTCGTCATCGACTGTACGTCGCCGTCGGTGCCCTCGCTGGCTGACGACGACAGTGCGAGCGGAGGGTGGCAGTCCGCTTGTTCGATCAAGCCCAGGATGGGTTCCTCGGATGCTGCCTCTGACGAAACTACCCCTGTGTGGGTTCCGTAAAAAAAAAACAAAAAAAAAACAGGGGAACCTCCGGTTCCCTGAGGATGCGGTCAAGCACCGTAATTCCATTGTTGTTTTTGAAAATCAGTGTCAATCAAATCAAGATGACTAATTAGGCAAGACGTTGTGTCCATGACGATCAGCAAACAACATGGGAGACTAATGCAATGCCGACAGGCCGTCCTCCATGATCATATCGTTGCAGTCCCAGGATCACCCACTTGTGATGACGTACGGCTTCAATCCTTCACGGCATGCATGCACTTGCTTAATTCTCAAATTAGCCAGCACGACTAAGCTGAACTTGGCATGCATCCATGTAAAATTAAGCTAGGCATTACAACAACAATATTACTTGGACGCATATCACTTGCACTACTCTGAGCATCGACTCTGGTGCTGAACTGTCAAATCATCTCCTTAAGTGGAACATGCTCCCCTGATACCACCCATTCCGAAGGCAGCAGGAAAAGGAGGATGCACTGCTTATATTATTGAATGGTTGGTGGTGGAAGAAATAAAACAAGTAAGGTCTCGTTCGGTTTCACCGGATTGAAGTGGCCTATTTTCATTCCAGGCTTGCATCGGATTAGCTGTTCGGTTAGACTTTGTCCGGAATGGAAATGGACCCGGTTCGGATTTCCCCCTTCTATTCGAGGCCCAGAACGGATCGCCACCTCCTGAGGTCCGGATTGGAATCCCCTCGAGGCGAAGCTCTCCCACTGGCGGCGCACGAGGCCACGAGGAGGCGGCGAGAGGTTTTTTTTCGATAAGGGAAATTTTATTAAACTCAAGGTTTTTACATCGAGCTGATACAAATTCCTTGAACTATTTTCCCGGCTTCTGCATAACTAGGATGCACACAGCCAAAAGATAAAAAAACAAAATTCGCCAACTAATGGTTGTCAATCCGTAGACTAGACCGCCATCCATGTGCCTGGGTAAAAAACTCCTTGGCCACCAGAGTCAAGTGTTGCAACGCCGCTACAAGAAATTCCTGTGAAGCAGATTTCTGTAGTATAATCCACGAACGAAGCCAATGGATAACTGAGTAGATAACCTGCAAAGGAGAAGTATTAGGTTTTCTTTCGAAGACAACATCATTCCTGCAAAGCCATAGCGACCAACAAGTAGTAGCCGCTCCTAGCAGGACTAGTGGTTTCAATTCTTTGCTTATACCCCATAACCAATCTCCAAACATATGTGATATGCTATGAGGCTGCGGAAGACCTGAAGCCGCATGTGTGATGGACCAAACTGCTCGTGCAAAATGACAATCAAAAAACAAATGCTGAATTGTTTCATCATTAGCACAGAAACAACACCTCTTGTTGCCTTGCCAATTACGCTTAGCTAAGTTGTCTTTTGTCAACACCACCCCGCTTCGTAAATACCAAAAAAAATCTTGACCTTTAGGGGGGTTTTTATTTTCCATAAAAGTTTGTTTAGGTTTGGAACATCTTCATGTATCATGGCTAGATAGTGAGATTTCACTGAGAACTGTCCAGTAGGATGTAAGTTTCAGTGAAATTCATCTTGCTCTTGGCTCAAAGTTATATTAGCAATACGTGGATAAAGACTATTCCATGCTGCTAACTTATTGCCTATCAGATCTCTACGCCATGAGATATTGATGGGTGAGGAGCTTAAAACTTCAGGTGGCTGCGTGGTGGCGCGAAGTGACGGGGTGGCGGCGCGGCACACCTTCGATGGTCACCTCCGCGACGCCGACCGTCTCCTTCTCGCCGGTACTCCGCCGCCTTCCCCTCCTCTCCGTTTCTTGCTCCCTGTCCATGCCCCCGACACACTGGGTGCCGTTGCCAATCCGGGAGCCGGATCCTTCCTCCTCTCCTTTGCCTGCGTAGGGGTGTTCTTGGATCTGTCGAAGTTGTATTAATAACTAAAGACTGATGAGATGCATATACAGTTCCATTGTCAATTAGGATATGTTCCAGTGTCAAGTAGGATTTGTTTTTGGATTCTTACAGATGCCTATACAACATTTTAACGTCAACAACATCACAGTAGCTCCTGCATTCAGGCCTTTAGACTTGGGTTCAGATTCAGCTCACCTCAAATTTCACAACAATCTGAATTGTAGTTATGTCGAATCATCCATGTGTATGGCTAACCTGAGCATGGCATGCAAGTTAAATGTCTAGAACTCTAGATATCTGAATCATGCATGCAAGATCCGGCAGTTGTGTTTGAACCAGTAGCAAAACAGCACGAAGACATCACAAGCTGTGTTTACGAATTCACTGTCTGACAATATCAAAAGAATGGGTGCTCTGAGGAAAGGTATATTTGGTTTGTAATTAAAGACTGAATCTAGCCAGGTTTTATTAAGAACAAAGTTTAATTAGCAGGGACAAAAAAATCCAATGTTTTTTTGGTGATTGTAGATGCTAGAATTTGAACTTCGCATTGCTAAGGGAGGAACTTTATTCTTCAGTAGTATTTGCATCTTCTATCAAAGATTGTTGGGTAATTAATTCTTTGTACAGGATACTGTATATATACTTGCAAAACTTATTGTTCTTTACATTTGCTAAATACAATTGCATTTACCGTCAGGTCAGCTTCAAGGAAAATAGGAAAACAACAGAATTGTCTCTAGTAGTATTCATCTAGTATTGCTCCAGTTCAATGACCTGTGGTACCCAAAGGCGATCAGTATTGCTCCAGTTCTCGAAAACTTGCTGCAGTGCACTGTCTGCAATTATGTCAACAATTTGGTTGTGTCCATCAGTTTGGTTGTAACGGTCTATTTATCATCTGTCTAATAGCTAGCAGGCAGCTGGATGCTTTGAGTAAAACATGGAAAATCATCAGTCATAACTAGCAGACTTGCGTTCTCGAAGATGCATTCTTGTATTTCTCATAATTGCTAGTCATTATTTCAGTTTCAGTTTGAACAGATTGTTCTAAGAAAAAATTAACAAACTGTCTATACAATTCAGTTTGAAGTATTCAGCTTGCTCTTCTGCTGGATCAATTCCATGTGTCGGATGGATCGAGCTGTTCGTTTTGGTCGGATTGGTAGTATTAAATCTTGACCGGATTGAGTGACACGGGTGGATTCACTCAAACCGGGTCCAGAAGTAATCCGAGTCGGAATTCAATCCTACCAAAACGAACGAGGCCTAAAGGAAACAACAGGTAAAAGGGAGCATGCGCCAACAGCTAGTGTGTGTGTGTGAAGTGAACCACTGGCTGGTACTCCGTAGTATAGGTGGAATGGAACCATGTCCTATTTATTTTCTATTTAGTAAGATTTGTTTCTCTATTAGTTGGAGCGGGACTTCTTTTATATACAGAAAAAGATAATGCACCTGACCAAGTTTAGTTATTGAACGTAAAAAGCTTTTTTTTGAGAATATTGAACGTAAAAACTTGTGCACATGGTTAAGTAATTATCTATTGTCAGCAGTGTTTTCAAATCGTCCGATTTATCACGATTTATCGTGATTTATCTTCCTTATCGCTCAGTGCATACCGATAAGGACCATCGATCCGAGTTGCGAGATTAGAAATCATATCGTCCGATAAATCGTCCACTTATCGTGATAAATCGTCCGATTAGACTGAGGACGATAAGTTTTGAGAGACAAAATTGCAAGCTGAAATACAAAGAGGGCTTTGCTTAGATGAAACTTTACTTGCTTAGACTTTAAATGTGTTGTACTGCTAATGTGATGCCTAACTTTTGATGTATTAGACATTTATACTTCATATTATCATCATTTGAGACATTGTTTAATTATGTGCTTGGTGCCTGCTATGGTTGGCTAGTTGCTCAGCCTTCAAAATTGTATAGTATATACTATATGGTATATATATTGGTCCTATACTCCTTACGACGATTATACTACCGATAAGGTCGATTAGCCTCGATTTCTCGGGCTTATCGACGACTTATCATGATTAATCGTCTTATCGGTACCCTTACGATAAGGTTCGATAATACGATTTGAAAACATTGATTGTCGGTGCGGAAAGTAGTCCCGACACTAACTAGTAAGAGCGCTGAGATCGGTCTCTCGATGGCCGGTGCTAAGCAACACTAGGACACCGGGTTTATCCTGGTTCCGGCCGTGGGCCGTACGTCCAGCAGGGGGTGCGCTCGTGGTGCTGTATTGCAGAGCACCGTGGTGCTCGTAGAGGGGAGCTACAAGCTAGGCGGGAGAGGAGGAGGAGCCTCCAGGTCCCTGAGGGTTGATTGAGGCAAAGTGCCAATATCGTAGGTGAAGGCGGAAATGCGAGTGAGTTAGCTATCCGTCCTCCTCTCCCTACGGCCAGGGGACCACCTCCTCCTTTTATAGACCAAGGGAAGGCGGTTTACAGTCATGCCGCGTGGCTTTAAGTGATGTGTGCGGCGGCATGGTGCACAGTGTCGAGGAGTTGACAGCCGTCCTGACGAATCTTGCCCTTGGCGGGCGTCATGGCGGGTCCTGTGCCTGTCCAGGGGCGGCTTCGAGGGTGGTAGCGTCGGAGTCTTCGTTTGACCGTTGTCTGTACGCCAATTCGAGGGCTTGGCTGACGGAAGATTGGAGGCTGCATAGCGGCGGGCGTGGCGACGTCCCGTCAACCTGGGTCCCCACAGCGCGGGGGATGGCCCTGCAGTGTCCGGGATGGCGGCACAGTGGCGGGGATGGCCGCACAGGGCCGGAGGTGACAGAGAAGACGCGCCCCGCCGGCCTTACGTCACGGCGTCGTCCTGGGCGCGTGTGGAGTAGGTGGCCGTACCCCTTTCGAGGGTGTCGCCGTCCTCTTTTCGAGGGGGGCGACGTGGAGGAGGTACGGGAGTGGGCGGCACAGTGTCATGGAATGACACCGGCCTTCCCGCACAGCACCCGCACAGCGCCGGGGATGGCCGCACAGTGCGGGTTGGTCGAACAGCGCCGGGATATGATTCCCGGGCGGTGTCAGAAGGCCGGCGTGGCGGGGATTCGCCTTTGACCCGGGCGCCCGCGAGGCGTCAAAGCATTTAATGCTCCGGTCGGGGGAGCAGGTGCGGTGCCGTGGGTCGGGAGCGGCCTCGAGCGAGGCGGAAACTCGCTCGAGGGGCTGGGTCCCTCGAGCGAGGCGGGAACCCGCCTGAGGGGAAGCCGAGCCCTCGAGCGAGGCGGAAACTCGCCCGATGGGGCGTCAGGCCCTTGAGCGAGGTGGAGGTTTCGTGGTGCGGCGCCTGGCCCTCGAGCGAGACGGAGGTTCGCCCGAGGGGTGCCGAGGCTGGCCATTTGATGGGCCATTGAGGCTTTTTGGGCCGTGGGCCTTTCTCTGCCTTGGGCCGCGGTCATGCGTGGTGTGATTTGCGATTGGTGAGTTTGTTTGTTCGCTTTCATTATTTTTTAGAAAGGGGTTATTTCCCCTGTTATTCGGGGACCCTTATGGCTGTCCCCGACAGTAGCCCCCGAGCCTTTGCAGCGGTATCCGTAGGAACCTGCAAAGGCTGGTGCTTCTTGATGGGACTTTCTTCCCTCCTGGGCGTTGTGCCGTTCCGTGGGGGCGCGCTAGCGCACCCGTGGGTGTAGCCCCCGAAGCCTTGGAGGAGTGTGTGCATTCCTGCAAGGTTTTTTTTCGCAGCGTGCTGCCGGCGCGCGAGCTGTTTGTTTCAGCCGGCCTCGGCGATATTTCAGCCGGCCTCGGCGGTGCCATGCGCGCGTACCGGCATTTGCTTGTGTTTGGGCACGTCCAGGAGGTGTAGCCGTGCGTCGAGCCCTCGAGCCTGGGCCCGCTCGAGGTGATCGGGGCGAGCTCTCTGACTTGTCTGTACGCCCCTTCGCCGCCCCTTCGCGGGGCGGAGGGGTGAGGTGCTCATGACTCCCATCGAACGGGTCGCGAATCATGGGTCCCTCGTCGAGCCATTAATGGGTGGTTCAAGTGGACGTCCGTGCCCCTTTCGATAAGGGTCGGCTCGTGGTCCTGAGACACGTCCATAAGAGCGCTTTACGTGGGTGTGCTAGGCAGGGCTCGGTCCCGTTCGATTGGGACCGAGGGTGCGGAAGCTCTCCCTCGGTGGGATCCCTCGACTAGCTGCCCTCGTTGGCCTTGAACACGAACTATGGGGCGCCCCCGAGCTTGTGAGCTCGGGGTCAGGCTCGAATGCGCGCGCCCTGGTCGTCCCTGACTCTGTCAATCTGAGGCGTCTGTTCGAACCCTTCGAGGGTCAGGCTTCGAACCTCTGATTAGTAGGGCCTTTGCGGGGTGGCACTAAGGTGCCCCCGTCTTGGCTTGATCTGTGGAGTCCGCTGGGCCGTGGTCGAGTCGACCCTTGAGCCACTGATCAGTAATCCCTCGGGTCGAGGGCATCTGCGGTGCCTCCCCTCGATGGGCAGGGCTTAAGACCGCTGATCAGTAAGTCCTCGTTCGAGGGGCATCTGCGGTGCCTACCCTCGACGGGCAGGGCATAGAGCCGCTGATCAGTAAATACGGCGTTCGAGGGAGCCGGTCCTCGAGTTCGTTGAGTGAGCCACGGCTCTGCCCATTTTAGATCGGGGCGCTGATCGCACCCTTAGGGGGTCGGCTTTCGAGCTTGTTGCTCTGGTTGCATGGGGGGGGTTATCCTTAATCAGGAAGGAACCCGGCCATTGAATGGCTGCGATCGTGGCCGCAGATCGTGCGACCTGGGCGCGCCTTTTCAGGCGGCGCGTCGCAGGCGTCGTGGGTGACGTGGGGGGCGGACGGGACGGGGCGCCGCGCCCCTTCGGTTACAGCGCCGTAATGATAGCGCGCGCGTGCGCACGACCGTTCTGGCGCAGCGGGGCCCATTTGCCAGTGGCGCTGGGCGTCCGCCGCATTAACTGCCGCCGCACGCGGAGTTACCGAGGGCGTTGCTCCCCCAAGTGCTATAAATCGTAGGGGGGCGCAGGGGCGAAGATTCTTACCTTTGCCACTCGCATTCGTTCCCCATACAACTCGTCTTTCTCCCGTCCGCGCGCTCCGCTGCTTCGGATCCGCTCGCGCCCCTTGCGCTTCCGCCGCCATCCTTACTCCCCGCTCTCGTCCTCCATGGCCCCCCCTCAGATTCGGGTGCTGGAGCCCCACTCGTGGCCCCGGTCGACGGTGACACCGCTGGCGCTGAACGAGCTGGTGAACGGCGGGCTGTTGGCCGGCCGGTGACGGCCTATACCTGGCGTGGATGGTTCCGCCGGCGTCGGACAGGGAGCCCAACCCCCCGCATGGCTACGTCGTCAGCTTCATCCGTCTCCACGAGCGCGACTTCACCGCCCCGGGGAGCCGGTTTATGCGGGGGCTGTGCCACCATTACGGGGTGGAGCTTCACAACTTCGCCCCCAATGCCATCTCGCAGGCGGCTTCCTTCGTCGCCGTCTGCGAGGGATTTCTGGGGATCCCGGCGAACTGGGACCTCTGGGTCCATCTCTTCCGCGGCGAGCTTCATACTCTTGCCACGGGCGAGAGGGGGACGCGCCGGGTGGTTCGCGCCGGCGGTCTTACGCTCGCACTGCGGGACACACGCAAGGAGCTGTACCCGCTGTGCACCATGACCTCCAACAACACGGATTGGGAGAAGGGATGGTTCTACCTCCGCAACGACGGCGTTGGCCTTCCGCCGTACACCGGAAAGGTGCTGATGGGGAAGCCCGACGCCTGGTTTCACGGCGTGTCGCCCCCTTCGCGGCAACGGAGGCTGGAGTCTCTCACCACCGCCCTGCGCCATCTGGCGGACACCGGGCTGGAGGTGGCTTCGATCATCACCAACTTCCACCACCGGCGGATCATCCCCCTCACGGAGACGGAGCTCTGCATCTTCGAGATGAGCGACGCGGCCAATCCCACGTCGTTGGCGCGCTCGCGGCTGCTGCAGGAGTGCCTCCTCAAGGAGTACGCGGCCACGTGGGCGAGGCGCGCGGTCAACCTCAAGGTGGTGCCGCACAGCGACAACGACCTTTGGTCGTTCGTGATGCTCCCCGACGCCGGGCCGGTGAGCACCATTTTTTCCCCTTTGGTTCTTGTTTCGCGTTTTTTACTCGTCTTGACAATCTCTGTCCACAGCTGGTGACCGTCCATGCCGCCCGATCGGACCCGCCGACGCCCCGATCTCAGGCCGCCGGCCGCGCCGCGCAGCAGCGGGAGCGGGAGCGGGCGGCCCTCGCGAAGGAGAAGAGGATCAGGCGGCGAGAGCTCCATGAGCAGTACAACGAGGAGTACCGGCTGCGCGAGCAGCAAGGGCTCTCCCCTCCGCCGGTGTTGGCGAACTCGTCGTCGGACGAGGAGGAGAGAGACGGGGAGTGGACCACCTCTGACAGGTGGGAACCCGCGCCCCCATCCCCACGGGCTGAGGGGGCGGTCGTGGGATCGACCCCCGAGGCGGGCACGGGGCCGCCCGTCGCCGGGTTGTCGGTGGAGGTGCCAGCAGGCGCCACGGAGGCGCCGATGGGCGCAGTGGAGGTGCCCCCCAGCCCTCGAGGAAGAGGAAGCGGGGCTTCTCCAGTTTGAGGTAAGTAGCATTTCTTCCCGCACGCCCTCGATTTCGAGACACAGCCGCTCATCCCCTCCTTTCATTTCGTTGTCAGGGCGTCGCCGGCCATCCCTGATCTTGCGCCCGCCAAGACGCTCAAGTTAAGGACGTCTTTGATGACCGGGCGGCGCTCTGAGAGGGTGCCACGGGCGGCGGCGAGCGCGGCGGCTGCGGGCGAGCCATCGCGCACCACGACCGCGGCCGCGAGGTCACAGCAGGAGGCAGCAGTGGCGGCCGCGGTGCCGCAGCAGGTGCTGGTGCTCCGCGACCCCCATCAAGGGTGTGGGCCGGCTCATTCGGAGAGCTGGTCTATCAGGGGCCGCGAGAAGGCCGAGGCCCCTGCTGGTGGTGATTCCACCCCCAGGAGAGGCCGATCGAGGAGGTTATCTGGGCCAGCCCCTGAGCCTGCGCCCGAGGTGCTGGTGGTGCGGGCTGACGGCTGCGTGATGTCGCAGCGGCCGGCACACGACGCCGAGGTGTCAACGTCCCGTGCCGCGCCGCCAGCACCTGACGCCGCCGCGTTGCAGCTGGAGCAGGGGCTGCGTCGTCCCGGGATGCCGCACACTCTGCTCGACGAGGCTCAGGTCGAGCAGGGGCTGTGGCAGGAGTTCCGCGCGCACGGTGCCTCCCTCAACGCCGCTTTAACCGAAGCGCTCCAGCTCCACGGGGGCCCGTCGTTCCAACTCTTCGAGGTGGGTATCTTCGCTTGATTGGAGCTCATTCCCCTGCTTCTTTCTCGTCCGAGTATTTCACGTTCTGATTTTTCTTTCTGCTGTTTGGTTGCTGCCCGCAGGAGCTGCAGGACCGGGCGCGTGGGAAGTGCGACCGCCTCTCCCAGCTGAGCTCGGATCTCGACTGGTACCGGGGGCAGTACGAGGCCTTGGACGTCCTGGTGGAGGCCCTGCGGACGGACAACGGCTGGCTGGAGTACCGGCTACGGGCCGTGCAGGACGCCCTCCTCGACCAGCGTACCCTGACTGCGGAGGGCACCACCGCGGTCGACAAGGTGAAGGCCGTGCTCCTGGAGAGGGAGGAGGTGCTGGCGACGGCGAACGGCGAGCTGCAGAAGGCGCGCGCCGCCCTGGCCGAGGCGCAGACCGCGCTGGCAGAGAAGGAGACTGCTCTTGCTGCGGCGCAGACCCAGCTTCAGCAGGACCGTACCACCCTCGAGGGGGCGCGGTCCTGGCAGGCTCAGGCGGAGCAAAAGGCCTAGGAGGCCGAGAAGCTGAATGCCGACCTGCAGGAGAAGGTCACGTCGCTCGCCGCGGCGGAGGAGCAGCTTGGCCAAGAGCGGAACGCGCGTCAGCAAGTGGAAAGCCAGCTCCAGCAGGAGCGGTCTGCCCTCGAGGAGGCTCAGGCCGCCCTCCGGCGCGAGCGCTCGGCTCTTGAGGAGGCGCAAGGCCAGCTTCAGTGGGAGCGCACCGCGCTGGGGGAGGCCCGAGCCACACTCCAGCTCCGGGACTCGGAGATCGCGCGGCTCACCGGGGAGCTGGTCCAGGAGTCCGTGTCGTACGAGGAGCTACGTCAGGCTGGCAAGGAGAAGGATGCCGCCATCCTCGAGCTGCAGCAGGCGGCCGAGACCGCGCGTGCGGCCCTCGAGACAGAGAAGAAGCAGGTCGAGGGTGAGTCGCCTCTCTCGATCCTTTGTTCGCCGCTTGGATTTGTCGAGATCCGCTCTCGACTTACTTTCTTTTTGTTTTCAGGTCTGTGGGCTGCTCTCGGGACGTCGACGACGTAGGCAGAGGCGCTCCAGGCGGCCTACAACTCCTCCCAGCAGGAACTGGAGGCTCTGCAGGAGGCGGCCCTCGAAGCATGCCAGAGCGTCGATGGGGGGGCCGGACAAGCAGGAAGCTCCGTGGCGAGTCACCTCCGGGCTTTAGGCGGCCACATTGCCCGGCGCATGCGAGGCGCCCTCCGCCTGGGGATCCAGAAGACCCTTGGCGTGGTGCAGTCGCACTACCGGGTCAACCTCGCAGCACTGGCCACGGGCTATATCATCGCCGAGGATCTTGACGACGACGGTGCGGAGGCCGAGGCGAACCGCCTGGACACGCTTGCTGCTCCTGCCGCCGACATTCTCACCGACGACTTCGCGGAAATCCTCTTCCCGGACGCTCCCCCCGCCGGGCCCCTCGAGCCCTGAAAGCAGCTAGGCACCCAGGCCCTTAGATTGTAGTTAGGATTCGGGCCACGCAGCTCATGTGATAAATACAGTTTACTTGAAGTGCTTGTGTGTTAAGTGCCATTTTGTTTTTGTGATTGTGCCATTCTGTCTCTTCCTTTTGCTTGGGCGAATTTTAGCTAGAATCGTTCGTTTTCGCGAGTAGCTTATAGGCGAAGTGGTGAGGGGGAAGGGCCGTATCCTGCCGGAGGTGTGGGCTATCCCTGACTCACCCGTCTCCGCCCTGCGGCCGCTCGCGTCCCGCATCATTTCGCCCAAACTCCCGGGTCGAGACGTACTTGGCGCTTTTGAGGTAAAGCTTTTTTGCGAAAAAATGGGACCGTTTTAGGGGGGATACCCCCCGCAATAACCCCCGAGGGGGACTTGGTTTTCGGGGAGAAAGCCGAGTCACCCTTGACTTTATTCAAAAGAAAATTTTACATCTGTACAGCCGACTGGGGCGTCGGGTATGTGCGAAAAGACTTGGAAATCCTTTCTAAGGGTAAAAGCGACGTAGCTGTTGGATGTTCCAAGCGTTGGTGAGGACTTCGCCTTGCTCGTTCGCCAGCTTGTATGTGCCGGGCTTGAGAACCTCGACGACGACGTAGGGCCCCTCCCATGGTGGTGACAGCTTGTGGCGGCCTCGGTTGTCCTGGCGCAGCCTTAGCACTAGGTCGCCCTCGTTGAAGTCTCGACGCCGGATTTTCTGAGCTTGGTACCGCCTTAGCGCCTGCTGGTATCTTGCCGAGTGCATCAAGGCCACGTCACGGACTTCGTCTATTTGATCCAGCGAGTCTTCACGAGCTCGCTGGTTCGAACCTTCGTCGTAGCCCCTAATCTTGGGCGATCCGTATTCCAAGTCTGTGGGGAGAACGGCCTCCGCACCATAGACTAGGAAAAATGGCGTGAATCTCGTGGCTCTGCTCGGAGTAGTCCTGAGACTCCAAATGACCGATGGCAGCTCCTGAAGCTATTTCTGGCCAGACTTGTTCAGTCTGTCAAAATTTCTGGGCTTGAGGCCTTGTAAAATCATACCGTTGGCACGTTCTACTTGGCCGTTGGTCTGTAGGTGTGCGACGGCCGCCCAGTCCACGCGGATGTGGTGGTTGTCGCAAAACTCCAGAAACTTCCTGCCGGTGAATTGGGAGCCGTTGTCGGTGATGATGGAGTTCGGCACTCCAAACCTGTGGATGATGTCGGTGAAGAATGTTACGGCCTGCTCTGCTCTGAGGTTGGTGATTGGGCGTGCCTCGATCCATTTGGAGAACTTGTCTACGGCGATTAGCAGGTGGGTGTAGCCCCCGGGCGCCTTTCGCAGGGGCCCGACGATGTCCAACCCCCACACAGCAAAGGGCCATGTGACGGGTATGGTCTGTAGGGCGTGAGCTGGGAGATGGGTCTTGCGCGCGTAGAACTGGCACCCCTCGCAGGTGCGCACGACCTCGTTGGTGTCGGCAACCGCTGTGGGCCAGTAGAAGCCCTGGCGGAATGCGTTGCCCACGAGGGTGCGTGGTGCCGCGTGATGGCCGCACACGCCTGCGTGGATGTCACAGATGAGTTCCCGGCCGTGGGGAATGGGGATGCACCGCTGCAGGACGCCGGACGCGGCGCGCTTGTACAGCTCGCCGTCGATCACGGTGAATGACTTGGCTTTCCTGGCGATGCGCCTAGCCTCGGTCCGATCCGAGGGGAGTTCCCCTCGATCGATCCAGGCGAGGTACTTGGACCGCCAATCCTGCGCGCGGGGGGCCGGCTCGGTTTCCATGGCCTCGGCTTCGTCCGCGCCGTACCCCTCGAGTAGGGAGAGCACGAACGCCTCGTTCGAGGGGTCCTCGTCCATGGGTTCCGCACCTGCTGGACTCGAGGGAGCCCCCGAGGGTTCCTCCTGATTCGAGGGGGCCGGGCTGAGGTCGACGGACGGTTTGGCGACGTCTCGCGCGAAAACGTTCGGGGGAACGGTGATTCACCCCGACGCGATCTTTGCGAGCTCGTCCGCCTCCTCGTTGTACTTGCGGGGGATGTGATTGAGCTCAATGCCGTAGAACTTGTCCTCGAGGGCGCGCACGGCGTTGCAATAAGCCTCCATCTTCTCGTCGTGGCAGCTCGCATTCTTCATGACCTGGTCGATCACGAGCTGCGAGTCTCCCCTGATGTCAAGGCGCTTGATGCCGGTCTCGATGGCGATTCGGAGGCCGCAGAGGAGGGCCTCGTACTCCGCCATGTTGTTCGATGCGGGGAAGTGCAAACGCACTGCGTATCTCATGTGTTCCCCGAGGGGCGAGATGAAGAGCAGGCCCGCGCCCGCCCCGGTTTTCATCACCGACCCGTCGAAATAGAGGGTCCAACACTCGGCCTGGATTTGCAGCGGGGGTAGTTGCGTGTCCGTCCACTCGGCGACGAAATCCGCGAGGATCTGGGACTTGATTGCCTTGCGCGGCGCGTAGGTGAGCGTTTCGCCCATGAGCTCCACGGACCACTTCGCGATCCTGCCCGCGGCGTCCGGGTTGCGGATAATCTCTCCCAGTGGGAATGATGAGACTACCGTAACCGGATGGGCCTCGAAGTAGTGCCGCAGCTTGCGCCGCGCGAGCACTACCGCGTAGAGCAGCTTCTGAATCTGAGGATACCGCGCCTTGGTCTCGGACAGCACTTCGCTGATGTAGTACACCAGCCTTTGGACTGGCAGAGCGTGCCCTTCCTCCGCTCGCTCCACTACGATGACCGCGCTGACCACCTGGGTGGTTGCTGTGACATAGAGGTACAGAGGCTCGCCGCCTCGAGGCGGCGTGAGGATCGGCGCGTGCGCGAGCGTCGCCTTGAGCTTGTCGAGCGCATCCTGGGCCTCGACGGTCCAGGAGAAGCGCTCGTGCTTCTTCAGGAGTCGGTAGAGGGGCAGCCCCTTTTCGCCGAGCCGCGAGATGAAACGGCTCAAGGCGGCCAGGCAGCCCAACACCTTCTGCACCCCCTTTAGGTCTCGAATCGGGCCCATTCGGTCGAGGGCTGAGACCTTCTCGGGGTTGGGCTCGATACCCCATTGGGATACGATGTACCCTAATAGCATGCCGCGCGGCACTCCGAAGACGCACTTCTCGGGGTTTAGTTTCACCCCGTTTGCCCGTAGGCAATCGAATGCAACACGCAAATCGTTAACCAGGTCGTCCGCCTTCCTGGTTTTGACAACGATGTCATCTACGTACACCTCTACGGTTCGCCCGATGTGGTCCCCGAAAACATGCTGCATACACCGCTGGTACGTAGCGCCCGCATTTCGAAGTCCAAATGGTATTGTTACGTAGCAAAACATGCCGAACGGTGTGATGAAGGAAGTCGCGAGTTGATCGGACTCCATCTTTATTTGGTGGTAGCCCGAATAGGCATCAAGGAAGCATAAGAGTTCACACCCCGCGGTAGAATCTACAATCTGATCGATTCGTGGCAAAGGAAAAGGAACTTTGGGACATGCTTTATTTAAACCGGTGTAATCTACACACATCCTCCACTTCCCATTCTTTTTCTTAACTAGTACGGGATTAGCTAGCCACGTAGGGTGGAAAACTTCCTTGATGAATCCGGTCTCGAGGAGCTTCCGCAGCTCCACTCCGATCGCCCGACGCCTTTCTTCATCGAAGCGCCGCAGCCGCTGTTGCACGGCTCTGGAGTGAGGTAGGATGTCAAGGGAGTGCTCGGCGACCTCCCTCGGGATGCCTGGCATGTCCGAGGGGCTCCACGCGAAGATGTCGGCGTTGGCGCGAAGAAAGTCGACGAGTACCACTTCCTATTTCGGGTCGAGGGTGGAACTGACCCTCAACACCTTGCCCTCAGGGGCAGCAGGGTCGAGGGGCACCTCCTTCGTTTGTTCGGCAGCCTCGAAACTGCCCGCGTGCTTAGCGGAGGAGTCGGGGCCCTCATTGGCCAGCTTCTCCATGTCCGCGACAAGCGTTTCGTCGAGCGCCAGGGCCTCGGCGTGCTCGACGCACTCGACGTCGCAGTCGAATGCATGCTCGATCGAAGAGCCCACGGTGATGACGCCTTTTGGCCCCGGCATCTTCATCTTGAGGTAAGTGTAGTTCGGGACCGCCATGAACTTGGCGTAGCACGGACGCCCAAGGATGGCGTGGTACGCGCCCCGAAACCCCACCACCTCGAAGGTGAGGGTCTCCTTGCGGAAATTGTCTGGCGTGCCAAACTAGACTGGCAGATCGATCTGCCCGAGGGGCTGGACACGCTTGCCCGGCGCGACGCCATGGAACGGCGTCGTGCTGGGCCGCAGCTGGTCCAACCCGATCCCCATCAGCCGTAGGGTGTGGGCGTAGAGGATGTTGAGGCTGCTGCCGCCGTCCATCAGCACCTTGGAGAACCGCGGGTTGCCGATGACGGGATCGACGACCAGCGGGTACTGTCCCGGGTTGGGGATGCGGTTCAGGTGGTCCTCGCGGCTGAAGGTGATGGCATCCTCCGACCAATCAAGGAAGGAAGGAGGAGCCCTCTCCGCGGCGAGGACCTCGGGCCGCTCTCGCTTGCGCTGGCTGTTGGACATGTCCACCGTTGGCCCCCCGAAGATGAGGAAGACATTCTCCACCGCTGGGAAGCCACCGGCGCCCCCGTCACCACCGTCCTTCTTGGCCTCGTCCTCCTTCGCGGCGACGCGGCTGTAGTATTTCTTGAGCATGTCGCATTGCTCGAGGGTGTGGTTGATCGGGGTCTTGTGGTACGGGCACAGCTTCTTCAGCATGTCGTCAAACACGCCGGGGCCTCGAGTGGCCGCTCGAGGGCCCTTGCGGGCCGGGTCGACAGCGAGGGCCTCGTCCTCGTCCTCGTCGCGCCCTTGTGCGCGTGCATCGCGGCAGGGCTTCTTGCCCTTCTTGCCCCGCTTATGCTTCTGTTGGGGCTCCTTGGATATGCTGCCCTCCGTGGGCGCGTCGTCCACGCGCTTGCCCTTCTTGCCGTCGAAAATGGCCCCCACCGCCTCCTCTCCGGAAGCGAAGCTGGTGGCGATGTCAAACAGCTCGTTGGAGTCGACCGGCGGGGTCCGCCCGAGCTCGCGCACGAGGTCCCGGCAAGTGGTGCCCTCGAGGAAAGCGTGCACGATCTCGGACTGAGCCACGCTCGGGAGCTCGGTACAGCGCTTGGAAAAGCGCCGTATGAAGTCCCGAAGCGACTCGCCGGGCTTCTGGGTGCACGCCCGCAGGTCCCAGGAGTTCCCAGGGTGCACGTATGTGCCCTAGAAGTTCCCCACGAATGTGCGAACCAAGTCATCCCAGCTGTGGATCTGGCTGGGTGGCAAGTGTTCGAGCCATGTTCGGGCCGAGTCTGCGAGGTGCAGCGGCAGATTGCGGATGATCGCAGCGTCGGTGTTGGCACCGCCTAGCTGGCAAGCCAGCGGTAGTCGTTGAGCCACACACGAGGGTCCGTCTCCCCCGTGTACTTGTCGATCGAGGTGGGCTATCGGAAGCGCTGGGGAAAGCTCACCGTGCGGATCTCCCGGCTGAACACGCGGGTTCCCGGTGGTTCCGGCATCGGGGAGCAGTCCTCTCGGCTGTCGTAGCGCCCACCTCGTCGAGGGTGGTAGCCCGCCGCCACTCGCGCCTCCGCATCGCCCCTTCGCCTGGCGTTTATGACGTTGCGGGCGTCGCCGTCCTGGGCTTGTCCGCGCGCATCAAAGATCCGCTCCCTGACCGGCGTTCTGCCCTGGTTGGGCGGTTGTCCCGTGGCGCCGCCCGCGTGGGCGGACGCCTCCTGGTCCTGAGCGCCGCCGTCGTCCCGCGCGTTGGGCTGGTGGCGTATGCGGGACGCCGAGCTCTCGGCCTGCTGCACGACCGCTTGCTCGAGGAGGGCCTGCGCCTCGCGGCGCAGGTTGCGTGCCTCGGGCGTCGAGGGTTCGGGCATGGCCCGGAGCAGCGTCGCCGCTGCGATGAGCTTTTGGCTTGCTCGCGGCGGTGTGTGCGGGTCGTCGACATTGAAGTCGGCGTTGATGCGCTCGCGGGCCTGCCTGCCTAGCTCGCGCGCGTGTTCGCCGCGCGCCGAGGCTTCTCCCGCGATGGTGGCGCGCATGAGCCGCACCTGCCGGTATTCTTCCGCGAGCTTGGCCTCGAGCTTGCGCGCTTGTGCCAGCTGCGCGGCAATGTCGGCGCCTCCCGTCGGTGAGGTGGGAGGCGCGCTCGGCCCCGGGTTCTGGGGCGCGTCCCCGGCGCCTGTTCCCGTCTCGTTTGCGCCGTCGGCGTGTTCATCGGCGACAACCACGAAGCACTCGAGTGCGGGGTCGTAGCTTCCGATACTGGAGTCGTCGGAGCAGCCGAACCAGTAGTCTGCGGCGTCGAGGAACCGCTGGAACATCACCGGGTCTGGCACGCCGGAGAAGTCCCACTCGGCGTACCCGTGTGAGGTTGCGGGCGGCAGCTCACTGGCCGAACCATGATACGACTTGTCGATGGTGGTGGCGATGAGGTTCCGGACTGCCAGCAGGTGGTGCCCCGGAAGGTCCTCGTACGCTGCCACGTCGGTGCTGACGGATGAGGCGTATGTCACTGCAGCGTTGCGCGTCCCGTAGGGGAACTGCGGCCCCGCGGCCGCGTGCTCCCCTGCGGGCGCCGTTGCACCGTCGGTGGGTGCGTCGCCTCGTGTCGCGGCGCGTGCGGCCCGGCGCCGCTCCATACGTGCCTGGCGCGAGCACTGGCCTGAGCGCCGGCGGCGCCGAGGTGTCGAGGTGCTCGCAGCAACCGCCTGGGCGGGTGCCGGAGCGTCAGTAGCTGGCGTGGCGGGCATTGGGCCCGGCCCAGTCGACCGCCACGGGTGGAGTTCGTTGCGGTTGGTGAGGCGCATGAGGTAGCCGCTCCCTGTGGCCTGAAAGTTCAGGCTCCCAAACCGGATTTCGAATCCGGCTGGGAGAGGGTCCGAGCTGCCCATGGAGTACCTCTGGGACCTGTACTCGGTGCGAATCACCATCGAGACTGCTGGTGGGGAGCTGATCTCAGCGCGAGTCCCCTACCTGGCGCGCCAACTGTCGGTGCGGAAAGTAGTCCCGACACTAACTAGTAAGAGCGCTGAGATCGGTCTCTCGATGGCCGGTGCTAAGCAACACTAGGACACGGGGTTTATCCTGGTTCCGGCCGTGGGCCGTACGTCCAGCAGGGGTGCGCTCGTGGCGCTGTATTGCAGGGCACCGTGGTGCTCGTAGAGGGGAGCTACAAGCTAGGCGGGAGAGGAGGAGGAGCCTCCAGGTCCCTGAGGGTTGATTGAGGCAAAGTGCCAATATCGTAGGTGAAGGCGGAAATGCGAGTGAGTTAGCTATCCGTCCTCCTCTCCCTGCGGCCAGGGGACCGCCTCCTCCTTTTATAGACCAAGGGGAGGCGGTTTACAGTCATGCCGCGTGGCTTTAAGTGATGTGTGCGGCGGCATGGTGCGCAGTGTCGAGGAGTTGACAGCCGTCCTGGCGAATCTTGCCCTTGGCGGGCGTCATGGCGGGTCCTGTGCCTGTCCAGGGGCGGCTTCGAGGGTGGTAGTGTCGGAGTCTTCGTTTGACCGTTGTCTGTACGCCGATTCGAGAGCTTGGCTGACGGAAGATTGGAGGCTGCATAGCGGCGGGCGTGGCGATGTCCCGTCAACCTGGGTCCCCACAGCGCGGGGGATGGCCCTGCAGTGTCCGGGATGGCGGCACAGTGGCGGGGATGGCCGCACAGGGCCGGAGGTGACAGAGAAGACGCGCCCCGCCGGCCTTACGTCACGGCGTCGTCCTGGGCGTGTGTGGAGTAGGTGGCCGTACCCCTTTCGAGGGTGTCGCCGTCCTCTTTTCGAGGGGGGCGACGTGGAGGAGGTACGGGAGTGGGCGGCACAGTGTTATGGAATGACACCGGCCTTCCCGCACAGCACCCGCACAGCGCCGGGGATGGCCGCACAGTGCGGGTTGGTCGAACAGCGCCGGGATATGATTCCCAGGCGGTGTCAGAGGGCCGACGTGGCGGGGATTCGCCTTTGACCCGGGCGCCCGCGAGGCGTCAGAGCATTTAATGCTCCGGTCAGGGGAGCAGGTGCGGTGCCGTGGGTCGGGAGCGGCCTCGAGCGAGGCGGAAACTCGCTCGAGGGGCTGGGTCCCTCGAGCGAGGCGGGAACCTGCCTGAGGGGAAGCCGAGCCCTCGAGCGAGGTGGAAACTCGCCCGAGGGGGCGTCAGGCCCTCGAGCGAGGTGGAGGTTTCGTGGTGCGGCGCCTGGACCTCGAGCGAGACGGAGGTTCGCCCGAGGGGTGCCGAGGCTGGCCATTTGATGGGCCATTGAGGCTTTTTGGGCCGTGGGCCTTTCTCTGCCTTGGGCCGCGGTCATGCGTGGTGTGATTTGTGATTGGTGAGTTTGTTTGTTCGCTTTCATTATTTTTTAGAAAGGGGTTATTTCCCCGTTATTCGGGGATCCTTATGGCTGTCCCCGACATCTATAGCGCGAAAGGGCCTGTAGCTTAGTGGTTACAAGAGCCCCGGTAGCACCTCAGGTCCTGGGTTCGACTCCCCGTGGAAGCGAATTTCTCAGGATTTAACGGCATTTGTGCTTTCAGTGGTAGGCGACGTTCCCGTCGACAGCGAGGCGCCTGTGGTGACTTCATCAATCTTGAAGATTTGCCGGCACAGTCTTCGAAGATGCTCCTAGGGGTAGGGTTTGCGTGCGTGTATTCATAGGGATGAGTGTGCGTGCGTTGTGAGTGTCTCCGATGTATTGTGTAATTCGCAACAAAAAAAAGTAATTATCTATAGCAGCTTCTGAAGTTAGCATGAGGAAATTATAAAGTAAAAGGTTTGAGTTAATAAGCATGGTTCATTCATGTTCAGGTTGATGACTTTTGGCAGAATTGGATAGAGTTATTGAAGGGTTTTGGTAGGCCAAAATTTCACCACCGATGCAATCTTATATGGAAGGATCAGTGAACAACTAACGCTCAAGTAGAATGTAATATCAGATAATTCTTCTTCTTCTTCTTCATCATCATCTTAAATTAAGCTTGCATTTCGGCTGTGCGAGACCATTACAATCTCTAGTCCAAAGATGATCACCACTAGGCGTACCTTCTACAATGGCGGCAGCTTGACCCATTGCAGCGGGACCAGCCTTCGCGACTGCACCGAGCGCGTCCAGCCGAGAACTAGATGACGTATTGCTTCGTGCAAATCTAAACTTGGCGTTACACTATCATTGTTCCTGGGACGTGCATACTGACACCTCAGAGCATCAACTAAGGCGCCAAACTGCGCCGGTGATTGTGCTGGTGTAATACATTTGTCTGATGTCACTCATTCCCAAATCCCAAGGTGGCGAAATGCGGAGGCGCGACTTCCATCGAGTATGCAGTATGCTTGCTGCAGGCTTTAGTGGTTGAAGGAGATAGGTGGAAAACACACCGAGCTAAAAAGAAAGAAAGGACCCGATAGCAAGAGCTGAGTGTGGGAAGTGAGCTACTGATTTGACTTGTGCTTTTATAAGTGGTGAGATCACAGAGCACTAGATAGATAAATGCATCCGATCGAGTTCCATTATTTATAGCAAGGCTTTGATTTAATTTATAGCAAAGCTTTGATTTAATTTTATCGAGCACCCCGATAGCATAGAGCGAGGTGGAACATGTATTTTTGCCATTTAGTATTTGTTTTGTCTACCAGTAGGAGCAGGACTTCTTTTATATTAGACCCACAGCATAAAGGATGCACCTAACCAAATTCCGTTCTCGAAAGCAACAAAAGGTTGTGCACATGGTTAAGTAATTACTCCCTCCGGTTCCCTATTAGAAGTCGTTTTGGACAAGATTTTAGTCAAACATTGGGAATATAAATCATGAATAACTTTTAAGTCATTGAGTTTGAAAATGTGAAAATCATATAAATAGATTTGTCTTGAAAATTACTTTCATAAGAATATACTCCCTCATTTTCTTTTTATAAGGCGTGCACGCAAATTAAGATTCAAACTTTACGATCTTTGACCAATAATTTACGTATCAATTTTTTATTTTTTAGGGTAAATTTGATATGGTTGGATTTGTCATCAAATATACTTTCTAATGATTATATGTTTATAACCATAAAAAATATAATATAAGAGAAATAGACGGTCAAAGTCTAATTTTGAAGACCGTGTCATGTCGCGTCACACCTTATAAATAGAAAAGGAGGGAGTACATATATAACTTTCCAATAAAGATTTTTATAGAAAAGAGAAGTCAAAGTTGTACTTTGGTGACCGTGTCGCTGTCCTAAACGACTTCTAATATGGAACCGGAGGGAGTACCTTTAGCAGCTTCTGAAGTTAGGATGACTAAACATATGATAGGGTTTTAGTTAAAGAGAGGAACGCGTGATGATGACTTTGGCATAATTGCCTGGAACCCTGCCAAGTTTTCTCATAGGTTTTCTCACAAAAAATTTAAGACGACAGAGTTAAAGAAGACGTTGTGTCCAGAGATGTTATTGTTTTCTAACAAAAAAATTATAATCATTCCATTATTGTTTTTGAAAATCAATATCAATCATATAGTTTCATTGTGTGAACCATGCAACCCCGCCACACATATTATGGTTACATGGAAACTTTAACATAAAGGAAATTAAAACTGGCAGTAATAGAAAACTGTAATGAGTTTGTAATACACATCACCTTCTCTCTCAAACATAATGAAAATACATATCACTTGATCTAATAAAGTTACCTTGCAAGTTGAAGCCATATAGCTATACTGTGCAAAATTTGTGAGTCAATTCACCTGACAATGCTAAGATAGACGATATGATATTAATTTCTACTGATGTCCAATTTAGTTGGCAGTAGCTTGCTTCAACAACCTAATGTGTGGTGAGATGAAAGTGATATATATACGAGCACTCGCTGACATTATAAGCATACTTCATCTTATACCTTGGGGGCACCCACTGCAATGGCAGTGTCAGTCCCTAATATAAACACACGCGCTTGTTCCATTTCAGTTGGACCAGGCTTCGTGATTGCATCGAGCATGCCAAGCCTAGAACTAAAGGATAGCTTGCTTTGTGCAAATCTAAGCTTGGCATTACATTGTCATTGTTTCTTGGACGTGCATAATGAGCCCTCGAGCATCAATGGTGACTCCGAGCTGCGTCGTGATGGATGCAACATTTGCTTGATGCCACTCATTCCCAAGGCAGAGAAATGCAATGCGGAGGCGCGAACTTCCATTGAGTATATGCTTGCTGAGAGCTTTAGTGGTTAAAGAAAATAGGTGAACAACACACCGAGCTAAAAAAAAAGAACTTGATCGCAAGAGCTGAGTGTGTGAAGTGAGCTACTGGTTTGGCTTGTGTTTTAATAAGTAGTGACATCGCAAAGCAAAAGATAGATAAATGCATCCGATCGAGTTCCGTTATTTATAGCAAAGCTTTGGTTTAATGACGATGATCAAGACAACTGCAGGCTGGTGGGGCCTACGGGCCTGACTGCCACACGCTCTTTCTTTGCGAGGCCGGCAGCGCGCGCACCCGAGTGGCTAGTACAAAATCATTTTCAGAGTTATTAGTACAAAATTATTTGCAATAATGAGTATTACAATTACAATCATAAAGTCTAAGTTGCATAGATTGTGGGCCAAGTGACATGCAAAATAATTTAGTGGCTGGTTCCAAGAAACAATTAAAACTGCATGTCAAATCTCCTGGAAGAAAAATGATATTCCCTTCGTATCGAAATACTTGTCGCTGTTGATTTTTTTTCCAACTTTGACCATTCGTCTTATTCAAAAATTATCGCAAATGTGTAAAAGGATAAGTCAAGTTTAAAATACCTACAATAATAAAGCATGTAGCAAGCAAAGTAAATGATACTTGCATAATTTTTTGAATAAGACGAATGGTCAAAGTTGTGAAAAAAGTCAATGACGATAAATATTTCGATGCGGAGGGAGTAGATAACACATCCAAAGTGCAAGTCTCAGATTATGCAAGGTATTGCAGCTTTGATTACAATTCACGTGCAAGTCTCATATTATATAGTTCATTCATTATGAAACCATCTGTTTGGGTGCGCGGGTGACGTGCCTCTCTGGACAAGCCCAAACTTTTCGAAAATGTTGAAGTATTAGCATGCCAATTAAAATGTCACTGTCGAGACGCTTAATTAATTTATTTCATTTATGCTCGAGAGGATCAGCAAACAACACTCAAGCAGAAAGCAATGTCAGATCGTTGTCCTTCATCTTGACTACTACCTCAGTTCTCCTTTGTTTGACACTGGCTAGCTCAAATTTGAGCTAATGAACGTCAAATAAATGAGAACAGATGGAGTATTATGCAATCTGATCGGCACCTTTACTATTATGCCTGTTTCAGCTTCGACAGGTGTTGGGGGATTCGGAATCGAGACCATCACACTCAAAATCATAGGATTGATGCAGCTCGGCAAGAGCGATTCGGGAGACTAACAGCGAAACCCCCGAAGCCATTTAGCTCCATTTTGCCTTTTATATCACAGCTTTCGCCTGGTACCTTTCGTCACCAGAAAAATTCTCGAATAGGGCGAGCGATTTAAGGTATTAGGTTTCGGGTCAGGTGATCCGGTTTTCTTCAGGACGAAACCCCGGGGGCGAATCCTCCCCACTTAATAAGCTTCAGCCTAGGTTTCGCACGAGGGGTTTCGTCACTCTTAACAACTCACCCGTGTACGTTTCGGTTTTGCGTGTGTTTCAGGTACAGGAATACACTGGGCGAAGGGGAATCTCCAAAAAGTCAAGGGTCTTCACCCGACAGGCGCACGTGTTGATGCCGGGAAAAGCGCCGTGATTTGCGGTGTGACGTCATGAAGCGCCGATTACGTGAAGACCTAATGGAGATTTCCCAAAATTAGCCTAGTACATTCTGGTTTGATTCGTTTCACACGAGGGTAGTCTCGGTATGTAAAAAGTCCGTTCGTCTTCCTATAAAAGGAGGCCGACCGGCACTTGTAAAGGGGATCGGCTTTTGAGAATTTCACTGTTGAGAGATAGCTTTTGGTCTTCCTTTAGTATTCGATTGTGTTTGCGATCTTGAGCCCTTTGTTTTCTTTCATTGTTCGTGAGGGGTAGCTTCGCTACATCACAACAATTGGCGCCCACCGTTTGTGTTTGGCTCGAGTAGGAAACCCAAAATGTCCACAAGGAAGAAGAGAACTACCGCTAACTCCAGCAGGGGGGCTTCGTCGTCCCTTGACGAGTAGTTGAACCCGTCCAATTTGCTCACCCAGGGAGAGGAGCTCCCGGAATCCAATGCTACTCAGCCTAGGCCAAACCAAGATGCTACTGCGACCACGGCCAAGGCAGCATACGAGGCCGAGCTGGCCAAATTGCGGAGAGAGGCTGAAGAGCTGGCAAAAACCAAAAAGAAGCTTTTGGCGATCCAGCAAGAGGCCGAAGCAGCCAAAGAAATCTAGAGGCACAAAGCCGAAATCGCTAAATTGCAAGAGGAGCTGCGTACCATAAAAGCCAAGCAATCTTTAAGTTTCAACCAGCCCTCGCCCGAATATTCCGTTCCTAACCAATCCACATTCACAGAGGGCAACGTGCCTTTTACTCAACCTCCTCCATTCACCACTTTCAGTCGTAATCCTTTCGTCAACCCTTTTGATTCAGGCCCTTCGAATCATGACGTTCACACCATTCGCACGAGATCTTGGGACCCTAAATCGCCTCTGTCTCAAGAAATTCAGGTCACTCCGTGGCCACAATCTTACAGGCCAGTGCCACTTCCCAGATTCTCGGGTCAATCCGATCCTAGACAATTCCTGATGAGCTACGAAGCTGCTATCCTATCGGCCGGAGGTGATGACTCCGTGCTGGTAAAGTCTTTCATCATCGCTGCAGATGAAGCGGCAGCGCAGTGGTATTCTCTTCTGAGCCCCGGAGTGATTCATGGATGGGAAGATCTGAAACAACGGATCCTTTCGAACTTTCAAGGTTTCCAACGTCCAGAGCTTACCGAGAGTGATCTTTTCTCTTGTAAGCAAAAAGACAAAGAACCTCTTCAAAACTATTTCAGAAGATTCGTTCACCTCAGAGCCCAGGCACCAAATGTGTTGGACGCCGTCGCCATCAATGCTGCAATCGTGGGTTTGAGGGCAGGCCAATTTCGCTCGCATCTCATGCGTGAAAGGCCCAAAACAATCCAGCGCCTGTACGAGGAATTCGAGAAGTATTGTCGCTCAGACAATGACTTCAGGATGTGTATGGAAGAGCAGTCTCATCAAAAGAAGTCTGCTAAAGCCAATCAGTCCAGCGAGAGGGAATGGCCTAATCCCAGGAACGCTTCGCATGCTAACCCCAGAAATGTCTTTGGCCTAGACGGCGAAAACGCCCAGGAAAACCCTAATCCTCAAGGCGACACCCCAAACCAAAACTCTAGCTCGCCTAGTCCACCGCACCAAATTCAAGGGGGCGGCCGCAGAGGCGAAAGGGGAGGCGGCAGAGGCAGAGGTCGCGGCAGGGGCCGAGGCCACCAAGAAAAAAGAAAGTGGTATTGCATCTTCCACAAAGAGAATGATGACCACAGCTCAAACTATTGCCCAGACAAGAAAAGGTTTGAGGCTATCCTCGAAGAAGAAAAGAAGGAGAAAGAGAGGAACAATTCCGTAAACCATTCCGCTCCGGCTTGGCAAAATCCCAATTTTGGAAGGAACCCTTTCGCCAGCCCTTTCCAGCCACCTCATTTCCAACCCCCCATTCCAACTTACACTCAACCACCACCTTGGCAATCCCAAGTTTTCCAGGCTCAAAACGTTGAGCGAAGGCCTATTGATCAGCACCCCATCGCACCTCCTCCTCCCCCATACAAAGGCCCAACCGCTCCGCCAGCGACAGCGAAGCTCGAAGGCCAAAACGACCCATTACCATCTGTCGGAACCATCCTCCCCATTTCGGGTGGCTCCGCTCTGGAGTTTGATAGCAAGAAGGACATGAAGCATTACTTTCGTGAAGTCCGGAACATTTGCGTGGAGGGGAGAGTGGAAAGAACAAGATGGTCTCATATCCCGATCACCTTTTCAGAAGAAGATGTAAGGTTACAAGGTTTTCCTCACAACGATGCCTTGGTAATCGAAGCCAACATAGCAAGCTGGACTTTGGGAAAGCTTCTAGTCGATAATGGCTCGTCAGCAGACATAATCTTCGCTGATGCGTATGACAAGATGGGCTTGAGCAGAGATCTATTGCAACCCCCCGATACACCTTTGTATGGTTTCGGTGGGCGGGTCATTCACGCAGTGGGCAAGGTCTCGCTTCCAGTATCTTTTGGCACCATCCAAAATGCCAAGACCGAGTATCTGTCTTTCGATGTAGTGGAGATGTATTATCCCTACAACGACATCCTGGGAAGAGGTTTCCTCAACAAGTTTGAGGCCGTTATTCATCAAGCGTACCTGTGCGTGAAGATACCGGCGACGCAGGGGGTCATCACAATCTGGGGTCATCAAAATGATGGTCGAAATCTGGAGAGAGGCCGAACTCCAGGACAGAGAAATGTCAATGCTCTCGACGAGACAGTCAAAAGCAAAGATGTGGAGAAGCAGCCGAAAGCGGACAGGGAAAAAATCAATGTACAGCCAGACTGTGACACTAAGAAGGTTTTGTTGGATGAGATGGTTTGGGACCAAACCGTCGTCATCGGGTCTGATCTCACACCTAGCGAAGAGCTGGCATTAATCCAATTCCTCCAGAAGAATAGAGATGTGTTTGCCTGGTCGGCCAAGGATCTTACGGGTGTGGATCGTAACTTCATTGAGCACAAATTGAACATCGACGCTTCAGTCAAGCCGCGAAGGCAAAAGCTCAGAAAAATGTCTGACGACAAAGTGGTGGCAGTCAAGTCTGAAGTTCAGAGACTGTTAGACGCCAGTGTCATTCGCGAAGTCATGTATCCCAAATGGCTAGCGAACACTGTGCCCGTCAAAAAGAAGAATGGAAAATGGAGGATGTGCATAGATTTCACAGATCTCAACAAAGCCACACCCAAAGACAATTACCCACTTCCGAGGATGGACCAGGTCATTGATTCGGCAGCCAGTGCAGCCATCATGTCTCTCTTGGATTGTTTCTCTGGTTACCATCAATGCTGGATGGCGAAAGAGGACAAGGAAAAAACCAGCTTCATCACCCCTTTTGGCACCTTTTGTTTCGTACGAATGCCCGAGGGTTTGAAAAATGCCGGCCCAACTTTCACTAGAACGACAGGGGAAGTATTCAAGCCGCAAATTGGCAGGAACATTCAACCCTACGTCGATGACCTCATAGTGAAAAGCGGCGAAAGGGCAAACCACATCAGTGACCTGGTAGAGACTTTCGCCAACATGAGAAGAGCAGGCCTGAAACTGAATCCAAAAAAGTGCGTATTTGGAGTCACAAAGGGAAAGATATTGGGATGCTTGATCTCAGCAAAGAGAATTGAGGCAAATCCGGACAAGATAAAGGCCATTAGGGAAATGGAGGAGCCAAAAACGAAGAAGGACATTCAGAAGTTGAATGGTCGGGTCGCGGCTCTAAACAGATTCATTTCCAGATCCGCCGAACGAAGCCTTCCATTCTTCAAAGCATTGAAGGGCAAAGGCAAAATTGAGTGGGGACCTGAGCAAAGCAAGGCTTTCGCCGAGCTGAAGGCATACATCGAGGAGATGGCAATACTTTCACCACCTCTCCCGTCGGAGCCACTTTTTCTATATGTAGCTGCATCCAAGGCCGCAGTCAGTGCCGCCCTTGTACGAGAGGTCGAAGGTGAAAAAGGGAAATATCAGAGCCCTGTCTACTTCGTTTCGGAGGATTTGTCGGGTTCCAAGCTACTGTACTCAGAGCTAGAGAAGATTGCATACGCAGTGGTTATAGCCTCAAGAAAGCTCAGGCATTATTTCGAAGCGCACAAGGTCATCTTGCTCACTGACCAACCTCTCAATGATCTGTTTATCAACAAGGAGGCTTCGTCCAGAATCGCCAAATGGGCAACAGAGTTGTCGGAGCACACAATCGACTTTGGGAAAAGATCAGCAATCAAGTCCCAAGTCTTGGCAGACTTCATGGTGGATTGGACCTCACCAAGCAACGCTGCTGGGGATGAGGAATTGGTGCCTGTGTGGGAAATCAGGTGCGACGGAGCATGGGGGCGCAAAGGCACCAGGATTGCAGCTATTGTTACTTCACCAGCAGGTGTCAAGCTGAGATATGCCGCAAGGCTTGATTATTCAGACCCGTCCGACAGATGCACCAACAATACCACCGAGTACGAGGCACTCCTACTAGGTCTCAAAAAGGTGCGGGCACTAGGAGCAAGCAATTTTCTAGTCAAGTGCGACGCCGAAGTCATCAAAGATCATGTGGAAAAGGAGAGTGAGGCCAAAGAGCCGGAACTTGTCAAGTACCTCGCGGAGGTCCGAAAGATGGAAAGGCATTTTCGGGGTTTCACCATTGAACACTTACCAAGAAAAAGAAATGGGGAAGCCGATGAGCTGGCAAAGAAAGCTGCGAGGGGGGAGGCGATGCCTCCAGACGTATTCTTCGAAATTCTAACTGCTCCATCTATCAAACCAGATAAGCAGCCCCTCAGCACAGTCAACGCAATAGCAAGTACGGATTGGAGAGCTCCTATCATCGCTTTCCTTCATGGGCATTACGAGCCAGTCGAAACCCACGATATGAAAAGGATGCAAGCTCGAGCGAAGGGCTATGTCCTCAAGGACGACAACCTCTTCAAGCTGGGGGTGTGTGCACCATTGTTAAAGTGCATCACGCAAGAACAAGGCATCGAGCTCATGAAAGAAATTCACAGTGGAATGTGTGGATCTCACATAGCAGCGAGAGCTTTAGCTGGAAAGGCTTTCATACAAGGTTTCTATTGGCTGATGGCGATAAGAGACGCTGACCAGATTGTCAAGACCTGCAAGGCATGCCAATTTGCAGCAAAGCATCAGCGAAGGCCAGGGGCTCTTTCGCAGCTCATCACTCCTACTTGGCCATTGCAGTGCTGGGTATGGACATTGTGGGACCACTACCTATAGCTCAAGGCAACTTCAAGTTCGCCGTGGTGGCAGTCGAGTATTTCACCAAATGGATTGAAGCGAGGCCCGTCGCTACCATCACTTCAGCCACTATCAGAAAGTTTTTCTGGCAGCAAATCATCTGCAGATTTGGCGTACCCAAAGAACTCACAGTTGATAATGGGAAGCAGTTTGATTGCCAAGATTTCAGAGAGTACTGCCGCTCAATTGGGACGAAGCTTTGCTTCGCGTCCGTGTACCATCCTCAGTCCAACGGTGCAGTCGAAACGGCCAATGGGCAAATTTTTTCAACTGTAAAGAAATGTCTCTTCGATCAGAAGAAGGGAAAGTGGGCCGATGAGTTATCCAGAGTCATTTGGTCGCACAACACCACTGAGTCAAGAACCACCAAATTCACCCCGTTCAGGTTGCTTTACGGGGCCGAAGCCATGTGCCCAGAAGAGCTAGCCAATGAAAGTGCTAGAGTTCTGGTGGGAAGCTCTCGCGAAAGCGAAGAAGTGGACAAAGACCTGGTAGAGATCGACAGGCTTGACGCAGTCCAAAATTTGCTGAAGTACCAAGAAGAAACCAGAAAATGGAGAAACAAGAAAGTCTCTCTTAAGAACATTCAGGTTGGTGATTTTGTACTGAAAAGGAAAAAGAATGCTGATTCTGTAGGCAAGTTCCAGTTCGCGTGGGAAGGGCCTTACGTTGTCTCAAGCTACGTTCGAGATGGAGCCTTTCGTCTGAAAGATGAGGAAGGTGTGGAGTTACCGCATTCGTGGAATGTGGATAACTTGAGCAAATTTTTTCCATAATGTAAATTGGTAGGAGTCCGTCGCATGGAACTATAAATGCGAAGGATTCATTAGCTTTACTTTTCTAGTCTTTACTTTCGCGCAATTTAAATTCAATAACAAGGCGGGTACTCTTTTCCTCACATAGGGAGGACTCCACCCTGGAGCGTGAGGTTTTTAACTAGGCAGCCTTGATGTAAAATTTCCTTTCCTTAATGAATGGAATAATTCCTCCCTACGTTTATTGCCTTTTACTTTCTTGCATGTTTTAAAAGTGCTGTCTAAGGATAGCCCACTCCACAAGCGAGTGAATTGAAGTGATATCCACAGATAGCCCACTCCAAAAGCGAGTGCATCAAAGTGCTTCTTGAAAGTAGCCCACCCACAAGTGGTGAAATGAAAATGATTCACAAGAATCAGTACTTTAAAGAGCTGTTTTCGCAACAGCCCGTCCGCAAAGGGCGTATAAAAGCGGTTCAATTTTGAATCGAAACAGCGCAAGTGGTTCACAAGAATCAACGCTTTTAAAGAGCTGTTCTCGCAACAGCCCATCCGAAAGGGATGTGTCAAAAACGAGTCGGTTTTGATTCAAAGCAGTAGTGGAAAGTCGTCAAGTATAAGTTCAATTTTTCAAGCCGTTTGCGCAAGCGAAACCTGGCGTTGCACCAAGGTGCCAATACTAAACCAGGAAGAAACTTTCGTTGTCGAAAAGCAGCTCCAAAAGCTGCAATATTCGACGTGATTTGTACAGCTCCTAGTCCTACAACGCGATTCACGCCCAGGCGTCGCATCGTAGGCTAGCCTTTTCGTTGCAAAAAGAAACAATCGGAAGATAAACAAATTCATACAATATCTTTCATCAATGAAGAGGTCCTCAAGTAAAGCACGGCTTAGTACAAATAATTAAGCAAAGTTTAAAGTACAAAAATGCGATTGGTACAATTTGACGTTTTCAACCTGCATTCTCCCTGCTTCCGAAGGGGGGGGGGGGGGGAAGACGTTTTCTTTCAGAAACTTTAATCTAAAGCAGCAAGAATGCTAGCCTAAGCATGTAATTTTCATAAGAAGGGCAATTCTATGCAACTTCCATCTGAGTATAGTCCCCCGCGACCCTTAGCCATATCATACACAAAACAATGATTCACGCCTTCCCCTTCGTGCAGTTCCTCTTTCACCACTGGGGCTTCGTAGGTGCTTGATTCCACCAGAGTAATTTTGCTATTGTCATTCATAGTCATAAAGTAACGAAGAGGATAACTGTGTAGCGATTGATATTGACAACAAAACTCCCAAAACTCTTCAAAAGTTTTTTCGGGGTATCGTCGTTGAAAAATCTTCCAAGAAGCACCACTGACGCAAGTGTTGGCACGGCTGAAAGTCTTAGGCGTCGCATCCAACACTACGCCTTCGCTCAACGTCTGCGTAAATAATTCACACAAAATTTACATCACAGTTTTCAAGAACCCAAACGAGTTTACATCGGTCAATTTCCTAAAAAGTTTTGATTGTCCTAGACCTCCGAGGTAGGGTTGGCGGTTGGATCGTGGGGCGACCCTTCATGCTGCAAGGGAGCGAGGGTCTCGCCGGTGACCGGATCCACGTGCCCCCCTTCGATGTTGGTCGCTTCGCGAGCAGGGGCTCCGGGACTGCAGGATCGCCTTCTTCAGCGCTGGTCTTCGGTGGCCAGTCTCTATAGGGTCCGTAGGGTCCAAGAGTAGCATCCGCACCATGCACAGCCCGGTGTTCACGAAGCTCCAGAGCTTGTTTCGCCTAGCCAAAATAAAGCTATGAGAAAAGAAACGCATCAAGAATACGATACATTCAAAACCAATGAAAACAATCAAAAAGTGCGTAAGGCTGAAAGGCAAAACCTTAGCGAGTCGGTCGGCCGCCTTTTTCCGCGCGTGTTCGCGACCGCTTTCCGCCCAAAACTTGCGAAGCACGATCTTGGTAATTGTATCAATAGTCTTGCTAGGGGTTGGCATTTCTTCAGAGGTAGGAAACTCAAATCCGCGAGTTCTGAAAGCCTTAAAGTGATCACACCCGCGCGCCTCCAACAGCTGGAAAATAGTCTCGGAGCTCGTCGCCGCTCCGTAATCCCCAACCTTTGACATGGTATCTGGGAGAACTTTCAATTCGTCATTCATCCAAGTGTAGTAGCTAGCAATGTTATCAGTGACTCGGAAAGTCTGGGTTTCGGCACCATATCGCTCTAACACACGGCGATAGGTGTGAGCCAGATGAACCCCCCATTGGTGACAGTAAGATTCATTGTCCTCCAAAGCTTTTTCCAACTCAGCTTTCTTTTTCTTCAGCTCGTCAATCAGAGCGTCTCGGGTATCGATCTGAACCTGACTAGCGTCGAGCTGATCAACCGTATCACGAAGCTCTGTCCTGCATGGTTCATACAACTGCAAACTCTTTTCCAATTCTTGTTTCAGCGCATCCATAGCAGTTTTCTGTTTGGAGCATTGCACGGTCAAATCCTGAGATTGGCCAGCAAGGCGCTGGTTTTCCTTCTTCAGCTTTTCATTTTCTTCTCGAAGCCTCCGGTTTTCATCCGCCAAGAGCAGTTTCTCCTCACGGGAATCATTCACGATTCTCTCGTAGCCTTTTCGACCTGCAATTATTCCCTTGGAAAGGAAGGACTGCATAGCGTCTAGCAATTGTTTGCCATCAAGATTCTCTAAAGAATTCAGGAAATCTGTGCCAACAAAAGAAGAAATCAGGTTTTCAATCAAAACCCGCGGATTGAACAAAATTTAAGCGCATAGAGAAATCTAAAAGCAGTGCGTCGGCGACACAGGAAAATCAAAGTTCGGAGTTAGAAAGAAGCATACCAGACTCGGAGGCCGAAGAATCAATGTTTAGTTCGTCTTCTCCTCACTTTTCTGGTACAGGATCTTTTTCTTTGGCGCTCATCGCAACCAGAGCGGTGGCCACTGAAAAATCAAATACGCCATAAGCTACCCATTGCAATGTATTATAAAAAGTGACGATGGCGAAGAGACAAAATCCCCAAAAGCAAGATACATGTAGCTTCCAAGGGCACAAAGTCTTTCCCTCCGAATCCAGGTGCTTCGCTAGTCCCGACCAGAGCTTGAACATTTGGTTCAATTTCATCAAGGGAAGGAGGGGGCGAGCGGGACAAATTCTTGTCGTGAACGTTCTCATGCCCGGAATCCAAATCAATGGGGCTCTTTGCCTCTGAGCCTTTCGTCAGGTCAGCAGCTTCGTGCTTTTCAGGAGCCGCAGCTTCTGGTTCAACCTTATCAGCTTCAACCGGAACGTCATCGTCAATATAAGACAGTTCCTCTTCTCCATCGATGATGTCGATCAATCCGACCACCGCCTTAATAGGATCGTACTTGGGGAAATCAGGACCACAGAGTTCGCCTGTTTTCTAATAATGATCCCAAAATCTTTTGCCCGCAGCTTCCTCTTCTGGAGTTTGTTTCATCCGTTTCTCAGGAGGACAAGTTGCGGAAAGTGCCCACACACGTGCCCTTTCGGTTTCAGCTTCGGCTTCTTTAATCGAATCAAGGCGAGCGGTTTCCGCTTGTTCTTTCACTTTCTCAGGATCTTTAGCTTTTGGAGGGTACGTCCTCGTCAGCTGAATCTGCGGCGTAGCTAGAGCATCATCTTCTTCACTTCCTTGTACATACGTTTCAATACGTGGCCTTTTGTCTTTAGCCTGCACGACCTCAAAATCCTTTTCCTCAGTAGGATTTTCTGTGCTTTTCCCTGCGTCGTCTAGAATCTTTCTTTTGGAGGACGTCTTCTTCTCTAGGCTAGTGGCCGGTGTAGCGTCGTGAATCTTTTTCTTTTCTTTCTCAGCCGCAGCTACTTTCGCAACATCTATTTTCCGTCGAGACAAGGTCTCATTTACCTTCATTAGCTTGGTAGATTTCTCAACAACAGGAGGCAGAGTAGTTTTGGCAGCTTCAGCTTTTCGTTGTGCCAAAACGTCGGTGGCTTTCGCACTCTTCGAAGTGCCTTCTGCCGCAGCAATAGTCTTGCTCGTTTTGCCTTTCTTGGAGGTCTCGGCCGGCTCTGACCCGATGTTGCCCGGCGGCTGCATCTTTTTGCCAGCTGTTGCCGGCCTCGGCCGCGGCGGGCACGAGACTTTCATCTCCTCAAGGACTCGGTTAACACGGCCCTGATGTTTCAAAATTTTCTGGGCACACTCCCATTCTCTGTGAGTATAGTTACCGATCATCTGAATGACTTTCTTTTCAACTTCAGCCAAAATCTCCTTGTCCGTTTTTCCCTCGGGACGTTTCACATTGAACTTGGGGCTTCGCGTCTCGAAGTCCAATCCGGGCAGTTGTCTCATTCTGAAAGCCCACGAGCCCCACCGAGGTTGACACGGCCAAATATCAGCTGCCACAAATTCCTCAAGTGCATCTCGTGTTGTAATCACATGGGTGGCTTGGAAATAAGCGCTGGTGCTAGCAGAACTGCGGCTAGCCTTCGTTAGCTCTGGGGCCAAATCAACATTCAAATCAACCATACGACTGGCCAAGTCGTAGCTTATCACCTCTTCACGTTTCGCGTTCGTCCCAACCACAGGAATGGGGGCATAGAACCAATAAGAAGTCCATCGATTGGCCCATCTATTCTTGTAAGCAGGGGCCAACTCCACTGGAGCTTGATTTTTGTTGACACGATGGGTCTGAAAAGTGCAACATCCATACTGAGCCTCTTTGTCTTCGTCGTCAACAGTCACTATCCTCTTCGCCCAATGAATCTCAAAATGACGAACGAAGGTTTCCACATCATTATCACCGGCGAAAGTCCGACAGGCCCACAAAAATTTCATAATTTGAGGAATCGAGTTGGGTGTCAGTTGATGAATTTGAACATTGTAAGCAGCCAGGATTTCAGCAAATATCTTCAACACGGGCAGACGAAGCCCTGCGGTGAAAAAGTCGCGAAACATGACACTTTCGTTCTTCCTAGGTTTCGGTGTGGTTTCCCTTCCGGGCAGTTGGCAGCTGCCAGGCTCAAAACAACCTTCCAGGCGCAGCACATCCAAATCAGATTGTTGGGTCATCAAGGACCGACCCATGAAGCAAGTGCTGGGCTTAACCAGATCTTGGGGATCAGCACTCACGCCTGCCAAATTCTCCCCAGACTCCTCGGCAGCCGCCGCGCCGCTCCCCTCTCCAATTTCGCCTTCTTCAACGTCGGCAGCACGGTTTTTCGCATCTGTGTCGCTCAGCATTATTTCGACATAACCTCCACTATCCGAATCATTACTTTCATCACTATTTGAGGTGGATGGAGAGCTACCGCTCTTGCGAGAGCTAGCAGACCCATCCAAGCCAGAAATCTTACCAGATTTCGAGCTGGAAGTCGCCGAGGAAGATGCAGCAGCAGCCTCCGCAACTTCTGGAGAAACGGGCCGATCTTCACGGTTTGAGGGGGAGCCTTCGTCTTCCATTGCTTTAGCGGTGTGCCTAACGCGAGCCATGTATCTATGAAATCTTAATCTCAAAATACATCATAGCGAAAGTCGAGAAACCTAAGATATCTTCCATCCAAGATAAAAGCTAACCTTTAGGGATGACCAATTCGCAGGAAGCGAAGCCCAAGAGCTCAATCGCGAAATCTAAACGAGAGAGGAAGAGGTGAAAGTGACAGCAGTTTCACTGCGGCGTCGACCCCTTCTATTTATATGCAGTAAAACGCAATGGTCAAAATTTTGAACCCAACGGCTAAAAAGCGAGGGCTTTTTGGTAATTCGCGCGACAATCTCGGGAATCAACGCCATGGAAGACGTTTTCTTTTGCATCGATTCTCGAACCTTGGGTTTCGATGGCTCAAGTTTGTAGTATCGCAAACATTTCGCCACCGAGGGGCTTCTGTTGGGGGATTCGGAATCGAGTCCATCACACTCAAAATCATAGGATTGATGCAGCTCGGCAAGAGCGATTCGGGAGACTAACAGCGAAACCCCCGAAGCCATTTAGCTCCATTTTGCCTTTTATATCACAGCTTTCGCCTGGTACCTTTCGTCGCCAGAAAAATTCTCGAATAGGGCGAGCGATTTAAGGTATTAGGTTTCGGGTCTGGTGATCCGGTTTTCTTCAGGACGAAACCCTGGGGGCGAATCCTCCCCACTTAATAAGCTTCAGCCTAGGTTTCGCACGAGGGGTTTCCTCGCTCACAACTCACCCGTGTACGTTTCGGTTTTGCATGTGTTTCAGGTACGGGAATACACTGGGCGAAGGGGAATCTCCAAAAAGTCGAGGGTCTTCACCCGACAGGCGCACGTGTTGATGCCGGGAAAAGCGCTGTGATTTGCGGCGTGACGTCATGAAGCGCCGATTACGTGAAGACCTAATGGAGATTTCTCAAAATTAGCCTAGTACATTCTGATTTGATTCGTTTTACACGAGGGCAGTCTCAGTATGTAAAAAGTCCGTTCGTCTTCCTATAAAAGGAGGCTGACCGGCACTTTAAAGGGGATCGGCTTTTGAGAATTTCATTGTTGAGAGATAGCTTTTGGTCTTCCTTTAGTATTCGATTGCGTTTGCGATCTTGAGCCTTTGTTTTCTTTCATTGTTCGTGAGGGTAGCTTCGCTACATCACAACAGCAGGTTCTGCATGATTGCAGAGATGAGTGCACTAAACCGAGAAGTATATAACATCCACATGAGATCTTCGAGGGCCTGCATTGTAAGCTGTCTGAGCATCACCGGCGAACTGTGAAAAGGCCGACGGTGATGGAATGCATTTGCCTGGATGCGCGACTTGGACTTCCCCTGAGAAGAAAACTTATACGGAGTATATGGAAGAAACAAGGAGAGGTGCAAGAGCCAGAGTAACTAGCTAGCTAGTGTCTCAAGTGAGAAATGAGCCGGATCGAGTAGCTGGTACTTCTTTTATATGAGACCGCGAAGCAAAAAACGATGATGCACTTGCATGCATTGACCAAGTTGACCAATATATGCAGGTCAACATGTGCTCCGGCAAGCTAGGGCACGCGACCCATGACCACCCGAGTGGCAAGCTTTAGCAAAGCAAAAAAAATTGTAATACACAACATTTTTCACATATTGTAAATTTGCAATCACACAAATTACATTGAAATCTTACTATTACTAATTGGAGACTCCTTTTGAAACTTCCACATAAAGCCACCTAGGAATTCTAGATGGACACTTTAAAAAGAGAGAAAACTTAAAAATTATCAAAAAAACAACTTTGTTTCTAAAATTATCCACCTATGTCAAAATTACCCACATATGCCCTATAAAAAATAAATCTAAACAATCCACCAATAGCATCATATATAATAATATTTTTGCTTCAAATAAAATAAAAGGTCATCTAACTATATCATGTCCTGCAAAGCAACTAATCTCTTGCCCATATATATATAATCTCTCTCCAATATATCATAAAAGAATTTATCGTTATAGAATCTTTAGCCAATAATGCTTACTATTTAAATAAAAAGTCCATATACCATCCACTACAACCACCAATTTATTTCATCTATTGATTTTCTGCGACTAATAACATCCATGCATGTGATGTGTTAATCTTTTCGAGTATCGTGCTACAAAAATTCCAAGCCGTTCTCTCAAATTAATAAATGTGTTTTCATGAATAATATAATGTTATTTGCAAAACAATATTTCGATACAATCATCTTAGTGTTTCTACTTTCAAATTTCATCTTCAATTTTTTGTAAAAATTCTCGCAGCAACACGCGGGGTATCACCTAGTACTTATTATATGTCATCTTTTTTTAGAATTATTATTTGTCATGTAAAAGTAATAGCCCGTGCGGATGCACGGGTTGATGGACTAAGTAATAGTAATCGTGCAACAGCAGTTTTAAGACTGACGAATCTCTAATTTGATGAAAATATTGTTATTGCACTATACAATGCAAACCACTAGTAAATATTAAGGCATTACTAAATAATAACCACGCCTAGATCTTTTAGTTTTTGACAGTAAGTTCACTCTCAGATCTTGCACCTCTTAATTTCATCACTGCTACTAAGTTCTTCTGAGATCCCCGTCGTCTCAATGTGGCACAAATACCAAGAAATACATATGCACGTTTACAAATGGCAGCTGCTGATGAATGTCTTTCTTCTACGTACCGTTGCCCGACCCTTTTCTCTGATACAGCAACGACGCATCTGTTGTGCTTGGCGCGCAGCCAACATGAATCAGAACTCTATGAAAATTGAAGGGAGGGCACTGGTGCATGGCTGCTTGTACGTAGCTGGGGAGGACACCCCTGGTGCCGAGGATTGAACCAGGTTGTGTGTAGTCTTCATATGTGCAAACCAAATCTTGGAAAAGCAGTATCAATGAAACCGTGATGCCCAACTGTGTAAAGATCCCAAAAGGTGGAGTACATTTGCCTGATGCCACTCGTTCCCAAGGCTGCAAAATGCATGCAGACGAGCCGGTGCAGTGCTTGCTGCTTTAGGGCACATACAACGGGGTCGATTTGCCGTCTGCGTGTCGTAAAATTTGCAAACAAACCCCTCCCGAGCGGATAGACGGCCGTGCCGTCGTCTCGCGAAAGGACGACGCGGGCTCGTGCTCCCGAGCCTCGTCGTCGCTCCTGGCACCGTTGTACATACGCGGCTCGCGCTCCCAACTCAATCCCCTGCGACGACGGGATTTGGCGCGGCCAGCACCTTCCGCACGGGAAGATGGCGCGAGAACCCCACCTCTCCCGACCCCTTCATATAGCTCAATCCCCTGCAGCGGAGGGCAGCGCCCAGGGCAAAGGGGACGGTGACAGTGGGGGCAAAGGGGATGGTGAATGGCACGTCGGTGGCAGTAAGGAAGGCCCCAACGCGTTCGCTGCTGGCGCACCCACCATCAGAAGGTATTGGCTCCTTCCAATCCCCTGCGTCCTCCCTCACAATCTTCCCTCCGCCATGTTTTGACCCTCGTATAGTACTCCCCTCCGCCCTCATCAGCTCGACTCATACCCGAGCAGCAGCCAAGATGCGGCAGCACGAGAAGCTGGCGGCGGCGGCGGTGCAAGAGCTACTGCAGGCGGACTCCAATCGGGAGTGGAGGCAGCACATCAGCGGTTGTCACACCTGATTTCCGGAGAGAAACCAAATGCATCTCATATGTGCACCGGGATCAAGTTACACACATACGATAGACAAATAAGTGTAATATCATAAACAGTATTTAAAAGCGTATCATAGAGTTTAACAACTTATTACACTCAGACGTGAGACACGAAGGTCTTTAACAACGGAAAACGATAACTACACGAAGAGTCTTCGTCTTCCGCTCCCACAGGCACTTGACTGGGGGACCGCATGCCTCAAAACTCTTCAAAGTCATCGTAGAACTCGTCACCATTGTTCTCTTCTGAACAGCGATAAGCAAGGATGATTACACTTATGGTTGGTACTCAACAAGTGGGGGAAGATGCAAGGCTATCAAGGATTGGCTAAGGTTTTGCAGCGGTTAGCATTTTAATGTTGGTCAAGTTTTAATTAAAGAACGCCTAGTTATTAGGTGTAAGTTTATACCAACCCACTTAAGAAACTTAAAAACAAATCATCTCAAAACTCATCGAACCACGATTTGATCTCATCTTTAAGTTTATTAATCATGTGAGGGTCCAAGCCGCTCATAACCGTGAGCACGGCTGATCGATCAGTTTTACACTCTGCAGAGGTTTGCACACTTTACCCACAGCTCGCGTAAAAGCTCCGAAGAACTTTAAACCCAACCATGCGATGCTGGCCAAGCACCATACCACACTTCCGAGGTGTGATTGCATAGGGACGCTACGAAGCCTTTACAAAGGTATGCAAAAGACTAACGACCCTCATAGTTACGGATCAGGGCGGACCATAACCCTCCCTAGTGGTCAGCATCTTAGCAAAGGCTGCTACCCCAAGGGGACCGGGCTATACCCCTGCAACCCGGATCCCCCTCTGCTCCTTTCGGAAAAGGGCCACTAGTTCAATCGCACACCTAATTAATTGGCTAAGGTCAGAGCCATGTGACACTGTGGTTGCACATGTTTTCTTGGGTGGTTCTCCATGTTCCGATTAAATCAAGTATTCTTGTATTACCCCAAAACGTTGGTCATTAAACATAAAGTCTTTCCATGAAAAACCCTTTTATCCAACCCCAAGTTGAGCCACTAGCATTATCTACCAAAAACATTTATTTAAAACGGGTTGTGCCAAGGGTTAAGGGTAAAAAGCTAGGTATGTCCTTAAAAAGGTGTTCCCATCAATTTAATGCAATAACATAATAAAAGTAAACTTAATAATCATGCAGTTATATAGGATAAATAGAATTATGCAGGGGGAGAAGACCACTTGCCTTCCTCAACTACAAGAAAATCCTCTTCTTCTTCAAACAGCTGCTCCTGATCGACTCCAAGGGGTTGCTCAGTCGAAACAGGCACGATATCTATGATCACACACATAAAGCATACAATAAATAAAACAATTCACCAATCAAGTCTAAAGACAATAAACACCCTACTAAAGTGACGGGCTCGCTGAGACGATCGCATAGACATCTAAAACGCTAAAAACGGAGCTATAATGACAAAAATATGATAAAAACAGGGTTCAGGGACTAATCTGCGAAAAAACTAAACTTCCAGGGACCTATCAGCAAGAAACCGAGGGACTAAAACTAATTACACGTAAAAACAGAAGGTTTAAAACTTAAAAGGGCTTAACTGGACCTCGGGTGCTAAATCTAATAAAAACAGGGGCTAAAACATAAAAAGAAGGATCTGTTTGTAATGATTTTTGAAGGTGGAAGGACCGGCTTGCAATTATAAAGAAACCAGGGGCCTCTTAAGCAAAACCGCCTGCGCTGACCGGTACGCGGCCGGGCAGATCAGGGCCGTCTGCGCCTGATCCGACGGCGGGCCACGTGCGCAAGCGGCCAGGCGGCGGCGGGCACGCCTGAGCCGGCGGCGCACGGCGGCGCGCGGCGGCGAGGTCGCCGGAGATGGCCGGAAAAGGGCTCCCGGCCACGGTTTTGCACACGGATTGCACCTACACACTGCTAGGAAGATGGCGAAGCTAACCAAGGGCTCGGAATGGTGGTTTGAGCGATGGCCGGAGCGTCTCGTCCAAGGGGGCGGACGGCGGACGGCCGGCGAGCGGCGGCGCATGCTACGGCTCGGGATAAATGAAAAAAGGAGGCGGGGAGGGCTTGCTCACCACACGAATGCGAGTTGGCGAAGGTTTGGGCGGTGGGGAGGCAGTGACGGAAGAGATCGACACCGGCGGCCGGAAGTGGAAGGTGACGACGGCGGCGCTCGAACGGCGTGGAAGGGGACCCTGCGATTCAAATTGAGGTTCGATTGAGCGACGGATGCGAAGAAGAAACAAGATAGGAGAGGTAGGGACACTTCACCGTCGACGGGGAGCTCGGGCGGCCGTCAATGGCGCGGCGGCCAGGAAGTCACACCGTGGACAGAGCGTGCGCAAGTGCGAGAGAGTGCGAGAGCTCGATGGAAAGCAAAGGGGAGTGTGGCCGTGCTCTGGCCGGGCTTAAATAGGGCCGAGAGGGGAGGGGGAGCGACTCCCGGCGGCAATGGCCATCAATGGCCATTGGCCTTGATTAACAATCAAGGGGGGGGGATAAGGAGGGGGAAACGGTCGGGATTGAAGGAGGGGGTGAAGGTCGGGCTTCACTCCGCCTTGATGGAGGGTTTGAAGGAGGGGGTTAAGGGGGGGCCGAGCTGCGGCTGGAGGTCAGGGGAGGGCATGACGGCCGGGCCCCACCTGTCAGCGTCCGAAAGAAAAGAAAAAGGGAGAAGGGGAGAAGCTGCGCCGGCGGGTTGGCTTCGGTGGGCCACGCGCGCTGGCATTGGGCCGCAAGCGGGAGAGAAGGAGGAGAGAGGCCGGCAGCCTGCTCGGCTTGCGGGCTAAGAAGAAAAGAAGAACGGGCCGGGGGGGGGGAAAGAAAAACGGGCCGGCTGGGCTGAAAGAAAGGGAAGGGAAGGGAGAGAGGTTTGGAGTTTTCTTTTTTTTTCAAATTCTTTTTTTTTTCAAATTTTGCAAACTTCACTCAAACATAAAACCATGCATTCGAATTATGATGCACAAGCACTTATTGTTTCTAACATTATTGAAATGATATTTAAATATTTTAAAGGCCAAATTTATTTGATAAATTAATTAAGTCCTTAGAAAATTAAATCTAATTGCCATGTTGCTTATATTAAATTAGTGATGGAATTTTTAGGGTGTTACAGCGGTGGCGTGGACGACGAGTCGGCGACGGCTGGCTTTGGAGCTGTTCCCCGGAGGTGCTGTAGCGGCGGCCGTCCCGGAGCCAGTATCTGCACAGGTGCTGCCGGCGTCGTGGTCACTGACGGGAGCCCTTCGTGAGGGAGGCACGGAGCCCGCAATGGTGCTAGTAGTACAATGGATAATCAGTTCATCAGCATGTTTCTTCATACTGCAAATGAAGAGCTTTGGATTCCTGATTAACAAAAAGAAAATATTTGAACTGATTTTACTCTTCTTTCAGGCTCAATTTTTTTCTTGAACAATTGGAGAGCTTTGGATACTATAGCACTATGATTTGTCTCTGATCCAGTAGGGATTAGATATGGCAATGGAGTGTTGTCACATGTCATCTGTAAACGGCTCTGCATTGTTGTTTTGGATGCTTTAGTCTTGCTACTACTGTAGGATTAGATATAACATCCTTCTAGCAATAGATGTCTCATTGATGTATTTGACCAATTTCAATTGAAGGGTCCCTTTATTGAACAATAATCAGTTAAGATATCTTTTACAGGTGAGATCATTGAACTGAAATGCACAATAGGTATCTGTGTGAATGGTTGTGAGATCATTGAACTGAAATGCACTATAGGTATCAGTTGTATTATGTCATGGTATAATCTTGAACGTATTGCTTGGCTGCGGGAATTGCAAATACCATTTCAAGTACTTTATTATAATATCATATCATGTATTGATGAGAACCTATTACATATATGCTTCTTTTCAAGTGATAGATTTATGCTAATTATTTGAATATATTGAGCATTCTCTCATGTAAGCTCAAAAATGGCTACAAAGATCAAATTATATGTACTAGATCATCATAATTTATGTGCCAAATGGTGAATTAAATGTCTTACAGATAATTAAATAGACGGTTCATTGTACAAGCTGTCTGTTTAGCTGTATGTATGTGCCAAATAGACAACAACTGTCTAAACTGTTGTACATGCCCTTAGTGGTGGATGGGAAGAAAACAGGTGCAGAAAAAATGGAGCTAGTAAAACAGCTGAAGTGAGTGAAGTGAGGTGGTAGGACGTCTTTTCATAGCACTAGCACCTGACAGCAAAGTTTCGATTTTATGATGATGCGGGCCGCGGTGCCAAAACCCAATGAATCATTTATGGCAATATCAAATTTCACTAATTTGAATAAAAGTCGGCTCACAACTTACTAAATTAATGTTGTTAGAGCAACTCTAGCAGACTCCCTACTTGAGCTCCAACTCAAAAAGTAGGGACCGAGAGAAAAAAAAAACGCATTTCAGCATGCCTCCAACTCGGGCACCTATTTTAACTGGGCACCCAAATACTCCCCTCCGCCTCCTCTTCCTGCGGGTGGAGAGAGGAGCCCCTACTTCATCGTTGTGACTTGTGACCGTTTCCACACGCACCACCACCATGAGCGTCCATTGCCCGAGCCCCCGTCGACGCTCGTGTTGGAGCTTCGCCGCCACTTGAAACCCTGCCCCCTCCCGGATCTCCACCGGCGACCGGACAGGCCACTTGCTGCATCGCCGTGCTGGCTGGTTGCGCGGACCGCGGACGCCACGCGGGCCAGGCCGCCCAGATCTGGAGCGCCACCAAGAGAGAAAGGGACGGGAGCGAGAGGAGCGAGCGCGAGGAGGAGGAGGAGCGGACTGAGCTGGCGTGCGAGGAGGTGACTGGACTGAGCCGACCGGAGCTCAAGGCCGCACACCAAGAAGGCGGGCAAGAGGAAGGAAACCCCCGCGCGCCCAGGTCTTGGCCTCCTCCAAGATTTTTTTTGAAAGGAACAGGAGGGGCAAGCCCCTACTGATTAAATTAAAAACTGCAGAATACAAAGTTCAAGGAAAATACAGGAGTAGGAAAGAAAAGAAAAACAGTAGGAGGAAGAAGAGTGAAAAACAACAGAGAATAAGATCTCTTCATGGGAGATTACAACAGATTCATCCAGGTTTCCATAGCAGTAATCTTGTCAGGGCGCACTCTATGTAGCATCAGGGAGAACTCCTTTAAAAATTTATGTTTGCACTCCAGAACCTGAGGGTCTATGTGTTTAAACATCCAATCATTCCTTGTGGTCCAGATGCTCCATGATGATTTCCATGGCAAAGGGAACCGAGAGCTTTTCTTTGATTGCTTTGAGTATTTGTAGTACTGATCTTGTTGTGGTGACAGACGCCCCAATTGAGATTCAGCAAGCCTTAGCAAAATTGCATCTCAAAATAGATGTGCCATTGTTTCCACCTTATTCCTTATGCAGAGATCACAAGTGTAAGAATCAAGATCCATATGCTTCCTTCTGAGAATGTCTCTAGTACTCAATCGGTCTTTAAGAAGCAGCCAGAAGAAGATCTTGTGCTAAGGCCTGAGATATCCTTGGCTCAGGGACTTCTTCAGTACTTCTTAATGTTATACCAGGCAAAGTGTTCATCGCAAGAGAGGCCTCAGGCAGGGTGACCCCCTTTCCCCTCTATTATTTGTTTTGGCTCTCGCAGCCAGCTTGAACCGGAACTCGATGAAAATGGAAGGAAGGGCACTGGTGCATGACTGCTTTGTAGCTGGGGAGGCCGCCCCTAGTACCGAGAACCAGGTGGTGTAGTCTTCATACGTGCAAACCTAATCTTGGCACTACAGGAACAGTTTCTTTCCGAGATGGATTTTGAGTCCTAAGAGTATCAACCGTGACGCCCAACTGTGTAGAGAGATCCCAAAAGGTGGAGTACATTTGCCTGATGCCACTCGTTCCCAAGGCTGCAAAATGCATGTAGACACGCCGGTGCTTGCTGCTTTAGTTGGTGGGAAGAAAAACAGGTGAAGAAACAACCAGCTAGTAAAACATCTGAAGTGCGTGAAGTGAGCTACATACTGCTGGGACCTTTTTTCTAGAGAAAGATAGCTAGAAGTAGAGGTGGTAGGACGTCTTTTTATAGCACCTGACAGCAAGGTTTCGATTATATGATGATGCGGACCGGTGCTATATATTCAGGACTCCTTGCAGGGCCGTGTGAATGCCAAAACCCAATGAACGATTTATAGCATTATCGATCAATTTTCACTAATTTGAATGTTGGTTCACTACTTATTAGAATTAATATTGCTAAGGTTACTCGTGCATTATGTGACCATAGAAAAGGTCATCTGTACGGCACAAAAATTCTCAAAAGTAAGTATAATACTGTACAAAAGTTACACAGCCAGAAAGGTAACGTGCAAAATTTTGTGGGTCAATTCACATCCAAATTAAAAGCTAAGATACGTTAACTTCTATATTCAAGTTCAATGTAGTTGCTAGCTTTCAAGAAACAAAACTATCTATATTACAAGCAAGTTACAATTAAAGCAGATAGCAGGCAATTCGCTTTCCAAGTTGTATAATTTGCTACCTACCTCTCCCTTTTTTGTATAACTCTTAAATTATTTTCCTTTTTATTTTTTAATGTATAATTAATTAGTAGGGACTTGCCTCATCAAAAAAAAAATTGAGGTTTGCTGTCCGAACAGTCCTCTCCATCCCACAGTTTTGCTGCTGGCTTGCTGTCATGATTCTCAAACTCTCTTTGATGACCGTTTACTTAATTTCTCTCATGTAGCACACATGTAATTCCAAGCTTGAGGACTCAAGACGTACTCAAGATCTGGAGCGTGTGAGAAGCACGAGTGTCGAACTGTCGATAGTAGTTGTACAGCTTATATCGTTTAACATTTGTTCTTATATTTTTGAGATATATTTTTTCACGTGCTATTTTTTACTAGGAAGGAAAAGAAATAGTTATGTAAACCTGGTTTAAAAAGCATTACAAATGAAAAAGGGGTGCAAAACGACCACCAAAAACATGGATTCAAAACCTACAGCAACCTAGGTCTAGTTTGGTGGCATACTTTTTGCTGCTGGCTTGCTGTCATGATTCTCAAACTCTCTTTGATGACCGTTTACTTAATTTCTCTCATGTAGGCTGTAGCACACATGTAATTCCAAGCTTGAGGACTCAAGACGTACTCAAGAGCTGGAGCGTGTGAGAAGCACGAGTGTCGAACTGTCGATAGTAGTTGTACAGCTTATATCGTTTAACATTTGTTCTTATATTTTTGAGATATATTTTTTCACGTGCTATTTTTTACTAGGAAGGAAAAGAAAATAGTTATGTAAACCTGGTTTAAAAAGCATTACAAATGAAAAAGGGGTGCAAAACGACCACCAAAAACATGGATTCAAAACCTACAGCAACCTAGGTCTAGTTTGGTGGCATACTTATGCTCTGCAGTTAGGAAGCAGGGGCTAGTGGCGATATATAGTTACTAGAAGTAGCTGTTGTGGAAAGCATTCCAAATGAACCAAGATGGCAATCTAATGCAGCAGGTCAGTGAATGCAGCACCGAAATTACTAGTGGTGGTCAGAAAAATAGGTGAAACTAGGGTTAAAAATTAACCTAATGCAGCAGGTCAGTGATTGTAACAAGTGGAGTACGCTTTCCCGATACCGCTCAATCCGGAGCTAGCAACATACCGATGCACAAATCACATTGACCCTCACTCAGTACTAGGGGGTGGTGAGAAATAAAATAGGTAAATTAGGATTAAGAATGTGCCCTGCGGGGAGGAAGGCGAGTGTTGATATAGCAGCTATATAGAAGTAGCTTACAAGTGAATATATTTAGCTTTTGCTATCACATTTTGAGGAAAAAAGTGAGATTGGTGCATAAATGAGCACTCCCTGCATCTACACTTGTCAAGTTTGGAACAACTTTTGAAACATTAAAACACATGACATCTTGCAAGTTATTATGTAACAAATAATATTTACTTGGAGACTTTGTCATGCATGTAAATTAGATATTTTATATCTGATTTTTTAGATCTTAATTTCCCCGATGTAGTTGACCTGTTACAGGAATCCGTTGTCTCGTTGGCCTCAGTTTCCTAGCGCAGAGGGCGTACTCTCGTGCGCGTGTAGTAATTTGGCTTGGCGAAAACTCTCGGTCCCTCGATTTAAGGTGTGTTCTCCCCAGATTGTAACACCCTAAATTTCACTTTATGCATTTAATAAAATTTTGCTAGCAACAATGCTATTGTTTAAGGATTTTAAGGTGCTATTTGACTTTCTAGGCATTTAATTATTTTTCTTAAATAAATTAATGAACTATAGGAGTTTATTGTTGCATTCATGCTGGTGCATTATTTTTGTTTGCTTGAGTTCAAATTTGAATATGAATTCATTTGAGTGTATCCTTTTCAAAAACGACAAAGTTTCATTCCTCCTTTCCTCCCCCTTTCCCTGTTTTTGCTTCGCGGCCTGACAGCCGAAGTCCGGCCAAGGTCCTCAGACTCCGCCGCTCAGGTCGCTCACCATCCCTCAGCTCGGCAGCTATTGGACAGCTCAGCCCATCAGCCGGAAGTCCTTCTTTTCACCCCGAGCTTCCCTGCTGAGTTTGCCCGTCACCTCACCGCGTTGCAGCCCGACCGGCCTTTCGGCCCACGGCAGCCCAGCAGCGCGCCTCCCGTCCGCCGTCGCTGACGCGCGGCCCCCGCTCGTCATCCTCGACCTCGCGTCGGAGTCCGACCGAGCGAGGGAATCCGACCCCGAGCCGGCCGCGCGTCACTTCTCCCCTGGGCCCGCATGCCTAGGCGCATTTCCCAGGCCTATAAAGCCGCCGCCGCCTCGCGCCCGCAGGTCCCACACCCTCAAACCCTAGCGCTTCGAGCTCCGTAGGGGAGTGAGGCAGACTCTGCGCCTGCATCAGTTCAAGCTTCAGCACCCGCCTCGGGAGTCATTGAGATATCTGATGATGAAGAGTCAGAGGAAGTGGAGCCAGAGGAAAGACAAGCTTTGGAAGAGCAAGCTGAGGATCTGGAGCAAGGAGGAGGTGACCCAGATGACCATTCAGATCCTGAGGGTTCAAACCTAGAGGAAGGGGACGCCGATGATCAAGATGTTGATCCAGAGAAGTGGAAGGTGGTCGTCTATCACCATGATGGGGGGTATGCTCGCTTCCCGTCAAAGCTGAGGAGGCTTTTCCACCGCCTCCACCTTCCTGTGAAGATCGACTACGTGGGGGCTAAAGAGGACACACCCCCGCTATCCAGAGCAGTGGAAGGTGTCGGTGCATATCCTAGAAACTGAACCTTACGAAGGCAGTGAAGGTGACCCTGGTAGCTAAGGCGTAGTGAACTCCAATCTCATATTCTCCGCCTTCGTAAGGTTCAGTTTCTAGGATACGCACCGAAGAGGAAACCGAAGCCCTAACTCCCCATTCTTTCTATCTTACATCGCCATCGAGCCCTGGCTGTAGAGTCACAGGTCTCTAATCGCAATGGATTTATGTTTTCTTTGGCTTTTCCATTCGCTTCGTTCAACCCTGCTTTTCCGATCGAGATGTATGGATCCATGTGCCTCTCTCCTCACCAACACAAAAACACACCTTCCACTGCTCCGACACCTTCCACTGCTCTGGACAGTGGGGGTGTGTCCTCTTTAGCCCCACGTAGTCGATCTTCACAAGAAGGTGGAGGCGGTGGAAAAGCCTCCTCAGCTTTGACGGGAAGCGAGCATATCCCCCCATCATGGTGATAGACGACCACCTTCCACTTCTCTGGATCAACATCTTGATCATCGTCGGCGTCCCCTTCCTCTGGGTCTGAACCCTCAGGATCTGAATGGTCATCTGGGTCACCTCCTCCTTGCTCCAGATCCTCAGCTTGCTCTTCCTTAGCTTGTCTTTCCTCTGGCTCCACTTCCTCTGACTCTTCATCATCAGATATCTCAATGACTCCCGAGGCGGGTGCTGAAACTTGAACTGATGCTGGCGCAGAGTCTACCTCACTCCCCTGTGGAGCTCGAAGCGCTAGGGTTTGAGGGTGTGGGACCCGCGGGCACAAGGCGGCGGCAGCTTTATAGGTCGGGGAAATGCGCCTAGGCGTGTGGGCCCGGGGGAGAAGCGGCGCGCGTCCGGCTCGGGGTCGGATTCCCCCGCTTGGTCGGACCCCGACGAGAGGTCTGGGATGACGAGCGGGGCCTGCGCGTCAACGACGACAGAGGGGAGGCGCGCTGTTGGGCTGCCATGGGCCGAAAGGCCGGCTGGACTGCAAAGCGGTGAGGCGACGGGCAAACTCAGCAGGGAAGCTCGGGGTGAAAAGAAGGACTTCCAGCTGATGGGCTGAGCTGTCCAACAGCTGTCGAGCTGAGGGATGGCGAGCGACCTGAGCGGCGGAGTCCGGGGACCTTGGCCGGACTTCGGCTATCGGGCCGCGAAGCAAAAATAGGGAAAGGGGGATGGAAGGAGGAAAGAAACTTTGTCATTTTTGAAAAGGATACACTCAAATGAATTCAAATTCAAATTTGAACTCAAGCAAACAAAAATAATGCACCAGCATGAATGCAACAATAAACACCTATAGTTCATTAATTCATTTAAGAAAAATAATTAAATGCCTAGAAAATCAAATATCACCTTAAAATCGTTAATCAAGAGAATTGTTGCTAGCAAAATTTTATTAAATGCATAAAGAGAAATTTAGGGTGTTACACAAATACTTTATGGATCGTTAAGAGTGGACATCAATCTGATGAAATTATATGAACAATTATATTGTAGAGAATGTGCAATATTTGCAGCATGATAATTGAGATAACCCATGGGGTGTGGCTCTTGACTGTGGCGTTTAGCCGAAAGCATGCAGTCAAGAAAGCGTAAAATAGTTGTTAGAACAGGACTTAGCTGTTCAATGTAGATCGTCGTCGTGTTTGGGATAATAAGCCCCCGAGCGTCGTCTGGTTGCCGTCGTGACCGAGCTGATGGTCGGCGATGAAGCTAATCAGTCGGGATCGATACCCGACCGATTCTTGGTCGTGGGCGCAGCTCATAGGACTCGTCTCTGACTCCGTTGAGTCGGATCCGAGTGGTCGACGTAGTCAATCATGGACGCGTCGGCGTCGATGTAGCCGGGCGTGTGACGAAGTTGTCGGAGACGCGATGGTGCCGATCGTTGATGGCATGAAGCCGTGCGTGGCGAAGGCATCCGAGCTGAAGTCCTGATTTGCACATGTACAAAACAGAACGTGGCAACGTGCTCCATGTAATCGACGTTAGCCATAAAAAATAAGAGATGTAGAAATAAATAGAATATCAACTAATGCTTCTTGTAAATGAAGTCCGTATCAACATCCTTTGGCCGGTCCTTGGCCGTGCAGGACTCGGTTCCGAGCCGTCACGCTCGTCGAGGAGTTGCGAAGCTTGCCGCTGAGTCGTCATCGTCATGGCGTCACAGCGTTTGGCGCATACGACGTGCTCTTGAATCCGATGGTCCGTCGAGTCCTCGCGACGTACGCAGAATTATTGAAGAAGGTAATCTTCGTCAGCCGTCATAATAAGGAAGGAAATTGATATAGAATAGATTAAAGGAAAAGAACAGAGCTTCCTGTTCAGGTATTTCATCGAAATCCCTTTTGGACGTGAGTCTGCATGCAGCACGCGACGTGCATGCTACGTGAAAAACTCGCTTTGGTAACGGGCATAGATTGTCTTTAGTAACGGGCAAAGCGTCCGTTACCGATCAAGTGTTATAAATAAGCTAAGAAAGGTAACGGGCAGATGCCCGTTACTGATAAGACATATTCGTAACGGGCATTAAACAACAACCGTTACCACAACTAGCCACCGGTCACGTGAAATGACTGTTTCTCTGGGCCCACAGGGAACTTTGGTAACGGGCACCAAAGCACAGTCCGTTACAGTAGCTCAATATCGGAGACGCCTGCTGTGCACCTACGTCTCCACTATCTTGACGAACTGAGACGCGTCTATTTCACGCGTGTCTCAGCACATATAGGATTCGTAACGGGCATCAAACAACGACCGTTACCACAACTAGTCACCGGTCACGTGAAATGGCTGTTTCTCTGGGCCCACAGGGAACTTTGGTAACGGGTATGAAAACAGAGCTCGTTACTGTGAAATTAACATCTGAGACGCGTTCCGTGAACCTGCGTCTCCTCTGTCTCGACGAAATGAGACGCGCATCTGCTTTCTCTCGATTAAAGGAGACGCGTGCTCTCAACCTGCGTCTCCTATATCTCGATGAACGGGCCAGGTCCTGGGGCCCACCGGTCAGGACTGGTAACGGACTTTTACACTGCCCGTTACATTGTTGGCATGTTTGTAACGGGCTTTCCGAATGAAGCCCGTTACTCACTGATCAGTGTTTGTAACGAGCTTTAATTAACGCCCGTTACATATACGTAGGCCACCCCTACAGTAACCTGTCCGCTTGCCGGCTGCATCCTGGAACCAGCCAGGATTTGGCAGCCATCAGGGGCTGCATCCTGGAACCAGCCAGGATATGGCAGCCACCACAGCAAAGAGACATCACAAACACATTCTCACACCACAGATGTAGGCAAAGCAAGATCACATTTATAGAGAAGCAAGATCACATTTATAGACAAGCTAGGATCACATCAAGTTTCAAGTTACTCTCATCAGGGCTTGTTTGGATGGAGTCATGAGAAAACTGCCTGAACCAGGCAGTATCTGACCCCGACCAAGCAAACCAAGCAGGTTTCTCAGGCAACAACACCTGACTAAAGAAGACTGAATGAGTTTCAAGTTTCTGGCTACAATAAACTCACGGTGCACCATTGTATAAGTTGCCCTTTCGGTCGATGGTCTCCTTAAGAATGTACTCGCACAACATCTCCCAGACACATTTTAGATCTTCTGTGGAAACATCTACAGGAGATTTGAAATCCTACAAAATACAATCATTTATGAGAATACAAGTAGAAATCAGTTTCTAAAATCAGATGGATAATATGAGCAGAGACAAGGTTGAGCATTATTATCTACTTACAGCAGTCTTCTTGATGTCAGGTATGTCATCGAGTAGTCTTAACATATGGAATGCCACATGGAATCCACACAAAGAGGACCCCCATGGCTGCTGAGCACACTGCATCGAGGTACCAAAATGACAAGTTAATACAGTACCAAATAGGTAAGAAGGGACCATAAAAAAATCTCGGTCTTACAGCGAGATTTGTTTTGTGCTTGAGTGTGGCTTTTGCCTTTTTTTTCTTTCCTTTCGTCACTCCGTCCTGTGCATGTTCACCAAAGGCCCTGCATGATCAACAATACCAATCAGAAACACTAAGAGATTGAATTTTTGTGAACAAAACCAATAAATACTGTACCAAAGGCCCTGCATGGTCAGCAATACCAATTAGAAACACTAAGAGATTGAATTTTTGTGAACAAAACCTACAAGAAACTGACCAGTTCACAACAGGTTGGAGGTCTGGGAACTTTAGCGGGGGATGTTGTTTAGCAGAATCTAGATACCAAACCTCTTTGAACTTCATACAGATGATCACTGTTACCTAGTGGCTAGTGCAATAGGCACCCACCACGTAGTCGTTGTTCATTGCATTTGAGATTTCTTTGCCAACTTGGCGAGAATGCTAAGAAATATTTGTGGAAGTAAACAAATCTGGATCTAAAAACCCAACACTGATCTGCATCTCCGCTGCCTTGTCCATCATTTTCCTACAAAAAATCAAATTGTTAGCATGCATGAACTTTGTGATCAAAATTAAAGAAATATCTTTTTAGGTTTTAAAGGACTTACAATGTCCACAACCTCATGAAGGTAACATCCAGAGAAGTCAGGGTTATAAGGTTATACACGCTACTGAATGCAATGTTTAACATTAAAGCACCACAACCACTTTTAAAGTAGTCTTGATCCACCTTTGCTGGAAAGGCAAGTTTATCCTTACTGTGTTCCACGACGTAAGCATGCAACTTTGCACAATTTGGTCCAGCAGCCTCTAAGTTTGCTTCTGACAACATAGGTGCACCAGACTTGTATTTTGGTCGTTCCTGTTCTATCCCAATAATATAGTTAAGAATCTCATCTTTAGACAGAGGTTTCCTGGCCTGGTTCCCCTTCTGCAGTGGAGATTGCCTGGGCTCCTCCTGTTGGAGAGGCTGCGGTACTTGTTGCATCTGCTGCTTAGGGGGAGATTGCCTGCGCTCCTCCTCCTGCTGCTGGAGAGGCTGCTGTTTCGTCTGTTGCTTATCCTCATGTTGCAGCTGCTGCTTAGGCGTAGTTTGCCTGGGCTCCTCCTGCTGTTGTCGATGCTCCTGCTGCTGGAGAGGCTGCTGTTTCGTCTGTTGCTTATCCTCAAGTTGCAGCTGCTGCTTAGGCGGAGTTTGCCTGGGCTCCTCCTCCGGCTGTTGTCGACGCTCCTGCTGCGTAGTTTTGCTGATCTGCTGCTGCTGTTGAGCCTTCTCTTGCTGACACTGAGCTGCAGTACCTCCATCTGATGTTGTACCCCTGCTACCTGTTGCGGCTTCAGGGTTGGGATGTCTCGTCATGGGTGGTATAAGGATCCTGTCCTTTGGCCATTAGATCCTTTGAACGAGAGCCTCAGCTAGGGTTGCTATGTCACCCCCATCAATTGGTACAGGCAGAGGGTAGTGACCCGCATTGGCCCACACATAAGTAGGTTGCACCACAACATACCCATCCTGCACCGGTACTGAATGGCATGCCTTTTGAAATGGAAAGACTTTCGCTAGTGCGAACTCCACATTAATCCCGGTGCCATCCAAAAGGCTGCACGCGGTTGGCTCTGTCAGCTTATCTATTGTGTCCAGCATAGGTGATCGACTATCACTGTGCACTTGATTCGCTTCGTCACCGTTGGCATTCCAATGATCTTGCTCTCTGCCACACGCATCTTCCTCGCTGTCATGCGCATGTTCTTCCTCGCGGTCATGCGCATCTTCTTCCTCGCTGCCATGCACATCTTCTTCCTCACTGCTACTGACAGGCGCTGGTAATTGGGAAGGAAGAAGTACATTTTTTAGTATTTCGATGCCTGATAGTCTTAGAGCATGGACAATTTATTTAAATGTTATGTCCATCATATCATGAGCATTAGACCTCTTGTTCCTCTTCTTCCTGTACATTCCAGCGAACTCTTCACCAAACCATTTACCCTAGCCAAGTGAACTAGACACACCTCGGACCCGACCTCGATGCTCTGGAGTCTCAAGTACTGCGGTGAGGATATCATCCTCCCTAACCCTAGAGAAAGAACCATCGCTACCCTGAGCTGTAAGTGTTTTCACCCTATCTGCTACCCCCACCACCGCAGGGTTACTGAATGTTATGCCCCCGCTTCCTTCACTAGTATTCTTCTTCTTCTTCCCTACCCTTGCCCGCAGATAAGGTCTCGAACGTCCAGGAAATTGGTCCCAAGGGTTCTGTTTTCCTTCTGCAGCTAGCTTTGCATCATCCTCCTCCCACTCTTTTCTTTTACCACGATAACCTTTTCTGCCCGTCTTGTGTGGCTTATTATGCAATGCTCTCTTTTGTTTCATCTCCTGGCTCAATTGCTGAAATGAAGGAGAATTGGTTTCCTGCACAAACATGTCCCAGTCTTGTTGCTGCAAAAAGGCATACTTCACAAAGGGAGTTTCCTCTTCACTCACATATTTTTTTCTTAAATGGGCCTTGAACCGTTGTTGCAAGGTTCCAATCTCTAATATAGCTGCCTTAACTGCCTTCTTGCAAACAGATTCTTCTAGATTGGCTGGGTAATCTAGCTTTTCCTCTAAAACTGTGAACAGATGGTCCTTCTCAATTGGTGAGAGATCATCAACCGCCTTGTTGATTGACACCCTCTCCCGAGCAATGAGACCACAGACCAATACAAATCTATCCCTCGCAGCATCTGGGGTATGCCAAAAATTGGCATCAAGTCCAGTTGCAGTCAACTTGTCTTCTGGCCATTTGGTTTGTGTCCTTGACCCGCGGGATCGAGTACTACTCACAGCAGTCTGTGCTGAATGACCCTGTGAAGAAGGTTCACCGACGATGGGCTGTGATGATGCACTGGAGGTAGATGAGTTTGTTGTTGTGGGAGACTGCATAGATGATATGTCAGGTTGTCAGTAGAGCAACATAAGCAACACTAAAAATCTAAACAAAATTCTTATTAGATAAATTCGTTTTCTCTGACAGGCAAAATAGCTGATACAGTCGTAAATAAAATCAGCATAGACATACACAGTTCATATTTTACTTAATTAGCATACAGGGATAGGTGCTAACCATTTTGACAGGGACACAACAATATGCTTATATATCAAAGCAGAGAATAAATTCCTTCAACTGCTTCCTTTGTCCAACTTCAGCAGCGATGGATTGTGTGTTCCATGTGTACATGCAACAAGAGGATAAAGTAATGGTCATGACATTATATATGACAGTAGTGAAACAACACTCATAACACATCATGACACCAACAATAACAATATATATGACAGTAGTGAAACAATTAACACTCACAACAAAGCATAAGACAGTCTAGTTATCACTACATTATAAACCACTGCGATGCAATTCCCACTGACATTATGTGGCCATCAGAATTAAAGTATGCTAACAGGTCCAAAGCATAACTGTCGATCTGGTACATTCAAAGCATAGCAGAATTAAAGTATGCTAACATCCTTTATACTTTTCATGAATTTACGGTGCAAAAATTGTAGCACCAGGAACATGAAAATGAATTTCAACATTTCATATAATTTCATCTGTTAGCAACAATTTATTCAAAACAGACTTGGAGCAACAAAATCCATCCATCAAATCCACAGTCAATCAATTGAAGATTAACTATTAAGGCATGTCTCCCTAATCCACCTTGACATGAATATATAGCAGATTGGGTGGACTACATTATAAACCACTGCGATGCAATTCCCACTGACATTATGTGGCCATCAGAATTAAAATATGCTAACAGGTCCAAAGCATAACTGTCGATCTGGTACATTCAAAGCATAGCAGAATTAAAGTATGCTAACATGTCCAAAGCATAACTGTCGATCTGGTACATTCAAATCATAGCAGAATTAAAGTATGCTAACATCCTCAATGTTTTTCATGAATTTACAGTGCAAAAATTGTAGTACCAGGAACATGAAAATGAATTTCAACAGTTCATATAACTACATATGTTAGCAACAATTTATTCAAACAGACTTGGGGTAACAAAATCCATCCATCAAATCCACAGTCAATCAATTAAAGATGAACTATCAAGGCATGTCTCCCTAATCCACATTGACATGAATATATAGCAGATTTGGTGGCCGAGGAGAGAGAGGGCGTTGGGGGTTCAAGCAGGACTAACCTCTGTCGCGAATGAAGTAGTTGTTCTCGTGATGGTCGGAGGGGCCGGATCCACGTCGACTCGTGGCCTGAGGCGGCCGGCTCGTCGTCGTGGCCGACGTCGACGGATCCGCGTCAACCGTCTTTAGGTTGGCCGGGAAGACGTCCGCACGCCAGTAACCGCGTTCTCGTCACCGCCGTCACACAGGGAGCGGTGGGGCTGGAGAAGAGTAGGGCTGCGGCGGGGAGAGAGCGGCGAAGGCGAGCGGGGAGAGAGCGGCAAAGGCGATCGGGAGAGTGGCGGCGGCGGTGGGGAGAGTGCGGGCGTTGTGGATCTGCCTAGCGAGGAGCCGAATATGAACGGCGCGCGTAACTGTGTTTAATGAAACTACTGGCGTGCCCTTGACGGCTCTGTGCTGCAATTGGAATTCCATGGGCATTATAGTCAATATATGTGGGAAATTTTGAGCAGCCCGCGCACGGTTTGCCTGCTGACGCTGATGAGTGGGCCAGTGTCATAGGCGACGATGGTTAGTGAACCCGCATCGCCTTTGTTGGGAGTTGGGTCCGGCGGGCGGGCAGCGGTTATCTTTTTATTTTGGCTGCTGACGCTGACGCGTGGGCCAGCCACTATTTTTTTTCGAATGAAACGTGCTTCCCTAAAATATTAGAGCCCATAAAACAGCACCTAAAAATCATAAAAATTCGTATTTGGACATTTAGTATTTGAATAAAATATCAACAGTCACGCTTGTGTGCCCAAGATTCTTAGAATTCGTTTTTACATCCCATGTTAATGATGTAATAATTCTACTAACATCTAATGTGCTCTAAAAAATCTACAAATTGACTTGCCAACATAATTTGGGTACCTAGACTTGTCTTCAAAATTTCAAATGGTTTCGATGAAGGAATAATATACTTGTGTACAAATATCTACATCTCTCACATAGTTTCCTAGAATGTTCCTTGAACATTGAAGTTTTCCACACTTTGCAACATATTCGAACTCATATGCATTTGAACACTTAACAAAACCTTGTGGTTCACCTTAAGATTACGAAAATGCAAAGTTTCATTACAGGAGGTGTGGAAAACAAATATTATTTATATGTTGTACTTACATAGAACAAGATAAGGCATATAAACATTGTTCAAGAAACGGAATATACACTAAACAATGAAAATAATGAAAACACGGTGATTTTAGAAAACTGTAGAAAAAAAATAATCAAATTTGGACTAATTACGACGGAGAAATACATGTTACAAAATTTGATTGCAGATTAAAAAGAGAAATACCGTCGGCGACGCGGGACGGATAAACTGTTCTTCATTCTCCAATAGAACAAAGGAGGAAGCAGAGGGCACCGCCGCCCGCCGCCACCGCCGCCCCCACCGTGCCCGCTTCGGCGGTTTTGACACCCAAGAGGGCATCCCAGGCCTCGTCGGCGGCAAATGAGACCACCGCAACCTTCGATTTGACTCACAAACGTGACAAATCAAATATTATCTATCAAAAACTGATTAAAAACTGACATCCCGATAAAATCAAATCCGCATTTAGTAATTTCTAATAATTTACATTCAAGATAGATAATGTTCATTGATGCTTGCGCCTACATCCCGATGTTCATCCTGCTGACGGCGTACTCCACAGCGGGGCGGAAGCTACGCGTCCAGAGGTCAAACTCATGACGGATGCGACACTCGGCGCTGCAGTAGTGGATGATCTCTTTGGTATTCGGCCCGTAGCGCCTACATCCCGCTGCCCAAATGCAGATGTGGGGATTCTGGACGGGCAGCAACGGAATGTCATTGTCGCCGTCATCAAGCCAGTACCACCACGCAATGTTGTTGAGATCCTGGTTGACGAGGTAGCGCAGCCGCCGCAGGTTGTGGTTCATCCACCGACCGTCAGGGGGCGACGGGCCGCCGCTGATTTCCTGGAGCAGTGCCATGGCTTCGGGGTCCGCCGGGTTGCAACGGTACTTCAGCATCGCTAAGAAGTACTTGGCACCGGAGTCTTCAGCAACGGCATCTCCGATGAGCTTCAGACCCTTATCGGGGTTCCGCCGCCTCATCAACCTCTACATCCCCTCGAAGCACAATGCCTCCGGATGATTGGCCTCGCGGAAGTGCTGCTCAAAGCACGACCTGACGTAGCGATTCTTGCAATCCCGACGAAGATCACGCAGCGACACGTGCAGTAGTACCTCATCGGAGTCGCAGATGTGCCGGAAGGTGCCACAGATTTTATTGCGAAGGTTCATAAAATGGAAGACGGGCTTATCCTTGATGGAGTGGATGATGATCTAGGTGACAAGTTCATCTGGCAGCAGCTGCATCAAGCACACCACGGGCATCAAGGAGAAGGGAGGAAATAGAAAAGTGACGGGGTTTGGAAATTGAAAGGCGACGAGGGTTGAAGTTGAAGGCGACGAGGGTTGAAGTTGGCGACGAGGGATGAAGTTGGCAACGAGGATTGAAGTTGAAGGCGACGAGGGATGAAGTTGGCGACGAGGATTGAAGTTGAAGAAGGCAACGAGGGTTGAAGTTGAAGAAGGCGCCTCGGCCATGTAATAAAACAATAAATGGAAATTGAAAAGGCGCCGCAGTTTGGCTGCTGCCGTTGACGAGTGGGCCCGACATCATTGCCCCTGCCCCTTCTTCCCGCGTAATTGAAAGGCGACGCGTGGTTTTGGACGGTTTTGCGCCCGAAACGGAGCCCGATGCGCAATCGAGTGGCACGTACTGGCAGCAGTGGAGTAGTGGGTGGGAGCAGAGGCACCTGACGGTTCCGCGTCTTGTCAATATAACTCCCCTGCCTTCCCCTGCTTTCCCCTGCTTCTTCCATAAGCTTATCATCTCTTTCGCTTCTTCTTCCTCCTCGCGATCCACTACTACAAATCTTCGGTCACCGAGAGAAGGAGGAGATGGCGTCGAACAGCCCGCCGCCGTCGAAGCGGGGACGAAGGGAGGACGACTACGACGAAAGCCGCCGTCGGAAGAAGTTGGAGAAGGGGAAGGAGCCGGTGACCAAGGACGCCGACGAGGAACCGTTCTTCGACGACACTAAGTTCGCCGTCGACCTGCTCAGGAGCACCTTCAGAAAGCTTGAAGATGTTGGCGCGGCCTTCGACATCAAGGCGCATCATGATGTGTACAAGGACCCGAGCGTGAAGGGTCTCGCCTTCAGGATCCACAGGTTGGCTGAGAAGCTCGAGAACCTCCCCGTGGTCAAGCAGGCTGCCCGCCGCCACTTCGTCTTCGACGACGGCGGCTCCGACGGCAGCCACGGCGATGACGACAGCCACGGCGGCGACGACGGCAGCCACGGCGGCGACGACGGCGGGACTCCGACTAATTGATAGACTCCTCTACCAATTAGTAACAATGTGTGTGTGCTTTTGTGTCTTCGTCAGGTTGTTGGACATGAACTGCTTAGTTTGTCTGTCGATCATGAACTGCTTAGTTAATTAGTTTGGTTGTTAGATTTTGTATGTCATGAACTCGATCTAATAGACGCGAGTAGATGCATCCGCGTTGTGATGAACTGTGTTATGTTGTGATGAACTGGAGATCTGTTGTGATGAACTGGAGATCTGTTGTGATGAATTAGATCTTAGAGACAATGGATAGTCATTGCCGACGCAGGTTAGCCTGCTGACGCTAACGCTGACGAGTGGGCCAGTGTCATTGGCGACGATGGTTAGTGAACCCGCATCGCATTTGTTGGCAGTTGGGTCCGGGCGGGCAGGCAACGGTTATCTTTTTTATATTGGCTGCTGACGCTGACGCGTGGGCCCGTCACTATTTTTTTGGAATGAAACTTGCTTCCCTCAATTATTAGAGCCCATAAAACAGCACCTAAAAATCATAAAAATACGAACAATTCGTATTTGGACATTTAGTATTTGAATAAAATATCAACAGTCACACTTGTGTGCCAAAAATTCATATATTTCGTTTTTACACCCCATGGTAATTTTATAATAATTCTAATAACATCAAATTTGCTCTAAAAAATCTACAAATTGACTTGGCAACATAATTTGGGTACCTAAACTTGTCTTCGAAATTTCAAATGGTATTGATGAAGGAATAATATACTTGTGTACAAATGTCTACATCTCTCACATAGTTTCCTAGAATGTTGCTTGAACATTGAAGTTTTCCACACTTTGCAACATGTTCGAACTCATATGCATTTGAAAACTTAACAAAACCTTGTGTTCACCTTAAGCTTACGAAATGCAAAGTTTCATCACTAATGGTTGTGTAAAACAAATATTATTTGTATGTTGTACTTACAAAGAACAAAATAAGGCATATAAACATTATTCAACAAACGGAATATACACTAAACAATGAAATTAATGAAAAGATGGTGATTTTAGAAAAATTTAGAAAAAAATATCAAATTTGGACTAATAACGACGAAGAAATACTTGTTACAACATTTGATTGCAGATTAAAAGGAGAAATGGGAACTGTTCTTCATTTGAATAGAACTGGGCCCCACAGTCATTAGCGACGCGGGGCTGATAACCCGCGTCGGCTTTGCTGCTCTCCCGAAATTTTACACAAATAATTCGAGCATCATACTAAGCTAATCTACTACTGATTTCCTATTCCAATACTCCGTTCGAACTTCACCATTTCGCAGCGGAGCCTACAGTCTTCGCTGCAAAACAGAGAAATTCGAAGCCATCCTTTATCCACGCCGCGGTTCACCCCAAATGTGCCAAGTCGAGGAGTGGATCGCACGCGCGACCTTCTCGCGCAAAGGCAGACACCCCTCGTTGCTCAGTCATCTCGACGTCGTACTGCCGCCGCCCGCGACCCGCCTCATGTACCGCTTCGCGGTGTCATCGGCGGCGGCACCGCCATTGTCTCTGTAGAGCAAGATGGCGTATAGATAGGCCGCCGCATCGTGCCCACCCTCGGCGGCGTGCCGGAGATCATTGCATCCCCTGTTTTCTATGAAGCAAGCCTCCGGATTCCCGAGATCGGTCAGCATAGCAAGGAATGCTTTGTAAGCGGTGGGGTCCCACACCCAAGAAATCTCATCTCGTATCCCCTCTATCGACAAACGCCGGCCGACGTCGCCGTGGCCGCACACGCGGCGCATGGTCGAGCAAGTACCGCGTAGGCTGCGGAGGTCAGCCAAGGGCCGTTCCGAGGTCGCACCGACGCGCGCCGCAATCTCAATGCGGAGGTCTTGAGGGAGGCCCAGCAGCAACGACGGCTGGTGCCGCCTGCTTCTTCCCGGCATGCTATTCATCTCCGGCCGGGAATGGTGACGATGAGGAGTAGGCAGTTGCTGTTTTTCGTGGGTAGATGAAGGGGCAGGGGATCTAAATTATTTTGGAAGGAGAAGATACAGGAGATTTTTTTCCAAACACGGTTTAAGTATGCAATGGAGACGATGTTTGGCTAATCCGCGTATCATTTAATTCTCCATTAGAGATGACGTTTGGCTAATCCGCGTAGTATCCTTTAATTCTCCATTGGAGACGATGTTTGGTTGATCCGCGTATCATTTAATTCTACATTGGAGTCACTGCCTCTGCTCTCAGCCATTGACTGGCAACAGTTTCCCCATTGACCGATCTTGGGAACCTTCCCGTTTCCTGTGCTCTTGATCTTATCCCTTCCTCTCTCTCTCTTTTTGTAATTGTTAGTAGTTTTTTCATGTAGTTTGACTCCTCGGGATGTGAGTACATTGGAGACGATGTTTGGTTACTCCGCATATCATTTAATTCTACATTGGAATCACTACCTCTGCTCTCAGCTATTGACTGGCAACAGTTTCCCCATTGACCGGATCTTGGGAACCTTCCCGTTTCCTGTGCTCTTGATCTTATCCCTTCCTCTCTCTTTTTTTTTACAACCGATGTTATCCCTTCCTTGTTTTTGCTATAAAAAGGCACCGACGTCTATCGGTCCTCCTCACTTCAAGTTGCTTCCTTCTTCTCTAGACCTAGATCTAGCTATATGGTTCCTTCTTCTGATACAATAAAGTGAGTCACTTGCTTCCTTCTTCTCTAGATCTAGATCTAGCTATGGCACAAAGAATAAATCTTGTAGGGTGCAAGCTTTTGCTTTTCTCTCTTCTTCCTCGTCCTCGATCTCTCAGTTGCTAGAAGAATTCTTGTGATATGGGTGATTGGGTTGCTCATCCCTCTAACACAACTGCTAGAAAAATCCTTGTGACATACCCCTTGCTCGCAGCTGTGTCCGGGGAAGGTAGCCCAGAACCTCCTGGCATCAGGAAGAACACTTGGGCTTCCTTTTGCTTTCCCCTTCTCCTCCAGGAGGAGGGATTTTTTTAAGGGATATGTTTCCACCCTCTCTGTATCTTTCTCTTGTGTTCACTTGTAAGATGAGGAAGAAGCCAGAATCTGGAGCATATCTCGTCATGAAGAACAAGCCGAAGGCGAGCAAGATCGACGACCTGCGAGCAAGATCGACCTGCGAGCAAGATCGATCTGTGTCTGTGATTTTGCATATCTCGTCATGAAGATATGGCCGCATTGTAACCTTCTGATGTATCAATGATGACTGTAATTTGTGTGTGTGTGATTTTGCATCTCAAGAGACATGCTTGTGTGATTATCTCTGTGCAGTACAATTTTTTGTATGATTTACCTACTCACTTGCAAGCATGAAGAAGAACAAGCCGACGGGGGCTGGCTAATCCGTGTCTCTTTTGATGTAATCTGTGTGTGTGATTTTGCATCTCAAGAGACATGCTTGTGTGATTATCTCTGTGCAGTACAATTTTTTGTATGATTTACCTACTCACTTGCAAGCATGAAGAAGAACAAGCCGACAGGGGCTGGCTAATCCGTGTCTCTTTTGATGTAATCTGTTTGTGATTTCGCATATCTTGCCCATAACAAAGGCGACGCGGGTTCGTTAGTCCTCGTCTCTTGCCCGTAACAAAGGCGACGCAGGTTCGTTAATCCTCGTCTCTTGCCCGTAACTTAGGCGACGCGGGTTGGCTAATCCTCGTCTATTTGATATTAACGCCCGTTACTGAACTGAAGCAGAATATAAACAGAATATATAGTATCTTAGGCAGATTATATTACAAGCAGGATTCAAATTCCACCACATCCCATATATTACAAAAAGGATTGGAATTCCACCAATACATCGCATCCTTTATATTACAAAACAGATTCCATTATATTTCCACCAATAGACACATCCTCCGGCATTACAAAAAGGATTCAGCAGAAATCAGGCTTGCTTTTTCTTCCTTGATTTCTGTATATGGATTTTTTCACTATGGTCGCTTCGCAAGTACGGTGTTTTGTTAGTTCCCAAGAGTCGGGGCTTGTATGAAGTGTCAAAGGATGGAATTTCGTCAAACTGGTTGAATTCCTCCTCCTCAACAACATTTTCAACCCCAACAATCCTTTTTTTTCAAGCATAACCACAGACCAATTCTTCTTTGCAAGGTCAGGTACATAGAACACTTGCTCAACATCGTTGGCGAAGACAAACGGTTCATTTTTGTAACCAAAGACCCGGAGATCAACACTAACATAACCATATTTGTCCTTGCTCAGAGCTCTCTTCCCATTGGTGACCCATCTACACCGAAACAAGGCTACCTTCAATCCTACATAATCAAGCTCCCATATCTCCTCTATTTGACCATAATATGTGTCTGTCTCCGTGTCATCATCATCATGACTGTCGTCGACGACGGCCCGTACACGCACACCACTATTTTGATAGACGCTCTTTTTATCCTAGGCCATGGTGTAGAACGTGTATCCATTGATATCCATTGCTTGGTATCTTGTAACAGTGAACAATGGCCTCGCTGCTAGATTCCTTATCTCGTCGGTAATTACAACATTATTGCTGCATGTCTCGACATAATCTCGGAGCCACCTGCTGAAATCTTGCATGTGCATCTTTGCAAGCCAAGCCCTACCACGGTCAGGGTTGTCTTCATGTAGTTGTCGTTTGTGCTCATTGGCAAACGGTGTAATTAGGTGCAGCTGTTGTATCACGGTGAAATGAGCCTTTTGGAAGGCATCTTGTTCCGGAGTGACTGACTTTTTCCCCATGGTCCCAACACCTGAAAGCCTACCTTCATGCCGTGAGCGAGGCACACCAATGGGGTTTTGTGGGTCCATATAACCTATGGCCCACTCCACTGCTTCGATGGTCTCGTAGCCACGAACAATGGCTCCCTCCGGAAATAACCGGTTATGTACCAATGATTTCAGGAATCCATAGAACCTCTCATATGGAAACATCTGATGAAGGTAAGATGGGCCAAGGAACCAGATTTCCCTCGCGAGGTGTGCTGTTAGATGCAGCATGAGATCAAAGAATGATGGTGGGAAGGTAGCTTCAAGCAGGCATAGGGTCTCGAAATGCCTCCTCTCTAAGTCCAATAGTTTTTCCTCATCAATCACCTTCTGTTCTATTGCATTGAAGAATAAACACAAGCTCGTGACCGCGTCGCGAACCAGTTCTGTCTTGATACCTCTAAGTGCAACAGGAAGAAGAGCTGTCATCAACACATGGCAATCATGAGATTTCATCAAGTTGAAATTCATTTTCATGTCCTTCACCGACACTAGCCTCTTGAAGTTTGATGAGGAGCCTGAAGGTACTTTCAAATCATGCAAAAACTGACAGAATTCTTTTCTCTCTGCCTTTGACAAGGTGGTTGCAGCAACGGGAAGGTTCGTCCCCGTCTCTGTTTCCTCTGCATAGAGCTCCGGCCTAATGCCCAGCTCTTTAAGATCCTCCCTTGCATTTTTATGATCTTTTCCTTTGGACTTCTGTTGTAGCAATGTTTCACAAGTAGCTTCACACACATTCTTCTTGACGTCCATGTTGTCAATCGAATGACGCACATCCAACATCAGCCAATACTCTAGCTCCCATAGAATTGATTTCTTGTTCCACATTCCTTCTTCTTCTTCTTCACCATCTCGTTTCTTTCTTTTACCAAGGGTTTTTTCAATCAGTTTGGGTAACTCCTCGATAGTTTTGATGTCCTTGACTTTCAAGTGGACCAGATCTCCAGTCACATGCAACGGCGCCTCTCGATTCTCCTTTTCCCCATTAAACTGACAATCCATGGCCCGGTATGGATGTTTCTTGCCGAGGAAACGACGGTGCCCCATAAATATGTATTTCTTTGAATGTCTTAGCCATACTGCGCAAGTATCTTCCAAGCAGTGTGGGCAAGCTGCACCTTTCCTTTTACTCTGGCCAGAGAGGTTGCGATGAGCCGGGTTGTCGTTGATGGTGGTGAACAACATGGCATGCATTGTGAACTCCTCACGCTTGTACTCATCCCAAACCTCCGGCACACCAGGCTTCCACAATATCTTCAAGTCATCAACTAGTGGCCTCAAGTAGACATCAATACGGTTGCCAGGTTGCTTTGGCCCGGAGACCAATATTGTCAGCATCATATATTTCTGTTTCTTGCATAGCCAGGGTGGAAGGTTGTACAACGACAGCACGACAGGCCAGGTGCTATGTGTTGAGCTCTGATTACCGAATGGGTTCACGCCATCTGTGCTCATAGCAAACCGTATGCTCCTTGCGTCGTCAAACCATGGGAAGTGGTTATTAATGTTACCCCATTGTGCTGCATCTGCGGGGTGCCTAAACTTGCCATCTTTCTTAAGCTCCTTTCAGCCTTCGTCATGCCAACTCAAGAGTTGGGCCTCCTTTCGTGTTGTGAACCATCTTCTCAGCCGAGGAATGATGCAAAAATACCATGCCACCCTCACAGGAGCCCCTCTGTTAGCCTTCTTCTTCTTGCCTCTGATCTCGCCGGGCTCGTTCTCGTCATCAGCATTATTATCATCTCCACCATCCTTTTTCCTCTTGTACCGATCATAGCCACACTTGGGGCACTTGTCAAGGTCTGCATAATCTCCACGGAACAATACACAATTGTTCTTGCATGCATGGATTTTTTCAACCTCTATTCCCAGATGACAGATTATCTTCTTCGCCTCATAGACAGACTCTACTATTTGGTTTCCTTCAGGTAGCATGTCTCTAAGCACATCCAATAGATGTTTGAAACTTTTGTTGCTCCAACCATGATCTGCCTTAAGCTGTAGAAGTTTTAGATCACCAGAAAGGCGAGAGTACTTCTGGCAATCAGGATAAAGGGGTTTCTTTGAATCTTCAATGAACTGCTTCAGCCTCGCTAATTCAGAAGGTGTGTACACTCGTTGAAACTCAACATCCCGCAACATTCGATCAACATTGTGCACACGTTGCAACACCTCACCATCATCGAAGCCCCTAACTTCTTGATCAGTGATATCCTCAGGCCTCAACACATTTGGTGGGAATAATGGTTCATTTTCCTCAAAAAGTCCACTGTCATCAAGGTCTTCATCATGGTCGGTAGCATGGTGTCGCACTTCACCTTCATTTAGGCAGCCTGCTTCGAGTTCATTAAGGCCTTCCTCACCATGTTTATTCCAACACGTGTAATTTTTTGTGAAACCACGTGTGACCAAATGATGAAAAATGATTTCCCGTTGTGCGAATTTCTTTTGGTTGAGACAATCTATACAGGGGCAAAGCATTGCCTGAACACCACGGTTTCTCATATCCGCCTCTGCTTGATTTAGAAAACCATTGACCCCGCTTAAGAAATTCTCTCAATCTTCTTGGGGCTGTCTGTACATCCAAGCCCGAGCAGCAGACGCCATCTGCATTCCATACACCAAATGAACATAATTCATCACACAAAAATTAAAACCGATAACACACAAGAGGATTAGGACAGCTGAAGAATTTCAATAAAAGGGGGCAATTAATTTCCACCTTGACGAGGACTTTCTACAAGGCGAGCGCGGCCGCGAGGAGGAGGATCGGAGGCGGCATTGCGGCCGCGGCGACAGCACGGAGGACGGCGCGGTCGACGTCCGCTGGCCCCTTTCGCCGTAGCGCACGCGGCCGGCCGGCCTGCTGCAGCACCGGCTTTCTGAGGAGAGAAATTAAGCGCGATCCTCAGAGCGCGCGCAGCTGGCGGTGGCGAACAGGACAGGCTGGCGGGGACATCTGAGCACATAGATCGAGCGAGTGACCTTCTGAGGAGAGAGAGCGAGTGTCGTTGTCAGAACGGGAGTGGCCTTCTGCGGAGAGAGAGCGAGTGGTGTCGGAAGGAGAAGACAGAGACGAGCAATAACAACGTGTGTCTCCGATGTGAGAAAAAAGGCGACCCTGGGTGGCAATCAAAGGAGACGAGTCCTAAGACACGAGACGCATCCAATTGGGTCGCCAGCAAAGGAGACGCATCCTACAAGCATGCGTCTCCAGTGCAAAATTATCAGTAACGGACGACTTTATAGCCCGTTACCAATACGGCAGCGATCAGTAACGGACTTAAGCAGCCCGTTACTGATAGGGCATTGATCGGTAACGGACTTTACAAGCCCGTTACCGATAGGTTTAACATTTGTAACAGGCTCTATTTAACATCCGTTACAAAGAATTCATGTAACGGGCGTTTAAGAAGACCGTTACCCGAAGTCCACATTGGTAACAGGCGTTGCGGAGGCCAACCCCAGGGTCGTCCTGGCGCGCTTATAGGTAACGGGCGCCAAACAACAACCGTTACAGATGTGGGTGGATGTAACGGGCGTTAAGGGCCCGTTACAAATGTTGCGTGACCTATTTGAGGTTTTCACGTAGTGGGCTTCAGCGACGTTGAGCGTCGGCCGCCGCCCCGTTAAGTTGCGGTTCCGCGTTGCTCTCGCGAAGTACGCATAGATCGGAAAATAACGGATAGATGCGTGAGACATAGAAAAAACAGATCAATCTACTAAAACTATTGTGTAGAACGGCTCACCCGATTCATTGATCAGATGGATTTGACGAAGATGATGACATCCATCGAGCTCGCCAAAGGATCTCGGCGTCACCCCTACCTGGTGCGCCAACTGCCAGTACAATAGTTCCGGTAGTCCACCATGGGGTAGACGATGGTGGTAGATTGTGTGGAGGGGTAGCCGGATCAGGAGCAAGATGGTAACGGGGGTAGCCGGATTGTGTGGAGGGGTAGCCGGATCAGGAGCAAGATGGTAACGCAGGAACACAAAGACACAGAGATTTATACAGGTTCGGGCCATCAGATTGATGTAATACCCTATGTCTTGTTTGGTGGATTGTATTGCGTACCGCGATCATGTATGCTGGGTGAGAGGGCGTGACCTCTCTAGTTGTTTGCCCCAATCTAGGGACCCTACTCCTCCTTATATAGTCCGGTGGAGTTGGTAGGTGACATGGATAGCTCTAGTCGGTTACTATAAAAAATCTATATGGATTACAACAGAATATTTGGGGAGTCCCGTATAGGCTCTACCATCTACGTATCTATGATACCCGGGGCGTATATCCCCCACAGTGTGTAGCTGTTCTCCTTGGTCTCATGGACTCGCTTGACGACGGAGAACAAGCACAAACCATGGCGCCATATCTCTACCTAATATTAAAGCATATTAGCAAGGAACGTTTCTGCTCAAAAATTTCGTTCGTCATCCCTTTAATGAATCGGAATCGGTCATCACCCCCAAAATCGTGAAGAACCGGCTCTATCAACCAGGCGATCAAAAGGAAACCAAAACGGACAGAGCGAACAACCAGTGCTCCTTTCTCGTGCCAGAATATCCACCGGGCCCAGCTAGGCCTGCACGCGCTAGCACCAACGGCCCATCTTAAATGATGGATTTTAGCATTTTGTGAATTCTCGAGCAGCATTATATAAATCAGGACAGAAGCCCAGAAGCCAGCAGGTTCAGGCCACCACAGCAAGCATTGCAACATACAAGAGGGAAACATATGCATCAAACAAATTTATGGGAAAACCTCAATGGCAACACATCGAACAAGAAACCAGCTGCTTTAATGTGGAAAATCCAAAAGTCAGGGGAAATTCATGAGACCAAACTAATAAAATCTTCATACATTATATGCGTGTGTGATTCATAAATTGCTCTCTAGATAGTACTAGAGGTTCTCATTACATAAAAATTTCATCATCTCCGGACTACAAGCTCGTGGGTCTCTCTATTTTCAGAGATTTCTTCCTTCTCTCATCACAGTAGATATTAAAATCACCTAAGGCATCGCTAGAAGTTTAATGACTCAACTCATTGCTCACATGCTGAGAAGTGAATATATTGTTTTGTTTTTTGTTATTGCTATACTTTATAATGAAAATGAGATATGTGACATAAATAAGCACTCCCTGCATCTGCACTAATTAAGCTAAAGTGTAGAAGAACTTTATTTTGAACTGTCGATAGTATAGTAGTTTATATCGCTGAACATTTGTTCCTATGTTTTTGAGATATTATTATTTATGCACGTCGTTCTTCATCAAGAACAGAGAAAAAAGAGTTGTACAGAGTTATGCAACTTAGTTAATTACAAAAACATTACAAAAGAGAAATGGTGCAAAACCACCACCAAAAACATGGTGGTTAACAACCACCGTACTAGAACTCAAAACCTACAGCGAGGCGTATGACAGAAAACTGTCAAACGCACCAGTGACATGGAGTATGCTTTCCCGATGCCGCTCAATCCAAAGCGAGCAACATACTGATGCACAAATCACATGACCACCACTGAGTTATAGTGGTGGTGAGAAAATAGGTAAATTAGGATTAAAAATGTGCCTTGACCCTTGAGGGGAGCAAGGCGAGTGCCGATCCATATAGTTACAAGTGAATATATTTAACTTTTGTTCTCATATTTTCAGGTGAAAGTGAGATAGGGTGCATAAATGAGCACTGCATGCATGTACTCTAGTCAAAGACGACATCTTGCAACTTATTTATGGGACTTCATTTTGGACCTCAGGACGGAACATGCGGCACGTGGCTACATTCGAGTTGAATGAAGAAGAGAGTTCATTCAATTACGGATGACTGTGGTGTGGATGGGTTTTACGGTGGACCAGGTGGTGGTATGCAGTATATGGCTATTTTTAGTAAGGGTAAAAAGGTAATTTTTGTAATCTTTTAATAAATTTGGCAACCTCGAGAAAAAAAATCGTTTATGCCACAAGAAAAAATTGATACGAAAACATTTGAAAAAAAATCATTTTTGAAATTTGAATTGAAAATACCACCATAGGGAAATGGAAAAAATTGAAAAAAATCAATTTTGAAATTTGAAAAAAATTGGCCATACCACCAGAGGGAAATGAAAAAAATTGAAATGTGCCACGAAAATTTGAAATGAAAAAAAATTGAAAATTTTCATTTTTGAAATTTGAAATGGAAAAGATTGAAATTTTTCATTTTTGAAATTTGAAATGAAAATTTCCGTTTGAAACTTGAAAAAAAAATTGGCCATATCACCACAGGGAAATGAAGAAAACATATATTCCGTTTTTGCCACCGAGATAAAACTTCCAATAATACCCCTATACCACCTATAGCACCTATGTATACCACCCTATACCACAGGTGCAAGTTGTGGTGGTATACATTTAATCTCAGTCGTCGGATCCTTTCATACTGGTTTTTTTCCAACAATGGTATAGGGTGGTACAGTCCACCGTAAAAGAGCCCGTGGACGGGTGTTTCGATCGGTGCCTCTCTGGACCAAACCAAACTTTCCAGAAATGATGTACAATGTGCTTATTGAGCATCAGGGAACAACCCTCAAAAGTAGCTAGAATGCAATGCCAGACCACAACCCTCAAAAGTAGCTAGAATGCAATGCCAGACCAGAGATGTTTCTTTCTCTTCCATCTTGCCTATGCAAGGCTGTCATGAGCTTCGTCACACAAGACCGGACATGCCGAGAACTAAGAGATTTCTGGCTCCATGCAAATCTAAGATTGGCATTACCACATTACTTTTTCCTGGGCATAGATTTAGAACTCTCATAGCGTCAACTTATTAACTATGGCGCCGAGCTGTGTTGGGAACACTCTCAGTGGAATAGGTTTGCCTGATGCCACTCATTTCAAATGCAGGGAACGACATCCGGATGCCTGCTGACTTCATTTGAGTGCTTCCGGCGCATGAGGGCTTAAGTGGTTGAAGAAAATAGGTGAAAGAAACAACGAGCTAAAAAAGAAAGGACCCAAGAGCTGAGCTGAGTGTATGTGACAAGTGAGCTATATGACTTGTGTTTTTATAATAGAGTAAGATGGATGGGAGGCCTTTTAACTTGTAGCGTTGTGTCAAATAGGTCCACCAACTTTGAAAACACATTTTTGGGTCTTAAACTTGTCTAGGCGTGCACCGCAGGTCCAAAATGCCACAGGATGCCTTTTTTGCCGATGTGGTCGTCCTTAGCTTCGTCGTCTTGCAGCAAGGGCCCACGACTGGTCACCAGTGCACCTCCACCCGGCCAGCAATGAGCAGTATCGGGCGCTGGAGAGGAAGTGAGGGAGGGAGGGAGGAAGATGGACAGAGATGAGAGAGGAAAGCCTGGGGCAACATGCGTATTTCCACGCCAGCCCGCCCCCCCATGTGTGTTATAGCTGCATTGATTCCACGTCAGCAACGCCACATCCTGTGGCGTTTTGGACCTGCGGTGCATGCCTAGACAAGTTTATGAACCAAAAAATGTGTTTTCAAAGTTGATGGACCTATTTGACACATCGCTACAAGTTAAAAGGTCTCCCATCTATTTTACTCTATTATAAAAACACAAGTCATATAGCTCACTTGACACATACACTCAGCTCAGCTCTTGGGTCCTTTCTTTTTTAGTTTGTTGTTTCTTTCACCTATTTTCTTCAACCACTTAAGCCATCAGGGCCGGAAGCACTCAAATGAAGTCAGCAGGCATCCGGATTTCGCTGCCTTCGGAATGAGTGGCATCAGGCAAACCTATTCCACTGAGAGTGTTCCCAACACAGCTCGGCGCCATAGTTAATAAGTTGACGCTATGAGAGTTCTAAATCTATGCCCAGGTTAAAGTAATGTGGTAATGCCAAGGCCTCCCATGCATTTTACTCTTTATAATAAGTAGTAGTGAGACTGCAATGGGATCATGGGCAAACACGTCTGTGTACGGTATGAAAAGTTCCTATATGTGTATATTGTGGCTGAAACTTTGACGATGAACATGAAGAAAAACTGGCAACGATAGACAGAAGCAATGAGTTAATTAATAATACATTTCACTGTACCTTGGTGTAAAATTATGTGCATGCCATTGCATGCATCCATAAAGCTAACTTGCAAAATTTGTTGGCCAGTGTTCACATGCAAACACTTCCGATAAACGAAGCTACAGGTCAAACCTCCTGGAATAAAAGCTGGAAAAGAATAGATAAACCCATCCAAGCGTTGGCCATCATCACTGCACCAACCATTCAGTTCGTCAGAACAGTTTCCACTCGATCCAGTCTGCTGTTACAAACTCACGATGGACCCTTCTCTCATGTTTTAAAGTAAATCCAAGCTCCATCTGATCAATATGTACAGCTCTTTGCCGTGGTCTTATGGGCGCGACTGTAGGCGGAGAAAGAGCACAAACCAAGCCAGTAAACTCTCTGGGATTACCATTCGGTGTTGTGCGCTTTCCAGATGCCGCTCAATCCAAAGCTAGTGATCTACAGGCTGATACACTCATCACGCTGACCTCCATTATTGAGTGTTAGCGGAGGTGAGAAACTAGGTAAAAGAAAATAGAATTGAAAATGTGATTGTGACTGTGGGAAGCAAGAAAATGTATGTTTAATTTTTGCTATTGTACTTTGAGATGAAAACTAGATATGTAACATATATAAAGGACTACTCCCTGCATCTACACTACTAGTCGAAGTTTAGAATAATTTTTGTAATTCATTATATATTGTAGACCTCAGGACCGAACATGTTTGCACATGTCTGAGAGTAATCCCACAGCAGCTTCGATTACAATTTACGTACAACACATGTTAGTTCATTCAATTATGAAACCATCTGTGTGGTGTGGGTGGCAGGTCCGGTGCCTCTGTGGGCCAGCCCAAACTTTTCGAAAATATTCAACCATTTGTACGCCAAAATGTCATTTCCAAGATACTTGATTCACGCTTGAGGACCAGCAAACAACACATACTCAAGCATAACACAATGTTAGATTGATCTTCATTTTGTGCCTATAGGCTATGCTAGCTAGGGCAGTTGCATAAGAAGGGAGCAACGTGATTCAAGGATCACTGGTAGCTAGGCTCACCCGCTGCGATGCCAGCATCAGTCTCGGTCCTCGACACATGCGCTTGTTTCATCAGCAGATTCTACGTGATTGCACCGAGTGCGGTATACCGAGAACTACAAGATCCCCATCCCCGTGTAAACCTAAGCTTAGCATTACAACATTAGAGCCTGTAGGACGTGCAATAAGGCAAGCTGTTTGTAGCATCCCAAATTTTTCTGGAATGTTTATGAATACAAAAATGTGGATTTCAAAATTTTTCGTGCTTGATGTGTTTGCTTATAATCATAAGACTGTCTTCTCGTGTTCTCTCCAAAATTCCTAGTAATAAAATTAATTAAAATGCTTTGTGTGCTAAGGATAATTTCCATCTTAGTGTGATTTGGTTCTTAAATGGATTTTTCTTAAATCTTTGAGTGTGGTTTATATTTAAAATCTAATTTCAAATATAAATCCAATGCTAATTGAACTAACTACCCTCTCTAACCATCTGGACCCGCCTAAGCCATATGGAACTCTTTAATCTCTCAGTCGGTCTTCTAATCTTTCTCAGCCTAATCTTTTCCAAAATGCTTCGGAGTTTCATAAATGAATTATGGAATTATTTCCGACTCTTTGAATTGATCCTTTGCAATTGATTCGATTTCGGAGAATAGACTATAATCCATTAGATTAAATCTCCAAGAACTCATTTGAATTACGACAATATTTTCCAGTTTCTCGAATTGATACTTTACTATTTAATTCGTTTTCGGAAAAATAGTCTAAATTCATTTGTACCATTTCTGCGAAATAAATTGTCGCGGACTTAGTTTCTCTCAACCCAAATCGCCAGCCCATCTAAAAACCTGTTTACCTAACCCTAACCTCTTCCCTTAAATACCCTCGTCTCCCCTTCGCTCCTCTCCACTTCTCTCCCAAGCCGCCGCCAACCTCTCTTTGCCTCTGCTGTTGCTTCTTTTCCCCACGACAAGCAACAGAGGGGAGAAGCTCCTCTGCAGTCGACTGCAGAGTGCAGCTCTCACTGCACGCGGGCCCTGGCGTCCGTCGGGCCCACGCGCCAGCCTCTGCAGCCGACTGCAGAGGATCTGAATCCCAACAGAGAGCTCTCTCCTCTCAATCACCATTCCTCTGTTCCTCCTCCTGCCGCAAGAAGCAAGCCAGCAGCAGGATTCATCCCCCTTTCTTTTCCCAATCCAGTCAATCAGACAGCACTCCTGTGCTTCCTTCCATCGAGCTGCAACAGAACAAACCACAGCCCTATTCCTTTCTCTCCCCACCGAAGCAATCAAGCAACAAGCAGCAGCGATCCTCCTCTTCCCTTTCTCCAAATCGGCAAATCCCAAGCAGCAGCCTGTAATTTCTTTTCTTCCCCTGAAGCAACCGAGCAGCAGCTCATATCCCTTTTCCCCTCCAGATCGAGCATGCCCTTCTCCCTTCATCCACCAACAACACCTCGTCCTTTACCTCTCCCTCCAATCGGCAGCACAAGCAGCCAACGCGCCTGCTCCTTTATCTGTCCATCACAGGATGCAGAGCAAGTAGCATCCTTGCTCTTTCCCCCACCACCGCAGCCACAAACCATAGGGAGGGGCTGAATCCGGAGACCGCCGTCGGCACTTGCGCTGATGCTGCCGTGCTGTCCAGCTGCCGCCCTTCTCTAGCCGTGACGAGGAGGTCGGAGCACCAGGGGGTGAGCGCCCCGTCCGCACCCTGCTGTACCGCGCGGACGCCGCCGGGAACGACGCTGCGGCCGCCGAGTTGATGCTACCGCCGAGAGCTGCGCCAATGGAGATGGTGCCGGAGCTGCTGCCGTGGACGACTACGTCGAGCTGGAGCACGAGGACAAGAGCCGTCGCCGCTGCCGATTCAGACACAAAGGCGAGTACGACGACGACGGCGACCGCGCTGAAGTTGAACCGCAAGCTGCTGACTTCTCCCTCCTCGCCTGCAACCTGTTCGACGAAATGCCCGAACTGCTGGTTGTTGCTGATCTGCTTCCTCTGCATCACCGTCTTTCGCCGCTCGCCGTCAAGCCAACTCGAGGTGAGCGCTGGTGCCCAAGCTCCCTGTTTGGATGAGTAGGAGGCCTTCGTGCCGTGGTGATGCATCGTGGTCGGCAATCGGCCCTTGAACCTGTGTCTCTCTTTGCTTGCACCGCGCCGCCGCGCGACCGCCGACGCTTATGTGCCGACCATCGAGTCGAGCCTTACACCTGCAGGTGCCGCTGCCGACGTTCCGCGTGCGCGCCCCGCTTGCCCTTTGTGTCTGTCTCGCCGATGAGCATGCCACCCTGCCGCTGCGCCGTTGCGGTCCAACCGCCGGTTTGCACGATAGTGCACGCGCTCGCAGGGATGGTCATGGCTTCGCCTTTTGCTCGCCGCACCCAACCTTCAGCCGTGCACTTGCCGATGCGCGTGCTGGAGCCCAACCGAGTCACCTGCCTGTTTCCGTTCCGTCGTGCACGCCGCCTCATCCGTTTTGCCGTCGTGGTCGAGCCGCCGGCTTGCACGCGAGTGCGCGTACGTGCAGGGAGGCGAAAAAGGCTTTGCCTTTAGCCCGCCGTGCCCAACCTCGAACCGTGCACACGCTTGTGCGCGCGTGAGCCGGGCCAAGCCGCCGCTCTGTCCATCTCGCCCAGAGTTCGCCGCCGAGGGCTTTTCTTCGGCTTGCATGTGTGAGCGCCATCTTGAACCCGTGCTCGCGCTTGTCCACACGCACGCACGCGAGCAAGTACGCCGGCGCTGGCGCCCAAGCCAGCAACGCCGTCCTGCTTTGCTTCGCCGCCTGGAAACCTGTTGTCGCCGTTGTGCCGGATTCCGGCCGAAGGTCGCATCTTTCTGTGCCTTGATCGAAACCCTAGGCTCGCCTTGCCGAGCATCCCAGTTCGCCGTCGCAAGCTCTGCGCGTACCGTCATCGAACTCATCGCCGAGGGCTTTTCTTTGGCCAGAACGTGCGCGCCCTGTTCTTCCCACCGGCCCAGCGTACACGTCGACGCGCGTACGCGACCATCGTCCCTAGCCGACCACCGTCGCGTGCACGCCGTGCCGAGTCGCCACTATGGCCTAGTCGTCGGCCTGCACACGTACGAGTCCACCTTCGGGAGGTAAGGCCTCACCGTTTGGCTTTCCCTCGAACCTCATCCCAAACACACGCACGCTTGCAAGCGAGCACGCCAGCGCTAGCACCCTGGCCAGTGCCGCCGATCTTCTCTGCTCCGTCGCCTTGATGTTCTTGCCGTTGTGTGCTTTGCGCGCGCGTCGTTGCCGAGCACAACACCAACCCGTGCACACGCCTGGCACACCCACGTGCATATGCCAGCATGCCGGTGACCTGTCCGCTCTTCGTACTGTCGGTCATGGCATGGGCCGCACTTAAGGGTCGACGAATCCCGAACCTTTAACCCTCCTAGCCGATCCTCTAACCCTCCTAGACCCTACCACCGTCTTCTCTCACCGGCCTTCTATGAAGCCACCGCCGGCCGGGCTGTTGCTGCCGCGGAGTGCCTCTGGGGCATTTCGCCGAGCAATTGCCGGCCACAAGTGACAGCAATTCGCTTAGTGTCATGAAGCTAATGGTTCCTGTGCTTCGCTTTTGACCAAGCCACTGCAAGCTTTCTCCTTTTTATCCCTAACCTGCGGTCTGATCTCTTTCAAAGCATGAAGCAGCAATCCCATGCTAGAAGCTAGAACTCTTGCTTATGCCATATGTCTAAGCTTAAGCCTTTGCCTTGTTCGGTTCTGTTTTTGAGACCACAAAGTCTCAGTCCCATGCTGGACTGCTAGCTTGAGTACTGTGCATAAACAAGCAAGTGTGCCAGTCGTATATGTGCTGGAAGTACATGTACGTGCTAATCCATCTTTAGCCTTACCTTGCCTGTACGTTGCTAGCTAGCAACAGTTCCTACCTTTTTTGAGCCGTAATCTTCCTTCCTGCTGCCTTGCTTATGCATGACCTTGGTCTGTTGCAATGCACAGAGCTACAGCCCGTGCAGGAAACAAGCAGCTAGAATGTGGAGCAGCCCTATTTTAATTCCAGGACATGTACGTGCTAAATTAATCAACATGTACAAGTTTTGCTCTACCTGCTACCAATGCCACCGAATTCCTTAAATATGTGTCACCTGTTTGACATATGTTCTGCTTCTATATCCAGCAATGCATGCAACCATCTTTTAGCAAGCTAACAGATAAGCTACGGCTATCCTGCTAGCTGTGTGCAGTCAGTCAAGCAAGCTGTAGCAGGCATGTATGTGCTATCTAACCTTAGGTCGTTATTTATCTTGTTTGGGTGTTGCTCGCTAGCAGCAACACTTGTCCTGTTTTCCGCCGAGCCTTATCTTAGTACCAAGTACTTGTTCTCCATCTTTCAAGTCCCGACCATAGCTTTCGCCGCGGTCGTGTTACGCCTTCGCTGTGCACGACGTGTGGGCTAACCAAGCCGTCGACCATGTCACACCTCAGCCATGTTTAGCTAGAGTCTAGTTTCTCAAACCACACCGCATCGTTTCTAGCTGATCTATCTTGCTTAATCTCTCTAATCTAACCTACGGGGCCCACAGGATGACTTGTGGGGTCCGGTTGACCTCTGACCTTCCTTTGTGACTCGGTCAACAATGATCGTTGACTAGTTATCTTAGCCTGCAAACCTATCCAAAACCTAGCTTATGGTTTTCTAACTTGCTAACTTGTGTTTTCTATGCTTTAACGCAATTAATTAAACTCATAAAATATTTCTTTATTTGAAAATCAATATTAAAGTGTTTCTACCTTAGAAAAATATGAAATCAGTTTTTGTATTCTTCTAAAATCATGAAGCACCCGTTAGACTAGCATTTGGAGTTATTTGGTTCTTTATTGCTTCTCTTTGGAGTTATTTGCATCTAGACATCGTGTTTATTTATATTTGCGAATCTAGGTCTTCCCGGAGCCGAGTCAAGCCAGAAGATCGAGAATAACTACGGAAACTTCGAGGACTACTTGCACATAGGTGTTCATGCCCGACTGATTCTGAATACCTATTAGGCATTGCTATATAGTATGCTAGCGCTTTACTTTAAATGCATGATGATGAACCTTGCACTGCCTTCTTTTATTATCCTGTCCTTGATTGCCCTACTACTACTATGTTATATATAAGTGTGTATATACGCTGAGCTTCGCGATGCATGTGTTGGGATGGAAATAGTGGTTCTTGGCGTGTGTGGGGTAAAAACCGGCAGGAGAAGGCGTTTTTGGGTACTTTGACGGGGGTGAGCTCGAAACAACCGATCTGGGATCGGGGATGAGGGTGCACTCCTCAGTGCATTCCCGCTTGTACGGTTTTCGGAGCTCCAGTGTTGGGGTTTTACTGACGTTTGGAGGACATGAGCTCGCCCCGGTCTGAAACCGAGTGGGCCAACCGCTTCACGGGACTTTTCGTACACACCACCTCGCCGAGAGTGGGGTTAGGGCCGGGTTGAGCTCGGCAAGTGCGGAACCATACCTGCCAGCAGGGTAGAGGGTATCAGTGGGGGAGAGGTGGGAGTGAGACCACCTTCTCTCAGTGCGTCTCCCGTGTGGCCACACGGGGGCATTTCACAGTTCCGGTGCAATTCCTTCTTAGGGGGGAATCGCTTTGAGGGCCGGATGCAGGATGGGACCGTAACTACCGAGAGTTCGCACGATAGGGTGGGTTCAGTCGACTAGCTACCGTCTGGATTCCATCCCGAGTTGGGTACAGGTGTACACGCTCTGCAGAGTTGTTAGATCTATACGTGTAGCCGCGTCCTCGGACATGGACGAGCCCAGTGGATTGTTGGTTCTCATGTTTTGGGATTTCTACCTCCCCCAAGTATATATCACCAAAGTTATCATGATCAACATTCATCATATTGCAAAGGATTCATTTGAACCAACCCAAAGTATAGCAACTAAGCATTTCTACCCAAAACATTTATTTAAAAGGGTTGTCTAAGGTATTAGGGATAAAATCTAGTCATGTCCTTAAAAAGGTGATTTCCATCAAATTTATGCAATACAACATTTAAATGTAAATTTTAGTTATCATGCAATTATTCAGGACAAAGAGGAATATACAGAGGGAGGAGTTCACTTGCCTTCCTTGCTTAAACACTGGGATTCTTCTTCTTCAAACACTTGCTCTTGATCCACTTCAACTGGTTGCTCACTTGAAACTGGCACGATGTCTACGAGCACACAAGAAAGCATACAATAAACAAAACAATACACCAAGCATGAAAAGCTTTAAAGAAAGATCAAGGTTTGGCTCTAGGAACACGAACTCAAAAACACTCGGAACTATCGGGAGCTTTGGATGATCACAAACAAGAGCTATGTGCTTGGTATCTTTTAATTAAGTAAAATCATGTGCATAGGTTATTTCAGAGAAATACCCTATTTAATAATTAAGCAAGTTATTTTATATTTAAAAGACGACGTAAACTTAATCTAATTTTATTTGTAAATATTCAAGTATGATTTATGCAAATTAAACATTTAATTTAAAAGAAGCATGTATAACATCTAGGCGTTCATCTTTATATTTCGAGTTGAACTAAATGAATTATAATTCAAAAACACATTTATGTTCATATTAATCAAATTAACATTTAATTAAGAAAACTCGGGATATAGCCTATGTTGCTTTTATTTGGAAAGCAAATTGCATAATCATTAGTCAATTTAAGTGTGATTATAAAAACTGAGGTATACATCTAATTAACTTTTAATTTGAAGAAATATTTAACTAGTATTAATCATATTAACTTTCTTATGAAAACACGTGTTGAACTCTAATTAGATTTTAATTAGAAAAGCATGTGTATAAGAATTTAATCATATTTAATATTTAAATAAATTATAAAACAAAGAACATGTTCATCATTGGCACTAACACGTAGTTTGAGTTGATATGAACCTAACGCAACTTGAAACGGTGGAAACAGAGCTAAAACGTAAAAGATACAGTCAAAACAAGGTTCTAAAACTGACGGACTTGAAAAGACGGTCGCATGGACACCAAGAACGCTTAAAACGGATAAAAGATGCAAAAGATATGGCTAAAACAAGGTTCAGGGGCTTTTCTGTGAAGAAACAGGGCTTCCAGGGGCTTAACTGCAAGAAATCAGGGACTAAAACATGATTACGCATATAAACCGAAGGTCTATAGCGCAAAAAGACAAGATTGGACCTCTGGTGAAGGAATCTAAAGACTTCAGGGGCTAGATCATAAAAACAGGGACTTATGTGTAAGGATTCTAATAGGTGGAAGGACCGGCTTGTGAAAAGGGAAACCATGGGGGCGTTAATGCAAAACTGCGGCTGACGCGGCTGCTGATGATTCCGTGGACCGGGCGGTGGACTTGGTCCACTGGTCCACGGTGGACCGGTTACACACGCGAAAGGGTACGCGATCTGGGCCATCGATCTTAGATCGGGCGGTCCTGGTGGCCTGCAAGCGAAAGGCGGCGGCGCCGAGCGGGAAGCTCGCCGGAACATCGCCGGAGAAGGTGTTCTCGAGCTACGGTGCATCATTTGCGACGTGGATTGGACCGGGAGGAAGAGAAGAACGGCGCGAAGCTCACCAGGGGCTCGTTGACGGCAGTGGGGCGGCGGAGACGATGTGCGGCGGTGAGGGGCGGACGGGATGCCGGGCGCACGCGGAGGAAGGTGCTCCGGCCTTGGGTTGTTGCCTCTGGGCGTCGGGACGTTTTCCTCGGAACACCTGTGCATCAAACGAAGGGAGAGCCCGGGTGAAGAGTGGCCGGACGACGACGAACTGCGGCGGCGGGATCCCGGCGGAAGAAGGGAGGCGCGGCTCGGTCCGGTGGGGAGAAGGCGCCCTGGGACAAGAGAGGGCTCAAGTGAGCGATGTAAGCGGAGAAGAGAGAGGGAAAGAGAGTCAGGGGCACATTCACCGGCGACGAGGAGCTTGCACGGCCGGCAATGGCACGGCGGCGCAAGGGAGCTTCGGTGGCGGTGCTCGGGTGAAGAAGATGGCGGCCCTGTGACACGAGTTAGAGCTTCGAGTGAGTCTTTGTACGTGAAGGAGAAGAAGGGAGGGAGAGATAGAAGTACTCCACCGCCGGCGAGGAGCTCTGGTGGCCGGCAATGGCGGCGGCCGGAAAAGCTTCAAGGGCGACGGCGTGTGCGCGGGATGGAGGGGGTGCGAGAGCTCGGTTGGTGAAAAGGGAGAAGCAGGGGCTCTGGCTAGGATTATATAGGGGAAGGAAGGAAGAGAGAGCGGCGGCCGGCAATGGCCATCAATGGCCAGGGGAGGCGCCGGCGGTTTTGATGGCATTCAAGAGAGGAGAAGGAGTAACTGAAGGGGAAAGATGGGGAGGAGTGGCGCCGGGGCTTCACTGCGCCTTTATGGCGGGCTTGAAGGCGGGGAAGGGCGAGAAAGGAGGGGAAACGGCCGGCGGGGGAGCTGCAGTGCGGAGCAGGGGAACCGGCTGGAGGTGAGGGACGGGCCTGACAGCCGGGCCCCATATGTCAGCGGTCGGGATAAAAGAAAAGGAGAGGGGCTGCTGGGCTGGCGAGTCGGCTCGGTGGGCCGCGCGTGCTGGTGATGGGCCGCATGCGCGCGGGTGAGGGAAGAAGAAAGAGAGGGGCCGGCGGCCTGTTCGGCCAGCGGGCTGAAAAGGGAGGGGGAAAGGGTTTGAGGAGGGTTTTGTTTCTCTTTTTTTTTCAACACTTTTTCCTTTAAAACCCTTTTCAAACTTAAACACCATCAAACTTTTCCAAAATTTTCAAAACATTTTAAAAACTTTTAAAACTTCACACATACAAACATAAGCCATGCATTTCAAAATTTGATGCACAAACAATTATTGCCTCTAAAATTATTCAAAAGTGATATTTAAATATTTAAAGGCTAAATTTATTTGATAATTTATTTATCCTTAGAAAACAAAAACTAAAACACCATGTTGCTACATTATTTTGGTGATGGAATTTTAGGGTGTTACAAATCTACCCCCTTAAACAGAATCTCGTCCCGAGATTCGGAGAGAGAAGAAACAAGGAGTAGGGAGACAAACAAGATTTTGATGGTAGAGTGGATAGTCTTTCATCTTTTCGTGTCGTGGGTAGAATCTCCATGCTTGCATCTTCAACATCTTGGATCTTGAATCTTCATTAGAGAGTGAGATTAGGGAGATAAGAGTAAGATCTTCTTTTTCTTCAACTTGCTTCCATGTAGAAATTGATGATGACGATAACATCTACTTGCTGACGTTGGTGTTGTGTTCACCTTCCATCTTGATGTCCTCCGTTGAAATAGCCCAAAGAAAGGATGATAACAAGGAGGTAGGAGGTACAAAAGGAAAACCCAGATTTGAACCCAAACTATCTTTATTAACCTAACAATTTATTTCTTGTTGCATTTGTGGCCATCACTCCACAATGCAACTCACACAAGCAAAGATCCAAATCAATCATGTGTTCAAACAACAAGCATTAACACAACGATCGTCCTCACAGGAACGTTTCTATCGAAGTTGATAAGAGGTAGGCAGTCTAAGATCTTATTTTAGACAACACCGGTGGTGGAGATTTAGCTGATAGTACAAGAACCAAACTTAGTATAGATCAAAACAAAAAGATGTGTTTTAACAAGAAAATAAAGAATAAATTAGATTTTTATGCGTAAATAAGTTAATTTTGAAGGATGACAGGCTTTCTAGAACATGAATCCTTACTTTTCGACCATTTCTAACTTAAGGCTACGTCCTACAGTCATTACTGCTCTGATACCACTCTGTCACACCTGATTTTCCGAAGAAAACCAAATGCATCTCATATGTGCGCCAGGATCAAGTTTACACACATATGATAGACGTCATGAGTGAAATATCATTAAACAGCAATAAAAACGTACAAGAGTTAAACCATTACATTATCTCTTTATTACACTCAGACGTTAGACTCGAAGGTCTTTAAAACGAACAAACGATAACTAGACGAAGCAACTCAGTCTTCAGCTTCCACAGGCACATGACTGGGGGCACGCAAGCCTCAGAACTCATCGTAGTCGCTGAAGTACTCTTCTCCAGTGTTCTCCTCTGAACAGCGGGTAAGCAAGGGTGAGCACACTTATGGTTGGAGCTCAGCAAGTGGGGGAAGATGCAAGGCTATCAAGGACAGGCTAAGGTTTACAGCGGTTAGCATTTTAATGTTTGTCAAATTTTATTAGCAAGCACCTATTTACTAGGTGTAAGTTTATACCAACCCACTTAAGCATTTAGGAAAGCATCTCATCTCAAAATCACAAGAACCACGATTTAATTCCATCTTTATGTTTGATTATCATGTGAGGGTCCAAGCCGCTCTTGACCGTGAGCACGGCTGATCGATCAGTTTTAACTCTGCAGAGGTTGTACACTTTCACCACAGCTCGCGTAAAAGTTCCGAAGAACTTTGAACCCAACCACGCATGTGCTGATCAGGCACAATACCACACTTCCGAGGTGTGATTGCATAGGGACGCTACGAAGCCTTTACAAAGGTATGCAGAAGACCAACAACCCGCGACAGTTACAGCAGCGGAGCGGACCATAACCCTCCCTAGTGGACAGCACCTTAGCAAAGGCTGCGGCCAAGAGGACCGGGCTATACCCCATCAACTCCGGCCCCCTGTGCTCCTTTCGGATAAGACTGTCAGATAATTCCACACTCCTAATTAATTGGCTAAGCCAGAGCCATATGGACTGTGGTTGCACTGTTTTCCTAGGTGGTTCTCCATATTCCAATTAATTCATATGATCTTGTTATTAACCACACACACACATATATATATATCACCAAAGTTATCATGATCAACATTCATCATATTGCAAAGGATTCATTTGAACCAACCCAAAGTATAGCAACTAAGCATTTCTACCCAAAACATTTATTTAAAAGGGTTGTCTAAGGTATTAGGGATAAAATCTAGTCATGTCCTTAAAAAGGTGATTTCCATCAAATTTATGCAATACAACATTTAAATGTAAATTTTAGTTATCATGCAATTATTCAGGACAAAGAGGAATATACAGAGGGAGGAGTCCACTTGCCCTCCTTGCTTAAACACTGGGATTCTTCTTCTTCAAACACTTGCTCTTGATCCACTTCAACTGGTTGCTCACTTGAAACTGGCACGATGTCTACGAGCACACAAGAAAGCATACAATAAACAAAACAATACACCAAGCATGAAAAGCTTTAAAGAAAGATCAAGGTTTGGCTCTAGGAACACGAACTCAAAAACACTCGGAACTATCGGGAGCTTTGGATGATCACAAACAAGAGCTATGTGCTTGGTATCTTTTAATTAAGTAAAATCATGTGCATAGGTTATTTCAGAGAAATACCCTATTTAATAATTAAGCAAGTTATTTTATATTTAAAAGACGACGTAAACTTAATCTAATTTTATTTGTAAATATTCAAGTATGATTTATGCAAATTAAACATTTAATTTAAAAGAAGCATGTATAACATCTAGGCGTTCATCTTTATATTTCGAGTTGAACTAAATGAATTATAATTCAAAAACACATTTATGTTCATATTAATCAAATTAACATTTAATTAAGAAAACTCGGGATATAGCCTATGTTGCTTTTATTTGGAAAGCAAATTGCATAATCATTAGTCAATTTAAGTGTGATTATAAAAACTGAGGTATACATCTAATTAACTTTTAATTTGAAGAAATATTTAACTAGTATTAATCATATTAACTTTCTTATGAAAACACGTGTTGAACTCTAATTAGATTTTAATTAGAAAAGCATGTGTATAAGGATTTAATCGTATTTAATATTTAAATAAATTATAAAACAAAGAACATGTTCATCATTGGCACTAACACGTAGTTTGAGTTGATATGAACCTAACGCAACTTGAAACGGTGGAAACAGAGCTAAAACGTAAAAGATACAGTCAAAACAAGGTTCTAAAACTGACGGACTTGAAAAGACGGTCGCATGGACACCAAGAACGCTTAAAACGGATAAAAGATGCAAAAGATATGACTAAAACAATGTTCAGGGGCTTTTCTGTGAAGAAACAGGGCTTCCAGGGGCTTAACTGCAAGAAATCAGGAACTAAAACATGATTACGCATATAAACCGAAGGTCTATAGCGCAAAAAGACAAGATTGGACCTCTGGTGAAGGAATCTAAAGACTTCAGGGGCTAGATCATAAAAACAGGGACTTATGTGTAAGGATTCTAATAGGTGGAAGGACCGGCTTGTGAAAAGGGAAACCATGGGGGCGTTAATGCAAAACTGCGGCTGACGCGGCTGCTGACGATTCCGTGGACCGGGCGGTGGACTTGGTCCACTGGTCCACGGTGGACCGGTTACACACGCGAAAGGGTACGCGATCTGGGCCATCGATCTTAGATCGGGCGGTCCTGGTGGCCTGCAAGCGAAAGGCGGCGGCGCACGGCCGGCTTGCGGCGGCGCCGAGCGGGAAGCTCGCCGGAACATCGCCGGAGAAGGTGTTCTCGAGCTACGGTGCATCATTTGCGACGTGGATTGGACCGGGAGGAAGAGAAGAACGGCGCGAAGCTCACCAGGGGCTCGTTGACGGCAGTGGGGCGGCGGAGACGATGTGCGGCGGTGAGGGGCGGACGGGATGCCGGGCGCACGCGAAGGAAGGTGCTCCGGCCTTGGGTTGTTGCCTCTGGGCGTCGGGACGTTTTCCTCGGAACACCTGTGCGTCAAACGAAGGGAGAGCCCGGGTGAAGAGTGGCCGGACGACGACGAACTGCGGCGGCGGGATCCCGGCGGAAGAAGGGAGGCGCGGCTCGGTCCGGTGGGGAGAAGGCGCCCTGGGACAAGAGAGGGCTCAAGTGAGCGATGTAAGCGGAGAAGAGAGAGGGAAAGAGAGTCAGGGGCACATTCACCGGCGACGAGGAGCTTGCACGGTCGGCAATGGCACGACGGCGCAAGGGAGCTTCGGTGGCGGCGCTCGGGTCAAGAAGATGGCGGCCCTGTGACACGAGTTAGAGCTTCGAGTGAGTCTTTGTACGTGAAGGAGAAGAAGGGAGGGAGAGATAGAAGTACTCCACCGCCGGCGAGGAGCTCTGGTGGCCGGCAATGGCGGCGGCCGGAAAAGCTTCAAGGGCGACGGCGTGTGCGCGGGATGGAGGGGGTGCGAGAGCTCGGTTGGTGAAAAGGGAGAAGCAGGGGCTCTGGCTAGGATTATATAGGGGAAGGAAGGAAGAGAGAGCGGCGGCCGGCAATGGCCATCAATGGCCAGGGGAGGCGCCGGCGGTTTTGATGGCATTCAAGAGAGGAGAAGGAGTAACTGAAGGGGAAAGATGGGGAGGAGTGGCGCCGGGGCTTCACTGCGCCTTTATGGCGGGCTTGAAGGCGGGGAAGGGCGAGAAAGGCGGGGAAACGGCCGGCGGAGGAGCTGCAGTGTGGAGCAGGGGAACCGGCTGGAGGTGAGGGACGGGCCTGACAGCCGGGCCCCATATGTCAGCGGCCGGGATAAAAGAAAAGGAGAGGGGCTGCTGGGCTGGCGAGTCGGCTCGGTGGGCCGCGCGTGCTGGTGATGGGCCGCATGCGCACGGGTGAGGGAAGAAGAAAGAGAGAGGCCGGCGGCCTGTTCGGCCAGCGGGCTGAAAAGGGAGGGGGAAAGGGTTTGAGGAGGGTTTTGTTTCTCTTTTTTTTTCAACACTTTTTCCTTTAAAACCCTTTTCAAACTTAAACACCTTCAAACTTTTCCAAAATTTTCAAAACATTTTAAAAACTTTTAAAACTTCACACATACAAACATAAGCCATGCATTTCAAAATATGATGCACAAACACTTATTGCCTCTAAAATTATTCAAAAGTGATATTTAAATATTTAAAGGCTAAATTTATTTGATAATTTATTTATCCTTAGAAAACAAAAACTAAAACACCATGTTGCTACATTATTTTGGTGATGGAATTTTAGGGTGTTACACTGCGTCACTGCGTTGCTTGCGGAGCTCGTCGCGAGCGACGGATGAGCGCGCGGTGGTGAGGCTCGGCCCTCCAGCGAGCGCCGCTTCTTGTCCCTGAGCTCATACTCCGGCGGACGAGAGAGGATGAATGAGGGAGGGATCGGAAGAAGAGGAGTGAAGAAGATAGGGGCATTTTGGTCCAAAATTTTGTAGAAACACATCGAAGGGGTAAGCAGTGGTATATTTCAGACAAAGAGTGAATTGTAATGGTATAATTATGAATAGACGAATTGTAATGGTATATCTCTAAGTTTTGAAAATTGCAATGGCATCAAACCAAATTGTTCGCACCCAAAATTGGCAGGACTGAGTCGACCGGTCAGACCTGTGGGCCCCACCGGTCAGACCGGTGTGGTCAAAGTCCACGAAATCCTATTTGGACTTCACCATTGGATAGGTCTCGTCGAGTAGATCAAAATCCATATGTGGAACGTCCAAATCAGAGTCCGGATGAGGGAGATATGACCTCTCCAAGATCTACACGCCGGGTGCACCGGTCTGACCGGTGCCCTTCACCGGTCAAACCGGTGCCTCCCCGATTCCGAGCCAAATTGAGGAGTCCTGATAGATTAGGCTTGTAAAAGGATTTCCTTGCGGGGCAAGACCTCCCCACCCTATAAATATAAAGGGCCACGGCCGATTGAGGTTCATCATCCAATCGATCAAATACATTTACCTTTTATTGTCTCGTATTTACTTTTACCTCTTCCCAACTTTTCCAATCTACTACTTGTTGTTCTTCCTTCGTCTCCGCGACGTCTGAAGGCGTTCTAGGTGGCCTTGCCGACCCTAGAGCAACCCTACGTGCGTCTCCCCGACGGGATCCTGCCCGGGCGACGTTCGGAGGTCTTTTGCCGGTTTGCCCCGGCAAAGGTCTGACCGGTGACCCTCACCGGTCTGACCGGTGCGCAAAGGTCTGACCGGTGACTCACACCGGTCTGACCGGTGCTGCGTATTGTTGGCCGCAAATCTGTGCCAACAAATTGGCGACTCCGCTGGGGTGCGAAGATCTGGCTATCCTAACCGATCTATCCAACTCCGGCGACATGTCTCGGTGTGAGCTAGATAAAAACAACATTGTCGACTTCACGGATGAAGAGCTCTCACCAGAAGATCGTCAAGCTATGGAGGACTTCATGAAGCAAAAGGCCGAACGAGATCGCCAAGAATTAGAAGAGCTCATGAAGAAGAAGGCTGAAGAGGATCGGCTTCACTACTTGTCGCACTTCAAGAAGAATCGCGAAGGCAAGGTGAAGAAGATCAAGGACATCACCTTCGACACTCCACCGCCTGAGGTACCACCCAATGTGAGCACATCGTTATCTCCATCCTCTTTTGTTACCGTCAATGATCTTACTACTGTGATGGATAGCTTTCGTTTATCTATGATTGAAAATATGCAAAACATGGTAGATAAGAGTCTCGGTAAACGGGTAGAGGGTGACGATAATATTGCATCTGGTTCTAAAACTGTGGCACCTCAGACCCCACCTATTAATTCATCGGTTGCACAAACAATTAATCCTCAGTATGGCATGCCGTTGAATTATTTTGCGGGACAGTCACCACCGCCGCCGTTTGGTCAGAACAGACCGGTCAGACCGATGGGTCCGACCGGTCAGACCGGTGCCAGTGCTGTGGTGCCTTTTCCCTCGTCTCCGGAACCTATAGTTACTATTCCTCCTGTTCAGGCTGCTTCTGGCCGATCTGGTGGAAATACTTCAGTAGCTCAAGGTATTCCAATTATGGTTCCGTTTGAGACAGGCGTTGGGTATGGTTACGCACCTAATCCCCAAGTTAATAGAACGTTTGCAACACCACACTTCTGGCTCATGCATACAGCCGAATGTGGGGCAATCGAATGCTTCCACTACGCCAATGCCAACCACCATCCAGGAAGTCATCGATAGGTTTAATGCTAATCTTGCTAAACAAATGAAAGATGACTATGGGATAGAAGTGAAGAATAAAAATCTTTCATATAGAAAACCGTATCCTTCTAGTTTTGATTCGGTTCCCTATCCTATTGGTTGGCGTTGTCCTGAATTTGTAAAGTTTAATGGGGATGATAGCAAAACTACATGGGAGCATGTTAGTCAATATCTTGCTCAACTAGGAGAAGCTAGTACCATAGAAGAAATAAGAGTGCGTTTATTTTCTTTATCTTTAACTGGCAATGCTTTTTCATGGTTTGCTTCATTACCTGTTAACTCTATTCGTACTTGGGAACAACTAGAACAAAAATTTCATGACCACTTTTATAGTGGAGATAATGAGTTAAGGTTAAGTCATTTAACATCGGTTAAGCAAAAGCATGATGAACCTGTTACTAATTACATTAGAAGGTTTAGAGAAACCAAAAACCGTTGTTATAATCTTGTTATCTCCGAAAGGGATCTTGCTGAATTAGCTTTTAATGGTTTACGATCCCATATTAGAGAGAAATTAGAGGGTCATGAATTTATTGATGTTGCCCAAGTCTTAGTAAGAGCTTTAGCTCATGAAAGCCGAAGCAAAGATACTCGGCTCAAATCTGATCGTCCTAATATACATATGCTAGATTATGAATCATCGGACGATGAGAGTAAAGAAGTGTGTGCTGCTGAATTTACTTGGTTACCTAATGATAAGGCAAACACTTGTGCTTCTCTTAAGCCGGCTCATAAGAGTCGGGATGAGATGAAATTTACTTTTGATGTGGCTAAGTGTGATAAGATATTTGATGAGTTGTTTAAATCAGGTAAAATTAAAATATCTCACACTATACCACCTATTGATCAACTAAAAAGACGTGCTTATTGTAAATTTCATAATTCTTTTTCTCATGCTCCAATGATTGCAATATTTTTCGTCAGCAAATACAATCGGCCATTAATGAGGGTCGTTTGAAATTTCATGAGATGCAAGTCGACGAAAATCCTTTCCCTAACAGTGCCTTTGTTAATACTCTTGAGTTATCTAATCCTAAGGTGCTTATTCGGCCGGATCAAGCCGAAAATGCTAAAGGGAAGAATGTGATCATTGGAGACGAGAGGCAGCCTCTGGAGGTGATCTCCAAGGTTTCAGCGACTTCAACGCTTGGGGGGCAAGACAAGATCAAGACGACTGATACTGCGTCGATCGGCCTGACCGGTGCCCAGACTGGTCTGACCGGTGTCCAGGCCGGTCTGACCGGTGCCTCAGGCCGGTCTGACCGGTGCCTCCAGAAAGATTCAAGATGCTCCAAGCCCAAGAAAAAAGCAAGGCCGAGTTTTAATGAACTCCTGGCCAAATATAAGAGGGAAGGAGCTACTAAGGATCGAAGTAATCAGCCAAACGGTGCTAAGGGCGTGAAAGCACCACCAAGACATAAAGGTATTCATCACCAACGAGGTAACTTTTCACAATATCCTTTTGTTGGATCTGTTATGCCATCGTCTTGGTATTATCCTTGCTATTATTCACCTACTGATTATAGTAGTATGTACATGAATTCGTATATGATTCAATATCCTGTTGCATACTCAAATTATAATGCATTACAAAGACCGATTGTTTGCAATAGCAATCTGGTCAAAAATAATGTGTGTACTACTATTAAGCAAGGTGAGAATAGCAACAAGCAAAATGCTAAGGAGATGCAGCCGAGGTGGTGTCCCTCAGGCTTGTCTCATACTCAAAAAAGGAGGTTGCAAAGACTACGCAAGCGAGGAGCAATGGAGCAGCAGATTGAAGAGGAGCCAGCCAAGTCGACACGGACCCGGAAGGAGTGGAGACCAAAGCAGGCGACATCCTCGACTTGAGTAAATTATGTGTACGGCCGTTGTTTTGTTAAACATCGTCCTAAGTGTTTTTTAGTTTAGAAAGATATTTTTTGGCACGTATCCTTTGCCAAAAAACAGAGAGGCATATGTTCGCACCCAAAATTGGCAGGACTGAGTCGACCGGTCAGACCTGTGGGCCCCACCGGTCAGACCGGTGTGGTCAAAGTCCACGAAATCCTATTTGGACTTCACCACTGGATAGGTCTCGTCGAGTAGATCAAAATTCATATGTGAAACGTCCAAATCAGAGTCCGGATGAGGGAGATATGACCTCTCCAAGATCTACACGCCGGGTGCACCGGTCTGACCGGTGCCCTTCACCGGTCAGACCGGTGCCTCCCCGATTCCGAGCCAAATTGAGGAGTCCTGATAGATTAGGCTTGTAAAAGGATTTCCTTGCGGGGCAAGACCTCCCCACCCTATAAATATAAAGGGACACGGCCGATTGAGGTTCATCATCCAATCGATCAAATACATTTACCTTTTATTGTCTCATATTTACTTTTACCTCTTCCCAACTTTTCCAATCTACTACTTGCTGTTCTTCCTTCGTCTCCGCGACGTCTGAAGGCGTTCTAGGTGGCCTTGCCGACCCTAGAGCAACCCTACGTGCGTCTCCCCGACGGGGTCCTGCCCGGGCGACGTTCGGAGGTCTTTTGCCGATTTGCCCCGGCAAAGGTCTGACCGGTGACCCTCACCGGTCTGACCGGTGCGCAAAGGTCTGACCGGTGACTCACACCAGTCTGAGTAATCCACAACAGCTTGGGTTTCATTTTTAGACCTCAAGATGGAGCAGGTTGAACATGGCTAAGTAATCCACAACAGCTTGGGTTACATACGAGTCTCAGAAGACAGTTCATTCATTTCTGAAACGATCTGTGGTGGTGGGACTGTGGGTGAGGGGATCCCGTGTGCATCTGTTTCAGCTTTGGGAGGGCTTCCGCGACGGCACGGTAGGGTGCACTGTGCCCAGAAGTAGTCCAGAACCAACCACATGCTGATCTCTTGCCCTACGTAAGCCTAATCTTGGCATTAGTACATCAAAGCTTCTTGGGCGTGCATTACGAGCTGTGTGTCAGAGCATTGACGGTGAACAGTGAACACACCAATAATATGTGGAATACGTCTGCCCGATGCCACTCGTTCCGACTTGCAGTGCACTGTGCACGAATCCCATCCAGTAGTGTTTTCGCTTCTTTAGTTTAGTGGTGGAAGAAAATGGATGGAGTGGAAGAAATAACGAGGCGCAAGAGCTGTACTAGTGTCTGAAGTGAGAAGTGAGATACTACATGAAGGACCTACTCCCTCCGTTTATTTTTATAAGGCTTGGCAGGACTGACACGGTTTCTTAGATTACACTTTGACTGTTTAATTATCATGCGTTATATTATTATAAACTTAAAATTATAGGAAAGTATATTTGATTACAAATCTAACCATTTCAAATTTATGTTGAAAATAAAAAATGTTGGCTAAATTGTTGGTCAAATATAGTAAAATTAGAATCTTGATATGTGTGCGCACCTTTAAGAAAAACGGAGTGAGTATATTGTTTATAAGATCGCGAGGCAAAAGTGTGCTTGGCTGGTGTGACAGACTTCCGATGGAAAAGCCAGCTTGTTAATTATTTGGGAGCTTATTGTATGAAGGACTAAAAAATAATGACCAACTACTAAGCTAGGCTCATTTTCAAACTTTTAGCCGATTAGTAACCTTTAGTGCACGCTAGATTATGGAAAGTGGACATAAGCCAAATACGTACATTGTTTTTTTTTCATTAGCATAAATAAAGAGATACACTGATTTTGTGGGGGCGAAGGCGCTTGGCGCGCGGTCGTGTTCCACTATTTCTGTTTGTGTCCGTTGAGACACCAGCAATGCATCCGTTCTACAATGAGCCCCAGCTCGACTACATGTACATGCTCGGTGGATTTTGAGTCCTGAGAGCAGGCACCCAACTGTGGACTGTGTTGAAATAAAAAAACCGGTGAAGTACCTTTGCCTGATGCCACTCGTTCCGAAGGTAGCGGAATGTGAACTGCTGGACGTGCAACTTCCATTGAGTTCTTGGTGCTTTGGCGGTGGAAGAAAACAGGTGAAAAAAAAACAAACGAGCTAGAACAGCTTGGAGGGTGTGGGAGAGGAGCTACTGGTAGGAGTTCTTTTTACAGTACCGGACCAGATGATTCAGACTCAGAGAACTGCGCTGGGCTGGTGGGCGGCCGGTGCCTTGCAGCGTTGCGGGAGTCGTAGTGAGTGGGTCCAAAATTGTTGTCTCTCCTGCTTGTCAACCATAGCGATTCATGGCAACGTCATATTTCAGTAATATTATAATGTTGTTCGGTTTAACCATGAATTATTTGATTCCTCATTTTGAATCCATATTAACTTTGTGGGAAAAATAATTTGAGGCTATTTCATTAATCCATGGGAGGAAATAAAAGTCTATACATCATAAAAGTTATTACAGATTAAAATTATCATGCAACATATGCAGCCATAAAGCTAACTTGCAAAATTATGCAGGTCAATTCACATGCAAACGCTTAGATATCAATTAATATTTAAGTTCAATTTAGTTGCTGGCCGGCTTTCTAGAAACAAAACTGCATGCCAAACCTCCTAGCTGGTGTTGTTTTTCTTATTAGTTATTTCCGGTTTTTCTTATTTTGGCTGCTGGAACCGGCGACAGCCTCGGCGTCGGCGCCGCGCGGAGTCGGCCTCGAGACGGAGCTTGTGCGGGCGCGGATGGATTGGTGCCTTGGTGGTCGATGGATTGGATTTGGGGGCTGATGGCTAGGGTTTGGGGCAGCAGAGAAGGGCGGCAAAGGAAGGGCGCGGGAGAGAGCGCGCAGTGGCGGGAGGATTTGGGGCGACGCAGGAGCGAGCGCGGGAAGGAGAGCGCGCGAAGGGAGGGCGGAGCGCGCGCGGGGAGGGAGGGCGGTGGCGGCGTACGGGATCCGCTCGGCATCCTTGGAAACCTCGTCGTTTCTCCCCGGTGCGGCGGGACTCGTTTCTACGCACATCGGTACCAGGGTAGACGCCGTTTCCTGAGGAGGAAATTGTTTCTATGGTTTTTGCTCTCTCTCTTCTTTAATTCCTTTGCCACATCAACAAAAAGATGAGTTGTCAACAAAATTAATGCACATAGAAACCGTAATAAATTCCCCATTGGGACTGCCCTAATAGTACAGATGTAAGAAATAAATCTTCAATTCACTGAGTATTATTTGTGGTGAGGAAATAGGTAAAATAGGATTTAAAAATGTGTGGTGTGATGATGAGGAACAAGGTGAGTTCCGATAATAGTTATATAGGAGTATAGCTTACAAGTTGCAAAGCTAATATATCGTCCAAATTTTGTTTTTATAGATTTTTTAGAAGTGGTTTAGGTGACATAAATGAGCAGCAGCTGCATGTACACGTACTGGTCAAAGTCTGCAAGTTGAACCTTAAAACAGGATGAATCCGGCCCATCTGGCAAACAGTTTAAATTGGCGTTAATTTATTCCAACAGTCATTACTTTGCTATACGATTCTAACTCTCGTGGGTGACGAACGTTTAATTTCTCTCATATTCTAACACATGTGATTCCAAGCTTGAATGTGGCGTCATCTGTTCTTCATGATCTCATGTGGACGTCGTTGACGGGATGAACAAGCTCAGGCAGTGAACCTACCAGGAGGTGTGGGTTCTGTGTGCTTAGCTTTCCCGATGCCCCTCATTCTGAAGCTGGTAGCGGCATGCTCATGTCACATTGACCTTCACTTTGTATTATTGTAAGTGGTGAGAAAATACATAAAGTAAGATTAAAAGTATGCAAGGATGCACTGAAGGGCTGGAGTAGTTGGAGTAGTACTGTGTGGGAGGCAAGAAGTGTCGAACTGTCGATAGTTAGTTGCATAGCCTCTACATTCTACAAGAGAATATATATAAATAGTCTAATTTGTTCTTATATTTTTTAGATAAAAGAAAGTGAGATATATACATATATATGTGACATAAATATATGAGCACTCTCTGCATCTACATTCATTGTGTGCATCCTGACTCTGGCAAGAGGATCAGCGGATGAGTTAGTGCTTTGTTCGGGCCCAAAATCGCTCTGGTCTTCAAGGTCATCAAACATATTGCTGACAGCCGAATATAACGTCACATCGATTATTCACATCTGTTGCCTATAGGCAAGATTGTCTGCACTCGATGCTTTACAGCAATCTGATCTAAGCATCACCGGTAGGCTCATCCACGCCGTACTGTCTGAGCTTGTCTGCATGCACGACTGATCGAACCAGAAGCAGCATGTCGAGAGCAACATGCAAAACTGAGCTTGGTATGTATCACCGTTTCGATGTTTGCCTAGGCATGCATCCATCTTGATTCTGCCGAGCATTCACTACGGGAAAGCCGCGGTCGGCAAAGGCAAAAAAAAACCGCACGGCAAAGTCTTTGCCGTGCGTTTTTCGTCAGGGTGCACGGCAAAGAGCACACGGCAGATTTTTGCACGGTAAAGTCGCATTGCCGTGCGCCTTCTCTAACAATGCACGTTGAACTATCTTTGCCGTGCGTCGCGGGGAGGCGCATGGCAAAAAAAAGCAGCTCACGGTGCCGGTTGCAAACGGCCTTTGCCGTGCGCCCTCCCAAAAACGCACGGCAAAGATTGGCCCTTTGCCGTGCGCCTGCCCGAAAACGCACGGCAAAGATTGACCCTTTGCCGTGCGCCTGCCCGAAAACGCACGGCAAAGGTCCTATTGCGGCCAGCAGTTCTGGTCACTTTGCCGTGCACCTGCCCAAAAACGCACGGCAAAGTGTCCTCTGCATTTTTTTTGTTTTGCACGTGTATAAATCACCAAAAATCACAGGCACGTATAAGACTGAATGCAAATAAAAGCATGAGTACCATATTAAAGCAATGAGATACATCATAAGCATGGATGGCCAGCATATAAGGCACTCGATGCAGCCCTACCATTTCAACAATCAAATGAAGCAATACAATCCAATAGGGAACTCTCATTTATTTTCACCAAGTGTTTACATGCAGTCTGAGAATCTGTGAATCTTAAGCAGTACAATATGTTGGGACTTCGAAGCAAAAATGGTTAAATGTGACCATCATGAAAAAATGTACCCAAAAAAGTCAATGAATGATCTGGTAAACCATTAGCTTATTCTTGGTGGGCTCATTATAATTTTGAAGTGAGAATATATGACGCAAATAAGCTGGAGATCAATTTGACATGAACCTCCGCATTGCTGTGATGTCATCAGGGGCTCGGGGCTGGTAACTGCAAAAGAAAATGGTATTGAAGCAGCATATGTGACAACAGCAAAGGTGCGCGAATGTCAATAGTTAAGCAGCTACTATGATGATTACAAAGGTATCATTTCCAAAAGTGAAACCTGAAGCCAAAACTTCATGCAAGTCGCGTATTAACAATGAAAAAGCGACTAAAGTATGATCAGATAACTGATTAATTAGTATTCGTAACATAATCATTTTGATCTTTGCATATTTAGTTAATAGTTACACTGATCCACATTCAAGCTAAGTAACCTGTCCAGTTAAGTACTGAGTACTGACATGAGACTTTGCACTGTTCTCATTTCCAAATTCCTTTTATATTTACTGTAAGCAGTAAAAAGATTTCAATTTCTGTTAAGTGGCATTGCAAATTCATAAGCATGAGAATATTGTCATACAAGCAGCATACCCGTATGACCAACTGTTCTTTCAGATTCAAATATCTCGTAATCATTGTCACCCTGTTCAGTAGAAAAGAAGAATGGTCAAAGAAATTATCAAAAACAAGCCATGTTAAGTTTAAGCTGCTGGTTTAGCCAGAAAATGACTCAATAATATAAAAATATATAGCATGGCTTGGAAAAGAAAAAAACCACAGAAACAAACTGTAATGCGGACCTAACAAGAAGCTACATATCCACACCGACAAATTAGACACTTTTTAAAGGACAAGGCACTAATAAAGCAGATATATCTTTTTTGAAAACTGATAAAGCAGATATATCTTTTTTGAAAACTGATAAAGCAGATATATCACCTAGAAGTACAAATATAAGGAGAGATTTAAATCAACCAAGAGTCAAGGACATATAGTCCAGATCGAATGTACAGATTGGGACTAATCAGAAAAAGGAATCCAGATTTTTTCATGTAAAACAGAGCACAGTGAAAAGTTTAGTAAGGAAAATACACGGACCTATTTGTCTCCCTTCTTAGCTCAGGTTGCCGATGCCATCCCCTACAAGCACAACAATCAATCACAGATCAAGCCAAGGCGAATTAATTTAGGAACTTTGAAGAACAAAAGGAGCAGAAGCAATAGGGGCCACAATCAAGCAGAAGCGGATAAAATGGTTTGGAATGGGGGACGGAGAGACAAAGAGCAAGATAATTAGAAATAGACATGCTCATTTAAGCATCTGTGGGTGGGTAGGCTGCAGCATATAATATGTTCAGAATAATCAACAAGGAGTCAAAGATTGATGCACAGAACACAACATGTAGAAAGCTGGACAACATTGAGAGTTCAAGAATGTTTACTTTTCATATCCAGCAAAGGCTGAAGAGCAGATCTTCAAAGGCTTCTCCTCTCTTCCCATACATGCAGCCTGTTAGTGCAACAACTTGAAGCTTAAGGTAACAGCATCGTCGACAAGTCGACCAACAAGTCGATCAACCCTTGTTACTGCAGGCAAATTACCTGAAAACCAGCAAATGCATTACTTAATTTCACCAAAACTAACTGTAATGTACAAGATTCAAACAACATCATCCCAATTAAATCTGATTTTCAAAGAAACTGATGGGCATGAAGCAGTTGGTCCAAAGAAAACAAAGCTCTGCGCCTCTGCCAATTTCCACCAATGAGAAATTAATATCACTGTCAACCAACTGAGTATCATAGTGTTACTCTATCTGCATTCACGAAGGGCAACTACTTGATTATGGTTCTATAGACTGGCTGATGGAAGTGAATATGACGAGAATTGACTTATCTTCAAATAATTTGACTGGCGATTGAGGATTTGATCGGGCGGGGTGGGGGCGGCGCATCCGGGGGCCGGGTTGCGGGGGCGGTGGCGGGCGCGGGCGGCGGGGGTCCGGCCTCCAAGCCATGGAGGAGGCGGAGCCGACCCCGCTGCCCGTAGATGCCGAGGAGGAAGGTGGCCGCCGCGCCGGATGCCCCGCCCGTGGGGAGGAGCCCGCCACCGCTTCGTTAACCCTGGATCTGCGCGACGGCGGTGGAGACGAGGGGGACCGGGGGAGAGGAGCCGGCGGGGCGTAGGGGAGAGAAGCCGCCGTGGACCTTGAAGGAGCAGGGGCCCCGCGGCCGGGAGCTCGAGCCGCCTCCGGTCCGGCGGGTGGTCGGACCGCTGCCGTCGCGGCCGGGAGCTCGGACCCCCGCCGCCGCCTCCGGGAGCTCGAGTGGGGCGCGGAGGGGAGGTGGGGCGCGGGGGAGCGCCGGGCCCGTGAGGGAGGGAGAAGAGGGAGGGGGACGGGGCTGCGGTGACGCATCGACGAGGGGGGTTGCGGCGGCGGCTGAGGGAAGAGGGAGGGGGGCGACGGTTCGAGGCAGGGTTGGGGGAGGGGGGAGCTAGGGTTTGTTTTTAGAGATACTGGGTGGGGGAAGTTGGGCCGGCGGTTGGTTAAATGGGCCGGCAGGTGGGATTTGGCCAGCGGGAGGGGGGATTCGGCCCACTTCGGCCGGATGGACTCAAAGGAGCTGGCTTTGCCGTGCGCCAGGGTCATGTGACGCACGGCAAAGATTCTTTGCCGTGCGCCAATGGCCAAGGGCGCACGGCAAAATCCTTTTGCATTTATATTTATTTTCACCTCATGAAAAGAGTTAATATACTAAATTTGTCAAATGTATTTGAAAAATTATCATAAATTAGGATGAGACAATATAAGTTGTATGTTCACTACAGAAAAGATTTTGAAGTGAAAAAACTCATTATGAACTTTACTAAGACTACAAACCCAATGAAGTAATACTAAACAATCTAAAACTTCTCGTGAGATGTCTCGGTTTCTAAACACTATGCGTGACAAAATGTTCAAAACCTTTCTCTACTATTTTTCACAGTCCTCCCGTAGTGTATCATGAGGTCTCGACGAATCTCATAATTTTCAAACTTCGTTTGCATTTTATAGAATTAAAAAACATTTCTAAATCATGTAGATTTTTGTATCTCGCGAATAAAATGTTGAAAAATTCAACAAATTTCATGGATAAAGTCTTAAAATGGACTCAATTACACGAATGTCATTTTTCCACCAACTTTACTCTATAGTTTTATGCACTTGTAGTTCAAATTTAATTTAAACGAAAAAAATCCTTTCAATGAAATAAATTCGTTAAAAATAGCAAAAAGATTGAGATGAGTACCAAATTGAAATATATATTGCAAAGTAATGTATTTGTAGTGCACAAATAGAATAAAGCCAAGAATTCATATTTTTTTTGGAAACTTTGCCGTGCGTCTTCACAAAACGCACAGCAAACATGAAACTTTGCCATGCGTTTTAAGAAGGAAAGCGCACGGCAAAGTATTTTTTCATACTTTGAGTTTTTTTCAAAAAATTGTTAGAAATAAAATTAGTTAGTTAAATATAGCAAATCAAAACAAAAAATCATCCAAATTTTACAATGAAGTGTGGCATGTTGTATGTATATAGTAGAAAAAATTTCAAGTTGAGAAGAATTTTTTAAGAGCAATTGGATTTGGGACTTGGGGGACATAAATTGAGGAAAATACTTTGTCGTGCGCCAAAATAAAAACGCACGGCAAAGAGCCGTGTGTTTTTATTTTGGCGCACGGCAAAGAGAAAAAAATTGTCCCGCCCCCGTCGGTGCTAACGGTTCTCCTTCGGTGTCAACATGAGTGACGGACGTCTGAAAAAAATAGTTTGCCGTGCGCTATAAAAAAACGCACGGCAAACTCAAGGGTTTGCTGTGCGTCCCGAAAAAACGCACGGCAGCGCCCGACAGAAAACGCACGGCAAAGATTTTCACGCACGGCAAAAGTGTGTTTTCCCGTAGTGATTGACTGCATGTGGTGCCGAAACGTAGCAGCGATATGATCGACCCACGACGCCTAGGCATCACACTACTAGATATTCAAATCACCTAAGTTTGATCCGCACATTAATCCATATTTTTCTTATCTGTGGAGTTGTTCCCTAGAAGCTTAATGACTCAACACATTGCTCGATCACATGGTGAGAAGTGAATATATTGTTTTATTTTTGTTATTATTATACTTTAAGATGAAAATGAGATATGTGACATAAATGAGCACTCCCTGCATGCACTAATTAAGCCAAAGTTTAGAAGAACTTTATTTTGAACCTTAAAAGAGGATGGACACATGTTGCACATGCTAAGGCCGCTCCTAGTGGAAAGTTTCATTCTTATAATTAGTAAATAGGATGTCAATCATAATAAAAATGATTATAAGATGACCAAGACAAACAACATCGAACGGGATTGCATACCTATGAATGATATGCATATTGTCTGGACTGGTGGTCAAGTTCCTCTCAACTAATGGGCTAAAATGTCACCGTCGACCCACTCTGTGGTTGAGGATCAGCTAACAACTCTAGACGCAGAACGCTTGCTTGTGCAAATAAAACTGTTGCATCCATGGAGGTGCCGAACCGTGCTGTGACATCTACCAGTGAAATATGTTTTGCTTGATGTCACTCATTCGCGGCTAAATGAAAAATCAAGATGATGAAAGAGCTGGAGGGTGTGTGAGCGATGAGGTAATGAGCTCCTGGTTCTTTTTATAGCAAGCACCTGACTGGACTAGCAAAGCTTGGGAATTTTTTTATATATTTTTTCTTCTTTGATTTTCGAAAAATAAATGAACGAACAAAAAATTTCGATAAATATACATCTGCCGTCAAACCGCACGGCAGCCCGTGTCGCACGGCGGTAGCATTCCTGCCGCCACGCCCCACGGCGTTAAGTCCCTACCGCCTTGGGGTACGGCGGCAGGAGAGCACCTCTGGCGGCAGGGTCGCGCGGCACGGCGCCAGGACCCTGCCGCCAAGCGCCACGGCGGCAGGCCCCTACCGCCGTGCCACGCGGCGGTAGGGCCATTTTTATTTTTTAAAAAAAATTTCATTTTTAAAACACTTTTAACCTTTTTAAAAACAACAAACTGATAAGTGTAAGCATAATCACAAGGGAATATCATAATCAACGAGTAGATGCAAATAGTTTATACAAAATCATGGTAAAAGTACTACTACATCTAAATGCGCCGGTGCCTCTTCGGCCTAACTGCTCTAGCGCCAGCTCAGGTGTGGTCCCGGTCGTACGTCCAGGGGTCAGGTGCCCTGACCACCCGCGGTCCGAGCTGGTCGGGAGACGGTGTCGCCATGGCCGCCTGCGACGAGCCTGCAGCATCCGGTGTCGCTCCGCCGGCCGGTGTCGCTCCGCCGGCCGCCGGGGTCGCTCCGCCCAGTGGCTGTGTCGGCTGAGTCCAAACCGGTGCCTGTGTCAACTGTGACGGGCCAACCTCCTCGGCCTGCTGCGGGGCATCTAGGGTCGCGAGAATGTCGCCTAACCCCATCTGATCCCAGCCCAGCTGGTCCTCGGTGGTCGTGTCGAAAGCAGGCTGGAACATAGGCCGAGTGGACGAGGAAGGAATATCTGCCGCCGGAAACTGAAAGGCCGGCGGTCTGGAACCTCCTAGCGGAAAGATCGGCGGCGCTGTGGGTGCTGTCGTCTCCGGCTGTCGAGGCCCGGCTGTCGGAAAGAGCGGCGGTCGCCCTGTACGATTAGAATATAGTATAACCACAAACACACAATAATTGCGTGCATTAGTTGAAAATAAGGTCCACTGAAAGTACCTGCGCCGGGGGGAACAAACGGCCGCTGCACGTAGGTGTGCGGGCCCTGCGCCTGTGGCTGCTGCTGTGCCGTCGGAGCCGAGAAGCCGCCGGCAAGGGTGGGAGGCGTCGGCAGGTACTGGCGCCTCCTGCAAGAGGCCGAACTGGCAAATGGTAGCTCACATGTGCGCTGTAGGCGGCAGACGTGGCACAGCGGGTACTGGCGCCTCCTGGAAGAGGCCGAACTGCCTCATCACCCGGTGGACGGCGTACTCCTCGACGTAGACATCGAAGACCAGTCGTCGCCGCGTCATCCAGTACGCCTGGTCTCGGGAGCACAGGGACGAGAGCCCCTGTGGTGCACGGGCAGCGACCATGGCAGGAGCGTACGGCGTCCACCGGACCTGGGCATCGACCATCCGGTCTATCTGACCTACGAAGTCCTTGTACGCCTTCTTCGGCTGCTCCCCAGCCCAAACGTGCTGCACAGAACATGAAAAGTTAATTGAATCGAACTAAAGAACTCGTAAAGGAAGAAAATGATAAGGAAGGTCATTACCTTCCGGAGGCACCACAGAGAACCCATGGTGGGGAGGTCCGCTGGGTCGGTGTCTTCGGGCAGCGGCTGGTACTCCGAGAGGTCGGCCTTGGGCCGACCGATGTCGAACCGCTCGTGGATCCACATCTGCCAGAACAGCGCTGCCCCAACTGATCTGAGGCATCTGGTCGAGGGGTGCGTCGGCGATCTTCTGAGCCCAGGGGAGCAGGTACCGCGACACCGAGTCTCCCGCTAACTCGCAGAACAGCACCCACCCGAACAGCCAGAGAATGTAGACCTCCAAAAACCTGTCTGACGTCGGGTCGTCGGCATCGTCCGCCATGTAGTCAGCCTGCACACACACAAAGATCCATCGTCACATTCATTCAAAATGCATACAAACGTTGAAAATAAGAGTTAGAATCACGTACGCTGAACTGCTGGATCCAAGTCCAGGTGGGCCCGTGGGTGTCGGCGAAGGGCACGTACGGCGCTGGCGCGCGATCGTTCCGAGGAACGTTCACGAACCAAGCAAGAAAGTCAGCGTGCAACGTCGCGGGGATGTCGATCGGCCCCATCACCTCGCCAGCACACGGTAGTCCCCCCAACATCGCGGCGTCCTCCAGACTGAGCGTCATCTCACCGACGGGGAAGTGAAACGTGTGTGTCTCTGGTCGCCACCGGTCCATGAACGTGGCGATCAGCGGGGCGTCGTAGCTGAACCGCGTCAACCGCTCCGCCCGGGGAACCTCAGCTCGTAGCCTGTCCCCCTCGACCAACCGCGCAACAGGGAGAAGTCCTGCAGTGCGTAGCCTGAAAAAAAATTAATTTACTTAACGCAATTACTATTGTAAAGAAACAGAAATAAATAATAAATATGAATTACGTACTTCGGAATCCACCGCGGGTGTATCGGCATCAACGTGCGGGTCGTCCGACAACTTATGTTGCCGGGCGAACGTCCGAGAACAGCCGACACGTACGAGCGGTGGTGCCGGTCCACCGCCTCGTCGAACAACTCCGGCCGTACGTACTCCAGCGGTGCAGCCATAACTGCAAAAAATAACATAATTGAATCAATTATTCGAATTATACTAATTAAAATGAATTTTGTGAATTTAAACCATTTTCTACGATTTTTATTTCAATTTAATCTAATTATGTGAATTATAACTATTTTCTAGGAATTTTAAATGAATTGAAACGAATTATGTGAATTTTCCCCATTTTCTACTAATTTTATATCAATTTAATCTAATTATGTGAATTAGAATCATTTTCTAGGAATTTTAAATGAATTGAAACGAATTATGTGAATTTAAACCATTTTCTACGAATTTTACATCAATTTAATCTAATTATGTGAAATATAACCATTTTCTGGAAGTTCAAAACCAATTAAAACGAATTATGTGAATTTAAACTATTTTCTACGAATTTTATATCAATTTAATCTAATTATGTGAATTATAACCATTTCCTAGAAGTTTAAAACCAATTAAAACGAATTATGTGAATTTAAACTATTTTCTACGAATTTTATATCAATTTAATCTAATTATGTGAATTATAACCATTTCCTAGAAGTTTAAAACCAATTTAAACGAATTATGTGAATTCAAACTATTTTCTACAAATTTTATATCAATTTAATCTAATTATTTGAATTATAACCATTTCCTAGAAGTTTAAAACCAATTTAAACAAATTATGTGAATTTAAATAATTTTCTACGAATTTTATATCAATTTAACTAACCTAAGTTAACTAAACTAAATTTCTAAACTAAACTAAACTAAGTTAACTAAACTAACTAAACTAAGTTAACTAAACTGACTAACTATACTAACTACACTAACTAAACTAAACTAAATTTAGAAACATACCTCAGTCAGAAGTGCTCCGAAGGGTTGAAAGCCGAAGATTTAGAGGAGGGAGGGAGGGAGGGGCCGGCGGCGGCAGCGGTCGCCCCCTTATATAGGGGTGACGCTGCCGCCAAACCCCACGGCGCTAGGGCTCCTGACGCCGTGGGTCACGGCGCTTGGATTCCTGCCGCCGTGCCCCACGGCGGCAGAAATATGGCCCCACCTGGCAGTTCAGCCGACCGTTGGCGCCACCCCTAACGCCGTGCCCCATGGCGGCAGGAACTCCTGCCGCCGTGGGGTTTGGCGGCAGATGTATATTTGTCGAAATTTTTGGTTCGTCCATTTATTTTTCGAAAATCAAAACAGAAAAAATATAAAAAAAATTCAAAGCTTCGATTTTGTTATGATGATGATTCAGAGAACTACTGTGGGCTGGTGGGCCGTTTGCTTCTGGACTCCTAGCTAGTAGGCCAGAAACGTTATTCCATATTTCAATTGGCCGACCGACCCATGCTTGCAAAGTTTGCAAGTTGAACCTTAAAACAGGACACATTGCAAGTTATTTTTAACGCAAAATCTAAACGGAGAGACCTCTCCATTTAGGCTTAAATGGAGAGCCCTCCGAGGTTACTTCCTGCGACATAAAAATTACTTTCCGCGACACAAAGTTACTTCCTGCGACACAGAGTTACTTCGCACGACACAAAGTTACATTCCGCGATACAAAGTTACTTCCTCCAGTGTGCTTCTTTTCCGTTGAGAGAAGTAACTTTGTGCTGCAGAAAGTAACCTGGGAGGGATCTCTATGTTCGACTAAAAGTTACTTCCTCCTATGTGCTTTTTTTTGTTGAGAAAAGTAACTTTTGTGTCGCAGGAAGTAACCTCGGAAGGCTCTCCATTTAAGCCTAAATAGAGAGCCCTCTCCGTTTAGTCGCCTCCTATTTTTAAACCTTAGTGCGGAACACATCTTCTAACAACATTTCGTTTACGTTTTTCTCAATAGAGATCAGCCTCGTTCAATAATTATGAATGATCTGTGGTGTGAGCTGGTGGTTTGGTCACCGCCGATTCGTTGTGCGCACACTATCACAACATTTTCGTTCAGATTGCCTCCACGCTATGCAGCAATCTGATCTAAAGCATCACTGGAAGGCTCAGTGGCTCACCCACATTGTGAATTTGTGATGTCATGCGCGGGCTTGTCAGTAGAACAATGAGTAGCATGTTGACATCGACATCAACATCTCTTCCACCGTGCAAACGCAATACCTCCTCAAAATTGCCTGGGCGAGTCATGATTCTACCAAGCATCGACTGCGGTGCCGAACAGAACTGCAAAACCTCGATGTGAGACATGTTCCTGTGATGCCACTCATTCCGAAAGGCGGCAGCAAAATAAGGATGCATGGCTTCCATTTGGAGTGCTTAGTGGTGGAAGAAAATAGCTAACAGAAATGTCGAGGTAATAAGGAGAACACGAGTGTGGTGAAGTGAGCCACTGGTCGGCCTATTCCTGACATTATTTGCTTTTTAGGTAAAATGATTTACACTTCAATTAAATGTTTGTTTGATTCTTGGTCGGTTTGCATTGGTGGCATAACTGCGAAATGGAATTAACAATGTGCGGTGTGGGAAGCAAGGTGAGTGCTTGAGTGCTGATAGCAGTAATTATATAGAAGCAGCCCTGTTGTGAAAACTACACTAATGTAGTAGGTTAGTGATAGCAAAAGAAATTAATTTTAACGAGAAAAATCAACCAGGATGTTAGTCTCTTTACCGAGATCAACACATATATTGAATGAAGATCACCAAAGAGTGGTGGAACAATATTTAGAGGCACAAACCATAAGGATGAATCCTCTTGCGCTCTTGAAAGATCTCTCCAATCATCTTCTTTTTACTTTTTACTAGCAATATGCCCGTGCGTTGCAACGGGATGAGAAAAATCTTGGCATAACCCTTTTCAGTGAACATGGTCAAAATTTATGTGATTCTTTGATTTATGGGCTACCTCGGTTATTTTCCAAAAAAATGATTTCAAATTTCTATATAAATTACACTTATTGGATGGTAGGATCCTACCATATATAGAATCATAACTTATATAGACATACTAATCTAAAAAATAAATAAAATTGGTCTATTCTCAATCTCATATCACACACAGTTTAAAATACGTTGAGGATGAACTCCTTTCAATCCAAATCTGATGAATCATGCAAAGGATTCACCATGGCAATAGAATTTTTACTTGGAGTATTTCGTCGTATCACACAACGTGCTTTTTCACGATTTCTCTTTGCATGTTTTTTCTCAGCTGTCATGTTTGCGTAGAGCAACCTCTGACGATCACGTATCGTCTGCCTTTGCTCTGGTTTTAAATTTGCATAATGTGCCCTAGCATTTGCACGTCTTGCTTCAATTTGCTCGGACGTGAGAGGTATAACTTTATTTTGTCGACGAGTTTCACGACGTTTTTTTAGTAATTCATCCTTTTTTTGTCGCGTAGTTGTTTGTACCGGTCCCTTTCTCGCTGCCTCTTACGTTCTTTAGGATCCTTGAGTAGTGGCTGGTCACCGGATATCGTGGATCCACTGCCGTTGCTAATATCGTTGTCATCTGAAGAAATACATACATTTAGTTTTGTAGTATCAGATGGGATGGACATTTTAGTTCATCCTACCTGTGTATGCATTGCTGCTTATTAGTCCTTTCAATGGAGCGCGATCCCCAAGTTGTTCTGAAGAAGACATCTGCAAGAATATATTTAGTGATCTTTAGTGCTGTTTGTATTTCAAATTGAAGATCATGACAACATTATGAAGAAAAGGCATCCGGATGCAGGATTAAGCTCTAAATTTTTTTTAAGTCCCACCGATTTTATCAGCCTTGATATTTTGCTTAGAAAATTAATGTTTGATTTACTTCATCAAACCAGACGAATTTTGTTAGTTTTCACCCTCTTTGGAACAAAACTTCTATGCACGAACTCCAGCATTCTTCCTTCATGGCTTCATGCTACGTGCAACAGACTCATCGCAACTACACAAGCCAACCGTTGTATGATTCAGGAATTTTCAAATTTTTTTATGAGAGGCATCACCGCATGAGGCCAGACCAATACCGCGTAGGTCTGTCTGTGGACAATCGGTCCCACACGTAAGCTCTACATTGTCTAAGTGTTGGCTTGTTGGTCTGCTCCGTATCCTACGCCTCCGTTAGCATCTACTCCATCTAATTCTATACCATGGAGACCGACCGCAGCCAGGCTGCCGCTTGGTCTCGTAGTCAGCGGCCAATCCGGCGGCGGCCGGCGGCTCTACGCCCTCATCTTCATTCCTTCGTTCAATAAGGCAGCGGCTCCTCAGTCCTCACCCTCACCCTTCCGTGCAATCCAGCCGGTGCAGTCTAGGAGGCGTCGCCCAGGGGGTAGCGCCGCAGCGGCACAGCAGACAGCGTCCAATATACAGCAGCGCTGCGGTGTCAAATACTTCAGGGGCGGTAGCGGCGAGTTGAGCTCAAGTCCCGCTGTCATATCCCTCCTACAGGCGCATAAATTGCCGCATCGACATGTTGGCCTGGCCGCAAAAGCCATTGTCGCTGGCAAGCTTTTGCGCATTATTATGCTGCGATGGAGAGCTCGTTGAAGGCCTCACCGGTGCCCCACGACTACTACAAGTAAGAAGATGATGCAGGAGCTTCTTCACCTCATCGGTGCCCGACGTTGAGAGTTGCTGAGGACGGAGAGTATATTGATTTCCGATCCGTCGGCTATGATGATGGAAGCAATTTTGAATTGTGCTCTGGCACCGGGGCCTCAGACTTGGTTTTATGACCCGTGCGGAGGAAGCTCCTTGGCGTGCGCACCAGGACCTCGGTCACGGTGGCGTGTTCGAGTCCAGCTCGACTCCGTGGAGCCACGGAGGGACGAACCAAAAACGTCGCGTTCGTGTTCAGCTGGGTAAAGTCTAATTTTACGGTTGCTCTCCGAGGGACGGACGAAACAAAGGCTGAGGCAGAATTTATGAAGGATTTGTTTTTTGATTTAATATTATATATATAGGTAGAGATATGGGCATCGGACAGAGCCGAAGGGTACCTACCCCACAAGGATTTTGTGATGCGTAGGCGCAAATGGTGTGTCTGTGGTTTTGTGACGCTATAGGGTGTGTTTGGTTCCCTTCTCTGTTTTCTTGACGTGCATCCCTCCGGCCAGGCTCCCTCCGGCCAGGCTTTGAGCATGCAGAGTGTTGTTATTTGGTTGTCAGGACATCCAGAGTCAGGATGGAGAGAGCAGGCGTTTGGTTGCTTGTACGAGATAAGTCGCATGAAATAAAAAATATTTAAAAAATATAATTATAATTTTTATTTTGTACAAATACAGTTTTAAAGGACTTATTTTATCTAACCATGTCTTAATTATCCATAAAATACATTAATATCACTTGATATTTACTAATTATACACTAATACATTATTAGTGGGAGAAACAGCTACATCAGTCGAGCCTGGCTCTGCAGAAACAACTAATTCGGATGTTTCTGGGGATGCAGGCAGCGGGGGGCAAAATGCATCTGGAGAGCCTGACTTTGGAGGCGGTGCAGGCAATCAAACGCCGCTCGCCTGCACCTCGTGGGCCTGGTTGGCCTATAAACAGCGACCCAAACGCACCCATAGCAACTCCAATAGAACTTGGGGAACGATGATGGTGTCGTCCAGGAAGCATCACCTTCTCTTGGTTGCTCATCACAAGCTCAAAGAGCATCTTGTGTGGCGCCGAACCATGAGTGTACACATGCTAGTGGAATATATTTGCCTGATGTCACTCATTCCCATTGAGTGTTTAGATTTGCTGCGGGGTTTAGTGGTGGATGGAAAACAGTTGAAAGAAACAGGATGTAAAAAAGCTGGAGGATGTGGATTGTGAGGTGAGGGATTTTTTTTTAATTTTAACCTTTTTTTAAATTATTTATAAAATTAACCCCTGGAAAATATTTTTTGCACCGGGTGACCCCTTTGGCCGCGCCTGCCGGCGTGGCGCGGCAGGTAGCCTTTGCCGCGCCACATGCAGCGGCGCGGCAGCTGTGCCACGCTGGCGAGGCGCGGCGCGCGAGGGGGACGTGGGCCCGGGCCTGCCGCGCCACATGCAGCGGCGCGGTAGCGCTGCCGCGCCACCGCGCCTGGCGCGGCAGCGGCAGGCCTACAGCACAGCGCGGCTTCCTTTCTTCCTCCTCCTCCCTTTCTTCCTCCTGGCCGAGCCCGACCTCATCCGTCGGTACTGCCGCCGCCGCCGGCCGGCACACCCCAACCCCGTCGATTTGTGGTGGGGATAGTGTGGGAAATCGATCCCCGTATCCTTGGGAAGGTATTGCCCTTATTTAATCTTAGTTTTAGCGCTTAATTTTGTAGGATTTTGCATGTATAGGTGAGCTAGGGTTTGCCAATAATTTGAAACTGTGATGTGTTAGATGTTGGATGAGTTTAAAGTGATGCTTTAGGTAGTCGCAGTAGTAATTTTGCCGTCTATTGTTATGTTGAAAATACGTTGCATTACTAGATGCTTTAGTGTAGGTTTGATTTTTAATATTGTTTATGTTACATATGTTGTTGTACCGTATTTGAAATTGTTCATTTCAATAATATTTGTTGCAGTATTAGAAGACATGAGCCACCAAAACCCACGTTATTGTGCCATTTTTAGGGGTAAAGGAAGGTTTCCCGAAGAGTGGGATGAAGACGCTCCTGTGCCTCGAGCTCTCCCTGTACCCAATTGTTTATGTGGTGTGCCAGCTTATGTGAAACAGTCTAGGTGTGCTAGTACTGCTGGTAGAGTCTTCTACTGTTGTTGGATTAGGGAAGCACCACCCCCGGCAGCTCCTTGTTATTTCTTGCAGTGGATAGACGGGCCAGACAAGTTTGATCCTAGGATACGTCTCTTCCCGTATGCGAGTCGTGTCTTGAAGCCATATGATGAGTTTCAACGATGGGTTCCTCCTCCACCGAATCCTCCACTGATGACCTATGAGGAGAAGCAGTTGGCCGTCATTGAGCGAGTTAACAACCCTCCATTGTGTGATTGTGGAGTGCGTGCGTATCTTCAACGGCCAAACATTGAGGCCCCAAATAAGTTTACACCATTCTTTCGTTGCTCCCTAAAGACTCTTGTAAGTATATATCATATCGTTCTTATCATTTGAGTTTTATAAATGTGCATGACTCATTGTTAGTAATGGTTGTTGTGCAATTCAGAGTGGGTGGCCTAGGTGTGACTTCAATGAATACATACATGGACCAAGATCGGAGTGGCCAACCGAATCTGAAGTGAAAGAGTTCGAGTCCGGTACGAAGCCCTGGCCTTGCCTGAGCTATCCACCTTCACGGTGCAAGTGTGGCATAGTAGCCACGGAAGGTGTTGTGCCATCTGAGCTAGGTTTTGGAATGTTTTGTGGCAATGCATATGGAGACTTTTGGGTGAGCATGATGTGACCTCCTTCTTTGCTTATGTTAGCACGATCGTTGTTGTCTTCATTTTGATTTCATTTTGTATGATACGGCCTTCTTTTTTTCAGGAGGGGTGGACTTGTGATTGGGAGCAATTTCTTGGTCATTGTGAGTTAATGTTAGAGTTGGGACGAACTTCTGAACCTGGGAGGAGGTTTAAAACTGAAACTATTAGAAACAAGATAAGAGCAAAATATGGTGTGCCCTTACCGGAAGAGGAGGATCTAAGTGGTCCAATTTGTGATGAGATGGTTCGTGAAACTGGAGTGGAGCTGGAATTTGTAGTTGGTTACGCCAACTACGAGAAGGTTGTGGCATATTGGCGTTGTAACAGGGAGAAGTTCTTAGAACGGGGGATACGTCCGTTGACTGCAGACGAGAAGAGTGAGAAGAGGAGGAAAAAGGAAGAGGAGTGGAAGGCATTGACGGAGAGGTCCAGGGATAGGTCGAGGGATGAAGCGGCTAGAAAGGCACAGGCCGACAGAAAAGGTAAGAGGATTGTGGGAGGATGATGAATGGTCCTCAAGTGTCAATTGTATATGTTGTAGTGGACTAATTTTCAATGAACAAGTGTGTTTGGTTGTGTTGTATTAAGTGAACACTTTGTTATGTGATGTAGTTCTGCATGAGTTTTTATTCACAAAATAGGAGAAGCACAAAAAAACTCTATTATAGTTGGAAAGTACAAAGGAGGACGAGTAGGAAATTATAATACAAACAAATTTTAATAATGGAGTAGGAGATTAGAAAAATAGCAAATTGAGGAATATTAGTTCCATTATTACAACACAATCATAATAGGATCTAGTTCTTATAAAACAATATTACAGTACCATGATGCAAACGAAATAGTAGTTCAAATATTACAACACCGCATGGTCAAAGACAACAACCTCATACAAAGTGCTAGTATTTAGCCATCCTTGCGATGTGACGACGAAGGTTTATCTTTCTTGGTACCTTTTTTAGTTGGTGGATTAGCAACACACGGGTTTGCTGAAGGACCGTAAAGACCACCCGGAGCATAAAGACCACCATAAGGAGGTTCCTCTCCTCTTGCAATGGCATCGCAGTTTTTCGTCGCAAATAATGATGCATGTCTAGGGGAGCATAAAGACCATTCCAAGGAGGTTCCTCTCCTCTTGCAATGGCATCTGCAGTTTTTCCATGCAACTGTGCAAAGCTTCCAGTACGCAACCACGGCAAAACGTGCTTTGTCAATTGCCTGGCGCGGCAGCACGTCTCTGCCGCGCCAGCCCCAGTGGCGCGGCAAGCCTGGGAAAATTTCCCCGCCAAATTTCCAGCACCGTTCCCAGGTCTCCCGCGCCAACGGTGGTGACGCGGCAAGCGCACGTTGCCGCGCCATGCGCGACGGCGCGGCAAGCCTGATGCCAGCCACAAACACAATTTTCTTCAGGTTTCTGTTGCCCTCTCGACTCGACGCACCTGCACAAAAAACCACATACCACCTCCACTCATTGAGAAGCCAATATGGGGACAATTGCCATGCACCAAACATAGTTCCATACAAAGTGCATACGTTCAAACATAGTCCGACACACAAACATCACAGAAAGTCCGTAAGTTCAACATCCTAAGGCCAACACATGCTCCGACATAGTCCGACACACACGAAGTTCAACGACACACACAAACATCACAGATAGTCCATAAGTTCAATGACGGCGGCGGATTTGGTCCTCGGGGCTGAAAATTTGTTTCGGTCGACGATCCCTCCCCGGTTCTGTGTCCAAGACGTTGGGACTGCCAACGTCTGCGGGCCCACGGGGACGACGCCCGTGGGCTTTATTCGCAGGAGGTGGGTGGGGCTGCAAATATTGGACACAACACTATAAAATGCAAGGTACTAACAATTGACGACTTAGAAGGAAATTTTTAGATTCATTACCTGACTCGACTCTCCTTGTGTCTGAGTAGCACGTGGGGCATCAAACAGGGCATCCATCGGAATCTCTGACTGGTACGTGGGGTCTCCATGCTCACTAGCACCTGCATCTGAGGAGGAGTCTCCATCGTCCTCATCACTTGGCTGAGGGGTGGCGATTGCCTTACCACGACCACGGTTGCCACTAGCAACAACACGACCTGCAGATGCCGACGCGGTGCGAGCGCTGCTTCGAGATGGGGTCCGTGTGGAGCTTCTAGCCCCGTGGTGAACTGGAGTACGGCGGGATCCTGAAGAAGTGCCCTGACCATTGCCGCCGTGGGCAACATCTGGGGCCGCTATGCAGTTCAACTTCATTGCCATACGCCTGCAACTTCTCCGGACCCTCTGCACCATGCATTTGGTACAAATTCAGTACATATTCAATATATGTTCACTATGGATATACTTAAGTATTAAATTTTTGAAAACTAATACTACCTCTGCAAAGTTGCGTAGGGCTCCACCTTCGGATGCACTTGCATGTTCCATGGCCACTCCTGCCTCATTGGCAAGCCTTGCAAGTTGTTGTCCCTACAAAAAAAATCTTGTTACACCTACAAATTTTTAGAAACCGGAGTGATCAAACAACATTGTCGTGGGATAAAATTACCAAGTAGTCGTGCAAAGGTGCTTGCTCTGGCTGTGTGCCCACACGTGTCAGGGTGTCGTACTCATCCGCTATGTCGTCGTCGGAGTCTGAGGGGCCATCTTCATTGTGCTCGTCCGTCAAAGCTGGCTTGATCCTTGTTCTTGTAGAGGTATGGTACCACCTCAGGTACTCCCTATGTGGTCCAGCACGCCAAGCAGGGCCATCTTGAGGATCCATCCTCTGGCGATTGTTCCAAAGGTCCAAGTACCTAGCATGCTTCACCGTCCAATCATTCTCCTTGTATCTTTTTTGCCTGTTGACCCTGAAATACCAAAATTGGTTGTCACATTATTTACAAACCAACTTATGGCATATGAGAATAATGAAAAATGCATTGAGTTGATTTCTTACTTGTGCAAGGCTGGAACGGTGGATACAAGCTCTGGAGGCGACGGCTGAACCCTCCCAAACTGGCGTAGCACCCTGTTTGGCAAATGCCACTCAACAACATAGTAGATGATGAGTGGCACCGTTGACCTCCACAGAAGTCTGTCTCTGAAACACATGGGTGAGAACTGGACGTGTTGAGGAAAGTCGCGGTTGTACAGTAGCCACTCCACCTACAAAAATACTGCATGCTTAGAGAATATGTGATGAATCATAATTTAGAAATTGAACACGAACTGGTGGACATGGGTTTTTACCTGTGCCTGAGTAAGACAATCCAACTCGTTTGTGTAGAACTTGTACCTCCTCCCCGGAGGACCACGTACCGCTGTCGCTGTCTTCCACACAAATCCAAAAGTGGGTCGAGAATCCTGCCGATTCCAAGCCCGCAAAAAAGTACCAAAATTTGAAAGATGAATGACTGATGAATATAAGTCTGCATGAATAAAGAACAAAAGATTTGTATGTACCTCAACTGGCCCACGGTGTGGTCGGCCTACTGGAATACGCTCCCAAATCCAAATCTGCAGGAGGTAAGCGCATCCACCAAGGTTCGCGTCCTGTCCACTCCGCCTACAGGCATCACATAGCTGTCTATACAGCCATGCCAGAACCGCCGAACCCCAACTGTAGCCATGGATATTGTCCCAATCCTGACCCAAAAGTGGCAGAACCATCCAAGACACAGTGTTTCCCGCAGCATCTGGTAGCAAGAACGTGGCAACAAAGTGCCACAGCCAAACACGTGCGTGCCTCTCTACAACAGCCTCAGCAGCTCCCTGGGGGCATACGGTGAAGTGCTGCCTCAACCAAACTGTGTTGACTCCGGAGGTCTTCTTCGACGCATCCCCCTCATCAGCATCTGGTGGTCTCACCCCAATGTGTAACTCCACCATGTCACGCCAACCAGCACTCTAAATGATCCCACTCACTGGCAGCCCCTCAAGTGGAAGAGCAAGGATCATGGCTGTATCCTGCATGCCGACTGTCATCTCCCCGCAAGGGAGGTGGAAAGAGTGGGTCTCCGGACGCCATCGATCCACCAAGGCCGACAACAACGGGCCGTCCATCACAGGCAACCCACGAACCACCACCAGAGCAATGTCCAAGAAGCCCGCTCTAGCCAAGTACAGGGCGTATCTCTCGTCCCAAGGAAGTGGAAAGTGCTCTCGCACCCTCAACGGCTTCAAGTCCTGAAAAAACAATAAAATTCAATAGTTCCAACATTAGCAATGTGTAGTCCGATAAAAAAGAACCTGAACATTGTAAAGGAAATGACGAAGATTATGTAAATACCTCGTGGAGGTCGGCGAGAAGGTGTGCACGATGGCTGCCATCATATGCAGCCTCAAGGAGCGGGTACACTGGGTGCGCCATCCTGAAAAAAATTTAAATGTAGTTAGTAACAATGATAAATAAATTGAAGCTAAGTATATAGAAATAGAAACAATGGGCAATGTAAAAAAAATATTGCTTGCATACAAAATTTCATAATTTTTCCCCTACTAACATACTACCTCGACACCTACCCTCGAGTTGGAAGCACCCTTCCTTGTATTTGTCCCCGTTGATTTTGTGGACTTCGATTTCTTGCCCTTTGATTTTTTTTCCGACACTTGCAGCTTTTAATTTCTTTTGTGACATTTTGAGCAAAGATACTTCATCTTGTCCGCATCAGCTTCAAAATCACTGAAGTCATAATCAGCGGCAAGACTTCCTTGACACGCGTCCATGTCCCCTTTCAAATGCTTCTTTTGCCTCCTACCCTTTTTCATTTTCTTCAAAGATGGCAGTGGCACGTACTCTGGGCCATCGTATTCAGGCCATTGTGATGGATCAAGGTACGGCTCAAAGCTGGATTCCCAAATCTTAATGGTGTGTTCTCTAAAGAATAAAGGAGACATGTACATGGCATTTTCATAGTCTAGACCTCTAGCAGTGCAAGCTGTCATCAAGTGAGAACAAGGAAGATGCAACAATTGAGGACCGTTACAGGTGCAAGTACCGGCCCGGAGGTCCACTCTATAGTGTCGACCGCCATGACTCTCCCCTCCAACATTAGTAGTAGAGGAACCTCGAATAGAATAAATCATTCTATCTGGACCGTATGGTTGTGCAAATTGGTTCACAGATCTTAAAGCAGCATCATACATTATCCCATCTGCAAAGGATCCAATTTTACCACCGTTATCCAACAAATCACGTGCCTTCCGCCATCTGTCCACAAAATAAGCGTTGCATTTTTCAAATGAGTATTCAATGATCCCCGAGACGGGTCTACTTCTTATTCCTTTAAATACGTTGTTCACACTTTCAGAATAGTTTGTTGTCATGATACCCCAACGCATACCCCCCTCATCATACGCTTGGGCCCATTTGTCCTTATCCTCCATTTCATACTCCAACCAATCTTTAGCTTTCTCGTTCAAGTCCTTAAGTAAGTCTTTGTGCAGTTCCTTAAATTTGTCCTCCGTATGTACTGAACATAGTAACTTCAATTTTCCTATTACCTCCTTGTTCTTTTGACGACGCCACATGTTGGCGGCAAAGTGCCTAATGCACCACCTATGAACAAGTGGTGGATACCCATCCATGTGGTCGCTCGCACATTTGATGAGACCATGGTGCCGATCTGAGATCATACATACCTGTCGCGTTGGACCAAGTATGTTAATACGAACGAGCCTCATGAACCATGACCAACTGTCGTCATTCTCACTCTCGGCCAAGGCAAAAGCTAAAGGCACAAGTTGTTGTTCAGGATCTACAGCAACTGCCATCATGAGTGTACCTCTATACTTGCCGGTCAAGAAGGTTCCGTCTACAAGTATCACCGGACGACAGTGTTGGAAAGCCACTTGACATTGTGGAAAGCACCAAAAAACACGTAGAAGGACGGGCTTCAAAACACAACCGTCAAGAACACGCAAACCGGTCATGTAAGGGAACCATTTAACCCCAGGATTGAAGTGGTTCATGGCTCTCAAGACCCTTGGAATTTTTGCATATGACTCTTTCCAATCGCCCCAAAGCAAGGCAATTGCATGTTGCTTAGCCCGCCATGCCTTAGAATACTTCACACGATATCCAGCAAACAACAATATGGACTCGATCAAACTGCTGGCCGTCACGTCACTATTTTCACAAACAACGCCTAAGATACACCTTCCAATGTAACTTGCAGTCAATTGTGCGTGAACTCCCTTCACCTGACTCGAACGACATGTGTGAGGTTCCCCAACCTTTGTAATCTTCCATTTCCCTGTCCCTCTCTGCAGTCGTGCCCGTACACACCACATGCACCCTTGTTTGCACATTACTTCATACCTAAGATTCCTGTCCAAATGAACCACAGTGAAAGGCCTATAATGCTTCACCGCATAGTCAGCCAAGAAAAACTTAAGTTCGTCAAGGGAGTCAAACAACATTTTCTCATGTATCACAGGCTTAGTACTAAACATTATTCCTTCTGTGAACAACATAGTAAAATCACAAATAGCTCTATCGATCCTACTCAAGTCTCTGTCATTGCGAACAGAAGGGAGTCCAAATTCGTACTGAGCTTGGGTGTAGTGTTCATCACTCTCACCAATTCTAGTGTTGTCCGGGAGCCTAGGTACGTGTTGTTCACTTTCACCATTTGTAGTGTTGACCGGCGGCCTACTTATGTGCACTTCCCTTTCAACGGTTGTATGGTTCACCGAGGGTCCACCAACATCATCATGTTGAACACCATCCAAGTGAACCTCACGTAAACCAAGGAGTGCTTCTGTCGCATGTGCATTGGCATCATTTTGCTCTTCCACATCCTCCTCATCAGAATCATCTTGAGACTCACCTTCTTCAGAGCTGTCAGATATATCATCCTCGTCCATGGTTTCTTCTTCCCGCTCAAAACAATCATTGGGAAAATCATCGTCCAACATCCCAACCTCCCGACGAGGTTCCCTAGAACCTAAGTCCTCCTCTAAAATTGTAGACTCTTATGTACCATTTTGAACCTCCAACGGGACTTCCTCATTCATGTTAACATTACCACTAGGCCCACGAGTAATATCTACCACAACCTCCAGACATGACACATTAGCTTGACCAACTACATTCTTATACCGCTTCCAATTTTCTTCACTTGACAAGCTCATCAAGACATAATGAGCTCTAGCCTTCCCACAATCAAAACGACCTCTAAATGTCACCTCATGCATTCCAACTCCATAGTTGACCATTGCACAATCAACTACATCCTTAAAGGTTGGCGGACCATCAAATGTTTCTACTAACTCTGTCATATTCTCAAACTCTCCATTTTCTTTAACTAGGCCCCCATGAAACATGCGAACTAAACAATCCATCTACAAAATTTAAAGAACTTCATGAACTACCTTGTTTCATAACTACATAAGTCTAAAATAGACATTTTATTATAAATATAAATGCAAAATTAGAATAGTGTTCAACAAAAATTAAATTTATCTCAATAAGTTATATATATATATATACACACACACATTATGCATATTGTCTTATTCTACAAAATTGTTAGGTATTCCCACTAATAAACATACATCCATGTAATAGCTTCACCCATTATCAACTACACTAAACATTAACACCAACAACATCATTAAATCGATTCATGCAACATGTTCTACACGTCAATAACACGGGCAGAGATACTACTGCGTATGAACTAATCATCATTTACATTAAACAAAATTGCATTTTGTCTAAATTTCAAAATACTTGAGCTAACTGACGAGGGCCCGGATTAGGGCCCCCTTTGACGGCGAAATAATTCCCCTCAACACAAGGTAATCTGACACCATTGACAACGTCAAGGCCAAGATTGACAACGTGAAGGCCAAGACTCAAGACGAGGAGGACTGAGGACCCCGGTCAAGACCCTTACTGGCAAGACGTCACACTCCCGACCAGTCGGGAGCATCTCTGACCAGTTGGGAGCATCTCCGACCAGTTCCTCACTAGAGGGACCCCCACCGACTAGTCTCCGCCTCGCACGACAAGTCTCCGCCTCGCACGACAAGTCTCCGTCGTGCGCGGGCTCCCCCCGACTCCGACTGGGGCGTGGGCCACAACACGCGGCGCGACCTCAAGCTGTGGACGCCTCCACCACGACGCGTGGGGGACCGGTTCCCCGCGCCATGCAAGTACACCAGCTGGCAGCCCATGCAAGCAGCTGGCCCGACAAGAGCCTTAATGCGGGTCTGCCCGGCTGCACAGCCATCCCATCAACATCATCTCCAACTCTGCCACACGCAAGCGTCGCCCGAGGCACTCAAGCACCCCCTACGACGAGCTCCGGCCTACGGTTAGGCCTTAACGTGGCGGGCTAGTCAAGTGCTCGGGCGGACCTAGACACCAACGAGCTATTCGGAGGAGGCGCCAAGCGTCCCGGAGTGAACAGCCTCGCCCGGCCACGCGGCGGCTCCCACGACCAAGCAGCGCGGCTCCGCTTCAATGCGTCCTGACGGACAGCGACGCACAACGGGACATCCCAGCGACCAAGAACTATACTTCTTTTCTCCTTCCCCCTTGTGCCCCTCCCCTTGTGTCTATAAAAGGGAGAGGAGAGCAACCATCACAAGGGTTAGATCTCCAACAGATCGAACACCATTTCAAGGGACTTGGGTCCGACGCCCTCTCCCGACCAGTTTGTAACCCCTACTACAAACACTCCTAGCTCGGGAACACGGCAGCTCGACACTGGACGTAGGGTATTACTCCTCGGAGGCCCGAACCAGTATAAATCCCGTTGTCTCTTGTGCTAACCATCCGAGCCCGACGCACGATCAATACAAGTATTACTGTCCGGCGGTAGAGAACCCCGACAGTTGGCGCGCCAGGTAGGGGCACATCGTGTGTCTCGACGAACTTCACCAGCGGATCAGATGGACGGCCGCAGGGTTCCGTTGACCCCTGGGGCCACCATGCGCTTCGGCTCCCTCGGCTTCGTCTACACCGGGCCGGCGGAGTCCGTCGCCGGGCGTACCTTCGCCCGGCCACCTCGTCCCAACGTCCTGACGGGGGCTGCGGGACGAGAAGCTTTCGTCCGAGGCTTCTCGGACGAGACGATCATCGGCATGTTGGGGCCAAACCCAACGCAGGAGCGTTTTAAGCTCGCCGCCTACTACCTCACTGACCTCGCCTTCCAGGCAAGCGGAGCCGAGCCGCTTGCTTGGGGGGAGTTCATGGAGCGGTACACCGCGATGTACCCCCGTGGACAGCCCGGCCTCCCGGACGACCCGGTGACGGCCTACGTCAACAACTTGCGCGCGACCGACACCGCCCCCGGATCTACGACGACTCGGAGGGCACGAACCACGCGGCAGCGCGACCCCACGCGGGAGTGCAACATCTGCGTGGCCTCGGCATCGAGCAGCTTCGAACCAGAGCCAGCACCGCGCCACCGCGCCGCCGACGCCCAACGACGGGCACGGCTCGACGAGCTCGCGGAGGCCAAGCGCCAGCTCGACGAGGTGTTGGCCCTCCTTCACCAGGAGCTGGGGGTGGACCTAGAGCCCCGCGACCGACAACCTGCACAGGACGTTCCTGTGCAAGAGCAGCCCCGTGAGGGGAACGGCGAGCGGCGGGAGCGCCGCCCCGCTGCCGAACAACCATGGGCCCGCGCGCCGACGCCGCCGGCCTGGGGACGAACACGCGACAATGACCGACGCGCCAACGAGGGCGCTAACGTCGACGCCAACGCCAACGCCAACGCTGACGCCCCGCCGCTCTTCAGGCGGGCGTCGCAGAACCTTGCCACGGCAGCCATGTTGCTGCGCGGCTGTCCGGAGGCGGCGACCTCCGAGGAGCGACTGGTGCACCAGCAGCTAAAGGCGCTGCTCGAGACAGCTGCAGCACAGCAAGCGGAAAGCTCCGCTTCGCGCCAGCGCTCGGAGCGAGGGCGGGGAGGAGCACCGTCCGCGCACGGCCCAAACCCGCCTCCCTCTCAGCGTCGGGAGCGCGGGGAAGGGGGAGGAGCCGCTGCGTCGGCAGTCAAGAGCCGGCTTGGGCCCAACCGGGACGCGCGGAACACCATCAAGGCCCGCCGATGGGCCGAGAGCGTCGACAACCACCGCGACAACCGCTCGCGCCACCACGACAATCGAGGACGTGGGCGACGCCACGACAGCGACGACGACCGCGACCGCAGCTGGTCGCCGAACCAGAGAGGTCCACGGGCCTTTGGTCAGAGCATCCGGGATGCGAGGTTCCCCTCACGTTTCCGTGCTCTGACCAACGTACCTAGGTACGACGGGGGCACCAACCCCAGCGTGTAGCTCGAGGACTACCGACTCGCCTGCCACGCCGGGGGAGCGACGGACGACCTCTTCATCATCAAGAACCTACCGCTCTACCTCAGTGACTCCGCGCGAACATGGCTCGAGCACCTGCCGCGGGACAAGATCCACAACTGGACCGACCTGCGCCGAGTCTTCGTCGGGAACTTCCAAGGCACCTACACGCGCCCCGGCAAGCAGTGGGAGCTGCGCAACAGCAAGCAGCAGCCGGGAGAGAGCCTGCGCGAGTACATTCGGCGCTTCTCCAAGCGATGCACCGAACTTCCCGGCACGACCGACAACGACGCCATCTCGGTGTTCCAGAACGGCACGACCTGCACTTCCCTCATCCATCGACTCGGGCGCCGCATGCCCCGTACGACCCGCGAGCTCCTCGACATCGTGAGCAACCACACTGACGGCGAGGAAGCGGTCGCCGTGACGCTCAACACCCCTCAGGGCAAGGGGTAGCAAGTCGTGGACCACGGCGAGGGGACGTCTTCACGCTTCAAGAAGAAGAAGAAGAACGACAAGCGCCGTCGCGACGACAACCTGGAGCGGTGGAGCGCAAGGCATCGCGCCCCAAGGGCAACCCGACCAAGCCTGTGCCGTCCAAGGACCACTTCGAGAGGCTCCTGGACGCGCCATGTCCGCACCACGAGGTCCCCGTCAAGCACTCCCTCATAGATTGCTGACTCATCAAGAACTACGTCAACGGCACCCTCAAGCCAAGAACGGCGGATCAACCCAAGAAGAGAGGGCCACCCCCCGACAACGACGACGACACGGGGGCTATGTACCCGGGTGAAGATGGTGCGGTCCACATGATCTTCGGTGGATCTCTGGCAAGACCCTCGAGGCGGCGCGAGAAGCTCATCCGGCGAGAAGTCTTCAACGCCAACACCGCGAAGCCGTCCGTGGTCGGAGGTTCCGATAACCTTTGACCGCAAGGACCATCCCGACCATGTTCCTCAGCCAGGATCCTACCCACTAGTGGCAGCTCCCCTGTTCAAGTCCAAAAGGATCCACAAGGTCCTGATGGATGGGGGAAGCGGGATCAACGTGCTCTATGTGTCTACACTTGACGACATGGGTATCCCGCGGTCCCAGGGATGGAGGCGCTCCCCATCGGGGTCGTCCCTGGGATGGAGGCGCTCCCCATCGGGCAGATCGATCTGCCCGTCATGTTCGGGGACTTGCGGAACTTCCGCACAAAAACCCTCACCTTCGAAGTGGTGGGGTTCTCGGGGACGTACCATGCGATCCTCGGGAGGCCGGCATACGCGAAGTTTATGGCCGTGCCAAACTATACGTACCTGAAACTGAAGATTCCCGGTCCAAAGGGGATCATCACAGTAGGGACCACGTATCGGCGTGCATTCGAGTGCGACGCTGAATGCTTTCAGTTCGCTGAGGCACTCATCCGGTCCGAGAGGCTCCACGCCGAGCCTCGATCCGAGGACCAGGATGTCCCCGAGTCGTCCAAGCGAGCGGCCTGCTCTTTCGAGCCCGCCAAGGACGTCAAGGATGCGGTCGTCTCCGACGATGGTCGTACGCTCCGTATCGGGACGGCGCTCAATCCTAAATAGGAAAGCGCGCTCGTCGACTTCCTCAAAGCGAACCTCGACGTGTTCGTGTGGAAACCCTCCGACATGAAGGGGATCCCGAGAGAGGTTGCCGAGCACAAACTGAACATCAAGTCGGGATCGAAACCGGTGAAACAACGTCTTCGCCGCTTCAACGACGAGAAGTGCAAGGCGATTGGCGAGGAGATCGTGAAGCTTCTTAGTGCAGGGTTCATCCGAGAAGTATTCCACCCCGAGTGGCTTGCTAACCCTGTACTTGTAAAGAAGAAGAATAAGAAATGGAGGATGTGTGTTGACTACACGAGCCTTAACAAGGCATGTCCCAAGGATCCGTTTCCTTTGCCTCGCATAGATCAGGTAGTCGATTCGACAGCTGGGTGCGAAACCCTCTGTTTTCTCGATGCGTACTCCGGGTACCACCAGATAGTGATGTGCATAGCGGACCAACTCGCAACCTCATTCATCACTCCGTTCGGTGCGTACTGCTACCAGACAATGCCCTTCGGGCTCAAGAACGCAGGCGCTACTTTCCAGCGATGCATGCGACGTGTCTTCAGGGAATTGATAGGACGCATCATCGAGGCGTACGTCGACGACATCGTTGTCAAGTCAAAGAAGACAGGGGACCTGGTTCCCGACCTCACCAAGGTCTTTGTGAAGCTACGACAACACGGGGTGAAGCTAAACCCCGAGAAATGCGTTTTCGGGGTTCCGAGGGGCATGCTCCTTGGCTTTGTCGTGTCGGAACGCGGCATTGAGGCGAAACCCGAGAAGATCTCGGCCATCATGGATATGGGGCCAATCAAGAACTTAAAAGGTGTACAGCGTGTCACGGGCTGCCTCGCGGCTCTGAGCCGCTTCATAGCGCGACTCGGAGAGCGCAGCCTGCCACTGTACAAGCTCATGAAGAAGTCCGACCACTTCACATGGACCCCCGAAGCACAGGAAGCGCTCGACTCGCTCAAGAATATGCTCAAGAGTCCACCAATCCTTACAGCTTCGACCCTGAAGAGCCGATGCTCCTATACATCTCTGCGACAACTCAGGTCGTCAGCGCTGCACTGGTGGTCGAGCGAGAAGAGCCCGGAAGGTCGCAGAAGGTGCAACGACCCGTGTACTTCGTCAGCGAGGTGCTCTCCGACTCCAAGACGCGTTACTCACAGATGCAAAAGCTCGTGTACGCGATCTTGATGACCAAGCGCAAGCTCCGACACTACTTCGACGCGCACCCCATCACCGTGGTGTCCAAATACCCGCTCGGGGAGGTCATCCAGAACCCCGAGGCCGAAGGAAGAATCGCCAAGTGGGCGCTCGAGCTGATGGGGCAAAACATAACATACGCACCACGCAGTGCTATCAAGTCCCAAGTACTCGCAGACTTCGTTGCCGAGTGGACGGAGATTCAGACTCCCCTGGCGCCGATCGAGCATGAGACATGGATCATGTACTTCGACGGCTCGGTCATGAAGGAAGGAGCCGGAGTAGGCCTCGTCTTCATCTCGCCTCTGGGCGTGCGAATGGAGTACTTGGTACGACTACACTTCCCGGTGTCAAACAACGCCGCCGAGTATGAAGCCCTAATCAACGGCCTTCGAATCGCCGTTGAGCTCGGGATCAAACGCCTCGAGATCAGGGGGACTCGGAGCTGGTCGTGGACCAGGTCATGAAGGACAAGAACTGCGTGGACCCAAAGATGGCGGCGTACTGCCAAGCGGTACGCGATCTGGAAGACAAGTTCCACGGGCTCGAGCTTCATCACGTACTACGCGACTACAACAAGGCAGCCGACGTACTCGCGAAGACCGCGTCCAATCGCAGCCCGGTGCCTCACAGAGTCTTCGCGAGCGATCAGCATGCTCCCTCTATTCGTGCAGAGGGGGAGAAGCCTCCCGAGGAGGAAGAACCCGAGGTCATGGCGATCGATCAGCTACCCGAGCCAAATCTTGAAGATCCCGAGTGGCTGGTCGAAGGAAAGCTCCCCCCGACCAAACGGAGGCTCGACGCATCGCCCGCCGAGCAAAGGCGTTCGTCCTCATCGAGGGTGAACTCTACAAGCGGGGGGCCGCTGGCATACTCATGCGGTGCATCCTTGGAGACCAGGGCCGCGAACTGCTACGAGAGATACACGCCGGCACCTGCGGTCATCATGCTGGCCCGAGAACACTTGTCGGAAAGGCTTTCCGACAAGGATTCTACTGGCCCACGGCGGTGGCGGACTCCAAGGACATCGTACGGCGTTGTGAACGGTGCCAGTTCTACGCTCGACTAACTCATCTCCCGGCGCAGGCGCTTCAGACCATCCCCATCACGTAGCCTTTCACCGTATGGCACCTCGATATGGTGGGGCCGCTCTGACAAGTGCCCAGGGGCTTCACTCATCTCCTCGTAGCGGTCGACAAGTTCTCCAAGTGGATCGAGGCTCGACCCATCGTCAACGTCCGCTCCGAGGAGGCGGTATCCTTCTTTACCGACATCATTTACCGCTTCGGCATACCCAACACGATCATCACCGACAACGGCACCCAGTTCACGGGGAAGAAATTCCTCAACTTCTGCGACGACAACAACATTCGTGTGGACTGGTCGGCCGTTGCCCACCCGAAGACGAACGGACAAGTCGAGAGGGCGAACGGCATGATCTTGCAAGGCTTGAAGCCACAGATCTTCAAGCGACTCGAGAAGTTCTGAGCGAGATGGGTGGCCGAGCTACCGTCCGTGCTGTGGAGCCTACGTACCACGCCGTGTCGGGCCACAGGCTTCACACCCTTCTTCATGGTGCACGGCTCGGAAGCAGTCCTACCCACGGACATCAACTACGGCAGTCCACGAGTACGGGCCTACACCGAAGAAGGCAACCAAGCCGCGCTCGAGGATGCGATCGACCAACTCGACGAGGCGCGGGATGTGGCGTTGCTGCGCTGCGCCAAGTACCAGCAGGCCCTGCGACGCTACCACGAGCGCCCTCGCGAGTTCCACGTTGGGGACCTGGTCCTCCGACGAGTTCAAGGCAGCAAGGACAGGCACAAGTTATCACCACCTTGGGAGGGGCCGTTCATCGTCCACGAAGTGCTCCGACCCGGGACTTACAAGATCCAGTACGAGGACGGGAGGGTCGTCTCCAACACATGGAACATCGAGCACCTGTGCCCGTTTTATCCTTGAGTAACTGTTCGAACCTCGTACATCAATAAATAGATGTTGCATGCCTTGTTCACATGTCCTTGAGTTCGGAAACTTATCGATGGCTATGTTTACGAGTTTGCGACAGCTTTGAGGCTGAGCAGCGAGTGCCCTTGCACCAATGCAAAGACACTCCCTGCTCGGGGGCTACCCAGGGCACGATGCCCTCCTCCGATTTTTACAATTTTTTTAAAAAAAAATCCCGACAACTGTGTCGAGACCGATCGCACGAGCGAAAGGTTTTTTGGACGGAAACTCGACCTCGCGAGAAGTAAGGGCGATGGCATGCGTGGGGTGAGGCGTTGCTGCTCGTTCAAAGCTCCTAGCACCCACGCCTCCGCGGCTACGGTGCAAAGACTTGCGAGCACAGTCCAAGTCCTCAGGTCTTCGTCCGACCTCTTCTCAAAAGCGTTCGGGTGACCGCCTGGACTCTAGTCCAAAAGCGATTTCAAAAACAAAACCACGCCAAGTTACCTCCCGAACCTCTCGAGTTCTCGGGGGCTGCGAACGAGTGGTTACCCTTAGCGGTTTGAGAAGGCCGAGCTCTCCGACTCCTACGCCTCTGTGGCTCCAGAGTAAGACTCGGTTGTTTCAATTTTCTAAGGCCAACTACGCGTTGCGGCAGTCGTCCTCGGGCGCTCGGAAGCAATCGAGATGTAACGCGACTTGAGTAAAGTTCTCGGCTACACGATTCATAGCGTCACGACTTGTTCTTATCATTACATGGAATAAAAAGTGATACAATTAACTTGAGGGCTCGGGGGCTTCCGGGTCCTCTGGTGCATCTTGTGGCAGCAACTCCAGATCTTTCAGGGCGGCGTCGGCCATGTCGCGGGCGAAGGAGGCGCAGTCTTCCTCAAGCTCGTCGCACTGCGCATCGGAGATGCCGGGGGCCCAGCCGCCGCTCAGCGCCATGCGGTCCAGCCCCTGGTAATGCGACTCGAACATGGCGAGTACTCGGTGCACCGCCCGCCGAGCCGTCACCAACTCAAGCTCCCGGACCACGTCTGGGAGGCGCCCGACTTCTTCAACCAGCGTCTCGGGCATCACCGGCCCAAGCGACACGCCGAGCCCGGCCATGACCGTGCTGATGGCCCTTCCGAGCTTGGCCAAGTCCTCGATGTTCCTCTGGCGGGCCGTCTCCGACTCGCGCTGGGCACTCCGGGCTTGGTTCAGCGCAACCGCGTCCTGCTCCCGAGCCATCTGCGACTACTCGAGCTTGGCCCTGCTCTCTAGAAGATGAACAGGACTACAAGTTATGGCGGGTCCGCAAGAAAGAGGGGGACGGAACCAAGATCCGGGACTTACTCTGAAGCTGCTCCGACAAGCGCTCGATCGCACGATCCTTCTCGATGACCTTGAGGAGGGCAGTGTTCAGCTCCTGCTTCTGCTCCACCAACTTCGAAGTCATTCCGGCGCGATACACGCGCATCCCTGAAACGTCAAGGAACAAGTCAGGACGCGCCAAGAATCAAACGACAAACGGGATGGTGAAGGAAAGCGTCCGCTCGACTTGCCCTCAAGGTCCTCCAACAACTTGGCGTTGCACTCGCGCAGCCGCGTCACCTCCTCGGAGACCTCCTGAAGCTGGTTGGTGACCTGGAAGAACTGGCGGCCGGCTGTCGCCAGATCCACCGTGGCGGTGCCCAGATCGCGCTCCAAGTCCGCCACCTTCGTCTCAAGCGCCGCCTTCTCACGAGCCGCGGCCTGGGCGGCGTCCCGAGCAGCAGCTTCAGTGGCGGCAGCAGCGGTCCTGGCCCTCTCGGCGGCCTCCTCGGTGGACGTCACGGCCGCACGGAGCTTCCCGACCTCGGCTTCAGCGAGAGCCAGCCTCGACGCCAACGCGTCCCGCTCGGTCATGGCTGTGGCGGCAGCAGACTGGGCGGCGGTGGCGCGGTCCTCCGCAGATCGTTTGGCGGCTTCGAGAGTTGTCCGCGTCGACGCCTCGCTTGCCACCGCTGCAGTCGCCGCCACTTGAGCCACGACCAGTTGCATCTCTAGCTGGGCCCGCTCCGCGCGGAATTCTCTCGCCGCGCGCGCTCTCCTCCGACCAGACGCCGCGAGGGTCTGTCCTGAACAAGTCGAAGATGAGCCACACCTCTCGGAAGAACCGGGAAAATCGGAAAACAAGTTACTCGCGCAAGGAAAACTCACCGACGTCGCGGGAAGGATCAACTCGTCGAACGCGCGGCGCGCCCACGCCAACCTGCGCTCGAGAGTGTTGCACGCCGCGGCCTCCTCGTCGTCCTCGACGTCGTCGCCAACCTCGAAGGCGGCCGCCCACGGGACGCGGGCGAGTTCGAGGACCCGGGCGTCACTGCCTCCGACGTCTCGCGGCAGGGCCGCGCCCGAGTTCTCCCCGGCCTCCTGGATCTCCGGGGAGGCGGCTCTTGCCGCGCCCTCAGGGGCGTCACGCTCTCGGGGGGAGACGGCTCTTGTTGCACCTTCGGGGGCGTCGTGCTCCTGAGGGACCGCGGCGGGCTGGCTCGGCACCGGAACCTCCTCCACGGCGGCAACAGCAGGCTGGGGGACGATGGCCCCACTTCTCCGACGACTCCCTCGACCGCGCCGACCACCGAAGGTGTGGGCGCGGCCACAGCTGCCTCTACGGGCTGGAGCAGGGGAGCATCTATGCTCTCTCTGGCAGACGTTGGCGGGGGCTCGATCGCAGCCGACTCCGCGCCGGCTGCAGACTCCCCGAGAACCCCCTCCGCCGCCTCCGGCGCGGCGGAGGGCGCCGAACCACTAGCATCCCCATCCTGACTCGACACCGGCGGGTCCGACGCGATGGCATCCAAGAGCGACGGGTCGGCGAACACCCGCTCCGTCACGGCCTTAAGGATCTCCCGGTCGTTGCTCGGGAGCTCGGTGGCGTCAAGATCAATGATCCCGATACCAGGGAAGTTCAGGTACCGGGATGTCGATGTGTCCGCCGCGCCCTCGATCGACGCCGCGGTCACGATCGCTGAAGACTCTGGCGCCACTGACGTTGCGACGTCGCTTTCCCTTGTCGGCGGAGGCGGCACCGCACCATCATCCACAGGCACCATCACCACGTCCTCGCCACCTGAGCCGGTCCTGGCTGGTGGTCCCAATGCCGTTTGGGGGCGGTCGTCTCCGTGACCGCCCGCTCCTCCTCGATGACGGCGGCGGCGGAAGAAGGGGGCGGTGCGGCCGACTCCTCCACCACGACGGCAAACACCGGCCCCTCCTCGACTTGCATCGGCAGCGGCTCAGCATTCGGGGGCTGGGGGCGAGGCTCGGAGGGCACGACACGCGCGCTCTGCGTGAAGCGCTTCAAAGGCGCGAGGCTGAGGACGCCGGTGTCAGCGTATCTGCGAAAAGATGGAACCAAGTTAACAAGCAAGACAAGTTGAAGTGTTCACGACGATGGCTCCGAGGACAAGAACTTACATCTTGGAGCGAACCCGGGATTTCTTCACCGGGCGGCCGGACGAACCCTGCTCGGGGGCTGCACGCTTGGTGCCCACCGACTCGGGGGCTGTCCCACTTCGACCTGCCGCCTCGACGGCGGCGCTGCGCTCCCCCGGCCGCTCGGGGGCTGACCTTCCGACCTCCGCCACGGCCGGGGACGGTCCTTGGCCCCTGCCTGCGGCGAGGGAAACTTGTACGTCCGGGGCTCCGCCGCCCCGGATAATCAATGACTGGAGGCGCCGCGGGGCAGCGCCAGAATCCGCCTCCTGCAGCGCACTCGGCGTCGACGCTGAGTCTGTCGACCTCGCCCACGACCGACGCCTCTGCAAGGAATCCACGTCGGGGCGGTCGGAACCATCAAAGATATGGCGGGATGGAGTCGTCTGCTCCTCCGACCGCCTCGCCGGGTCAGCCCGGCGAGGCGGGTCTCTCCGCGCTTCAGGGGCGCTCAGCCCGCTGGGCGCCACGTGAGGGCGAGACGCCTGTTGATCCTCTCGGGCGGGGCGAGCCGCCGATCGCGAGCTCGAGCCCGCATTCTTCTCGCACGCGGCTGACTGCGGCCGCCGCGATGATGTCACTTCAGTTGCGCGGGGAGGTGACGACGTGGACGACCCCGACATGTCGCTCCAGTCCACCGCCGCGCTGGCCACGTCGCCGCTCCACGACGGCTCCGGCGACGGGTCTTCGTTGGAGGAGACGTCGCGCTCCCCTGCCTTCCGCCTCTTGATGTGGTTGTCGTTCCGATCCCGCTTGGCGATCTCGCGCTTCTTGTGCTGCGCCTTGCGCGCAGCACGCCGCCTCTCTGCGGCTGCCTTGTTCCGGTTGAAGATCGCCTCCTCCGGGAGAGGCGCCTTGGCCGGAATGAGGTGCGCACACCTTAGCTGCAAAGACAAAGGAACGGAAGACTCAGTCAACATCGAAGGTCCCCGAGAAGACCAGCACCACAACAAAGAGCCCATATCAACAAAACTCGTCGGAGAAGACGGCGACTTACCAATTTCTCGGTCCCCTCGTGGGGAAGCATCGGGAGTAACCGCGCTGGCGGCCACGAGTAAGACGCCTTCCCGATCGCCTGCGCCACGCGGTGCTGAATCTCGAGCGGCGACGGGAGGGTCGGTGCGGTCACAGTTCCCGCCCAGGGAGCCCGGTCGGCCGTCATCTCGCAGAGACGAAGCGGCCGCCTCCGGAGCGGCACAACTCCTCGGGCGTGGTACTGCCCGATGACGGTGGACAAGGTGACCCTGGCTCCTCGGAGACGCCCCAGCACCGCCCAGTGATCCTTGAGGATCTTCTCTTGCTCCGTCTTCGCGGGGCCGTCGGACCAGTTCCTCCGCGACTGGCCGATAGAGTTCCCGGTGAACGTCGGCAGCACGAACTCGGGGTCGTTCCGCAAGTAGAACCACCCCTTGTGCCAACCGCTGTTCGAGCTGGTCAGGGACGATGGGATATAGTCGTCGCCCCGGCCCTGCTTCATCCGGAGGTTGGCGCAGCCGATCGTCGCCGCACGGGAGCCATCCTTCAAGCACGCGAACATGAAGAAGTACCGGAAGAGGTGCTAGTGAGCGCTGATTCCCAGGTACCCCTCGCACATCGCCTCGAACGCCGCCATCTGCTGGATGCTGTTCGGGTTGAGGTGCTGCAGCTGGAGGCCGTACTCGAAGAGGACTCCACGAACGAACCGCCCGGCGGGGACAGAGAAGCCGCGCTCATGGAAGGCCACGAACGAGACCATGAACCCCTTGGGGGGTCGCGGCACGGACTCGTCGCTGGGCACCTTCCACTCCACGGCGGCGGTAAGTGGAGGAAGCTGGCTCGCCTCGACGAGACGAAGCAGCTGCTCGCGGGACACATTGGACCGCGTCCAGTTCGACATCACGGCGGTGGAGTCTCGGGCGGCCTGACGGCGCAAGTGGAGGCGGCGCTGCGGACGCGGAAGAGCAAAGGGAACGAAGCGCGAGTGCGGAAGAAGAAGACGATGGGGAAGCAAAGTCCCAAACCCATGCCCGACACGCGGTTAAAAAGGGATGAGTGCGGTCTCTCACCTTGAATGCCGGGCCCGCTGTGTCAGCGAAACGTTCGCCCACGCGCGCGCATGCCCCGGCGAAACAGGCGCCCACTCGCGCGACACCTCAATCTCCGCAGAGTACGGGAATCTGTAGTGCCCACGCGCGGTCATTTCAAACGGTCACGTCCGTCACGTCGGCTGAGATGCCCGCGCTTCCCACTTCATCCGCATCTACCACATCGCCCACGGCGACCGCTACAACCACGACGACCACGACTACCCCCGCAGAACATTCCCAAGCTACAACGGCTACGATGAAGCTTAAAAGCCCGCGAGCGAATCTTCAACTCACCCACGGGCTCGGGGGCTACATCCGGCAGATGCGCTCGCGCGCACCCACCGAGAACATCAAGAACAGCACCAACGCCAAACCCACTTAACTGAGCCTGAGCACGACTCCTTGACTCCCTCTCAGGCTCGGGGGCTACTGACGAGGGCCCGGATTAGGGCCCCCTTTGACGGCGAAATAATTCCCCTCAACACAAGGTAATCTGACACCATTGACAATGTCAAGGCCAAGATTGACAACGTGAAGGCCAAGACTCAAGACGAGGAGGACTGAGGACCCCGGTCAAGACCCTTACTGGCAAGACGTCACGCTCCCGACCAGTCGGGAGCACCTCCGACCAGTTGGGAGCATCTCCGACCAGTTCCTCACTAGAGGGACCCCCACCGACTAGTCTCCGCCTCGCACGACAAGTCTCCGCCTCGCACGACAAGTCTCCGTCGTGCGCGGGCTCCCCCCGACTCCGACTGGGGCGTGGGCCACGACACGCGGCGCGACCTCAAGCTGTGGACGCCTCCACCACGACGCATGGGGGACCGGTTCCCCGCGCCATGCAAGTATACCAGCTGGCGGCCCATGCAAGCAGCTGGCCCGACAAGAGCCTTAATGCGGGTCTGCCCGGCTGCACAGCCATCCCATCAACATCATCTCCAACTCTGCCACACGCAAGCATCACCCGAGGCACTCAAGCACCCCCTACGACGAGCTCCGACCTACGGTTAGGCCTTAACGTGGCGGGCTAGTCAAGTGCTCGGGCGGACCTAGACACCAACGAGCTATTCGGAGGAGGCGCCAAGCATCCCGGAGTGAACAGCCTCGCCCAGCCACGCGGCGGCTCCCACGACCAAGCAGCGCGGCTCCGCTTCAATGCGTCCTGACGGACAGCGACGCATGACGGGACATCCCAGCGACCAAGCACTGTACTTCTTTTCTCCTTCCCCCTTGTGCCCCTCCCCTTGTGTCTATAAAAGGGAGAGGAGAGCAACCGTCACAAGGGTTAGACCTCCAACAGATCGAACACCATTTCAAGGGACTTGGGTCCGACGCCCTCTCCCGACCAGTTTGTAACCCCTACTACAAACACTCCTAGCTCGGGAACACGGCAGCTCGACACTGGACGTAGGGTATTACTCCTCGGAGGCCCGAACCAGTATAAATCCCGTTGTCTCCTGTGCTAACCATCCGAGCCCGACGCACGATCGATACAAGTATTACTGTCCGGCGGTAGAGAACCCCGACACTAACCCTAGGTCACAAAAATCTTCTCCGATCTACATAATGCAACGGTAAAAGAGGGAGAGAAGTAGGGAAATACCTTCACAAGGACGTGGGGAACGATTTCTCCCACTTTTCCCACCCCAAATCCACCGATTTGGGGCCGGAATCGGGGGGGCGGCGGCCGGCGGCGGCTAATCGGGCGGCGGGCGGTTCGGGGCTGGGAGAAGAAGAAAGGGAGGAGGAGGAAGAAAGGGAGCCGCGCGGCAGCTGTAGAGTCAGCCCTGCCGCGCCAGGCGGGGTGGCGCGGCAAGACTGTCGCGCCGTTGCATGTGGCGCGGCAGTCCCGGGCCCACGTCGCCTCCGTGCGCCGCGGCTCGCCAGCGTGGCACCCCTGCCGCGCCGCTGCATGTGGCGCGGCAAAGGCTACCTGCCGCGCCGCCCGGCCTGGCGCGGCCAAAGGGGTCACCCGGTGCAAAAAATCTTTTCCAGAGGTTAATTTTATAAATAATTTTAAAAAAAGTTAAAATTAAAAAAAATCCTGAGGTGAGCTGCTGGTAGGACTTCTTTTTATAGCAGGAAGCATACCTGATGAATCCCGTGCATCTGTTTCAGGCTTTCAGCTCTGGGAGGGCTTGCGCGACGGCACGGTGCCCTGTACCTAGAACCACATGATGATCTCTTGCTCTGTGTAAACCTAATCTTGGTGTTAGTACGTCAAAGCTTCTTAGGCATGAATTTCGATCTGTATGTCAGAGCATCAACTGTGACGGTGAACCGTTAAAACACAACACATCGAATATGTTTGTCTGATGCCACTTGTTCCGACTTGCAGCGGCCGGCAACATGCGGGTGCACAACTTCCATTCAGTGTTTTTACTTTTTTAGTAATTTAGTAGTAGAAGAAAAACGGATCGAATTAAAGGTCAATAATAACGAGTTGCAAGAGCTAGAGTGTCTGAAGTGAGAAGGTGAGCTACTGCTGGAAGGACATCTTGGTTATAAGATCGTGAAGCATGTTGAGAATATCCCAATATTCTAATGATCAAATAGTGGGCAATTAGCAACTGCTAATTGCAGTTACCATCTTCACCTCGAAGGGGCGCGTGGGAGCGTGGCCTCCCCGGAACCGGCGTCTACCGCCATTGTATAAATAGCAAATCACTGTTCATCAATAAAGTTAATCACTCATTTTACTGTTCACTTCTACTGTTCCTGATTACAATTACAACACGTTATCAGCGCTCTACATCCTGAGAAGGCCGGGAGCGGTCGCCGGCGTAGGAGTCCCTCGCCGGAGTTGCTAAGAAGATCGCCGGAGTTCGATCGCCGGCGACCGTACGTGAAGTAGAAGGACGTCCCTGTTGGTGGTCGTCCGTGACCGGAGAAGTTCATGGTACGAAGTGGAAAACGCAAGTGCAAGGTAGCAATGCCTCTGATGACTTACGTTCCTCCTGCGATGCTTGTCCTTCGCATGATCTTCGTGGTCCTCTACCGCGCTCGTCGTCTCGGCCTCGCCTTCGACGACGACTACATCCGCCACGAACTGCTGCTCACGCTGCAGAATCTTCTTGGAGAGACCTGTGGTGTCGATGGTGATTTTCCCGTTGTGGCGCCGGCACCGTCGCTCTTGGGGATCCATCACCGTGGCCGGTCATCGGACTTTCAACCTCAGCACCGCCTCCACCATCTTCATCCACACCTCCGGTCAACCCCGTCCTCCGACACGCAAGGACCTCGGTACCGCACCGTCAGTCCGCGCATGCGTGGGCGTACCATCGCGTCAATGGCGTCGAACCATGGGTGCACGGCCATGGCGGCCAGAACACCAGCGGCGGTGGAGGCGGAGCTTCTCCTTCCAGGGAGAGGCGCACTCCTCCCTCGGCCTGAACGATGACCGGAGCGGGAGGGGGGGCCGCCGGCCCGAGCTGGTCGACGGCGACCGAGCTTCGGGGGCCGGTGGCGGCCTCCTTCCTCGATTCGCGCCGGGGACAGCGCCGGTGGCAGGTGGACGGCGGCGGGGGGTGGATCTACTTCAGGAAGGCGGCGGATCCAGCGAACCATCGGCGTCGCGGCGAGCCAAGGCGGCCTCCTTCCTCGATCCGTGCCGGGGACAACGCCGGCGACGGATGGACGGCGGCAAGTGGTGAATCGCGGTTCCGTTGATGCTCGTCGGCCTCGTGCGACGCGCGTGGACGGCCGGCCCGCAACCGCGCCGGAACGGCGAGCACGGCGGCCTCACGCGGCACGCGCAGGCTCACGGATCCAGCACCGGACCAGCGGGGCGTGGCAGCTTGCGCGCGGCGGTGGCAGTCTACGCGCGGCGGAGGCGGACTGCGGTGGCCGGGACGTCCCGCGCGCAGGGAGGCGGCCGGTGCGCGCCGGAGATTGCCGGCGGCGGCGGCTTGGCCGGCTGCGCGGCTGGGGGAGAAGGCGGTTAGGGTTGGAAACCCTAACTGCCACCCTCTTATACGGCGGCAACGCGGGCTGGATGGGCCAAGCGGCGCGGCGCGGGCCAACTGGGGCACACGGCTACATCGGCGCACCGGTGGGCAAGCTGGGCCAGGCAGCGCCGGTATGGCCAGGAGCCTTGACGGCTAGCTGGGCCAGGTGCCGGCGACGTGGGCCAGGAGATCCCTGGGCCGCGTGGCTTTGTTGGTACGCTGGACCGGATGGCGGCGGCATAAGGCCGCCTGGGCCGAGCAGTGGCAGAATGGGCCAACTGGCCCACGCAGCTATGCTGGGCCTGTTTATCCATTCTTCTTTATTTATTTTTCGTTTAGCAATTTCCAGCAGTTTTAATCTTTAATCATAGCTATTAGACTATGTTAATTACTGCTGATTATCACTGTTTAGTCTTGCTACTTGATTAAGTCTAGATCTAACATGTGATGGTTTTGTACAAATGTGTATTTATCACTTATGTACCGTGCAATTTCGAATATTAATGCTAGTATGTTTGTGTGATTTCTTGTCACTTTCATACTTAATTTCGTTATTGCCATAATTTTTATCACATACACCATCTCAATGTTGTGATTTTACTCATTAGTAAAATATTATTAATGATATTCTGCAATTAATTTATTCATTTCCCTTAAAATTTGGGATACAAACATTATGTGATAGAGATCATATCCATGTATATGGATTTTGACGGTCTATTACTAAAGGTCTACATCATGCTCATTTTGAAGATTGATGATTACCTATACAATGTTCCCAAAACAAGGATTACATATAAAAATATTACAATGGCTAACACTATTGAAGTGATTACCATTGGGAATTTTGGCTTACACTATTGTAGTGATTACCAAATTAAATGCTCAATCATTAACTTGAGTATACATATGGTGTGATAGAGACCTTAGCAAAGGTTGCATTTAATTCAAGATGAATTATTTGCCTTGAGACCATGCTTTGGCAGCAATTAATTTGCCTATCATTTTGATCTACTCTATGTCCTATGGCATTTGAGACTATCTACCATGTATACAAGTTGATGAGATTAAAAATTGAGGGTTTACATGCTATTTGTTTACCTTGTACTTCTCTAAATCCTTGAAGAGATATGTCATTCAAATTAATTTGCATTTATTACAACATTGTTTAGCCACTTGATTATATTTCAATGAATGAATTATTGAATCATGTGGTCCTACTTTGTAGGCTATGGCCATGGCAAAAGAGTTCGATGAACTTGCCATTGATGGCCACAATTACCCCACTTGGGCTTCGGATATAAAGATTAACTTTGCATCCCGCGGAGTTTTGCCATACCTTAGCGAGCCTACTGCAGGTGTCGTTTTGGATGAACAAAAGAAGTACGGTGCCTTAATGCTTTTAAGGTTTTACATACATAAGGATCTCAAACAAGAGTACCTTATGGAGATGAATCCTCATGTTTTGTGGCTTGCTCTTAAAGAGCGTTATGACCAGCAGAAGGAACTCATTTGGCCGGAGGCTAATCATGAGTGGAACCATTTGCGTTTGCAAGACTTCAAGTCTGTTGCAGACTACAATCATGTTGTTCATAAGATTTGCTCTAAGTTGAAGTTTTGTGAGAAAGAACCAACGGATGCTGACAAGATTGAGAAAACTCTTTCTACCATGCTTCCTGCGGATCGAGTATTGTAACAGCAATATCGGGCTAATAAATACACTCAGTATTCTCAACTTATCCACACACTTACTCAGGCTGAGAAACATGATGAGCTTCTAATGAAGAACCATCATAAGCACCCGACTGGTGCAGCACCTCTTCCTGAGGCTCATAGTGTACAGGGTAAGAGAAAGTTCAAGGGATCTAATTCTGGTGACCCAAAGAACAAGCCCGAGAAGCAAAATTTCAACAAAAGGCAAAAGCCCAATCACAAGGGTAAGCGAGGTGGTGATGCTAAGGCCAAAAATGACACTAAATGTCATAGATGTGGCACTTTCAATCACTTTGCTAAAGACTGCCGTACTCCAAAGCATTTGGTAGCTCTCTACCAAAAGTCCTTAAAGGATGCAGAGCAAAGCAAGGACAAAGCGCCAAGATATGAAACACATTTCAATCTTGCTCCTGCTGTGACTAAGGAAGTGGGTTGTTCAGACAACAATGACAACCTAGATCTCATGAAGGAGAAGCTTCCAAGTACTGATGACATGCTCATGGAGTTCACCTCAAATGACATGTTTGGAGACTTAGAATAAATTGTCTCAAGCCGAAGCTACTATCTATTTAATTATAGTGTGGGATTGTTGGATTGTTGTAATAATTTAAGTTGTGCAAACTCTATGTGATTTGAAGAGTTGTGTCGGTGTTAGGATTAGTCCCGACACTAACTAGTAAGTTACGCTGTGATCAGCTTCTCGATGGTTGGTGCAAATGACAACACAGGGACACCGGTTTATCCTGGTTCCGACCGCGGGATCGTACGTCCAGCAGATTTGCGCGTGCGCGCTGTATTGATTCGCACCAGTGGTGCCTTAGAAGGGGGCTACAAGCAAGGCGGGAGAGGAGGGGAGGCCTCCAAGTCCCTGTTAAGTGATTAAGGCAAAGTGCCAATATCAAAGGGAACGAGTATGCGAGTGAGAGTGGGTGTGAAGTGATGATCCCGTCCCCCCGCGGCCAGGGGACCGCCTCCTCCTTTTATAGACCAAGGGGAGGCGGTTTACAGTCATACCGCATAGCTTTAGGCATGGTGTGGCGGCATGGCGCACAGTGCCGGCGATTCGATGGCCGTCCTGGCGAATCTTGCTCCTGGCAGGCGTCGTGGTGACTCCTGTGTCCGTCCAGGAGCGACTTCGAGGGTAGTAGCGCTGGAGCTCTTTGTTTGATCGCCGTCCGTACACCGGCTCGAGGGTCTGGCTGACGGAAGACCGGAAGCTGCATAGCGGCGGGCGTGGCGATGTCCTATCAACCTGGATCCCTACAGTGCGGGGGATGGCCCAGCAGTGCTCGAGATGGCGGCACAGTGGCGGGGATGACCGCTCAGGGCCAGAGGTGATGGAGGTGACGCGCCCCGCCGGCCTTGCGTCACGGCGTCGTCCTAGGCGGGCGAGGAATTGGTGGCCGTACCCCTTTCGAGGGTGCCGCTGTCCTCTTTCGAGGGGCGCGACGTGGAGAAGGTACGGGAGTAGGCGGCACAGTGTCACGGAATGACACCGGCCTTCACGCACAGCACCCGCACAGCGCCGGGGATGGCTGCACAGTGCGGGTTGGTCGAACAGCGCCGGGATCTGATTCCCAGGCGGTGTCAGAGGGCCGGCGTGGCGGGGATTCGCTTTTGACCCGGGCGCCCGCGACGTGCCGGAGCATTTAATGCTCCGGTCGTGGGAGCAGGTATGGTGTCGCGGCTCGGAGAAGGCCTCGAGCGAGGCGGAAACTCGCTCGAGGGGCTAGGTCCCTCGAGTGAGTCGGGAACTCGCCCGAGGGGGCGTCAAGCCCTCGAGCGAGGCGGAAACTCGCTCGAGCGGGCGTCAAGCCCTCGAGCGAGGCGGAAACTCGTTCGAGGGGGCGTCAAGCCCTCGAGCGAGGCGGAGGTTTCACGGTACGGCGCCTGGCCCTCGAGCGAGGCGAAGATTCGCCCGAGGGGTGCCGAGGCTGGCTATTCCGATGGGCCGCTGGGGCTTTTTGGGCCGTGGGTCCTTTTTCTGCCTTGGGTCGCGACATGTGGGGTGTGATTTTGCTTGTTTGCTTTTGTTATTTTTGAAAAGGGGTGATTTCCCCTGTTATTAGGGGACCCCTATGGCAGTCCCCGACAGTAGCCCCCGAGCCTTTGCAACGGTATCCGTAGGAACTTGCAAAGGCTGGTGCTTTCTGATGGGACTTTCTTCCCTCCTGGGCGTTGTGGCGTTCCGTGGGGGCGCGCTAGCGCACCCGCGGGTGTAGCCCTCGAAGCCTTGGAGGAGTGCGTGCATTCCTGCAAGGTTTTTCACAGCGTGCGGCCGGTGCGCGAGGTGTTTGTTTCAGCCGGCCTTGGCGTTATTTCAGCCGGCCTCGGCGGTGCCATGCGCGCGTACCGGTATTTGCTTGCGTTCGGGCACGTCCAGAAGGTGTAGCTGTGCGTCGAGCCCCCGAGCCTGCACCCACTCAAGGCGATCGGGGTGAGCTCTCCGACTTGTCTGTGCGCCCCTTCGCCACCCCTTCGCGGGGCGGAAGGGTGAGGTGCTCATGACTCCCATCGAACGGGTCGCGAATCATGGGTCCCTCGTCGAGCTGTTAGCAGGTGGTTCAAGTGGACGTCCGTGCCCCGTTCGATAAGGGTCGGCTCGTGGTCCGGAGACACGTCCATAAGAGCGCTTACAAGGGTGTGCTAGGCAGGGCTCGGTCCCGTTTGATTGGGACCGAGGGCGCGGAAGCTCTCCCTCGGTGGGATCCCTCGACTAGCTGCCCTCGTTGGCCTTGAACACGAACTATGGGGCGCCCCCGAGGTTGTGAGCTCGGGGTCAGGCTCGAATGCGCGCGCCCTGGTCGTCCCTGACTCTGTCAATCTGAGGCGCCTGTTCGAACCCTTCGAGGGTCAGGCTTCGAACCCCTGATTAGTAGGGCCTTTGCGGGGTGGCACTATAGTGCCCCCGTCTTGGCTTGATCTGTGGAGCCCGTTAGGCTGTGGTCGAGCTGACCCTTGAGCCACTGATCAGTAAATCCCCGCTCGAGGGGCATCTGCGGCGCCCTTCCTCGACGGGCAGGTCTTGGAACCGCTGATCAGTAAATCCCCGCTCGAGGGGCATCTGCGGTGCCCACCCTCGACGTGCAGGTCTTGGAACCGCTGATCAGTAAATCCCCGCTCGAGGGGCATCTGCGGTGCCCACCCTCGACGGGCAGGTCTTGGAACCGCTGATCAGTAAATCCCCGCTCGAGGGGCATCTGCGGTGCCCACCCTCGACGGGCAGGTCTTGGAACCGCTGATCAGTAAATTCCCGCTCGAGGGGCATCTGCGGTGCCCACCCTCGACGGGTAGGTCTTGGAATCGCTGATCAGTAAACACAGCGTTCGAGGGGCCCGGCCCTCGAGTTCGTTCGGTGAGCCACGGCTCCGCCCGTTTTAGATCGGGGCATCGATCGCACCCGCGAGGGGTCGATTCACCTCTCCATGAGGGGAATGACCCGCGAGGCCCTTGAGCTCTGGGCTCTTGTTGCGTGTGCGGAGTACCCTTGCTTGGGAAGGAGCCCAGCTGTTTAATGGGCACGGATCGTGGACGCGGGTCGTGCGAAGCGGGCACGCCTTTTCAGGCGGCGCACCGCAGGCGTCGTGGGCGACGTGGGGGGCAGACGGGACGGGGCGCCGCGCCCCTTCGGTTATTGCGCCGTAATCATAGCGTGCGTGCGTGCGTGCGCGTGACCGTTTCGGCGCGGCGGGGCCCGTTCGTCAGCGACACGGGTGCTGGCCGCATTAATTGGTGCTGTGTGTGGAGTTTTCGGGGCTTTGCTCCCCTGGATCTTATAAATCACGGGGGGGGGGGCAGAGGCGAGGTCCCTTACCTTGCCATTCGCATCCATCCCCGCACACAACTCGTCTTCCTTTCGGCTGTGCGCTCTGCCGCTTCGGATCTGCTCGTTTTCCTTGCGCCTCCGCCGCAGTCCTCGCTTCTCCCCCCTTGTCTTCCATGGCGCCTCCGACTCGGGTGCTGGAGCCTTTCCCATGGCCCCGGTCGACGGTGACACCGCTGGCGCTGAAAGAGCTGGTGAACGGTGGGCAGTTGGCGCCGGCCGGCGACGGCCTATACCTGGCGTGGATGGTCCCACCGGCGACGGACAAGGAGCCCAACCCCCCGCACGGCTACGTCGTCAGCTTCGCCTGTCTCCACGAGCGCGGCTTCACCGCCCCGGCGAGCCTGTTTATGCGGGGGCTGTGCCACCACTACGGGGTGGAGCTGCACAACTTCGCTCCCAACGCCATCTCGTAGGCGGCTTCCTTCGTCGCCGTCTGCGAGGGATTTCTGGGGATCCCAGCGAACTGGGACCTCTGGGTCCATCTCTTTCGCGGCGAGCTCCACACCCTCGCCACGGCCGAGAGGGGGACGCGCCGGGTGGTTCGCGCCGGCGGCCTTACGCTCGCACTGCGGGACGCGCGCAAGGAGCTGTACCCGCTGTGCACCATGACCTCCAACAACGCGGACTGGGAGAAGGGGTGGTTCTACCTCCGCAACGACGGCGTTGGCCTTCCGCCGTACACCGGGAAGGTGCTGATGGGGAAGCCCGACGCCTGGTTTCACGGCGTGTCGCCCCCGTCGTGGCAACGAAGGTTGGAGTCCCTCACCACCGCCCTGCGCCAGCTGGCGGACGCCGGGCTGGGGGTGGCTTCGATCATCGCCAACTTCCACCACCGGCGGGTCATTTCCCTCATGGAGAGGGAGCTCTGCCTCTTCGAGATGAGTGATGCGGCCAACCCCACGTCGCTGGCGTGCTCACGGCTGCTGCAGGAGCGTCTCCCCAAGGGGTATGCGGCCACGCGGGCGAGGCGCGCGATCAACCTCAAGGTGGTGCCGCACGACCTTTGGTCGTTCGTGATGCTCCCCGACGCCGAGTCGGTGAGCACCGTTTTTTCTTCTTTCATTCTTGTTTCGCGTTTTTTATTCGTCCTGACAATCCCTGCCCACAGCTGGTGACCGTCCAGGCCGCCCGATCGGACCCGCCAACGCCTCGGTCTCAGGCCGCTGGTCGTGCCGCGCAGCAGCGGGAGCAGGACCGGGCGGCCCTTGCGAAGGAGAAAAGGATCAGGCGGCAGGAGCGCCTCGATCGGTATAACGAGGAGTACCGGCTGCGTGAGCAGTAAGGTCTCTCTCCCCCACCGGTGCTGGTGAACTCGTCCTCGGACGAGGAGGAGAGCGACGGGGAGCGGACCACCTCTGGTAGGTGGGAACCCGCGGCGCCCCCGTCCCCGCGGGCCGAGGGGGCGGCCGCGGAATCGACCCTCGAGGCGGGCACGGAGCCGCCCGTCACCGGGCCGTCGGTGGAGGTGCCAGCGGGTACCGCGGAGGCGCCGGTGGGCGCAGTGGAGGTGCCCCCCTAGCCCTCGAGGAAGAGGAAGCGGGGCTTCTCCAGTTTAAGGTAAGCAGCATCTTTCCCCGCACGCCCTCGATTTCGAGGCACAGCCGCTCATCCCTCCCTTTCATTCCATTGTCAGGGCGTCGCCGGCCGTCCCCGATCTTGCGCCCGCCAAGGCGCTCAAGTTAAGGACGTCCTTGACGACTGGGCGGCGCTCGGAGAGGGCGCCACGGGCGGCGGTGGGCGAGCCATCACGCGTCCCGACCGCGGCCACGGGGTCGCAGCAGGAGGCGGCGGTGGCGGCCGCGATGCCGCAGCAGGCGCTGGTGCTCCGTGACCCTCATCAAGGGCGCGGGCTGGTTTATTCGGAGAGCCGGTCCATCAGGGGCCACGAGACGGCCGAGGCCCCCGCTGGTGGTGATACCGCCCCCAGGAGGGGCCGGTCGAGGAGGTCATCCGGGCCAGGTCCCGAGCCTACGCCTGAGGTGCTGGTGATGCGGGCTGACGGCTGCGTGATGTCGCAGCGGCCGGCGCACGACGCCGAGGTGTCGACATCGCGTGTCGCGCCGCCAGCACCTGACGTCGGCGCGTCGCGGTTGGAGCAGGGGCAGCGTCGCCCCGGGGTGTCGCGTACCCTGTTCGACGAGGCCCAGGCTGAGCAGGCGCTGTGGTAGGAGTTCCGCGAGCACGGTGCCTCCCTCAACGCTGCGCTGGCCGAGGCGCTCCGACTCCACGAAGGCCGGTCGTTCCAGCTCTTCGAGGTGAGCGTCTTTGCTTGGTTGGAGCTCATTTTCTCGTTTGCTTTTCGTTCGAGTGTTTCACGTTCTGATTCCTCTCTCCGCCCTTTGGTTGCTGCTCGCAGGAGCTGCAGGGCCAGGCGCGCGAGAAGTACAGCCGCCTCTCCCAGTTGAGCTCGAACCTCGACTGGTACCGGGAGCAGTACGAAGCCTTGGACGCCCTGGTGGAGGCCCTGCAGACGGACAACGGCTGGCTGGAGTACCGGCTAATGGCCGTGCAGGATGCGCTCCTGGACCAGCGTGCTCTGACCGCGGAGGGCGCCACCGCGGTCGACAGAGTGAAGGCCGTGCTCCTGGAGAAGGAGGGGGTGCTGGCGACAGCGAACGGCGAGCTGCAGAAGGCGTGCGCTGCCCTGGCCGAGGCGCAGACCTCACTAGCGCAGAAAGAGACTGCCCTCGTCGCGGCACAGACCCAGCTCCAGCAAGACCGCACCACCCTCGAGGGGGCGAGGTCCTGGCAGGCTCAGGCCGAGCAGAAGGCCCAGGAGGCCGAGAAGTTGAGCGCTGATCTGCAGGAGAAGGTCACGTCGCTCGCCGTGGTGGAGGATCAGCTTCGCCAAGAGCGGAGCGCGCGTCAGCAGGCAGAGAGCCAACTCCAGCAAGAGCGGTCCGCCCTCAAGGAGGCTCAGGCCGCCCTCCAGCGCGAGCGCTCGGCTCGGGAGGAAGCGCAAGGCCAACTTCAGCGGGAGCGCACCACGCTGGGGGAGGTTCGAGCCGCGCTCCAGCTCCGGGATTCGGAGGTCACGCGGCTCACCGGGGAGTTGGTCCAGGAAGCTGTGTCGTTCGAGGAGCTGCGGCAGGCTGGCGAGGAGAAGGACGCCGCTATCCTCGAGCTGCAGCAGGCGGCCGAGACCGCGCGCGCGGCTCTCGAGACAGAGAAGAAGCAGGTCGAAGGTAAGTCGCCTCTCTTAGATTCTTCGTTTGTTACTTTGGTTCGTCGAGATCCGCTCTCAACTTATTCGTCTTCCGTTTTTCAGGCTTGCGGGCTGCTCTCAGGACGTCAACGACGCAGGCGGATGTGCTCCAGGCGGCCTACAATTCCTCTCAGCAGGAGCTGGGGGTTCTGCAGGAGGCAGCCCTCGAGGCGTGCCAGAGCGTCGACGAGGGCGACGGGCAGGTCGGGAGCACTGTGGCGAGTCGCCTCCGAGCCTTGGGCGGCCACGTCGCCTGGCGTATGCGAGGTGTGCTCCGCCTGGGGATCCAGAAGACCCTTAGCGTGGTGCAATCGCATTACTGGGTTAACCTTGCGGCGTTGGCTACGGGCTACATTGTCGCAGACGACCTCGACGACGATGGTGCGGAGGCCGAGGCGAGCCGCCTGGACGCGCTTGCCGCTCCTGCCGCCGACATCCTCGCCGACGACTTCGCAGAGATCCTCTTCCCGGACGCTCCCCTCGCCGGGCCCCTCGAGCCCTGAAAGTAGCTGGGCACTTAGGCCCTTAGATTGTAGTTAGGAATCGAGCCTCGGGGCTTTATGTAATAAATACAGTTTACTTGAAGTACTTGTAAGTTTAAGTGCCATTTCGTTTTTTGTGATTGCGCCGTTCCGTCTCTCCCTGTCGTTTAGGCGAATTTCAGCTGGAATCGTTCGTTTTCACGAGTAGCGCTTAGGCAAAGTGGTGAGGGGGAAGGGCCGTATCCTACCACGAGGCGTAGGCTATCCCCGACTCACCCATCTTCGCCCTTTGGCCATTCGCGTCCTGCGTCATTTCGCTCAAACTCCCGGGTCGAGACGTACTTGGCGCTTTTGAAGTAAAGATTTTTTGCGAAAAAATGGGACCGTTTAGGGGGGGTGCCCCCCGCAGTAGCCCCCGAGGGGGACTTGGTTTTCGGGGAGAAAGCCGAGTCGCCCTTGACTTTATCGAAAAGAAAACTTTACATTTGTACAGCCGACTGGGGCGTCGGATATGTGCAAAAAGACTTGGAAATCCTTTCTAAGGGTAGAAGCGACGTAGCTGTTGCATGTTCCAAGCGTTGGTGAAGACTTCGCCTTGCTCGTTTGCCAGCTTGTACGTGCCGGGCTTGAGCACCTCGACGACGACGTAGGGTCCCTCCCATGGTGGTGACAGCTTATGGCGGCCTCAGTTGTCCTGGCGCAGCCTTAACACTAGGTCGCCCTCGTTGAGGTCTCGATGCCAGATTTTCTGAGCTTGATACCGCCTTAGCGCCTGCTGGTATCTTGCCGATTGCATCATGGCCACGTCACGGGCTTCGTCTATTTGATCCAGCGAGTCTTCGCGAGCTCGCTGGTTCGAACCTTCATCGTAGCCCTTAATCTTGGGCGATCCGTATTCCAAGTCCGTGGGGAGAACGGCCTCTGCACCATAAACTAGGAAAAACGGCGTGAATCCCGTGGCTCTGCTCGGAGTGGGCCTGAGGCTCCAAATGACCGCCGGGAGCTCCTGAAGCCATTTTCGGCCGGACTTGTTCAGTCTGTTGAAGATCCTGGGCTTGAGGCCTTGTAAAATCATGCCATTGGCACGTTCCACTTGGCCGTTAGTCTGTGGGTGTGCGACAGCCGCCCAGTCCACGCGGATGTGGTGGTCGTCGCAAAACTCCAGGAATTTCCTGCCGGTGAATTGGGAGCCGTTGTCAGTGATGATGGAGTTCGGCACTCCGAACCTGTGGATGATGTCGGCGAAGAATGTTACGGCCTGCTCCGTTCTGAGGTTGGTGATTGGGCGTGCCTCGATCCATTTGGAGAACTTGTCCACGGCAACCAGCAGGTGGGTGTAGCCCCCGGGCACCTTTCGCAAGGGCCCGACAATGTCCAATCCCCACACGGCGAAGGGCCATGTGACGGGTATGGTCTGTAGGGCGTGAGCTAGGAGAAGGGTCCTACGCGCGTAGAACTGGCACCCCTCGCAGGTGCGCACGACCTCGTTGGCGTCGGCAACCGCTGTGGGCCAGTAGAAGCCCTGGCGGAACGCGTTGCCCACGAGGGTGCGTGGTGCCGCGTGATGGCCGCACACGCCTGCGTGGATGTCACGGATGAGTTCCCGACCGTGGGGAATGGGAATGCACCGCTGCAGGACGCCGGACGCGGCGCGCTTGTATAGCTCGCCGTCAATCACGGCGAATGACTTGGCTTTCCTGGCGATGCGCCTAGCCTCGGTCCGATCTGAGGGGAGTTCCCCTCGATCGATCCAGGCGAGGTACTTGGCCCGCCAATCCTCCGCGCGGGGGGCCGGCTCGACTTCCATGGCCTCGGCTTCGTTCGCGCCGTACCCCTCGAGTAGGGAGAGCACGAACGCCTCGTTTGAGGGGTCCTCGTCCATGGGTTCCGCACCCGCTGGACTCGAGGGAGCCCCCGAGGGTTCCTCCCGATTCAAGGGGGCCGGACTGAGGTCGACGGACGATTTGGCGACGTCTCGCGCGAAAATGTTTGGGGGAACAGTGATTCGCCCTGACGCGATCTTCGCGAGCTCGTCCGCCTCCTCGTTGTACTTGCGGGGGATGTGATTGAGCTCGATGCCGTAGAACTTGTCCTCGAGGGCGCGTACGGCGTTGCAATAGGCCTCCATCTTCTCGTCGTGGCAGCTCGCATTCTTCATGACCTGATCGATTACGAGCTGCGAGTCTCCCCTGATGTCGAGACGCTTGATGCCAGTCTCGATGACGATTCGGAGGCCGCAGAGGAGGGCCTCGTACTCCGCCATGTTGTTCGATGCGGGGAAGTGCAAGCGCACTGCGTACCTCATGTGTTCCCCGAGGGGCGAGATGAAGAGCAGGCCCACGCCCGCTCCGGTTTTCATCACCGACCCGTCGAAATAGAGGGTCCAACACTCGGCCTGGATCTGCAACGGGGGCAGCTGTGTGTCCGTCCACTCGGCGACGAAATCCACAAGGATCTGAGACTTGATTGCCTTGCGCGGCGCGTAGGTGAGCGTCTCGCCCATGAGCTCTACGGACCATTTTGCGATCCTGCCCGCGGCGTCCGGGTTGCGGATAATCTCTCCCAATGGGAATGATGAGACCACCGTGACCGGATGGGCTTCGAAGTAGTGCCGCAGCTTGCGCCACGCGAGCACCACTGCATAGAGCAGCTTCTGGATCTGGGGATACTGCGCCTTGGTCTCGGACAGCACTTCGCTGATATAGTACACTGGTCTTTGAACTGGTAGGGCGTGCCCTTCCTCTGCTCGCTCCACGACGATGACCGCGCTGACCACCTGGGTGGTTGCCGCGACGTAGAGGTACAGAGGCTCGCCGCCTCGAGGTGGCGTGAGGATTGGTGCGTGTGCGAGCGTCACCTTGAGCTTGTCGAGTGCCTCCTGGGCCTCAACGGTTCAGGAGAAGCGTTCGTGCTTCTTCAGGAGTCGGTAGAGGGGCAGTCCCTTCTCGCCGAGCCGTGAGATGAAATGGCTCAAGGCGGCCAGGCAGCCCAACACCTTCTGCACCCCTTTTAGGTCTCGAATCGGGCCCATTCGGTCGAGGGCGGAGACCTTCTCGGGGTTGGGCTCGATGCCCCGCTGAGAAACAATGTATCCCAGCAGCATGCCGCGCGGCACCCCGAAGACGCACTTCTCGGGGTTGAGTTTCACCCCGTTTGCCCGTAGGCAATCGAACGCGACGCGCAAATCGTTAACCAGGTCGTCCGCCTTCCTGGTTTTGACAACAATGTCATCTATGTATGCCTCTACGGTTCGCCCGATGTGGTCCCCGAAAACGTGCTGCATACATCGCTGGTACGTAGCGCCCGCGTTTCAGAGGCCAAACAGCATTGTTACGTAGCAAAACATGCCGAACGGTGTGATGAAAGAGGTCGCGAGTTGATCGGACTCCTTCATCTTTATTTGGTGGTAACCCGAATAGGCATCAAGGAAACATAAGAGTTCACACCCCGCAGTGGAATCTACAATTTGATCGATTCGTGGCAAAGGAAAAGGAACTTTGGGACATGCTTTATTTAAACCGGTGTAATCTACACACATCCTCCACTTCCCATTCTTTTTCTTAACTAGTACAGGATTAGCTAGCCACGTAGGGTGGAAAACTTCCTTGATGAATCCGGCCTCGAGGAGCTTCCGCAGCTCCACTCCGATCGCCCGGCGCCTTTCTTCATCAAAGCGCCGCAGCCGCTGTTGCACGGCTCTGGAGTGAGGTAGGATGTCAAGGGAGTGCTCGGCGACCTCCCTCGGGATGCCTGGCATGTCCGAGGGGCTCCACGCGAAGGTGTCGGTGTTGGCGCGGAGAAAGTCGACGAGCACCACTTCCTATTTCAGGTCGAGGGTGGAACTGACCCTCAACACCTTGCCCTCGGGGGCGGCAGGGTCGAGCGGCACCTCCTTCGTTTGTTCGGCAGCCTCGAAACTGCCCGCGTGCTTGGCGGAGGAGTCGGGGCCCTCGTTGGCCAGCTTCTCCATGTCCGCGACAAGCGTTTCGTCGAGCGCCAGGGCCTCGGCGTGCTCAACGCACTCGACGTCGCAGTCGAATGCGTGCTCGATCGACGAGCCCACGGTGATGACACCTTTTGGCCCCGGCATATTCATCTTGAGGTAAGTGTAGTTCAGGACCGCCATGAACTTGGCATAGCACGGACACCCAAGGATGGCGTGGTACGCGCCCCGGAACCCCACCACCTCAAAGGTGAGGATCTCCTTGCAGAAGTTGTCCGGTGTGCCGAACCAGACCGGTAGATCGATCTGCCCGAGGGGTTGGACGCGCTTGCCTGGCGCGACGCCATGGAACGGCGCCGTGCTGGGCCGCAGCTGATCCAAACCGATCCCCATCAGCCGTAGGGTGTGGGCGTAGAGGATGTTGAGGCTGCTGCCGCCGTCCATCAGCACCTTGGAGAACCGCGCGTTGCCGATGACGGGATCGACGACCAACGGGTACTGGCCCGGGTTGGGGATGCGGTTCGGGTGATCCTCGCGGCTGAAGGTGATGGCCTCCTCCGACCAGTCGAGGAAGGAAGGAGGGGCCTTCTCGACGGCGAGAACTTCATGCCGCTCGTGCTTGCGCCGGCTGGTGGACATGTCCACCGTCGGTCCCCCGAAGATGAAGAAGACGTTCTCCACCGCGGGGAAGCCGTCAGCGCCTCCGTCACCCCCGTCCTTCTTGGCCTCGTCCTCCTTCGCGGCGACGCGGCTGTAGTACTTCTTGAGCATGTCGCATTGCTCGAGGGTGTGGTGGACCGGGGTCTTGTGGTACGGGCAGGGCTTCTTCAACATATCGTCGAACACGCCGGGGCCTCGAGGGGCCCCTCGAGGACCCTTACGGGCAGGGTCAACGGCGAGGGCCTCGTCGTCTTCGCCGCGCCCCTACGCGCGCGCGTCATGGTGGGGCTTCTTGCCCTTCTTGCCCCGCTTCTGCTTCTTCGCGGGCTCCTTGGACTTGCTGCCCTCTGCGGGCGCGTCGTCCACACGCTTTCCTTTCTTGCCGTCGAAAATGGCCCCCACCGCCTCCTCTCCGGAAGCAAAGCTAGTGGCGATATCAAACAGCTCATTGGAGTCGACAGGCGGGCTTCTCCCGAGCTCACGCACGAGGTCCCGACAGGTCGTGCCCTCGAGGAAGGCATGCACGATCTCCGACTGAGCGACGCTCGGTAGCTCGGTACAGCGCTTGGAAAAGTGTCGTATGAAGTCCCGGAGCGACTCGCCGGGCTTCTGAGTGCACGCCCGCAAGTCCCAGGAGTTCCCAGGGCGCATGTATGTACCCTGGAAGTTCCCCACGAACGTGCGAACCAAGTCATCCCAGCTGTGGATCTGGCTGGGTGGCAGGTGCTCGAGCCATGTTCGGGCTGAGTCCGCGAGGTGCAGCGGCATATCGCGGATGATCACCGCATCAGTGGTGGCGCCGCCCAGCTGGCAAGCCAGGCGGTAGTCGTTGAGCCACACATGTGGGTCCGTCTACCCCGTGTACTTGTCGATGGTGGTGGGCTGGCGGAAGCGCTGGGGGAAACTCGCCGCACGGATCTCCCGGCTGAACACTCGGGTCCCCGGGGGTTCCGGTGTTGGCGAGCGGTCCTCCCGGCTGTCGTAGCGACCACCTCGTCGAGGGTGGTAGCCCGCCGCCGTTCACGCCTCCGTGTCGCCCCTCTTCTTGGCGTTCAGGACGTTGCGGGCATCGCCGTCGTGGGCCTGGCCGCGCGTGTCAAGGATCCGCTCCCTGACAGGTGTCCTGCCCCGATTTGCCGGCTGTCCCGCCGCGCCGTCCGCGTGGACGGATGCCTCCTGGTCCTGCGCGCCGCCGTCGCCCCGCGCGCTGGACTGGTTGCGCATGCGGGACGCGGAGCTCTCGGCCTGCTGCACGGCCGCCTGCTCGACGAGAGTCTGCGCCTCGCGGCACAGGTTACGTGCCTCGGGCGTCGATGGCTCGGGCATGGCCCGAAGTAGTGTTGCTGCTGTGATGAGTTTTTGGCTGGCCCGAAGTGGCGTGTGTGGGTCGTCCACATTGAAGTCGGCGTTGATGCGCTCGCGAGCCTGCCTCCCGGCTTCTCGGGCGCGTTCGCCGCGTGCCGAGGCTTCCCCTGTGATGGTTGCACGCAGGAGCCGCACCTGCCGATACTCTTCCGCGAGCTTTGCCTCGAGCTCGCGCGCCTGGGCCAGTTGCGCCTTAATATCCGCATTGCCCGCTGGTGGGGCCGGTGGCGGGTTCGGCTCTGGATGTTGGGCCGTGTCCCCATCGCCTGCCCCGTTCGCACCGTCAGCATGCTCGTTAGCGGCGACAATGAAGCACTCGCGCGAGGGATCGTAGCTCCCTTCGCTGGAGTCGTCGGAGTAACCGAACCAGTAGTCCACGGCGTCAAGGAACCGCCGGAATACCACAGGGTCCGGTACGCCGGAGAAGTCCCACTCCGCGTAGCCATGCGAGGTCGAGGGCGGCAGCTCGCTGGGCGAGCCGTGGTACGACTCGTCGTTGGTGGTGGCGATGAGGTTCCGGACTGCCAGCAGGTGGTGGCCCGGAAGGTCCTCGTACGCGGCCACGTCGGTGCTGACGGATGAGGCGTACGTCGCTGCAGCGTTGCGCGTCCCGTAGGGGAACTGCGGCCCCGCGGCCGCGTGCTCCCCTGCAGGGTGCGCCGTCGTGTCGCTCGGTGGGGGCACGTCGTTTCGGGCCGCGTCACGTGCTGCCCGGCGTCGCTCCGCGCGCGCCTGACGCGAGCGCTGACCCGAGCGTTTGCGGCGCCGAGACGTCGAGGCCGCTGCCGTCGTGGGTTCCAGCGCTGGGACGTTGGTCGTCGGTGTGGCGGGGATCGGGCCCGGCCCGGTGGACCGCCATAGGTGGAGTTCATCCCGATTGGTAAGGCGCATGAGGTAGCCGTTCCCTGTGGCCTGAAAGTTCAGGCTCCCAAACCGGATTTTGAATCCGGCAGGGAAAGGGTCCGAGCTGCCCATGGCGTACCTCTGGGACGTCATCTCGGTGCGAATCACCATCGAGACTGCTGCTGAGGGGTTGATCACAGCGCGAGTCCCCCTACCTGGCGTGCCAACTGTCGGTGTTAGGATTAGTCCCGACACTAACTAGTAAGTTACGTTGTGATCAGCTTCTCGATGGTTGGTGCAAATGACAACACAGGGACACCGGTTTTGGAACAAGTCCATTTTTGGCCATCCAACTCTTGCCTGAGTTTGGTTTTGACCATCGAACCGCAAAACCGGGAATCTTCGACCATCCAACTCTCGAAACCGTTCATTTTTGACCATCCGGCGGTTTTCGCAAGCGGTTTTGCTGACGTGGCTGCCATGTGGCGGCGGGCCCACATGTCAGCCTCCTCTCTCTCTCTCCCCCCTCTCTCTCTCTCTCTCTTTCTCACGGGAAACAGGGCGGACGGAGGCGGCCTGGCCGGCAGTGGCGGCGCTCGCCGGCGCTTCCGGGCACGGCGGCGGTCGGGGAGGGGGGAATGGAGAGGGAGACGAGAGGGACCGATTCCCCTCCTCACCACGAGCTGGGGTGGCGCGTGAAGGTGGATCCTCGGCGGCGGGCGGAGAGCAGCAGCGGAGTCAATGGCGGCCGCGGCGGAGCTCGAGCTCGCCTGGATGGCCGCGCCGGTGGAGTAGGCGGCGAGCTCCACCAGGAGTGCAGGCGGGGCGCGCGGGTTGGTCTGCAGCACCAGGTACACATGCCCGCGGTGGCGGCCGAAGATGGTGTCGGTGACGGAGGAGCCCATGGCCCGGCGTCCTCACCCGCGCCTCGTCGCCTTGCACAGCTGCGTCGCGTCGTCTTGAGCATCCACTACAGGTTGGCGAGGCCGGTGATGGTGCTCAGCAGCCATCCCCAGCCAACTTGGTAAGGGAGAGGAGGGGCGGTGCCGGAGCAGGGGACCCGCCGTAGAACCGCCGCCAACATCCTTGGAGCCGCCACTACACGCCGTCTCCGCGCTCAGATCGAGGTGTGGTTGGTTGCCGCTTGGACCCGCACGCCTGTGCTCCCCTTGATGACTCCGCCGCCACCTGGACGACTGGACCCCCGAGACGGAGCAGAAAATACGCTCGCCATCGCCATTGTCGGGCTCCTCGAGCAGATCGAGCCTCCTCCGTCCGGCAAGGCCGCCGCCGCGAGGAGCCGCTGCTCCTTCTCCTCCGCCGCCACGCCACAACCCCTTCTTCTCCGCCTCCGTCCGAGCTCTGAATCGGGGAAGGTGGTGATGGTGGGCAGAGCCGAGCCTCGAGCTCCCGGATCCGCCGGCATGGGCCGCGTCGCGCCTGGGGAATGGAGCAGATCGATGCAGGCAGAGGAGCAGGAGAGGCACCGGTAGAGGAGCACGGGAGGAGAGGAGGCGCCGGTGGAGGAGGAGCAGGGGAGAAGGGGTGACCTGGGCTTGCTCGCTGACGTGTGGGCCCCACCGCCACGTGGCAGCCACGTCAGCAAAACCACCTGCGAAAACCGCCGGATGGTCAAAAATGAACGGTTTCAAGAGTTGGATGGTCGAAGATTCCCGGTTTTGCGGTTCAATGGTCAAAACCAAACTCGGGCAAGAGTTGAATGACCAAAAATGGACTTCTTCCCACCGATTTATCCTGGTTCCGACCGCGGGGTCGTACGTCCAGCAGATTTGCACGTGTGCGCTGTATTGATTCGCACCAGTGGTGCCTGTAGAGGGGGGGCTACAAGCAAGGCGGGAGAGGAGGGGAGGCCTCCAAGTCCCTGTTAAGTGATTGAGGCAAAGTGCCAATATCAAAGGGAACGAGTATGCGAGTGAGAGTGGGTGTGAAGTGATGATCCCGTCCCCCCACGGCCAGGGGACCGCCTCCTCCTTTTATAGACCAAGGGGAGGCGGTTTACAGTCATACCGCATAGCTTTAGGCATGGTGTGGCGGCATGGCGCACAGTGCCGGCGATTCGATGGCCGTCCTGGTGAATCTTGCTCCTGGCAGGCGTCGTGGTGACTCCTGTGTCCGTCCAGGAGCGACTTCGAGGGTAGTAGCGCTGGAGCTCTTTGTTTGATCGCCGTCCGTACACCGGCTCGAGGGCCTGGCTGACGGAAGACCGGAAGCTGCATAGCGGCGGGCGTGGCGATGTCCTGTCAACCTGGATCCCTACAGTGCGGGGGATGGCCCAGCAGTGCCCGGGATGGCGGCACAGTGGCGGGGATGACCGCTCAGGGCCGGAGGTGATGGAGGTGACGCGCCCCGCCGGCCTTGCGTCACGGCGTTGTCCCAGGCGGGCGAGGAATTGGTGGCCGTACCCCTTTCGAGGGTGCCGCTGTCCTCTTTCGAGGGGCGCGACGTGGAGGAGGTACGGGAGTAGGCGGCACAGTGTCACGGAATGACACCGGCCTTCCCGCACAGCACCCGCACAGCGTCGGGGATGGCTGCACAGTGCGGGTTGGTCGAACAGCGCCGGGATCTCATTCCCAGGCGGTGTCAGAGGGCCGGCGTGGCGGGGATTCGCTTTTGACCCGGGCGCCCGCGACGTGCCGGAGCATTTAATGCTCCGGTCGTGGGAGCAGGTATGGTGTCGCGGCTCGGAGAAGGCCTCGAGCGAGGCGGAAACTCGCTCGAGGGGCTGGGTCCCTCGAGTGAGTCGGGAACTCGCCCGAGGGGGCGTCAAGCCCTCGAGCGAGGCGGAAACTCACTCGAGGGGGCGTCAAGCCCTCGAGCGAGGCGGAAACTCGCCCGAGGGGGCGTCAAGCCCTCGAGCGAGGCGGGGGTTTCGCGGTACGGCGCCTGGCCCTCGAGCGAGGCAAAGATTCGCCCGAGGGGTGTCGAGGCTGGCTATTCCGATGGGCCGCTGGGGCTTTTTGGGCCGTGGGTCCTTTTTCTGCCTTGGGCCGCGACATGCGGGGCGTGATTTTGCTTGTTTGCTTTTGTTATTTTTGAAAAGGGGTGATTTCCCCTGTTATTAGGGGACCCCTATGGCAGTCCCCGACAAGTTGCATTGCAAACTTGCTAGTGATGGATGTATTGTGAGCACATATGTATTGTAATGTCATACTCATATGTTGGATATTGTAATACATTTGTGTGATTATGTATGTTTTTCTATATGTTTAATAAGAAGTTCTTTTTAGTATGCATTCTTATTAGACTATAGAATATATTTGATGTCAATCCAATGTAGGATGGAATTATGTATTGTTCATTGTGGTACTAGAAGCTATATTCTTTGGGAATTGAATTTTTCTGGACTCTTGAGAAAAGAGAAGGAAATATTATGATCATCATTGTATGATGCTTCAATCGTTGGTTCAATTTGAACCACTATTATTCTCCCTCAGAGTGCTCAATTAATGAGAGATGATACCTTAACTTGTATCCAGGATTTTTCAAGGGTCAAAGATGCGAAGAAAAAGAAGGAAAAAGACACCGTCGGATGAACCGACGGTACCATCGGTGCATAGCGTCGGAGCACTTGGTACACTGCGCAACGACTGGAGTTAACTTGATACCGTCGGATGAACCGACGGTCCCTTTCCTAGTTGCGTCGGATGAATTGGAGAAGAGGAGCCGCGAAGACAGCAGCGTCGGATGAACCGACGGTCCATTGGAGGGAACCGTCGGTCTATCCGGTGGTCGAATTTGAACAAGAAAGAGACGCGCCAAGACAAAGCCTTAAGCACCGGATGGACCGATGGGTGTGCAGCGGTTCATCCGACGGTCGCGTGGAAGCTACCAGAGACGTTTTGGCCGCAGGGTCTTCAGCACCGGATGATCCGACGCACCGTCGGAGCATAGCGTCGGAACAGTTGTGTCAACGGTCATGTGCGGTGGAGGTAACGGCTAGTAGCACCGGATGAACCGACGCCCGGAAAAACATAGCGTCGGATCATCCGACGGTACTACTTTCAGCAGCTTTTAGCCAACGGCTAGTTTGATGCCTTGGGCTATTTATACCTCCTCCACTCGCCCATTTGAGGTTGCTGGATTGTGTGGAAGTGCAGGAGAGTGCAAGACACCTAGAAGATCATATCCAATCCATCCAAGGGCTTAATTGCTCATCCTTAGACTTGCATATGCTTAGTGTATGTGCTTAGTGCTAGGCTTAGCTTAGAGCTGAGTGAGTGCAAGGTTGTGCCAACCTTGTGAGGTGATTCTTGAGTGAATCAAGGTGTACAAGGTTCGCCGGAAGCCTTGGGGCCTAAGTGGCTCACCGGCAATCGTCTTCGACCCTCCGGCTTGGTGTGGAGCGGCGAGGACACTTTGTGCGGGGGACGTGGAGACCCCCTTCCTTGGTGGAGAAGCTCCTTAGTGGAGGCGGCATCAAGGTGACCAAGGGAGCTTGGCAAGTGCCTAAGTGACTAGCCTTTGTGGCGAGTCAAGTGGTGCTCTTGGGAGAGACTTGGTGACCGGGAAGCAATACTCTTGTGTGAGTGCTTCAACAACGTGGACTAGGGGTGGCTTAGTGCCTACCGATACCACGGGATAAATCGCGTGTCAAGAGTTTGCTTCCTCTCATCCCCTTTACGTTTCCGCATTTACTCTATTGCAATCTTTGCTTGCCTTTACTTTCCTAGAGTAGTATCATGCTAGGATTGGCTATAGGTTGCAAACCTTATTTTGGGATGGGAGTCTCATACTAGAACAACCTTAGTTGCACATCTAGATAATATGTTGTAGTTTACTTTGAGAAAAAATAGTGAAGCCATAGGTTAAGGTCTTTAGATTGCCTAATTCACCCCCTCCCCCTCTTAGGCTACGAGCATCCGATTCCTTACATATCAACGGCCCGTACAGGTTGGTGCTTTGTTCGGGCCCAATCGATCTGGTACGGGTCGTCAAACACCTTGACAGCGGAGTGCAATATGCCACATCCATTATTCACATCTAGGCATGTTGCCTAGGCAAGATTGTCTGCACTCGACATCATACAACAATCTGATCTAAGCATCCGGTAGGCTCATCCACTATGATGTCTGAGCTTGTCTGCATGCAGGACCTGCACGACTCAGCCAGAAGAAGCATGTCGAGAGCAACATCCTCTCTTCTACCGTGCAAAACTGAGCTTGGTATCACCGCTGTGACGATGTTTCCTAGGCGTCCATCTTGGTCCTTCGACGACCCCTGATGTGGAGCATGTTCATGTGATGTCACTCATTCCGAAGGCAGCAGCACAATAATTAAGAATGCAGGGCTTCCATCTGATCTGAGTGCTTAGCGGTTGCAAAATTAGGTAAAAGAAACAACGAAGTATAATAAGGAGTATGCACTAAGAACAATAGGGTGTTACCCACAAAAAAAAAGAACAGTAGGGTGTGCGAAGTGAGCCAATGTTTGGTAGTACTTATAGCACAGAGGTGGAACAAAGACCTATTTCTAACATTTATTTGTTTATTTACATAAAGTTGTTAACCTGTTTTAGAAGATCAACGTATGCATCACACATATTTGAGGAAACCCCCGAATAAGGAATCGAACCCGGGTCTCCTTGTTGCGACCATACCTCATCACCCTCTAACCAAGAGGGCTAGAGGACCTTTGGTCATATGCATCACACATATTTGAGGAAATCATAGCAGCAACACATCAGCCAAGGAACACCAACTTTATAACGTGGAAACCTATAACTTTGGGAAAACCATGGGACAAGCCAACCAAATCTTTTTTTCACTGTATAATTATGGGATTAAAGCAAGTTCCTATCTAGATAGCTAGCACTAGGTGTTCTCATACATAAACATTTCGTCATTTTGTATATAAACAAACAAGATTTGAGGCCACAAGCTTAGCCTCACCAAAAAGTTGTGGTACAATGTATTGGAGGCATAAAAGATTCTGCGTGACTTGCACTCTTGAAAGATCTCTCCAGCCATCTTCATGTCCCTTTCTTCTTTCTTCACCTTTGGAGGATATGTTCTGAATTTCGTGGATCTTTTTATATCTCCATAAACTTTTCCTTCTCTTTTAAGGCGGCACATTAAGTACAAAAGTCACCACTAATTGGCTGGATCACGTCTTAGACTAAAAAAAGAAAGAAGCAGGAGGCCCATTACAACATGATTGCAAGAAGGTCGTGTCTGCTTATCAGCATGACCATGAGCGAGTGATGAACAAGAAGTGGCATGTGGAGAGCAGCACCATCTCTACTACCATGCAAACCTAATCTTGCTTCTTGCCCTCACCTGATTAATGCCATGTAGGTGTACATCGTGATTCCAACAAGCATCGACTGCCGTGGCCAGCCGCATCCATGACTCCCGGCGCGGAACATGTTTTCATGATGCCACTCATTCTGAAGGTAGCAGCGAAAATAAGGATGTGTTTCTTCCATTGGGTGCTTAGTTGGGGAGGAAAACATGTAAAATAAGCAACGAGAGTATGCACCGAGAGTCTCTGAAGCTAGTGAGCCACTGAATGGTGGTAGTTATAGCACCTAGATGGAACATGACCTATTCTGCCATTTATTTGATTTCTAGGTAAAATTATGTACACTTCAATTACTTCTTTGTTTGATATTCTTGGTATGGTTTGGTGTCATAATTATATATGCTCTACAAAATAGGATCAAACAATGTGCAGTGTGGGAAGCAAGGTGTGTGCCGATAGCAGTTATATATAGAAGTAGCTATTGTGAAAACCTGACCAGCAGAAAGGATGGATTTCAGCAGCTACCAAAATCAGTCCAAGGTATCAACCTATTCGTAGACGTAGAGGGAAACATATGCATCAAACAAATTTATGGGAAAACCTCAATAGCAACACATTGAACATGAAACCAGCTTTAATGTGGAAAATCCTAAATCAGGGGAAATTCATGAGACCAAGCTAATCAAATCTTCGTACATTGTACGCTTGTGGGATTAAAACAAATTCCTCTCGAGATAGTACTAGAGGTTCTCATTACATAAAAATTTCATCATCTTGGACAACAACAAACAAGATTTGGGGACTACAAGCTCGCTCATGGGTCTCTCTGTTTTTGTAGATTTCTTTCTTCTCTTTTAAGGCAGCACACTAGATATTAAAGTCAACTAAATTTGATCTGCACAGTAATCTATATTTTCTTTATATGTGGAGTTGCTCGCTAGAAGTTTAATGACTCAACTCATTGCTCACATGGTGAGAAGTGGATATATCGTACGACTTTTGTTATGGTAATGCTACTGTAAGGATGTCCATCGGATTAGAAGAAATCAGACACCTGCATGTTGCTGCCCACTGATCTAGATAGGATGTCGTACGATATATTCACTTGGAACCTATTCACTTCTCATTATAAAGTGAATATATCATATGATTTCCTATTACTATACTTTATAATGAAAATGAGATATGTGACATAAATGAACAGTCCCTTCATCTGCACTAATTAAGCCAAAGTTTAGAAGAACTTTATTTTGAACCTTAAAAGAGTTTGGACACACGTGTCACACGCTAAGGCCACTCCTAGTGGAAAGTTTCATTCTTTTTAGTATAGTAAATAGGATGTTAGATAATAAGCACAATGATTACAGACCCACTCTGGTTGAGGATCAGCAAACAACTTGACACAGAATGCATCTTGCATCTTGGCTGACTGTTGCTTTCATGGAGCGATCTGATCCAAGCTGAACCACCGGTAGGCGCACCCATCACCATGATGTCGGTATCTAGCCAAGATGCAAGCAGATGCCTTATGCGTCAAGAGCCACTAAATGAACAAAGCATATGCACTCCCAAAGGGTCCATGTTCCATGCCAATGATCTCAGAGCCGCGCATCACAAGGATTTTTTAGATGCGTATTGTTTGATTGTCCCAGAAGCATCAACTTCTTTTGGGTGTGAATTCCAAATACAAGGAGCATCAAGTATGACACCAAAAAATAAAGTCGAGTCTACAAGTGGAATATGTATGCCTGGTGTCACTCATTCCCAAGGCAGCTAAATGAAAAAAAAATAACGAGGTGAAAATGTTGTGAGGTGAGTCTACTAGGGTGCGTGAGCTGTGAGGTGAACTACTGGTTCGTTTTATAGCAAGCACCTAACCGGACTAGCAAAAAGCTTCCATCTTAGTTATGGTGATTTAGAGAACTGTTGTGGGCTGGTGAGCCGTTTGCCTCTGGACTCCCAGCTAGTGGGCCAGAAATGTTGTTCCATATTTCAACTGGCCGACTAACCCCACGCTTCAAGTTTGCAAGTTGAACCTTAAAACAGGACACATTGCAAGTTATTTTAAATCTCAGTACGAAACACAACTTCCAACAACATTTTCGTTTATGATTTGCTTAGTGGAGATCAAGCTCGTTCAATTATGAATGATCTGTGGTGTCGGCTGGTGGTTTGGTCACCACCGATCCATTGCGCACACACTGTGACAACATTTTTGTTCAGATTGTCTCCACGCTACACAGCAATCTGATCTAAGAGTCACCGGAAGGCTCAGTGGCTCACCCGCACTGTGAATCTGTGATGTCGCGCGTGTCCTTGTCAGCAGAACCAGAAGTAGCATGTCACACATCAATCTCATCATCTCTTCTACCGTGCAAACGCAACACCTCACCAACATTGTGTGGGCGTTTGTCATGATTATACCAAGCATTGACTGTAGATTGTGAAACATGTTCCTGTGATGCCACTCATTCCGAAAGGCAACAGCAAAATAAGGATGCACGACTTCCATTTGGAGTGCTTAGTGGTGGAAGAAAACAGCTAAAAGAAATGATGAGGAATAAGGAGTACATATATATGCACGGAGAACATTGAGTGTGGTGAAGTGAGCCACTGGTTGGTAGTACTTATAGCACACGGGTGGAATGTACATGACCTAGTTCTGACATTTATTTGCTTTTAAGTAAAATGATTTACATTTCATCAATAAATTGTTTGCTTGATTCTTGGTCGGTTTGCATTGGTGGCATAACTACGAAATAGGATTAATAATGTGTGGTGTGGGAAGCAAGGTGAGTGCTTGAGTGATGATAGTAGTAATTATACAGAAGCAGTTGTTGTTAAAACTACAATAATGTAGCAGGTTAGTGATAGCAAAAGAAATTAATTTTTTGCAAGCACCAAACTCAACCGGATGTCAGTCTATTTACAAAGATCAACACATATGCATCACAATTCACACATATTGAAGATCACCAAAGATTGGTGGTGGAATCATATTTGGAGGCACAAAGGGTGTGGATCTAAACCTTCACAACCATGAGGATGAATAAATTCCTCTTGCACTCTTGAAAGATATCTCCAATCATCTTCTTTTCCCTTTCTTCTTTCCTCCTTATTTCCATAGACTTTTCCTTCTCTGTTAAGGCAGCACTCAAGATTCGATCACGTCTTAGTCTATATATATGATAAAAGGAAAGAAGTGGGAGATCCAGCCGTGTTCCAACCTGGATGCAAGAACACATGCATAACGCAATGTCAGATCGATCCTCATCTTGCATCATGGTTGTGAAAAACTGTTTCATCCGTGGAGCGATCTCATCTGAGGATCACGGGCGGGTGCACCCACTGCAGTGTCGGCACTAGCACCTATTTCAGCTCCTTTAGGGCCCTGCACGACTGTGTGGCGCTGAACCGTGGACACATGCTAGTGGAATATGTTTGCCTAATGTCACTCATTCCCATGATTGCTTGGATTTGCTGCAGGGTATAGTGGTGGAAGCAAACAGTTGAAAGAAACAGGGAGGTAAAAAAAAGTTGAAGGATGTGGATTGTGAGGTGAGCTGCTAGTAGAGGACTTTTTTTTATAGCAATAGTAGTTGAAGAGCAAAGCTTCACTTTTATGATGATGATTCGAAGAACTAACTGCTGTGGGTTGGTGGGCCAGTTGGCTGCAGGACGATCAGACTAATGCATCCATCGTATAGTAGAAGATTGTTGTGTCATCAATTCATTCTTATTTGTTCAAAAATTGTTCTTATTTGCCATGGTACGAGTTTCATAAGATAGTTCATTACAATTAATGATCTGTATGTGTATGTGTGGCCTGGTGGTCCAGTGCCTCTCTGAAACTAGCCAAAACTAACACAGGTCAAAATGTCGAGGATCAGCAAACAGTTCTGACACGCTTCTTGCATCTTGGCTAGGCAAAACTGTTGCATCCGTGGAGCGATCTGATGTTGGCATCGATCAAGCCCTCGACACTCGCACTGCTTGTTTCAGCTTTCGCTGGGCGTGCATAAGCAATTGAACCGAGCGCGACGTCCGCATGTGCCGATAACCACGCGATCTTTTTATCCGTGTGTAACCTAAGCTTGACATTACAGCATCAATTATTTTTCTTTTCTTTTGTTGGACAAACAGAAATGCTATACTAAAGGTAGGAGAACACCAGAGACCACAAAGGATACAAAGCCTGGTGCATGGTACCTGATTACTAAGCTGTAAGCTGCTGAATAACCATGTACCTGATTACTACAACTACAGACCGAGACTACAAATTCAGTATAAATTCATAAGGCATCAGATTTCTGATCTGCCTGAACAAACACTCCCAAAGCGTCCCAGGTAACTACTAGCGTTGCCACCAAAGCATCAACCTCTTTTGGGTGTGCATCCCAAATACATTGAGCATCAAGTGTGGCGTGGTTGAACCCGTGCAGTTGTCCGTACAAGTGGAATATGCTTGCCTGATGTCACTCATTCTGAAAGGCGCTATGTGCGGAAGCGCGAGTTCCATAAGTGCTTGCTGCAGACTTTAGTTGGTGGAAGAAAACAGGTGCAAAAACAAGGAGTGAAAACGTTGTTGAAGGGTGTGTGAACCGTGAAGTGAGCGTAGTAGTAGGACTTCTTTTTATAGCAAGCACGTGACCAGCAAAGCCAACTTCGATTTTATGATCACTAGTCCATCAACTCGTACATCCGCACAGACTAGTACTTTTAGATGACATATAATAAATATTATAATTTATTATTTAGATTAGGGAGAACAATTAATAATTTTTTTAAATAGTGTATAATGCATTAATGAGCATCGGCTAAAGATTCTATAACGATAGATTATTTTTATGATTTAAATATTGGAGAGAGATTATATATGAGCAAGAGATTAGTTGCACCATAGGGCAAGATAGTGAGAAAATTTTTATTTTATTTGAAGTAAAATATTTATTATGTATGATGTGACCGGTAAGTCGTTTAGATTTGTTTTTTATAGTGGCATATGTGGATAATTTTGACGTCAATATAGGGGCTTATTTTTTATTCTTCATAATGGCATAGGAGGATAATTTTAGAAATAAACTTGATTAGGTTTCTCTCTCTTCTTAAAGTGTCCACCTAGGATTTCTATATGGCTTCATGTGGAGATTTCTATGAGTTTTCTCTCTTTCTAGAGCGCCAACTTATGATTTCTATATGGCTTCACGTGGAGACTTCAAAAAAAGTCTCCAATTAGTAATTAGTAATAGTAAGATTCAAGTTCAATTTAGTTGCTAGCTTAGTACATGCCAAACCTCCCGGCCGCCGGTGTTGTTTTTCTTTTTCTTTTTTTTTTGTCTGGTTATGGCTTTCAAGAGATATAACTTCGTAATTTTTTTCTGCTACATAAATAAAAATGGACTCATCGATGAAGCAATGCATCCATATGCAGCCCATCAGGGCAACATACTTTATTACAACAGTACACGGTTAATGCTATGATTTGTTCTCAAGGGGGTGACTATACTAAATGTTTCCCACAAGTTACAAAGCGAATAATTTATCCTCCGAATTTTGTTATTATAATTTTTTTATATGAAAGTGGTATAGAAATGAGCAGCTTCTACATGTACACTGATCAAAGTTTGCAAGTTGAACCTTATAACAGGATAAATCCCTCTAAACGCGACCCATCAGGCAAACAGCTTTTGCATTTGTCCGGTCTCCACTTGTTCTGATTCTCAACTCTCGTGGGGTGACGAACGTTTAGTTCCTCTCATTCCCTAACACATGAAATTCCAAGCTTGAAGTGTCTATCCATTTTGATCTCATGGACGTCATTGACGGGATGGAATTCATGGTCTCATGGACGCCGTTGATGAGATGGACAAGTATAGGCGAAGGAGGTGGACCGACCAGGAGGTGTGGGTTTTGTGGACTGTGCTTCCCGATGCCCCTAATTCTGAAGCTGGTAGGCACATGCTCATGTCGCATTGACCTTCACTTAGTATCATCGTAGTGGTGAGAAAATACGTAAAATAAGATTAAAAGAGTATCATCATAGTGGTGAGAAAATACGTAAAATAAGATTAAAAGTATGCAAGGATGCACTCAAGGGCTGGAGTACAGTGTGTGGGAGGCAGGAATTTTGGAACTGTCGATAGTAGTTGCATAACCTCTACCTTCTACAAGAGATTATGTATCGTCTAATTTGTTCTTATATTTTTTAGAGAAGAAAGTGGTATATATACATGTGACATAAAAGAGCACGCTCTGCATCTACATTCATTGTGTTCTGGTGATGAATGGAGATGTATGATGATGAGATTTTTTTTGAAATTGAGGTGAATATGTGTGATAATGGCATGATTTGATTTGAGTATGTGGTGAATGTAATTTAACTCAATTTGTGCAGTGTCATTCTTGTTCTTGATTTAAGCTCGAGCTCCAGGGAGATGAGAGATGGATAGGGGTTAGGGGATGCCGGATGGGGACGGAACGCGGCGTAGGGGCCTTTTTTTTGTTTTTTTCAAACCCCCTAGTCCCAGTTGGTAATACCAACCTGGACTAAAGGACCTCTTTAGTCCAGGTTCGTTTACCCGAGACTAAGGGGAGGATTTTGTCTCTCACCTTTAATCTTGGTTGGACTTTAGATCCCTGTACCTCTTACCAATCGGGACTAAAGGTCGTCTCGCTACTAGTGATGATAACCATGTGCAACCTAAAGGTGAAGTTACAACCCTATTTTTTCTATCCTCTAGCTTATCCAAGCTTCGTCTCCACCACACCCCAGATCCGGCTCCACCACCATGCAATTGATCTAAACTCATCCACTATGATGTCAGCTTGTTTCTAGGACCTGCACGACTGAACCAGAAGCAGCATGTCAAGAGCAACATCATCTCTTGTACCGTGCAAAACTGAGCTTGGTATCACTGCTTCGATGTTGCTTGGGCATCCATATTGATTCTGTCAAGCATCGACTGTGGTGTTGAAACGTAGCAGCGATCAACTCACGACGTTGAACATGTTCCATGGTGCCACTCATTCCCAAAGGCAGCAGCAAATAAGAATGCAGGGCTTCCATCAGAGTGCTTAGTGGTGGAAGAAAATAGCTAAAAGAAACGACCAAGTATAATAAGGAGTATGCACTGGGAACAGTAGGGTGCGAAGTGAGCCAATGTTTGGTATTAGTTGTAGCACAGAGGTAGAACATGACATATATTTCTGACATTTATTTGTTTCTTTACATAATGTCCAGCATTATTTTTGACAGACTGTATCTATATATTAGTTTGAGTCTATTTCTAGATATTTATTTCTATATATTAGTATTAGTTAGTAGTACTATTCTATTAGTTAGTGATCCCGGCTCTGTGAGTTCTTTTTTCCGTGAAGAGCTGTCGGCACCAGTCCCACATTTTTTTCTCTATGAATCGAGGAGAAAGTGGGCTCCGCAGGAAGAGGATTGTACCATAAGAGAAGCACGGGGTCGATTAGGACGTGAGCATAAAGGCCTTTATGATACAATTAATAATTCGATTCATTTTCAATTAGGTCTTGCTCTAGCTTCCTTAGGGGTTATTACTTCCTTAGTAGCTCAACATATCCGCATGAAGAGGATTGTACCATGAGAGAAGCACAGAGTCGAATAGGACGTGAGCATAAAGGCCTTTATGATACAAATAATAATTCGATTCATTTTCAATTAGGTCTTGCTCTAGCTTCCTTAGGGGTTATTACTTCCTTAGTAGCTCAACATATGTACTCTTTACCTGCTTATGCATTCATAGCACAAGACTTTACTACTCAAGCAGCACCAGTCCCGTAAATTCGCTCCAATTAGGAATCGAACCCGGATCTCCTGGTTGCGACCATACCTCAACCTCCTCTAACCAACTAGGCTAGAGGACCTTTGGTAAGTGACTAAGTTTAGGAAATATCAAAATCAACCCAAGATGCCAACCTGTTTATATATGAAGATCAACATATGCGTTACACATATTTAAAGAAATCGTAGCATCAACACATCAACCAAGAAACGCCAACTTTAATGTGGAAACCTATAAATTTAGGAAAACCATGGGACAAGCCAACCGATTTTTTTCACTATCTGATTACAGGATTAAAGCAAGTTCCTATCTAGATAGCACTAGGCATTATCATGTATAAAGATTTCATCATCTTGGCTAGCAACAAACAAGATTTGAGGCTACAAGCTGAAGTATAGAAGGATATACCACCAAAGAATAGTGGAATAATATATTGGAGGCACAAAAGAACGTGGACCTCGCTCTTTTGCACTCTTAAAAGATCTCTCCAATCATCTTTTGTCCCTTTCTTCTTTCTTCACCTTTGACGGATAAATTTTGATTTTCATGGATCTCTTTATATTTCCATATACTTTTCCTTCTCTTCTAAGGCAGCACATTAAGCACTAAAGTCACCATTAATTGGCTGGATCGTCGTGTCTTAGACTAAAAACGAACTTAACGAAGCAGGGAGGTCCGTCACAGCATGATTGCAAGAAGGTCGTGTGTGATTATCAGCATGACCATGAGCGAGTGAACTAGAAGTGGCATGTGGAGAGCAGCATCATCTCTACTACCATGCAAACCTAAGCTTGCCATCACCTAATCAATGTTGCGTCGGCATACATCGTGATTCCAATGAGCGTCGACAGTGGCGCCAAGCCGCATTAGCCATCAGTAGGGATGCAAGTTATATATATTTTAGGTCATTGGGTCGACCCAAAATATTGTTAAAATAAACTAGAATGGCATTCTACATAAATAATTATGGAAGAGAAATGAACTAGAGTGGCAAGTCAACGTAATTAATCAGCTGATCCAAAAACACTATTTGGTACCCACTTACATCCTTAGCCATCAGGATCAGCAAACAACTCTTGACACAGAACGCATCTTACATCTGAATGTGGAACATGTTGTCGTGATGCCACTCATTCCGAAGGCATGCAGCTGCAAAACACGGATGCACATCTTCCATTTGGTGCTAAGAAAATAGGTAAACAAACAATGAGCTAGTAATGAGGTGTATGCATTGAGAGAGAGTGAGTGTGTGTGAAGCTAGTGAGCTCCTGGACGGTAGTGCTAGTTATTATAGCACATAGATGGAACATGACCTATTCTGCTATTTATTTGCTTTTTAGGTAAAGTTATTTACACTTCAATGAAGTGTTTGTTTGATATTCTTGGTCCGATTTGGTGGCATAATTATATATACTATGTGAAATATGATTAAACAATGTGCGGTGTGGGAAGCACTAGCTTTAATGTGGAAAATCCCAAATCAGGGAAAATTTATGAGACCAAGCTAATCAAATCTGCTTACATTATATGCTTGTGGGATTACAACAAATTCCTCTCTAAGTAGTACTAGAGGTTCTCATTACACGAAAACTTCATCATCTTGAACAACAACAAACAAGATTTGGGGACTACAAGCTCATGGGTCTCTTTATTTTCAGAGATTTCTTTCTTCTCTTTTTAGGCGGCACACTAGATATTAAAATCACCTAAGTTTGATCCACACCTTAATCTGTATTTTTCTTATATGTGGAGTTGCTCGCTATAAGTTTAATGACTCAACTCAATGCTCACATGGTGAGAAGTGAATATATTATTTGATTTTTGTTATTAACATACTTTATGATGAAAATGAGATATGTGACATAAATGAGCATTCTCGCATCTGCACTAATTAAGACAAAGTTTGGAATAACTTTGTTTTGAACCTTAAAAGAGGATGGACACATGTTGCACAAGCTAAGGCCCTTCTAGCTAGTGGAAAGTTTCATTCTTGTCCCGAAAGCATCAACTTCTTTTGGGTGGGAATTCCAAATACATGGAGCATCAAGTATGGCGCCAAACACTGCAGTCGAGTCTACAAGTGGAATATGATTTCCTGATGTCACTCATTCCGTAGGCAACTAAATGAAAAATAATAATGATGAGGTGAAAAAGCTAGAGGGTGTGTGAGCTGTGAGGTGAGCTACTTGTTCTTTTTATAGCAAGCACATGACTAGCAAAGCTTCGATTTTAAAACAATGATTCAGAGGACTGTTGTGGGCTGGTGTGTCGTTTGCCTTTGGACTCCCAATGCATGCTAGTGGGCTAGAAACATTGTTCCATATTTCAACTGGCCGACCGGGCCCCATGCTTGCAAAGTTTGCAATTTGAACCTTAAAACATGACACATTGCAAGTTATTTTAAACCTCAGTGCGGAACACATCTTCCAACAGAATTTTCGATTATGATTTGCTCAGTTGAGATTGAGCTCGTTCAATTGTGAATGGTATGTGGTGTCGGCTGGTGGTTTGGTCACCACCGATCCGTTGTGCACACAGTCACAGCATTTTCGTTCGGATTACACAAACAATCTGATCTAAGCATCACTGGCAGGCTCACCCACCTTGTGAATCTGTGATGTCGTGCAAGTGCTTGTCACCAAAACCAGAACTAGCATGTCAAGATCAACATCATCATCATCTCTTCCACCATGCAATAGAGGTGGAACATGACCTATTCTGACATTTATTTTGCTTTTTAGGTAAAATGATTTACACTTCAATTAATTGTTTGTTTGATTCTTGGTCGGTTTGCATTAGTGGACTTTTCCTTCTCTTTTAAGGTAGCACATTTCCATATAGACTTTTCCTTCTCCTCATTTCCATATAGACTTTTCCTTCTCTTTTAAGGTAGCACACTTAAGCACTCAAGATTGGATCACGTCTTAGACTAAACAAGTGGGAGATCCAGGTTCCTGATTGCAAGAACACATAACGCAATGTCATATCGATCCTCGTCTTCAATTTTGGCTGTGAAAAATTATTGTTTCATCCGTGGAGCCATCTCATCAGAGGATCACGGGCGGGTGCACCCACTACAATGACAGCATCAGGGTGTGGTTGTGGTTTTCTGATGCTATAGCGACTCCACTAGAACTTGATATGGAACGATGATGGAGTCTTCCTGCAAGCATCAACTTCTTTTGGTTGTTCTTCACCGACGCAGAGAGCATCAAGTGTGTCACCGAACCGTGAAGAGACGCCTATGAGTGTAATATGTTTGCCCGATGTCACTCATTCCCATTGAGTGCTTAGATTTGTTGCGGGGTTTAGTGGTGGTAGGAAACAGTTAAAAGAAAAGAAACAGGGAGGTAAAAAAGTTGGAGGATGTGTGGATTGTGAGGTGAGCTACTGGTAGGACTTCTTAATTTATAGCAAGAAGAGTACCTGATCTGACGAGCAAAGCTTCGATTTTATGATGATGATTCGGAAGAACTAATTGTTGTGGGCTGGTGGGCCGGTTGGCTGCGGGACTCCAACTGTTATTGGGCTAGAATCAGACATGCATCGTAGAAGATCCGATCCAAGGTCCAAGGATCTGAAACCTATCAACTTATTTTCTTCTCTTCTCTTTTTTGAACAAACGGAAATGCAAGCTTCCATTAACCATGGATCACCAGAGACGACATGGGATACAAAGTCTGGTACATGGCATCCTGATCCATCCTAACATCACCGTAATTAACTAGCTAAAGTGCTGTCTGCTACCTGATTAATACCAGTCTACCACCGACCGAGATAACACATTCAGTAAATTCATTCATATGGCATCAGATATGCCTAATCCGCTGAACAAACACCCCCAGGGAGTCCCAATTCCATGTCGCTGATCTGAGAGCATCACACGGATTTCTGAGATGCCGACCATTAGTGGCGTTATCACCAGTGGGACATCTTCTGGGTGTGCATTCCAAGAACATTGAGCATCAAATGTGGCACCAAACAGTGTAAGAATACCTAAACGTGCAATATGTTTGCCTGATGCCACTCGTTCCGAACGAAGCAAAATGCGGAAGCGGAATGTGGAAGAAAACAGGTGGAAAACAAGCAGGTGAATGAAAACTGAAAAGGCTGGAGGATGTGTGAACGAACCGTGAAGGCGTGAAGTGAGCGTAGTAGTAGGACTTTTTTATAGCAACCTGGACCCCTAGCTAGTGGCCCATCCATAATCGCTGATCATCCCATCCCTCTTGTGGGCCGCGCACGCCACACCCAAAGGCCCACCAAACGCCCGCGCTCGAGGATTTCCGACCGTTGCCTCTCAGGGGCGCCAAACCCACTTTTTCCAACCTTTTAAGCCCAATCTCGCCCTCCCCGACCGTTGCCACCCCGCAAATTCCCCTCCTTTCCTTCAGATCCCCTCTCCCCGTTCCAAGCAGCCGCGCACGAGACGGAGCCGCCGCCGTGCACGCGAGCCGCTCGGCGCCGAGAACCACCACCCAATCGCAGCCTCCCTCACCACCGCCGCCGCCGCCGCCGAGGCACCCATGGCAGACTCCAGCGCCCTCGTCGTCTCATCCGCCGCCGGGTCCGGAGACGCGCGGCACCACCAGCACCCGCTGAGCCAGATCGCGGCGAGCGGGACGCACCGGCTGCTGCTCAAGCAGTGGGTCAAGGAGGAGGACCTGCTGGCGCGCCGCGTCGCGCTGCGGGAGGCCCGCCTCGACGGCGCCCGCAAGGAGATCGCCTTCCTCTACTGCGCCTTCTTCGCCTTCCACGCCACCTCCGTCCTCCTCCTCTTCCTCTCCTCCGCCTCCGCCTCCGCCTCGTCCGCAACACCGTCCCCCGCCGCGTGCAGGCGCTCCTGGATCCCCTGCCTCGTCTCCCTGCTCTCCTCGCTCGCCATGCTATGGGCGCTGCGGTACAAGTCCGACACGGAGGCCGTCCTCGAGCGCCTCCTCGCGCGGGAGCGGGAGGACGCGCTGCTCCTCGGCAGGTGCGTCTCCGAGCTCAAGCGAAAGGGCCTCGACTTCGACCTGCTCAAGGAGGTGGACGCGCTGCGCAGGGCCAAGAGCCTCCGCGTCGAGGCCAAGGGCGCCGAGAAGGCCAGGCGCTGGCAGACCAGGGACCTCGCCGTCTTCGCGCTCTTCGCCGCCGCTTGCGGGGTGCTCGTGCTCACCAGGTTCCTCCTCTGTAATTAGACGAGATTGCTTTGCTGGATGGAATTGCCTCCTTGGCGCTGATCTTGACTACCATTGCTTTGCTGGATGAGGATTGAGGATGAAGTGTCATTCTTGGCAGAACTGTTTGTTCTGCGAATTTTGGTGTTGGATTTTATCTGTTTGTAATAAGAAAAATGTGTGATGCGTCAGGTTTATGTGTTTGTGAATGTAACAGAGAGGGAAAATGCTCTCTCAGTGAGTCTGTTATGATACAACGACAAAGATGATGTTAATCCTACTTCGTTGGCCAAAATATTTCGCTGTCTCGTTGTTGCTTAAGGCAGAATTTGCAAGTCTTATGTTGTGATTTGGGAAAATCCTTCCGGATTCTGCACATTGTCACTTTTCCAGGTTATTTACTACTTGTCTGAATTCTCAATTGAAGTGAATTTTTGACAAACCTGTTCTAGGTACAAAAGATAGCCTGTTTTTAGGGGGCAACTTGCAATCTGACTGGACTGAAAATTCCAGATCAGTGTTTTTTTCATCTCTGGTGAATAGGAAATTAAGCAGCTATCTTATGACAAAAGAATAGAAAATGTCAGATCTTCAAGAAGCTCGAGAAATCAGCCTGTTCATGGTTATATTCTGCTTCGGATGCATGTTGTTCGGTTTGCTTGCCTTTTTTCATTCTAAGAGAAATTCCATCCAAATAAACTCCACAACAGGCAAAGGAAACTGCTGAGTCTAGAAAATTTGTGGTTTCGTACAAACCTTGCAACAGAGATTACCAACTATACCAAACATTGAGAAACACAAACCATTATGCAATGCATATTGGTACTGCTTACAAACGCATTCTGTGATTACATTATATCACACCACACATCCATAATCACCATTCCCCCTGAACGAAGTAACAAATACAGGCACCAAATTGCTCAATGTACACCGCAACATAGCAGAGATGAAAAGAATGAACTGTATCAGTTAAACCAAACAAGTTCACAAACGTCATCGCACTCAGACGTTCTCAGCCCCTTCTTTCTTCATGTGGAACGGCTCATGCGCCGGCGAGGGCCCGCCGACGACGCCGGGCGGCGGCAGCGGCGTGCCGTATATCTGCGCGCCGACGCCGGCCCGCATCTCCTCCCGGCCCCTGTGCTTGCCGAGGAAGTAGCAGCCGAAGCCGAGCAGGATGGAGAAGAAGATGAAGGGCAGGGAGATCACCAGCACGAACCCCATATGCTCTCTTCTTGCTTCTGAATCCCAACAGTTTGGAGAGGCAGGGGAGAACGCGAACTCGCCAAGGGAGAACCAAGAAAGCAAGGGAGGCTTGAAGGGAGGACGACGACGGTGGTGGAGGTGATGTGGTGCTTTGCTTTGGAAAAAAAGGGAGATGAGGTGGGGATGAGTTAAATAGGTGAGGAGACAGTGGAAGCTGCACGAGAATCCTATGGAAGAAGGCGGCGGCAGCTGGAAGAAGCTTGTGGAGTGTCAAGTGTGCTGCTGCGACAGCTAGCCTTCCGACCGTTGGGCTGGCGCTTGTGGCCTTGTAGGCAACGGTCGAATGACGAAAGCCCGTGCTGTTCTTTTCCTCAATTCTCCGTTCAGTGCTACTCCTAGGTTACTGCACGTGTGTAATTGTGGAAGATTATGCTTCACTTTCGAGGTCAAAGGTTAAACTAATTTTAGACTGTAAAAGTGTATGTTTCGTCTGTTACAGAAGGCGTAAGGTTAGGCTGTAAAGTTGACATGGTAATTTTCAAGAACAGTAAAAATAATCATAGCAGCTAATTTTAACTGCATCTACATTCTCTCTAAAAGAAAGAAAATGCCACTTCATCTATGCGCACGGGCCCTGCTACAGCTCTTCGTGTGCCGGCCATGTTTTCAGTGTTCAGCATACTATCCACTGACAACCAAAATGCAGGCAGCCTTCTACCAGCTCTCTCTACTGAAACTCTGAAAGCTCGCTCTACTGACTGAAATCATCTATTCACCTTCCTCTCGGCCCTGTCCAAATAAGAGTTTGGGAATCTCTTTTTGAAAGGAACTGCACGATGTAGACGCGCAATGAGATTCGTTGATACTTCCCGCATCCAAATTGACGGTTGTCGGATTGCCAAAGAAGTTTTTGTGCTCGTGCACAGCTCATAGAATACACCCATACGATACTCCAACCACGATAGCGGAGGTTTGCCAAAGAATCCCTCCATTCGTCTCCTGTCTCGCCGACCACAAGCTAAGGGGATGTTTGGTTCACCGCCACACTCCGCCACGGCACAGTACTCCGCGCCACAGCAGCCGTGCACAGTAGCCCGCCATGCTACAGACAACGGAGGGAGCAGCTGCTGATTGAGGCGCTGGTTTTCTCCGCCACAGGTTGTGGCGCCCGGTAGTGTGGCGTGGCAGCCTATGGCTGGGAGCCAAACAGCCCCTAAGTTATAGTGACATTTTGGGCGCCGGCTGAGCCCCACGGGACAATCTCGAGCATAGTTTTGCAATATTATTCGGGCTCTTTTACGGTGGACCCCACCATGGTATGCAATATATGACTATTTTTTGTAAGGGTAAATAGATAATTTTTGCAATCTTTTAATAAATTTCGCAACCTCGGGCTGAGAAAAAAATTCGTTTATGTCATAAGGAAAATTTGAAATGAAAAATTTTGAAAAAAAATCATTTTTGAAATTTGAATTGAAAATTTTTGTTTTTGAATTTTGAAAAAAAATGGACATAGGAAATTGAAAAAAAATGATTTTGAAATTTGGATTGAAATTTGAAAAAATTTGGCCATACCACAAGAGGGAAATGAAAAAATTGAAATATGTCACGAAAATTTGAAATGAAAAAAATTGAAATTTTTCACTTTTTTAATTTGAAATGAAAATTTCCGATTGAAATTTGAAAAAAAAATTGGCCATGTCACCCGAGGGAAATGAAGAAATCATATATTTCGTTTATGCCACCGAGATAAAACTTCCAATAATACCCCTATACCACTCATACCACCTATGTATACCACCATATACCACAGGTGCAAGTTGTGGTGATATACAATTAATCTCAGCCGTCGGACCAACAGTGGTATAGGGTGGTATGATCCACCGTAAAAGAGCATGATTCCAACACTACGAAGAATATTTTTTCAGGGGCAAACCTATCATTTACAAAATTAAATTCAATGTACACTATCTAAATGCTGATGTATATATCAATAGTCAGGATTTGAAATGTTTGGCTACACGTGCAATCATGTTGACACTTATTATGTACTTATCCAAAATGGATCAAGTATTACTCAAAGCCTGAAAGACTTGCAGGTCTTGTTCTAGACAATGATGTTTTCCCTAGTCTCAGCATCAACATGCATGCATCAATCTAGTCATTTGGACTTCTTCAGCCCACCAGCCTCTGTTTTCAAAACAAGTGAGCCATGCATGGATGCAAGTGGCTCGTATTTACTGATGGCAAAGAATCAATCGTGTTGTGAAAAAGAAAATAACCTCGAGCCAATAGATGTTTCTATAGGAAGGCCATGATATGCAAGCAAGTACGATATTCAAAAATTGAATAGCTTGTGTTTCAGGTCATGACGTATGGTATTTGACATACTCCATATGGGGGTGTTTGTCATTTTTATATACAATACAAAAACGGAGCATGCATCCTGGTGTAGTGGTGTGACTTATGAGGGAACCATCATCCCTAAAGTCCAATCTACTGCACCACAAGTAAGAAATTAAAAAAAAAAAGATGATTGACGAGGCAAAGATGTTAATAATGGGAATATATAAATGGTTGAAACGCTGATGAAAGATACATATTGGCATTAAGTGGACCACTGGAGATATAAAGGCTACTATAGTCGTAGCTGAACGAAAGGGGCATGATCGCCAGTAATTCGTAAATACTTTTTATTTGAGGTGTGTTCGTCAAACAATAAACATGTTTCTGTGAGCATTTGTTAGTTACAGAAGAATGTAATGCAATGAGTAAATATATAATATATGAACACGATATATATGTGTAGTCTATTGACTAATCATTCATGTTAGCTGAACTTGCTGATGGCATCGTTGCATTAGTCTATAAAACCTACTCCTACATAACCAAACAGTGTTTAAGACATGGAGCGCATACGTACAATATGGAAACTGTTTACTTGGCTATATTTCAATCTAATTATCATATGCATGACGGGTCTTCAATCCTAGCAGTTTGACACTTTGGAAGCCATTTCTCTTCTTTTATGCAGAATTTTTCCTTTCTTTATCATGACTTTGGTCTTTGGTGGTGTTGGGTTATGGCTGAATCATTCAGATATCCGTACAGGACATACTCAAGATGGAATATCCGTACAGGAGTTGACATACTAGCTCTGGTTACCAAGTGAAATAAAATGTCCATAGAATTAAATTAGATATCCGCAAAGAACCTGAATACTTATTTCAAGTATCATATGACATTGAATCCCAGCAATTTGATACTTCAGGAAGAAATTTTCATATCATGTGACTTTGGCTATGGGGGTACAATTAATGAATCATTCAGATTTCCATGCAGAACAGGCAGAACTTGACGTGATGAACACTAGACTTACGTAAGAATTATAGTTTTGAATTAAAATAAATGCCTCTAGATTAATTACTATGTGTTTATATTTCATCGTTTCACCGTCAGTAAACGGTTAGTCCTCACATTGTTGGCAGATTCTACTGTCGTGAAAGAAACAGACAGAGGTTACCGCAAGAGGAAGTCAAACGACAATTCAATAAACAAATGCATAAACACAAACAAATAAACAAATGCATAAACAGATCATGCCTACCGAAATCATCCAATAGTTTTAAACCATCAAAACACGCAAAGCATTCATTATATATCAGGAGGGCTGAGAATAACTACTGGTCTTGTGGCAAACCAAGTGTCAAATTAAACGCGCGCAGATCAGAGGAGGATGGGTAAGAGCGTGTCAGTTCAGCGAGGGCACATCCCGGTGCTCGTCGGCGAGGGGAAGGATGAGCTACAGAGGGTTCTGGTGCACAGCAAGGTGCTTCACCACCCATACTTCGCCGGGTTGCTGGAGCTAGCAGCAATGGAGTTTGGGCATGATCAGAAGGGGGTACTCCGAATCCCTTGCGACGTCAGATGCTTCCACACAATTGTTCAGCTCATCAGAAGCAGCACGAGGAGGAAGAAGGTGACTATTTCTATTCCATGCCTCCTTATCCCCCAAGTTGTTGTAACGTTCAGATTTCAGAGAGATTAAGAGGTTTAGGGTCTCAAGTTTTCAGGTTCCTGTCACCTCCTGCGGTCCTGCACGCCCTGATCTTACTCTATCCTAGTCAAGTAGTCATCAGTGTAATCAAACCTTATGATGTGTGATGTATCCCTTTTTTCAGCTTTTACATCATGTACATAAGTCATTCTGGGCTAGAGATGGAGGAAATGTGTGACATCAGTAAAATCATTCATAGCACAGTGGTTTGGACGATTAGTGCAGCAGATGTATCTGTCATGCACACGTTTTGTCACAATCATTTATCAGAATATTTGCTTTGTTCCTTTATTCTTGAAGTTCTTTAAGCAAAAACGAAAGGGCGGAACCGGTGAGGCGGGAGTTTGAGCTTAAGATTTCTTTTCTTTTTTAAGATACTCCCTCCATACTCATAAAACATGTCGTTTTGGACAAGATCTCAGTCAAACATTGGGAACATAAACGATGAATAACTTTTAAGTTGTTGAGTTTGAAAATGTGAAAACTACATGAATAGATTTATCTTGCAAAATACTTTCATAAAAGTATAGATATGTTAGTTTTTAACAAATATTTTTTAAAAAAATAAGAAGTCAAAGTTATGCATTGGAGACTGTGTCGCTGTCTTAAACGACATGTTTTATGAGTATGGAGGGAGTATAAAAAAAACACATGTGCTGTCACAAAAAGGGGAGGGCATGCCAACCATAAATCCCCCATTCTGCTTCTACTTTAAGATCCAGCTTTCTAGCCCGGCAATGAGTCAGGTTTATATGCAATTATTATTCGACAGGCATATCCAGCTTAGGTATGACCATTATATGAACCAACTGTCTTGATGATAGCATGGATTTGCGGCAGCAAGTTCTCTGGGGCAAAAAGCTATATATTGCTAGACAACAATTAAGAACTGGACCTTATGGGATTGCACAATTTGAACGTTTCTTTTAAAAAAAACAATTTGAACGCAAACGATCATTGAGAAGCATCATGAGGTGAACTTGTGAAAACAGAGAACATATGAGTACCTGTGTGGCCCTGTTAATGGCGAGGTTTAGCAGGAAGAAGGATGCACACTCGTAACGGTGGATTGAAACGGCTGTGTTCGAGCTCTCTTTCCGTTTTGACGAAACGGCGGCGGCGAGGGCCAGCAGATGACCAACTGCCGCTCGCGAAGTCAGCCTCAAGCTCTATCAAGGGAGACGTTTTCCGATTGAGGAAGGGTAAATGAGAGGTGTTTTCAAGAGCATCGGTCATAGATCGCCGTTTACTGCGGATCCAACGGCGTACATTAATTTAATTTGCCTTCTGCTGTGTAATAATGTTTATGAGCCAGAGGTTGAAATCTGTAAAGTATCGAGTACCTGAACTGCAATCTTCTCCTGATTTGTACGGAAGACTTTGACACACTCCTAGCTTTTCCTTGCACCTACCTACGCAATATATTTTGCAACTAGCTTTATTCCTGCTAGTCCAGTTCGTTTGGGGGCTTCACCGACCTGAACGCGGCCTGAGCGAGAGATGGTAGCCAACCTGCGACGCTGAGACGAGATTGGCACTCCCCGAGAGGACGCGGCGCTGTGCACTGCTGTCAATCTCATTGTCATTAACAGGCATGACAGTCAGTTCTTTCTCATCTCCAGATAATAACATACCACAATTTTGCTGTGATTACCACATAGGCGTACATGCAAAGTTAAAGCCATGAATTGAAAACAAGTCCCAATTCCAACACAATAGCATTTACCAACAGAGGTGTACCTAAAGGGTCAGAAACCCAGAGCCAGGTGTGATCTAGTACAAGCTGCTAAAAAGTTCAGACCAACCAACAATCCAGTATCATTACCACAATATATGAGTTTGCACATGTTGCTTCGTTTACAGGCTCAAGATCTCATACGGATAGAGCTTCGATAGTGCTTCACCAGCTAAGTCTTGCATCGCAACTAAATGACATGCTTACAGGAACTTATTAACAATACCACGGTGGGAGCATCATTCATTGGTAGAATTTGAATTTGAATCTGGCTGAAGGTTCAAGGCCCTCCACAGGTCCCTTCATAGGTAAACCAGCTTCAGTGAGCCCGCTCCCGGAGGACCTCGATGTCCACCTCGGTTGGGTCGGTTGCCTGGATCTCGTAGTGGAACCCATCAAGTTCATGCTTGATGCGGTCCTTGGAGGTGGAGTACAGCATCTTCGCACGAATGCGGGATGTTGCTGGGGACCTGGAATGATTGTGATCTGGGTAAATGTCTGGAGAAGTGGAATCAACAGAAAGGCCAGAGTTGATGCATTGAACATAAATGAATAGAGAAGACATCACATGCTACACATAGCAACATCCAAAAGTCAATGTCAGAATTCACATAAAATTTAACAATTATTGCCAAGAATATTCTTAACTGTTGCACCACATGCATTGTTATTCCTCTTTGTCAGAGCTACTGAATTGCTAATTAGCAAGGCTACAAAAATAGTAGTGTAAAGTAGATCCCATCACAAGATCAAATTCATATTTATAATAGAAACTCACAATGCAAAAACAAAAGGCACTACAAATAGCTAGCATGTTGCGGCTTCCTGTGCTGCCCTGTTTGATGCATTAGATACATCTAAGTATTTGTACTGGAAGAATAAAGAATCGTAGCACATGGCTGACTCCTTATAAGTTTTACTTGTTTAACTATTTCTTAACAGATCTAGTCAAGATTTGGCAGAACTACCATATGTTGATGTAACTGCTAGACATGAAAAAGAAGAAGACTGAAATTATGAAGCTCACCAGGCAATGAAAAAGATCTTGCTTTTCTGCACGTTCTCCCCAGTGACAAAGTCAAAATCATACAGAGCGTATCTGCAGTCATTTTCTGGGAGAGAGGCCAAAAAATCATCATAGCTTTCAGTAGTAGCGCCCGTCTTCTCAACAACCACCTGCTTTTGCTTTTCCTCGATTTTGAAGATAACATATCGGAATGCCTTCTTCATCTGAAGCTCGACAAAGGTCTCCCTGATGTTAGGAGCAACTCCCATGCCGGAAGATGCATTTGACTGCGGAGAATAGTGAACACGTTAATAAGGAAATCAAGGGTAAGAAACTGAATGCAAAATAAACTGTTTGATTTTCAATTTTTTCAGCATTCAAAGCCAACATGCATCAAAGTTAACCAGTAAATAGCACCTCCACAACATTCAAGAGGCCAGTTATATGAAGTGCAGCTATGTCGCTACAATTCCATATAAGTTGTAACCTTCCACAATCCACATACAGGACACCACACAAAATTTGCCCATGGTCCAAAGTAATGCTACAACAGACAGGGTACTCAAACAAGCTTGCCTAGGCAAAATCACACAGATATTGCTTCTGTGGAACAGAAATATCCTCCAGTCACTATCCAGGAATGAAAATTGAAAATAAGTGTGATTCTTAACATGTAAAAAAACCAGCACAATAATGGCCAGGATAAGACCTGGTACCTAACAGAAGCTCAACCATACATGCTAATTTCAAATCACCAAATATAATCCAATCTAGGGAAAGCCAACTGTGCATTGTGCATGGTAAGATCAATCTCCTTACATTATTAACCTAGAAGGCAACTAGGATATTGAACCAGGAATATGACTATGCCCACCATGGCCATGCCTCAGGGAGGAAAAATCTATATGCATGTCGACACAGCGCACATAAATAAAAAGAATGGATTATAAAGTAGCCATGTATTGATCCAAATGTTTGAAAAGAAATACTGTGACAGTACCACATTTTGAGGAGAAAACTATCAAGGCTAGTTGCATTTCATTCGGGGTGACGGAACTTATTTCTTTCTTGCAGAATGAGCTAAGAAGAACATCTCTAACTCAAACTCAAAAGTTATCTCAAGCCTTCTTCTACAGATCAACTCCATTTTCACCCTGAAAATCTCACAGCTCTAAGCAATCTAGCGTCCAAACGAGCAGATATCCTCAACTCAGGTTCTGAATAAATAGGCAATTGCGAATTGTATCACTATTTGATTTTACAAGTGCACAGTTATATGATAGAGGCAATGAAACCCTTCATTGCGATCAGAACAAATGAACAGCCATATAAACCATCTAATCAGTACTGAATCCACTTGCAATATACTTCAAAAACACTGATACACGTGTCAGGATCACACACAGCTATCGTCCACCCCCTTATTACTTAACAAATTGGAGACTACAAGGCTCACGGCTATGCACAAGCCTACCATACCAGAACATCCGCTACTCAAAACCACCACGCCACCACAGGGACAAGCACCCAACCAGACCAACTGCCCAGCGGTGTTGCAACGCGCGGTGAGGTCGGATCAACACATCCCAGCGAGATCTAAACCTTCATCCCTCCACGAACTCCCGCAACCAGATCACGCGCGAACCAACCCAATTCCACCCACCACACGGATCTACACACCACAACGCGCGGCGCGTCGAATCACCACGAGCGCGAGCGGTTTGACGAGAGGAAAGGGAGCGGAGAGGGCACTCACGTGGGACCGCATGAAGGCCATCGGATCGGAGCCGGGGGGGTGGTGGGCGGCGGTGAGCGCCCAAGCCTCTCTGCGTCGATCGCACGCGCGCACGCAGACGGGAGGCGCAAGCAAGGAGAAGGGATTATTCTTCTTCTGTTGCTGCGGGGTTTTTTTTCCCTTTCCTTTTCCTTTTTTTTATGCGAGAGAGTGTGGTGGGGGCAATTCTCCGAAGCGGTGCGCGTTCATATACGCGGACGCGCCGCTTCGTGTGGGTGCGCGGCGTACACGACGCGTGTGGTCGTGGGAGATGGTGACATGTGGGGGCACGAGAGGCGTGGGGTCCAGATGTCGGTGAGACGACTTGCTTCGTGAGGGCGAGGTGGGATGCGGGACCGTGGGCTGTGCGGCAGCGCTAGATTGGACGGCCACGATCGATGATGGGTCCGGCGGGCTGGCCCTGGAGCAGAGCCGTGATGAGCTTGGGCTCTTTGTGATTTGCCTTTTTTTTTTGCTTGTGATGGGAGAATAAAAATAGGAGAAATTCGATTGAATTTTGGAGAGTCAGTCGGTCGGGCTTGCACGCGTGGATGAAATGAAATGGTCATTCTCGTGGCCTTCTTTGCGCATAAAAAAAATGTGTGGTATCAAGGGAGGGTACTGATTCCTTACCCTTATCACGTTTTAACGGAATCAGAGAACGTCAAGCTCCTCGACAGACGACAAGTCGGCATTCCTCTGCATCGTCCGTTACTCCGTTGGATCCTACGGCAATGAGAGATGGCCCCTCCCCGTCATTGCAGCAGTCGGACGTCATCGTTCCGAATGCTGGTTTCCAGCTCGTGCACGCCGATGGGACCTCAAAGCGGCAGAGGCAGTCACAACAGGCCTCCGAGGAGTTGTTCTATATGGAATTAGTTATATTGAATTGAATCGCTTGATATGTTTCAGTTCACGCTTCTTCTAATTTTCAATGAATCACTCGCAAGGGGAAATGATTTTGTGTTCAGATTCCCTTTGAAGATATGGGGCAGAGCAATGATCAAGGTATAAGCCCGACGCAATGGTGGCGGTGCGTAGCTGGATCATGGAAATGAAGAGTACCTGACCTTTTCTTCAATCAATGGCGAGGAGCAATTGCACGTTGCACCGGACTGTCGCCGGCTCGCTCTGGGCGCCAAAAAGGCGAAAGAGGCTGAAATTTATTTTTTTTAATTTATTTTTTTTTCATTTTGCAAAAATATACTATTATTTCAAAATTTAGCATAACTAACCTCCTACCGCCGTGGCCTATGGCGGTAGGGGCAAACCGCCATGAGCCATAGCGGTTGCAGGTGCTACAGTGACCGGTTGGGTACTGTGGCACTGCAGCCGCCGTGGCTCATGTTGGTTAGGGTCAGTCTGTTTTTTTAAAAAATCGTAACTTTTTTTTATAAACTCGGATGGAGATAAACTTTATATAAAACTTGTAGCTTTCGACGAGATCTACAACTTTGTAGTTCAAACTTTTTTCATTTGAAATCATCTTGGAGCTCAAAAAATTGATATACTGTCCAGATCTCAGTTTTCGGTAGGTCACTGTAGCACCTGCTACCGCCGTGGCCCATGGCGGTTTGCCCCTACCGTCATAGGCCCGGCGGTGGTAGGTTAGTTTTGCTAAATTTTGAAACGATCGTATAGTTTTGCAAAATAAATTAAAAAATAAATTAAAAAAAAATAAAATTCGAAAGAGGTCGTGCTTTTGTTGGGCCGTTATACCTAGCGCGTGAAGGGGTGGGCATGGGAAGCAATCTTTACAATACGAAAGCTGGGTTCATTCCCCGGGCGGGCAGCGGGTCCACGTCGCCTGTTAAACCGCCAGCCGTCGGATACGCCCAGCTCGCGATGTCGGTCGTTCGATTCGGATCTACCAACGCGATGGAGAACACCGCTGCTGGTATTAAGTCGAACCTACTCTTTATTTCCGCATTAGTTTAATATGCTAGATGTGATCTACGGTGAACTAGTAGATCCTGATGATGTTTATGTTTTAAGTAATTGTTAGTAATTTAATCTATCAATTGGTATCAGAGCGTACTGATGATGTTTATGTTTTAATATCAATTGGTATCAGAGCGTACATGATCTACGGTGAACTAGGAGTTACTACAATGTTGATGATGTTTATGTTTTAAGTAATTGTTAGTAATTTATGCACAGAGCTCTGTACCTTCTACTCTCCTCTAATTATCAATATGCTGGTTCATTGCTGCCTCTACATTGTAGTAGCTCCTAATTCTTCCTTTCCTACTCTGTGCATTCAGGATGTGATATATTCTGTTTAAGGGTGTTAGCTCAGAAGCACATCGTTGCATTGCTATCAGGGTCCCAACGGTAAAGAGGTGCCTGCTATCTTAATTTCATATATTACATTATGTCTATCGACCTCCCTTTCCCCTTCTTGACAGATGGTCATAATTGCAGGGCAAATGTATAGAAAGGCAGAAGGCCAAATTCTAGAGAAGCGGGTCAAAATATTCAGGCTATAGCTTTAACTTGAATTGAGTGGTATCGGTATTCGAGGTTGAAACTGTTCACATAATTTCTTTCAGTGTGCATACACCATTCAACATTTTTCATGGTAGAGTCAGCATCACTGAATATTCCTCAGGTATCAAATCAAAGCAAGTTTTCCGTTCCATCTGAAGCACCTAATGTATAAAGAGGTACCCTTTCTTTATTATGTTTATGCCCGCTAAACTTCCTGCTCCATCGATGTTATTTCAGTCCTAACAAGATGCTCCAACATTAAGGTGCACAACACTAGGGCAGGCGCTACCCCGATATGTTCCTTCTCTCTGTCTGCATAACTGAAGGCACATAGTCAAAAGATTAGTAGTGTTCCTTCACATGATGCTCAGACTGTTGTTTCGCTGCATGTAGTGAGCATAAATTTTGCTTCATGAATCAGTGCTGCATTATTGGGGCTTACTTTCAAGAAGATAATATAATATAATTGAGGTACTTTATCATGCAAAATTACGGGAAAATTACTTGGAAGGCCTAATAGTTATCAAGAGCTGAATCTATATTTTTAATCCTTTCTTATGTCATCTCTTCGCGTGCAGCAAAACGAGCGACTCAGTGGTAGCTGGTAGTCTGGGCCTTTTGGCCAGACATCAAATAAGAGAAAAATAGATACTTATTCAAATATAAATAGCAACCTGTGTAGCTCACGATTAACCATACTCTCCTGTCCATATTTGTTTCATCACATCCAATTACTTTCATTTGTACCAGCTATTCTCCTATGACAAATTAACCTACGGCACTCTTTTTTTATTGCCCTCTGTTTGAATTTTTGGAATCTTAACGCTATTGTATATACAAACATCTACGCTTCCCTAGGCTTCTGAAACAAAAGGAAATCAAGGCTATAAGATCAACCTTTTGCTATATAAAATTGCAGGTAGCGACTACCACATTCACCTGTACATTAGACTCAGTACAACAAGGTACATTGGCTACTCATCAAATCAGGTGCGGCAACGCCGCAGCCACGTTTCTACTAGTTGCCATTCGATTCCCATGTTGATGACATCCTTTCGAGCCACATGGTATTTTCTAACTAGAAAAAAGGACGTGAGCAAGCACCGAGCACCATGTTTTACTAGAAAAAAGCGTGGAGTACGCGGTGATCCATGACATCTTTTACTAGCCGAGCAACTGAGCAAGTACTCCACTGGACAACTACCAGTCTATAGACTCTATACCTACCATTAGTTTGAGTTTCAGAGCTAAAAAGAGTTGCCAATGCTGAGGGCTCGAGGCGAAACACGGTAGTACAAACAGGCAGGACTTGTGCGTTGTCAAACTCCACACATCTGGCCGAAAGCACGAAAAGGGTGATCGTGGTGCTAAACTTTCGAAGCAAAGGCAATATGTTCGTGGGTCACCGAATATTAGTTTTTTTAGTAAAGTCACCGAATATTAGTGGGCCCTGTTGTCTCGGGCCTAACTCGGCCTTGCCAATCGGCCCAGTAATGATTCTCATCCATAACGGGAGCGAAAAAGAAGGGCAGGGCCCACGTGTCATCGACTCATCATGCGCGTTGACCCGCCAAACAAATCCCTATCCAACGATGGAGCCCCGAGTGCCGAGAACCAAACAGCGCGCCCCGCCACGCTCTTCACGCTTCCTCTTGATTCCCATCCTCCCCCCGCCGCCGCCACCGCCGCCGCCGCCTCCAAAACCCTAAAACCCACACCCACCGGCCATGGCGGCGAGCATCGCGGACCTCGCCGATGACGGCTTCTCCGCGTCGCGCCTCTTCTCGCAGGGCGTCTCCTACACCTACGACGACGTCATCTTCCTCCCGGGCCACATCGACTTCCCCGCCGACGCCGTCGACCTCTCCACCCACCTCTCCCGCCGCCTTCCGCTCTCCATCCCCTGCGTCGCGTCCCCCATGGACACCGTCTCCGAGGCCCCCATGGCCGTGGCCATGGCCTCGCTTGGCGCCGCCGCCGTCGTGCACTGCAACACCGAGCCCGACGCGCAGGCCGCCATTGTCCGCGCCGCCAAGTCCCGCCGCCTCCCCTTCGTCTCCTCCGTGCCCTTCTTCGCCCCGTCATCCGCCCCGACGCTCAACGACTTCGCTGGCTATGAATACGCCCTCGTCACCGAGCGCGGGGATTCCCTCTCCAGGCTCGTCGGCGTTGCAGTTGCGGCCGATGCGGCTTCTCGCGGGGTTCCTGCCCCTGTTTCGGAGTACATGATCCCCGCTCCCCGCTCAACCTCCGCCTCTTTTGACTTCGAGCAAGCCGCCGCCTTCCTTGCCGACGAAGGCTTGGATTACGCCCCTCTCGTATCCGACGACGGTGAGGTGATTGACCTAATCACCGCCAAGGATGTCGAGCGCATCCGGAGCTATCCCAAGCTGGGCAAGCCGTCTCTGGGAGCGGATGGGAAGTTTATAGTCGCGGCCTCCATTGGGACCCGTGAGGATGACAAGCGAAGGCTGGAGCAGCTTGTTAAGGCCGGGGCAAATGCTATCGTCATTGATAGTTCACAGGGGAACTCCATTTACCAGCTCGATATGATCAAGTATGCGAAGAAGATGTATCCTGAGGTGGATTTGATCGGTGGCAATGTGGTGACAATTGCGCAAGTGCAGAATTTGATTCAGGCTGGTGTGGATGGACTGCGTGTTGGAATGGGGTCCGGCTCAATTTGCACTACCCAGGAAGTTTGTGCTGTTGGAAGGGGACAGGTATGGAACCTGTGAATTTCTCATAAACTCTTGTTCTCTGTGTAGTCTAATCAGTTTGCTGTCAGATTACCTCCTTTTGCTTTCTGTTAAATTAGTTAGTTGAATCCTTGTAGGATAGCATGCAACACCTTTTATCTGTAGCATGCCAAATTAGTTAGTTGAATCCTCGTAGGATAGCATGCCAAATTAGTTATTTTGCCACTCAAGTTTGTTTAGATTGCTGTGACCAAGGTGGAAATCAATTCTCCATTTTCTAAACATCCTGAAAGGTTTGTTATATTAATCGTAGGCATCCCATTCTGATGTCGATGACATCAGATGATCTACTGACTTTGCTTTTCTCAGCTAGGCAGGTTGTCGAGTTTTTGTTTTGTATGCTTTGAGGACACTGATTGGTACTTGGTATAAATTTTATTTACCTTTGAGCTTTTATGAAGTATCACTGTATCAGGACACTGAAAAGCACTATAAATCTGTATTAGGTGATGTCATTCGTATCTTTCAAGGGTCTTAGATTTGTCAAAACCTCAGCAGTTCTTTCATTCTTCTTTTTTTTCTCATTTTTTGAAATATGGTTTGGCGTTATGGAATTTTGCTGCTCCTTATTTCTTCACATAGTCTTGGTAGACCAAAAAAGTTAGAGAGAATCATTTAATTTCTGATTATCTCGTGGTGGATGCAAAACAAGTCCAAGGGTTTGTCTTCACATGGTCTTCCTATACAGACACCAAAGAAATTCAGTACTACTGCTTGTATTTGATGCTTCTTTGTATTGGTGCAACAGGCTACAGCAGTGTATAAGGTTTCATCTTATGCCAAGGATCACAATGTACCGGTTATTGCTGATGGGGGAATTTCAAACTCTGGACATATTGTGAAAGCTCTGTCGCTGGGGGCATCCACTGTTATGATGGGAAGCTTTTTAGCCGGCAGTCATGAAGCTCCTGGTACTTATGAGTACAAGGTATACATATCGTATTGATACTTTTACAGTCTAGGGCAGGGCTAAAGTTCTATTATCCCTTTTTGTTTTATATGTTTACCATAAACAGAATGTTCAAATACCTTTTGGGCTTTGGAGTTGACTGTTAAAGCCCCTACAACCCTGTAAAAAGATTGAGATTCGATCCATACTGAAGATCACATGACCGCACATGCAACCTCATATCACTGCACCAAAAAGTTCCTTTATGCATAAACAACAGCTCAATCTAATTTGATTGCTTAAAAAGCTGACAAAGGTGTTATAAAAATTTGATATATACAATGACATAGTGGTACTTATCTATTATTTCTAATCCTTGCATTATTCATGGGTAACCACATTGCTAGAATATCATTTATTTCAGGCTGCAAAGACTAAAGTAGAAATCCATTTGATAAACTGTGGAATGAAAATGTCAATACCATTTTACAATCTGGGTTTCCGATGAGGTTACCATGAGTCATTAATCATTTGCCAGTGGATATTCTATGAGAAGTTATATTTTTCTTTTCATGTCATTTTACCAATTACAATCTGCACTGACGAAGTAGCCAACTGGCTTTGTCATATCTGGTGCAAATACACCTTATAGATCATCATTTTTATTTTTTGAGCAGCAACAAGTGACGTGGAATCGTGGATAGCTGTCCAGGTCACTATAATTTGTTGTTTTAAGGTTGTATATAAACCTCCATTCTCTAGTAATGTTTCTGGATGAAGCCACAGATTATTGTTGGAAGTTCTGGTAGTTCAGCCTGAACCAGGAAGTTGTAAAAATGGATAAAGGGCTGTCTGCCTGTGGCTATGCTGCCTTACCTGATTTTGCAATGTGATATATGCTATCGCTTGGACCAGAGCAAAGCAATTAATATTAAAATCAGTGAGAACGCATTTGCATTTTGCGTTTCTATTCTTGTGCTGTTGTATGTATCGTGGAAGCGGTTTCTAAAGTTGGTAACTAATTCTGATCTCCTATGAATTTGTGCTATTCTATTTCCTGTACATGCAACTGCACTTGCTTTTTCACAAAAATGTTGAGTTATAACTCTTGAGGTGTTTCTTTTAGGACGGCCGCCGAGTCAAAAAGTACAGAGGCATGGGATCTCTTGAAGCGATGACAAAGGGGAGTGATGCAAGGTACCTTGGTGATACTCTCAAGCTCAAAGTTGCGCAAGGAGTTGTTGGAGCAGTAGCCGACAAAGGTTCTGTTCTGAGGTTCATTCCTTACACAATGCAAGCAGTTAAGCAAGGATTCCAAGATCTCGGTGCTTCCTCTCTGCAGTCAGCTCATGATCTTTTGCGATCTACTCTCAGATTAGAGGTATCTTCATGCTGCACAATAACATCTTCCAACATGTTTTAAATTTCAATACCAATCATCTAATATCGTAGAAATTCCATATTCTTCATTAATAAAGAGATTGTTAATCTTTGTAACTATTAGGTTTGTTGCTGGAACTGGCTCCAAATTCCAATACATTGTTTGATGGTCATCAAACCATATGAATTGTAGAAATGTTGGAGCAATATGTTGGATAGGAAGAAAGAGTCCGAATTATAGCAGATCAAAATTAATAATACTCCTCACAGTTTCATCCTTGCCTCCCGCTGTTTAGTCCCAGAAAGCAAACTGCCTAATTTAGCCTTATCCATTTGTATTTCTGAAAATGTCTGAAATAAGTGAAAGTTGGGCATCTTTAATAGTCCCAGAAAGCAAACTGCCTAATTTAGCCTTGTTCCTAACATACTTAATGTTGGTAGTTATGTATCCATCTGTATTTCTGAAAATGTCTGAAATAACTGAAAGTTGGGCATCTGTGTAATAGGTTGTGGAAATGAAACAGTTTTTTCTGTTCTAATCTAATACCAATAATGGAACTAACTTGATCTTTACTGGTTGTCCTTACCAGGTGAGGACAGGTGCTGCCCAGGTTGAAGGAGGAATCCATGGGCTGGTCTCATATGAAAAGAAGGCATTCTAGCTAGTTCCATAATCAAACAAGGAAGAATTGGAGCAAGAGTTGTTAGCTGCGCGATATGGAAGGTGACAATGCTGTTGATTATCCTACCTGGCAATCTTTAAGCTCAGCAGCTTGCCAGCAAAGCCTGTCGAGTTGGGCAGCAGGTGTACCATCTACCTAGCGTGATAATAATCCTCAACCATCGAAATGGTCGTGTGAACTGTTAACTTTGCCCCAAATTTTGGAAGAGGGAAACTGGTGTTTCATGATTGTATCGGTTGACCGCTGTACTTTTCTCTGCCGTTTTCGCTTTGTTATCGTCGTGTTGCACTTGCACCCCCTCTGTTTGAAACTTTGGTACCATATAAGAAGGGGGTTCATCAGTGCCATGGACCAATCAATGAAGAACCGGGACGGAGTGGTTAGCTACATGATATAGAAGATAGCTATGCTGCTGATCGTATCCTCCAGTCCTACCTGGCAAACTTCAAGCTCGTTCAGAAGCTTGCCAGCCAATCGTGTCGTCCCGGGGCAGCTAGCTAGTGTACTTACCATCCATCCAGCGTGATACCAATAATCCTGCAAGCATCAAGCCAAAAGTGAAGTGTTTTAACTTCCCTGATTCTCCTCCACAGTTTCGTTAACAAGGCCGCCGCTGCTGCGATCCCATGATTGGATCTCCTGGCCGCTGTACTTATTTTTCCTGCCCTGCCGAACCCATGATATTCCCGTCGGCGTCGTAGCAGAATAGCAGATAGATAATGGAGGCCATGATAAAATGTTTAGCTTGTACTTGCAGGCTTGCAGCTACTCCCGTCCCCGCCATTAGTTAGCGGCGCCACACTTTTTGTTTCCTTTCCCTACCGTGAGGGACCCCCAGACGCATCAGGGGCGTGCTGGACTGCTGGTAATTGGTCCTTGTCATTCCCCTAAGCAACAGCTACGTCTGTTGACATCCGCTTGCTTGCTTGCTTGTATTACAAGGTCAAGCGTGGCTATCCGCTGTTGAGATCGCCCTCGCCGCCATAATCAGGCAGGCGTCTGCTAATCGCTGTTCATTAGGCGTTGCTGGAAAGCGGAATCCACAGTGTTGTTCAGTTCATCAGTTCAGTTGAGCTCTGGCGCTCGAGTTCGGTTACGCCAGGCTGCCACGTGGGCCCCACGGCCATCTCCCCGGTCGTGGAACGGAACCACCGCAGGTTACCGCCAGCCTGGACACCCGATTCGCCAAAACAGAAAGATCCCAACGAAATGGATGGAGATAAATAACGACATCCAGAAAACTTTCCCTTTTTTTTAAAAGAAAATAAGCATCACGGGATGGGGCGTCCGATTTGCAGAACGCACGGCCGAGATGGACCGCAGGGCGACCCCACCACCCACCAGACGCCCACCCTCTCTGCAGCCGGGCCCCGAGGCCACATCAGCCCACTGGGCGCGATGAGACCTCCGTCCGCTCCGCACACAGGCCAGAGTGCCAACCGCCAGAGGCCACACCACAAGTCCACAACCCTCTCGAACTCGAACGAAGCCGCACGCCAACAGCATAAAGCACCATTTCAAATCAGTCCTCACCCAAACCACAAGCCGCAGCACACGCGCACCATCCGACCCCCTCGCCCGCGCCCGCTCCCCCTCCCCCTCCGAGCCCGGCCGCTCCGGCGAAGTCCCCGGCGAAGGCGGCGTCAGCCATGAGGGAGATCCTGCACATCCAGGGCGGCCAGTGCGGGAACCAGATCGGCGCCAAGTTCTGGGAGGTGATCTGCGACGAGCACGGCATCGACGCCACGGGCCGCTACGCGGGGGACTCGGACCTCCAGCTCGAGCGCATCAACGTCTACTACAACGAGGCCAGCGGGGGGCGGTTCGTGCCCCGCGCCGTGCTCATGGACCTCGAGCCCGGCACCATGGACTCCGTGCGCTCCGGCCCCTTCGGCCAGATCTTCCGCCCCGACAACTTCGTCTTCGGCCAGTCCGGCGCCGGCAACAACTGGGCCAAGGGACACTACACCGAGGGCGCCGAGCTCATCGACTCCGTCCTCGACGTCGTCCGCAAGGAGGCCGAGAACTGCGACTGCCTCCAGGGTATTTATTGTTCCGCCTTCCGCCCAATCCCATTCCCACCCCCTCGCGCTCTCTGAATTTTTCCCGTTACAATTACCTTTGGGGTTGAGGAGACTAGCCTGTTAGGGTTAGATCCGGGACCGGCAGCGGATGGGGGATGTAAAGGTAGTCCAGATCTGGGGGTCCGGGGGTGTTTGTGGATGCAATTAAATCTGTCTCGAATTGGCATTTTGGCGACGTACCCTTTTTCATATTTGCATTGCTGGCCGTATGTTGTGCTATTTTGTTCTGTCAATGTTCTGATCAATTTGCTAGGTAATGCTATGCTATTTTACTAATCATTTACTCTCCAGTAGGTTGTTATATCTGTGAATGAATTGAAATGAATTGCTGGTTGTTGCGCACCTGGCTAATTGACAGCTTTTGGTCATTTCTGTTATTCAGCAAGCGCTTGTACAGCCTAAGTGAGACAGCGACTTGGAAGGAAAATTGTATCTATAGTAGTTACGGTGTTTTTCTATGATTTATCTGTGGTTATATTGGTACTGGCAAGATGGAACTTTGTAGAGCCATGCTAGTCAATATGTTGATCTTCATGATATGCTCTGGTGGATTCGTGTTTTGTTTGAACTCCTGTAGCTTCTTCTAGTCTACAAGTAGCTGGACAGACATCAACTGTCGGTAGGATGGATATTTTATTCCTGTGTGGTAGCATGGAATTCCACTCTGGCACCCTACTTGCTAATGACCTGTCAATTTGCTAGGTAATGTTATGCTATTTGTTAATCATCTAGCCTCTAGTAGGTTGTTAAATCCGTGAATGAATTGAAATGAATTGCTGGTTGTTGTGGATCATGCTAATTCCTACCTGTCATGATGAATTGACGGCTTTTGGTCATTTCTGTTATTCAGCAAGAATTTGTACAGCCTGAGTGATATAGCGACTTGGAAGGAAAATTGTAGCTATAGTAGTTAGTTGCGGTGTTTTTCTGTGATTATATTGCACTGGCAAGATGGAACTTTGTAGAGTTGTGCTAGTCCATATGCTCATCTTCATGATATGCTCTGGTGGATTCGTGTTTTGGTTGAATTCCTGTAGCTTCTTCGAGTCTAAGTAGCTCAACCAACACCAACTGTCGGTAGGATGAATATTTTATTCTTTTAACTTGAGTGTTGGATGTGGTAGCATGGAGTTCCACTCTGGCACCCTAGTTGCTAATGACCTGTTTCTATTAAAAAATTGAATTAAATATTTGTGCCATAGCTGGACTGAATTCTTTGGCCAAACACCAGACGAAATAGATCCCTTGTCTTCTTGGTGAATAAATATGGGGCTGAACTTTATATCTTTGTAATCTAATCCCTGTGATTATTGTTTGATGTGCTATAAAGGATAAACTATGTCATGCCCATATTTTTTTGGTAGCGTGTCAACATAGGTTCATGGCCTACCGAAGTGTGGTGGCAGGATGTTTTGATGTTGACTCAATTCAAATATCACTTAACTGTTGTAACATGATTGATGATTGCACACAAACTCTGGTCTCAATGTGTCGCAGTTCTGACATATTGCTAGCTCTTTGACACCTTCAATTGCACCTGTATCCTTTGAACCTGAGTAGTCTAAGGCTGCCTTTTACATTTGCATGCTGGAATACTGCTTGTATTGGAATAATTGAATCTCATTTTGATTTATATACAGGTTTCCAAGTTTGCCATTCGTTGGGAGGAGGCACTGGATCTGGCATGGGCACCCTTCTTATTTCTAAGATCAGGGAGGAGTACCCTGATAGGATGATGTTGACCTTCTCAGTCTTCCCATCCCCAAAAGTTTCAGATACTGTTGTGGAGCCTTACAATGCTACACTTTCGGTTCACCAACTTGTTGAGAATGCTGATGAATGTATGGTGCTTGACAATGAAGCTCTGTATGACATCTGCTTCCGCACATTAAAGCTCGCCACCCCTACCTGTAAGTTAACCCTCACTTTACTTGCTATCCATGATATCTCTGGGTTTAATATGATGTAGTTTGTGCTCAATTTCAAAAGTAGGCACTGATAAAGATATTTTAACAATGCAGTTGGTGACCTGAACCATCTTATCTCTGCTACCATGAGTGGTGTCACATGCTGCCTGAGGTTCCCGGGTCAGCTCAACTCCGACCTGCGCAAGCTTGCTGTGAACCTCATCCCGTTCCCACGTCTCCATTTCTTCATGGTCGGCTTTGCGCCGCTGACCTCACGTGGATCGCAGCAGTACCGTGCCCTCACTGTCCCTGAGCTGACCCAGCAGATGTGGGATGCCAAGAACATGATGTGCGCCGCGGATCCCCGCCATGGCCGCTACCTCACAGCATCAGCCATGTTCCGTGGGAAGATGAGCACCAAGGAGGTGGACGAGCAGATGCTCAATGTCCAGAACAAGAACTCATCCTACTTTGTGGAGTGGATCCCAAACAACGTCAAGTCCAGTGTGTGTGACATCCCACCCAAGGGGCTGAAGATGGCGGGCACCTTCGTGGGGAACTCCACCTCCATCCAGGAGATGTTCCGCAGGGTGAGTGAGCAGTTCACTGCCATGTTCAGGCGCAAGGCCTTCTTGCACTGGTACACGGGCGAGGGCATGGACGAGATGGAGTTCACCGAGGCTGAGAGCAACATGAACGACCTCGTCGCGGAGTACCAGCAGTACCAGGACGCCACCGCCGACGAGGACTACGAGGATGAGGAGGAAGAAGAGGCGGTGGCCGAATAGCGATGAGCGGCCGGCCGGCCAGGTTGTGTCCTTGTGAATGAGTTTTTCTTCTATGATTCTCGTGGCTTTTGCATGATGGATTGATCACGTACATCATCGTCGTCGTTGAGGTTGCGTCTGTGCTTCGGATGCGGTCACTGTAATGTACCTAATGTAATAGGTCGCCGTCCGTTTCTGTTCCGCATCCTTGGACCTTGGTCAAGCAGCTTATGGCTTTGCACTGTTATTAGTGCTCTCCTCGAGCTGGTCGCCTGTAATTTCTGACGAGTATTGGTAGTAGTGAGTGATTTCCCATCACTGTTGAAGCCCGTGTCATTCTGCATCAGCTTTTGCTCTTGTGTGTCCAGTTACAGTCTCAACTGCTCAAGATCAGGCATCATCAGGATTTCGATCAGAGATTAAGAATCTGTTTGTGCTGCCGCTTCAGTCTTCACAAACCATTCTGGTAGGATCGTTGCCCCATGTCCTGGCCTAGAAAGCCTCGACAGGCCTGACCAGATCGGATCTCCTGATCTGAAGCACAGAACCAGTGACCAACTGACCATTCCGCCGGTCGCGAGAGCACATGCAGTGGGCGGACCCAGCAAACCGCCGAGCCCCCGGGATAGCTAACGAGTAACGAGTGACGAGACGACCCAAGGAAATTTGGGCCAAGGAGCCTTCACGTGCTGCGCCACATGTGATGCACATGCCCTTAAGCTGCTCCAAAAGATCCAACAGGAACGAGAGGATCTCAAGTTCTGCGCAAGACGCATGTAGATTTTCTTTTACTTTTGCGCAGATTAGCGTAAAATCCACTTGAAAACCTCCGAGTTCCAAACGTGGCTCGTAATAAACGATTTAGGTTCAGTAAAAAAAAACCTTCGAGCATCTGGTGATCTTGCACCAGCTCTTGATGCCAGAATGCTTCGTTAGACTACGGTCTTGTTTAGATGGCTAAAAACTAGAAAAAGTAACTGTTTCAACTCCTGTAGCACTCTTGTAGCACGTTTCGTTTGTTTGTGGTAAATATTATTCTACCATGAGGTAATTAGGCTCAAAAGATTCCTCTCGTGATGTACAACAGAACTGTGTGATTAGTAATTTTTTTTACCTACATTTACTGTTTCGAACTTATGTCTTTTGGTGTATTTAATGTGATATGATGTAGAGAGAGTTGAAAAAGTAGCAAATTTTTGAAATTTGCCAACTAAACCAGGCCTAGTACTAGACGTGTTCTTGTCTTTGTTTTGTTTCGCCGTTGCTGATAGCTCACTATGCACTGTCCCCCGTCACAATTTCACGCAGCAGCACCAGCACAGCAGGGCACAGGCCACAGCCAACCTGGCGGTGCGGGCCCCACCGCACCAGCGCCCCCTCTATGGCTCTATTTGAGAGAGCGAGAGCCCTTGGCGGATCACCGATTATAGGCGCACCCCTGCAGAACCCTGTTAATTGCAAAACGTGCACACCTCTGGCGGCAGACTGGAAGAGAGAGGGACAGGTGCCGAGGTGCGAGTCATTCTTTTGCCAGATAGCCCCCCGCCCTTCCTCTCTTATTCGCGCCCCGCCCTCTCGCGTCATCCGCTCGCTGCTCCTCTTCGTCGTCGTTTCGTTCGCACCCTTCTCTCTCTCTCGCCGCCCGGGGAGGAGAGAGGGCGGCTCCGGGGGAGAGGCCGCCATTGCTGCTGCTGGTGGTGAGGTCCCCTGAACTCATACTGTCCCAGGTTCTGTGTCGTAGACCTCGCGGCCGCATTGGTTATTTTTCGCGCAATGGCGCTCGGTGGTAGTTTCCTAGATGTAGGGCATTGGGGGGGATTTCTCGGGATCTTCGTGGTTGAGCAATGGTGACCCGAGCGCCGCACCCCTTTTGACCCGAAGTTTTGGATTTAGGCTCAGATTTATGTGGCCTCATTTTGCTGCGACGGTGTTGTAATTCTGTTCAGATTCGCGCAAACATTTGCCTGAGAGAAAAAAATCGTGGAAACACTAGGCACACTCTTGCAGCACTGAAGTATCGGTTGCCAAATTCGTCCGAACACCCTGTGTGGGCGCGAGAAGTAAAGGAGATAAAGATTGCCTGTTCCGTGCCTGGAGCCACATGCTGAGGATTGCTCAGTAAGAGGAACCTTGTCATGGGACGGGGAAAAGGTGGTAATCATGATATCTGCATTTGTGTTTATAGACCTGATACTTGCTAGTAGTTTGGCGCGGCATGGCTCTCGGTTGTCATTCAGAATTGGTTTCGGTTCGTCACCTGTCTTGCGCGTAGGAGTTGCCTCTGTGCTGTATTTCTCCAAACCTGTTTTCCCCCCTTGACTGTTCTATTTTGGCTTGTAATGTGAAATTCTGTGGTGCAGCTCTGACTGGGAAAGATGGTTGTCCAGGAGTTCACTGTTGATCTGAACAAGCCTCTTGTTTTCCAGGTACAATTTCGCTCATAATTGCTGAGCTCTGCAAAGTTCTCATTGCTTTTGAGCTAGTTTAGTTCTACCATGGGTTTTGACAACCATCTCTAATGTTGGATTCTGCTTTTTGTTTCTTAGCAATAGTTGTGGACTTGTGGTAGACACGGTTCTCTGTAAATTGTGAAAAAAATCTCTTGCAGTTATAAAATTCTGAGTTTCTGACTAGAGGTTTAGTCGCTTTACAGCTAAAGTAATCTTATTCTGGTTGTGTTCTTGATTTTGTGAATGAAGGTTGGCCATCTTGAGGAACGTTACCAGGAATGGGTTCACCAACCTATCGTCAGCAAGGAGGGTCCACGTTTTTTCGGAAATGATGTCTTGGAGGTAACGTACTCCCATCATATTGGCATACCGAGGGTTTTGAAAAGTGAACTGTATTAACAAACTTTTTTAATCTCTAGTTCTTGACACGCACAAAGTGGTGGGCTGTGCCGACCATATGGCTACCTGTTGTTTGCTGCTTGTTCGTGAAGTCTATTCTGATGGGTCATACCATTCAAGAAGTAGTTCCGATGGCTCTGTTTGGAATATTTATTTGGACATTGATTGAATACACTTTGCACCGCTTCCTTTTTCACATTGAGACCAAAACCTACTGGTAAGAATGCTTCGTCCTTGAAGTTGCCAACATCACACTATGTCTTCCTTCTGCTAATCAAATTGTTGTCAATGCACTGTTGCAGGTCAAACACTGCACATTACCTTCTTCATGGGTGCCACCATAAGCACCCTATGGATTCGCTCAGGCTTGTATTTCCTCCTACTGCAACAGCAATTTTGTGTTTCCCAGTATGACCCTGAATCTAAAACTAAACATAGAATTGGATTTTACGAACATGGAACTTTTGACCATTCAGAAGTAACATGGCTGATTTAGTCGATCTATCCAATGTTTTCTTTTTTCAGTTCTGGAACCTGGTTGCGTTCTTTGCAACTCCATCTACCACTCCTGCATTGTTTGGGGGTGGTCTATTGGGATATGTGATGTATGATTGCACCCACTACTACCTGCACCATGGACAACCATCCAAGGACCCAGCAAAACATCTCAAGGTGAGGGCATAACCACCTAAGTCACGAATCACCTAGCTGCTCCATGCAAAGTTCCACAAGGTTCTGATTCCTCGCAATTTTGCCTGTTATGCAGCGGTATCACCTCAACCACCACTTCAGAATTCAAGACAAGGGCTTTGGCATCACCTCAACGCTCTGGGACACAATTTTTGGTACATTGCCTCCATCGATGACAACTGGGAAGAAGAACTGACGCACACAACAGAATTCTTGGCATGTGATTTTCTAGGGCAGTTGTAATATATTCAAGCGGTACAATTCTAGCAATATCTTGGCGCAATGGGTTTCACATGTCCATTCAGTTTAAAGTTCCCGTGTACTGATGTCTGTTAATCTATTCTGATGTGAAGTGATTTCGTTAGCTCATCATTCTATGCATTGCCAGCAGTCTCTAAAATCGCCTGTTACATACTTCCATTTAGTTCTCAAAATCAGATCATTAGATACTTGAAGATGCGATATTCTATCTTCCAGTCCTTTCGTTTTCCTCTGCCCCCCCATCGTGAGCTGTACGAGTCAGACAGCAACGTGCATTATTAGTTGGAACTTGGAAGAATGAGTATATCTGACGGATATTCTGGGTCTGCGTTTACATATTCAGGGGCATTATCCACTTGTGCGTGTGAGGAAGGTATGAACAGGAGCATAACCAACTGTTATGATAACATACAAAAAAAAATTCATTTCCATGTGCCGAAGATAAGATTATGTTGTTTGAACATAATGTTAACTCCAAATTACAATTCACTAGTGCTTCAGCACTGTCCCAAAACGTTTAGATTAAAATGCTCATTAATTAGGACATTTGCAATTAAAACCACCACTACACTACTGATAGTGCTACCTTTATATTTATCTATTATGTTAATCAAAAGGGCACGAGGAAAATGAGATGCAAGTCGTCTTGTAATTCAGAATTTTGGGATTTGGAATGGTAAATCTAGAGATGATACTCCTTGCAGTTACAGATGGCACAATAAATGGAGTAAAGCTTTGGAGGTACAGCTTGCTGCCAATGGGCGTTAAACTTCTCACGAGATAATCCTAGTTCTGCGATATCTTGTTACTCCCCCCGTCCCATAAAAAGTGCAATTCTAATTTTTCTAAGACAGATTAGTGGTGGCACGAAAAGACTTTAATACCCCTATTTTTTAGCCACATGCAGTAAGTTTTGACATGCAGATCAGATATTACTTAATTAGGCAACTAATTAGATCTATTTTCTAAGATTGCACTCTTTGTGGGATTTTTTTCAAATTCTGGGATTGCATTCTTTACGGGACGGAGGGAGTACATTTAGAACTTCATAAGGAAATTAAACCACATGCCAGTTAGATTCAGAACTTCATCATATTCCTCTCCGAATAATGTGAACATGCACTGAACAGACATCATGTATTTCAACAGTAAACAGGTGATACAGCATCAGTTGAGATGAGGGCATATTGATCTCAAGGAAAATTTGAGCTTATACAAAAAAAATGTATATGAAACAAAACTGAGACTACAAAACTGATGTCCTAGAAACTTTGACACAAACCAATAATAGTACATGACCGTACAAATGAGTTGGTCCATCAGCACACCTAACACGGGCATTTTTCAAGAGCGGATCATACGGGGTTTATTTTTAGGGCGCCTTCTCTTTCCACTATTCTGCATTTTTGGTTGACTGGTCACCAGTGCATACATTTTGACAGCAAATAGTTCCTTTGGAAGCTCATTCTGGTCCTGTTTCATTTTCAAGGATAAGATGAATGAGTGGTTAGATAAAGAATGTCATGTAACTAAAAATAACATTGGCACGTTTGAACATTTACCTTAACACTGAGGATATATAATCCACACCTTTTAAATAGCTCCCTAAAGTATGGATCGGATCTAGTGACACTGTTATCCACCTTGTCTAACACAAATCCTGAAAAACCAAACATTTGTACTCTGAGCAACATCAAGCATATGGTCTTCTCAAAGAAGTATAACATTAGAGACAATGCTATGTAGCAATTTCTAGATGAGTACTAGTGTACTACAGAATTTCCTCAGGGTAAGTATGCTGCAGTAGGTAGACTGATTATTTGGTACAGCAAACTCACCATTTCTTGCAATGTTCTCTTTCAGAACAAAAAATCCATCAGGTTTCAGTCCAACCTGGAAAGATTGTAACAAGTGTATGTTCAATTAGAATGCATCCACACTAGAGCAATGGTACTCAGTGCATAAACAATAACAATTTGAAGGCTTCATTCAATTCAACTGTAGTTTGGCCTAAAGTTAAAAAAAAGTATGATTACAAACAGTATGGTGTATAAAAGTGGACTGGGATTATCTTAGAACAAAGTTTGATAACCAACTAGCACTACAATTTTCCTTAAAAAAAACTAGTACTACAACATTTGTCCAGGTAATGTCTGAAAAATACACAAGCTATTATTTATTTCCATGGAAAAGAATTATGTAAACCTAAAACTATGGTACATCACTTATTTGTCTATACAAGTGTTAAGATTTGCCCTTAACTACAACCAAATATTCAACAGAATCCAACAAAAAAACAGTGTAGGATTGGAAACAAATTAATCAAGTCTCAGTCAATTCACCTTGGCACGATTAAAAAATGAAATGAAGTCATCATCAGGAAGTTGCCCTATGCACCACTGAATCCATATCACATCATATCTTCCTTCCTCAGGAGTAAAGTCCTGAAGCAAGAAGTAAACTAGATTATACCTAAAGAAGAGAGTAACATTTCAAAGATATCTAACCAGTGATAATGATATATAGGTACCAACCTGAAGTGGCACACAGTAAAAGTTGGCAGCCTTGTGTGAGTCTTCTCCTTGGTCCATACATCCAGTAAGATTTTCCCGTGCAGCTTCAAGAAAATGAGATACTGGCTCGACAAGATCAACCTGGATAGCCAAATTCCAGATTTTCAGAAAGGGCCAAAACATACAGATAAGGCACAGCCAACAATGAATAAGGACTCGATCTGAAGTTCACGCCAATCGACAAATATTATACAGAAAAAACATAGTAGAATGACAATTCAATTGTGAACACAGGAGCAGAATGGAAGTATGTTGTTTCTTGCTGGTGCCATGGTATGGTATGCCTACAGCTACAAGGTGCCAGTCTTCAGGATTAAAGCATAACTTCAAACCACCTGATAGAAGATAAATTGCATACCTCATTGAAATGCCTAAGAAGAAAATTCTTTGTAACGCGTCCAATACCCGAGCCACAATCTGCCATAGTTTGAAAAATGAAATAAGAACATTGCAGACTGCACATAAGGATTCTATAAGCTGAACATTGCACTACTTCCACAGAATGAAATAAATACAACAAAACTCACATAAAACCGAACTTTTACCAAAACTAGTCCAAGCCTACATGCAGTGATGAACTCACCAAGGGCAACGAGATGACGCTTTGCAGTGCCGAACCGCTCGGCGAGGAGAGGGCGGAGGAAGGCGTCGCTGCCCTTGACGTCCGCGTCATTCACGCACCCGTAACCTCCCAGGACCCCCTCCGTTGACGCCTCCACGCCCTAGGCACCATTTTGACAGAATTCTAAGCTAAATTTGCAGCGATGACGCCGATGAGTGCACATTTGTATTGGGGGTTTAGGGTTCAGAGCCTCTCTGGGAGGAGGAAGAGTAGGGCGCTTTACTTGCCAGTAGGCGATAGCCTTGGAGTACCACTCCTTGCGCTTCCCGTCGCCGCTCGCTTCCTCTCCGGCGTCACCGTTGCCTGCGGCGGCGGCGGTCGGGGCAGCTTCAGCTTCCGGGGCAGCGGAGGTCGTGGCAGTGGAGCCGAGCTCTTCCGCCCACATCTCTGTGGCGTTGGAGAAGACGCGGCCGGCTGAATCGAATCCGCGCGAATCCATCTCACTGGCGGCGGCGGCGGCCAAGTGAGAGCTGCTTGCGCGCGTGCTGGACAAGGGAAAGAGGGTTCGAATCTGCTATCTAGTTTTGGCAGGGGCCTTTTAGCATATTTACACCCGCGCTCTGCCGTGCGCAGCGCGGCTTTGCTTCGGTGATGTGCATTTGTATGCAAGGCCTTGAGGATAGATGATTTTGCACACAGGCGTTTTTATAGGCCGAATGCCCAAATGCCATTGCGAGCCAGCGACCGAAGACAATCATAGCTCATGTTTACAATCTATACATACACTAGTTACATAGTAAAAATTATGAATAAAAAACCAAAATAACCTGCAATTTTGAGACGGAGGGAGTATCTTGCAATATATACTCGCCGAACTTCAAGCATTATTTGAATGAAGTGCTGACATGAGATTTGTCACAAGCATATAACATTCCGCATGCTTTTATTCAAAAAAACGAGAAGTTTCATATTTGGAGTGATCCTTAAGGAACACAATATAGGGATTCTTAGAGAAGTTACACTGAAGAACTCTTGCACTGCATGGTACATTGCTCAAGATGTGGTGAATGCTATTTAAACAGTCAATCTTGGTATTTTCCCCCTCATATGAGAAGGAATAATGCCGGTACATGAATGGTGGTGTCATAAGGCCAAAAAAATTGTCATTGTATGGGAAAATTGTATTCTGCAATCTGCCTTGTAACGTCCCGGTATTTTGAAGCTTTGTTCTACTATTTGCTGTCACACGTTGAATCTGAAAAGCATGACATCACCTTCCTGCACAACATAATCCTTCCCTTCCAACCTCAACTGCAGTCACAGTGACAGATTAAACGAGAAATAAACATATATTTAACTCCAAGTATAAAATCAAAGAATGTAAGGTGTAGCAATGCAAATTTGTTTACCAGCCCTTTCTCCCTTGCTGCTCCGAGAGAACCAGCCGAAACAAAATCATCATATGATACCTGACATCCAGAAAGCAATCATAGTAAAAATTAGCAAACGGGTGAAGTACAACAATTGTAACTGTGCTAGATCCTAAAATGCAAACTGAAATTTGGTACCTAAATTCTTATAACTGTGTACATTACTTACAGTTTCAGCTCTGATAAATCCTTTTTGAAAGTCACTGTGAATAACTCCAGCTGCTTGAGGCGCAGTCATGCCTACAAGTAAGAGTACATGCAGTTATAACAATTCCTAGTTTTCTAGGATGTGTGCAATTATTACAATGAAGAATTATTAAACCTGAAAGAATAGTCCAAGCTTTCGTTTCCTGATAAAAAATACATACAGTTAAAGTTTTGTGTTGATGGTCAGGGGGGAAAGAACCTTTAACAGGACAAAATATGCACCTTATCTCCGGTTGTGAAGTAAGTTCTTAGTCCCAATAGGTCATATGTCGCTTTTACCAAATTGTCTAGTCCGCTTTCAGCAACACCAAGAGATTTTAGATATTCTACTCTCTCTTCCAAAGGTAGCTCAGACAGTTCAGCTTCAACCTATTATGCATTCCATGATACGGTTAGCATAGATAGAGTATATGCACATAGGCAACATTGTTTAGGACGAAAAAAAGAAGTAATTCACAGGCATTTCTTCAAAAGCTTCATGTAGTTTAGATGCACACAACATACCTGAGCTGATATCGTAACGATGCCAGATTCCAGGTCTGATGCTGCTTTAGCCACCTCTTTGACATGAGGATTGCTATCAGGTTCAGCAAGATCTGATTCTGTGACATTAGCAACGTAAATGACAGGTTTCATAGTCAGCAGACAAAGATGTTGTATAGCTTCTTTCTCATGATCAGCCAAATCAACTGATCTTGCAGGCTTTCCATTCATAAGTGCCTCCTGTATTTTCTCCAGTCCTGTTTTCTCTGCTTGTTCCTAAAGTGCAAACTGTTAGTACATAGATGAAAAGGTCATCAACAACAAAATATTATGTATGTATTACCTTCACTTTTACTTGTGCATCTTTAGTTTTGCTCTTTTTGAGCTTATCTAACCTCTTCTCTATCTGCAGTTATCACAAAACTGTCAGCAGTTGGTCAGGGGCATAGATAGCAAATTAGTGACAGAAAATTGAGATTGTGTCACCTAATTACCTGTTCAAGATCTGAAAATATCAGCTCTAGGTTAATAACATCAATGTCTGACCTGGGATCAACTTTGCCATTGACATGAACAATATCATCATCCTCAAAGCATCGCACAACCTGAGGATCCAGTCACAATGAATAGTTATTCCTAAAGCTTTGGTAATTAATATCCTAGTGTGTTGCAATCTCCAACAAACAAACAAATATAATAGTGAGCCTCTGCCTCAGCAGTGAGTGGCAGTGCTGGATAACAAAGTAACTGCAATTTTAGTTCACATATCGCCAGCAGAATGGCACAAAGTAATTAACAAACACTAGAACTTGACAAATATATGATAACGTAAACAAGTACAACAAGACTCACCTGAAGTATGGAATCTACTTCACGGATGTTTGAAAGAAATTGATTTCCTAGTCCCTGATGTCAACAATAAATTAACATCACCACGTATAAACTAACCAGCATTCAGCAACCATATAAACAGCGGAGTTGGAGCTGTCCTGCAGGTAGATTGAAGAGAATGTCAAAACTAGTACCTCTCCTTTGCTTGCCCCTTTGACAAGACCTGCAATGTCCACAAGCTCTATGGACGCCGGGACCGTCTGCTGTGACTTGCTTAATTTCGAGAGCACCTGCAAGCGAGGATCAGGGACAGCCACCACACCAACATTTGGGCTGATGGTGCAAAAGGGAAAATTTGCGGCTTGCGCCTTCCCATTTTCGACCTAACAATATTTGACAAGAGAATTAGCATTTCATTTTTTTTCAGAGAATGACCTGTCCTAATGTCAATCACATTTCTCCATATAAAACATATTTAGCAAGAAGTCAGGAACACAACTTTGTGCAGCAGCAAAACAACACATGAACAATAAAGAAATCAGTGAGCCCCATTTACTCTTAAAAATTAAACAGACTACAGTTTCAACCTTTCGACAACGATATCTATGTGGCAAAACGTCGAACAGTTGGCGCCCACCAACATCCACCCAACATGCACGCTACATTCCACCCTATACATATCCAATGCACGAATCATATATCGAGATAAGAAGAACCGATATCAGTTTCTCCCCATCTCTAGCAATCTCCAGCTAATACGAGTTCTTGCCGACACGAATTCCTCCTCAAGAAGCAACGAAACAAGCAAGCTTAGTTACTCACAACGGCGTTGAAGAGGGTGGACTTGCCGACGTTGGGCAGCCCGACGATTCCTGCGCGCAGACTCATGCTAATCCGTGCCGCGCGACCGGACGAGAACCGCCGGGCGCTGCTGGCCCGGCTCCACTGCCAGTGCCGGAGTAGCGCCGACGAGCCGCACGGGGAGTGCAGGGTCGTCGTGGCGGGGGTCCGCGTGAAACCCGCGAACGCGGAGCCGAGCGCGCGCGACACCGTCGTCATGGGCACGCCACCACGCCGGGGACGAGAGGAGATGAGTGCGTGGGCGGCGCGGGAAGGCGGTGGGGGCGAGCGGTTGTCAGTGACGAGAGCTGCGAGATGGATAGATGGATGGCACGTGAGCGGCGCGTGAGGGGTTCAAAGAGCACGTGCGATAACAGAAAGCACGGGAGCTCGAGCCAAACCGCAGCACGCTGGGTCAGTTCGCCGCCTCGCCATCCCCCTCCTCGACGGCGATCGGCTCGAGCCCTCGACGCCCCGTCGGCGTCGCCATGCGCCTCGCTCACCGCAGCCTCAAGCCTCCACCGCGGCCATGCCGCTTCGCCTCCACTACCTTCTCCGCCACGGCGGCCGTCACGAATGCCCCGTCCGCATACCGCTTGCTGGAGCTCCTGCGCGGCTTCGTCTCCGCATCCCACCTCCCTTTAGGCCTCCGAATCCACGCGCACGCCGTCGCGTCGGGCGCCCTCGCCTCCCACCTGGCGCTCCACACTCGGCTCATCGGCATGTACGTGCTCGCGCGCCGGTTCCGCGACGCCGTCGCGGTGTTCTCCACGCTCCCGCGCAGCGCCGCCTCGTCGGCGTTGCCATGGAACTGGCTCATCCGCGGGTTCACGGCGGACGGCCAGCACCGCCTTGCCGTCCTGTTCTACCTCAAGATGTGGAGCCACCCCGCCGCGCCGCGCCCGGACGGGCACACCCTCCCCTATGTCGTCAAGTCCTGCGCCGCGCTCGGCGCGGTCGACCTCGGCCGCCTCGTGCACCGTACGGCACGGGGGATCGGGCTCGGCCGCGACGTGTACGTTGGGAGCGCGCTCATCAAGATGTACGCAGACGCTGGCCTCCTCCGAGACGCGCGCGAGGTGTTTGACGGAATGGCGGAGCGGGACTGCGTGCTTTGGAACGTGATGATGGACGGATGCATAAAGGCTGGAGACGTGAATGGGGCAGTGCGTTTATTTCGGGACATGAGGGCATCCGGTTGTGAGTCCAATTTCGCGACACTGGCATGCTTTCTGTCTTTGTGTGCCGCAGAGGCTGATTTGCTGTCTGGGGTGCAGCTTCACTCTCTAGCAGTGAAATGTGGTTTAGAGCCGGAGGTGGCTGTGGCTAACACATTGCTGTCGATGTATGCTAAATGCCGGTGCTTGGATGATGCATGGAGATTGTTTGACCTGATTCCATTGGATGACTTGGTAACCTGGAACGGGATGATCTCAGGATGTGTCCAAAATGGGCTTCTTCATGAGGCATTGGGGTTGTTCTGTGATATGCAGAGGAGTGGTGTTCGACCAGATTCAGTCACGCTGGTCAGTTTGTTACCGGCTTTGACTGACTTGAATGGTTTCAAGCAGGGGAAGGAGGTACATGGTTATATTATCAGGAACTATGTGCACATGGATGTCTTTTTGGTGAGTGCTTTGGTAGACATCTATTTCAAGTGCAGGGATGTGAAGATGGCACAGAATGTATATGATGCAGCTAGGGCTATTGATGTGGTTATTGGCAGTACAATGATATCAGGTTATATTCTTAATGGGATGATTGAAGAGGCACTGCAAATGTTCCGGTACTTGTTAGAACAGTGCATCAAACCAAATGCTGTTACTATAGCCAGTGTCTTGCCAGCATGTGCTAGCATGGCTGCTATGGCTCTTGGTCAGGAGATCCATGGTTATGTTCTAAGAAATGCTTATGAAGGAAAATGTTATGTTGAGAGTGCACTAATGGACATGTATTCAAAATGTGGCAGATTGGACCTTAGCCATTATATCTTTTCCAAGATGTCTGTGAAGGATGAGGTGACATGGAACTCAATGATTTCAAGCTTTGCACAGAATGGAGAACCAGAAGAAGCTCTTGACCTTTTCCGTCAAATGAGTATGGAAGGAATAAAGTACAACAGTGTAACTATATCTTCTGCCCTATCAGCGTGCGCGAGTTTACCAGCTATATATTATGGAAAAGAGATTCATGGTGTTATCATAAAGGGTCCTGTAAGGGCAGACATATTCGCTGAGAGTGCTCTGATAGACTTGTATGGAAAATGTGGGAACTTGAATCTGGCTCTTCGTGTTTTTGAATCCATGCCTGATAAGAATGAAGTGTCATGGAACAGTATAATTGCTGCCTATGGAACTCATGGCCTTTTTAAAGAGTCAGTGAGTTTATTGTATCGTATGCAAGAGGAAGGGTTCAAGCCGGATCATGTAACATTCCTTGCTTTGATATCTGCCTGTGCTCACGCTGGGCAGGTTGAAGAAGGAGTTCGACTTTTTCAATGCATGACTAAGGAATATCAAATTGCACCACAAATGGAGCATTTTGCTTGCATGGTTGACCTATACAGTCGTTCTGGGAAGTTTGATAAAGCTATAGAATTTATTGCTGATATGCCTTTTAAGCCAGATACTGGCATTTGGGGTGCCCTTCTGCATGCTTGCCGCGTGCATCGCAATGTTGAGCTTGCTGACATAGCTTCCCAAGAACTATTCAAGTTGGATCCTGGTAATTCTGGTTACTATGTCCTCATGTCCAATATCAATGCAATTGCTGGACGATGGGATGGTGTATCAAATGTCAGAAGACTGATGAAGGATAATAAAGTCCAGAAGATACCTGGATACAGCTGGGTAGATGTTAATAACAGCAGCCATTTATTTGTTGCAGCAGATAAAAGCCACCCTGATTCTGAAGATATCTACATGTCCTTGAAGAGCCTTCTTCAAGAACTAAGAGAGGAAGGCTATGTTCCGAGACCAGAGCTATGTCACCCCATGCACCCAGATAACAGCACACAGGTCAGCTTTAATAGTTCCGGATTTTTTTTGGATCTGTTGTGCACCTTCATTCTTTGTTTAGCATAATAAAAATTCTTGTCTTGAGTGCAGTGCTACTGTTTTGCCAGCTGTGAAATCCTGTTCCTGCCTTTCTGTATATCCAATCACAAACTTCAATTTAATCAGACACTGGAGTAATAGATACCATTGAGCCATCGAAGTTATGTAATTGTTCTAGCATGTGAACAAAATGACAGAATGTTATGTTTCACATTTAGTAATTATTATAGAAAATTGATAAAACTGCAGCTTCTTACGTTTTTCCATTCGAGTAGTATAAAACTAGCTATAGAGAATGTCATTCTGGTAGATATTTCCTCGATGCTATTTTTGTAGTACCATTTTCTGTCATTGAACTAGAGCTATGCCATTTTAAAGGCATTAATCTATTTCATTGTGCTTTTGTGTTATCTGGAATTGCCGGTTCTATCATACTGGCAAGATATGTCCATTTATAACCTCAGTTTTCTCTATGCAACTTGTTTTGCTCTTATGTCATTATTATTTTTGTAGGTTTTAACAATTTGATTTGTCCCTGTGGCACTGATATGCTTTTCTATGGAAAATCAAGGAAGGGCACATTGTGATACAGAGGGCTGCCTGCAGTTTGACATTTTCAGAAGTGGTGAGTATAAGTAAACCTTTTTATAACTTTGCATGCTAGATAATGGATACTCTCAATCTCAGAATTGATAAAGGCATCTTTTTTTGTCTCTAATAACTTTAAATAAAACTTTGAATTCAAATTTGCATGCTAGATAATTGTCCTTTGCCAATAAGTTTCCATGATATATATAACTGGAAGTCATCAGCAATAAAACTTCTCAATATTAACATGCGATGATTGTCTGAACTTTGTCATTCTCATTCGTGGCAAGGATATAATTGGAAGTTGTCAGCAGCAGAATTTGCATTCCTTTTTTCTTTCTTCTGTTCAATGCTTCTACAGAAATAAAAATGATTCCATTTTACAAACTCATTGGATTCCGTTATTTCGGTGACAGTTTTCTGTGCCAAGTTCTGCAGTTTAGCTTGTATGCTTCTCTGGTGAATATACAGTACTTTATTTGCTATTGTGCAAAAAAAAAAAGTTTTCCCAATCCTTTCTCGTTATCTGAAGCAAAATTCGTCCTGTAACCTGTAGGGATATATGTCATTCTTAAGGCTTAAAAGATGCAGAAACTAAAGGATAATTTGAGGGAAGTTCTTTGTTTGCTATTGAGATTTTCAAGGAGAAGCTTCACATGTTCAGATGTCTTCCTTAGAGGCTGTGGTAATCACCATCATTTGCTTCAGATGCTACTTGCAAGCATTATGAAAGTTTGGTCACAAGTATGGAGGCAGATATTGAGCTTCTCCTGGCTATCGAATTGACCAAATCATTTGCGGAAAGGTAAGCCTGCAATTTATTAGCTAATCGTAGTTCAGTATTAGATTATTTGCAATTTGATATTCAAGAACACTTCACACTTCAAAGAAATGAAATCACTTCAAGTAGGTATATTCAATATTAGCCGATGTTCTCATCCATAGGAATGAGCCTAAACAATATCAGTCTCACACACTAAAGTTGTGCATTGTTAGTCACAAGACACAGCATGGTCACTTTATACAACACAAGTTTCCACGTTTATTCAACTCTTGTATTTGTGCAGGAAGAACTTGACTCATATGTCATCATCCAAAACTTTCAGGCCATTTGCAAGCCTCCCACGTTGAATTTGTGCTAGACTTTGAGGATTTCTTATCGCATCCAGCATCCTGTCCAAGAACTGAATGAACTGACGGTCCTCATGAGCAACCTGGGGATCAGAAAACCTGTCGAGATGTGTCTCATGGTCCTGCACGTATATAGCAAGCACCAAGCGTCAGAAGACATTTCAGCAGAAACAGTGGATACATACACGCAAGAAGGGGACAGAAAAGGTATCAACATAGAAATGGGTCCAGATGAAATTATCTGAACGGATTTCTTCTGGGAAGGTACTATGCAAAACCGAAATTTAACTAGGTGCTATAATTCTGGAATTGATCTTGAGAAAGGGAGAAACCGTGATCCTGGTATCCGTCTTGATTTGGCCGTAGGCACTGCTGCAGACCGACCGATCACCGGTCGGTGGAAAAGGACTGCGGAGCCCCTCGCCGCAGCTGAAGCTGAGCAGCTGCCGCCGGCCATGGCTGCCAGACAGACGGCCGGCCGACTGGATCCTCTGGAGCAACAGCCGCGACGCCATGGTTTGCCAAAAGAGAGGTCAGGGGGTTGCGTTGATTCCGCGGCCTACCTTTCCCCTCCACCAAGTATGCAGGGCTGTTGAGCTGCAGCAGAGCATGTTATACTGACGGAGACGGAGTACGCAAGGTGTGGCGTCGGTCGGACGGAACGAAGCGCGGCCGGTGAAGGAATCACAGAAGGCGTTGACGGCCTCGTTGCTTTCGGTGTTTGGAGTTTGGACCGGACCGGCTGCGTCATACGGAGAAGAACTTTTTTGAATCGGCCGGTGGCACGCGCCGTACGAGTGTCAACTGCTTCTAGAGGATTTTCTGCCTGACCGTGTCTTCTTCCTTTCATGTGTGCCAAGAAATGGCTCGTCCAGGGTTCGTCAAAATTCGTAGTCAGTGATCTGGGTTCACTTTTCAAAGCCAGCGGAGTGCTGAAGGCTAGAATGATAGGACGATTTTTTTTTTTAGTAGAATGATAGGAGTCATAGGACGAATGTTTGAAGTGACGAAACGTCCACACGTTTTGGTTGGGATGGTCCTCGAGTATTTGTAAGATATGTGCTGCCATACCTAGGGATGAAAACGATACGGAAAATATACATCATCATTTCCTATCATATTTTTTTACTCGGAAACGATACGGAAATGATACACTCGAAAACGATACCGATAACAAAAAATCGATACATCAGAAACGAAATCATCAGATGTCGATATCGATCGATAACGATACCTCAAATCGAAAACATCAAAACCGTGAATGGACATATATGCAACATGTTCACAACCAAATGAGTGACCAGCAATCCAATATGAATATTACGACGTCATATGCTCATACTATAACCACATGTGACTCACAACTACTAAATTCTACAACCAACAAGTTTATGTCACAACAGCCAACCTGTCGACTAGCCTGCTGGCGACGGTCGCGTCCGCGAGCTGGGGACTGTGAGTGGAGACTGAAGTTAGAGTAAATTTCACTAGGAGTCCATTAACTTTTACCTCCGTCCCATTTAGGTTCATGAACTAAAATTCCAGTCATCTGGGTCAACGTTAAACCGTTCCATCTAGGTCCAAAGTTGTCAGACAGTATTAGCCTACGTGGCGCTGCCAGTGTCTTGAATTTTTTTGCAAAACACCCCTCATCTCTCATTTCTTCTCCACTCCACACCCCTCCCTCCCATCCCTCACCCACTCTCTCCTCTCCTACCAGCCACCGGCCGACGCAAGTGGTGGCGCTGGGCGCCGCACCACACGAGCCCAGCCCGGCGCACAGCGCTGCTTCGGAGTACTAGAGGTTAAGGTGGACCTCGACGACCGCATAGTGGTCTGCGTGGCCACCGCCGTAGGCGGCGGCATTGGTGGCCGGCCGCGGCGGCCTGGCGCAGGGTAGCCCGGTCGTGGCCGACGCGCGGTGGCGGCCGACGGCCGGCGGCCACGACGCATGGCGCGCGACCGGGACCAGGCGGCGGCGTTGTCACGGTCGGTGCGGGAAGTGGGCGCCATTGCCCAGAGCCGCCGGGGGACGCCTTCACGTGACGCAAACTGGACCCAACGCAGGCGGGCGTCCCTTGCCCCACCGCCGCCGCTTCCCGTGGTGGTCAGCCGGGGTCTCACCGTGCGCTGAGCCGCCGAGATGGTGGGTGTGGGAGCTGGGCCACCGTACCGCCATGGCACCCTTGGTCGGTGCCGTGCCGCCATGCCGCGTCGAGGCAAGGTGGGGAGAAGCGTAGCGAGCTCCCGCCAGGCATCGAGGCCGCGTTCCTGCACCTCACGTTCCTCCGCCTCGACGCCAATCACTTCAACGGATGGCCGCTGGTGAACCTCGCTGCCGGCGGGAATCGCCAGTGAAACTGTGAAAGGGGCGCGTGTGGCATGCTTGATGTAATGACTGAGAGACAGAGGGGGCCTTTTGTAAAATGTCGACACACTAGCAGCGCCATGTAGGCTAATACTGCATGTGTGGACAACTTTGGACCTAGATGGGACGGTTTGATAGATTGTGGACCCAGATGACCAGTTTATGGACCTATATGGGACGGAGGTAAAAGTTAATGGACCCCTAGTGAAATTTACTCCTGAAGTTATATACGTAGGGTTGTGTTATTGGGCCACGTTGGGCCTCGGTGTTACTCAGGCTTATGGGTCATCCGTTGACAATTCAGAATTTCGACAAAATTTTCTAAGCAAAAACGGTTGTATTCGGCGGAACAAAGCCACTATCATTTCTGTTTTCGTTTCCACCAACGTTTTCTTATTTCCGTACCATTTTCAGCTCCTACCATTCCTGTTTCATTGTTTTTCATATTTTTCGGAAACGAAGTTCGGTCAATCGGAAATTTCCATATCGTCGCATCTGAAGCTGAGCAGCTACCGCCGGCCATGGCCGCCAGTCGACTGGATCCTCTGGAGCAACAGCCGTGACGCCATGGTTTGCCAAAAACAGAGGTCAGAGGTTGCGTTGGTTGGTTCCGTCGCCTACCATTTCCCCTCGCCAAGTATGCAGGGCTGTTCAGCTGCAGCGGAGCATGTTGTACTCGGTGACTGACTCTTGTATAGAAGATTTCTCCCTGAGCGTACACCTTTCCTTTGTATGAAGAAGAATTGATTTTTTTTTTACGATTTTGCAAAATAATTACTTTTGCAAAATTATAAAAAAATAAAATATGTCAGAATAATTCGTCCATGCTTCAGAACTGCGCCTAGCCCAGTGGCCATGGGCCATGGCCCATGGCACAACTCCACCACGTTGCCAGCCAGACCAACCACGGCGGCCGGCGCGATCGCGTCGTCCAACGAACACGGCGCGGAGGATCGAGCTGGGCGGTGGTCTACAGATTACAACCGCATCAATCCATCCATCACCTTCCCTCGCCTTCCTCCACCGGATCGATGATGGCTAACCCTCAACCCGGCCGATCACACCTCTCCCGCGCGCGCAGAGCCCTGGCCCGAGTTCTTCCTGGTTGTTTCGTGCCGCCGCCGCCGCCTCCCTTGCCCTCCTGGATGGTGTTGGGGGAGCGCGTGGGTAGGGGAGATCCTCCGGATGGGCTGCAGCAGGAGTGGGCGCGGATCAAGTGCTCGACAGCGCGGGCGTACGGCTGCGGGGAGCACGGCCAGAAGCTGCTGGATGGGCTCAGCCTCTACATCCGCCTCGTCAAGCCTCGGTGCGTCACCACCGCGCTCTACATCCACCTCAGCGACGAGGCTCTTCAAGGTGTTCGGGCGGAGTTCGCGGAGGGCGACGGACCCCCGATCCCGATCGACGACGCCGAGCTCAGCACCAGGGCCTCCGTCGGCAGCGCCACCAACGATCAAGTCCTCGTCCTCGCCGTGGTCTTCAAGCTCCAGCGCTTCTTCACAAGAATCTACTACATCGTCTACGACGCCATCGACGGGTCCCTGACCATGCTCCCCGCTCCGCCAGATCCCTCGTGCGTGATAGGTGGTACGCCCAAGCCTCTTCCCGTGCTGCTAGACCGCGGCGACGGAAGCGCCGCCGGGTATGAGTTGGTCTTTATGGCAGAGAAGCTCGTGCCCCACCTGCCGGGACAGGGCCGCTACAACACCTACGAGGATGTGCTGTACCGGTGGACACGAGGGGCGAAGTCGTCAGAGGGCAATGGAGGCCTGTGGCATGTGCAGGGGCGGCACTTGCCCAGAGGGGTGGACAATTTCGTCGTGGAAGCAATGTTCGCCATGAATGGCAAGGTGTTCTTCGCGGATCTCGCACAAGGCCTTGCGTATTGCGACCTGCCCGCTGCCGATGGCTCTGTTGTGAATTTCGACTTCATCCCGCTGCCTGCAGAGGCCCCGTTTGATCCGAGGTGGGCGAAGAATGATATAGAACACACGGGGCCTATGAACTGGTACAAGACCATGAGCTGTGCTGGGGGCTCCATCAGGTTCGTCTGCATTGACCGGTCTGCCGATCAACATGTGGACATGAAGTTGACCCAGTTTACTCTCGACCTACCTAACAAGAAATGGACCATGGACAAGGAGTTGCGGGCAGCAGAGCTCTGGAAGTTTCTCGGCTTCCACAAGAGGGGTTTGCTAGAGACAGTGCCTAAGTGCCCCTTGCTGATGTCAGACAATACCCTGAGTCTCTTACTACCTAGCATGAGGTTGAGAAAGGAAGACCCTTCTGAAGACTACGTCTGCAACTTTTCAATGAAGGGGGCAAAAATAAACTTGAAGTGGTCCGCACGTTTGGATGATTGCCGCTACACGGAACCAGTCATTTTGTCTTGGAATTTCTTCCTAGCAACTGATGCTCCCAGCAATGTGAAACCAAGGAGAACAATCTTTTTATGATGTGAGGTAGTTATGCTATTCTACACTTGCACTTTCATTTGTATGTACCTGCTTAGTACCATCTTTAGTATTTGCTTCCTCTGCAGTTCTATGTGCTGCACATGCCTCCTTCAAAGCTTGCTGCAAACTATGCTCTTGTTCCATGATAATACCTTACTTTGTTTTTTTTTTGGTAATTTAGAGGGCTTAGCATCACCTTTTGAGTTCACGCTATGATTGCATAAATTTGAGTTGGTCACAATAACTGGCTAGATGTTGTTTTAAGTGTTTTGATTTGTAGTGAATGGAATACTTAATTCTTTATGGTCAGTTAGGTTATGCAAATATATAACTTTGTTACACTATGTGCAAATCTTGTGTAGATGGCATTGTAGGTGTGAAAATTTGTTGTTAAGGACAATCTTGCGACTTGTTTTCTCTGATTTTCTTTTATTTTAACCCATTTAGTTCCCCTCTTTTGTTTGATATGAAACCATTTTTTAGTTTGAAACCTGTATTTCTGAAGCAGATACTTTGGTTCAGCCACTAGTCAAATTTGTATATACAACGGTGCTACTTAGTCTATACTGTTGCTGATTAAGTAAAGTGCAAACCACGATAATTCACCATTTTTACCCAAAACTGTTACTCATGTCATTGCAGAGTCCCTACTCTTTCCTTGCTAAGACCTTCCCAAATTAATTGTATTATCAATAGTAACTCTCAAAGTATGAATAGTCATATTTTAATTCACATTTTCTCATTATATGAAAAATGAATTATACGGAGGTGTAGGAAATTAGAAGGTGTTGCAACACCTGGGCACCTAAATAGTTAAGAGTAGAATGAAGAAGATTGAATATATGTGCTTACTTTTGTATACTTAAATTCTATGCTTATAGTAGTAGTTTTACTATAAATTATCTTACTTCACATTGTTGTTTACAGTATGCTGCGATATAATGAACTAAGGGTACCTTCTGTGTTTATGTAGACACATCTGGTTAACTTAAGTTTTATTTTTTGTCTTAAAAACTCAACATTTTCAAACATATGTGGTGGGTACAACAATTCATTTCTATATTCAGTTTTTTTATATGCAGTGCATATGTAACCTTTTTTTATTTCCGTGGGATTTAGATGGTGCACATCCACATCTGATAATTTGGATTCCTGATAGTTTTGATGTTTTTGTATTTTATGGGGATATAAAAAGGGGCCCAACAACGTCTGATGGGAAAACTTTTTGTTAGGTATGGTTTTAGATATGATATGTATTTTCTGTGAGTTAAAAAGTGTTGAACCACGTCTATAATTTGGACTGTATGCAAAAAATGTGACCGATCTTGTCGATCTTATATGGTTTTATAAATGCCCATTTCTGTCATTTGGGTATTATGTAATAGTTTAATCGCGTCCAACTCATTGTGGTATGGAACTGTTATGTGGTGCCTACTAGTTTAAATCTGTATGTCTGTGTTGCACCTCTAAAAGTTAGAAATTCTTATCAAAAATTGTTTTGATTATAGATGGATGTGGATCTGTCTCTTTCCCCTTTGAGAGGAGATTGCTAGTTATCTCAACCTGAAGATTGAAGCTATATATCCCTCAGCACCGACTGACTCTTGGCCGGTCCTTGAATGATAGCGCCATTTCCAGTGCACCTCTGGATCTTCTGGGGATGATGGTTATATATTAAATATATATGGTAGTATGTCCCTTTTTTAAAAAATGTCGTAACTTATATACATAATTTTGTATTAAAAATTCTTACGAGATAATTTTTCAGCACAATTTTGATGGGATGCATAAGTGCATAATGTATACGTACAACTTCCACATGCAATTCTAAAGGACAATTTCGAAATTTCTTGTTTTTTAAATTATACCTACACAAATGATTTATTTGTGTATTTTTCTAACAATAACTTGCATGATGTATACTTATATGTATAATATTTTATATATATATATTTTTTACAAATTGTTGTTAAACAACTACTAATACACATTGAATGTGAGATCAGTACAAGCCGTGAAATTCAAGCAGCGGCAACATCAATAGATATGGGTTAAATTAAAGATACCAGAGTGGAGAGGAGAACATTGACTATCGATTTTGCTAATCTCTGATGTAAGATGGTTGTTGGGGGTGTTGAGCAATCAGCAGCGCTTTTGATCGCTCTGTTAGGAGTGTAGCAGCGAGAGGTAAAGGAAGATTTGTGGTGGCTGCTTGCTACGTAGTAACGGAGCAAATCAAAGGGGTAAGGAGTTATAGGGTAAGTGGTGGGCTACGTAGTAACGGAGCAAATCAAAGGGGTTGTCTCTTGCTATTTTCATGTTGTATGGTTATGCAAACATTATATACATTTATTTTTTAATATTATAATTCTAATAGGTAATAATATTATGTTAATTTTATGAATTTTACAACATGGTTGCACACTAGAATATCTTACATTCTTACGTGAATTTATATATATGCTCTACCTTGCATTCTTGATGATTTTTTTTTGAGCATAATTCTTGATGATTATTAGATTGTGTGTTGCCTTGATTAAATTATTAAAATCCATTGTTTTGGCTTTTATTTTGTGATGTTAGCCCCTAATATTTGCGATAGTAAAGAAAACACAAATGATTGATTAGTCCTCGTAGCACCAAACCCATTTTAAAACATTGTGGAAAATCAGTATAGACGACGTACGGCTGAAAGTCAAAACATGAGGTCAAATTTGTAAAATTCAAAAAAGAGAGCAAACATGCAATTAAAATTAGAGATATGGACAACTCTAAATATTATTAACATATATTTTTTGCAATACAAAATGTAAAAACATTATATGTATTTATTTAGCTTATCTAGTTATGTTCGACCGAAAGGTTCGGATACACAAATTAGCTCGACCATATCAGAATCAATGTACTCAAAATTAGATATGTAATATGTGAATACAATAAATATAATTATTCGACAAATATTGACATGATTCATATCCGCGTCCAATACGAGAAAAAATAACTATATGTATTCGTACATATCTGTTCGCATCTTATTGTACCCATAGCAACGCATAGACATATTTGCTAATGGTATGAAAATTGGAGAGAAAGAAAAATTGTATCTGCGTGTTACTGTATGTTTTCTAGGACACCACATCCACCGTCGTTGGATCCGTGTGAACCTCGCATCCAACGAAGCACCTGTGGCCTGGGGTCACTCGTCCTCCTACACCGTACAGCTTCGCGTGCTTGCCAATTGCCATGTCCACCGCCGCGCGTGCGAAAACCGTGGTCGCAGCCACGACCCGATTTTTCTCCCGGTGGCTCGTGCCGAGAAGATCTGTGTCGCCGCCCGCGTTCGAGTTGGAGCTCTGCGTCGATATGGAAAGGCCTCCCGTGCGGCTTCAGCAGGATTGGGCGATCCTCCACTGCCTGATCAAGAAGGCCTTCGGCTGCAGGGTGCACGGTCAGAGGGTGGTAGACGGGCTCACCCTCTACGCCCGCCTCCTGGACTCCTCCGCCCCGGACCTCACCTCCTCCTTGTACATCCGAGTCGACAGCGACGCACTTGGCGGCATGAAAGCGGAGTTCGGCCTCGGATCTGACAACGGGCCCCTTATCCACATCGACAAGTTCAGAGGGTTCGTTGTCGATGCCTTCGTCGTGGTCACGGACGAGCGCTTCATCTTCCTCAACCTGAACTTCCGCCTCAGCGAGCATGGAGAGCGCAAGTACTACCTGATCTACGACTCTGCGGTTGTGTCGCTCTCCATGGTCCCCTGCCTTTCGTACGACTGCTACACGGTGAGTCCCCTCCGGATGACTCGTGGCGGCGGCAGCGGCGGCGAACTGGCTGTCTTGGCTCGCAGGCATGTGCCCCCGACGCCAGAGGAAATAGAAGCCGTCTTGGCTCCCATGATGCCGAGGCAAATGGAGTGGATGCTGGAGCAAATGAGGGGGCGTAAGGAGGATGTTGTCTGCGTGTGCTCATTGGCTGCGCCTGTGGACGAGCAGTGTCCATGGCAGGTGCTGAGGCGGAACTTCCCCAATCAGTCTCTTCAGGGTTTGTTTGTTGTTGATGTGATGTTTTCCTTGGGAGGCAGGGCGTACTGGGTGGATCTCGCGCAGGGCCTTGTGTACTGCGACTGGCCCCCAGCTGATGGTGGCGCGGTGGTGAATTTTGGCTTCATAACCCTGCCCTTAGGGTGCCCGCCTGACGAGAGGTGGATACAACCCAGGTTTGAGCAATCTGATATGTTTCCTATGACTAGAGACCGTACAATGGCCTGTGTTGCCGACTCTATCCAGTTTGTATGCATTGACCGATCGCGATCGCAGCCACTTGGTGATGTTAGCATATCTGTGTGGAATCTAGATCCTGCAAACAGTGTGTGGATGATTTGAAAGCAATTCAAAGCAAAGTTGCTTTGGAGACTGTGGAGTTTCAAGAAAGAACAACCGCCAGCAATGGAGCCCAGATTCCCCTTCCTGATGGAGGATGGTTCCCTCTGCCTTGTGATCAGAAACAAACCAAAAGGAAGAGAAGATCCTCCGGAGGATTTCATATGCAATGTTGAGTTGTCAATCTTAAAAATGCGTTGGGCTGGACGTCTCACCCAATATCATACTAGTCCTATCATTTTGCCCTTTGACTTCTTTAAGGTGCTCAATCCTCTCACTCGAGTCCGGAAAAACTTGACAGGCATCTTCAGGCGGTAATCATTGAGGTATGTACTTCTGCAACACGTATGTAGCTTCATTGCCTATATGACATATAGCTGCAATTTATGACATTTATCGCTTTCTTAATTGCTACATCGTTTTCTTTAATTTACCATGCAACCGTCTCTATTTAATCAGTACGGAAACTTTCACCCTTTACCAGAATGTAAACTCGTTGTAATTTCTGCATGTTTAAGATTGATTGTCGCTATGTTTAGTTGTCTGGCAGGTTTGTTCGATTTCCTTTGGTTTGTTAAATTTTATCAGATCTTCACAAACAGAAGTAAAATTGGTTAGCAATCTTTACTGCATAGGTTTAATTAGTTTTCTCCTATCTGTGCTATACAAGTACATGTAGGATTTGAATACGATTTTCAATGATACGAAGCACAATTGTTGTCAATTAATTTTGGTTATCTCAAGAAGAATGGTCTAGAATAGTTACATCGCATTTTATCTTTTGGTAAAACATCTGATGACATTTAAAGTGCATCTAGGCCCCTAAGTGGATTTTGGTGAATTGAATGACAAAGCGATTAAAGGTCCAATATATTTGTCTAAGATTGTGAGCAGTCTTATTTATATATTCATGAGTTATTATTAGAACATTTATTGGTGAATGGATATTATATGGCTCACATTGGAGAAGACAAATATATGAGTGATCCTAAGGCATAATGGGAAATATCAAGCAATAAAGGAAGATATATATTGGGGATATTTTGAGAAGGTCAATTCATGGTCTCCGGTAAATATGGTAGCTTGATTGAAACACAAGGATCATAAAAAGAGAAGATGATAATTCTCTAGACCAAGTGCAAGTCTTCATGTGGTAATTGAATTAGGACACAAGGATGGATGTAAACATTATGGTTCTTAATTGGAAGCTTGCATATTCGTTGTTAATCAAGGACAAGCATTTGAAGCAGAATTTCAAATGGAAATTAATTATGGATGAAGCAAAGTGAAACTCAACGTGGATTGGATAAGTGATGAAGAGATCAACCGAGATGACTAGGGTGAGGGACTAAGCAATCTTTGGGGCCATAGCTAAGCCGCCATTAGTGTTTTGCTAAGGTGAAGTTTTAGCATCCGTGGGGTCTCGAAGTATCATATCCAAGCCTTAACCGAGGAAAGCAATGCAACTCATCTACATGTTATGATTGGCAATATGGAGTGACTTGTGGATCCAAGTGTGGATTCTTATGCTAGATGAAAAGATCCTAAGTCACTAGCTCAAGTATGGACGTGCTCAAGACATAGGCTAAGTTGAAAGCCCTAAAGTGGATATCGTTCAAGTATGGAAAGATTGAATACATTCAAGCTCAAGAGATTGTCACAGTGTTTTTATTTGATCTTGAGTATATGTATGCCATGCTATCAAGAGGGATGCAACATTTGCGAGTTGACCAAAATCAAAGTGCTCATTAGTTGACCTAAGTGAGAAATAGCCTTGAGAGCATAAGAGTGTGCTAACAAACCCTCCTAACCTAACCTGAGCCACTTCATCTCTTTGGTGAAGTGTTAGAGTCATAGAAAGGGTTTTGGGGGTGCCTCGGGCCTGACCGGTCTGATCGGTCAGGGGCACCGGTCTGACCGGTGTGGGGCACCGGTCTGACCAGTGCCGCCCAACTACTAACGGCTAGTTTTCTCCTTTGAGGGGTATACATACCCCAAGCCTCTTACAGTGGAGGGTTGCTGTTTCTAGTGGTTGTGCTGAGCTCCTAAGCCATTTCTTGCAAGTCCTAAGCCTTAGTGGCTCTCCCCAACCTCTCTTTGTGAGATTTGTGGATTAAAGCCATATCTTTTGTGTTGGGTTGAGAGAGTGAGATCAAAAGCGTCTTTATGAGCTAACAAGAGCATTCCCACAGCTTGTGCACTTCGATTTCACGTCTACAAGTTTTGAAGTATTTGTTACTCTTAGATGAGCTAAGCGTCTTTATGAGCTAACAAGAGCATTTCCACTCTTGGAGGTTTGTGGTGAGCAGCGAAATGTTTGTGAGGGCTGTGATCTTGCCTCTTCGCGAAAAAGATTACCTTAGTGGAAAGGAGGAAAGTGGTTGAAAAAGACCCGACTTGTTGCGGGAATTCTCCCTTACAAGCTCCTCAACGGAGATGTAGCCGTTCCTTAGTGGGTAGTGAACTTCGGGAAACAAATCCTTGCATCTCTTTGTGGTTTGTCTCTCTAAGTTGTTTTCTAGCATATTTGATTTGCTTCCGCTTCGATCTACTTGGGTGTGCTACTTGTGTGTGCAGGGCTCGTTACCTTGCTTGTGATCATCTACCAAGGCCACTCAGCAAGTTTGGTTCGTGTTAGAAGTCAAGAGGAGCTTGAAGTTGTTTTTGCAGGTTCTCTGTGGCTCACCGGTCTGACCGGTGGAGGGCAACGGTCTGACCGATGCCTCCTGCTGAGCAGAACTAGGGACCGGTCTGACCGGTCAGCCTCACCGGTCTGATCGGTGACGCCTGACAGTTCAAGTTTTCGGGGACGAAAAGTTTAAGTCGGTCGTCTCGCTTATTCACCCCCTTTAGGCGACATCAAGGTCCTTTCAGACATATATTGCAGCTTATGTAAGTGAATGATTTTTTTCTTCTTCTAGATGGGTTCACTGACAAAAGGAGCACCTGTAGTGCTGCCGTGTAGTTTCATATCTAAACGAAAATCTCTGCACACAAATAAATTCAGCACAAGACATGTAGTCCAGAAGTGAACAACCCAATGATTTACCAGTTGTCAAAAAAAAAACCCAATGATTTACCTAATGAATCAATCGAAGGGGCCGGGATAACCCAAAAGGTCACATTAATTGAGCACCATTCACATGTATTCTGCACACACAGGAGCAAAGAAGCATAGTTAGTTGGGCACATCACATGTAGAATGTACAGCCAACAAATGTCAGTCCAAGGACACGAAGCGCAGATAGAGGTTCCAAATCCAGCTCAAATAGCAAAAACAATCTAGATGTATGCACGTCGTTGTTACTTGTGATGCATGTACTTTTGTGCTAAAGATGAGACGCATGAGGCTTCCTGATCTTCTCTATTATTTTGTTTTCCTTTTCTACCAAATAGATTGATGAGATGTGTTTGCTTTGCTTACACAATTTTTGCGTGCCTGGTGATAGGATCGTGTTGGCGCGACACGTGACGTTGTGCTCAATGAAGTACATTATGGTGTTTTGGTGTGTGACGGATGCAGAAGAAACATATACGGCTGCGAGTGGCACATCCACTTGGTCATGGTGGTGCCTGCGACTGTAGGATCCATGAACTCAATGAATAATCATTCTATACCAGTGGGTTTAATGTTCTATAAGCTAAACTTCGATATGCCATGTAGACCTTTTGAGGTAGCATGTTGACTCAAATGTTGGAGCCCACAATACAATTTCACCTGGTTCAGTTTTGTTACACGTTGTGATCATATTGCTCGAGTTTTGGTAGAAGGTTCATGCAATCGTGTTTTCGTCGTTGACAGCTGCAATTTTGTGTTGTGGTGTGTCTCCTGCTCCTACGAAATTTTTTATATTTTTTGGATATTGCGAAAATAAATCTCTTTAAAATTTTGTCAAAATAATATCATCCGGTGAGCAACCACCCATTGAAAACGGCGGTTGACTTCGGTTCTCACGGGACAGGGTTCGAGCCGCTCTTTGCAACGGCGGTTAGTCCAATCACCCGCAGCCGCAAATTCCCAAAAATGTCATAAATATTCAGAAAAAGAGGTGGCCTGCTTATACAACAAAACACACGACAAGAAGGGAAAGCTTTCCGGGAAATCCTATATATCTTTCGGAAAATAAAATGATGTGAAACTATAAACCCAACAGTGACCCAATAACAACCCAAAATACCTCAAAACCCTGCTTCTCCCCGCATCTTTCTTCTTCCTCGTGCGTCGCCGCCCTCATGCGCCTGCTTCGCTCTGCGCGCCCCCCGTGCGCCCGCTCCGCCGTCCTCCGGTGTCATGCGGCCCCGCCACCTCGCTGGCCAAACCCACCGCGCGCTCCCCTGCGCCGGCGAGCCTCCCGACGGGGCTGAATCGCCTCTGTGCGTCCGGCCCTGCCGCCGCTACTTCACTCGGCTCAACGGTCGCCGCACACGCTCGTGCGCCCGTGCACCACACGCCCCTCCCCTATTATCTGTTGCCCGGTGTGCCTCCAGGTCCGGACAGTTGCCACGCCGCTGCGGCCCCTCGCAGGGCTCGCCAGCCGTCTGCCGCGCAGCTGCGTCCCCCCGCAGGACTCACCGACCGTTGCGCTGCCGCCGGCCGTCGGTCACGAGGCTCGCTGACCCCAGATGCAAAAAAAAATGTTGATTTGCTTTTCTTAAAAAATGTTCATCAACAGAATGTTGAAAATTGTTGAAGCAACTATTTTGAAAAAATATTAAATAGAACATTTTCTATAAACAAATGTTGGTACAACTTTTCTAAAAAGGGTAGACCCAACTTTTTACAAAAAAATGTTGATTCAACTTTTTGTTTGAAAAATATTGAAACATTTTTTAAAAATATATTGAATGAAAAAATGTTGAACACTTCTAAAAAATGTTGGATAAAAAATGTTGCAACATTTACTTGCAAATGTTGACGAAAAAAGTTGGCAACATGAAAAATGTTAAAAAAAATGTTGGCAACACTTAACAACACTTCCGAAAAATATTGATGGAAAAATGTTGGCAACACTTTCGAAAAATATTAACGAAAAAAGTTGGCAACACTACCGAAAAATGTTGACGAAAAAAAATTAGTAACACCTACGAAAAATGTTGACGGAAAAAATAGAGCCCCGAGGCTTTCCCCGCTCGGCCGCTCCCTGCTCCTGTTTTTCTTTTTTTTTACACACCCCTCCCTGCTCGTACCTCGTGTTCTAGAGGCGGACCAGGCCCATTCCTATTTTGGGCCGACTGCTTAGAATCTTCTTGGGCCGAACGAAAACTAATTCGAGACGGCCCGAGCGCGTCGCTGACTACTGCGGCGGGTGTGCGCTGAACCCTCCTCATCTTTTGTTTTCCTCCCGTGCAGCTCTCTCTCTCTCAACCTCCTCTGTCTGCAGAGCCTGCCCCTTCCTCTCCTCTCTCGTGGCCTTGCGGCGCCGACTGGGCGAGCGGCGCCGCCCTTCGACGCGTCTTCGCAGACCTCCTCGCCGCCGACGAGTACCCACCAGGTACGTCCGCTTCATATCCTCCCTTCCTACTGTGCGAAACTGAGCGCTCCAAAGTTGTTTGCATTCGGATCTGACCCAATTCCAAGCATACCAAGACTTACCTGCAAACTTCGATTTTTTTGGTCAAAAATTGTTTGCACGGGTCTGAGCCTGCTTGGGGGGGGCGCCTGATTTTCTTGTAGCATCTAGCAGACAACTTCTTGAAGAGAAAGATTGGATTTTGTTTTGGAATGAAACGAGTAGTTTCCCGTTTGCTAGTTCTGCTGCATAATTCCTCCCTTCTGGAGTCCTTGTGCAAAGGCTCAAAGCAGATGTGCTCAGATGAGATCGAGTTCTATTTTATTTTTCCTCATGCTACCTGGGACTTGGGGGTATTTGGATGGAGAGCAGGAGAGGGAGGAGAGCCCTTCGTCTGTTGGGCAGGATTTTCTTTTTATGAATTTTGGGGGCAAGATTTTTCTCTGTTTTGGGTGTTCATCCTCCTCTCTACCCAAAATCCACAAACTTTGATCTGAAGTTGCTCCATTGACTTGAGTTCTACTTGGTACCTAACTACCTGCGTTCACTTTCAGGGTACTCATGGATCAGGAGATGAAGGACTCAAGGCCCTCGAGGTCTCCCAGCGAGCCGAATCTCTTCCTGCAATGGGGAAGTCGGAAGCGGCTGCGCTGTGTCAAGACGCGTGATGACGGCTCTCCATCACCCTCGCCATCTGAAGTTCTTAGACGTGCTGTGCCTCGTGCGACTCGGCCTCTTCTTGGAGCTGACATAGCACCATTTCGTTCACCACGCCGCCCAAGCACCCTTCAACGCAGGTTAGATTCAGTGTATTCATGCTTTATTCGACTTGCCCGCTGCAACACCAGCAAGTGCCCTAATACGCTGCTCAAAATGCCTTATTATGTGAGCAGGAAATCGGATTCAATAGCCAATGAGTACAAGCAGTCAATGGCACTCTCTCCAGAGAAAGACCGGTATTACTCCACCAGGGGTTCTCCATTTCCTTTCGAGGGGAACGGGTTCGATTTTTGTGGTTTAACAGAGGAGAAGGGAACCACTGCGTTGCCAAGGTTCTTCATTGCATTGTCTAACAAGGAGAAGGAGGAGGATTTCATGGCAATGAAGGGCTGCAAGCTCCCTCAGAGGCCAAAGAAAAGACCCAAGCTGATGCAGAAGTGCTTGCTTGTAATGATCTTGCTCAAAAACTTTTTTTCAACTTCTGTTTCTTTGTTGCTGTTATAATGCTCTGTTTTTTTACATTGTTGTCTGATTCATTTTACGGTGTAATCACAGATGGTGAGCCCAGGATCTTGGTTGTCAGATCTGTCACATGAGAGATATGAAGTTCGAGAGAAGAAGAGTTCAAAAAAGGTAACCTGGATACAGTTAAATTTGTTTTGCTTCAAGAAGCATGTATTCTACCTCTGTTTCAAATTTAAATAGTTTCATTGCGCTGAATGCTTGTTACTTACATGAGCGAAACATCATGCAGAGGGCTAGAGGCTTGAAGGCTCTAAGCCTGGAGAGCGATTCAGAATAGAGGTGGTGGCAGAGTATGAATTTTGGACTTTTAACTTTAGCTGGAGGAGAAACATCTCTAGTCAAGTGACAATGCTGTTTCTTCAATTAAACAAAACCTCAGCATCAAATCCAACAGGGGGCTACCTTAGAAAGAAGAACTATGCATGTTTGGGGGGGGGGGGGGCGGTGTTGGGCCAGTTTCTGATAGCGAGATGGTACTTGGAAATGGCCGTTGTCTGGAAACCCCAGGAGGATCGGTTGTTGTAAACATCTTCTGATACAGTACTAGTGCCAGCTTGCTGGAGGATAATATATGGTGGATTGGTGGCCATTTGAATCAAATTGATCTGTTGAATTTGCAATGTGGACTTGCTCAGGTTGCAGCAGCCCTTGGGGTCAGCCGGTCAGGGATTGCCTGATGCTGCTCCTGAGGCTGGCAAAGGTTTTTCGTTGTCTGTGTCTTTAGTCGATGTGTTATTTGTTGTACGAGTCATTCAGCTGATGTTCCATTTGTTAGCTCTGCTGATTGCTGTTGTGAAGAATCTGGCAGCTCTTTATCTTTTTTTTTTGTTAGAAAAAAAAAACCTCTAGTAGATGATCTTTGAGAGAATCCTGTCACTTTGTTTTTTTCTTTTCTTTTGAGAGAACCCCGTTACTAGTCTACTACTCTACTACTATGCGATGGGCTGGTCGAGGAACCATTTGCAAAGCCCGGTTACGGCCCCCACTGCAACCGTCTTCCCCGGCCAGCCAGTCGGCGGCGCCCTCCGCCGCCACCCGCCCGTCAACCATTCATGTTCCCGGCGGGCTAGAGCAGGAGTGGGCGGCCGTCGCGTGCTCCAGGTCCAGGAGGCCGGCCTACGGGTGCGGGGAGCACGGCCAAGGAGGTGCTCGACGGCCTCACCCTCTACGTGCGCCTCGTGAAGCCCGGCGAGGTCACCTCCGCCCTGTACATCCGCGCGAGCGACGGCGCGCTCAGGGCCATCCGAGCGGAGTTCGGCGAGGGCGACGGGCCCCCGTTCCCGATCGACGGCGACGAGCTGATCGCCAGGGGCGGCGTCATCACCGCCAGCGACGACGGCGTCCTCATCCTCGCCGTGGTCTTCCAATTCAGGCGGTTCCGCGCGCGCATCTACTACATCGTCCACGACGCCGCCGACGGGTCGCTGGCCACGGTCCCCGCCCCGCCAGACCCCGGGTGCGACGCCATCGGCGCCACGCCCGCACTCCCCGCGACCCCGCCGTGCCGTAACCGCGCCGAGACGGCGCCACAGCCGGTCACGAGCTGGCCATCGTGTCGGAGAAGCTGGTGTCCCCGCAGCCGGGACAGCGCTACAACATCTATATACGTGTACGTGTGTTCACCGGCGGCGTGCGACGGGGGCGCGTGGCGGGTACATCTGCGTCGGCGCTTCCCGAAAGGCGGAAGGTGTGGATCGGACGAGTACTCCCGTGTGGGCTGTGGAAGCGACGTTCTCCTTCCAAAGCAAGGTTTTCGTTGTCGACCTTGCACAAGGCCTCGTGTGCCGCGACCTGCCCACCGCCACCGGCGACGGCGGCTCCGTGGCGGACGTCGACTTCGCACCCCTCCCCGATGATGCCCCGCCGGCGTTTAGGTGAAAGTACACGGGCTGCGTTCATGGTTTCATCAGGTTCGCCTGCCGCATCGACCACTCCGCGGGAGCCTGGCGACCCAAGGACGCGAGGGTGGCGGTGTGGACGCTGAACGGCTGGAGGACTTGCACAAGAGGTGGACCAAGGACAAGGAGTTCATTGCCGGAGAGCTCTGGAGACGAAAGGGCTTCAAGAAGGCCGGGTTGCCGGAGACACAGCTCCCAAGTTCAAGTTCTCGAGGATTTCATCTGCAACCTCGATATGCGCACCATGAGATTCGAGTGGTCCGGACGCTTGGATGGCTACACTTTCACGGAGCCTACCATCTTGCCTTCCGATTTCTTCGCCATGTTGACAACGATTGAGACGCTAAGTAGGCAAGTAGTGGCATCGATCTTCATGTAACTGCCACTGCCTGGAGGCGATGTACCGGCCAGTACCATGAAACAACCACGCCCTTCATTTGTATATCCCTGCTGAAATCGTGAACTATTTTTACCTACCAATGTCTTGCAAATCTTCTACAGCAAGAGGTGTTGGAACAAGAGCAGGATAAGGAGATAATGGCACATCTTCTCAAGTTGCTTACAAACGTTCCTGGTGGTGTTGAGATTGCAGCGTTAATGTGATTGCTAGTTGTGTTTATTCAGAGATACTACCTCCGTACATAAATATATGATGTTTAGGATGATTTGCTTGTCCTAAACATCATATATTTAAGAATGGAGGGAGTATATATGTAAGCCGTATGAATTATATATTTTTATTCGGAATAACGGCAGGAACTTTACTCATTATCAGTAGAAAGAACGAGACTTATGAATCAATAAATTATATTGATGTTTGTGTTTTTTAGAGTTCAATACTACTGCAAGTCTCCGACGGCTGCTTCGATTGCAGCTGGGACGCTATCAATCGGATTGTGCTCAGTATGACACATACAGTTCTTCAAGAAGCTGTCTTCTGGTTCCATGCCAGAGAAAGTTGTCTCTGATGGCTGCTTGGATTGCAAACGAAGTGGAAGATTTTGCATACTGGTGCATATAGTGTCGGATACTGAAGAGATTACATTTGCTGCTACTATATTATTGAACTCTCAGGCATTTTCCAGCCAACCTGGAAGTAGACTCTTATCCGGAATGTGTGGAGAAAAATGGCACCTCTGCAGGCAACTGGAAGATTTCTTCAGCGCTACGGTATCACTGACGTCTCCTCAATAACCTGCACTTCCCCCTTGGATGCAATCACCGCATATGATCTGCAGGGCAGGAGATGCAGCGTGTCTGAAGCACTTTTCTCGGAAAAAAGAAAACCTGAAATACACCTCCACAACCATCCACACAAAACTAATTAAAAAGATTGTTTGGTATGCTTGTGTTGGAAAAATTACTTGTTGCTGCAAATAATCCCATGGTCCACAACGCCAGCAACTTTGTCCAACTTCTCTGCTACCTGACCTGCAACAAATATGGCAAAGCAACCAGCTAAATCTTTGTCCCAAGAAATGGTCTGATGGATCCAAGCTGTGTATAGTTCCTTTGTTGCAATAATCTTCCCAGCTTACCTAGATCTGGGATTGGAGTCGTAAAGATCACATCAAGAACGTGGTGACCCTCCTTAGTGACCAATGGGTGATCACCCCCTAGTGGACCGGCAGTCCCAAATGATGGCCTCCTCCAAACCTGATCAGAAAATTACATACAATGGTGATCAAACATTCATGAGTGTTTCAGTTTCAGCAGTCCAGCAGGTATTTGAGTTCTAAAAATTTAACTACTGAGTAAGGCACCTCTGCATCCCCTAGGAACAAATCATCGATCTCTTCAGCAGTGTCTATCCAATTTCCCTGAAATAATCCGTTCCTCTCTTCGTAACATTGCATAAAAATGGACATATCTGAAGAAACAGGATTTTGTTTTCCTTACACTTTTAACTATGACTGGAATGGAACCCTCGATGCCTGTCAGGTATTTGTCATTTCCAGTGATGAAGGCAAGTTTGTCAGCTGATTTAACCATTGCCTATATAAACACGGGAAGACATGGTTGAAATCAAATAAATGGTTCAGATATGCAACGCACCTATTATTGTTGCCTACATAGGAATGATGCTCGACCAGAAATTCATACGCGTGCTAACTCTGAAGACATTGCTTGAATAGTCAATTACCTTCTCCACCATGAAAGAGGGCTCTCCGCTCTCGGTCTTGCGCCGCCCAATAACAGCAGCCAGCGTGCCCTCTTCGATTACTTCAGCATCAGTGAAAGCAAAATCAATCTATACGTCAGTGAGCAGAGCACAGTTTCAGACGCTGTTCTTCCCATGTTATAAGAGGAGGTACACAGCTGATGGTTGCAGCACTTTGAATACTCACTTGGGTTCCTTCCTGGTAGCTGCTAGCCCGTATTCCGGCCTTGTCTGCCTCGCTCGCACTGAGCACGGACCTGGCTGGTCAATCAATCCCAAGAGCTGATTAAATGATTAAATCCAAACTGATTCGAGTGTCTGATGAGACATGAAGTTCTTCCATGCACAAAGGAAGGAACAGACGATGCAGTGGCATTCAGAAATTCAGACTTGCGAGGTCACTGTGAGTCTGACGAAGAAGGAACAGATGATGCAGTGGCAATCAGAAATTCAGAACTTACGAGGTTACTGCGACGATGTCAGTGAGAGATCCCCGTCGGAGGCGCGTGCCGAGGTACTGGACCGCCAGTGCGGACGCCGGACCGGAGCCTAACCCGACCACCATGCCGCTCTGCACGAACCTGTCCACCTGTACAGAGAACGAAAATTCGTTGGAGAACATACACGGTCAAGGGCAGCCAAGGCGGCTTGCTCACGAGAATGAATGGTTACCGTACCGTGAGCTTGGCGGCGTCGAAGAGATCGACGACGTCGGCGTCGGCCGCCGAGGCCGAGCAGGCAACTCCCCGGCGTCCGGTACGGCGCACGGAGGACGGTAGGCAGCGGTTGCGGCACGGCAACGGGCACGGGCGGAGCTGCGCCGGCGCCGACGAAGATACACTTGCCCTGACCATGGCCTCCATCGACGGATGACGGGATGAGTCGGTTCTAGTGCAGAGATGCTAGGCCAGCGGATAAGGGAGTGGTGCAGGTGCGAGGCCAGCCGTGTCCTCAGCTGTTTCAGTTCACGAGTCGACGCCGCAAGTTCACTTTAGGCTTACACCCTGTTTGAACCAGACAAGTCTATCATCCACTCCAAATCCCAAAGCAGTAAATCATTGGACGACTACGAATTGAGCACAGCTGATATATCAGGAGCGTATAGCAGAATCAGTATCGCCAAGAGCAATAACAGCAGCAAAACAAATCACATTCAACGACTCCACCTACGAAACAAGTGATGTTGATGCCTCAAAACAAAAAAAACAACGAATCCATCTGGAGAATCAACCGAGATTCCGAAAATACGTCAACACATAAGAAAAATATCACAGATACGAAACAAGGGCACAACACATCCACAGCAAGTATATTTTTTAGTGCCAGAAATCTCATATAGTAACTGCATAAACTTCAGTAACAAAGCAACATATGATTATCCTCACATTACATAACTCAGCCTTAGAACATGACCAGAGTCTGGAATGAGCTAGAAATTAAACAGAAGGTAAACATCTCCAGCATCTACAACCAAAGCACATCAGGTGATCCTAACAAGCCTAGGTCACAATGCAACAGAGTTCCCCTCCTCCTGCAACGCCTACTTGGATCTCTGCCTCATCTTTCGGCGCTTCCTCTTGAGCCTCCTCATTCTCTTCTTCTTCCACTGAAAATCAAAACAAGCCAAGTTGCATCAGTGTTAACCTCAGGAAAGATCTATAAGATTAAATATTTATACAGAACAAGGCACAATTGTTTTTATAAATTGTTTGGGATCAGATTCTTTAGGAGTGTTTTACTCATCAAGGGTTGATCAGAAACACGGACCAAAGGTTCTTCATCATATCCCATCATCAATCAAAATTCAAGAAAGGGTAACTAAAACAAGGAGACCTGAATCTTTCCAGTTAGATTGAACATGGCAAACAAACCATTACACTATCTACCAACAAAACGAGTAAATCCTTCCAAAAAGAAAAACAAAACAAAACAGGGTAAACAGGCAGTGTTCCAGCATTCAGAATGAGTAGGAGGTATTTCTCATCAACTATATATATAAGAAAATATATGTTTTCCTCATTATGCCAGTACTGCAAAAAAACTTGCAATAAACTAAACTGAAATTCTAAACAAGACATTGACAAAACAAATCTTATTTTTACAGATCAGTGTTCTCTCAGACAAATGCCTCGATTGTCCCCATGGTTTAATGGAATGGATTTCGTCGGACTCGTCATCTGTGTTTCGTCATCACAGAGAACAGCATAGTACCAGTCGAATCAAAGACAAAATCACCAAGAATCAAGCAAAGCACAGCTTCTAAAACCAAATTCTAGGACAGCTAGTTCTCTAATTCTACTGTATGTCAAGACATCAACGAAACAACAAACGATATCGCAAGGAAGGCGGGAGACAGAATCGAGACGACGAACCTTGGCCCTCATCGCGGCGGCGGGGGTGGAGCTCGCGCTCGAGCTCCGGGTATCTGCTTGCGGCGGCGGGGGATTTTGCGAGTTGTGGACGGGATGGTGGCGGCGTTGGCTCGGGCTTCTAATTTATAGAGGCTTGGCACTGGGGAAAGAAAAAACCCTAGCATGATGGACGGCCGAGATCTGCCGGTGCGGGGAGTTCGGAGCGGATCTGGGCTCCGAACTGGAAACGGACAGAACAGGCCTATCCTTTTGGGCCTTTGGGCAAAATATGAGGCCCATGCTTATGCCGTTATGCGGATGTATTCTTTCTTTCTTCTTCCAAAGAGAGGATAGATAAAGCCTTTGCATTTTGCAACTTGCTTGCTTGGTTCTTTCGTACTGAATATGAATTTAGTAAAAAAAAAGGTTAGGGAAGGACTAATAATTTCGAATGGAGCAAGTACTTCTTTTTTGTTATCGGTTTTGCCAATTTTGAACCATGGTCATACAGAAAAAGTTTGCTAAACAATGATCAATTGTAGGCACGAGAAAATACCAGACCCGTGTATATTGACAACATATCAGCACATTAACCTTTTTTTCATGCTAGATGAACCTACATTTGTAGCAGTAGAATCACGGCAGGTTTGTCCATCTCACACACGTCCTCGTTGAAGGCACCAAAAGGTCATGCTGCCAACAACATCACGTTCCTAACCCCGACATTCGAAGCGAACACACACGAGACACGACTAGGTAGAGGGTAGCACAGTGGTAGAAGGCTAGACACGACTAGTCATAAGAACTGAGAAGGAACGGTGAGCTCTAGCACCGTCCACCGCGGCGCGCCGATCGTATACGCAGGCGAGCAGCGAGCTCGCCGGCCGGTCAGTTGACGCCGCCGTTCGCGTTCGGGTCGTTGGCGTTGGTGCTCGCGGCGGCCGCAGGGGGCGCCGGCGGGGAGTGGTACTGGTCGGGCGGTGCCGGCACGCCCCAGCCGCCAATGGGATGGAACGGCATGCCGGGCATCGGGAGCCCCGGGATGCCGGGCATGCCGCCGGGGTTCGGGAACAGCGGGAACGACGGCATAGTCGATGGCGGCAGCCACCACTTCATGCTCCGGGTGCCGGCGGCGCTCTCCGCTGCGGCGGCGTTGCGGGCCCTCACCGGCTCCGCAGCTTGTCCCGCGGCGACGGTGACGGTGGCCGTGGTCGCGGCGGCGGCGGGCACGGGCGCCGCCGCGGCGTGTGGCGTCGCGCTGCCGACCTCCGGCTCGAACTCCACGTGGCTGATCTCGTTCTCGTAGTCGTCGCTCAGGGACGGGTCCAGCGGCTCGGTCTCGGCGGCCCCCGACGCGGCGGCCTTGGAGCCGAAGGAGAACTCCCGGCCAACGTCGATGTCGTTGAGGAGGCGCAGGGCGTGGCCGGACCCGGCGCAGAGGACGGCGATGAGGAGGAGGACGGGCAGCAGCTTGTGCTCCATGGCTTGTTGCTGCTGCTTCGCGCCAAGCTTCTTGATGGCTCCCTTTTGCTTTCGCCGGTGAGGTGATCGACGCATGGCATGGCCGCTCTCTGCAAGTTTTATAGCATGGATGGAGAGCAGTTAGGTTAGATCGCGGTGACCTGCATTCCTTTCTCTGAATGAACTGAACGTTTTGACTGCTGCTGCACGCCCCAGGCGTGAAACATCTACACCTAAGACTTTGGTTCAGCATTCAGAATTCAGAACTACGCGGATCGAGATGATTCATGCTTCTTGATTCAAGTACATCCAAACCTGCCATTGCTTCTTGATTCACAGTTTCCCTCCCATGCTTAGGGGTGTTTTTTTTTTTAAAAAAAAAGAGCCACCCTGGTTGCCACTAGGCCACAGGCCTGTCCGCATGCTTAGGGGTGTTTCAGTTTATAAAGCGTCCTCAAGACATGTTCGCAGCCATTTTACATAGTCCTTGACAATCGCAGGATGCAGGCTTTAAACTTCGTGAAAACATTATGTAATTTTATCGAGTTATTAATTTAATTGCGAAACAAGGAATATGTCAGTCATACATACGTATTTATATGCCAGAACTTATCCTTGCAGTTTGAGCTTGTCTGACTGTCTCAGAAAAGGCAGACTCTTATAGAAACAGAGAAGAAGAAAAAAATGGCATATCCGACACTTCCAGTTTTCAGAAATTAATCATGGGCACACTTCATTACTTGAGCAGTATGCCAATTAGCCAATATCTTACAAGTAATAGGAGCAGGAAGGAATGTAATCGACTAAACGAGTCGCATTATGCGAATAGTAGACGACATGCATTGCAGCTTAGAAGTCTAAACCTGGTGGCAGTGGGCAATGAACTAGCGCCCATGTTCAGAAAGCCACACCCAGCGATCAAGTAACAATTGATACAAGACTGCAACACACAAAACGGCACATCAATAGTTCACCAACCCATTCATTCTTGACATCCAGCTGCTGAACTACTCATTCTTCTTAGCCTTCAGGTTCCCTTTGGGTATTTTGCTCAAGACACCTTGGTCGAGTTTCTGGTACTGATCTCGCAGCAGACCGAGAAGGCTGTAGAGGAAATCATCCACTTGATCTTCATACTTCTCGTAGAGCACTGGAAGTGTGTGAGCACAAACAAATCCTGTTCCAGGTAATCCAATATCTCGGTCAGTACTACATTAGCTGAATTACTTGCATTTAGAAAATAGGGATAGAGTATTCTTTCTCACTGTCGACTGGCAAAAATGTGAGACTGTGGCTGACAAGAACGGAAGTTACAGGCTATAGTCTCTTACCGATATATATAACTGTCAGGAAATTGCACCAGCTTCCAATCACTGCAGCAGCCCACAGTCCAGCGATCGCCTGAAAAAAAGCATAGCAACACGATTAAAATGATTGTTTGAGACGGCCAGATATAATAATAGTGCTTACTTGTGGAAGGCTGAAATTGATCATACTATCATGATGTGCATTGATCGTAGCTATTTCAATGGATACGCAGCAAAAGTTTCACATACCACTACAAAATGCTTCAAGTTTCTTTCACAAGACACATCTTGAAGGAAGTTCAGGAACTTGTTCACTTGGGCACCGATTGCAACAGCAATGTTCACAAACAGCTCATCAGGCAACTCAACTCGGGGCACTTTAGAAGGAGATCTAAAAGTACAAAACACATTTTAAATTATTATGTCAAGGAACATACTGTTCCGATGCTTTACAAAATTCCATACCCGCTTAGCATGTTTGAGAAATTGGACCAGACAAACTGGCCGACCATTCCGAGAACAAGGGCAAACGAAATGATTGTCAGGAAGTGGTAATCAAGCCACTCAAAGAAAACCCAAATAGCTGTTGCAACAGCCAGAACGCTTGATGATATCTTCTTGTTCCTCCATAACAGCACATCAGCAGCTACAATCACAAATAGAGATCTCAGACACGTCCACACAATCTGATTTAAAATACCAACAAGCAGACAGCTTACGTTTTCCACCACCCAGAGCTCCATGCAGGGTCTTCTGACGACCAAAGAGCTTGTTCTTCACCTTGTCTGAGACCGAACCTGGATCAAATTTCCCAGACTTCTGCTTAGGAAGATTGTCAGCAATGGTATCAATTATACTGCTCATAATCTTTTCAGTAGCACTCTCAGAACGTTCCGACATCCTCAATAACTTTAAGCTCGCTGGAAAGTACGAAAACAAGTTAGGCAATATGTCCCAGCATATTTCAAGCATTGACTAAAGGAAAAAAAGGGATAAACAGACTACAGCCATGCAATGCATATGAGAACCAGGCAAGAGGAACAGGTTCAGATGTTTGATTTCAAGGATAAATTAAACCACCAATGTACTGATTAAAATAATTAACTGGAACAAAAAAATTTAGACATTTCCGGCTAGCAATTCCAGTTAGTAAAATTAATGGACTAGAACAGTTTTCCTACTGTCTGAATTATTGCCACTCCAGGATAACATAATACTCCTGATTCATCCACTGAATCACATTATTTAGCAAAACTTTCCATTGAACTCATTTGCAGCAATATACCCTTTAGCAATGAATGCTACATCACAACATCTTGCTTGATTCTCCTGCAACAGTGCAGAAAAAATTGAGGGAATTTCTGCAACATATACTCCATGTCCAAGCCACAATTTGAAAAACACATTCTGACACTCGCAAAAAAAAAAACATTCTGACAGTGGCACTTGCAGTGGACAAGCATTAACCGAAACAGCATATTTCAATCATCAGATCACTTCAAGACCAACATTAACCGATTTGGCGGTTCCCTACCAAGAAACCAGGCAGTATGATTTATCTCCCAGCCCAGGAGAAAACTAGACCCAGAATCCATTAGTAGCCTCCCCTCCCTCGTTTCAAACCCCACCGAAGATTCATCGCGACATTCCTAAACCAACATTGGACTCGGAAACGAAGCAAGCCATCCCGAATCCGCCGTTCCTGAACCTAAAAAACCGCCTCCCTTTTCCTACAGTATAAAGCCCCATTTCCTACGGTTATCTTTGTGACGAAAAGAAGAGCAGGGGTGGAAAACAAAAGGCGCAAGATTCCACATCCGCCGCTCCAGACCACCCGCAATCGAACTTCAGGCGAGGCTCAGAGGTGAGATTATACCGGGGGAAGAGCAGCGGGGACACGAAGACGGGGCGACGGTGAGCCGGCGCCCACCGGAGACGATCGCGAGGAGCAGGCGGCGAGCACGAGCAGCGAGCAGCGTGCAGTGGGAAAGGCTGGTTGGTGGCTTTGGGGGAAGAAATTGATTCGGGGAGGGGGAGCGGCGGCGGAGAAAGATTCAGTGACGCACGTCACGTGACTTACCAGTCACTGACGTGTGGGCCCGCAGACCGTGGGGCCCACACGTCAGTGACAGGTAAGTCATGTGACTTACGGCACCGAGTCTCGCGCGTGATTCAGACGAGCGGGCACTGGACTGTGGGTCCACCGCAGACCCCACCATCGGGGTTCCCACCCGTAGAGGCCGTTGCGCCGCCGTACGCTAGCCACTGCCAAGGCGGGCCCCACCACGAGGAGGGGATTTGCTACATGCACGCAGTCGTTGTCGTGTTTTCACTTACGGGTGGGCCTCGTGGGAAGGATGGGCTTGGTGGGGCCCGCTGGTAGGGAGAGCTCAAGAGTTCAAGACGTCACGACTCTAAATCAAGTGCAAGGTATAGAGCACGAGGGAAGCGTGTTCCATCCGATATATTTTCCGTCTTTGTCACTTGTCAGCGTCTCGTGATTTGCAAATTGGCAAAATTATTTGAGCGTGGCAAACGCGTGGTAGAGTTGATTCGCCAAGAGCTCCTAAAAATGTTCATCGGTGGAAAGAAGCATCGACTGAGAACTTTACTTGAAAGTTGCACAATCCTTTTTCAAAATGTTCATTATCGTTTCGATGGTTTCCTCTAGCTTTCACGCTATTCCTTTTTTCTAATTTATTATGTTGCTCTATAATACAAATATTACTAGTGGAGGACCTACGAATACTATTGTGTTCAAAATAATATTTTACTTTACCTTTTTTCCTTAACTAAACTTACATTATGATCAAGTTTATAGCAAAAGGATAGATATATACAACACTGAATAAATATACTATCTATATGTATTTTATGGTGCATTCAATAAACTAACTGAACGTTGTAGATATTGATGACTTTTTTACCTATAAACTCGATCAAATTCAGCAAATTTTGACTTAGGAAAAGAAGTAAAGTGAACTCTTTGACACTCCTCTCACGCCATTCACTTCCTTCGCATCTCCCATGTTTTGCAAATTGTCATAAAACCAATAGTGTTTCCTAGCCACCGTAATCCCATGGTCTTAGTCTCGTGTCAGTGCTTAATATGGACTAATAGTTAGAGCAACTCTAGCAGCTTCCCTATCCCCTCCCCGATAAAAAAAATAGTCATATAGGGGATGAAATATCAAAAAATATTCTCCAGCAGATTCCCTATAGCCCCTATTTTTTCTCCATTGACTAAAAATCCCTCTCCATCCCCTCTGTAGAGGGTATCTCTCCTCCACCCCTTTCTGTGGGACCCACTCGAAAACCCGTCATTGATTCGGATCGGAACACGCAACTAGCCCAATCCCGATCCCCACGGTCCCTTGCCGGCGCCTATGGCCCCCGCAACCACCTCGCCGTCGGCGCCGGCGAGGCCCGCACTCCTGGGCGGCGTCGCGGGGTTGGACGCGGTTGTGTCCCTCCACCTCCACGCTGCTCTTCAGCCGCCACAGGAAGAAGCCGGCGGCGGAACGCGGCGGCGGGCTGGAGGTCCTGCTGGCCCCCGTCCTCCTGCTTCACCTCGGCGGGCAGGACAGCATCACCGCCTACAGCATCCAGGACACCGAGCTCTGGAGGCGGCGATTCCTAACAGCGGCGTCGCAGGTTAGTTAGTCTAACTGACTGACGACGCCGTGGCTATTGACTTGGCTAGTATCTGTTGTTCTTTCTTCTTGACCTCCGGCCGGTCGCCGTGCTGACATCCATGGCATCTCGATCAGGTCGTCGTCGCTGTCTACGTGTTTCGTAAGTCGTGGCCGGGCGGCGGGGACAAGCGTCTGTTGCTGGCAGGAATCTTGCTCTTCGTTCCCAAGAACCTTCAAGTGCCTCGAGAAGCCATGGCTCTGAAGAAGTCGGCGCTGCTGCCGTTCGGCGCCGAGCAGTACGACGACGACGCGGAGCGCCCCGAGCGGAAGCAGGCCTTCTTCAGCTGGTTCTTCGCCGCCATCAACCTGGGCATCTTCATCGCCGGCACGCTCGTGTCCTGGCTGCAGCAGAACGTGGCGTGGGCGCTCGGCTTCGGCGTCGGCACCGCCTGCCTGCTCGCCGCCGCGCTCGCCTTCGTCGTCGGCACGTCATGGTACCAGGTGCAGATGCCCACGGGGAGCCCGCTCAAGGACATCGTCCGGGTGCTCGTCGCCGCCTTCAGGAAGCGCAAGGCGAGCCTCGCACGGGAGGACGGTGCCGCTGCACGAGGCGGAGGGCCGGGGGTAGGGCCGGGCGGGGCGCGGCAGGGTTGGCGCGGAGGGCGGCGGCAAAGGCGGCCAGCGCGGCGGCGGGGTCGCCGGAGGAGAGGAGGTCCTCGACGGCAACGGACCACGACGAGGGGCGGGAAGGATCGACGGCGGCGGACAACTGGAGCCTGATTTTCAAAGATCGAAGATTTGGAGAGGGGAAGGACAAGATGACGTGGCATGGTGGGACCCACGAGTTGGGAAGGAGAATAGGGAAACTGCTGGAACAAATTGTGTTTTAGGGATGAAAATATTTTTAGTCCAATAACTTTATATAGGAGATCAAATTTACTCAAACTGCTAGAGTTGCTCTTAAGATCCGTTGATGGAGCTACATGTACTAAAAAGGGGTCATCGCCAATGGCGGAGCTAGGATGGGAAAGAGAAATTTAACACTTCATTAAGAAATCTTCTACTCACTAGGCTCCGCCAAGGTGGCCAGGGCCCTTGTCTATTGAAAGAGTGCGATATTTTTTTTTTACAACAACACATATATTATATTAAAACAGCGGTCAGGTTACAAAGAAGACCTCGAAAGAGATCTTTTTTACAACTAGGTCCCGCAACATGTTGAAACTGAGGCATCCTCGTCGGAGATGCTGGTGAAGATGAATCCGCCGGCGAAGTGGCGCAGGGGCTTCGATGAAGCATATGCCGGGGCGGAAGGACCGCGCATAGAAGCGTCGGTTATTGTTGGGGCCGTCGAGCCAGCATGGTCGGCACACATCGGCGACCGAAAGATAAGGATGAAGTTGTCGCCGGAGATCGATGTAGCACGAGCCGGGATCCCAGGTGAAGGCGGAGCATCCGATCTAGCACCGGGGAAGGAGCTTCGAGTTGAAGAAGAGCCGCAGAACACAAGACCGCTTGACGAACAGGGGGGTGGGCGGCGGTGGAAAAGGGGGAAAGGAACTGGATCTCGTCGACGGATGCGGTTGGGGGAAGGCGGAGGAGACGAGATCCGCGGAGGAGGGTGAGTTTATTTTATTACCACTAACCCGGGCTGCATCGGCGACGGAGACGGCGAGGCTACCACCGAGGAGAACCGCGGCGGCGGCACCGACGACGACGAGGACGGCAACCGCAGATAGGGACAAAGCCATGACAGGCACTTGCACTAAGGCGATGAAAAAACTAGTAAAAGGAAAAGGTGGATGACCAGTGGATCTACCGATTTGGGGGGGACCCTACCCCTCTCGCAGCCGGTGAACCGCCGGCGGGGAGGAAGGGAGGGGCCCGGACGGAGCGGGAGAGGAGAACGGGAGAGCAGGGGGCGGAGGCTTCCAGAGGAAGAAAGAAAGAGTGTAATGCCCGCTTTTGGATCAGTTGACGTGCTGCGAAGAGTGCGATATTAACATTTTCTCAGGGCTTAATTAAAACAGAAAAATTTAACACTTCATTAAGAAATCTTCTACTCACTAGGCTCCGCCAGGTGGCCATGGCCCTTGCCTATTGAAAACTCCATTAACTGGCTACTCCCGCAATATCCCAGAAAATTGAATAAATGTGTACATTTCTAGCAAATTTTAGGCACCCTATTTGCTGCGTGAAATGAATTGGTTGTCTATAATTACTCATAGTAGTTCTAAATGGAAGTCATATTGTCTATATGGCTCTCTAGATTATGAATAAATGTAATTGCATTTAAACTATAAAATAAACTATCATCAATTAATCATGCGATTGGCTTCGTCTCTATACTTTTTTTCCTTTTCTGTGTGGATGTCGCTTATTAAAAGTGGACTCACTAAAAGCTAAAAGTGCACTCTTTTTGTGTGATAAAAAGTGAATCTTAAAATGACGCTTATTTTAAGATGGAAGGAGTACTACTAAACTAATGTGTAAATTAGTAAGTGCACACATTAGATAATTTTGATTGGTGCATACACCTATGCGCCCTATATATTGGCTGTCGTTTTTTTTATAAATTGTTGAAATCATGGTATAAATGTGATGACCAAGGTTTGGATTATAGAACACAAAGATACCTAAAAAAAAGCAGGTAAGCTGACACAACACACAAGGAACATCCGATGCAGCTTGTGAACCTAGAAAGACACCCGATGAGCACTAGAGCAGTGCGCGTAGCTCCAACATATAACAAGTGTGGCAAATATCCCCGATGACTGCTAGCCACTATTTAGTATTTAAGAAAACCCCGTTAAGCCTGTTCAGTTGGCTCATTTCAGCTCATCTCAGGCATGTGATGTGTTGGGTGTTGCGAGAGAAAAATACCATGCAACAAGCTGAAATAAGCCGATAGTAAACTAGCCGAACATGCTATACACGTCCCTAGTGACAACTCACAAAGCACCACCTCAACCTCCCAAAAAGGTTCCGCCACAAATGCATCTAAAATGCAAGATGAAATCATGCAACCATGACATGAACTACTGAAGATCTGCAAACTACACAGACCACTCAACAAAAAAGGGTTTTAATGTCATGTTCAGTCTGGTGCTCAACGCCTCAACACATGGATCGCCCCTACGGAACTGATACAAGATGCATGGCTCCTGCTTCGTACAGACGCATAAACTTTCTCTCATGGCTTCCTAAACATTAGCAAGGCATAGAAAAAAGAAATAACAAGCAAGGGAGTAGAAAAAAAACGCTGGAAAAAAGAAAAAATTGGAGATGCGGGGTATCGATCCCCGTACCTCTCGCATGCTAAGCGAGCGCTCTACCATCTGAGCTACATCCCCGCGATTGATTATCTCTGTTCTACATTATATATAAATGCAGTAACAAGTCCATGGCGCTGCAAATGTGAAATGTCCACCCGCGGTTCGTCAACCAGCGACCGGCAGAAGATGACATGCGTGCTCACGGCCGGTAGTATGCAGCTAGATACCCACACAAAAGAGCACCTGTTTGTGACGTGGCCCAACGGAACCTTTGGAAATGCTATCCGGCGCGACAAGGCCCCATTCGCCGGCCGCAATTCGATCCACGGGCACGAGCACCCCCCGGCCTCACAGATGGCGGTGACCGCCCACCCGCCACAAACCCCCATCGTCCCGCCGCAGACGACGGATGGCCGGCCGCCGTAGGCCGCTCCTCGCCTCCCTCTCTGTACGTACGTAGCCGAAATATACGGACAAAAAGGTCACAACAAAGCGATCGATCGAGTGAACGAAACTGAGCGGAGTCGGAAGAGACGACACGTAGAGTATCCGTACATCCGGACACATGAGGTCGTCTCTTGTTCACCGGTCGGTCGATCGGTCCTCCCTGTAACGACAAGCGCGACCCATGCCGGCGTTGGGTGGCCACCAGCAGCCGTTGCAAGATGATTGCCTGGTGGTGGTGGTGCGCGGGCGCTGGCGCGGCGCATCACACACCGCCGCGCGCGAGCTGCCTATAAATCGCCATGCAACGCCTCCACTCTTTCCTCGCCTCACCAAACAAAAGCTAGCTAGCGTCGTTACAGGTTACAGCGCCTGGCAGCTTAGCTAGCTAGCTCTGTAGCTGCGGCAACGATCGAGATGGCCTCCACGAGCTTCCTGACCGTTGCGCTCGTCGTCGCCATGGCCGCCGTGCTCCTCGGCGGCGGCGGCAGCAGCACGTGCGACGCGGCCCGCCTCCTCGCCGACCTGCCGTTGCCCGAAGTTCCCGGCGTGCCGATGCCTGAGCTTCCGATGCCCGACGTGCCGGGATTGCCGACGATTCCTGAAGTACCCGGCGTTCCCAAGGTGCCTCAAGTGCCCGGCGTGCCTCAAGTGCCGATGCCTGAGCTTCCGATACCCGAAGTGCCCGCCGTGCCCAAGGTGCCGACGATCCCTGCAGTGCCCGGCGTTCCCGAGGTGCCTCAAGTGCCCGGCGTGCCGATCCCTGGTGTGCCTGAGCTGCCTGCCGTGCCGGTGCCCGGCGTGCCCGCGGCGCCTTAGGTGCCGCGCGCGGGTATTGTGTGGATGCTGCCCGATCCTCTCGATCTCTTGCGCCGCAATCCCGTCGCCCCCGACGTGTGCAAATATCGGCACGACGGGGGTGGTCGATGACGACGTCGTCGTCGTGTGCTCTCTGTTTTTATCTGTGCGCGTGTCTCGTTCCGATGTGATAACTACATTGTAGGAGTACGTGTATGTATACATGTGTACGTGGTGTGTTTGTGTGATCATGTTTGCTCGGGTACGGTGTCACCGTGTCACTATGTTGTTAACTTGTTATATATGGCATGACGATAATTAACCTGACGTGCCTTGCTGTTTGTTGTATGCATGGTGTCTAAATATATATCATGACTTCACGAGGTACGGAAATGCTCAAGCGTGCTTATCATACAAAACTTTGTTTTCGGTACCATTCTCTGCCCTCTCAGCCATCCACGTGTGCCCACCCAACCCACCGCGTCCCATCCAACCCTCGCGCTCCCCGGATCCTGCGCCCCCTCGCCTTGCGCCTTCTGCACTCGCGCGGCGCCACAAACACCACCGGCCGTCGTGCCTTCAACTCTGCCGCACCACCTCGCCTCCCCACCACATCGCCTCCCCACCGCAGCCCTCTCGCCTCCCCGCCGCTGCATATAGGGATGAAATCGGTCTGAAAAAACGATCGAAAATATGCATTATCATTTCCTATCATATTTTTTTTACTCGGAAACGATACGGAAACAATACGCTCGAAAACGATACCGATAACGAAAAATCGATACATCGGAAACGAAACCATCGGATCGAAAATATGTCGATATCGATCGATAACGGTACCTCAAATCGAAAACACCGAAACCATGAATGGACATATATGCAACATGTTCACAACCAAATGAGTGACCAACAGTCCAACATGAATATTACTGCACCATATGCCCATACTATAACCACCTATGACAAACAACTACTAAATTTTGCAGCCAACAAGTTTCTGTCACAGCAGCCAACCTACCGGCTAGGCTGCTGGCGACGGTCGTATCCGCAAGCTGGGGACTGCTAGTGGAGACTAAAGTTATATACGTAGGGTTGTGTTATTGGGTCATGTTGGGCCTCGGTGTTACCTAGGTTTATGAGCCATCCGTTGACAATTCGGAATTCCGGCGGAATTTTCCAAGCAAAAACGGTCGATACATGTATTCGACGGAACAAAACCACTATCATTTCCATTTCCACCAACATTTTCCTATTTCCATACCATTTCCGGCTCCTACCATTTCTATTTCCTTATATTTTTCGAAAACGAAACTCGGTGGATCGGAAATTTCCATAACTGTTTTCACCCCTAGCTGCATACATAAAACGTCCGCACCACACGAAGAGAGGGAGAGAGAGCGACCGGTGTGCAGCTGGAGATGAAGAAGCCGCGCCTAGTGGAGGAGGCCGCAGGCCAGCCGACGGAGAGAGCATGCGCGGCCGATGTCTGGTGGAGGAGGAGGTCGCACGCCGGAGGAAGGAGGGCGCCTCCTCGCCCAACCTCGACCCCGCTGCCGCCTTCTCGACCTCGCCGCAGGATCTGACCTGGAGGAGGAAGCTGCCACTGACGAGGAAGATCACCAGGAGGAGAAGGCCGCCATCAGCCCGCGCCACGCCTCCTCACCCACCATTGACCCCGCCACCATGCTCAGTCTGCAGGGGAAAATAGGAGAGACGAGGGAGTGAGGGAGGGAGGAGGGCATCCCTGCGTCGAGATGCGCCGCCAGCGCCTCCATCGGGCCGCTCCCGCCGGCGGCGAGGGAAGCCGTGCGCGCCGGCGGCCGGATCTTGCGTGCGCGGATGGAGGCGGAGAAAAGGCTGTTGACTTTTGCGTAGCCACCAGTGCGGACGACAACTATTTTTATTGAAGTATTGTAAAGTATATGGAACGGTAAACAAAATGTCTTATATGGGCCTTTTAGCTCCAATACAGGCATGTTTTGGAGTCCAACCGTGCGTAGCCCCGCCCAGGGACGGAGCCAGGAAAAATTTTAGGAGGAGCTAAAAAAAATCATCTGTTGTCTGCTGCTCGTGAGCTCGTGACCGCCCGACGTCGTGCCCCTCGACGCTCGCGGCTCACCCTCGAGCTTTGCGCCACCGCGGCCTACGGCGTGCGCCCACCCCGCCGCCCGCCGGCACCCGCCTGGGCACGGAGCTGCGCCTGGGAGACCGGAGGGAGGGAGAATTAGCAGGGACCGGCCGACCGCAGAGGCGGGTTGGGGCGACGGGAGACGGCGTGAGGTCACGAGGAGGTAGTGACGGGCAGGCGACGACCGACGGTGGATAGCTCATAACCGGATAGGAATTTTTCTTTGTTGGGCTTTAAAGTTTGGGCTTAGACGAAAATGTTGACTACTCCCTCCGTCTCAAAATGTAAGCATTTCTAGCATTCAAACTCAAACAATAATAGAACGGTTAAAAGACCTCTGTACCTCTCATTTTACACTACCCACTAACTCTCCACCAACCCACATACCCATTCAGTTTTGTCATATCCCTAGGAATGTTTATATTTTGACAAAAAATTTGAACTCTAAGAATGCTTATATAACGAGACGGAAGGAGTAGTTGGCCTAATATACCAAAGTACATGAGTAAAAATTTTGAGAAGAGACTCCAGGGTTCTACATGTCGGCGAGCTGTAGGGGGGGCTGGCGCCCCCCTTGCCCCCCCCCCCGGCTGCCTCCGTCACTGGCCCCACCAGCGACCAACAGCAGCCTTTTCAAAAAAATCTTGTAATAATCATTCTGAATTTTGTAGGTACATAAATTGATTTCACCTCTAAAAATATCAACATCAGCCTTCATCAGCCTCCTTGAGTTAATCAGGTAACAGACTCTTTCCAAATTTAATTTGTTATTGATTAATTGTTGTGTGGATTCGTGGATATCTTTATTTTCTATCGGCAAGAGAATTTATATACAACTTTTGTGTTCAACATCACATTGCCACAACATCATGAGTACCATCTTCGTAATTTCTCTTGATAACATTTTTTATTCATTAAACATTCCATCGTCCTTAGTTATCTATCAAGCAAAATATAATTTACCCTCATGTAAAGAAAAGCTTAAATCTTCACTTTTTTCCAAGAGCATCAAATAATTATTAAAAAATTCTCAAAATTTCAACTTTTCCTTAGTGCATCAAATAATTATAGAAAATTAAGCAACACATCCGCAGTAACGCGCGGGGAATTCACCTAGTTATTACAGTTTTCAAAGATTTTGGTGAAGTGCAAGAAACCTCTTGAGTAGCTAGCTAGCCCTTGTCAAACAGGAACAAGAAGAAATGACAATCCTACTCTTCTCTTTTAGCTGTCGCCCCCGCCGGGAGTTGGATGCCAAGATGAATAGATGATACAGTAGTCTCTCACCTCTCGTAGCGGAGGGAAGCTGCGCACGGTATGGGCTCCACCGTATGCAGGCACAGAACAAAAGAAATTAAAAAGAAAATGACAATCCTTGAAGGAGTTCAGGAGTTGGAAGCCAAGATGCGCGTCAGTAAGAAATTAAAGAAAAAAGCAGAACCGATGGAGATGCGGGGTATCGATCCCCGTACCTCTCGCATGCTAAGCGAGCGCTCTACCATCTGAGCTACATCCCCTTGTTGTATAAATTCTTTTTTGTCATCATCTAATTACCCGCATGACTGCAAATTGAGACGACTTCGACGCTTAAACACATACAGCCACGCAGGTTCGCCGCCTGTGGAAAATTGATTACGTAGGTTCGCCGCATCCCCATCGAATCGAACCCTTTGCGAAGACTGAAGAGGGCTGCCGAGTAGAACGAGAGAAAGCGGCTCGATCGAGAAAAAAGAGGAGATCCTCGTGAGTCGCGACCTCGCGCTCCTCCCGTCCTCCAATCTCGCAGTCCCACGCACCGGCCCACCAGCACCAGCCATATGGCTGATCTCCTTGGACGGCAGCCATGGCTACTACCGTCCCGTCCTGTCCCCCCGGCCGTGCGGAGACCTTAGCTTGGTGACGGTGCCACAAACGGCAGCGGCCACCGTGCCGCCGGCGCCCCGGCGACGCTGCCACCCATGCCGGCGGTGCCGTCGACCGTGCCCCAGGTGGCGCTGGCACCGACCCTGGCCGTTCCTTCCGTTCCCATGGTGGCGCTGCCGCGGATGCCCGATCCCAAAAGGCGGACGGATGCCGACCGGGTGGACGGTACTCTATTTCAAATACCGTCCACCCCATGGGCAAGCAGCCGTCCGATCGAGCCTAAGCGGCACAGATTGGGAGCATCTATCACGGGACCCTCTTCCTCGCCAGGATCGCGGCAGCTGGCCGGTAGCCGTGGTGGACCGGTGGCTCATCAGGAGTCAGAAGAAGAAGAACCTTGCTCACTTTTAGGCGTCGCCGGCGGTGGTGCGATCGCGGCCATACATGTTGGTCGAAGTGCCTCACCCACAGCGGTGGCGCGCAGCGTTCGATCGTCCTCGTCATCTCCCAACAAGACGGACTTCTTGGCCATGGTCATGGCGTGCGCGCTGCTGGCCGGTAAGTCCTGCTACGCGGCGCGCAACTTGGCCGACACGAACACGGCAGGCGCAGGTCCTGCTGCCGCCACCGCCATCCCTGGTCTCCCGACCGTGATCGGCGATGCGGGTGGCGCTGCCGCGGTGCCGCCCATGCCGGCACTACTCCCTCTGCGTGTTGTTGCACACTTGCACACAGGTATTTTTGTTTGTTTGTGTTGAATTGTTGTCATTTTGTGCCATTGTTCATATGTATATGTATTGGTGTACAAATGTATTTCTTTACGTCTGATTTTCTGGTCATTTCAGTTTCTTCGTTCAACTTTGAGGCCGAAAGATTGGTCGTTTCTACTAAGCTCATCCAGCCCAGCACTAGGAATATATAGCCCAAACTTCTGTTGGGACGGAAGGGACCAGTGGTGAGCCATTTAGCCCATGAGCCCATGACTCGCCAAAGGCTGATCTTCTTTGTTTGATAACTCCAATTATGATGGAAACCTCCAAACAAACGTCCCACGTAACCCAAATAACTATATAAATATTACCCACTAAAAGTTATTAACTATACTTTTACTATCCACATTATCATCCACTAGGATCATCTATCTATGTTTCCCACTATTTTTTTTAACTAATAACACCCGTGCATGCAATTTATTAGTAGTTGCGAGTACTACGCTATAAAATTCTCATAGTAAAAATATATGAAGGATCGATAATTTAAATGTTGTTCTCTCTCAATAAAATAAACATGTTTTCATGTATAATTTAAGAGTCATTCTCTCTCAACATATAAAATTGCAAGGTGAAATTGATTAGCATTTTGTTCTCTCCCAACCAAAACATGTTTATCTTAAATAACTTGATCCACTTTCAAATTTCATCTTAAATTTTTATTTAAAAAATCTCGCAACAACACACGGGATATCACTAGGAATATAAACAATCATGGAAACTCCATTTTATTCGCCAACAAGATGGACATAGCATTGAAGGTGCAAAAGCTACCGCTCAGGAAAATAGGCCGATATTATTTGGTTGATATGTATGATCAATTATGAAGTTCTTGTCTCGGTTCTTGATTTTTCTTGAAAAAATTCATGTGTTTTTCTCCTACCAGATATCCCACTGCATGTTGAGAGAAGATTTTGTGGATGGTGACATAGACCTTTTGCATGTTGAGATAAGTCTATCTATGATGTGTAGTGAGTTCCATCTATATAGTTGTTATAGATAACCATAAACAGAGCTCGAGCCAAAATTCAGAGTGGGGCAGTCAATGGAACGGAGCACAACATCAATGAATATTACCGGTTCTACTCTTCAATCAGTGATATTTTATTGAGGTCTTTTACGGTGCACAATGACTCTCTTCGTTTGGTTGGTGGCTGGTGCTGAAGTGCTGATTTGTTCTGAGAGAAAAGTACTGCTGACTGGTGGCAGGTGGCTAGTTTGTTCTGAGAGAAAAGTATTGTTGGCTGGTGGCTGATAAGCCAAACGAACAGGGCGAATGTATACTACCCAACGGTAGTATGATAGAATAACCGTTTTTTCTGAGTAAAATGGTAATTTACTCAAAATATAAAATAGTAATTCGCTCGAAATATATTAACCAACGTGTGATAATGTTACATAAAAGATTTTATACATTTGATTTCATATCTTACAACAATACTGTTTTTAATAGTTCCAATCATACTCCTATATTACTCATACTACCTATGAATTACATATACTACCGATAAAAAACTGGTAGTATAGAATTAATTTCAACTGTCAGGTCTTTCAAACGGTATTATAGGATGGTATTGTGCACCATAAAAAAACCTCATTTTATTTTGGTCCGGCTGAAGCTCCACCCCTGACTCTGCTATATATATTTTTTTGAACGAACCGCACAAGATAGTGCGTGTTTCATGATAGAGCAGAAAAAATATAAGACTATGATTCTGGGAGATCATAGGCAGGAAACAGAAAAGAAATATAAAAAAGAACTCGTCCGGTTGGATTGGGACATTAACACGGGTCACTGCACAACTCTACACACTGGCCGGTTGGATCGGGACATCAACACGACCGAAGACGCTCTACACACAAACGACGACAGGGAAGACAAAGCGCAACCGCAGCTCCACCCAACAGACCGCACTTAAGCAATTATCGAGAATCACTTAAGCGGAAACCACCACCGATAGAGGAACCGAAGGGCAGGCAGCACCGCACCGAAAGGGCCGCCGCCGTGCGGGACCCAACGCCGCCGAGCTGCTGCATCCAAACCGACCACCCGACGGCGTGAAGACCACCGAGTCCGAAGCCACCCACTCTCGCGTGCGCGGGGACCACCAACCCGCCACTCAGCACGCCTCTCTCTCGTGTGCGGGGACCTCCAAACCCGCCGCACGACTCACGCTCCGGACTCGTCTCTAGAATTGCCGTCGAAGAAGCACGAAGAGATGCCCTGCCCCAGGAGCCGCTACAAGTCGCAGACCACCGTCGTGACTCGAAATCATGACGTTGCTTCCCCCTCGCGCAAGTCGCCGCCATCGAGTTAGAAGGCCGAAGATGTCGCCCGCGCCGTCTTCCGACGTTGTACCGCACCGGGAGGTTTCAGCCGTGCTGAAAACTCTGCCATGATCCGCTGCAGGCCAAGTCCTCTCTGGTTGTCGTTGCTGCAAGCGCCGTCCATCAACGTTGTCCTGCACCGCACTGGAGATTGCCAAGCAACACCAGGCGCCGAGGAACGCTGCGAGCAGTCGAAGTAGCAGCCAAGAGAAGACCCACGGTCACAAACAGGAGAGCCAACGTCGAGGCTTGAAGTAGACAACCCCCTTGACACATGGCAAACGACAGAAACGTCATCCCAAGACGAAGCAGCCACGAAAAGCGGACCGACCATGCCGGCGAGCCGAACGGTGTCTCTAAAGACGACGCCTCCGAGGAGGTTACGACGCCCGCAGGCGCCGCCGTTGCTCGTCCAGAAGCTGGACTGGGTTTTCACCCAGAGACCTCGTGCAGCAGGATTGTCGCTCGAAAATGGCGCCCTCAGCAGGGAGAGCGACGCCCGTGGGCGCCGCCGCCATACCACCAGAATGAATCTGGCTAGGGCTTTCCCCCGGAGCAACGAATCCTGCTGCAAGCGTTCGCCGCAGCAAGTCGGCACCACCCCTGCAGCCGCATCTGCCAAGGAAAGTCCCTGTCGCAGCATCGCACCACCCCCCGTCGAAGCTTCGTCTCACTGTCGCCGTCCCCACTCCTCGACGACGCGCCGGGCCAGCAGAAACACCGGCCGCCGGCAAAGTAGTCGTCGTACGCGGCCCTCCCTGGCGTCGAGCAGCTTCACGGTCCTGCATCCGCCAAGCACCAGGCGCCCGCCACTATCGCAGGAGAGGTGAGCACCACCGCGGTGCCGCACCTCGCACAACAGGGCGGGCGGCCGCCGCACCACCGCGGTGCCGCGCCGAAGACCGAGCCACACCACCATGGTGCCGCTCCGCCCACCGGGGGGCACGAGACGCCGCACAGCAGCGCTGCCTCACCCATGGCCAGCCATCCGTCCCCGGATGCCACCGTCAGCGCGCCGGAGTCGCCGCCATCGCGCCGAGCCGCCACTGGAAGTCGCCGCCGCCTCGACCGGCGCCCCCGCCGCCGCCCGTCACAGATCCGGCCGTGGGGAGGCCAGGCCTGGGTCTGGGGACGCAGGAGCTGCGCCCTCGCAGCCGGCGCCGCCGCCGGGGCCCCCACGGCCACACGCTGCAGATCCGGCCCGGGGGCAGCCGGATCCGGCCGCGGGGGCCCGGATCCGTCACCCCGCCGTGGTGCTTGACGAATGAGGGATAAATAAATAAAGCTTACGAATGAGGCAAAGCATGCAGTGGGGTTGATGACTTGATGTGATCAGCCCCTGAACATGCGCATCATTAGCAAGGAGGGTTTGCACGACCCGGCAGATCAGAAATTCAGAAATGGTCGAAACGCAATCGAAGAAGCTGAAAATGAAACCGTGAGCTGTGGCAGTGCCGTTGCTGTCGACAAGCTCAAGTCCTTTGTCTGCACATAAGAGGCCGGAGCAGAGCACGATCTTGTTCGGGGATGAGAGGGCCCGCCTGTACGCATCCGTAATCCAAACCCGATCTCTCATTGGTGCAGGCTCACCTGGCTCAAGATCACACAGCAGCAGGAATGTTTTCTTCATCATTGTGACTTTTTCTGAGATGAACCGGCTGGCTCTCAACCAGCTTCGGCAGTCGGTCTCGGCAGTCTGAATGTTGGGTGGAGCATTTCGCTTTCGACTCATCCTCTCACCGGCAAGTAGCAGTTATGCCCATTTTTATTTTTTATTTTTTGAAGAAGAGAAAACAGTTTTGGGCCGCCTGAAAGAGATTTTATTTTTGTTCTTTTGAAATCATTTCACAGTTGGGTACGTTTCTTCTTCTTTTGAAATCATTGCTTAAAATTTCACATGTCTATTTAAGTTGGCCCCACGTTTTTTTGTTGATTGCTCGGTGCACATGTATATCAGTCACTGTTTTATGGTTGAGTATTGTGGTACAAGATATTTTGAATTGCAGATAACAAGAATCAGCTCTGCACCAAATGCCAGAATGTTCCAGCTCCCTGCTGCTCAACTCCATCATATCTTTTTTTTGCAAGAAAATATTCTGAATTGAGAATTGAGTGAGGGCACTCCTTCAGAACAACCCAATTTGAAAGTTTTTGTATGATGAAAATTTGTTGATTACCTTAGAGTTGAAAAATTGAGTGAGGGCATGTGCCCCCACTCACGTCAATGTGGGTTCACCCCTACATACAGCCATAAAAAAGGTTACTACTCTTTTACGCTCTTCCGGGAGAAAAGATAGAAGTGCACAACTTCCCTCCATGCTGATTCCTCACCTCACGAATTTACTTCTTACATTTAACTGATCTACAATTGCAAATCTTGTTCCAAAACGAGAAGAAAACCGAAAGAATTCACAGTGCATTCACGCAGCATCAGTTGCAGAGCAGTCCGAAGCAGGCAGGTCGCAGCAGAGCAAGAGCAAGCGATAGCGATGCCATCCATTCCGGAACTCCTCCAAACTGCCAATTCCGAGGGCCGACATATATCCCATGCCAAGGGGATCCGACAACGATGCCAAAGCTTGTCGTGCTCCGCCATTGAAACCGTAGCTGCAAAAATCGTCGTCCCCGTTCCGTCCCTCCATTATTTCCCGGGAAAATTCCACGCGAAATTTCGCCCAGGCTCTGTTCTTTCTGAAGAAAGGGAAGTGCACTGGGAAAACACTTGTGTGCTGGCAGCAGTGCAGAGCTCTACTATACCTCATAAAGCTTCCTGCGGCTGCTTCTGTTTGCGAGGAGGCGGGAGGGAGGTAGCAGAAGACGGCTTCGCAGTTTGCGCACGGCAGCTCGATCGTAGCATTCAGGTAGGAGGCAGACGTCAGCTCACTAGCTCAGTCGTCATCAGCAGTACTAGTAAATAGCTTCTCCATCTCTTCTCCTTTGCAATCAAGCTATAGGAAGAGAAGGGTAGCTTAGCTTGTCCTCCCCAAACCTTTGTATTTGTTGCCTTCCTTTTCTTTCTTTCTTCTCTTGGGGGCTGGCTCTACTTCGATGGCCAGGTTTCTTGTTTTGGTAGGTTTGCTGACGCTTTGCTGTTCTTGGCCCGGAACCTTTTTTCCGCTTGCAGGAAACGTTCTCCTCGGGGGCTAGAATCGTGACGACATGGATGGCATTGCGAGACCGGCGGCGAATCAGAGGAAGCCCATCGTGTAAAGATTTTGTTTTTTCTTCGCCGCCCCACAAAAGAACTCTGCTTTCGTGTCCATTGATGATTGATTGATTGATTGATTTATCCGATGGCGCCCCCGCAGCACGGACGACGACCTCGTGGAGCTCCTGTGGCACAACGGGGGCGTCGTCGCGCAGCCCCAGGCGCACCAGCGGCCGGCGCCCTCCGAGCGCCTGGACAGCAGCGGTCTCACCGACGAGGAGACCGCCGCGTGGTTCCCGGACACCCTCGATGACGCGCTGGAGAAGGACCTGTACACGCAGCTCTGGTACAGCACCATCGCCGACGCCGACCCGCACCACGGGAGCACGCTCCCGGGCCCTAGCTCGCAGCCGCCACCGCCGCCGCCGGAGCTGGCGCATCCGGCGAGGCCGCCGGTGGGGAGCAGCGGCGTCGAGTCGAGCTGGGCCGGCGACATCTGCTCCACCTTCTGCGGCAGCAACCAGGTGCCCGTGACGCCGGCAGGGATCAACAGGGGAAAGGACGCGGCATTGCAGTCGGAGGTGCCGCGCGGTGCCGGCGCCGGCACATCGTCATCCGGCGGGTCTGGAAGCAACTGTGGGGGATCCGGGCTGCCGAGTGACGGCGGCCATGTCCAGAAAAGGATGGGGAGGTGTAGAGACGACTCGGATAGTCCTAGCGAGGTGTTTCCTGGCCTAATTTGTTCATGTTCCTTGGTTGTAATGTAACACCTGTATTGGGTAAGAACTAGGAAATATGATTGTTTGAGTAGAATAGAATTGATGAGGAAATTGCAGGATGCCGAGTGTGAGGCAACTGAGGAAACCAAATCATCGAGGCGATGTGGGACGAAGCGCAGGACTCGTGCAGCTGAAGTTCATAATCTGTCTGAGAGGGTGAGATCATATTACTACCCAAGTCTATTTTCAGGAGGAAAGCTTGTTAGTAAATTGTTCTTACAGCATTGTTGATTACTGCTTATGTAGAGAAGAAGGGACCGGATCAATGAAAAGATGCGTGCGTTGCAAGAGCTGATACCACACTGCAACAAGGTATATTATGCATCTTTTTTGTCAAGTCCCTTGACTAATAAAATTCTGTTGGTGAGTGGTGGCATATATATGTACTCGATTGTTGTCAATATGTTTTTCTCTTTGATATTTTGGTTGACTTTATTGGTTGTAATAATTTTCAGACCGACAAAGCGTCGATATTAGATGAGACAATTGAGTATCTGAAGTCCCTCCAGATGCAAGTTCAGGTTAGGAGCTACTCTTACCTGAACTCACATGATCCCATATGACTATATGAGATCATTTGCTGGTACGAAATGAGACTAAGAAATGATTATGTTTCAGATCATGTGGATGACTTCTGGGATGGCACCAATGATGTTTCCTGGTGCTCACCAATTCATGTCACCAATGGCTCTAGGCATGACTTCAGCTTGCATCCCTGCAGCACAAGGCCTAAATCAGATGCCAAGAGTACCATACATGAACCTTCCCCTGCCAAATCACATGCCTCTGAACTCATCTCCAGCCATGAATCCAATGAATTCACTGAGTGCCTCGGACCAGATGCAAAATGTTCACCACAGGGAGGCAAACAATCACTTCATTCACTCAGATGGCAGTCAAACAATGGTACCTCAGGTATGATCACAGTATGATAACCCAGATGCTGTGAACTTCAGGGACATTTCGACCTTGTTTCATCTGCTCACCTAGCTGAAATGTCATTTGTTCTGCAGGTACCAGGAACCCATGTTTATGGACCTGAAATACCACAAGCTGAACAACATAATAGGGCACTGGAAGTGCCAGCTAGTACTGTTGTGCCAACCTCTAGGGCAGGACAACCACATACTTATGGTGGAGTTTAGAATGACCATCTTGTAAGGTGTTGCACTGATAAACTAGATAGCTTGAGCTGTATATCACTGCATATATGTACAGAAGTGTCAGCAGTGTATGCAGCCATTCTTTGACATCGAAGCTGTTAGAGTTATTAGGAGTCTAGTATAGGTAACAAGGGAAATTGTATAGCTTCCATATTTTATCTGTGGAACTTAGCCGCATAACAAAGAGTGAATGGATGAGTAGTATATATGAAGCTGTCCTCATTGAACCTATGCTTTTCTGTATCCATCAGTTTCATGGAAACTGACTGCTTGTTTTTGCCTATCTATCTCATATTGACATTCTTCTGGCATGATCCATGAATTTTAAATGTCGAATCCATTTCTTCAGACTGAATTGACAATTTTGTACATATTAGCAAAGATGTAGATACCGTCAGGACCAGTTGGTCTAACCATCCTTTTCATGACAATTACAGGATCAGAAATTCCATGTCGATTAGCACAAGGGTCTTTTTTCTGGCAATAAAAGAAAATGCTGACAATGAATATGATGAGCAGACGGCATCCATATTCATATGCTATATCTCAATTGATATGGTAATAGCTGTCGAGATATGAATGCTACAAGTGCATGTAAATGCAGATATCGATTTTTTCTCCTCTGTGATGCAAACTTTGATTCAGACTGCATTTTCTAATTTTTTCTAACAGAATTTCGAAATGATTGTTGTGACTTGTGAAGTGACCAAAATCCTACCAACAGGTCCTACAGACAGAGATTGGACAGCAAAACCTCTACAATCCAAAGTACAGATCGATAAATCTTGTCTTTTTGCCTGGTACTATTTCTGGGGAACCAAACACATACAAGTATACAACGTTGATCTTATCTACAACTTTACTAACACCGTTTTCTTCTTGTGGAAAGATTTGTCCTGCTGGAGATGAGCTCGCCAGTCCATCACACTGCCGGCTTATAATTGGATCGGATCTTGCTTGTGGGGCACCTGACGCAACATGCTTAGCGGCAATGGTTTCAGCATGCGGTGCGGTGTTCTTGTGGCTCACAGCAGCCGGGAGAATCTGTGTGGAGCCCCTCCTCCCAGGCTTGCAAAAATGCCAGCCGCTCATCTTCAGCCCCGGAGCCATGGGCTGTTTTCGCTCCAAAGTTTTCACTGGTGTTACGCTACAGCACTCAAGTGTGCATGCATGCTACATTACATGGATGGTCCTATCAGCACATGCTACCGGGGCCTGCTCACTGCAACTGGTGATAGTAATCAGATGCTCATATCTCTCCTGGAGTTCATGTCTACCACCAGTTTTGGATCCCCCGGCAGTCTTTACTCCGCTGTTGCTTTCGTCTCTCGGTTATTCTTTGGATGCTTATGGTTTGTCACTTGTGTCGTCGGAATGCTGCTGGGCCTGGGATTTATACAAGTAGTCTTGAAGTAGAAGTGAATTGCTCTCCTTTTCCTACCATTTTAATATTTTTTTATTTTTTTTACAACTAGTATCACTGTATCTGGGTAGTGATTTTGGTGTGCGGCATTTTTATTTCATTTTCTTGGCAATTGTTTGCCAGCTGGAACATGTAGTGTGGCATTTTGTGATTTTTTCTCCCTATTCATTTTTTTTAAAAATAATCCCTGCCTTAACGTTAACAAATGGAAGGGGACCTGGGGAAAAAAGATGGAAGCGATGAGCACATGCTAATTAACATTCTTATGAGACTGGGACTCGTATCGTGTTTCACGTTTGTAATTGGGATTTGGAATTTGGATGGAGTTCATGCGCAACTGAAACATGTTCTTGTTTGCTTTGGCGAACTGAAACACGTTGTTTGGGACTTTGAGTGCATCTGGATAGCAGCACTACGAAACAGAAAACAGAAACTGAGTTGCCAGTTGAATGAATCAGCGGCGAAACAGACGTCCGACTCTGAATTTCCTTACTGCTTCATCCTTCATCAATCGGCATGTTCGTTGGGAAGGGAGGAGAACATTTGTAAAACAAAAAAGATAGGAGTACATACGGTTCAGTTTGTGCCTTGCCGTTTAGCAGAAGTGATTTCAACGCCAGCGTACAGAAGACTACAGAGGGAGCTCAGGGAGGGACGAAAACAAAATTGAAAAAATAAGTGGCTTCGCCCGGGTTCGAACCGGAGACCTTCAGTGTGTTAGACTGACGTGATAACCAACTACACCACGAAACCGCTTGTGTTAATATAACTTACAAATATTATTATGTGTACTAGGATCACACATGGGCCGTAGGGCGGCCAATCAATCTTAAACTTGGTAACGAGAAAGCAGCCCACGGGCTTGCAAGATACGGAGGGTGGGCTGGCCGCCGCCGCAACCACGGGCCGGCCCCGTCAACAACACTCGCGGCGTGGTTTCGACGCACCGGACGCGCGAATTTTTTTTTTAACATTTCCCCCCCTCAATTTTGCAAAAATAAATGGTCCGTCCAAAAAATTGCAAAACTATACATCTAGCGCCGTGGGGGACGGCGGCAGGGTCCTACCGCCGTGCCCCACGGCGGTAGCTACACGCGCGGTACTGTAGCGACTGCTACCGCCGTGGGCCGTGGCTGTAGAGGTCCAGTCTGTTTTCAAAAATTTGTAATTTTTTTGTTTGAACTCGGATGGAAGTAAACTTTATATGAAAATTGTAGCTTTCGACGAGATCTACAACTTTGTAGTTCAAAGTTTTTCCATTTGAAGTCATCTTCATAGTCAAATAATCGATATACATCTGAATAGTATATCGATTATTTGAGTATGAAGATGACTTCAAATAAAAAAACTTTGAACTACAAAATTGTAGATCTCGTCGAAAGCTACAATTTTCATATAAAGTTTACCTCCATCCGAGTTCATGTAAAAAAGTTACAATTTTTTGAACATAAACTGAAAACTGAGATCTCGATATGAAAACTGAGATCTGGATAATATATCGATTATTTGACTATGAAGATAACTTCAAATGGAAAAACTTTGAACTACAAAGTTGTAGATCTCGTCGAAAGTTACAATTTTCATATAAAGTTTACCTCCATCCGAGTTCAAACAAAAAAATTACAAATTTTTGAAAACAGACTGGACCCTTACCGCCGTGGCCCACGGCGGTAGCTACCGCCGTGGCGCTAGATGTATAGTTTTGCAAATTTTTTTGCGGACCATATATTTTTGCAAAAAAGAGAAAAAAATGTAAAAAAAAAATTCCCGGACGCGCGGACAAGGTGGGGCACATGCCCCCAGTCCGCCGTGCAGCTCGCCACGAGGATGATGACCGTAAGCCATACTGAGGTTGTTCGGCTGACCTAACCTTGGCTTATCTCGACTTATTTAGGTTTATCTCCTCTCACAAAATACTATTCATTCTACCAGCCGAACAGCCTTATTTTTAGTCTGGTGCTGCTGACAGTCAATACACGGCTAAATCGGCATACCTAGCTCAGCTTCATGGGTCCTACTGTACCTTCGACAACAAGGGTATTTGGAAGGCAAAGGTTGAGGACAAGCATCGGTTCTTCATGTGGTTGCTAGTGCAATGTAAAGTTGTGACCGCGGATAAACTACTAGCAAGGAATTGGCCTTGCAATCCACTTTGTTCACTCTATGATCAGGAGCCTGAAACGGCTAAACACATGTGTTTGCACTGCGTGTGTGCCCAGGAAGTATGGCTGCTTGTGTCAAATTGGACAGGACAGGTGCAGGTTCCTACGCCTGGGTTATCAGTGGAGGAATGGTGGAACTGCTCCATTAGAGGGCGCCAAAAGAAAGAGAAGCAACTCATCGCCTCACTGCTAATTTACACAACTTGGAATGTCTGGAAAGAGAGGAATAGATGCATATTTGAGGGAGTTGCAGCTCGGCCGGCAAGGATCCTGGCTCTGATCCAAGAGGAGGCCAAGCTCAGAGAGGTGGCCTGCGCAGGAGTTGTGAGACAGCATGTTAATTAATGTTGCTTTTGTTGTTTCGAGTAGAGTTTATTACCCATTTATGTAATCGCAACATTGTAAGAACCCGTATTCTCCTTCTCCTTATATGACATAGCAGTGCTCCTGGTCATTTTTGAAAAAAAAAAAGTCTGGTGCTGCGCATAATTTTTGATTAATTACCGTGGTAAGACTATCGGCAGCGGTAGCCTTCAAAATTCACCCTCTAAACCGACGTTTGTAGGGTTCTTAAAAAAAATTGGCACCCTAGATGTCATTTGCCTCCAACGGTGACCCCTAAAAGGCTAAAATCTCACCCCAAATCCCGCCTGGCAGTCTGGCACCTGCGCTCGCCGCATCGCCGCCCTGCTGCCGTGATGCGCGCGCCGCGCTCGCCGCCGTCGCCCTGCCCCGCCCCTGCGCGCTCCTCGCCCGGGCTTGCGCTCGCCGCTGCCCTGCCCCTACGCGCGCCCGCATCAGCGCTCGTCACCGCCACCGCCCTGCATCTACTCCCCTGGGCGCCAGCACCGGCACCTGCGCGCATCGACACATGCGGTTGCCTGTGCTAGAGAAAATGGAGGGGATTGGTTGGATTTGGAGGAGCAGCAGCTGCGGCTGGGTCTGGAGGAGCTCGGGCGGTGGATTCGATGGTCCTGTATGTTGAATCGAACTGCATCGCGGAGAGGAAAGAACTGCACCGACTCCATCAGATCGCATCAATCCAATCGATCACATGATGCATATATGCAGTAGTCCATCCCGCCCAAGTTCGTTCCCGGCGAGCCGCCGCCAAGCTGTTGCGGGATGGCACGTCGTGGGACGTGGACCTCCACCGCGACGGCGACGGCGACGACGACCGGGTGTTCCTCACAGGCGGTGGGGGGGCGCGGCTTCGTCTCCGCCAACGACATCTCCGCCGGGCAACTGCTGGTGTTCGAGCATCGCGACTGCTTGGACCTCGCCATCGACATATTCTCGACGCCTCCGGCTGCCTTAGCGTTGGCAATGGATTATTTCGTGAAGAAGCTCATCCTCGCCGTGCCGTGCTCCAATGAAGTGCGCGGGGTAGGGGGGCTGGAGCCTCACGCTGGATTCGCGCGTGGATGCAGCATGTAGTGTCAATGTGTCATGAGCGGTCAGCGAGCCAGCAGGTTTGGGCGTGATTGGTTTCGGTACCGCCGGAGCCTGGCTCGCACTGCGCGTGCTGGCTCGCGCTGACCAGGCCTGCTAGATGCAATACCCTTTTGTTCGGTTGACGCACGCACCGAGTCAGGCCAAAAGCGGATCTGCTGTTCGGTTGCCTGCACACGAGCCACAAATACACCTTTCCCTGTTATGAGCTCGCCCATGCGTGCACGCAGCTGCACTACGCGAGCCTGGCTGCGGGGAAACGCTCGATTTCCACGTACCGGGCGAGCCAGGCTGAGCGGCACTTTTTGCATAGACGCCCGGTCTTCACTTCAGACAACCAATCAAGAAGATGCTGCATCCCGAGGGCCTGGATGACTTGGAAACAGGCAACCAATCGCAGCGGGTCACCCAGTCGTCGCGTCAACCTCCGAATCTCCCTGAAAGCGGCCGGCTTTTGTGTGCGTGCACGGGATCCATGCATCTGATCAGATGCGCGCCAACGCCCAACGGGAGATGATGATTCATCCGATCCATTGGCGCGTGCGTGCATCGCGATCTCTCTCACGAGTCGCATGCATGGTCCCTCCGCTAGCTACTACCTGCCGGCCGGCGGCTTCGTGATGATTCGGTGTGAGCCCACAGGCGCCTCGTCGCCGACCGCGACGGCGCAGGGCGCCCCCGGGAGCACACGGGTGGGCTGCCGCCGGTCGGGCGCGGCGGAAGCGAACGAAGGAACGAAACGCCCGCGGCCGCATGCGCGTCCCCGGCCCACCCACGATCGAGGACGAAACGACATCGGCGACCGAGGCCGGCGCCAGCACGTACGGAGGGCGTACGGGCCGTTCTAGGCACCATGCGTGGCGATTGCCGATTGGTAGGTACGTTCCCGTGCCGTTTCGTCGATGCGTGGATGATCCATCTCATGTGGTCCGCACATCGTGGTGACCTGCTGCCTGACTCACCTAGTAGCCTCCTGCTGTCCACCAACGCCTACGTTTCATCGTGGTTCTACTTCATTCAGTTCGATCACAACTCGAAAGGAAGCTACGATGTCGAGTCCTCAGCTGACGGTTGCTAAGGCGATTCTGCAGGCGCCAGCGATCCCCACCTAAAACCGCTTCTCCGGTGACATCTAGGAGCGCCGCCGGCCGGCCACTCCGGCCCCGGTGACCACGCCACGTCGGCGACGCCTCCTGCCGCCGACGGCCACCATCAATCTGTCGGTTCCGCCGCCTTGGCGCCACTGACACAAGACGTTGAAGGGTAACCTAATCCTCAAAGGTCTTGAGCCGCGTAGGATTAGATTTTGGGATTGTTGTTTGTGCGATAGCTGCTTGTTATTTGGCACTGCTGTACCTCTCCGACGACCATGCTGGCGTCATCTGGAGGAGGTTCTGGGAGGGGCGGCGATGACCGCGCGCCCGCACAAGGAACAGTACCAGATCCCGAAGTTGCTGATCTCCTGCAGCGCCTCAATCTTACGGCGGAGGAAGGAGGGATTGCGGATTTCAGTGATGAGGAGGATCCTGGTGACGGGAGGGCGAAGGTGGAGTGGGCGCTGCTAGGGAAGGTCCTGTCACCACAAACCCTACAAGCGAACACGATCCGCTCGGCTATGGCACCAGCTTGGGGTAACCCCTGCGGATTGAAGGTGCGCTCGATCGGCGAGAGGGGTGACAATCTTTTTGTTGCGGATTTTGGGAGCAAGGTGGACATGGATCGTGTGCTCGCTGGTTCACCATGGATCACTGGCAAGCATGCGGTTATCCTGAAGGAGTATGATGAGAAGCTGAAACCATCGGAGATCCACTTCGACCGGATGGAAATTTGGGTGAGGATACTGAACCTCCCACTTGGTTGGATGAATGAGACTCGAGGTATTAGGGTGATGCGGCTGTTGGGCGAAGTTAAAAAGATGGATGTAGATGCGGATGGGAAGGCTAGTGGTGCGTTTCTGCGAGCACGGGTGGAGATCGAGCTTGATAAGCCAATCAAGAGAGGAGTGCTCCTGCGGATGACGAAGAATGGTGCGCCGGAATGGTTCGATGCCCAGTATGAAAGACTCCCCTTCCTGTGCTTCTCGTGCGGGATCTTAGGGCATGGAGGACTTGGGTACGACAAACCGGCAATGCGGAATGAACAGGGGAAGCTGCCGTATGAGCGTGATCCTCCCCTAAGAGCACCGGATGATCGGCGAAAGAAGATACAGTGCTTTTCGGAGGCTGCTGCTGAATCCTTTGGGAGTGGAAGCTCATCTGGTACCCGACACACTCGCTCTAGGGCGGGTAAGTCTGATGACCGTGGAGGAGAAGAAGAGGTGGAGGTGGAGCGTCGTCCTACCGCTGGTGCTCATGGCTTCGTGGAAGAAGAGGAGGTCACGTCCCCTATGAAGCCAGGGGCCCCCACGGCCAAGGGAAAGGAGCAATCTGCTTCAGTTGCTGGTAGGCGGCTGTTTCAGGAGGAGGAGGATGGTAGGAAGGGTTTGCGGAAGAGGAAGACGAAGCGCTCGGGGCCGGCCTCTTCGCCGACACCTGATCTTAATCTACCGGCCCATAATGCGACGACACTTGTGTCGGCGGGGTTGGTCAGTGCTCGGGTGGGCCAGCTAGGGGGTGCTCGTAGGAGTACGGATGGTGAGGAGACCCGGGAGGAGATGCTTAAGAAGCAGAAGAGAGGTGCACACAACAATGATGCAATATCGGCGGCGGCTGCGGACTGCAGCCCCCGCCGGGCGCCATGAATCTCTTATGTGTGAACTGCCGGGGCTGTGGGCAGGCCGCGGCAGTTCAGGAGCTCCGCGAAGTAGTGGAGCAGTATAGGCCTGTGGTGGTGTTCTTGTCGGAAACTCGCCTGGACAGAGACCGGGCTGTAGCATTACGTTTTCAGCTTGGTTTTGCCCATGGCGAGGCAGTGGGCTCAGTGGGGCTGAGTGGTGGATTGGCGCTGTTTTGGAGGGGAGATATTACAGTGTGCCTGCAGAGCATGTCCAAGTCGCACATTGATGTAATTCTTTCATGTGCCAACCTAAACGTGCAGCAATGGAGGTTCACTGGATTTTATGGGGAGCCACGAAGGGAGTTGAGGAGAGAGAGCTGGTACCTCTTGAGATTTCTTAGAGCACAGTCAGCTGTTCCATGGCTGTGCGCTGGCGATTTCAATGAGGTGTTGCATGGAGGTGAGCATTTTGGGAAGAATGAAAGGGAGGCATGGCAGATGGAAGCTTTCCAAGATGCGGTGGAGGATTGTGGGTTAGCTGATCTGGGATTCAGAGGCCTGCCATACACTTGGGACAACAAACAGAAGGAGAGCGAAACGTCAAGGCCCGGCTAGACCGTGCTCTTGGTGATGGCCGTTTCCTGAACCATTTGGGGGAGACATCAGTGCAACATGTGCAACTGGCTAAGTCTGATCACTGTGCCTTGCTGGTGTCGGTGAAGCATTCTGGGGCGGGCCAGTTGAGGGGGCGTCGTGCTAAACCCTTCCGCTGCGAGGACATGTGGTTCCGCCATGAAGGGTACAAGCAGGTTGTAAAAGATTCATGGCAAGTGCGTCCTGAAGGTGCTGATTTGGAGTCTGTCCATATGGCGCTCTACTCTATGCAGGGGAAGTTGCGTACCTGGGAGAAGGAGGAGTTTGGGCTGGTTCAGAAGCAAGTGCGAAAGACTCGACAGCTGCTTTACACTTTATACAGAGGGCCAACAGGGAGAGAGAGGGAAATGGTGGATCACCTTTCTGAACTATTGGCAAGAGAGGAAACTATGCAGCGGCAGCGATCTCGGGTCACGTGGTTGAGGGAGGTGGATCGAAACACGAACTTTTTTCAAGCTAGAGCACGGGCCAGGGGTCGCACAAACCGGATCCGCTCTCTAAAACGAGATGATGGTACTGAAGTGACTGAACAGGAGGAGCTTGAGCAACTCGTGTCGGCTTTTTACCAAAATTTGTTCGCGGTGCAGAGGATCTGGAGCCGGAGCTGGTCTACCGCCATGTGTCGAGGAAGGTGACAACAGCCATGAATGCCTTGCTTGACAGGGACTTCACGCCGGAGGAAGTAGAAGCGGCTTTGTTCATGATGCATCCGTCTAAGGTGCCGGGAGTGGATGGATTTAATGCGGGATTTTATCAGCGACATTGGGAGGCTTTGAAGGCCAGTGTCACAACTGCAGTACTGAAGTTCCTCAATGGGGGGGGGGGAGATGCCCGAACAAATCAATCGTACCCTACTGGTTTTGATACCAAAGGTGGCCAACCCGCAGGAGCTGGCCCAATATCGGCCAATATCGTTGTGTAATGTGCTATACAAGATCTGCTCCAAGGCAATGGCGAATAGGTTAAGGAAAATATTGGAGGATGTTATTTCGGAGGAGCAAAGCGCCTTTGTCCCGGGGAGGCTTATTACTGACAACGCCCTTATTGCATACGAATGCATCCATTATCTCAGAAATAAAAAGGGCAAAACTGGAGCGTGTGCCATTAAATTAGATATGGCGAAAGCCTATGATAGAGTTGAATGGAGGTATCTCGAGGCAGTGATGACGGCCCTGGGTTTTTCAGTTAGATGGAGGAGTCTTGTGATGAAGTGTGTGACATCAGTATCCTTTTCGGTACGGGTAAATGGCCAATTTTCGCCGGAATTCAAGCCTTCACGGGGGATTCGGCAGGGAGACCCTATATCACCATATCTCTTCCTGCTATGCGCTGAAGGTTTGTCTTGTATGCTCAAAGGAGTTGGGCCACAATATATTGCTAAAGGCGTCCGGGTGAGTACTCAGGCTCCATGGATTTCACACCTTTTATTTGCTGATAACTGCCTTGTATTTGCGCCGGCAACAAGAAGAAGTGCGGATAGAGTAGCAACAATTCTTGATGAGTATCATCGGGGCTCGGGCCAGTTGGTGAACAAGCAGAAATCTGCTATATTCTATAGTGCTAATTGTCGGGATGAGGACAAGGAAGTAGTGCATGAAAGTTTGGAGATTGACAATGAGGCTTTGGGGGAAAAGTATTTGGGATTGCCAACCTCGGTGGGGAAGGTCTCGGATGGGGTCTTTGAATATATCCCAGGTCGGATCAGGCAATTCATAGCAGGGTGGAGCGGGAACCTGTTAAGCTGTGCTGGTCGGGAGGTTCTGATCAAGGCCAATGCGCAAGCGGTCCCAACATATGCAATGAGTTGCTTCAAATTGCCGGCCCCTATATGTAAGAAGATGACCAAATATATCTCAAATTATTGGTGGGGAAGCTCCATCGATAGTCATAAGATTCACTGGCTTAAATGGAGTAAATTAACAGATACAAAGAGAGATGGTGGCATGGGGTTTCGGGATATGACCTTGTTCAATCAAGCCATGCTTGGGAAGCAGGGATGGCGACTGATCACTCGTCCTGAAGCGCTGTGCACTAGAGTTCTAAAGGGTAAATATTATCCAAACTGTGACTTTCTTGCTGCTACTAGGAAGAAAAAAAGCTCTGAAACATGGAAGGCCATTAGACATGGAAGGGAGGTGCTGAAGCAGGGGGTGGTGTACCGCATTGGGCCGGGAACTGCAGTGGATATATGGCATGACAATTGGCTGCCAGGGATCCAGTCCCTCAAACCGAGAGTAAGGTTGCCAGGGGTGGAAGTGCACAAGGTGGCGGAGTTGTTAGATGGTGAAGGGAGGAACTGGAATGAGGAGCTAGTTCGTCACTCATTCATTGGGATTGATGCCGATGAGATTTTAAAGATCAAACCAAGTACAACAATGCCCGAGGATGTGCTGGCATGGGCACCGGAGAAATCTGGCATGTATTCAGTGAGATCCGCGTACAGATTGCTCAAAGGGGAGCAGACAAGACTCGCGGCTGAGAAGGAAGGAGGCGGAGCTATGTCTGCTAGTGGGAAGTGGTGGAAGCGCCTGGCCAAACTGAAAATTCCACCAAAGGTACGCATATTTTGGTGGAGAGTGATCAAAGGTTTCTTGCCGTCCAATGCAGAGCTAAAGCGTCGGCACATACGTGAAGATGGTCACTGCGAGGCATGTGGCAACCCAGCGGAGGACCTGTACCATGTATTGGTGACTTGCCCCTGGGCTCGGCGGTTTTGGTCTGTGCTGAAAGACACGCTGGGGAAGAAGCTTCCTGTTCTCCATCCGGCAACGTGGGCAACAGACATCCTACAGGAGGGTATGTGCTCGCAGCAGGATGCCGCTGTTTTCATATGCGGCTGTTGGTCTCTGTGGACAAGTAGGAACGGTCGTGCTCATGGCCGCTCTACTTGGCATCCGCAAGCAGCAGTCAGGCATGTGGCGAGTATGGTTGAAGAACTTTTGTGCATGAAGCTTGTGCAAGAACATACCCCTGTGAATGCAAAAGAGCAATGGAAGCCGCCGAGAGAGGGATGGCTCAAGATTAACACTGATGGCTCCTTCAATTGTTCTTCAGGCCAAGGTGCAGGTGCAGCGGTAATTCGTGACCACGAGGGAAGGGTGCTCGCGGCTGAAACACGATGGTATGGCCCCATTCATGATGCTTTGGTGGCGGAGGCGTTGGCGGCCAAAGATGGCCTTAAGCTGGCACAGCAGATGGCGTTGCAGCATATCATTTTGGAGTCTGATAACTCTGTTCTGGTGAAGATGCTAAATGATGATTCGCCGGGCCGTTCGCTAATAGCCGGAATTTGGCATGACTGTCGAGAGCTTTGCAGGTTCTTTGTTAGTGTTGATGTATGTTTTGTTCATAGGGAAGCAAACTTTTTAGCTGATCGATGTGTGAAGGCAGTGTCGGCTGACACTCCAGTGTGTTCATGGCTTGCTGATGTTCCGCAGTGGCTTAGGGACGCAGCGGTCATTGATTGTAACCTGCATATGAATGAATGAAAGCTCTCGCTTCTACTAAAAAAAACTCGAAAGGAAGCTAAGGCTGCCTGAGCTTGCAACTGTTGCAGGTTGGTACTGCCGCTGGTAGGGAGAGGGGCTTTAGTCCCGGTTGGTAAGGGGAATAAGTCTCTCAAGTCCAACCGGGACTAATGATGAGAGACAAAAGGCCCCCCTTTAGTCCCGGGTGAACCAACCTGGACTAAAGGGGGGCACGCCAGCGCCTGCGCCCACCCCCTTTAGTCTCGGTTGGTAATACCAACCGTGACTAAAGGGTCTCGTCTCTCTTTTTTTTGCTGTTTTCGATTTGACCGTATATTCTAATTGTTGTCTAACCCGTATATGTACGTATACATATTTGCACTTGTATATATGTATACCTGTCTATATATATCATATACGCACTTAGATTAGACTTATATATAAATTATAAACCCTATATATCTACATATATAAACTTATAAATGTATATACATATAATAATTTATACACATGAAAATAAATAGTATTTTCTTAAACTAGTATATATACATCAAAACCCCATATAGTATATATACATCAAAATATCATTCAGTTCAAATTTCTAGTCTCAATTAGCTTTCCTCGGAGGTGAGTCGGTCAATTGGATAGCTGTCATAATAATGTTTTCCTTGTGGATTAACCACCTCGTCCATGAGGAATCCCATGAGAGCTTCTTGAATTGCCAAGAGACGATCCTTCTCAATGAGTGTGTCCCTTTTTATAATCCTCTGTAATTTGCAAATAGGTTGATATAATACACCAAGCGATTAAATATACAAAATAGGATAAAAATGATGTATTATTAATGGATTTATTTTACTTACACTATCATCATCCGCGTTGGCACTGTAATGGTGTATGTGCTCACAGACGTAGTACCCGCATAAATTATTTCCTTGTTCTTGTTTCAAACACTAAAGTGGAGAGGAGAACAGATTATGAAATTCTAGTGTTATACATTTTAAATATTCCCAATCTGAAGTTGTTATTTGTATACGTACCGGAAAATCATACACCCATCTAATTTTTTCTCGAAATGTTCCTCGGTGATTTGCAATGAACATGGTCCAAGCTCTGAGGCAAAATAATAAAAGATACAATATGTTAGTATAAAAGCGAAATATATATATTGCATTAAAGAAAATGTCATAGATAGAATTATTACTCGTGAAATACATCTTGAAGGTCTTGGTATTCTGAGGGATCTTTTCTCAATGAATCATACACATTGATGTTGCTATTGTCGATAGTGATTATGAGTAGAATCCAGTGGAATCTGTATGCATGCTCATGGAGATTAGAATTGACTAAATAGAATTAACAAGGATAATTAGATGATAATCGTACTTACCTGAAGTTGTAAGGCAGTAGTATAAGGTTCTTGTAATGAAACTCATCTAAGTGCCTATAAATGGTCTCGATTGTTGTTTTTCGTTGGTTCCGGATCTCATCCTTGTTAACTTTTGATGGGTCCATGAAAGCAATTCTTGAATAACCCTTCCTTCGCATCTCAGTAAGTTGCAGGCTACACAAGAAGAAAGCCAAATGTTAATTAGTAGATCGACAAATGTAATAAATTTATTAATAAACATATGAAAATATGTCACTTACAGACACCAGGCCATCATAAGATCGGTATTCATGGCGTCCAGATGGTAAATTTCATAGATATCAATGAATCAGAGTCAGACCACCTTCTCGTTTTGAAGGGCAAAATCTCCAGGTCTCACGAGCATACCAAACATCTTCAGGCCCTCAGCTGACTTCTTCATGTACCAGTAATGAAATCTGCGCATCTTAGTTGGGAGCTTGTTGACCAATTCTGGCTTCACTAGAGGTTGTCCTAGCTCAAAGCGCCATCTAGGTACGTAATTTTTATCCGCTGGTAGGTCTTCAAGGCCGAGAATACCACCAATAGGCATCTTTGTTTGTTCATAAAAGTAAATGACCTGAGCCAGTTCTTCTCCAGACATGTTGTCAATTACTTTTTGTGCTTCTGCACTGAGGCCCACAAACAAGTTAGTCCGATCGGTCGTGGATGCATCTATTTGCTTCTTCTTGTTCTTGTTTGTGGCGGTCCCCGACGTCGACGCAGGTATTTGCTCGATGTAACTATTCGGCGACCCTCGTTGTCTCTCCTTAGCATAAGACTTGTCCACCGAACGCTCATAGTCCGTTTTCAGCGGCGGTTTCCTTCTCCTTATTGCTTCCTTCTCGTCTATGAAAGCCTTGAGTCTCTCCTTACGACCTTCATTTTTTTTGGCCTCCAGCTCTTCCTATTTCTTTTTTTCTCTTCAATTTGCAAAGAAGTCTGGCGGGGTTCTCTACCGCCGGACAGTAAATTTCTATCGATCGTGTGTCGGGCTCGGATGGTTAGCGTAGGAGACAACGGGATTTATACTGGTTCGGGCCTCCGAGGAGTAATACCCTACGTCCAGTGTCGAGCTGCCGTGTTCCCACGTCGGGGGTGTTTGTAGTAGGGGTTACAAACTAGTCGGGAGAGTGTGTCAGACCCAGGTCCCTGAGTATGAGTGTTCGGTTCGTCGGCTAACCCTTGTAACGGTTGCCCTCCTCTCCCTTTTATAGACGCAAGGGGAGGGGCAAAAAGGGAAACAGGATAAGAGTTACAGTGCTTGGTTGCTGGGATGTCCTTTCGTGCGTCACTGTCCGCCAGGGTGCATTGAAGTAGAGTTGTGTTGCATTGTCGTAGAAGCCGCCGCGTGGCCGGGCGGGGCTGTTCACTTCGGGGCGACTGGCGCCTTCTCCGAGTAGTTCGGTGGTGACTCGGTTCGCCTGAGCACGGGATGAGCACGCCATGTTAAGGCCTAAGCATAGACCCGAGCTCGTCGTAGGGGGTGCTTGAGTGCTTCGGGTGGAGTTTGCGTGCGGCAGAGTTGGAGATGATGGCGATTTGACGGCTGCGCAGCTGAGCAGAGCCGCATTAAGGCCCCTGTCGGGGCCAGCTGCCCGCGCAGGCTGCCAGCTGGTGTGTTTGCATGGCACGGGGAACCGGTCCCCCACGCGTCGTGGTGGAGGTGTCCGCGCGCCGAGATCGTGCCACGTGGTGTGGCTCGCGCCTTAGTCAGAGGCGGAGACTGCTCGTGCGAACGAGCAGCTTGTCGTGCGAGGCGGAGACTCGTCGGAGGGGGTCCTTCTAGTGGGGAACTGGTCGGAGAAGCTTCCAACTAGTCGGGAATATGACGTCTTGCCAGTGAGGGTCTTAGCCATGGTCCTTAGTCCTCCTCGTCTTGAATCTTGGCCTTCACGTTGTCAATCTTAGCCTTCACATTGTCAATGGTGTCAGAAGACTTCACCTCAAGACAGATTATCTCACCGTCAAAGGGGGCCCTAATCTGGGCCCTCGTCAGTAGCCCCCGAGCCTGAGAGGGAGTCAAGGACTCGCGCACAGGCTCAATCGAGAAGGCTCGGTGTTAATTCTTGTTCTTGGTCTTCCCGGTGGGTGCGCGTGAGCGCATCCGCCGGATGTAGCCCCCGAGCCCGCGAGTGAGTTGTAGACTCGCTTGTGGGCTTTTGAGCTTCGTTACTGTCGTTGTGGCACCCAAATTGCTCTGTTGGGGTAGTCGTTGGCGTCGTGGGCGACGTGGATGACGCGGGCGATGTGGGCGATGCGGATGATGCGGGCGGCGTGGGCGCCTCGGCCGTTGTGGCGGACGAGACGGTTTGAAGTGACCGTGCGGGGATGGTTCAGGCTCCCGGGTTCGGCGGGAATCGAGGCGTCGTGTGGGCGGACGCCAGTCACGCCGGGTCAGGCGCACGCGGGCGAGCGTTTTCGCTGACGCGGCGGGCCCGACATTTAAGGCGAGCAGCCGTGCTCCTCCCTTTTTAACCGCGTGCCGGCCATAGATTCGGGACTTTACTCCCTCATCTTCTTCCTTCGCCTTTGCGCCTCGCCTCTCCTGCTTTCTTGCGCCCGCAGCACCACCACAGCTCGCGCCGTAGCTCCGCTCGAAAGCTCGCCGCTGCCATGTCGAACTGGACGTGGTCCAATGTGTCCCGCGTGATGCTGCGCCGCCTTGTCGAGGCCGGACAGCTCCCTCCTCTCACCGACGCTATGGAGTGGAAGGTGCCCGGGGATGAGTCCGTGCCGCGCCCGCCCAAAGGGTACGTCGTCTCGTTCGTGGCCTTCCACGAGCGCGGCTTCTCCGTCCCCGCCGGGCGGTTCATCCGGGCGGTCCTCTACGAGTACGGGCTTCAGCTGCAGCACCTCAACCCAAATAGCATCCAGCAGATGGCGGCGTTCGAGGCGATGTGCGAGGGGTACTTGGGGATAAGTGCCCATTGGCACCTCTTCAAGTATTTCTTCATGTTTGCATGCTTGAAGGATGGCTCCAAGGCGGCGACGATCGGTTGCGCCAACCTCCAGATGAAGCAGGGGCGCGGCGACAGCTATATCCCGTCCTCGCTGACCAACTCGAATAGCGGCTGGCACAAGGGGTGGTTCTACTTGAGAAACGACCCCGAGTTCGCGTTGCCGGCGTTCACCGGGACATCCATCGGGCAGGGGCGGAGGAACTGGACCGACGGCCCCCCGAAGGTGGAGCAGGAGAAGCTGCTCAAGGAGCACTGGGCGGTGCTGGCCCGCCTCCGAGGAGCTGGGGTCACCCTGGCGACCGTCATCGGTCAGTACCACGCCCGCGGGGTCATACCGCTTCAGAGACGGCCACTGCGCCTCTGCGAGATGACGGCCGACAGAGCCCCTTGGCCAGGGACCATGACCGCGCCCGAATTTCCGTCGCTGAACGAGATCCAGCGTCGTGTGGCGCTGGCGATCGGGAAGTCGACCTTCACGTGGCCGCTGGCTCGGCCTCTTCTGATGCTCCCCAACGGGGAGACCGAAAAAATTGTGAGTCGTTTCTTCTTCTGACAAGTTCCTTGTAAACTTGGCTTCTCGGATTGGTTATCATCTTATCGGAGATTCTTGACGATGGCTGGCTTGCTTCTTCCGCGCCTTTCAGTTGAAGTGCGCCCACCTCGTGCCGGCGAAGGCGCCTCTCCCAGAGGAGGCGAAGGCGCAGCACAAAGAGTGGGAGAGCGCCAAGCACGATCGGAACGACGGTCGCGTCAAGCAGCGCAAGGCGGGGGAGCGTGGGGTCTCCTCCGATGAAGACCCGTCGCCGGAGCCGGCGTGGAGCGGGGACGAGCCCAGCGTTGCGGTCGACTAGAGCGATATGTCAGGGTCGTCCACGCCTTCGCCACCCCGAGTGGTGGAGGTGACTTCGTCACGGCGGCCGGAGCCGACCGCTCGAGGGAAAGGCGTGGGCTCCAGCTCGCGGTCGGAGGCCCGCCCCGTCCGAGAAGACCAGCGGGTGACCCGCTCCCGCACAGCACCCAGAGGCTCGGGCGCCCCCGAGGGGCAGAGGGATCCGCCTCGCTGGGACGATCCGCCCAGGCAGCCGGTGGAGCACGAGCCCTCGTCCCACCATCTCTTCGACGGCTCCGACCGCCCGGACGCGGACTCCCTTCAGAGGCGTCCGTCGAGGGTGAGGTCGACGACACCGGCGTCCACTCCGAGCGCGTCGCAGGGGGCAAGCACGGGCACTCCCCCGCGGCGTCTTCAATCTTTAGTCATCCGGGGCGGCGGGGCCCTAGATGTGCATGTTTCCCTCTCCGTTGGCGGGAGTCAGGGGCCGGCCTCCGACGCGGCGGAGGTCAGGAGGACAGCCCCCGTGCAACTGGGGGTGCGAAGCGCCGTCCCTGAGCCACAGGGGAGAAGCGGACCAGCCCCCGAGTCGATGGAGCGCCGGGGGTCAGCCTCCGAGTTGGCTGGGGCCAAACGGTCAGCCCCCGAGCAGGGCCCGTTGGACCGACCGGCGAAACGTGCCCGCGTCCGTTCCAAAATGTAAGTCCCTGCCCGTCGTGTTCTCGTCGTCTTTGATTCTTTGTCTTGCTCATCTCCTGACCTTCATCTTCGCATTTCCCTCAGCCACGCCGACACTGGTGTGCTCAGCCTCACGCCTCTGAAGCGTGTGGCGTTGAGTGCGCATGGCCCGCCCTCCGAGCCCCGCTCGCAGCCTCCTTACGCCGAGCTGTTGGCGGAGCTGACCCAGAGCAGACTGGTCGTGGCCACCGAGGTGGTCGAGCCGGTGGCGCTCCCGCCGTCGTCGGGCGCCGACAACTTGGGCGGGGGGCAGATGGTCGTGGAGGCGGCAGCTCCCCAGGCGGCGACGGAGCCGCAGGTCGAGGCCGCCTCAGGGGGCGAAGATGTCGTGATGGTGTCCGGCGAGCGGACTGTTCTTCCGCCTCCGCCTACCGGGGACCACGAAGCCGTCGCGTCGACGGCGACGGAGGCTCCGGTGCCCGTGACAACGTCGGCGGGTGGGGGCGCGACAGAAACGCCGGCGTCGGGCGCCTTGGCCTCCGTCAACCTCGAGATCATCGACCTCGACGAGACCGAGCTGCCGAGCAACAACACCGAGATCTTCGAGGCCGTGCTGGAGCGCATGCTGGGCGATCCGGCGGGGCCGGAGGTTGAGGTCCCCGAGCTCGTGACGTCTGCTGCTGCGACCCCTGCCGAAGCGGCGGCGCCCGCCGGTGAGGAACCCCTGTCGAGCGCCACCACGGCGGGGCAGCCGACACCGGGCCAGGGTGGAGAGGCCAGAGGTCCCGCACCCCCAGCCACGTCGGAGGCGGTAGAGGAGGTTCCCGTGGGGCCTGCAACCGGCACGGAGTCGACCGCCGGTGCGCCCCCATCTCCGGCTGCGAGGGCGGACTTGGCCGCAGCTGAAGCACCGGAGTCGTCATCTCTCCGGCTCGCCGTCCCTATCGTCGAGGCGGCACCCGCGGTGAGCCCGTCCCTCGCGACTTCGCAAGAGCACGATGCTCTCAGGAGCGCAGCGAGGGTCGCCTCCCCGGAGATCCAAGAAGCCGGGGAGAGCTCTGGCGCGGCTCGGCCGGCGGAGCCTGAGGGAGGCGACGCCCGGATCCTCGACCTCGCTCCCTTCTCGTGGGCGGCCGCCTTCGAGGCGGACGGCGACGCTGAAGAGGACGAGGAGTCCGCGGCGTGCCACACCCTCGAGCGCGGGTTGACGTGGGCGCGCCGCGCCTTCGATGAGCTTATTCTTCCCGCAACAACAGTAAGTTCTCCTGACGCGGCGGCCCGTTCCTGTTTCTCTTTCGTTCTTCCGGTGTTTGTAGTTGATGTATTTCTCGCTTGGGGCAGACACTTGCGGCGTCTGGTCGGAGGAGGGCGCGCGCGATCAGCGAGCTCAGCGCGAAGAGGGCCCAGCTGGAGATGCAGCTGGTAGTCGCCCGTGTGGCTGCTGCCGCGGCGGTGGCAAGCGAAGCGTCGTCGAGGACCACGCTCGAAGCCACCAAGCAATCTGCAGAGGACCGCGCCGCGGCCGCACAGTCCGCCGCCGCCACTGCTACGGCGGAGCGGGACTCCTTGGTGACGCGGTTGGCCCAGGCCGAGGCGGAGATCGAGAGGCTACGAGCCGCCGCGATGTCCGCCAATGAAACCGCCGAGAAGGCAACCACTGCCACCGCTGCCGCCGAGGCTGCTGCCCGGGACGCCGCCCAGGCCGCGACTCGGGAGAAGGCGGCGCTCGATGCGAAGGTGGCGGAGTTGGAGCAGGACTTGGCCACTGCCGGAGTGGACCTCTCGACGGCTAACCGCCAGTTCTCCGAGGTGACCAACAGACTCCAGGTGGTCTCCGAGGAGGCGACGCGACTGCGGGAGAACAACTCCAAGTTGTCGCAAGACCTTGAAGGTGAGCCGTATCGACAGCCCTTCCCGCAGATTCCTCGCTTCTCGCCCGTGCTCTGTTCGTGCTGACTTGTCTCCCCGTGTCCAGGGATGCGCGTGTACCGCGCCGGGATGACCGTGAAGATGGCGGAGAAGTCGAAGGTACTGAACGCCGCCCTGCTCAAAATCATCGAGAAGGACGGCTCGATCGAGCGGCTGTCAGAGCAGCTCGAGAGTAAGCCCAGCCTCTTGACCCCGTTCTTGTATTTCTTTTGAGTTTGTCGTGACACATCGCTCCGCCCGTTTTCTTCAGAGATGAAAGCCGAGCTCGAGCAGTCCCAGATGGCTCGAGAGTAGGCCGCAGTCGAGCTGGGGCAGGCCAGGAATGCCCAGCGCGAGTCCGAGGAGGCCCGCAAGGCGAACATTGCAGACCTCGCCAAGCTCGCGAGAGCCGTTGGTGTTGTCATGACCGGGCTTGGCGTACCCTTTGGGCCGATGCTGCCCGACAGGCTTGTCGAAGAGGTCGGACGCCTCCCGGAGGTGATCAGGGAGCTTGAACTGTCGACAGCTCGGAGGGCGGTGCACCGGGTGCTCGCCATGTTCGAGTCGCATTACCAGGGGCTAGACCATAAGGCGCTGAGTGGTGGTTGGGCTCCCAGCATCTCCGACACGCAGTGCGACGAGCTCGAGGAAGACTGCGCCTCCTTCGCCCGCGACATGGCCGACGCCGCCCAGAAGGACCTGGAGCTGCTGCCAGAGGATGCACCAGAAGACCCGGGAAGCCCCAGACCTTCAGCTTAGATGTATCATTTTAGTTGCATGTAATAACAAGAACAGTTCATTTGTGTGACATCACGAAACGAAATCGCGTTGTCAAGAACTTATTCGAAATTCGTTACAGCTCGAACATTCCCAAGCGCCCGGGGTCGACTGTCACAGCGTGTAGTTGACCTTAGGAACTCGAGATGACCAAGCTCTACTCTAGAGCCGCGGAGGCGTAGGAGTCGGGAAGCTTGATCTTCTCGAGCCGCCTAGGACCACCACTCGTTCACAGCCCCCGAGAACTTGGGGAGTTCAAGAAGTAACCTGCGCATTTTTGTCGTAAAAGCTGTTTTTAGACCGGAGTCTAGGTGGTCACTTGAACGCTTTTGAAAAGAGGTCAGAAGAAGGCCAGAGGGCTCGAGCTGTGCCCGCAAGTCTTCGCACCGTAGCCGCGGAGGCGTAGGTGCTAAGAGCTTTGAACAGGCAGCAACATCTTGCCCCACGCAGGCCGTCATCTTTACTTCTCGCGAGGTCAACCTTTCCGTCAAAAAACCTTTCGCTCGTGCGATCGGTCACGACACGGATGTCGAGATTTTTTGAAAAAAAATCGCAAAAACTGAAGGAGGGCATCGTGCCCTGGGTAGCCCCCGAGCAGGGAGCGTTTCTGCGCAGGTGCAGAGACGCTCGCTGCTCAGCCTTTAGAGGAGTCGCACATTCAGAAGTATGGCAACCGAGAAGTTTTTCGAACTTAGAGACATATGAACAAAGCATGCGGCATTTATTCATTGATGTATAAGATTTAAACAGTTACTCAAGGGTAAAATGGCTGCAGGTGTTCGACGTTCCATGTGTTGGAGACGACTCATCCGTCCTCGTATCGGATCTTGTATGTTCCGGGTCGTAGCACCTGGTCGATGATGAACGGCCCCTCCCAAGGGGGCGAGAGCTTGTGTCGATCCTTGCTGCCTTGAACTCGTCGGAGGACCAGGTCTCTGACGTGGAACTCGCGAGAGCGCACGTTGCGCTCGTGGTATCGTCGCAGAGCTTGCTGGTACTTGGCGCAGCGCAAGAGCGCCACGTCTCGCGCCTCGTCGAGCTGGTCGATCGCATCCTCGAGCGCGACCTGATTGCCTTCCTCAGTGTACGCTTGTACTCGTGGGCTCCCATAGTCGATGTCCGTGGGTTGGACCGCCTCCGAGCCGTGCACCATGAAGAAAGGTGTGAAACCCGTCGCCCGGCACGGCGTGGTGCGCAGGCTCCATAGCATGGACGGCAGCTCGGCCACCTATCTTGCTCGGAACTTCTCGAGGCACTTGAAGATGCGAGGCTTTAAACCTTGCAAGATCATGCCATTCGCCCTCTCGACTTGCCCGTTCGTCTTGGGGTGCGCGACGGCAGACCAGTCCACGCGAATGTTGTTATCGTCGCAGAAGTAGAGGAATTTCTTCCCTGTGAACTGGGTGCCGTTATCGGTGATGATCGTGTTGGGTATGTCGAAGTGGTAGATGATGTCGGTGAAGAAAGGCACAGCTTCCTCGGAGCGAACATTCACGATGGGTCGTGCCTCGATCCATTTGGAGAACTTGTCAACCGCAACGAGGAGGTGTGTGAAGCCCCCGGGCGCTTGTCGGAGTGGCCCCACCATGTCGAGGTGCCACACAGCGAAAGGCCATGTGATGGGGATGGTTTGGAGCGCTTGCGCCGGGAGGTGAGTTTGTCGGGCGTAGAATTGGCACCCCTCGCAACGACGCACGATGTCCTTGGAGTCTGCCACCATTGTGGGCCAGTAGAATCCTTGTCGGAAAGCCTTTCCGACAAGTGTTCTCGGGCCCGCGTGATGTCTGCACGTGTCAGCGTGGATTTCTCGTAGCAGCTCTCGGCCTTGATCTCCGAGGATGCACCGCATGAGTATGCCTGCGGCTCCCCGTTTGTAGAGGTCGCCGTTGATAAGGACGAACGCTTTTGCTCGCCGTGCGATGCGGCGGGCCTCCGTCTGGTCGGAGGGTAGCTTTCCCTCGACGAGCCACTCGAGGATCGGGAAACGCCAGTCAGGATCTTCAACGTTCAGCTCGGGCGGCTGGTCGATCGCCATGACCTCTGGCTCCTCCACCTCGGACGGCTTCTCCCCCTCTGTTCGCACGGAGGGTGCGTGCTGATCGCTCGCAAAAACCCCGTGTGGTACCGGCTTGCGGCTTGATGCAGTCTTGGCGAGCACGCCGACGACTTTGTTGTAATCGCGTAGTACGTGATGGAGCTCGAGCCCATGGAACTTGCCTTCCAGGTTACGAACGGCTTGACAGTACGCCGCCATCTTCGGATCTACGCAGTTCTTCTCCTTCATGACTTGGTCCACGACAAGCTCAGAGTCTCCTCTGATCTCAAGGCGGCGGATCCCGAGCTCAACAGCAATTCGGAGGCCGTTGATGAGCGCTTCATACTCGGCAACGTTGTTGGAGGCTGGGAAATGTAGTCGAACCAAGTACTCCATGCGCACGCCCAGAGGCGAGATGAAGACAAGGCCTACACCCGCTCCTTCCTTCATGACCGAGCCGTCGAAGTACATGATCCATGTCTCGTGCTCGATTGGTGCCGGCGGAGTCTGAATCTCCGTCCACTCGGCAATGAAATCCGCCAGCACTTGGGACTTGATGGCACTGCGAGGTGCCTATGATATGTCCTGCCCCATCAGCTCGAGAGCCCACTTGGCTATCCTTCCTTCGGCCTCGGGGTTCTGGATGACCTCCCCGAGCGGGTACTTGGACACCACGGTGATGGGGTGAGCATCGAAGTAGTGCCAGAGCTTTCGCTTGGTCATCAGGACAGCATACACGAGCTTCTGCATCTGTGAGTATCGCGTCTTGGAGTCGGAGAGTACCTCGCTGACGAAGTACACAGGGCGCTGCACCTTTTGTGATCTTCCGGGCTCTTCTCGTTCGACCACCAGCGCTGCACTGACCACCTGGGTTGTCGCAGAGATGTACAGGAGCATCGGCTCTTCAGGTGTCGGAGCAGTGAGGATCGGCGGGCTCTTCAACATATTCTTGAGGGAGTCAAGCGCCTGATGTGCCTCGGGGGTCCACGAGAAATGGTCGGACTTCTTCATCAATTTGTACAACGGTAAGCTACGCTCTCCGAGCCGCGCTATGAAGCGGCTCAGAGCTGCGAGGCAGCCCGTGACACGCTGCACGCCCTTCAAGTTCTTGATCGGACCCATGTCGGTGATGGCCGAGATCTTCTCGGGGTTTGCTTCAATGCCGCGTTCCGACACGACAAAGCCAAGGAGCATGCCCCTCGGAACCTCGAAAACGCACTTCTCGGGGTTTAGCTTCACCCCGTGCTGTCTCAGCTTTGCGAAGACCTCTGTGAGGTCGGGGACCAGATCACCGGTCTTTCTAGACTTGACCACGATGTCATCGACGTACGCCTCGATGATGCGTCCTATCAGCTCCCCAAAGACACGCCGCATGCATCTCTGGAACGTGGCGCCCGCATTCTTGAGCCCGAAAGGCATCGTCTTGTAGCAGTACGCGCCGAACGGAGTGATGAATGAGGTTGCGAGTTGGTCCGCTGTGCACATCGCTATCTGGTGGTACCCGGAGTACGCATCGAGAAAACAGAGGGTTTTGCACCCAGCTGTCGAATCGACTACCTGATCTATGAGAGGCAAAGGAAACGGATCCTTGGGACATGCCTTGTTAAGGCCCGTATAGTCAACACACATCCTCCATTTCTTATTCTTCTTCTTTACAAGTACAGGGTTAGCAAGCCACTCGGGGTGGAATACTTCTCGGATGAACCCTGAACTAAGGAGCTTCTTGATCTCCTCGCCGATCGCCTTGCACTTCTCGTCGTTGAAGCGGCGAAGGCGTTGCTTTACCGGTTTCGATCCCGGCTTGATGTTCAACTTGTGCTCGGCAACCTCCCTCGGGATCCCCTTCATGTCGGAGGGTTTCCACGCAAACACATCGAGGTTCGCTTTGAGGAAGTCGACGAGCGCGCTTTCCTATTGAGGATCGAGCGTCGTCCCGATACGGACCGTACGACCGTCGTCGGAGACAGCCGCATCCTTGACGTCCTTGGCGGGCTCGAAAGAGCAGGCCGCTCGCTTGGACGACTTAGGGATATCCTGGTCCTCGGATAGGGGCTCGGCGTGGAGCCTCTCAGACCGGATCAGTGCCTCCGCAAATTGGAAGCACTCAGCGTGGCACTCGAATGCACGCTGGTACGTAGTCCTTACTGTGATGATCCCCTTCGGGCCGGGTACCTTCAGCTTCAGGTACGTATAGTTGGGCACGGCCATAAACTTCGCGTATGCCGGCCTCCCGAGGATGGCGTGGTACGTCCCCGAGAACCCCACCACTTCGAAGGTGAGGGTTTTCGTGCGAAAATTTTGCAAATCCCCAAACGTGACGGGCAGGTCGATCTGTCCGATGGGGAGTGCCTCCATTCCAGGGACGACCCCATGGAACGGTGCGGTCGACGGCCGCAGCTTGGATCGCGGGATGCCCATGTCGTCAAGCGTCGACGCATAGAGCACATTGATCCCGCTTCCTCCATCCATCAGGACCTTGTGGATCCGTTTGGATTTGAATAGAGGAGCTACCACTAGTGGGTAGGATCCCGGCTGGGGCACATGGTCGGGATGGTCCTTGCGGTCGAAGGTTATTGGAACCTCCGACCACTTTAGGTAGGACGGCTTCGCGGAGTCGGCGTTGAAGACTTCTCGTCGGATGAGCTTCTCACGCCGCCTTGAGGGTCGCGTCGGTGACCCGCCAAAGATCATATGGACCGCGCCATCTTCACCTGGGTACTGAGCCCCCGCGTCGTCGTCGTCGTTGTCGTGAGGCGGCGCCACCTTCTTGGGTGGATCCGCCGCCCTTGGCTTGAGGGTGCCGTTGACATAGTTCTTGATCAACCGACAGTCCTTGAGAGCGTGCTTGACGGGGACTTCATGGTGTGGGCACGACGCGTCCAAAAGCTTCTCGAAGTGGTCCTTTGGAAGGCCAAGCTTGGATGGGTTGCCCTTGGGGCGTGACGCCTTGCGCTCGACCGCCGCGACCAGGTTGTCGTCGCGACGATGCTTGTCGTTCTTTTTCTTCTTCTTGAAGCGCGAGGACGTCCCCTCGCCATGATCCACGACCTGCTTCCCCTTGCCCTGAAGGGTGTTGAGCATCGCTGCGACCGCCTCCTCGCCATCCGCATGGTTGCTCGCGATGTCGAGGAGTTCCCGCGTGGTCCGGGGCATGCGGCGCCCGAGTCGGTAGATGAGGGAGGTGCAGGTCGTGCCGTTCTGAAACGCCGAGATGGCGTCGTTGTCGGTTGCACTGGGAAGCTTGGTGCAGCGCTTGGAGAAGCGCCGGATGTACTCGCGCAAACTTTCCCCCGGCTGCTGCTTGCAGTTACGTAGCTCCCACTGCTTGCCGGGGTGGGTGTATGTTCCCTGGAAGTTCCCGACGAAGACCCGACGCAGGTCGGCCCAGCTGTTGATCCTGTCGCGGGGCAGGTGCTCGAGCCATGTCCGCGCGGAGTCTCCGAGGTAGAGCGGCAGGTTCTTGATGATGAAGAGATCATCTGTCGCTCCCCCCGCATGGCATGCGAGCCGGTAGTCCTCGAGCCACACGTTGGGGTTGGTGTCCCCGTCGTACCTGGGTACGTTGGTCGGAGCCGAAAACGTGAGGGGAACCTCGCATCCTGGACGCTCTGGCCAAAAGCTCGGGGACCCCTCTGGTTCGGTGACCAGCTGCGGTCACGGTCGTCGTCGCTGTCGTAGCGTCGTCCGCGCCCCCGGTCGTGGTGGTGGCGCGAGCGGTTGTCGTCACAGCGGTCGTGGTTGTCGATGCTCCCAGCCCGTCGGCGAGCCTCGATGGTGTTCCGGGCGTCGCGGTCGGGCCCGAGCCGGCTCTTGACTGCCGCCCCCGCCCCCTGCCCCCTTCCCCATGATCCTGATGCCGGGAGGGAGGCGGGTTCGGGCCGTGTGCGGACGGTACCCCCGCTCGACCACGCTCCGATCGCTGGCGCGAAGCGGAGCTCTCGGCTTGCTGCGTCGCCGCAGCTTCAAGCAGCACCTTGAGCTGCTGGCGCACTCTTCTTTCTTCGGAGGTCGCTGCCTCCGGGCAGCCGTGCAGCAACATGGCTGCGGCGGCAAGGTTCTCCGACGCCCGCCTGAAGAGCGGCGGGGCGTCACCGTCAGCGTTGGAGTCGACGTTCGCGCCCTCGTTGGTGCGTCAGTCGTTATCACGTGCGTGCCCTCGAGCCGACGGTGTCGGGGCGCGAGCTCGAGGTTGTTCGGCAGCAGGACGGCGCTCCTGCCACTCGTCGTTCCCCTCACGAGGCTGTTCCTGCACCGGGACCATCTGCGGGGCCGGCAGCGGTGCGGGCTGCCGGTTGCGGGGCTCTGGGTCCTCCCCCAGCTCCCGGTGAAGGATGGCCAGCTCCTCGTCGAGCTGACGCCTGGCTTCCGCGAGCTCATCGAGGCGCGCCCTTCGTTGGGCGTAGGTGGCGCGGTGGCGTGGTGCTGGCTCCGGGTCGGAGCTGCTTGAGGCCGACACCACGCAAATGTTGCAATCGCGCGAGGGTCGCGCGGCCGCATCGTCGGTGTCCTCCGGGTCGTCGCAGAGCCGGAGGCGGCGCTGGTTGCGCGCAGATCATTGATGTAGGCCGTCACCAGGTCGTCCGGGAGGCCGGGCTGTCCACAGGGGTACATGGCGGTGTACCGCTCCATGAACTCTCCCCAGGCGAGCGGCTTGGCTCCGCTAGCCTGGAAGACGAGGTCGGTGAGGTAATAGGCGGCGAGCCTAAAACGCTCCTGTGTTGGGTTTGGCCACAACATGGCCCTGACTGTCTCGTCCGAGAAGCCTCAGACGAACGCCGCGCGTCCCGCCGCCCTGTCAGGACGTTGGGACGGGGTGGCCTGGCGAAGGTACGCCCGGCGACGGACTCCGCCGGCCCGGTGTAGACGAAGCCGAGGGAGCCGAAGCGCAAGGTGGCCCCAGGGGTCAACGAAACCCTGCGGCCCTCCATCCGATCCGCTGGTGAAGTTCGTCGAGACACACGATGAGCCCCTACCTGGCGCGCCAACTGTCGGGGTTCTCTACCGCCGGACAGTAAATTTCTATCGATCGTGTGTCGGGCTCGGATGGTTAGCGCAGGAGACAACGGGATTTATACTGGTTCGGGCCTCCGAGGAGTAATACCCTACGTCTAGTGTCGAGCTGTCGTGTTCCCACACCAGGGGTGTTTGTAGTAGGGGTTACAAACTAGTCGGGAGAGGGTGTCGGACCCAGGTCCCTGAGTATGAGTGTTCGGTTCGTCGGCTAACCCTTGTAACGGTTGCCCTCCTCTCCCTTTTATAGACGCAAGGAGAGGGGCAAAAAGGGAAACAGGATAAGAGTTACAGTGCTTGGTTGCTGGGATGTCCTTTCGTGCGTCGCTGTCCACCAGGATGCATTGAGGTAGAGTTGTGTTGCATTGTCGTAGAAGCCGCTGCGTGGCCGGGCGGGGCTGTTCACTTCGGGGCGCCTGGCGCCTTCTCCGAGTAGTTCGGTGGTGACTCGGTTCGCCTGAGCACGGGATGAGCACGCCACGTTAAGGCCTAAGCATAGACCCGAGCTCGTCGTAGGGGGTGCTTGAGTGCTTCGGGTGGAGTTTGCGTGTGGCAGAGTTGGAGATGATGGCGATTTGACGGCTGCGCAGCTGAGCAGAGCCGCATTAAGGCCCCTGTCGGGGCTAGCTGTCCGCGCAGGCCGCCAGCTGGTGTGTTTGCATGGCACGGGGAACCGGTCCCCCACGCGTCATGGTGGAGGTGTCCGCGCGCCGAGATCGTGCCACGTGGTGTGGCTCGCACCTTAGTCGGAGGCGGAGACTGCTCGTGCGAACGAGCAGCTTGTGGTGCGAGGCGGAGACTTGTCGTGCGAGGCGGAGACTTGTCGTGCGAGGCGGAGACTCATCGGAGGGGGTCCTTCTAGTGGGGAACTGGTCGGAGAAGCTCCCAACTAGTCGGGAATATGACGTCTTGCCAGTGAGGGTCTTAGCCTTGGTCCTTAGTCCTCCTCGTCTTGAATCTTGGCCTTCACGTTGTCAATCTTAGCCTTCACATTGTCAATGGTGTCAGAAGACTTCACCTCAAGACAGATTATCTCACCGTCAAAGGGGACCCTAATCTGGGCCCTCGTCAGTAGCCCTCGAGCCTGAGAGGGAGTCAAGGACTCGCGCACAGGCTCAGTCGAGAAGGCTCGGTGTTAATTCTTGTTCTTGGTCTTCCCGGTGGGTGCGCGCGAGTCAAAGTCCTCGTCAAAGTCCGTGACTTCTTTATCTACAGCCGCGTTTGTTTCTTCATCTGTCATCTCCCATGGTAGCTTCTTTGGCTCGGGCTTTTTCTTTGCTGGTCGTTTTCGTTTTTTCGTTGGTGGTTGCACCGACTTGAAACATTGCGCTCGAGACCTATGTGGCTCTGCGGCTGATGGTTGCTGAGGTGAATTGGGAGGGATGTCATCATCGTGATCGCTGGAGCTCGCTTCTCCCGAATTGTCGTATGGTTCTTGCGGAGAAGGTGAGCGAGCAGGTAGTGACGATGACGGCCCAGGAGACGATTGTAGAGGCTCGTGAGCAGGTAGTGACGATGACGGCCCCAGCTCCAAGGGGTCTCTCGGAGATCCATCATTCTCGGGGATTATGACGATGTAACGTTTTGGTCATAATATGATACCGTGTAGCGCATCCTTAAGTGTATTTTCCCCGTCACCTCCTGGGATCTCTAGCTCTAGCTCCTCAAATTCAGGTTGACAGATCTTCTCTACGCTAACTGAGGCGTAGCCAGGTGGAATCGGCATGTCGTGGCTCGTCTGTCCAGGAAACTGCGCAAAAGCACTTCCGTCCGCCACCTGAGAAATAATAATTAATTAGTTATTATTAGCATGAATTATACCGTCATTGTGAATGCCTATCCACAAAATTCAAAGTAATATATATATGCATCAATTATTGAGCTAATAAAAGCATGAATTATACATACCTTCATTTTGATGTTGCCGAATGGCTTGTGAAGCTCACATGTGGTGCGCCGACAGATGTCATCCACAGGGTACCGTTGGCTATCCACTTGAACTCCTTCTATTGCCCTTTGCTCTTCGGGAACCGCTGCGGAAGCACAACTGCTTTTGTGAGCAGAAGGAACTTGTACTAGAGGCAGTCCTCCAGATGGGGCCATCTCATTTAATGCGGCGGCCACTCGCCGTTCAATATCTGTCGTCACCTTTTCTTTGTGTTCTTTAAGTCTTTTCTCTATCTCTTGCCGCCGTTCCTCCTCTTCGCGCTCTCTTCTTCTTCTGCGGCTTCGATAGGTGGCAATGTCTCCCCTGAAGGCAAATTTCCATGGTACCACCCCGTAGCCCCTGCAACGTCCTGGTGTTCTGGATTCTTGAATGCTGGATGCTTGTTCTCGATTCTTGCAACGTAGAGGCAACGGGTCCTCCAAAACACCTCCACAGCCAATGCCACGGCCACCACGCCCGCCACGACGACGGACTATGCCACGGCCACGGGCGCCATTACCAACACCACTTGACGACGACATTATTAGCTCAAACTATATCAAAATCAAAATAACACACATTATTCATAATAAATAGGATTATTTTGCATATATAGATTGGATTCAATATATGCATAAATAGAAAAATAAAAGGGGATAGAATTCAACACTATTATTACTGTACATAACCTTTACGAACCAGCAACTCAGAAGACCCAGATGCTCCTGGAACTACAACAGTCTCACCTCACCATCATATACACCTGGCTCTCCCACTTACAGTACTACACATGCCCTACACCTCCTATCTGGATACAGTCAAACATCACGGGCAGGCAGTCCCCACCTAGCCCGTGATGTTCGACTGTACCTAATTAGGACGTGGGGCTGTGTATCAAAAACAAGAAAAAAAAGAAAATGCTTACATTTATTGTATATAAAACTAAAAAAATACTTAATAAAAGAATTTAATCTTCTATTTCCTCCTATAGCTATGTTGACGGTGAATTTCCGTCAACCTAGCCATGAGTTTACCTTTAATGTTGGCATTGATTTATTATTCTAACCACTGGAACTAACCCCCCGTATATAACAAGTTCACGCTTGCATGTCGATTTTGGAGTTTTTTGTTTACGCAGGAAATCTACGCTAAAGAGGAGACTTTCGGGATAAGTTCATCAAGCACTTTGGAAGAAGATCATGAAGCCCGACAAGAGTCAAGACACGCGATGAACATGACTCCAAATGACCCGAGGGACCGAAGCGTCAACGTGCGAATCTTCAGGGACTCAACTAGAAAACAGCGAAGCTTGGATGGCAAGCATTCAAGCCTTAACCAGAGAGGGGACGTTGCAAGAATCGAGAACAAGCATTCAAGCTTGGATGGCAAGCATTCAACGTCCTGGGTGTTCTGGATTCAAGCCGTGGAGGTCCTCTGCCCGCGGCGCGGGCCTACAGCGACAGAATCGAGAAATCAGAGAGGGGACGCGCTCCAAATCAAGGAGCGTGGGGAGAACAGGGGCCGGTGGCGTACCGTCTCGGTGAGGTGGTCGAGGTTGACGGACGCGAAGCAGAGGAGGTCGTCGCAGCAGAACCGGCGGATCGTCGTCATGCTTACCTCCCTCCTCACCTTCCTCTCGGTGCGGTGCGGCGGCGGCGCTGAAGCGGACCAGGAGGTCCTCTGCGCCGGCGCGGGCCTGCGTCGCGGAGCACCGACGCGCGCCTGCTCCGCCCCGTATGCGCGCCTCGGGCCTCGCACGTCGCGCTCGCAGGCGGCCGACTCCGCGGCGGTGGATGGGCCAACCCCAGTCGTCGACCATGCGGCAGATCTTGGACACCTGCGCGGCCCGAAAGCTCCTGCGGCCCGCAAAGTAGTTCCGGAGCTCCTCCACCATGCGCGGCGCAGGAGGAGGCCGGCGAGATCTGCGCGGCGCAGGAGGAGGCCGGCGCGCGGACCAGGAACAGCACGAGGAGGCGGAGGCGGCCTGTCGGGGTGGGGAAGGAGGAGGAGAGAGGCAGCAGCGGTTGGGAGAAGGGATTTGAGCGAAGGAGAGATGTATCCCAGGAATGCGGCAGCCGACGGGGGGAACTGCATTTTGCAGATGCGGTTGCAGCAACTGCTGGGGACGCTACAGTTGCTGTTTTTTCTCTATTTTGCAGATGCGGCAGCAATTGGGGTGACTGCTAGAGTCGGTCTTAGGAATCTCAAAAGTTTCAAGATTTAAGATCCAAATTCATCTTTCCAACCATGTGCAATCCGATAACAAGGACTTCCTTTGTGCCTCGGGATCACTCTTTACCATTTGCACATGTCCATCTATCTCAAAGTGTGTGTATTTTTCTCTCCCCCTCCTTGATATAACATTATTTTCCAATGACCTTTTTGACGAGTCTCGGTAAGACCATGAGAAGCTTGTCTTGTTTTGACAACATCTCATTTATAATATCTTGGTAGGACTAAACTTTCCCAAAAAGCTCCACATAAAGCCTTCCACTATATATTAAGAGGGGAAAGGAGTAGAATGAATAGGTTTTGAGAGACAAGATGAGATGAGAGTACATGAGCAAGATGCAAGGAAGTTTATTTTTGAACTTGGTTTAGCTCTTTTTCTTCATCTCGCTCTTAATTTCAAAATTTCTAAGATTCATTTGAAATTTGGGAGCATGAGGTAATTACTTGTGGGAAGTGCTTAAATTAATATCTACCCTCCATAAGGATGAAGGCTAGTACATTATGGAACTTTAATGATTAAATCCTTGAGAGCATTATGTTTTCTCGTGTATGATCAAGTGCAGGGTATAAGCAATGAAAGGCAACACTGATATTCATTAAAGGCTTACTCGAGGACGAGCAAGGTTTAAGCATGGGGGAGATGTTGACGGTGAATTTCCGTCAACCTAGCCATGAGTTACCTTTAATGTTGGCATTGATTTATTATTCTAACAACTGGAACTAACCCCCCGTATATAACAAGTTCACTCTTGCATGTCGATTTTGGAGTTTATTGTTTACGCAGGAAATCTACGCTAAAGAGGAGACTTTCGAGATAAGTTCATCAAGCACTTTGGAAGAAGATCATGAAGCCCGACAAGAGTCAAGACACGTGATGAACATGACTCTAAATGACCCGATGACTGAAGCGTCAACGTGCAAATCTTCAGGGACTCAACTAGAAAACAGCGAAGCTTGGATGGCAAGCATTCAAGCCTTAACCGCGAAGGAAACGACGTCAAAGGCCCACATGCAAGTGCACATAAATGGGGAATCGCGCGAGAAGCAACCGAAGAGGAAGCCGGGGCCGAACTGGGCCGAAACGGGCCCAGGCTGGTCGGCCCAGGCCGGCCGGCCCAGCCCATTTCGGGCCCGGTTCGGCGCCCCCTTTGACCTAGCCGTCATTCGGACTATTTATAGCCCCCTCGCCAAGAGTCACGCATCAATTCATTCGTCATCCGCCGCCGAGGAGCAGAGAAGAGAAGGACACCATTCCGGAGAGGAGAGGGTCGAGATGGTTGACTAGGGTTCCCCTAGCCGGCGTGGGAACCTTGCATGGAAGACCACGTCGGAGTTCCAGGAGCTAGAATCAAGATCGAGGTAGGATCCCGGTGGTGATCTTGTCCATGTATTGCTTTTATGTTGAATTAGTAGATTGAATCCGATTCTTAGCATCAAGTGCTTTCGTTGTGATTTTGTCTTCATTTGGGTGTTTTCCTCCCCGATCTATCCCGCGGGTAGATTGCATAGGATGTTCTTGTAGCCGTGGTGGCTAGAAGTGCATACCCGATCTACCAAACGTTTTCAACTTGATCTTCTTGAACCCGCCGAGTTGTACCAACCCGTAAGATTACCCCCCGTAGTGACAGTACGGTAAAGGAGAAAAACGGGAGTCCTCGGAGTCGGAACGGGAGCCATGCTTTTAATGAGATTCGTTTTTCTACATTCTTCTTTACATTGGAACTTCAACAAAAGACCCGATCCAATCTCTAGATTGGTTCTCCCCTCTCTTTCTCTTGCTACCTCCGGTGTGCGGTAGACTAGATGAGTTTTGATGATGATCTAGTAGATTAGATGCAAAAACAACCTCTTGAGATCAAAGCTTTTCCGCTTATTAGATTGGATCTTGCGTTACACATTGTTCCACGGATTTGATACCTTGGGTTCACACTTAAGGGAAGAAGGGTCCCTTGACTACGACGGAGGACTTGTCCGCTTGCAAGTCCAAACAAAATTGGATACGCATTTACACCGTCAACAAGCTACCTAGAAATAAAAGTATTTCTAAATAATGAAAGAATGGAAATACATACCTAGTACATTTTCTGTACGTCTATTATTTTCTTTATGAGCATATATTTTATAAACTATATGTACAAGTAAAATTCAATTTTATGAAAAATAAGAAAATAAGAGAATGCTTACATTTATTCTATATAAAAATAAAAAACATACTTAACAAAAGAATTTAATCTTCTATTTCCTCCGATAGCTACCTAGAATAAAATCATTTCTAAACGATGAAAGAATGGAAATACCTAGTACATTTTCTGTATGTCTTCCTTTATGAGCATATATTTTATAAACTATGTATATGTACAAGAAAAATTCAATATTATGAAAAAACAAGAAAAAAAGAGAATGCTTATCAATACAAATTTAATGAAAGAAGGAACAATGTAAGTACCATCCTAACTACATTTTCACGTGTATATACAAAATCTCATCTCTCTAATTTAAGCTCCTCCTACCTAGCTACAAATTAACATTTCTATTTTCTCCATCTCTAAACCATAAAACAAAATTTAATCACAACAAATGAAGGGAGGATGAAGATTCAAACCTTGACAACACTTTGGAGGAGAGAAATCTTCACAAACTAATGAAGAAAAAAATCGCAGCACCACCCTAGGCTTGAGTCGCCATGGAGGGGGAGGAGCTTGAGCTCGCGGGTGAGTGGTACGGTGAATGGCTCGGGTGGCAGGAGGAAGAAGGAGGTACGGTGCTTATATGGATGTCGGCCATTAGTCCCGGCTGGTGTTACGAGCCGAGACTAAAGGGGTACCTTTTAGTCTCGGCTCGTAACACCAGCCGGGACTAAAGACCGGGGGCAATTATTGCCGGATAGAGCCGTTGGGAGCCCCTTTTTGTCACGGTTGGTAATACCAACCGGGACTAAAGGGGGGCCGGCTACAGCCGCCATTTCGGACCATGTCGACGAAAGGTCTTTAGTCCCGGCTCCAAAGTTGAACCGGGACTAAAGGCCCGAACCAAAGCCTCGCTCTCTACCAGTGTGCGTTACTGTATCAACCAACCTTGACTAGGATTCTACTCGTCGTAGTAGCTCATCTTCATTCAACATCAAGTACTGTACGTACGTACGTAGCTTGGACTATACGACGGCACACCAAGCTCATCTCTTCTGTTGTGTCGTCCGCCGTGCCGTGCCTCGCATTGTCCTTTCTATCGCCTACTAGCTTCTACCTCTTCCTTCTCTGGGCATCTCCCTCCCGTGCTTGACCTCTCTCTGTTTCTTACTGAAGAACATGCTTGACCCTCTCTAGCTCGATCTCTGCATGTAGTCGTCCATCTGTACTACAAAAAGGGAGAAGAACCGTGGAACAAGAGTGTTACTTATCTCCTGGTAGCTAGCTCGTTTCAATTCAAGCAGGGTGCAGGTCGGAAAAGAGGTGAAAAGCTAGGGGATATGCCTGGCTCCCAGCTGTATGCCACTCGCGTAGCTGCCACCTGCCAGCGCTAGTTCTCCCCAGCTGCGTGCGGGCGTGTGTACGGCGGTTGCTGGCTCTACTGCGGATGGCGTGCGAGGAGCCAAGCATGACCATCTCTCTCTCTCTCTCTAGATTATTAGAGCAACAAAGCCTGCTGCTTCACGAAATGTTTTCATATAAAGCTTTCTTTTTGGGGTATCAGTTATGTACATTATCTATGCAGACGCTCCTGGAGACCTGGACGAGAGTTTAATTTGGCGACTCGCAGTCGCAGGTGCATGGCTCTCTTCAGTCTTCATCCGTCGTCGAGCATCCGCTGCGCTGCGCACAAGGAGGAGGATCCGGCCGGGTGCGGTGCCCCAGTCAACAAAATTTTGTTCCGGAGCAAATTAAAGCCAGGCAGAGCAGCGCGAGCAGATGAAAGATTCGCAATGTCAGGGCATGTGTGATGCATGCGTGCAGCGCCAAGGTGTCCCTGCATTGATCGGAAGTGTCAATGCAATGCAATGTGTAAATGTCGGGTATATATACGTTGCTACTTGCTAGCGTAGCTACAACGTACTATATCATACTATGTACACGTACGCGCTTGAGATTTATTTGTGAGTTGACATTGTTACCATATCAGACGGTTCAATTCAATTGGTACGTAGTACTCCATGTTGCGTCTGTGCTAGCTAGCTCTAAGAGCGTAATCAAGCTCACCTTTTTTTTTGTACATGTACAACTAACACTACCCGAATGCACATTAATTTGGATGTAGTATGCATACGTGTGTACCTTCTTTTAATTTTTGGAGTAAAACACAAGAGTACCGGGCATGATGAGATTTTATATATGGAGGGGCGACAATACATAGCGAGAAGCAGTGCCAAGCAAGTCGACGTGTTACTTGCTGTTGTTACGCAACCCACAGCATGCATGCAACCGTCCAACGCGACTACGGCGGAGTAATAGAGGTTTTTTTTATGGAGGCCCTGCTGGTTGCGCAGCGCGCAGCCCACGAGCGCCTCCGCATGCAGCTGCTTCAGGGCGAAGCCCGTCAGCGGGCCCACACGGAAAACCTCCCGGTCCGGCACCCACGAGGGGCGGGCAACGCACACACGACGGACGCACCAAGCACAAAAAAATAAAAAGCCATATGACTTGTGAGAGATATCGATCATCCACGGTACAAGAAAAATACACGTACGCAAACCGTTCGCCCCTTCGTTCACAACGTACGCGGTACACACACGAGGGGCGGATGGGCTCGCCCTTTCGTTCACAGAAAAATAAAAAAGACAAGAAAAACATATGGCTACATGTCTTTTTTTTTTAAATTACACGGTACAACGCAGACGCTCACACATGCACACTCACCCCTATGAATACACGTACGCAAACCCTACCTCTATGAGCACCTCCGAAGGACTGAGCACCGGCAGATCTGGAGATCCCGAAGTCACCAATGGCGTCTCGTCGTCGACCTGAACGTCGCTTACCACTTAACGCATAATGCCGGTAAATTCTGGAAAATCCAGAAAAATGTGCGAGCACCACTACAAGCCCAATCACGGCTACATGTCTTTTGTCCTCATTTCATTTTTTTTCTTTTTTTTCGAGAATACGCAGGAGAGCTGCGTATCTTTGTATTAAGAAGAAATAAATGTTCTGTTACAACGCGGGCCAGCCGGTCTCACGCACACGGAGTTACAACTCTAGAAATTATACGGCAAAGAAAACAACCTAAACCCTTTCGGGAGTGACCACTTGACTCAACAAGCGTTGTTGACCTGCCTAACCGCGGCCATGAAGTCCGCGTCAGAGAGAGCTCGCGCCGCCGGGAAGATGTCGCGAAAGGCGCCGAAATACTCCTCGTCGACCGGTCCAGTGAAAACCTCAGCGAGGCCCGCGTCTGCAGCAGTAGCTGTAACAGACGCAGCCTGGGGGTCGTCGGTAGGGCACTGTCCCAACTTGCCCAACTTACGCATGAGCAGCACCTCACCTTTCTTGGAGGCGCAGACTGTGGAGTTCATGGTTTGCTTGGCGAGCCTGCTACTCCGGCGAACGGCCGAGGCGGTGGAGGGGGATGGTGCGACCGGTATTGTTGCTAGCGGTACCTGCAGCGCTAGGCGGACGCTAGCCAGGAAGGTCGTGGTGGCAACCTTGGCAGCTTCAAGGTCGTTGTTGGGCTGAATTCGAGCCTGCTTCGAGGGAGTCGCGACATGGTCCTGACGAGTTCTCCTCGGCGGCCTGGGTGTGTCAGGTACATAGCCCAGCGCGAGTTCAACGACCGGCTCGCTGAACGTACCCACTCGGCTTGGGTGAATCCCTCCCTCGGCTTCCAACTCGGCTGGCAGAGAAGGGTCAACAGCTGGGGCAGGGGACTGCAGGGCGGCAGTGGCCGGGGGCCGTGCCGCGTCACTGCGAGGTCGTCGCCGGTAGGTCTTGAGCGGCGTTGTGGCAGTGGTGAAGGGCATTGGAGTGGCGTGCGGCGTGATTTTCCTTGGAGATGGCGCTCGAGCTTCAAACAGCATCGGGTCCTCGGAAGGGATCGGCATGGAGGGACGGGATGGGAGCTGTGATTCGAAGGACACCAGCTCGGAGCAGGCCGACCTGCTGCCCACTTCGGCCACCTCCGCCGCCGCAGTGGAGGCAACCGACGGAGACGCCTGCGAGGTTGTTGACGCCGCATCCTTGGTTTGTTGCGTGGAGAAGATAACCAGGAAGCACTCCGGCGCCAAGCGATGGACGGAGATGTTGTCGACATGGGCGTCGGGGAGGGCGGAGATGGCGTGACGGGCGGCCTCGATGGAGCGATGCAGAGGACGCCCGAGCGGGGGCTCATCTTCAGAGACCAGCAACCGGTCCTCTGGTGCGGGCGGTGGAGAGTGCGGTGGAATTTGCGGCTCGCCGGACAGACTGGCGTCGAGGAGCCGAGCCGTGCGGGTGGGGGTGCGCCCTCTGCCACCAGTGGTCGGGCGGGGAGGCGAGGTTGGCCGCACCGGTGAGGAAGAACCTGTGGCGCTGCGCAGACGCTTGCAGTTCCGAGCAAGGTGCCCGAACCCACAGCAATGGAAGCAACACGCCGGACGCGAGCATGTCGCCACCAAGTGCTTGTAGGACAAGCAGTTGAGGCAGCGCCCGACGAACGTAGCGGGGATGTGAGGAGGGACAAGTGGAGGCTGCCGCTCGCATTGCGCCCGGCGCTGGCGGCGCCTACGGCTGGACCGCTTGCCACGGACCTCGATGAAGCCATCGGCGTCGACCCGCGGAGGGCTGGCCTCCCGTCCAGCACTGACCACGACGGACCGGATGCGACGGGTCGTCGGGTGCGGACCTCCATGAGTCTCAGGTCGGAGAGGAAGCCCATGGATCAACTGCGTCTGGCCGCGGCGCCGTTTTCGGTGGCGGCCAGAGCGAGCGTCGGCGAGTGGCCCGAGGCGGTCGTGGACTGGCCGTCGAGCCTAGGTGGAGGGGCGGGTCGTCGCCGTGGACACCGGCGCCGTCCGCAGCAATGCGTCACGGTAGGAGGCGCGGGGGAGGAGCTGCGGAGAGGAGAGGCTTCGTGTCCGGTGTCGCCGGGCTGTGGCGTGTCGTCTCGCCACCGGAGTCGCTTGCCCCGCCCACCCGAGGTGCCGCTCGGGAAGAACGGCGCCGCGTCGGGGGAGGGGGTGGAAGGGGAGGGAGGGGGAGATGCATGGCCGGGAGAGGTGGTCGCCGGCGTCAGGTCGGAGGGGGCGGTGGGAGCTTGAGCGGCTACGGCGGCAGCCGGCGCGGGAGAGGCCCCGGACCCGCCCAGATCTAGGGTTCCGGGAGCCATGGATGGGTGGGGAGGAGGAGGAGGAGTGGAGAGGAGGGGCGGCGGGCGAGCGCCGGCCGGCGGTCACGGCCACCGGCGGGAGGCCTCGGCGGAGGGGCTAGTCCGGCGGCGGGCGGACACCAGCGTCGCCATGGGAGTCGCCCGCTCGGGTCTGCTCGTCCAGCGCTGCCCAATCAGGTCTGTGATTGCTCCAAAATATTTTATTTTTTTCACTTTCCCTTTATTCTTTTACATGGAAACAGTCCTTGAGTTCAAAGTGTTGGGCTACTATGTTCTTCAGATGAACTACTCCAGCTTATTGGTTGAAACCACAGTGCTGGAGTGAGTGGAAAGATATCTGTCTATCTAGAATTAGGGCATTCTCATCGCTTCTTAAATTATGTGGCATCAAACCCTGCTCCACAGACACACCCCCCTGAAAGCCTGTGACACCTTTGTCAAATCATCAACCCGACAACCCGTTGCCACAAATCTGGGTCCTTGTACCCATCGGTTGGCAAAACTAGACAGGTGGATGGTTTTAAAATGGAAGGCCGGATGACATCTGCAGCAAATAAACAGAGATGAGAAGTGTACAGGACTTGAAGAACTTGCACATAACCTAACTAATTCTAAGCTTCATAAGTAATTAATGCTGGATTGCAAATTGGTAATCACTTACACTCAAAATAAATCTCAGATTTTGTCCCGACGCCCTCCATTCTCAAATCACTCTGTTGCTTCCTTGAAACTATGATGAGCCTAGCTAGATTCACCCATGAACAAAATGCATATGGAAGAGGTGCTGAGAAGTGAAGCGAGGAAGTAGCATATATATGTGGGTATGCGAGCATGGATGGCTGAGTTAAGTAGAGGGCGCAAGAGGTACTACATGATAGATGGATGAGAGCAATGGAGGAGCAGTTGAAGAAGCATATGGCATACTCAATTCTCATGTGCTTTGTTTTCAAAGCAGGGACTGACATGAGCATAACTTGTAGCAACCACAAGTCCACAACAATATGTAATGACCAATGAAATTCGATGTTTTTTAACTAAATGAAATTCAATCTCATTGATAATGTTTGCGATAATGTGCGCAAGAGAGATAGCTGAAGCATAACTGTTGTTCTCGGCATGGTTTGTTCGGATCCCGTTACTAACTAAATTGTCACCATGCTAATAAGCTAGCATAACTGTGGTTCGACATGCATGATAATGTATGCAAATGTGCTGGCCATTTTTTCACGTATAGCAGCGCATCCCGTCCCCCGCGTCGCTCCTCTCGGGGCGACTCGGGCGGATACGAGGCCCCCCGCACCGCCACCCCCTCGCACGCCGCCACTCCTCGCCGCTGCCTGAGTGGCCGCCAGATGCCCGTGCGGCCGCAAGGAAGGTGGCGGCGAGGCCCCACCTCCCTCCTCCTCTCCTTTCCCTCCTCGCGACTCACTTTGGTGGCTCCTCCTCCTCCATGGCCGCGGCGGCGGACTCCGGCCGGCCACGCCCTGATCCGTCCTTGGGGTGGCCGGATCCGCACCCTAGGGGCCCGGATCTGCTCCTTAAGGCCTCGACGGGTCGACGGCCGTTCGGTGGTGGCGGCGGCAGTGGTGGGGCCCGGCTTGCGGCCTGGTTAGCTGCGGAACGGGGTCCTCGGCCTGTGCCGCGTCCACGGCGGCGGTCGCGGCCGACGCACGGGGCGGCTTGGCTGTGGTGGCCCGTGTCCACGGCGGCGGTGGCTGCCTCCGGTCGGCCGCACCCAGGTCCGCCCATGGGGTGGTCGGTTCCGGGGCCCTGCTCGCGACGGCGGATTCGGCTTGGATGGTGTTGGCGGCGTCGTGGTGGCGCGGCTGGCGGCGGCTTGTTTGGGCGGGTGCTTGTCACGTCGTGGTGGCGTGGCGGGCAGTGGCCGGACGACGGTGCACTAGGGATGCCTCGGTGGTGTTTCTCGTTGTGCTGGGCCGTCTTCTCAGGCAGCGTTCTTCCGCGCTTCAGGGATGAAGCGGGGGAAACCCTTCCTTTCTCGGGACAACGTCAATGGCGCCCCCGGCGTCATGCCCTTCCTGGAGGTGACGTTGAGCTTCCTCGGCGGGAGACTGCTGCTTGGGGTCCTCCGGCTTGTGCTTCGCGTTGTGCCGGGTGAGAGTGCTTCTTCCTTTCGTTTCTTTGTGGAAAAAAAGAAAAAAATGAAAAAAAAGAAAGTAGGTAGTAGTTTCTCCTTTGAGCCGGGGAGAAGAAGAAGAGAGGTCTAGTTTCTTGGCTGTGTATGATGGCTCGTGTCGACGGCGGAACAGAGTTGTAGAGTCCCGGGTCGACGTTCCAATCCGACTGGACCGATCCTTTGAAGTTGTTTGAGTTGATCGTGTCGATGTCCCAATCCGACCGATGAGTTGTTGAGTTGAGCGGTGCGTGTTGAGGTCCCAATCCAACCCACCGAAGTGCCTAGTTGTATGGTCTGCGGACCAGAGTCATTCGGGGTTCTGTGCTCCACTAGTTGTGCGGTCGATCGACCGGAGTTGTATGGTTTTCAGGTCCGGTTTTCCTTATAAACTGGGTCAACTCTCTTCTTCTAATAAAAATTCGGGAAAGCATGAACTTGCACCGTCCGTTAAAAAAAATAATGTAAATGTGCTTGATTTAGTGAGCTGAAACTATATCTCATCAACAGACATTTCAATTCAGTTTGGGCATGTATGTATGTATGTGTGCTCGAAGCCTCGAACCATACAATTAAGTGTTGACACACGCATATCACTACTTTTTTTTTTGCAGGATACACACGTCTAGCTTTGAAGCCCTGCTTACTGGTTGGGATCACCCGGTGGCGCTCGATATATCATTGCCTCTGCTCTCAATCTGCAACCTTGAGCTCTCCCTCAGCTCTGCTAGCCCAAAGATTTCCCTCTGCCAACGACTTTGTCATCCTGTGTTAACAAAATTTAATTAGTAGGCATCCTTAAATAAAGCAAGGGTAGTAATTGGTATCGTGAAACCAAAAGAGAGAAGGGAGAGATCACCGTCACGCACCTCCTGCCCTCTTTGAACTGCTAGCCTCTTTGCCTACGAAATCTGGCTTGGTCCTCGCGTTATTTGGTTGCGAGATCCCACGATGTGGAGGCTTTTGCAAGGCAAGGCCAGAAACTCCCCTACAGCAAATTAAACGGAGATGATAAGCGTGCAAGATGACTTTGATGCATTCTGCACAGACAAGAAGTCTTCAAAAATTCCATGGTAGTGTTGGATCGTATTGACTTACTTCGGTCGCAAATCTCAGAATCCGTCCTGGTGGCCCCCGTTTCCAAACAACTTCGTTGCCTCACTAGTCACTACCCATCCACGCCATGCATTATGTGAACAGCTAGCCCGTTCTTCTTGTAGCTCGCTCATCGTATCTCTATTGCCGCTCTCTGATCTTTTGGTACCACCGTTCAACTCAGATATAGAGAGTTTCAGGCACTAGCTATTAGCTACTGTAGAATATACGTGTTTGAGAGCATGGTCGTAAAAGTAGGAGCTGGCATATAATTAAGTAGTAGAGTCTTCGGTATCATGTTACTACGTGGTAGATGCATGGTTACGTGTTATTATTTATGCATACGAGAGTATCGGAGTTGTAGTTGGAGAAGTATACTCAAATCCCCCAGTTTTCAGAGCTTGGACCGACAAGGGCATCAATTCTGACATAGGAGTATGCAGTACCAACAAGATGTATAAATTAAATGAAAGTAGATCTCAATGATAATGTTGTGGTAATGCGATGTAATTATGTCCACATCCTTGTCAATAAGTATATGGTGATATGCTACTAAATTCTTCCTTTTTGGTTTTGATTTTTTCTCGAATACGCACGCAACATATCATTGCATTAAGGCGAAAAAGAAATGGGTACAGTGTTTAGTTACGATTCAAATTGAACGGACTTCAGATGAACACAAACTAGCGAGCCGAAAGAAATACTCCAACATGACAATCTAGACGATTGGCTTTTGTTTGGAATTTCAAAATATGGTTTCATGGTCATTAGCTTATTAAGATGTGAAATTCTCCTGGTGTCAGCAGTGTCCCCGACAATTTGTCCTTGCCTACCAAGCAGTGCAACTTCATCTGACGCATCCTGAAAGCTTATGACCGAGAATGGCAGTTTACAAGCAAGTTGATTAATGTGGAAATATGCGTTTGTTCCTGAAAAAACGCGACAGCCGACAGCATTATAATTAGACCCTCTGCAAAAATGGTTTTTATCATCTCCCTACTCATTGACTAGAGTAGACAGAGGCATAGCGCGTCGTAGAATCACGAAAGAGAAGTGCAAGGTGAGAATGATATGATCACTTACATATTGTCTCGCACCATCTCAAACTCTGCATCCTTGTACGGGCGCGGGCTTGCACAATGTGTCTTCTCAGAGCAGATCAAGTATGGCGAGCATCACCTGGTGACGGCACGTTGAATTTTGCGTGCAGCAAGAGCAGGAGCAACACCTAGCGAGGAAAACGATGCGTGCGTAAGCAAAAGCTCCCAAGAGATCGATGCTTTGCTAGCTCAATTCAACTGTCAAAATACTAGCTCTATCCCAGTACTCACTCTTGTCGCGAATCTCAGAATTTGTCCTGATGCCCCTCATTCTCAGATCGATGTGTTGTTAATTTCCTCAGCTATGCTGATAAACCTAGCTTCAGTCGTCAAGAATATGCATGTGCACAGCCTGTTCTAACTCACAGAGTGGATATGAATACAATGGCTAAGAAGTGAAGTGAGGACGTCAAATATGTTTGCACACGAGCATGGCCGGGTGAGTTAAGTGGGGGTAACGAGTTAGAGTTGCCGGTATCTCAAGTTACTATGGGTATGATTATTAGATGTTATGAGAGTTGTTGAAGAAACATACTCAATAATGCCTTGTTTCAGAGCAGGACTGTCACAGGTATGAATTTCGACATCGATCAAGAATGTCCCAACTCCCAATCTGATAAATCGGTCCAGACAGGTTTATTTATTGATAGGATGCTAACAAAAAGAAGGTCTTCATCATAATTTTGTGGTAATGCAAAGGTGTGTGTGCGGGGGGTGGGTGGGTGGGGGGGGGTGCAGAAGGCAGTTGGGTCATGTATTTATCAACATTCAAGAAGCAATGAGTATGGTCATAACTATACATGGCCAAACGGGCGGCCCGTCCTAGCCCGGCCTGTATTGGCCCGACCTAATTATCGTGCCAGGCCAGGCCGCCCGGCAGGCCGACCTTTCAGCCCAGGCTCGGCCTCTTTGTTTCCTACGCAGGCCGGGCCGACCCGTTAGCCTGCCAAGCTAAACAGGCCGGGCAACCCATCAGCCCACCAAAGATAAAATCTCTTTTTTCCCCACTTCACCGACTGCAGCCCTGCAGCCTGCAGGGCGCACCGCGCACGCAAACAGGCGGAGCCGCCGCCGACGCGCCGGTGGACGGCAAGGAGGGCGGGCGGGAAGTGTTGAGGCGGCCAGGCGAAGACTGGCTGAGGCGAGCCGCCGCCCGCCGGCGAGCGGCGAGGCGGGGGAGCCGGGGAGGCGGCGAGGCTGGGGAGGCGGCGGGGAGACCGGGAGATGCCGAGATGGAATCACCGACCGACGATCGCGGAAGGCATACACAGAGAGAGAGAGACGACGCACGACGGGGAGGTCGGGAGGCGAGGAGGCCGGGCGGGCGGTTGCGGCGGCGGCACCGCCTGCGCAAGGGCGCGAGGCCGAGGCAGACTCAGGGGAAGGATGAGGGTTAGGTTAGGCCGGGCCGCCGGGGTGGGAGGGTGTTTGTTTATGCGGGCTGGTAAACGGGCCGCACCTTATACAGGCCGGGCCGCGTGCCGCCCGGCAGGCCGAACTTCCGGCCCAGGTCCGGCCTGCGACATCAGGCCGTGTCGGCCCGGCCTACAACTGTTTCGTGCCAGGCCGTGCTTGGGCCGGGCCAAAACAGGCCGGGCCTCGTGCCGCCCGTTTAGCCCGACCCATTTGGCCATCTATAGTCATAACTCATATGCATTCCTCCCTATAATATTTTTCTAAGTACCAACATGATTTGTAGTATAATTCCATCTTTCCCTACAATTTCTGAACTTGCCTACAATGTAATCCCCCACGAACTCATCAGTCATTATCCACAGTGTTTGTAACTAGTGAATCAAATGTATTTATCACGGTTGGCCATTTATGCAAAGACATTGCTGTAGTGGCTGCGGTGAATGGAACAGTAGCTGCCTATCAGCTCATGGCTTTTTAAAACTGTGTCATTGCCGAGGCTGCTCTGCATCAAGCTGCAATTTTACATTCTGCTTTTGCCGCTCTTATTTTCACCAAGCATGCGTACGAGCAGGCAATAGTATGCATACATGCATCGCACCACAGATTCTGAAAGAATCCCGTTAGCGCTCATCGCCTCTCCTTCTTCGAGAGCTCTCCATCTGCACCGGCACGACAACTTAACGAGGACTGCTTCTGATTCTTCAAGCTTGAGAAGTTCCTCTGATAGCTTCTTTAGGCAATTCTGTTAAGACAGTTTGCGATCCTTCAGTAAAAGCATGGGTAATAATTCCTATCATGAAAGAAAAGGAAGAGGAGATCGCCATCACGCACCTCTTGTCCTCTTGGAGCAACGAGCCTACGGATCATCCAGCCATTGCTCAATCCTTCTGCTACCTGGTTGCCCACCCAATGTACATAGAGGGTTTTGCAAGGTAAGACCAAGAAAACCCTGCAACACATACAGAGATGACGATCATGTAAGACCTAAAGATCTTATGCATAATTCACAAACTACAAATTTCGTAACACTGGATTGGGATTTCGTAATCACTCACTTTGGTTGCGCATCCCAGGAGTCGTCCTGATGCCCTCCATTCTCAAATCGCCTTGTTGCTTCCTCAGCTATGACCATGTCCCAGGCTTCTTTCATCCATCAACAGGACATGCATGTGCACAGAGTTTCACATCGCCGTTGCCCCTCACCTTTAGTGTAGTTCAACTTGTATATTTTCAGAGTTTCAGACCAACACTGGGAATGAAGTACCAATGATTTGTTTCTACAGTCACTGAAGCGATGGAGTAGAATATATATTATATATATATACCTCATGCATGGTCGATTGAGTTTAGACGTTTAGTAGTAGGGGACAGAGTTGTAGAGTTGTTGATATCCATTACTATTTCCCACGTGGTAAGATGGTTAGACGTTGTTATAAATTATGATAGTGTCACTGTGTCGCCATATCGAGGCTGCTGAGGGTGGTGAACTCCAGTCAGCGTGTGGCGGCTCTATGGTAAATATCGATAGGGTAGGGTGCACTAACATTTTCGGTCCAACCGACCAAGACCCTGTTCGTTTGGCTTATCAGGCACCAGCCAGCAGTACTTTTCTCTCAGAACAAACCAGCCACCAGCAACCAGCCAGCAGTACTTTTCTCTCAGAACAAATCAGCATCAGCCACCAGCCAAACGAACATGCCCCAAAGCTCGCCGTCGTGCCGCCGCGTAGTTTCGCTAAGGTGTTCCTTTCCTAGCTGCGGCTACAGGGCGACTTGCGCTGCCTGTTGTTCGTTGCTGTTGGATTTCAACCCAACACTCATTAAAATAGGTGTACATACATTTTTAATTTTGTTCCTAAATATAAATTATCATATTATATGACTTTTATCTCGTTGAAACTAACAATCCTATTTTTTTTATGTTTTCAAGTTGTGTTTCTTTAAATATATTTTAACTTTCTGACTAAAATAAATGTTACACGGATCACCATATATTTTGAGTGATGTCATGGTAACTTCCAAACTTTTCTGATAAAAAAATTATCGGTTGGTTATTTTTGTCAAAAATTTAGTAAATCACAAAGTAGTTACACTAGCCAAATAAGAAACATAACCAATACTTTTATAATAACTCGTAAAAATGTTCACTTTCTTTTTATGCACCGATGATATTTTTTGTTAAAAAATCATTTATCTAGAACTATCATTAAATTGAAAAAAATCTTTACAATATTTTATATTATTTTGAAAGATGTGTATATCTATTTGATTTACATGACATGTAAAAATTATTATTCACAAAGTAAACATATTTTTCAGGTAAAATTACATATCATGTTAATGTAATACTTTAGAAAACAAATACTAAACATTCATATCACATTAAGACTAATTGTGCTTGTTGCATGCTCTGCTCTTGTTTCCATCTATTGACGCCATCTCTGCCATGCACCGCCTGTGCTTGTTGTGCTTGTTGCAGTATCTTGTGCACATCGTCCCGTCGCGGCTGCCCGTGCTCATTGCTAGCGCACATTCCTACCTAGTTCACGACCGTGGATTATTGATGTCATCTATCTCCGCAGAGTGCTACTCGCACTTACCACAATACCCTTTAGCTACTAACTTTGGGAAAGAAGAAGAAATAAAAAATTAACATTTCAAAAATGTTGCTATTTGTTTTAAAAATGTTGAATTTATTATATTCATATGTAGTTTACAGAAAATATTGAGTGTGCTACTAATATTAATGTTTATCATGTTATTTTCGAATGTTATCATGACTTTAAAGTTATGAAATTTGTTAGGTTAAAATATTAATTAATTTTAGATTCTTAGGCTAATATAATTGATCAGTTTTAAAATATGGAGTCCTTTTCTATTATTTCCACACTACATCACACTTATGCATCAAGCAGGTGCTACATTCCGTATTCGTTAAGTACTCAATACGTATCCTAAAGTATTCGAAATAAAAATAAATGTTGATACATGACGTGTCAGGACGATTTTTCGATACAATCCAGCCCAACATGGTCGGTCCGTGATCAAGATTTTTTGTACATCTCAGTTGCCCTTCTGATCCTTAACTTGATGAGCACACGATCCATTTCCGTCTCCTACAGTCTCCTCTTCCCCCTACAACCCACCACCTTCTTTCTCTTCGCGACCTCAACGCGTGTCCCTTGCCCACTTGTAGCTCGAGTCTTTACCACGACTTCCTTTTCTTTTTTAAAGCGACGAGTTGCGCTGTCCGTTGTTCATTAAAAATGATAAGGTGAAGCGAGACGAGCCAATCTTTTTCAGACGTGTAGGCAATGCAACCTCTTAGCAGCAAGGAAGCAAACCATGGCAGCAGAAAGTGGAGGGAAATGAAAAGAAAGAAGAAGAAGAAAAGAAAAGAAAAGACTCGACTGGGTCAGCCCACTGGTCAGCCCACGTACCCCTGCCCTAGCTCGCTCGTCTCTCTCCCTCCCTCCTCAAGCAGCGCCGCAGCCACCCGCTCTCTCTCTCTTCCTCAATCTCCCTTTCCTCCCTCTCTCTGTGCCCCGTTGACACTGCGGCGGCGGCGGTGGCGGGAGCCCTGCGCTGGAGCCGGAGGAGGACGTGGGGCTGCGGGTGGGGGAGCAGGGAGGAGCGCGGCGGCGGCGAGTGGAGGTAGAAGAGCGCCGAGGCGCGGTGGGGTCTATTTCCCCTCCATTCTTCCCCTCCCTCACTCTCTCTTGCTGCTTTTTAGCTAGGCGACCAGGACGCCCACGATTGTTGGAGCGCCTGGAAGCCTAGGCGAAGCCTTTGAAACCCTTCGTCGAGCGACGGGCGCTTGGCCAGCAACGAACATCCGACAGGGGTATGCCTGCCTACTCCCCTCCCTTCCCATCCCGCTGCGCGAAATCAAACACCCAAACCCCTAACGTGTGGTATTATTCGGATCTGACCATGATTTTACCTACTTAATTCGATCCCTTTTGCAACAGCTATTCATGTCCTGTACTAGAGGTCCGCCCCTGGCTTCAAGCGGCACTCTATCCCTATTATATTCCTATAATGAATAGTTTCCTCCATTTCAGACTGCTATGTTATGTAATCGAACTGCAGTGGGCTGCTATTTCCCCATGCTGAAAATTTTTTGTGTTTTTTTTTGTTTTGATTTGTGAAATTAATTCGTGTAACAGGGGAAATGGTTGAGTATCTCTTCGACGAGAACTTCAGTGTGAGCAGGCTCGATCCTGATGGCAAGAAGTTTGACAAAGGTAATTTATCGCTGGCTTTATTTTCTACAGTAATCTTAGTCCACCATGTGCTTTCCTGTTCCAGTTCTGTGAATATATCCTGTAAGTGGTTGTTAGTGATTGCTTACTTTGCTCTATGTTATGCAGTCCTTTTGAGTGCTTGAAACATGAGTGTTCGGATTTCTCTTGCTTCAAATATGGGCTGATGTGGTGTTGTTTTTTCCCCATGTTGTGCATGGACAGTCACTCGCATCGAAGCTCATAACGAGCAAATGTACATGCAGCTAGATATTGCTACTGAGATCTATCCTATGGAAGTTGGCGTCAAATTCAACATGGTGTTAGCTCCTACTCTGAATCTGGATGGGACACCAGACACTGGCTACTACACACAGGTGATGCAATGAACCTAATTCCTCTCATAATTCGGCATAGTGACAATTTTGCAATGGAAATACATATCTAATGTGCTCTAGGTGCCACGATATGTTTCTTTGTTTCTTTTGACTTGTCTTCTGTGAGATGGATTTTATTGGATTAGTAATATGATTCCATTCCTTTCATTCAGGCTGGAAGGAAAACACTTGCTGACAACTTCGAGTATGTCATGCACGGAAAGCTTTACAAGATCTCAGACGACAGTTCCACCAGTTCATCTACTAAAGTGTATGTCTTCTTTAAACTTTGACGACTATTCTGTGTATGATGCTACATCATTGTTTTTGCACTAGAGCATGAATGTTGTTAAACATGTATGATGCTACTTTTTTTTTGCCACTCTACTGAAAACAGCAATGAAATTACAATCATGAATGTTTTTAGGAACCGAAATTGATTATAGCTAGCAGCTGTAACAGAGGCCTCCAGTAGATTGGCACACAGGGCCTTCTGACTGGGGGTTTTGACAAAAAAGCTAGACCTTACACCCATCAGTTTTAACAGCAATATAAAATCATGCAAAGGTTTCACATAGTCCACACCATTTTATGAAATGGAATCTAGCATTCCTGGGTCCACTGTGTAAGGTCAAGCATCATTTGTTTATTATCCTGCTCATACATTTCTCAAACATCAACACCAATGACCTTGTGATTATTTTGTAGCTGAGATTTAATAGGCAAATAGTCCTTTATTGCTGAATTTTCGCCGCTTCTTTCAGTTTTGGGATTAAGGTGAACCACATAGTTCAGCCTGCCAACATCTAGTTTGTGTGCACTAAGATCTGTAAACAGCTGTAGAAGATCTTTTTTAATCACCTCCCAACAGGATTGAAAAAATTCTATTGGCATATGGTCAGGGCTGGGAGTTGTTTCTTCTTCCATTGAGAACATGCATTTTTTATCTCTTCAGTAAAAGTTTTGGTGAGGAAGTCATTTTCTTCTTGAGAAACCTTTTCAGTATGATCCCAACATACAGGATCCAATTTGAATACTGGGTTATCAGAAGGCCCAAAGAGATTTTTATAGTAACTTGTTGCACCGTTTAAAATATTCTCATCCCCTTCAATGGTCCCCCATTGCGTTCTAAACCGAAAATAGTGTTTTTGCTTTTCTCACCATTAGTGAGCAATTCATCTTGAAGCAGGCGTTTATATTTTTTAGTTTGGCCTTTTAAATTTAATCCCCAACCTTTCCAGATTTATTTATTCTGTTTAGCTTAATGCACCATTTTTCCAACACGTCTTTGGCTACCACTTGTCTATCCCAGATCTCTCTTACTTTTTGGAGAAAGTCAGGGTGTTTGATCCAGGTAGTCTCAAAACAGAAGGTCTTGTTTTTTTTAACTTTTTAATGTTTCATCAAGTTTTTCCAGTGCGGATCTAAATGATTATTTGACCAAGTAAACATCCCCCATTCAAGGCAAGGTCTCTTAGTTTGTAGGTGTTGATAATCCAATTAAACATGTCAGTGAACCTATTACCATGAACAAATTTACTCTTTTCCTCACTAAATCTGAGGATATTAAAGTCCCCCTCCGACGGGGGCTTTTCGGTTTGAACAATGGAAGACAGTTTAACTGGGAATTGTCCCCTTTCCCCTCGTGTGCTGGCCCATATACTGCTGCTAGAACGAACTGTTTCATCGATTTTTATCAAGAACATTAGCTACTGTAGAAAACTCCCCCACTTGAAAGCTGATCACATTAAACTTTTCCATCTTAACACCAGAAAGGATCCCATCAGATCTGCCTCTAGAGGGCAACCAGTGCCAGGCAAAGTTCTTGTTTGGTTTGATTTGTCTAAGGAATTTATCTGAATATTTTTTCTGCATTGTTTCCTGGAAACCCACAAAATCAGCTTGGAACTCACGATGCTACATCATTTAGTGTTACACTGTTCTCTTTCCTTGTTCTGCATATTTTTCTGTGCCCTAAATTCATATATATGAACCGCTAAAGGTGATTGAGACCTACAATTGTACTGCCAAGTTACTAACATCGTGTGTAACTTATTAAAAGTTACAGAAATGTTCCTCAACATTAAGTTGGAACACGGATGATTGATCCCATAACAGTCTCTAAAGTACATAAATATGAGGATGCAAGTCATTTTTTCTTGTGATATATGTCTAATGTCTTGCCAATTCTTAGCAAGCAACTTACATGGTCTATTATATCCTGTTAAATTTGAATTTCTAAGATAGTCTGCTGATTAAGGTTTGTCTTAGATGAAAATTCTTCAGAGATATACATTGTGTTTGAAAGTAAAGTGTCTCAAGTTATACTGCCTTGGCTTGTGGCCATGTGAGCGTATATTGGTAATTGTTGAAGAAATCATGTCATTTGATCGATCATCGATGGAAGCTTCATGGGTTAGGTTTTACATACTAGTTGCTCTTGTTTAGCAGTCTCAAGCAAATCAAAATAATTGCAAGGTTACTGCACCCAAAGGAAGAAGAAAGATTATTTAAAGCGTAGTTACTTGAAGCAGTTTATTTTGTGAAAAAATTGAGTGCATGGCGTGTCTACATTTTGAACTTCATTCATCTTGTATAGCCCTAAGTTTGTCAGTGAGCAAAATTGTAATATAGATCGATGTGCGCACATTCTTGGCATACCCGAATCAATGTTTATTCAATTATTCCTCAGCTAACTGTTTGTTCCCAGTTTTTTATGTGCTACATTTTCTAACTCAATACCCTATACCCTCATTCCAGGGAGATCTATGCATCCTTTGGTGGCCTTCTGATGCTGCTTAGGTGTGATAGTTCCACTGCAGCTAACTTCGAGCTGGATCAGAGGCTTTTTCTTCTTATCAGGAAGGTGTAAAACTGGAAATGTATTGGCTACTTAAAATGCCGGTTGCCTTGTTGACTGTACCCAGCTTCCACCCAGTAGGCCAGTATGTACTCTCAGTGGTGGTATGACTTTGGTAGATATGACTTCTACCATGGAGTCACAAACGGTCGCTGCAGCCACCTTTGTTGACTGTACCCAGCTTCCACCCATAACATTATGTACTCTTCAGTTGTGGTATGGATTTGGTAGAAATGACTTGTATCATGGAGTTGCAAACAGTCGCTACAACCGAGCACTCTAGCCTGTGGTTGGTGGATTTGGTAGAAAGGACTTGTATTATGGTTGTTCTTCTATCTTTTGGTTTGTTACCCCGGGAATGCTATTTTCATATTGAATCGTTGATTCTAATCTGCGCACAAGGATGATACAGCAGGTTTGCTTCATATGATCTTTCGGTATCGTTGAGCCCTATCAGAGTTCAAAGAATTGGATCAAACGGGACAACCTTTGTATCTGTGAAACTTTACTCTCCTGCCATCCACAGAACGACTCCAGGAGCCATTGCCAAGAACGAAACGGCTTCGGTTGGAGATTGTGCTGGAGGCTGGAGCTGGGCCACCACTGCATCTCCAACCAAAGATTGAAGAGCTGGCAGCAAGGGTTTCTTGTTCTGGACCAAGAACAATCCCCATGGGAGCCTACTCATTGCACTTTTTTTTTTTTGAGAATGCCTACTCATTGCACCTAGGAGCAGAGCAGCTTGGCCGGCCGACTTTTACCGTGCCAAGCAATTGTCCTGGCGCCAGTGCAGCGTGAAAAATCGGAATGTTACCAGCACCTGCAAATTCTTGGTGGATTTTGTGCGTTTCGTCCTTCTACGGATATGGAACGCGTGGCATCTGAACTTTTGAATATCGGCCTTGAACACATTTTTGTGAACAACTCTGTCTGGCTCTCTCTCTCTCCGGTTTGATATATGCCAATAATATCAGGCTATGTTTAGTTTCTAGATTAATAACAAAACTCATTCTATAATCTCGGGTAAAAATCGCAAGACTAATCTAATGAATTTAATTATGTCATGAGTAAACAATACTGTGTTAAGTAAAAAAATATTTAACGATAAATTAATTAGATCATAATTACACGATGTGATTCGCATTGGTTGAACGAAGACTTTGTCCATCGCAAGACAGAGAGAGACGTCAACGCAGCATCAGCGTGTGGTCTGGCCTTTGGTGGACCGCGTCGGCGGCGCCGGCGCGTCGCAGGCAGCCAAGACTTTTTGCCCCGCCCGACCAACGCGCACAACCAATCCATGGCCGACACGTCACCACCCCACGGCCACGGGTTGCCTTGCCCGGTTGCCCGGCCACCGAAGGATCCTCTCCCCCGGATTCGAATCCCCCAACTCGCCGTCGCCGCCTCCAATTGCTTTCCTTTTCCCCAGCACGAAACGCCTCCCGATTTAACCCGCCTCCACCGGCCATCCTCCGCTCCGCTCCTCTACTTTCCTCGCTCCCAACTCGCCGCCGGAGCCACGCATTCCACCAGCTGCCACCACAGCCACGCTGTTCACCGCGTGCCTTCCACCGCCGGAGCGCATCGACGGCCGGCCCCGCGCGGGCGGTCGATCAGCACGCCATGGCGCGCCACCGCGGCGGTGGCGATCTCGTCCACCTGCTCCTGACGCTCCTCCTGGCCGCGGCGCTTCTCCTCGCCCCCGCCGCTGCCGCCGAGCCGGAGGCGGAAATGCCGCCGACCACGCCTGCGCAGGACGCGTCCGAAGACGCGGTGCAGCAGCAGCAGCAGCACCTCCTACCGCGCCGCCCTCTCGTCATCGAGCTCCCGTCGGAAGCCGCATCCGAGCTTGACGGCGTCGGCGAGGGCTCGGGCGACGAGTTCCCGCCGGAGGTGCGGTGCACGAGCTGGCGGCTCGCGGCGGAGGCCAACAACCTGGCGCCGTGGCGGGCGGTGCCGGCGGAGTGCGCGGCGCACGTGCGGGACTACGTCACGGGCGCCGCCGGGCGGGAGTCGGCCGCCTACGCGCGCGCCGCGCCGCTCGGGGACGACGGCCGCGACGCCTGGATCTTCGACGTCGACGAGACGCTGCTGTCCAACCTCCCCTACTACGCCGACCACGGATACGGGTGAGCTTCCTTTCCCCTCCGCCTCTCTCGCGTCGCCGTCGAGACAGAAATGGCGGAAATTTAGCCACAGAATTTCGAGCATAAATTCGATTAGGCAATACTAGTGAAAAAACACGTTTGGTACTTGCCACCCAAAATGGCAAAAATTTGGGCAGCAAATAAACGGCAACGAATTAGGCATGAACCGCTCCAATGAAAATTGTCTTACATGGTTTTCGTGATTTCAAACCGCAGTCTTGAACTGTTCGACCACCACAAGTTCGACGAGTGGGTGGAGAAGGGGAGAGGCGCCGGCGATCACCTCCAGCTTGAAGCTGTACAGGGAGGTTCGCGAGCTGGGATTCAAGATCTTTTGCTCACGGGCAGGAGCGAGGGGCACCAGGGCGTCACGGTGGACAACCTCAAGAAACAGGGGTTCCATGATTGGGACAAGCTCATCCTCAGGTATACCTTGCACATCATTTTCAAGTCGGTTGCTAGTTTACAATTTTACATCAATCATCTGTGCTATCAGCCTATAGCCATATAGCTAACCTAGGTAGAATGATTGAATTTAGGCTGCTGCAAAGAATTTGAACTCCTGAAGTTTAACTTTGTAGTGCCACAGGTCTCTGTTACCTTCTTGTCCCGAATTACTGAATTCAGTGCTTCATCTCCAAAATACCACTATGATGTTGCTCTCCTTGTCCAAAATTCTACCATGAAAAAACAGTTACTGTTGGTTTAAGGGTCATACTCAGTCAAATTTGTCACCGACTCATCTGGGCACTTTATCTTACGACCAACTCTGGAATTCTGAACCTGTCTTTCCCAATGTTCAGGGCGCCGGCTGACCGCAACAAGACCGCGACAACCTACAAATCAGAGAAGAGGAAGGAAATCGAAGCAGAAGGGTACAGGATCCTCGGCAATTCAGGGGATCAGTGGAGCGATCTGCTTGGCTCTTCCATGAGTGCTCGATCCTTCAAGCTCCCCAACCCAATGTATTATATCCCATGACAGAATTAAAAATGAGGGCGGGTGAAAAATGTTTATTTGACGCCTTTTTCACCTGAATACTGACTTGTGCAAAGAAATCTGAGAATAATTTGGCAATGAAATTTGAAGTTGCACAGAAGCTTCACTAACTTCACGTAGTACACATTACCCCCTGTAAGTTCGAATGTAAAGGATGAAATGCAGGAGTTATTTACGAATAAACAGCAGGTTCGAATGTAAAGGATGAAATGCAGGAGTTATTTACGAATAAACAGCAGGTTCAGGGAATCAGGTAATGTCATTAGTTTCGTTGCCAATTTACTTTATTTCGAAGCCAAGCACGTGCACGGTTTAAGAAGTTTGTTTCACCGAGCAGGTCTCCCAATCGCAAACAAAGCTGAGCATTAACACGGCTTGTGAGTTGTGAATCACAAGATCGTGTTTCGTAGTTTCGTATCTCATTTTGTAACAAGTATCCATTATCTAAAACAACGATTTCCTGTCCCTAAGCATTTCCTCACAACTCAAACCATTCTACTGAACAGGAACAATGATAGTCGGTGTGGCATAATCGCTGAAACCGTTTCCAGTTCTTCAGTTGAAATCTACGTCAGGTACAGGATAGTTCATAAAAAGGGGCACGGCTGGTTTGCAAATTCACTGCACCATGGGATCTGGGTTCCCAGCTGCGAGAATATCAAGCAACGAATTGTGCGGTTCCATCTCCTCGTGCCACAGTGGCAACTTATCACCAGGGTAGAAGTTCCTCTTCACACCATCGGCATTTATCTGCAACACAACCAATTCTGTTAGTTTCCAACGTGGAGAAAGATAAGTCAGATTATCTATTGACTACCCACCAGACATAGAACACTAGCAAATAGTTAAATAAAAAAATGAAGGTGAATGGAAAATACATGCGTACATTTAAAACATAGTACTACTTTGCAAAGACACCATGTTCTCGCAAATCAAACATTATTTCCCTTGTGGGAAAGAGTTCTCAGTTGAATATAACTTTCAGTTTTCAATCATAACTGCTTGATTTTTTACTTTAGAAGGAGCAACAAGACCCAATGTACATATCGCAGAAAGTTCCATCATAATAGAAAACCCATTATATCACCTAGTTTAGGTATTTCTGTCATTTCTAAATTTCTGAAGAAAAATATAGGAAGCATGACAATTGCCATCAGACAAGAGAACTTACTGTAACTGTACGGACAACCCCTCCACTGGCACCATCACGGGCCATGGCCAGTGAAACTACCTTCACTACAAACTTCTGTAAATATGGAGGAACCAGGTTAGGAAAACTGGATCTAGTTTTGTACTCTATTCTTCTCTAATCTGTGTCCTATATTTCAGATAGGAGAGAACATCTTGTATTAGTAATAACCAGACTAAAGAGGGAACCTAGAGATGTACCTCTGCCTCCTCCTGGCTCATTCCGTCCCTCCATTCATGATCAAGAAGGGCATACAGGTAACTCGAACCTGAGCCTGGAAGAACGGATTTTTCCATAAGTGTCAGAAACAGCAACATGTAGACAAAAATGATTAGAAAGATAATATGATCCACAAATACATCTTTTCCTTAGCCAGATTTGGGTTACGAATGTTCAAATATCATGTAATGCAAAAGGTATGTAATTCAAAATAGATCAATTACCAGGCACAAAGGTATCTTGAAGAAAGCACTACAAGTTACATCAAATATGATGACATGAAAGCCATGAGCCATGTAGTGTATGGGATAGACTTACCTCCAATTGCAAATGGCTGCCTCAGAATTGTTCCACCAAGGGGAACAGAGAAAATTTGGCCTCCTTCATACTTGTCCCATCCTCCAACAATCATGCCAGCTTGCAACATGTTCTGGACATTGATAACAAATATTCATTATGAAAATTCAACAAGAATTTAGCATCAAATGTGAAAAAAAATGCCATATGTCATGTGTTTATCAGTGAAGTCAGTAAAGAGATTTTAACAGTGTGTGCTAGAATGCTATAAAACACACCTTGTTCTGATAGGCTAGCAACCTAATCAAGTTCGCTGCAACTTAAACAGTAGCTGGTTGCCCAAGCTGGATTCTGCACAGGGAGGGTAACTTTAGCATCAGCTACCTTGCATGTCAAAACATTAATGTAACTGTATACCACAGTATTTTATTTATAAAAGAGATTATTAAATCTCATCTAATTTATTGATTCATTCAATTAGAAGATTATTGTTTGGCTGTGTATGAGAACAAACTTACGTGTGCTGGTGAAGGAAATAACGTACATAGTCTGAGATGACTTGTGTATCGGCAGCCTGCAAAAAAAAGGCAAGAATTTTACAGATGAAATGATGAACTTGCAAACAGGAATGTGCCATCTCTGGCACAATACAGTGGACTGCAAAAGGAGAAATTCCTTTCTACAATGGTAAGAAAAGATAAGGCAACAAAAGAACAGCATTATGAATATTAACTACTTGCTTGCATTTTGTCTGACTAGTTCATAAAACAATCATATAAACCACTGTGTAAATTAAGTGCCGTCTTGAAGAAAGTGCATTAACTTGTTAAAGGGACAAATTGAAGTTTCCACCCCATCTTTATATGAAAATAAAATTTTCTACTCAAGCATCTTAAAACATGGCAATATCATGAGTAAACAACAAGTAGAAAGCTTCAATCTTCAAAATAGCATGGACACTTACAGATCCAGAGCGGCAGACATACACATTGTCAGTCAGTTGAGTAATCTTGTCTGAAGCACGGTTTGCCACATACATTCCTACGAATTCAGGCAACTAAAAATATCAGCATGAAGCCCCAAACAAGAACACAACAGCTTGATGCTGAATCTAATAGGTGGAAACACCGAAAAAGCATTTTTCCGAACTACTTAGACACCACATGAACTTAAGGAGGCATGTTGTCCAATAAGCAGGATATAAGTCAGCACAAGAATACAGAGTTCAATTATGCAGAAAACAACAAAGTCATCCCTGGGACATAATCCTATCATTCATCAGCGTTCAATGGACATGGATGCATGTTCAGGTGGCTGATAATTCAGTTTTTTTCTGACATGCTAAATACCATATGGAATTCAACATAGGCTCATGGATGTCTGACTTTGGCCACAGAAAAAAAATTGCGCTCATGTCTTCATGATTCATGAACAAAGAAGATTGAAACAGGATGAGGAGAAAGGACAACACCCCCTCTACATTACTCTCACCTACTGCTAGTACTAAATTTACTCTAATCTCGCAAGTTGCATCTGTGACTAACATTAAAACTAACAGATCAAGCCACTAATATCGTAAGTGGGACAATGAACCTAGCCGTCAAAGTAGTTCGTCAGCGCATATCACAACCGGCAACTTCACCAGCTACTTCCCATCGATCCAGTGAAAACCTAGACCCGCGACGCCATCCCAACGCCAAAACTACCCGCACAGGGGGCAGGATCTCCCGCGGCGCATACAGATCGAGAGGGGATCGAAGGGCCGTACCGGTGCTGGTCCTGGAGTCGGCGCCGAGGATGACGCCTCCATCGTAGCAGACCCCGACGATGGTGGTCCCCATCCGGTGCTCCCCGGTGGTCGGGGCCTCGCCGGCGGCGGCGGAGGAACAGGCGGCCATGGCGGAGCGGGCGAGATCAACCAGCGGCGGCGGCCAAAACCCTAAAGCCGGCGGCGAGGTGAGCGGAGCCGGGCGAGAGCGGGTGGTGGTCTGATACTCTGCTTCGATTCAGTTGTTTCGAGGTTTGGATTTTTTTTTATATTTATTTTGTCATGATTTTCGAAAAATAAATGGTCGAATCAAAATTTTCGAGAAATGTACATCTGGCGCCGTACCCCACGGCGTTAAGTCCCTGCCGCCGTGGGGCACGGCGGCAGGAGCTTGGTTCCAGCGGCAGGGCGGGGCGGCGCGGCGCCAGGACCCTGCCGCCGAGCGGCACGGCGGCAGGACCCTACTACCGTGCCACACGGCGTTAGGTTTTTTTTTATTTTTTTTAATTTTTCATTTTTAAAACACTTTTAACCTTTTTAAAAACGACAAACTAATAAGTGTAAGCATAATCACAAGGGAATATCCTAATCAACGAGTAGATGGAAATAGTTTATACAAAATCATGGTAAAAGAAGTACTACATCTAAATGCGCCGGCCCCTCTTCCCCCTAACAGCTCTAGCGCCAGCCCAGGTGTGGTCCCGGTCGTACGTCCAGGGGTAAGGTGCCCTGACCACCCGCGGTCCTAGCTGGCCGGGAGACGGCGTCGTCATGGCCGCCTGCGACGAGCCTGCAGCATCCGGTGTCGCTCCGCCCGCCGGTGTCGCTCCGCCGGCCGGTGTCGCTCCGCCGCCCGCCGGTGTCGCTCCGCCGGCCGTGGTCGCTCCGCCGGCCGCCGGGGTCAACTGTGACGGCTGAGTCAAAACCGGTGGTGGCTGTGTCAACTGTGCCTCCTCGGCCTGCTGCGGGGCGGCATCCATGGTCGCGAGAATGTCACCGTACCCAAACTCATCCCAGCCCAGCTGGTCCTCGGTGGACGTGTCGAAAGTAGGCTGGACCATAGGCGGAGTGGACGACGAAGGAATATCTGTCGCCGGAAACTGAAAGGCCGGCGGTCTGGAACCTCCTAGCGCATAGATCGGCGGCGGCTCCTGCTGTCGAGGCCCGGCTGTCGGAAAAGGCGGCGGTCGCCCTGTACGATTAGAATATAGTATAATCACAAACGCACAATAATTGCGTGCATTAGTTGAAAATAAGGTCTACTGAAAGTACCTGCGCCGGGCGGAGCAAACGGCCGCTGCACGTAGGTGTGCGGGCCCTGCGCCTGTAGGTGCTGCTGTGCCCTCGGAGCCGAGAAGCCGCCGGCAAAGGTGGCAGGCGTCGGCTGCGAAGCCGCTGTCGAGGCGGAGCTCGAGGACGACGCTGGGTGGCGCGGAAGGAGAGGAATCTCTACGGCCCCGGCGTAGTTCACGACGGCGGAGTACCTCATGGCAGCAGCGATGATCCTCTCGTACGTGCTCCGGTGCTCCTGAGGCCCCCAGGAGAAGCACTGCCCCATCGCGGCCGATGCAAGCCGCACGACCTCAGCCAGCACGTCGTGCTGCGCACAAAATTAGAAACACATGTTATAATGAAAAGTCATATGAATGTAATATGTTTGCAGTATCGTAGCTTACCGCTGTGTCGGCGGTCTGGTCTCGGCGCACCGGGTACGTCGCGTCCGGCAGGACCCTGTCGTGGTCCGGGACAGGTGGCGGTGGCGGGGTAGCAGGCACGTACGTCACCCGCGTCCGCGTCCTCGGTAGGTACCACTGAAGGTACGCTACCCAGGCGGCGCCATCGTGAAGGTGGTGCTCGGTGACGACGTTCTGCTCGTGCGCCGCGGACGCCCACTCTGCCACGTACGGCTGCAGCCTGTCGACGAACGACGTCGCTGCAGGCACGCCCTTACGCGTCCACCTAGCATAGAACATGAAACATAAAATTATTGGCAACTGAATATTTGTAACGAAAAATACTTAGAACTGTCAAATGGTAGCTCACCTGTGCGCGGTAGGCGGCAGACGTGGCGCAGCGGGTACTGGCGCAGCCTGGAAGAGGCCGAACCGCCTCATCACCCGGTGGACGGCGTACTCCTCGACGTAGACGTCGAAGATCCAGTCGTCGCCGCGTCATCCAGTACGCCTGGTCTCGGGAGCACAGGGACGAGAGCCCCTGTGGTGCGCGGGCAGCGACCATGGCAGGAGCGTACGGCGTCCACCGGACCTGGGCATCGACCATCCGGTCGATCTGACCAACGAAGTCCTTATACGCCTTCTTCGGCTGCTCCCCAGCCCAAACGTGCTGCAAAGAACGAGAAAAGTTAAGTGAATCGAACTACAGAACTCATAACGCGAAGTGTCGGGGACAGCCCTGAGGGTCCCCTAAAAAATCGGGGGAAACCCATTCACTTTCGCAAAAAATAAAACACAAACGAATTCACAAACCTAAAACACGCTCAAGATAGTCACGGCCCAGCGGTCGGGCCCACAGCCCTGGTGGCCCCAGCGGCCCACCAGAACAGTCGGCCCAGCCGCCCCCCGGGCGAAACTCCGCTTCGCTCGAGGGGCGCAGCGCCGCGCTAACGAGACTCCGCCTCGCTCGAGGGCCGGTCGCCCCCTCGGGTGAGACTCCGCCTCGCTCGAGGGCCGGTCGCCCCCTCGGGTGAGACTCCGCCTCACTCGAGGCCCTCACAGCCTCGCCGCCCCCGCACCTGCTCCCCCGACAGGGGCGTTTAATGTTCTGACACTTGCAGGCACCCGGGTCAAAGACGAATCCACGCCATGCCGTCCCTCTGACACGCCCGGGAATCATATTCCGGCGCTGTTCTGCCAACTCTCCCGGTGAGGCCATCCCCACCACTGTGCGGCAAGGCCAGTGTCAGCTCCGCGACACTGCGCCACCCACTCTCGTACGGCCAACGTGCCGCACCCTCGAAAGAGGACGACGGAACCCTCGAAAAGGGGACGGACGCCCGCTCCGCGCCTGCCCAGGGCCACACCATGACGCCGGACCAGCGAAGCGCGTCACCTCCGTCACCGTCGGTCCTGCGCGGCCATCCCCGCCATCACGACGCCATCCCGGGCACTGCAGCGCCATCCCTGACGCTGTGGGAGTGCGGGGCGACAAGACACCGCCACGCCTGCGGCTGTGCCCCTTACAACCTCCCGTCAGCCGCACCCTCGAGTCAACGTACGGACGACGACCACACGGGAAGCTCCTACGCCGCCAACCTCGAAGCCGCTCCTGGACGGATACAGGGCACGCCATGACGCTCCGCCAGAAGCAAGATTCGCCAGGACGGCCGTCCACTCCGTTGCACTGTCCGCCATGCCATCGCGCGTAGCTAGAACAGTGCGGCACGCCTGTAAACTGCCTCCTCCTTGGCCTATAAAAGGAGGGGCAGTCCCCTGGCCGCAGGGGGACGACGGAGAGGACTGACCCACACGCTTTCTGCCTTCGTCACGATATTGGCACTCGCCTCAATCAAAACCTCAGGGACTTGGAGGTCCGGCCTCCTCTCCCGCCCCGCTTGTAGCTCCCCTCTGCAAGCACCACGGTGCAACGCAATACAGTGCCCCGAGCACACCACTGCTGGACGTACGGCCCCGGCCGGAACCAGGATAAACTTGTGTGCCCTGTGTTGTCGTTGGCACCGACCATCGAGAAGCTGATCACATCGTAACTTACTAGTTAGTGTCGGGACTACTTTCCGCACCGACAGTTGGCGCGCCAGGTAGGGGAACTCGCACTGTGATCGACCCCTCACCAGCATTCTCGATGGTGATTCGTACCGAGATGACGTCCCAGAGGTACGCCATGGGCAGCTCGGACCCTCTCCCCGCTGGATTCGAAATCCGGTTTGGGAGCCTGAACTTTCAGGCCACAGGGAACGGCTACCTCATGCGCCTCACCAACTTCGACGAACTCCACCCGTGGCGGTCGACTGGGCCGGGCCCAATGCCCGTCATGCCTGCTACTGACGCTCCGGCACCCACCCGGGTGGCTGCCGCGAGCGCCTCGACGCCCCGGCGCCGCAAACGCCCAGGTCAGCGCTCGCGCCGGGCGCGCACGGCGCGACGCCGGGCAACACGCGAGGCGGCCCGGAACGACGCGCCCCCGCCAAGCGACACGACGGCACACCCTGCGGGGGAGCACGCGGCCGCGGGGCCGCAGTTTCCTCACGGGATGCGCAACCCTGCTGCGGCGTACGCCTCATCCGTCAGCACCGACATGGCCGCGTACGAGGATCTCCCGGGCCATCACTTGCTGTCAGTCCGGAACCTCATCGCCACCACCAACGACGAGTCGTACCACGGCTCGCCCAGCGAGCTGCCGCCCTCAACCTCGCATGGCTACGCAGAGTGGGACTTCTCCGGCGTACCGGACCCTGTGGTCTTCCGGCGATTCCCTGATGCCGCAGACTACTGGTTCGGTTGCTCCGACGACTCCAGCGAGGGGAGCTATGATCCCTCGCGCGAGTGCTTCGTTGTTGCCGCCAACGAGCAAGCTGACGGCGCAAACGGAGCGGGCGACGGGAATGCGGCCCAGCATCCGGAGCCGAACCCGCCACCGGCCCCACCAGCGGGCAATGCGGATATCAATGCGTAGCTGGCCCAGGCACGCGAGCTCGAGGCGAAGCTCGCGGAAGAGTACCGGCAGGTGCGGCTCCTGCGTGCAACTATCGCAGGGGAAGCCTCGGCGCGCGGCGAACGCGCCCGAGAAGCCGGGAAGCAAGCCTGCGAGCGCATCAATGCCAACTTCAACGTGGACGACCCACACACGCCACTTCGTGCCAGCCAAAAACTCATCGCGGCGGCAACACTACTTCGGGCTATGCCCGAGCCATCGACACCCGAGGCACGTAACCTGCGCCGCGAGGCGCAGACTCTCATCGAGCAAGCGGCCGTGCAGCAGGCCGAGAGCTCCGCGTCCCGCATGCGCAACCAGTCCAGCGCGCGGGGTGACGGCGGCGCGAAGGACCAGGAGGCATCTGTCCACGCGGACGGCGCGGCGGAGCAGCCGCCAAACCGGGGCAGGACGCCTGTCAAGGAGCGGATCCTTGACGCGCGCGGCGAGGCCCACGACGAAGACGCCCGCAACGTCCTGAACGCCAAGCGAAAGGGCGACGCGGAGGCGCGAGCGGCGGCGGGCTACCACCCTCGACGAGGTGGTCGCTACGACAGCCGGGAGGACCGCTCGCCAACACTGGAACCCCCGGGAACCCGAGTGTTCAGTCGGGAAATCCGTGCGGCGAGTTTCCCCCAGCGTTTCCGCCAGCCCACCACCATCGACAAGTACACAGGGGAGACGGACCCTCATGTGTGGCTCAACGACTACCGTCTGGCTTGCCAGCTGGGCGGAGCCACCACCGATGCGGTGATCATCCGCAATCTGCCGCTGCACCTTGCGGACTCGGCCAGAACGTGGCTCGAGCACCTACCGCCCAGCCAGATCCACAGCTGGGATGACTTAGTCCGCACGTTCGTGGGGAACTTCCAGGGCACATATGTGCGCCCTGGGAACTCCTGGGACCTGCGAGCGTGCACCCAGAAGCCCGGCGAGTCGCTCCGGGACTTCATACGGTGCTTTTCAAAGCGCTGTACTGAGCTCCCGAGCGTCGCTCAGTCCGAGATCGTGCACGCCTTCCTTGAAGGCACGACCTGTCGGGATCTCGTGCGCGAGCTCGGGAGGAGCCCGCCGGTCGACTCCAACGAGCTGTTCGACATCGCCACCAGCTTCGCCTCCGGAGAGGAGGCAGTGGGGGCCATTTTCGACGGCAAGAAGGGCAAGCGCGTGGACGACACGCCCGCGGAGGGCAGCAAGTCCAAGGAGCCCCAGCAAAAACACAAGCGGGGCAAGAAAGGCAAGAAGCCGCGCCACGAGGCGCGCGCGCAGGGGCGTGACGACGGCGGGGACGAGGCCCTCGCAGTTGACCCGGCTCGAAAGGGCCCTCGAGGAGCCCCTCGAGGCCCCGGCGTATTCGACGATATGTTGAAAAAGCCCTGCCCGTACCACAAGACCCCAGTCAACCACACCCTCGAGCAGTGCGACATGCTCAAGAAGTACTACCGCCGCGTCGCCGCGAAGGAGGACGAGGCCAAGAAGGACGGGGGTGGCGGAGACGCTGATAGCTTCCCCGCGGTGGAGAACGTTTTCTTCATCTTCGGGGGACCGACGGTGGACATGTCCACCAACCGGCGCAAGCGAGAGCGGCACGAGGTCCTCGCCGCGGAGAGGGCACCTCCTTCCTTCCTCGACTGGTCGGAGGACGCCATCACCTTCAGCCGTGAGGACCACCCGAACCGCATCCCCAACCCGGGCCAGTACCCGTTGGTCGTCGATCCCATCATCGGCAACGCGTGGTTTTCCAAGGTGCTGATGGACGGCGGCAGCAGCCTCAACATCCTCTACGCCCACACACTACGGCTGATGGGGATTGGGTTGGACCAGCTGCGGCCCAGCACGGCGCCGTTCCATGGCGTCGCGCCAGGCAAGCGCGTCCAGCCCCTCGAGCAGATCGACCTGCCGGTCTGGTTCGGCACACCGGACAACTTCCGCAAGGAGATCCTCACCTTTGAGGTAGTGGGGTTCCGGGGCGCGTACCACGCCATCCTTGGCCGTCCGTGCTATGCCAAGTTCATGGCGGTCCCGAACTACACTTACCTCAAGATGAAGATGCCGGGGCCAAAAGGCGTAATCACCGTGGGCTCGTCGATCGAGCACGCATTCGACTGCGACGTCGAGTGCGTCGAGCACGCTGAGGCCCTGGCGCTCGACGAAACGTTTGTCGCGGACATGGAGAAGCTAGCCAACGAGGGCCCCGACTCCTCCGCCAAGCACGCGGGCAGTTTCGAGGCTGCCGAACAAACGATGGAGGTGCCCCTCGACCCTGCAGCCCCCGAGGGCAAGGTGTTGAGGGTCAGTTCTACCCTCGACCCGAAATAGGAAGTGGTGCTCATCGACTTTCTCCGCGCCAACGCCGATATCTTCGCGTGGAGCCCCTCGGATATGCCAGGCATCCCGAGGGAGGTCGCCGAGCACTCCCTTGATATCCTACCTCACTCCCGAGCCGTGCAACAACGGCTGCGCCGCTTTGACGAAGAGCGGCGCCGGGCGATCGGAGTAGAGCTGCGGAAGCTCCTCGAGGCCGGGTTCATCAAGGAAGTTTTTCACCCTACGTGGCTAGCTAATCCTCTACTAGTTAAGAAAAAGAATGGGAAGTGGCGGATGTGTGTAGATTACACTAGTTTGAATAAAGCATGTCCCAAAGTTCCTTTTCCTTTGCCACGAATCGATCAAATCGTTGACTCAACTGCAGGGTGTGAACTATTGTGTTTCCTCGATGCCTATTCCGGGTACCACCAAATAAAGATGAAGGAGTCCGACCAGCTTGCGACTTCGTTCATCACGCCGTTCGGAATGTTCTGCTACGTAACGATGCCGTTTGGCCTCCGAAACGCGGGCGCTACATACCAGCGATGTATGCAGCACGTCTTCGGAGACCACATCGGGCGAACCGTTGAGGCTTACGTAGACGACATAGTCGTGAAAACCAGGAAGGCGGGCGACCTGGTTAGCGACCTGCGCGTGGCATTCGATTGCCTACGAGCCAACGGGGTGAAGCTGAACCCCGAGAAGTGCGTCTTCGGAGTGCCGCGAGGCATGCTGCTGGGATACATAGTTTCCCAGCGGGGCATCGAGCCTAACCCCGAGAAGGTCGCAGCCCTCGAACGGATGGGCCCGATTCGAGACCTCAAGGGGGTCCAGAAAGTGTTGGGGTGCCTCGCCGCCTTGAGCCGCTTCATCTCGCGGCTCGGCGAGAAGGGATTACCCCTCTACCGACTCCTGAAGAAACACGAGCGCTTCTCCTGGACCGTCGAGGCCCAGGAAGCGCTTGACAAACTCAAGGCGACGCTCGCCCACGCGCCAATCTTAACGCCGCCCCAAGACGGCGAGCCTCTGTACCTCTACGTCGCCGCGACCACTCAGGTGGTCAGCGCCGTCATCGTGGTGGAGCGTACAGAGGAGGGGCACGCCCTACCAGTCCAGAGGCCCGTGTACTACATTAGCGAAGTGCTGTCCGAGACCAAGGCACGGTACCCACAGATCCAGAAGCTGCTCTACGCAGTAGTGCTCGCGCGGCGCAAGCTCCGGCACTACTTCGAGGCCCACCCGGTCACGGTGGTCTCCTCGTTCCCGTTGGGTGAGATCATCCGCAACCCGGACGCGGCGGGCAGGATCGCCAAGTGGTCTGTGGAATTGATGGGCGAGACGCTCGCCTATGCGCCGCGCAAGGCAATCAAGTCCCAAATCCTGGCGGATTTCGTCGCCGAATGGACGGACACACAACTGCCGCCGCCGCAAATCCAGGCCGAATGCTGGACCCTCTACTTCGACGGGTCGGTGATGAAAACAGGGGCGGGCGCGGGCCTGCTCTTCATCTCACCCCTCGGGGAGCACATGAGATACGCGGTACGCTTGCATTTCCCCGCGTCGAACAACATGGCAGAGTACGAGGCCCTCCTTTGCGGCCTCCGAATTGCCATTGAGACAGGCATCAAACGTCTCGACGTCAGGGGGGACTCGCAGCTCGTGATTGATCAAGTCATGAAGAACGCGAGTTGTCACGACGACAAAATGGAGGCCTACTGCAGCGCCGTACGAACTCTCGAAGACAAGTTCTACGGCCTCGAGCTTAACCACGTACCCCGCAGATACAACGAGGAGGCGGACGAACTCGCAAAAATCGCGTCGGGGCGAATCACCGTCCCCCCGAACGTTTTTGCGCGGGACGTCACCAGGCCGTCCGTCAACCTCGAGTCGACACCCTCGAGTCAAGAGGAACCCTCGGGGGCTCCCTCGAACCCAGCGGGCGCGAAGCCCATGGATGAAGACCCCTCGAACGAGGCGTTTGTGCTCTCCTTGCTCGAGGGCTACGGTGCGGACGAGGCCAAGGCCATGGACACGGAGCCAGCCCCCCGCGCGGAGGACTGGCGGGCCAAGTACCTCGCCTGGATGGAGCAAGGGGAGCTTCCCTCAGACCGGTCCGAGGCCAGACGCATCGCCAGGAAGGCCAAGTCGTTCACCCTCGTCGACGGCGAGCGATACAAGCGCGCTGCGTCAGGCGTCCTGCAGCGGTGCATACCCATCCCCCAGGGGCGCGAGCTCCTCCGGGACATCCACGCGGGCGTGTGTGGCCACCACGCGGCGCCACGCACCCTCGTGGGCAACGCGTTTCGCCAAGGCTTCTATTGGCCTACCGCGGTTGCTGATGCTAGCGAGATCGTGCGCACCTGCGAAGGGTGCCAATTTTACGCCCGCAAGACCAATCTCCCGGCGCATGCCCTCCAGACGATCCCCATCACGTGGCCTTTTGCCGTGTGGGGGCTGGACATTGTGGGGCCCCTGCGAAGGGCGCCCGGGGGCTACACGCACCTGCTAGTCGCTATTGACAAGTTCTCCAAGTGGGTCGAAGCGCGCCCAATCACGAATCTCAGGGCAGAGCAGGCCGTAATATTCTTCACCGACATCATCCACCGGTTCGGGGTGCCTAACTCCATCATCACCGACAACGGGCCCCAGTTCACCGGCAGGAAGTTCCTGGAATTCTGCGACAAGCACCACATCCGTGTGGACTGGGCGGCCGTCGCGCACCCACAGACCAATGGTCAAGTGGAGCGGGCCAATGGCATGATCCTACAAGGCCTCAAGCCCAGGATTTTCGACAGACTGAACAAGTCTGGCCGAAAATGGCTCCGGGAGCTGCCGGCGGTCGTGTGGAGCCTCAGAACCACTCCGAGCAGGGCCACGGGATTCACCCCGTTCTTCCTCGTCTATGGCGCGGAGGCCGTCCTCCCCACGGACCTGGAATACGGGTCGCCTAGAGTCAAGAGCTACGACGAGGGCACCAACCAGCGAGCCCGCGAGGACTCACTGGATCAATTGGACGAAGCCCGCACTGTGGCCCTGATGCATTCAGCAAGATACCAGCAGGCTCTGAGGCGGCACCAGGCCCGGAAGATACGACGCCGAGACTTCGACGAAGGGGACCTAGTCCTAAGACTGCGCCAAGACAATCGAGGCCGCCACAAGCTATCGCCCCCATGGGAGGGACCCTACATCGTTGTCAAAGTGCTCAAGCCCGGCACCTACAAGCTGGCCAACGAGGACGGCGAGGAACTCACCAACGCTTGGAACATCCAACAGCTACGTCGCTTCTACCCTTAGAAAGGATTTCCAAGTTTTTCTTGTTATTTACATACCCAACACCCCAGTTGGCTGTAATTTCCATCAAATTAATAAAGCTAAAGGGCGACTCGGTTTTCCCCCGAAAACCGAATCCCCCTCGGGGGCTACTGCGGGGGGCGTCCCCCCCAAAAAATGGTCCCATTTTTTCGCAAAATTCGCCGCAAATGTGCTAAGTATGCCTCGACCCAAACTTTGGGTGGACTCACGCGGGACGCGAGTGGCCAAAGGGCGAAGAAGCGCGAGTCGGGGATAGCCCACGCCTCCGGCAGGATACGGCCCTTCCCCCTCGCCACTTTGCCTATAAGCTACTCGTGCGAACGAAAACCTTCCCAGCCAAGGTTCGCCTAAGAAAACGGGGAGGCAGAACAACACAATTGCCGAAATAAACAACGAGTTTTTCAACTTACAAACATCGAAGTGTTTTAAACAGCAAATGTTTATTACAACAGCTGCGCGGCTCGAATTCTAACATCAAAAACATAAAGGGCCCAAACGCCCAATGGTCTTCAGGCTTGGGGGCCGCCAGCCGGGGGAGCGTCCGGGAAGAGGAAGTCCATGAAGTCGTCGGCGAGGATGTCGGCGGCAGGAGCAGCGAGCGCATCCGCACGGTTCATCGCCACCTCGTCGTCGACACCGACGGGAACGACATAGCCCGTGGAAACGGCCTCGAGGTCGACCTGGTAGTGGGAGACCACTACGCCAAGAGCTTTCTGAACTCCCAGGTGAAGGGCACGGCGCACGCGCTGGGTAACGTGCCTGCCAAGGGCGCGGAGGCGACTCGCCATCGAGCTCCCAGCCTGCACTTCGCCCTCCTCGACCCCCTGGCACGCCTCGAGGGCGGCGGCCCGCAGCTCCTCCAGCTCCTGTTGTGAGGAGTTGTAGGCCGTCTGGAGGGACTCTGCCTGGGTCGTCGAGTTCCCAAGAGCGTTCCGCAGGCCTGAAACCCATGAACGAAAAACAAAAATTGGGAGCGGATCCCAAGCAAACCAAATCAACAAGCAAAATGCGAAGAGAGGCGACTCACCTTCGACCTGTTTCTTCTCCGAATCGAGGGCCTTGCGCGCGACCTTGGCCTCCTGCTGCAGGCTAAGGACCGTAGCTTCCTGCTCCACGACAGCCTGGCGCAGACCCTCGTGGGAGACGCTGAGCTGGTTCAGCTCCCCGTCAAGCCGCGAGACTTCTTCGTCCCGTTGCTTGAGGGTTGCCTGCGCCCCCTCGAGTGCGGCGCGCTCCTGCTGAAGGAGGCCCTGGGCCTCTTCTCGCGCCAGGCGCTCGCGCTCGAGGGCGGCCCGAGCCTCAGCAAGGGCGGTTCGCTCCTGCTGGAGCTGAGCGTCCGCCTGTTGGCGCGCGTCCCGCTCCCGCTGAAGCTGCTCCCCCGCCGAGGCGAGGGAGGCGGCCTGGTCCGCCAGGCTGGTCCTCAGCTGCTCGGCCTCCTTGGCCCTTTCTTCGGCCTGGCTCTGCCAAGACTGTGCTCCCTCGAGGGCTGCACGATCCTGTTCGAGCTGGGCGCGAATCGAGGCCACCTCCGTCTCCCACTCCCCCGCCACGGTCCGCATCGCGGCTGCGTCCTCGCGCGCCTTCCGCAGCGCCTCGTCCCGCTCCAGGAGCGCTGTCCGCACCTTCGCGACTGCAGAGACACCTTCCGCAGCCTGGGCGTCCTGCTCCAGGAGCTCGTCCCGCACTGCCTGGAGCCGGTACTCCAGCCACCCGTTGTCAGTCCGCAGGGCCTCGACAAGGGCGTCAAGAGCGTCGTATTGGTCCCGGTACCAGTTGCGCTCGGAGCTCAACCGGTCGAGGTGGCCGTACTTCTCCCAGGCTCGACCCTCCAATTTCTGTCACCGGCAGACAAGGCAGAAGAGAATTTGAGTCGGAAAAAGCGCGAACGCGGGAGAGACGAGGGGGGAAGAAACTCCAAAATCCAACAGAAAGGACGCGTACCTGGAAAATCCGCCACGCAGGACCCCCGTGGATCCGCAGCGCCTCGTCCAGCGCGTTGTTGAGCGAGGCGCCGTGGTCGCGGAAGTCTTGCCACAGCGCCTGCTCGGCCTGGGCCTCGATGCAGAGGGCTGGCGGCGCGCTGGCTTGCTCCCGCTCCCGCTCCACACGCGTCACGGTGCCATCGGGGGCAGGAGGGCCGGCACGAGACGACGAGGCCTCGGCGCCATGCGCCGGGGGCTGCGGCATCACGCAGCCATCCTCCCGCATCACTAACACCCCCACCGCGGGCTCGGGGGCTGGCGCGGGCCAGTTCTCCCATTGGCCCCATCCAGGCGGCGGCGCGTCGTCGTCAGGGATCTCCACCGCGGCCGCCCGACCACCCGCCGCCGGGACAGGCAGAGGTCGGACCGTCGGCGCGGCGGTTGCCGCTGTCGTAGCCGCCGCCGCGGCCGTCGCCTCCTGCTGCGGCTCCGCGACCACGGCCGCGCTGCGCGGTGGCTCGCCCGTCATCGCCACGCTCCCGGCCGCCCGTGGCGCCCTCGACGAGTGCCGCCTCGTGGGTACGGACATGTCCGATCTGAGCGCTTTAGCGGGCGCGAGGGCGGGTACGGTCGGCGCCACCCTGCGAACACGGAGACAAAAAACTGAGCTCCAACCCCTCGAAACCGGAACGTCTGGAGGAGGGACTGCTTACCTCAAGGTGGAGAAGCCTCGCTTCCTCTTCCTCGAGGGTTCGGCAGGCGCTGCTGTGGCGCCCGTCGTCGCCGCCGTAGCGCTCCCAGACGCTTCCGCGGCGCGCGCTGGCGCTTCCGCGACGCGCGCCGCCTCTTCCACGGACCGCCCGGCGGCGGGCGCTTCTGCGCCCACACGGGCGCCTGCTCCTCTGCCGCCTCTGCGGCTCTTGGTGAGGGGGTCGAGGGATTCCACCTCTCGGGGGGGGCCCGCCCCCCATCGCTCTCCTCTTCTTCCTCCTCTCCCGACGACGAGTTCTCCGGAGTCGCCGGGGAAGAGAGTCCCTGCTGCTCGCGCAGCCGGTACTCCTCGTCCCGCTGCTCCCGACGCTCCCGCCGCCGGATTCTCTTCTCCTTCCTGCGCGCCGCCCGCTCCTGCTCCCGTCGCTGCGTGGCGCGGGCAACCGCTCGAGCCCGGGACGTGGGCGGGTCGGACCGCGAGGCGTCCACGGTCACCCTCTGCTAAAAGGCGACTGTCAAAACCATGCTGGTACGTTGCAAGGGAACGAGAAAGGGAGGAAGGCCTACTCACCGCCGGGGTGTCGGGGAGCATAACGAACGACTAGAGGTCGTCGTTGCTGTGCCGGCCGGCCTTGAGGCTGATGGCGCGCCTCGCCCTCGTGGCCGCGTATTCCCGAGCGAGGCGCTCATTCAAGAACCGCGAGCGCGCCAACGACGTAGGGTTGGCCGCCTCGTTCATCTCGTGAATACGGAGCTCCCTCTCCATGAGGGGGACGATCTGCCGGTGGTGGAGGTTCGCGAGGACCGAAGCCGCCCCCAACCCGGCGTCCGCCAGGCTCTTCAACGCGGTTAGGAGCGAATCCAACCGCGCCTGGTGCGAGGAGGGGGACACGCCGTGGTGCCAGGAGTCGGCCTTCTCCTTCAGCACCTTGCCGGTGTAGGGGGGAGGCCGGCGCCGTCGTTGCGGAGGTAGAACCACCCCCGCTCCCATTCCGCGTTGTTGGATGTCATCGTGCAGGGGATGTATAACTCCTTGCACGAATCCCGCAACGAGATCGACAGGCCGCCGGCGCGCACCGCCCGGCGCACCCGTGCCTCGGGCGTAGCAAGCGTGTGCAGCTCCACGCGGAAGAGGTGGACCCAGAGATCCCAGTTCACTGGGATCCCCAGGAACCCCTCGCAGACGCCGACGAAGGTGGCAGCTTGCGAAATCGCGTTGGGGGCGAAGTTGTGCAGCTCCACCCCGTAGTGGTGGCACAGTCCGCGCATGAAGCGGCTCACCGGCGCGGCGAAGCCGCGCTCATGGTGCCGGATGAAGCTGACGACGTAGCCGTACGGCGGGTTGGGCTCCCGATCCGTCGCCGGCGGAACGATCCACGCCGGGGGCTGCCCCTCCACGTTCGGCGCCAGCTGGCCGCTGTTCACGAGCTCGCTCAGGGCGAGCTTCGTCACCGTCGAGCGGCTGCACGGCAGCGGGTCCAGCACCGTGATCGGTTGGGGGGGAGCCATTGCGGTTGGCAGCGACGCACGAAGACGAAGCTAGCGACGGGCGAAACGAAAGGGTGCACAGCCGAGAAGCGAAGGCAAGGAGCCAAGGGCGGCGGCGCTAAGTAACGAGGTAAGGAGCTTCCGCCTCCCTCTCCTTGGATTTATAGATCTAAGGGAGCCACGCTCGCCAAACCGCGCGCCGCGCGCATTAACTGCAGGCGGCTGCATCTGCCACTGACAAGCGGGGCCCACCGCACCGAAACGGCCGGCCGCGCGCGCATGCGCGATCATTACGGCGCGGCAACCGAAGAGCCGCGGCGGCCTGTCACGTCCGCCCCCCACGTCGCCCACTACGCGCGCGGCCCGCGACGCACGACTGAAGCCACAACTGTGGGCATTTAACGGCCTGGTCCCTTACTAAGTAAGCGTGACCCTCGCGCAGCCCGAGCCCAGTGCTCGAAAAACCAGACCCTCGAAGGGTGCGATTACTGACCAGTGGCCTCGAGACCCGCTCGGTGAAAGCGGGTGCCACAGGTGCCCTCGATTCTAGAGGATTACTGATCAGCAGCTCGGGGGTCGGCTCGACCGCGAACCCACGAATCCTGCAGATGCAATCGAGACGGGGGCACTTAGCTGCCACCCCGCAACGGCCCTACTGATCAGGGGTTTGAAGCACTGACCCTCGAAGGGTTCGAACAGGCGCCCCAGATCAACAGAGTCAGGGACGATGAGGGCACGCGCATTCGAGCCTATCCTCGAGCTCACCAGCTCGAGGGCGCCCCACATGTCGTATTCAAGAGCCAACGAGGGCAGCTAGTCGAGGGATCCCATCGAGGGAGAGCTTCCGCGCCCTCGGTCCCCAGCGAACGGGACCGAGCCCTGCCTAGCAAACCCATGTAAGCGCTTTCATGGACGAGTCTCCGGACCACGAGCCAACCCTTATCGAACGGGGCATGGGCGTCCACTTGAATCACCCGATAACAGCTCGAAGAGGAACCCGCAATTCGCGACCCGCTCGATGGGAGTTGTGGACACCTCACCCCTCTGTCCCGCGGAGGGACGGCGAAGGGAACGTACAAACAAGTCGGAGAGCCCGCCCCGATCGCCTCGAACGGGCCCAGGCTCGGGGGCTCGACGCGTGGCTACACCTCCTGGATATGCACCGAACGCACGCGAACGTCGGCACATGCGTACGGCACCGCCGAGGCCGGCTGAAACACCGCCGAGGCCGGCTGAAATAAACGCCTCGCACAATGACGACGCTGTGAAAAAAAACCTTGAAGGAGTACACACACTCCTCCAAGGCTTCGGGGGCTAGATCCGCGGGTCCGCTAGCGCGCCCCCACGGAATAGCACAGCAATCAGGAGGGAAGAAAGTCCCATCAGCAAGCGTCAGCATCTGCGGGATCCTAACGGATACACCCGCAGATGCTCGGGGGCTACTGTCGGGGACAGCCCTGAGGGTCCCCTAAAAAACCGGGGGAAACCCATTCACTTTCGCAAAAAATAAAACACAAACGAATTCACAAACCTAAAACACGCTCAAGATAGTCACGGCGCAGCGGCCGGGCCCACAGCCCTGGTGGCCCCAGCGGCCCACCAGAACAGTCGGCCCAGCCGCCCCCTGGGCGAAACTCCGCTTCGCTCGAGGGGCGCAGCGCCGCGCTAATGAGACTCCGCCTCGCTCGAGGGCCGGTCGCCCCCTCGGGTGAGACTCCGCCTCGCTCGAGGGCCGGTCGCCCCCTCGGGTGAGACTCCGCCTCGCTCGAGGCCCTCACGGCCTCGCCGCCCCCGCACCTGCTCCCCCGACAGGGGCGTTTAATGTTCTGACACTTGCAGGCACCCGGGTCAAAGACGAATCCACGCCAAGCCGTCCCTCTGACACGCCCGGGAATCATATTCCGGCGCTGTTCTGCCAACTCTCCCGGTGAGGCCATCCCCACCACTGTGCGGCAAGGCCAGTGTCAGCTCCGCGACACTGCGCCACCCACTCTCGTACGGCCAACGTGCCGCACCCTCGAAAGAGGACGACGGAACCCTCGAAAAGGGGACGGACGCCCGCTCCGCGCCTGCCCAGGGCCACACCATGACGCCGGACCAGCGAAGCGCGTCACCTCCGTCACCGTCGGTCCTGCGCGGCCATCCCCACCATCACGACGCCATCCCGGGCACTGCAGCGCCATCCCTGACGCTGTGGGAGTGCGGGGCGACAAGACACCGCCACGGCCGCGGCTGTGCCCCTTACAACCTCCCGTCAGCCGCACCCTCGAGTCAGCGTACGGACGACGACCACACGGGAAGCTCCTACGCCGCCAACCTCGAAGCCGCTCCTGGACGGATACAGGGCACGCCATGATGCTCCGCCAGAAGCAAGATTCGCCAGGACGGCCGTCCACTCCGTTGCACTGTCCGCCATGCCATCGCGCGTAGCTAGAACAGTGCGGCACGCCTGTAAACTGACTCCTCCTTGGCCTATAAAAGGAGGGGCAGTCCCCTGGCCGCAGGGGGACGACGGAGAGGACTGACCCACACGCTTTCTGCCTTCGTCACGATATTGGCACTTGCCTCAATCAAAACCTCAGGGACTTGGAGGTCCGGCCTCCTCTCCCGCCCCGCTTGTAGCTCCCCTCTGCAAGCACCACGGTGCAACACAAATACAGTGCCCCGAGCACACCACTGCTGGACGTACGGCCCCGGTCGGAACCAGGATAAACTTGTGTCCCCTGTGTTGTCGTTGGCACCGACCATCGAGAAGCTGATCACAGCGTAACTTACTAGTTAGTGTCGGGACTACTTTCCGCACCGACACGAAGAATCACGTAAAGGGAGGTCATTACCTTCCGGAGACACCACAGAGAACCCATGGTGGGGAGGTCCGCTGGGTCGGTGCCGTCGGCCGGCGGCTCGTACTCCGAGAGGTCCGTCCTGGGCCGACCGATGTCGAACCGCTCGTGGATCCACATTTGTAGCAGGAGAGGGCACCCCAGGAGGATCGCCTCCCTACTCGTCGGCCTCGTCACTGCCGAACACAGCCCCCTGTAGGTAGCTGCCAGAACAGCGCTGCCCCAGCTGATCTGGGGCATCTGCTCGAGGGGTGCGTCGGCGATCCTCTGAGCCCAGGGGATCATGCACCGCGACACGGAGTCTCCCGCTGACTCGCAGAACAGTACCCACCCGAACAGCCAGAGCAGGTAGACCTCCAAAATCCTGTCTGACGTCTGGTCGTCGGCATCGTCCGCCATGTAGTCAGCCTGCACACACACAAAGGTCTATCGTCACATTCGTTTAAAATGCATACAAACGTTGAAAATAAGAGTTAGAATCACGTACGCTGAACTGCTGGATCCAAGTCCAGGTGGGCCCGTGGGTGTCGACGAAGGGCACGTACGGCGCCGGCGCGCGATCGTTCCGAGGAACGTTCGCGAACCGAGCAAGGAAGTCAGCCTGCCACGTCGCGGGGATGTCGATCGGCCCCATCGCCTGGCCAGCACACGGCAGTCCTCCCAACATCGCGGCGTCCTCCAGACTGAGAGTCATCTCGCCGACGGGGAAGTGGAACGTGTGCATCTCTGATCGCCACCGGTCCATGAACGCGGCGATCAGCGGGGCGTCGTAGTTGAACCGCGTCAACCGCTCCGCCCGGGGAACCTCAGCTCGTAGCCTGTCCCCCTCGACCAACCGCGCAACAGGGAGAAGTCCTGCAGCGCGTAGCCTGAAAAAATATTAATTTACTTAACGCAAATACTATTGTAAAGAAACAGAAATAAATAATAAATATGAATTACGTACTTCGGAATCCACCGCTGGTGTATCGGCATCAACGTGCGGGTCGTCCGGCAACGTATCGTGCCGAGCGGACCCCCGAGAACAGCCGACACGTACGAGCGGTGGTGCTGGTCCACCGCCTCGTCGAACAACTCCGGCCGTACGTACTCCAGCGGTGCAGCCATAACTGCAAAAAAAATATAATTTAATCAATTTTTTCAATTATACTAATTATGTGAATTATGTGAATTAGAACCATTTCCTACAAGTTTAAAACAAATTTAAACGAATTATGTGAATTTAAATAATTTTCTACGAATTTTATAGCAATTTAATCAAATTATGTCAATTATAACTATTTCCTAGAAGTTTAAAACAAATTTAAACGAATTATGTGAACTTAAATAATTTTCTACAAATTTTATAGCAATTTAATCAAATTATGTCAATTATAACCATTTCCTAGAAGTTTAAAACAAATTTGAACGAATTATGTGAATTTAAATAATTTTCTACAAATTTTATAGCAATTTAATCAAATTATGTCAATTATAACCATTTTCTAGAAGTTTAAAACAAATTTGAACGAATTATGTGAATTTAAATAATTTTCTACGAATTTTTTAGCAATTTAATCAAATTATGTCAATTATAACCATTTTCTAGAAGTTTAAAACAAATTTGAACTATGTGAATTTAAATAATTTTCTACTAATTTTATAACAATTTAATCAAATTATGTCAATTATAACCATTTCTTAGAAGTTTAAAACAAATTTAAACGAATTATGTGAATTTAAATAATTTTCTACAAATTTTATAGCAATTTAATCTAATTATGTCAATTATAACCATTTTTCCACAAATTTAAAATGAATTAAAACAAATTATGTGAATTTAAACTATTCTCTATGAAATTCATATCAATTTAACTAACCTAAGTTAACTAAACTAAATTTAACTAAACTAGGTTAACTTAAATAAATTTCTAAACTAAACTAATTTAACTAAACTAACTAACTAATCTAAGTTAACTAAACTAACTAACTAAACTAACTAACTATACTAACTAAACTGGACTAAATTTAGAAACATACCTCAGAAGTGCTCCGAAGGGTTGAAAGCCGAAGATTTGGAGGAGTGAGGGGGCCGGCGGCAGGGGCTCGACCCCTTATATAGGCGCGGCGCTGCCGCGGTGGCCCACGGCGCCAGGCTCCTGCCGCCGTGGGCCACGGCACTAGGCTCCTGCCGCCGTGGGCCGCGGCGGTAGGAATCCTGCCGCCGCGGGGCACGGCGGCAGGAACGTGGCCCCACCGGCCAGTACTGCCGACCGTTGGCGTCACCCCTAACGCCGTGCCCCACGGCGGCAGGAACTCTTGCCGCTGTGGGGTACGACGCCAGATGTATATTTCTCGAAAATTTTGATTCGATCATTTATTTTTCGAAAATCATGACAAAATAAATATATATAAAAAAAAGAAGAAACCGTACTGCACAGTGACCGCCCTCTCTCGCAAGAAAGAAGAAACCGAGAAGTAAGGATACAGAGAAGCCGGGCCGTGTTGGGTTCAGAGTGATGCGTCTAATTGGGCTAGGCCCATGCATACCACTTTGGTTTTAGGCTTTCTCGTTTCTATTATTGGATTTTCAATTCAATTTGTTTTCCTCGTGCACCATAATCGCACATTGCACAATCGATCCCTGATCCGTTTCTTGTTTTTTTTTCCTGCAACCAAACATTCATAGTAGGAACAAACGTCGGGCTAGATCTAAGAGGCACCAAGGAGAATTCAGACATGAATTTCCCTTTACACGTACGATTGAACTACATATATGATCGATACCATTAAACATCGTTGCCCAGGTCGACAGCATTCTCTAATGCTTCTGTAATCACTTTGCTTGGCTTGTCCCCGTTGTAGTCTTAGAGCTAGTCCCCGTGCCCTCCATTCCTAAGTCGTTTTGTTACTTTCATAGCAATACATGAGCCTATCATCACTACAGTTAAAAAAGAGAGAGAAAAGAACATATCTTCAAACTGTCAATTTTCATGGCTTATCCTTGTGAGATTCATCATCTGCCCACTACTTTGCGAACATTCAACTTCTACACTGAGAAACAGTAACAATGGTCCTAGGCTGAGGATGGAGGAATGTATATATGTTCATGAGCATGGACATGTGAGTTAAATAAAAGGAGGGAAGAAAAGCGGGTAGTTGTTAGTAACAAATGTCTGGAGGATGATGTCTACTTGTAGACTCTTTCTTCAATACTTGAGGTTTTTATGAGCCGTCCATCGGTCCAGATCGGGTGGTTGTAAAATATGAGGAACCTATTACAAGGAACCAATCTTGTGGACCGGAACCAAGTAATTGTGGGCCAGGAACTAAATAATTGTGAGTAGGAACTAATCCTTGTTCTGAATTGTGGACCGGAACCACCGGTTCCCCCTTGTTCTGCCTGGTTCCGGTCAAGCACCGTAACATTCCTCTTGTATAGTACTCCCTCCATTTCAAAATACTTGTCGCTGTTGACTTTTCTTTGCAACTTTGACCATTCGTGTTATTCAAAAAATTATCGCAAACATGTAAAATGATAAGTCAAGCTTAAAATACATACAACATTAAAACATATAGTAAACAAAATAAATTGTACTTGCACAATTTTTTAAAATAAGACGAATGGTCAAAGTTGCAGAAAAAAGTCAATGACGACAAGTATTTTGAAACGGAGGGAGTACTATGCTTAGGAGACCACTGGAGTAGTTGTTGAACCATGCCTATTGATTCCCCTACGTTTTCCACCAACTTTCCAAGGCAGGGCGCCATGAATTATTCCAATTTATAAATCCACATGCATGGTACTGGATGAAAGTAGTTTGGCTCTCGCCGCGTGATCATATCATTCCAGCAATATGAAAAAGAGGATAGAACTGTGAACATACGCTTTCCTCCCGGGGTCCGCTCCCTCGTCCCTGCGCGGGCGACGGGGCGGTCAAACCCTAACCGCGCCGCCGCCAGCTTCTCCCCCGCCACCCAGCCGCGCCGCCGCTAGAGCGGCCTGCCGGCAAGCCGCGCGGCCGCGGTGAAGGTGGCGGCGGGCACGGACGTCCGGTCGCCTGAGGTGCCACTCGCCGGCGTCTCGGCGGCGGCAGAGGCTCGGGCCTCCAGATCTGACGCCGCCCCGGCCGGATCTGGAAGCCGCGCGGTGGGGGCACGCGCAGGTGGGTGGTCGGGGCGGCGGCCGGCGTTCTGGAAGGGGGTGACAGTAGTGAATGGCGCGGGCCGGCTCTGGCGGCGGCGGCAGCGGTCGGCGTGATGGCGGCGACGGTGGCGGCGGTCGGCGTGGGAGTGCGCAGGGAGGTGGCGGCCAGCAGCGGCTCTGGACGGTGCAGCCACGGCCGGTTGTGGCCGGCCCAGGCTGGCTGCGTCTGTGGCCGGCCGTGGCCGGCTGGTGCCTGGCTGTGGCCGGCCGTGGCCGGCTGTGACCTGGCCGTGGCCGGCTGGAGCTTGGCTGTGGCCGGCCGTGGCCGGCTGTGACCTGGCCGTGGCCGGCTGTTGCTGGCTGGTGCGTGCGGGCAACGGGCGCTTCGACAAGATGGTGGTGCTCCTCCTCGACGGCGATGTTGGTCCAGCGCCGCCTTGGTGGTGGGGCTGGGGGGTTGTGCAGGTGCTTGCCGGTGGCTCCGAGGTGGGGCTGCAGGCTGTGTCGGGCCCTTCTGGCTAAGACATTGCGGAAGCTTGGGGAGCGTGCTTCTGCCCTGGCTGGGAGCGTGTGACTGGCTTGGTGCTAATTCGGGCGAAAGCCTTCACTGACGATGTCGGTGGTGATGGTGGCGTCGCCCTTTGGGCGTCGTTCTTCCCCGCTGGGGGCACCATTGCGGGGCACCAGGCTATTGTAGCACCGGGAGCTTGGGTGAAAACCCTGTCCGTTGAGGACGTGTGACGGCGGCGCCTTGGCGTCGTGCCCTTCTTGGAGGCGTCACAGCTGGAGCTCGTCTCGGCTTGTGGCAGTGGGGCTCTTGGTTGGTTGGTGGAGTTGCTCGTGCACAGCGGCAGTTGAGGTGCGCAAGGTCCGTGTTGGTGGGAAGGTGTAGAGGAGTCATGGGTGCCGACAATCTTGGGCTGGTGCGCATGGTGCTGTGGTGAACCTGGCGTTGGCTCGGTGTAGGGGATGCTCGCGACGTGGTTTCAGTGGCAAGGATCCTTGGAGCAGTGTCCAGTGTGACGGGCGGCAAGGTCCCCGTACATTTTAAGGTGGTTGTTTCTGAGGAGTATGAGAAGAGTTTGAGGAGGAGGTGGATGTGGCGAGGCCCCCACGATTTGAGCGTTCATGTTGACTGCGCTGATGTTGCGACGGGAGCTTCTTCTTATGCAAGGCTGGAGTTAGGGGATCGACAGTTGTGTGTGTGCGGCTTAAGGTTGTTTCCCCGTGGCGGAGGAGTTCGAGTTGTCACTCAGGCTTGCAGCGGGCCGCGACTTTTGACGTGGCACAGCGTTGGCGACAACGGCGCAGTTCTTGGTGGCTTCTTTTACCTTCTCTCCCAGGTTGAGGTGGTGTAGAGTTTTGTTGGGTGAGTTGTTCGCGTGTGTTGTTGTTGTGGTGGTGGTGTTCGCTTCGGTTTGTGATGTACAATTGCTTCTTCTTCTTAAATAATATGGCAGTACTCCTGCCCTTAATTTCAAAAAAAAAAAGAAAAAGAGGATAGAAGACCCTCCAAATACAGAACAAGGATAGATCCGAGTTGAGGCCCAGCATTTCGCCGATGAGCAGGTCGTGCCCTTATCTGAGTTAATGAGTACTGCACGCGTGGCTTCCCTCCGTGCCGGATTCTGATTGTCTTGTGAGTACATGGTGGTGAAATAGCAGCTGGAGGTCGATCAGCCGGTTGCACTTGGTGGTTGTTCGTCAGGGGGTTGTTCGTCAACCTGTCCTTTTGGGTAACCTCAGCTCCTCCTGACGAAAATTATTGATGGATCGAGATGCACCTTCGTTCGCCGTCAACAGAAGGGCGGGCGTTCCTCTGCTGTCGACGCATGCGACCAGGTGGTTGTTCATTGATGATCTGTTCTGGTCGGGATTCTGGGTGAGGAAAATTGACGGAGGCACCTTCGTCGTCAACGCAAGAACAAGCAACCCCTTCCTGTCAACCCAATGACAGAGAGATATTGAGCGAATCATCCTACACTAAAACTAACTATGTAGATTGCATTTCTCGAGCAAGTTCTCCCGACGTCTTCCATTCCCCAATCCTGTGCTAATTGTTTTCGCATCGCGCGTGGTTACCCTCATGAATGCACGAGCACTATATATTCTACTCGTGAGCATACATACACTATCACTCTGCTATATATGATATATGCAATGTTTAGTGGATGCCGAACCAGATCATGCATGTGTGTGTATGTATATAGGGTTTTGCTGTGGTACTCCCAAATGAATATCGACCCTCCATCTTGTGATATTACCTCCTAAAAAGGTAATAGATTAAATATCTATTTATATTTTTTTAACTTGAAAAAAAAGAAAAATATGGGATTCGGCACGGAACGGCAGCCATCTCTCTCCCCATGGCAAGGAACCGCAACAACAGATCCATTGATTGATTAAATAGCTTGGTTTATTTCCTTCCATTGCATGTTTCGTTGCCATGAAGCCGATGAGGCCAATGGAAATCAATTCTCCGATTAAACAACGACGACACACGCATCTGGTCATCAATTACAAGTATGAACTGCTGCTGTGATATTAATCGAGATTAGATCCATGGCTGATTAAATGGCGTGATGATGCTAATTAAATGGCGGCCACAATCAATTGGGTGAGGGGATCTGTAGAAGAAATCAGTTATGTTTTTGGCATCAGGCAATCAGATTTCGTTTGTTTTAAGGTAGGCAAAATTATTTTTTGGTAAGAAATCAGATGATGCATAAGAAAAGGAAGTGCCAGTTCGTGCTTCTTTTATTTTGACGCACGATCCACATGTCTGATTTTCCCGCAAGCAAATTTCCTCGAATAACCTAATATTCAGCATTTTCTTTTTATTATTCTATGATTTTTATAATTATATGATTTATTTTTTTTATCAATTTTATTAATTTATATCATTTGAAATTCAATGGCTTAAGTTGTTTTGAACTCTTACCTCTTAGGAGGTAATAGGGAGTACCTTAGCAGAGCCCATGTATATAACTATATATAGATCGTGGAGGCTCTTTGTGTATATGTATGGAGGTGCAGGTAGGAAGTAATATCAGCATGCCAATTTTTGGAAACGAGTAATGAAATTCTTTTAGACATGGCTGAACTAAGTTAAATAATTAATTTATTCCTAAGATGAAAAACTTTGTCAAGCTAGGTATATGCTAGCTGCTCCATCTCAAATAGTTTGATTATATATGGAGGCTAGAGTAATTTATCTATTTCACATTTTCGCTATAAACTAATTAAAAATGTAATAGTGGAGTTTGTGTGGTACAAGTCGCTTGGCACACCTCAGCGCATCACACGACCCGGCTGCGGCTCTTTAAAGAAGGGACTGTCTACCCATCACTCGGGGGACTGTCTACCCATCACTCGGGTGACCCACCAGCACTCGATTTTTTCCCTACAGGCTAGCCCTTTCTTCAACCCCCCTTCTTCTACCTCCGGTTCAAGGTGACACAGGGAACAGCAACGTGGTCAGTCATCCTGAGGCACCCGTCTCTTCTGCCGCTCGAGAATAGGCTGGCATTCCAGAACCGACTTCACCAGCTCTTCAAAGTTCTTTCAGGCAGACTCACCCTGGGGAGTGTCTGAATGTGCTCGGATGGTTGGACTTCCCTAGTGACGGGCACTCGGGCTACTAACAATAATGTAATTCCTTCCTATCCTATTCCCATGGGAGATCTCCTGGTGCCTTCCGTTCCCAAATCTTGCTTGTTGCCATTTGGTTGTCGAGCAACGACTCGATCGAGATGCGCAATCTATTCTGCAAATTTCCTCATCATTCAGACTCACACTAGCTAACTGAAGCACGCCTATAACAGTTGTGGTATAGTCACACACACACGAGCAAAGCAAGGTCCACTGGTTGAGTATAAGTATAGGAGGGGAGGGGACGGCAGTTATTTATTGTACACCGCTAGCTCTCAGCTGGTTCGATCTCCTCTTTTGTTTCGAACAGCGGTACATGTACTACTGCAGCGGTACATCTTCCGCATGCGTAAGTTTAGGCCCTTTAGGGCTACACTCAAAATAATGAAACTGCGTGCTAATTAGGGAGTAAATACATGTATAGGTTTTTTTCACCTTGCTGCACCGTTCTCCAGACATCATCAGCAAGCCATAGGAGATCACTGAACTATGAGAAGTGGTGCCGATGATTAGGAGAGAACACGTCAGTTCGCATTGCCAAACTTCAGTCTCCTGCATGTGAACAACGGATCGGATGAAGAAAGCGGGCCTGTTCATCATCTAGCTAGCAGCTCTCCTCCTCTAGCAACCACGACTCGCCATTGCAACTTTGCAAGTCACGCGGCCGGAGGCACCCTGCAGGGCACCTGCCTATTGTTTCATCAGTGGCTTGTCGACCCGTAACCAGCTGTGCCTTTGGACTTGGAATGGCGAACTTCAGCTGCAATCGACAAAACGTTCTCAAATGTAACGCGTGGACATGCATCTTTGTGCAAGTTAACATAAGTTTCGTATATAAAGCTATGATGCCCACCACTACTTACTTTGGTCGCGCCTCTCACAATTTATCCAGATGCCCTCCATTCTCAAATCGCAAGACTGGACTCTAGTGGTGGTAGTACAATCACATATAGCAGGAGGAGCTGGATGAAGACACAAGAAGTAACTAATATATATGCTACATGTATGGTCAGGTGAGTTAAGAGAGTGGAGAGGCTGGCACTGGCAATGGCAGCAAATTATTATATTGATGTTCCTATATATTTAACTGGAGTAATTGGAAACAAATTCATGTAGTGATGTCGTGATCGTATTGCAACAATGCGGACAAATAAAAGAAACCAGCCTGCCGTGTGGTACAATTATACATGTTCTAAAAGGTAGCGAAATAATTAGGATGTTCAACCATGCATAACATGGCTATTCTAGTATTCGGTATTAAAAGAGGCACACCAAATTAAGTTTTTTTTATTTTGAAACAAATGAATGAATATGCATATATGATGTAGAGAAATTATTAAGATGTTCAACAAGTATATGCGTTTATAGGTTCCTTTTTAATAAATTGGCAGCTCTCCAACCGCGCGGTTCGTTTATAAAATATGTATAGTATGTACAACCAACTTGCAGTTGTTCACTCATTTGACACTATTTTATTTAAGGAGAAAGAACCTATTAATAATGTAAGAGCATCTTCAAAAGTTCCCTAAATCCTTTCCTAATCCTTGATTTTTAGTAAGATGGTAAAAAAAATACCTATCCACCAACTCCTAATCCACACTCCTAATCTTTAGAACTTCGGAAAAAGCAGTCTGTCCTGCGTAAAGTTACGCGCTTTTGGTCGACGCATATCTTCTTCTAAAACAAGGTGGAGGAGCTCAGGAACAATAAAGAGTAGAAAAAAAGTTTCTGATGCAAATGTACAAGAGAGAAAGAATCCATAAAAATGGTTAAGATAATTTAAGAATAATATAGAATTCTTTTAGGAGTGGAGTTATTAGAAACTCGTGGAGATGATTTTTTTATTTTCTTTTTTAGAAGTACTAAAACTTGGAAAATATTAGATATACTTGGAGATGCTCAGCGGAGTTTGCGTGGTACACGTACATCCGGTTAACACCTCAGCGCGTCACACAATCGCTGGGAAACACATGCATGGCCTTTAATTACACACATATCTCTGTAATCCTTTACGCGACCTGGCTCTTTAAGGATCGGTTGGATGCCAGCGACTTGCTAAATTTCTAAAGCGTTGTGCATGGTAAAGAGAAATATCTGAAGAAATTAAAGCTGAGGACCACCTTTAATTTTTTGATCGCACGTATCACCACTCCTGACGTGCCTTGCATTGTATTCTCACCTTCGAATAACTTGGACATACTCCATCATATTCTCGTAATACATCTCGTTAATTTCCTCTCTATCGCTAGTTCGCTACCATCAATCAGCATGGACACCTACGTTCAGGGTGCAAGCGCAACACAGCGGACACGCTCAATGATCCGATCCGCATGCTATCGACCCACACCTAGGCATTCGTGGTTTGCTCATGCTCCTTGACTATCTCTTCGCGTAAGGGAACTGCATTATGCCGAAGAGATTCAGTTGGATACATTTGCGGTGGACAAACGAACCGGAGTTCCCCAGCTGTCGGCGCAGGACCACCTGGGCATCATGCCGACATGCAAAAACAGGAAGGTAGACAAGAATGTGCGGCTCCTGGCAACGCTGTTGAGGAATTCAGTCGGATCCGCGCTGGTGTCCTACTAGTCATAGCGACATAGGGAGGGGCAACGTGGCCAGTGATTCTGAGGTATCATGTAAACCCCCATACACTGAAACTGATTGCGTAGATAGCATTTCTTGAGCAAGTAGTAGTCCCGACGTCTTCCATTCCCCATTCAACTGATGAGAACTAGCTGGATTGTGAGCATAGCGAGAGGAGAACCGGACTGGGGGGTATATGTACACGACTGGTCAGGGCGATCTAGTTAAGTAGGAGTGGGGAGAGGTTGGTAGCTAGTTATTGGTAACAAATGAATACGGCACATAGTATATGTTTGGTAGAACTGCGGCAACGGCAAAGGCGGACACCGGAGTAACAATGGAAGCAAGCTCAATGCAAGACCAGCATTTGTTGGTAACAAATGAGCATGTACCGTGTCACTATGTTAGGATACAACTTGATCGAGTAGTTGTAAACTTGATCAGACTCATGGTGCGTTTATTATCATCATAGGAATGCAAGTGGGTATCCATGATATACCACTAATTTATTTCTCCTCCAAAACTATTTATGCGAATGACATTCTAATTCATTTTATCAACTTTTGGATCATTCGATGACGCTAAATATTTCTAACTTGCATATCTAGTCGGAGCAATATTTGCAGCTGCCTTGTGGTGCAATTATCCATGTTCTAAGTAACAAAATTAGAATGTTCAAACCATATCGTATTTATCTTAGCTACTAGTATCCTGGATCAAAAGAGACACACCGAATTAAGTTGAGATTTTTATACAAATGTTGAACATGCATATTATGATGTACAACAAATTTTAGGATGCTCAGACCATGGCTGCTGCTCATTGGCGATCTCTTTGCGTCCGGGCACTGTCCGCGGAAGATTCAGTCGGATACCTTTGTGATGGACAAGCGCACGAGATTTCCCCTGCTGTCGGCGCATGGCCGCCGGGACATCGTGCCAATCCGCAGGGATAGACAGGTGGACCGGAATCTCCGGGACCTGGCAACACGCTTCTGAGGAATGCGGTCCTGCGCACTTGATCCGCGCACACAGGTGCTGGCAGACTCACCCTGGGAAGTGTCTGAATGTGCTCGGATGGTTGGACTTTCCTAGTGACCGGCACTCGAGCTACCAACAACACGTAAGTTCGTTCTGATCCTATACATGTTACCTTTCCCATGGGAGATCTCCTGGTGCCTTCCGTTCCCAAATCTCGCTTGTCACCATTTGGATCCCTATCTAGCCTACTACTGTTGTCGAGCAACGACGACTCGAGATGCCCTCCACTCTCAAAGTTCCTCATCATTCAGACTCACACTAGCTGACTGGAGCACGACTATATCAGTTGTGGTATAGTCACACACACATAGAGTAAGAGTACGGAGATGGGCCGATGAGTGGGTGCATGTATGGAAGTGTTGTATATATATGTACACGATCGAGAGCAAGGTCCATCAGTTGAGTTTAAGTATACAGTATATAGGAGGGGAGGGGACGACAGTTATTTATTTATTGAATATGTACATGTTAGCGATAATGACAAGGGGCTCTGGCTCTTTACTGGTACGGTTGGTACCATTACACCGCTCTCAGCTGGTTCTTCTCTTTTGTTATTTGAATTTTGAAACAAAGCTAGCTTCTATATATATTTGTCATCATCTTAAGATGTCAAATAATTATGCCAGCGGTACATGTACTATTACAGAGGTGGAAAGTCCATGTGCATGCATGTACTACTACCTCTACACAAGAGAACTTGTAATGTGATCAACCTGCAGACATACATTTACTACAGTCTGCAGATTTCGGTCATTTTCTGTGTGTCCAAGACTAATATTCTCTTTTACAGTGCCAGTTTTCCCCCTTTTTTCTTCTTTACAAGGAAAAGTCTTTATGTTGATCGTGATATTCTGACTGTTGGACTACCATTCTTCGCACTAGCTAATAATTCAGTTTAACCCTTGAAATTAGCAAGTTTTAGTGAGCTTTCCTAAATTTGCGTCGTGTGTCGAGGCCCTGCGGATGGTGAATCACATTCCACAAGACCCTATGCTAGTGTAAAGCTTCCAGCCTAAATACATGTCTAGGTGTGAGCTCTTTTCCGGTGCCCTATACCACCAATGAGTGGTATGAAGTATAGGCAAGGGTAATTTAGTACTGTGTTTATTTACATGTTTTTGCATTGGACCCCTTAATTTTTTCATCTTCTCCCGTGACCTCTCTTTCATTCCCTCATCTTCTCCTGTGACCCTCCTCTTTCGTTCCCCCGCCGCACCCGACGCGAGACGCCGCGCCGCCTCTGCCTGCCTCCGCCTACCGCGGGAGACGTCGCGCCGCCCTGCTGCCGCTCGCCATTGTCGAGGCTGCGGCGCCGCACCGTCATTCGCGGCCTCCCCAACTGCCTAATCTACGGCAAGTGACCCAATCTCCCATGTCCGCCTCCCTCTAGATCTCCCGTGCGTCTCCATTCCCCGTGGGATCTATCTGTCCAGGCCGGCCAACGACAGTGCCTGTGCACCATCCTGGTCCGGGCCTTCCTCCCTGTGCCTCCCTTGCCCTGTACGGCAGTCCCGGCCGTGGTGGCGGCGGCGACGGGTGGTCCACAGCTGGCCGCGGCCGAGTACGGAGGGCATCCCTTGAAGGTGAATTGAAGAGCCGTAGTGTTGCCATCATCGCTGCCTACAGGTCAGTTAGCCACGGATTTCATGCATTGAGTAAAGTTGGTGATGTTCTGGACATTTTTGATAGATCCTGGTGTGCTATTCATGGTTGTATTAGAAACATGTTTTGTGGGTATATGATGTTGAAATTAACAATTTTTTTTGTGCAAAATGTTGAAATTAACAATTGTGTGTTAACTTTTGGCATAAATTAGGAACAGATTAAAATGTTGTGAATGGATGATGGTTATTGCCTCTATTATTCATTATTTCTCATGTCAGCAATAGTACACCTCTTTGTAGTAATTTAGATATTTCCTGATAGTAAGAACTTGGGTAGCAGTGAAGAATAAAACCACAAGTTGATCATCAACAACACTGTAGGCATCTGATTAAGAAAAACGCAAAGTAAGCCACCATAACAACAACTAATATTTGTCAGGAATGTTGAGCACATCACGGTGTCATGTTATGACCAATGAATTTATATGAAAATTAGTGAATTACTTCCCCTGTTCTTAAATATATGACGTTTAGAACCAAATTAGTTCATTTTTAAACTAACTAGCTTGTCCTTAACATAATATATGGACGGAGGTAGTATTGTTTAACTGGATATTGAACAATGGACAAAACTGTGACTTATACTCAAGAAAAAAAAGAAGCCACTTGCAAATAGGAATCACTAGTCTGAACACTCATCTAGTCATCTGGTACCTACAAATGTCGATGACCATGCAGTTTTTGAATGAGGGGTTGGGCTTGGGGGCTGAGAAGGGACGGGTCCAAAATTTCAAAGAGAACTAATTTTAAACGACAATGAGGGAAGTATATATATTGATTCAATGATATTTTGATTTGACATAGAGTTTATTTGTGTGAAATGGAGGAGGTATGTGTGCTCGTGTGAAGGATACAGAGAAGTGAAGCACTTTGAAAGGACAGATCAGAAAAAGCAGCCACATGCCCTCACCCGATGTGGATGCATGGCTAGGCTTGACGTCGAGCGGAATGAAGGGAGTGGCATTTGGTATGTGAAGGATTTCGTGGCTGTCCATACGCAGATCTTCAGGTCTAAGTGAGATTGGTCTGATATTTTTCTTTCACATTAGTCAAACTTTAGTTATTACTGGCAATTAAAATTTCAATTTGTTGCCTCATGGGTCAAGATTATTTGGGTGGGTTGCAACCTGCAAGTTTAAATATGCAAACGAGATACAAACTTTTTACGTTCTGCAATTAAATTAACTTCCAGACTTATTTTCTTTGCTTTTGCTTTGAATTAATAATTTTAAAAATAGTTGAGTACTGAAGGAATAGTCAAACTTAAGCAAAGCTATGCTTCTACAATCATGTATAGCCAGGCAAGCGGCATCCCGATTATGTGGAAATTGCAAACTATTACAATTTTCAGCTGATATGTAGTGCCTGAGTAGTAATACAGATGAAGATAACTGTTTTGGTGATTTATTGGGTGACAACAATATAAATGCAGTTTATAAACTACTTTTTCAGTGGTCTGTTTTAATGGCATAATCAACTATGCCATTATATTAATTGGTATGTTCATGCAAATAGTTGGAACCCCTTTAGCTATGTTGATTTTTCAAAAAAAAAAAGTTCCAAACAATGCTGACATGAAGGTCTGGCTAGCATAGTTTGCCTTGGATAGCATACTCCAGAGAACCAATATGGCAAGAGTGTGCATTCTGAAGAGTCCACCAGGAATGAACCAATCAATACTGTAGGACTTTGTTTTTGAAAAATAAAACCATAGAGCTGTAGTAATCACAGCTATATCAGCTTGCATTGTTTAATCATATTTTATATTTACCTCAGGTAGGATAATCACCATCATTTGGCTTTGTAATATGGTTTTTTTTCTAGCAGTTAGATCTTCATTCTCTAGTTTCAACTGACCCAAACAGATTCATTCTTTCTCAATTTTATAGCTACGTGTGGAGACATGTTTAAGTCTGAAATCTTCATCTTTTGCAGCACAGTGTTGGATGGATTGAAAGCTCAATTTACGCCAAGTACTGCAAATGGATCTCTGAGCACACAAGAGGGGAAAGGCAAGATGAGGTGTCATCTACCTGTTCTGATTTTGGGTAACAGCCAAGGCCCTGTCGCTGTGTGCCTTGGAATTTGATCATTTTCTGCTTTCTATTGCTTTTGGGCGACCTGTACGCATCCACCTGTACCAGATAACCTTGGTTTAGTATTCCAGCATGCTTTGTACTAGTGGCATTCTTTGTAATACAGTTATCTTAATTATGCCGCATACTATGGTGGCAAAAGGAGTACTGCATCACGGTATTTGTTGCAAGGCCCAAAAGCCCATGTGAAAGTTCAGATGATGCGTCCAGATTTTTGTTATACTTTACGTGATGGATGCGTGCAACAGTTAGTTAGTTGTGCAAATCTTTATCTCCAACCAATTTTTAACTCAACTTTATCTGTATACCTCACTCGGCTATAAAATGTATCCAACACGGACCCGCTCTCCCGGCCGGTCCTCACTGCTTGCGCAGGCCCAAGAGGAGTCGCCGTCCTCTGACCGGCAGCAGGTACACCGACGGACGAACATTGCAAGAGGAGAGAGAGTGAGAGACAGTGACGGACGAGGAGAAGACCAAATGAATCGTTTGTTATAAAAATTTTGATTATAATTAGTGGGATTGTAATTAACTCATAATACGAGGTTGTAATTGTAAAAGTTGTTTAAGGTTGTAATTGTAAAAGTTGTTTAAGGTTGTAATTGTAAAAGTTGTTTAATTTCCCATAATACCCTATACCACCTTATACTACCCATTCATACCACCTCATACTACCATTTAGGTTTACGAAGTATACAATTCATTTGAACCGTTAGATGTCTGTATACTAGTCCTTTTTTAATGGTAGTATAGCTTAGTATAGGGCACCGGAAAAAAGCTCCTAGGTGTTTTGCACCTTGCTGCACCGTTCTCCAGACATCATCAGCAAGCCATGATCATTGAGATGTGAGAAGCGGTGCCGATTAGGAGAACACGTCAGTTCGCATTGCCAAACTTCAGTATCCTGCATGTGAACAACGAATGAAGAAAGCGTGGTGATGATCTAGAGCTAGCAGCTCTCCTCCTCTAGGAACCACGAATCGCCATTTCAACTTTGCAGGTCACGGCCGGAACCACCCTGCAGGGCACCTGCCTATTCTTTCGTCACTGGCTTGTCGACCCGTAACCAGCTGTGTGCCTTGGGACTTGGAATGGCGAACTTTCAGCTGCAATCGAGACAAAACGTCGTCAAATGTAACGCATGGCGGCATGGACATGCATCTTTGTGCGTTTCATAAAGCTCTACTCGATGATGCCCACCACTTACTTCGGTTACGTCTCTCACAATTTATCCAGATGCTCTCCATTCTCAAATCGCATTGCTAGCTATTCGGACTGACACTAACTAGACTCATAGTGGTGGTAGTACAATCACATAGCAGGAGGAGCTGGATAAAGACACAAGAAGTAACTAATATGCTACACGACTATGGTCAGGTGAGTTAAGTAGGGCGAGTGGAGAGGCTCTGGCACTGGCAGTTGTTGGTAACAACTTATATTAATGTTTCTCAAATGTTCCTATATTTAACTGGAAGTAGTAGTCGGAAAAAAGTTCATGTAGTCATGTCGTGATCATATATATTGCAGCAACGCGGAAAATAAAAGAAACCAGGCTGCCGTGTGGTACAATTATACATGTTCTAAAAGGTAGCAAATTAAATTAGGATGTTCAACCATGTCATGGCTATCCTATAGTATATATCCTGTATCAAAAGAGACACACCAAATTAAGTTTTTTTTAATTTTGAAACAAATGAATGAGTATGATGTAGCGAAATTGTTAGGATGTTCAAAACAAGCATATATGTCTGTAGGTTCCTTTTTGATATAAAATTGGCAGTTGGCACATGTACATGCAACATATGCTGAAATAAACCACGTTCTTGTGATCATATCGCAACCATGCGGAAAAGGAAGCTAGCCAGGCACGTGTACTATGCATTTGTATCCTTCTTCTATCGTAGGAGTATCAACAGATTAGTTTTTATTCTGAAAAAAATATAAAAAAGGATACACACACATTTAGATCGAGACAATTGCCCTGGAAACAAGACTAGATACCTAGCATCGCTGGGCCGGAGTATGACAGCTAGCGGATCAGTGTAGCACGTTTCTGCTACCAGCATGCACTAGTACAGGGTGTACAACCTCTGAAGGAACTTTTGATTACTTGCATTGAGCCTTTCATCCATATCCTAATCATCAGTCTCTGCTCCTCACCATCACACTCTATTAATGACCATTGACCATACACATAATAAGACTGTACAATCACAAATGAAGTGTTTCAATTCCTACGTTACTTAGCTAGCAAGTTGGATAGCGCCAATGTGTGAGATTTGGCCTTAGGGGAAGTACATGCAGCTCGTCTTCTCGAGCCTGTCCAGCCGAAGTTGATCGCCTTTGGGGAAGAGAATTCAGGATAGAGAACTTTTTAGTATCCCGCCCCTGTCTTTGACCGGCAAATCAACAGTCCGTTGTAGGGCGACGTCGCTGCTGCATATGTGTTCCCGTTCCCATGGAGGCTTCCCCCGTCCTGGTGTCTTCCGATCCTATAACTAACCTAACCACACACCCTACGTTTTGTCCCGCTGTCAAGTTGACTCAAACATCAAATGATACTGTGCAATGAGACCACATGGATCTGTGTATGTAGATCCAGGTAGCCTGCTAGCTGGTGCCAAATATATATAATACAAAAAAAATAAAAATAAAGACGAGTACACAGGGTTGCATTGGTGGCTGGCCGTGTGGCAGCATGTGTCTAGTAACCTATTTTAAGAACGAAGCTTGGCCTCAATGGTCAAAACAGGAAAAAGAAAAAGTCTACTTAAAACACCTTCCAACTCAGTGGTGGAGCCAGCTTTTGGCAACGACTAGGGCCGACTGCCGGAGGCCGGTGTCCAGCGGTGGCTGCCTTGCGCAGCCGCGCGCGGCAGCGCACCAGCCACTAGGGGTCAACTGGGCATGGTATGGAAGCAGATCAGCCGACGGCAGGCAAATTGGGCTGCTCGCGGAAGAGGCGGCGGTAGCCGACGAGTGGAGAACCAGGCTGCGAGCGGCAGGGTCACTGGTGTAGGGCTGGAAAAAAAACTCGTGGCTCACAAATTCGCTCGTTAGTGGCTCGGCTCGACTCGACTCGTTAGGATTTTTAAACGAGTTGAGCTAAGATTTTAGCTCGGTCGTATAACGAGCCAGCTTGAGCCGGCTCGCGAGCCAAAATGAGCCAACCTTACTTTTTGCGGCCTAGCAAAATATTGTGATGAAGTGTCAATGGAGTGTTTTAATTTCCTGTTGGATGAACTAAACTTATGATGATTTTTGAGTGTCAAGTGTTAGCATGTGGTGTTGCACTGCTGTTGCATAGTTGCATGCTCGCATGAAGTGTTTTGCTATTGGACAAACTTAAAATTGATGGTTTATTTAATACTCGAATAGATTATATGTGTTTTTTTGGGATTGGAAGTTATATAAAATATAGACCAATATATATTTATAGCATATCTTGATATACGATCAATGGTCAAATTTTTGATGCCCTGGCTCACAAGCTAAGGAGCTGGCTTGAGCTTTCAAACGAGCCGAGCCGAGCTCAACTTTTAGCTCGGTATCTTAACGAGCTATAACGAGCTGAGCCACTAACGAGCCGAGTTGGTCGGATATCCACCCCTAGCTAGAGCCAGTGGGCGGCGGCTGACGGGATCCGTTGCGGGTCGCATCCTCCTCGCACAGGTTACCGGTGGATTACTACTGTCGTTTCTATCATTTTTTGGGCCAATAATTAAAGAAGGGATGTGGGTTTCACCCAGCCATGTATAGGCCTGCGGCCTGGGCGGCCCTAGGTGCAGCTCCGCCCCTGTGCCAACTGGTGGCATACAATATACTACATATAATTAACGTCATTACCGTCGTTTCAACCGACCTTCACCGTCGGTTTGAGAACCATTACGACATAAGCGGTAGTGATGGCACTACCGGATTCGGCCTCTTTGCCGTGAGCCGGTTCCTCACGGCAAACTCTTTGCCGTGAGTAACCGCCGGCAATGCGCTCACGACAAAGTTCTGCCGGCAAAGAGCTCGTTGTCGTGAGTTACAAAAAGTACTCATGACAAAGGTGTGTCGTGAGTCTTATCTAGCTCTCGGCAAAGATTGGGAAAAGGAATAAAAAAAAAATCAAATTTAACATCACGGGCCCACTGGCCGGCCGCCGTGGCGCTCCGCCACCGGACCTCCGTGCTCGGCACTACCGCCATGACTAGACCTCCACCCGGCCGCCGCATGCCATCATCAGGACGCCACCAAGACCTGGCCGCCGCCGCACGCCACCAACACCCCGTCGCCGCCGCACGCCACCAACATCCCGTCGCCGTCGCACGCCACCACCAGGAACACCCGGCCACCGCCGCTGCGACCTGTGGGAAAAAAATGGAGGACCGAAATGAGAGAGAGGGGGAGGGAGAGAGATAGAGGAGTGCACCGAGGAAGGAGAGGAAGGCGTCCGCGCCAGAGGAAGATGCCGCATCCGCGCCTCGTAGATCCCGCCGCCGCACGCCATCCTCGTGGATCCCGCCGCCGCACGCCATCCTCATGGACCCTGTCGCCGGATCTCGCGCCGTTCGCCGGTTCCTCTATGTGCCTAGCTCACCCGTGCCTTGCTCTCGCCGGAGGGGATGGCGGGCTCGGGGGACCTCTATGCGCCGCCGCCTCACCTCGCCCAGCCGCTGTGAGGGGCGAGCAGAGGGAGGAGGGGAGGGGAGGCAGAGGAGGGACTGGGCGCCGCTCCATGCACCGCCGGATCTGAGGGAGAGGAGGGAGCGCCACCGGATCTAAGGGAGAGGAGTGAGGGGAGGATGCCGCTACGCCGAGGGAGGGGAGGCTGCGGCGCGGGGGAGGGGGTGGCTGCGCAGTGGGGAGGGGGACACGACCTAGGGTTGCGAAGGGGAGGGGTGGGGGGTCTTAAATAGGCTAGGCGGGTTAATGGGCCGGTGGAGGTTAATGGGCCGGTGGAGTTCAGTTTGCCGTGAGCCCATAACCCGACTCTCGATTTTTTTTTAAAAAAATGTTCATATTGCGAGTTTGTCGATAACATCTACAAAATTTAAATTTTCAAATTCAAAAAATTCAAACTTACATTCAAACTTAGTTTTTCTTTTACAACATGATTTCAAATAAAAAAGTGCTAAACAACAAAGTTTCATAACTTTTCAAGATGTGCATTTATAATGTCTCTCCATTCGAGGTCGTTTCAAAAGTTCAAAATTTCAAATTCAAGAAATTCGGACGTACTTTTCATTGACGAAAGTAATTCAAATTAGAAATGATTCAACTACGAAGTTTCATACATTCTCAGTACCAACAACTTTTATTTTAGTCATTTGATGATCTAGTGTTGTGGTACTAACAATCTTCACAAATCCTATACATCTTTCATATAGTTTCATGAAACTATATAAGAGATATAGGTTTTGTCAACGAAATTATTACAACTTTATCAAATGAAAAATTATCCTAATAAAAGTAGTACATCTTTAAAAGTAATGAAACTTTGTAATTGAAAGTTTTTTTATTTGAATTAATTTACTTCTTCAAAATTTGATTTCAATTTACGACAAAGATAATTTTCCCGTCTGCCAGAAAAAGCTCACGGCAAAATATATCTTTGCCGGGTGCTGTTCTCGGCAAAATAGCATGTTGCCGTCGGCCACAAAGGCTGACAGCAAAATACTTGTTTGCCGAGTGCCCCTCTCGGCAAACTTTTTTTTTGCCGTGAGCCGCACTATTTGCTGTGAGTTTTAATTTCGGCCGTCGGCAAAAAGCTATTTTGCGGTGAGCCTGACAAAAAACTCACGGCAAAACATAGGGCTCACGGCAACTATAGATTTTCCGGTAGTGTGGGAACCTGCCGGCCCTATCTCCGCCGGACCAAGTACCGACGATGATGCGAGTATAATAATAAATTAATAATAAAATAAATTTAACACTACTGCAGACGGTGGTACCTTACAGTATTACACCGCTCTCAGCTGGTCTCCTCTTTTGTTTTGAATTTTGAAACAAGGCTAGCTTATACTCTTTTGTTGGACTACCATTCCTCGCACCAGCTAATAATACAGTTTAACACTTGAAATTAGCAAGTTTTAGTGAGCTTTCCTAAATTTGCGTCGTGTGTTGAGGCCCCTGTGGATATATAGTGAATCACATTCCACAACCAGCACCCTATGCTAGTGTAAAGCTTCCATGTATAGGTTTTTTTTTGCGCCTTGCTGCACGGTTTTCCAGACATCATCAGCAAGTCATAGGAGACATACATAGATCACTGAGATGTGAGAAGTGGTGCCAATTTTCACATTGCCAAACTTCAGCCTCCTGCATGTGAACAACGAAGAAAGCGTGGCCTGGTGTATTAATTCTAGCTTGTCGACTTGTCACCCTATCCTCTAGGAGGAGCCACCCTGCAGGCTTCCTGCCTATTTTTTCGTCTCTGGCTTGTCGACTCCATTCTCAAATCACATTGTTATTCAGACACACGAACTGGACTCATATATAGCTTAGTGGTCACTGGTCACATAGCAGGAGGAGCTGGATGAAGACACAAGAAGTAACTAATATATGCTACTATATACACGACTATATATGCATGGTCAGGTGAGTTAAGTAGGGGGAGTGGAGAGGCTGGCACTCGCAGTTGTTGGCAACAAATTATATTAATGTTCCTATTTAACTGGAGTAGTTGCTTGGAAACAAGTTCATATAGTCATGTTGTGATCGTATTGCAACAATGCGGGAAAATAAAAGAAACCAGACTGTTAGCGACAATAATACATGTTCTAAAAAGTAGCAAAATTAGGATGTTCAACCATGTCATGGCTATCCTATAGTATCCTGTATCAAAAGAAACAGGCCAAATTAAAAATTTTCTTTTGAAACAAATGAATGAGTATGCATATTATTATGATGTAGCGAAATTAGTAGGATTTTCAACAAGTATGTCTATAGACAGAGTTCCTTTTTAATATAAAATTGACAGCTCTCCTGTCGGTTCATTTCGAAAAATATATATGTGTACAAGTAACTTGCAGTCATTCACGCAATTCGCACTAGTTTATCTAGGGAGAAAGCCTATTTACTACTCACAAATAATACTTTAATTTCTTAGATCATTTAAATTATTTGTCCCTTCTCTTTGACAAGGAAAAATCCATCGGTTGATTGTAAATTATGATACATATTGAATCGTTCCATGTTTCCACTGCCGGCGTGCCATAATTATTCCAACTTGTAGCTGGAAACCACATGATACATGCCAAAACCACGTTAACCTTGTTGCGATCAACCATGCGGAAAATTAGGAAGCCAGTCAGTGTGTCCATGTATTTGTATCCTTCTTCTATATTGTATCAAAGAGACACACCTAGTTAGTTTTTATTCTGAAAAAATATATATGAATGCATATATACACACACTTGGATTAGGATTCGGTTTTTCTACCTTTAATTTGCGGAGTTGAGTGTTGCGACCGTGTTGATGTTCCAATTTCTAAGTGTGCTAAATTTTTAAAGCGTTGTGCATGGTAATTAAAGAGGAACATCCGAAGAAATTAAATTAAGCTGAGTACCACTTCTTTTGATCGCACGTATTACCACTCCTGATGCGTGCCGACATGCAACAACAGGCAAGTGGACATTAATGTGCGGGATCTGGCAATGATTGTGAGGAATTCAGTCGGGTCCGCGCTGGTAGTTCTCCCGACGTCTTCCATTCCCCAATGGATGGGAACTGGATTGTGAAATGTGGAATGTGGTGGTGGACTGGACTGGTGGTAGAGTAGTCAGCATAGCGAGAGAATAGCCGGACTGGGGATGTATATATGTACACGACCATGGTCGATCAGGGCGATCTAGTTATTAAGTACACCGGTAGGGAGAGGGGCTTTAGTCTCTGTTGATAAAGGGTATAGGTCTCTCAAGTCCAACCGAGACTAATGATGAGAGACAAAAGACCCTCCTTTTAGTCCCGGGTGAAATAACCGGGACTAAAGGGGGTTCTTTAGTCTCGGGTGGGATTCCCAACCGGGACTAAAGGGTTTTTCGCCAAAACAAAAAAAAAACGTCAGGCAGGCAGGGTCTGCGCGTACCAGCTCGCCGACGTTCCCTGTCACCGCCGCTTCACGCCGGAGGCTAGAGCTCCAACTCATTTAACACAATTACTTAATCACAAATTCATCTTCACAAAATCATACAAAGCAATGCTCACAAGATTCACAGCATACACACAAGTTCAATTTCATTCCATTCGCATCAGATTCACAATCACAATCGGTACAAGAATTCGATTTTGCAAACAAAGATTAAAAAAATCCACGAACTCACGCATCTGAGCGCCGCGCGCCGGGCGTGCCGCCGCCTCGCCGAGCCACGCACCGCCGCGCGCCGGGCGTGCCCCCGCCCCGCCGGGCCACGCACCGCCGCGCGCCTCCGTGCGCCGGCCGGGCCGCCGCCCTGTCGCGCACCGCACCGGCGCTGCTCCTCCAGGCGCCGCGGGCCCTGCCCCTCCGGGCGCCGCGCCCCCCGCCCCTCCGCGTGCCGGCAGGCCGCTGCCCTGTCGCGCAGGCACTGCGCGCTCCGCCAGACCCCGCCCCGCTGCGTCACAGGCCGCCGCTCGCTCCTGGATCCCATCTCGCCTGCACACGAAGAGGAAGAAGTCAAGAAGACTTAGGAAAAATAGAGGGGGGAAGAGGAGACAGCTGCGAATTGAAAACATAAGGGGGAGAGAGAGGAGAGGAGGGGCACGGTAGGTGGGAGAAGGAGCTTTTGTCTCGGGTCGTTTCCTCACCCGAGACTAAAGCCTACCCCTTTAGTCTCGGGTGGGAACACCACTCGGGACTAAATCTTTTGTCTCGGGTGGTGTTCCCACCCGAGACTAAAGGGCATACTTAAGTCTCGTGTGCCCACTCGCTTGAACCAAAGACAAAATTGCGATGCTCCGTCCTCCACGTCGTGCCGCCGCATCTAACCCTTCGGTGACTCACCGCCGGCGATCCGGTACGCGCTGCGCCGCGCCGCCACGCCATAGCCTCCTTCTGAAGCGCACGTGATTCTACGCCTCGTTCGTCTCCCTGCTCCGCTCGGCTTCTGAGAGAATCCAACTGAATGGGCACGGGACTAAAGGCTAGGGGGTGTCCCATGCTATTTCGGGCCACGTCGACAAAAAGGCTTTAGTCCCGGGTCCAAAATTGAACCGGGACTAAACAGGTTTATCAAAGGTCCTTACTCTACCAGTGGTAGGACGGGGGCAGCGGCTGGTCGTTGTTCGTTGGCAACAATTGAATGAGTACTTACGCCTTGCGCCCGCCGCCGCACCGGAGAGCTCGATCCGGGACTGCCTGGAGGTTCTCCACCACCGCCACCGGGCCATGCCGAGCTCAGATCGAGGGAGGAGAGGCCGGCGCGACTTCGATCCACGAGCTGAAGAAGCCCCACCTCGAGCTGCGCCGGCCGTCGCGGGCGTGATGAGGAGAAGACGCTGCGTCGGCCGGAGATGGAGGGCTGCCGCGCCTGCTCTGCCATCGCTCTACCTCCGCTCGATGAAGCTCGTGCCGGCCCTACTCCTACGCTCGAGCTCGAGGCAGAGAACGTGGGACTCCGGCCGCCGGCAGATGGGAAGGGAGGAGGAAGAGAGAGAGAGAGAGAGTGGGAGGGGGAACAAGAAGAGGAGGCGGGCCCACAATCGTTGGAATGCAGCAAGTGGGGAGAGACCCTAGGAATGCAGACGCGTGATGGTGGGATCACATTTTGCAGAACGTGTTGCAGAGCCGCTACAGTAGCATTTCGTTGCTCATTTTGCAGATGCAGATCTCACTGCGGTGACTGCTAACCAATCAACCTCTGCTCCTCACCATCACTCTATTAACAAACAAGACAAGATGGAGTACTGACCAGACACCTAATAAGACTGTACGTAGTATTGACCAGTACATCTCCCAGCTGCTCCCGCGGCCAGAGACGAGCCGCGCCGGCCCTCCCCTGCGGCCAGGGGTGACCACTGCTGACTACCGTAAGTAGGCGGGCGCAGCCCCACGATGGCACAGCGGTGCTCCGACGAGCTCAGAGGCGGCATGCGGAGGCAGCACGAGGGCGGGAGTGCTCCAACAATCTGCCAGCAGGGCGGCACACGTCGAACGAGGAAGAAACGACTGTTCAGTGGAGTCCTCCTAGCAGGTTATCGTTGCATGTTGCAAGCGTATACTTGAGGTGTTTCGGAAGTGTCATACGGATGTTGCAAATATTTTATGTCGATGTTGCAAAGAGAACTCAGATGTTGCGATGTTGCATATATTTTATGCACATGTTGCAAGTGTGTTATTTGGATGTTGCATTTTCAATGAGAGATTTGAATGTTTCTATCAACATGAAACATATGTTGCGGTGTTTTTTTATCCATTTTCGATGAATAATTATCAACATTTTTTCTACATGTTTTTGATGTTGCAAGCATTAAGTTTTGATGTTGCGGATATTACTTTTAGATGTTGCGAGTTGCAAACCCCATCGTTCGAACGCTAGCGCCCGGATAGGACGTCCGGGCGCTAGCAGCTCCGTAAAAAAAACCTACTTGATAAAATAGCATCTGCTGTGCTTAAATAAACAGCTGTGTTTTTTTACAAAATTAAGTTATGCCATCTTGAAAAATTCAACTATGAGATACTAAAAAGAATCGGTGAGCAAAATTGATCGAAACACCACGACTACATGTAATCGAAAACAGCATTCTTCTGTACGTACATGATAGCAAAGATGAGAGAGTGGGGTACATTGTAGAGTCAACTTTCCCTATACTTAGGTAGCAGGCTGGATGAAGCCGATGTATGAGAGTTGGCCTTTGGGGAAGTACATGCAGGTCGTCTTCCCGCAGGTGACGAGCTGAAGCTCCCCGCTAGGAGAGCGCTTCAACACCGCTACCAAGAAGGATGCGGCGTTGTACCTCATGGGCGGTCCATAGGGGGCTGGCTCCATCACGCTCATGGGCCTACAGATACAAAACCTTCCTTCTCCTAGGTACGCGAGGCTGGGCACGTGCACGTCCCTTGCCTTGGAGGGCTGTTGTTGATGATCGCTAGCGTCGTAGATGCACTGCTCCGAGTACGTCTCCCTCCACACGCCGCGCATCACCGGCGGCGCCCCGGCCGCGAAGTCGTACGCGCACAGGAGCCCCGTCTTGGTGGCGAGGCCGACCACCGAGGCGAGCTCCGGCACGTACAGCGCGCGGCCCTCGAAGGGCAGCTCCCAACTCCCCTCCTTCCGCCACGTGCCGCTGCAGGTGTCGAAGGAGAAGGTGCCCTTTTTGACCATGGAGACCCACATGCGCGTGCCCAGCGCGAAGTACGCCGAGACCCACACGATCTCCTGCCCGCCGTTTGAGAATACGTAGCTGATCGGCGGCTGCGGGAGCGGGGTGGCGTGGAAACTGCCGCCGCCGCCGGGGATGAGCCGGAGCGCCTCGAAGGCGTAGTTGCCGTCGAAGAGGACCCTGTCGAGTCGGATCACGGTGCCGTCGTCTCCCATGGGGAGCATGGCGGGCGCGTCCCTGAAGTCATTCCCCAGAAAGCGCCATTCGTTGAAGGGCAAGTGCTTGAGGCGGGCGTGGCGGATGATGGTGTCATTCATAAAGTCGTAGAAGGCGCCCAGGACGGTGCCGCCCGCGACGGCGAGGGCGCGGCAGCCGAGCGGCGCGGGGAAGTGCGCGACGGGCCGCGGGAAGCAGGCCAGCGCCTCGTCCTCGCCATGCTGCTGGACGAGGAGGTCGTACACGAGGTGGCCCTCTTCCTCCTCGTGCACCACCAGAAGCGGGCGGTCGTTGGCGGTGGCGGTGGCGGTCGCCATATGCATGCTGCTCGATTGGCCGGCCGGCCGGCTGCTGCTGGCGAGTAGTGGCGACACGCTCGATGGAACGAAACGATTCCGTCACGGACTCTCTTCGTTCAGCCGCGCGGAGGCCGCAAGCGTACGCGTGTCGTCGTCGATCGATCGGCACACGATCGAATTGATGCTGCCGTTCTCTGGGCGCGCGTTCGTTGCTTTTATGAGGGGATCAGACGACCCTGTCTACTCTAGCCCCGTGCTCGATCACAGGCTCCTAATCGGACTAGGTTTTGACGAGCGAGAGACCGGACCGGACTCGTACCATATCAGACATGCGCCAGTGGATAGCTCTACAAAAACATGCATCTATCTGATGTCTTCAGTAACCCAGGTCCCAGGGGCAATGGTTCCCTGTTCCCGATCGAACACAGGGAGATATAAGTCACACCATGGTGTATAGTAGGTCCCTGGACCTTATTAGCGTAGACATATAATAGCCACCAACCCTATGTACTCGTCTTTTCTAGCATTATATTTGGCGCCAGCTAGTTGGCAATACCTCTATATGTATACACAGATCCATGGTCTCACATTTCACACTGTCATTTGGTGGTCAATTCGCAATGGATTCATTTTTTTTTGAAAAGAACGGCAAGAGTTTTGCCGTAATTTTTATTAGAAGGAGAGCATGAGGACACGCAACAGCCAAGAAAACAAAGAAAAAAGAGGAACCGATGGTGCGATGGGGTGGGGAACACACAACTACTCCCCAAACCCCGCCACGCAAAGCAGAAAAAAACAACTACAAACAACTATAAAGGAAAAAACCCACAAACACGGCGACCACTAAGCAATAGTCGTCGGTGAAGCAGAGGTCCTTGGAGTTCTTGTCCGCTTTAAAAACCTTGCGTCTTGGTACAACTTTGTATCACTTGTGATCCGTTGAGTCACTTCGGCAACTTGTGTTGGAAAATCCTTCGATTGCGTTCCTTCCAAATATTCCACCAAAAATATAGCATGAGTCCATCAAACTTTGGTCTCTCTTTTTTATCAAAGGAGCGCCGTAGGCGTCTCCACCAATTGTTGATTGTGTGTGGAGGTGATGTCTGGAGGTCTTGCCTTCCAAGCTGTGATGTCAAATGCGTCCATACACTCTGGGTGAACGGGCATTTCAGGCATAAGTGTGTGGGTGTCTCCGGTGTTGTGTTACAAAGCGGGCACATTGGGTATACATGTTGGGCAAGAGTAATGATCGGCTAGGTAGGAAGTAGGAAGTAATTATATATGTTAATTTTCAACAGCATAATATTGACATATAAAATCTTCAAAATACTCTCAGCCTTACACTACCTATAGAAAAAAAATAAAAAACACTACTGACAGTTAATAAAAAACTAGACCGTCATGCATGTGCATGTACATGATAAAAACCATAGCCATGAAAGTCGTTGCAAGACAAAGTATGAATGTAACAAGTTCAAGGATAGAATTTAGTTTTGACATGAGTTTTTCTTTCGTTTAAAAAAAGGTTGGTTGATCAAGAGACTGTTTGCTGGTTCATAATAAGGGCTATATATGCAAATCGGTAGTGTATATATGTGGAGGTATACATAATTTTTATCTGTTTCGCTAAAAACCGGTGTAATAATTAACCAGGGTGGGCATCCGGTTAACTGAGACCAATCAGTTTGGTTCTTCATTTCTGAAGAATTTCAGTTATCTGAAAACGAGGAAGCGATGATTGGTTCCACGAATTGGCGAGATGGAGCAATTTCAGTGTTGTGCAGATCGGTCACACAGTCACAAATCGAACTGAACCGAGAAGCAATAGAAAAAATCCACATGGTGGAAGCACAAATCAACAAGGATAGATTCAATAAAAATCGGAAAACAAATCAACAAGGGTGTCCTTCATTGTGCTCTTCTCACCTCCTCCACCGTGCTGGCATGAATGGAAACACAATAAGGTCATTCCAGTCCAGGTCTCACCACAGGCTAATTATATATGATGGTTATATTTATCGGGCAAGTTGTCCTGACGCCTCCCGTTCTCAAGACTTGTAGGACACTAGTTTTTTTCTCTCATCAAACTAGTGTTCCATATGCAAAGCTGAGGTAGATCATCGGAGGGATTATCATAATGCGAGACAATTACCACCACAGAACGAAACCATGCATGTGTGGAGCTGTATATGTGTTATGAGTATATATACATTTTAGCGAAGAATAACTAGGGTAGGTAGAAAGTAATCGCTCTATATATATACGGTTGTTGGCACCGTAGAAGTGGTCGGTCAATTGGGCCAGGTGGCCGCTCCTTGTGTCTCCATCAGTAGGAGGAGGCCACCCCCACCTCCTGTGCTGCTATACGCAGCGACCCGGTGCGCAACATCAAGTTCCTCACCAGTTTTGCCAGTTCCCGCACGTTGCGGTCCACTTGCGCACTGCTGGACATGGGAATGATGTCTCGGTGCCCCTGCACTGACAGCAAGGGCACTCCGGTGCGGCCGTCAACCACAAATGTGCCCGAGTGGATCCTCCTCATGTGGCTCCCCGAGGCAAAGTCGTCGAGGATCAACAGCAGCCCGCGCGTTGTGGCCTGGCTGCCAGTCGAGAGAAGGTGTAGCACGAACAACGCTGGCTTCATCCCACTGGCACCTTGACCATCGGGGATCCCATGACCATACGGAACTTGAACGCCGTAAAACCTCGATAGAAATCAGACATGGTCACCAACTGACGGCGCTCATCCTAAAAGTGCTTCTCCATGTGTGTCTTGAGCAAATCAAACAGAAAACACCAGCATTGGTAAGGAAGAATGCTCTTGTAGGTCGATCAGCAAATAAAAAACCGAAAATCAAGAAAAACAACAATAGCCGACGACCTGCCCCGACGCCGCAGTGCCTCGTGCGGAGACGCCATGCCGCCCCCCGGGCTTCCATCTAGAACGCTCTCATATATCGATCAGCAATATTCATGTTCACGAAATATCAAGAACCCCTCCCCCCAACGACCAAGAAAGACTGACACAGACGAAGAAACGCAACCAACACTATGTGAAAAACACAGTTTGGTAACGGGCATAGATTGCTATTGGTATTATGGCAACCGATAACTACCACCAAACGGGCATTATGGCAATGTCCGTTACCAATAACAAGATATAGGTAACGGGCCTCAATGACACCTGTTACCAATACAAGTCATTGGTAACGGGTATTATGGTAATGTCCGTTACCAATGTGGAATTATAAAACAAAAAAAAAAAAAGAAATGAAGATGCCTTAATTCTTCCATTTTATACGCACATGCATACACACAATTACACTCAGTTACATCCATGCTCAAGTTACATACAGGCTCAACTGAATACAAATAGCTTGCACTTGTAACAAACCAGTTTATTCAAACATATACCACTGTCCAAGGCCCAAGTTACATACAAGTGCAACTAGCAATTACATTAAACATACATGAGCTCAGTAAAGAAAATCATAACATAGGCACAAGACATGCAACCTTGAATAGCACAGTTAATTGTAACTCAAAAACTGAAGAAATATGTTGTTAAACAATTCATGGTGACATCTCTAAGGGTCTAACCTTACCATAGGTGTTTCTGGTGACTACAAGCACGGTTGGTGTATCGGTAGGCCTATCATCATGTGTTTGACTTAGCAGCTCATACTCCAATGTCTGCATTCTTAACGAAACAGCCCTGCACTACACATCCTGCACACATTGGAAAACAAAACCTGTGAAACTGACGCTGGCGAATTTGTGATATACACACGAGATCGAGCTAAACATTTTCATCATCTATATAGAACACAGGTAAAAAGGGCGGCCTAGTGCAAGTGGTAGTGCTTGCCGCCTGTGAACCGAGAGGTCACAGGTTCGAGCGGTGGCCTCTACACATTGCACGATGCGTGGGAAAGACCTCCCGCTAATAACCTCCCCCAGACCCCGGACAGTGCGGGAGCCTACGGCACTGGGTACGTCCTTTTTTTATATAGAACATGGGTAAAGTACCATCAGTGGTCTAGTTTAGGGGGAAATTTGGCTATTTTCGATTGTTCTACATATTTTATTTACTAAAATAGCTTTGCAATCTCAAAATAAAACTGATACGACATGTCAAAGAAAGCTTCATCTATACTACTGAAATGTCGAGCATCGTGCAGACAGGCAATCCACCATTGTTGGATGGCATCAATGTGGTACTTTCATACACATTTGCATCCATACTAAAATACTTACATCAAAGCGAATTTACAAGTCTGCTCCACAACAAGAACATCCATTCTGTCAACCTGCACCAAACACAAGTTACCATCTCAGTGGCAAGCCTTAACTTGATTTCTCGGATTGCAGGTATTGAAACCAAATTAAACCAACTTGCCACTCTGCTGAACCAGAGAATTCCAGAAATGAAAATCATTCTACTAACATAAATATCAGAGTGTTGCTAGTCCTTACAACTGACACATGTTGCGCATTGCCGAAAAATTGAATTAGTTAAGATATTTTAAGAATATGTCATGCCTCTAAGTCATTAGCATAAAAGTGAGGCACAAGAGGCATAATGATAACTTCACCATTTAGTTTTGAACTGGTCAGGGAGTGACAACATGTGGGGGAAATTAACTACAAAGACAATTAGCAAGAGGTACCTCCAAGTCTTCTAGCTCCGTTCAGCACACAATCTATATTTAGGATGCACTGCTTCACTGACCTCATTTCTTCTACAAATCTGCAAAAGAAGCATGCCAAAGATAAGTTAAATATATATAAACCACCAAGCTGGCTATGCAAGACATACAAAGGCTCCATATTACAAACAATGTAACACGGTATATAGAAGAATGAGAAGTCACTTTCTTAACATATGATCTGGACAGTTCATTGGCCAAAAAACAAGTTGAGAATACAATAATTTGTTCATCCTAAGTTCATTGGCAATGGAGACATAAAACCAATTTGAGATGTAGTCAACAAGCAAAAGGAGCACAGGTGGACACAAAGCATCATTGGCAAATGACATATATGCTTAGAAAAATCACATCATGAACGGCAAAGAATATATACTCCAATTCACCTAACAAATCATTGGCAATAGGCATATGCTCAGGACAGGAATATTAAATTTCAGCTTGATAAGATAAACACATAGCTCAAAATTAATAATAGCATGACCATAATTTCTAATCCTACTCATGAAGAACACATATGTTGACGGACTAGTTATATTAAATCGTAGTCATAATGCTCCTGTAGGTAGATCAACAAATTAAAAATCGAAAAATCAAGAAAAAACAGTAGCCGACGGCCCGCCCTGACGCCGCAGTGCCTAGCGCGGAGACGCCATGCCGTCGCCCCCGGGCTCCCAGCTAGAACGCTCTTGTATATCGATCAACAATATTCGTTTTCACGAAATATTAAGAAACCCTCCCCCAACGACCAAGAAAGACTGACACAGACGAAGAAACGCTACAAAGACTCATCCTCTTGCTTCCACCGCACCATGCCGCCGCCCCCCGGGCCCCCAGCTAGCCAATCCGTTGGGCGAAACAACCCCCGACTCCAGCTCCGCTTCGGTGCGGCGGCGCCCCGACCAAGAAACACAAGCCGACAAGACAAATCAAGAACACACGCGAAACCAGCTCGCCCTCGCCCCCGCAGCTCGACAACATGCCTTGATCGTGCCGAGGTGCCATACCACCGCCCCCTAGCTAGCCGAAACAGCCCCACTCCTTCGACTCCGGTCCCTGACCCACCAGAACACCCCCGACCCCGTCCCAAAGGCACCCATGGAAAGCCGAAAACGTCAAAGAAGGAACCAAATCACCAATGCACAGTACTTGGCACATCAAGAAACCATTCAATAGCCAAGAACAGCAAAGAACGGCCAAGAACGGGCCAAATCATCAAATACACGTTACTTACCGTCGGGGATGACGAGCAACGTGCTCGCGCTAATAGTTCTTGCGTCGCTGATGGACCTGGCCTGGAGCCCTGATGAAGCTCCGCCACCGCCAATCCTGAAAGCCGCCGCGACCCTCCTAACGTCGAATCACGACAAAGCGCGGCCAAACCCTCCGGTGTCGAAAGTCCACTCCGCCGTTCGGGGGGGGGGGGGGGTTCTCTTGATCGTCGCTGATTTCCCGCACGTCAAGAGGGTGAGAGTCGGGGGAGGAAGAAGAAGAAGCGGAGGGCACCACACGCTGGTTGGAGGAAGACACGCTGGGTTCAAGAGAACTTGTTTGGCCTTCATCCAACCGCAAGTGCGCTCTCTGTTTTACTAGTGGTTGGGCCGCGCGAGAGAGACATGAATTTACGGTGGTTGGGACCGAAGAAGTGGTCGGTCCATTGGGCCAGGTGGTCGCTCCCTGCGTCTCCATCAGTAGGAGGAGGCCATCCTCCACCTACTGCGCTGCTATGCACACTGACCCGGTGCGCAACACTAAGTTCCTCACTAGTTTTGCCAGTTCACGCACGTTGCGGTCCACCTGCACACTGCTGGACATGGGAACGATGTCTCAGTGCCCCTGCGCTGACAGCAAGAGCACTCCGGTGCGACCGTCAACCACAAATATTCCTGAGTGGATCCTCCTCATGCAGCTCCCTGAGGCAAACAAGTCGTCGAGGATCAACAACAACCCGCGCATTGTGGCCTGGCTGTCAGTCGAGAGATGGCGTAGCACAGACCGTGCTGGCTGCGTCACGCTGGCACCCTGACCAGCGGGGACCCCCATGACCATACGGAACTCGAACGCCATAAAACCTCCATAGAAATCGGACATGGTCACCAACAGACAACGCTCACATGAAAAGTCCTTCTCCATGTGTGTCCTGAGTGAATCAAACAAAAAACACCAGAATTGGTAAGAAAGAATGCTCTTGTAGGTCGATCAACAAATTAAAAACCGAAAAATCAAGAAAAACAACAGTAGCCGACGGCTCACCCCAACGTCGCAGTGCCTCGCGCGGAGACGCCATGCCGCCAATCCCTCGGGCTCCCAGCTAGAACGCTCTCGTATATCGATCATCAATATTCATGTTCACGAAATATCTAGAACCCCTCCCCCCAATGACCAAGAAAGACTGACACGGGTGAAGAAACACAACAAAGATTCATCGACGTGCTTCACCGCGCCATGCTGCCAGCCCCGGGCCCCCAGTTAGCCAATCCGTTGGTCGAAACAACCCCCTGCTCTGGCTCTGCTCCGGCGTGGCGGCGCCTCGACCAAGAAACACAAGCCGATAGGACAAATCAAGAACACACGCGAAACCAACTCGCCCCCCGCAGCTCGACGACATGCCTCGATCGCGACGAGGTGCCATAACGTCGGCCCCTAGCTAGCCGAAACAGCCCCGCTCCTTCGACTCCGGTCCCCGACCCACCAGAACACCTCGATTTGCCCCCAAGACACCCATGGAACGCCGAAAACGTCAAAGAAGGGACCAAATCACCAATGCACACTACTTGGCGCATCAAGAAACCATTGAACAACCAAGAACAACAAAGAACGGGCCAAATCATCAAATACATGTTACTTACAATCGGGGATGATGAGCAACGCGCTCGTGTCAGCAGTTCTTGCGCCACCGATGGCCTTGGCCTGGAGCCCATATGAAGCTCCGCCATCGCCAATCCTGAAAGCCGTTGTGGCCCTCATGACGTCGAATTGCGACAAAGCACGACTCTACCCTCCGTCCTCGTACTCTCCACTGCCGAAAGTCCGCTCCGCCGTCTAGGGAGGGGGGCGGGGTCTGCTTGATCGTTGTTGATTCCCCGCACATCGAGGGGGAGAGTGCTAGGGGCGAAGAAGAAGCAGAGGGCACCGCGCGCCGACTGGAGAAGACATATCGGGTTGAATAGAACTTGTTTGGCCTTCTTCCAACGGCAAACGCGCTCTCTGTTTTACTAGTGGTTGGGCCGCGCAAGAGAGACAGGAATTTACGGTGGTTGGCACCGTAGAAGTGGTCGGTCAATTGGGCCACGTGGCCGCTCCTTGTGTCTCCATCAGTAGGAGGAGGCCACCCCCACCTCCTGTGCTGCTATACGCAGTGACCCGGTGCGCAACATCAATTACCTCACCAGTTTTGCCAGTTCTTGCATGTTGCGGTCCACCTGCGCACTGCTGGACATGGGATTGATGTCTGGGTGCCCCTGCACTGACAGCAAGGGCACTCCGGTGCGGCTGTCAACCACAAATGTGCCCGAGTGGATCCTCCTCATGTGGCTCCCCGAGGCAAAGTCGTCGAGGATCAACAGCAACCCGCGCGTTGTGGCCTGGCTGCCAGTCGAGAGAAGGTGTAGCATGAACAACGCTGGCTTCATCCCACTGGCACCTTGACCATCGGGGATCCCATGACCATACGGAACTTGAATGCCGTAAAACCTCGACAGAAATCGGACATGGTCACCAACTGATGGCGCTCATCCTAAAAGTGCTTCTCCATGTGTGTCTTGAGCAAATCAAACAGAAAACACCAGCATTGGTAAGGAAGAATGCTCTTGTAGGTCGATCAGCAAATTAAAAACCGAAAATCAAGAAAAACAACAATAGCCGACGACCTGCCCCGACGCCGCAGTGCCTTGTGCGGAGACGCCATGCCGCCCCCCCGGGCTTCCATCTAGAACGCTCTCATATATCGATCAGCAATATTCATGTTCACAAAATATCAAGAACCCCTCCCCCCAACGACCAAGCAAGACTGACACAGACGAAGAAACGCAACCAACACTATGTGAAAAACACAGTTTGGTAACGGGCATAGATTGCTATTGGTATTATGGCAACCGATAACTACCACCAAACGGGCATTATGGCAATGTCCGTTACCAATAACAAGATATAGGTAACGGGCCTCAATGACACCCGTTACCAATACAAGTCATTGGTAACGGGTATTATGGTAATGTCCGTTACCAATGTGGAATTATAAAACAAAAAAAAAGAAATGAAGATGCCTTAATTCTTCCAGTTTATACGCACATGCATACACACAATTACACTCAGTTTCATCTATACCCTCAGTTACATACATGCTCAAGTTACATACAGGCTCAACTGAATACAAATAGCTTGCACTTGTAACATACCAGTTTATTCAAACATATACCACTGTCCAAGGCCCAAGTTACATACAAGTGCAACTAGCAATTACATTAAACATACATGAGCTCAGTAAAGAAAATCATAACATAGGCACAAGACATGCAACCTTGAATAGCACAGTTCGTTGTAACTCAAAAACTGAACAAATTTGTTGTTAAACAATTCATGGTGACATCTCTAAGGGTCTAACCTTACCATAGGTGTTTCTGGTGACTGCAAGCACGGCTGGTGTATCGGTAGGCCTATCATCATGTGTTTGACTTAGCAGCTCATACTCCAATGTCTGCATTCTTAACGAAACAGCCCTGCACTTCACATCCTGCACACATTGGAAAACAAAACCTGTGAAACTGATGCCTGCGAATCTGTGATATACACACGAGATCGAGCTAAACATTTTTATCATCTATATAGAACACGGGTAAAAAGGGCGGCCTAGTGCAAGTGGTAGTGCTTGCCGCCTGTGAACCGAGAGGTCACAGGTTCGAGCGGTGGCCTCTACACATTGCACGATGCGTGGGAAAGACCTCCCGCTAATAACCTCCCCCAGACCCCGGACAGTGCGGGAGCCTACGGCACCGGGTACGTCCTTTTTTTATATAGAACACGGGTAAAGTACCATCACTGGTCTAGTTTAGGGGGAAATTTGGCTATTTTCGATTGTTCTACATATTTTATTTACTAAAATAGCTTTGCAATCTCAAAATAAAACTGATACGACATGTCAAAGAAAGCTTCATCTATACTACTGAAATGTTGAGCATCGTGCATATAGGCAATCCACCATTGTTGGATGGCATCAATGTGGTACTTTCATACACATTTGCATCCATACTAAAATACTTACATCAAAGCGAATTTACAAGTCTGCTCCACAACAAGAACATCCATTCTGTCAACCTGCACCAAACACAAGTTACCATCTCAGTGGCAAGCCTTAACTTGATTTCTCGGATTGCAGGTATTGAAACCAAATTAAACTAACTTGCCACTCTGCTGAACCAGAGAATTCCAGAAATGAAAATCATTCTACTAACATTAGAGTGCTGCTAGTCCTTACAACTGACACATGTTGCGCATTGCCGAAAAATTGAATTAGTTAAGATATTTTAAGAATATGTCATGCCTCTAAGTCATTAGCATAAAAGTGAGGCACAAGAGGCATAATTAGGGATGAAAACGGATCGGATACGGACGGATACTGCGGATACAGATACAGATAATTTTTCTTTCTCGGAAAGAATTCTCGGATCGAATACGGATACGGACAGTATATTTTTTGTCGAATAGTGATATTCATCATATTTGGATCATAGAAATTCAACATTGAATTTCCGGATACTAATGCGGTACGGATAGTTATGGATATTAAATGTCCGGATTCGAATACGGTCTTACCATTTGAGTGTCTGACCCTTTCGGTCGGTCGGTCGGACGGATAATATCTGTACCACTTTCATCCCTAGGCATAATGATAACTTCACCATTTAGTTTTGAACTGGTCAGGGAGTGACAGCATGTGGGGGAAATTAACTGCAAAGACAATTAGCAAGAGGTACCTCCAAGTCTTCTAGCTCCGTTCAGCACACAATCTATATTTAGGATGCACTGCTTCACTGACCTCATTTCTTCTACAAATCTGCAAAAGAAGCATGTCAAAGATAAGTTAAATATATATAGACCACCAAGCTGGCTATGCAAGACATACAAAGGCTCCATATTACAAACAATGTAACAAGGTATATAGAAGAATGAGAAGTCACTTTCTTAACATATGATCTGGACAGTTCATTGGCCAAAAAACAAGTTGAGAATACAATAATTTGTTCATCCTAAGTTCATTGGCAATGGAGACATAAAACCAAGTCGAGATGTAGTCAACAAGCAAAAGGAGCACAGGTGGACACAAAGCATCATTGGCAAATGACATATATGCTTAGAAAAATCACATCATGAATGGCAACGAATATATACTCCAATTCACCTAACAAATCATTGGCAATAGGCATATGCTCAGGACAGGAATATTAAATTTCAGCTTGATAAGATAAACACATAGCTCAAAATTAATAATAGCATGACCATAATTTCTAATCCTACTCATGAAGAACACATATGTTGAGACTAACAGAACAAACAAAGAATCACTGAATAACATTTTCCCATCAAGCATGTATCAACAACAACATTTTCATCACATAAATAGCACATAAAAATATAAACGCGGCCACAAGACTTGTGAGAGGAGATATGAGGATGGGTTAATGCTTTCTGTAATACAACAATAGCAGGGAGACGATAAACCAGTAGATCAGATGGGAAGTGAGAGAGGAACACCAGATCTGAAACTCTTCACAACCACATAACAAAAATCCAGTGAGGATCTACACATTCAAGATAATACAATTAGTGAATCGATGATATTTAGGGTTAGGTAAACAAAAACTTGTGAGAGGGGCGGAAATGGGGAATCACTTGCCTTGTAGCACAGATTCGCCATTCGCTAGTTCCCGCATGTTGCGGTCCACCTGCGTGCTGCTGGACATGGGAACAATGTTTCGGCGCCCCTGTGCTGAAAGCAAGGGCACTTCGGTGCTACCATCAACCACAAATGTGCCCGAGTGGATTCTCCTCATGCAGCTCCTCGAGGCAAACAAGTCGTCGAGGATCAACAGCAACCCGCGCGTTGTGGCCTGGTTGTCAGTAGCACAGACCGTGCTGGCTGCGTCGCACCTGACCACCGGGGACCCCATGACCATATGGAACTTGAACGCCGTAAAACCTCAACAGAAATCGGATAGGGTCACCAACTAACGGCGCTAATCCGAAAAAACCAGCATTGGTAAGAAAGAATGCTCGTGTAGGTCGATCAACAAATTAAAAACCAAAAAATCAAGAAAAAAATAGTAGCCGACAGCCCGCCCCGACGCCGCAGTGCCTCGCGCGGAGACTCCATGCCGCCAGCCCCCCGGGCTCCCAGCTAGAACGCTCTCATATATCTATCAAAAATATTCGTGTTCACCAAATATCAAGAACCCCTACCCCAATGACTAAGAAAGACTGACGCGGATGAAGAAACGCGACAAAGACTCATCGGTGTGCTTCCACCGCGCCATGCCGCCACCCGGGCCCCCAGCTAGCCAATCCATTAGCCGAAACAACCCTCGACTTCGGCTCCGCTCCGACGTGGCAGCGTCCCGACCAAGAAACACAAGTCGATAGGACAAATCAAGGACACACGCGAAACCAGCTCGCCCCACCCCCGCAGGTCAATAGCATGCCTCGATCGTGCCGAGGCGCCATACCGCTGGCTCCCAGCTAGCCGGAACAACCCCGCTCCTTCGACTCTGGTCCCTGACCCACCAGAACACCCCAATCCCCCCCAAGACACCCATGGAATGCCGAAAATGTCAAAGAAGGGACCAAATCACCAATGCACACTACTTGGCGCATCAAAAAACCATTGAACAACCAAGAACAGCCAAGAACGGGCCAAATCATCAAATACATGTTACTTACCGTCGGGGATGATGAGCAACACGCCTGCACCAGTGCGCCGCCGATGGCCCTGGCCTGGAGCCCCGATGATGCTATGCTACCGCCAATCCTGAAAGCCGCCACAGCCCTCCTGATGTTGAACCGTGTCAAAGCGCGATCAAACCCTCCGCCCTCGAAACCTCCACCGCCGAAAGTCCGCTCCGCCGTCCGAGGGGGTTCTGCTTGATTGCCGCTGATTCCCCGCACGTCAAGGGGGAGAGCACCGGGGGTGAAGATGAAGAAGCAGAGGGCACCGCGCGTCAGCTGGAGAAGACATGTCATGTTGAAGAGAACTTGTTTGGCCTTCTTCCAACGGCAAGCGCGCTCTCTGTTTTACTATTTGTTGGGCCGCGCAAGAGAGACAGGAATTTACGGTGGTTGGGACCGAAGAAGTGGTCGGTCCATTGAATTTGTGTTCTAACTTCTTCAAAAACAGTGCTCTCAAAACTATATATTTACATAAATTATATATAATATTTTACAAACTTCGTATTTATTTTATTTACATAAAATTATGATGTAAATATTATGATCGACGCGTGGTGTGGCGTGTGTATCAGCCTATGTAGTATGTAATCCAGCCATCACTCAGGTAATTTTACAAAGACCCCCTCAAACTTTGTGAAAATGGTATTTGATCAAACCACCTCTCAGGGTTTGTGGAAAGCACATCGAGTTTTGAAGGAATGTCAATAGGACTGCCACTTACAAAGTCACCCTAAAACTTTATCAAAATTAATATGTAGTCCAACCCACAAATAATTTTATGGAAACCCCCTCAAACTTTGCAAAAATATATTTTCATTCCAACAGCCTCTCAGACAGCTTTACGAAAACCCCATGAGCTTTGAAGGAATGCCAAGAGGGCTGCCAATTATATAGAAACCACTCAAACTTTATCAAAAATAAATAGCAGTCCAACCACTGCTCTGACATTTTAATTAAGCCCCCTCAAGTTTAAAAAAACTAACATTTTTTTAAGCCACCTTTCAGAAAATTTGACGACATCTACCTCGATCAAGCCACCTCTCATGTAATTTTATTATAATAATTAACCCGCGATCCATGCATCTCCAACAGAGTTGAACTTTACCGAAACTAATACATGGTCCACAGACTTTTATGGAAAAGACCATAAACTTTCTACAAATCTAACCACAACTCAAAAATTTTGCGGAAAACTCCCCTAACTCTATCATAATGAATCCACGGTCCCTGCTTTTTAACTAAAAAATACCATAGACTCTTAAGGAATTAATCCACAACCTAAAATCCTGTAAATTGTCCACAACCTTCCTACCAATCATTGGGCTACATGTCATGGCGTGGCAACGCCGCTCCGGTCTTTCTCATGATGGACCTGTGTGGAGAGCTACTTTTATTTATGGGGATCCAAGAGCAGAACTATGCCACCAGGTTTGGGATCGCATTCGATTTATCCATGCATAATGGAAGGGGCCTTGAATTTGTGCTGGAGACTTCAATGAGGTGCTAAGTAGTGATGAACACTTTGGGAGATGTGACAGACGGAGGAATCAGATGAGCTTATTTCGTGAATGTTTAGAAGATTGTAATCTGATTGATCTGGGATATATTGGGCCAAAGTTCACATGGAACAATAGGCAGGAAGGAGACAAGAATGTCCGTGTTCAGTTGGACAGAGCAGTAGCAAATGCTGATTCATTCAGATATTTGATGAATACCAAGTAGAAAATTTAGTGACTTCTACTTCAGACCACTACGCAATTAAGATAGCAATCGGTAAACATGAACAAGGAAAAATAAATACACCATTTGTTGAACAATTCAAATATGAAGAAGCATGGTCTAGAGCTGAGGACTACAAAAGCATCGTGGAACAATTCTGGAAAGAAGGTTATGATGGCCATGTAAACCTTCAATCTACATGGACCAACATGCAAAGAATTTACGGAGTGTGTTACAAAGTTGGGCTTCCATGAATCATGGATTTCCAGTGTAATGCGGTGTGTTTCTTCGGTGCACTATGCTATTCAGATTAATGGAGAGTTAACTGAAACCTTCTACCCAGCCAGAGGTCTTCACCAAGGAGATCCAATCAGTCCATATCTGTTCCTCCTGTGTGCTGAAGCCTGAAGGACTGCCATGCTTACTAAAAAATAAAGAGAGGGAAGGCTCTCTTAAAAGACTAAGGAATTGAAGAACAGGGACACCAGTATCTCATCTCTTATTTGCAGATGATAGTATCTTTTTTACAAAGGGAGATGTGAAAAGTGTTTCAACATTGAAATCGATGCTCCAACAATACATTGAAGGGTCTGGACAAAGAATTAATCTACAAAAGTCACCCATCTTTTTTGGGAACCGAAGCCCTGAAGCTATCAAGAAGAGAGTAATGCATGAGTTGAACATATATAATAAAACTTTGCAGTCCACATACTTAGGTATGCCAACATCTATTAAAAAATCATCAATTAGCACATTTGGTTTTCTTTCAGAGAAAGTGTGGAAAAGACCTCATGGATGGAGTGATAAGCCATTATCTAGAGTTGGGAAGGAAGTAATGCTTAAATCAGTTGTCCAAGCTATTCCTATATATGTCATGAGCTGCTTCCAGATATCAATTGGTATTTGTGACAGAATGAGATCGACTGTATATCATTGGTGGGACTTTGAGAATGGAAAGAAGAATTGCATTGGCATTCTTGGGATTGGTTGAATGCACCAAAAACATTGGGATGAATGGGTTTTAGGGATATGGAATTATTTAATCAAGCCCATTTAGCAAAGTAATGTTGGCGCTTACTAACTATGCCTGATTCTTTATGTGCAAAGGTGCTTAAAAGTAGATACTATCCTAACTCCACTTTCTGGGAGGCAGCACTACGGGAAACACGGCCTTTGCCGTGTGCCCGAGGTGCACGACAAAGGCAAGGAAGCGCACGACAAAGCCTAAGGCCGCATGACAGCAAAATCCACGGTAAAGGACCTTTGCAGTGCGCCTTCTTCCCGCATGCATGGCAAAGGTCCTTTGTCGTGCGTCAAGACCGGCGCACGGCAAAAAAAGGGGCTTGACGGCGCGGCCAACACAGATGGTCGTCCACCATCTTTGCTATGTGTCACCCTCTAGGACGCACGACAAACATTTTGATAAAAAATAAAAAAAGTCAAAAGCCCCGTCAGCCTTCTCCTTCCCCACGCCAGTGCCGCCACTAGGCCACACTGCGACCACCGCAGCCACCAAACCGCCGCCAGCACCACCACACGCCGTCGCAGGGAAGATGGGCGACCGGATCCGGCCAGCACCGCTCGGCCTGCCCCCGCTCCCGCCATCCGCACCGTGAACGCCATGAAGAGGAAGGCCGCCGTGCGCTGTCGTGGGAGGGAACCCTGCCGTGCACCGTCGGAGCGGGTGCGCACGCGGTGGGGGAGGGGCCGCCGCACTGTTGTCAGAGTAGGCCACGCGCGGCCCCTCCACTGCTCCTCCCCCGAGCTCCAGATCCTGTCATGAGGAGGGATGGGGAGGTGGCCCACCGGCCGGATCTGGGCAAGAGTGAAGCCGCCGCACCGTGGGGGAGGGGCTACCGCGCCGCGGTTGGCGGAGGCTGCCACACCACCATCGGACCAGGCTGCGCGCAGCCCCTCCACTACTCCTCCCCCAGTCAGCCGGAGATGTGGAGGCCACCTCCACCCCCGGGAGCCCCGTCCTCGGGCCACCGCCTCCGCCGTCGGGACCATCGACCTTGGGTCGACACGCGCGGATCTGGCAGAGGGAGGCCAGGAGTTGCCTCGTCGAGAAGCAATGATGGAGGGGTGGTAGAGATGAGGTTGGGAGAGGGGGTGGGCTGCCGGCCGGATTCGGCGGCAAGCTGAAGCTGGTGGAGGGGCTAAAGCTAGAGGAGGTGACCCGCCGACCGGAGTCGGCGGCGAGCTGCAGCACGGAGGGGGTGGTGAACTGGAAGAGGAGGAGGAGATGCGGGCTGCAGTCGAATGGGGGGAGGAGGAGGGTGGGTTAGGGTTGGAAAGAGGAGTTGATTTATATAAAAACTTCAGGGCGAATCTCGACCATCCGATCGCGAGATCGATGGTTCCCAACAAACGTGGAGCTGGTGGGCCGAGGTGAGGTGGGCCGGTTGCTGGTGGGCTGCGGTCGAATTTTAGTACATTCGCTGTGATGGGGCCAATTCGGCTTTGCCCTGCACTAGGGTCCCTTGGCGCACGACAAACATACTTTGTCGTGCGTCAGGGGTACACGGTGCACGGCAAAGACTCTTTCTATTTATGTCTCTTCCAACCTCATAATTAGAGTTAATGTACTAAAATTATCAAATAGATACGAAAAATTACCATAAATTAGAATGAGGCAATATGTGTTGTATATTGCCTAAATAAAAAACTTTGAATTCAAATTCAAATTTGAACGTTACTAGGGCTACAAACTCAGTTAAGTGGCTCTCAACACTCTAAAACTTCTAGTGAGATACTCTAGTTTCTAAACACCATCCATGCCGACTCGCTCAAAACACTCTACATGATTTATCACAAGATTCACAAAGGATATCATGAGCCCTTGACGAATCTCATGATTTTCAAACTCTGTTTGCATTTTATACAATTAAAAAACATTGCAACCACATGTGGATTTTCATGATTCGAGAACAAAATGTTCGTAATTTCATCCAATTTCATGGATAAGGTCTTAAAAATGATTAAGCTCAAAACACTCTATATGATTTATCACAAGATTCACATAGGATATCATGAGCCCTTGACGAATCTCATGATTTTCAAACTCTGTTTGCATTTTATACAATTAAAAAACATTGCAACCACATGTGGATTTTCATGATTCGAGAACAAAATGTTCATAATTTCATCCAATTTCATGGATAAGGTCTTAAAAATGATTAAATTACATGCATATCATTTTTCTACAAACTTTACTCCATTACTTTATGCACTTGCCGTTCAAATTTGACATATACGACAAAAATTCTTTAAGTGACACATAATTATCGAGACATGTATAAAATTGAAATATAAAGTACAAAATATTGTACAAAATAATATAGAGTACAAAAAGGGCGGCCTAGTGAAAGTGGTAGTGCTTGCCGCCTGTGAACCGGGAGGTCACAGGTTCTAGCGGTGGCCTCTACACATTGCACGATGTGTGAGAAAGACCTCCCGCTAATAACCTCCCCCAGACCCCGCACAGTGCGGGAGCCTACGACACTGGGTACGTCCTTTTTTTATGAGGACAAATAAAAAGAAGTACAATTTTTTTTAAAAAAATACTTTGCTATACGCCGTAGGAAAATGCACGGCAAATGTATATGTTTGCCGTGCTCCAGAGGAAAACGCACAGCAAAGGGACCAAAAAAAATTAGTTGGTAACAGTCGCGGATGGTGGTAACGGCCGCGGATGGTGATAACGGTCGCGGTTAGTTTGTCGTGCGCCAAAAAAAGAGACACACAACTAGGGATGCAAGTTGGGATATATTATAATGGGTCATTGGGTCGACCCAAAAATTGATAAAATGAACTAGGATGACATTCTATGTAATTAATTTTGGAGAGGAAATGAACTAGAGTGGCATGCTATCGTAATTAATCAGCTGACTCAAAAAACACTATTGGGTACCCACTTGCATCCCTACGCTCGGCAAAGATTATTTGCCGTGCGTCATAAATAATGACACATGGCAAAGGTTGTTTGTCGTGCGTTTTCTCTGGCGCACGACAAAAAGGGGAGTTTGCTATTCGCCCGAGATAAAGCGCACGGCAAACATCCGGACGCACGACAAACTTGGGTTTTCCCGTAGTGCAGGCAGCACCCATAATGCTTCATACACTTGGAAAAGCTTAATGTATGTTAAAAAACATTTGATTAGTGGGGTTTTGTGCAGAGTGGGCAATGGCATGACAATTTCTGTAACTCGAGATCACTGGATACCAGGTGTACTTCTTCAGTTTGCCCAACCAATTATTCATATCCCAGAAGATCTTAAAGTGAATTTTCTAATTGATGAAGAGAACAAACAATGGAAGGAGGATCTAGTACGAGCATGCTACTTTGAGGAAACTGCTGATATGATATTAAAAATTCCTCTGAGTCATAATACATGTGAAGATTTTGTGTCATGGGAGCCCAACAGAGAAGGTATATTTACTGTTAAATCAGCATACATATTTGCAAGATCTGAGAAATTTCATTTGTTTTCCGGTACTAATGGGAAGGGAGGAACCTCAAATATTACACAAGTTACGAAAGACTGGAAACACATCTGGAAGATAAATGCCCTAGATAAGATGAAAATAGTTCTGTGGAGGTTGGCCCATGATCTGTGGAGGTGCACCTTATCCGGCTGGGCACGAGGGCATTTTGGTCCGTGTACGCAAATACGACGCCTGACAGTGGGCCTCAGGCCGTGGCAGACGTAGAATAGGGCAAATATGTGGGAGTTGAAGAATAGCGGTGACAATTCTCCAATAAGACGAATAGTAATGGCGTTTCTTCAACTTTGGGAAATAGTAATGGCCTAGATCCAAATATCCCTAAAGTAAAATTTTGCATTAAGAAATCTAATTTCATTCATCAGCTCAGTGATCAATAGATGAGTTTGGTCTTGTTTGTTTCAGATTATGTCTGATTTTAAAAAACTGATTATGGAGATAAAAAAACCAGATGACTCTCATAATCCATATCTGGATTATAGATTATGTGAGTCATCTGATTTCTGAATCTTCCATAATCAGATCTTCAAAACCGGTCATAATTTGAAACAAACAGGACTATAGTATTGTTGGAATTCATATCATGGTCTCAGCATCCTAAATTTTTTGTAATATGCATGTTCATCATTTGTATAAAAATCTCAACTTAATTTTGGTGTGTCTCTTTTGATCTAGTATACTAGCTAGGATAAACACGAAATGTTTTTTTTTTTTGAAAAATAAACACGACATGGTTTGAACATCCTAATTTTGTTACTATATATACTCCCTCCGGTTTGGTAAATGAAGTTGTTTTGGACAAGGTTTGAGTCAAACATTGATAATACAAATCATTAATAACTTTGAAGTCGTTGAGTTTGGAAATGTGAAAACTACGTGAATAGATTTGTCTTGCAAAATACTTTCATAAAAGTATACATATGTCATTTTTTAATAAATATTTTTATAAAATTAAGAAGTCAAAGTTGTACTATGGAGATCGTGTCGCTGTTCTAAACGACTTCATTTACCAAACCGGAGGGAGTACTTCTAGAACATGGATATTTGCACCGCACGGCAGCTGCATTTCCACGACTAGAGATGCAAGCAAGTTAGAATTAAAATGAATAAGAATGTCATTCCGCATACATAGTTTCTTTGGAGAAAAAGATTTGAGTGGTATATCCAATAATCAACTGATCCAAAAAAAGTACTAGTATTGGATACTCACTTGCATCCTAGGATGACAATAAACGCGCCATGAGTCTATGATCAAAAGTTTACAACTACTCCAGGTCTCCAGTTGTATACTTGTATCTAATGACACGGTACATGCTCATTTGCATGTTACCACCAAATGCCGGTGCCAGTTCGGAAATGCTCCTCTCTCCCTTGCAGATGACGCCCATCTGCCAGTGTTACTTCGGTATCTGCCGCGCCTTTGCCGTTGACGCATCATCGGCATCCTTACCGTGACATCTCGAAACACATTTCCTACGTTTGTGTGTTACCCTTGTGGAACCAAACGCCACCTCCGTTCAATGGATTGGTGTTACTGAAATAGGGGTATATATACATTGAACTGAAAATTCAATAGAAACGAGAGTCCTCAACCAGTGAGAGTCAAACCAACCAAGTACATGGGGGAGCAGGAGGTGAGCACACAGCACGTGCACGTTGGGTGGTCCTTCCATGGTTGAGAATGGATAAAAGTGTCATGCATATTATTCTTTTGTTTGCCCAAATGATGAGGTTCGACACTCAAATGAATTTATACGTACTTGTTTGTTACACAGCACGGCGGTCGCTTTGAAAAAATGGAGCGCAAAACGCGTAGGAAGTGTCCGCCTGCAGCTTGCCATTGCAAAGGAGGTCGTTCACAGGTTCGATTGTGCACAGGACAACCGGCAGCTAGCTGATCACGAACGTGCCCTGCGGAACAAGATGAAAATGAAATGCCTGGGTCTATCCTCCCTCCTTCGAACTATTATGCGCCAACGTTCACGCATCACCTATCTTGCGGAAGGTGACGCCAACACGAAATTCTTTCACCTGCAAGCCTGCCATCGCAGTCGTAAGACTCACATTGCCAGTTTCAAGGTTGTTGATGACGTGGTGGTCGTGCATGATGACGCGAAAGCCCAGGCGGTGTTCGAGCACTTCAACGATATTCTAGGCATCCCCCTGCTAGCACTTTGTCGCTGGATTTCCAGCATCTTGGCGTCCCGGTCGCGGATCTCACGGGCACAGACTTTTGTTTCTCTGAGGAAGAAGTATGGCGGGTAATTCAAGACATGCCGCTGGATAAGGCGCCAGGCCCTGATGGCTTCACAGGGTTATTTTATCGCACAGCCTGGCCGACAATCAAGCACGACATTATGAGAGCCTTTCATGCCCTGTGGTCGCTCGATGGCAGGAGCCTTCACCTAGTCAATCAAGCCTACATGATCCTCCTTCGAAAGAAACTCGACGCCTCGACAGTTAGTGATTACCGCCCGATTAGCCTCATTCACAGCTTCTCAAAGCTGTTCACCAAGGTTCTCGCATCTCGACTGGCACCCAAGCTGCATGAGTTAGTAACTTACAATCAGAGCACCTTCGTTAAAGGTCGGGTGATTCATGACAATTTCAAGGCGGTTCAGTTGTCAGCCAAGTCGCTTCATAGATCGAAAATTCCAAGTGCCCTGGTTAAGGTTGATATAACTAAGGCGTTTGATACAGTCGATTGGACCTTCCTCTTAGCTATTTTGAAACACATGGGTTTTTCAAGAAGATGGTTGAACTGGATCTGCATGATGCTATCGACCGCTAGTACAAAAGTGATCATCAATGGATCCCCGGGGAGAAGAATATGCCATGCTCGTGGATTACGTCAGGGGGACCCCTTGACACCATTGCTATTCGTGCTGGTGATGGAAGCCCTCAACGCCATTTTGCATTGTGCAGACAGAGAAGGCCTTTTCAGAAGCCTTGATCGTTGCCGGGTGAAAGAGAGGGCCTTTTCTACGCAGATGATATGGTTATGTTCCTAACCCCCTCGCCTCAGGATTTGGTTCTGGCTAGCACGGTCTTGGACATCTTCGGCAATGCATCTGGACTGCGAGTCAATCCCGGTAAATGCACCATCTCCCCCATCCAGTGCGGATTGGAAGATTCGGTCACTCTGTTGAAATACTTCCCAGGCAAGTTCAGCCCGTTCCCATGCAAATATTTGGGCATCCTCTTGGCAATCAGGAAACTGAAAAAAGCAGACCTTCAACCCTTGGTAGATAGGGTTTCCCAAGGGTTGCCAACATGGAAAGCCGGGATGATGAGTCGGGCCGGTCGGGCGGTCTTGGTTAAGGTCAAAATGTCGGCTGTCCCAGTCCACACCGCAATTGCGCTAACAATTTCTCCCTGGGCAATCAGCTGTATCGACAAACGTCGGCGTGCATTTCTTTTGAAAGGCACTGAGTCAGTCGCTGGTGGCCAGTGCCTGGTGGCGTGGCCCAAGGTCTGTCGCCCGCCGGAACTTGGAGGTTTGGGGGTGCCCAATCTTCAGATAATGGGATATGCCTTGAGAATGAGATGGCTCTGGGAAAGGAAGACACAAACTGCACGCCCATGGATGCCCCTTCAGGACGAGGTCGAACAACCGGTTGCAATGTTGTTTCATTATTCTACCACCATGCAGGTCGGAGATGGAAAAAGGACCTTGTTCTGGGCCGATCGGTGGATACATGGTCAGTCCGTGGCCGAGCTTGCTCCTTGCCTGGTTCAAGCTGTCCCCATACAGAACCGGCACACAGTTTTTGAAGGGTTACAAGACCGACGATGGGTTAGAGACATCTCTGGTGCGCTGACAGTACAAGTCATTCTTGACTACCTATGCATTTGGGGGAAAGTTTCTGGAATTATCCTTCGACTGACAGAAAGCGACTTGGTCCTTTGGAAATGGACTGCAGATCATAAGTTTACAACTGACTCCGCATATAAAGCCTTCTTTATTGGACAGTGTGGAATTCAGGGGGCCAAAGTACTGCACAAGGCGAGAGCGACGGCCAAATGTAAATTCTTCGTTTGGCTTGCGTTGTATGAGCGCTGCTGGACTGCCGCTAGAAGGAAGCGCCATGGTCTTCAGGACGACGATGCTTGTGCTCTCTGTGACCAGGAACCTGAAACCGTCTCACATTTGTTACTCACCTGCTCTTTCAGCCGCACTGTGTGGCACCTCATCCTCGCAAGGATCGGTATGCCTGCTATCACGCCCACGCGCACAGATCAATCTTTGGCGACTGGTGGTTACAGGCACGCAAAGCACTATGCAAGGAAGCAAAAAAAAATCCTTTGACTCCCTGGTGGTTCTGACGGTGTGGAAGCTTTGGTTAGACAGAAACGCTAGGATTTTCTCTAGTTCTAGTATGACAGCAAGCCAGCTAGTTTCGCAGATTGCTGAAGAGGCGTCGCTCTGGGCTCAAGCTCATTTCACCAGCATGGCGCCCGTTGCTTTAGCTTTTGGTAGACCGGCAGGTCGCGAAATAACTGATGTGTAATAGCTCTTAGATGCTTGTTTCGAGTGGGTCATTGTTTCTGATGACTCACTCCTTAGGGTGTATTTTTCTCCTCCTCTTAATGAAATACGGTCGCTAAAATACGTACTTATTTGTACTATATCTGTTTTTGGATATTTAAAGTTGAATTTTCTAAGATCGTATACGATGAATATCGATATTCAACATATTCATATCCGAATTTGATTCAATAAAAACATAATTATCCGTATTCATTTTGTATCCGAGTTTGAGTATTTTCATTTTATATTAAAAAGACACATCATGAGCATATTCATTTTAGAGTAAAATGCATGGGCGGTCTCAAATTTGTGTCATTATGTCACCCCGGTCCACGAACTCACAAAGTGTGCACTGAGGTCACATTCAAACATGCCTAGACCCGTGACCCGTGATGACGTGGTGTATACACATCTTGGCTCCCAGTTCGTCTTTCCCCTCCCGAATCGCCATAACCTCTCCGTCGAGCAACCGCCTCCAACCACATAGCCATGGCAGCGCCACTAAGCTCTTCTTCCTCAGCGAATAGGCGACAAGTGAATCCTGAGATCCCTCTCATAACCTGCCCAGATTGCAGACGCTTCAAGGTTTCGAAGCTGGTGGTGCAAAGTAAAGAGAATTGTTCGCACCCAAAATTGGCACGTCTTGTCTGACCGGTCAGACCTGTGGGTCCCACTGGTCAGACCGGTGTGGTCAAAGACCATAAAATACAATTTGGACTCCACCATTGGATATGTCTCGTCGAGTAGATCAAGATTCATATGTGGAACGTCCAAATCGGAGTCCGGATGAGGGAGATATGACTTCTCCAAGATCTACACGTCGGGTGCACCGGTCAGACCGGTGCCCTTCACCGGTCAGACCGGTGCCTCCCCGATTCCGAGTCAAATTGAGGAGTCCTGATAGATTAGGCTTGTAAAAGGATTTCCTTGCGGGGCAAGACCTCCCCACCCTATAAATATAAAGGGCCACGGCCGATTGAGGGATATATCACAATCGAATCTATCTTTATCGTATTTACCTTTTCGTTCCTCTTTTCCCTTACTTTTCCAACCCTACCATGCTGTTCTTCCTTCATCTCCGCGATGTCTGAAGACGTCCTAGCTGGCCTGCCGAGCCTAGGACAACCCTGCGTGCGCCGCCCCGACGGGATCCTGCCCGGGCGACGTTCGTTGGTCTCTCGCCGGATCTTCCCGGCGACACCGGTCTGACCGGTGACCCACACCGGTCTGACCGGTACGGCGTGGAGGCGCTGCAAGGAGCTCCTCCGCGTGCTTGTTGGCTCCAAAAGGTGTCAACAAATTGGCGACTCCGCTGGGGAACGAAGATCTGGCTATCATGGCTGATCTATCAGACCTTAGCGTCAAGTTATGCGAGGAATACACGAGAGAGCGTTGCTTGGCGGATAAAAGATTGTTCCTGTACTGTTTTCACAAGACGGAGCAAGGTGTCATCCGGATCAAGGAGTGGCAGCCACCATCCACCATCGACACGTTGAAAGAGATGCAATCCTCAGGTAACTTATCTGATGAACTATCCGAATTTGTGAATTATTATCTTAAATCTTTGATTGATAAAGAGGATAGTTCAGAATCAATTCTTGTTAATCCAGAGTCGGTTCTTGAAAAGCCGACTAATGATATTATCAATCTTTGTAAAACCTTGCCAAATTGTGATGTTGTTGGTCAAGAAACAAGTCGGCCGTCTCTAACCGAAATTGTTGACCTAAAATCCCCTAGCAAGAGCATAGAGGTTACATCTAGTACTTCGACGCTCGGGGGGCAACAAAACAAAGGCAACGGTGCCGGTTGCGCCGCGACCAGTCTGACCGGTGCCCAAACCGGTCTAACCGGGGAGCAACCCGGTCTAACCGCCTCATCTAGGGTTTTGCAAAATAAATCTAAACCAAAGATGGTTAAGTTGAAAAAACTCGAGATTGGTGTTTGGAAAAAACTTGAATCCAAAGACCGTCATAAGCATCAAAGAGAAAAGCCGAAGTCTAATGAGAAACTTCCGGCTAAGTCTCAAAGACAAAATAATGTCAATGGTGCTAGTCGGTCTAAAAATTCTAAACGCCCAAAACCTTCTCCTAGAGAGAAGTTCCATAACGAGAATCGGCAATGGAGTAACTCCCACAAATCAATGCCGTTTTCTCCATATGGATCATCAATGCCTATGCCATGGGAACCTTACTTTAATATGCATTATTTATGTCCTCCATGGTATTATAATTCATATATGCCGTCTCCTGGTTATTTTTGTCCAAATTATATTACCCATAGGGAGCCGGTAATTAATGAACCATCACCTATGCGTAATGACCGTTTTGATCATAAAAATCGGTCAACACAGAAAAATAAGCGCAAGGTGATCAAACAAGTCTATCGCGTCGAAAAGGACGGTAGATTAAATAAAAATTCAGATTCGCCAATAGACATAGAAAAGCCGACTATTGAAAAATCGTCGGCTAGTTCTACTGATCAAATTGCCCCCAAAGACAAGTATGTCTCAAAAAATATAGCTGAGCAAAAATCATGTTCAGCTGGGGGGCAAGATGACCTCAATGTGGCTGGTTCCGAAGGAACTGGTCTGACCGGTTACCCGACCGGTCTGACCGGTCATGCCAAAAAATTTGGTAGAGCCCGTAGTGTTACACCAAACAGCCAGGTGATGAGAAAGAAACCAAGTTTTGCTGAATTATTGCATAAATATCAAAGGATAGCCGAGCAAAAGAAAAACAATCGGTTAGGAGAACAAAGGTGGAATTCTTCATCACCAAAAGCAAAGAAGCATCGACGGTCATCACATTGGTCTTCATCATTTATTCCATCGATGCATGTGCCATGGACTGCATATTCAGGTATGAATAATTATAGTCCATACTTTTGGTATAATCCTTGGTTTTCTTTTTACAACTATCAATATGCTTGTGGTACACCAAGGAGATACAATTGGCCGCCATGGCCAAATCAGAGCTTCAATTGTTAGATTTGCTGTTCGGAAAGCCGAAATATTAGTTTTATACATATTGTAATTACTAGGATTCAATTTCGGTTACAATAGCATTCATATAGAGTTTACATATGGGCGATGCATTGTTGATCATCGTCTTCAGCCAATTTTGATCTTTGTGAATGTTTTCTGGCACACAAGCTTTACCAGAAAACAGGGGGGCATATGTTCGCACCCAAAATTGGCACGTCTTGTTTGACCGGTCAGACCTGTGGGTCCCACCGGTCAGACCGGTGTGGTCAAAGACCATAAAATACAATTTGGATAGGTCTCGTCGAGTAGATGAAGATTCATATGTGGAACGTCCAAATCGGAGTCCGGATGAGGAAGATATGACTTCTCCAAGATCTACATGTCGGGTGCACCGGTCAGACCGGTGCCTCCCCGATTCCGAGCCAAATTGAGGAGTCCTGATAGATTAGGCTTGTAAAATGATTTCCTTGCGGGGCAAGACCTCCTCACCCTATAAATATAAAGGGCCACGGCCGATTGAGGGATATATCACAATCGAATCTATCTTTATCGTATTTACCTTTTCGTTCCTCTTTTCCCTTACTTTTCCAACCCTACCATGCTGTTCTTCCTTCATCTCCGCGATGTCTGAAGACGTCCTAGCTGGCCTGCCGAGTCTAGGACAACCCTGCGTGCGCCGCCCGGGGCGACGTTCGTTGGTCTCTCACCGGATCTTCCCGGCGACACCGGTCTGACCGGTGACCCACACCGGTCTGACCGGTACGGCGTGGAGGCGCTGCAAGGAGCTCCTCCGCGTGCTTGTTGGCTCCAAAAGGTGTCAACAAGAATGGAAACAAGTGGCGGGTGTTCTGCAGGTGCCCTAGTGGGAAGGAATTGATTAGAGATTTTGGGGAATAATTCATGTAAAAAAAATAATCACCATGATTGATTCATCACCTCTAGAATGAGGCTGGTACGGTGTGTTGCAAACAAAAAAAGGAATACGATGCGCTGCAAAAGAACCAAAAAAACCCAAAGGATACACATGCTGATGCTGGTGATGTGGATGAACGGCCAATGTGAACAAGTGAGTGGTTTTATGCTGGTAGGACGATGGATAGTGATTTGGTAGTACCAATAACATCAAGATAGCAGAGAAAAAGGACCGGTTTTATTTGGTAAGCCTTGCTAGCGTCACATCTCTGAAGGAGAGGAATGTGGTCTCTCTGGCTGTTCTTCTTTAGCTTTGCAGGTAACTAACGCTATTGCAAATTCTCCTCCCTGTAACGGTCCTTAGCAGTCAGCTAGCTCTTCCCCTTTTGAAGGATCATGGTATCTTACTTCTTTGGCACTACTTGGACATGGCTATCCCATTCGTTGTCGGAAATGGGATAGATGATGCCATCATTAAATTAGATCCTCAAATTATGATTGGACTCCAACCACTTCCCAATTGTTCATTATCTGAGTACCCGGAAGATCGTCCTGAGTTTTCGTGTATGGTGGATGTTATCCCCAGAAACTTCAGAATTCTAATTAAGCACCACTTGCTTCGATCGCACATCTCAGAATTTTTCATGATGCCCTCCATTTTCACCTGAGAACAACTTTGGGTACATTCCTTGTAATGTGATGACTTATCAATCATATTCTTCTCTCCGAGTTGAATCAACCTGGAAATCTATTATTTGTCATCTAAAGACTAACCAGAGCATACTACAGTCACAAGGAAGAGGGTCTGAGCTGAGTGGAAGAAGAGTGTATATATATATAACCTGACAGGCTGAGACTCTGAGTTTAGTGGAGGGGAAAGCAGAGTTGCTGGCAACGATGACTAATGAAGATATGGTAGACGTAGATGCCAAGATCTAAAGATGTTATTACTATGTGTGCCAGGTCACCTGGGTGGCTACCTATGAAGAATTGAAGATAGATGCACCGACCCCCGCCGGACAACGAATGGGATAGCCATGCATGTCCAAGTAGTGCCACAGAAGTAAGATACCACACATGATCCTCCAAAGAGGTCTTTTACGGTGCACAATACTAATGTATACTACCGTTTAAAAAGGACTCGTATGTAATAAAAAAAGACCTATTTTGAAGGATCCGACGGTTCAAATTAATTATATACTACCATTTTTTTTAGCGATGGTATGGGTAGTATATGATATAATTATTGAAACTATTGACAATAGTTTTGTTGTAATGTATGAAATCAAACATATGAATCTTTTATGTAACCTCATCTCATGTTGGTTAATATATTTGAGCAAATTACCATTTTACTCATAGCAAAAAACTGATTATACTACCATATTACTATTGGGTAGTATTGTGCACCGTAAAAAAACCTCTCAAACACAAAGCTAGCTTTGCCAATATCTCCCGACTCTTGTAGTTGTAACGTGCAGCGGCATACTTAAAATTAACTAGGGGAATCTCACCCGCGCGTTGCTGCGGGAATTAAGAAAAATGCAATGATCGTAAGAGAGAATTTCGGCAACCTCGCGCGTCTGATCATAAGAGAGAATTTAGACGACCTCGGCAACCTCGTCGCCGCCGTTGGTAATTCTTTGATCTAGGTTTGAACACCACGCGTGTTGCTGCGGCCCTAAACCCTAGAGTAATCGGTGTTACCGTGTGTTAGCATGATGACATACTAAAGTCATGGTGGTATTTCACCAAAATTCACCTAGCTTTATTTGCAGTTTGCACGATTTGTCTTACAATAACATATCTCTCTTACAATAACATTTCCCTTTCACGGATTGTCAGCGTCCAAAAGGAATTTTAGAAACCATAACTTACACTTTTTTAAGCGTAGTTTAGGGGTGGTGCCGGGCCTACATACAGTTTGCAAGCCTAACGAGCTAGCTCAAGCTACAAACGAGTCAACCTTTTTGCTCATTTTGTTAACAAGCCGAGCCGAGCTGGCTCGTCACGACCAAGCCGAGCTGAGCCAAGCCGAGCCGGCTCGACGTCCAGCCCTATCCACGGGGCAGCCGCCGTCGTCGCCGGCAAGGGGCCCGCCGGCGGAACCATGCGACATGGGGTGTCGCGATGGGAGATCTCGTGTGAGCGAGAGGAAGGAGGAAGGGGTGACGGAGAAATAAAATCGAACCGGCACGCAACTTATCCATGGCATGGTGGGTAAATTCGTGAAAGTTTGCTCTCACAGCCAAGAAAAGCAGGGGGAAGCAACTGTAGGATTTGTGAAGGGAAAATTTTGGTTTTGGCTGTAGCTTTTGCTGGCAGCCAAGCCCTTTGGTTGGGCTTTTGACTTTTTTGAAAAGCCACAGCCAATAAAAGTCCAACAACCAAAGGGATCCTAATACATGCGATCAAAGCCAGTGGTGCTCAGCATTCTGAAGTTTCTCTAGATAACATCAACTCGGGTCGAGCTTCCGGATACTCAGATTGAATAATTCAGCAAGTGTTTGGAGTCCAATCAATTTTTTTAATGAATCACACAAGACAGTGCGTGTTTCATTGATATAGCAGAAAAAAAGACTAAATCCTCATGATCCCTTCCATTCTCAAATTTAGCGCACATCCCCAATTCCCTAGCAGCAATTCTAATTATCTATATATATGTCTATCCCTAGGAACTGGAAAACAAATAATCTATTATTTAAGAATAACTCTATCACACTCTCTGCGGTCATGCTAAGTGGAGTTGTTTTTATTGGACAGTACTGAATGTAGCACCAACACCAAGGAAAGGAGCAAAAATTAGGACCATGTTTGCATATGTTCTTCATTCAGGAAGATGGTTGTTACATTATATATTTTTTAGATGCTGGTTGCTGGGTGTGATTCAATGAAGCATCCTAGCCAAATTTGGACTTCGGGGCTGTAGACCAGTTTGGGCACTATCTAGCCAAATCATTTCTTGTATGTATGGAACAGAGAAGCAGGTTGGAAAAACAGAGGAGGTGAGGGTGCCGAACATTTCACGTCTGGACTGGGGTTTAGCTTTCAAGAATATATGCAGTAAATTTAATTCTAGCTACAGACTACAGTAATGGCTGTGGCTGGCTACAACAATGGAGAGTTTATTAGCATATCTGCATACGCAAGCACGTACACTTCATCCTTGCACAAGTACACACGGCACGAACGTACATTTATAGCGCGTGACATACGGGCGCCGGGGGATTATCCGGAGGCCACATGTTCTCTCTCCTACAGGAGGTAAAACCTCTGCTCCTCGACCACCTCTCACAGTATTCATCCAACACATTGCAGAGGAGGTTCGATTCATTGTGGCGTTCATTGACCAAGTGCAGCGGAGGCTTCCTCCTGTAAAGAATGGTGTAAGCCACGTTGCCTTCTTAGGGTCGTGCTTTGCGTGTTAATATAGGCCGGAAATCACCTCCGGCGTGGTGTACAAGCTGCGGTGAACAACCTGGCTTTAATCTCCTATTTACAAGGGATCAATCCTATCTCTTCTAATTAATAGCTCAAGGTTGTTCACCTTTGTTACAACACACGCACACATACATATTTAACACCCCTCCTCAATCACACATTTCCTAGGTTGAGATTGTGTCTAAATTGTTCAAGCTGTCGAACTGGAATGGGTTTTGTGAACCCATCAGCAACTTGGTCTCTTGTAGAGATAAATCTGATTTGTAAAAGTCCTTGTGCAACTCTTTCTCTGACAAAATGAAAATCCACTTCTATATGTTTCGTTCTGGCATGAAACACTGGATTAGCCGATAGATAGGTTGCTCCAAGATTATCACACCACAGTCTTGCAAACTTGGGTCCTTTAATTCCCAATTCCGTAAGTAAAGTTTGTACCCACATAACCTCTGCTGTAGCATTAGCCAAAGACTTATACTCAGCTTCAGTGCTTGACCGTGACACCGTTGCTTGTTTTTTTGCACTCCATGATATAAGATTAGATCCAAGATAAACTGCAAAACCACCTGTGAATCTCCTATCATCTGAGCACCCGGCCCAGTCAGCATCAGAAAAAGCACTCACAAGAGTAGATGGCGACTTGCATATCCTGAGTCCCATATCAACTGTAAACTGCAGGTATCTCAATATGCGCTTAACTGCACTCCAATGAACCGTAGTGGGCTTATGCAGAAATTGACAGACTTTATTAATAGCAAAAGAAATATCTGGCCGTGTTAAAGTTAGATACTGCAAAGCTCCAACAATACTTCTATATTCGGTTATGTCCTTTGGCCCAAGAGGATCACCATCATGAATAGACAACTTATCAATAGACGACATCGGAGTGTTCATAGGTTTACAATTTTTCATACCTACTCGCTGCAACAAATCTGATGTGTACTTTTGTTGTGTCAACAATATACCATTACATACCTTCTTGACTTCAATTCCCAAGAAATAATGGAGGTCACCAAGATCTTTTAGAGCAAAATCAGCTTGCAAATCCTTAAGCAATGCTGTAGTCGCTGCAGAAGAGGAACTTGCCACAATAATAGCATCAACATAAACAAGGAGAAATATCACAACTCCCCCTTTGTTGTACACAAACAGAGACACATCAGCTTTGGAAGGTTTAAAACCAAGACTTTGAAGTTTAGAACTAAGTCTAGAATACCAGGCACGCGACGCTTGTTTTAAACCATATAGAGCTTTATCAAGTTTGCAAACATAGTGCGGATGAGTTTTACTTTCATACCCAGGAGGTTGCCTCATGAACACTTCTTCTTCAAGATTGTCATGAAGAAACGCGTTCTGAACATCTAGCTGTCGAAGGTTCCAACCAAATGATACTGCAAGATAAAGAACAAGACGAATTGTGGCTGCCTTTACCACAGGACTAAAAGTATCCTCATAGTCAATGCCATAGCGTTGCTTGTAGCCTTTAGCAACTAGACGAGCCTTGTATTCATCAAGAGTACCATCAGCTTTGCGTTTCTCTTTATAAACCCAGCGACAATCAATAATGTTATGACCACGACTAGGAGGTACTAAGTGCCAGGTTTTATTTCTCATAAGTGCCTCATACTCAATATCCATTGCCTTTTTCCAATTATTATCAACCAAAGCATCAGAGATAGATGCTGGTTCAGTGGTAGTAATCATCCCATACCCGATTGTCCCATAAGTGTACTGTTTAGGCTTATGAATCCCAGCTTGTGCTCGTGTGCGAGGCCGAGAGGATGCTGGAACTTGATCAGACACAGGAGAAGCTGCAGCCACGGGTGAAGAACCGGATCCCGCAGCCACACCGGATCCTCCAGCAGCAGACCCAGGAGCGCCGGAGTCGGTGACGTCCAGGCGCGTGGCGACCGTGTCCCCAATGGCACATGGGCATCGCGGGGGGGGGGGGGGATCGGCAGCCGAGCGCGTGGCAGCTGTCGGTTGGTCAGCTGGAGCCGAGGCGGACCCGCTCGAGGGCGCAGCCGAGCGCGTGGCGGCCGTTTGCTGGTTCGCTGGAGCCGAGGCGGATTCGCTCGGCGACACCGAGGTTGGATCAGGCGCTGGCGTTGGCGTATCCACCTCGGGCTGCGCGCCAGTCCCCTCCTGCAAGACAGCATGAAATATAGGCCCAGCGGCAGGATTTTCCTCCGGGTTTAAATTAGAATTAGCAACAGGATTAGCAGCAGGATTAGTAGAACTATTAACCACATCAGCAGCAGGTATTGTAGTACTCCCAAAAAGCATTGAAGAATCAAAAAGGGTAGGAGGAAGAAGCTCAATTTCAGAGCATAGCCGAGCACCAGCATTATCATGCAATGCAACAAACGGGAAGACTTGTTCATCGAAGACCACATCTCTTGAGATGTAGATACGACCTGTAGCAATATCTAGGCACTTGAAGCCTTTATGCATGTTACTGTAGCCAAGAAAAGCACACAGCTTGGAACGAAAAGCAAGTTTTCGCGTATTATATGGACGAAGATTCGGCCAACATGCACAACCAAACTCTCGAAGCATAGAGTAATCAGGTTTTTCATGAAAAAGGACCTCAAGCGGAGTAGAGAAGTGGAGAATTTTGGATGGGGTACGATTAATTAAATATGTGGCAGCAAGGAAAGCTTCATCCCAATATTTCAAAGGCATGGAGGCATGGGCTAAAAGGGATAAACTGACTTCAACAATGTGACGGTGTTTGCGCTCAGCAGCACCATTCTGTTGATGGGCGTGAGGGCAAGATACTAGATGGGATATGCCAACCTTGCGAAAGAAAGAGTGTAGTTTCTCATACTCGCCACCCCAATCAGTTTGAATGGCCACGATTTTCCTATCAAATTTTCTCTCAACTAGCTGCTGAAATTCATGAAATTTCTCAAACACCTCAGATTTGTAATGAAGGAGATAAATCCAAACAAATTTACTATGATCATCTATGAAGCTCACATAGTATTTATTCCTCCCAACAGAATCAGGAGCAGGCCCCATACATCAGAAAATATCAAATCTAAAGGAGACTGAGAAACACTAGATGACTTGGGGTAGGGAAGTTGGTGACTCTTGGTGACGAGGGCCCGGATTAGGGCCCCCCTTTGACGGCGAAAAGATCTCCCTTAAACACAAGGTAACCCAACACCGTTGACAACGTGAAGGCCAAGATTGACAATGTCAAGGTCAAGATTCAAGACGAGGAGGACCCCGGTCAAGACCCACACTGGCAAGACGTCAAGTCTGCGACCAGTTGGCAGCATCTCCGACCAGTTCCCTACAAGAGGGATCCCCCCGACAAGTCTCCGCCTCGCACGACAAGTCTCCGCCTCGCTTGACCTCCCCCCGGCTCCGACTGGTGCGTGGGCCATGACACGCGGTGCGAGCACCACCACCGACGCGCGTGGGGGAACGATTCCCCGCGCCATGCAAATACACCAGCTGGCAGCCATGCAAGCAACTGGCCCTGACAAGAGCCTTAATGCTGGCCTGTCCGACTGCGCGGCCATCCCATCGCCATCATCTCCCACTCTGCCACACGCAAGCTCAGCCCGAGGCACTCAAGCACCCCCTACGACGAGCTCGGGCCTAGACTTAGGCTCAAGCGTGGCGGGCTAGTCAAGTACTCGGGCGGGCTAAGACAACAGCAAACTACTCGGAGGAGGTGCCAAGCGTCCCGGGGTGAACAACCACGCCCGGCCACGCGGCGGCTCCCACGACCAAGTAGCGCGACTCCACATCAATGCGTCCTGACGGACAGCGACGCGCGACGGGACATCCCAGCAACCAAGCACTGTACTTCTTTTTTACTTCCCCCTTGTGCCCCTCCCCTTGTGACTATAAAAGGGAGAGGAGGGCAACCGTTACAAGGGTTAGACCTCCTACAGATCGAACACCACTCCAAGGGACTTGGGTCCGACGCCCTCTCCCGACCAGCTTGTAACCCCTACTACAAGCACTCCTAGCTCGGAAACACGGCAGCTCGACACTGGACGTAGGATATTACTCCTCGGAGGCCCGAACCAGTCTAATCTTGTTGTCTCCTGTGCTAACCATCCGAGCCCGACGCACGATCGATACAAATTTACTGCCGGCGGTAGAGAACCCCGACAGTTGGCGCGCCAGGTAGGGGCACATCGTGTGTCTCGACGAACTTCAGCGGATCGGATGGACGGCCGCAGGGTCTCGTTGACTCCTGGGGCCACTCTGCGCTTCGGCTCCCTCGGCTTCGTCTACACCGGGCCGGCGGAGTCCGTCGCCGGGCGTACCTTCGCCCGGCCGCCTCGTCCCAATGTCCTGATGGGGGCTGCGGGACGCGAGGCTTTCGTCCGAGGCTTCTCGGACAAGACCATCATTGGCATGTTGGGGCCAAACCCAACGCAGGAGCATTTTAGGCTCGCCGCCTACTACCTCACCGACCTTGCCTTCCAGACTAGTGGGGCCGAGCCGCTAGCTTGGGGGGAGTTCATGGAGCGGTACACCGCGATGTACCCCCATGGACAACCCGGCCTCCCGGACGACCCGGTGACGGCCTACGTCAACAACCTCCGCGCGACTGGCGTCGCCCCTGGGTCTACCGCGACTCGGAGGGCGCGGACCACGCGACAGCATGACCCCACGCGGGAATGCAACGTCTGCGTGGCCTCAACATCGAGCAGCTCCGAACCAGAGCCGGCTCCGCGCCACCGCGCCGCCGACGCCCAGCGGCGGGCGCGGCTCGACGAGCTCGCGGAGGCGAGGCGCCAGCTCGACAAGGAGCTGGCCCATCTTCACCAAGAACTGGGGATGGATGCCGAGCCCCGCGACCGACGACCTGCACAAGACATCCCCGTGCAGGAGGAGCCCCGTGAGGGGAATGGCGACCGGCGTGAGCGCCGTCCGGCTGCCGAACAGCCGCACGGCCGCGCACCAACGCCACCGGCACGCGGGCCGGCAAGTGACAACAACCGACGCGCCAATGAGGGCGCGAACGTCGACGCCAATGCCGACGCTGACGCCCCACCGCTCTTCAGGCGGGCGTCGCAGAACCTTGCCGCTGCGGCCATGCTGCTGCGCGGCTGCCCGGAGGCAGCGACCTCTGAGGAGTGACGAGTGCGCCAGCAACTGAAGGCGTTGCTCGAGGCGGCGGCGGCGCAACAAGCGGAGAGCTCAGCCTCACGCCAGCGCTCGGAGCGCGGGCGGGCAGGAGCGCCGTCCGCGCACGGCCTGAATCCGCCTCCTTCCCAGTATCGAGAGCGTGGGGAGGGAGGCGGAGCCGCGGCATCAGCGGTCAGGAGCCGCCTCGGGCCCAACCGCGACGTGCGGAACACCATCGAGGCCCGACGGCGGGCCGAGAGCGTCGACAACCACCGCGACAACCGCTCGCGCCACCACGACGATCGTGAACACGGGCGGTGCCACGACAGCGACGACGACCGCGACCGTAGCTGGTCGCCGAACCAAAGGGGTCCACGGGCTTTTGGTCAGAGCATCCGCGACGCGAAGTTCCCTTCGCGCTTCCGTGCTCCGACCAACGTACCAAGGTACGATGGGGACACCAACCCCAGCATGTGGTTTGAGGACTACCGGCTCGCTTGCCATGTCGGGGGAGCGGCAGACGACCTCTTCGTCATCAAGAACCTGCCACTCTACCTCGGTGACTCTGCGCGGACATGGCTCGAGCACCTGCCGCGGGACAAGATCAACGACTGGACCGACCTACGTCGGGTCTTCGTCGGCAACTTCCAAGGCACTTACATGCGCCCCGGCAAGCAGTGGGAGCTGCGTAACTGCAAGCAGCAGCCGGGGGAGAGTCTCCGCGAGTACATACGGCGCTTCTCCAAGCGCTGCACCGAGCTCCCCGGTGCGACTGACAACGACGCCATCTCGGCGTTCCAGAACGGCACGACGTGCACGTCCCTCATCCATCGACTCGGACGCCGCATGCCTCGCACGACCCGCGAGCTCCTCGACATCGCGATCAACCACGCCGACGGTGAGGAAGCAGTCGCCGCGACGCTCTACACCCCTCAAGGCAAGGGGAAGCAAGTCGTGGACCACGGCGAAGGGACGTCCTCGCACTTCAAGAGGAAGAAGAAGAACGACAAGCGCCGTCGTGATGACAACCTCGTCGCGGTGGTGGAGCGCAAGACGTCGCGCCCCAAGGGCAACCCGACCAAGCCCGCACCATCCAAGGATCACTTCGAGAGGCTCCTGGATGCGCTGTGCCCGCACCACGAGGTCCCCGTCAAGCACTCGCTCAGGGATTGCCGGCTCATGAAGAACTATGTCAATGGCACCCTCAAGCCAAGAGCGGTGGACCAGCCCAAGAAGGGAGGGTCGTCCCCCGACAACAACGACGGCGCGAGGGCTGCGTACCCGGGGGAAGAAGGCGCAGTGCACATGATCTTCGGGGGATCTCCGGCAAGACCCTCGAGGCGGCGCGAGAAGCTCATCCGGCGAGAAGTTTTCAACACCGACGTCGTGAAGCCGTCCTATCTTAAGTGGTCGGAGGTTCCGATAACCTTCGACCGCGAGGACCATCCCGACCACGTGCCTCAGCCTGGATCCTACCCACTAGTGGTAGCTCCCCTATTCAAATCCAAAAGGGTCCACAAGGTCCTAATGGATGGGGGAAGCGGGATCAACGTGCTCTATGCGTCTACGCTTGACGACATGGGCATCCCGCGGTCCCAGCTGAGGCCGTCGACTGCACTAGTCCACGGGGTCGTACCCGGCATGGAGGCACTCCCCATCGGGCAGATCGATCTGCCCGTCACGTTCGAGGACATGCGGAACTTCCGCACCGAAACCCTCACTTTCGAAGTGGTGGGGTTCTCGGGGACGTACCACGCGATCCTCGGAAGGCCGGCATACGCGAAGTTTATGGCTGTGCGAAATTATACGTACCTGAAACTGAAGATTCCCGGTCCGAAGGGGATCATCACAGTAGGGCCAACGTATCAGCGCGCATACGAGTGCGACGCTGAATGCTTTTAGTTCGCTGAAGCAATCATCCGGTCCGAGAGGCTCCGCGCCGAGCCTCGATCCGAGGACCAGGATGTCCCCGAGTCGTCCAAGCGAGCGGCCTGCTCTTTCGAGCCCGCCAAGGACATCAAGGATGCGGTCGTCTCTGACGACGGCCGTACGCTCCGTATCGGGACGGCGCTCGATCCTAAATAGGAAAGCGCGCTCGTTGACTTCCTCAAAGCGAACCTCGATGTGTTCGCATGGAAACCCTCCGACATGAAGGGGGTCCCGAGAGAGGTTGCCGAGCACAAGCTAAACATCAAGCCGGGATCGAAACCGGTGAAACAGCGCCTTCGCCGCTTCAACGATGAGAAGTGCAAGGCGATTGGCGAGGAGATCATGAAGCTCCTTAGTGCAGGGTTCATCCGAGAAGTCTTCCACCCCGAGTGGCTAGCAAACCCTGCACTTGTAAAGAAGAAGAATAAGAAATGGAGGATGTGTGTTGACTACACGAGCCTTAACAAGGTGTGTCCCAAGGATCCGTTTCCTTTGCCTCACATAGATCAGGTAGTCGATTCGACAGCTGGGTGCGAAACCCTCTGTTTTCTCGATGCGTACTCCGGGTACCACCAGATAGCGATGTGCATAGCGGACCAACTCGCAACTTCATTCATCACTCCGTTCGGCGCGTACTGCTACCAGATGATGCCCTTCGGGCTCAAGAACGCGGGTGCCACTTTCCAACGATGCATGCGACGTGTCTTTGGGGAGCTGATAGGACGCATCATAGAAGCATACGTCGACGACATCGTCGTCAAGTCTAAAAAGACGGGCGACCTAGTCCACGACCTCACCGAGGTCTTCGCGAAGCTACGACAACACAGGGTAAAGCTAAACCCCGAGAAATGCGTTTTCGGGGTTCCGAGGGGCATGCTCCTCGGCTTTGTCGTGTCGGAACGCGGCATTGAGGCTAATCCCGAGAAGATTTCAGCCATCATGGACATGGGGCCGATCAAGAACCTGAAGGGTGTACAGCGTGTCACAGGCTGCCTCGTAGCTCTAAGTCGCTTCATAGCGCGGCTCGGAGAGCGCAGCCTGCTACTGTACAAAGTTATGAAGAAGTCCGACCACTTCACGTGGACCCCCGAAGCGCAAGAGGCGCTCGACTCTCTCAAGAATATGCTCAAGAGCCCTCCAATCCTGACTGCTCCGACCCCTAAAGAACCGATGCTCCTATACATTTCAGTGACAACTTAGGTAGTCAGTGCGGCGCTGGTGGTCGAGCGAGAAGAGCCCGGAAGGTCGCAGAAAGTGCAACGGCCTGTGTACTTCGTCAGCGAGGTACTCTCCGACTCCAAGACACACTACTCCCAGATGCAAAAACTCGTGTACGCGATCTTGATGACCAAGCGCAAGCTCCGGCACTACTTCGACACGCACCCCATCACGGTGGTGTCCAAATACCCGCTCGGGGAGGTCATCCAGAACCCCGAGGCTGAGGGGAGGATCGCCAAGTGGGCGCTCGAGCTGATGGGATAGAACATCACCTATGCACCACGTAGTGCTATCATGTCACAAGTACTTGCGGACTTTGTGGCCGAGTGGACGGAGATTCAAACTCCCCCGGCGTCGGTCGAGCAGGAGACGTGGATCATGTATTTCGACGGCTCGGTCATGAAGGAAAGAGCTGGTGTAGGCCTTGTCTTCATCTCGCCTCTTGGCGTGCGCATGGAGTACTTGGTACGACTACACTTCCTAGCATCGAACAACGCCGCCGAGTACGAAGCCCTGATCAACGGTCTCCGAATCGCCGTTGAGCTCGGGATCAAGTGCCTCGAGATCAGGGGAGACTCGGAGTTGGTCGTGGATCAAGTCATGAAGGACAAAAACTGCGTGGACCCGAAGATGGCAGCATACTGTCAAGCCGTGCGCGATCTAGAGGACAAGTTCCACGGCCTCGAGCTTCATCACGTGCTGCGCGACTACAACAAAGCAGCCGACGTACTCGCAAAGACCACGTCCAGTCGCAGCCCGGTGCCTCACGGGGTCTTCGCGAGTGATCAACACGCACCATCTGTACGAGCAGAGGGAGAGAAGCCACCCGAGGAGGCGGAACCCGAGGTCATGGTGGTCGATCAACCGCCCGAACTGAACCTTGAAGATCCCAACTGGCGGTTTCCAATCCTTGAGTGGCTAGTCGAGGGGAAGCTCCCCTCCGACCAGACGGAGGCTCGACGCATCGCCCGCCGAGCAAAAGCGTTCGTCCTCATCGACGGCGAACTTTACAAGCGTGGGGCCGCCGACATTCTCATGCGGTGCATTCCCGAAGACCAGGGCCGCGAGCTGTTACAAGAGATACATGCCGGCGCCTGCGGTCACCACGCCGGTCCGAGAACACTTGTCGGAAAGGCTTTCCGACAAGGTTTCTACTGGCCCACAGCAGTCGCAGACTCCAAGGACATCGTGCGGCGCTGTGAAGGGTGCCAGTTCTACGCTCGACAAACTCACCTTCCGGCGCAGGCGCTTCAGACCATCCCCATCACGTGGCCTTTTGCCGTCTGGCACCTCGACATGGTGGGGCCGCTCCGACAAGCGCCCGGGGGCTTCACTCACCTTCTCGTGGCGGTCGACAAGTTCTCCAAGTGGATCGAGGCTCGACCCATCGTCAACGTCCGCTCCGAGGAGGCGGTATCATTCTTCACCGACATCATTTATCGCTTCGGCATACCCAACACGATCATCACCGACAACGACACCCAGTTCATGGGGAAGAAATTCCTTAACTTCTGCAATGATAACAACATCTGTGTGGACTGGTCAGCCGTTGCCCACCCGAAGACGAACGGGCAAGACGAGAGGGCGAACGGCATGATCCTACAAGGCTTGAAGCCACGAATCTTCAAGCATCTCGACAAGTTCCGAGCAAGATGGGTGGCCGAGCTGCCGTCTGTGCTGTGGAGTCTACGCACCACACCGTGCCGAGCCACGGGATTCACGCCCTTCTTCATGGTGCATGGCTCCGAAGCGGTCTTGCCCACGGACATCGACTATGGCAGCCCGCGAGTACGGGCTTACACCGAGGAAGGCAACCAAGTCGCGCTCGAGGACGCGATCGATCAACTCGACGAGGCGCGCGACGTAGCGCTGCTGCGATGCGCCAAGTACCAGCAGGCCCTGCGGCGCTACCACGAGCACAACGTGCGCCCCCGCGAGTTCCACGTCAGAGATCTTGTGCTCCGACGGGTTCAAGGTAGCAAGGACAGGCACAAGCTATCGCCACCGTGGGAGGGGCCGTTCATCATCCACGAGGTGCTCCGACCAGGGACATACAAGATCCAGTACGAGGATGGGAGGGTCGTCTCCAACGCATGGAACATCGAACACCTGTGCCCGTTTTATCCTTGAGTAACTATTCAAACCTCGTACATCAATAAATAGATGCTGCATGCCTTGTTCACATATCTTTGAGTTCGGAAACTTATCGTTGGCTATGTTCATGTGTTTGCAACAACGTTTGGGGCTGAGCAGTGAACGTCTTTGCACCAGTGCAAAGACGCTCCCTGCTCAGGGGCTACCCAGGGCACGATGCCCTCCCTCGTTTTTTACGAATTTTTCAAAAAATCCCGACAGCCGTGTCGAGACCGATCGCACGAGCGAAAGGTTTTTTGACGGAAACTCGATCTCACGAAAAGTAAAGACGACGGCCTATGTGGGATGAGGGGCTACTGTTCGTTCAAAGCTCCTAGTGCTTACGCCTCCGCGGCTACGGCACGAAGACTTGCGAACACTCTCCGAGTCCTCAGGTCTTCGTCCGACCTCTTTTCAAAAGCATTCGGGTGACCGCCTGGACTCTGGTCCAAAAAACGATTTCACGAACAAAACCATGTCAAGTTATCTCCCGAACCTTTCGAGTTCTCGGGGGCTGCGAACAAGTGGTTGCACTTAGCGGATTGAGGGGGCCGAGCTTTCCGACTCCTACGCCTCTGTGGTTCCAGAGTAAGGCTCGGTCGTCTCGGTCTTCTAAGAACGACTACATGTTGCTGCAGTCATCCTCGGGCGCTCGGAAGCGATCTGGATGTAATGCAACTCGAATAAAGTACATAGCTACACGGTTTGTAGCCCTACGACTTGTTCGGGTTATTACATAAAACAAAATATGGTACCATTAACTCGAGGGCTCGGGGGCTTCCGGGTCCTCTGGTGCATCCTGTGGCAGCAGCTCCAGGTCCTTCAAGGCAGCGTCGGCCATGTCGCGGGCGAAGGAGGCGCAGTCTTCTTCCAGCTCGTCACACTGTGCGTCGGAGATGCCAGGGGCCCAGCCGCCGCTCAGCGCCATGCGGTCCAGCCCCCTGGTAGTGCGACTCGAACATGGCGAGGACTCGGTGCACTGCTCGCCGGGCCGTCGCCAACTCAAGCTCCCGGACGGCACCTGGAAGGCGCCCGACTTCCTCAACCAGTGTCTCGGGCGTCACTGGCCCGAGCGACACGCCGAGCCCGGCCATAGCCGTGCTGACCGCCCTTCCAAGCTTGGCCAGGTCCTCAATGATTTTCTGGCGGGCGGCCTCCGACTGGCGCTAGGCGTCCCGGGCTTGGTTCAGGGCGGCCGCGTCCTGCTCCCGAGCCATCTGCGACTGCTCCATCTTGGTTCTGACCTCTGAAAGACGAACAGAGCGACAAGTTATGGCGGGTCCGCAGAAAAGGGGAAGACGGAGCCAAGGTCCGACACTCACTCTGAAGCTGCTCCGACAGACGTCCTATTGCACCATCCTTCTCGATGACCTTGAGGAGGGCGGTGTTCAGCTCCTGCTTTTGCTCCGCCAACTTCGTGGTCATCCCGGCGCGATACACGCGCGCCCCTGCGACGGCGACCAGCGAATCAGAACACGGCAAAAAACGTGCAGCGAGGGAGACGAAGAAAGAAAGCAACCACACGACTCACCCTCAAGGTCCTCCGACAGCTTGGCATTGCACTCGCGCAGCCGTGTCACCTCCTCGGAGACCTCCTGGAGCTGGTTGGAGACCTGGGAGAACTGGCGGCCGGCCGTCGCCAGGTCCGTCGTGACAGTGCCCAGGTCGCGCTCCAGCTCCGACACCCTCGCCTCGACCGTCGCCTTCTCGCGAGCGGCAGCCTGGGCAGCGTCCCGGGCGGCAGTTTCGGTGGTGGCAGTGGTGGTTCTGGCCCTCTCAGCGGCCTCTTCGGCGGACGCCGCGGCCGCGCGGAGCTTCTCGACCTCGGCCTCGGCGAGGGCCAGCCTCGACGCTAGTGAGTCCCGCTCGGTAGCGGCTGCAGCAGCGGCGGACTGGGCAGCGGTGGCGCGGTCCTCCGCGGACTGCCGGGCGGCTTCAAGGGACGTCCGCGTCGACGCCTCGCTCGCCACCGCTGCGGCCGCCGCCACCCGAGCCACGATGAGCTGCATCTCCAATTGAGCCCGCTCCGCGCGGAGTTCACGCATCGCACGCGCTCGCCTCCGACCTGACGCCATGAGGGTCTGCCTCGAACAAGTCAAAGGTGAGCCGCGCTTCTCGAAAGAACCAGAAAATCAAAAAGAAAAACAAGTCACCCAAGTAAGAAAACTTACCGATGTCGCGGGGAGGATCAACTCATCGAACGCGCGGCGCGACCTCCTCGTCGTCCTCAGCGTCGTCGCCGGCCTCGAAGGCAGCCGCCCACGGGGCGCGGGCGAGCTCGAGGGTCTGGGCCTCACCGCTCACAGCGCCTTGCGACAAAGCTGCGCCCGTGCCCTCCTCGGCCTCCTGGATCTCCGGGGAGGCAGCCCTTGTCGTGCCCTCAGGGGTGTCGCGTTCCTGAGAGGCCGCGGCGAGCTGGTTCGACACGAGGACCTCCTTCGCGGCTGCGGCGACCGGTCGGGGCGACGAAGGCCCCTCCCCTCCGACAACACCCTCCGCCACGTCGACCACCGAAGCAGCGGGTGCGGCTTCGGCTCCTTCAGCGGGCTCGGGCAGGGGCGCGCCCGTGCCCTCTCTGGTCGGTGATGGCGGGGACATGACCACGGCCGACTCCGTGCCAGCTGCGGGCTCCTCGAGAACCCCCTCTGCCGCCTCTAACGTGGCGGGGGGGCGCTGAGCCGCCAGCACCCTCGTCTTGACGCAGTGCAGACACGACTGCCGCGATGGTGTCCAGGATCGACGGGTCGGCGAACATCCGCTCCGTCACCACCTCCTGCATCTCCCGATCGTTGCTCGGGAGTTCAGGGGTGTCGAGGTCGATAGTCCCGATGCCGAGGAAGTCCACGTACCGACACGACGCCAAGTCCGCCGCATCCTCGACCGACGCAGCGCCCGCGGCCGGCGAAGGCTCAGGCGCCGTTGACGTTGCGGCTTCGTGATCCCCCGCCGGCGGGGGTGGCGCTGAGTCATCATCCGCGGGCACCATCATCACGTCCTCGCCACCTGGGACGGCCCCGGCCGGTGGCTCCAATGCCGCTTGGGGGGCGGTCGTCTCCGTGACCGTCCGTCCCTCTTCGACGGTGGCGGCGGCCACTGGCGGGGGCGGCGCGCCCGATTCCTCCACCACGGCGGCTACGGCCAGCCCCTCCTCAACCTGCACTGGGAGCAGCTCGGCGTTTGGAGGTTGGGGACGGGGCTCGGAGGACACGACCCATGCGCTCAAGGCCAAGCGCTTCAGGGGCGCGAGGCTGAGCACACCGGTGTCGGCATGCCTACGAGAAGATAGAGTCGAGGTTAACGAACAAAGCAAGGTGAAGAGTTCGCGATGGAGGCTCCAAGGACGAAAACTTACATCTTGGAGCGCACCCGGGACTTCTTCGCCGGGCGGCCCGACGAGCCCTGCTCGAGGGCTGCGCGCTTGGAGCCCGCCAGCTCGGGGGCTGCCCCACTTCGATCTGCCGCCTCGACGGCGGCGCTGCGCTCCCCCAACTGCTCGGGGGCTGATCCTCCGACCTCCGCCACGGCCGGGGCTGATCCTTGGCCCCCGCCAGCAACAAGGGAAATGTGAACATCCGGGGCTCCGCCGCCCCGGATAAGCAACGACTGCAGGCGCCGCGGGGCGGCGCCGGAGTCCACCTCCTGCGGCACGCTCGGCGTCGACGCCGAGTCCGTCGACCTTGCCCGCGACCGACGCCTCTGCAGGGAGTCCGAGTCGGGGCGGTCGGAACCGTCGAAGAGTTGGCGGACGGGAGCCAGTCGCTCCTCCGACCGCCTCGGAGGGTCGGCTTGGCGGGGCGGGGCTCTCTGCAACTCGGAGGCACCCGTCCCGCTGGGCGCCATGCGAGGGTGGACCACCCGCTGGTCCTCTCGGGCAGGGCGAGCTGCTAGTCGCGAGCTCGAGCCCGCATTCTTGTCGCGCGCGGCCATCTGTGGCCGCCGCGACGATGAAACTTCTGTGGCGCGGGGAGGCGACGACGAGGACGACCCCGACATGTCGCTCCAGTCCACCGCCGCGCTGGCCACGTCGCCGCTCCACGACGGCTCCGGCGACGGATCTTCATTGGAGGAGACGCCACGCTCCCCCGCCTTCCGCCTCTTGATGCGGTTGTCGTTCCGATCGCGCTTGGCGATCTCGCGCTCTTTGTGCTGCGCCTTGCGCGCGACACGCTGCCTCTCCGCGGCCGCTTTGTTCCGGTTGAAGATCGCCTCCTCCGGAAGAGGCGCCTTGGCCGGAACGAGGTGCGCACACCTCAACTGCAACCACAAGAAGATGGAGGAGTTAGTCGGAGCAGAAGGTCTCCGAGAAGATCAACATCACAACAAAGAACACAGAGCAACCGAGACGTATCGAGAAGATGGTGACTCACAAATTTTTCGGTCCCCTCGTGGGGGAGCATCGGGAGCAACCGCGCCGGCGGCCACGAGTAGGTCGACCTCCCGATCGCCTGCGCCACGCGGTGCTGGACCTCAAGCGGCGACGGGAGGGTCGGAGCGGTCACGGTCCCTGTCCAGGGGGCCCGGTCGGTCGTCATCTCGCAGAGACGAAGCGGCCGCCTCCGGAGCGGCACAACTCCTCGGGCATGGTACTGCCCGAGGACTTCCGACAAGGTGACCCCGGCTCCTCGGAGGCGCCTCAGCACCGCCCAGTGATCCTTGAGGATCTTCTCTTGCTCCGCCTTCGCGGGGCCGTCCGACCTGTTCCTCCGCGACTCGCCAATGGAGTTCCCGGTCTACGTCGGAAGCGCGAACTCGGGGTCGTTCCACAGATAGAACCACCCCTTGTGCCAGCCGCTGTTCGAGCTGGTCAGGGACACCGGGATGTAGTCATCGCCTCGGCCCTGCTTCATCCGGAGGTTGGCGCAGCCGATCGTCACCGCCCGGGAACCCTCCTTCAAGCACGCGAACTTGAAGAAATACCTGAAAAGGTGCCAATGGGCACTGATTCCCAGGTACCCCTCGCACATCGCCTCGAACGCCGCCATCTGCTGGATGCTGTTCAGGTTGAGGTGCTGCAGCTGGAGCCCATACTTGAAGAGAACTCCGCGGATGAACCGCCCGGCGGGGACGGAGAAGCCGCGCTCGTGGAAGGCCACGAACGAGACCACGAACCCCTTGGGGGGCGCGGCACGGACTCGTCACCGGGAACCCTCCACTCCACGGCGGTGGTGAGCGGAGGAAGCTGGCCCGCCTTGACGAGACGCAGCAGCTGCTCGCGGGACACATTGGAGCGCGTCCAGTTCGACATCGCGGCGGCGGAGTCTCGGGCGGGCTGAAGGCGCAAGAGGTGGTGGCGTTGCGGATGCGAAGAAGCACGGGGAGCGGGATGCGAGCGCGGAAGAAGAAGATAATGGAAAGCAAAGTCCTGAACCCGTGCCCGACGCGCGGTTTTGAAGGGGCAAGTGCAGCCCCTCGCCTTCAACGCCGGGCCCGCCGTGTCAGCGAAACGTTCGCCCACGCGCGCGCACGCCCCGACGAAACAGGCGCCCACTCGCATGACGCCTCGATCCTCGCAGAGTACGGACCTGCAACGCCTGCGTGCGGTCATGATGGAACGGTCACATCCGTCACGTCGGCCGAAATGCCTGCGCCCACTACTACGCCCGCATTTACCACGACGACCCCGACTACCCCGACAAGGCATCCCCGGGCTACAACAGCTACAACCGCACATAAAAGCTCGCGAGCGAGTCTTCAACTCACTCACGAGCTCGGGGGCTACATCCGGCGGATGTGCTCGCGCGCACCCACCGAGAACACGAAGAACATCATCAACACCAGGATTGTCCAACTGAGCCTGAGTGCGACTCCTTGATTCCCCCTCAGGCTCGGGGGCTACTAACGAGGGCCCGGATTAGGGCCCCCCTTTGATGGCGAAAAGATCTCCCTTAAACACAAGGTAACCCAACACCGTTGACAACGTGAAGGCCAAGATTGACAATGTCAAGGTCAAGATTCAAGACGAGGAGGACCCCGGTCAAGACCCACACTGGCAAGACGTCAAGTCTGCGACCAGTTGGCAGCATCTCCGACCAGTTCCCTACAAGAGGGATCCCCCCGATAAGTCTCCGCCTCGCACGACAAGTCTTCGCCTCGCACGACAAGTCTCCGCCTCGCACGACAAGTCTCCGCCTCGCACGAGAAGTCTCCGCCTCGCTTGACCTCCCCCCGGCTCCGACTGGTGCGTGGGCCATGACACGCGGCGCGAGCCGGGGGCGCGAGCACCACCACTGACGCGCGTGGGGGAACGATTCCCCGCGCCATGCAAATACACCAGCTGGCGGCCATGCAAGCAACTGGCCCCGACAAGAGCCTTAATGCTGGCCTGTCCGGCTGCGCGGCCATCCCATCGCCATCATCTCCCACTCTGCCACACGCAAGCTCAGCCCGAGGCACTCAAGCACCCCCTACGACGAGCTCGGGCATAGACTTAGGCTCAAGCGTGGCGGGCTAGTCAAGTACTCGGGCGGGCTAAGACAATAGCAAACTACTCGGAGGAGGTGCCAAGCGTCCCGGGGTGAACAGCCATGCCCGGCCACGCAGCGGCTCCCACGACCAAGTAGCGCGACTCCACATCAATTCGTCCTGACGAACAGCGACGCGCGACGGGACATCCCAGCAACCAAGCACTGTACTTCTTTTTTTACTTCCCCCTTGTGCCCCTCCCCTTGTGACTATAAAAGGGAGAGGAGGGCAACCGTTACAAGGGTTAGACCTCCTACAGATCGAACACCACTTCAAGGGACTTGGGTCCGACACCCTCTCCCGACCAGCTTGTAACCCCTACTACAAGCACTCCTAGCTCGGGAACACGACAGCTCGACACTGGACGTAGGGTATTACTCCTCAGAGGCCCGAACCAGTCTAATCCCGTTGTCTCCTGTGCTAACCATCCGAGCCCGACGCACGATCGATACAAATTTACTGCCGGCGGTAGAGAACCGCGACACTTGGCTTGTTGACATGCATCACAAACCGACTGTTGGCGATCTTCCCGAGCACAAGGCAACTTATTCGAACTAATAACTCGATGAACTATAGGAAGAGCAGGGTGACCTAATCTACTATGCCATCGAGCCATTGATGGTTTGACGACACTGTGAGCTTCACGTCGTGATTCAGGTAGAGGATATAGTCCACCTCTACACTTGCCTTCCAAAAGAGTTTTCTTCGTGACCTGATCCTTAACCAAAAAGAAATCAGGATGAAATTCAAGGAAAGCATGATTGTCAGCAGCAAGACGATGTACAGATACAAGATTTTTCTTGGCACTAGGGACATGTAGAACATTATTGAGTTGAAGATTGCAATTGGGAGTACTAACAATAGCGTTACCAATGCGATTAATGTTCATACCTGCCCCACTTGTAGTACGAATTTGATCAGATCCATTGTACTTGTCGTGGATGACCAACTTGTCGAGCTCGCTGGTGATGTGATCAGTTGCCCCGGTGTCAGTGTACCAGTTGGTGTCGACTCCGTACACGTGATTGGCAGAGTTGGCATTCTTCTCATCAGGAACATAATCGGCATCAAATCGATGCCAGCAGCTGGTAGCACTGTGCCCTCTTTGAAGCACACTTGACACCGGCCATTGAAGAGCGGCTTCTGTCCACCAGAAGACTGGTTACGGCCGCGACCACCAGAATTGCCGCGGCCACGCCCTCCTGGCGCACCACCGCCACGCCCTCCTGGCTGACACGGCCACGACTGCCGCCACCACCACCACGAGACGCTGAATTCACGGAGGATTGGGATCCACCGCCACTGCCGCCGCTGCCCTGTAGTAGGAGATCAAGGCGGCTCTCAAAGCTCAACATCTGAGCAAGGAGCTCGCTGTAGGGCACCGGATCCTTCCTGGCCAACATCGAGGTGACCAAGGGATTGTAGTCCATGTCGAGGCCGGCCAGGATATAAGACATCAACTCCTCGGTGCCGAGAGGTTTCCCGGCGGCCGCCATCTCATCGGACAAGGACTTCATCTTGGACATGTACTTGGACGCCGTCATGGCGTCCTTCTTCATGGTGGCTAGGGCAATTCGAGTATTGACCGCCCTAGCACGGGTCTGCGAGGAAAAAATCTCATCCACCGCAGCCCATAACTCGGCCGCTGTCGTTGCGGCGCCGACTTGGAGAAGCGCTTCACGCATCATGGTGGTGAGCAGATAGCTGAGAATCTGCTGGTCTTGTGCAAACCACTTGGCATACTCCGGATTGGCCTCCATGGTGACGGCCTCGCCTTTCTTGACTTCGATCTGCTTCGGCGGCGCAGGAACCGAGCCATCAAGGAACCCCTCCAACTGGGTGCCTCTAATGGTCGGGAGCACCTGCATCTTCCAGAGTTGAAGATTGTTCTTGGACAGCTTCTCGGAGACAGGAAGACCCAACGGAGCCACGAGGCCGAGCGGCGCCGCCTGGCCGCCGGCGGAGGAGGAGGAGCTGACCAACGACATCTAGATGAATTGGTGAATTAGATGTGAGGCTAGACTCGTGATACCATGTAAAGAATGGTGTAAGCCACGTTGCCCTCTTAGGGTCGTGCTTTGCGTGTTAATATAGGCCGGAAATCACCTCCGGCGTGGTGTACAAGCTGCGGTGAACAACCTGGCTTTAATCTCCTATTTACAAGGGATCAATCCTATCTCTTCTAACTAATAGCTCAAGGTTGTTCACCTTTGTTACAACACACGCACACATACATATTTAACACCTCCGACAATGCAAGCCCTCCTGACCCCTTCCATTCTCAAATGTACGACCACATCACCAATTCCTTATCGTGTCTCTACGTTTATCTCTAGCATACCATACTCTCTCCGTCTCTGGTCGTGCATAGGGGAGAGTTTTATGTTGAACACTTGATTCGAAGAGATGTGCGAGGCATATATATACATGAAAACTGGGCATTTTTTTAAACAATGGATAAATCCGGCTTCTATATCCATGTGGTGGGTATATACATACAACTGGGCATTTTTTTTGGTAGGTGCTGGTTTTAATTGGCTGGACAGCCGGAGTGTATCGTGGTTTAGATTCGCAAATTTTTACTATTCATTTATCACATCTAACTATTCACACATCACAAAAAGTCATATCTTCTCTCATAGCATGCGTCCAAATGTGCACTTTTTCCACAATTTTTCATTCCAATGCACTGTTCCAGCACTATTTATTCGCGTAAATTTGACGAACTAAATACAAAACTCAGAAAATGAGAGTGTAGAGATGCACATGCAAATAGAATCATCTTTCTTATGAATGTCGGTGCACGTTGTGTTTGTTCGTGCAGGGTACTGCTGGTTCAGGCTAGTGTACGTACCATGAAGAAACATTTTGCGGATGAGCGTCGTCTCCTGGTGTCGCTGTTGGATTTCAGCCAGGGTTTTTGGCCTACCGGTTCTTGATGGTCATGGGAGTCCCGCCTAGTCAAGGTGGAAGCGCAACACACAGTCGACACGCTCAATGATCCGCGCATGCTATCAACCGCACCGAGGTGATGATTCGTGGTTTTGCTCCTGCTACTTGATGAAGATTCAGTCGGATACGTTTTTTTGAGCACAAACTGTGATTCAGTCGGATACGTTGGCAGTGGACAAGCGAACCAGAGTGCCTGATCCCTTCCATTCTCAAATTTAGCATATCGCCAATTCCCTAGCAACATGTCTATGTCTATCCCAGCAACTTGAGGAGAAATAATATATTATCTAATAACAACCGTATCACACTCTCTATGGTGTTGTTTTTATCTTTACAAGACCTATAAAATGGGGAGGATTTTTGCCCCCACATTGAGCCACGTCATCAACAAAACGAGAGCCGTCGGATCACGTGTGGATGGTTCGGATCCATCCATGAGGCCTAGTAGTTTTTTAAAAAAAACCTCACACTTTGTCAAAATTAATATGCAAGCCAACCCACACTTAGGTAATTTTATGAAAACCCCCTCGAACTTTCGTTTAAGCCCCTCAATTTTTACATAACTACCATTTATTTAAACCACCAATCAGACAGTTTGACAACATCTCTCTCGACCGAGCCACCACTCAGGTAATTTTATGATAACCAACCCGCATATCCCACAAACTTGAACTTTATAAAAATTAAGATAGGGTCCACATATTTTTATAGAAAAGACCCTAAACTTATTACAAAATCAACCCACAGTCCAAAATTTTGCAGAAAAGTCCACCACCTTTTTCACGATCAATCCACCGTCCCTGCATTTTAACTAAAATACCCTAAAGTTTTCAGAAATTAATCTACAACCTAAAATCCTGCAAAAATATCTCCAACCTTCCTACCAATCACTAGGCTCCAGGTCATGGTGCGATAATTACGTGCCAGTTTTCTCAAGCCAACTCTTAGGAAATTTTATGAAAATTCCCTCGAGCTTTGAAGAATGTCAAGAGGACTACCAATTTTACAAAATCCCTCTCAAACTTTATCAAAAGTAAAATGTACTCCAACCACTGCTCTGATAATTTAATTAAGCCCCTAATCTTTACATAACTACCATTTATTTATGCTACCTCTCAGATAATTTGACGATATCTCCCTCGATCGAGCCACCTCTCAGATAATTTTATGATAATCAACCCACGACCCATGCATCTCCCACAAACCTGAGCTTTACAGAAATTAACACACGGTCCACACACTTTTATGTAAAGACCCTAAACTTACTACAAATCTACCCATACTCCAAAATTTTGTAGAAATTTCTCCCAGCTTTGTCACGATCAATCTACGGTCCCCTGCATTTTAACTAAAAATACCCTAAAGTTTTTAGAAATTAACCCCAAAAAAATCCTGCAAAAAATATCCTCAGTCTTCCTACCGATCACTGGGCTACAGGTCATGGCGCAGTAACGACACGCCAGTCTTTCTAGTTGGACACTGAATGTAGCACCAACACAAAGGGATTGAGCAAATAAATAAATAAAAATAGGACCATATTTGCAGTTCTCCATACAAAAGCCGGGTGTTAGATTTATGTACTTTTTTGATGCTGGTTGTTGGGTGTAATTCAACGAGGGCATAAGCTTGGACCAACCGTCATAGAACTTATTGGGGGCTGTAGGTCGGTTTGGGAATCATGTAGCAGGCATCAATAATCATTTCTTCAGTGTATGGAATAAAAGGATGAGAGAGGCAGGCTGGAAAAATAGAGGAGGTGAGGGGCGGTCCGACACCTTTATGTTCCATTGCAGGTTTTTGTTCAATGAGGATGAATGTCCAGCTGATGCATGTATTCAACGAGTACTGCAAAGTGGGCGACACAACCTAGATCCAGTATGCTGCTCTCATTAGATAGAGGGTTGATGAAATACAATAGCTACTGCCTGGATCGTTTGCTGAAACATCTAGCAGATCAAAGATACAATCTCTGCTAATATTCCTGAACCCGACCAGGAACAAGGCAACGAAAATAAGTTGATTAATTAGCTGCTCTGCTTCGTGGCTTCGCATGCAACTAGCTAGACACTCAACTGCGCTCCTCATCAGTCGCCGAGCACGAAACTGCGTAACCCCCACAGCCGCAACTGCTGCTTTTTTTTCCTTCTCCAAGCTAGCATTGCTTTGAAGACGCAAGATGTAACCACTATTCATAGACGAATCCTCCTGATGCCTTTCATTCTGATCCCAAGCCTCCAACTGGATATCCTCGTTCTCTTGCGGATACTTCACTTTCCAATTGACAAATTAAAGCATAGTATACCTAGAATAAACCCGCTTTTCACCATCTCTCTACCTATCTTATCAGTGTGCTTTTATCATGAAAGAGTATAGGTACATACATACAAGCCTCAAATAATTTGTGTGAAAAAGTTCAATCCCAAATAGGTGAAGTGGAGTGGGGGTGTATATGCAGGGTTGGGGTGTTATTAGGAGTTGCTAGTAGGAACTCAGACGACTAGTGATTATTTATAGGTAGGGATTACAAACCTCAGAAAATAAGAGTGCAGATGCACATGCAGAAGATTTGTTGGCAGGTTTTGGTTGCTAGGTCGCTTAATGTTTTGTTCACTGAAATTAAAAGTGGGGCTAACTTGGTTGAAAAAGAAAACTTGCTGTAATAATGAACCAAATATATAAGAATAAATCACTCGGATATGCCTTAATAACATGAGATGTAGTGAAGTACAGCAATCGCTGCCGGATCTGATGGCACAAAAATAATGAAAACTAACTCAGGTTTGATGAATGTCCAATGGTTATTCAGACTATAGAAATGTGCTTACATTGAAGTGCCAATGTTATTTCCTGTTTCACACCTGGACCTCCCATTTACGGGCAACTTTTGACAACAAAATCAGACTAAGTTGCATGTCTGCTAATTAAGCTCCTGATCATTTCTTTGCAAAAGGAGCTATATATGAACTGAGCATCAGATCCTAATTTACAACAAGTGTGCCAACTATATATGGAGGCTAGACGGCAAGAAAGGATAGCGAACAACAGTTAGCTCACAATCAATGAGTCACACCTTGTAATGCAAGCACCTACGCTGGAGTCTTGCATCACATAACATGCATGGATCATTCTCTGGCTGCTGTGTTGCTTGAGCACATGACTTGAGCTGGGGATGGCCTGGAGGCAGCACATGTGTTTGGGCGTTCCCTTCTTCCAGTGCAGCGTCCCTACGCATCAACTGATTGGGGCCAGCCGTCTTGCACACCGACCGAGCGGCCGATTGTAAACCAGAACCAACTGTGTGATTGGGGATCCCGCCGACATTGGAAGTTTTCCTGACCCCTTCCATTCTTATTGGTCAAAAACAACACCACTTCCTTAGCATGTCTCTATCTACCCCAAAACAATTTGACTGAGCACAAATCTCAGTTGGTTACACGAAAACGGTGTAGCGTAGTATTTATATATTGGACATATGAAAGTAGTACTAACATGAAGGGACCAATATTATTTATAACTTTATATATATTGTACTTATAGAGGAAACTAATTAAGTATGATACTCCCTCCGTTTAATATTACTTGTCATTTTGGCTTTTATAGATACATTCCTTTTCTAGAATGTATCTAGAAAAGTCAAAATGACAAGTAATATGAAATGGAGGGAGTATGTACATTCATCTACCCACCACATTGAAGTCGACGTTGTTGGCGCGGGCCGGAACACACCTACACACTCTAGAAGTTAAAATGTGTACATCTATTTTTGCCAAACTCACTTTGATATGGCAAACTATACTTTGAACATTGTCAGTGGCTTTGAATATGGATCTCTATGGTGATCTAGAAGACTATAAGCCAATTTCATATGCATACATGTAAAAAGAGTGAAATATGCATGATGAAAGATATGATTTCCATGAATTGTATCACTAGATAATGTTGGTTATCCTACCCCATTATTCATCTAGTGCACAGCTCACGCGCACTGATCCTTTTTTATCTGAGTTGTGTTGGGGAGTGACCGAGCAAGGCACAATATGCAGAGTATTCCGAACTGGCGGCATGTTGAATCCATCTCTATCTCTATTAACTTGTGGAGCTCCATACATCGTCAATGCTATTTAACTCGTGTGGCAGAAGCTTTCTCCGACAATAATGCAAGTCCTCCCGATGCCTTCCACTCCTAGACGAAACTCGTCATATTTTTTCAGGTCATGCATACACCCACAACAATTTGAGGATGCACAAATCCATTTTGTAAGCATCCTCATCCAAACCATCTCATATATCTTTACTTGGACCAGACACATATATGGAAGAATTATAACAACACCACGAGACGCATATATGTTGACAACAAGAGCCTGCAGTGAATGCCAAAGTGCCATGCAATGAACACAAGCCTAGAACGTTCACAATTATCCTCTACAGAAAGAACTATCCTGCGCCTAAAGACAAAGCTAGCTTTGCCAATACCTCCCGACTCTTGTAGTTATAACGTGCAACGTCACGCAAAGATGCAGAGTCAGCGCAGTGGGTTGCAACAGAAGGATAATTTTTCACAAGCTAAAGGACACTTTTGCTTTATTTTTTTTTACAACAAAAGGATATTGTACTTATGGGTACAGGGAAATAATTTCAAGAGATAGTGTGTCGCCCATGGTAGCAACATGCGCTCGCTTGGGGGAGCCCTTATGACAAGCTCAGCCGATTCAAGTACCGAGTTTGCACTGGTGGAGAGGGAGGCTTTGGTTCGGGCCTTTAGTCTCGGTTCAACTTTGGAGCCGGAACTAAAGGCCTTTCGTCGACGTGACCCGAAATGCTCGCTGGAGACACCCCCCTTTAGTCCCGGTTGGTATAACCAACCGTGACAAAAGGACTGCCTCCTAACGTCATTTTCCCGCAATGATTGACGTGGGCTTTTAGCACCGGGTGGAATTACCAACCGAGACTAAAGGTGTACCCTTTAGTCTCGGTTGGTAATTCCACCCAGTGCTAATTCTTTAGTCCCGGGTGGAGTTACCAACCGGGACTAAAGTGTGCCCTTTAGTCTCGGTTGGTAACTCCAACCGGGACTAATAGCCGGCGCCCTATAAATCCAGCTTCTTCTTCCCCTTTCTCTTGCCCGAGCAATTCTTCACCAAGAGCTCAAGCTCCTCCTCCATGGCGCCTCAACCTTAGAGAGGTGCTGCTGAATTTTTTCTTCATGTATTTGTGAAGATCTCTCTCCTCTAAAGTGTTTCCGAGGTTTGATTCTTCTTCCTCCCATCATTTGTTGTGATTAATTGTTTTTATATTTTTTAGAGATGGAGAAAATAGAAATCTTAAATCCTAGGTGGGAGGAGGTAATGAGAGATGAGGTTATTTATATACTTTAGATTGAGAAAAATGTGGTTGGCTAAACACTAGCATTGTCTTGTTATCTTTTATATTGATGTAGAGAAAATTGAATTTTACTTTTTGATATAATGAAACATAGAACTAATTATGATTTTACATTTAGCTAATTTTATAGAAGTTAGTTTATAAAAAATATGATCATTAATAATGGAGATCAAAATGGCCATCAGGTGACCTCTGTATGTCATTGTATCACATTTATGAATTCACGTATTGTGTTGAGATGATCAACATGTTAAGGAAGAATGTAGGTAGGCCTCCAGTTCTCATCATCTAGTTCATAACGGAATACATCATCGAATTCACCCTTCTTCATCTTTCTCTTTGTTTACTTTTTAATATAATGAAAAATAGAACTAATCTTAATTTTGCATTTAGCTAATTTTATAGAAGTTAGTTTATAAAAAGTATGGTCATTAATAATGGAGATCAAAATGGCCATCAGGTGACCTCTGTATGTCATTGTATCACAAGTCCCCAAGCTAAAACTAGTCAGCTTCTAGCTTTTGAACCTCTGCTTCAAACACATTTATGAATTCACGTATTGTGCTGAGATGATCAACATGTTAAGGAAGAATGTAGGTAGGCCTCCAGTTCTCATCATCTAGTTCATAACGGCATACATCATCGAATTCACCCTTCTTAATCTTTCTCTTTGTTTACTTTTTAATATAATGAAACATAGAACTAATCTTAATTTTGCATTTAGCTAATTTTATAGAAGTTAGTTTATAAAAAGTATGGTCCTTGATAATGGAGATCAAAATGGCCATCAGGTGACCTCTGTATGTCATTGTATCACAAGTCCCCAAGCTAAAACTAGTCAGCTTCTAGCTTTTGAACCTCTGCTTCAAACACATTTATGAATTCACGTATTGTGTTGAGATGATCAACATGTTAAGGAAGAATGTAGGTAGGCCTCCAGTTCTCATCATCTAGTTCATAACGGAATACATCATCGAATTCACCCTTCTTCATCTTTCTCTTTGTTTACTTTTTAATATAATGAAACATAGAACTAATCTTAATTTTGCATTTAGCTAATTTTATAGAAGTTAGTTTATAAAAAGTATGGTCATTAATAATGGAGATCAAAATGGCCATCAGGTGACCTCTGTATGTCATTGTATCACAAGTCCCCAAGCTAAAACTAGTCAGCTTCTAGCTTTTGAACCTCTGCTTCAAACACATTTATGAATTCACGTATTGTGTTGAGATGATCAACATGTTAAGGAAGAATGTAGGTAGGCCTCCAGTTCTCATCATCTAGTTCATAACGGAATACATCATCGAATTCACCCTTCTTCATCTTTCTCTTTGTTTACTTTTTAATATAATGAAACATAGAACTAATCTTAATTTTGCATTTAGCTAATTTTATAGAAGTTAGTTTATAAAAAGTATGGTCATTAATAATGGAGATCAAAATGGCCATCAGGTGACCTCTGTATGTCATTGTATCACAAGTCCCCAAGCTAAAACTAGTCAGCTTCTAGCTTTTGAACCTCTGCTTCAAACACATTTATGAATTCACGTATTGTGTTGAGATGATCAACATGTTAATGAAGAATGTAGGTAGGCCTCCAGTTCTCATCATCTAGTTCATAACGGAATACATCATCAAATTCACCCTTTTTCATTCTGATTTAAAGGAAATAATTTGTGGACTTAATATGATGCAGATGAATCGGCAATGGATGAACGCCGACAGACGATCCCCGGAGTACATTGCTGGCATGCAAGCTTTTCTCGAAGTGGCCAAAGCCAACAAGAACCCAAAGGGATTCATGTGTTGTCCATGCTCTTTGTGCAGAAACGACAAAGACTACTCTGACTGGGGGACTCTTCACCTCCACTTGATTAAAAACGGATTCATGGCGAACTATGTGCTTTGGACCAGGCACGGTGAAAGAGGGGTTGTGATGGAAGAGAACGAAGATGAGGAGGATGATAATAACATTCCTGACTGGGCCGCGGGGCAAGATTTTGCGGATACTTTAATGGAAGATGCTGACGAAGAAGAGATACCGGAAGACGGCCATGTTGATGATCTTGGTCAAGTTCTAAAAGATGCACAAAGGGACTGTGAAAATGATAATGAAAAGGCAAAGTTGCATCGTATGATAGAAGATCATAGAAAACTATTGTACCCAGATTGCAAACAGGGTCACAAAAAGCTTGGTACTACACTTGAAATGTTGCAATGGAAGGCAAAATATGGTGTGTCTGATAAAGCATTTGAGGGGATGCTAAAAATTGTGAAGGACAAGCTTCCCGAGAACAATGAATTACCGTCGACAACATATGAAGTGAAACAGACTGTGTGCCCTCTGGGGTTGGAGGTTCAGAAGATCCATGCCTGCCCTAATGATTGCATCCTATATCGAGGCACGGAACACGAGAATTTGGAAGCTTGTCCTGTGTGCAAAGCACTACGTTATAAGATCCGGAGAGATGATGATCCTGGTGCTCCCGAGGGGACACCTCCCAAGATGACGAAAGTACCGGCGAAGGTTATGTGGTATTTTCCTATAATACCACGTTTGAAGCGTTTGTTCAGGAACAAAGAAAATGCTAAGTTGATGACATGGCACAAAAGCGATCGTAAGCAAGACCACATGCTGAGACATCCGGCAGATGGGTCTCAATGGAGAAAGATTGATAGAAAATACAAAGATTTTGCTGGGGAAGCAAGAAACATAAGATTTGGTTTAAGCACAGATGGTTTCAATCCATTTGGTGAGTTTAGCAGTGGTCATAGCACTTGGCCTGTGACACTATGCATGTTCAACCTTCCTGGTTGGATGTGCATGAAGCGAAAGTTCATTATGATGCCGGTGCTAATCCAAGGTCCAAAACAACCTGGCAACGACATTGATGTGTATCTAAGACCATTGGTTGATGAACTATTACTGCTATGGAAGAAAGAAGGTGTACGTGTGTGGGATGAGAATAAGCAAGAGAACTTCAACCTACGAGCATTGTTATTCATTACCATCAACGATTGGCCTGCTTTAAGTAACCTATCTGGGCACTCAAACAAGAGATATCGGGCCTGCACCCACTGTTTACATAAAACAGACAGTATTCATCTGAAAAATTGTAAGAAGGTTGTGTATATGGGTCACCGTCGCTTTCTTCCTGAGAAGCATCCCTTAAGGAAGAAAGGTTTGCATTGGAAAGGAAAGGCTGATCATCGTACAAAGCCCCCTCATTTTAAGGGAGAGGAGATATTTGAGATGGTAAAGGATCTAAGGGTTGTCTTTGGAAAGGGTGACGGTAGTGAACCTGTTCCACATGATGCTAATGGGCGTGCACCAATGTGGAAGAAGAAATCTATATTTTGGGAGTTACCTTATTGGGAAATTCTTGAGGTCCGGAATGCTATTGACGTGATGCACTTGACGAAGAATCTTTGTCTGAATGTCCTAGGCTTCTTGGGTTGTTACAATAACTCTAAGGATACATTGGAAGCACGACGGGACCTGAAAAATATCCATAGGAATGAAGCACCTCCGATAGAGGTTGATGAGGAAGAAGCAGATCCTGAAGAGGTTGAGGAGGAAGAACAAGATTACTTAGGTCCTGCTAGTTACACCCTGAGCAAGGAAGAGAAGGACATCATGTTTGATTGCCTAAACAGTATGAAGGTTCCATCTGGCTACTCATCGAATATAAAAGGGATAATAAATATGAAAGATAAGAAGTTCACAAATCTAAAGGCCCACGACTGCCACATGTTGATGACACAGTTACTTCCAGTTGCGTTGAGGGGTGTTCTACCAGAGAAAGTACGATTAGCGCTCGTAAAGCTTTGTGCATTTCTCAATGCAATTTCACAGAAGGCAATCGATCCAAGGAACCTAGTGAAGCTACAGAATGATGTTGTGCAATGTCTTGTCAGCTTTGAGTTGGCATTTCCACCTTCATTTTTCGATATTATGACTCACCTCCTGGTGCACCTTGTGAAAGAGATTACTATTCTTGGACCAGTATTCTTGCACAACATGTGGCCTTTTGAGAGGTTCATGTCAGTCCTCAAGAAATATGTTCTTAACCGCGCACGTCCGGAAGGAAGCATCGCCAAAGGATATGTAACTGAGGAGGTCATTGAGTTTTGTGTGGACTTTGTCGACTCAATTGACTCGATTGGGGTTCCAGTATCACGACACGAGGGGAGGCTACTAGGAAAGGGCACCATTGGAAGGAAAGCATGTTTCAGCAATGATACTGATTTGTTCAATAAAGCACACCTAGCTGTTCTGCAACAATCAACCTTGGTGACTCCGTACATTGAGGAACACAAGCAGATTATTTCTTCACAAAATCCAACCAAAACCGAAGCATGGGTTACACGCCATCACTTGGAAAATTTCCCCTCATGGTTGAGTGAACAAGTTATTGGTGATTCCACAATTCACCCACAACTCGCTTTGTTAGCCAGGGGACCTTCTAGCACAATTGTCAAATTCCAAGCTTACGATATAAATGGTTATACTTTTTACACAAGAGACCAAGATCGGAAAACCACACACCAAAATAGTGGTGTCCGTATAGACGCCATGGACAGCAACAATAACAAGAACTCGTATTATGGTGTCATAGAAGAGATATGGGAGCTTGAGTACGGGCCACTTAACATCCCTCTGTTTCTTTGCCAATGGGTAAAACTAACTGGAGGTGGCATAAGGAAAGATCAATATGGAATGACAATAGTGGACCTGACCAAGATTGGTTTCAAAGATGAACCATTCGTCCTTGCCAAAAATGTGCATCAAGTTTTCTATGTCAAGGATATGACTAGCAAACCGAAGAATAAAAATCCCGAAGGACCACAAGAGCCAAAGCGACACATTGTTCTTCCAGGTAAAAGAGTAATCGTGGGAGTCGAGGACAGAACAGACAAATCAGATGACTAGGATCAGTTCGATGGCATGCCTCCATTCGCTGTCGAAGTTGACCCAAGCATACCGCTTGGAAATGAAGAGATACCGTACTTACGTCACGACCATGACCAAGGAACTTTCGTCAAGAAAAGAAACTTCAATACTGTACTGTAATGATTAATGTTCAAATCATTTGTGTAATGTTCTATGAGTGTATTCCTTTAGTTATTTGAACTAAAACTTGTTAAAGCCTTTCAGATGCCCTGTGAGAAGTAACCACAAAGTTTGACATTTTTCTGAATTAGTTGAGCATTTTTCTTATGTCTTAGGAGACAAATATTGTCGAGTCCGAAAAGAAAGTAATTATTTCAACTATTAAATTATTTTTTATATTGGAAAGTTAAGGCTGTTAACACTTAACGAAATATAATTTTGCATGGTTCAAATATTAAACTTACCATTTTTTAAAAATGTTGCAAAGAGAAAGAATGAGAAAATGAGGAGGGAAAATGGGAAAAGAATTAAAGTCCCGCGCAAAATAGACCTTTAGTCCCGGGTGGTGTTACGACCCGAGACAAAAGGGGGGCCTTTTGTCTCGGGTCGTAAAACCACCCGGGACTAAAGAGGGAAATTTTCCCTTTTGAGACTCCCGCGCGAAATCACCCTTTAGTCCCGGGTGGTATCACCAACCGTGACAAAAGGCCCCCCTTTTGTCACGGTTCGTTACACGACCCGGGACTAAAGGTGTGTCTATATATAAAAGCAGCGACCCTCCCCCTCCAGCACTTAGCCACTTTTTCGTCCCCGATCCGCCGCCATCGTCGTCGTCGTGTCCTCCTCCTCCGCCGCCGCCGTCATCCTCCCCGACCGCCGCCTTCCGCGGCGCCCCCCGTCCTCTGCCCCACGGGATTCTCCGCCGCCGCCGGCCTCCCGAAATCCGCCGTCCACCGACCCGCCGACGCCCTCGCCCCCCGCCACGCCACCGGTCTGCCACCGTCGGCCCCCGGAACGCGGGCGGCTTCCTCCCCGACCTGCCCCGGCCTCCGGGGCTCCTGAGCCCCATACTCCTCGCGTCGGCCTCCTCCCCATCCTCCTCCTCCGCGCCGTCCTCCCCGGCCTCCGGGGCTCCGCCTTGCCGCCGCGCGCCGCGCGCCTTGCCACCCGGCCGTCCTGAGCATCGTCACCTCCGCCCGCGCATCAACATCGTCGCCTCGTCCTGCTGGTAGGGGCGCCTCACGGTTGTCCTCCCCAACACCGGTAGGGGCGCCCCCCCGGCCGCCGGCGTACACCGACCCTGCCCGGCTGCCCCCAAATTGGGTCTTGCTGACGCAAGCAAATTAATTGTTTGCGTCAGTATTTTTTAATTTCTTTTGAAGAATAAATTTATGTATAAAATTGTACTAAATATGTCTATAATAATTCTAATTAAATATGTTTCTCCCCAGCATCACCGACCGCCATCTCACCCCGGCTCCCCACTGCCTCCCTCGACGCACCCAAGATCCCGCCGCCGTCTCACCCCGGCTCCCCACTGCCTCCCTCGACGCACCCAAGATCCCGCCGCCGTCTCACCCCGGCTCCCCACTGCCTCCCTCGACGCACCCAAGATCCCGTCGTCGTCTCGTCCCGGCTCCCCACTGCCTCCCTCAACGCACCCCAGGATCCCGGCTCCCCTTCTCCTCGCCGACTGCGGTAGGCGACACTACCGATTCTAGAAATACATAGAAATTATTGTATATTCTCATAAATTCGCGTCGATTCATAGAAAATTAGTGTTTATTCTAGATGGATAGTACAAATAAATAGAAATTATTGTATATTCTCATAAATTCGTGTCGATTCATAGAAAATTACTGTTTATTCTAGATGGATACTAGAAATACATAGAAATTATTGTATATTCTCATAAATTCGCGTCGATTCATAGAAAATTAGTGTTTATTCTAGATGGATACTAGAAATAAATAGAAATTATTGTATATTCTCATAAATTCGTGTCGATTCATAGAAAATTACTGTTTATTCTAGATGGATACTAGAAATAAATAGAAATTATTGTATATTCTCATAAATTCGCGTCGATTCATAGAAAATTAGTGTTTATTCTAGATGGATACTAGAAATAAATAGAAATTATTGTATATTCTCATAAATTCGTGTCGATTCATAGAAAATTACTGTTAATTCTAGATGGATAACAATGACAACGATGAAAGGATTATGGAGGAGATTATTGCTGGCGGTGCAAATGCCTTTGCATCCTACACGGACGAGGAAATTATTCTAAATATGATTGGTCAAGGAGGCGTCGCCGCCGATGACTTTGCAAATAACGAGGAAGACATAGCCGCCGACTCAGAAAATAATGACGACCTTGAGGATGCTAATGCAGAAGGTTCCAACGAGGTATACATATCATGCATTAAGTTCATTAGTATTAATTCGATAACCCCATTTCTTGTATATTCTCATAAATTTATGTCGATTCATGGAAAATTACTGTTAATTCTTGTAGGCTTCTGGATCGACGACGAAAAAGTCCAAGAGAGGTCGTACACAACTAATCGTCGGCGATGTGATGTATCGTATCACGGAGGTGTCAGAGCTTGGCCAGCCTTGTGCTCCAAAAAAAGTCAAGGACAAGTTCGTGTCTCAATGCGGGGCAATTGTAAGGGACAACGTGCCCATCAAGTATAGAGAATGGAAGGGAAAACCAAGTAATCCATACGTGGTTCCAGACTCAGTAAAAGACCAGCTGTGGAATGATGTGCTAAAACACTTCGCACTTCCTGAAGGCGTCGACGCAAACCTTGTTAAAGGTTGGACTCTAGTGAAGATGGCAACTCAATTTCAGAATTTCAAGAAGAAGTTGACTAGAGATTTTATCAAGAACAACCGAACTCCAAATTGGGATGAATATCCGAAGATAAAAGATCACTGGAAGTCCTTTGTTGAATACAAGAAAAGTGAAATTTTTGCCCAAAAAAGTGCCCAAGCGAAGAACGGTGCCAGTAAGAAAGGGGAGTACAACCATCATTTTGTTCGAGGTGGTTACGCGGTAGCAATTCCCAAGTGGCGGAAGATGGAACAAGACCTTATCGCCAAAGGTATCATATCAGCAGTCTTTCACTGGCCCGAAAGATCGAAGAATTGGTATTATGCGCATGGAGGCAGATTGAACCCGGATGATGGTACCCTTGAATTCCCGCCCACGTTACGAGAGAAGGCACTTGAGTTAATGAACAAAATAGAAGATGTCAAAGCTGGTAGATTGAAGGTTGACAGAGAAATGGATGAGCTCACTATGGCACTCGGGAATCCAGAACACCCAGGACGTTGCAGGGGCTACGGGGTGGTGCCGTGGAAGTATGCCTTCAAGGGAAACCTCGATAGCTATAAAAGCCGCAAAAGAAGAAAAGAGCGCGAAGAGGAGCATTGGCGCCAAATGATGGAGCAAAGACTTAAAGAACAAGAAGAAAAGATGCAGGTAGAGATTGAACGGCGACTGGCCGTAACGATATCTCAAATAGCCCAAACTGGAGCACTGCCCGAAGTACCTCTGGATCCCGTCATTAGCCCTTCCGCTCGGAAAAGCAGTTGTGCTTCTACCGAGGTTGCACCAGGTGCTTGCATAGAGGTCGCACCGGGTGCTTGCACAGAAGGCCCTGAAGAGCCGAGGGCAATCAAAGGAGTTCCAGTGGATGACAACCAACAATACCCGGTGGATTTTCTCTGTCGGTGCACCCCATGTGAGCTGCACAAGCCATTCGGCAACATCACAATGCAGGTGGCGTACGGAAGTGCTTTTGCGCATTTTCCTGGACAGACTAGCCACGGCATGTTGATTCCACCCGGCTACGCCTCGGTTTCTGTGGAGGAGATTTGTCAGCCACAATTTGAAGATTTAGAGCTAGACATCCCAGGAGGTGACGGGGAAAGGACACTCAAGGATGCGGTTCACGGTATCATATTGTGGCCCAAACGTTACATTATAATCCCCCAGACGGAGGGATCAATCCCTCCTACAGATCCCCCGCAGTCGCGACCATCGTCATCTCCTAGGTCGTCCTCACGACCTTCAATATCACCTCGCTCACCGTCTACACAAGAACCATTATTCAATTCCGGAGGTGCGAGCTCTAGCCATGATATTGACATCAATCCCGAATCACCTCCAAAAAAGCAGAAAAAACCAATGGCGGCAAAGCAAGCGCCATCAAAAGCAGAAAAAAACACCGCAGCACCGCAGAAAAAACCGCCCAGCCACGAAAGCACATCAGAAAAACCGCCCAGCCACCAAAGCATATCAGAAAAAACCGCGAAACCACCGCAGAAGAAACCACCGCAGAAAAAACCACCTAGCCACGAAAGCACAACCGAAAAAACCGTCGGAGCACAATCTTCCAACCCAGTGCAACCACCAAAACCACCAACGATAAAGAAAATGGTTGAGCCCATCAGCAAAAGGAAGCTAGCATGGGAGACGACAGAAGAAGAAGGAAAAACAACGATCGGTGCCCAACATGTGCATGAATTTTTCAACAATCTGAATACAAAACAGCAACGGAGGGAGCTAGAGAAGACCAAACAAGTAGATCCGTCAAAACTTGGGTTTTTCAAACTAATGAGTGAAAACAGCAAGAAATTGATGCCCATACTGGCGTCGACGTCGTCTAAAGAAGATGCGTCGATGAGGAAACAGACTTACGTTCCCTCCGGCCTCAATGCACAGGAACGAGCTGTAGCAGAAATGCCTACACAAGAAGTAGTGAAGCTCCTTGGTTTCATGGAAGAAACAAGGATGCCTTTAGGTGTTGCACTCGGCCATGAAGAACCACCCCGGGATCCAAGTTTCGAGTATAGATGGCCCTTTCAGCTAGGAAAACCTCTTATCAGGCCAGAACTAGTACTTAAGCTCTCACCTAAGATGTACAAATTTCATGAGTGGTACATGCGGCAATCACTGAAAGGCGTACATAGCATAGCTATGCTTGCTGCACCCGAAGATTTTGCCACTGAAGGCAACAAGGTGGTCTGGCTGGAATTCAAAGATATTTATGAAGTTTACCATCAAGACGGCCTGAATACCGATCTTATCATCGCTTGGTGTCTGTAAGTGGCATCTTTTTTATGTTTATTAATTAAATTATTACGTATGTGGATTTACTAATTAACTTTGTATTTCATTTTTGGTAGCCTGCAAAAACATGAGATGCAAAAAAAGAATATTGCCAGTATTGGTTTCATGGACCCATCAAAAGTCAACGAGTTTGAGGTCAAGCATCAACCAGACACAACAATCGCGACAATCTATAGGACCTTGTCTAAGTTTCATGACAAGGATCTCATACTACTACCTTACAGCTGCGAGTATGTGCAATTGCCATCTAATTGTCTTTGCTAATTCTATTTAGTTCTAATTTGTATGACTATTATGACCATGTATGTACAGTTTCCACTGGATTCTTATGATCATTCAAGTCGACAATAGCAGCGTCATGGTGTGGGATTCATTGAGAAAAAACCCCGCAAGTTACCAAAACCTTCAAGATATGTTTCAAGCGTAATAATTCTACCTAAGACATTCTTTTAAATGCAATATTTATTTATATATATATATATATAGATTGCTTTTACTAACACATTATCTCTCATTAATTTTCCTCAGAGCTTGGCAAAAATTCATTGCAGAGAAAGAAGGTGAATTTAACCCAACAATTACATTCTATACTGATTATCCGGTACGTAATCCAAATAACAACTTCAGATTTGAGAAAATTTAAATTTATCACACTTATATTTCATAACATTTTCTCCTATCCACTTTAGTGTTTGAGACAGGAACAAGGAAATAATTTATGTGGATACTATGTCTGTGAGCACATACGATGTTTGGCAAGTGCAAAGTCCGGAAATTATGATGTAAGTTAATTAAATAAACCTATTAATAATACATCATTTCCTAACCGCTTCTATATTTAATTGTTGGGTGTAATATATTAACATATTTGCACATTATATAGATGGATATGGTTAAGGACGAGGTCATTCAGAAGGATCGTCTTTCGGCGATTCAAGAAAGTCTCTTGGGATTCATCCATGAGGAGGTGGTTATGCCAACAGGAAAACATCATTATGATGCATCCAAAAAATCCAATAGAGACTAGAAATTTGAAGTGAACAATATTTTGATGTATAAATACTATCTATTTTGATGTGTATATTTCTAAGTTTATGTAAGTTTATATATAAGTCTAACTTCAAAAACTTTATATATAAGTCTAACTGCGTATATGGTATATATAGACAGGTATATACCTATATACAAGTTCAAATACGTATACGTGCATATACGGGTTAGACAACAATTAGAATATACGCTCAAATCGAAAACAAAAAAAAGAGAAACGAGACCCTTTAGTCTCGGTTGGTATTACCAACCGAGACTAAAGGGGGTGGGCGCAGGTGCTGGCGTGCCCCCCCTTTAGTCTCGGTTCGTAATACCACCCGGGACTAAAGGATCCTTTAGTCCCGGTTGGTTCAACCGGGACTATGGGGGAGCCTTTTGTCTCTGAGCATTAGTCCCGGTTGAACTTGAGAGACCTATACTCCTCTCCAACCGGGACTAAAGCCCCTCTCCCTACCAGTGTTGGCTGCACCTTGAGTTTAGGATACAGGAGTTTGAAGACAATATTGTAAAGAAAAGACAACATTGTATCCCACCCCTGTCTTTGACAAGCAAATCAATGGTCTGCTGTGGAGCCATGTCACAGCCTCCCTTCGCCTTGGAGGCTCCCCCCTTCCCGGTGTCTTCCGTTCCTAGAACTCATCACCGTACGTTTCAATCCATGTCTGACTTTCTGCCAAGCAACAACTCAAACAACAAATGACAGTGTGAAAGGTGAGGCCATGGATCTGTGTATATATAGAGATGTATAGCCCACTAGCTGGCGCCAAATATAATGCTAGAAAAGACGAGTACACAGGGTTGGTGGATATTTTGCAAGAATAATGACAACACGCAAAAAATCATATGATGTCCAAGCATGTCCACATATATTCATTCCCCCAGAGCCCACTACGTACTGGAAACCACTTTTATCTTGTGTGCCCAGAACCATCACGAAAATATGGTAAAACCGTCAGAAAAAATAATTTTGACGGCCGCCTGACAGGCTAATTGTCGGGGACGGCCATAAGGGTCCCCTAACAACGGGGGCAAATCGCCCCTTTCTAAAACATAACAACGAACAATCAAACTCACAAACCGCGAGTCACGCCACGCATGGCCGTGGACCAAGGCAGAAAAGGGTCCACGGCCCAAAAAGCCTCAGCGGCCCAACAAGCAGCCGACCCCCGGCACCCCTCGGGCGAACCTCCGTCTCGCTCGAGGGCCAGGCGCCGCGCCACGAAACCTCCGCCTCGCTCGAGGGCTTGACGCCCCCTCGGGCGAGTCTCCGCCTTGCTCGAGGGACCCAAACCCCCGGGTGAGTTTCCGTCTCGCTCGAGGTCGCTCTCGACCCACGGCGCCGCACCTGCTCCCCGACCGGAGCATTAAATGCTCTGGCACATCACGGGCGCCTGGGTCAAAGGCGAATCCCCGCCGCGCAGGTCCTCTGACAACGCCTGGGAATCAGATCCCGGTGCTGTTCGACCAACCCGCACTATGCAGCCATCCCCGGCACTGTGCGGGCGCTGTGCGGGAAGGCCGGTGTCATTCTATGACACTGTGTCGCCTACTCCCGTACCTCCTCCACTCCGCGCTCGCCCGGGACGACGCCGTGACGTAAGGCCGGCGGGGCGCGTCTTCTCTGTCACCTCCGGCCCTGTGCGGCCATCCCCGCCACTGTGCCGCCATCCCAGGCACTGCAGGGTCATCCCCAACACTGTGGGAACCCAAGTCGACAGGACATCGCCACGCCCGCTGCTATGCAGCTTCCGGTCTTCCGTCAGCCAAGCCCTCGAATTAGGGTACGGACAACGATCAAACGAAGACTCCGACGCTACCACCCTCGAAGCCGCCCCTGGACGGGCACAGGACCCGCCACGACGCCTGCCAGAGGCAAGATTCACTAGGACGGTCGTCAATTCCACGACACTGTACGCCATGCTACCGCACACAGCACTTAGAGCCACGCGGCATGACTGTAAACCGCCTCCCCTTGCTCTATAAAAGGAGGAGGCGGTCCCCTGGCCGCAGGGGGACGACGGATAGCAAAACTCACTCGCATTTCCGCCCTCACCTACGATATTGGCACTTTGCCTCAATCAATCCTCAGGGACCTGGAGGCTTCCCCTCCTCTCCCGCCTAGCTTGTAGCTCCCCTCTACGAGCACCACGGTGCCTTGCAATACAACGCCACGAGCGCACCCCTACTGGACGTACGGCCCACGGTCAGAACCAGGATAAAACCCGTGTCCTAGTGTTGCTTAGCACCGACCATCGAGAGACCGATCTTAGCGCTCTTACAAGTTAGTGTCGGGACTACTTTCCGCACCGACTGTTGGCGCTCCAGGTAGGGGAACTGCGCTGAGATCAACTCCCCACCAGCAGTCTCGATGGTGATCCGCACCGAGTACAGGTCCCAGAGGTACTCCATGGGCAGCTCAGACCCTTTCCCGACCGGATTCGAAATCCGGTTCGGGAGCCTGAACTTTCAGGCCACAGGGAACGGCTACCTCATATGCCTCACCAACTGTGACAAGATCCACCCCTGGCGGTCGACTAGGCCGGGCCCAATGCCCGCCACGCCTGCTACTGACGCTCCAGCACCCGCCCAGGCGGCTGCTGCGAGCACCTCGACACCTCGGCGCCACCGGCGCTCAGGCCAGCGCTCACGCAGGCACGTATGGAACGGCGCCGGGCCGCACGCGCCGCGACGGGAGGCGACGTGCTCGCCGGCAGAGCAACGGCGCCCACGGGGGAGCACACGGCCGCAGGGCCGCAGTTCCCCTACGGGATGCGCAACACTACGACAACGTACGCCTCATCCGTCAGCACCGACGTGGCGGCGTACGAGGACCTTCCGGGCCACCACCTGCAGGCAGTCCGGAACCTCATCGCCACCACCAACGACGAGTCGTATCACGGCTCGGCCAGTGAGTTGCCGCCTGCAACCTCACACGGGTATGCTGAGTGGGACTGCTCCGGCGTGCCAGACCCGGTGATGTTTCAGCGGTTCCTCGACGCCGCGGACTACTGGTTCGGCTGCTCCGACGATTCCAGTATCGGGAGCTACGACCCAGCACGTGAGTGCTTCGTGGTCGTCGCCGATGAACATGCCGACGGAACAAACGGAGCAGGGGCAGGCGACGGAGACGCGCCCCAAAACCCAGGGCCAAGCGCGCCCCCCACCTCGCCGACGGGAGGCGTCGGCATCACCGCGCAGCTGGCCCAAGCGCGCGAGCTCGAGGCCAAGCTCGCGGAAGAGTACCGGCAGGTGCGGCTCCTGCGTGCCACCATCGCGGGAGAAGCCTCGGCACGCGGCGAACGTGCGCGCGAGCTGGGTAGGCAGGCCCGCGAGCGCATCGATGCCGACTTCAATGTCGACGATCCGCACACACCGCCGCGAGCAAGCCAAAAGCTTATTGCAGCAGCAACGCTGCTCCGGGCAATGCCTGAACCCTCGACGCCCGAGGCACGCAACCTGCGCCGCGAGGCGCAGGCCCTCATCGCAGCAAGCGGCCGTGCAGCAGGCCGAGAGCTCGGCGTCCCGCATACGCCACCAGTCCAGCGCACGGAACGACGCCGGCGCACAGGACCCGGAGGCATCCGTCCACGCAGGCGGCACCGCAGGGCAACAAGCCAACCAGGGCAGGACGCCGGTCAGGGAGCGAATCCTTGACACGCGCGGTCAAGCCCAGGACGGCGACGCCCGCAATGTCATAAACGCCCGGAAGAAGGGCGACGCGGAGGCACGAGCGGCGGCGGGCTACCACCCTTGGCGGGGTGGTCGTTACGACAGCCGCGAGGATCGCTCACTGACGCCGGAACCCCCGGGAACCCGCGTGTTCAGCCGGGAGATCCGCACGGCGAGCTTCCCCCAGCGCTTCCGCCAGCCCACCACCAATGACAAGTACACGGGGGAGACGGACCCTCGCGTATGGCTCAACGACTACCGCCTGGCTTGCCAGCTGGGCGGCGCCACCACCGATGCGGTGATAATCCGCAACCTGCCACTGCACCTCGCAGATTCGGCCAGGACGTGGCTCGAGCACCTGCCGCCCAGTCAGATCCACAGCTGGGACGACCTGGTGCGCACGTTTGTGGGGAACTTCCAGGGCACGTACGTGCGTCCTTGGAACTCCTGGGACCTACGAGCGTGCACTCAGAAGCCCGACGAGTCGCTCCGGGATTTCATACGGCGCTTCTCCAAGCGCTGTACTGAGCTCCCGAGCGTTGCTCAGTCTGAGATCGTGCACGCCTTCCTCGAGGGCACGACCTGTCGGGACCTCGTGCGCGAGCTCGGGCGGAGCCCGCCGGTCGACTCCAACGAGCTGTTCGACATCGCCACCAGCTTCGCTTCCGGAGAGGAGGCGGTGGGGGCCATTTTCGACGGCAAGAAGGGCAAGCGCGTGGACGATGCGCCCGCGGAGGGCAGCAAGTCCAAGGAGCCCCAACAGAAGCATAAGCGGGGCAAGAAAGGCAAGAAGCCCCGTCGCGACACGCGCGCGCAAGGGCGCGACGAGGATGAGGATGAGGCCCTCGCGGTCGACCCGGCCCGCAAGGGCCCTCGAGCGGCCCCTCGAGGCCCCGACGTGTTCGACGACATGCTGAAGAAGCCGTGCCCGTACCACAAGACCCCGGTCAACCACACCCTCGAGCAATGCGACATGCTCAAAAAGTACTACAACCGCGTCGCCGCGAAGGAGGGCGAGGCCAAGAAGGATGGTGGTGATGGGGGCGTCAGCGGCTTCCCCGCGGTGGAGAACATCTTCCTCATCTTCGGGGGGCCGACGGTGGACATGTCCAACAGCCAGCGCAAGCGAGAGCGGCACGAGGTCCTTGCCGCGGAGAGGGCTCCTCCTTCCTTCCTCGATTGGTCGGAGGACGCCATCACCTTCAGCCGCGAGGATCACCCGAACCGCATCCCCAACCCGGTCCAGTACCCGCTGGTCGTCGATCCCGTCATCGGCAACGCGCAGTTCTCCAAAGTGCTGATGGACGGCGGCAGCAGCCTCAACATCCTCTACGCCCACACCCTGCGGCTGATGGGGATCGGGTTGGACCAGCTGCGGCCCAACACGACGCCGTTCCATGGCGTCGCGCCAGGCAAGCGCGTCCAGCCCCTCGGACAGATCAATCTGCCAGTCTGGTTCGGCACACCGGACAATTTCCGCAAGGAGACCCTCACCTTCGAGGTGGTGAGGTTTCGGGGCGCGTATCACGCCATCCTGGGGCGTCCGTGCTACGCCAAGTTCATGGCGGTCCCGAACTACACTTACCTCAAGATGAAGATGCCGGGGCCAAAAGGCGTCATCACCGTGGGCTCGTCGATCGAGCACGCATTCGACTGCGACGTCGAGTGCGTCGAGCACGCCGAGGCCCTGGCGCTCGACGAAACACTTGTCGCGGACATGGAGAAGCTGGCCAACGAGGGCCCCGACTCCTCCGCCAAGCACGCGGGCAATTTCGAGGCTGCCGAACAGACGAAGGAGGTACCCCTCGACCCCGCTGTCCCCGAGGGCAAGGTGTTGAGGGTCAGTTCCTCCCTCGACCCGAAATAGGAAGTGGTGCTCGTCGACTTTCTCTGCGCCAACGCTGACATCTTCGCGTGGAGTCCCTCGGACATGCCAGGCATCTCGAGGGAGGTCGCCGAGCACTCCCTTGACATCCTACCTCACTCCAGAGCCGTGCAACAGCGGCTGCGGCGCTTCGACGAAGAAAGGCGCCGGGCGATCGGAGTGGAGCTGCGGAAGCTCCTCGAGGCCGGATTCATCAAGGAAGTTTTCCACCCTACGTGGCTAGCCAATCCTGTACTAGTTAAGAAAAAGAATGGGAAGTGGAGTATGTGTGTAGATTATACCGGTTTGAATAAAGCATGTCCCAAAGTTCCTTTTCCTTTGCCACGAATTGATCAAATTGTAGATTCCACTGCGGGGTGTGAACTCTTATGCTTCCTTGATGCCTATTCGGGCTACCACCAAATAAAGATGAAGGAGTCCGATCAACTCGCGACCTCCTTCATCACACCGTTCGGCATGTTTTGCTATGTAACCATGCCATTTGGCCTTCGAAATGCGGGCGCTACGTACCAGCGATGTATGCAGCACGTTTTCGGGGACCACATCGGGCGGACCGTAGAGGCTTATGTAGATGACATCGTCGTTAAAACCAGGAAGGCGGACAACCTGGTTAACGATTTCCGCGTCGCATTTGATTGCCTACGGGCAAACGGGGTGAAACTGAACCCCGAGAAGTGCATCTTCGGGGTGCCGCACGGCAAGCTACTGGGGTACATCGTATCTCAGCGGGGCATCGAGCCCAATGCCGAGAAGGTCTTAGCCCTCGACCGAATGGGCCCGATTCAAGACCTAAAGGGGGTGCAGAAGGTGTTGGGCTGCCTGGCCGCCTTGAGCCGTTTCATCTCGCGGCTCGGCGAAAAGGGTATGCCCCTCTACCGACTCCTGAAGAAGCACGAGCGCTTCTCCTGGACCGTCGAGGCCCAGGAGGCGCTCGACAAGCTGAAGGCGACGCTCGCGCACGCGCCAATCCTCACGCCGCCTCAAGGCGGTGAGCCTCTGTACCTCTACGTCACGGCAACCACCCAGGTGGTCAGCGCGGTCATCGTCACGGAACGAACAGAGGAAGGTGAAGGACCGATTAGGCGAACCAGAGAGGGGGGGAGTGAATGGGAGCCGATAAAAATTCTTCTCGAAGGAGATGAGAACTCCAACAAGACGAACACGGCTTCCAACTCACGTCTCCGACCCAACTACCCAAGTTGGCCAAGACCACGCAGCCACTGGAGTGCTACTGGTCCTAGGAACCAACACTCAACCTTCCGAGCCAAACTTCACCAAACCACACAGCGGAAACTTGCACGGCTTGCTGCCTGTGCTACACCGGTCAGACCGATGGCCTGTGCCGGTCAGACCGGTGACACCGGTCTGACCGGTGGACAGAGCCGGTCAGGCCGGTGGCTACAGCAGCCGCACAGCAAACGTTCTAGGAAGCCTCAGTGACTCCTCTAGGTCCTGGAACAAAAACCACCACGAAACACAACCTGTGAAGAAGAAGAACCCCTCACAAAACCTAGCAAAACAACTCCAAGCACGCCAAGAACTGATCAGCAGGACCACGGGACAAAACCACACGGACAAGGTTGTTCCCCGAGACAAAACCCCACCAAGGGCTAGCACCGGTCAGACCGGTCAATAGCACCAGTCAGACCGGTCGTGCCTGGGCAGCTCGGGATGAACAGCGCTCGCGAGTCAACTCCTCCAAATCCAACTCCCGATCTCCCGATTCGCTCCACGGTTTTGCACAAGACTTTGGGGATAGTAGGAACACCTCATGGGTACTCCATAGCCAAGATTTGGTCCACCAAAACTTGTCAAATCAAGAGGAATCGAAGAAATCCCACCAAGAAAACCTCTAACCCTAGAGCCACGAAAACCCTAAAATCGAGCCCCTTTGCTCACGGATTTGGAAGGGAAATCAAAGGGAAAAGAACCACGAAGGGTTCATGCATACATCCCCCACCAAATCCCAAAGAGAAAGGCCTCGAAATCGCTCCAAGAAAATCGCCAAGAAAGGGCTCCGAAAATCACCAAAAAGGAGAAACGGGAAAGACACATCCAAGCCTTAAGGAACCACGCTGAATCATCTATACATACCAAAGAGGTTCATACAAGGTCTAGCTTGCCGCCCGATCATCCTTCCCTCTCACAAGATCTCACCATGAAGCTCTCAAGCTAGTCCTACGAAAATCCTAAGAAAAAGGAAGGAAAATAGGAAAACCAAATGAGCTAGGGTTCCAAGAGATGGTTGCCATCCTCTCACCACTTGGGTTATATGGAGGCAACCGAAAGACGAAAATACCCTTACTAGCTAACTAGGGATACATGCCCCTCGAGGGCGAAAATGGAAGTCTTTGTCTTCGCACCATCGGACGGATGCCCAGCGACCGCAAACTTGCTTAGCCTCGACGCAAGCCTTGCGATCCCGACGCGTGTCCTCCGCTTCGAAGATTCCGGACTGCGTCGTCGCACACCGGTCAGACCGGTGCTCCTCACCGGTCAGACCGGTACCCACCGGTCAGACCGGTCATACCCACCGGTCAGACCGGTCTGGAGCTGCTGCACCTCCGTCTTCGGTTCTTCGGTCTTGGCTTTGTGGATCAACCAAGGAACCCAGTGATTTTCTGGTGAACCACCGGAAACCCTGCGAACTCGGTGTAGCCTCCGCCAATCACCACTCATGACTCGGCTCCCACGTAGTCCCGGCTCGACCTTGGTTTTGAGGCTCAACCAAGAAACCGTCCATGACTTCATCTTGCCGTTCTTGCCACCATGCGGCCCGCACTTGACCCCGCTGGTCACCGGGTCCCTCGAACCAAGCCTACTTGTCTTCTCCACACTTGGAGCCTCACCGGCAACGACCTTTCACGCTTGTTCTTCACCTGCACCTGCACCAGTCAAGCCGCAACCTACATCTGCAATACTTAGCCAAGAATCAGTCCACACCACGTTGTCAATCACTCATCACACCAGGAAGCGACCATCCACCGGTCCTCGAACCACACCTGGCTCTCAATCTCCCCCTTGATGAGTGCATTGACAACACACACGTTTTGGTAACCAAGAGAAAAGGAAAAGAAAAGAAACGACTAAAAGAAACTCTAACAAGCGATCGAAAGCCAAAGAAAAGGCAAAGAGCAAGATCACTTGAAGAAGACAAGTCTCGGACCCCTTAGGCAAGGGCAACGACTCGACACATCCGAGACAAAACATGCTCAAGCAAAGAGCACAAACCATCAAACCAAAGCTCGAAAACCACAAAGAGCTCCCCCTGCACACATGCAAGCTCCCCCTGAACCAATGCAACTCCCCCTGGACAAATGCATGCGAACCACTTCACGAAACAGAGCAGCTGCAACAGCTCAGCTCTGACCGGTCAGACCGGTCGACACCACCGGTCAGACCGGTGCGCAACATGTGAACAGGACCAGCACTTTGACCGGTCAGACCGGTGACCTCAACCGGTCAGACCGGTGCACAACAGAGCCCAAAAATGGCTCGAAACCACCTGAAAACCTTCCAAATGCATTCAGTAGGCCAAAACATGCTCAAACTTCTCCCCCTTGTTGACAATGCATGAATCAAGCCAAAAATGCAAAAAATGCAACCTAGAGCTTCTCAAATAGACAAAATTCAACATAGGGTGCTACACATGTCCAAACGAGCAAGTTAGATACTCTATAGCTTCGTAATGACATAAACTTCATGATCACCAAGTTTCACAACCATTGGGCGAAGCTAAGATAGAATTTAGCAATTTTGCGAAAAATCACCCTCTCATGAGCAAAGTCCTAAACATAAGCAAAACATGTCAAAATGGCAAAGCCACACAAACTTCATGCTAGGACAACCATTCTAAGCATAAGACCATCATAAACACCCACAAGCACCTCATGTCATGTCAAAGCCATCGAGCCATGTGCCTACTTCTATATATGAGACTTCTCATTGGTAGGCATCATGCAACGATTTAGCACCCAAAGCAAATTAAAATTAGCACATATGACATGGGAGCACATTTTTCAAGCAATTTACATTTCATTTTTCAGATTTATAATTGGTACATGAAATGTCTTTGCGACAAAAAGGAACTTATGCCCCTCCATAAGATGAAGCATGGGGGCTAAACATTCATGATGGCAAATGAGCCTTTGGCCCCATATGATCAAAATAAGCTATCCAACCACAAATTAAGCATAGCCAAGCCACAAAAACATGTCAAGATCATGTAAAGGCATTTACTCACAAGAGAGCATACATATGAAATTTTCAAAAAACATAGCCATTAACCATGGATACAAACCAAGATTATCAAGAGCTAAGCCAAACTAACCATAGCTTACCAAATTAGCTCACAAAGACATATATATCATTCCATGGTGAACAATGTATATAGGAGAAGCCTTTCCTAAACAATGCATATGATACAAAATGCATGCAACCTAAGATACAAAGATGCCTATACATCATGTTACATATGCCATGCCAAATGCAAGAAATGCACAAAGGAAAGCTATACATATGCTACAAAGGAGCTCCCACACACCAACTCAAGAAATCAAACAAACACCAAGCTCCCCCGCAAACGAGTGAAAGTTGCTTGATCTAGGGGTTTGGTGAAAATATCGGCTAGTTGTTCATTTGTGGGTACATGGATCAAAGCTATCTTCCCTTTCTCTACGTTGTCTCTCAGAAAATGATACCTCACTTCTATGTGCTTGGTTTTGGAATGGAGCACTGGGTTCTTTGCAATGCTTATGGCACTGGTGCTATCACATTGAAGTGGGACATAGGTATACTCCTCACCAAAGTCACTCATGGTGTATGTGATCCAAAGGAGCTGAGAGCAACAACTAGATGCGGCCACATACTCTGCCTCGGTAGTGGATTGAGCAACACTCGACTGTTTGCGGGAAGACCAAGACACCAAAGAAGAACCCAAGAACTGGCAAGTCCCAGAAGTGGACTTCCTATCCAACCGACACCCGGCAAAGTCCGCGTCTGAAAATCCATGAAGCGCCAAAGAAGAAGACGCAGAGTACCAAAGGCCGAAGTCGGGAGTGTGTCGCAAATACCTGAAAATGCGCTTGACTACTTGCCGATGCGAAGTCCTCGGAGAAGCTTGAAAATGAGCGCACAGACACACGGAGAATTGAATGTCCGGCCTCGTCGCCGTCAAGTAGAGGAGTGACCCGATCATGCTCCGGTACTCCTTCTGGTCCACGTGTTCACCTTCCTCGTCCGCATCGAGAGTTGTAGTCGTACTCATAGGCGTCGCCATGGCCTTGGAGTCCTCCATCTTGAACTTCCTCACAATGTCCTTGGTGTACTTAGCTTGGTGCACAAATGTTCCTTCCTTTGATTGCTTGATTTGTAGCCCAAGGAAGAACTGCAACTCGCCCATCATGCTCATCTCAAATTCCCTGCTCATGTCTTCTGCAAACCTTGCAACAAGAGAGTTAGACGAGCCACCAAAGACAATATCATCCACGTATACCTGCACAATTAGGATATCTCTGCCCTGCCTGAGGAGAAACAAGGTCTGGTCGACCTTCCCCATCTCAAACCCTCTCTCAAACAGGAACCCCCTCAACCTACCATACCAAGCTCTAGGCGCCTGTTTCAACCCATACAGCGCCTTCCTCAACTTGTACACCCGGTGAGGGTACTTCTCACTCTCAAACCCCGGTGGTTGCCTCACAAACACCTCTTCCTCCAACACACCGTTCAGAAAAGCACTCTTCACATCCATCTGGTACAACTTGAACCCTTTAGCCACAGAAAAGGCTAGAAGGATCCTGATCGCCTCCAAACGAGCTACAGGAGCGAAAGTCTCCTCGTAGTCGATCCCCTCTTTCTGACTGTACCCCTGAGCAACAAGTCTCGACTTGTTCCTCACCACTTCTCCTTTCTCTCCCTCTTTATTTTTCCACACCCATTTTGTCCCAATCGGCTTACACCCTGGGGGAGGGTCAACCAACATCCAAACTTGGTTCCTCTCAAAATTCTCCAACTCCTCATGCATTGAGTTAACCCAATTATGATCAGATAACGCGTGTCCAATGTCTTTGGGCTCAAAAGTGGCAACAAAAGCAGCATGAGCGAAATGAGAATTGTTCCGAACCCTCGACCGTGTAGTACGTTCATTCATGTCGCCGATGATTCTCGAAGCTGGGTGATCCACTTGCACTCGCCGGGGAGGTTCTCGCCTTGATGCAACCTCCCCCTCAACAGCAGCTTCGCCTTGATCTGGGTTTGTCGTTGTAGGTGTGGGAGAGGGTCCATTCTCGATCGTCGTCGAAGTAGTAGGTAAATGTTCAGCTGCGGGCATCACACCGCCATCTTCATCATCTCCATGTTCATGCTCCTCCTCCTGAAAGATCTCCTCGCCAAGTTCGTCGTCACCTGCACACTCAAAAACAAGCTGACTACGTGGCTGTGTCTCGTCGAAGGTTACCTCGCAAGTCTCCACGATTTGGTTAGTTTCAAGATTGAGCACACGAAATGCTCTAGAATGAGATGCATAACCAAAGAAAATGCCATCGACAGACCTAGCCTCGAACTTGTCCAACTTCTTCCCTTTCTTCAGAATGAAGCATTTACAACCAAAGACATGGAAGTGACTCACCTTGGGTGTGCGACCGTGCATCAACTCGTAACAGGTTTTCTTCTTGTGAACCCTGAGGTAGATCCTGTTCGACACATGGCACGCGGTATTGACCGCCTCAGCCCAGAACCTTCTCGGAGTCCTATGCTCGTCGAGCATCGTCCGAGCCATCTCGCACAAGGTCCTGTTTTTCCTTTCCACCACGCCATTCTGGGGAGGCGTATACGGACTCGAAAACTGATGTTCAAGACCCAAGTCATGGCAAAAAGTTTCGAAGCGAGAGTTTTTGAATTCCGAGCCATTGTCACTGCGGATCGCTCGTATGGCATCTCTGTGCCTCTCGTTTCTTAACCTCAAGACAAGATCTCGAACAAAACCAAACGTCTCCCCCTTCTCCTCAAGAAAGAACACCCACGCATACCGAGAGTAGTCGTCCACCACAACAAGGACATACCACTTCCCACCCGCAGATCGCACACGAGCTGGGCCAACAAGGTCCATATGGAGCAGCTCGCATGGACGCTCAGTCATCACATCGGTGAGAGGCGGGTGAGAAGAGGCTACCATCTTGGCATGCCTACACGGCGCACAAACCAACTCTTTCTCAAACCTCAACCGTGGTAATCCTCGGACCAAATTGAGTTTACTCAAGCGAGACAAAAGGTCAAAACTCAAGTGACCCAACTTCCTATGCCACTTCCACAACTCACTCGAAGAACCAGCCAAAAAGCAACGCTCCACACCAGAAGACTGAGAAAAATCAGCTCGGAACACTTGACCCTCGGGAACGACCATGCAAACAAGATCCCCCCGAGAATCTAAAATCCGAGAACCACCAGGCCGAAACAACACCTCAAAACCCTCATCTAACAACTGGGACACAGAAAGCAAATTGTATCCAAGCGATTGAACAAGAGCAACACGCCTGAGAGTGATCTTGTCACTTACCTTAATCTCACCTTCTGACAGCACACGCCCTCGCCCATTGTCCCCAAAGGTGATGTACTTCTTTGTCACCACCGGGACGAGACTTGAGAACCACCCCTTGTCTCCGGCCATATGCCTCGAGCAACCGGAGTCAATCAACCAAATGTTCTTCAAGTCTCCCACCTGAAATTCAAAAGTGAGCATGTGAGTGAACAAACGACTCAGCACTGGGGTTAGTACCAAAAGAGTAAAACCAGTGCCGAGCCATTTGCTCCAAAGTGGGGTTAGCACAAACCAAATCATCACGCCTATCAAAGCTACCACCACAGTGACCACCACGAGGGAACCAACCCTCTCTAGCTGGAGGAGGACGAAAACCACGAAAGGGAAACCGTGGATCGTTCCTCCTCTCCATCTCAAAGCTACGACTCCTCCCACCCTCGTATTGAGCACGAGGTGGAGAACGCCTAGCAAACTGACCACCTACAAACTTTCCAGACCAACCACCAGAACCATGACCTCCAGAACCAAATCGAGCATCCTCACGAGCACGAAACCCAACTCGCTGTCTGCCCAGACCTGCACCGGTCTGACCGGTGTAGTACACCGGTCTGACCGGTGTAGCTCGGCCAGCAGCAGCACCTGCAGCCTTCCGGTCTCCCCAAGTCGAAACCGTCCTCACAATTGCCTTGGCCCTGGGCATCTGCATACGAGGCTCAGGTACACCATTAGAGGGGTGGTACCTGTCCTTGTTAGCCCACTCTCTAGTCATTCTCTCCTCACGCTTCCTCTTGAAGCAAAACTCATCCTTGTGACCATCTCTCCCACAATACCCAGAATGGAACTTTATGGGCTGTGGCTTAGGCTTAGGCTTGGGTTGGGGCTGCCCACTCGGCTTCTCACCCTTCTTCTCTCCTTCCTCACCTCCCTTTGGGCTCACAAACTTCACCGGTTTCTGAAAATCATTTGTTGGGTGAGGGAATATGGGTGGATCTGGAGTAGTGTCAAGTTTGTTTCTGAGATGGTTAGGCTTGGGCTCAAACTTGTTCTTGTGTCTGTTTGGTGGTGGGATAGGAATCTCTCCAACTCTCTCAACTCCCTCACCACAGTTCTCTCCAAGCTTGTCAGCCCCAAGTGCCTGACCATCATAGCGTTTGAAAGCCGCTATCATGATACCAAGCTGAGGCTCCTGACCCGACAACCAGCTCATACATTTTCTCAGCTCATCATTCTCATCCTACAAGCGATCAACATAATGTGCAAGCTCCAAATTCTTAACCGCATGCAATTCACAAGTAGAGCAAGAAGTGGGAATAGGCTCTTTCAACTTAGCCTCAAGCGAAACAGTGTAAGCATGCAACTCATCAATCTTTCCATGCAAAACAGGGCAAGAAGTGCAAGCACCTAGCAAAGCAGGTCTAGACTTAAGCTCAGCCACTTCAACCCTAAGCATATCTAGTTCATCACAAGTAGAAGCATGCTTATCCTTAAGAGCAGTAAGATCAGCTAGGTACACAGAGCAATCACAGTAATCAATCTCATCAGAAACCACAGGAGAAGCCTTAAGCGAATCAATCTCAAGCTTAGCATCTAGGTTTTGGGTTTCTAGCTCAGCCACACGGTTCCTAGCATCTTCTAGTGAGGCCCTAAGTTCTTTCCTCATCTTCTTGGCCTCTCTAAGCATGTGATCGCGGTTATCAAGCAAGTCAACCAACTCATCATTCTCCTTGCGCAAAGAAGAGAGCTCATCACATACCTCATCCTCGGAGTCAGAGTCCGAGTCACTCTGGTGGCTCTTCTTGCTGCCGGAGCTACGGGCCATGCCGCAGAAGCCATCTCCCGCGAAGCAGCTCAACCCGCTCAAGTTCCTGGATGACTTCTTGTTCTTGCGCCGATCACCTTCATCTTCACTGCTACTCGAGCTCGAGGAAGAGTAGGCGGAGCTGGAGTCGACATCGCTCGCTCCGACCATTGCTCGGGCCTTCCTGCCGCGGCCATCCTTCTTCCTCGACCGTCGCTCGTCCTTGTGCTTGTTCTTGTGCTTGTGATCGCGCCTCGATCGGTACTTGCCATCCTTGCTCGATCGGTGCCTGTAGCCGTCCTTGTAACCGTCCTTGTTCTCCGTCTTCTCTGGGCAGTCGGCGACGAAGTGTCCTGGCTTGCCGCACTGAAAGCACGTCCGTGCTGTCCTCCTCGTGTTCACCCGGTTCTCGTGCAGCCTCTCGAACCGCCTGGTCAGCAACGCCAGCTCGTCCTCTCCAAGCACGTCGAACTCCTCATCTGGCAAAGACATCAAAGAAGACAGAGAGTACATCCTGGAGGATGCGTTAGCGTTAGACTTAGCTCCTTTGCCACTAACGAGAGCGAGACTATGAGAATCAGTCGGGCTCTCGATCTTGGCTGTCATACCACGGTCCAACTCAGCCGACTTGAGCTTCGAGAATAGTTCGTTCACCGTCAAGGTGTCATACTTCTCGGACTCAACAATAGCCTCAAACTTCCCGTCCCATACGGTACGATCCAACGAGTGCAAGAGCTTCACGGCTCTATCATGATCATTGTATGGGAGGACGTCCACATTGGCTCTCATGTTGTTCACAACGACCGTAAATCCCTGGAAAAGGGCATCGACGGACTCGCCGGGGAGATGAGTGAAGTTCTCGTACTCTCTCCGGTAAGTCACATACATCCGAGCCTGAACCTGAGCATTCCCAGCATGAGCATCCTTCAACTGCTCCCAAATCCTACAGGCTAAGTCCTCTGTCTGAACCCGATCGAATTCAGGCTGACACAGAGCACGAAACAAGTAGTCGACAGCCTTGTTGTTGGCTTCGAACATATCCCTCGATCCTGGAGCAAGGAAGTTCATCGGATGAACATAAGCTGTGTTCACCGTGACATCCCAAAGGATCTGACCCTCTCCGCGGAGGAACACCGCCATCCGCCTTTGCCACATCTGGTAGTTCTTCCCATCGAAGTGCGGAGGACCCGAACCCCGTTCCTGGTACGCCATCTTTGGATCTTAGACTGGTAAGAGTCAATAAAGACCCGAACCGGCTCTGATACCAATTGAAGGACCGATTAGGCGAACCAGAGAGGGGGGGAGTGAATGGGAGCCGATAAAAATTCTTCTCGAAGGAGATGAGAACTCCAACAAGACGAACACGGCTTCCAACTCACGTCTCCGACCCAACTACCCAAGTTGGCCAAGACCACGCAGCCACTGGAGTGCTACTGGTCCTAGGAACCAACACTCAACCTTCCGAGCCAAACTTCACCAAACCACACAGCGGAAACTTGCACGGCTTGCTGCCTGTGCTACACCGGTCAGACCGATGGCCTGTGCTGGTCGGACCGGTGACACCGGTCAGACCGGTGGACAGAGCCGGTCAGGCCGGTGGCTACAGCAGCCGCACAGCAAACGTTCCAGGAAGCCTCAGTGACTCCTCTAGGCCCTGGAACAAAAACCACCACGAAACACAACCTGTGAAGAAGAAGAACCCCTCACAAAACCTAGCAAAACAACTCCAAGCACGCCAAGAACTGATCAGCAGGACCACGGGACGAAACCACACGGACAAGGCTATTCCCCGAGACAAAAACCCACCAAGGGCTAGCACCGGTCAGACCGGTCAATAGCACCGGTCAGACCGGTCGTGCCTGGGCAGCTCGGGATGAACAGCGCTCGCGAGTCAACTCCTCCAAATCCAACTCCCGATCTCCCGATTCGCTCCACGGTTTTGCACAAGACTTTGGGGATAGTAGGAACACCTCATGGGTACTCCATAGCCAAGATTTGGTCCACCAAAACTTGTCAAATCAAGAGGAATCGAAGAAATCCCACCAAGAAAACCTCTAACCCTAGAGCCACGAAAACCCTAAAATCGAGCCCCTTTGCTCACGGATTTGGAAGGGGAATCAAAGGGAAAAGAACCACGAAGGGTTCATGCATACATCCCCCACCAAATCCCAAAGAGAAAGGCCTCGAAATCGCTCCAAGAAAATCGCCAAGAAAGGGCTCCGAAAATCACCAAAAAGGAGAAACGGGAAAGACACATCCAAGCCATGAGGAACCACGACGAATCATCTATACATACCAAAGAGGTTCATACAAGGTCTAGCTTGCCGCCCGATCATCCTTCCCTCTCACAAGATCTCACCATGAAGCTCTCAAGCTAGTCCTACGAAAATCCTAAGAAAAAGGAAGGAAAATAGGAAAACCAAATGAGCTAGGGTTCCAAGAGATGGCTGCCATCCTCTCACCACTTGGGTTATATGGAGGCAACCGAAAGACGAAAATACCCTTACTAGCTAACTAGGGATACATGCCCCTCGAGGGCGAAAATGGAAGTCTTTGTCTTCGCACCATCGGACGGATGCCCAGCGACCGCAAACTTACTTAGCCTCGATGCAAGCCTTGCGATCCCGACGCGTGTCCTCCGCTTCAAAGATTCCGGACTGCATCGTCGCACACCGGTCAGACCGGTGCTCCTCACCGGTCAGACCGGTACCCACCGGTCAGACCGGTCATACCCACCGGTCAGACCGCTCTGGAGCTGCTGCACCTCCATCTTCGGTTCTTCGGTCTTGGCTTTGTGGATCAACCAAGGAACCCAGTGATTTTCTGGTGAACCACCGGAAACCCCGCGAACTCGGTGTAGCCTCCGCCAATCACCACTCATGACTCGGCTCCCACGTAGTCCCGGCTCGACCTTGGTTTTGAGGCTCAACCAAGAAACCGTCCATGACTTTATCTTGCCGTTCTTGCCACCATGCGGCCCACACTTGACCCCGCTGGCCACCGGGTCCCTCAAACCAAGCCTACTTGTCTTCTCCACACCTGGAGGCCTCACCGGCAACGACCTTTCACGCTTGTTCTTCACCTGCACCTGCACCAGTCAAGCCGCCACCTGCATCTGCAATACTTAGCCAAGAATCAGTCCACACCACGTTGTCAATCACTCATCACACCAGGAAGCGACCATCCACCGGTCCTCGAACCACACCTGGATCTCAGAAGGCCACACCCTACCAGTCCAAAGGCCGGTGTACTATATCAGCGAAGTGCTGTCCGAGACCAAGGTGCGGTATCCCTAGATCCAGAAGCTGCTCTACGCGGTGGTGCTTGCGCGGTGAAAGCTGCGGCACTACTTCGAGGCCCATCCGGTCACGGTAGTCTCATCCTTCCCGTTGGGAGAGATTATCCGCAACCCGGACGCTGCGGGCAGGATCGCAAAGTGGTCCGTAGAGCTCATGGGCGAGACGCTCACCTACGCGCCGCGCAAGGCAATCAAGTCCCAGATCCTCACGGATTTTGTCGCCGAGTGGATGGACACACAGCTACCCCCGTTGCAGACCCAGGCCGAGTGTTGGACCCTCTATTTCGATGGGTCGGTGATGAAAACTGGAGCAGGCGCGGGCCTGCTCTTCATCTCGCCCCTCAGGGAACACATGAGGTACGTAGTGTGCTTGCACTTTCCCGCGTCCAACAACATGGCGGAGTACGAGGCCCTCCTCTGCGGCCTCCAAATCGCCATCGAGACCGGCATCAAGCGCCTCGACGTTAGGGGAGACTCACAGCTCGTAATCGACCAAGTCATGAAGAATGCAAGCTGCCACGACGAGAAGATGGAGGCTTATTGCAATGCCGTGCGCGCCCTCAAGGACAAGTTCTACGGCATCGAGCTCAATCACGTCCCCCACAAGTACAACGAGGAGGCGGACGAGCTCACGAAGATCGCGTCAGGGCGAATCACCGTTCCCCCGAACGTTTTCACGCGAGACGTCGCCAAACCATCCATCGACCTCAGTTCGGCCCCCTCGAATCAGGAGGAGCCCTCGGGGGGTCCCTCGAATCCAGCGGGTGTGGAACCCAAGGACGAGGACCCCTCGAACGAGGTGTTCGTGCTCTCCCTACTCGAGGGGTACGGCGCGGACGAAGCCGAGGCCATGGAAACCGAGCCGGCCCCCCGCGCGGAGGATTGGCGGGCCAAGTACCTCGCCTGGATCGATCGAGGGGAACTCCCCTCGGATCGGACCGAGACTAGGCGCATCGCCAGGAAAGCCAAGTCATTCACCGTGATCGACAGCGAGCTGTACAAGCGCGCCGCGTCCGGCATCCTGCAGTGATGCATCCCCATTCCCCACGGCCGGGAACTCATCCGTGACATCCACGCAGGCGTGTGCGGCCATCACACGGCACTGCGCACCCTCGTGGGCAACGCGTTCCGCCAGGGCTTCTACTGGCCCACAGCGGTCGCCGACGCCAACGAGGTCGTGCGCACCTTCGAGGGGTGCCAATTTTACGCACGCAAGACCAATCTCCCAGCTCATGCCCTGCAGACCATACCCGTCACATGGCCATTCGCCGTGTGGGGATTGGACATCGTCGGGCCCTTGCGAAAAACGCCCGGGGGCTACACCCACCTGCTGGTGGCCGTAGACAAGTTTTCCAAATGGATCGAGGCACACCCAATTACCAACCTCAGAGCTGAGCAGGCTGTGTCATTTTTCACTGACATCATCCACCGGTTTGGAGTGCCGAACTCCACCGACAACGGCTCCCAGTTTACCGGCAGAAAGTTCCTGGAATTTTGCGACGACCACCACATCCGCGTGGACTGGGCGGCCGTCGCACACCCACAGACCAATGGCCAAGTGGAACGCGCCAATGGCATGATTCTACAAGGCCTCAAGCCCAGGATCTTTGACAGACTGAACAAGTCTGGGCGGAAATGGCTTCAGGAGCTGCTGTCGGTCATTTGGAGCCTCAGGACCACTCCGAGCAGAGCCACGGGATTCACGCCGTTTTTCCTAGTCTATGGTGCGGAGGCCGTTCTCCCCACGGACTTGGAATACGGATCGCCCAAGATCAAGGGCTATGACGAAGGTTCGAACCAACGAGCTCGCGAAGACTCGCTGGATCAAATAGACGAAGCCCGTGACGTGGCCTTGATGCACTCGGCAAGATACCAGCAGACGCTAAGGCGGTACCAAGCTCAGAAGATCCGGCGCCGAGACTTCAACGAGGGCGACCTAGTGCTAAGGCTGCGCCAAGACAACCGAGGCCGCCACAAGCTGTCACCACCATGGGAGGGGCCCTACGTCGTCGTCGAGGTGCTCAAGCCCGGCACGTACAAGCTGGCGAACGAGCAAGGCGAAGTCCTCACCAACGCTTGGAACATCCAACAGCTACGTCGCTTCTACCCTTAGAAAGGAGTTCCAAGTGTTTTTGCACATACCCGACGCCCCAGTCGGCTGTACAGATGTAAATTTTCTTTTGAATAAAGTCAAGGGCGACTCGGCTTTCTCCCCGAAAACCAAGTCCCCCTCAGGGGCTACTGCGGGGGATACCCCCCTAAAAACGGTCCCATTTTTTTCGCAAAAAAGCTTTACTCCAAAAGTGCTAAGTACGTCTCGACCCGGGAGTTTGGGCGAGTTGACGCGGGACGCGAGCGACCAAAGGGCGAAGACGGGTGAGTCAGGGATAGCCTACGCCTCCGGCAGGATACGGCCCTTCCCCCTCACCACTTTGCCCATAAGCTACTCGCGAAAACGAACGATTCCAGCTAAAATTCGCCCAAGCAAAAGGAAGAGACAGAATGGCACAATCACAAAAATGAAATGGCACTTAACTTACAAATACTTCAAGTAAACTGTATTTATTACATGAGCCGCGTGGCCCGAATTCTAACTGTAATCCAAGGACCTGAGCGCCCAACTATTCTCAGGGCTCGAGGGGCCCGGCGGGGGGAGCGTCCGGGAAGAGGATTTCCGCGAAGTCGTCAGCGAGAATGTCGGCGGCGGGAGCAGCAAGCGTGTCCAGGCGGTTCGCCTCGGCCTCCGCACCGTCGTCGTCAAGATCGTCGGCGACGATATAACCCGTGGCCAGTGCCGCGAGGTTAACCCGATAGTGCGACTGCGCCACACCGAGGGTCTTTTGGATCCCCAGGCAGAGGGCGCCTCGCATGCGCCGGGCCACGTGGCTGCCTAAAGCCCGGAGGCGACTCGCCACGGAGCTCCCGGCTTGACCGGCCCCCTCATCGACGCTCTGGCACGCTTCGAGGGCCACTTCCTGCAGAGCCTCCAGCTCCTGCTGGGAGGAGTTATAGGCCGTCTGGAGCACCTCTACCTGCATCGCTGACATCCCAAGAGCGGCCCGCAGAACTGAAAACCAAAAGAAGATAAGTCGAGAGCGGATCTCGATGAATCCAAGCGACAAACACGGACTCGAGAGGGGCGACTTACCCTCGACCTGCTTCTTCTCCGTCTCGAGAGCCACGTGCGCGGTCTCAGCCGCCTGCTAAAGCTCGAGGATGGTGGGGTCCTTCTCCTCACCGGCGTTGCGCAGCTCCTCGAACGACACGGCCTCCTGAACCAGCTCCCCGGTGAGTCGCGTGATCTCCGCATCCCGGAGCTTGAGCGTGGCCCGCGCCTCCTCCAGCGCGGTGTGCTCCTGCTGGAGTTGGCCTCGCGCCTCCTCCCGAGCCAAGCGCTCGCGCTGGAGGGCGGCCTGAGCCTCCTCGAGGGCGGCCTGCCCCTGCTGGAGCTGGCTCTCCGCCTGCTAACGCGCATTTCGCTCTTGGCCAAGCTGCTCCTCCACCGCGGCGAGCGACGTGACCTTTTCCTGCAGGTCGGCACTCAGCTTCTCGGCCTCTTGGGCCTTTTGCTCTACCTGAGCCTGCCAGGACCGCGCCCCCTCGAGGGTGGTGCGGTCTTACTGGAGCTGGGTTTGCGCCACGACAAGGGCGGTCTTCTTCTCCGCCAGCGCGGTCTGCGCCTCGACCAAGGCGGCACGCGCCTCCTGCAACCTTCCGTTCGCCGTCGCCAGCGCCTCCTCCTTCTCCAGGAGCACGGCCTTCACCCTATCGACCGCGGTGGTGAACTCCGCAGTCAGAGCACGCTGGTCCAGGAGGGCGTCCTGCACGGCTCTTAGCCGGTACTCCAGCTAGCCGTTGTCCGTCTGCAGGGCCTCCACCAAGGCAGACAGGGCCTCGTACTGCCCCCGATACCAGTCGAGGTCCGAGCTCAGCTGGGAAAGGTGGTGGTACTTCTCGCGCGCCCGGCCCTGCAGCTCCTGCGGGCAGCGACCAAGGGGCGGAGAGAAGGATCAGAACGAGAAATATTCGGACGAGAAAGACACAAGAAATAAGCTCCAAATCAAGCGAAAATACCCACCTCGAAGAGCCGGTATGACGGGCCCCCTTGGAGCCGCAACGCCTCGGTCAGGGCAGTGTTGAGGGAGGCGCCGTGCGTGCAGAACTCCTACCACAGCGCCTGCTCAGCCTGGGCCTCGTTGAGCAAAGTCCGCTACACCCCGGGGCGACGCAGCCCCTGCTCCAACTGCGACGCGGCGGCGTCGGGAGCTGGCGGCGCGACGCGAGATGTCGACGCCTTGGCGTCATGCGTCGGCCGCTGCGACATCACGCAGCCATCGGACCGCACCACCAGCACCTCGTGTGCGGGCTCGGGGGCTTGCCCGGATGACCTCCTCGTCCGGCCCCTCCTGGGGACGGAATCACCACCAGCAGGGGCCTCAATCGCATCGTGGCCCCTGGTAGACTGGCTCTCCGAGCGAGCCCCCCCACGCCCTTGATGAGGGTCGCGGGGGACCAACGCCTGCGTGGCCGCTGCTACCGCCCCCTCCTGCTGCGGCCTCGCGGCCGTAGGCGTGACGCGTGACGGCTCGCCCGCCGCCACCACGCTCGCCGCCGCCTGTGGCCCCCTCTCCGAGCGCCGCCCCGTCGCCAGAGACGTCCTCAACTTGAGCGCCTTGATGGGCGCAAGGTCGGGGACGGCCGGTGGCGCCCTGACAACGAAAGAAAGAGAGGGGTGAGTGGCCATGTCTCGAAATCGAGGGCGTGCGGGGAAAAATGCTACTTACCTCAAACTGGAGAAGCCCCGCTTCCTTTTCCTCGAGGGCTAGGGAGGCACCTCCACCGCGCCCACTGGCACCTCTGCGGTGCCCGTTGGCACCTCCACCGACGACCCGGCGGCGAGCGGCTCAGTGCCCGCCTCTGGGGTCAATTCTATGGCCGCCCCCTCAGCCCGTGGGGATGGGGGCGCAGGTTCCCACCTTTCAGAGGTGGTCCACTCCCCGTCGCTCTCCTCCTCGTCCGACGACGAGTTCGCCAACGCCGGCGGAGGGAGAGCCCTTGCTGCTCGCGCAGCCGGTACTCCTTGTTGTACTGCTCAAGGCGCTCTCGCCGCCTGATCTTCCTCTCCTTCGCAAGGGCCGCCCGCTCCCGCTCCCGTTGCTGCGCGGCACGGCCGACGGCCTGAGATCGGGGCGTCGGCGGGTCTGATCGGGCGGCGTGCACGGTCACCAGCTGTGAACGAGGGTTGTCAGGACGAATGAAAAACGCGAAAAAAGAACCAACGAGGGGAGAAAAAACGGTGCTCACCGGCCCGGCGTCGGGGAGCATCACGAACGACCAAAGGTCGTCGTCGCTGTGCGGCACCACCTTGAGGTTGACCGCGCGCCTCGCCCGCGTGGCCGCGTAATCCTTGAGGAGGCGCTCCTGCAGCAGCCGCGAGCGCGCCAACGACGTGTGGTTGGCCGCGTTGCTCATCTCGAAGATGCGGAGCTCCCTCTCCATGAGGGGGATGATCCACCGGTGGTGGAAGTTGGCGATGATCGAAGCCACCCCCAGCCCGGTGTCCGCCAGATGGCACAGGACGGTGGTGAGGGATTCCAACCTCCGTTGCCGCGAAGGGGGCGACACGCCGTGAAACCAGGCGTCGGTCTTCCCCATCAGCACCTTCCCGGTGTACGGCGGAAGGCCAACGCCATCGTTGCGGAGGTAGAACCACCCCTTCTCCCAGTCCGCGTTGTTGGAGGTCATGGTGCATAGCGGGTACAACTCCTTGCGCGTGTCCCGCAGCACGAGCGTCAGGCCGCCGGCGCGAACCGCCCGGCACGTCCCCTTCTCGCCCGTAGCGAGGGTATGGAGCTCGCCGCGGAAGAGGTGGAACCAGAGGTCCCAGTTCGCCGGGACCCCCAGAAATCCCTCGCAGACGGCGACGAAGGAAGCCGCCTGCGAGATGGCATTGAGGGTGAAGTTGTGAAGCTCCACCCCGTAATGGTGGCACAGCCCCCGCATGAACCGGCTCGCCGGGGCGGTGAAGCCGCGCTTGTGCAGCCGGACGAAGCTGACGACGTAGCCGTGCGGGGGGTTAGGCTCCCTGTCCGCCGCCGGCGGGACCATCCACGCCGGATATAGGCCGTCGCCGGCCGGCATCAACAGCCCGCCGTTCACCAGCTCGTTCAGCGCCAGCGGTGTCACCGTTGACCGGGACCACAGGTGGGGCTGCAGCACCCGAATCTGAGGGGGGGCATGGAGGACAAGAGCGGGAGCAAGGACGGCGGCGGGAGAGCACGGAACGCGAGCAGATCCTAAGCGGCGGAGCGCGCGGACGGGAGAGAAACGAGTTGTATGGGGAACGAACGCGAGTGGCAAAGGTAAGAATCTTCGCCCCTGCGCCCCCTACGATTTATAGCACTTGGGGAAGCAACGCCCCTGGTAACTCCGCGCGCGGCGGCAGTTAATGCCTCGGACGCCCCGCATCGCTGACATATGGGCCCCGCTGCGCCAAAACGGCCGTGCGCACACGCGCACTCTATCATTACGGTGCGGTAACCGAAGGGGCGCGGCGCCCCGTCACGTCCGCCCCCCCCCCCCACGTCGCCCACGACGCCTGCGAAGTGCCGCCTGAAAAGGCGCGCCCACTACGCATGGCCGCGGCCACGATCGCAGTCATTAAATGGCCGGGTTCCATACTGAACAAGGATAACCCCCGCGCAACCAGAGCCAAGAGCTCGACAGCCGACCCTCTAAGGGTGCGATCGACGCCCCGATCTAAAACGGGCAGAGCCGTGGCTCACTCAACGAACTCGAGGGCCGGACCCCTCGAACGCTGCGTTTACTGATCAGTGGTCTAAAGACCTGCCCCTCGAGGGTGGGCACCGCAGACGCCCCCCGAACAATGACTTACTGATCAGCGGCCTTAAGCCCTACCCATCGAGGGGAGGCGCCGCAGATGCCCTCGATCCGAGGGATTACTGATCAGTGGCTCAAGGGTCGACTCGACCATAGCCCAGCGGGCTCCGCAGATCAAGCCAAGACGGGGGCACCTTAGTGCCGCCCCGCCAAGGCCCTACTAATCAGAGGTTCGAGGCCTGACCCTCGAAGGGTTCGAACAGGCGCCTCAGATTGACAGAGTCAGGGACGACCAGGTCGCGCGCATTCGAGCCTGACCTCGAGCTCACAAGCTCGAGGGCGCCCCATCGAGAGACCGATCTCAGCGCTCTTACTAGTTAGTGTCGGGACTACTTTCCGCACCGACACTAATCTCGACAGGTTTAGGTCGACAGTAAAAATCAAATTTGCCTGTTAGGAAACCGACATAACATATTTTCTTGACAGGGTTTCTATGTCAGTTCTCCACACAGGGATATTGATGCCTTCAGGTTTTGAAAGAGCCTAATAACCGACAGCTTAAATTATTTTTCCTATCGGTTGCCACACATGAAAAGGCCAACAACATTTAAAAAACAATTAAACCAATTATGTCATTTAACTTGTATTTCAAGTTTAGCCACATAAATAGATACATTGTACATAAAGCTAATTTCAATCAAAGGGCTAATATCTGTACAATCCATATAAGTAACCATTCTTACTGAAAAATACACATCATGGATGACAGATACGTGGACTTGTGTTTGCTCAACGTACGTGATTGACATGATCCATTCCAATCGTCTTCTATCCTTGCACATTAAAAAGAATTGAAAATTAGCTTGTTACAGCTGGCTGCCCAATAAACAATAGGTACGTGGCCATCTGCAGTAATGGGAGCCTTGGAAGTGGATGCGCGCACGCTGCAGTAATACACGTCTTGGTTCCTGGAGCAAACACTGATACGCCTAATAAACGAGAAGGGAGGGAGTACTTGAGACTTGTGTTCGACTCCCCTCGCCACACGTTTCTTTTTTACAAAATTATAATTTTCCCGTGAGTTCCACAAATTTTCCCTGGACAGAAAAAATGGTGGGGACACCGAACAACCCGGAGGCAGTACACATGAGTTTGGATTCATGTCTAGCTAGCCACCGACCCTCGAGAGCTGATCCCGACACGAGTGAGGAAAGCTCCCATGTCCAGAATGCACCCACACCACCAATTGAATGGCAACGCCTCCAGTCCAACTGGTTTCTGGACCAGATCACTGCCACCTTTCCCATGCAAGCCCTCCTGGTGTCTTCTGTTCCCAAAAACCCATCGCCATTTTGATCCATATCTAGTACTAGTCTACTGTCAAGTGTCAAGCAACGACTCAAATATATGTAGTGCTTGATCAGCTACCTTTCCTTGTGTCACTACAAGATGGAGTAATGAGTGGACATATGCATGGTAGTACAATCACCAGATACATGATGGTGTGATATAACCACTACGGGAAAACTCACTTTTGCCGTGCGTGAAAATCTTTGCCGTGAGTTTTCCCTTGGGCGCACGGCAAAGAGATACTTTGCCGTGCGTTTTATATAGGGCGCACGACAAAGAAAAAACACACGGTAAAAAATAGTTTGCCGTGCGTTTTTTTTGGCGCACGGCAAACACTTCAGTTTGCCATGCGTTTTTTATAGCGCACTGCAAACTATTTTTTTCCACAAAGTCAACCGTGAGCACCGAGGGGGGGAACAATTTTTTTTTCTCATTTTGTCGTGCGTCTCAAAAAGATGCACGGCAAAGAGGAGACTTTGCCGTGCGTTTTTTATTTTGGCGCACGGCAAAGTATTTTCCTCAATTTATGTCACCTAATTCTCAAATCCAATTGCTCATAAATAAATTCTTCTGAACTTGAAATTTTTTTCTACTATATACATTCTTCTGAACTTGAATTTTGTAATATATATTTCAATTTGGTACTCGTCTAGATCTTTTTGCTATTTTTAACGAATTTATTTCATTGAAAGGATTTTTTTGTTTAAGTCAAATTTGAACTACAAGTGCATAAAATTATAGAGTAAAGTTCGTGGAAAAATGACATTCGTGTAATTGAGTCCATTTTAAGACCTTATCCATGAAATTTGTTGAATTTTTGAACATTTTATTCGCGATACACGAAAATCTACATGATTTAGAAATGTTTTTTAATTCTATAAAATGCAAACGAAGTTTGAAAATTATGAGATTCGTCGAGACCTCATGATACACTACGGGAAGGCTGTGAAAAATAGTAGAGAAAGGTTTTGAAAATTTTGTCACGCATAGTGTTTAGAAACCGAGACATCTCACGAGAAGTTTTAGATTGTTTATAGTTACTTTATTGGGTTTGTAGTCTTAGTAAAGTTCATAATGAGTTTTTTCACTTCAAAATCTTTTCTCTAGTGAACATGCAACTTATATTGTCTCATCCTAATTTATGGTATTTTTTCAAATTATAACTCTATTTGTAACGTGAAAATAGATATAAATGTAAAAGGACTTTGCCGTGCGCCAGGGGCCATTGGCGCACGACAAAGAATGTTTGTCGTGCGTCACTTGACCCTGGCGCACGGCAAAGCCGGCTCCAGTGCGTCCATACGTCCGAAGCGGGTTGTATGCCCCCTCCCGCCGGCCTAATTCACATGCAGGCCCATTTATCCAACAGTCGACCCAACAACCCCCGCCCACTATACAACACACACCGAACCCTAGCTCCCCACTCACCTGCCTCGAACCCTCCCCCTCCCTCTTCCCTCAGCAACCGCCGCAGCCCCCTCTCCCAGCTCTCCTTCCCCAGATCTCGTCGATGCGCTGTGCCCCTCCCTCTTCTCCCTCCCTCACGGGCCCGGTGCTCCCCCGCGCCCCACCCGAGCTCCCGGCGGCGGCGGCGGGGGCCTGAGCTCCCGGCCGCGACGGCGGCGATCCGAGCTCCCAATCGCGGGAGGCGGCGGCTCAAGCTCCCAGCCGCGGGGGCCCCTACTCCTTCAAGTCCACGGTGTTTCTCTCCCCTGCGCAGGCGGACGGCAGGGGATCCAGCGCGGCAGATCCAGCGGACTGCGACGGGGTAATCTCTCCCCACAGGCGGGGGTTCCGGCACGGCGGGGTCGGCTCCGCCTCCTCCATGGCTTGGAGGCCGGATCTGGCCACTACGTGAAAAACTCACTTTGGTAACGGGCGTAGATCGCCTTTGGTAACGGGCAATGCGCCCGTTACCGATCAAGTGTTACAAATAAGCCAAGAAAGGTAACGGGCAGATGCCCGTTACTGATAACACCTATTCGTAACGGGCATAAAACAACAACCGTTACCACAACTAGCCACCGGTCATGTGAAATGGCTGTTTCTCTGGCCGCACAGAGAACTTTGGTAACGGGCACCAAAACAAAGCCCATTACAGCAACTCAACTTCAGCGACGCGTTTTATGAAACCTCGTCTCTGATGTCTCGACGAAATGAGACGCGTCTATTTCACGCGCGTCTCAGCACAACTAGTATTCGTAACGGGCATCAAACAACAACCGTTACCACAACTAGTCACCGGTCACATGAAAATGACTGTTTCTCTGGGCCCACAGAGAACTTTGGTAACGGGCACAAAAACAAAGCCCGTTACTGTGAAATCAATATCGGAGACGCGTGTGGTGAACCTGCGTCTCCGATGTCTCGACGAACGGGCCACGTTGTGGGGCCCACCGATCAGTACTGGTAACGGGCTTTTACGGTGCCCGTTACTTTGTTGGCATGTTTGTAACGGGTGTTACAATTGAAGCCCGTTACTCAGTGATCAGTGTTTGTAACGAGCTTTAATTAACACCCGTTACAGATACGTAGGCCACCCCTACAGTAACCTGCTGCCTACTTGCCGGCTGCATCCTGGATCCAGCCAGGATTTGGCAGCCATCAGGGGCTGCATCCTGGAACCAGCCAGGATATGACTAAATTCATAGAAATTAGATCCAGCATCCAAATTGACAGAAATCCACAATTCACATGCATCATATGACAAAATTCAGCATCATCATCTCACAAGGAGGAAATGCATCTCACAAGGAGGAATGCAACAATATCACACAAATTCATGGACAAGGAGGAATGCAAAAATTCATGGACAAGGAGGAATGCAAAAATTCATGGACAAGGAGGAATGCAAAAATTTCCTAGTCACCATACATAATCTGAGCCCACACAGTTTCATCAGCATAAAATTTTCCTCCGGCTGTGATCACCTGTTCCATGAGGAATGTGGCAATTCTTTCACAAACATCTGCCAGCAATGATTTGTCGAGAGGATGCTCATCTAGCCCTAATCTCTGGATATAACAATGTCACCAGTCAGCACACATATATAGGTGGTTACCAAACATGTGCAGTGCTAATAAGCAAGAACTGTGCTCAGTTGCAGGTTTTACAAATGAAGATCCCAAGAAAGTACCTCCATATGTGGGCCGCTTTCTTTTAATTGAAGCATGTGATAGGCACAATAGAAGCCGCAGAGTCTGGATCCAGTAGGTTGTTGGTGGCACTGCAATAAATGTACAAAGAAAAATAGTGGTGATCGAGAAGAAATAAACTCAAGCTTTAGTACTAGCTTCCACAGGAAGGAAATAAGTGGTATGTACCTTAACATCTTTGACGTGTTCCAAGGCGCCAAGGCACAAGAACTTCTTTTTGCCGCAGTAACGTTCCCAAGCCCTACAACGAAACAATCAACAATGGTTAGGACACTATTAATTAATATACTCTGTACAGTTTGTTGAGGAACATCCGCAGGTTAAGAAAGAAATAACTTACTCATTAATGATTCACTCGAAAGGGTCAGTATTAGTATTAATTGTCTTCAATGAATCAAGATAGTAGACCTTCCGCTGCTTCGGAACGATCGCCACTGCAATCCAGTGGTTCGTACTGAGATAAGCGGTAAGCATTAAATTCTTTTTAGCATATAGTTTGAAGGCATTGAGCATATAGGACACAGAGAAAGCAAGAGTGTTATCCGTGCTGTTCAACGTTGTCGAGCAAAGGCATTCAGGATCAAGGAAGCCAACTGCAGGGCCCTTATTCTCAACTTCTACAGTCATATTCCTATTAGTAAGAAAAAACAAAGTGTAAGGAGGCAAAATACATGGTAATAAAGATGATGTGAGGCAAAAAGCACATTTCGATAGAGGATGTGATTAGTGAGAAGCAGATTAAATTTCAAGCAACTTACAGGATGAAGCAGCGGAGAAGTGTCAGATCCAAAGCATCCAAGTTGAAGAGATCGTACAAATCACTGAGTTGCACAGGTAGCTGCTGGAGTTCATTTGACGATTCATCTCTCTGAGGCCATGCATTGGTCCCGGGCCGAAGTGCGACCATAATTTGAGAATCATCATCTAACTTACCACGTTGCATGTGGAATGTGTGGAGCTTTCTGGTAAAAGGAGCAGCCTTTTTGAGATCACCATCACTGAGAAGGCTCTTTCCGAATTTTTAATTTGGGTTAACCATAGCCCAAGGATTCTTCTCGGTGTCACTCTCAGATTGCTTTGGGTTAGTCATATACCAACGATTCTCCTTGGTGTTTCTCTTAGATCGCTTTCTAGTAGGCCTCTTAGAGGTTTTATTCACAGCAATTTCCTTTTCCTGCTGCTTTGAGATGGCTGAAGAAGGTTTCTTAAGGGCTTACTTGCCTGCTGTAGGTGGTGTAGAGCTTTTATTTTTGGCAAGTTTCTCTTCTTGCAGCTTTGAAATGGTTGAAGGTTTCTCAAGGGATTTCTTGCCTGCTGTACGTGGTGGAGAGATTTTATTTTTGGCAAGTTTCTTTCCTTGCTGATTTGAAATGGCTGAAGGTTTCTCAAGGGCTTTCTTGCCTAGTGGTGTCTCACCAGGAGCTATTACAGAGGTATTGGGCCCAGATGTACCTACAACTTTCTTCGAAGTGTCGTCGACAAATTTATCAGCACCAGCCAACACATCACTCTGGTTGACAGGTAACAGTGGTGTCTCACCAGGACCTATTACAGAGGTATTAGGCCCAGATGTACCTACTTTGGCATGATTGTTTTGAGCACTTCCGTTTGGGGGTGCAGGTTTTGTTGTTTCATGAGGAGGAGAAGGAGGAGGAGGTGGTGGGCGTGGTGGTGGGGATGGAATATTTGGTGTCTCTTGCGGATGTGGGGATGCAAGTTTTCCTATTTTTTCAGGACTAGGAGTAGGTGGGGATGGAATATTTTGTGTACCTTCCGGATGTGGGGATGGAACGTCTTGCGGATGTGGGGATTGAGGAGGAGGAGGAGGAAGAGGGGAACCATCTGAGGAAGGAACCTGTACCGTACTGTGTGAACTACAAGGAATCTGTATCGTAGCCTGTGAACGAGATTTACATGTTGGTGCTCCTTTGATGTCAATCCGACACCTTCTCCACTGTAACCTTTGTCCTTGAGCTTGTCCGAGTTTCATCACCTCGTCATTAGGAGGGTATTCCAACAGTTCATCCGCAAAGATAGTATATACAGTGATCACTTCAACCACAACACAGTCTTCATGAATCGGGACTGTTTGTAGCGTAGTCTCCTCTGGATGAACAAGACCAAGTGCAGCCTCACATTGAAGCCCCCTCCACGTGATCCATAGGCCACAGTGTGTGGGTTCAGTCAACATGCCTATAAGGTCTTCGTGTGTACGATCGTCACAGCGCACCTCCGTCGCCAACTCTGCAGTGCCATCGATCAAACCTACATCTGCGGACGCACAGCTGCTCTTCAGTGTGGTGGGTGAAGGGCTTGCGCGATTGGACATTGGTGACAACACCATCTGGTGACAACACCACCTCTGCATCTGCATGTTCTGCATCTGCATCTCAGCCACCAGTTCTTGCTTGATTTGTTCCTTTATCTTTTCCGTATCAACTGATGTGTCGGTCTTCGTCCTCTTCCTCTTCCTGTACATCTCGACGTGCTGAGGCCATGCATACTTCCAGCCCTGGTAGCTGGAGACACCACGCACACAACCTAGTTGTTTAGGGCGGCCCAAGCACTGACTTAGCACATCATACTCCCTTTGCCCTGCCATTCCTGAAGATTCTGCACATGCAATCTTCTCCTTGATGTCCGTAGCTAATTTTTCTGCCTCTTTATTGTTGAACACTATCACGGCAACACGGTCTTTAATCACTAGCTTACTCCTTGCTCGTAGCCAATTCTTGGAACGATCGTCAGGGTAGGCGTCATATGGGTTGGGGATACCAGCTGCAGCTAATTGTCTGTCCTCTTCCTCCCATTGTTCTAGTTTCACAGTATAACCAGCTGGACCCATGTTGTGCTCGCTTGTGTTCCGGCTTCGGAGTTCTTTGAACTTGACACTAGCAGATGAGGCTTGCTCGGTTTCTGCCTGTTTCATGAACTCCTTCCACTGTTCCGGGACAATAAACGGGTGCCTTGTAAATGGCTCAAGTCCTTTTCTGATAAAATCTCGCCTAAGCTGAAATCTGAATTGTCTCCATGCCTTGGCTGCCGTCTTCTAGAAAAGCTTGAATGCTTGTGGTTTCGCATCTTCCTGGAACTTCAAGTGTTTCTACACATGCTTATCAAACAAGTCCCACTTTTCATCATTGCTTAGTTCTTTGATTTCCGGCAAGTTCAAAGGTATCTTTTGTCTAGCAACGAGCCCCGCAAGCGCCCTGAACCTGCGCTTTTGAGTCAATGGTACTGGCATCCCCACTATGTCGACCTCAGTGACTATCATTGTGTCACTTGGCCACTTTGTGGATGTCCTTGGCACTCTGCCTCGGCGCTGAGCCCCACCCATCTGGTCTTGTTGTGCACTAGCAGTGCCATAACCCTCTTCTTCATCTTATGGCCCAGGTCTATAGTCCTCGTCAGAATTATCCTGTGAATTAATAGTCAAGGGAATTACAGTAACTACTTTAGCCCACTGTAATATCATTGGTTCTTGGTAAACCATTAACATAAATGGAAAATTCAGTAACCAAAAAATTAGTGCAGGCAAAGCGACCATACCATTTTAAAGAGCAAGATGCAGGCTGCCTCGGTTGCTGATGAGGTACTTATTCAACTTGGAGAGAATGTGCAGATGTGCATAGGAACAAGAGCAAAACCAAATGTAAGAGTCAATCTAAAGGGAAATGCTAAGTATGTATACGATCGACAGCTAAGTATGTCCACATGTACTTATACAAAGGAGCCACGGCATACCCTGCAATTCCCACAAGTACAAGTATATTTATACGCATTTATATAAAAAGAAAACCATACGCACGCATATGTTGTATACTTGATTACCTGAACGCATGTGTGCTGCAAAAGCGCGCTTGGCCTAATTCCATAAACTCGAGCAAATATACCAAATTACGTTATTACTGAATTGTTGTTAATTTTACAATTATTACCGAGTTGGTAGAATGCATTTACCGAATTGTATAAGACATTTTTAGAGTGGCATACCATAAACTCAAATCCTAGATTCGCCACTGACCTTCGCACTGCCGGAGCGGAGGGATCTCTACTCCTCGTCGCTACCTGCTCGCCGCCACGTCCTCGTCCTCGCATCAACCTCATGGCTGGATCCCTCCTCCTCCTAGTCGTCGTCGTCGTCGTCGCTGGATCCCTCCTCTAGTCGTTGTCGCCGCCGCCGCTGCTGGGTCCCTCCTCCTCTAGATCTGGCTGTCAGAGGTGTGGTGCGCGTCGCGCCGAGCGTGGTGTGGCGCGCGTCTCAGCGAACGGGTGTAGCGTGGGTCGCGGCGTGGGGGGAGGTGAGGGGGACGAAGGCGAGGGGGAGAAAGTTGCGGCGGCGGCGCGAGGGGAGAGTGGGAGGAGACTGCGTGAGGGAGGCGTCCTTCCCTACTAACCTAGCGCGAGTGGCCTTGTGTGGGCCTTAAAACGAGTAATTTAGTTCACATCACCAAGCAAACTAACTCATAAGTCATAACAAACATATTCACATCTGACATGCATCAGCAGGGCACATCAGAAAAATAAGACTGCATCAGCTGGGCGCATCACCTAACTAGATTGTTGCTGCAAGGGAACTAGTTAGCTAGCTAGATGGTTTCTTTTGTGCTGCTACCTCAAGTTCAGCTAGCCTTGTCTCTAGTTTTGCAACTCTTTCTGCCAGCTCAGCATTCTTCTTTAGAAGTTCAATCTCCTGCCTCTTTTGTGCGGCTTTAAGCTGCTCATCCTGCTTGTCGATTCCTTTCCAGATGTAGTCAATGTCATCCCGAGTAACAGCACGGTCCTAAAACAAAGGAAAAAATTATATTGATGCAAGCTTCATAACAGTTGTAATTTACAAGAAAGCTGTTTTAGCTCTAACTGGTTTCAAAACTTGCCTGCTTCTCTTCAGCCGATTCCTTGAGCTTGTTGATTTCAGTCCAAATCCTGTCAATGTCATGTGCAACAACTTCCTACAACAAATGGAAATTGATGCATTAGAACAATTGATCAGTGAAGATGTGAAGGTCCAAGGACAAATCTCGTGCGTGATGGTTTCAGAACTTGCCTCATGGTCTTCAGAATCGTCGCCGGAGTTGTTGCCGGAGTCGTCGCCGGAGTTGTTGCCGGAGTCGTCGCCGGAGGAGATGAGGTCTACCAGCACCACTCTTCTGCCCGGGTCGTCGCTGGAGGAGTCCGCGCTCACCTCAATGCGCGTGGACCGCTTCTTCCTTCGCGTTGAGGAAAAAAACCCTGCCTCTCCATGGCGGGCGTCGCTGGAGTCCGCCAACTTGGCCCTTGCGCGCGTGTACGGCTTCCTCCCCCGGGCCGACGAAGAACCGGCCTCTTCCATGGAGCGCCGAGGAAGACGCACGGGGGCGGCGCACTGGGACGGCTCCTCTTCGTCACCGCGGAACCTCACTCTCTTGGCGGGGGCGGCGGACAGCACCGAGGAAGACGGACGGGGACGTGGCCGCGGGGCCTCCTCCTTGCAGAACCTCCCCCTAGAGTCGCGGGCCATACCTGCGACGGAGACGAGGCTGCGACGGAGACGAGGAAGGCGGAAGCCGGAGAAGGGGATAGAAGGCGGAAGGCAGGGCGGAGCGTTTATTAAAAAGGTTCGGATGCGCAAATGATACGATGATTAACAAACACCCGTCGCCAATGAAGGGGCGGGGCCAGGTCTGTTCGAATGAAGAACAGTTTGCTTTTCCCCTTTTAATCTGCAATCAAATTTTGTATCACGTTTTTCTCCGTCAACCGTAATCCAAATTTGATGATATTTGTTTCTGAATTTTTCTAAAATCAACATCTATTCATTTATGACATTTTTTCGTATGTAATTCCATTTCTTGGATGTTGTTTATACACCTTATATTGTTCCTTATAAGTACAACATATAAATAATATTTGTTTTACACAACCATTACTAATTAAACTTTGCATTTCGTAATCTTATGGTGAACATAAGGTTATGTTAAAATTTCAAATGCATATGAGTTCGAACATGTTTTAAAGTGTGGAAAACTTCAATGTTGAAGTAACATTCTAAGAAACTATGTGAGAGATGTAGACATTTGTACACAAGTATAATCTTCCGTTTTCGAAACCATTTGAATTTTTGTAGACAAGCTTAGGGACTTAAATTATGTTGCCAAGTCAATTTGTAGAATTTTTAGAACACACTAAGACGTTATTATAATTATTATATCGTAAACAAGAGATAAAAATTCTAATTTTAAGAAATTTGGTTAGACAAGTGTGGCTGTTGATATTTTATTCAAATACTAAATTACCAACTATGAATTGTTCGTATTTTTTACGAATTTTTTGGTGCTGTTTATGGGGTATAATATTTGAGGGAAGCAAGTTTCAATTCAGAAAAAATAGTGTCGGGCCCACGCGTCAGCGTCAGAAGCCTATATAAAAAAAGATAACCGTAGCCTGCCCGACCGACAAAGGCGATGCGGGTAGACTAACCATCGTCGCCAACAAGTGCTCCATTATGCCCCTGGCCGGCATCCGCCCCGGCGACGGTGGTACACTAACCATCGTCGCCAACAAGTGCTCCATTGTCAGAAATGCCCCTTGCCGAATGAATATGCATCCGCCCCGGCGCCCCGACCCCTGCCCCCTTCTTCTTCCCCGATCTGAGCTCCACCGCCACCGCCCGCCCGTCCTTCCCCGTCGTCGCGCACATGTCGCACTACGCCGATTCGTCTGGAGGTGTACGTGCGAGGAGCAGGGTTCAAGGTTGCCGGAGCAGCCGCAATCACTCCATCGGCTTGGATCCAGTCGGTGAGCTAAGCGGCTTTCCACTGGTCCCTTGCCCGGACTGTGGTATGGCTCGGGTGGTGGAGGGGCGGACGCAGAAGGAAGGTGAAAACCACGGTCGTCTTTATTTCAAGTGTGCAAGGAACTCGGTGAGTAGTCTGCTGTGTCTCCCAAATCTGAGTTAGGGTTCTTATGTGCTTTTGATTCTGCAGTACGCCAAGAATTGTGGATTTTATCGTTTCCACAAGGAGTATCTCCAGATGCTGAAGGATGCTGGCGTCATTGTTTTTCGACCGTCGAACTGGGCAGACGCGGTCGATGAAGTAGTTGATTCAGTGGAATGTCAAATTGGGAGCGGCGAGCAGAGGCAAGCACTGGAGGACAAGCAAAGGAAGAAAGCACTGGAGGAGAAGATGGACAATGTGATCTGGAAGATGAACTTGATTATTGTGGCTGTTGTTTGTGTAGTATTTGGATGTTTACTAGGGATGTATGCTGCAAAGAAGTAATTCTGATGTTAAAAGTGGTGCTTTTGCTTCATCTGTGTGGATGAAGAATGAAAAATTTGTCACATATGACAAACTTAAATGTATGAATGAAGAATGGATGGAATGACAATTGGGTCACAAATCTTAATGTGTCACACATCACAAAATTCATCAATTCATCTGTGCTGACATTTCATTGCAGCACGAGGCAAAGGAAATGCGGATTATTAACACAAACAGAGTAACAAACTTCTGGCATAACTCTGGCATATATACACATTGCAATTCATTGTGAACTGCTGCCATATAATGACACAAACAGAGTAACAAACTTCTGGCATACACATTGCAATTCATTGTAAGCTGCTACCATAGACATTGCAATGCCTTCCAAAATAGGAGACATGGATTGATCTACCGCGTCTCTTAGATCTACTAGTTCATCACAAGTTCAACATACACACAGGAGGAACATATTAACAGAGGATCTACTAGCTAGTCCATCACAAGTTCAACAAGCACACTGGAAGAACACATTAACAGAGGAACAAATTAATTAAGCAGAGGTAGTCGCCGCCGGAGGAGCCCCACCGTCGGAGTCGGAGCCGGAGCCGGAGACGTCGAGGCCGCCATCGTCGTCGCCGTCGTCGTCGTAGACGGGGGGGAGCACTCCTCTCTCCAGCTCCCCAGCCAAGACATTGATCTTGAAGGCGTAATCCATCACGGTCGTCTGCAGCGGATGAGTGGGTTGTTGGACCCCGAGATGAACGGCCACCTTTCCAAGACTCACGAAAGCCTGGTGGAGCATCTTCACTGACCAACAGGCATCCACCACATTTACTGAAGGAGCACGCAGGGGCACCACGGGCTGCCGCGCCACCTTGCGCCGGGGCGGCTTCACCTCCTCGGGCGGGGGCGGCTTCACCTCGGCGGCCGTGGGCGGCAGCACCTCCTCGGGCGGGGGTCGCGGCACCTCCTCGGGCTCGGCGGGCGGGGGCGGCGGCACCTTCTCGGGCTCGACGGGCGGGAGCGGCGGCACCTCCTCCCTCTCCCGCTTCCTTGATGGCTCGCTTGACGCCATGCGCTTGCTTGAGGAAGAAGAAGCTCTTGGATTCACTTCTTGGTGACCGAAGACGGTGGTGCTGGGGTTTTCTTGGTGCCGCGGTTGACGAAGTTCTTGGCCGGCCAGGATTTATATTGACAAGACGGCGAACCGTCAAGCGGTCGGTCACGCGCCTCGGAACCCGTGTCTGCTTAGGAGAGCTCTTGGCCACAAAAATCATGTGGTCACAAGGAGACGTGTGACTGTTCATATTTTATTCAAAATACCAAATGCCCAACTACTCCTATGAGTTGTTCGATTCTTAAAAAAAACTATGAATTGTTCGTATTTTTATTAATTTTTAGGTGCTGCTTTATGGGCCCTAATTTTTGAGGGAAGCAATTAAGTGTCATTTCAAAAAAAAGCGTCAGCAGCCTAGTATAAAGAAGGTAACCATTGCCCGCGCACCAGCCAACAAAGCGACGCGGGTTTGCTAACCCGCGTCGGCATTGACTACTACTCCCTCCATCCCAAATATTTACACTTGTTGACTTCCGTGCTTCACGTTTGACCATTCGTCTTATTTGAAAAAAATGTGAAAGTATTATTTATTTTACTATGACATGTTTTATCATAATATATATTTTAAGTATATCATAATTATTTCTACATTTTCACAAATTTTTTGAATAAGACGAATGGTCAAATGTGATTTGTAAAAGTCAAAGGGTGCAAAATGAATATTCAACCGCCCCTTTCTTCTTTCCGAATGGATAAGCGCAGCACTTTCCTTGCAAAAAAAAGCGCAGAGGAGGCGTGGAGACAGAGACGACGATGAGCGCCGGCGAGGGGCCAAGCAGCGGACGACCCCGCGCACCCGTGATCGAGGAGAACCGGAACGCGAAGCGGTGCCGCAACTGGATCCGCGCGCGTGCCGGCGAGATGGCAGCAAAGAGGGAGACGATGATGAGCGCCGGAGAGGGGCCAAGCGGCGGTGGAGTGAAATGCCGGAGATGAGGGTCCTCGACTGGATCCTCTCGGATTCCGACGAGGGGCCAAGCAGCGGTAAGGAGGAGCGTGCCGGCGAGGGGGCAGCGAAGTGGGCGAGGGGCCTGCCTCACGTTTGCGAGCACAAGTGTCTGGCAACTACGAAGAGGTGTCGAGGGAGCGGCGAAGAAGGTGTAGAGGACCTCATCTCTGACTCTGGCAACGACCACGACGACGGCGAGGCAAGTTTCTCTGAATCTCACTGCCTTTTTACTTGTTCTATAGATGGAGCTTAAGGTAGCTTGAGCTTGAGCTTCATAAAGTTAATTAGTGCCTATGATGATGTCTTCCATGCTTGTCATGATCTTAATTATACCAAGTTCTGAGGTAAATCAGTTCTGAACTAAGTTCTGCTTTTACTTGTCACACCCTGCTATGAAGCCTAGGATAATTTTCAAGTTCTTATATAATTTTCCTATGACTGTTCCTATACTGCTCCAAGTTCTGAGGCAAATTAGTTCTGAATTAACTATGTTGTTCTTATACCATGTTTAACCCTGTTTCAGGCAAAACTCTTTGAGTCGCGAGCAGAGCTTGAGTTACTTCTTAACCTTAATGTCTGGGATTATGTGAAACCTGAGTTTGAAAAAATCACAAAAGAAGTGAACATCCTCATCAAAAAGGCTAAGCACATAAGGAGGTACAATTATACTACTGAACAAAATCTCGAGCCCATTGAAGGTGCGCTAGAAGGGCTTCAAGAATCCTTGGTTGCTTACGAAGAGGCTGCAAAAAGAGCCAATAATCCTGATGGGGCATGATCTAGTTCAAGCTTGTTGATGTGCAGGGTCAGTAGCCATACTTTTGTGGATGTTCAAGGGGCATGCCTTTGTTGATGTGTATGGTCAGATAGCACGACCATAGTAAATAATGTGATGGACAAGTTAAGTCCTAGCCTGATATATGGACAAGTTAACCTTTTGTAATAATTATCTTTATTCCTGTGGACAAGTTATCTTCATCTTTGTGGACAAGTTAATCTCTCTTATGATGTCTGTTTTGTCTCAGAAAATATGTGTGTTGATTGTGCCTGTATGTCGAAATGGAAGCAATGAGAGATGGATCGAGTTGACCTGTCAATGAGGACAGACTCAAAGGAGACGATGATTAACAAACCTCCGTCTCATTTGTTCACTGACGCCGCGCTCCCGCTTCACGGCAGTTGAGTGCTCTCAGACTTTAATTATTGGGCTCTCAAACTAGTAACGGGCGTCAAATGCTCATCGGTAACGGACTTTATAGCACGTTACCAATACGGAGTGATCAGTAACGGACTTAAACAGCCCGTTACCGATAGGGCGTTGATCAGTAACGGACTTTACTAGCTCGTTACCGATAGGTTTAACTTGTGTAACGGGCTCTATTTAACGTCCGTTACAAAGAATTCATGTAACGGGCGTTTAAGAAGCCCGTTACCAGAAGTCCACATTGGTAACGGGCGTTGTGGAGGCCAACCCCGGGGTCGTCCTGGCGCGTTTATAGGTAACGGGCGCCAAACAACAACCGTCACAGATGTGGGTGGATGTAACGGGCGTTAAGGGCCCGTTACAAATACTGCGTGACCTATTTGAGGTTTTCACGTAGTGGGCGTGACGGGCGACGGCGGACTGCAACGGCGGACGGCGGACTGCGAGTCAACGGCGGACTGCGACGACGGACGTCGACGGCGGACTGCGGCGGCGGACGGCGTTGGGCGTGGCGTGCCTCCTCCCCTCCCTCTCCCTCAACTTCGACCGCCGGCGAGGCCGGGTCCGGGGCGTGGTGGACCGGCGGGCAGCGTCCCCGGGGCAGTGGTGGCCCGCCGTCCCCGGCGCCATGGTGTTTATTTTTTTTCTTTTTTTCCATTTCTTTTGTCGTGCGTGCTGAGCGAGGCGCACGGCAACCCTGGACACCTTGCCGTCGTGTCCCGTATCCGCCTGTTACCTTTTGTTTGCCGTGCGTCATAATAAACGCACGGCAAAGGTTCTTTACCGTGCGTTCCGGGGGAAGGCGCACGGCAATGGGACTTTACTGTGCAAAAATCTGCCGTGCGTTTTCTAGCCTTTGCCGTGCGCTCGAGCCGCACGGCAAAGCCCGTGTTTCCCGTAGTGAACTCTGTAATGTGAGACCAACCTCCAGCTGGTACATGTCAATATGTCATCCAAAAGCTGGCCGGCCATGTATTTACTTAGGTCTAGAAACATCCTTTCAGTTAGTATTGCCAGTGTATCACACCTTAGCTTCTTTATGATGAAATGCACACGAGTTTAAAATAATATCTTCTGGTTAGTATCACTGGTCTGAATATTTCAATTGTGTTATACTTATACATGAAACCGTCGATCAAATTGTCACTCTTCCAATTTTTTATGGGCAGCGAGCGGTCCTGCTCCTAAGTAAGAAAGAAAAGCTTTACCAATACACTGATGGTGTCAAATTTCACATTACACAGTTATAACTATAAGCACGCGTATTATATTTCCAAACTTGTGGAGCCTTTATCTTGAGTCTAATAATTAACCATTGCAAAATTAAGAAAAAAATGCATGATGCCAACTAGAGTAGGCGTTGGCCCACTGCGTGCACCTTGCCCCAAGCCCTCAACAGGAAGCGGGGGTGGCTAGTTGAGCAATCAAGTGGTTTCTTGCAGGGGCTTTGGCGACCATCACAAGAGGAAGAAAGTATCGGATCAACTGTTGAGATAAGGGATCTTCTCGTGTGGTGGTGGCTTCCTCTGTCGATGCAAGTCCTCCTGATACCTTCCATTCTCAAATTTAGCAAAAAATCCTCTACCCCGCTATAGGCCCTAGTCATCAGAGGCAGAAAATCCTCTACCCCTTGATCGTCTCTCACAAAATTCATCAAACATGGCAGAGGAGGTCGGATTCATTGTGGCAATCGTTAATCAAAGAGTGCAGCCGAGGCTTCCTCCGAAAGTGCAAGAAGCCCTCCTGACCCCTTCCATTCTCAAATAGTACGAGCACATCGCCAATTTCTTATCGTGTCTACGTTTATCATAGCATACCATTCTATATGTCTCTCTGGTCGTGCAAAGTGGAGAGCTTTTTATTAGACGCTTGATACAAAGAGAGGTGCGAGGCATAGACATAATATATATAGATGAAATTGGGCATTATGTGTTTCTTTTTTTTGGGTAGGTGCTGATTTTAATTAGCTGACAGCTGGAGTGTACCGTGGTGCCAAGGAAATGCAAGCCTAGGTCCGGCCTCAACGGCCTGAAAAACAAATGAAGTTGGAGACCATTTTACTTTTAAGGCCATATCAGTGGCTTTTAATGTGTCAATTTGCTGCGCCCATCTTATGCACGTATTTTAATCTGTGGTGTGTTTGCTTGTGTGGAACCATAAACATATTTCACTGAGAGGTGAGGCATTTCCTTTACTTGATCAACACAGTTATTTTAAGTAGGCAGCAGGCAACATTTGTACAATCTCTACGTACGTACGTCACAATGTTCTGCTGCAGATTTCTGTTAAATGAGGATGAATGTCCAGCTCATGCATGTCTTCACCGACCGAGTAGGGCGACACAACCTAGATCTAGTGTATGTTCTGCACATCAGATAGAGTTGATGAAATACAACAGCTAGCTACCGGATCATTTGCTGAAACATCTAGCGGCTCAAAGATACAATCTCTGCTAATACTGCCGAACCCAGCCAGGAACAAGGCAACAAACACAAGTTGATCAATTAGCTGCTCTGCTGTTGACTCTGCTTCGCGGCTTCGCATGCAACTAGCTAGACACTCAACCGCGCTCCTCAGTCGCCGAGCACGAAGCTGTGTAACCCCCACAGCCGCAAGTCCGCAACTGCTGCTTTTCCCTGTATTGCTTTGGCCATGAAAGCCCTCCTGATGCCCTCCGTTCCCAAACCACAGGTCGTCACCATCCATTTCCCTGATGCCTAGCTACTTGTCAAAACACATGGAAATTAATGAAGTAGCTGATTGGAGACATGCATGCATGTGACAGTATAATTTATGAACAAATGATGGTGCAAAGTGAGGCCATCTGTGAGTATATAACTATATATATGCAGAAGCCTTGTCCTAGTGTCAAATACTGGTTTGGAAAGAAGTGAGTGGAGGTTGCCACATGGATGGATTGCACATTTGCACGACACTTTCAATACGGGAAAACTCATCTTTGCCGTGCGTTTTTCTTCGGGCGCACGGCAAAGAGATACTTTGCCGTGCGTTTTACATCAGGCGCACGGCAAATAAAAAACACACGGTACAAAATTGTTTGCCGTGCGTTTTTTTGGGACGCACGGCAAACCCGTGTGTTTGCCGTGCGTTTTTTTATAGCGCACGGCAAACTATTTTTTTTGGCCAACGTCCGCCACCCCGTTAGCACCGAGGGGGGAACCGTGAGCAACGAGGGGGGTAACAATTTTTTTTTGCTCCCTTTGCCGTGGGTCTTGGAAAAAACGCACGGCGTGGGCAAAGTTTTATGTTTGCCGTGCGTTTTGCTAAAGCGCACGGCAAAGTTTCAAAAAAAAATATGAATTCTTGGCTTCATTCTATTTGTGCACTACAAATACATTACTTTGTGATATATATTTCAATTTGGTACTCATCTTGATCTTTTTGCTATTTTTATCGAAATTATTTCATTGAAAGGATTTTTTTCGTTTAAGTCAAATTTGAACTACAAGTGCATGAAATAATAGAGTAAAGTTCATGGAAAAATGCTATTCGTGTAGTTGAGTCCTTTTTAAGACCTTATCCATGAAATTACTTGAAATTTCAAACATTTTGTTCGCGAAGAATGAAAATCCACGTGTTTTTGAAATGTTTTTTAATTGTATAAAATGCAATCGGAGTTTGAAAGTCATGAGATTTGTTGAGAGCTCATGATATACTATGGGAACGTTGTGAAAAATAGTAGAGAAAGGTTTTGAGCAATTAGTCATGCATAGTGTTTAGAAACCGAAGCATCTAACTCAAAGTTTCAGAGTGTTTAGAGTCATCTCACTTGGTTTGTAGTCTTAGTAAAATTTGAACTTAGTTTTTGACTTGAAAATTCTTTCTCTAGTGAACATACAACATACATTGTCTCATGTTAGTTTATGGTAATTCTTCGCATCCATTTGCTATTTTTTGAATATTAACTCTAATTAAGTAATTTAAATGGACATGCATTGAATTTGAGTAATAACTTAAGAAAAAAAGAAAAATGAGTTGTAAAAAAGACATTCATGTTTTTAATACAATTTAAAGCTTCATCTGATTTTGAATACATTCGCGAAAATTTGAATACCGCTTTCATGGAAACATAAAAAAAATTATAAATAGCCTTTGCCGTGCGTCATGGGGTACGGCGCACGGCAAACTGGAGTGTTTGCCGTGCGCCATGGTTCCCTACGCACGGCAAAACCCCGCAAATTGGCCCATATTTCAAGCGGCCCACAAGCTCCGGCCGGCCCACTATAACCTCAACCGCTGAGAACCGTAGATCTCGCCATCGGACGGTCATCGTTCGACGAGAATTTTATATAAAATCCGGCCACCTCCCCAAACCCTAGTCACCCGCAAACCGCCCCCCTCCCAGTCTCCCACCCCGTGCGGCCGCCCCCCTCCTCCTCTCCCTTCCCTCTCCCTTCCACCCCGCGGACCCGCCCCCTCCTCCTCTCCCTTCCCTCACCAGATCGGGCGCTCGGGGGCCGGCTGCTGGCCCTCCCCCTCCAAGATCGGCGAGGTGGACGGAGGCTTGCCCCGAGGCGCGGCGCGGCCGGCCCCCTACAGCGGCGCGGCGCGGCCGGCCCCGAGGCGGCAGGCTGGCACCCCTACAGCGGCGGAGGCGGAGGCCGGAGCTCCCGGCCCCAAAGCTCCCCCGACCAGAGCTCCCGGCGGCGCCCCTCCCTCGCCCGCCCCCTCCGCAGGCTCACCCCTCCCGACGGCGGAGCGCGCGGACGAGTGCGGTGCGGCCCGGATCCGCCCGCCCCGGCCACCGGCTCCCCGGATCCGCCCGCCGCCGCCGCGCCCGGCCGCCCTATCGCCACCGGCGCCCCTGACCGCGCCCACCACCGCCACCGACGCCGTAAGCCCCTCGCCCCCCTCTTGCTCCCGCTGATTTGCATTTTGTTCATAGCATGATGTGTATGTTCAAATTAACTTGTCTGTAAATGTTGATCCACTCCTTATGTGTGGCCACATCAAATTATTCTGGATGGGCAAGTGACCTTAGGTGGACCTATGTCTGGGAAACTAAGATAATGTCTTACTCTTATAATCATTGGTTCAATGGGTAAATCATATGTGTTCACATTTATAGTTCTTTAGTATTTATAAGTAACTTCATTTATGTTGCGAGTTAGTAGTGCAAGAGTATTTACTTAAGTTTGATTGACATGGATGCATTCTGACAAAAGCTAATAAAACTCTTGAAAAGAATCTGAGACAATTACCGAAGCTTTGTCATATGTGCTCAGCCCAACACCAACTGCAAATACAGGAATGCCCTGGAAAAGGAGAAGGAAAGCAATTTTGCTTAGTTTATCTATAATAACTCAACTACAGACTGGATATGACAACTTTTATGGCACAGAGACCCTATAATTTATTTTTAAAGCACAAAATTCACAAACTTGCTTTGTATCTAATCTACTAGTGTGATATTTCAGTTGGAAGAATCAAAAGTAACAGTATTTCTCATATATCCTACAATCTAAACAGGAATGGTAACTTAACAAACACAAAACATATCACAGGTGTACGGAAAAGGGACAGATGTGCATACTAGTACAAAATAATACTACTGCATATTATTATTGTAATCATAGTCTATCACCAGTAGTGTTACGAGTGTCTGGTCTTTACTTTCAGTGTCAGTTGAGTCTGGTCCTTGTTGGCTGGGTCTTTTTAGCAGGTTAGTTGTTTGCTTAGTCAAGTCCTTTGGTGGTTATACAGTTCAGTTAGGCAGAGTTACAGGTGTGTGCCTGAAGTTCAGGGCCACTAGGGCCATGTCTACCGGCTGTCAAGGCCGATATTTGTGTGTAATTTAATTATAAATAAAACCCGCAGTCAGAAAACGCTGCAAGCATTTGCAGGGGAAAAAACAGTAAACCACTGAGTTCATCTTTGAGTGAGTTAAGCATTGCCTCATACATATTGCATACAATCTTTTCTACTGAAAATGAATTAAGAGTCACTTTCCCTTTAGTGTACATCATATTACACGTCAGAATGTCTGAGTTGTAAAATAAGATGAAAATAGAAAACATGCAAGGCAAATTAATATAACTTGCGCAAGACAGTTGTACCTCTTTGGAGTACCCTGATAATCCAAACATATCACAAGTGCCTTTTCTTATTTATTTAGGATGCCTCAAGTGAACTAAGTCTAGTTATGTCTCTTGTGGTTCATTCTTTATCTATATTTTCCTTTAGTTCTTGATTGTTTCCTTTTGACTGCAGAGGCATACGACAGATGCTCAAATGATGAATATTGCAATGATGCACAACACTTGAAAATGGTGTAAAAATAGTGCATAGCATAACCTTGTTGTTAATTACAGTTGTACAAATCCTTAATTCTGTGGTTTATTTTTGTTTCTTTGCCTTTTGTATTTATGTTTCTCTATGGACTGTCTATGTTGTTAATTAAATTGGACGTCGGCGGGCAGCAGCATGAGGCCAGCAGCATGAGGCCGTGGAGGCCCTTGTATTTTTTTTTATTTTCTGTGTTTTACTTTGTCGTGCGTTTTTTACGGCGACGCACGGCAAAGGTAGGTCTTTGCCGTGCGTTTAAGACCATGGCGCACGGCAAAGGGAGGTGATTGTCGTGCGTTTTATCCTATGGCGCACGGCAAAGGCTAGGGATTGCCGTGCGTTTTTCTGCCGGCGCACGGCAAAGGCCGTAACGCGCCGTTTGGCCCCGGTGCCGTTAGTTGCTTTTTTTTTGCCGTGCGCCTCCTCGTGACGCACGGCAAACATAGTTCACCGTGCGTTGTCAGACGGAGCACACGACAATGGGAGTTTACCGTGCAAAATTCTACCGTGTGCTCTTTGCCGTGCGCCCCGACGAAAAACGCACGGCAAAGTTTTTGCCGTGCGTTTTCTTGCCTTTGCCGTGCGCCCGGCAAACCCCCCGTTTCCCGTAGTGTTTGCTTAATTGCTTGCGTCTGTTTGGTGGCCCATGCCACGTTGGTAGTAATGCATGTGTTGTTTTAAACAGACACCACAAGGTGTCTCTAATATAAAATACATTAAGAAAAATACTACATTTACTTCGTTGAGGAATGAGTCGTAAAAAATGCTACAAAGGAGTGATTTGACGTGCCATCTTCATCCAGAAATATAGTGCCAATCAGATATGAAAAAAATACACCGTAGGTGTAAATTAATAGATTACTGATCCAATAATCACCTGTGCAGTGCTGGTAACAAGATCATGCAACTGGCCTTGGGCCGATCTGCTTCGCGTGGATGCGTCCTCTTCCGTGTTTCTCTGGGCCAGTGTGCTTTTCTTGCATTTGCGGCAGGGCAGCTGATTCAGCACTCAAGTGGTTTCTTGCAGGAGTCAACCACCCGAAGAAACAGGAGCTACCGGAGATTCGACACTATGAATGGAAAGGGCAATGCGTGAGATCATGAATGTGCATGTGTAGAAGTTGGGTCAAGGTGTGAGGTGGACAAAAGTTTAAGTAGAGTTGGTAGTCGGTGATGTCTCCAAGCTTGGTGAATGGAAAGTGAGTATAAATTATGTGCGGAGATATATAGTATGTGTTGGGATTAGATCCCAAACAGATTTATAAAATGGTAGATAATGTACGAACAAAAGACCAAATCCCCCCTCCTTCAACCCCCTTTAAGTATAGGGAGGAGGAGGTGAGTATTTTCACTGGTGGGTCAAAATTACAAACAGATCCTTAAATTTTATGATGAAGCCCTCTGATCTTGCAACTAAGCCCTTAAGATTCACAGACAAGCCTCAGACTCCGTTTCAGACCTCTTTTATACTTAAAGGGGGTTGCTCGCATTAGACCGCCTAAGGCGCACCCCCAACATTAATGAAAAGTGTGCTGAAATGCTATCACTCTTACGTCCGGAAAGATTAAAAAAATGGACGTGTCGCTATCGCGGTCCACCCGACGCGCATACTGCCCACGTGCCCTTGCCCAATTTTCCTTTTCAGCACAGCCCCCACACAAATCTTATCCTCTTCCTACTTTCTCCTCGATTCACCAGAGGACCACCACACCATTTTTCCCTTTGCTCGCGCTCTCTCTGCTGTGAGGGCTGGGGCAACACGTTTGGTAGCAGGCGGGGCACACGCGGTGGGGCCAAGCTGTCGCTCCCCCGCGGCTTCCTCTGCTCCGGTCGCCACCACCACACCATAGGCGACCCGCGCCGGCTGCCGGAGGAACTCCGGGCGGCAGCCATGGCGGGTAGCTCCGTGAGGCTGCAGAGGATGAGCTTCGAGCCCGATGCAGGAAGGCAATGAGCTCGGCGCGGGCTTCGGCGGTCATGGGAGCTCCGGGTCGGTGGCGAACCCTGCGCGAGCGGCGGCGAGCTTTGAGTCAGCGACAGGAGATCAGGGGGCGAGGTTCCATGGTGTTGCAGTAGATTTTTTCTGAATGTTGCAATAGTTGATTTGAGATGTTGGGTGTTGAGATTCATGTTGCCATGGTGTTCTTCTTGCAATGTTGCCATCGTGGAGGTAGCTTTTTTCATGTTGCACCTGCATGGATTTGATGTTGCAATTAATAGCTTTGTTTTGATGTTGCATAAAAAAGAGTTATGATGTTGCATGAAACAGTACATAGCTATGATGTTGCGGTGGGAATGTTTTCTATTTTCACATCAAGATGTTTTGATGCATTTTAGTTCCTGCTGTTTTAATGTTGCAACTATTGATTTCTTATGTTGCAAGCCTGCAAATTCATGTTGCAGTAGAGCGTCCAACGGGAAGTTTCCCATCGGACGTCCAAACGCTAGTAGCGCTGAAAAGTTTGTAGTACATGATAAATAAATCACATGTTCGGTGGATCATGTGCAGGTTAGCTTGGTTCTCTCTCAGAGTGATAGTTTTGGTTTAGGTGGACCATGGCGCTGAGGTAACACGTCTCGGCGCCACAGATCTTGACGCTGAGGTTGAATGAAGTGGCAAAAACTGCAATTGACATGGAGCTGATGTGACTGCCGGGCTCAGCGCCACGGAGTCGAGCTCGGCGCCAAGATCTTTGGCGCCGAGCACAGACGCTGGTTGCCCACCCTCCCTCTTCCGATCCCTGGCCAGACTTGCCAGCAGCCAGTGCACGCATTGATCGCACCGTCTCTTCGATCTGTTCCCTGCATATCATTGCACGTGTACGTAGCAAGGCATGCATGCGGCCACCCTGCTGCAGCTCCAGCTACCGTGCTGCCAGCTGCACGTAGCGTGCATGTCTAGGTGAGAGAGATAGGAGTGGATCATTGTGCCAGAGGTGACGGGGGCTTATTTTTTAGGCAACTACGGCATGCAAGAAGCCGATCTGAACGTTATATGCAAGTTTGAGAATACAAGATTTGTGAAAGGGACGGGTGGAGAGAGGTGGCATCACTAGGTTCTATTACATAAGATACTACTCCACAGCAAGAGACGGTAGTGGTGACCTTGATTGCGCAGTCGATGCACCCAAAGGCGCAAGTCCTCGCCAACTTGATGAATGAGCACGCGGGGGGGGGGGGGGAGTCTCCACTGAACACGATGGCGTTGCGACCTTTCCAAATGTTCCACAGGATGGCAATGATGACGGTGGAGCTGAGCTTGGCGGGGAGGTCGTCGGCGAGCTGGGGCATGGTCCAGAGGTCATGGCAGTCAGCTAAGTGGGGAGCACACGACCACCCAAGGGCCCACCAGACCTGAATCGCCCTAGGGCAGTGCAGGAACAGGTGTTCATGATCTTCAACCTCACCATAGTACACACAAAACGGCGAGTCGATGATGTTACGGTGGTGGAGTAGTGCCGCAGTGGGTAGTCGCCGGTGATGCAGGAGCTAGAGGAAGTGGCGACAGCGCGGGATCACATCGTTTTCCCAAATGCAGCCGGCAAACGGATCTGCTGGCAACTGCGACATGCTGTGGCGGTAGTAGACCATGGCCTCACCAACACCTCGGTGGTCGGGCACCTCGTCCTGCAGGGAGACCGGTTGTAGAGCTTGGAGGAGGGTGTTCAGTTTAGCCGCCGCCGCGGGCAACAGCCGGGGATGTAGGTGGAGATATAGGTCGTGTCGTCGAAAGAAGCCGCGACGGAGACGTTGGCCCAGGTGTAGTGGGAGAGGAGTGTCGGGAAGAGTTCAGCTAGGGGCTTTGGTCCAATTCAGTGATCAAACTAGAAGGATGTGTAGACCCCATTGCCCAGATGCACCCTGGTCGAAGAGCGGAACTCTGACAAGAGTTGGAGGAGGGCAGACCAAATCAGTATCAAGCCGATGACTGTCCTCCAGATCACGGGAAGAATGAATTCCATAATACCGATGAAACCACCGCTGGCAATTTGTTGCGGGAGGTTGAAGCAACTTAGCGAGGAATTTGGACATGAGGCCACGGGTTTGCAAGGCCAAATCTTTGACCCCAAGGCCCACCTGTTCCTTGTCAGTGCATATGATAGTCCAGGCAGCCTTGCACTGTCCACTGTTGCAGGCAAAGTCGCCCGTCCAGATGAACGCACACCGGTAGGCATGAATGGCCTCAATGGTGCCCTTCAGATAGAGCGAGGACCACATAGCGTAGACGGCTCTGGCACCTAGGACAGCATTAGCCAGAATGGTGCGCCCGCTCGGCGTGAGCACCTTCCCGCACCAGCCAGGGATGTAGTTCTGAACCACGGAGACGAGAGGTTGCCACGCCGCTAACTGCGGCTTGGGAACGGACAGCGGCAGTCCCAGGTAAGTTTGCGGAAAGGCGGTGACAGGGCAGCCCAAGGAAGCTGCTAGAGTAGCAGTTTGATCTTCAGCAACGACAATAGGCACAAAGGTTCTCTTGTCCTAGTTAATGTGCAACCCGGTGAAGCTGCCCTGTGCGTCAGGCATCACTCCTATCCTTAGCAGGGGTATCCCTATCTTCACTTAATGCCTTCAGAGCTGACCGTAGTTGAGGAGCTTGGTATCTAATTGCTTTGACACTTTTTATTCGACTCTCCCAACGAGTATTACTCAATGACTTCACTGTTAAATCCTTGACATGTTCAAGCATAACACTCCATCTCTTGGTAGAAGTAGAAAATAATACATATACCTGTTGCACAACTCCAAAGAAGGAAATAGCCTTAGTACAGGAGTTCGCCATATCACAAAGGGTTAGATTAAGGCTGTGGCAAGCACATGGCATATACAAAGCTCTTGGATTTATATCAAGCAGCCTCCTTTGTACCCCTTTATTTTTTCCTTTCATATTAGAGCCATTGTCATAACCTTGACCCCTCACATCATTAATATTAAGACCAAATGACTTGATGGCATCGAGTAATACATTGAAAAGTCCTTCACCAGATGTGTCATCCACCTTCAGAAAACCAAGAAAGTACTCTTCAACTTTTATTTCTCCATTAGACATATCAACACATCGAACCAACAAACTCATTTATTCTTGATGACTCACATCTGGGGTGCAATCAAGGATAACCGAAAAATATTTGGCATCTTTAACAATCTTTATGATAGAACTTGTAATGTCAGAAGCCATAAGAGAAAACAACTCATTCTGAATTTTATGGCTAAGATAATGATATTGAAGCTCTTTGTTTTGAATATGTCTAAGGTGGTCTTGCATCACCAAGTCAAATTCTGCGACCATCTCACAACAAGCTAAGAAATTGCCATTAAGATCATTGTAAAGTTGCTCACTAGATCCTCGAAAAGCTAAGTTGCATTTACCAAGAAATTTCACAATGGCCACTATTCGAAGCAGAACTTGCCTTAGGCGTTCTTTCTCCTTTGCAATTTGTTGTTGTAACTCCTTGTCGATCGTTTGTTGTTTCTTTAGTCTAACTCTCAATTCATTCCAAGAGTTCATGTTGGTATAATGATCGACACTAACTTCATGCTCTTTCAACCTCTCACTAGTATGCCTCCAATCTCTAAATCCATCATTCCCCAATGAACTCTTACAGTTGTTAGAACCGAAAAGCTTACAACAAAAGTAAAATATTTTATCAACCTGTTTTGAATAGACTAACCATTTCCTGTCATGTACTTCTCTATTGCTCATTTTTCTAGAGTAATGAGTGTAAGAAAAATGTCTTGAGTTAGCATCCAAAGGAAATATAATATTTTCTTCTCTAATAGGCCCCTTCTCTACTAATATCTCCCTTGCTTTATGATCAAGATTGTACCAATTGACTGGATCATACATATCTGGAGTAAAAACTGGTTCGTCATCACTATCAGAGAGCTCATGATTACTCACATTGTTTTCATCCGTGTTGGTGCCAACATTGTCTTCAGTACGGCCTTGAAATTCTGGAATTGTGTTAGTTTGTTCCTCGACAACAACTATTGCCAACTCATCTAGATTTCTTGGAGCAGTTCTACTACTCTTAAAAAATTTATCAATTGATCCTCTTTGTGATTCTATCAAATCATCTTGACGTTTCTTTCTTTTCCTTTTCTCACAGCCTGATGCTTGCTTTCTAGATGACATGGGGGCACTGAAATTTTTAACAAAGGCACGAAGCAAAGCACTAAGTAATTTTAAGTTACAGACTTACACACAGCTAGTCGAGATGAATCTTGAACTATGAAGATCATCAATGGAGAATCGGAAGGGTCAAGTATCTGTACCTTTTCAAAGTTTCACCGCGGGCTCTGACGGTTGCGTCGTAGTTCGTCTACAAGATTGGATCGAGTAGTCGAGCCGTCGAGGAGAGACAAGAAGACAAAAAACGAGGAGTCGCCGAGTCGGCGGCAGCGATTTTGTCGAAGTTGGAGACCATGCCGTGGAGGGCACCAGGGCATACGATAGGTCATCACGTGTTGGATTGTTGCTCTTCTATGGGCCTGGCCCAACGTAGCAACTAGCAAAGAGTCTGTAACACAACGATAATAAAAAAAAGCTGTAACACAACATACGTATATAGCTTTTTTTAGGGCAACATACGTATATAGCTTGTGTACATGGGAATGTGCCCCTTTGTTTTTGCGGCCCGGTTAAACCGCCCCGGCCGACCCCCCCCCCCCCCCCCCCAAGGGCCGGACCTGCGTAGATAGCATTTCTTGAGCAAGTAGTAGTCCCGACGTCTTCCATTCCCCAATCGACTGAGAACTGGATTGTGAAATAATGTGCAATGTGGTGGTTGTAGAGCTAGCACGGTCTGACAGTCAGCATAGCGAGAGGAGAGCCGGACTGGGGATATATGTACACGACTGGTCAGGGCGATCTAGTTTTTTTTTTGAGAATAGGGCGATCTAGTTAAGTAGGAGCGGGAAGAGGTTGGTAGCTAGTTATTGGTAACAAATGAATACAACACGTATATGTTTGGTAGAACTGCGGCAACGGCAAATTAAAGGCGGATACCAGAGTAACAATGGCAGCAAGCTCAATGCAAGACCAGCATTTGTTGGTAACAAATGAGCATGTACCGTGTCGCTATGTTAGGATACAACTAGATCGAGTAGTTGTAAACTTGATCAGACTCATGGCGCGTTTATTATCATCATATAGGAATGCAAGTGGGTATACATGATATACCACTCTAATTTATTTCTCCTCCAAAACTATTTGTGCGAATGACATTCTAATTCATTTTATCAACTTTTGGATCATTCGATGACGCTAAATATTTCTAAATTGCATCTCTAGTCGGAGCAATATTTGCAGCTGCCTTGTGGTGCAATTATCCATGTTCTAGAAGTAACAAAATTAGAATGTTCAAACCATTTCGTGTTTATCTTAGCTACTAGTATCCTGGATCAAAAGAGACACACCAAATTAAGTTGAGATTTTTATACAAATGTTGAACATGCATATTATGATGTACAACAAATTTTAGGATGCTCAGACCATGGCTGCTGCTCATTGGCTATCTCTTTGTGTCCGAGCACTGTCCGCGGAAGACGATTCAGTCGGATACCTTCGTGATGGACAAGCGCACGAGATTTCCCCTGCTGTCGGCATGGCCGCCGGGACATCGTGCTAATCCGCAGCGATAGACAGGTGGACCGGAATCTCCGGGACCTGGCAACACGCTTCTGAGGAATGCGGTTCTGCGCACTAGATCCGCGCACACAGGTGCTGGCAGACTCACCCTAGGAAGTGTCTGAATGTGCTCGGATGGTTGGACTTTCCTAGTGACCGGCACTCGAGCTAGGGGTGGGCATTTTTAAACCGAAATCCAAAAAAACACCGAACCGAACCGAAATGTCGGTTTTATTGGTTTTCGGTTTTTAATTTTGTAATCTCGGTCATCGGTTTCCACTTCGGTTTTCAGCTCCCAGGCCAACGAACAGCCGAACAACCGAACTCTGGTAAGCGGCAACCACCAAACCGTCCAACACCACGAAAGGCCCTGAATGAAATGCAGCCCGTAGTGTAAATATGCTTTGGACCCATCCTTAATCACTCGGCCCAACAAATTGTACAGCCCAAAATATTAGCCCACAATGAACCCTACGCCACTACCACACGGACCGGTTGTTGCCTGCGGTGGGGAGACGAGCGGCGGGTGGCGGTGGCGGCGGCGGGGGCCGGGGTTCCGCGACGGCGCAGCGAGCCTCGTCCAGCCAGCGTGGAGTGCGTGGGGTGTCACCATGACGCATAGCTGCCAAGGTGCTGCTGCGCAGCAAGACACGGCAAGGCGCGCGACAAGACGAGCGGGCGAGCGGCCATGGTGGTGTGGTCGAGCGCCCAGGCATGGAGATTGGCGGCACGAGCGAGCGGCAAGGCACGCAGCAGAGGTAGCGCAGGCGACCGACGACCGCATCGAATTCGTCAGTTTTTTATTTTTTCTTCCACCGATAGGTTCTTTCATTCACCAAAACTGAACTTTTTCATCACCGAAAAACCGAAATGTCGGTTAAAACCGAATGCATGTTACCTTTCCCATGGGAGATCTCCTGGTGCTTTCCGTTCCCAAATCTCGCTTGTCACTATTTGGATCCCTATCTAGCCTACTACTGTTGTCGAGCAACGACGACTCGAGATGCCCTTAGGGCAGTTTTACCCGCGGGTGTGGGTATCCGCGGATACCCGATGGGTAAGGGTAAGAAACTTCACCCGTGGGTGCGGATACGGGTAGAAAGCTTTACCCGCGGGTAGCAAACGGGCAGAAAACTTCACTTGCGGATAATATCTGTTACCCGTTTAAACATAAAAGAGAACATCAAAATCAGCTAAGGGAAGGCCCATATACGTCTTTCAGCCCAAGGCCCAACAAAAACAACCCTAATTCTAGCTGCCTAGAGCCCCTTGCGGCCTTGCCCCCAACTCCTGACCGCCGCCGCCCCCATCTGCCATCTCTCGTCTCACCTCTCTCATGTTCCCGTTTCAAAAAAAAACTCTCTCACGTTCCTTGCTCAGGGAAGAGGGAAGCCCCACGCACGGCGGCGCGCGGGCACGGCAGATCTTCTCGCGACCGTCGGCTGGCCGGCCTTCGCCCCTCCAGCTCCACTCCCCGTCGGTCGCCGTTGGTCGTCACGCTTCCACCTTGGCCAGCGGCATGGAGGCCGGAGGCGCAGCCTAGGGCCCGGCGAGAGAAGAAGGACGCTTGTGCCGGCCGTGCGGCGTTGCCAGCGTGCAGGACCGCTGGTCCGCCGGCCACGACAAGGAGCGGGCGGCGCCACTGGCTTCGACAAGGAGGAGGCGGTGGCCACAGCACGCCACCGCGGGGAGACGCCGCCCGCCACCGGTGCGTGGGTGGAGGTCAGCCGGGTAGCGGGTATACCCGATACCCGCGGATATCCGTCGGGCGCGGATACGAGCAAGGTTTTGTACCCGCGGGTAGACTCGCGGGCGGGTAAAGGACGTCGGCGTGGATATGCTCGCGGGTGGGTAAATGTCTTACCCGCACATACCCGACCCGTTGCCATCTCTAGATGCCCTCCACTCTCAAAGTTCCTCATCATTCAGACTCACACTAGCTAACTGAAGCACGACTATATATCAGTTGTGGTATAGTCACACTCACATGGAGTAAGAGTACGGAGATGGACCGATTAGTGGGTGGAAGTGTTGTATATGTACACGATCGAGAGCAAGGTACATCGGTTGAGTTTAAGTATAGGAGAGGGGAGGGGACGACAGTTCTTTATTGAATATGTACCATACTATTACAGAGGTGGAAAGTCCATGCATGCATGTACTAGTACTACCTCTACACAAGAGAACTTTGTAATGTGATCAACCTGCAGACATACATTTACCACAGATTTCGGTCATTTTTTGTGTGTCCAAGACTAATATTCTCTTTTACAGTGCCAGTTTTCCCCCTTTTTTCTTTACAAGGTAAAGTATATATGTTGATCGTGATATTCTGATGACTGTTGGACTACCATTCTTCGCACTAGCTAATAATTCAGTTTAACCCTTGAAATTAGCAAGTTTTAGTGAGCTTTCCTAAATTTGAGTCGTGTGTCGAGGCCCCTGCGGATGGTGAATCACATTCCACAACCAGCACCCTAAGCTTGTGTAAAGCTTCCAGCCTAAATACATGTCTAGGTTTTTTGCACCTTACTGCACCGTTCTCCAGACATCATCAGCAAGCCATGCATGATCACTGAGATGTGAGAAGCGGTGCCGATTAGGAGAACACGTCAGTTCGCATTGCCAAACTTCAGTATCCTGCATGTGAACAACGAATGAAGAAAGCGTGGTGATGATCTAGAGCTAGCAGCTATCCTCCTCTAGGAACCACGAATCGCCATTGCAACTTTGCAAGTCACGGCCGGAACCACCCTGCAGGGCACCTGCCTATTTTTTCGTCGCTGGCTTGTCGACCCGTAACCAGCTAGCTGTGTGCCTTTGGACTTGGAATGGCGAACTTCAGCTGCAAATCGACAAAACGTCAAATGTAACGCATGCATGGACATGCATCTTTGTGCGTTTCATAAAGCTCTACTCGATGATGCCCACCACTTACTTTGGTTGCGCCTCTCACAATTTATCCAGATGCCCTCCATTCTCAAATCGCATCGCCAGCTATGCAGACTGACACGAACTTGTCTCATAGTAGTGGTGGTAGTACAATCACATAGAAATAAAAGGAGGGGCTGGATAAAGACACAAACTAATATGCTACACGACTATGGTCAGGTCATCAGGTGAGTTAAGTAGGACGAGTGGAGAGGCTCTGGCACTGGCAGTTGTTGGTAACAAATCTATCTATATACTATAAGGAGTGAAAATAATTGAAAACTTTTCTCACCCAAATTAGGCTCGTCTTACCCCTCACGCCGGACCCACCCGTCATATGTTTTTAGGAGTGGATAGGGTGGAAGGACCATGAAAGTGCCGGAAAATCGCAATTTGGGGAGTGTTTCTGCCAAAAAGCTAATTCTTTTCTCACCCACCGTGGGCGTACCCGCCCACCTATACTCGCAGGGCCCACTTCTCTCTGTTGTCCCGCGTACCCAAGTTGGACCCACCCGCGGCTCACCCGCACCTCGCCTTCGTCCGCCGCCTTCGTCCCTACTCCGCCTCCGCCCGTGGCCGACGACGACTGGGAGGGGGAGAGCGCGAGGAGGGGGGCGGAGGAGGCCGGCCGCGCTCTCCCGCTCCTTAGTGCGTCCACCTCCGCCTCCCCCAATCTCGTGTCGTCCGCCTCCGCCTCCTCCTCCCCTCCTTTTTTCCTCTGTCCGCCACCACGCCGGGCATCCTGCGGCCGCCTCCTCTGCACTGGCGTCGACACCACCTCCTCTGCGCCGCGCCACCACCCCAATACATATCCAGCCACCACCTTCCCCTGCGCGATCCCTCCGTACCCACCAGAGGAATCCTTCGACGAGTTGAAGATGGAGCCGAAGGCTGCCAGCAGCGACAGTGCGGGCTTCTTGTCGACGGTGGCCTCCTCCGCGCCGTGCCCCCGTCCCCGCCGCTGTGAGTCGCCGCTGCAGTCAAATGAGTCGTCCACCATTGTGCGCAGACGGCACTAACCTCTGCATCGAGGACAATCAGCCCCTGGTGTCGTCGAGCTCGCTCTCAACCGTCTTCGACTCCGTTCATGTCCTCCCACGCATCAGCATCCACCGGCTCGGTATGTTGCCAACAAGCCTGTTGTGAATGTTGCTGCTGTCGATGCCACGCTTGATTTACTAACTCACCACCGCCTCTTCTGAATCTTTCCTCAGGCGACGAGAGGGCTAACCTCAATGTCCATATTCTCAATGACTTCTGTATGGAGCAGAACATCAGGTATTTATACGACATTAAGGACCTCAGTAATCTCAGGGTATGGGTTCATTCCATTGTTATTTTATCTTATCTTCCTCGTATGAAATTGGAGTTCCTATTACAGAAGTTACATTGTCGAGTTGCATTGTTTGCAGGCTAACCCCCAAACTACAAAGGTATCTGCCACATTGCACTTGCTCAGGAAGGCCACTAATGACCACTCGAGGCACCTTGCTATCACCAAGTTTCCATGTAATCTGGGATTTTTTCATACAATCATACAGGAAGTACTAACTCCAATTGTTATCTAGGTTCTCCTGGAATTGGTATTGATTCTCATATGTGCAATGCCCCAGCCTTTAGTCAATTTGCAACTGTAATTGGAAATGCTGATGCAGGTTTCGTGTTGGGCACTAGATAAGGACTAGATAGGCTTCTGTAAATGTGTGCCTTGGGCACTATATTTTTTTAAATGAGTTCAAACTATAACTTATCACTCATGAATTTTTTTAGTAGATTATGTTTTGGTGTTTAGCCCCTAATAACCAAAAGCCTTGCAGAGGTGAAGCCAATACTTGGATATCGGAGAATAAAGAGTTTCCTTGAAAAACAATGGGGTATGTTCATTCTTTTGTCAGAGATGCACTACTGCTGCAATATGATGGTTAAATATGATCTTTGTATATATTTGCATAAGAGGCAATAGCAGCATGCACAGTCCACAGACACTTATTTGATAGAAGTTTATATGCTTTTAATATACTTCCAGCTTATATGTGATTTCTACTTTTCCAATGCATAATAAAATTGAAACATGCTATTTTTCTGAAAGATATTGCTACTGAGGAATGTCTCTATAGGCATATGATTTCCAATTCGGTACATCTTCAATCAGCTAATAGTCAGTGTAGTGCTCTGAAATTTCTTAGTTAACAACTGACGTCTCTCTCTCTCTCTCTCCCTCCTCCCAATTGGCTGAACCTTTATACCTGATCTCTTTTCCTCACATTGCTAGATTTGCAGCTGAGCATGCCTCCAACGCTTGCTGCTAACTTAATTAGGTCTTGATATTTGAGAATTGGTATTCATGGTCTTGATATTTGACTATTTGAGGCACATCCAATTTAACTGTCGATCAGTTATACACATGAGTGATTCTAAGTGATATGCAGTAATCAGTGGATGACCATTCTTAATATCTGCAATACTATATTATGATAGTACTAAATTCAGATTAACATGTATTATCTTGTGTTAACATTAATTGATTGGTACATATTGCATGGCCAAATCTCTAATGTTTGATAATGTAAGGAACAACGATGCTTACATATCAGTTATGTTAGTATTATTCCCATTAACTTATTTTTGTTGGAATATCAAACAAATTTGAGTATTTGTTACAAACTCCAGAAAACATGATTACTGCACCTAATTTTGATGGTTTCTCTAGGTGACATGTTTAGGTTTTTGTTGCAATGGGCTCACATGGTTCAAGGAGGAGCAAGCAGAACTATTGAGTGAGAAGATTTTGCACGTGAAAAATGGTTTGGTGAAGTGTTAGTTGACCATTGAGCCTTTCAAGCATGCTAAAAACATATGCGATAGTTTATGATAGTCCAACTTGGGTAGGCGGGACAACAAAGAGAAGTGGGCCCAACGGGTACAGGTGGGCGGGTACGCCCGCGGTGGGTGAGAAAAGAATTAGCTTTTTGGCAGAAACGCTCTCCAAATTGCGATTTTTCGGTCCTTCCATAGTCCTTCCACCCTACCCACTCCTAAAAAACATATGACTCGTGGGTCCGGCGTGAGGGGTAAGTCAGGTCCGATTTGGGTGAGAAAAGTTTTCAATTGTTTTGCTCCTTATAGTATAAATTTTCATGAAGTCAAATGGCATCCGAAACAAGATTCGGTATGTGTATTAATATTACATTATTATCATGATGTAATATGAAATTGTTAAAAAAGCCACAAAGAAGTGATTATAGTAAATTTGTTTAAGTTTGCTTATTTCAATCATGAAGCACTTATTATGATTATTCTGCAATAATTTTAGGGGTGTCCCTGCGATCTAGAACACCATTCATTTCAGGCAATATTTGTTGAAGCTATGCCTGAGGAGGTCGATATAATTGTGTGTGTTACCTATTTTTTAAAAAGTTCTATGAATTTTCTCATGCTTGCAAAAAAAAAAGTGTGTTCTAAATTCCACTACCTGTTCAATTCCACCTCCCTTGTATCTCCCCCTCCACTTGCTCAACTGTTGGCAAAGACATGTAAAGCATACATCATAATCCTGTTTTATCCTTATTTTTTTGTCCAGGTCTTAATTTTCGATAAAGCATGGTGATTTCATCGAATTGAATGCACTTAAGTGGGATGATGGTTTTAACAATGTGTATGGACAAAATATGTTACTTTTGCCATTTAAGTTGAGTGAATAAAAATTTGGTAGTATTACAAGTGTTTTTGAATAAAAACATATTAAATATGTATTTCTAAACACGTGTGTGTCGTTGCACGTGCACTTTACTAGTTATATTAATGTTCCTATATTTAACTGGAGTAGTCGGAAACAAGTTCATGTAGTCATGCCATGGTCATATATATTGCAGCAATGTAGAAAAATAAAAGAAAACAGGCTGCCGTGTGGTACAATTATACATGTTCTAAAAAGTAGCAAAAATTAGGATGTTCAACCATGTCAAAAGAGAACACCAAATTAAGTTTTTTTTTTATTTTGAAACAGATGAATGAGTATGATGTAGCGAAATTGTTAGGATGTTCAAAACAAGCATATTAAATTGTTAGTTTTTATTCTGAAAAAAATATAAAATGGATATATACACACACATTTAGATCGAGACAATTATCCTGGAAACAAGACTAGCTACCTAGCATCGCTGGGCCGGAGTATGACAGCTTTCTGCTACCACTACCAGCATGCACTAGTACAGGGTGTACAACCTCTGAAGGAACTTTTGATCTTGAGCCTTTCATCCATACTCCCTCCCTCCGTTCCAAAATACAAGCATTCTTCGATTTCTGTGGTGCACGTTTGACCGTTCGTCTTATTCAAAAAATTTGTGAAAATATAAAAATAATTATGATGTACCTAAAATATATATGATGATAAAACATGTCATAACAAAATAAATAATATTTTCATAAATTTTTTGAATAAGACGAATGGTCAAACGTGATCACCAAAGGTCAACAAATGTTTATATTGTGGAACGACAGAGGTAGTATATCCTAAACATCAGTCTCTGCTCCTCACCATCACACTCTATGAATGACCATTGACCAGACACATAATAAGACTGTACACAAATGAAGTGTTTCAATTCCTACGTTAGTTAGCTAGCAGTACATGCAGCTCGTCTTCTCGAGCCTGTCCAGCTGAAGTTGATCGCCTTTGGGGAAGAGAATTTAGGATAGAGAACTTTCTAGTATCCCGCCCGTCTTTGATCGGCAAATCAAACAGTCCGTTGTAGGGCCACGTCGCTGCTGCATATGTGTTCCCGTTCCTATGGAGGCTTCCCCCTTCCTGGTGTCTTCCGATCCTATAACTAACCACACCCTACGTTTTGTCCCGCCAAAGTTCAGCTAGGCGCTAGGCGGAATCTAAACGCTGACCCATTGCTTAACGCCTAACTAGTCGCCGAGTACTCGGCGCTGACCCATTGCCTAGTGCGTAGTCGCCGAGTACTCGGCGCCTAGCCGAACTATGTGTCCTGCTGCCAAGCTGACTCAAACACCAAATTGATACTGTGCAATGTGAGACCATGGATCTGTGTATGTAGATCCAGGTAGCCTGCTAGCTGGTGCGGTGGTGCCAAATATATATAATACTAAAAAGGTTAAAGACGAGTACACAGGGTTGCATTGGTGGCTGGCCGTGTGGCAGCATGTGTCTGGTAACCTGTTTTAAGAACGAAGCTTTTGGCCTCAATGGTCAAAACAGGAAAAAGAAAA